>CAWUFW010000581.1:1532500-4018097 GCA_963921515.1 Calotriton arnoldi | reverse complement strand
CTGTCTTGATAGAAAACAACCAGTAGAGGTCAGCAAAATACCAGAATTGCTTTCTACTTAGGGACTTTCTTTTTTATTTTTCTGGCAACTGCCTCATTTAACTTTCTTGATAGCAAACGACCAGCAGAGGTCAGTAAAATACCAGAATCACTTTAGCATTCCCTAGATTCTAGGCCATAGAAACTTGTATTCAACAAGCACCGGGTGACAATAATATTTTTTTCAAATGTAATATTTTCAGTGATAAGACCACCGAAGGGGCTGATTTTATATTAAAAACAGAGCTTTTGACAATACAATTTCCCGCTGATAGGCAGTATTTCTCTCCACGAGTTCCCATACCTGGCGTGTTCCGCAGTTTGGTGCTTACTTTCCCTCCATGTTAAAGAACAGTAGGTATTTCAGCACCCAGGCTAATGTGCTGCATAGCTAAATACATATAAGGTCCCAAAGGTGAGACCGAATGCATTGCAAATGCTTGTTATATTTTTGTGCTGAGAGGAAGGGACTAACTATCGCAACCTGAGGACCGTCATATAAGTAGATGCAGGACATTGATGTAGGAGTTACGTTTTTATTAGTTCAACACATTCTCCCAGTATAGATAGCGATTCCTAAACTATATGGGGGTTTGCAGCCTTAATAGGAAAGTAATAATGATGATAGAACAAGCCAGTTTGTAAGCACCAGCCAACAGACTCTTGGGGGGTGCTTCTGTGAGGCACTGCCTATATTTTGTAGGAACATTTCCTTCATTGTGGGGTGGTTTGTCCCTTGACATCGTATGATGTTTCATATACACCCTTGTTTTTGTCTGACTCTAAGTTTGACCAGAGCAGTCGGGTTCCCAGAGGCAACTGTGCCACAGGAGCCTCTTGATATTTAGCAGAATATTTGTGGGGTGAGTGACATAGGGGTTTTATTTTTTTCTGCATCAGGTTTTAGTGGAGGGCACCCCTCTGTCTTTGTTGTCCCTCTGTAGCTCCTATTTTTGGGTTCAGTTGCAAATAGGCTAGCCAGGTAGATGAAGCCCTCTTTGAATTGCTGAGTAGCTGCAGATAAGTGCACCCTCTCTGTCTCTTATCATAACGTCTGCTGATTCACCCTTCCCCCGTACTGTTTTACGCTGCCTTTATCTGTTCTTCAGATAGGTTTTGCTTTCCATTACAAAGATGCAACCTGAATGAGGTTATCACCCTCATTTTTTGGCCTTTGTCTCCCAACCTCTTTACAAGCCCTCTTTCTTTAACTCTCCTTCTTCTTCTTGTAGCCAATCACAGCGACCTATTCTCAATCTGGCAGCCTCATGTTTCTTTCCCCCTGGATTCTTTCTAGCTTGGAGCTGATCACAGTGGCCTCATAACACACCTGATTTAACCTCTATCTGGCTTCCTTGTACCCCTCTTCCCTTTGGCTTCAACTGCCACCATGCACATCTAGAGGGGGAACACTGCCCCTAGCCCTCGCGATATTAGCAACTCTGTATCAAGTACCAGCTGTGACACTGCTGCCCTGATGTCCCTGCCAACTCTTAATTAAGAGCATGTTTACCTGCTCTCGTACAAAAAGAGGTCAAGGAGAGAGAAGGTGTGCATTCAAAGGAGCAGTAGGTTTACAGGGATCAATAGGGGGATCTCTGGGATGAAGGGGTTTGTGAGCTTCTGAAGACACTATGTGACTAAGGGTTAGTCCTCTTAGGCAATAGGGTTTTATAGGGGGCGCCTCTTTCCCCTAGGGAGTTTGTTCCATAATCCCAGTTCCTGGGCATTTCTTTAGGCTCAATGCCCTGGTCTACCTTAACTGTCCTGTGTTTATTGCTCTTCCCTTTGTTCCTTCTCTCATCTCCTTCATTATGACTCAGATAACTCTGATGATCTGTCTTGTTCCCACCTTTTCCTTACCTCTCTCTCCACCCTCTCCAAGGCCCAAGTTGTAGAAATTGTAGCAGTATCAATCCGAATGAAACATTCATTTGAAGCTGCCCAGAAGTGTTTAACCATCTTCTGGCTGCCCTCTCTGTGGCAAGCACTGTTCTGCAAGGAGGTGTGGCTACTTGACACTCCTTCTATGGTAATCAGGCCCAAGGTGCCCAATGGCACCTCCAACCATGTCCACAAGTCACCTAAGAGGAAGCAGTCCTGCACCCAGTCTTTTACATTCCAGAACAACAGGTCAAAGGCATAATCATCTGCAAGCCCCCAGCTTAGGTTCTGTCTAGAGAATATGCTAGAGAGTTCAAGCTCACCCCCACTTGACTGTGCAGGGTCTCTTAGGCACTGTGGTTAGATCACGTTCTTCTCTTGACTAAAATAGTAGAAGCAGCATGAGCCCACGATCACCCGTGATCATCCAACCTACCCTGAAGTAGATTTGTGCAATGGAAGGAATAATAATACTAGGAGAGGAGTGTTGGGATCAAACCATTAAGCAAAACTAAAAATTAAAGTAACAAAGGAACAAGTTGCCGGTTCGCCTGTATGAGAAGGGAAAAATGGAATCACTGTTCCTTGCTAACAATTTCACTTAGTTATTGCCTTCTCTAGTCTATTGATTTTATGGTCAAAAAGTGTCCACCTACCAACTGATAGGGAGCTGGGTTGTTTCCCGAGTTAACGGCAATCTAAGAATATGATTTTCTCTCTTGGAAAAGAAATCGTTATCAGAGGTTTGTTACAGCCTCTCATAGTCCTGTTTTTCCTTTGACCTCAACAATATGAAGGCTAGAATTCAGAACTGTTCTAGAAATTTTGACTGCGGCCGTTATCCTGCTACTTTCTTATGGAAGCAGGCTTATCACAAGCTTTTTAACATAAATTTAAGATTAACAACTGGTTTTGTGCGTGCAAACAAAGAAATTAATATACATGAACTGAATATTTACTATGAATATACGTTACATGGCAAAATGTCAGAGGCCAGTTACACATAATAAATATAAAAGCTTGACATTCAAATAAAACGCACACTGTCTCATGGGACTGAGGTTAAATGCAGATAGTGTGCTCCTTCTGTAGATTGCAGTAAGAGTTCCAACCAGGAGCGTTCAATCGTAAGTCAACAATAGGCATAATACTTGGGGACTGGATGGTGTGGGTGGAAGTCAAGGATGCAAAATGTATACCATCCATAAATGCCTCCTAGCACACAACGAAAAACGTATCTCTGTAGAGGTCCTGATGCTTCTGGTTTAGTGAAGGGCTCCAGGAGTGTTGCTCCAAAAGATGAAAGCAGCCAAGTGAAAAAGCTACAGAGAGACAAAACGAAAAGTCTCCAAGAATTGCTGCCTTCTCCAAAGGTTCTCAAGGCAAAGCATCAAGAACCAGAGGGATGAGGCGCACATAGCAGAGATCTGAGATTTCTGTCGAGACTTTCAAGTCTAGCCATATCTTCCAAAGCTTAAGAGGTCTAGAAATCTCGAAAAGGCAGCAACAGAAGTTACAACTCTTCCTGTCATGAGCCAGATGTCTGAAAAGCCAAATGTAAGGAGACACACATATGCATCAGTAACTTAGAATTTGACTCCTGTCTCTAGTGAACATAATATATATTCAGCTTTCAACCTCTAATACCATCATGAAACTGTGACATTTGGTTCCTCCACATTTGTTTTAGATGAAAACCAAACACACAATTCAAGAGGGCACAACAAAACCCAGTAACCACTCACCATTTCTGACATGGTCAGAACCTCTGCTGCTCAAGTCGATACTAGACATAGACTTTCTGTACTTGATTCTGAAGACCTTAACCCCACACCTCACGTGACCAGCGAGGAGTTGGTTGACTTCTCTTTCTCTGATGAGGAACTCCTTTTGGCTTTCACTAGTGTACCTCTATCAGCGTCTTCTTAGCCTTCACCATTTAGATCTGTATAGTGAACCTATTTTTGATCCAATCAAATTCCAGCACCTGAAATCTAGGAAGTGATCACGCTTCCTAGACAGTACAATGGTGATCTTTAACAGCCCACGACTCCTGACAGGTGCACAGCCATGTCAATACAGGGCATAGGCTTATTTAGCTTGATTCGAAAGATCTTAACAGCCCATCATAGGTGACCAGCGATAAGGTGGATGATTCCTTTTTTTCTGATGAAGATACACTTTTGGCTTTAACAAGTTACAGGTCCGTGAGAGCGCCTCAGCGTTTTAGCCTCCACTTTTTAGATCTCGATAGTAAGCCCATTTTTAATTCAGATCAACTCCAGCACCCCACTATCTAGGGCGTGGTATGTCTTTTAGATTGCCGTCCAATTCACAAGCTATTGGCTGGTCTCAGGGCTTAAAGTGTGCCAGGTCCCTCTGGGTCTCAGACTTGTTAGTATTTAAAAACAGACATTGAGGAGGCATGGCCAGGGACACATGGAGGCAGCAGTGAAAGCGCCAAGGTCCAGTGCCCGAGGCTCGTGACAGCTAATATCCTGTGGCCCCTGAGCCTCTCGTGAATGATAGTGTGTGGAGTCACAGGTCGGGAGCTAGAAAGAACAACGGCGTGGTTGCGGCACCCGCTTTGGTGAGCGACACAGTCCCTGGAACGGTGATTGACTGGTGGCATGGCGAGCAAGGTAGCCGACAGTGCGCTGCCAACACCCTGACTTGGCTGCTGGGAGTGGCGACGAAATGTGCTGGTTCAGTGGAGACCCAGCAAGGCCCCTCACAATGGCAAGACCATGGGCTACAACAGGGAGCGTGGTGTGGGTTCTGAAACAGTGCTCGACCGGGAAACAGCGTTTACAATGCTGTCATTACATCGCGTGCTATTACAACACGATCGTTACAACGACCGCGTTGTTAGTATGCGATGTAATGACATCGCAAATCATTACAACGACTTCCAGTAGGGGGCGCTCAGGTATTGGAAATTAATTCCAACATCTTCCAAACTGGAGTAGGAATAGTAAATAATACTATTCCTAAGTCCAGCACGCCCCCTACTGGAAGTCGTTGTAAAGACTTGCGAAGTAATACATCGCGTACTAACAACGCGGTCGTTGTAACGACCGCTTTGTAATGGCACGCGATGTATTACATCGCGTTGTAATATGCCATATTCGCTCGACCAGCAGTGCGGTGGGGCTGTAAGACGGACGCCGCACCAACATTGCCTGGTTCACTCAACTGAAGCTAACTCGGGACACTCAGGACCTGTGGGGACCCTAAGAAGCCCTGAGGGCGGCAGGGACATGGAGTCCCCCTACCATTACTGCTAAAGCTGGGATTCAGATTGCGGTACATTATATGATGCAGTGAGAAAAGCAGTGCTGTGCCGGATTAAAGCCAGCCTCGGGAGGAACGGGTGGCACCCAGAAGACAGTGTCTGTTGAATACCGAGAGCAATACACAAGGCTTTTTCAATACAGAAGATGAACTGAAGACCAGAGTCAGAAATTACAACTAAATGCAGTTCGTGTGGAACAAAGATGTCCGAAATTAAATGTTGCACCACAGTCCAAGTAGAAGGCTTTCTTTGGAAAAGAGAGACACCTTAGTGAAGGTACTACAGTGACCACGATGACCTGGTATCATTCTAATATAAGCAGGTCAGCGATAAAGTCTGTAGGTGTAATATGCCAGGTTTAGGACCTACAGGAAGAAGCTGACCAAAGGGTTTGATATGGTGAACCTTTCCTTGAACACAAATTGGACAGGAACTAACATAGAAGTTGTTAGGAATGGGATTCGTGGTCGGCTGAGGTATGGACCCAGGCCAGGTAGGAACCACCACTTTAGTCAGGGTAGGCTAGATACACACTAAAAGATAACCTGTTCTCACCCTCTGGTAGTTTGGCACAGGGCAAACAGGCTTATGTAAACATGCAATGTGTAAAGTATTTGTGCAACACACACACACACATTAACACATGTTACACAAAAAGACTCCACGCAGGTTTAGAAAAATAGAGAATATTTATCTGAGCAAAATGAGACCAAAAGAACAAAAATCCAACCAGTAGAAGTCAAGATATGAATTTTTGAAGATTAAATGCAAAAATAGTGCTTAGAAGTCACTAGCGGTCAAAAAGTTGATTGAGGTCACGAGGAACCGGTGCAAATCCAAACTTCAGGCCGACCGTGATTGACGGCAGGCCGGCTACAGGACCCAGACAGGTCCAGCTTAAGAAATACCGTGGCTGAAGTAAAATTAGACATCAAGGGGGATATTCTCAAGAACGTGTGATAATTATCGCAAAATTAGCTTAACGCAACTTTGCACATCGCAGTCTATTGCGGGAAAATAACCCAGTGTTAACGTATTCTCAACCCGGCGGCACCATGCGATAATCCCATGATAACGTGCCAAATGACCGCGTTAAAATTAACGCGACCCCAAAAAAATGCAAAACACGAACGCGAAAAAAGTTGCAATGCCCCAAATCGCGATAAAAAATCAGCGATAACCAGCGACAGGCCTGCAATTCCCACGCGTCATGCGGGAAAATGCACCATAAAAGCAGAAAAAAAAATAAACTGCGTAGCACCATGGATGCACCCGGACCGAGTGCAGAGTACAACGCGAACCCCACAAGCCCCACAGATGACCAGCATGGAACCTCGGGGTCGGGGAAGGGCAAGGAGAAGAGGAAGAGGAAGACGCGGTTCAGTCCGCAGGAAAACCGGATCATCGTCACGGAGGTGATAGAACACTACCAACAACTGTTCGTCACCTCCACTGTGTCATTGGCAACACAAACGGAAATATGGCAGTCGATCGTGAACAACGTGAATGCAGTCGGAGTGCTAAGGAGGTCAATGGAGTAGGTCAAGAGGCGCTGGCATGATGTGAATAGCCAAACCAAGCAGAAACTCGCTGCCAACCGGAAGGCAGCAACGGCGACTGGAGGTGGGAGTCCTGCGCCACAGGAGGAGCTGGATGAGCTGGAGGAAATGGTGGCCACAGTCATCAGTGTGGAGACGGTGCAAGGAGTTGGGGGTCCGGACACAGCTCGATATGACCTGACCCAACAGCAACAAGGTGAGTAACGACCAGGGACTGGGGGACGGGGGAGATGGGCACAATGGCACAGATGCACAATTATGTGTAGCACACTGCACACCCACAATGATTGTGGAACATGTCCCTGATACCTTTGGCACACTGCAGCACACATAGAAACACCAAGTAGGCCCCCGTCCACTATGTGCACAAAGGGGCCCCCCTCCCTATCACCAATCTCACAACCTACCCATGCACATGTGCTGAATCCAGCAAAGCAGCGGCTCTGTGAGCCACACTGACAATGCAAGTGACACTGCATGACCAATAGCATGGCTGCAGTCAAAATACATGACAAGGTGCATGACACAACACTGAGGTGGCCCAGTGTGGATCACATCCTCAAAGGAGCAGGTCACACACTGACACATCCACGTGCACATACAACCCCTGACGTCAACAACACATCTGCAGACAAACAATGCACAAGAGTACAAAAACCGTCCAAGAGCACAAATGACCCAAGTCGCCAACATCTCAGCACCTTAAAAGCACACAAGTCAAAGGCACACCGCCTCAAAGGGATAAGGGGCCGCTAAATCAGAGCTGCAGGGGCGACTCCCCCACAATGCAGCACACACACATAGCAATCACAGCACATCAACATTGACGACAATGTGGTACAAAGTGCAACACTTTCACTACAGAACAGAGGGCACAACTGGTGCTGCTTGTGTGTAGAAACTGGCCAATCACATCTGGCATAGCAGGAAACTGTGAGATGATAATATACGAGTACAACCCCACATCCGTCATGTAGTCGAAATGTCCACTGTCCCCCATCAAATAGCCAGCTCAACCAAAACAGTCACAATGTACATTGTCATGCAGTCTGTATGTAAACATGTACAATGCGTCAACATACATGGAACACACTGTTAACCTGCATCTCCTCTTTACATTGCAGAGGGACAATCAACACCTCCTGCAGAGCAGACCAGACATCTCTTCAGTGATGAGGAGGACCCCCTGGCCATCTGCTCCGACACTCTCCAACGGCTCGTGGACAGCCTCCGCACCCCACCTCCAGGAGCAGGGCAGCCCAGCTGCATCGAGGTGACCCCACCCCCTGCACAGCCCACACAGCAGGAAGCACCCAACACCACAGCTGGCTCCCAGCACTTCACGGAAAGACACATGGCATTCCAACGCCGTGTGTTAGACTGCCAGAGGGGGCTGGCTGAACAGGTGCGGGTGGGTTTCGGCCTCATGGCAGCCAAACTTGATGCCATACGTATCAAGTATGATATCCCATCAGGGACCGCTTACAGTCCCTAACGGACACCCACAGTCCGTTCCATGCTCTACAACAATCCTTGGCTGACCTCGCTGGAGCCATTACTCGGATACAAGAACTGTCTAGTCAGACAGGCTCCAGCGATGACAGCACAGAGTTGGCACAGATGCGGAGGACAATGGAGAACATGGAGCGGATGCAGGCTGGAAGGATGGCTGCCACGGCTGTACACCAGCGAGATGTAGCTGGGATCTTCCATGCCCTGCAGAACCTCATCTTGCCATTGCTGCCACAGAGCCTGTCCCAGATGACTGCTGCAGGAACTTCGACACACACATCTCTGCCCCCTGATGTGTTAGTGGCACACAGTGATGCAGCCATACCACCTCCGCCCCCTGAGGTGTCAGTGGCACACAGTGATGCAGCCATACCACCCCGCCCCCTGATTTGTCAGTGGCACACAGTGATGCAGCCATACCACCTCCGCCCCCTGATGTGTCAGTGGCACACAGTGATGCAGCCATATCACCACCACACACACCTGACACACCTGACACAGAAGACATATCAGAGGACTAAGATGTGGATGGCAATGACTCTGTGTGAGAAAGGAGGTTGTAGCATTCATCCCCACCATATGGCCTGTTCCTGCTTGGTTCAGCCCTCTGCATCATGCCCGGGAACAACACCTTCCACTGTCCCCCGAAACACTCTGCGACATTCACCTGGACCCCGACATGGACTGCCATATCTGCTCTGGTTACCAATGACACAGCAATCAGGCTGCGGACTGAACTCTTCCTCTTCCGATTAAATTGACATTCCCCAAGGGACTCTGGGTGGCCCTCCACTGGGCAACCATGTAATGTGGGGTTTGCATGGCCATGTACTGCTCCAGCTCCGACACTCCACAGAATGTGAATAACACATTCCAAATCACACTGATGTGTCATGTCTATGTTCAATCAAGTATGAAAGTATGGATGAATGTAGGGACATTGATTGCACAAAAAGGTACATCCTGGGAAATGACATCAATGCCCATGTTTGACCCTGACCCACATGGCCAATTAGATGACTGTGAAGGTGTGAACTAGCTGTGGCCTCATTGCTCATGAACAACAATCTCGCAACCCCCCAACGTAGCCCCACTTCGATGTATTAAATGGGGCTGTGTGTAAAAATGTCTAATTCGGTAGCAGGCCTAAAGTAGTGTCCCCCATCACATGTGACAACAGAACATCTCTTCGCATACGTACTCACACTCAACTGTGTGGACACAGCCTGTTTTGATGGATCACATTGATCCACATGGCAAGAAGTTGGACACCATACTCACATTGCTGAAGACACGTAAGAGCACAGGTCTACCAGCAACTATCCCAACCTCAATGTCTGGCTCACAGAGGTGGAGCTGGCAATAGGGACTCACCCCTTAGTGAAATGCGTCAGTCAGTCCCTCCCTGTATACGGACAATGCTCATTGAGGCACACGATTTGTCATTCTAATCAACACTCATCACAGTTGAACACTAGTGAAGTGGCGTAAACTTTATTAGCATGTGCGTGTCAGTACAGGCAAGACAAGGGCCACAACATGCAGACCAATGCTTCAGACACTAACAGGCAGCATGGGAACATGTAGGGGTGCAAGAAATGGGGAGGCAAAAATGAACACCAATCATTCCAGATGGCAACGGTCTCAGCCCACCTTGCCTTGCTGGATGAGTCATGTGATGCTTGTCGTATGCTCATTGCCCAGTGTCAGGGGACACGACTCAAAGCCCATGGGATCTGCATAGTGCTGTACCACCGGACTGCGCAGACTGTCTGCTCTGCTGACAGTGAGCAGGTGAAAGGGTCCAACAAGGTCACATGTAGTACTACATTGCCATGTGTGTACTCTCCCTCCAGCAGTATGTCAGATTTAGGTACCTTGCCAAGCGACGCTGTGCAGCTCCGCCCATGGGACTGCCTCACCTTGCACAGGTGTGTGTCAACACGCGTAGGTGCACGCACATGCATTCTGTATCCAGGCGAATGCAGCCATGTCCACTGTTGTGGTGGGATATGTGACCATTTCTCCAAGATGCAACAAGGTGTTGGGACCTGTGCTCTGGGTTACAAGCAGTTGTGGCTGCAGGAAAGTAGTTACTCATCCATGAATGCAAGCTCAGCTTCTTGGGCAATCAGTTCCAAGAGTACGTCGTTGTCGACTTCAACGAACACGAGGGCGAGCCAATCCATTAACTGTTCCGGACAGATGTGCTCCGTCCACGCCGTTTCACCAATCCACAACACAGCCCAATAGGGGAGCGCTTCGATGTGGTCACTGCACACGAGGACTTGTGCAATCTCCCATGCCCAACTGCCAGTACATACGCCAAATATCAAGGCATCCCATGAACGGGTATCACGGTTACACTCCTGGTCGTGGGCCAACAGGGGGCGCACACACAAGTCATAATCCAGTTCAGCTACTGTTGTGTTGGATAGGCAGACATCGATGGGCCACTCGAATATGCATGATCGACAGTGGAACCAGGGCTGGACGCAGGTGACGAACGCAAGACGGAAGCTCAGACGGTAACTGATGCGCAACACTGCCAGTGGCAGTGCCCCCAACAAATGCAGCATACGTGCACGGTACAGTTCCACGTGACAGGGGTTGTGCATGTGCCCGGGATGTTCTGCCATTGCGTTGGTGGCTCTGGTTGAAGCGGCACTGTTCTGACCTGCGCCAGTTCTGTGGATGAAATGCCACAGCTCGGAGCAATGAGTTGTTTTAGTGTGCAACGGTTGTACGCCTGAGTTAATGTGGGAGTAAGTGTGAAGGCCATTCCATGCGAGATAACTTCGAGCAGGGACTTCTGTGTGTGGGGTGTGTATACGTTGGTCTTTCTTCGGGCTGTGCGTAGTGTGGGAGTCGTCATCATCTGCTATGGTATCTCTCTCAGGGGGTGCCTGCCGCATGCAAGACCAAGGTCGGAGGTGCAGATGTCCTTCCGCCTTATGTATTGAGACAAAGTAGCTTTCATCCCTAATGTTAGTCTGACTACTGCTTGCATTCTGGAAATGTGATGTGGCTTTCGCGCTGCATTTGGGGCTAGGCCTTAGGCTTATGGTGCACCAATAGCGATACACACACAACAGTTGGCATGTATGTGCCAAGAGCCTTCCTTTCACTGTCTCTCTCTCCCTCTCTTTCTCTCTCTTTCTCTCTCTCTCTCTCCCTCTCTCTCTCTCTCTCTTTCTCTCCTCTCTCTTTCACTCTCTCTCTCTCTCTCCCTTTCTTTCTTTCTCTCTCTCTTTCTCTCTCTCTCTCTGTCCTTTGATGAGCGCATGGCACACCTTCTTATCTTGAATTTTGTCTTGCAGGCTGTGACTTACAGATTGTCCAGTGAAGACCCGCCATGACTCTTCCAAATAGTTGTTTTGAGTTGAATTTGAATAAAATGATTTGTTTGGAAATTCAGAGATGAATGAATGATTCTCCTTTTTCGGACTACACATGAATGTTAATTGTTGTAATTGTGCGACATCAGGCGAATTGTTTTGTTCATGATTTTGTAAAGTTGGTGTAAAATATCTTTGTCCGGGGCGGAGGGGTGCCTGGTAGGGCCCAGGGGGCGGTCCTTGGGGGGGTGTTGTGGCCCTCTTGGGGCTCCGAGCTGCATGATCAGTAGCTCCATTGCATCTGTTGTTCTTCAGGTGTGGCTCTGGTCTGGGCTCCCTTTTGTGGTGCAGGTTGTCGTCCGACTTAACACCAGGTAAGAGCAGGTGTTAAATCCCTGCTGCTAACGCGCCAATCTGGCTGGTCGTAGAGAATATTGCGAAGTGGTGTTATCGCCGCTTTTTGCACAGGAACGCCTACTCTGCATCTCATTAGCGTTAGTTGCCGGTGTCATCCGTGGCGATGTTTTTTGCGGCTGCTATCGCAGGGAAACTGGCGATATCGGCTGTTAGCACCTGCTTGTGAATAGGGCGATAAATCTATCGCCACTTTGGCTGCGATAAAGTGCCGCTAACTCGGCGATAAGTCCTTGAGAATATTCCCCCAAGAGTCTTCTGCGTCATTGTCGAGCCGTACAAAGGGGGTCCCGCGTCGTCATTGAGCTCAGTTGAAGTGAATTCAATCAGTCGTTGTCGAGCCACGCAGAGCGTTATAGTCGTGCCGTGTAGGCTGTGGAACCACTGTCATCGAGCAGCCTCTGCATCGATGGGTGATGCAGTGGAATTTCTCACGCAGGCGATGGAATGCATTAGTTTTTGATGAAAGCAGCTTCAGAACCCACTTCTGAGGCCCAGAGTTCAGAGGGGGCAACTCACGCAAGGGTAGGACTCACAGAAGGCAGTGTCCAGCAGCACCAGCAGAATTGTAAGACGTTTTTTATGCCCCTGAGACTTCAGAAAACAGGGGGCAAGCAGGGAAGCCCTTGGAGATCACTTGGTTGGAAGGCAGAGTCAGGGGGCAGCAGGGCAACAAGAAGAAAGGCAGTCCAGTTGAGTCCTTTAAGCAGCACAGCAATCCTTCTAACAGAGGTTCAGTTCAAGATCCAGAAGAGTCTGATTTTAGGTGGTCAGAGACCCAGTACATATACACAAAAGTGCCTTTGATGTAGGGGGTGACTTCAAAGGAACTCTCTGAAGTGCACAAGAATCCCTTCAATCCCAGTCCTGTCTGCCAGGCTTTCTGTGGGGGTAAATCAGTGCTTTGTGTGTGGACAGGACACTACCTATTTAAGTGTGTCAGCCACTCCCATTCCTCCCTGCCCAGGAAGACCCATCATAGTGCAGATGAATGCAGATGAGTGCTCAGAATGCAGATGAGCTTCATCTTCCTGAATCAATAATCTTACTGCCGGCTGCCAAAGTATTACATCCCGCCTGAGGGGATAGCACATTGTACTTCAAAACTGAACCTTGCACTTTAGCATATTAAGCGGCTGTAAAGAAAGCCCTACCTTGGGCAGGGGGGACATTATTGCTATTTGCAACAATAAAATTAACTTATTTCCAGTCTTTCATATTTGATCAAATTGGAGTTTTAAAAAAAAATACAACAAAAAAATAATAATAAATAAACGGGACTTTTAATGAAATTACACATAATATAAAACATCCAGACACTCCTTTCCCTGCATGTGCAAATTAACAATGAATCGAGAAGATACATGAACTGTGGGACCAAGTTGCTTTGGGACTTGGGGGGCCGGGGTGGGGTGATATTTTATGCTTATTTTACTGTCATGATTTTAATTAATCAAACGGTTAATAAACTTTACTTACTTACTCATCTTTCTGTGTTTGTGGCTGTCTAGGGGGAATGCACAAAGTGCAGATGTCACCCAGCTCAGACGTGCATTGGAGACAGGCTGTCAGGCACAGGCTGTCAGGCACAAAGAGCAGTAAGTACAGAGAAATGTCAACTTTCTAAAAGTGTTTTTTCTAAAAGAGTAATGTTAAATCCAAACTCCCCAGTAAGGAGAATTTATCAATCCAAACATATCAAACATAAAAAAGCCACCCCTCTCTGATCAGGAATTACAGCTTTAAAAAAGTGTATTAAGGAATTCCCAATGCTAGCCTGTGAGAGGGGTAGGCTTCATAGTAGTGAAAAATAAAATGGGACGTTTCTCACTACCAGGACATGTAAAACATAAAGGTACATGTCCTACCTTTTACTTACATAGCACCCTGCCCTTAGGGTTACTTAGGGCCTACCTTAGGGTTGTATGGTATGGTATTAACTTTATTCGACTTTCTCATAAAATCATAAAAGTACATACAATAATTTGCATAAAACCAGATAAAAGAGAATAAAACCAGCTTTACCCACAGTCCAAATGCATTTGACTAAAATCGAGATAAAGTGCATGTGCATAAGCAAGAGGTACTGTAGGTATACAAAAAACACAAAGTTAATACTAATTACATGCTAAGAGAAAATCATTCTGTAAGTAGACTAAATTACTCAGGGAACTTTCAGCGCCCATGAAATATACCAGAGAGAAAGCGGGTAACCATGAAACATATTTTGGGTGATTGTAACGATTGTATATACAGAAACGCCGGTCTCACCTGGTTAAAATTCAAAGGTAAAAGTAAGGGGCAGATATAGCTATATCGTAGGCTATTAAAACTGGGGCAAATCATAACAATATGCATAGTATCTGGTAATGAAGCATTTTTGCAAGTACAAGCTTGCAGCACAGACACTTTGGGCAAGCAACCCCTGGGAAGTAGCAACTGGTGGAACAGGTTCAGTCTGAAGTAGGTTAACAACCTACCGTGATAGCTGGTCAACCCCAAGTTCAAATATGCTTCCATTACCATAGCTGTTTTAACCATAATAAATTGCTGCATCGTGCATTTGCGGAAAGCAAAAGTCTCTATCTCAGCTGCCATCCGAGAGAGAAAGGCCTGCTTTATCTGGGTTATATCCCCTTTCACGATTCGATCCAGATCAACAAAAATTTCAGGGCGACCCAAGGCGGCAAGACTGCTTCTGATAAATGTTATAAAACACAAGGAGATGATGGACAGAGTGCTGAAACTTTCCGGACACTCACCCCCAGTCACAGATCTGGGTTGAATCCATCATCGTTCTTTAGCTCACTTCGCCACACCAGTTCAGACCCAGCCGTGTGCAAATCAGTCTTGACCCTGTTCCTCATTGGAACAGTCCAGCTCAAACTGCCAAGCCAGGTCTTCCCTGGACTGGAAACAAGCATCCAGGGAAATGTTTCAGGGTAACACCCCTCATCAGCCAGGCTAGCTTGAATCCAGTGGCAAAGTGAGCAAGGGACCCACGTCTGGGCATACCCTGACAACTTAGGGCGAACAAATCAAACAAAGGAGATGATGGACGGAGCAATAAAACTTTGAAGACACTCACCCTCAGTCACAGATCTGGGTTGAATCCTTCATCGTTCTTTAGCTCACTTCGCCACCTCAGTTCAGACCCAGTCATATGCAAATCAGTCTTGACCCTGTTCCTCATGAGAACAGTCCAGCCGGAACTGCCAAGCCAGGTCTTCCCTGGACCAGAAACAAGCATCCTGGGACCAGATCTGTGACTGTTGGGTGAATGTTTGACAATGTTCAATATTCCGTCCATCATCTTTTTGTGTTGCATTTTCACCTTAAGTGGGAAGGGTATTCCCAGATGTGGGTCTCGTGCTCGCTATGCCACCGGTTTCAAGCTAGCATGGCTGATGAGGGGTGATGCCCTGAAACCGGTCCCATGATGCTTGTTTTCCGGTCCAGGGAGGACCTGGCCTGGCAGTTCGGGCTGGACTGTTCCTATGGGGAACAGGGTCAAGGCTGATTTGCATATGGCTGGGTCCAAACTGGAATGGCGTGGCGAGCAAAATAACAATGGATTAAACCCAGATCTGTCCTGGGGGTGAATGTTTGACAATGTCCAACATTCCGTCCATCATCTTTTTGTATTGTATTCTGATAAATGTTAACCAGGGGATTCGAGACCAGCTATCCAGTGTAATGCAGTCATAAACCACTGATCTATTGAGTTTCAGGTCATCCTTAAGCTAGATGGATTATTATGAAAGCAATGTTTGTAAACCAATCAAGTCAGCAATGTACCCCGAACCCAATTCTCCATGTACAATCTCACTGGGTGTACCCTGTGAAACTTTTAAAAGACTTCTTAAAAATGTATTCTTGGCTACCTGGAATGACGCTGTAGGTGCATACCCCCAAATGCCACAACCAAAACAAGCCACCGAGATACATTTAGCCTTCTACACTTTAAGTAATGTCTCTACATGGCATTGGCCTAAGCAACTGGAGAACGAGTTGATGCCATTAATTAATTGCCCTTTTAAACAACATTTAGGTTTTTCTGCAGTAAAGGTCGCCATGAAAGATGTGCGTCCCAAAAAAAACCAGAATAAGTAAAGTGTTCAACTTCACTAATACCATTGCCTTTAATCACAAATTTTCTTGTGCAAGATTTTCTAGGGCCGATCACCATGACACCATAGGGGTGACTTCTATGTAATAAAAGGGAAGTTTAAGGCTGGGCAAGTAGTTTTAAATGCCAAGTCGAAGTGGCGTTTAACTGCACACACAGGCACTGCAGTGGCAGGCCTGAGACAGGTTCGACAGGCTACTTCTGTGGGTGGCACAATCAGTGCTGCAGCCCACTGGTAGCATTTGAAGAACAGGCCCTGGGTATATGGTATGCCACTTTACAAGGGACTTACCGGTACATCTAAATTGCCAATTAGGTATACACCAATGTCATCATGTTTAGGGGAGAAGCACATGCACTTAAGCACTGGTTAGCAGTGGTAAAGTGCTGAGTCCTAAGGCCAACAGTAAGAATCAGCAAAACGTAGAGGCAAAAGGCAAAGAGTACAGGTGAAGACCACCCTAAGGATGCCAGGCCTAACAGGAGTGTACATCATTCTTACCTATTGGCCACCAGAAGAAGTGTAGTACCAAATCTAGTGTAGGTCTTACTCCACAGTGCCCTTAAATGGCAGAATCCTGACACGTTTAAAATGTATTGTAAGAAAGTTAAATATTTATTGAGGTGGATGGTAGGTCCTGGCAAACTGAGGTGGATGGTAGGTCCAGGCAAAGGTTTCAAAAATGTTAAACCTGAGGTCAACCCCTGAGAGCCACATTACAGAGCAGACAGTGTTAATGTATAAAAAATGTGTAAAGAATTTGGAAGTAACCGAACTGTTAAAAAGTCAAAACCACAACACATTAAAAATCCAACTCCAACTTACTAAAATAGAGAAAAAGTTAATAAACAAAATTACACCAAAATGACAAAAATGTAATCAGTCTAACCAGAGATATAAATTTTTAGAAGATATAATCAAAGCAATAAGTGCCAATGATATTCTATGGTCGCGGTAGACCAGGACTTTGGTGCGATTTAAGGCCAACTGCTATGGAGTGAGGGTCAGATACCCCAACAGGTTCATCATAGTTGGAGATTTTACCTTGAGACTTAGGGGCTCATTATGATGGCGGGCGGGCATCAGTCCGCCCGCCATCATAGCGGTGATGGGACCGCCCACCAGATGTGCGGCAGTCCCACCAGCCCAATTAGGATGCTCCTGCCAGAATGGCGGGCGCATCCTGGCCTTTTAACATTGCAGGCGGTGCTGCTGGCCCAAAACCAATCCCTGCCAGCCTTTCCATGGTGGCAGCGCCGCCATGGAAAGGCCTCTTCCAGGGCACATCATAATATGGCGGACGGTGCCTGCTAGGCACCGCCACCATATTAGTGGCCCTTTTCCATCCGCCAGGCAATCGGTTCGATTGCCTCTGGCGGATAAGCGGCGGAAGGACTTTGCATCCGCCGCGATACCCACCGGCATCCTAATTTGGCGGTGGGTAAAATTCTCAGTGATGGCGGAAGGGCTGCCATCATAATGAGCCCCTTAGTCTCTGAAATAGAAGCTGAAATCCTCCAGCATGGAAAGGCTGAAGGCTGTATCCGAGGAGAGTCCTCTTTAAGTCTGATGGCCATTGGACCAGGTCCTGTTTAAGTACTTGGTTTCAAAGGAAAAAGCTCTGAGTGGGAAAATTCAAATTACTTGACAAGAGAAGTCCTTGCATGGGCCGAGTACTTTTGGTATCTTTGCCTGGTCAAGATCTATGTGTTCGAACTTAATCTCTTTTTAGGGCCTCAGAACCTTCCAGAGGGACAATGTTGCAGGCTGTATCCAATGATGAGTTCCATAAGGCTGCATACCTTCTCGCTGAGGGCCCGCTGTTATGGATTTGCTGCTGTGGAGAAGATCTAAGTGGAAGAAACCTATTTCTTCAGTCCAGAGAAGTTGCACCTTGGACAGATTAGCTAGGGATGTTGGTCCAGGTCGGATGACCAAAACATTTGCTAAGTCTCAACTTTTCAGAGTTGTTAGATAGGGGCAAAGGTCTGGGGCTCTCAGAAACATCACTTTAGTGTCAAGACTCACTCCTGCAGAGGCCACCAACAGGATCCAGTCCAGGTCCAGTTGCTACTGGTCATCTGTGCACTTCAGTGATGAAGGCTCTTGAAGCTTGTTTTTCCCTGTATACACAGGAGGTTACCTAACCAATCCTTTGTGTCTACTTCTTTGCCCTGCATACAAATGCCTAGGCCTTCAGGTCTCCTCACAGGTATCAAGCAACAGGTGCAGGCCTTCTTCTGTTCTTCCAGAGGTCCAAAGAGCAGTCAGAGGAAGGCGCTTTGGGGTGCCACAATTATGCTTAGCACCAGCTAGTGGGTGAGGTGATGCCTGACACCTCCATAACCAATGTGGTAAAAATTCTATCGGGTAACCCCACACATGGTTGCCACAGTTCCTGTTTGCTCTACTGTATGAATCTCACAGTGCATCTTCCTCCCAAAATCCAAAATTAGTGAACCCTTCCTCCTTTGTGCAGAGCATATGTGACCATCCAGAGGTGTAGCAAGGGATATGAGCACCCCCCCTCCTCTGTGGTCACTCAAAACCGATTTTGGGGGTAGCTCTCCTCCCACTGGGTTTGATGCCAGTCTGGCCTGGGGAACAAAGGGTTACCTTCTTCAGGTCTAACCTTACATTTATTTGTGGAAAGGAAGGCCCCTTTACAAGTTAATGAAGCTCTTGGTTCTACCCTTATTGGCCTTCCTGCAAAAGGAAGAAAAACAACTCCCCACTCCCAGGCCACTGTTCCTTCTCTGGGAGATGTTTTCACACCACATTAAGGCCAAGATATGGCTGGGCAGCTGCTGGAAAGCAATGCAAATTAGCGTTAGAGTAGGGGAAATATAGCTTTCTAAAAGTTACCTTTCCTAAATATTTATTACAAATCTAACTTCACCATTGAATTGGACTTTTAATAATTATTAAAACTACCTGTTATTTTTCTAGCTGGTCCCAAATCCAAGATAGCGCAATTAATATTGTAATATGTCCTCTAATTTTCGGTATTGGATAGTCAGAGCCTTCCACAGTAAAAAATAGCTTTTCTGGCTTTGTTGCTGTACGGACAATTCTTTTTTGAGACTGTCTCATTCCCATGATAGCATTATTAGTATTTTAATCTGTACTCTAGTTTTCTACACAGGACAGTTAAGCCTACTGCAGTGAAAATAGCTTCTAGCAGAGTCTGAAAACCAGCAACGAAATTCTGGAAAAAATGGGGTTGACCAAACTCAAGGGACATTTTCCCAAACTTATTCTTGAAGTTCTTTATTGGGGGTGAGCTGAGCCTTTTGTACTATAAATAGTCCATTTCGTGGTGTCTTAGGTGTCTTAAACTGTTCCTCTTCTGAAACAGAGCGCTCAATGACTGTATGACTCCAATAACATGATTGTTAGTAACAAGGTTTTGTTCAACAGGAGAAAGGTATTAGAGATATCAGGATGATATAGCAGCAGAAACATTGTTTGTTGATCCTGTTAAGTAGGTGATATAAATGTTTTACTAGGAAAAAATAACCCAACGGGCTTGATTACAATTACAACATAGTAAGTTTCATAGACATTGAAAACTTTATCAGTTTAAACTTCAAATGGTGCCCACTTTCCAAAAATCAAATACGGTTCTCTCTCAAGAATTGAATCATTTGTTTCACATTGAGTTAAGGTGTAGGAAACCATCACCTTCCTGTCTTTTTCTTACATAACCACTCCTACTACACTTCCTAAAGCATTGGTCTAAACAATAAGCTATGTAAGAGGAATAGTGTTAGAATTTAGCAATCTGAATTCCAGATCCAGCTTATGCGAAGAACCGTTCTGCACTTTTTAGTATGCACTGTAGGAACATGCTGGTTAGCAGTAGACCAAGAAAAAGAAATAAGAAAACATAGATGCTGGATGTCACCACTCTGACTTATTACTCAACTGGGCACTGAAGCTTACTGGGTCAAAGTGAATCTCTAAAAGAAGATCGATGGGCCCGATTCACAGAACTAACTTAAGACAAAATCCTAAACTTACTACTATTTTGGTATTCACAGAAGGCACTTACTCATTTTGGTATTCACAGAAGGCACTTACTCATTTTGGTATTCACAGAAGGCACTTACTCATTTTGGTATTCACAGAAGGCACTTACTCATTAATGAGTAAGTGCCTTCTGTGAATACCAAAATGAGTAAGTGCCTTCTGTGAATACCAAAATGAGTAAGTGCCTTCCGTGAAAACCAAAATGGTAGTAAGTTTAGGATTTTGTCTTAAGTTAGTTCTGTGAATCGGGCCCGATATCTTTAATACATTATAAATAGTATCCTTCCAGAATATCTCTATGCCTCACACTCTCTCGAATATTGGTAGAACTTTCACATCCACAACCCCTCTTCCTCTCTTCTAACTCATTGACTTTATGCTTCTCTTTGACCATGTAAAGTGCTCCACTGCCTTTTGGCTAGGTTTGCAACATAGAAATACCATATACCTACATACATATATGCATACTTTGATATTCCTGGAACTGAAAAAAAGGCAATATCTCTTTCATATTATTTGTGGGTTGTATACATTTAACTCTCTTCTCTGATAAGGCAACTACACTCTGTTTTGTGAGGACACACTGCCTATTTTTGATACACGGTAAATGGCTGGTTCTTAAACTGTATTATAAACGACATTCATCAGGATTATCTTGTTCGCATTGGTACCCATGAAAAACTTCCCTAAGCATATACCACTTTCTTAAATACAATATATGGATTGTGAAATGGTATCAGTCTCTTAAAGGACAAGGATCCCTTCTGTTTCCCTTGTAGCTTTGAAACCTAAAATGAACAAATAATTTCTATTTTATACTCCTATGGGGCTATTTGTGGAACCGTACTTCAAACTATCTCACATTTGTTTAGAAAAATCAAAATAATTTGACAGAATACTACTCTGTATTAAGCTACAACTTCCAATCACTCTTGCAAAGAAAATCAAACCATTTCCAGGGTTTTCACAAGGTCTGGTAAGAAGGTCCAGGGGCAGCTACAAACTTTGAGTGGAAAGTCGCTGATCTCTCAAACCTCTTCTGAAAGGCAGGTATGAACACTTGATAATCATTGAGACAGGGATCAGTGGATGAAAAAGAGGGATAGCCCAGGCCAAGGGAGCTCCTGAAAGACAGCCAATTAAGTTACCAACTTTTGAGCAATCCCAAAAATACTGGATGAGAAAAAAGTAAAATAAATCAACAAAGTATAGAGAAAATATTTTAAGTTGGCTGGATCTCCTAAAAA
Source organism: Calotriton arnoldi (assembly GCA_963921515.1). NCBI lineage: Eukaryota > Metazoa > Chordata > Amphibia > Caudata > Salamandridae > Calotriton > Calotriton arnoldi. Next base: position 3,996,648 of record CAWUFW010000581.1, on the reverse strand, counting down.
AAGGCAACCAGCTTTGACAACAGGAAGATATCTGCCAGCTAAGGTCTGTTAAGGGAGGCATTTTGAGCAATTGTAGCTCTGTGCCTTTTACTGAAGAATGCTCACCAAGTCCTGACTAGGCCCTGGTACAATTTGCGTTTTGTCGATATAATTAACATAGTTTTGTGCTACTCTTGCTACTTGAAATTCTGGAATCTATGCTATTACGCCACATTGCACAATTATGCACTGTTCGTAGTAAAACTTCTCCACGATTGCGGCATTCACTGTAAAAACTTACAGCAAACGCATGGGAACAGCAGAAACAACAGAGCCTTAGTGTCTGCTCCTCGTGTCACTTGTGATTATTTGCAATATTTTTTTTATAACAAAACGCATCCTTACCTAAAAAGTACACACAAGGATGCCTTTCACAATAAAATACAGTGCTGAATGTCAGTTTTGCATTTTGCATAATAATGCACAATCTCGCACTATTTTGCCACAATTTACCATAATTATGTAACAGCAAATTACGCAAATTTTACTTACCCCTAGTCCTACTAAGGATTAAAGACCAGCCTTGGCTCAAAGAAGCATTGCCACCACAACCTGCCAGTAGCATGGTGCAACCACTGATTCTAATTCTCTCTCCTAGTTTGTGGTAGGGGTGGCTCCTTCTTGTGGCCACTGAGTTCCTTTACATATACAGTGTTTATGTTCACAGAAGGGACCAGTACCTTACATAAAGGCTGCTATTTGGAGAAAAAAACAAAAGGCATAAACAACTCCAAAGCACGGATGATGATCTTGAGGGGAAGTAGTTGAATGCCAGGGGTTCAAACCACCTTAGAAGAGGGCTGGGACTCAGGCACCAAAACAAGGTCAGACCTGAGGCTGGCAAATGATAAAAAATTATAGAAGTGAAACAGGATTTTCCAGGGGTAAACAAATATACAGGCCAAAAGATAATGGAGTGATAGAAGGAATGCCAGGTCCGGAGCACCTAGAAAGTGGCATGCAAAAAGGAAGTGGCCATGATCGATTGATTAGTAATATTAGTTACTCTGGAAAAGAAGCCATGTTGAAACGGGATAATAAGGCACTCATTTCCTGTCATGTAAGGCAAGAGAGACATGAAGAATCAACATGGAGACAGGTAAGTCTGTTAAAAAAGTAATACTACACTGGTAGAATCGAAATGGAGAAGCCATATTAGACGTGAGGAAATCAGTAGATGTGTGAGACGATGGAAAAGAAGAACGTGCTCTGTGCTGCACTGAGGGGCATATTTACAAGAACTTAACCCCGCCGCGGAGTCAATTTTTTGACGCTACGATGACTTTTTTTATCGCCTTATTTGCAAAGTGGCACTTTTTCAGCGTAAATGAGAATTTTCAAGATTGCCATTTCTGTTAGCGGGACTTTACGAAAATGAGATGCAAGGTAGAAAAAACTGCCACTAACCACAGTTCATGATATTTACAATGAAATTCCCGTACGGCGATAACCCCCCTAAACCGTGGCTAAGGCCAGTTAGCGGTAGGTTTTGAAGACCATAAAATAGCTGGCCTAAATAATGGTGCAAACACATTTGTATATAAGGGAGAAAATCCCAGACCCTCATTGGCATTCTCACTGACGCCATAGAGGTACTACTCTTGCAGCTTGGAGCTCCAAGAAGATCACCACCACCACCAGCACCACCACAGAGGCAGCGCAGCAGAAGAGAGCGGGTCTACCGCCGACGGATCACCCTGATACACCTCTGGCAAGAGGAGGTGATAGCCCACTACAGGCTAAAAAGGACCTCCATCCTATGCCTACTCACTCAGATAGCGCCAAGGCTGCAGGCAACAACCTAGCGCTGCACGAACATCCCTCCACAGACAAAGCTGCTTTCAGTGCTGAACATGTTGGCCTCTGGTACCTTCCAACCAACCACTGACAGAGTGGCCGGAGTCTCACAAGCATCCTTCTCCATGTTCCTTCTGACTGTCTTGGATGCCATCATCAGCCTGACGCTGCAGCACCTATGGTTCCCCAACACTGCGCAAGAACAACTTGCCAACAAGTAAGGCTTCTATGCCATTGCTGGTTTCCCGCATGTGTTGGGGGCAATCGTCTGCACCCAAGTGCAACTTGTGACTCCTGCAGACACTGCACATATATACAGAAACAGGAAGCACACACACTTAATGAATGTGCAGGCAATTGTGGACCACCTGGGCCTGTTCATGAGTGTCGTCACCAAGTTTCCAGGGAGTGCGCATGACTCCTACATCTTCCACCAATCGGTCATCAACTAGAGGTTCGAGAACGACACCTATGGAAATGGACTGCTCGTTGGTAAGTACAGAATTAACACACCTCAAGTCACCAATCATGTAGCTCAACCATGTGAGAATGCACATGTAGCAAATTGAATCTGACATACATTGTAACTGGGCCAACTACTATGCACAAACACCTAATGCCAAAGAACCACACATATGTAAGTTGGCCCAACAAGGGAGTAGGCCAGAAATACTCTCACAAACCACTAAGTCACTGTGGGAATATAGATCTTGCAGAACTCATCAGACAAGAATTGAAATGAATCAATGCAGCATGTTCCACAAGACATATGCTTGCGCTGTGCTGCATTCATTCTGAAACAAAGACATGTGCCATATGTACAGCAAGATGACAGATCGCCCTGCTATCCCCCACCCTGGTGCCCAATTAGCAGACATGCACAAACACAGGCACCCATGCACCATGCTGCAAGGGTGCCTGTGTCATGGGGAGGAAAGTATTTCTGCATGAAGGGACATCTAACTGCACACAAACAATCACAAAAGTTGATTTAGCATCCTTCTGGGTTATGTCAGAATGTAGCATGCATAGAAAAAGCATACAAACGAGAAATGTAAATCTCACTACATGTTGCACATCCCTACGCCTCCCCTGGTAGGTGTATCAATCTGATGCATTCCCTGCTGAAAAATTAATACCAGATGCGCAAATTTAGCCAAATAAATGTGTGTTGAGTGGGAACACACACTGCAATATCCATGGACATGACCCCAACATGCATACAAGCAGATTCAAAGTTAACATATGCCCAAGGACATCAATAGACATGTCAGTTGTCTTTACATGTCCCAGTAAGTCAAGTACACCAGGTAGCAGTGCTACTGTGACTCAAACAGTGACTCACCTTTGGGGGCAACGTTGATGTAAATAACCCACAATGAGCACAACATTTAGCATCCAAGTATTTCCGGTGCCAGCTACCCTCAGCACAATAACTCACAATGATGTATCTTGCTGATGCACAAACATAGTAATGTGCCAAAAGTCAAGGGGGCTGCTTCACAAGGCCCATGTGCCACTGGTGCCTCATTTACAATCTGTGCATAAGTGATGTACCGGAGCGCGCAATGGGCCTGTAAATAACCCCAAATGTGTTTTGAGGTACCCAGACATCCTGACAGTTACAACATGGAGGTCATACACAGCACCTGGCCAATGGCATCATGGTGATCGTAGGCTGTAAAGTACAGGCAATTCAATTTCAGTGATGCAGGTCAATTTTATGTACCACAACATGACGAATTAGAAAGTACAAAGCTGCAAACACAGCAAGCACAAATACTAGTGGACAATTCTCTCCATTTTCTGTTTCAGGTGATCAAGGATATGCACTGTCACCATGGCTGATGACCCCCATCAAAGTGACCCACACACAGGCCCAGAGAGACTACAATGTTGCACTGGGACGCACAAGGGCCATTGTGGAAAGGACCTTTGGAGTCCTTAAATCAAGGTTCGGGTACCTTGATATTTCAGGGTGGAGACTCCTGCGCAGGCCTGAACTGGTTGGTAAAATCATACTGGCTTGTTGCTTTTTGCAAAACATCTGTGTACGTACAAGCACACCATTGCCAGAAGACCAGGAGGAGCAGGACAATCCGGAGGATGGCCAGGACGAAGAAGCCGATGCAAGACACACCACAGCTTCTGCTGCTGGAACAGCAAGGAGGGATGCCATCATCCACAATTTTTACCTAACCACCATTAACAAATGTCCCGTTACAAGCATTTCTTAAAACCAAAGTCCACAGATTGTTATTTTGAAAAATAAAATATCACTACAACAATGTCTTGTATGCTTGGTTTGTGACTTCAGAAGGTGATCAATCATGTAAAGTCACGTTAACAAAACAACTGTGTCACACAGATCTCTCACCTAGCAGGGGATATATATCACCAATTAAAGAAAGAGTGGGAATGGGACAAAGTATTGGGCATCTGAACTTATTACTGTGTATGGTTCCTCAGTGAGAATCAATAACTGTGTGTTGTGTCTTCACAGGAACACCATCAGGTCTGTTTTCACACAAGAGCGTAGTACAACATACACTGTGTGTCTGATGCATCATTGTAGCTGAGGCCACATAGCTCTAAACCATCACAAATGTTAAAACACAACATATCTGTGAATTCTGTGCCAGAAGAAAAAAGGTAACTGACAATAGTTCCAAAGATACATAAAAAATGTGGACTGGATCCACTTGTGGGTGTGGAGGATGATGATACAGAGGATAGTACATCTAGAATAACGGATGTATCAATACAGTGCATGGAATGCTTCAAACACCAAGCATACCCATTCATTCAACATTAGCAAGTGACACTAGCTCCCTAGATGACACGTGTGTCACTGGAATGACCAATAAGCACATGTCTTGCATCACTAACACTGTGCATGAATCATCCATCAACACTGCGCTGATCTAACAATGCTATAGTTCCATAAGCACAAACAATGACACATAGGTCAGCCATGGGACAACTGGCAAGGCATTAGCAATCAACAAAGTATATGTTGGACTATAGACATGGCAATGCAATGGCAAGAAAGTGTTGATGTCACATGCACAACAACATGAGTGCTGCATGGCAATGAAGGTGGAGAACAGGCTACATCCTCATCAATTAACTCTTACTCTGTGTTGACACCCCCAAGACAGAGAACAGACATACACATGGTTGAAGTGCAACAGGGAAACCAATAAGTACAGCCAAAACATGCAAGCAACATACAACCTACTACATCAGGAATGGACATTGTATAGGGTCAGACGGACATGAAAAAAAAATTGTAGCACCATGAAGTTGCACCACCTATCTCTGGATGGGCACTACAAGTTTACTCATGGCAATTGCATGATGTGTGTAATTTTGCGCTTCATCACGACTACACCAATCAAAATACCCACACATCTGCAGGCATAGTTGAACACATAGACAAACATGCATCTAAAAATAATTGTCAATGTCACACATTGTTGTATCTCTCAAGGAATGTACAACATACGCTTCATAAAACATTGTTGCGCAAGATGGCCATCCACCACATGTAGCATGTGTTGCAGTCCAGTGTGGCAAACCATCCCCTCCACTCCAGTCAGGTGTACGCTAGACAGAAATATCTGTCCCGATAGCACTAAGGGAAGTCCACTGTACACCCAAGAGCTCAGTAACATGGGACGAGGAAAGACTGCACCACACGGTTGCCTCATGAATGCCAACTTTGGCAAGCAGATTACATGTTCCACATTGCCCATGGAAATCTGGGTCGTATAAGCAGTGAGCTCGCGGCTTTTAGGCAGATACCACCCCTGGGCCTCCTCCGCTTCACACTCAACCATCTCCCAAACTGGAAAACGACACCAGGCCTCAAGCTGCACCACCCTCTCCGAATCACTGACTCAGCCAGCTTAATCCTCTTTCAGTCCAGATTGCACAAGCCTGGGTACAGCAGTGTACTCCGAACATGCAGGGGAACCTACAGATGAAGGAGATGCAAGTGGACCCTCTTAGTTTCCTAGTCACAGGTCCCCTGCATCACAAGGTTTGTCTAGTTTAGGGGCCTCACCCTCCACATTGACGGACAGCACAACCTACTCCGGCATGATGACTTGGAGAGGCACAGCCAAAAATAGGATGTCTCCCCTGTCACCCCAGTGTCCTGTTGGTGTATGTCATGCAATGCAGATCACCCTTTGTTCATGATCAGGAGCACCTCGAATGATCACCACAACAAGTTGCACCATGAAGATTTCTCATGTCAGCAATGTGTAAACACTTAACATGCCAGGCTTTGCCCCCAGGTAATGGTCATTGCTGATGCATCAATGTCAACAGCCAGGGCCCACCGTCTGGTGCACGACGCAGGCACCGATGTCAACATCAGTCAGCAGTAACTCTGCAGTGTATGTGTCGCACTCTCTGGGTCTCATACAAAAGCACAACGTGGTCTCTAGTCCATGGGGACTGTCTGCGCTTACAAGCATCGGATGCTTTGCTGTTGCAAGGATTGCACAGTGCAAAATGCTGCATTGCTGTTCCAAGCCAACAACGTAATTTTCACCTGTGAATCTAGGTCTACAACATGTTTCTACATGGCTTAGTTAAGCTTGTTGACCTATGCATAATTTTGACATGGCTGCTCCATTCTGCAATCTGGCACACACATTCATCTATGCATTATCATAGGTGTCCCTGTAAGCTCTTGTAGCTCCCAGAGGCTGAAAATTCAGGGAGGGCTCACTAACATCAATAAATTTGTCTGCTATTTGTCCAGCCGTCACATCATTGTCTCTACTAACTCCAAGATTTGTATCGCTGTCACGCTAGACTGATGTTTAATTGTGGCTGGCACAAGAAGATCCTTACGCAATGCAACGTCTTTGTGTACATATGTTGAGAAGGTGACAATGGATCTGGTTGATAGACACCAGTCAAAATTATGTCATGCATTGCAGCCTCTAAAATGCCTAGTCTACTGTCCCTGTTGTGTCCTGTGTCTTTGTCCTTACGTGTTTTTTGCATCTTCGTGATTGTCTTGTTGGGCGTTTGTCTTAGGGGTATAGTTGTATTTTTCACTGTTATTTGTTTTTTTGGGGGGGGGTTAATATTTATATTAGTGTGTTTACTTGTGTATTTTGAGATGTTGGATCAGGGTAGGAAGGGCAGGATGTCCGAGGGGGCATTGGGGGGTTTCCTCTGGCTAGTCAAATTCTTTTTGCCACGGATGGTGGAGGCTGGGGGACTTGTCCTCCAGGGATATGATGTCAAGATCAGGAAGGTCAGGTGGGAGCACATCTGCAACAACATGATGACAATCTTCGGTGTGGCAGGACTGTGAAAGCACCGATGGCAGGATTGTGTTGGGCGTGAGGGAGACCCACTGGATCACCTGGCAGTCATTGTTGGCAGACAAGGTGGTAAGTACATGTTAAAAGTTGTTTGAGATCAGAGTTGATTCGACTGTCCCCAATTTAGGTGCAGGACCACATCTATGCCACCCTTTTAAATGTGCTCCATTGCAAAATGAAATGGGTGTCATGGTGTACTGTCCATCGCAACACACATTCCCTTTGTAAAACTTCACATAAATTCATGGCTGAGAAGCTGTGTGATACACAATGCGGGATATTAACATGTCAAGTGTCCTGACACACCTGTGTTAAGACTTATGGGCCATTTGACTACACAATGTCAAGTATATTGACGTTGGCGAGGTAAAAAGCGACTTATGAAGCTGTACATAAAGTTGTAGTCAGATTTAGCTCATGGGTACTGACAGGATTGTCCTGTAGGCCATAAGGCTGCAATTGTCATGTGTTGTGTGTCAGACACGAAAAGCACATCCCTACATGTATGCAACGTGGACACACACATAACTATTACAGTGAATGAAATTTAATTAAGATGACCTCAATGATGTACAAGAGATGTGTGAAATGTGATGTGTAATACATATATTTTTGTTATTATCCATTTGTCACAGCTGGAAGACCATTGATCACACATAGAGACGTGGATTCCTTCATGGACCCACACGCCACTGATGAGTGCCTTGCTCATACATTTTGATTGTATGTGAGAACAGAAATATATCATGTCAATGGTCCTGTATGTTGGTGAACACATTGTGGCTGTGCATCACATGGACCGAAACCTCTAGTGTGATGAGGGAGCATCAAGTACAGAGTTATGCACCTAATCATCAGTTACTGATAGAGAACAGCATTGGTTTTCTTGAATTGATGTTGCAAGACCTCAGATAATTCACTACTTCCATGCACCGTAGGAGCATCTATACCAGTAATTTCACAATTTTACCGTGTCATCAAGCCTATGAGGCAGCATCCCAAACATTTATGCACTCTGCCAGAATTGTGCAAGGGGCCAGCTTTGGTGCTAGCCATTGCAAGTGTACACTGTTGTAAATGATGATAATTGTCTACCCGTGATCATGGCACATTTGTTGATGAATAGCATTTGCAACGTGCTGTAGTATATTGGAAACAAATTATGACAAACATGTACACACAGCATTCTTTACAAAGGAAGCCCATGTACAACCATTCTGATATGATGTTTGCACCCATGGTATCCACTGTGTCACCACAACTCATATTTTTTGGTAAGCTGCGGGTGTGGGTACTCATGCCAAGATGAATGCGAAATGGAACTGTCACACAATGGCCCATCACTTTGTGAAGCATTGTGTGTATTTTCATCCAATTCACAATGTGATTATGCCTTCTTATCATAGTATAATGTGTACATGTCAGCTTCGGGTCATGTTGCATGGCCACAGCGACCAGAATTTTGATAGGTTTAGTATGTATTGAATATTTTGGCCCGTGAATCCTGTGAAGTTACTGTAACACTGTTTCTGAGCCCATTGATGCAAAATGTGTATGTCACTCCAACCAATGCAGGTGGGTTTCACAGTGTACATACAGAAGAGGAAACATTTGACTGATGTTGCTGATGGGTATGACCAGACATGGAATCCATTAACACCCACCACTGAGGTGGCTGTCACTGATTGAAAGTAATTTTGAGTAACAGTTGTCATTGACAGTTAGTACTCCAAAGAGCAAGTCTCATACTCAAGCTAAGAGCTGGGGTATGTGAAACAAATGGGTGCATGGCATGAGCCCAAATGACAACTTGTGTGAATGAATCTAGGCAAATGTAAAACAGATTTAGGTTATGTTCCAGAGCTGACTTAGCATCTTGATTCAGAAATTGTGAATCATTTCCATGTTGATGCAATTTACAAGGCCCCTGTCACCAACGCAACGTTTGCTTGCACAACATTGTCTTGGCAAGACTGTCTCGCCTTAGTCACAAGCCAGTGTTAATCAACTCAATGTTGCTCAGCGGCATTGTCACACCGCTAAGCACAATCATTATTACGCAGAACCTTTTCCCCAAGGGCAGCATAAATATGGGAGAGTGCGTAATAGGTAAGACTGTAATAAACATGTTTTCAAACATGCTCTGGACTGTGAAGTGATCTATATCTCATCAATGTATATGTTCAGATGTGGATAAACTTTAAAACTAATAGAGAGTAACCCTTCATACGAACAAAGGGAACTGGGTTCAAATAACCGAAAAAAACCTTTTGTCCCCCTTGTGCTGATTCAATCAATCTTGTGGAACACCCCTATTGTTCTTCTATTATCACATTCATGCATACATACTCAAAATACATAAAACCGTTTTTTTGCAAAAGATGTCTCCTCCTTTATTAAAAAATGTTCCTTTTATATTAATGTAACACTGAATCACAATAATTGATATTTATATACAGAGCCACAGACTCAATGTCAATATTCCAAATAAATAATTCATAAAAATGTTTTCACCGATCAATCTTATACTAAGATGTAAAACAAAAACAGAAGGCCTCCTCTGCCATTCCTCCTATTTACACTCGTTTAAAATCACAATATTCATACACTGATTTTTATCTGTGAAACTCTGCACATGAATAACTCTTAATAAACATTTCACATATTATCAAAATCCCATGCAAACTATATTTTTTAAAACAGTGAATCAAACCAATGTTCATAGAAGTATAGTAAAAGCAAAAGTGTTGACGCGGCATTTCGGTGGACTTGTCTTATTCTGCATCACCTTCTTCAGGACAAGCTTTTATTTTTAAAAGACAGTTGGGTTCTCTCTATGAGCAGAAGTTTAAAATACAACAGAAAATACTGTTAGAGGACCACCTATTAATGCAAAAAATAGGACTATTTAATAAAACCAACAGTCAAGTCAACACTCAAACCTCTAAAATGATCCCCTTGTAGTATTCCAAAAGGAGTCATTGAACAACTATGAATTCAAATACACTTGTAAAAGTGATACATATTCAATTAATATCCTGGGTTTTTTATTATCACATTTTCTCATTCAACCCATTTGGCCACTACATTATCAATCAAAACACTCACTTGAGGTATGTTGTCTTAGCCACAAATAATAAATCTCATTGTGGTAGGAAAACTCCAGGAGATAGATGTACCGGTAGTTACTTCCGATTACAATCTGAATTAAAGAGAATACATGTCAAAGTTACTGACATGTATTTAAAGGAATTCATACCTATTTTGATAAAAGGGAAACAATTCTAACAATTTGCTTACCCTTATTAGTTCCAATTTTCACTGGTTTACACACTTTCCTTTCATCAATGAGGAAGCGTGCTTTTATTTAAAAATTTCTGGTCACCGCATTTCAGTATTTTCCCAGAGTATTCAGTGACATATCATAGTTTTCGGCAGCCGTCTCTGTAACATATAAATTACAGATAAGTGTAGATACGTGATATATTGCCTTTTTCTGGGAGTGTAACATTTCTAGCTGGTATATTATTAGAGGTTTATCATGTAATTTACTCTGCTTCAAAGACATGCTATTTTAAAGACATGTCCCACTCATATGTCCCTGGTTAAGAAGACAACTCAACTTTTACTCAATGTAGAAAATATGTATCCTAAAAATATATACAAAAACTTTTTATAATAATAAAAGTACCTATGGGGACAAGCCCTCCACTTAGCTGAACCAAATTATTCACTAAACTATATCACGATAACTTTAAACGGCATAAATTATCACAGTGTCATATCCACTTACCGCTTCTATTCTTTAAGTATCCTCGAATGCGAGTTGTTCTGGCAAAGATCAGTTGTGGTCTGAGCTTCCTAGTTATATACGCTCCATTTCCCACAAAATGATCGAGTTAATTACTTCCAGGTTCATACCAAAGGGCGTGAACTCCATCATCAAAAATCTGGCGGCCATCTTAGACTGTATTTACTTATGATCAGGTCTATTGCCTCAGATATTTAAGAGTGTTGGTTTCAAATCCAAATTAGGCTCAGCTTGTTTATATCAACACTAGAAATGATGAGGCATGTTTGATCATGAAATTTTAACCAACCCTCAACTCGTGTGTCGCTTAGAGTGGTTCAAATCCCAAACTACCACTAAGGAATCCCGCTGTATATCACTGATATCAATGGCGGCCATCTTAGAAGGTCTGGTTTGATGACCACAGATACATGTAGCTAGTCTCTACTGCTCATGCACTAATGTTAGGAGTCATATCTTCATTAATCTGACACAAATTAAACTTATAAATTGTATTAGAATCTGTACTATCTAGGTGGTGACAATTAGTTAGTGTATGAACCTATTCATTTAAAATATTGGCGCTCATGCGGAATGGGGTAACCAAACGGGATGAAGCTTTATTTTAAAATTCTCTCCCATTCCTCCCTATTGTTCAACCCGTAAAGGTATGTTTTAAATTTACTCATGTAGTATTGTTCCCTACATTTCCTCTTTTTATCAATGTTTCCGCCTCTTTTGGTACCAGATATTCTCTCCAGTATGCACCATTTTATATCTTCTAACCTATGGTTATGTTCTAGCCAATGTTCTGTTAGTGGTGCATTTCTTTTACCTGTTCTTAAGGCTGACCTATGTTCGTTGAGGCGTAGTCGCATTTCTTGACCGGTCTCTCCAACATAGCCTTTGTTACAGGGACAAATAAGTAGGTATATCACATTTCTTGTCTTGCATTTAAACATAGCATTAAAAGTATGTTTAATTCCATCTAGTTTTATCTCTTTTTCTTTTATAAGCGAACTACAATTGATGCAAGAGTTACATGGGTAATTACCTATTATTTTCTTGTTATCTATACCAACCTGAGATGTTTGTTTGGGTTCTCTGTAGGTATGGACAACACAATTCCTGATGGTTCTGTTCCTTCTGTATGCAAATAGAGGTTTTTCTATTGTTACTGTGTTCCTATCTGTCAAAAGGGACCAGTTTCTATTTATTAGATTCTTTATTTTATTGCTCTGACCTGAGTAGTTGGTCACACAGACTATCCGATCCATATCTGTCCATTGTTTTCAAAGAAAATCTCTCTATTAAAATATTGTGCCCACTTGTAGGCCTGTTTAATGATCTTGTTAAGGTAGCCCCTATATTTTAATTTTTGTTTCAGAATCTCAGCATGTCTCTCAAAGTCCATTCTGTTCGTACAGTTCCTCCTCAAGCGGAGAAACTGCCCATATGGTATATTGTCTTTTTGGCATCTAGGATGATTGCTACCATAATGGAGAATTGTGTTCTCATCACTGGGTTTTTGTTTTACATCTTAGTATAAGATTGATCGATGAAAACATTTTTATGAAATATTTATTTGGAATATTGACATTGAGTCTATGGCTCTGTATATAAATATCAATTATTGTGATTCAGTGTTACATGAATATAAAAGGAACATTTTTTAATAAAGGAGGAGACATCTTTTGCAAAAAACAGGTTTTATGTATTTTGAGTATGTATGCATGAATGTGATAATAGAAGAACAATAGGGGTGTTCCGCAAGATTGATTGAATCAGCACAAGGGGGACGATAGGTTTTTTTCGGTTATGTTCTAATGTGTGCAGCATTGTGCGGCACACATGACAAACGCTAAAGGTCAATGATTGTTCATGTGCATGATGGTGATCCTTCCATCACATGAACTATCTTCTGCTAAATTGCGTTTCCATCGTGGCATAGCACAGCGTGGTGCAGAGCAGGCTAACAACGCGCCACAAGAATTCAAGGAACATATGCCATGTTGACTTTCAATCATCACATTTTGTACCTACATTTACTCAGATGGTTCTTGTAGATGTATACATCATGACTCATGGATGTGTAGCTGTGTTGACACCTCCAAATTGGTTTTCAAATTGATGAAATGTTATTTGTTCAACTGTCCTACATGACTACGACTATGGTGCCTAGTCATCTGCCATGATTGCAGACAGTGCAGTCTACTGTCTTTGTGTAAGTGTCATGGCCTGGATCTGCAATGGGCCTGTAAAACTTCATCCTTGAGGACTTTCCCCTGTTGGACTCAATCAGTGTTTGTGCCCGCAACATCATTGCAATCAGCTAATCTACCACTGTTGTCACTGCACTCTGCCCTTGCTATGTCCCATACCATGTCAGCATGTCGGTATCACTATCAGGTTTTGATGTGTGTTTTAAATTAAATTGAACTTGTCAGGTCATGTGGGACGTACCTTACATTTTATGAGAGTGTTTAGATAATGTTTTGTTACACTTTTGTTTGGGTGATACATGCAGAATGCTGTCACGTTTTGTGAATCTCAAAACTTGACATGTTTGTTTTCTTTACAGGCAACATGTCACTGGATGAAGTGAGGCAGTTCCTTCTGCGTAAGGAATGCTATATTCATATACATCATGTGGCAAAGGGGTATAATGATATGGCACGGAGGTACCGGGAAGAGAGGGCATCAGGACAGTGGAAGTCCATTACAGGCAGCAGCAAGAAAAGTGGACAGAAATGTGCTTGCCTGCCTGCCTGATCTGCTAAACACAGGCACACAGATCCAATGCCTGGCCCTTCAGGTTTCCAACGGAGTGGCAGACATCCACACCCATCTGCTGGTCCAACTACATCCACTGTGTCTCACCCTGCTGCAACCACCTCATCTCAACACCCAGGTGCACCATTACAAACTGCTCAACCAGGCACATCTTCCATGAGAAAGGAGCGACAGAGACAGATTTCCTGCTTGACAGACAGGGAGCGTAGGCTGCTTTTCAACCTAATTGTATGTGTGGCCCAACTAGAATGGGACAACGATGAAATTAAGTCCCACCTCAAGGACATTTAGGGGGCACTGGGGCTCCCCTATTGAGGCCCTAATTATGTCAGCTGTCCCCCATATACAGTCCCCCTATTCCCTCTGATGAGAAGCACAAGGGCTTCGAAACGCGTAAGGCCGGGAGATTATGCAACGAGATGGAAAGTTGCATGTTTTTGAAATAAAGAGGTTTTGTGAACCTACCTGTCAGAGGAGTGCGGCTTCGAATCTGAACACTTTATGGAAACATAATAACACGGCGGTTCCGGCCGTGGGAGCGACGCACCGCCTGTAGCAGTTAAAGGACTGGTAGAGGGGCCACATCCCCTTGAAATCGGCGCTGCAGGTAAAGAATTGACAAACATGCAAAGTTTCATCTGGGACCCACTGGAGGGTTATAAAATTGATCTTGTATGTAGCATGGAGGAAAGAAACCCACTGGAGGGTAGTAAAATACTAAAATAACCACATACCCCAGCATGCATTGCAAACAACAAATTAAAACGAACTTGACTTCAAGGGCACACCGGATGCCAATCAAAGTAAATAAAGTCATGCAGTAGGGATGTGGCAGCAATGAACTCTTTCCTGATGCGGCCTCTGATGAGAAGCACAAGGGCTTCGAAACGTGTAAGGCCGGGAGATTATGCAACGAGATGGAAAGTTGCATGTTTTTGAAATAAAGAGGTTTTGTGAACCTACCTGTCAGCGGAGTGCGGCTTCGAATCTGAACACTTTATGGAAATATATATATATATATATATGTATATATATATATATATATATATTTGTTTAGGATCTATATTTAGTTAGTTCATGTATAGGTTAAGCTGTGTTTGTCTCGTCCCTGGAAGTGCCTTAAGCAAGGAGGTGCGTTGATGTTTAATATATGTTGTTATGTGTATAGTATTATGTAAGGTAGTTAGTTAAGTCTAGGCATTAATTAGCACATGCTAGATTAGTGTAGATTCGGATAGGTCATTAGTATTAGGTTTAGGTTAGTAAGTGTGTATTTTTTTATAAAACATTCCTAGTGGTTTGTGGTGTCACTAATTGTTGATGTGATTCTATGAACTGGTGATTTGGTAGTTGGTTAGAACAGCTTCATTACCCACACAATTCATTTGAATGTCTACAAATGGAATTACGAAATCTTCAAGGGACAGGCTACTGTCATTCTGCAGTTTGAATGTGATTGACAAAAAATGCATGATATGTAGGCTAGCAAAGTTCAGTTTTGAGATTGCATAGGAGTGGTCTGAAGAGTAAGTTTTCATATGATACTAAATTGCTGATTCTAAAATACACATGATGCACTGGAGGCATTGCACTCACACAGCATTGGTTACATGATGTGGGTATGTTGTTTGGGACTTAGGGGCATCTTTGCTAACCCCTGTCCCCACGACAGCTTCACTTTCCATGTGGAAGTGCAGGGGATATGTGCTTTGTCTTATTTACTAGGCAGCATAAAGCCACTGTACATGTATCAACAAGGCCTTGTACATTAGGGACAACATTACAATACACTTTGCATACAAGTGTAGGGCAAGGGGTGTTGTGATGGGCGTTACAACACAACAGCGCTAGGATTTGACACAGAAACACACTTTGACATTATGTATCCTGCATCATTCCACTTCTTACAGCAAGATTGCTTTGTCATCTTATGAAATATGTTGAGGGATCTGTCTTTACATGTGTCATGGCATGACACCCATTACATCAACCATTGTCCACCCCATTGACAATAAGTACATGTTAATAGTATGCCTTATTTGGAAGGCAAAGTTGAGCCACTTCATGTGGCTTGACACTGACTTGAGTATTGTTCCAAGTCACTATCCCCATCCTGAATGTAGGGTAAGTTTAAGTTGCAGCAGCAATGTTGTCTTGGAGATCTGAGGCATTGGCAGATTCACGCATGTCCTGTCTTCTCCAATGCCTATCAGGGACACAGACTCAGCGAAAGCCCTTTCCCAAATGGCCCTCTATTTGTTGTGCTGTCTAAACTGGCCATGCATTGTTGACACGTTGAAACTTGAATGTTCACAGGCAACACACATCTTTGTGACTTTAGTGCTTTTATTTACATGTGATTTCAAAGAGTTAACAGACTGGCCCAGTTCTTTGGACAACAACACCCACATTGTGTACATGCCCGGTGGAGGGCCAGACAGAGTCCTTGGGGGGGGGGTGGGACATGTTCAGAGACATGTTGAGGAATGAGTAGACTTCAGTCAGCAGGCTGATTGCAGTGTCATTGGGGATCAATGGCCACATTGGCAGTCCATTAAAAGTCCAAGGTGATTGTAGCAGAGTCATTCTAAGGACAGTGACAGATGATGTTCTGAGGCATGGTGGTAAGCACAAGACTGAGCAGAAACTGTCCATTTGACACAGATGAATGCTACCACTAATTTCTCCTTCTGAATGTTGTTTCATCCACATCTTCCTCCTCTGATGTGTCATGTGCCTCCTGTGAGGGTGATGGTGTATTTACGGAAGCAGTGGGAGGCAGTGACACATCAGGGGGATAAGAGGTGAATGTTGAAGGTGCAGCGGCATTCATCTGTGCCAAATGATGAGGCATCACTGAAGTGATGATGAGCTGTGGGGCTTGCAAGGCTCCAGCAATGTCTCTGTGGTAGGCAGCCATGTGGGAATCCTGTTTCCGCTCCATGCTCTCCATGATCTTGCGCATTTCACGCAACTCCTTGGTAACATCGCTGGTGCCACTTTGACTGGACAGTTGTTTTTGTCTCTGAGTAAGGACTCCAGCGATGTCACCCATAGAATGCTGGAGAGCACAGAGCGGATTGTGGGTGCCTCGAATGGACTCTAGGTGGTCCCTAATGGGACTGAGGCACCCACGGATCCCATCCAGTTTGGCCACCAGACTGTCCAACCCCACCAGCACCTGACCAGCCATCTCACGCTGGACTTCTACTGCACTACATTGGAATCTTAACAGAGGGTCCTCAAAGTCCTGGGAGACAGCTGTGGTGGTAGGTGGTGGCTGCTGTGTGTTTTGTGCTGCTGGTGGAGCAACCACGACGCTGCTGGATGTCCCCGCTTCCGGAGATGGGCTGCCTATGTAGTCGAGCAGCTCTTGGAGGGTGTCCTGGACGATGGTTGGGAGGTCTTCTTCCTCTTCCTCATTGAAGAGTGGGACAGGCTGCTGAGCAGGAGGTGATGTTTGGGCAGATACTGTTGTATGTGTTTGTCCACTTTGGTCAGGCATTTAAGCAGTTGACAATCAGAGTGCATGACAATTTCCATTCTCTATTTTTACATGCTACACCTATTACACGCAGCTTTATAAATCATTGTGACAGCATCACTGATGTGACATTTGGGTTGATCATGGTTTTGGACAGTTTTCCTGTATGCCAACTCTGAGGGGCATGTTTCTACGCCCATGCTGCACCTGTTACATCCTCTGTTCAAAAGTGACAGTAATGCTGGTTGTTTCACATTATTAACAAAGCAAAATTGATCAGATTCATGTGTCTTTACACTACATTGTGGATGAGTCACCCCTACTCAATCAAGTTTACATATTGGTTTTAGTCACTAGGTTTTGAGGTGTAGATTAAACTGCACTCCACCTTGATGTTGGCACTGCCACCTAATTGGTAGAGTGGCATGAGGAGGGCATTCATGAACTTGAGATCAGGGAAAACAGTGATGTACACGATGATATGACAAGTAGATGTGCTTGATTTGGCATACTCTGACAAGTGTCTATGTGTTTGAAAGTGGCCAGATCACATTGACACATGTCATTCCCATTGATGTATGTTGATGTGCAGGGAGGGAAACCTTCTTGTTCATTGCCAGTCATTCCCTCTATCCAGTCACCCTTGCACTTTGGTGCATTGGCAATGGCAATATTATGCAAGCAGGAGGACATATGACTCTGAGGCAGGCTTCTGAAATTTGTGCAATGTTGCACAGCAGACATTTTTGGTGCCTTGCAGGGATGGACACATGGATAATACATGCTGTTCTGCTCAGGGTAATTGGATGCCTTTGTTAGTGGAAGGATGTTTACAGACATCCCTAGCTATGCATTTGTTCACTGCCACTGTTAACTGTACCTAAGGGCCAGTTTCCATGCATGTCAATGTGTCTTGGACATCCAAAATCAGGACCATGATGACAATGGCATACTGCTAACTGTACACCACATGTGGATACTTTGATGTGGATGACTGCATTTTAATGGATAGGGTCAAGGCGACAGGTAGCAAAATGAAATGCATTAGTGCCACATTGTGAATGGGGCCCATTGTCATACTTCACTGAACATGACAGGGAATGTGTGGTTCTGGGAGCATGGCAAACAGAACAAACGTGATTTTAGGGAACGCATTCCTGAAATGCAGAGTCCTTACACTGTACTTTTAAATGCATATCCCTTCTACTCTAAGGTAAACAGCACCTTTGCCCTCCAGTATGTTCATTTTTGTCAATATGGAATGTGCGCATAATTGACACAAGGGGGTATATTCACAATTAAGTGGCGATGCATGTCGTTTAGCCAAGAAGGCTAACGGCATGCTTCGTCAATTTAGGAATGCAGGGCTGCAACATATTTACAACAATATGGAGCAGCCCTGTGTTTCCCCCTGCGCTTGCGCTAAATTTAGCAGCCTAGCACCAATGCAGGCACCCTTGCACCATAGTTCCCCACAATACCCCCTGTGTTGTGGGGAAGATTGTGTATGTGCAGGAAGGTGGACCACAGGGTGGAACACAGGGCTGCATTATATTGTTGTCAATGAGGTGCAGCCCTGTGTTCTCGAATTAGCAGAGCGTGGTGTTGAGCCAAGGAGGCTAATGCAACGCTCAGCCACTTCTCTAGTCAATATTACCCTTTGCTTGTTAATGTAGCCCAGAGTTAGGAGACACATGAATGGTCAATTGTCTATATATTTACAAATTTATATGTGCATGTGTGCTGGATTACAAGTCACTTACACCACCATTATGTGTCTTTACATGTATTCAATAGCTAAAGTGACATGTGGATATACCCCCAAGTACCTATGTATCTGGAATTTGATCTGCACACAGTGCCGGTGGGCATTGAGACATATTTAGATGGGCGGAAGCAACATTACTCCCCAGCCCTCACCCCCCACCCCCATGTTCCTGGTTGTTACCCTGTTGCTGATGTAGCTGGTCATATTTAGCACTATCCTGTCCCTCAACTCCAACCACCGACTCCTCACAGATGACCGCAGACAACTGTCCTCCACATCATCAAGCTCCTACTGTGGCGCTGGACTCCCACCTCCAGTCTGCAGTGCTGCCTGCCAATTGGTGGACAGTTTCTGCTTAGTCTTGAGCTTGGCATCATGCCAGCGCTTCTTGCAGTCGGCCACTGTCCTCTTGACTTCTGCTACTGCATTCACCTTGGTCACAATGGACTGCCAAATGGCATTTTTGGTCCCCAATGACATCCTGGAGCTGACAAACAGCTGGTGTTGTTTCTCCGTCACCTCCGCAATCAGGATCTCATTTTCCTGCAGACTGAATCTGGTTTTCCTCTTCCCCTGGGACTCTGGCTGGTCATCAGGGGGGTTGTTGTCTCCTGCTGAACTGCTTCCAGCTTGCTCCATTTTGCTTCCAGGTAAATTGTTTTTTCTTTTTGGTGCTTTGCAGGCTTTTTGTAGTTTATTTTTCCCGGGAAGCGTGAAAAAAGTAAAGTGACGCTGACTAAAGTGAGTTTTCTGGCCGCTAACAGGCCGGCCGGCACATTTTTCACGTTAGCTGTAAGATTTTTATTGCTGTGACGTTAGTGAAAGCGACAACATTTGCCGTCACGAGAAGATCATATCACCATGTAGCGACGTACCATGGCGATAGTTTTCGGTGGTCTGAGGAGGTAAGAAAATTGCTGCTAACTAACACTAATGCTAATTAGTGGCAAATCTTGCAAATATACCCCTGAGTGTCATCTGAAAGAGCGGGGTTCTAATAGCCAGACTAACTGCTGCACCGCGGCAGAGTCCTGCCTCACTACCTGGGAACAAACACTAGAGCTTGTCTCCGAAGTGCTATCTGACTGAGGTTGGGAAGTGGAACTATCCTCAAACGCAGAAAGTGTCTTCTCAGAGAACAGGCACATCACACTCCAGAGACACTGTTTGACAAAGCAGGGCGAAGGCACTCCTGTCTCTCCTTCATTCTACAGGTGGTGACAGTGATCCGAGGCATGGAATGCCTCCTCCCCACCACTTAAGTTGGATTTACGACTACGGATTTATCTGCATTTGAGGCCGAGAAATTCAAAGTCATAAAGACAGTTAAGCCTGCCAGGAATCATTTTGTGAATTTCTGGCAGGCATAAATGGAGGCAGTTTCAGAAATAATCATACGCTTGCAGCTGAAAAAGCCTTCATGAATAGGGGCCACAATGTTGTGTAAAGTTGGGACGAGGGCTACATGTCTTTCGGTTGCAGACACACCACATGTCATGACTGTGATAAAGCAGAGAAATAATGTATTTAATGAAGCATGTTAGTGATTAATTTGTGCCGATGTCTTCCTGTGCTAGCACTGGCACTTAATTCTTATCACCAGCCATCAGTTTATCAATTCAACATATAATAAAAAAAAATGTATAATAGCAGCGCCTCCAGGCCACTGGCGCTCAAATTTTGCTGCACTGAAAGGGGCAGTGGGTGATGCAAGCTCCAACTGCAACCTGAGCGATCCCTTGGGCCTGGGGACTATTTTTTTAATTTTTTTTATTTATGGTTCGTGGAGCACTCAAGATCTGGTAGTGTTCCAACGTTTTCTTTGAGTTATTAAATGTTCGTCTGCTCGGGAGCTATACCCCCTATCCTGGGTATTCAGTCAATTAGTGTAATATCACGTCCCTTCCTGGGATAGTGTTGACCTCCAATAGCACTGCTGTACTGGTACCAAATGGCTTCCTGGCAAGATGCCCCTTTTCAATGGTAGTCGTGATTATTCACAAAAAACACTCTTTTTGCAATATTCATGATGGAACATCCTTTCTTTTATTCAATTTGAAGTTTGAAGTTATTACACATGTTTTTTTAGAAATCAAGCACTGGAGCATACTAACGAGTGGCCTGGGCATAAGAAAAGCATGGAGTATTGTGGTGTGTTCACATTACACACAAGCAAAAAGAGATTGCCCAATTGACTGTCTCTTCTGATGTCCTAGCCACTGAAGACATCTACTATATGGAGGGTGTGGCATAAACAAGAATGAAAATACCTTTCAGAACTAATGCTGCTGTCTCCTTACCAGATGCTATTATGTGTCTTTGTATCACACATGGATTTAGGTCTCCAAGTCAAAAGGTTCTTGATAGTCAAAGCACTTGACAAACTCTTAAGTAAAGACAATAATTATTCACCTTATATTCTTTATAGAGGACATACATACACCCAGCATCACTGGGAAGGAACCAGCTGGATTGCTGTGGGTGCAGAGTTCTGACTGGTGCCGTGGCCACAAAATCTCTTTTTAGGTCGAGCCTCGAGTAGCGCGCAAGCGCTGCGTAGAGGCGAAGACTTAATGTAAGTGAGTTTTCAAAGCAGTCCAAGAAACGCTCGTGCGTCGTGGCTGGCCTTTTTGAGATGGGTACGCGCGGCAAACATGTGTTTCCAATTATCGTGCCCAGACGCGGGTGCGATAAGTGGAAACACATGTCTGCCGCGCGTACTCATCCAAAGGCCAGCCACGACGCACGAGCGTTTTGGGACTGCTTTGCAGGCTGCCGCGCCGCTCGCCCCCGCTCCTCCGTTTCGATTCCGTGCTTTTTTTTTTTTTACAGCTCTCACGCCTGGCCTCCCTTCCCTATCCCTTCTCGGCTCTCAGCACAAAGCTGGTCGTCGGCAACAAGGACTCAAGCCCTGCATGCCCTCCCTTCCCTATCCACTGTCATCTCTCAGGACCACCAGCGGCTGCATTGAGGCTACAACCCACCCCCACTCACGATTGTGGGAGAACACTTTTTTTGTTTTAATTGATGCTTTCTGCCGCCGCACACTGTCCCATCTCAGCCCACAGCAGGAGGCGCGCGCCCTGTTTTGTTTAATAAAACGGCGCCCGGCGCGTTTTAATATTTTTTTTTTTTTAACATGAGCACAGGTCTTAACAACTCTCCTGCCTGGCCTTCCTTCCCTATCCCATCTCGGCTCTCGGCTCTCAGCCCAAAGCTGGTCGTCGGCAACAAGGACTCCGGCCCTGAACGCCCTCCCCTCCCTATCCCATGTGATCTCTCCAGATCACCAACTGCTGCATTAGGCTACCACCCAGCCCCACTCACAATTTATGGATGACATGCTAGCAGTAAATCTCTGCCCGGATTTGCGTTCCAACTGCAATCATTTTTGTTTAAATTGGGAGTGTCGAGGTGCATTTACAGTGAACATGGAGGAGAGACCGAATGAAGAAAACAGTACGCAGAGGGGTGAACTTTCTTTCCTCGGCAGCAGCAGCACTTCCTCCTCGGGCATAATCTGGCAGAGGCTCATCTTTGTCATTTCGGGGAAGGTTGCAGACTGAATCTGATTAATGATGTATAAGAATCATGCTCCTGAACTTTTGTCACGGAGAGACAACTCTATCTGCAACTATTAGCTGCAACATACACATAAATAACGTGGCATTCACCGAGTCTTCCTAGACGGCAGAGCTGACCAGTAAAGTAGGTGTGGTCTTGGGAGGTGGGGGTGCATCGTTGGGGGCACTTGGGACCATTAAGAATTTGAAAGCAGATTTTTTTAAATGACCCGACGTGCAGCTAAAGCGAGTACCGATTGAAAGTACTGCGGAGGAGCAGGTACGGTAATTGCCTGTCAGTGTTACTTACTTACACGGGTCATCCGTGAATTAACCTCGGATCAGGTTCGTCTTCTGTTGTTGCTCATTTAAAGGATGTCATTTGTCAATAATATTAGCGCTTCCGGATCGCGTTTGTAAGGGAGGCTGCGCGCATTTCTTTTTTCTGCACGGCATCTTAAAACTGATTGTCTGTTTCCGTCACCGCTGCGAAACCCCCTGCAGGGGGGCACAAAGGAGCAGGCTGCCTAAAATGGCTTTCACTCACATCCATAGTTTTAATTTCATCAGGAAGACCCCATTATGTAAACTCCCCCTTTCCTGTGCTTTTGTTTTTACACATTGGTTTCATGCGCTTTATTGTGCATGCTTTATTATGGGCAGCAGCCATGCTTTAGCACACAGCATTGGCCGCTTGGGAGGCCGCATGCATTTCTTTTTCTGCACTATACACCTCGGAGCTGAAGGGAACCAGTCTGCACCTGTCGCCACTGCGAAACCCACTGGACGTGTCTGCTGCATGGCTAAACTTATAAGGTCCCAAAGGCGAGACCTATTGGCTATGCCAATGCTTGTTTAACCATGCGTTAGACTTACGAGTGCCTGAAATGGCGACTCGCCTTCTGTCTGTTTCTGCAGGGGTGACGTGCTTATAAATAATGTTATGAAGCATGTCATGAATTATTGTAAAATATTAAACACAAGCGAGTGCAGTTTTTAATTTCTCTTAGAGGGATAATGAAATATATAGCTAGAGAATTGACGAATTTATTAAAGAAGACCTGTGCGCTGTACTGTAATATTTGTTTTTAATCCACCCAGACTATGGTTGTACTGCTGAAGCAGGCGACATGAAATATTTATACCACTGTGTGGCTGTGACCTTAGTTTAGCTATACCTACGTACGTCACATAATTCATAAAAACAAAATAATATTTTATTGTTATGCGTTTTGTTCACCCGTTGCTTAAGTAAAGCCTTCCCTTGCCTCAAGGACTTCATTCATCAGAGACTGTCAGACCTGTCGCTACACAGTGTACGTCTCTCCTTTTATGCTCCAAGGCTCTTCAATATTTTATGAAAAAACACTATTGAGACATGTTCAGCATGCCACCAGAATACAGAAACCCAGGAGAATATGGATGGAATGGACGGGATTGGCAAATAAATAAGGATTGGGCGGCGTTGTTTTCACAGATCTAACAAAATTGTTAATCATTTGTTCATAATAGCTTGAAAAGTCATTTAAAAATTGGGCTCTGAAAATCAGAGTCCTGGAGGGTGTGCCGGTAATCACCACACCATAAAGCCGATACCTCCAGGAAATTATATTTAGTGTGTTTGGTAAATATCACAAATTATAAAATAGGGCATAACATGCAGACTTTGACCCTCACTGCAGCAAAATCCGCAAGATCTGGTATTTACTCAAAATGTCCTCCCACATGCTACCAGCAGGTTTGAACTGCCAATATATACCTGGGGGACATTGGAGGGACAGGCTTTATCGCATTTGGTAATTACTGGCTGTGATAAACTTCACTCACTCACAATTCTGACCCCGGCTCTAAAATTGGTTTGCACAGGGATCGGAATTATCTTGGCATTTTGTAATAAGGGCCTAAAAATCACAGGGATTACAGTATTTTATCGCACTTGCCCCCACAATACACTTTCGTAATATTGTATGTATATAACTCTGATGCCAGAACCAAAAATCGAAAATTCAAATGTGTGCTGTATATCCATTTATGGTGAAGGGCATCTATATATTCACTTCTGGTAGCATGTACGTGTCAGTAGGACATTGACTTTTTTAGAAGGATGACCTACGAAAATAGGATTTACTGTGCAGATTTCCATATGTTTTTACCCGGTATTCCACTCGATGATTTGAGGCAGGTGAAATCTCCAGGTGTACTACCAATGAACCGTGGTGTGCCTTCTGAGTGCATGATTTCAGAATTGACAGCAGGCTACTCATGATGAAGCAAAACCAAAGGGGATGATGGACGGAGTGTTGAACATTGCAAGCACTCACCCCCAGTCAACTGATCTGGGTTTAATCCATCATCATTCTTTAGCTCACTCCGCCACCCCAGTTCAGACATGGCCATATGCAAATCAGTCTGACCCTGTGCCTCATGGGAACAGTCCAGCCCGAACTGCCAAGCCATGTCTTCCCTGGACCGGAAACAAGCATCCTGGGACCGGTTTCTGGCTTACAGCCGTCATCAGCCAGGCTATCTTGAATCCAGTGGCAAAGTGAGCAAGGGACCTACGTCTGGGCATACCCTGCCAACTTAGGGCGAACATAGCAAAACCAAAGGGGATGATGGACGGAGAGTTGAACATTGCAAGCACTCACCCCCAGTCAACTGATCTGGGTTTAATCCATCATCATTCTTTAGCTCACTCCGCCACCCCAGTTCAGACATGGCCATATGCAAATCAGTCTGACCCTGTGCCTCATGGGAACAGTCCAGCCCGAACTGCCAAGCCATGTCTTCCCTGGACCGGAAACAAGCATCATGGGACCAGTTTCTGGCTTACAGCCGTCATCAGCCAGGCTATCTTGAATCCAGTGGCAAAGTGAGCAAGGGACCCACGTCTGGGCATACCCTGCCAACTTAGGGCGAACATAGCAAAACCAAAGGGGATGATGGACGGAGTGTTGAACATTGCAAGCACTCACCCCCAGTCAACTGATCTGGGTTTAATCCATCATCATTCTTTAGCTCACTCCGCCACCCCAGTTCAGACATGGCCATATGCAAATCAGTCTGACCCTGTGCCTCATGGGAACAGTCCAGCCCGAACTGCCAAGCCATGTCTTCCCTGGACCGGAAACAAGCATCCTGGGACCGGTTTCTGGCTTACAGCCGTCATCAGCCAGGCTATCTTGAATCCAGTGGCAAAGTGAGCAAGGGACCCACGTCTGGGCATACCCTGCCAACTTAGGGCGAACATAGCAAAACCAAAGGGGATGATGGACGGAGTGTTGAACATTGCAAGCACTCACCCCCAGTCAACTGACCTGGGTTTAATCCATCAACACTCCGTCCATCATCCCCTTTGGTTTTGCTATGTTCGCCCTTAGTTGGCAGGGTATGCCCAGACGTGGGTCCCTTGCTCACTTTGCCACTGGATTCAAGATAGCCTGGCTGATGACGGCTGTAAGCCAGAAACCGGTCCCAGGATGCTTGTTTCCGGTTCAGGGAAGACATGGCTTGGCAGTTCTGGCTGGCCTGTTCCCATGAGGCACAGGGTCAGACTGATTTGCATATGGCCATGTCTGAACTGGGGTGGCGGAGTGAGCTAAAGAATGATGATGGATTAAACCCAGATCAGTTGACTGGGGGTGAGTGCTTGCAATGTTCAACACTCCGTCCATCATCCCCTTTGGTTTTGCTATGTTCAGCCTAAGTTGGCAGGGTATGCCCAGACGTGGGTCCCTTGCTCACTTTGCCACTGGATTCAAGATAGCCTGGCTGATGACGGCTGTAAGCCAGAAACCGGTCCCAGGATGGTTGTTTCCGGTCCAGGAAGACATGGCTTGGCAGTTCGGGCTGGACTGTTCCCATGAGGCACAGGGTCAGACTGATTTGCATATGGCCATGTCTGAACTGGGGTGGCGGAGTGAGCTAAAGAATGATGATGGATTAAACCCAGATCAGTTGACTGAGGGTGAGTGCTTGCAATGTTCAACACTCCGTCCATCATCCCCTTTGGTTTTGCTATGTTCGCCTAAGTTGGCAGGGTATGCCCAGACGTGGGTCCCTTGCTCACTTTGCCACTGGATTCAAGATAGCCTGGCTGATGATGGCTGTAAGCCAGAAACCGGTCCCAGGATGCTTGTTTCCGGTCCAGGGAAGACATGGCTTGGCAGTTCGGGCTGGACTGTTCCCATGAGGCACAGGGTCAGACTGATTTGCATATGGCCATGTCTGAACTGGGGTTGCGGAGTGAGCTAAAGAATGATGATGGATTAAACCCAGATCAGTTGACTGGGGGTGAGTGCTTGCAATGTTCAACACTCCGTCCATCATCCCCTTTGGTTTTGCTATGTTCGCCCTAAGTTGGCAGGGTATGCCCAGACGTGGGTCCCTTGCTCACTTTGCCACTGGATTCAAGATAGCCTGGCTGATGACGGCTTTAAGCCAGAAACCGGTCCCAGGATGCTTGTTTCCGGTCCAGGGAAGACATGGCTTGGCAATTCGGGCTGGACTGTTCCCATGAGGCACAGGGTCAGACTGATTTGCATATGGCCATGTCTGAACTGGGGTGGAGGAGTGAGCTAAAGAATGATGATGGATTAAACCCAGATCAGTTGACTGGGGGTGAGTGCTTGCAATGTTCAACACTCCGTCCATCATCCCCTTTGGTTTTGCTATGTTCGCCCTAAGTTGGCAGGGTATGCCCAGACGTGAGGTCCCTTGCTCACTTTGCCACTGGATTCAAGATAGCCTGGCTGATGACGGCTGTAAGCCAGAAACCGGTCCCAGGATGCTTGTTTCCGGTCCAGGGAAGACATGGCTTGGCAGTTCGGGCTGGACTGTTCCCATGAGGCACAGGGTCAGACTGATTTGCATATGGCCATGTCTGAACTGGGGTGGCGGAGTGAGCTAAAGAATGATGATGGATTAAACCCAGATCAGTTGACTGGGGGTGAGTGCTTGCAATGTTCAACACTCCGTCCATCATCCCCTTTGGTTTTACTATACTCATACTATACTATGAAGGCCTAAATATTTTTCTTCTGCTTCCTCTACTGTAGGAAATGACAGGATAGTGATCCAGTGCTACACTTAATTAGGGATCGATACTCATCAATATTTCATGCAATGGCCCTTACACATTCACCCAAACCCCTGATGCGCTGGGGGTCAAGTTTTAATGACATGAAATTTGTTTCCTTCACAGGTTCATGTGTAACAATTCTAAATACGTAACTAGACCTGTATATCAACTCTCTTTCCACTCGGTCTTAGTTGAGTAGTTGATGGTAATAATAGAACTAACTGACTATCTAACCAGCTAAATAATCACAGACTCTCGGTAAGTTTAATAAAGTTTATCTCAAAATAAAGTAAGTGATTAATGCTTGTCGCATACAGGTCACAAAGCAAACAAAGAATCTCACATAAAGGAGAGAAAATCAATCAGCAATGCAAACAGTGTCAAACTCATCTACAATAATACGATATGCAAATGAAGGAGTGGATAGATGAAAAGACATAAGTTTCAGCAAAATAATGCGAAACAATGTACGTATGACGGAGTGGATAGATGAAGAGACATAAGTTTCAGAGACAAAAATATATTTGCAAGTAAATTATGCAAAGTACGAGTCAGCAAGATAATACGAACCCAAAGAAATTCAGTGAATACCACCCCCCTGGCCAAGGGAGTAGTGAGGGTCTCCTGAAATAGAGTCAGGAGACAAAGATTTTCTGGAACAGGACAGGACAGGGACAGGAACAGCTAGGCCTCTCTGTAACCCGACGGACAGCGACGAAATTCACCCCTCTCTCTTCTGCATCCGACCTAAGGCTCTCGCTAACCACACCCCCAAAGGCACCCCAGTTATACCCTAAAACCTACATGTCCATCCCACACTAGTTGAAACAAGTTATGAAACTCGAAAGTTTATTGGTCAGTTTGGGAGGTGGTCTGTCACACCATCAGGTTCCCATTCACAATTTCTTTATACTCATTGTTCTATATCCTCTTCCATTACATCAGGTTCGACTCATTCAGTTATTCCGGCATTGAAACATTTGTTTATTTTCTCATATATTTTTCCAGCCACGTCCGCGGAAGTCTTGGATCCCACGGCCAGGCTCATCCGTTTGGCAGTCATACAATGTTCTCTGTGCTGCATAGCCTTGAACCTTAACACTTTCTCTGCAGCGCTCAGCACTTCTGTCTGCTTGTCATGTCATTTTTGTTCATTCTCCAGCCCCTCATCTATCCGGACAACTTAAGAGACTTCAGGCCCATTCGACTCACTACAGCAAATAGAACATAAGCATTCATTTATTACATGGTAATGCACTTTTCACTGTTTACCACCCACCTTTGCACTATCCCTTGTTAATGTTTTAGAGCAAAAGCGGCATTATTTATTATCGTTTTAGGGCAAGATGCGAATGCAAAATACGGCCTAGACATGCACTAATTTTGTTTCTCTCGGAACGCAATGTTAAATGCGGCCTAGTTCTTTCATGCATTTAGTTCACATTAGTGCACGCATGCGCAAAGCGGTTTCCCACATGTTCATGTGATTTGCATTGTTAATTCTTCACTGCACACTGTTAGTGTTGTAACCTTCTTAGTACCAATGGTACGTTCCGTCACCCCTTTGGTTCCCCGTTCTTTGGTTTCTCCCACCTGGAGTTCAGGATAGAATGTTAACACCTATGGTCAGTTGTGGAGAGTGGATGGCCAATTAAACAGGACTGAACCTACACTGTTTCCTGTTGTTCATACTTTTAACATTGGCGACGATTACTGCGAAGGGGGCAGTGTGGCCATCTCCCCTCTGTGTGCTCTCTCCAGTTACATAGATGATCCTGGGAAAGAAGAATCGTGAGTAGGGAGTTCTTTATAAGACCTTACAAGAAGACTAACACCCGGCGTTATTAAGAATTGATGAGGACCGCTATATGAATTGCAACTAACGGGTGCCTGGTGAAGTACTACGCTTTGCGTGTTGGTGCGATGTCGCTTCCCCTGCAGTAAATGACTATTGAGGAAAATGGTCGAGGAAGCCAGATGTTGTGGTGCATAGCTGTCACCCCTGTGGTCGCTGGAAGTTATTTGCGTAAATTTATTGCACTGGTGCAGCGCTCGCAGTTAGCATGTATTACGGGGATGTCAGTCTGAGCAGGTCTCTTTTTGCGAAATCCTGCTCCATCAATCCCCCCTCTGATGGCTTTCTGGAGCCATCATAAAATACCCACCATACCAAGTGCCATCTTTATTTATTTAAAGAGCAGTAATCTTTTCTCTTTTCATCAACTTCTCATCTAACTCCTTCATCTCATCATTGTAATCTCCTTTCATCTCTTCTAGTTCTATCTAATCTCTTTTTCTCTTTCTTGCTTTTCGTTTGTCTTTTGATTCTGTTATCTCTTTTCTTCTACACTTACACCTAGAACATTTATATATTGTTACTATCACTAAAGCTACTCCACCTACTGAAATGATTGGCATTATTATTTTTCCTAATAAACTACTTCCAAAGGTAGAAAACAATTTACCTACAGAAGAGAAACTCTTACCAAGTCTCTCCCAGACACCGTCAACCTCCAGTTTGGTCATGTCTTCATGTAATTTCGTAATATTCTTAATATATCCCTCAATACCTTTACTTTTGTCAGGGATATAAGTACAGCAGTGTTGAATTTTCAACATGCCACAGACTCCACCCTCTTTTGCCAATAAAATATCAAGGGCAAGTCGATTTTGCAAAACCATTGATCTGATTGCAACCATTTCAGTGTCAATCCTCAAGAATCCACCAGCAGTATCTGTCGATAAACGATCAACGACTGTGGACAATTTTCGAATTTTATGTGAATTCAGAACAACTCCAACTGAGGGTATCAGTGCACCAAAGATATCACCTACTATTTCTGATAAACTAGCTCTCTTGTTACGTGTTAGTCCTTGTTTTATTTCATTGATTCTATTGTTACTCTTGTCTACATGGTAGACCTTTGGAAAAACAAATGCAAAATAACAACTACCGTATCAATGTGCAGGCAACCTGTAATAGGCTTTCTTACTACACACATAATAGACTCCTGGGAAAACAGGATCAGTTCCACCCTTCAATACCCAACCTCCAGTATTTTTGAAGGTATGCTCACATTCACTAGTACCACTGAAATAATTATTATAGTTAGTTCTTAGTCTAAGTAAACAGATTTCCCCCAGTTGATACCAATCCAGGGACATTGTAGCGTATGTCTCGCCTTTCTCATAATTTCCTTCTCTAAATGCCCATGGTGGTACCTGTGACTTTTGTTCAGCAGCTTTTCTTTGGAAACTTTCTCTTCTATATTCTACCATATCTATGAATATCTTTTCATCAACCCGCAAACTACATGTTAGATTGTTTTTGTAAGCATATCCTATATCTAGTGTCTTAGTAATATGGAAGAATTCTCCCATATAACGTGCATTCTTACTACTTAAAACCTTGTTCAGCTCTATTATAATTGGTATCTCTAAAAATACTAAATCTTTATTGGAATAATGGTACTCCAGCTTCCCCGTCACGTAGAATAAGCTGGTTAACTCAATGCAAGACACACCATATGTTAAAGGAAGGTGGTGATAAGTCACCCCCTCTGAGACAGACGAAGGTAATTGCATGCACACATAACAATCACTCACATTCATTGTATTAACATATTCATACAACAATTTAGTAAAAACATTTAACAAGAAATCACTAATTGATTTATCATGATGGAGAAGGCTTCCATCTATTTGTTCTATGTTAGTATTAGGGGTTTCTTTGGTAACATCACTCATTCTTTCACTTATTACATCATTAGTATTGTTTCCATTATTAGTTACCATTAGAATAGGTACAATGACAGTTAATAATATCCACATAAATGTCAGTAAAAAGACACTACATAAGCAAGCTTTAATATATCTAAGTTTTTAGACTAGACTTTGGATGTTCAGTCACTTTTGCTTCGGCCATTTTTGTATTATACTAGAAAAAATATAAAAATATAAATCTATAGAAACTTTCTAAAAAATAATTTTCTGAAAAATAGTGTAATCCTACACTTCAAAGCTTTCTTCTTTACCCCTTTCTTTTTTTTTTCTTTCTTTAAGTCTTCTGAGTCTTTTCAATTAATCTCGTCTGGCAAGGTTGCACCTTAATTCTTCAAAGTTCTTTTAAGGTGGTTTCAATTTGCTTTCATCAACTTGTTCAATGTCAGCACAGTCTTTTTCTTCACTTGGATCTGAGCTTTCAATTTCCTCCAAGACAACGTAAGTCCATCTGGTGCTGTGTATTTCCTCTTCGGAATTCTTACTCTCCTTGTTTTTGGTACAAAATCTTCTTCTGACTCTTCTTGTTCTGCTTGACTTGAGACCTCAATAATGTGCTCTGGTCTTCTTTTTGACCTTCTCCTCACAAGAGTGTATTTCAGTCTTTTCACTCCACTTGGCCAATTGTCACCTTTTCTTGGCCTTTTAACTTGAGGTACTTTTTCACCTTCTTCATCTGGTTCACAGGTTCTTTTATTTGGCCTTTCATCTATCTGCTCTTCTTCTTGACTTTCAGTAACTTCTCTTTCTTCTTGTTCAACAGCAGTCTCATGAGACCCAATAACTGGTGCCCACTCTACTTGACTTGTGCTTGGCTGTTCATCATCTGTTTGTTCTTCAGAATCTGTTACTCTACATTCTTCAGCTTCACACACTTCAGCCTCTGGTCTTTGGCTTTGGTTTACCAGTTGCTGCTCTTCTTGTCTTTCAAGTGGTATGGCTGGCATGGATCCAATTTGGCAAACCACCACACTTCACTGCTGTTATGATCACCAGAATCACCTGGTAAGGCCCGTTCCACCTGGGTTCTAAACACGATTTCCTCACGTGTTTCTTGACGAGAACCCACTCACCAGGACTCAGATCATGAGCTTGATTCGGCTGTGTTGTAGTGGCATCTTCTCCAACCTGGCGAGACACAGAATGCACCTGATCAGCCAATCCTCTGCAATAATCATGCACTAGATCATCAGATATATTCATCAGTTTGTTCGCTGGTATAAATGCTTGTCTCATTGCTCTTCCCATCAGGACTTCATGTGGACTCAAACCCGTCTTTTTGTCAGGAATGCTTCTAAGACTCATCAATACAAGGGGTAAAGCATCAGGCCATTTCAGTGTTGTGGATGCACACACCTTTCCTAATCTAGATTTTATAGTGCCATTAATCTGTTCAACCACTCTAGATGCTTCGGGTTGATAGGCACAATGCAGCTTCTGTTCAATTTGTAATGCTGCACAAATCATCTGAATTATCTCATTATTGAAATGGGTTCCTCTATCTGTTTCTAAAGTGAATGGAAATCCAAATCTAGGAATCAGCTCTCTTAGAAGCAGCTTTGCGACTGTTAGACTGCCATTCCTTCTCATTGTATAGGCTTCCACCCAGCGAGAAAACAAGCAGAAGACAACCAACACATATTTCAGCCCATTGCACGGGGGAAGCTCTATGAAGTCCAACTGAAGTCAGGTGAATGGACCTGCTGCCTTTCCAATTCGTCCCCAACTAACAACTGTCTTCCTGCCTGGATTCTGCTGCTGGCAGGTGACGCACCTCTGACAAAGACTCTCTGCAATGGCCCTGAACTTTGGGTTATACCATGACTGCTTGAAGAGCCTGATCATTGCATCTCTTCCAACATGTGTAATTCCATGGTATACCCTTGCCATATGGGATAGTAAACTATCTGGCATGACTGGTCTTTCGTCTATATAAACCCACACTTCGTCCACAGTTCTCTTTCTGCAGCCTGAATTTTTCCAGATTCCTTTTTCCTCATCACTTGCCTCTTCCTGTAACTGCCTAATCTCATCCCAAGTTTCAAAAGAAGAAGAGAATATAAGATGGCAATTGGTATTTTCTTTTTCAATCCCTCTGTTTAGGGCAATTAAATTTCGTGCACAGAAACGCGCTACTTGATCTGCGTATCTGTTGCCCCTCGTCACATAGTCATCTCCTGACTTATGTGCGGAACATTTGACCACTGCAATTCTTTTGGACAATTGTAAAGCATCCAATAAATCTTTTACAGTTTTGCTGTTCCTTATAGGGGAACCTGGAGAAGTCAGAAATCCCCTTTGCATCCATAGCTGCCCAAACTCATGGACAACCCCGAATCCATATTGACTATCAGTAAATATGGTTGCCCTCAGGCTTTTGGCAATTTTGCATGCTCTAATCAGAGCTATCAATTCAGCAATTTGGGCAGAATTTACCCCTTTTAGACAGAATGCTTCTAAAACTCCCGCTATGGTGCAAACAGCATAGGCAGAACACAATTCTCCTTTTTCATTTCTTAAACATGATCCGTCAACAAACATCTCACAGTCTGATTCCTCTAATGGGACGCCCTCAATATCGGGCCTGGGTTTTGTGCATAACTCTGTCACATCCAAACAATCATGATCCGCCTCCTCTCTCACTTCCTCACAATATGAATTCGGCAACAAAGCTGCCGGATTTACTGTAGTGCACCTTACCACGGTCACATTTTCAGCACCCAAGATCACTCTTTCATACTTAGTCAGCCGACTAGAGGTCATATACTGAGTCCTTGTGCGTGTCCTAAAAGGATCTCAACTGAATGTGGCATATACACCTTGACTGGATGTCCCATCACAATTGTTTCACTCTGTTCCAGACTCACACAAGCATAAGCTACTGCTTTCAAACAGCCTGGTAACGCTGCAGCCTTTGAATCCAAAGTAGCAGAGAAATATGCTACTGGACGTCATGCCATTCCATGTTTTTGAGTGAAAACTGAAAGTGCACACCCATCTCTTTCACAACAGTACAATGCAAAATCCTTTGCATAATCTGGCATTCCCAATGCAGGTGCTCGACAAAGACTGTTTCGCAGTTTAGTAAAAGCTTCCATACTTTCATCATCCAACACAATCGGATCTTTCACATCTTTTCCTGTCAACCTCTGAAGAGGTTTTGCAATCAGTGAGAAACCACTGATCCATTGCCTACAATATCCAACCATTCCCAAAAACATTCGGACTTCTCTCTGAGTTTTGGGTGGGCTCATTTATTTAATTACACTAATTCGTTCTGGTGTCACCTTTCTGACTTCTTTTTCTATTTTGTGTCCTAGGTACTGGACTTCCTGTTTACAAAATTGTAATTTTGCGGGTGACACTTTGTGTCCTCCTTGTCCCAAATGGTTCAGTAAGGCAATGGTATCTGTCACACATGCCACACATTGTGGAGAAGTGTGGCTCAATGGTTAGAGCGGCAGACCCTGATGCAGAGATCTGGCCCAGGACCAGGGTTCAATTCCCGCCTCGGCGGGTCTTGGGCTCAACTTCCTCGGACCTGATAATTCTCGCCTCGGTGCCTATTCTAATCATGGGTCCCACTCTGCAACTCTGGGCAATAGCTTGCTTAATCTCCACAACGGCCCCACCAGCGCTGGGATGCCTGGCTTCACCTTGGGGGTGCCCAGGAGTGGACATTTCACTGGGAAAAGCCAGGAAGAGTTCCACAGCGGTATGCGTTCAGCACCAGGATGCCTCAGGGTAGCAGTGCGCTTTACAAGTACAAATTCATTTCATTTCATGCCTCTCGTGTCTTTGATGCCACCAGTAGGTCATCAATGTACTGAACCAAAACTGAATTTCCTGGCATGACTAAGGTCTCCAGACACCTTTTCAGAATCTGATTAAAGATTGAAGGACTCTCTGTGTACCCTTGAGGAACTCGGCACCATGCCAAAACACGGTCTCTGAACCGGAATGCAAAAAGATATTGGCTTTCCGGATGTAAAGGAATCGAGAAAAATGCTTGGCACAAATCAATCATTGTGTACCATTCAGAATCGCATGGAATTTGGTAAAGGATCACTGCTGGATTTGGTACTACTGGACAACAGGGTACTACAATTTTATTAATCTTTCTTAAATCCTGTACGATTCTATATTTTCCACTGGGCTTTTTAATTCCTATAATAGGCGAATTACAAAGACTACTCATTATTTCTTTTAGAATTCCCTGTTCAATCATTTGGTCAATCACAGGAGTGACTCCTGCAATTACTTCTGGACTCATTTTGTACTGAGGTGTGTTGGGATATACTGCACCCTCTTTCACTGTAACCTGAATCGGATCTACATTTGTCATTAGGCCAATCTCCTTTCCTGTAAAGTACCATACATCCGATCTCACTGTACTTTTTAATTCTTCGGGCAGACTCTCTTCTGTGAGAAGTGAAAACAACTCATCCACTTCTGTCCCTTGCTTCGCTAACATCATCTTGAATTCGACATCCTCATCAGGTGTCTGAAACGCAATACCATCTGGTGTACAATAGATGGAACAATTCATTTTGCACAATAAATCTCTTCCCAAGAGATTTACTGGACTCGAGTCACATACCACGAAACGATGCATGTCTCTGAAACTCCCAATATGAACTTCTATTGGATTTGTGACTGGTGTTCTAACATGCTTATTTGAGACTCCTACAACTTGGATAGTTTCTCCCGAGAGGGGTAGGTTTGGAATTTCTGCTGCTCTCACAGTAGAACGGGTAGCACCAGTGTCCACTAGGAATGTAATGTCATTACCTTTCACTTTTCCGTCAACAAATGGACCTGACTGATCTACCGCTAAAGATGCGCCAAGTACGCACTCTTCCTCCCCCCTCAGGCACCGTCATTAAGATGAGTCTGAATCACTCTCATTGCACTGCAACCAGTATTGCGGAACCATTTGCACATTTTGATTCTTACCAACTTGATCACCTCCGTGAAATCCAGTGTTCGCACTGTACCTCTGCACTTGAGCATTCACATTATTGGGCATAGGAGCTTGTGGCACCTGTAACTGTGGAGCAACTACCTGCTGCTGCTGCTGTTGATTCACACCCACCTCATTCTGCATCTGTGGATTTAAATTTTGATTTCCCCCATTATTCTTTTGAGCGGATCTACACTCGTTCTTTCAATGTCCATACTTTCTGCACACATGACAAGGAAATTTCTTCTAAGCCTCTTCTTTACTCATTTTTCCTCTACCTCTACCTCCACTGGGTACCTGACCATTTTGATTCTGACCATTCATCTGGTAACCTGTTTGAGAATTATTATTTACTTCTTGCTGCTCTGCTACCTTCACTTGTGCCCACATCATTTTCTCTTTTAGCTTTTTATGTCTTGATTCAATGTCATCACTACAATACTTTGCATACCTCAAAGTTTCGTCAATTGTTTTGCTCTGCCAACAAATCAAATGCTGCTGAATCATATTACTAATATCCGGTTTTAATCCAAACACAAAACGATACACAAAATGTCCCATATCTTTGTCACCAATGTTCTCAAACCCGCTGTACTGTTTAAATACCTGCAACAACCTTTCATAATAAGCATGCACTGACTCTTTTGGTTCTTGGGTTGTTCTATCAATCTTAACCCAATCTGTTAACTTAGGGGAAATTTTTCCTTTCAAGAAAGTGATCACCTGATTATACTTTTTCATCACCTCATCGGATGGTGCACCTGTTTTAGGATCTCTAGGGTATTCTTCTTTTGGCCAATCAACAGTGATCTTACACTCTGTCCACAAATCAGCTCGTACGACAATCTCACACAAACCATCTAAATCTTCTAACAAAACCTTTGAAACTTTCACAAAGCTCTCTACCTGTTTATACCACTCAACCGGTTTCTCCCTTAACCTGTGAAAATCATTCGTAAAGGACAATATATCCTGTCTTGTCCAAGGAACGTGAACATATCCACCACCTGGGACTTCTCTCATCGGACACGCCCTTTCAACTTGTTCTGTCTCTCCTAACGGAAACATTGATGCTCCTTTACCAGCTGCCTCTTCTTTATTTTTCGTCCATCTACCTTTCCACCGTTCTACATCTCCCCATTTTTTCAAAATATTCATTAACTCTTTTATTTGCAATCTTTTCCCCGACGCATTCAGACTCTCCAAATCTTTTTCAGTAAAAGCCAATCTGTATGATTTCTGCAACACCTTTGACTTCTCTATATCTATTCCATATTCACTAGCAGCCTCTGCTATTTTCTCATGAAGATTTCTCGCTCTCCAAGTAATACTTTTACACAAAAACAACAGCTCTTCATCTCGGTAAGTCCCTAGTCTGTCTGGACTTATTGTACCAATAATCATCTCTTCCAAATCTACTTTCAATTGGCTCACATTTATACTCTGTGGTTGAGGTTTTCGCTTTTCCATTCCCTTTATACAATCATTTAATTCCTCTGGTGAAGGACCTGCTGAACTCCCTGTCGCTGAAATAACATTTGTCCCTATTCTCCTTGGATCTATTTGTATACTTCTTCTAGGGGTTCCTGTTATAATCTCACAAACCGGAAGATCTAACAAAGTAGTATTAGTGTCAGCCTGTCCATCCTCATTCGCTACCATTACCATTCCACTCCTGTTGCTACTCCTTGGAACTGCCAATGTATGTACTTTTGATATACTCTGTTTTTCTCCATACAATGAAACTACAGGACCAATTGTTACCGGTACCGTCAATGCTTCTGCATTTAGACTTAACTGATTTATTTTCTGGATCTGCTCTACCCTTGCCTTATTTAATATGCCCATTTCTTTTTCTCGTACTACCCTAGCTATTTCCGTATCCTGCGGGGTTAATGGAGTTCCCATTTGTGTTGCACTCGGAGTCACCTCATCTGAATTTTCTTGGTATGGCTGAGGTCTTTTGGTCATAATATGCTCTAACAACTCATCATCAGCATCGTTTGGATCATCTCTTAAACTTGAAGTTTCTATATTTTTCTTTTTACATTTGCCTCCTGTCTGGTCTTCAGCAACTAGAACCGGGTACAAACCTTCGGTTACCACAGCTCTCCTCCATCTTTTCATTGTATCCTCTCTTCTCTCAAAAGGGTATCTAGGCACTACATTTCTGTATCTCCTACCACCTTGATATCTCTCTCTTTCGAATGCTTCTACTTCCCATTCCTCTAATGCTTCATACTGTGTAGGTCTGGGATTTGGCTCTAATGAATTTATTCGATTTCTCAAATTCTGCAAAATCCTTATACTAAACGAACCATGCTGTGGAAAATCTATAACACCATCATCCTTTGTGTATTCCACCCAATTCTCCAACCAAGTACACGTATGGTATCCTCGCTCCAACATCATATAGGAAGCAGGCGTTCCTGGAGGTGGAATAAGAATTTCCTCTCTAGTCACTATTGGTTTATCTTTTTTAAAGAAATTCTTTATTTTCTTTAGCAACTTCATTTTTCTGGCTTTTTACGCTAATGTACCTCAGCAAAACACACAAGGAAACCTTTCCGTAATTCTACTATCCTATTTGTCAGTTCTCATCCAATACCAGCGCGACTCACACCGACCGTCTAATCACGGCTCTCTACGTATCCACTATTTCAACCAATACCAGCGCGGCTCACACCAACCGGTCAATCAGAGCTTACTTCACGCTCGCTGCCTGACCAATGCCAGCGCAACCTTTTTGTGACGTCAGTATTACTCCTGCTACTGACCCTCCCTTTACAATATAATATGGCAATGTATTTCTAAGTTTTCTTAATCATATTCTTGTTAGTAACAACATAAAACAATGCTACCTTGTCTGCTTCTCTAAATAAAGAGATAGTTCTTCACTTCAAACAAAAAATTCTTTTACTTCAAGTAAAACAACGACCAGCGTTATTTTACACCCAAACAAGCTACAGGTGGACTTTGTACACCTCTAGGGATAAGGCCAAAATTTTGCAAGAGGACTTTTTGGTGTAAAAAGAGGTTTTGGTACTCCTCTGGGGATAAGGCCAGAGTTTCGGAAGTGGACCCTTCGCTATTTCAGACACTCTACTTACATACGAAATTGTCCCTAAATATAACACCTACAGCCTTCCGCCGTACAGTATTAGAACAACAGACAAAGTACTTCTGCAGTGTGATTTCTTTATCCACACTCTTCTTCTGCCTACTTCAGGCTAAATTTCCATTCCCGGGATTCCTCAGGTAACTCCGTACTAGTACTTCTAGACAACATAGAACAGGACACTAAATTTCATGTTAAGAACATATAATCAATAATTATTACCAAACTATTCAATAATTAAACCGTCCTCTGCTACCAGAAAAACTGATCCAGCGCTACACTTAATCAGGGATCGATACTCATCAATATTTCATACAATGGCCCTTACACATTCACCCAAACCCCTGATGCACTGGGGGTCAAGTTTTAATGACATGAAAATTGTTTCCTTCACATGTTCATGTTTAACAAGTCTAAATACGTAACTAGACCTGTATATCAACTCTCTGTCCTCTCGGTCGATGGACCAATTAGTTGAGTAGTTGATGGTAATAATAGAACTAACTGACTATCTAACCAGCTAAATATTCACAGACTCTCGGTAAGTTTAATAAAGGTTATCTCAAAATAAAGTAAGTGATTAATGCTCATCGCATACAGGTCACAATGCAAACAAAGAATCTCACATAAAGGAAAGAAAATCAATCAGCAATGCAAACAGTGTCAAACTCATCTACAATAATGCGATATGCAAATGAAGGAGTGGATAGATGAAGAGACATACGTTTCAGCAAAATAATGCGAAACAGTGTACATATGACGGAGTGGATAGATGAAGAGACATAAGTTTCAGAGACAAAAATATATTTGCAAGTAAATTATGCAAAGTACGAGTCAGCAAGATAATACGAACCCAAAGAAATTCAGTGAAATACCACCCCCCAGGCCATGGGAGTAGTGAAGGTCTCCTGAAATAGAGTCAGGAGACAAAGATTTTCAGGAACAGGACAGGACAGGGACAGGAACAGCTAGGCCTCTCTCTAACCCGACGGACAGCGACGAAATTCACCCCTCTCTCTTCTGCATCCGACCTAAGGCTCTCGCTAACCACACCCCCAAAGGCACCCCAGTTATACCCTAAAACCTACATGTCCATCCCACACTAGTTGAAACAATTTATGAAACTCTACAGTTCATTGGTCAGTTTGGGAGGTGGTCTGTCACACCATCAGGTTCCCATTCACAATTTCTTTATACTCATTGTTCTATATCCTCTCCCATTACATCAGGTTCGACTCATTCAGTTATTCTGGCATTGAAACATTTCTTTATTTTCTCATATATTTTTCCAGCCACGTCCGCGGAAGAAGTCTTAGATCCCACGGCCAGGCTCATCCGTTTGGCAGTCATACAATGTTCTCTGTGCTGCATAGCCTTGAACCATTACACTTTCTCTGCAGCGCTC
The DNA here is from genome assembly GCA_963921515.1 of Calotriton arnoldi. Taxonomy (NCBI): domain Eukaryota; kingdom Metazoa; phylum Chordata; class Amphibia; order Caudata; family Salamandridae; genus Calotriton; species Calotriton arnoldi. The sequence continues at coordinate 3,955,717 of CAWUFW010000581.1, read as the reverse complement.
AGCACTTCTGTCTGCTTGTCATGTCATTTTTGTTCATTCTCCAGCCCCTCATCTATCCGGACAACTTAAGAGACTTCAGGCCCATTCGACTCACTACGGAAAATAGAACATAAGCATTCATTTATTACATGGTAATGCACTTTTCACTGTTTACCACCCACCTTTGCACTATCCCTTGTTAATGTTTTCTTAGCATAAGCTTAGAGCAAAAGCGGCATTATTTATTATCGTTTTAAGGCAAGATGCAAGATGTGAATGCGAAATGCGGCCTAGACATGCACTAATTTTGTTTCTCTCGGAACGCAATGTTAAATGTGGCCTAGTTCTTTCATGCATTTAGTTCACATTAGTGCACGCATGCGCAAAGCGGTTTCCCATGTGTTCATGTGATTTGCATTGTTAATTCTTCACTGCACACTGTTAGTATGTATTACATGGGGTGTCAATCCGAGCAGGTTTCTTTTTGCGAAATCCTGCTCCATCAATAGCTTACTCCTGAAAATATTTTTATTCCTCCAGCAGTTCCTGCCCAGAATGAATTGTTCTTGTAACACACTCTGGCACCCCAAATCTAACTCAATTGCAACTAAATCGTTTGCTGTGCTACCCAGCCGCATCTAACCCACGCATGTGCACCACATTATGGAACTCTCTTCAGGAAGACATCTGATGCCTGGACGACATTGTTGTTCGCCGAAAGACACTCAGTGCACAATTCCTTAAACAGTACTTAAACGTCCAAAGACTTTTTTCTCTTTCCTTGACCGAATTGACGAGATACTTTCGCTTGCATTTTTTTGGTCTCCTATTAGTTTCATTGCACTCCTTTCTCTCAACTTTTCATGCTGCTCTGAATTGTTTATACATTATTGTTATTTATGTTCACTGATACTGACTTTTATGGTTAACCAACATGGTTTAATCCATTTCTGAGGCTCTGTCTCAGGAACAGTTGTTTATGGTAAAGCGCTCTGACACCCCATGGAGTAAAATAGTGCTATTAAAGTAATACCCTTAAATAAATCCACATGTAGCAGGCCAGGCCACGGGGACAGTAACGATGACTTGAGGCTGTTTTGTAAACCATACATAGTTTTGTAAGGACTTCATTATGCCCACCCTTGGAAATGACTAAAATGTTAGGCATTTTTTAAGTACTATGGGGCATATTAGCAAGACCGGCGATAAAATTATCGCCGTTTTAGCGGCAGGAAACTGCCGCTAAAACGGCGATAATGGGCTTGCTAATATGCGTTATAGAATTCCAATAGAAGCCCAGGTTAGATGTGCAGGACATCTAACCTGGGCTTCTATTGGAATTCTATAACGCATATTAGCAAGCCCATTATCGCCGTTTTAGCGGCAGTTTCCTGCCGCTAAAACGGCGATAATTTTATCGCCGGTCTTGCTAATATGCCCCCATATTTCTTACAATTTACAAATAGTTATAAAACCCTCTTTCTGGTTGACCCAGATATCTGTATAATTTTGAAAGATAAGCCTCGAAAAGTAATGACCAGGATCTAATACTTATAAAATAAAATCTTTGGCAGCAGCTACTAAAAATGCTGAGGATATTTATCTTGTTTTTGTCAACTATTTATAAACGTGCTCTGGAAATGCATTAGTGGGTGAGTTCTAACTGCATCTTCACTGTTGGGGCATGTTGGCCCAGGGAATGGGACATTATTTTAAGAATCAGAGAGGGGAACTGAACGGTAAGGTAGTCATACCTGAGATTACCAGTTTCTGGTTGTAGAAGCGCAAACACAAAGATTTGTTGCAAATGAAACTGACAGAGATAAGCAAGAGGAGGATAATCAACATTTCTTCAAGGCGCATGCCATGTTACATGAATGCTGGTGAGCCTGTCCATGACGTTGAGGCAGGCAAATGATATGGAGAGGCTACAAAACACTTGGCTGGAATAAACCCGGGCACCCAGACCTCAGGGTGTTGATGTCTCGAAGTGTGCAAAAGCTGTGGCTAGGAAGATTGCTAGTGTGCATGGGAGCCACCAGAATCCCTGTTAGAAGAAGGTGCAGATTATGACAATGATGAGAAATTGCAGAACATAAACCTTAATGATTTGTTTTCCAAAGTGACACCTGATTTAAGGAGAGATGTCTGAAAAGGGAGAAGCAAGTTGGAGGAGTGTTTTGACCTTGCTGAAACTAAACAACAGGGTATATGAACTTCCCCAGACCCCACGGGGCCGAATAACATAAAGTGAGCACTGAAGTGCCTATTTAAGGTAGCTCCCAGCCACAGTTTAGACCTGATTCGCAACTTAATTATAAATAATCCCTGCCCCCGATATACCTCTGTAATCAAATTGTTGTCCAGAGATTTTCATCTTTGATTTGTGTTTTTGTATCATTAGAGAAGTAATTTAGCTTGGCTAGACATTGTTGATCCGGGCAAATTTTTCTGGACATTTTTAAAAATGGCGGATGTGTTGCAGTGATGATGTAATATTTCAGGAACCATGAGACCTATATACTTCATTTTGGTGTCAAAACATAGGTTTTGGGGGCAAGTAGTCTTAAAGAGACAGAAAGTAACTTCTCAGAGCAACCCTTCTGCCATTTTTCCAAAATGGCAGCTATATAATGATGTGTTTTAGCCATCATATTGGTAATTCATTTTAATAGTGTTTTTGTTTTAGGTTTTTTGTTGATTCAAATTCGTAAACATGAACGACGCAGGTGGTAACAGAGGATCTTAACCTCTTGACAGAGAGTTGCTAACTTCAAAATCTGAGGACTCCTTCAACTAAGAAAAATGTGTCATATGCCAAACTAATCTGAAAGAAAACCTAACATCGACTGTGACTGGACAGAAGAGAGTTTGAGATGCTGCAGAAATATGGCAAGACGAAGTTCACAAAAGATTGAAGCTGATAGGTGAAGAGGATCAAATATTTTGTCATTGTAACAACAAGTACTTCAAGTCGTATACAATGGAAAAAAGCCTGGAAAACAATTGTCAAAAAACAGCAGAAACCAATGAATCACTTCTGAGAAAGCAATGACAACCAAACCCAATGCCCATATACTTAGAAGATCGATAGCTACCCCTCATCCACCTCCAGCAACTGATCAGAAAGCAGAGGATCTTCAATGTGTTATCTGTGGTTTAGCCAGAACAAGGGCCAAAGGGATTGACGAAAGAACATAGTACAGAGTATGTGAGTCTCCAAGGCTAAACAAGTTTTTATATGCAGCTAGTTTCTTCCAAGATGAAGTTTTCAGCTGAGTAGCTGACCTAAACAGAGAGGTGAATGTATTTGCAGCAGATTTGTATGCCCACCCAAACCGCATGCGTGCATACATTCGAAAATATGAATGTACAATGAGCTCCCAACAGCATCGTAACCTCCAACCTTCTGTGAAGTTTGCACTCTTTAAAAAAGCAAATTAAGTTTTAAAGTCTCTTTTGAGTGCCGGCTATGGGTTCACACTCAGTGAGATCAGAAAAATAATGGTCAACATTGATGAAACTGTATTCATTCATAATAATTAAATTAAGATTTTTCTGGTGAGAATGTACAATGTCAGAATTAGCTTTTGTCAGTCTAACAAAAAGAATGAGCCACTTATGCTGTTCTCAGATGATTTAACTCCTGAAGTTCTTGCTGTCAAAATGAGGTCACAGGATGCAGTAAAATCAGCAGGAACCATTTCATGAAACTTCCTGAAACATTTATATTTTGGAATTAATGACAAATATTGTGATGTCCCAGAGCTTCGCAAATGATGGGAGTCAACTAGAATGGCCGATGTTGTCTTAACATTTTTTACATCATTGTTTAATATCAGCAAAGCAAAACTGTTACAAACTAAAGCTCTTGAATTCGGAACAGAAGCTGACAACATTGATGATGGCTTTGAAGATATAAGCAAAGAAGTGGAAGACAATCCCATGAACCGACAGGCTTATGCTGTGCAAATGTACTGTCTTTTTTAAATCATGTTTTATGAAGCAAATGTACTGTCTTTTTTAAATCATGTTTTATGAAGCAAATGTACTGTCTTTTCCAAATCATGTTTTATGAATTACATCACAGCAAAAAGCAAAGTCCACTACACATGATCACCTCCCACACAATCTATGACAAGTGCAAAAGTAGAAAGGTCATCACTTCAAGGACTGGTGTATCAACAAGTTATAAGGACAGAGCAGGAACTTGTTAACAGTTCATCCTGTAAAATCTTGTGAATTTGACTGCAAACCACTTACAGGTCACTCTACCAGGAAATGATTTATAATTGCTGCTCTTGATAATTTTAATTTTGAAGACAGCTCGTTTGTCTGGAACATCCAGCTCACATGATAGAGCCAGAACAGCTCTATTTTAACACTGTCGATAATAGTAAATGATTGACTATAAAGGGCATTTTAAGGAAACGTGCTGAATTTTGGAAATGTTGCAGCATATGTTGCCATCTCTAAAGTAAACAGCAGAGCATAATACAATAAATACACAAAGTAACATAACAACACTAGGGCACAACACAAAAGACGAATGCAACACAACAATTACAGTGCATAACAATAGTACATTGTAATAATGCAGCACAAAAGTGCAACAGCTAAAAAACAACACAGCACACCACCACAACGAATTGCCATACAACAATTTCACAAAAACATACTGTGAGAAGTTGGCCTGGTATATGCTGTCCACTAATTATAGTGGGCACCTTGCACCAGTCCAAACAACCCCTTATTGGAGATAGGTTAAAGACAACCTTTATTGAAAGCTATCCTAGTGGTAGCTATGGAGAGCAGCCTTCAGGCTAAGTCTTGAAGGAATGTAAAGCAGCTTGTTTTACCAGTCTATTATCTCTTGAGTGACCAAATGAAAGAGGACCACACCAGGTATATATATAAAATATATGTATTTAGTCTTAAACACACCCCTCTAGTCTCTTTATGAGGCTAGAGTTCGAAATACATAGTTTACAAGTCAAATATCAACAGTAATAGCACAAATACACGTTTGAGCCCTAGGGGCGTACCAAACCATATAACAAAAAAGTGGTATAAGAACCACGACTGAGCTAGACACAAGGCCTAGAGCCTGTAGAAGTGCTTGGACCCCAAGGAACCACCCAAGGTAGTGACACAGGGGACTCACGGGGGACGCGTGCAGTGTGAGAACACAGCCGCGAGCCACCGTTGACTTCTATGGGTAAAGTCGCGGTTGGGTTTTTAAAGGAAAGGGCACTTAGGGGAGGACTTGGAGCAAACCCCTTTAGAACTAGGCAGTTCTAGAGTAAATAGCCACGGGAGCACAGGAGTACTCGAGTTACCTCACCCAGGGAAGCCGGGTGCATAGGTGTCTTTTGGCGTCGGGTTTCATCGTCGTTTTCAATGGCGATCTGCTGCAGCAGGCAGCAGGCTGCTGGCGACCAAGTCGAAAGTGTCCGAATGGATCCAAGAGTGGATCGAAGATCTGAAGGACCTGAAAGCAGAGGGGACAGAGTCTGGGTCACTAGCCAGTGACCAGGAAGGCGATGAGCAGATGCCCACCGATGTTGGGTGCTTCAGGTAGGTTGACGGTAGTCTTGACTCTTCAGCCACGAGGTCCAGGAGGTGTCGACAACAACCAGGAGCTGGATTCGAGCTGTCGCACGACGTCTGTCGATTGCTGCGGTGTCGGCGTCCGGATTGGACCCAACAAGCCTTGGCAACGGCAAGTCACGTGGAAACAAAGAAAGGACATTGATGCAGACCAGCAAGGTTTGGGGGACTCACCCAGCAAGGGTAAGTCAGAGCACGTCTGGAGCAACCAGAAAAGCCCAAGCAGAAGAAGAGTTGCCTTCGGGAGGGCCCACTAGCTAACGGACTAGCAACCGCAAAGGAGCCTCGAGTGGACGCACTTGGAGCTGGCTCACAGGACACTCGTGGAGTGGAGGCCAGTGATCTTCGGTGCACTCGGTGCTGGAGGCGGGGGCTACTCGGAGCCCAAAGCACAACTTCGTGGGAGACCAGGAAGAGGATGCACTTGCAAAAGTTTTTGGTGTCCAGGGGTCACGGTTCCACGTTACCCACGACAGCTACGTGTCTCAGCTTCGCTGGGGTCTCAGGGCAGCCTCGGGGAAGTCTGGAAATCTACCTCTGGTGTTGCAAAGACTTCGGCATCCGGCGGGAGCTTCAGTGATGCAGACTGGACAATTGCTTCTTAGGTGCCTGCCAAGCAGGGAAGTCACTCCTTGACCCCAAGGGAGATTCTTCAGTCCTCTAATCTTGAAGTAGAGCGTCGAAGGTCCAGGATTCGGCTTCAGAGTTTCGTCCAGGGTAATCTAAAGTCCTAAGGACTGGGGTCCCATACTTATACTAAGTTAGGGGTTGGACATACTCTGGGGACCCACCTATGGGAGGGTCAGGGAAGAGGGGTGGTTACACCCATTCCCTTTGTCCAGTTTCACGCCAGAGCAGGGGCAGGTAGCCCCTGCAACCGGTTTGAACTGGACTATGCACAGGGACACCAAATGTGCCCCCAGTGCAAGACTTCAAAGCACCAGAGAGTGCTCCCACCCAGCCCCAATACACACTATCCTGTCTGGGGAGGTGGTTACACCTCCCTGTGACAGGAAACCTATTGTCCAGGCCTCCCTTGCCGGAGTTTCGGTCAGCAGCAGGAGGCCAGAACCGTGTCTGTGGCAGCGGCATCCATTTTGTGATGCCAGGGCTCTGAAAAGTTAATACCGGGCAGGCCGGTGTGTACATGTCTCTCCCTCTAGAAGGGTGGAATGCTACCCCCGCCGCCAGGACTGGTGGGGGGGGGGGTGTAGTATTCCAAGGTGTTTGACACCAAACACAACATGTTTTGGTGCAGCCAGTCCAAAGTTAGCATTCTACCGCGAGGATATAATGCACTTAAGGGTATATGGTCAGGCTGTACCACAAACAGCACCAGAGGATTGACTCCGAACGCTGCAGAGGGGCTCTGCTCATGCAGGGGCACCCTCTCACATAAAAACCAAGCACTCTGCCTTTAGGATTGGTAAGGCCTGCCATAGGAGTGACTTATAGGTTTATATGTGTGTGCAATGGTAGTGATATAGGTAGCCTATACCACAGTAAGGGGTGCATGCACCACCTTACCCAGGCTGCAGTAGCAGGCCTGTGGTGTCATTTTGGAGGGCCTCCTAGGGGTGGCATAATACATGCTTCAGCCCCTGGTGGGCCTCTGGGGTACCTATGCCCTGGGTACATAGTATACCATATACTAGGGACTTATAAGGGCACTCCAGAATCCAATCAGAGATGTACCTAAGGTACATGGAAACCATTTTAGAGAGGAAGCAGCTAGGCTGGGGTTCTGATTAGCAGGGCCCCAGCCAGACTAAAGTCGAAAAACAGTGAAGCATTAGCAAAAAGTGGGGGTACCCATGTGAAGCAGATCCTACTCTCCTACACAACCCCACCCCCAAATGCAGGGACATTAAACTAACCTTGACCAGTTGAGTCTTCGTGTTCTAAGTGGAAGTACCTAGAGAGTCCATCTGCATTGGCATGGTTACTCCCAGGTCTATGTTCAACTGTAAAGTCCATCCCCTGTAGGGAAATGGACCACCTAAGCAGTTTGGGGTTTTCACCCTTCATTTGTTTTAGCCACAAGAGGGGCTTATGGTCTGTTTGAACAAGGAAGTGAGTACCAAACAGGTATGGCCTCAACTTCTTCAGAGCCCAGACCACAGCAAAGGCCTCCCTCTCAATGGCTGACCAACGTTTCTCTCTAGGGGTCAGCCTTCTGCTAATGAAAGCTACTGGCTGATCCTGACCTTCATCATTCAATTGTGACAGTACAGCCCCTACCCCCAATTCAGATGCATCTGTTTGGACAATGAACTTCTTGGAGTAATCAGGACTCTGTAGAATGGGAGCAGTGCACATGGCCTGCTTCAGGTCATCAAATGCCTTTTGACAGCTAGCTGTCCACTGAACCTTTTTGGGCATTTTCTTGGAAGTTAAGTCATTCAGGGGTGTCACTATTGATCCATACCCCTTGACAAATCTCCTATAGTACCCAGTCAGGCCTAAGAAGGCTCTCACCTGAGTCTGGGTAGTTGGAGCAACCCAGTCCATGATGGTCTGGATTTTGCTCTGAAGTGGTTGAACCTGTCCTCCACCTACAAGGTGGCCCAGGTACACAACCTGACTCTGCCCTATCTGGCACTTGGTGGCCTTGATAGTGAGGCCTGCCTTTTGCAGGGCCTCCAAAACATTCCTTAGGTGGACCAGGTGATCCTCCCAGGTGGAGCTAAAGACAGCAATATCATCTAGATATGCTGCACTATAGGCTTCCAGACCTGTGAGAACTGTATTCACCAACCTTTGGAAAGTGGCAGGTGCATTCTTCAAACCAAAGGGCATTACCACAAATTGTAATGCCCACTAGGGGTTGAGAATGCTGTTTTTGGCTTTGCATCCTCAGCTAGCCTGATCTGCCAGTAGCCAGCTGTTAGGTCAAATGTGCTTAGATACTTGGCTGAGGCCAAAGTGTCTATTAGCTCATCTGCCCTGGGTATTGGATGGGCATCAGTCCTAGTGACAGCATTGAGACCCCTGTAGTCCACACAAAACCTCATCTCTCTTTTCCCACCACTGGTGTGAGGTTTTGGCACAAGGACCACTGGACTAGCCCAAGGGCTATCTGAGTGTTCAATAACGCCCAAATCCAACATTTTCTGTACTTCTGTCCTGATACAGTCCCTGACATGGTCAGGTTGCCTATAAATCTTATTTTTAATAGGCAGACTGTCCCCAGTGTCCACTTTATGAGTGCACCAGGTGGTCTGACTTGGAGTCAGAGAGAACATATGCCTGAACTGATTGAGCACCTGTCTGCAATCAGTTTGCTGCTGGGCAGTGAGGCTGCCTGCCAAGGCTACACCATCCACTGACCCATCATCAGGGTTCTGTGAGAGCAGGTCAGGGAGTGGGTCACTCTCTTCCTCCTGTCCCTCATCAGTAGCCATGAGCAAGCCCATGTCTGCCCTGTCCACATATGGTTTCAATCTGTTGACATGGAGAACCCTGTGGGGACTCCTGGGTGTTCCTAGGTCTACCAAATAGGTAACCTCACCCTTCTGCTCAACAATGGTATGGGGGCCACTCCATTTGTCTTGGAGAGCTGCTGGGGCCACTGGCTCCAACACCCACACCTTCTGCCCTGGCTGGTAAACAGTCAGTACAGCCTTTTGGTCATGCCAGGCTTTTTGGAGTTCCTGGCTAGCCTCAAGGTTTTTAGTTGCCTTTTTCATGTACTCAGCCATCCTGGAGCGGAGACCAAGTACATAGTCCACTATGTCCTGCTTTTGGGGCTTGAGAGGTAACTCCCATCCTTCCTTCACCAGGCACAATGGACCCTTGATAGGGTGACCAAACAAAAGTTCAAAAGGGCTGTAGCCAACCCCCTTTTGAGGCACCTCCCTGTATGCAAATAAAAGGCAGGGCAAAAGTATGTCCCATCTTCGCCTAAGCTTCTCTGGGAGCCCTTTGATCATGCCCTTTAAGGTTTTGTTGAATCTCTCAACTAAGCCATTGCATTGTGGGTGATAGGGTGTGGTGAATTTGTAAGTCACTCCACACTCCTTCCACATTGCCTTCAAGTATCCAGACATAAAGTTTGCACCCCTGTCTGATACAACCTCCTTAGGGAAGCCCACTCTTGAGAAAATTCCCAGGAGGGCTCTTGCCACCACAGGTGCTGTAGTGGTCCTAAGGGGAATAGCCTCTGGGTACCTGGTGGCATGGTCCACCACCACCAGGATGAACCTGTGCCCAGATGCTGTTTGGGGATCCATGGGACCAACAATGTCAATCCCCACCCTTTCAAAGGGAACCCCCACCACAGGTAGTGGTATCAGGGGGCCTTTGTAGTGCCACCTGCCTTGCCACTGGCCTGGCAGGTTACACAGGAGCGACAAAACTCCTTGGTGTCTTTAGACATGTGGGGCCAGTGAAAGTGAGGGACAATTCTGTCCCAAGTCTTGTTCTGGCCCAGGTGACCTGCTAGAGGAATGTCATGGGCTAGGGTCAATAGGAAGCCCCTGAACTTCAGAGGTATAACCAACCTCCTGGTGGCACCAGGTTTGGGGTCCCTACACTCTGAGTACAAGAGTCCATCATCCCAATACACTTTATGGGGACCACTAGCATTCCCAGCAGCCTCAGCAGCAGCTTGCTGTCTGAGGGGTTCAAGAGAGGGGCAGCTCTGCTGCTCCTGGCTCAGATGTGTCCTGGAAGGGCCTCCTGTCCCTAAGAACTCAACCTGATCAGGCTCAAGCTCCTCTGGGACAGTTCCTTCCTCAGGACTGAGATCATCTCCCTCAAGAGACTGATCTTCCTTCTGAGCCAAGGGGAAGGCACTGCCTTTACCCTACTACTCCTCCTCTTGGATGGCACTTGGTCCATTGTTCCAGGATCCAAGGCCTGTTCAGTGTTAGACATTTTGCTCTGTGACCTGGTCACAGCAAACACATCTGCAGGGATGCCCAGCATTTCTGCATGGGTCCTGAGCTCCACTTCTGCCCAAGCTGAAGTTTCTAGATCATTGCCAAGCAAGCATTCAACTGGTAGGTTTGCACTCACCACAACCTTCTTAAGGCCAGTTACCCCTCCCCAGGAGAAGTTAACAACTGCCAGAGTATGGTCTGTTCTGACATTGCTAGCATTGGTCACTTGGTACATTTCACCAAGTAAAATCTGCCCAGGATCCACAAGATCTTGTGTCACCATGGTGACAGTTGTTCCTGTGTCCCTGAATGCCAAAGCCTCTTTTCCATTTATTAATGGCTGTTGCCTGTACTTGCCCAGATTACTGGGACTCACAGAGGAGGTCACATCCATGCCTCCATCACAGACTAGGACAGCCTGAGTGAGTTCTCTGACTAGGCCAGAGCCCATCTCATTACCAAGGGTCGACCCTACTAAACCCTTGGCTTGTGTACTCCCACCACCATTTGTAACTGCACTAGGGGGAACAGGTGCCTTAGGGGCATTGGTGGGGGCTGGAATAGAGTCTTTGGACTTGGTGCAATCACTGGTCCAGTGTGTCTTTTGCTTACAGACTTTGCACCATGTTTTCTTTTGGCCTTTCCCTTTGTTAGACTGTGAATCCCCACCTGAAGAAGATTTTTGGGGGCCTTGTGAAGACTTCTGGTCTTTACCCTTCTCCCCACCCTTGTCAGAGTTCTTAGAATCTTGCTTCTTTGGGTCACCACCTTGGTTCTGTACCTTCTGCCTCACCCTGGTTCTGACCCATTTGTCTGCCTTCTTTCCCAATTCTTGGGGAGAGGTCAGATCAGAGTCCACCAGGTACTGATGCAACAGTTGATTTTGACAGTTATTAAGAATCTGCTCCCTCATGATAAGATTGTACAATCCTTTGAAGTCACATACCTTACTGCCCACTAACCAACCTTCCAGAGCCTTAGCAGAACAATCAACAAAGTCCACCCAGTCTTGATTTTGTGCCTTTTGGGTATCTCTGAACTTTAACCTGTATTGTTCAGTTGTTAGGCCAAACCCATCAATCAATGCACTTTTTAAGACTGGATAATTATCAGCATCCTCTTCTCTAACAGAGAGGAGCTTATCTCTACCTTTGTCTGCAAAGGAGAGCCACAAGATTGCTGCCCACTGCTCCTGAGGGACCCTCTGTACTTTACAGGCCCTCTCCAGTGCAGTAATCCATTTATGGATGTCATCCCCACTCTGGTAGGGAGGGACAATCTTGCTCAGGTTTCTATGGTCATAAGACCTTTCCCTACCACTAGGGAAGTTGCTGCCACCATGGGACTCTAGTCCCAACTTTCTTATTTGTCTTTGAAGCTCTAGGGACTCCCTGTCTATAGCCAACTGCTCTCTTCTGATTCTCAACTGAGCTTCCTCATACTTGAGCAGTCTCTCTTTCCTCTCATGAGAGTATTCCCTCCTTTGAGAGGAAACAGAGGTCCCTACTGAGGTGTCAGAGTGGTTAGACTCCTGAGAAGGAGATCTGGACCTTCTAGGCACACTCACAACTCTTCCTGGGGGGGACAAAGGGGAGGTCATTCTGATCCTCCTCCTCATCCTCAGGAGGAGCTGCATTGTCCAGGGTAGGATCATTGTCATCCTCCTGGCCAGTTTCAGAGGTCAGGTCCTAGGTATTTTCACCCCTGGCCCCTCCCTCATCTTCTGCCCCACCCTCTCTGCCTACCCTTGCAGACCCTATGGGTCTTCTAAGATCATCTAGCAGAAGCATCTCCAGGAGACGTTGGGTGTTGGCACTTTTGCCTGTCTTCAACTTCCTAATCTTGCACAACTCTCTCAATTCCAAGAATGGGAGGTTGTCATATTTGGATGGCAGGAGCCCACTGGTTCCTGGTAGTGAAGACATTACTTGTGAGGTGTGGTGTATGCACTACCTACTCTAGTGTGGCCTACTAAACTCTCTTGAGTTGTAGAAAGGGTGTGCTAGCCCTTAACACACAACTCTAAGTTCAGTAGAACTTACTGTATACTAAGCTTGTTTTATATGTACCTAAGGTACCCTTAGTGGTTTTCAGTTGATCAATTCAATTGAGATTATCTGGTAAAACAATAGCAAGCTGGAATCCCACACGCTGCACACCAATGTGAGAAGTTGGCCTGGTATATGCTGTCCACTAATTATAGTGGGCACCTTGCACCAGTCCAAACAACCCCTTATTGGAGATAGGTTAAAGACAACCTTTATTGAAAGCTATCCTAGTGGTAGCTATGGAGAGCAGCCTTCAGGCTAAGTCTTGAAGGAATGTAAAGCAGCTTGTTTTACCAGTCTATAATCTCTTGAGTGACCAAATGAAAGAGGACCAGGTATATATATAAAATATATGTATTTAGTCTTAAACACACCCCTCTAGTCTCTTTATGAGGCTAGAGTTCGAAATACATAGTTTACAAGTCAAATATCAACAGTAATAGCACAAATACACGTTTGAACCCTAGGGGAGTACCAAACCATATACCAAAAAAGTGGTATAAGAACCACGACTGAGCTAGACACAAGGCCTAGAGCCTGTAGAAGTGCTTGGACCCAAAGGAACCACCCAAGGTAGTGACACAGGGGACCCACGGGGGACGCGTGCAGTGTGAGAACACAGCCGCGAGCCACCGTTGACTTCTATGGGTAAAGTCGCGGTTGGGTTTTTAAAGGAAAGGACACTTAGAGGAGGACTTGGAGCAAACCCCTTTAGAACTAGGCAGTTCTAGAGTCAATACCCACGGGAGCACCGGAGTACTCGAGTTACCTCACCCAGGGAAGCCGGGTGCATAGGTGTCTTTTGGCGTCGGGTTTCCTCGTCGTTTACAATGGCGATCTGCTGCAGCAGGCTGCTGGCGACCAAGTCGAAAGTGTCCGGGTGGATCCAAGAGTGGATCGAAGACCTGAAGGACCTGAAAGCAGAGGGGACAGAGTCTGGGTCACTAGCCAGTGACCAGGAAGGTGATGAGCAGATGCCCACCGATGTTGGGTGCTTCAGGTAGGTTGACAGTAGTCTTGACTCTTCAGCCACGAGGTCCAGGAGGCGTCGACGACAACCAGGAGCTGGATTCGAGCTGTCGCACAACGTCTGTCGATTGCTGCGGTAACGGCTACCAGATTGGACCCAACAAGCCTTGGCAACGGCAAGTCACGTGGAAACAAAGAAAGGACGTTGATGCAGACCAGCATGGTCTGGGGGACTCACCCAGCAAAGGTAAGTCAGGGCACATTTGGAGCAACCAGGAAAGCCCAAGCAGAAGAAGAGTTGCCTTCGGGAGGGCCCACTAGCCAACGGACTAGCGACCGCAAAGGAGCCTTGAGTGGACGCACTTGGAGCTGGCTCACAGGACACTCGTGGAGTGGAGGCCAGTGATCTTCGGTGCAGTCGTTGCTGGAGGCGGGGGCTACTCGGAGCCCAAAGCACAACTTCGTGGGAGACCAGGAAGAGGATGCACTTGCAAAAGTTCTTGGTGTCCAGGGGTCACAGTTCCACATTACCCACGACAGCTACGTGCCTCAGCTTCACTGGGGTCTCAGGGCAGCCTCGGAGAAGTCTGGAAATCCACCTCTGGTGTTGCAAAAACTTCGGCGTCCGGCGGGAGCTTCAGCAATGCAGACCGGACAATTGCTTCTTAGGTGCCTGCCAAGCAGGGGAATCACTCCTTGACCCCAAGGGAGATTCTTCAGTCCTCTAATCTTGAAGTAGAGCGTCGAAGGTCCAGGATTCGGCTTCAGAGTTTCATCCAGGGTAATCTAAAGTCCTAAGGACTGGGGTCCCATACATATACTAAGTTAGGGGGTTGGACATACTCTGGGGACCCACCTATGGAAGGGTCAGGGAAGAGGGGTGGTTACACCCATTCCCTTTGTCCAGTTTCACACCAGAGCAGGGGCAGGTACCCCTGCAACCGGTTTGAACTGGACTATGCATAGGGACACCAAATGTGCCCCCAGTGCAGGACTTCAAAGCACCAGAGAGTGCTCCCGCCCAGCCCCAATACACACTATCCTGTCTGGGGAGGTGGTTACACCTCCCTGTGACAGGAAACCTATTGTCCAGGCCTCCCCTGCCGGAGTTTCGGTCAGCAGCAGGAGGCCAGAACCATGTCTGTGGCAGCGGCATCCATTTTGTGATGCCAGGGCTCTGAAAAGTTCATACCGGGCAGGCCGTTGTGTACATGTCTCTCCCTCTAGAAGGGTGGAATGCTACCCCCGCCGCCAGGACTGGCGGGGGGGGGGTAGTATTCCAAGGTGTTTGACACCAAACACGACATGTTTTGGTGCAGCCAGTCCAAAGTTAGCATTCTACCGCGAGGATATAATGCACTTAAGGGTATATGGTCAGGCTGTACCACAAACAGCACCAGAGGATTGACTCCGAACGCTGCAGAGGGGCTCTGCTCATGCAGGGGCACCCTCTCACATAAAAACCAAGCACTCTGCCTTTAGGATTGGTAAGGCCTGCCATAGGATTGACTTATAGGTTTATATGTGTGTGCAATGTTAGTGATATAGGTAGCCTATACCACAGTAAGGGGTGCATGCACCACCTTACCCAGGCTGCAGTAGCATGCCTGTGGTGTCATTTTGGAGGGCCTCCCAGGGGTGGCATAATACATGCTTCAGCCCCTGGTGGGCCTCTGGGGTACCTATGCCCTGGGTACATAGTATACCATATACTAGGGACTTATAAGGTCACTCCAGAATCCAATCAGAGATGTACCTAAGGTACATGGAAACCATTTTAGAGAGGAAGCAGCTAGGCTGGGGTTCTGATTAGCAGGGCCCCAGCCAGACTAAAGTCGAAAAACAGTGAAGCATCAGCAAAAAGTGGGGGTACCCATGTGAAGCAGATCCTACTCTCTAAACATACTTGTCATACATTTCGACCTCCAGAAATCTGCTTTCATAATGCAGTGGTTAAAGCAGTTTGGTTTGCACTAAACACTGCCTTAATTACCACATATGATAGGAAATAGTGGCAGGCAAAAACATTTTCATGGAGAAACAATAGGAGGCTGAAAGATTATCAAGGAAACAGATAAACTCAAGAAAGGCTGAACGATTATGCAGGGGACAGACTGCACTGACTAGTTCCCTACAATCACTTCACAAGAAAACAGAAGTAATTCTGGGGCCCATTCAGAGTTTGAGGGAGAGGGTACTCTGTCGCAATGGCAACGTTGTACCCTTTCTGCCAAACTGAAAGTCCGCCCACCTGAAATACAGATGAGCCAACCTTCATTATGTCTACAGCAGATATAAACCTCCTTCCAGTAAGGGCTGTTGGAGGTTTGGCATCCACCCACCCGATTTAGACTGGACTAACACATGGACAGTTTTCACTGCCCGTCACCGCCAGGCAGTGAAAACTGCAAAATGCCTCATCCTCATGTCAAAATATTCCCATGATGAGAGGGGGTCATTGTTTTTTTTTTCCCCCTAAACAAAATCCAACTTTGGGTTTTTGTTTTGGAAAATAACAAAAATTATACATTTGAAACTCAACTCAGGAAAAACAGAGGTCATTGTATTTGGGAATCCCTCTCCTGCCTGGTCCCCCAGTTGGTGGCCAGAGAGTCTGGGTAATTCCCCAATTCCGGTCTCCAAATCGAAACATTTGTGAGTCATCATTGATGACAAACTCAATTTGGGAGCTCAAGTGTACTTGGTGGTATCTTCATCTTATCACATCCTCAAAATGATTGGAAAAATCTTGGCATACATTCCTAATAACTTCAGGAAAGATGTGATTACTGCATTAGTCCCTTCAAAATTGGACTACTGTAATAGTCTTTACATACATTTGCAAGAAAGCATGCAAGTAGGCTGCAACTGGTGCAAAATGCTGCAGCCAGAATGATCCTGAATTTGTCTAAATTTCATCCTATTTCCCAGGGACACCGAAAACTACACTGGCTTCCAATTCGCAGCCGGGCAAAATGTAAAGCCCTATGCCTTCCGCATAAAGGACTCTACAAGACTGGCCCTGAATTTCTTAGGAATGCTTTCCGATGGTACATCTCTAACAGATCGCTGCGATCCGTAAATTCCAAAACCTTAGTAATCCCTAAAAATCAGGAAGGCAAACTGGGGAGGTAGGAATATTATATTTTGCACAGCAAAGTTATGAAATGGCCTTCCAGTCCAAATTAGAGCTATTCCTTCATTGAAAGCATTTAGGAAGGAGCTTAAAACCTGGCTTTTTAACAATTAAAGGCAATATTCTAGCATGCTCAGCTTTCAATCAGCATCAAGACACCTATGGGTAATCGCATGCTTTATAAATTTCCTTAACATTAACGTTTGCTTATGGCTCTTTCATGTTGATGGAGTCATCCGTCAAACCTATAATGCATTGATGGTCATGATGGCGGTTGCTGCCTATGCTAGAGATGTCTGCTGGGTTGGCGGACATCTCAAAATTTGGTAGGCAGGTACTCCATCGGGGAGACAGAGTACTTTACTCCTTCGCTCTGATGGAGTAAAACCCAATCCATCAAACAATAAATCAGTCCGTCAATTGCAAATAAAAGAGACATGGGGACTTATTTAGAGTTTGGTGGACAGGATACTCCATCACAATTGTGGCAGATATTCCGTCTGCCGTATTACAAGTGCATTATAGCCTATGGCACTTGTAATATGGAAGACGCGATATCCCATCAGCCAAACTCTAAATAAGGCCCTTACTCAACCATAGGGTAAAGCTAGAGAATAGTCAGTTGAATTCACTTATTGGATTTACAAAATTAACGCATGTAAAAGTAAGGCCATGTGTAGAAGTGAGTCACGGCATGACCTCTTATTTTTTGCTTAATTCACATCAGTGTGCAATGGACAAAAATAGCAAAATACAGGTGGCAATTTCACAAACAGCTACATAATTATCAGGTTGGGCTAGAAATCCACGTTTGTTTAATTTAATCGTGTTATTGAAATGACGTAACTACTAGCTAAATATTAATTTATTCCATTAAAAGGCATATAAACATCATTTAGTAAACCATGAAACCAATATTGGAAAAAAAGGGGGCCCCTGAATATGAGATAAATGCCTCGTCAGGGAAATACAATTAAGGGGAAAAAAGGGGGGCACCTAGGCAAGGTGCATTCAACACATAACAGGCATATCAACAACAGATAATCTTAGAAGTTACATAACATATGTTGAGCACTTGACACACCAATATTCTTTATAATTTCTTTTATTTTTTCACTTAGTTTTGATGATATAAATATCTACTTATTTTTTACATAAAAAATTATCATTTCAATTATTATCACTTGTTAAAAACACATAGTTTAGTGTACATACAAACAAAACTGATAATTACATCCACATTTCTTGGTTGTCTTGTTTCTACCTTCTTTATATATTAGCAGGGAACAGAATTATCATATAGTCTAATCCTGTAATTAATGACTAAAACCCTACTGAAATTTTAACTGTGGAGACAAATGAGTTCTTTTGTTCTGCAATAAATTATGCATGCAATATATTCAATAAACATCCATCATTATAATGGCATAAGGAGACTGGCGGTTTGTGATCTAACAACTACGCGCGTTTCGGCTTATGCCTTCGTCAGGACTCCGTCACAGGTTCTTTGGCTCAGGCGCAGTGTGGATGTGCCCTGCTCATCCCAATTTTTTAGGTTATCTGCGGCAGCTCTTTTATTTATACTTTTATAGTTCTCGTTATCATCCTTGGAGTTGCAAATCTTTCCTGTGGAACCTATATGGCTGATCCTCCTACGACCTTTAAAGGACTGTTAAAGGAATGATCCTTTCCATTCCTTACTCTGTGGTAGGACTGAACTCGGTCCGAATGAATAGGAAAAAACTTTTTTTAGTGATTTTTCATTTATTCAATTGTAGGTTCTGAAGTATCTGTTTTAGTCGGTACACATCGTACCCACGTTTATAAAGCAAGAACTCTTCCTTTTCTAGTTCTATAACTTGCAGGGGTCTTGTCTCGGGCCGGAGCTCGGGGGCACGTCCACCTCTTTCTCTGCTGTCTCTCCCTGGGCTCAGCCTCTCCCTCTGCACGCAGGTCTCGCCCCACACCCGGATCTCGCTTATTTACCGATCTCTAATTCCAAGCTGAGAAAGTCCAGTGCAGGAGAGAAGGAGGGAGGGAGGGAAGGAGCGCGAGAGGGGAGGGGTGTTTTCACAGCAGACCTCAACAATCAACCCTGGGCAGCATCCACCCACTGCGGCCCTCCTGTGCTGGCAGCTGGCGCGGCCCAGCCCTCGCTCCTGCCAGGCCCAGCCCTCCTCTGCAGGCCCTGCCTTGTGTGCCTCCCTCTCTGGGCCTGGCCTGCCTCCTCCTCCTACTCAAATCTGCCATCCCGCGGGATGGCAGGAGCGAGGGCTGGGCTGTTGTTGATATGCCTGTTATGTGTTGAATGCACCTTGCCTAGGTGCCCCCCTTTTTTCCCCTTAATTGTAAACCATGAAACCAACATTTCGCACTTCTAATGCTTTGCCTAGATATGAAGAGGGGAGCAGCTAAACATTGTACTATTCAAACTGGCTAGTAAGACACTTGTTTTGAATATTTAAGGTGAAAGTATTTATTGTTCAGGAAAGTAGTTATTGTGGTAACACTGAAGAAAGATCATGTACCGCTCTCAGGTGCAAAACATGATGGGTCATAAAAGTTCCCGGCATACCGTATATGGTGAGGAATGTTGGTTGCTGCCTGTGGAGTCGTAAATTTATTGTCTAAGGGTTACCACAGCTGGGTCTCGACCTCGTGTTGACGCAATGTGGCCAGTGGATAACATGTCCAGATGTCCGGCATGGGTAGCGCGTGATCACTGCATGTGCTAGGTCCTGATTGGCTATGTATTCCTAACTCATGTGGCAATTGACTTTTATAATGTTTTTAGGAGCGCACATACCTTCATGTGTGCTTTACTGTGGGATTGATCAAGAGTTTCCCGCCTGAGTGTTTGCCTGCAAGCTACGCACCCTTCCACCTGTGACCTATCAATCAGCAATCTCAGGGCCTGCTTGACTACGTATTTGCGAGTCGAGGTTGATGTGGAGTTCACAAAGGGTGATTCTGTTAATAAGGCAGAGATTTTATTTTTATAGATGAATCCATAGATTTCCATACTAACACCAATCTCCCTCATAATTGCATCTTGGGCACCTCTCAGCAATTGAGGGAAACATCTTATTCAGAGCACGGGGGCTAAATAAAGCATACAATGGAAGTTTGTGGCTTAGAGACAAGTGAAACTCCAACTGAAGTTCCTCTCCCAGTATGGCTCATTAATATCAATCCCAGCACGCTGCCTCCATTTGCTTCTTGCTACTTCTATTAGCTTTGCAGGTTCTGGGATTAGAGTCTGGTACCAAAATTTAACAGCGAGTTTAACCCTATTCCTCCTAAACAGATCCTTTACTATCCCCTTAAAAAATTCTATATCTGCCACATTAATGTTAGCTAGGATTGCTCTTATTTGGGCATATATTAAAAAATACGGTTGGCTGTACAGGACTCTACCCAGAAACAGAGACTGTGGGGATTTAGACCTAGGACCCTCAAAGAGGTCCCCACCTTAATTATGCCTAGGTCAGCCCATTTACATATGATATCCTTGGTTAATCTGGGCAACAGAGAGCTGCAGAAGCCTAGTTGCATCTCAGCATTAATATTGGTTATACCTTTCATTGCAAAAATCTTTTCCCTACAAAACATCAATTGGGATATTGCTTTATATCGTACTTTTTTCTGACATTTAGGGTATTTTACGCACCACGAAAGGTCAGAGAAATTCAAAACTTTCAACATTTGGAAAATAACCAAATTGTCAAAGCTAGAGGACTCCACTGACAGGCGACGTACATGTATCAATACCAAAAGAAATCCTAGGGTCTATTTTTAGAGAGAGATAAAAGATGTGTCAAAAGGTAAAACACTATCAAACTACTAGCGACTATACCCCACATTCCTGGCTGTGGGAAATTCCCTTTTCAGGACGAAATCCCTCACTCACCAAAGGTGACATGCTTCATCATATGGGATTCTCCTCCCAAAGGAAATGCTAATTCCTTTGAGGGCTACAACCCCCTCTCTGAGAGGGAGGAGCTCAGGGATGTTTTCATTAAAGAATATCACTAAATACCCATAGGATGAGCAATACTGCTATGAGTGAAGGCACAGCGCAAAAGAAAAAAACTGAAGTGAAATGTGCTATTAAAACTGGCTTAAGGGTGCAAAAATTTGATTTATTCAAAAAGCACCCGCTGTCAGGATTAAAAAACAGTGCACCAGCGGTATGGATTTAAACCGCGCTAATATGGTGAAAAGTGATGGTCCGTATAAACAGGGGGCTTTGGGGAAAAAAATCCCCTATGCCTGGAGGGTTGAGAGGATCCTACGTTGGAGTATAACCTCCCATGTAAAGACATTAAACCACAAAAGATACTCCAATAGTCCGGCAAGTGGTCAAGAAACTAGGTAACCTAATAATGATAGGGGAAGTGTCTGTGTGAGGATATAAACCTACCAACACCAAATGGTGCGTAAGGAAACAATTCCTTTTGATTTAGTTACCCTCACACACCCTAGTGGTGTCATGCTTCATCATCGGGTCACCCCGACGCCTACAAGTCGGGGTGGGCTCAACCACAGTATTGGGAGCTCTTGGAACAATGAGGACCAGGGGGATTAAAGATAAAAAACCTCAGACAGACCCCGGTTTCCCTTTATTATTGGGTCTGTCAGGGATATTAAAAATGATTAAAAATCGGGTCAATGGGGGTGATTATGGTCCTATGACCCTATTGCCAACATGTTTCAGTCCTGAGTCGGCCGTAAAGGTCCTGGACTTTCTTCAGGGCAAAGGTCAACCACCCTGGGAAAAACAGTAAAAGGGAAGTCCCTATCATGTGAAGAATTAAGGGCAGAGTAGCTGCTCCTTAAGTAAAAGTTACAGATGTTCGATCTGATATCCGCAGTTCTCCATCTGTGAACAACAAAAAGACAGACAACACACCGTTTTCCATGGACATACATCATTTGTATAGTCATATAACTTCCCAGTTAGGTGCATAGGTAGTGACCCAACATTAAATAAATGCCAGGTGAGTATGTAAATAAATATTCACAATCTCATCATACTTGTGCCAGTCACATCTATATCTGAAACATAATTTTGCTATGTGGCAGATAAATGTGTGGTGGCGATTTTACTCGCATACTGACGTTATCAGCAAGCCAGTGCGTGTACATTCAATAGTGTAAATAATGGTCGACATGTTTCAGCCTATTAGCCCTAACTTCGAGCGAGGCTTTCATCAGGACCTGTCAAGATGCTGCTGCTTTCAGTGCTCAAGTGAGTCAACAAAAAAGGATACGAAAATCGAATATGTTCTTGGTGGAATTTCTTCACCAGATCATCTTACCTAGTGAAAACAAAAAATCATCCAATGGAACATTCACCATCCCCGCGGGGCATAACATCACTAGTAGCTATAGTACTTGTATAAAATGTATTTGATGAAACAAGATATGTAAAGAGAAGAAGGGGCAGCTCTTACCCGCTACTGCTGGGCAAGGCACTCTACCTCAACCTGGCAACCGCTCAGGATGGAGGCACCGCTCTAGAAAAAGACATTTTTGTATTGCTGACATTAGTAACTGTGTGGTGTATGTATCAAAAAACCACACCATATATTGCCCACATTAAAGCAATATCGACCAGGTTCTTCAATAAATGTAACCTGAATCTAAAGTATACATAAATAGGAGCTTCAATCTATAGTGACAAGGACTCAGGTTGGACACTAACTAAGTTACATGGATCTGAACCTCTTAGCTGTAGAACTGATTTTATTGAGTCTGAAAACAATTAGATGTACAATTAGATGTACAATAGGGCCCAGTATAATACATTTAAAGTCTTCTAAAGGGCCTCCTACGAACAAGTTCTCTCAAAGTTCCCACATGCGCTGCTCTAGTCTACCTAAATTAAAAATTCTAAAACAAAACAGCAAGTTCCTACAAACATGGATGGTAACTCGTGCTTAAGGACTGCTGCTGTCAGTAGGGCAAAGCCTGGGTAAGACACTGACCTGTCCGTCGGTACTCCGTGTGATGTGAGCCTGTAGCCGGAGGTAAAAGATCTGTCCCAGAGCGCGCTCTTATATAGGGAAAAATCTCGAACAATGAATGGCAGGTGTGTATAATTTGGAAGGTAGAGTAACGCATGTCCGTGTGCGTCAAGATAGGGGACATGATCCTTAGCAGGTCTTTAAACTTCCCTTGGACCCTCTTTGTCGAAATCGGCTTATTGTTATAGACATACATGTATCACCAAGGATGACAAATAATAGCGCTGCAAATCTGTGAGTCCCAACTCACCCTTATTCTTGGGCAGCTGCAAAATGCAAATTTTAACTCGGGGTGCTTTCTGATTCCACACAAACAAGCTTATGGACTGATCCAATTTAGAAAAGAAACAATAATCTAATTTGTATGAAACGGCCAGAAAGAGAAATGAAAATAATGGTAGGATCAGCATTTTAATTAGGGCGATCTTGCTAATTATCACAAGCGGGAGTTGCCTCCAGGTTATTAGAAGATTGTCAACTCTCCTTAAGATAGGGTTATAATTAACATAAAAGAAATGTTCTTGCTTTTCTGAAAAATATATGCCTAGATATCTCTTGGAGCCCAGTTTACAGGTCCCTCTTAAGAGCGGTGGGAGCCTTTCTGGGGAGGCATTCACGTGTAGACATTCTGTCTTGGACTTGTTTATCTTATAGCCTCCTAGACCTGTAAAGCTCTTGATTATTTGTAGTGCCCGATTTATGTTGTCTGCTTTAAATATACCACCACGTCATCCTCGTACAGCTTTATTACTGGGGTCCCTGAAAAAGGTGTTGAAATCAGACTATTCTGACACAGGGCTTGGGCCCGGGGCCCAAAAAACAGGTCAAATAACAATGAAGAGAGAGGGCAACCCTGTCTTGTCCCCCGCTCCAGCACCAATTTTCCTGCCTGCTTGTTGTTAATGATCAATTGAGCTCTCGCTCCCTGGTATAAAGCCTGGATCGACCTCATGAGTTGAAATGGAAATCTAAATTTGACCAAGATGTAAAAAAGGAACTTCCAACTCACGAGGTTGAATGCCTTCTCTGCGTCCAATAGGAGAATGACTGACAGAACAGAGTCTGTTAAGACCAGGTCAATAAATTCAGTCATAAACTAAGTATTTGTGAACAGGGTACGACCTCTGATAAATCCTGTTTAGTCCAGGGAGACCAGTGCTGGGGTTACCAACACAATCTGGTTAGCTAGGATCTTTGCATATATCTTATAGTCAATGTTTAATAAAGTAATTGGTTGATATGACTTTGTGTCAGTTGCTAGTTTCCCTTTTTTTGTGGCTATTAATCAGGACTCCTCTAAGAAATGGGCCAGGCACCCACCCACCTCCGAGGAGATAGTGAATTAGAGCAGTAAGAGGTCCTAAAAGGCTAGCTCAAACGTGTTACAGAACTCTGGGCCTAGACCATCTTCCCCCGGTGCCTTACCGCTTGCCAGTTGTCCTATTACCTCCCCGTCCTCTCTCTCTGTGATTGGATGAATGAATATTGCAGAGGTCTCTGGTGTCAGACACAGCAGGTCCCAACCTGCCAGAAAATCCTCTAATTGCTGCTCCTATCCTATTCCCCCAGTAAAGAGTAGAGTAATATTGATGGAAAATTCACCAGATATCCTCGGTCCTATATGTAAACTGATCTGTGCTGGGTTCTTTAACCTCCTGGATCATTTTACGGTTTTTGTTCTCTTTAGCCTCTGTGATAAAAAGCGGCCTACATACTCTCTTTCTTTCTACACTTGACACTGAAAGATCTGATTATATATCAGCTATTTTTGGAGATAAATATCTCTAACCCTCACCTTTGTCTCCTGCCAACGTAGGTTAGCCATTCCCTGTGCTAAGTTGTATCCCTTCTATGGAGTCCATTGCCAACACTAGCTTTTCCAAAAAAACGGCCCGCTCCAGACACAGAAGTAAAGCAACAACCTTCCCCTGTCACATACTATGTTCCCTCTCACCCCCTCTGCTCTAATACATGCCAAACAAAAATGAATGTGTCCTTTTGTGTAATGCAACTGGTGCTCATGTAAAGTGCTCTGATACCTTCGGGTCAGGTACACGCTATATAAGACTGTGAGATATACGCTATCTCACAGTCACCGTTTCGTTTTACTTCTGTGCCCGCTTCCCCTTTCCTTCTCCCTCCACCAAATGCTTGAGCCCGCCTGGCTGCAGGGTAGCACCCTTGCCCAACCATGCATGGTGCCCCCCACCATCCACCCCACTGTGCCTTACCGGCACCAGCTTGAAAAACGGAAAAAAGAAAGAAAAGTAATAGTTCTGTTGCTATACCAAAACATCTAAATCTCCATGATGAGGCCATCCATAAATCAGCCTTTACCACACAACCATATAAATCTAAATGCCTCTGGAACAAATCAGCCTCCTCCACACAACCATATACATCTAAGTGCCTCTGGAATTCCCAGGGCACATTAACTGAGGCCTCTGACCCTCTCCACATGATTCAGGACCCCCCCTCCCTGCCAAAGAAGTCTTACAAGTGGAGAGAAAGTCTCTAGCTTCATTTGAGTCCAGAAAGTCTTGGTAGTTCCCTCTCCAGTTGATCCTTAAAGTAGCTCTGCAGATAGAGGTGGGAATGGCTAAGACCTTGAATTCTGGCAGCAGGATCCTAAACTCTTTTTGTCTTCTGGCTGTCTCCCAGACTAAGGGGCCGATTATGATTGCGGAAGGCCCGTCACTGCCAGCCATGCGGTGGCGGTCCTTCCACAATCGTACCGTGTAGCAGGATAAGAAAAGGGTACACCAGGTGGGGCGGTACAAGAAGCTTTTATTGTCGGTAAGTTCACAAAAAAGTCTTTCCTTCGAGCAGTTCCTTCACTGTCCGGGGGGGGGGGAGAATAAGCCGTCTTCGGTACTCGGTAGGCTCCACCACAGTATTACAGGCAGGTTCCGGGTGTATCCCAAAAGAAACACAAAAGAAGGGAGCATTAGCTATCTTGCCGCTTTTAAATGCTTGTAGGGAAGGGAGTGAGGAGAGTTATGCGCCCAACATGCGGGCTAGTGCCAGCGGTAACCGTCACCAAGGAGCGGGGAGCGTGAGGGACCTACGTAGGTCTTGTGGGGTGATACATTGCTGATTCTCCCCCTAGAAAAGACCTGGTCCTTTCTCCTACCCACCGCCCCCGCCCACGGAACAGAGCATGCACCTGAGTGAGCCACGCTCCTCCGGGAACACGGCTGGGCGCTCGCAGGGTCATTGGCCTCCAGGCACTCCCGACGTGTCCTCGGAGCGGTTCTCCTCCTCCTCCGTTATCCCGCTTCGGTCGTCGTCTTCGGTTTGGGGCTGTTCCGCAGTTCCTCGCCAAGCACGGCTGCCTTCTCCGATCCTCCAGGATGACGCAGACGCTGTCTCGTCCTCTTCCGGGTCCTTTTTGCTTTCCGGCCCCGCCGACTCCTCCCACCAGGGGGTGGGTTCTCGTCCCCCGTATCTTCTTGGCTGCCAGGAATTAAAGGGCTCACAGGGGTCTTCCCGCGGACCTTCGCCGGTATACAAAACGGCAGTAGAGGGTGTCGGTGGCTGAAAGGAAAGCAAAGGCAGGGGCAAATAAGGGATCCCGGTTTCATCAGCACTGCTTCCGTTGATAGCGGATCCCATATCCTGACACGCCCCACCCCTAGAGTCGTCCCGATCGGGGAGACAGGGAACTCGGGACAGGAAGTCTGCGTTAGCATTCAGGGAGCCCTTCCGATGTGTTACTTAAAATGAGAAAGGCTGGAGTGCTAGAAACCAACGTAAAACCCTAGAATTGTTGCCCTTATTACGGCTCATCCAAGTAAGAGGGGAGTGGTCGGTGTAGAGGATGAAGGGTTTTCCCTCTAGGTAGTAGCGAAGCTTTTCTATCGCCCATTTTATTGCCAAACATTCCTTTTCTACTACGGGATATCTGGTTTCTCTGGGAAATAGTTTTCGGCTGATGAAAAGGATAGGGCGTTCTAGACTGTCTGAAGACACCTGTGATAGCACCGCTCCTATGCCAACGTCTGAAGCGTCGGTCTGTACAAGAAACGGCTTAGTGAAGTCAGGGGACATTAAGACGGGGCTGTGGGTGATGGCCTATTTGAGGTGCCAGAAGGCTTTTTGGACTGTCTCAGTCATGTACAGGAGTTGACTCTTTGGGGTGTCCTTTTTCAGGAGGTCCGTAAGGAGGGCAGCTATCTCTGAGTACTGGGAAATAAACCTCCGATAGTAACCCAAGAGGCCTAGGAAGGCTCTCACCTCCTTTTTCATTTGGGGTAAAGGGGTATTCATGATGGCCTTTACTTTTTCTTCTTGGTGTTCGATAGCTCCGTTACCCAGGAGGTACCCCAGGTATCGCACCTTTCGAAACCCGACCATGGACTTCCGGGCGTTGACATGGAGACCTGCCCTTTGCCATTCCTGGAATATCTGGTGGCAATGCCCAAGGTGGGATTCCCAGGAAGGGCTGAATATAACTATATCATCCAGGTGTGCCGATGAATACTCTTGGTGGTTTCGGAGTACGGAGTTCATTAATCGTTGGAAGGTCGCGGGTGCTCCGTGCAACCCAAAGGGCAGAACGGTGAACTCAAAAAGGCAATCTGGGGCAGAGAAAGCTGTCTTTTCCCTGTCGCTTTTTCTTAATGGGACCTGCCAATATCCCTTGGTGAGATCGAGGGTGGAGGTATAGACTGCATCCCCGAGTTTTTGTATGAGCTCGTCTATTCTGGGCAAGGGATAGGCGTCAAACTTTGAAATAGCATTGACACCCCTGAAGTCGATACAGAAACGCACCGACCCGTCCGGCTTCGGGACAAGGACAATGGGAGATGACCAGTTGCTCTGGGAGGGGGTTATGACGGCCATTCGCAACATTGTTTCGATTTCTGTGGTTATGGCTTCCCTGCAGGCACCTGGTATCCTGTATGGTTTTTGTTTCACTACTTGCCAGGGAGGGGTCTCTATTGTATGTTCAACTAGGGTAGTTTTACCGGGTAAGTCAGAAAACAGAGCAGAAAAGGGACCAAGAGTACCCAACAAGCCATCACGTTGTGTGGGGGTTAGATCTTCGTTTACCGCTAACAGGTCTAGTGTGCATGGGTCCTCTAAGCTAGATAAGACTAGGTGGGCTGTCTTTGACGGTGGACCTAGCCATTTCTTCAGCAGGTTAATGTGATAGCTCTGCTGTCGCTGAGGAGTGAGTTGGATACGATAGGTGGTTCATCCTAACTTAGCCACCACTTTATATGGGCCCTTCCATTCGGATTTGATCTTCTGGAGGGAAGAGGATTGATGGATGAGGACCCAGTCATTTACCTGTAGGGTCCTCCACTTCTTCCCCCTATCATAGAAGGTCTGTTGCCTCTTTTGGTTTTTTTCGAGATTGGAGTGGGCTAGGTCCCTCAGCTTTCCTATTTTCGCTCTCAGCCTTTTGGTGTAGTCTAGAAGCTCGGTAGCGTCATCCTCTCCCTTCTCCCACACCTCCTTCGTCATCTCCAACAATGTGCAGGGCTGTCTCCCATACAACAATTCGAAGGAGGAGCAGCCTAAGCTACTTTGGACTTGTCCCCGGATGACGAACAAGGCGAGGAGAAGGAGTTGGTCCCAGCTCTTCCCTTCTCCTGTCAGCATCTTTTTTAGGGTCAACTTGAGTGTTCCATTGTAGCGCTCGACCAACCCATCGGTCTGAGGGTGGTATACCGAGGTTTTTATGTGGGTTAGGTCGAGCATTTTACATACTTGGGACATGAGTTTCGAGACAAACGGGGTGCCTTGGTCTGTGAGAATCTGACGGGGAAAACCCACCCTGGAGAAATATTCGACTAATTTATCGGCTATACTGGCGGTGGTGGGAGCCCGTAAAGGAAAGGCCTCAGGGATTCTAGTGCTATAGTCAACCAACATCAGTACATGTTGGTATCCCTTTGACGTTCGGGGAAGGGGACCTATCAGGTCCATACCTATCCTCTCAAACGGCTGTCCTATGATTGGTAGGGGTTGTAGCGGTACTGGGGCTGGTCTGTATGGATTTTTTCATTGACCGATCGGACATTCTTGGCAGTATTTCTTTATGTGGGCATAAATACTTGGCCAATAGAAATGCCAAAGAATGTTCTGAGTTGTTTTTAGGGCCCCCGAATGTCCAGCTAACAGGTGAGAGTGAGCAAAGAACATTATTTGATCTTGGAAGGCTCTGGGAACGAGGAGTTGGGAGTGTCGTTAGGCCCTCCTTTCCTATATAAGAGACCATTCTTCTCTAGAAACAAGGGATACGTTGAAGTGGCAGCGGGATTACTCTTCCTGGCCTCTCGCCAGGCATGCTGTAAGGATAGATCATTAACCTGGGCTAAGCGAAAGTTCTTGTCGTTTTGCCAAGGTTCTTGTCGCTTTTCCAAGGTTCTTGGGTGATCAGGGCGCTAGGGATGTTAGGTGAGAAGGGTGGTTGGGACCCAGTCCTGTTGATGTTACCCCGAACCAGAGCTAAGAAGTTAGGATTGTCGGTCCCTATAATGAGATCCTCCAGAAGAAACGGGAGGACCCCTACGGTCACCGTGGTTTTGGGCCCCACAGACATTTGTATGGGTATCCGAGCCACTGGGTATGTCTTTACGTCCCCATGTACACAGCGGATCCGTACCCGCTTCCCTCTTAACACTTGTTTTGTCCCCACTAGGTCGGTTTGAACCACCGACTGACTGCAGCCTGAGTCCAAAAGGGCAGTCACTGGGGTGTCGTTGACAAGGGCACTTACATGAAAGCACATCCTAGCTCTTCGGTGTAGAGAAGAGGTCGGGGAACACAGCTTACGTCCATAGGTTCCTTCCCAGTCTTTTTGCGGGGACAGGTTCTAGCGATATGGCCACACTCGCCGCAATCAAAACACTGTGGCCCCCGATAGACGGGAACCTCTTGTTTCTGGAAGCGGGGTTTTGCCGGCTCAGTAGAGTGGGGAGGATGTAGGCCTTTCTTGGGGTTTGGGTCGTTTTTCGTGGTCTTCTCCATGTCCCAAGGGGAAGGCCGGGGTTGGGCCCTGGCATAAGACGTAGCCATCTCCACCGCTTGCTCGACGGTGAGACGGGAATGCTGACGTAGCCACCTCTGGGTTGAGTAGGGTAAAGCTTCAAGATATTGCTCGAGGTAGATCAAATCAATGATCTCCTCTTTGGTTCTTTCGGCTGGCTTCAACCATTTGTCCGCTGCCAGTTTTAGTTTAAAAAACAAGGTCTTGGGGTTATCACCCGATGCTCCCTTCTCTCTCCTGAACTTGACCCTGTAGGTCACTCCGGCCATATCAAGGTGGTCTAAAATGATGGCTTTTATTTCCTCGTATGGTGAGGTGCCTCCGGCGTTCGCGACTTGGTAAGCCGCCTGTGCCTCTCCTGTTAGAAGGGGGGCCAAGAAAAAAGGCCATTTTCCTACTGGCCATCCAGAGGCCTTAGCTGCACGTTAAAAAATCAGCAGAAAGGCGTCCGGATCCTCTCCGGGAATATATTTCTGGAGTGAGATGTTGGGATGTACTGGGGCCCCGGTTCTGTTTCCCTGTCGTGGGGATGGGCTCTGGTCCTCGGCCATTTTGTGGATGGCGTCTACCTGGGACCTTATAACGTCCTTAAATGTCTCGCGGTCGGCTTGGGCTAGGGTCATTTGCCTTTCAATGGCCCACTCTAGCTTCTTTTGGCCCTCCACCAGGTGGTGTATAAGGGCATCCATTTCTGTTTTCCAATGGACTAAGGTGCCCGCAATCTCCACCATATGCAGCGGGATAAGAAAAGGGTACACCAGGTGGGGCGGTACACGAAGCTTTTATTATCGGTAAGTTCACAAAAAAGTCTTTCCTTCGAGCAGTTCCTTCACTGTCCAGGGGGGGGGGGAATAAGATGTCTTCGGTACTCAGTAGGCTCCACCACAGTATTCCAGGCAGGATCCGGGTGTATCCCAAAAGAAACACAAAAGAAGGGAGCATTAACTATCTTGCTGCTTTTAAATGCTTGTAGGGAAGGGAGTGAGGAGAGTTATGCACCCAACATGCGGGCTAGTGCCAGTCACCAAGGAGCGGGGAGCGTGAGGGACCTACCTAGGTCTTGTGGGGTGATACATTGCTGATTCTCCCCTTAGAAAAGACCTGGTCCTTTCTCCTACCAACCGCCCCCGACCACGGAACAGAGCATGTACCTGAGTGAGCCACGCTCCTCCGGGAACGTGGCTGGGCGGCTCGCAGGGTCGTTGGCCTCCAGGCACTCCCGACGTGTCCTCGGAGCAGTTCTCCTCCTTCTCCGGTATCCCGCTTTGGTCGTCGTCTTCGGTTTGGGGCTGTTCAGCAGTTCCTCGCCACGCACGGCTGCCTTCTTCAATCCTACAGGATGATGCCGATGCCGTCTCGTCCTCTTCCGGGTCCTTTTCGCTTTCCGGCCCCGTCGACTCCTCCCACCAGGGGGTGGGTTCTTGTCCCCCGTATCTTCTTGGCTGCCAGGAATTAAAGGGCTCGCGGGGGTCTTCCTGCGGACCTTCGCCAGTATACAAAACGGCAGTAGAGGGTGTCGGTGGCTGAAAGGAAAGCAAAGGCAGGGGCAAATAAAGGATCCCGGTTTCATCCGCACTGCTTCCGTTGATAGCGGATCCCGTATCCTGACATACCGCGATATTGCCCCCGCCACATTACGATGGCGGAGGGAATCGCGCTCGGACCGTGGCGGACGCAAAGACCATCCGCCACTGGTCCGCCAAAAGCAATCATACAGATTGCCTGGCGGACGGTCCTTAGAGCATGAAATGGTGGTGGTGCCTAGCAGGCATCGTCCACCAAATCATGATGCTGGCTACAGCCGGCCTTGCCATGGCAGCGATACCTCCATGGAAAGGCTGGTGGGGATTAGTTACGGGGGCCCGTTTTGGGCCCCCCTTGTGTTGGGGGAGGTGTGGGTGCACTGGGGGTACCCATGGTACCCCCCTACATTTCACAGCACTACGTGGCAGGCACCGTGTGGTGCCTGCCACGTAGTGCAGTGAAATGCACATTCTGCCTTTTTGGCATCGCGGCGGTTGCTGCAGTCAGCAGCACCTGCTGCAATGTTAAATGGCAGGATGCAACCGCCATGGTGGCGGTCGCATCCTGATTTGGTGTGCGGGACCGCCGCATGTATGGCGGACGATCCCGGTCTCCACTAGGATGCGCCATCCTAATGACCCCCTAAGTTCGGAAAGATTGAAAAAGTAAAACCTCTGTCCGAAGAAATGCGTTTTCTTGCTCTAGCGACACTCAGAACTAACTCCTTTATATGGTAGTCCCCAAAGTAAGCAATTATTATCCGCAGCCTTGTACCAGCCTTAGGAGTGCCTGCTGGGACCCGATGGGCCTTTCCTATTGACAAGTCTTGATCTGGCAGCTCTGCAATCTCCTAACTTAGTGACTCCCTTAATAGGTGCACCAGCCAGTTTTCCATGCATGGCTGCAATGACTCGGAGCCCTCAGGGACCCCTACTACTCGCACGTTTGATTGGCGGGACCAATTCTCCAAGACAACACACTTTCTCACCTGGGTCCTAATTTGTTGGTTCATGCCAGTGGTGTTAGCCATTGGATTTTGACTTCTCCTCCAGAATCAGCAAACGCTTTTCCATCTCTTGCTGCTTGGTCATAATGAAATTAATTTATGCATCTTGAGCTTCCACCTTTTCTGTTAGTCTCGATAAATAAGGGACTTGTTCCATTTGGATCTTCTTTACTGTCTGATTTCCAACAGGATGCACTTGAGCATCTGCCTAGAAGACCGGCCGGAGGAGAGTGAGGCAATTGAACTGTCAGAATTGGCTGAATCCAGGCTCCCGACACCTCTGGCCGATGGAGTCCTGTCATTTATATCAGACCTTCCTGCCGCTCGGGCGACTATCTCTTCTGGGCCTGAGCCTCTGCTAGCTTCTGTCAGCTCCACCAGAGCAGCAAATCTGTTAGAAACCGGGGTCTGTCTCTGATTAAGTCCACCCCCTCACATATTTTCTGTGTATACTGTGCATACTCCAACTGCCTCTCCCGGTTTTGTTCTACCCTCTTACTCTTTTGAGTGATAAATGTTATATGATCCATTTCATCGCTCTCTCTTACCAGGCAAATGAGGGGGGGGCATGTTTACCGGCTACCAGTGGATCTGGGCCTGCCGGACAGTCTATACTCCTCTCTTGTTGAGCCTTATGCTGGACCAACTCTCCCACAATCTCTCTACTTGTTGGCTGCAGATTCTCATCTATCAAAGCCAAATCTGGTCCAGGAATCTCAGTGGCATCCCCCAATTGCTGCCTGGCTAGATTATCCAAATTCATGCCGATGATTTCACTGGCTTCACTGGGTGCAATGCATGGGTTAACACAGCTGTTCTCCCAATGTCCGATGAAGTCTGACATTGGGGCCAGGCTCCCTTCCCTCATTCTGCCATACTCCCTGTGGAGATGGAGCTCTGGTCCCCTGGTCTCAGAGTAGATGGCTCCAACTGCCCTCTCCCTTTCCCTCTCCCAATTGAGCCTGCTCTTGCGACCCTCTTAGACCCCAGGGTGCAGGACTACTAACTTGTGCCCGCCTGAATTTACCCACAATCCTCACATAGTCCCAAGCCTTATACTGCTGCCCTGCTGGCTCTGGAAGGAGCAAAGCATTCAGTCCCACCTTTGCGTATCAGAGCCCCCTCTGAAGCTTTATGGAATATGGCTGAGTGCACAAAAAGTAAAAGGTAAAGGGAATAGTCAGTTACACTCGCTAAAAGTTGGAGCTTCACACGCCCAGCAGTGGAGGGGGCTGAATCAATGCCACCCGCATGAAGATGGAGAACTACAGGGGGCTGCCGAGAATAATGGAGATGAGTGGAGGGGTGGATAACTAGGTACTGCACCACGTGCTTCACTGTGCCCTTTTGGTGTCCTACCAATGTTACGGAGAACCTCTTGTTCTGTTACTTCATGTATGATTAGTGAGGAATTCAGCACAGCCTCAGAACCCTCATTGCTTCGTGCATCTGAATCCTCTCTCTCTTTATTTCCTCTCCATCTCCCAGTGTCTCACATCAGGTGCCACCAACCTTGAACCGTAGTTGAAGGAGGCTGTCATCCAGACCTGGAGCCGAGGAGAAGGGATGAGGAGAGAGGTGTCTCTGCAGCCCATTCCCTCTCCCCCTGCACTGGTCAAGCATTCATCTCAACTCAACTCATCTCCGGTCCTCCAGCGACAGTAGACGCCAATACATGATCCCTCGCTATGCCAGGACGCACTCTGCACCACCACCACGCACCCCGCTGTGCAAGACGCCGAGAAGTGAGGAACTGAGGGGAAAAACCTACCCTCGCTCGAGCATTTCGACTTGGTGAGAGGTGTCACCTTCGCTGGTGCAGGTTTGCGCAGGGAGTGGGTAGCAGCTCCTGCAGCTGCGAGCTAGCCGCTCTGCAACCTGGCACCGTCCGTCATGTTGGACAGAAGACCACTACTACAAACTCAGCCTCAGGTGGTATTAACAATAATGGATGCTCTAAGACATTGACAAAGCAAATTCTCTGACAACTGTTGTTCCTCAATTAAATAGAGACTTTAAATAAGTATTCAATCATTTTAATGATCGGGTGTTGAGGATGACCAGTGATAGAGGCCATTGTTTACCTGGATTTCTCTCACAAAAGAAGTTCTTCATATCCATCACAAACTCAGGAAAACACCTCAGGCATTTTGAAACTTGCTCCAGATAGAGCATGAATACAACAGTATGTGGTATTGTTCATCAGGAGGAAAGCACACTATTGGCCTTGAGTTTTAATCACATTCAAATAAAGCTTTTCACTTTGTGATTTTTTAATTTACTTTTAACTTCACACTTAAGATTACAATTAACAATTTATTTTGACATCCTTTTTCATATCTTCGTCAGCTCCTAACGAGAAAGCTTGGAAGTTGTCTTCAGTGTTCAGTCCTGTGTTGCGATGCTATAGAAACAGCCTGTGGCATTTCTCCGTAGGTACTTTTTCTGAAAGCTGACCAGTCCAAGCGACTCTTGATGCTGGAAAACCTCTCACTCATTTCCTTTTCCTTAATCTTTCTTGTCATTTCTCGAACAAAACTGGTGCAACGATGGAGATCATAAGCTAGAAAATAAAAGTGCACAGGGTACAATTTAAAGAATTCACATATAATCATATATTAAGTTGTGTGTAATGGATTATTACAAATATACATGTTCAATTAGGTTGTAGAAGACAAAAGAGGTACGGTGTTCCTGGGTGGCAAGTTGGCCACCTGGTTAGTACTCAGAGTGGTGGGGAGGTGGGGAATACCTCCTTTCGGAACTAGGACCCTCACACACCCAGCAAGCTAGGTGTCATGCTTCATCACATGGGTCTGCTCCTCGTCGAGCCGGCGCTGCAATGCTCGACGGGCACCAATAAAGGGGCTCTTTATCGGAGATCTTTTGTTCCTTGCCGTATAGGTGCCGTGGGTGTGAGGGGCCTGGTAAGATGTAGATGTGGTGTGTGGGTTAAAACAGGTAAGGGAATCCTCTATAATTATTTTTATTTTGGAGAGGTCACAACCTGAATAAAAAGTAAAAAGAAGAAGGAGGGCGACTATTTTGTTTTAATCTGACAAAAATTACGCTCTACCCCTTAGTGGTCAACATGTTTCTCGCCTATAAAATGTCTCTAATAGATCAGTTGGCGATTCCTCAGGACCTAGTGACTAAATGAAAACTATCTACAGTGTGTGGTGTGGTTCTACATACCACTTCTTCTCTCGGTAGGACGTTGCCCCGGAGAAAAGCAGCCAACCTCTTAAGGATTCAAGTGCTGCTTCATCAGACCGCAGCGGAGTATATGGACACTCAACGTAGTGTCGCTGCTCCCGCTCAGAGCAGTCCGGCTCACCTACCCGCTCTGCTGCATCAGGAAGTTACGTGTTTCTAAATATATTAGACCAGCAAATTTGGCCACCATTCTTTTCCATTCTTTTCCAATAATTCAGAAAACTCCAAAAGAGGAATAAATAAATAATTTCCTTGACAGGTTCTATTGCCCTATCGACAGCTTTACCTGATTGCTGAGATCTATTGGCAACTATCAGCATACACACAAAAATACATATACATATAGGTATGCAAAAAAGGGGCTTTTGGACAGCACCGTTCAGTCATAGGCTACTGTTCTGCAGAATTTCGGCATTGGTTAAGTAGGATGTCAATCAAAGTTGGTATCGGCCCATGCAATTTTCCAGATGAGACATCATGGTATGCTGCCTTGCCATACCCCTCCCCCATTCCTTTGTATTTTTACTTACTGTTCTTCTATAGCCGTAAGCCATGTTTCAACAGTAAAGTAAAAAAAAATGGCAACACAGTGCATATGCATGCATCCAAGCCAAAATGACAGCGCAGTGCATATACAGGCATCCATCAGAAAGCATGCACATGCTAGCGGGCCCATGGAAGCCATTTTTAATGCTTTTTCTTACTATTCGAAGATGGCACTGTGTGAGTACGTATGTTCACATGCATCACGAAGCAGGAGTTGCGATCCATATGTACATATGTGCAAGCTAGTATTGGCAATGCCAATGGGTCGGTATTCACATTTCCAAGGCGAGCCCTACTGGCTTTGCAAATGCTTGTTACTTATTGTGATACTTATTACTTTGTGTCAGGTGTCTTGAACTACCATTATGTACTTATTATGTTTAGCAGGAAACGGAGCACACAGGATAAGCTCACTTTTATGTAGATCAATTGGAATCACATCTAGGCTAGGCGCCTTCCATGTTTATTTTATTTGAATGTGTTCTTATTATTTTCCAAAGACCATAGCGTGCTACATATCAGAAATATGATTTTACTCAGATTGTTGGTAATTTGTTAAATTTACTGACTGCAATGAGTTGATGAACGAGTCCTCCTTACTTGGTCGATTAACAAAAGGTTTTTGAAATGAATGAAATGACTGATGTCGAGGCATCATGGATTCATGCATACTATTTATGTACATATATTTCGGAGATTTCAGCAATTCATAAAACACCTCAAGTACAAATGCAATCTATGAAAAATCACAAGTTTAAATGCATAGTTTGTCTTCAAGCTGAAACAAGCTTGTCAGATTTGAGCATTTGCACTCAAGACTATGGGTCTTATTTAGAGTTTGGTATATGTTTCACAGACGTGGTTTTCATCCCTCCCCCCTCTCCACAGCATTGCAAATGCCATAAGCTATAATACATTATAATACAGCAGACAGGATATCCGCCATGTTTGTGACAGAGCATTATGTCTGCCAATCTCTAAAAAAGGTCTTATTTTTCTAAACAGGGGTAATATTTGTTTCCGTGGTGAAACCTCTTCCTCAAACAATTTTGAAACACAAAGGTGTTTCCTTCCATAACCTGGAACCATAATTAACTTCTGCTTTCTGAAAGAGCCGCATTATGTGTGTTTCCAGGTGAGAAACAGCATCCAAAATATTAACAAAACCCACAAACTGACGCACACTTTGTAAACGACTGGGTGCAGGGAAGGCCTCTCTCACTCCCTTTTTGATTGATGAAAGAACGTGTGGCTCCTGAAAAGTAGCCACAGTGCCACCCCGCACTTGATACACATGTCAAAGGGATCATGTGGGGTATACGAACTTTGTGCTGCGTTGGTTTTGCTGACTGACATAATTAAACAGTGCTGCACTTGGAGGTGGCAAAATGTCCATGGGCAGGGTGGGGAGGGGAGCGGGGATACAGGGGGGCACTCCCATAAAAACAAAAGCAGCAATCATCGAAGGTAAAACACCAGCGTTGAGAGTGTGTCCCTGTTTGACCCGCAGCGAAATGTATACAAATTGTCACTTGCCTCCTTAAGAGGGCCTAGTTAGGGAGAAAAAGTCACAAACGGCAGAAAAAAGAAACCTTCCTGGCACTACTGGTAGTTCTTAATTGAAGAGGAAGAGTTCTACATGAGTTACAAAACAAGACACCAATATTACCCAGAGACCGACTAGTTAGGGAACCCTTCACGTACAACCTTCCAGTCTGTTGATGAGGGGCCAGATGACAACCTGCCACCTCCACAGAATCAAAGCCACTCTCACAGTTCCATGTGTAGGTCTGCCAGTATACTCCTTCCAGAAGGTCCAGGGTTTATAAGGAAGACGATGGAAGCCACAACAAACCAACAAGGGGAATGGACTTAAGAAGCATCTTCCAAAGAGATGGGTATTCTTTCCGTGTATCAAGCATTGAAAACTACCTCAGAAGATACAGGAATCACAGATTTCTTGAACCTCATATTGTGGTTGACCTTGTAACATGAGGGGAAGTGGTTCAGAATTAAGACAATGAATAAGGACCAGAGACATAGGGGCCGATTCCGATTCAGGCCGGAAATTACTCCGACCGAGCCGGATCCGGAGAGATTTCCGACCAAATCGGACTCTAGCAGCCCGACCGAACGAGTACGATGCGTACGCATGCAATCGGACTCGATTCGGTCGGACTCCCATTGAAGTTAATGGGAGCCAGTCGTACAACGCGTACGCGGGCTCCCATTGACTCAATGGGTGCGAGGCGAACAAGGGCGCCCTCTACAGCGGGTACGCGTCGATGCGAATCGCGCCGTACATGCACAGGTAGGGGGGACCCATGGGTCCCCCCTGTGTGTGACTCGCGCGGCTACGCGTACAGGGGGGTCCGACACGGACCCACAAAGTCCGGCTCCGACTGCCCTTTGGAACCGGACGGCGCGAGTCGGTCGGACTGCTCGAGGCGCGCATCGTACTTGCCTGGCCGGGGAACGTCTCCATTGCGCGGTGCGAGTCGGTCGGAGCGGTTCGGACCCGTGAACGAGTCGGTCGGCGATTTCGCGTGCGCTCGCATCGTACTCGCTCGCCCGGACGCACGTACGAATCGGTCGGGAAAGAGGGATCCGAATCGGATCCGGTTAAGCCGAATCCAATTTGGTGCCCTACCGGCCGAGATCGGAATCGGCCCCTTAGGGTTTCAACTTTGAAGTAAGGAAAGCAGAATGGATTTTCTGAGTATAAGGTGACTATAGATGAAAGGACTAAGGATTGAGCTAATGAGTGATTAAAACAAAGCACAAAATATTAGGAATACGCAAGTAGGCATTAGATTTCGGTATGCCACTGCGAGACAACAGAAGGTGAATGTGAGCTGTATTCCTATAATCTCATGGTAGACCGGCATATGGGGGATGGGGCCCTGAGAAAGCTAGAATGTGTGGAGGTCAGTTGGTAGGACTTCTTGGGAATTGTAGGCAATAGTACTCTTAAGGACATTGTGAGAACATGGTTTATTAGTTGGGGTTGATTGGTGTCTACCACAAGTAATAAAGTTGTTATTTAATTAAGTCT
Source organism: Calotriton arnoldi (assembly GCA_963921515.1). Taxonomy (NCBI): domain Eukaryota; kingdom Metazoa; phylum Chordata; class Amphibia; order Caudata; family Salamandridae; genus Calotriton; species Calotriton arnoldi. Next base: position 3,916,716 of record CAWUFW010000581.1, on the reverse strand, counting down.
AGTCAAAGGTTTCAGTAATTTATACCTGAGCACAAGCTCATGTAACCATGGCACACAACAGACAGCTTAACAACAATATGTAAAACATATAGAAGCACCCAAACTGTTAAAAAGTCAAAGACACAGGACAGTAAAAATCCCACTCCAATATATTCAAATAGAGAAAAGTTTAATAAGCAAATTGACACCAAAACAACAAAACAAAAAACAATAAGTGAAAAATGACATATGATTTTTTAAAAAAAGATTTAAGAGAAATGGCACCAAGAAGTACAAAGGGCCAACTGTGGTCATTGGTCGAAGTAGAACAGGACCTAGGTGCAATTTGAGGCTGACTGCAATGGTGCCCGGGTCGGGTACAACAAGTAGATTCGTCCTGCTAGGGAATGGTAGTAGAAAGTTCAAAAAAGATCCTAAGTCCCGGTCTGAGTCCTTTCTGTTGAAAAACTCTTCGCCACGCTGAACAAACCCGAAATTCAATCTGATGCCATGGAACTGCCGGTCGGTTAATTTGCATGGTTAGCCCCCTTGAAGCTCTGGAATGCTGGAGCAAAAAGTTTATAAGAATTTCACAAACTTCTTTTGGGGCTCAAAAAACCACAGGTATATACTTCCAATGCCTCCAAGGCCTCCGGAGGAGCACTTAGAGACTTTCAGGGTGTCAGACAGAGGACAACAGCAAGTTGAGTCCATGTCCAGTTGCCACTTGTCATCTGGGATTCCTCACAGACATCTCCTCCTCTGCTTTGCTATGTACCTGATGCCACCTAGGGGATCAGCCTTATGACCCTTGAAGATCTTTTTGTACTTGAATTTCATGTGGAAGGTGGTCGAACCTCCTCAGGTACTTTCCACAGGTCACTGATGCCAAGCTCAGGTTCAGTCTGCCTGGTATCCTTTTGCAAGTCCAGCAGTGTTCTGAGAAAGGCTGGGTGAGGGTCCAGCTTTGTAGGATTCACAGCCCAGAGGTGGGGCATACTCTAAGAAACTACTAGTTCCTCTCTGATCAATGGAGTAAAGGTTCCCAGGATCTGACCTAGCCACTTTTACAGTTGTTCCTAGTTGCCTTACTGCAAACTTGCCCAAAATGCCATGTGCTAGGGAATTTTCAAAATGGTGACAATGAACCTGGGTTCTGATGGCTTGGGATGCATGTAGGAGTGTCATAGGGAAAGTACCAGTGTCCTCCCATGTCTAACACTAAAATCGAGTCTGATGCAGCCCCTGTATCCAAAACAAACACAGAGACAGAAGAATGGTAGGATAAAAGTAGGGTTCTTCACTAACTGTCAGTGGATACAGAAGAATTGTCTTGGCATCCTATTCTCTCAATTTCAAGTGTAACATGTGGCTCAATAGACCTGTCATGCAGGATTTGACACTGTGGTGTAACACGATGCCTACAGCCTTCACCCTGCACATTCTGTTGAGCTCAGAGGGCTCGTCTCAGCCAATTCAGGTCAGCCTATTGTTTGCTCCTTGGAGGGATTTCATAGCTCTTTCACACCTATGTATGGGCTTGAGCACAGCCTGGGATCTGGCAGAGGCATATGCTAATCAGCTTTCGGACAGTTCAGACAGGTAAAGGGTAACTTTCTAAAAGTTACTATTCCTTAGTAATTATTAAAAATCCAACTTCACCACTGAATTGTATTTTTAGTACCTATTAAAAGTAGAGGTTTAATTATTTTTCTAACCTGTCCTATTCCTGAAGACAGCTAAGCCTGTCACAGTAAAAATATCTTTAAGGACCTTGTCACTGTAGAGACATTGTAACATTAATAGTCTACATGTTCCGCTTTTAAATACATTCCACCCTACCTTGTGGGCTACAAAGCTGACAAAGGGGCGACTTACTAAAATTTAAAAGGGGGGGGTTACCTGTTAAAAGGGGTTATTTTTAATTGCTTGCACTGCTCGTTTTACAATCCAGCAGTCAGGCTACAATGGCAGGCTTGAAGCCATGTTTTCCTTTGTCAAACTAATGGGTAGTGCAGTGGGTGCAACAGTCCACCGGTGAAATGTAACTTTTCATGTGATGGGTATATTTCCACACCATATACTATGAGCTTATAGAGAAGTTAAATAAGCCAGTGAGGGATTAGCCTATTGTTACATGTTTTAGGCATCAGAGCACATGCACTGGGCACTGGACAGCAGTGCCCCAGTGTGCAGAGTTTAAAAACAAGCAATACAATTCTGCAAAAAAACTGGGGGTGACAAAGCAAAAATGTTCATTTTCTCACACAGGCTCTCCATAACTAAAAAGGCAAGGATCACCAACCATTGGCAGTTCTCATTGTTTTAAGATGAAAGAATGTGGACAACCTCTTTGCATTGGAAGAGGCAGTCACAGCTTCACATCATGCTGCCAAGTCCACCCCATGTGCTTAGGTGGACCATCTCAACAGTTTTAGGCCTACCCTAAAGTTCTGCATTTGATAGTACTGTCACGCTGGCAAACTCAGCCCCAGCCATTAGCCTGGTCCATGGGGAATCCTTCTCACCTGCAGACCCCACCTGGGATCGAGCTGACCCTAGCCTACCCACGAGGCCTCCCAGCAAGTGAATAGGATCACCATGACCAAAAATATTATGTGACTCAACCTGCCTCCTAGGTCAGGCGTCTGTCCCAAGTGAAGGCCAACTCTGCCCAAAAGGCAAACAAGAAAAAGGGCCACTAACAGCTGTCACTGTCAGGAAATAGGCCCCTAGTCATCCACTGACATGTGGATGCTTCAATCTGGTGCATTGGGCTATCAAGGAGTTGTCCACTGGCTCTTGAGGTTTTTTTGGCCTCTGATGTTTTCCAGAGTAGGGGGCTGCATTCAAATTGACCATGTGCAAATAATTCCCAGAACTCTCAGAGATTTCCAGCATAACTTCTGGGTCAACCTAAGGGCCACTAGTCTTCCTCTGGGTAATCCTCCCCCAAAGCTACACTAGTCAACCCCTGTGGAGTGCCCACTAGTGCTAGCCTTTCTTTTGGGGCATGAGGAATCTACCTTTTTGTGTTCTGGCTGCAGGCAGTCAAAGACCTACCCCTCTGAAAATGTTTCATTCCCCATGCGCTTGCATTTCCCTGCTTTTCAGTGAAACTACCAAGACAGGTCCTGTGTCTTGAGTCCCATGCTCACTGTGCCACTGAAACCAAGCTGCACCCGACTGAAGAGTTCCAATCAGGGAAAACTGGTCTTGGTTTACTTGGATTCTGGTACAGAGATGACCTGGCTTTTCAGTTTGGACTGTTTCTATTGGAGCAGTATCAACACTGATTTGCTTATGGCTGGGTCCGATCCGAGGTGGCATGGTGTGCAAAACAATTATGGACTGGGTTGTAGCCCAAGTAATTGTCAGTGGATGAGATTAATTCAAGCATCCTACCCATCACTTTTTATTTACTTCAGTGCAACACGCTATGTGAGACAGGTATGCCCAAACGTGGGTCACGTGCTCACTGTGACACTGGATCCAAGCTGCATCCCACTGAAGAGCCCCAACTAGGGCAAAATTGGTCTTGGGCTGCTTGTATTTTGGTTCGGGGAGGACCTGGCTTGACAGTTCAGGCTGGACTGTTCCATTGGGAGCAGGATCAACACTGATTTGCATATGGCTGGTTCTAATCTGAGGTGGGCAAAGTGATGGATGGGATATAGCTCGAGTAATTACCAGTGACTGAAATTAATTCAAGCATCCCACCCATCATTTTACATTTTGTTTACTTTAATGAGACATCATAAGTGTGACTTGTATGCCAAGATGTGGGTTCCGTGCTCACTGTGCCACAGCAAATTAGGCTGCACCCCTCCAACTGAAGAACCCCCAACTAGGGCGAAACCAACCTTGGGTAGCTTGTGTTCACGTTGCGAGAAGTTCTGGCTGGTATTTCAGGCTAGACAGCTCCTATTGGAGCAGGTTCAATGGTGATTTGCATATGGTTGGGTTTAATCTGAGGTGACATAATGGGAAAAAAAGATTGGGATGGGGCCGTGTAATTACCAGTGGCTGAGACTAATTCAAGCATCCCACCCATCACTTTTGTGTTTACTATGGCTCCCACTGTACGCAGTCTATTGAGGTCAGATAAGTCATGACTGTCAATTCAGGTCAGCCTATTGTTTGCTCCTGGGAGGCATTTCCCACCTCTTTAACACTTATTCCCGGGCATGAGCACAGACGGGAGTTGACAGAGGCTTATGCTAATTAGCCTTCTGGCAGTTCAGGCAAGTAAAAAGGAACTTTATAAAATGTACTTTTCCTTAATATTGATGAAAAAAACCACTTCAACATTAAATTGGATTTTTAATAGCTATTGCAAATAGTGGTCTAATTATTTTTCTAGCTTGTTCCATTCCCTAAATAACAGTATTAGTATTCTGATATGCACTCTGGTTTTCTACATAGGGTAGCTTATCCTGCCACTTTGAAAATAGCACCTTGTCACTGTAGAGGCATGGTAACATTAATTTTCTACATGTCCCTCTTTTAAGTACTATGCTCCCTACCTCATGAGCTATAGGGGGTGCCTAGGGGTGATATTCTAATAATTAAAAAGGAGACTTTTATCTGTTAAAAAGGGTTATTTTAACATGTCACAATGCAGGTTTTATACTCTAGCAGTCAGGCTACAATAGTAAGCCTGAAGCCATGTTTTCCCTTTGTAAAACTAGTGGATGACATGATACATGCTGCAGTCCATAGGTGACATTTAATTTTTCATCACATGGATGTATTTCTACACCATATGCTAGGCCTTATATAGAATTTAAATAAAATAATCAGGGATTAGCCAACTTCTACATGTTTTAAAGGTCAGAGCACATACACTGGGCAATGGCCAGCGATGCCCCACTGAACATAGACTAAAAAACCGGCAATAATTAAGAAGTGGGATCAAATTTGGGGGAATTGGACTAAATACAGAGATTTGTAACTCATGGATCAGGCACATGTGCACAGAGGGAGGGGGGGGGAATGTGTACCAGAGTGGGTAGAACTGCCTTGAATTTGTAATTAATGCGGTATCCTGAAAACTATATAATGTAACCCAATGATGGCTAAGATAACGTTAATGTCAATGTACTGTGACAGTTGGCCTACCACTTTACTGCCAGAATTGTTTGGTTGTTTAATAAAAAGAACTTTAAAAAAAAAAACGGCAATAAAATTCAGCAAAAGAATGGGGTTAATCATACGAAATGGGGCACTTTCTCACATACATTATTTCCCTTGGTTTACATAAAAAGTGATGGATGGAATGCTTGAACAAATCTCAGCCATCGGTAATTACTCGAGCCGCATCCTAATCCATTGTTATTTTGCACACCATGTCACCTTAGTTTGGACCCAGGTATATGCAAATCAGTCTTGACCCTGCTCTAATTGGAACAGTCTTCCCTGAACTGCCAAGCCAGGTCCTCCTTGAACCAGAACACCAGCAACCCAGGACCGGTTTCACCCTAGTTAAGGGCTCATCAGCTGGGTACTGCTTTGTTTCAGTGACACAGTGTGCACGGAACCCATACCTGGCCATACCCGTCCTACTTAGGGTGACTAACTAAAATATACAAAAATGTGATGCTTGAAGTGAACATTTTTTTAAGCATCTTAAATGCTGTTTTGATCGGGAGCTCCAATGAAAACCTCCTTTCATGTTTTCTTTCTATAAGACATTGGTAATGCCACCAGTGAGATGTGAAATATCTTTGATAATTTTGCATTAAATGTGCAAATCCAAGGAAACATTTTGAAACTATAGACGTAAGATGCATCTAACCTAAACCTAAGATATCCATCTCTTCCTTCTTATATTCACATGTCTCAGGTTTACAGATCAATTGCGTCTGTTGTAGCGTGGATAACACTATTTCTACATGCTTTCATTGTTCAACGAGGGATTTAGAAAAAAGAGAATATTATCCAAGCATATCTGTACTAAATGATTTAAATATCAGCCAAAACTAAAACCATGAAACGCTGAAAAATGTCAGGGGCACTAGGATGCCCAATTTGGTAGCAGCATGCTCTATAAATCTTGTTAATATTAATAACAGTACCCCACTGGCATTATTCAATACCCAAAATGCCCAAGTTGTGTATGGAAAGTGCTTACTACTCATCACCCTCTTTTAGAAGAAGCAGATGGTAAAAACTCCACAAGTCTGGAGTTTGGTGAACATTTGTGCTCCTCACACCGATTCTAGTATGTCTTCAAGAAAAGGTATATATACTTAACTTTGATCGAAATTTGATTTAAGCCTCAGTAGACTGATACAGAGGTTGAAGTCTCGATCTTTTTTCAGAATGAAAAATAGAGGTCCCTTGGGGCGTGGTTTCGGCGCCGGTCAAGATGGCCGCCTGACGGGGAGGCTCTGCCGCATCGGGATTTTTCGTGACCCGCTGGTGCGCTTTCCGCACCTACTGTCATCGGACATTACCTCCACCGCAACCGGAATATGTCAGGACTCTGGTGAGCTGTTTTGCAGCATAAAGCGCGTTGCGCTTCTATTCTTTTTTGCCGCCGACAGACTTTCCTCAGCGCGTCCGCCATTTTCGTTACATGCCGGTTCCTCCGCTACAGCGAGCATGGCTTATCACCGTCTCCTCACTTTCCAGCGCTTAGTAGTTGGATAACAGTTTTACTGCCTGCAGCACGCCTTGTCAGAGTGGGGAATTACATGTCTTCTGCAGTGCGATGTTTCTGACATCTCCTCTGCTGTCTCGCTCGCCTCAGAGCGCGCACCATTTTGTCTCTACTATCCTGTCAGCTGATTTAATGAACCGCATGCAGCGCTGTGCTTTTAAAGGTTCGTCTCACATCTCCACGGCTTATATGGAATTCTCATGACCTTCTTGAATGGATATTGCTGCATCTACTATTCTTTGCCATAATTTTGAAAGCGTAATTTCTGCTAGTTCCTCAGTTATGGTACTTCCCACTGCATTACTGCTGTTTGTTCACGACTGATTTTCCTATCCGCAACGCTTTCAACCACTTCAATGGATGTTCTTTATTGTTTCCTTTGAGAGACATTTGGATATCACAGCTGCTCTCTAGCCTACCTTTGAAGCTTTCCTTGACCAACGAACACAGGTCTTCTTGATTGGCTCTCCCTTATGGGAAAATTACGCACTCCAAAATTTGTCTTTGTTCCTAAAGGGCTCACCTCATCGAACATTCCACCTTCTTCACCAGCATCAAATCCATCTCTTGTCGCTGGGGCAATGGCTGGAGTTACTTCCGCTCGCAATTCCTCATCACCACCAACAGCAAATAAATCCTCCTCACCTTCTTTGACTTCTAAACGATTAAAGCATGACCCTCCCACTCCTGACAAGGTGACGTCTTCCATTTCCTTGAAATTACTGTTGGAGGAAATTCGCGCTTTACGTCCGTTTGTGGAGGAAACATACAGTAAAATGCAATTCCTAGAGGAAAAGTGGTCTACCATGGAAAGTAGAATCTCCACAGTGGAACAGCAGCTTACAGAGGTCCAAGGTGATTCTCAGAGACTTTCCTCTCTAGAAAAAGAGGTTCGCAGACTTCAGCAACATACTGAGGATTTGGAAAATTGAAACAGGAGGAATAATCTACGTATTTATGGACTACCTGAAGCTTTGGAAGGAGACGACCCTGTCTCCTTTTTTACCACCTTTTTGCCGAAGCTCTTGGACATGTCTCCTTCTACGTCCCTCAACATTCAAAGAGCTCATAGGCTCGGTCCTCGTCCTTCACTTTCTACATCTCCGGTCAAACCAAGAGGAGTCATTATTCTATTCCTGAAATTTACTGACTTACTCTCAGTCCTCTCTGCAGCTAGAGCCAAGCGACACATTTCTTGGCTTGGTCAGAGGGTGTTCCTTTCTCAAGATGTCTCCAATACTACTGCAGCTAGAAGAAAGGAATTCCTTAATCTCCGAGCACCACTCCGCTCTCTTGGAGCTCGATACGGTCTTTTTCACCCTTGCATTTTTAAGGTGACTTTTCAAAACCGAACTTGGTCTTTTGAGGGTCCTGCGGAACTTAAGAAATTCATTCACTCTCATACTACAAGTGCCATGGACACTGCTGGTTCTTCTTCTAATGGTTGATATGTAATATAACTGTAGTATGTTTCAATTGCATAATTCATACTCGTTTCCCATTTCCTATGTTTGTTTAGCACTGCAATTGTTTTAAATTTTTGTCTAGCTATAACGTAGATTTTTGTTGTCCACTTATTGTTGCCTTTTTTTCATTATTGTTGGTTTACGGTTTATTTGTGTAGTTCGTATTCGTCTTTTTATATCTTTTACGTTGTTAAGCGTGTAATTCTTCAAATATATATGATATTTGTTTTATCTTTTTTCCTTATCCCTACAGGTTTTATCTGTCATTTTCAATTAGTTCAATCCATCTTCATATCCCGTCCTGTCCTGGTGTGGTCCGGTCTTCCCGGACTCGGGTGTTTCATCTTTTCATGTGCCGTCACTCCCCCAGTGTTCTTCCGTTTTTGTCCCCCTCAGGTATGTTTTTTCAGTCATCCTTTTTGGATATGGTCTCTTCTTGGCTCTCTTTTTTCCTTCCTCTTTCCTTCTTTCCCTTCTTCTTTATTGTCTTCTAACGGATATATTATCTCCTTTTCTTCTAATTGACCTCCCATTTTCCTTTCTTTGTTTTCTTTCCCTTAGTACTATTTGTCTCTTGTTTCATTTTTTGCCATTGCATATCCTGTTCTTTATGCTCTCTCCCCTTTTTGCCGCTTGATAATTATGCAGTTCTCTTTACTTCCCTCCTTCTTCCACATTTTCTCCTTCACATCCATTTTCTGTATCCTATGGCTTTATTTCTATTTTTCCTGTCTCTCACTACTCCACATGCTCATTCTTGTTTTTATGTTTATTTGCTTTTTAACTTGTACTGTTGTATATATAATGTTATTCTCTTCCATTCAGAGTTATTACATGGAATGTAAAGGGTTTTAATAATCCTATAAAGAGGCAGAGAATTCTCTCACATTTGGCCTCCTATAAACCCGATTTAGTTTTATTACAAGAAAATCATTTGTCTGAGGCTGAAGCTCTTAAACTTAAGCGTAATTGGGTTGGCTCAGTATTGGTATCTCCTACAAACACAAAAAAGAATGGAGTTGTTATTTTATCCCATAAGAAATTGAAATGCTCTGTTGTAACACAAGATATAGATTCTGATGGTAGGTGGATTTTGGTCAAACTACTAATTAACAATATCCCTCTCACTGTATTTAATCTTTATGGCCCAACTCAACCTGATCCCACTTTTTGGCCTACTGTTACAGATACGTTTTTTCAATATAAAGATGAATTTTGTGTACTTGGAGGTGATTGCAATCAAGTTATGGATCCTTTTATTGATCGCAAATCCCAGGTACGCTTTATTCCCCATAAAACTCATAAACAATTTCTCAGTACTATCACACAGACTCATCTTGTTGATGCCTGGAGACTATGTAATCCAGACCAATCAGAATTTTCTTTTTTTTCCCCTCCACATGGATCCCTATCCCGGATTGATTATATATTCCTTTCTAAATCCTTGGCCCAGAACCTCGTTTCCTCCTCGATCGAGCCCATTTTGATTTCGGATCATGCTCCGGTGGTTGTTGAATTTGACTTACTCCCTTCTCGCTCTAAATTCTTCCAGGTGGAGATTTAATAATCATCTTTTATAGGATCCAGTTTTTTCCTCTTCCTTCACCTCTTTTACTGAAGAATTATTTTCTATTAATGAAGATCCTTCTATTTCCCCTGTTTCGGTGTGGGATAGTTTTAAAGCCACTGCTCGAGGTTTTATTATAGATTTTGTCTCTAAGAAAAAGAAACAGACCTCCAATAAACAAAGTTTTGTTGTCCTCCATCAAACACTTAGAACATCAGTTTTATACTTCCTCATCGGATTCCACTTTCCAGGAACTTATTCATGCAAAGATGGAGTTTAATAAAATTTCTACTGACAATGCATCCTTCACATTACTCCGTAGTAGTGCCAGATATTATGGGGGTCGAAATAAAGTTGGCTCACTCTTTGCTAATTATCTAAAATCTAGAAAGGAGAGAACACTAATCGATTCAATTCAATCAACGGAGGGTAAACACCTTTTCAAAGATCAGGATATATTAGACGAGTTTACTAAATTTTTTAGTGATTTATACACTCCTGAGTCACCTTCATCTGCTTCACTCATTGATGATTATCTCAGTACTATTCATCCTCCTTCCTCTTCAGATCTGGATTTCGCCTCTTTAGACATAGATCTGTCACTCCAGGAAATCTCCTCTTCCCTAAACTCTTTAAAGAAAAATAAATCTCCTGGTCCTGACGGTTTTTCTGTAGAATTTTACCTTCATTTCTCCAATCTGCTATTACCAAAACTCTTTAAACTTTTTCAACACTTTTGTTCCACAGGTGCAGCAAGCGGTACTTTTCTAGAGGCTTCTATTTGTCTTATTCATAAAGATGGCAAAGACCCCAAATTTTGCAAGAATTACCGCCCCATCTCCTTGATAAATGTTGATTATAAGATTTTTGCCAAACTATTAGCATTACGACTTGAATCTTTTCTCCCTCATTTAATAGGCCCAGAACAATGTGGATTTGTCAAGGGTAGGTTAACCTCTGATAACACTCGTCTATTTTTTAATGTTCTAAATAAGGCTTCTACTTTACCTTATCCTCTTGCGGCGATTTCCATTGACGCAGAAAAAGCCTTTGATAGGGTGGACTGGCCCTTTTTGTTTAAATCTCTCCGATGGCATGGTTTTGGAGCTAAATTCATCTCTCTTATCTCCCTCCTTTATTCTGCTCCCTTCGCTTCCATCATTGTTAATGGTCAAGTCTCACAGCATTTTTTACTTCATCGAGGTGTTAGGCAGGGTTGTCCATTATCTCCCCTTTTATTTGTTCTATCTCTTGAGCCTTTTCTTTCTCGTATTCGTCAAAACTCCTCTATTTCTGGATTCCCATATGGAGACCATCACTTGAAATTATCTGCTTATGCCGATGATATTTTACTTTCCATCTCCAATCCAAACTCCTCTATCCCTTCATTATTACAAGAAATTTCTGATTTCTCAGCGGTGTCAGGTTACAAAATTAACTCTGATAAGACAGAGGTTTTACCAATTACCAAATTTTGTTTTAAACAACAATATGATTCTACTGGCTTTCATTGGAACAATTCTAAAATCAAGTATCTCGGTATATGGTTTTCCAACTCTATCATGGAATCGGTTAAAATAAACATGACTGTTGCTCTAGATCGTATTTCCAAACTCTTCTCTTCCTGGAACCCTCTTTTTCTCTCCTGGTGGGGTCGTCTTGACTCCATTAAGATGATGATTACTCCAATCCTACTATATTACTTTTCAATGATTCCAGTCCCTATTCCCGTCACCTTTTTTAAAAGAATAGACTCTCTTCTTTCCAAATTTTATGGAAAAACAAAAAATCCAGAATTTCTTTATTTCATCTCAGAAAATTGAGACTCGTTGGTGGAGTAAATTTTCCAGATTTTCAGATATATCATAAGGCTTTTTGCTTAAAACAAGCTTCTCATTGGCTTCTTACGGAACCCTCTCCCTTTACTCCTTTATGGGTCAATATAGAACGCTGTCTACTTACTCCTTTTTCGACTAATGAAATTCTCTCTTTTACTGCCAAGATTGCCCTCACATCCCTTCCACTTTTTAAACACACCTGCTCACTGTTAAGACCCCATTTTCAACCAAAAATAATCTCCAGAAATGCTTTTATACATTCTCCTCTTTGGCATAATCGTTTTATCACCATTAATAATAGACCTCTGTACTGGTCCTCATGGAGAACAAGGGGTATTATCTGGGTCAAAGACTTGTTCGATGGTACTTCTCCCTGTTCCTTTCCTGTTTTTTAAGCTACATTCAACTGTCCTCGTTCATTTTTATATACATTTTCCATACTTATGGAAATGATTCTAAGTATTTTCTATTCCCTCCCTTCTGATGAATCTTCAATTACACAGGACCCACTTCTTAAAATCTTGGTATTACTTCCAAAAGCTTCCTTAATTTATAAATTCTTCTATTCCACGACTCCAGAACGCATTAAAACTAAGGTGGAACTCGCTTGGGAATCAGACTTAGATTTTCAATGGAGCACTGATATGTGGAATAAGATCTGGGCTCGATCGCTGAAGATTTCGAGATCTGCTTCCACCACTCAATCTATGTTTTTTCTATATCATAGATTATATTTCACTCCCATTTCTATAGCTAATTTCACACACACAGATAATAAGAAATGTTGGTCCTGTGATTCTCCCTCAGCAGATCTTTCACATCTCCTTTTTTTATGCCCCCCAGTAGTTTCTTTTTGGCTACAAATTTTGGCTCGACTATCCAACATTTTTAAGATCCATACTCCCATGTCCACTCTTCTTCTCTTTATGGGAAGTTTATCAGAATCCATCACTTTACCATCCCATGAAAAAGGGTTGTTTGATCTCATGTTAGCTTTAGCTTTTCAACAAATTACGATGAACTGGAAATGTTTGACCAAACTTTCAACTAAGTCATGGTGGAATACTGTGTGCCAATACCACAGATTAGATGTTGCTTATGCCTCCCAATGCAATACACATGTAAATAGAGATATAGTTTGGTTGCCATTAACTACTTATTTAAATAAGATTTCAATCAATACTGTTTCTCATCATCGTTCTGAAAATTTCCAACCCCCTTGAATTCCTTCCTCTTTATTCTCTCTTTCTTCTTCTTTTAATATTTGGCAGAGTTTTACTTAGTAGTTAACCTGTTCATTATAGCTTATGGTTTTTGAACATACTATTACTATTTATTTACTGTTTGTAAAATATATATTTTCTACCCCTTCTTCCCCCCTCCCTTCTCCTTTCCCATATTATCCCTAAAATGTAAACAGCTTTCTACTATGTTTTTGATGCCTACTCTACTTTGCTTCCAAGTTGTCCTTTACATTGTTATACTTTAGGCCTATGTTGTATTGTATTGATATTTTATGACTCAATAAAGCTTATTAAACTTAAAAAAAAAAGAAAAATAGAGGTCCCTCAGCTGGGGATGAAGAATGTATAAATAACACATTCTTTAAGTTCTGTAAATAGGCTTTAAGGATCTCGTTCTCATTCTCTCACAGAGAACAGATGTGCCCAAAATATACCTCGGGTTGGCAAAAACTGTACTAAAGTGGCACTGAAGAGAGATTAGGCACTGTTAAGATTGAAGTAGTTGTGGAATCTTTCCCTTCTTCAGGTAACTAGTGACCTCTTGAAACATAACAATGGTCATGGGGAGACTAGGATGATATTGGTATTGTTCTGGTAGCCAATTCGACATTAGAATTGTTCCTACTCAGTCAAGGAATTCCAATGATCCTAGAATATTTCGTAGAGGCTATTAAATCAAAGTAGAGTATTTACCTATGATCATCAAAAGACACCTGTAATAGAAGTGAAATCTTGTTAAATGGCTCAGAGGCCAAAGACAATCTGGTCTAGATGGGGGGTCTTTTTAGCGCTATTAGGAATATTATTCTTATCATGCTCAATAAATATTTCACACATTCTACTGGAATATTAATAGTCTTTTCTTATTCAGTTCTCAGAAAAATTTTCTAGAGGAATGTAAGAAATTGGTTTACTGATTGAGGCGGGTGTAACCCTACTCAATCAGAGACCATAAAACCCACTTGTTTAGTACGCTCTGATCAAATGTTTCATGATGATTTCTGCCTGCAGTGCCAGGACACTCTCTGAGTAGCCTGCACTCTACAAGCTTGTACATTCATTCATTCATTCATTCATTCATTCATTCATAATCCTTGTCAGCATGAAGTTACAAGAAAACCCCAAATTAACCTGTGTTCAACCCTTTGGTAGCTTGGCACAGATTAGTCAGGCTTACCTTAGAGACAATGTGGAAAATGTTTATGCGGTACTTCAAACAGTAATAAAGTGAAAACACAACACAAGAAAAACCCCACCGATTTAAAAAAAGATTTCAGTGATAATAGTGCCAGAAAGCACAAAGTGCTAACTGTGGTTACCTGATCGCGCTAGACTGGTATAGAGTCACAATAGGCCAACTGAGATGGAGCACGGGCTGGCTTCAGGGGCCCAGTTAGGCCTGAACAAGAGAACCTTAAATGCTGGTTGTGGAGAGATGTGGAGTCCCGATGTGAGGATACGTCGCACAGAAGAGGGATTGCGAGGTCCAGGTGAGGAGATGTGCCGTGCAGCGTCGGTTCTGAAGAGGTGCGAAGTGCGAGGCAATGTCCTTGCATGGAGATGCATTGATTAGTGGTGGTTCCGATGGGCTGAGTTGGGCAAGGCAATGTCCTTGCATGGAGATGCTTCGCACAACAGCAGTTCGAACAGGTTGTGTTGGACGGGGTGACATCCTGGCATGGAGATGCATAACACAGCAATGGTTCCAATAAGCTCCTGTAGGCAATGCGAAATATTTGTGTCGGGAAAGTCCATGCAGCAGAGGCGATGCATTAGTTCCGAGGGCGGCGCATCGAACAGTAGAGGCGATACACTGGTTCTACAGGAGATGTGCCGTGCTGTGGAGAAGATGCATTGGTTCTGCTGGATCCATGGATGGGCTGGCAAAGCACCTTCAGGACCACTTCCAAGGGTCCAGGACTGGGGTGGCACCACTTAGGAGGGCAGGACTCACATGTGGCAGAATACAGGTGCTGAGGTCAAGGTTGTAGGAAGCCTGTTATGTTCCTGAGGTTTCTGATCAAGAGGCCTGCCAACTAACCCTTGAAGTCACTCTGGGGTCCTTGGTTCAGAGACACAGGTTCAGTTCTTCTAACCCAGGCAAGTGGGCAGTGCAGCAGGACAGCAGCCCTTGAGAGCAGCAGTCCAGCAGAGTTGTAGAGCTTTCAGCAGCACAGTAGTACTTCTTCCTGGAAGACTCCACAGGTCCAGAATGGTACCAAAGAGTTGGGGTCTGAGGTCCAACATTTATACCTGGTCCCCGCTTTAAAGTGGATGAAGCTTCTAGAGGTTTCCACTACCCCTGAGATGTCAGGCATCCCCTTCCTCCCTACCCTGGACCCAGCTTGTCTGGGGTCACAAATGATTAGTGATAAACTCTTTGTTAGAGTGCTCAGGCAGAGCCTTTGTGATGTGCAGGTATAGTAGGTGACAACTCCCCCCTCTTGTTAGCTTAGAGTGGCCTATCCTGCCAACACCTGTCTTCCCCTTGCCTGACTGTCTGGGAGCAATTTATAAAGACAAACTGCCAGCTACACCTAGTCTGTGACCCAGGATCCGGCTGCAGGATCAAATGGTTTAGAAAGTGGCATTTCCAGAATTGTGATTAAAAATCCGACTTTACCATTAAAGAGGGCTTTTTAATTACAATTCTTTAGACACCAAACTCGAACCGTCCACCTGCTCCAATTGGAAGTTATAGCTTATAAATGTAATAAGGTAACTCCAATGTTATACTATTTATTTATTTAAGAATTTTTCACTACCAGGACATGTAAAACTTGAAAGTACATATCCTATATTTTAAATACACTGTACCCTGCCATCGGGCTGTTCAGGGCCTACCCTGGGAGTGACTTATATGTCTTAAAATGGAAGGTTTGGGTGTGGCAAAAGGTTTTTTTGCCAAATCAAAATGGTAGTTTAAACTGCACACAGGCTGAAATGGCAGGCCTGAAACATGTTTAAAGAGCTACTTAAGTGGGTGGCACAATCAGTGCTGCAGGCCCACTAGTATCTGTTAAGGCTCTCGGCACAGGTAGTACCACTTTACTAGGGATTTACAAGTAAATTAAATATGCCAGTTTTGTGTAAGCCAATTCTAACATGTTTAAGGAGAGAGCACAATCACTTTACCACTGGTTAGCAGCGTTAAAGTGCACAGAGTCTTAAAGCCAGCGAAAACAAAGTCAGCAAAAGAGGAGGGTTGAAGGCAAAAAGTCAGAGGAGAACCAGGGCAAGGATGCCAGGTCTAACAAAGAACAAATCACTATCCCAGCTGACCAGGGAATATCTGAGGTAAGGAAGCCAAAGCACACCCTCCTAACAGAGTATCTGGGGTTTTACCTAAATCAGTTTGGCAATGTATATGGCAAGCATGATCAAATGTACAGATCTGCCACATTAAAGACACAAACCTGTTTTTTGTTGTTCTTTCATTCTTTATCAGGGCACCCTGACTGAACACCTAACCCAAGATCTCTTTCTTTCTCTGTATCTTTCTTCAAGTCTACGTTCAATTAACATGGATATATCAATTAGTTCAGAAAATGAAATGGGACGAAGAGTATGGACTAACTCATCATTGATCTCTTCGTACAATCAACATCAACATAATGCAATTTGCAAGTAGTCTTGAAAAAAAATTCACTGATACATGGGATTTCACACACAACAATATTTCAAATTATTTGTTGTCCATTTAATGCATGTAATGCGTGTTTTGTCATGTACGTAGGACTTTTTTCAGGGCAGCAAATTGGCAAGAAGCTCAAGATTGTTTGCACTCTATTGTCCTTTAATTGCATGAGTGGTAATAAGCTCATTTTGTTTTAAAGATAGCGACATTTAGTACCTTTGTGATGTTGTTATCAAGTTAATTAGAAAATTAATGTTGATTAGTATGAGTATGGTTCATAAGCTCCACCTAAACAGATAAGAGGTTAACGCTCTATTGTGTTAGGTTGGTCAATTCCTGCGGGTTAATTATATGCCCATATATAATATGTTAGACACAAAGATCTATGATAAGATACATAATTTAAATTTCAGATCAATTTATCACATCATTTATGTATCACGGGTCATGAAATTGTCAGTCCATTAAAGTTAAGGTCATTAGTCAACTGTACAGGATGAAATGCAAAATGCACCATTAGAGAGTAGAAAAATTCTCTCAGTTTCACAGGATCCTCAGAAAGCTGTAAAGCACAGAAGGGTCTACAGGGATGTCGGTGGATGTTTCTGCTAAGGTCTGTTTTTGGGCTGTCGTTTTAAGGGTAGAGCTGTAACTTTTGAGCCAGGTCCTGGGATGGATCGATGACTAAAGCAGGCCTATGAAATTTTTGGTGTCGCAATCTGTCAAGACTGGACGCAGTGAAGGTTTCTCTCGCTCCCTTCTTGATTGCCCTTAAAATGGGTCACTCCTCGCAGTAGCAAAGGTGCCTCCTTGCACTTCATATACATGTGATAGGTGTTATGTGATTTCTTAAGAGGATTCCTGTTAAAAAGAATTGAAAAAGCCAGAAAGTACAGATAATTTATTGGCGATATTAGTAGTTCTTGATTGAGGATGAAAAGTTTTAAATGGTTTAGGAAGCTGGACCCCAACCGAGGAGAGAAAAAGTCCAGTATATAGTTTTCCTGCCTCGAACACAGTGTTGCAGGTATGTTTATGGTATTTATATAGCACAAACCTAGCTGAAAGGAAGGGTCCGAGGCAAAGATGTTCTCATATTTTTTTTAATTATTATTTTTACGGTTACTTACAGGCTCACAAAAAGTTCACAAAATTTATCTTACTGCGAACAATAGCTAATTCATCATCAATTCGATTTATAAATTGCAAGTGCAAAGTCCGAACAGGGCAAGATATAGAACATCACAAAACAGCAACTAAATCAGTTCCGATATAATTGTTTAAAATATGAACCTAATATAGAATTTCAGAAAATGATGAATACTAAAATTTCTTCATTTAAAAGACCAAAATCTACATCGATGTGCTGTGTGCAAATACAATAACACAAGTGTCATGAGATAATAAGCTCTTTCTCTAAAGTGCCATTGTTGAAATCAAAGTGCTCAGTGCTAAATACATAAATGTCTACATATACTTACTAAAGTGACCATTCTAAAGACACTAAACAATTTCAGAAAGAATCAAGTGCTGAGAATTCCTTCTTTAAAATACCAAAATACAAATCGTGATGCTACAAACTTAGTACATCTTCTAAAACATCAGGGCCTGATTCACAGAACTAACTTATGTCAAAAACGTAAAGTTAGTACTTTTTGGTATTCACAGAATACACTTACTCATTTTGGTATTCACAGAATGCACTTACTCATTTTGGTATTCACAGAATGCACTTACTCATTTTGGTATTCACAGAATGCACTTACTCATTTTGGTATTCACAGAATGCACTTACTCATTTTGGTATTCACAGAATGCACTTACTCATACTAACTTTATGTCCGCACTCGGGCCGGAGATTCCGGCCCGGTGGTGGAGATTCCGGCCCGGAGGTGGAGATTCCGGCCCGGAGGTGGAGATTCCGGCCCGATGGTGGAGATTCCGTCCGGTTGTGGAGATTCCGGCCGATGGCGGACATTCCGCCACCGGCCGGAATCTCCACAACCGGCCGGAATATCCACCTCCGGGCCAGAATCTCCACCTCCGGGCTGGAATCTCCACCACCGGGCCGGAATCTCCGGCCCGAGTGCGGACATAAAGTTAGTATGAGTAAGTGCATTCTGTGAATACCAAAATGAGTAAGTGCATTCTGTGAATACCAAAATGAGTAAGTGCATTCTGTGAATACCAAATGAGTAAGTGTATTCTGTGAATACCAAAAAGTACTAACTTTACGTTTTTGATGTAAGTTAGTTCTGTGAATCGGGCCCCATATGTTAACAAATTCTTTCTCTAAAGTGCCAACATAGAGATCATAATACTAAATACTAAAGTATGATTTCAGTAGTGTCCAGTGCTAAAAATTCCTTTATCAAAAGTGGCAATTAAAAATTGCAGCGCTGAATGCTATCGGCATAAATATCCACATACATTTAAGGTACATGTTTGGCTCGTACTAAAGACAGCTGAATTCACTCCCATCCCTAACTCCCATACATTTATTACCCTTCTTATCGACTTATTTCAAACCTGTATAAATGAGGCAAAATATTTCCATATTTATGCAAAGCTTCTACCTTTCCACATTCGCTTTGCATAGAGCTGCTCCATTAAATATACGTTTTGAACGTTTTGTATCCACATTTGCAACTTTGGTGGTTCACCAGAATTCCACAATGCTGTAATGATTGACCTCGCCAGCAACATTGCTATATACCACCACCACCGAGTCGAAGTGGGTCTGACACCTAAAAGTTTTGAGCAGCCCAACAAAACAGCATTCACATCCACTAAATACACTTTCCCAAAACAACTCCAGAGCCCTCTCAACACCTCTTCCCAAAAAATCTGAACACTATTGCATTCCCAAATAATATGAATCCAGTTGCCCAACCGGTGCATCTGGGACATTGCTCCAATATATTGGCAATCCATTTATATAGCAAGGTAGGGGTATAATATACCATCCACTGGGAATATAGTTGCATTTTACAAAAATTGGGATCACACAATACTCTCAAGTTAAGGGCTGACACTTCCAACCATTGAGCCTGAGTTAAGTTGACCCCATTCACTCGTGACCACTTGGTCTGCATACTTAGAAACTGGGTCTGAAAATGAGTTCCCTCTAGATTCAGCCATTATGCCCATTGAGTCTGTTTTGTATAAAGTCGCACATAATAAAAGAGAGCCTCAACTGCCTCCAGAGTTGTTTCAGTTTGCAGTGGCTGGAGTTGTTTTAAGATAGACATGATTTTGTAGTATACCAACTTATTCTCCCTGCAAAATATCATAAAAAGCAGCTGCGCATTCTTCCATGAAATCAGGGACCCATTCACTATCTAATCCCCAACGTTCCTCAAACTATATTTCTCCAAAATTGAAGCTACCCCCTTCAGCTCCACCGGGCACCAACAATGAATGAAAGGCAGGACCTTTGACCTCCTGGTCATAGACCCAGCTCTCCGCCCGTGGAGCTCCGCTGACTGAGCCTCCCTGCTGCTGTGTCTCCACCTCTGCGCCTGTCATAGGTTTGAGTCCCACTGAGGGTACTGTTTCCCCGTGACACTCGCCGTACTCCGTGTTTTATTTTCTGCCTTATTTTGACCCCGTGCTTACTCTGACTCTGTGTTCTTTTTTTTGCCTTATTTTCCTTATTGCCTATTGCCTGATTCTTTCTTCTTGCCCTGTTATTGTCCTACCTTTTTTAACCCCGTGCCCGGTTCCCACCTGTTCTTCGCTGCTGCTGCCCCCGTGGCCTCTCCCCCCGCCAGCTTCCCGCTCCCGCTACCCAGCTGCTCCTCCTTCCCCTATTTAATGGCGGCCGCTGTGCGGACGCACCGCTGGCGCGCCGAAGGCAGGCCCGTTTGCGCCCGACAGCGACCAGCGCCAGGAACCCTGGCTCTATGACTACACACCGCTATGACACAGCTGCCCTCCTCGCACTCAACCCAGGGAGGAACAACAACTGCCAGCTGTCTGCTCCGAACACCACCCACGGCCAGTTTTTTTGCTGCCAAACTTTTGCATCCAACCATGCCCCCACGACGAACACCAACACCTCCGGAGCCCTAAACTGCATCCTCCTCAACATGCGCTCCCTGCACAGACACGCCGTAGAGATCTGGGACCTCCTCGACACCCTCTTGCCAGACATCGCCTTCTTTACAGAAACCTGGACCAACGCCTCCTCCGCCCCCGACATCGCCACCCCCATCCCTGACGGATACAAGATCCAGAGGAAGGAACGCCCCAACTGCCCAGGAGGAGGACTCGCCATTGCACACAAGAGCTCCCTCCGACTCTCCACCTCCACCACGAGCGACTCCTTCTCCACCACCGAACACCTTCACTTCCAGGTCCAGACCAGCCCTAGAACCACACTGCATGGCACCCTCATCTACAGACCCCCGGACCCTGCGCCACATTCGCCATCGCCGACCTCATCGCACCCCACGCCATCGCCTCCATGGACTACATACTCGTCCACCTTGACAACCCCAATGACCCCAGCTCCACCACCCTCCTGGACAACCTCGCCAACATCGGACTGAAACAGCTCGTCACTACGCCCACCCACAAGGCAGGACACACCCTCGACCCCATCTTCGCGGGAGGCAGCAAAATCCACTTCAGCCACACCACACAACCCCCATGGACGGACCACCACTGCGTACACTTCCACTTCGACAAACCCATGCGCCAAAACTTGCACCGTGCCCTCCACGAAGGAACTGGAGCAAAGTCACAGAGGAGCAGCTCAACTCCACCCTCAACCACGACTCCCCACCACCTCGACGGACGCCAACCTCGCAGCCGAAGAACTCCACAGGTGGATCTCCAACTGCGCAGACAAGCCACCTGGTTCACCACCAACCTCCAAGAATCCAGACGCACCTGCAGGTGTCTTGAGAAGAACTGGAGAAACAGCAAGATGACAGGAGACCGCACCACCTACAAGAACGACATGACGGAATACCACCAACGCATCAGATCCACCAAAAAGGCCTTCATTCAAAACAAGATCCTCGCCAACTCCAGCAACTCCAAGGAACTCTTCAACGTCATCCAGGAATTCACCAAACCCGCCAGCGAAACCAAGGACATCACTCCCTCCCAGGACCACTGCAATAAGCTCGGAGCCTACTTCCATCTGAAAATTAAGAACCTCTACGACAACTTCAACGACCAGACACCCGACTTCGTAACCACTTCCCTCTCCAGCAACACCAGCCAACCCACCATCTCCTCCTGGACCCCAGTCACCACCGAAGACACCACCTCGACCACGAGAGGCATCCACTCAGGGGACCCCATGAACCCCTGCCCACCGCACATCTTCCACAGAGCCACCACCGCCATCGCTCCAGAACTACGACGCACCATCAACGCCTCCTTCAAGACCGGCATCTTTCCAGATGACTGAAAACGCGCAGAAGTCAGACCACTGCTCAAGAAGCCCTCAGCAGATCCCATGGACCTCAAGAACTACCATCCCATCTCCCTCCTCCCCTTCATGGCCAAAGTCACCGAGAAGACCATCAATGCAAAACTAAAAAAAATCATCAAAGAAAACTCCATCCATGACCCTTCCCAATCCGGTTTCCGCAGCAACCACAGCACCGAGACTGCCCTACTCGCCGCCACAGACAACATCCGCACCCTCCTTGACCAAGGACACACTGCGGCCCTGATGCTACTCGACCTCTCGGCAGCATTCAACACCGTCTCCCACCGCACACTCACCACCAGACTCCACGATGCAGGCATACAAGGAACTGCCCTCGACTGGATCCGCTTGTTCCTCACCGGCAGAACTCAAAGAATCAGACTACCCCCCTTCCTCTCCGAACCCATGGAAATCAACTGCTGAGTACCCCAAGGATCATCGCTCAGCCCCACACTCTTCAATATCTACATGGCCCCCCTCGCAGCCATCGTCAGACA
Source organism: Calotriton arnoldi (assembly GCA_963921515.1). Classification (NCBI taxonomy): domain Eukaryota; kingdom Metazoa; phylum Chordata; class Amphibia; order Caudata; family Salamandridae; genus Calotriton; species Calotriton arnoldi. The sequence goes on along the minus strand of CAWUFW010000581.1, from coordinate 3,894,375 downwards.
GCACGGACTCATCTTAGTATCCTACGCAGATGACACCTAGCTCATACTCTCCCTCACCAAGGACTCCATCACCACCAGACTCAACTTCCAGGGAGGAATGAAGGACGTCGCATCCTGGATGAACAGCAGCTGCCTGAAGCTCAAATCGGAGAAGACATAGGCTCTCGTCCTCGGACCCTCCCCCTCTGCATGGGACAACACCTGGTGGACCTCCGCCCTCGGCAGCCCTCCCACACCCACAGACCACGCCCGGAACCTTGGCATCGTACTCGACTCCTCCCTCTCCATGACTCAACAGGTCAACGCCGTCGCCTCCAGCTGCTTCTACACCCTCTGCATCCTCAGAACAATCTTCAAATGAATCCCCTCCGAATCAAGAAAGGCAGTCACCCACGCACTCATAACCAGCAGACTGGACTACAGAAACGCACTCTACGCCGGGATCAACAAATCGCTGCTCCGCAAGCTCCAGACCAGCCAGACTCGTTCTCGGCATCCCTCGACATGAACACATCACCCAACACCTGCGGAACCTCCACTGGCTACCCGTTGAGAAGAGAGTCACTTTCAAGATACTCACGCACGCCTAAAAATGCCTCCACAACACCGGACCCCGATACCTCAACAAAAGAATCTCCTTCCATCGACCCTAGAGAAACCTTCGATCCTCCGACCTTGCCCTCGCCGAAACCCCGCGCATCCGCAGAGTCTGAACAGGTGGCAGAGCCTTCTCCTACATCGTGGCCAAGACCTGGAGTGAGCTCCCGATCAACATCAGACACGCCCCCTCGCAGAACATGTCAGGAAGACACTCAAGACCTGGCTCTTCGACTGAGCAGAGCTGCATACCCCCCCTAGCGCCATGAGACCCTCACAGGTGAGTAGCGCGCTTTCAATTCCCGATTGATTGATTGAGCTTTCAGCATGAATATTTGGGACTAGTAGCCATCAAAACTGTTGTTTTTGCCTAGTTCTACCAACTGTAAATGTTTGACACCTCACCTTTTTGGGGTTCTTCTCTAAGGGAATGTTGGGATCTAAACAGAATGAAGTTTCTTTAGCCATGGTACAAAGAAGGGAATTATCAAATGTTTTGCACTTGTTCAGAATGATAAATAGCACAGTTCAGCAAATGTGCTGCTAAATAATATAATTTGAAATCTGGTAAGGCTAACCCACCTTAGACCCTGGGCAAAGACAGCCTTGCCATACTTAATCGTGAACTTCTCTTATTTCATATAAAAGGAGTAATTAGTCCATTCGGCCTTTGAAAAAAGTTATGTAGCACGCAGGGAATAGATGTTAAAAGAACATTTAACCAAGGGTAAAATATGCATTTTAACTAGCACCACTCCACCAATGATTGAAATTGGCATCTTTCCCCAGTATTCTAACAAAGCCTGGGCATTACAAAACAGGCCAGGGTAATACAATTCATACAAATCCTCGTAATTTTTAGAGACCCATATACCCAGATACCTGACAGACTTTTGCTGATACACCTTTTGAAGATCTGAAGGCAAAACGGATATCTCAGAATTAAAAAACAGAATCTTGGTCTTAGAAATATTTGTTCAATATTCTGAGAGCTGTGAAAATTGGGAAAAGATGCTAAATAGTTCTTGAAATGCCTCTCTTTCCAGTGCTAAATATAGCATGAGGTCATCTCAATCAATCAGGGAATTGTAAGCGCGCTACTCACCCGTGAGGGTCTCAAGGCGCTGAGGGGGGGGTCCGCAGAACTGTTTAGCCGAAGAGCCAGGTCTTGAGGGTCTTCCTGAAGGTGTTCAGGGAGGGGGCGCGTCTGATGTCTGCCGGTAGCTTGTTCCAGGTCTTGGCTGCAATGTGAGAGAAGGATCTTCCGCCTGCTCTGGCTCTGTGGATGCGCGGCGTTTCGGCCAGTGCGAGGTTGGAAGATCGGAGGTTTCTTTTGGGTACGTGGAAGTTGATTCTGTCGTTGAGGTATTTGGGTCCGTTGTTGTGTAGGCATTTGTAGGCGTGAGTGAGGATTTTGAAAGTGACTCTTTTCTCCACGGGGAGCCAGTGGAGACTTCGTATGTGTTGGCTGATGTGTTTGTGTCGGGGGATGCCGAGGACGAGTATGGCGGCGGTGTTTTGTACTGTCTGGAGTTTGCGGAGTAGGGACTTGTTGATGCCGGCGTAGAGTGCGTTTCCATAGTCCAGTCTGCTGGTGATGAGTTTGTGGGTGACTGTCTTCCTTGACTCAGGGGATCCACTTGAAGGTCTTGCGGAGGATGCGGAGGATGTTGAAGCAGCTGGAGGTGACGGCGTTGACCTGTCGGTTCATGGAGAGTGATGAGTCGAGTACGATGCCGAGGTTCTTGGCGTGGTCTGAGGGGGTAGGTGGGCTTCCGAGGGCGGTCGGCCACCAGGTGCTGTCCCATGCAGAAGGGGTGGTACCGAGGACGAGGACTTCTGTCTTCTCGGCGTTGAGCTTCAGGCAGCTGTTGGTCATCCAGACTGCGATGTCTTGCATTCCTTTCTGGAAGTTGAGTTTGGCAGTGGTGGGGTCTTTGGTGAGGGAGAGGATGAGCTGGGTGTCGTCGGCGTAGGATACGATGTTGAGGCCGTGTTGTCGGACGATGGCTGCGAGGGGGGCCATGTAAATGTTGAAGAGGGTGTGGCTCAGCGATGAACCCTGTGGGACTCCGCAGGTGATTTTCGTGGGGTCGGAGAGGAAGGGTGGGAGTCTGATCCTTTGGCTTCTTCCGGTGAGGAATGATCGGATCCAGTCCAGGGCTGTTCCTTGTATGCCTGCGTCGTGTAGTCTGACGACTAGTGTGCGATGGGAGACAGTGTTGAAGGCCGCTGATAGGTCGAGTAGGATGAGGGCTGCGGCGTGGCCTTGGTCCAGGAGGGTGCGGATGTCGTCTGTGGTGGCGAGTAGGGCGTTCTCTGTGCTGTGGTTGCTTCGGAATCCGGATGGGACGGGTCGACGGCATTCTCTTCAATGAATCGTGTCAGTTTCCTGTTGACTGTTTTCTCTGCAACTTTGGCTGCGAAGGGGAGGAGCGAGATGGGCCGATAGTTCTTGAGGTCGGTGGGGTCAGCTGTGGGCTTCTTGAGCAGGGGTCTGACTTCTGCGCGCTTCCAGTCGTCTGGGAAGGTGCCTGCTTTGAAGGTGGTGTTGATGGTGCGTTGTAGTTTGGGTGCGATGGCGGCCACGGCTCTGTGGTAGATGTGAGGGGGGCAGGGGTCGTGGGGGCCCCCGAGTGGATGCTTTTCATGGTCGAGGCGGTGTCTTTGGCCGTGATCTGTGTCCAGTTGGAGATGGTGGGCTGGCTGGTGTTTCTGGGGGGCGGGGGCCGTCTGTGGCGCCTGGTGGATGGTCGATGAAGTTGTCGTAGAGGTTTTTCATCTTGAGGTGGAAATAGGTTCCAAGCTTGTCGCAGAGGTCTTGGGATGGGGTGATGTCTGTGGCTTCGCTGCGTGGGTTGGTGAATTCTTGAATGACACTGAAAAGTTCCTTGGCGTTGGTGGAGTTGGCCAGGATTTTGTTGTGGATGAAGTTCCTTTTGGTGGCTCTGATCTGGTTGTGGTAGTCCGTCATGGCGTCCTTGTAGGTGGTGTGGTTTTGGGTTGTCTTGGTGTTTCTCCAGTTCTTCTCCAGGCGTCTGCAGGTGCGTCTGGCTTCTTGGTGAGCGGTTGTGAACCAGGCGGCTTTCCTGGGGCGTTGTCTGTCGGGGTTGCGTAGCGGGGCGAGCTCATCTGCGCAGTTGGAGATCCAGGTGTGGAGTTCTCGGGTGAGGGTGGAGTTAAGTTGCTCGTCGGTAACCTTGCTCCAGTTCCTTCGTGGTGGGCGTGGGGCTGGTTTGGGTGCCTTGGGTTTGTTGATGGCGAAGTGTAAGCAGTGGTGGTCGGTCCATGGCGGCTGCGTTGTGTGGCTGAAATGGACGCTGTTTCCTGCCGCGAAGATGGGGTCGAGGGTGTGTCCTGCTCTGTGGGTCGGTGTGTTGACGAGTTGTTTAAGTCCGATGCTGGCGAGGTTGTCACGAAGGATAGTGGAGTTGGGGTCGCTGGGGTTGTCGAGGTGGAAGTTCAGGTCTCCAATGAGTATGTAGTTTGTTGAGGCGATCGCGTGGGGTGCGATGAAGTCGGTGATGGTGGTGGCGAAGGGTGTTCGGGAGCCGGGGGTCTGTAGACGAGGGTTCCTCGGAGTGTGGTTTTGGGGGTGGTCTGGATCTTGAAGTGCAGGTGTTCGGCGGAGGGGAAGGTTTCGCTGGAGGTGGTGAGGCGGAGGGTGATCTTGTGGGCGATGGCGAGGCCCCCTCCTGGGTGGTTGGGGCGGTCTTTCCTCTGGATCTTGTATCCATCTGGGATGGCGGTGCTGATGTCAGGGGCGGAGGATGCGTTGGTCCAGGTCTCTGTGAAGAAGGCGATGTCGGGTGAAAGAGAGTCGAGTAGGTTCCAGATTTCCATGGCGTGTTTGTGTACGGAGCGTACGTTGAGGAGGATGCATTTTATGGTGTCGCCGGTGCTGGCGTCGGCGGTGTTGGAGGCCGGGGTGACAGTGAGGGTCTGGCAGTAGTGGAGGCAGGAGAACTGGCCGTGGGTCGTGTTCGGCGAGGCCTGTTGGCATTCTCTAAGTCTTCCAGGGTTGCGTGCGAGGAGGGTGGTGGTGTCGTAGCGATGGGTAGTGGGAGGTCCAGGGTTCCTGGCGATGGCCGCGGTCGGGTCGCGGACAGGCGCAGACAGGATTGCCTTTGGTGCGCCGGCGGCGCCCAGGCGGCGCGACCGCACAGCGGCTGCCATTAAGTAGGGGAGGTGGGAGGGAGGAGAGGCTGGGAGGCGGGAGCAGGGGAATTCCGGGGGGAAATTCCGGGGGGGAATTCTGGGGGGGTGTTCCGGGGGGTGCAGGGGAAGCAGCGGCGAAAGGCAAAAGGAACAGGCAGGCACGAGAAAATAAAAACAGTGGTGGAATAGAACAAGACACAGATGGGCACAATAACAGTGGCACAACAGGGAAAAAATTAAGAAAAAAAACGGCTGAGAAAGGTTACGGTGGTTGGAGGCAGTCTGGTCCCAGTTGGAGCGGGCAGCAGGTGCAGGAGCGGGCAGCAGCCTCGAACCTCCCAAGGAGGAGGTCGGGGTCTGGAGGCAAGAGACGGCACAGCGGAGCAGTGGGGAGAGAGTGGACCTAGACCGAGGGTCGGAGGTCTTACTCGCGCTCCCCCGCAGCGGCCGCCATTAAGTAGGGGAGGTGGGAGGCAGGAGAGGCTGGGAGGCGGGAGCAGGGGAATTCCGGAGGGGAATTCCGGGGGGGGGGGGAGGGCCGCAGGGGAAGCAGCGGCGAAAGGCAAAAGGAACAGGCAGGCACGAGAAAATAAAAACAGTGGTGGAATTAGAACAAGACACAGATGGGCACAATAACAGTGGCACAACAGGGAAAAAATTAAGAAAAAAAACGGCTGAGAAAGGTTACGGTGGTTGGAGGCAGTCTGGTCCCAGTTGGAGCGGGCAGCAGGAGCGGGCAGCAGCCTCGAACCTCCCAAGGAGGAGGTCGGGGTCTGGAGGCAAGAGACGGCACAGCGGAGCAGTGGGGAGAGAGTGGACCTAGACCATACAGTTTAAGTTTCGCAGTTCCGGGCAACGCTGGCTTAACCCCTACACTTTGGTGAATGCAGCAAGCAAGAGGCCCAAAACAAGAGCAAAAAGCATTGAGGGCAGAGGGCAGCCCTGCTAGTGCCTCTAAAAAATCTGAAAGGGTTCCAAGACCTTACCATTAACACCTTGACCGCGGCGCGAATTCCGCCGCGGTGCTGGTGATTTATTGAGTGGGCGTGGTTCGGACGGCCCTCGGCCATCCTCCGCACACGCCCACTGTGACGTCGGACGGCCGGGGGCCGTCCGACGCATCGAAGGGGTTAAGGGATACTGCCACAGAAGCTCCCTGATACAAAGATGCTATTGACATTGTGAACTGGGGTGGAAACCCCATGGCCTTCATTACGAAAAACAAGCAATCCCACTTCACCAAGTCGAAAGCCTTCTCTGCATCGATAAACAGGACCACTGCAGGAGTCTTAGTGTGATTAAAATAGTCAATCACGTCTGTTAAAATTATGTGTATTATAATATAGTTGACGACCAGTAGTAAACCCACTTTGATCTTTCTTAATTAATTAACAAAGGCATCACTTCCGCCGATCTTGCTGCTAAAATTGTCATCAAAATTTTATAGTCTGAATTAAGTAGTGCAATTGGACAAAATGGTCTTTATCCTTTTTAAGAAAGCACGTTAGCAGGTCTTTTAAAAAAGAGGGTGGGACAGAACTGCCTGTCAAGATAATACTAAATAAGACAGTCAAAGGTGCTGTCACTTCTATAATCAGTGCTTGATACCATTTTGCAGGGAACCCATTCTCTCCCGGTGCCTTCCCTCTTGACAAGGATCGGACAGCAGCCTCTACTTCTAATGGTGATATTAGTAGATAAAAATTGACATCAATAGACATAGAAGGAGGACACCAGATCAGTGTTGTAGCAATGATGTCTGCAATGAGCCTTGTCACTGCAACATAGGTCCATTCTTAGCATGGTATTAATGTATATAAGGCAAAACCAACAAGTGGCAAACATAAGTGGTGAATAACCCAATGCAGATGTGTTAGCATTCATTGTTGTAGATCGAGATTGTCTTACTCGATATTGTCAGTTTCGAGTATGTGTGCCAGATTGTGCTACAAATTGATGTACACGTGTGGGCTCAGACCATTCGGTGTAAAGAAATCGGTCTGAATAAACACATAAGCGGACATGTCAGGTGGTGGTTGTGCTCATGCTTGCATTCGAGCGTGCTTGCATCCGAAAGTGCTCAAAATGCCTGTTGCCCATTAGCGGCATATGTCTAAGCCCCGAAGTGATGATCCGAAGTAATGATCCATCAGTGACTATTGCCTACAACTGTGCAGGAAAAACTCCTGTAAGCGATCAGGAATCATTTAAGTCGATGTTGCTAGAGTAAACTGGTTGCTTATCTAAAGCTATATCGCTTTCGCTACATCAGGTGGCATGGTGCTGCCGTGTGCAAGCATGCCACGCTGTGAAGACAGCACAGTTAGTCAGAGTCAGCTGGACTCGTGGTAAATTAAGGCAGTATGTCGGCTGGCCGATGGCGCAGCATGGGTACTCACGGTTTTTGGGTGCGGACCGTGCGTCTGCACCTACCCTTCTGTATCCGCGTCCCTGGGATTGGGACTCGGCAGCTCCATGATACTTGGTTATATGGAGTGAGCTAAGGTGGGCGGACACAGGAATGAGCAGTAGTTCCGGTATGGTCGTGCATGTCCGGCGGCCATACTGGAATGGTTAATCAATAGAAACTGGTTATAATGGTAATCATAGAGAATGGAAATGTGAAGTTTTCTAAATTAACGTAGTTGTGAGTCTTTCTCCCACATTGTGGGCAGCCATGTTGGGATGGTTTGTTAGTAAAGTAGAATAGCCTGTAGAATAAAATTGCTTGGCAACCATAGGATTGTCAGTGTAATCTATAAATATAGTGATGTAATAGTACGTGCTGCTTCTGCATTCTTGGGGTGAAAGTAGACAAGAAAGTTGTATCGAGGGTGATTCATTTCTAAGGAAGTACATGTTGACATACATGTTGATGTCATTATTTTCATGTCACATAATATGTTGAAGTTAGTATCGCCTAGTGAGGTGGTATCTTCTGGACGTGAGACCAATATTGTTAGAATGTGGAAACAATGTGTGAGTTATAGATCTCGTGAGGGTCTTAGAATGATATTGACAACTCGTTCAGGTGAATGCCTGTTTTGTGAATTGGGTAATGCTCCATGGTGTAGATCTGAGCAAAGGATAATGTACATGGATTTCATCATCCAGAGAAGACATAGGTTGGATATGTATGTCTAGACCTCAATCCATGGTATTTCATCATTGAGTCCACTCTTGTTAGTATGAAGATGGAACACCCATCACTGTTCACATCTAAAGAGGGTCGTTGCACTCCAGGAGGGGTTGCTTTCGAGCACAGTCCACTTTAAGTCATCTGCTGAGTGCTTTTTCTCCCTGAAATGGTTGCTCATTTTAGTTGCACTTCGACCACTTCTAATCGTGCTCCTGTGTTCCCCTATCCTGAATTTGACAGATCATGTAGTCATCCCTATGTAGTACATTGTGCAGGGACAAGTAATCAGGTACACACAGTTTTTGATGTTACAATTATTGTGTTGCCTTTGTGTCCATGAGAATGAGCCTAACTGTAGGGTGGTGGAGTGTGAGGTCGAGTTGCATGTGGTGCAACCCCCGCATGGGTAGTGTCCAGTAACTGGTGGAAGATTCCAAAGGGTGGTCTGTGTGTTGGGCTTGTTCATACGTGGTTTTGTATGTACTAACTGGTCTCTCAGATTGGAAGTTCTTCTAAATGCAAAACGGGGGCGTTCCAAGTTTAGGTCCCCTGTGTTCAGGATTCTCCAATGTTTTAGAATGATTGATTTTACTTTGTTTGATAGAGGTGTGTAAGAAGTGACGCATGTCATCACTTCTTTCTTTGGGCACCTATTATTATACTTCTCACACCAGTAGCCAATTGAAAAGACAGCTCATACAATGGTGCAGGGTCATCTGATGCTGCACCATAAAAAGAAGCCATAGAGTACCTCACATCATTAATAGATATTTCTGCCACCACCTATCATCCCTCACGGTCCACCACCACCTGGCCCAATAGAACCTTAAACCCCTTACTAGCCAATATCACAACATCACAATGTGATGCAAAGGCCAATGAATAGCAAAAAATTTTTTACAAATAGACCAGTTGAGTGATGGCATTTTCTCATCATGTGACTAGAGCAGTAGCTGGTTTGTTACTTCATCATGATGTATTGTGAAAATTCTGTCCCTTTTGCAGATTTTCCACTATACTAAACTTCATCTATTAAATCTCTACAGATCTTGATTCTGTCAATCAGGAATTCAAGAGGTGCTTTACTGTACACCTAAGTTCATTATAGATTTGCTAAAACATTAGTAAACGAGAGCCATGGGGTGTTCCATAATAATACAGCCATGTGCTTGCAGTGTTATTATTCACCCTTGTTATTTGGAAATAACTTGTGGACCCCCATAAGAACTATCGCAAAAAAGCTCTGAAGTCTGTACTTATGATAGCTGTTAGATTCAGTCAGGGGCGGCTCCGTCGCAATGGCAGAGGAGCGTCGCCCCACTGCTTTTAAGCAGTGAGAAACATAAAATGACAATAAATTAGAGTTATTGTCATTATATGTTTCGTGTCCTGCTGCTTTGCGGTGGGTGGGTGGACGGGGCTGCTCTGCTCTCAGAGCAGGGCAAGGGAGGAGTGGTTTGCCCACTCCTAAAGTGCGCAATGACTGATCGGCCCTCTCGGGCCATCCAAAACAGTCATGTGCACTTCCTTGTTCTCCATGCAGGCTGCATTACAGCCTGCATGGAGAACATGCCCACCCATCCAGCCCCTGGCTGAGCGCCGTGACACATCGCTCAGACCAATCACAATGCTGCATTGCAGCGTTGTGATTGGCTTAGGGGAGGGAGCCTGGCTGCCTGCTTCCTGTACAGGGAAGCAGGAGCAGACAGCAGAGAGGACGTGGGACCTGGCCTCGAGGTAAGTTATTTTTTTAATTTCCAATCTCCCCCCTGCGTGACATCCGGCCCCCCACCCTCCCGCGCCCACCCCGCCACCCACAAGTTTTGCCGGCCACGACTGGATTCAGGTATGCATTATCCAACGCTGGCCATCTAAAAATGTATGCTCATTCTTTGCTGTGGAGTGAGTTTCGCTTGTATCTACGCATAGACTTTCACATCTAAACACTACATTTGAAACCAACTACATAATGTCTTTATATTTTCTTAATGGAAAAAATAAAAACGTACTATTTATGCACATTTTCTGCAGAGTAGACACATACAGTTGTACAGAGCTTGTTATGTTACCTCGACAATACTTACATTGTAGCAGTTGAGTGATACCCTCAGAAAATAATCCACTCTCAAGCCATTCATCATAACCATGAATGTAGCCAAAAGCAGTCAAACTGTGATTGTCCTGATGCCTCACATTTGCTCCTAAAACACAGTAAACAGAAGAACACACAGTGCAGTTGTTTATGAGAATTAGAGCAGTGAAGCATTAAGAGCTGTGAAATATGTGGCTGTCATCCACATGTCGGCAAACACAAACATGTCTTTCATCATGCAAAATGGTGCTAGTAAATTAAGTTACAGTTCATTGTGCATCTCACTACTCATATTGATATTGAGGAAAAAGCAAAACAAAGGACTGTATGTACTGACCCTTGACACGGACAGCATATCGCACGTGCTTGCATGTGTTGATCTGGCTTAATAACTCATGAAGAATATTTTGAAAAATACACTACTATGGCTATACACATTTTAAACACGACTCATTAAAAACAGTATTCAATCAGAGAGAAATCAGAGTGCCTCCCTGCTTAAAAAAAAGACAAATTTCTCTTAAGTTTAAGTTATTTCTCTTATTTTTTTATCTTATTTTTATTTATTTATATTGTTGTTTCTCTTTCGTCTCATGAGTTTTAAGTTAGAAGCATTAAAATTAATTCACGTTTGAAATTCAGTTTCAAACGTGTCCATATCAATTCCATTGCAGGAAAAAACTGCATTATAAGATCAGGCTACATGCAGAGAGAAGTCTAATTATCATTGATCTGTTTCATTGTTATTAAGTCAACAGGCAATTTCATTCTTAGATCTTGACTGCAAACAGCTTTCACTGTCATAAGGCAGACGTGTTGTTTCTAATACACTGCATATATTTAGAGTGGATTTTGGGTCTGCCCCTGGCTGATGATTGGATACCTTTCTTATCTATCTCACTTCTCTGCTTCTTATTCAATAGCTGTCCTCCCTATTCTTTTGTTTGTGCCGCCCAGATGCACTTAGGTCTCACATGTTTTTTTTCTCTGAATGGCATGTATCCTTACACTGCTGACTTCAGACCTTGGCTTGCAGTGCATATGAGGGACTACTCCCTCTCCATATTATATTGTTTTGAATTGTAGAATTCATATAGCGCTTCATACCCTTAAGTCCCATGCTGTAGTGGAGCTCACCCAGCTCCTACCTGCTCGCTTCCACCCATCTTTCTATTAGAATACTACTTAAAGTCAGCACACAAACCGAACATTTATTTGAGCATATTATTTTACTCATGCTTTTTGAGAATTGAAGATTATTATGAAATATGTACAATCCCTTCATATTTTGAAAAAATACAGGTAATGTCTGCATGAGGTGGAAACTCAATTTGTATTCAGTATGAAGATCTCCTGTTGGTGATTGTGGTGATGTGCTTCATCCGTGTGGGCATGGTCATGCCAACTCTGGGCACAGGGATCTTTTTCATAGTTGCTCACACTAAGCTCATTTCAGCAGCAGCTCTGTTTAAACTCTTTCCTACAGCTCTTGAATGAGATCCAAATCTGCTCTGACAAAATTACTGTTGGTAGGGACCTGTGAAGCACTGCTTCAGGAGCTGTCTAGGAAAAGCACAGCATAATCCTTGATCTTGAGGTAGGGATGTTGAGTTTACTGTGAGGGACATAGAATGCTCTCCAGGATTCTTCTTCTTTCAGTTTCAACACATCATTTCCCACCATTTGAGTAGCAGTCACTTTGTGATGCACAAGTGTGGTAGGTGACAGCTTCACCCCCTCATCAAGTCAGAGATGGTCCATCCTGCCAACACCTATTCCCACTTCTCTCAATATCTGGGAGCAATACGCAAAGACCAACTGCCAGCTACACCTAGTCATGTGACCAAGAATACAGGCTCCCCCAAGCAGACACCAAATGGTCGGGACAAGAAAACGACAACCTTCTAAAAGTGGCAATATCAGAAATGTGACTTAAACTCTGACTTTACCATTAAAGAGGGCTTTAAATGAAAATTCTTTAGACACCAAACTTGACAGTCCCGCCTCTTCCCAAATGAAAGTTATAATTTATTAAATGTAATAAGGCCACCCAACGTTATTGGGAGAGGTATGCCTTGCAGTAGAGAAAATAAATGTAAGAGCTTTTCACTAGTAGGGCATGCAAAAGTTAAAAGTATATGTACAATGTTTTAAATAGATTGCCCCCTACCCTATGGGCTATATAGGGTCTGCCCTAAGGGTGACTTATATGTATTAAAAAGGAAGGTTTAGGCCTGGCAAAAAGATTTATTTTGCCAGGTTGAAATGGCAGTTCAAAACTGCGCACACAGGCTACAATGGCAGGCTTGAGACATGTTTTACAGGGCTACTTAAGTGGGTGGCACAATCAGTGCTGCAGGCCCACTAGTTGCATTTAATTTACAAGCCCTGCGTGCATGTAGTACCACTTTACTTGGGTCTTACAAGTAAATTAATTGTGTGTAAGCCAATTTGCCCATGTTCAAAGGAGAGAGCACATGATCTTTAGCACTGGTTAGAAGTGGTAAAGTGCACAGAGTCTCATGGCCAACAAAAACAAGATCAGCAAATATGGAGCAATAAGGCAGAATGTTTGGGGGAAGAGAACCCTAAGGCTGACAGGTCTAACCCTCATGCAACCACCCCTACCTGGGACAATGAATTTTATTGTTATAGTCAGAGCCTGAACTTGATTAATAGTGGCATCCAAAATTCTCCCAGTGAATAATGTGGTCTGGAGAACCAATCAGAATGCTTTTTAGCTGACTATAACTGCTATTATTGGCCTGCTTGGGGAGCATCCTGTGTCTGCCAGCTCCTCTGGTGAGCTAGTGTGGTAGGGCCCTGCGCCATTAGGGCATTTTCAGCCCCAACCTTTTTTCCCCTTCTATTTGAGTGAAGGTACCTGTGCTTCCGTTACTCGGCTGGAACATAAAGAGGCTTTTCTGAGAGGTACTTCAGTACCTATTTCTTTCCTGGTACTACTGATGAATTAAGAACTGTTTTCCCTTATCAACAGAATTGACCAGCTGAAACTCACTATATGCCACTGTATCAACTAAATTTTTACATCAACCGAGGATTTTACTCAATGTTCCCTGTTTCTCTATGATGGTGCATTTTGCTTGTTCTTGCCTTCATCCTCCAGCATTTCCCGTGTCCTGACTTTGAACTTTGCTTCATAGCCTAAAGGTGAGCCAAAGACACTCCTGGAATGCTTTTAGCATGTTTATCCTTGACGAAAGCTGGTTTTGCGTGTTGTGGGATTCAGTGCTTAATTCATAATAAATAAGTTCTAGGGCCCTTATCTGGAGGCCATTGTAGCTTGCACCACACATTGCCCCTGCCATCGCTGCCAACGACAGTACCAACACAACTAACCATCATACTTCTACAAGTGTGACAATATAGACGCTTAATATACATTAAATATGACTGGGTGCCAGGCATTAGTCATTTTAATGAATATTAAATTACTAAACTACTGTTGTTGTGCTCATCACAAATTCAGACAAATAGCACCACCAAGTGGCAGGCTGTAATAAGTGCCAGTGTTGACAATTAAGTGCCTGTGCTGAGCACCGGAAACCACTGGCTCACATTAAGCACTGGTAGGAGATGAACTAATGTGGCTGAAGTTGGTAGTTTCGCTTTTACTTCTATCCAGCTCGCTATGACTTTCCAACAAATGAAAGCAGTATGGCACTGTTAAAAAACACATTTCCAACAGCAATGTTCATGTTCTAACAAAGTAATCTAAATATATTGTTTTAGCTTGTCATTTACAAATAAATGGATTTAAATGATACAGCAAAAAGCATAATAAGAAGAGAGCTATCTTTCCTTGCTAGCTATCGGAAAGAAGGTATTAGAGTCCCTACAATAAAGATAAAAGGAAATGCTCACAAGAAAAAATAGGCATCACACTTGCATTATAATTTAATAGTTTTAAAAAGTATTTTCAGGAAAAGAACGAATATAAATTGATTTACCGTGCTCAATCAAAAGTCGTGCACCGTGTAGGTTTGATGCGAATACAGAGTAGAATAACGGAGTACGGCATTCATCGTCTTCTATGTCCACATCAGCACCGCAGTCAAGTAGAGCAGCCAAAATGTCATACAAATCCAAGTCTAATGCAGTGAGATGCAAAACACTAGTGATCAAAAAGCAAAAACAGGCCTTAAAGTTTGTAAAGCTTCTTTGTAATAAAACAGCAAGCTGATATGAAAGACTACTTTAGTTTTAATATACACTTGGAGGTTTACCAATTGCAACAGCATGGTTGAATGATATTTTAATTGCCCAGGCCGTGTTGTGTTCTTGGGTCGTGAGACCCGGACACTGACTTTAGTAAATGGCAAGAGCGTATTATTTATTTCAATTAAGATACTTTGTAATGGCCAAGTAAATTAACTGAACTATTCAATAAATATATTTCTTTCTGCTTTAGTATTTTTGTTTTATTGCTTAATGTTCATCAGAGATAGACAGAAATCAATATATAGTATAAATACATTAATTACATTTCCTCTACCACGTTTCACAATGCATTTGCCACACATTTTTCTCCTGCAGTACAGCAATAACGAAACTAAAGAAAAGCACATTGCTAATGCTAACTCTCACTACTTTAGAAAATATTAGATTAAGAATAGACTCTAAATTGAACATCTCGAAAACAATCCTCTAAAACTTAAAACACATTATTTATCTAAAATAACTAACCTTAAAACAACCTAACGAATTACTACTGTAATATCCAAAGGCCGGCCTCTTTCCGAAGACTTCATTCCATTCTATCTTACCTCATTTAGGAGAGGATGGCACAAGGGTCTTAGGACCATAACACTCCTAAAGATCCTTGTTTGGTAAACTTATTTTAATAACACAGTAGAGGTCCAAGAATAAAGGGAAACTGGGACTTCACTGAGTTTTTTATCTTTATTCCCCTGGTCTTTATATATTTTAAGAGCTCCCTGAAACATTGGTCGAGCCCACCCTGTCTTTTAGGCGACGGGGTGACCCGATGATGAAGCATGACACCACTAGGGTGTGTGAGGGTAAATAAAACCAAAAGGACGTGCTTCCTTTCCTACCATACCCAGATTGGTAGTATAGCTTCCGTCTCGGGATTCTCCAGATTACCATCTTGTTAGTAGTTTTTATATACGTTTTTCTAAGGGAGTACTTTTTGTGTTTCAGGAGAGGATGCCTCCCCATTTAATCAGATTTCATATTTATTAATACATTAACGTCAAGGGGCTAGGAACAACTGGGCCTGTAGGGGTGGTGAAAGCAACAAGAATGGTGCCAACAACTACGAGCAAGCAATGACGTGGGAGTAGGGAAGGAGGGGATGGAAGCAACAACAACAGAGCTAGCAACGACGGGCAAGCAGTGACGCGGGAGGGGTGCAAGCAACAATGTGGGAGGGGGACTGGGAACAAGCAACAGCAACAACAATGGGAGAAGAAGATAAAAACAGTACCTCCATCCATGCACAAGCAGTGGAAGTACACTATTCAACCAAAACCAATAAGTACTTGGTCCATGCTCCGCAGAAGGGGGAAACAAACTAACAGAAAGTAAAAGCGACACGCACTGACTAATCAGGAGCCAGCAAAGAAGAGTGACAATGAAGCCAACGAATGGCAATCAATGGACACACTCCATGCCCCCTTTTAGGTAACAAAATGTCTTGCAAGCGACAGCGCATGCACTGTCTCATGTGAAACTAAAAACAAAGGATAATATTGCACTTTATCAGTCCTTGCCTACAAAATACCCTTGTCTTGGTCTCCAATGCCACTCTCTTTTTGATTCTAACAACCCATATTTTTTATTGTGATAGAGATTCCAGACGAACCTATTGAGATTGAATCAAAGCATCACAGTAAAACTATTTGAGATGTTTTTGAAGTTCAACCAACTCTTCCCCTATAACTTGCAGCTATGATTGATTGCTACTTTTTAATGGCAATACAGGTTAAAGCATTGCATAAATCAGAAGCCACATTTTTACACATACAACTATGATTTAAATAATGCCTCTCGTTTTGGCTTTCAATATTGATACATTGTAGCTGTCTATTGTATCACCTGATTATTGATATTGATTATATGTCGGGACCCACGTCTGTGCACCCCCTACACGGGCCTGAGTAGTATAGTAGATTCGCTATTCCTCCTTATGTCGTTTAAAAAAAAAAAAATTGCAACATGGTTTAGTAATTCTTTCTATTAGCTGAAGGCTGCAAGTAAACGTGAAGATGCAGGATATATTAGCAGTGACTTCTTTCCAACTGGTCAAAGCCCATCGTTGCCGTTGAATCGCTACTCACAAACATCTACATTCCCAAAATCATCTGCTCCAAAGTTCACAATAAGAAAGAACTCACAGTGCTGGTCACACTACACTTGATAAATAAACTATAGCACCATCTTAATCCCGGATAGAGCTACCTTGTACCCCACGACTCTATACATTAATGCTGTCAAGAATGAAGGTTAGCTTTCAGCATTCCACCCCACCCCTTCCTCTTCCTTCAATCGACCCCCACTCCCTCCCAGCTTGTCACACCAAACATTTTAGAAGGGTACACAGAATTACTTGTTGGGAAATGCCACACTCACGGCTTGCCACTCCATGTCTCGAAATAAGAAATCTGCGCCTGCACTTCCCTTGTATTATTTGTCAGGTTGCCCTGCCTTTCCTACACGAATAAAATCAACTTTAATCTTGCAAAAATAATGATGTCCTTCATTCGCTATTGCTTTTTTCCAATAATGAAAACTGCATTTGTGATTTACCATTCTTGGCATGATATAAACTCATCCGCTCCCCTATGCCAAGCTTAAGCTTGTGGATTTCTTTTCAATATGTAACCTGCCTGCTACAATGTCGCTTGTTCTAAAGGATTTATATGAAATATCTCTCTTTTATTGATATTTGGCTCCCTGTTTTGCAGCACAATGAACAATGTTGAAATAAGAGGCAGGGGTGTCCATCGCTCGCGCTCACAGGTAACAACAATCCTCCTGTTTGTTAACGGAGGAAGAAGAGCAGTTGAGGTGATGGAAAAGTCATGGCTTCCATAAGGAACATTCACTGGGCAACCATACAGACTGGCTACTCGCCCACCCTGTTGGCAGGGTATGATGGATTCAACCCAGATCTGTGACTGGGGGCGAGTGTCTGAAAAGTTTCAGCGCTCCGTCCATCATCTCCTTGTGTTTGCTTTGTTCACCCTAAGTTGGCAGGGTATGCCCAGACGTGGGTCCCTTGCTCACTTTGCCACTGGATTCAAGCTAGCCTGGCTGATGAGGGCTGTTTCCGAAACCGGTCCCAGGATGCTTGTTTCCGGTCCAGGGAAGACATGGCTTGGCAGTTCGGGCTGGCCTGTTCCCATGAGGCACAGGGTCAAGACTGATTTGTATATAGCTCTATCTGAACTGCGGTGGCGAAGTGAGCTAAAGACCGATGATAGATTCAACCCAGATCTGTGACTGGGGGTGAGTGTCTGAAAAGCTTCAGCGCTCCGTCCATCATCTCCATGTCTTTGCTTTGTTCGCCCTAAGTTGGCAGGGTATGCCTAGACGTGGGTCCCTTGCTCACTTTGCCACTGGATTCAAGCTAGCCTGACTGATGAGGGCTGTTAGCCCGAAACCGGTCCCAGGATGCTTGTTTCCGGTCCAGGGAAGACATGGCTTGGCAGTTGCGGCTGGACTGTTCCCATGAGGCACAGGGTCAAGGCTGATTTGCATATAGCTGTGTCTGAACTGGGGAGGGAAGTGAGCTAAAGAACAATGATGGATTCAACCCAGATCTGTGACTGGGGGTGAGTGTGAAAAGTTTCAGCGTTCCGTCCATCATCTCCTTGTGTTTGCTTTGTTCGCCCTAAGTTGGCAGGGTATGCTCAGACGTGGGTCCCTTGCTCACTTTGCCAGTGGATTCAAGCTAGCCTGGCTGGTGAGGGCTGTTAGCCCGAAACCGTTCCCAGGATGCTTGTTTCCTGTCCAGGGAAGGCATGGCTTGGCAGTTCGGGCTGGACTGTTCCCATGAGGCACAGGGTCAAGACTGAGTTGCATATAGCTGTGTCTGAACTGGGGTGGCAAAGTGAGCTAAAGAACGATGATGGATTCAACCCAGATCTGTGACTGGGGGTGAGTGTCTGAAAAGTTTCAGCGCTCCTGTTGTGTTCTATTGCTTATGCCATGTTCCTCATGACAGCTGCATCCTAGCAACTGCATGCTTCCACTACTGGAATCCTGGTATGTTGGAGTCCAGGAGACGGAGGCGGAGGTTGCTCTGGATGGTCGGCTGTTGGGGGTTGTTACTCTTAATCAAATAAAGCACTTTAAAGAAGAAAGCGGTGTCCCTCCTTCACAAAAATGGCGACGAGGGTGGGATGCACCCTGTGAAGGACACACGCTTTAGAAGAAAAGTGGACGATTTTATTTTGTGCTGGAACAGCGTTGGATTTGCTGGGCACTACTTATCTCGAGTACCGAAGACCCCTAACAGCGTGCGTACGGCGCAGAGAGGATCGGAATCCTCGAAACGAGTACTACATAGTAAGTTTGGCAATAACTGTACTCACTGCCAACGGTTCTCTTTCTGCCGCGGTGCGCACGAGCGTTGAAGGCGCCATTTGAATCATCGCAGTGTCACGTCACTCTCCTGGTGAGTCCTTTGTCCTGACACCTTGTCTAAGCGTTCCTTCTCCTGCAGCTGATGCGGTCAACGCTGCGTGACCTGACGCTGCGTGATGTACTCCTAGGTCACGTTATGCGTGCCGCCATCTTGGAGCGATAAGCCAGATAACGCCGGAAATCAGTTTTACACGCAAAGAAGAGAGCTTGACCGCGCAGAACTACGGAAGACATCGGTGGTGAGCATACCTCCTGCACAACATGGATAACTGTTAAGCAAAGAGTGGACATCCATACAGGTACAATCCTATCTTGAGAAAGTGATAGAGAGGGACCGGAGAAGGGCGAACTAGAGGGCTCCTAAGAGAAGACCAGTGTGAGTGAGCAGTAGAGGGCTCCTGAGAGAAGACTGGTGAGAGTAGCACACTCACCGAAGCGCTGCCTCACTACACCTTTGTTGTCATTATTTTGTCATTTACACCTTATTTAGTGGGAGGTTTAGTCTAGCTTAAAAAAAAAAAAAACTTTTTTTTTGCTTTTCTTCACAATTGGAACTTATTCTAGACAACGATGACCAACCAAGTCATTGCCCCTCCCCCCACATTTTTACAAGATCCAGGTGCCACTTGCATGGACTGGGAGGATTGGAAGGAGTCCTTTTCTACATACCTGGAGGCTATTGGAGGGGAAGTTTATGTTGCCAATAGAAAATTGGCAATTTTGAAACATCATTTGGGCATAGAGGGTAGGAAAGTATTAAAAACCCTCCCTAAACCTCAAACGGCTGTGAGAAATGCTACTGATGACGCCGTTATTGATGAAGATGTATATGAGATAGCCATGGCTATGTTGGAGGAGAACTATGGAAAGAAATTAAGCATAGTCGTGGAGAGACACAAGTTCTTTTCTCGCAAACAGTCACAAGGAGAAAAGATTGAACAGTATGTTGCAGCGTTGAGAAGATTAGCGACTACGTGCAGATTTAAAGATCTTCGTGATGAGATTATTAGAGATCAATTGATAAATGCTACAAATAACAGGAAAGTTCAAGAAAAATTGTTAGATTTAATGGACCCCACCTTAGATACAGCTATCCAAATAGCCAAACGTATTGAGAACACTTCACAGTATGTTAAGGAGTTAACATGTATTGAATCCTCTGTTGAGTTGAATACTTCTAAAGTATGTGAAGTAAGTACAAATAATAAGAAGGGTGGTGGGACAGAAGAAATCAATAGTGAAAAAAAAACAGTTTACCAATGCTAGAAAGTTATGTTACAGGTGCGGAAGCAACAGACATTCTTCTGATGCTATTCATTGTCCTGCATCCAAAAGTAGGTGTTACAAATGCAAAAGAATTGGTCACTTTTCAAGGGTTTGCAAGGCATCTGAAATGTCTCGTTCCAAACCACTCGTAAATGCTATTAGAGAGGAGTTTACAGTCAATTCTAGTGAAAGTGACATTGAAGTATTAGTAATTAACGATTGTGACTCGTACAACCCTCCGAAGTGCAACATTTTTATAGATGATAAGATTGTACCAATGTGGGCGGATTCATGTTCCCCTTTTACCCTGATTGACAAGCAGAATTGGGTAAATTTAGGTTCTAAAACCTACAAATTGCAGATGTGAATCCGGTTGGGTACTGCGGGCAAAAACTACCTGTTCTGGGTTATTTTACATCCAAAATCAAGTTTCAAGATAGGGAAACTATTGCCAAATTATATGTAGTAGAGAAGGGCAAGTCATTATTAGGATGGAGAGAACAAAGAGCTCTAAACATTATACTCAATCCTAACCATCCTGCTCAAGTACTTTTAACTGAATCACATGAAGGGAACGAATGGGTGTCCAAGTTTCCCAATCTCTTTAAAAAGGAATTAGGTTGTCTGAAAAAGTTCAGACATCGCATAATTCTTAAGGAAGGTACCATTCCAAAAGTACACAAAGTGCGGAATGTACCTTTAGCACTGAGGGGACCGCTCAAAGAAGAATTGAATAGGTTATGCAAAGAAGGCATCATAGAACCAATTGAAGCATCAGAGTGGTTGAGTCCGATTGTTATCGCACGCAAACCCAATGGCAGTATCCGCATGTGTGTGGACTTAAGAGATTTGAACGAATGCATTTGGGTAGATCGTTATCCCTTGCCTCATATCAATGATATGCTGGCTGGAATTGACAACGGCAGGTTCTTTTCCACCCTAGATTTGTCAAGTGCGTATCATCAAATTTTATTACAACCTGAGTCCAAACACTTGACATCCTTCATAACTCCGGAAGGTGCATTTCAGTTTGTTCGTATGCCCTTCGGTTTGGCTTCTGCCTCAGCAGTTTTCCAAAGGGTTATGCAAGGAGTCTTGAAGGACATCCCAAAAGTGTTGGTTTTCCAAGACGATATTTTGGTGTGGGGAAAGGATAAATTTGAGCACGACAAGTTGCTAAGAATTGTGCTTGACAAACTTGAACATGCTGGCTTAACTATTAGTTTACAGAAGTGTAAATTTTGTCAATCAGAAGTGGATTACCTTGGGCACACATTATCTCAAGAAGGTATTAAACCCAAGCTCAAATTAGTGGAGGACTTAGAGAAAGCTCCTATACCACAAGATAAAGATCAATTAAGGTCATTTCTAGGACTCGCCGAGTATTACTCGAGGTTCATTCATAATTTTTCGCATTGTGTGTTCCCTCTGCATGAACTGATGAAGAAGAATGTGACCTTTGTATGGTCTGATAATTGTCAACGTGCTTTCGATGAGGTGAAGGTAGCTGTTGCAAAAGCTACTGCTTTGAAGCCTTTCAATCCCAAGGATAAGTGCATCATCGTAACTGATGCCAGTGGATACGGATTGGGAGCGGTATTAATGCAAATACATGATGGTAAAGAAAGAGTGGTAGCCTTCGCATCACGCACACTCAAGGGAGCTGAAAGCACGTACTCCACCATAGAAAAGGAAACGTTAGCGTGTTGGTGGGGTGTGCAACACTTCCGAAATTTTGTGTGGGGAATTAATTTTGAATTACACACAGACCACAAACCCCTAATAGACATTTTTTCCACAGCGGGTGCAGGCAGAGCCACTCCACGCATCGCTAAATGGATATACTGTTTGCAAGAATTTAATTTCACTCTTAAGTATGTTCCTGGTGTGAGAAACATAAATGCCGATTGTTTGTCACGTCTTCCAGTAGTCAAATTGGACAGTGAGGATCATAATTCAGAGTTTGACGATTGGATAG
This sequence comes from Calotriton arnoldi, assembly GCA_963921515.1. Classification (NCBI taxonomy): domain Eukaryota; kingdom Metazoa; phylum Chordata; class Amphibia; order Caudata; family Salamandridae; genus Calotriton; species Calotriton arnoldi. Next base: position 3,872,511 of record CAWUFW010000581.1, on the reverse strand, counting down.
TGGCAAATTTAGTGGATGTATGTCAGGCCATTGATGAATCCGATTGGAAGCAAGCCAGTTTGGATGATGTTGTGATGAAGAAGGTCATGGAATGTTTACCTATGAATGAAGGATGGAAACTACATGACGACATGTTGCAATATAAGGAAGTATGGAGCGAATTATCGGTAGTGAAGGGAATTTTGAGGAGAAATGACAAACTAGTGGTTCCTGTAACCATGAGACCCAGATTAATAGAACTATTACACGAGGGCCATGGTGGTATGACCGGCATGAAGAGAAAAGCTAGAGATGATTTCTGGTGGCCGGGTATGGACAGGCAAATCGAGAGATTTGTAAGAGAATGTGTAGCATGTTCACGCAGTGACAAGGCTCATGTAGTACAGGAAACTCCCATTCATCATGTGAAATGGCCAGGGCATGCATGGGAAAGAGTGGCTATAGATATATGCGGTCCTTTCGAGATTTTAGGTGTTGGTTGTAAGTATGCAATCGTATTAATGGACTACTTCTCAAAATGGCCTGAGGTAACTTTTGTGCGTGAAGTAAAACCAACAGTGTAATTGATTTTTGTGAAGAAATTTTTCGGAGAGAAGGATGTCCCGCAGAAATTCTGTCTGATAATGGCCCCCAATTTGTATCTAATGAGTTTGGAGAATTTCTTAGAAAATGGGGCATCAAACAACTTAAAACACCTGTCTATCATCCAAGAGGAAATGGTTTGATTGAGCGCTTCAACCGCGTCCTAGGTGAGTGCATCCAGATGGCTGTACATAGCAATGTTTGTTGGAAGAGTCTTGTAAAAAAAATGCTGTGGAATTACAGAACTACTCCACATTCTGTAACGGGGAAACACCATTTTGTTTACTGAAAGGTAGAGTTCCTTGTTCCATAACAGTTCCTGCGTGGATGGGGAGAAGTGGAAAGAAATTGGTCAATGAAAGTGCCATAAGAACAAAAGTGGAAAATTACCAAAGTTCGTACGAGCGGAGACATAATGATAAGTTAATCAAAAAACCGAGGATGTTTGAGTTGGGTATGTATGTAAGAGTACAAATAGGAACCACTCATTGTAAAGGTAGTTCCAAACTGTCTGATCCTAAGAAGATTTTATTAATCAGGGGTGACCTTCTGAAACTTTCTGATGGGAAGTGGTGGATTGCCAATCGTGTTGCCAAATGTAGTGAAACTGAGGTTCGTGAGTGGTTGAAACCGAAACAGGTTAAGTCCAGATCTATTGATAGAGATGAGTTCAATGATATTCCAATCAGAGAATCCAATGTTCCTAACAGAGAGCCTAGTGCTCGTTCTAAAATACCGCCTAAGAAGTTTAAAGATTACATTTGTAATTAGTTATAACATTCTCCTCAGCCTTATCTTGATTTGTTAAGGGAAGAGGATATGTTGTGTTCTATTGCTTATGTCATGTTCCTCATGACAGCTGCATCCTAGCAACTGCATGCTTCCACTACTGGAATCCTGGTATGTTGGAGTCCAGGAGACGGAGGCGGAGGTTGCTCTGGATGGTCGGCTGTTGGGGGTTGTTACTCTTAATCAAATAAAGCACTTTAAAGAAGAAAGCGGTGTCCCTCCTTCACAAAAGCTCTGTCCATCATCTCCTTGTGTTTGCTTTGTTCACCCTGGGCGTATGGCAGACAAATTAGAAACCAAGTGTGAAGACTGCGCAGTCCATAGCTGTTCTGTACATCACTGTTGTCTACCTTGAAGGAAGCTCTAAAGGACACATTAAAGTGTTCTCCAGGGCTGCCATGGGATTTTTTTTATGAGGCTCTTGGATTCTCACTTCATGCTTTGATAGTAAAAAAGAGGCTCAGTGCTACATGTTTTAATGGATTTGACTAGTATGTAGAACATGATATTCAGCGCTGTTTCATGCGTCCTTAATGTGATGTCCTTTAGATGCGTAAATAATACCAATTTTTTCTAACATTAATGTATAATAGTTTTTCTCGGTGCTGTGGTATCTTCATTTTGACACTGAGTGGATTGGTTAAAAAGCAATTCCCACGCGACATACAGTAATAATTTCCCACAGCAGACCAGCTCTCCAGAAACTATCCTGAGCCATTTGGCACGTTCATGTGCCTCATCTGGGGGATGGTCTGGCTGGTGCTCTCCTGTTGCCGGGTCTCCCTGGAGGACTGGCTGCTGAAGCCCCTATCCTGCTGCAAGTAGTCTGTGTGCATGGAGTGCCTGAAGTGCTACCTGGGCGCGCAAGCAAGTGGTGCTGGGGTGAGAGTTTCTGGACCCAGATTAGCCGAGCCCCCCTTCACTAAGTTGTCAGTGGTCGAAGTCGTCAGTGGTCAAACTGGGCGGGTTCTGAGGGGCACGATGTGCCCAAAATGTAAGTGTGGGGTCCATAGCTGAAGCACACTTTGAACATTGTGGCAATGGGGTCCAAACCCCCATCATCACAGTGACCAAAAGGTAAGTGTGGGGTCCATAGCTGAAGCACATTTTGAACATTGTGGCAATGGGGTCCAAACCCCCATCATCACAGTGACCAAAATGTAAGTGTGGGGTCCATAGCTGAAGCACATTTTGAACATTGTGGCAATGGGGTCCAAACCCCCATCATCACAGTGACCAAAAGGTAAGTGTTGACAAAGAAAGAGGTGCAACTGCCAAACTGCATGGATGATACCTGGTCACAGAACAACAAACACATCAGTGGGAAAGTAGTGTATGTGTCCCATTGCAACATAAATTGGGGGAGCCAAATACTGCAGTGCAAATAAGACATACCTTTGGCCATGTGCAGACAAACAACACCCATGGGGGCTGACACTGTCAACATTCATCAATGACACAATGACATAAGTGACCATCAGAATGCAGACCCACATATTTGCACCAATGGGCACACACATGCAGATACCCTGTGGAGACTGCAGATGTGAGGTGAACAGATACCATACCATGGCAGCAATGGGACACACAAACCATGATCATTGTGCTGACCGATGACCTAGGAGTCCCAGGGACAGCAGGGGATACCCACCAAACTACATACAGCCAATGGCACACCCAAGATATGCCAATGCAGTGGTGCAGATGCACAAACACAAACAGGCAGACCCACACTGCACATCATACACAACAGGTGAGGGGGGGGGGTGCCAGTGTCCCCAGGCAATCACACAACACATGAGGAGACCTGAATACCAATCATACCGACGTGCATACAGTGCCACACAAAGGTAACTCATGGATCCAAATCCCCTATGTGGGCAAGCAGGCATTGTCAGATGAGAGGGAGCACAAATCACACATGTCACACAGGCACGTAGGGACAGCAACTGACACAGCAAGACACAGACACACCACAGCACCACCCCCAGGGCCCCCACAATGTGGTGACCCTGGGCTGCATTACAATCCCACTGTGATGACAAAGCTAAATGTGGTTCACACTGTGAACCACAGTCATGTGTCCTGAGCAACTAACTACCATCACACCTACACAAGCACAAATCAAACAGCATGGCCAGTAAGCCAAGGCCAACATGGAGGCAGGGGCCTAGCCGGGCAACAACTCTCATCTGCACACACTCAACACCACACCCCTCGACCTCCAACAATGTGCAGCAGTGAAGCACACATGCACTGGTGACATTGCACATGCACCCATGACTATTCCAGGGTGGTGGGTGGGAACCAAGGTGCAGAAACACATCACACATGGACACTCAACAAGACTCCTGAATGTCTGACACACTGCACACTACGCTGTACATGGACATGACGGCAATACCACACCAACCAATGGGATCCCAGCCACAGTCACACACCAATGAAGAAGCCAAGGTCACCCACAAAGAACACACATAGACAACAACCAACATTGCAGCCCAGACCCTGAGGAGTGCCAGCAGTCACACACACAACGTGTCACAATCACTGAAAGATAACACAAACTGGAAATCACATGACAGGGGCAAACAACAAGTGCCAAGGGGAAACCTGACTGTGACCCATCTGCGTCTGCACACAAACTCAGCCCTGACAGCAAACACACCTATGGGTGACACCCTGATGACCAGTAATGTGCCATGCACCCACATCACAGAGAACCCAGGGCGAAGACTTTGGGGGAACATAGGTCAACTCAGCTAGCATCACAAACAGGTACAACACTAGGGATCACAGCATGCACAGCTAAACGGAAGTGAACACACAGACATGCACATACAACACACACCTTGGGCGCAGGCAATGTCACAGGAGTACACACTGCCATGAGGGGACTCCACTCCTGTGTGAGGAAAGCTGTGCCATATGTTGCCTCAGTAGGGCCTCATCATGTCAGCTGAGCACTTGGTCACACAATCAACAATTAGCACCAAATGAGGGCTCCCGTAACATCAGCCTGGTCATGGAAGTGCCAACGGAATCATCAGCACAGATCCAACACACTTGTATAGCAATGTTGCACTGACAACACAGATGAGTCCTTCCCCATTGATGCCCAAACCTGCATGTCCACTGGAGATGGCCACACGGTCAGGGAAGTAGACGAATTGAACAATGGCAGGCACAACAGATGTGCAGGGGTGGAAGCCACAGATGTGAAATAGCCAATCTAAGTAGGAAATCCCATTGCCAAATACTGAACACATGACACCCTCAGATGCTGCTATGGATGACATGGATACACCACAGGATAGGACACATTCCCCCTGGACCACATGGGTTCCTGCACAGTAACACTTCATTATCATGAGACCAAATATCACCATCACTGCAGCAAGGGCATGGTTAGCATCATCAACATCATGTACATCAGAAGCAAAAGCACTAGAGAACAGAAAGTTGCTTTATTCAGCATATGTGGCATTAAAAGTAGAAGTCCGGTAGAAAATAAACAAAGGCCAGTGGCCAGTCCATCAACAAAGTCACAAGTGGGTGACAGTGGCAGATGCCACCCTACACATGCCTGCACAAAACCAGGGACAATCCACTAGGAGGGGCAACCGGGGGGTAGGCCAGGCACCGCAGGGACAGGATCAGGGCTCACCAGGAGGAAGCAGGGAAGGGGTGTTGGGTGCTGGAGAGCCACTGACAACTGCAGTGGAGGTGTCTGACATGGTGTGTGCCGGCACAACTGGGGGCATGGCTCAGATGTTGTGGGTGCCGGCACGACTGCAGTGGACCCTGCAGATGGAGTGGACAGGTCCACCACTGCAGTGCCCAAGTCAGACAGGGTGGTAGTGGACTCCACTGCAGTGCCTACCACCAGGGGGAGGAGAATGGGGAACAGGCAAGGTGGGCTGGACAGAGGGGGAGGACACCCTCACCACATCAGTGGCACAGACAAGCGCAGCGGGGGTGTGGTGCCGGGAGAGCAAGTTGCAGGGGGAGAAGGCCGGAGCCTCTTGGGGATGGTATATCTGTGGGTGGGGGAACCTGGGGCAGGGTGTGGTGGGGGCACCTGTGGAGTGGGGGCCTGAGGGATGGAGGAAGGAGACCTGGTGCTTGAGCTGCAGGGCGGCGGCGGGGTCTTGCTCTTACCACTCCGGGGGGACTTGCGGGTGGGGGCCTCAGTCTGTCTGCGCCTGGGGGAGGGTGTCCGGGGGCGAGGGGCACTCTGCTCCGTGTGGGGGGCTTCTTCTTCCCCCTGGATGCTGGAGCAGCTGGATCGGAGGGGAAGAGGCCGAGGTCACTGAGGAAGAGGCGCTGGGTCTTTGGGGTTGCAGGTGAGGCAAGGGAGGGTGCTTTGGAGGGAGAGGCAACTGAGGACTGCGCAGTGCCCGTGGATGCGTGTGTGTGTACCAGGGCCCCATCCCCTGTGAGTCTGGTTTCAGTCCCCTGACTGTGCGTGCGTGTGCGTTTTGTTTGTGGCGTGTGTGTCTGTGTGCTGGACGTGTGTGTGCTGGTGTGTGCCTGTGCCGGTGTGTGTGTGCTTGGGACGGGTAAGGTGCTGGGGAGTGTGGATGGAGCAGAGGCAGGAGGGGTGAGGGACTGTCTGAGGAGGGACACTGCTGCCGTCAGGGAGGAGTCCATGGACCTATTGCCCCTCTGTAGGTCAGACATGCCCGATGAGATGCCCTCCATGAACGACACCAGCTGAGTCAACAGTGCGGTGTGCGCATGGAGGACACTCAGCATGGCTGTCTGCCCTACATGGAGCTGGCGAAGGAGGTACACAGACTCCTCACTCAGGGCAGCAGGGGACACAGGGGCAGGGGGTGCGGTGCCTGGCCCAAAGGAGACACGCTCCCGAACATGGGAGCCTCCACGGACCTGGGGAATGGGAGCCGATGGGAGGGCGGTGGTGGTGCTGGTGGTGGCGGGGACAGCAACACTAGCTGGGGTGTGGTGGCTGCTGACACCCGCCTCCATAAGGGAGTCATCCTCCGAGTTGCTCTGGTCCTCAGCTGAGGTGGATGGTGCTGAGGACTCCTCGGTGTGGCTCCCCTCGCCCTCCGTGCCACTGGGTCCCTCTGACCACTCCTCGGCTGCTGACCTAGTCTGGCTCTCTGGCTCCTCCTGGTCCGTGGAGCTGTCCCCTTCCGTGGCCGTGGATGTATCTGCAAACAATGGGGAAACAGACAGACATCAGTCACCTGCACCAAACGCACACACCACTGTGAGCACAGCACATTACAGAGCAAGCCCTGGCATCATTAGTTGTACATTGCTAAAAGTGCCCTAACTGAACAGGAGAAGCCAATTGTCAGTCTGATGCCAAGCATGGCACTCACATCCCACATGGCCTTGCACCCATCTGTCTGGTGTCTGTTGGATTGCAACACCCCAGTGTGGACACATGCACCAAGGACACAGTAGTTGGACAGTGCAGAGGACACGGTGTGGCATGTGGACATGCACACATCACAGCTCTTGCCACTGAGTCAGTACAGGTTTCCGGATGAAAGGGATGCCCAGAGTCAAATAGGAAATGCATGTGATGCATACCAGCGACAGACACCATGATGCACCCATGTCCTGATAGCCATCGCCACAATGGTGTGCATGTAGCACATGTCACTCCCCTGCAGGACCACCAATAAGTTGACACATGCCATGGCAGAGCCATGACTGCTAAGTCATACATCACTGTCTCAGTGATGTATGACTTGGCAGCCAGACAACAACACTATGCACTGTGTCACAATAGTAGGTCATGGGGAATGCAAGTCCTGGAGCTGCACAAGTGCACATGTACATCCCCCGCACAACACATCATCTTAACCCTCATCTGTCCAGGTCATACCTATTGGACATATGGGAGACCTGTGACACTACCCTCTGAACCTGAGCCCCTCACAATTTGCTGTGAATGGGGAACAGCTGCCTGAACTTCACATTCGCATACCCCAGTCTGCACGGGCAGCTGATCAAACACCTATGTGACACACAAGTATCGTCTCCTATGGTCACATCTCCAGGGGCATGCTGAGCCCCTACCAAGAAACACCCCAGCAGTCCTGGCAACTAATCCACAGCACACTGACACAGAGGCAGACACCTGAGGGGTCAAATCACTGCGCACAATGTGTCAGCTGATACACGGGAGTGGGAGTACAGGGTGCATTGCATGGCCTGGAGTAGGCATGACTGTCCTGCTCCACATGAATGAGGGATGAGCCCTGGACAGTGGATAGCTGGCTATGTATGTGTGACACACGTAATCTGCACACTCCTGGGACCCAAACATTGTTCCCACCCGCTGCATGGGCGTGTGCCACATACCCCAGGCACATGTGGTGGCTCAGCTCAGCAAGTGGACCGCATATCAAAGCAACACGCAGATTACATGTCCGAACACAGACGTTGTGTGAACAATGGACCCACCCATGATGCCCACAACAGAGTTAGGGAAACAGATGCTGTCCCCCACCTTTAGTGAAGCAAACTGCAAGGACACAGTCCCAAGTGACACAATTCCCTGAATGTAAGGGCCACACCTGGGTATCAGATGAGCAGTGGGCAGTGCACAATAGAGGGACATGGCTCCTGGACAACATGACTGCTGCACTGTGGCAGTTGAACCAGGCCAGAGGAGGGCACAAAGCATGTAATACAGAGTTCACAGTGCAGTCTTTGACTCACCCCCTCCTTGCTGCTGTCTGGCCTTCAGCTGCCCATCCAGGTCTGGAAACACCACCGCCAGGATCTGGAGCATGTGGGGGTCAGGGTCCGTGTTCCGCCCCTCCTGCGAGGAGGCGACAGCTTCAGCTGGACCCGTGCAATCCTCCGGGTCCAGCCCCGAAGATCCTTCCACCTCTTCTGGCAGTTGCGGATCCGGCGCTTGTAGACCCCCACGGACCGGACGGCCCGGACGATGTCCTTCCAGATCTCCTGCTTCCGATGGGCATTAACCTGTCAGGATGACAAAGTGAAAAGGCCATTACTACACATGCAACATATCCGTGCATGACACAGTTGTATATACATGTCTCAATCACAGGGGCACATGATGTACACAGGCAGTGCAAAGCTGCCCATGGACAGTTTGCCAGACGTCACTACATGGTATCATTGCATGGGAAGTAAAACCTTGTTCAAATGCACTGTCACTGTACCATACCTGTCCAGTGCATGTCACTACACACTATGAGGGGGTGACAACTACTCAGTGAGCCTGCTAGCCAGTGGCGTGCAGACTTTCAGCCTTGCTAGTCAGACAATATGCACATTCAGAAAGGCAGTGCACAGAACACTCACCTGCTCCCCTGGTGTCCCATACAGCTTGCTGTACTGTGGAAGTAGGCTGTCCAGCAGGGCCTGGTTCTCCTCAAGGCTGAAGGCTGGGGCTCTCTCCACAGTACGTGCCATTGCAGGGTCCAGAGGGGCAGAGACAGCAGCAGTGCAGTGGCAGATGTCGTCCTGGAGCATGTAGTGCAGGCAAGTGAGCTCTCAGGGGAACAGCCAGCAATATATATGTGCTGGAGAGGCAGATACTGTCCCTTGTGTCCAAAGTGATAGGTCCAAGTCGTTTGCATCTTCTGAATCTGGCCAATCCATGGAATAGCAGCACCAAAACACGCCCACAGCATCCTTCAAATCTTCAACTTCATGACATACATGATTTTGCAACATTGTTGTGTGTGACCAACTGATTTTCCAGCAACCGACTCGTTCGAAATTCGAAAACGCGTCCGTTGCCAGGCAAGCCCATTGTCAATGGGTGCGCACCGATCGGTCCATTGCGGTACAACACGTACAGGGGTACAACGCGTACCCGCACACATTGAATGCAATGGGCCGGCCGGGGGCACCGATCGGTCCATTGCAGTTCAACCCGTACAGGGGTACAACGCGTACCCGCACACATTGAATGCAATGGGCCGGCCGGGGGCACCGATCGGTCCATTGCAGTACAACGCGTACAGGGGTACAACGCGTACAGGGGTACAACGCGTACCCGCACACATTGAATGCAATGGGCCGGCCAGGGGCACCGATCGGTCCATTGCAGTACAACGCGTACAGGGGTACAACGCGTACAGGGGTACAACGCGTACCCTCACACATTGAATGCAATGGGCCGGCCGGGGGCACCGATCTGTCCATTGCAGTACAACGCGTACAGGGGTACAACGCGTACCCGCACACATTGAATGCAATGGGCCGGCCGGGGGCACCGATCGGTCCATTGCAGTACAACGCGTACAGGGGTACAACGCGTACAGGGGTACAACGCGTACCCGCACACATTGAATGCAATGGGCCGGCCGGGGCACTGATCGGTCCATTGCAGTTCAACGCGTACAGGGGTACAACGCGTGCCCGCACACATTGAATGCAATGGGCCGGCCGGGGGCACCGATCGGTCCATTGCAGTACAGCTGCGTACAGGGGTACAACGGCGTACCCGCACACATTGAATGCAATGGGCCGGCCGGGGCACCGATCGGTCCATTGCAGTACAACGCCGTACAGGGGTACAACGCGTACAGGGTACAACGCGTGCCCGCGCACATTGAATGCAATGGGCCGGCCGGGGCACCGACCGGTCCATTGCAGTACAACGCGTACAGGGGTACAACGCGTACTGGGGTACAACGCGTACAGGGGTACAACGCGTACCACGACACATTGAATGCAATGGGCCGGCCGGGGCACCGATCGGTCCATTGCTGTTCAACGCATCACTGTACATGTGACTGGCATATGTCAGCATGCCTGTCTCAGATGGACATATGCCAGCCACAGATAGCTCCCAGGGAGTGAGGGGCACACCTACATCACGACAGCCTGTCCAAACTTTATCATAAGGCATGTAAGGCTGCATTTCCTATTGTGTGTATGTTGGTGTACATGTTGTCCTGTGGGTGTCACCTGTGGGCAGCCACCCCCAGGCTGTGCACGTGTTCATGGGGACAGGATCCTGGGTGTTACGTGTACATGACCACTGTGATGTGCAACTGTTCATATCTGTGCATGTGCCATGGTCACATTTCACGGTGGTGTATGTGTATGTCATGTCACATACCCCGTGAGTCCCATGTGGGACGGTATGTTTGAGCCAGGGTGTCCCAGTGGCACAATAGTGATGGTCCTCCACAGTCTTGTGCATGTAGTGTTTACAATGTCTCTGATTTCATGTGCACAATGGGAGACAGTCTCCACATCCAGGTTGTGTGTGCATGGACTTTGATGTAGTGCGTGTGTGTGTCACAGACGTCCATTTCTGTCCTGCCGTGGCAAGTGGGGCCACTACCTGTGGGGGTCATGGTTGTTTTGCTGTGGTGTATACATGATACTCCATGTAATGCCAGTGTCCATGTGGCAATACAGGGTCCCTGGGAATGTACCTGTCATTGAGCTGTGGTGCCTGGGGCACATCTGTCCTCACATGTCACTGTGGGGGGTGATTGTGACACAGCAGCAGGAGATGGGAACTGTGACACGGCCTCATGATATCCAATGGGCCAACCTGGGACTAATTGATGCCACCTGTTGGACCGTGTTGACAGATGTTGGCCATGTTATGTTATGTTATGTTATGGGAATTTTTAGAGCGCACGATTACCCGGAGGTGTCCTGGCGCTTATTACTACTCCCTGAGGCTGAGCTGAAAAATGAGGATTATTTATCAAAAAGCCAGGTCTTTAACCCCTTCCTGAATGCTAGAAGACTAGTAGCATTTCTCAAATAGAATGGCAATTCATTCCAAGCCTTTGCTGCACACAAAGAGAAACTTCTACCTCCCCATTGAGCTTTTTTGTTAGTGGGACTGCCACCAACTTAGCTCCTAAGGATCTAAGAGTTCTTGCTGGTGTGTACCATTGAAACTGTCGCCTCAAATGCTCTGGTCCTAAGCCCTGAAGTGCTTTAAAGACCATACACAAAGATTTGAACTGTACCTGGTTCCTCACCGGGAGCCAGTGTAGACTTTAATCTCCTTGGAGATGGGAGAAAACTTGGAGGTGCCCGTGAGTAATCTGGCCGCAGCATTTTGTAGCAGCTGAAGCCTATACAGAAATCTTTGTTGTATATTTAAGTATAGGCTATTACAGTAGTCTAGTCTTGACATAACCAATGCTGTGACTACCGTTTGCCTGGTCTCTAAAGGTAAAAACCTCAGTACCTTCTTAACAGTTCTGAGAACATATACTGTTGTTGAGGTTACTGCATTTACTTGGGCCCCAAAGGAGAGTTTCTCATCCAGGATTATACCCAAATTTTTCACCTTTTTGAGGGGTAGGGAGAGACCCCATGGATGCAGGCCACCAGTTAGGCGTCCAAAAATTAAGATCATTCCCAAACAGCATTACCTCCGTTTTTCCTGAATTCAATTTCAGGCAGTTCTCTGCCATCCATCTCCCTACCGATTCCATACAGTCCTGAAACCGTTTCTCTAATCCCAGTTCTTGGCCAGGTAATAGAGACACCACAATTTGTGTGTCATCGGCATAAGAAGTGAGACCAAACCCATATGCACTGATGACAGGGGCCAATGATGAGACATACACATTAAAGAGTGTGGGGCTCAAAGATGACCCCTGCGGTACCCCACAAGGCAATGCAAAGGGCTTGGACTGAAATTTACCTAGGGATACAATCTGTCTCCTGTCTGATGAAAAGGATTTAAGAAGATCCCACGCTTTTCCCTGGACCCCACAAGCCCTGAGTCGGTCCATCAGAATCTTATGATGGACCGTATCAAAGGCCGCGGACAGATCCAATAAAATCAAGGCTGCCCTGCCTCCTCGATCCACGGCTTCCCTAATCTCCTCGGTGGCTTTAATGAGCGCGGACTCAGTGCTATGTCCCTCTCTGAAACCATATTGAGAGGGGTCCAATGCTTGAACCTCTGCCAGAAAAGCACTGAGTTGACGATTCATACATTTTTCCACCATTTTTGCGGGAAGAGGGAGCCGAGAAATCGGGCGGAAGTTGTTGGGACCATACATGTCCTTCCGGAACTGCACACTTCATGTAGTTGTGCCTCATAATGATGTATGTTGGGATATTGAGTGTGTTCAATGCCGCATATGTGGGGTGACTGACAATCTTGCTTACTTCTCCTCTGCACTGCAGGGCTCCTGCTGTCCATCGACCATTCCCAGACCTGGCAATGATGGTGGAACGGGACAGCATCCGACGGTACCGCTTCACCAGGCAGCTGATTGAGGATTTGGAGGTGCAGTTGTCCCCACATTTGCAGCCTGGCCGGCCGTATCCTACAGCGCTGACCCCCAAGGTGAAGGTGATGGCAGCCCTACACTTCTTTGCCACCGGTACCTTCCAACATACTGTGGCGACTGCTGGTGGGATGTCACAGACCATGTTGAGCCGTGTGCTCCGCAATGTTTTGGCGGCAATGTTGCTATTCCTGAACCGGTACATCTATTTCCCTAGACTGCGACGACTCACTGACGTGAAGAGTGACTTTTATGCCCTGGGGAGGATGCCGCATGTCATTGGCTCCATTGATGGGACACATGTGGCTTTGGTACCACCACAGGCCCAGGAGCAGGCCTACAGGAACCGCAAGTACTACCACTCGGTCAATGCACTGGTGGTGTGTCTTGCAGACATGACCATCACACACGTGTGTGCCCGTTTCCCTGGTTCAGCACATGATGCCTTTGTGATGAGGAGTAGTCGCATCCCCAGGATGATGGCACAGATGCAGAACCAGCGTGCCTGGCTTGTCGGTGTGTACTGACTTTGTGCCATTGTGTGTGATCTGATCTGTAGTATTCCGCCCACTTTTCCAAGTCAGCTAATGTGCACTTGTCTGTCCGTAGGTGGCTCGGGATACCCCAACATGCTGTGGTTGCTGACACCCCTCAGCAACCCTGTGACACCAGCCCAGATGCGCTACAATGAGGCACATGGTCGGACCAGGAGAGTGATTGAGCGGACATTTGGTCTCCTGAAGAGCCGCTTCCGCTGCCTGGACAAGACCGGAGGGTCCCTCCCATATGCCCCTGCGAAAGTGTGCAAGATTATCATCGTCTGCTGCATGCTCCACAACCTGGCAGTGCGGAAGGAGTTGCCTCTCATCCAGGATGACAATGACCAACATCCGCCACCTGTGGAGGATCCTGGCCTGGACCACGATGCCAGTGACGATGATGATGATGATGATGATGGTGATGTCCGCACACAGCTCATCACCAACTTCTTTAGCTGAATGTGAGTATCCTGAGGTGTCATGTCAATGATGTGAGTTGGCATGATGTGTAGGTGGTGCTCTGGTGCTGTTGGAGTGTGTCCATGGGCTACTTGACTGGATGTGTGTTGCGATGTGTGCTTACAGGTGGGCTGTACTCCCCAACAGTGTTGACATGCTAACTTGGTTCTGGGTGGGTATCTTGTAACATGTATTGTGCATGAGTTTTGCTGTTCTGTCCTGTACTCCATTGCTTTTGACTGTGTGTCATTTCTGTCCTTCACAGGGTACTTTCAGATTCGTTTGGTCAACTGTGTCCACCGACGACGTGATTGCACTTCCAGGCTGGTAGCTGTTGTGTCCCTACAGGTGATGTGCGCCACACCCATGGACTTCCTTCCGTCTACAGTTGTTGACTGTGTGCCCGCTGCCAGGTGGGATTACCTTGCATCTGTAGTGGTTACGACATGTTGCAACTGTGTAATAAACCTGTGCTTCACTTTGTGATGTGCGTTGTCTGTGGTCACACATTTGACTGCCATTTGCTTACTGCACCTGTGGGCTACTTGACTACAACTGGGAATGGGTGTGGTGTCTGTGCATTGCACCGTCTTCCCTGGCAACATCAGTGTAGGCAATGAGTCAGATGGCCTAGGTGTGTATGTGTTGTGTAGCCCTGGTGGTGTGTCTCCCTCATATGTGTCACGTTGCCTTTACTCACATGCCTGTGTTGTCCTTGCTGTTGCAGTTTGCATACACAGTGTAATTTTGCAGTTCATCATCCCCATAACAGCACCCACGTTGGAATCACAACAGAGGCAAGTATGGTGTATTAGTGTGTTTATTGTGATACATTTGTGTGAATAGTGCATAGGATGGGTAGTGCTGTACATAAATCTTGCAATCCGAAGTTCCTAGGTGAATTGAAAGTCCTGGTAGACAGAATCCCCAGTATCGGGCCACAGTTGTCTGACACATTGGTCCAACTTGTACTCCCCATGCAATGTGTGGGAGTAGTGTTGCCGTCAACAGGGTGAACAGTCTGTGCACAAAGGTGAACATCCAGAACAGGTTCAGGCTTCCTGGGAGTTGCGCTTGGCCATCGGCCTCTCACTTGCCCCTCCTCGGACGACCCCTCTTCTTGGGGGGGCCCCTCAAGTACAGGCTGCTGCGGTGCAGGGGACTCTCCGCCAGAGTCATCCTCCCTCCCTGTGGCAGTTGCAGTTTGTTCGGCACCAGATGTTGTTGGCACACAGGGAGGTGTGGACTGGTTGCTGTTCATCTGGCGGAGGCATTGTAAAATGTCCCTGTGCACCGCCGTCATCTCATGCAGTGCATCCCACTTGGACTACACGCGGGACATGTGTGAGTCCACGCAGGACATGTGTGACTCCACGTGGGACATGTGGGAGTCCAAGCGGGCATGATGGGCAGCCTGCTGCTGTTTCATGTCTCTGAGGAGCCCCACTACCTGGCTGAGGTCTCCGGTGCTGGACTGGTACGCATCAGCTATGCGTACCAGTTGTGGGTCATCATGCACACCAGCAACGTCTGCAAGCAGCGACCTCTGTCTCCCACCCCTCCCACCACCCCTGCTGACATGTGCAGTGTGTGCAGTGGCACGCACAGATAACCCTGGTCCACCTTGGGGGTTGGTGGTGGTGGTGGGGTCCATGGCCCCAGGTTGGTCCAGGGTCCCTGTGCTGGTGTTGCTCCTTGTTCTGTCCATTTCGGCAGGGATGGTATTTGTGGTGACAGTCGTTGGAGGGGTGGGTGCAGGGGGTGCAGCTGGTGGTCCTGCTGGTGCTGCAGCTGGTGGTCCTGCTGGTGCTGCATGTAGACTTGCACCGGATGTGCCAGGTTGGTCTTCATCGTCCGAGGAGGACAGAGGCTGTACGACGCCAGTGAGCTCCGCATCCTCTTGAGCCTGGGACTGGGACTCCTCAGCGTCTGCTGCTGTGTCCCCATCATCACCTGTTTTTGGGAGACACACACAATGTATGTTATGTTTCTGCAGGCATCAATGGTTGACACACATGACAGTTGTGACTGTGCCTCTGGGTGCGGGCCTGTACATTGCATTGTCCTAAGTCGTCACAGTCAGGGGTTGATATTGGTGTGGCACATTGTCCTGCATTATTTGGGCATTTCTATGTATTTTTTGGGGTGTGAACATGGTCTGCATTGGTTGTGTTTGGTTGACAGCCGGCCCTCCTTCCCACCCACCCAGCCAGTCAGTTATCCCACCATGGAACGTGCTTGCATTGCAGGGAGTGGAAGTTGTCTCTCAGGATGTCAGTCAGTGGTGTCCTGCTGTTTGTTGGTGCACAGTTGCCAGCAGGGCCTTGTGCTCCCCACAGCAGTAGCCAGTGTCAGCCATCTTGTGAGTCCTTCTCCACTCCCTGTGATGTGAGCATGGTTCAGGGTGGTGTTGATGGGACAGTTGTGGGGGTGAGCTATGTCTGTGACTACGACTCCCATCATGCTATTGCCTCCACCCCACTTCCCAGCATTCCCATACTTACTTGCTTTTGTGGGGAGTTCAGTGTGTGTGGGTGTGAGAGCAATGGCAAGATGGCTGACAGTGGTGTCCTGCTGTTGGTTGGTGTGCAGTACCCAGCATGCCCTTGTGCTCCCCACGACACAGCAACAGTGTCAGACATCTTTGATGGGCCTTTCCACTCTCTGTGGGATGTGCATGCGTGAGTGTGAGCTTGCTGGGCCATGTGGTGGGGGATGTAGAGCTGTGACTACGACTCCCATCATGCTATTGCCTCCACCCCCTTCCCAGCATGCCCATGCTTCCTTCCTTTTGACTCTGCTTCCCTGTGGGGTGGGCTGGCTGTGCTGACAGGATGGCTGGGAGTGTTGTCCTGGCAGTTGTTTGGCTAAAAGTCCCAAGAGTGGCCCTGTGCTTCACACAACATAACCCAGGGTGGTGGTTCTTTGTGGGATCTTGTGTTAGGATGGGGGGCATTGCATTCTACCAGGTGGGTTCTGTGGAGTTTGTGTTGGGGGGGGGGGTGAGGGGAGGTGCTTGTGACTATGGTCAGTGCAGCAAGTCCTCCTTCCCACCCAGCCAGCCAGATATCCCACCATGGAACGTGCTTGCATTGCAGGGAGTGGAAGTTGTCTCTCAGGATGTCAGTCAGTGGTGTCCCTCTGTTTGTTGGTGCACAGTTGCCAGCAGGGCCTTGTGCTCCCCACAGCAGTAGCCAGTGTCAGCCATCTTGTGAGTCCTTCTCCACTCCCTGTGATGTGAGCATGGTTCAGGGTGGTGTTGACGGGACAGTTGTGGGGGTGACCAATATCAGGGACTACGACTCCCATCATGCTATTGCCTCCACCCCCTTCCCAGCATGCCCATGCTTCCTTCCTTTTGACTCTGCTTCCCTGTGGGGTGGGCTGGCTGTGCTGACAGGATGGCTGGGAGTGTTGTCCTGGCAGTTGTTTGGCTAAAAGTCCCAAGAGTGTCCCTGTGCTTCACACAACATAACCCAGGGTGGTGGTTCTTTGTGGGATCTTGTGTTAGGATGGGGGCATTGCATTCTACCAGGTGGGTTCTGTGGAGTTTGTGTTGGGGTGTGTGTGAGGGGAGGTGCTTGTGACTATGGTCAGTGCTGCAAGTCCTCCTTCCCACCCACCCAGCCAGCCAGTTATCCCACCATGGAACGTGCTTGCATTGCAGGGAGTGGAAGTTGTCTCTCAGGATGTCAGTCAGTGGTGTCCTGCTGTTTGTTGGTGCACAGTTGCCAGCAGGGCCTTGTGCTCCCCACAGCAGTTGCCAGTGTCAGCCATCTTGTGAGTCCTTCTCCACTCCCTGTGATGTGAGCATGGTTCAGGGTGGTGTTGATGGGACAGTTGTGGGGGTGACCAATATCAGGGACTACGACTCCCATCATGCTATTGCCTCCACCCCCCTTCCCAGCATGCCCATGCTTCCTTCCTTTTGACTCTGCTTCCCTGTGGGGTGGGCTGGCTGTGCTGACAGGATGGCTGGGAGTGTTGTCCTGGCAGTTGTTTGGCTAAAAGTCCCAAGAGTGTCCCTGTGCTTCACACAACATAACCCAGGGTGGTGGTTCTTTGTGGGATCTTGTGTTAGGATGGGGGGCATTGCATTCTACCAGGTGGGTTCTGTGGAGTTTGTGTTGGGGGGTGTGTGAGGGGAGGTGCTTGTAACTATGGTCAGTGCTGTGAGTCCTCCTTCCCACCCAGCCAGATATCCCACCATGCAACGTGCTTGCATTGCAGGGAGTGGAAGTTGTCTCTCAGGATGTCAGTCAGTGGTGTCCTGCTGTTTGTTGGTGCACAGTTGCCAGCAGGGCCTTGTGCTCCCCACAGCAGTTGCCAGTGTCAGCCATCTTGTGAGTCCTTCTCCACTCCCTGTGATGTGCGCATGGTTCATGGTGGTGTTGATGGGACAGTTGTGGGGGGGCAATATGTGTGACTGCGACTCCCATGATGCTATTGGCTACACTGACTTGGCCAGCATACACAGAATTCCTTCCTTTGAGTGGTCTTCACTGTGTGTTGGTGTTGTTGTGGTGGCTACATGTCTGGATGTGTTTGTTAGTTCTATTTGTGCCACTGCCTAGCTGTAGTTGTAGTTGTGTTTGTACATGTGATGGCACAGTTGGATGTGACTTTTTTGATGGCATGTGTTGTGTTTATCTGACTGACATACACATTTTGGGATGATTCTGTTCTGGTTGCTGTGTAATTGCTATGAGTGCATGGTTTGACTCTCCCCTTGACAGTGATGTGTGTGTGTTTTGTGGCAGTATATTGTGTACATTTGTTGTGTACTCACCAGGCTCTGGGATGTCCTCTAGTCCATATACGCTCACTGGTGGAAGGATGGCCCGCACCTTCTCCTCCCAGGGCCTGAGGTATATTGGCTTGGCAGGAGGGCCACTGCCGGTGTATTGGCTGTTGATGTAGTCTTTTTGAGCAGGTCCCGTACCCTCCTGCGCACGTCATACCACCTGTTCTGGATGTCGCTCTTTGTGCGCCGACATGGTGATTGTGCGTTCACCCTGTTGATGATCCTCTCCCACATCTTGGTTTTCTGGGAGATGGGGGTCTGTTGGACCAGTGTGCCAAACAGCTGTGGCTCTACCCTGAGGATCTCGTCTACCATGACTTCCAATTCACAATCTAGGAACTTGGGATTCTTCTTGGGGGCATGGTGATGGGTGGTGATGGTGAGTGATGTGTGTGTTGGTGTGCAGGTGAGGGTGTGTGAGTGTGTGTTTTGCTGGGTGTATGTGAGGTGGGTATTTGTTGGTGTGCTGATGGTGTGTGGCTTGTGTGAGGGATGAGCTGTGGGTGTGTGGTTGCTTTCTCTTGGGTGCTGGCAGTGGAATGGCATTTGCAAAGGCTCATGGTTGTGATTTGTGTCCTTTATATGGGTGGAGTTGTGGGTGTGTCTTTGTTCTCTGTCCCCATCCCCCAGTATTTATTGGCTTGGTAATTGCTTGTTTGGCCTTTTTTGGGTGATTTTTCCTTTGTACTGTCTGTGTATGTTGGAAACGTTCTTGTGACCGAGTCGGACCCTGCATTTGTCTCGTACGGTCTTCTCCGTTTCGTTCACGCTGTGTATGTGCAGTTTTCTATGCTGCGTACGCGTCGGTCGCGGTGTTTTGTGTTGCTTCGGCTCGGTTTTGTATGCGTGTCGGTCGTACGGCTTGGCCTCCGTCCGACTCGCTCGTGGTTTCGCGCCTTGCATCGTACTTTGCGGTTTGGAGTTCGCGTGTACGTTTCGGTCGGATTTGTTCCGGATGCGTGTCGGTCGGTTGTTTTTCCGAACGGATTGCTGTTTTCCGTGCGGCTCGGTCGGTCGACTTGGGTTCGGTACGTGTTGGTCGGATTTTGCATGCCTTGCATCGTACTTGGCGTGTCGGGCTCCACAGGTACGTGTCGGTCGGTATTATTTCCGGATCCGAGTCGGTCGGTGCTTTTTCCGGCCCGAATCGGAATTGACCCCTAAGTCCAAATATAGAAATCTTCACAGCGGCTTGGACCCAAAGCTATATGATGACGACGCTCCCTCTTCAGAACCCTCCTGCAGCTTTGCCTTGTTGAACTTTACCTTCTCTGAACATTTTTCTCAAAATTTCTTTTAAGTCTGAAGGTAAGTGCTCCACTGCTTGTATCTGTACTGCACTCCATCGCAGTCTGAGTTATATTTCGACTTTGACCCGGTCTTGCACAAATAGATGTCCGTGGTTGCCGCTTGGTTCTTTTAGGTAATAGTTTTTACTAAAATGTTGAAAATTCATAACTTCGGATCTACTGATTGGGTTTTTGTCATTTTGGTGTAAAAAATGTAACAACATTTACTGTTTTTTTAAATTGGTGTGGAATTTTTCTTTTGTTATGTTTTCACTTTATTACTGTTTGTGTCCTGCATACAGACTTTACACATTGCCTCTAAGTTAAGCATGACTGCATTTTGTGCCAAGCTACCCAGGATTAACCACAGGTTAATTTAGTGACTTATTGTGGTTCACACTGCAAGGATTTATGGATGTTGCTTGATCAGAGCTCACACCCCAGTCAATCAACAACCCAATTTCTCACACTTGGTTACACATCATCTTAATACTTCACAATATCTGTTATTTATATGTTTGCTAGGTGTTGGATTTGGCAATCTCTGCATGGTCATCCCCAAACCTTTAGCCTTCACCCTCCTGTTTTCTGAACCAGTTTTGTTGGCTTTTAGGACTTCGAAGACTTTACCACTGCTAACCAGTGCTAAAGTGCTTGTGTTGTCTCCCTTAAACATAGTAAAATTGTTTTACACCCAATATGGCACATTTACTTGTAAATCCCTAGTAAAGTGGTACTACTTGTACCCAGGCCTGTAAATTAAATGCTACTAGTGAGCTTGCAGCACTCAATCACTCAATCAATCAATCAATCAGGGGAATTATAAGCGCACTACTCACCCGTGAGGGTCTCAAGGCGGTGGGCACTCATTGTGCCACCCACTTAAGTAGCCCATTGAACATGTCTCAGGCCTGCCATTGCAGCCTCTGTGTGCTGTTTTGAACTGCCATTTCAGCCTGGCAAGACAAACCTCTTGCCAGGCCCATACCCTCCTTTTTAATACCTATTAGTCATCCCTCTAGACATGTCCTTGTAACTTAAATCTGGCCCCATGTATAAATAATGGACCGTCACACCCAGCTATTCAGTACACCTCTAGACCTGTGGAAGACTCAGAAGAAGGACTGTTGTGATCCTTTGCTGCATGAAGGACTGCCACTCTGCTGCTTTGCTACCCTGCTGCCCTCCTGCCTGAGTGAGAAGGATTGAACCTGCATCTTAAACCCAGGGCCACCAGAGTGACTCCAAGGGACAGAACAGGCTCCAACAACCTTGTACCCAGCACCAAGACTCAACAGGTGTGATTTTTGCCCTACAAAGTGGAACCACGCCATTCCCAGACACTTTGGGGCCGATTCCGATTTCGGCCGGAAGAGCACCGAACGATGGTCGGAGCCCTTCCGACCGAACCGGAACGTGCCGGTCGGATTCCTTTCCGACCGAGCCATTCCGATGGGCTCGGTCGGAAAGGAATCCGACTGGGATTTCCGGATGGCTTACGGCGGGCTCGGAGAACCCGTCCGCCGTCCGGAAATCCTTCAGTACCTCCCGGCCGCCTCTTCACGACCGAGGGAGTACGATGGCAGTATTTCACTGCCTTTTCGTGCCGGTCTTTCCGGCACGAAAAGGCAGTCGGTAACTGTCTTTGGGGGCCCCCAGTAGGGCCCCCATGGGTGCGAGGCCACCGAATGGCGGCCTGGGGGCACCTATGGTGCCCCTCTGTTGATCCCTGCACCCGGTGGCAGGCACCTTGGGGTGCCGGCCACAGGGTGCAGGGATGAACTGCACCCCTGCTTTTCACAATGCAAGCATGCATTCCGCTCGGAATGCATGCTCCCATTGTGAAGTATACGAGTGCGACCGAACAGGGTTCGGTCACATCGTACTTGCAGAGCCGTAACCGACGACAGCAGGTCGGTCGGTTACGGCTCCTGGACGATGTCGGACGGACCTGAGTCCGTCCGACATCGGAATCGGCCCCTTAGAAGTGGATCTGAGGTCTGAGGGTTCTCTGCCAGCCCAGCTATGCTCCCAGCAGCGTCGCGCGACGCATCGCTTTACATAACTCTGCATCGGAACTGCTGAGTGATGCATCCCCGATGCAGGATTTTGCTGATATAAACAGTTGCCAAGGCTGACCAAAAGGTATATAGAGAGCACAAATGATGTGCTATTGAACCAGGTACTGAGCAGATATCCTGCACTACTGGCCAGCAGCTAATAATTCAGAAATTGTTTCCTGCATGTTCAATAGAGGAACACATAGCAGTGAAAAATTGCTAATAAACAAGTGGCCAGGGCACTAACATAGAATCTGTATAGTTTAGCTGGTGAACAGACAAATAGCTGAGTTTTTGTTTTCTAAAGGTATGTGGCAGAGATTCTGCACTATGTGGTTGATGGCAGATTAAAAAGAAGGGAAACTTTACTACTAATGTGGAGGCCCATAAAATATCAGGGATGTTGTACTACTTGCCCGATGACCAGGGAACACTAAAGAAAGCTTTGTGTTTTTCATGGAGTATTGTTGAATGCTATATGTAGGAAGGTGGAATCTGACTATATGGTTGCCCCCACTTTTTTTATGGTGTATTGCTGGTTTATGACTTAGTTGGACTGGGATCCTGCTATTCAGGGCCCCAGTCTATCTGCTTTCTCTGTAAAATGGTTTCCATGTGCCTTAGGCACATCACTGATTGGAATCTGGAGTGCCCTTATAAGTCCCTAGTATATGGTATACTATGTACCAAGGGCATAGGTACCTCAGAGGCCTACCAGGGGCTGCAGCATGTATTATGCCACCCCTGGAAGGCCATCCAAACTGACACCACAGGTCTGCTACTGCAGCCTGGGTAAGGTGGTGCATGCACCCCTTACTGTGATATAGGTTACCTATATCACTAAATACATACACACATATAAACCTATAAGTCACTCCTATGGCAGGCCTTATCAATCCTGAAGGCAGAGTGCGTGGTTCCTATGTGAGAGGGTGCCCTGCATGAGCAGGGCCCTTCTGCAGCGTTCGGAGACCCTTCTCTGATGCTGTTTGTAGTGCAGCCTGACCATATACTCTTAAGCGCATTATAACCTCGCGTTAAATGCTAACTTTGGAATGGCTGCACCGAAACATGTCGTGTTTGGTGTCAAACATCTTGGAATACTACCCCCCGCCAATTCTGGCAGCGGGGGTAGCATTCCACCCTTCTAGAGGGAGAGACATGTTAACCCTGGCCTGGCCGGTAACTTCTTTCTAAAGCCTGGCATCACAAAATGGATGCTGCTGCCACAGACACAAGTCTGGCCTCCTGCTGCTGGACGAAACTCCGGCAGGGGAGGCCTGGACAATAGGTTTCCTGTCCCAGGGAGGTGTGACCACCTCCCCAGACAGGATAATGTATATTGGGGCTGGGCGGGAGCACTTTCGGGTGCTTTGAAGTCCTGCACTGGGGGCACACTTGGTGTCCCTGTGCATACCCCAGTTCAAACCGGATCAGGGGCTTGCAGCCCCTGCTTTGGCGCGAACTGGACAAAGGAAAGGGGTGTAGCCACCCCTCTGCCCTGACCCACCCATAGGTGGGGCCACAGGAGTAGTCCAACCCCTAAACTTGGTATAAGTATAGGAACCCAGTCCTTAGGACTTTAGATTATCCCTGGACGAAACTCTGACACTGAATCCTGGACCTTCGACGCTCTACTCAAGACTAGAGGACAGAAGAATCTCCCTTGGGGTCAAGGAGTGACTCCCCTGCTTGGCAGGCACCAAGAAGCAATTGTCCGGTCTGCATCGCCTAAGCTCCCGTCGGACGCCGAAGTCTTTGCATCACCAGAGGTGGATTTCCAGACTTCCCCGAGGCTGCCCTGAGTCCCCAGCAAAGCTGAGGCCCGTAGCTGTTGTGGGTAACGTGGAACCGTGACCCCTGGACACCGCACGCATTTGCTAGTGCATCCTCTTCTGGGTCTCCCACGAAGTCGTGCTTTGGGCTCCGAGTAGCCCTAGCCTCCAGCACCAACTGCACCGAAGATCACTGGCCTCCACTCCACGAGTGTCCTGTGAGCCAGCTCCATGTGTGACATCTCGAGGCTCCTTCGCGGTCGCTAGCCCGTTGGCTAGTAGCCCTTCACGAAGGCCAATCCTTTTCTTCTTGGGCTCCCTGGTTGCTCCAGGCTTGCCCTCCCTTGCCCTTGCTGGGTGAGTTCCTCAGACCTTGCTGGTCTGCATCATCATCATTCTTCACTTTCATCGAGACTTGCCGTTGCCAAGGCTTGTTGGGTCCAATCCGGTTGCCGACACCTCAGCACTCGACAGACATCGTGTACCAGCCCGAATCCTGCTCCTGGTCGCCGACAACGCCTCCTGGACCTCGTGGCTGAAGAGTCAAGACGACTGTCAACCTACCTGAAGCACTCGACATCGGTGGGCATCCGCTCATCGCCTTCCTGGTCACTGGCTAGTGACCCAGACTCTGTCCCCTCTGCTTTCAGGTTCTTCAGATCTCCGATCCACTCTTGGATCCACCCGGACACTTTCCACTTGGTCGCCAGCAGCACTTTGCAGCAGATCGCCATTCAAATCGACGACGAAACCCGACCCCGAAAGGCACCTATGCACCCGGCTTCCCTGGGTGAGGTAACACGAGTACTCCGGTGCTCCCGTGGGTAGAGACTCTAGAACGACCTAGTTCTCAAAGGGTTTGCTCAAGTCCTCCTTTAAGTGTCCCTTTTCTTTAATTTCCTGATCGCGACTTTCTCCATAGAAGTTAACGGCGTATCGCGGTTGTGTATTTACACTGCACGCGTCCCCCGTGGGTCCCCTGTGTCACTACCTTGGGTGGTTCCTTGTGGTCCAAGCACTTCTAGAGGCTCTAGGCCTAGTGTCTAGTTCAGTCGTGGTTCTTATACCACTTTATTGGTATATGGTTTGAGTACGCCCCTAGGGCCCAAACGTGTATTTGTGCTATTACTGTGTTTAAATAACTTATAACTTGTGTACTTCGAACTCTAGCCTCATAAAGAGACTAGAGGGGTGTGTTTAGCAATAAATACATATATTTTGAATATATACCTGGTGTGGTGCTCTTTCATTTGGTCACTCAAGAGATTATAGACTGGTAAAACAAGCTGCTTTACATTCCTTCAAGACTTAGCCTGAAGGCTGCTCTCCATAGCTACCACTAGGATAGCTTTCAATAAGGTTGTCTTTAACCTATCTCCAATAAGGGGTTGTTTGGACTGGTGCAAGGTGCCCACTATAATTAGTGGACAGCATATGCCAGGCCAACTTCTCACACTATATAATTGATAGTATTTAGTCAGGGACTGGTGTACAAGTGATTTTTTCCTATTTGCCAGCTACATTGCACTTGGTCTCTGTAATTATCTGTTGGAAGTTAATACAAGAGAAACTTCACTATTTACTCGTGGCTGGCTGAATAACTGCGTCCCCAGACACTGTTTCACCGCTGGCCAAATAGTGCAGAATATGTACTTTTTAGTTGGCCTGGCTACCAATCAATCACTACTACTAGGATTGCTCCTGGGTAACAGTGACCTATCTTTGCTGTCTGCACAGTGGTTGGTAAAATCATGCATTATTTTTCAGCTGTGTAAATCGTGAAGTTTCTTCACTGAAGTTTACTTTGCTATTTGCATGGTCCCCGGCAAAACTGTGCATGGTCTCTTTTAATTTTTTAATTTGCAAACAGCCAGGTAAACAGCAAATTTCTTTGCTACTTACACAGCCATCACCAAAGTGTGCATAATCCCTGCCATTTAGCCAGCAGTGTAAATAGTGAAGGTTTTTTGCTATCTGCACAATTACCAAACAGATTAAACATAATATCTACAATTTAGCTAGTGGCTGGTTAGGGAAGTTTGCTTGTTTTTTATAGGCTGACATACAAACAATGCATAATCTCTGCTATTTACACAGCAATTGAGTAGACATTGAAGATTATTTGCTATTTGTGTGACTGTTGCCCAAATAGTGCATAATCAATGTTTTGCTATTTGTGTGCCTGCGGCCCAAACTTTGCATACTCTATGTTTAAAGTGGGCCATGTTGATCAAGTGGGAATAATTGGGAAGTAAGGGTAACAAGTTACTTACCATCAACATTTAACCTCACCACTATAACAATGAAGTCAAAGCATAGCACCACATGTCTTTTTTTAATCTTTCTACTAATGCCTCCCAACTACTTTGAGAATTCTGGTTTATTGCTCTTTTAGACAGGCAACAGAGTTTAAACATTTTCTTTCTAATTGTATTGCCCCCCTCGCTCTGAATTCTTCTAGATTTATTGTTTTAGGGCATCTTAATATGTGGGTGGATGCTACTAATCACTCATCTCCTAGAAATATGATGGAGGCATATGCTACTATACCACTTACCTGGGTGGCCACCTCACTCCACTTCATCACGGACATTCTTTCTAGCTCTGTCTTTTTGTGTGACACCCTATTGCATTCTGGGCATGGTAGCCCGGAGTTGCTTCCATTGAACTAATCAAAATAACACACTTGATAGCTTTGACTTGTAGACTAAAAATACAGGGTGGGTGCAGTGTCCATGTTGATACAGAGTGAGATGTGTGCCCTATTCGCCACACAAAATATGAATTCCACATGCAAAATATTGGCCATTGTATTCACCTAATATTAATCTCTGATGATTGTATCTCAGATTTTTGCATTTGCATGTTATTTCATCTGATCACTTGACAGCTATGTTTTTTATAAACTGCCAATATTTGATTGTAGGGAATACTACCCATATGGCTAGCCCAAAAAGAAACTCAGATATTTTAAAATTAATGGGTAAAATTTCACTGCACAATTACGAGATAAACTTACCATCTAATACTTAGGTGAATAATTCTGTACATCATACTTGGTTTATGACAAATATGTTGCTCCATTTAGGTCTTCTGTCTTTCATCGCTCTAGGCCTTCAGTGCACTAGCTCCCATATAGAAGCCGGGCAGGTATGTAAGATTTTAAACTGTGCGTGGCACCTTAATTACATGACTGCTGCAAAAGATAAATATTCTTAAGCCTTAAAATGGTCTTTCTACCACTTTTCTTACTTCTGGCAGCAAACAATTCATTACAAAGAGTTGCAAAGGCGTTTCATCAATCCTTCCAGTGTGCTTAATAACGCCCATCCTTCACTAAGTTTATGAAATACAGATATACGTGTTGTCTAAGGCTGGAGATGTTTTGAGTAAAATGATGGAATTCTCTTCTATCTCTTTGGATCTCACCTTTCAACTTATGAAGTTGGTCAAATTTTGTTTTCAAATGACCCTTGTCCTCCACAAAGTTTGCATCTGGCAGCTGCCATTACAGTATCAATTTTATGCAACCTTGTGAACTTTTCACACATGCAGCTTCTGTTCTATCTGAATGGAAACATGCTTTTGTGATTCCATTGATAAAAAACACTCTCTAGTCGATCTATATTGATTCATGATAGGTCTATCTCTCTATTTTCTTTCTCAACGAAACTAGTGAAAAGAGAAGTTAATGCTCAATAGTTTCCTTTTATTACACAAATTCTTTGCATGACATTGTGCAAGCAAAATGTAGATCTTGCAGGGGGGAGGGGTGGCAGAGGGTAAAGGGAATGGCAGCCCTAATCCTTCTTGATTTCTCTGTTGCTTTTGATACAATTCCCTACAATAATGACTGGAGTACTGTTGCCTTCACACTGTTCCTCCTTCCTCCTTCTCCTGGGGACACCATCCCTTGGGTTCCTAAGCATTTTTTGTGGATGGGATGCAGCGCCTTACTTCCCAAACCATCCAGTTGCTCTGAGCACCCCATTCCCTGGGGCCCAATTGCAGAAGTGTCCAGGGATCTCAAACCTACCTGAGCTCTTGTGGGCAGGGAGCACAGGTTTGCTCCTGCCTGGCGGAAGCAGAAATAATCTGTTCCAGCCGGCAGGAGCAAACCACTACAGCCAGCTAAAGCTGCACCGCGACCTGTGCAGGCAGGGGATTTAGGAGTGGCCGCAGGTGCACTGGGGTTCCCCTTGGGGCCCCATGGGCTCCTATTGATGTGGGTGTCCTAGATGAGCACTGGGGCACCCACATCAACTTAAGTTGATTTGATCCTGACGGATGCGGTCTCCGGGCCCTGGTGTAGTTCAAGGAGGGGGCCTCATACCTTCTCCCCAATAAGGAACATGTCAGGCCCAGTGATGGGTTCTTTGGACCCTTGTGTAGCTCAGGAAAGGTGGCTGCACTCCTACTCTCTATTAATTAACATGTTGGCCCAGCACATGGGGTCTCCCTTTTAAAGGCCTTGAGATGGGAACAGCAAGCTCTCTCTCCATTAATTACCAAATAGTCCTGGGGGATGGGTTCCCTGGGGCCTCTAGAAGGCTTGGGTAAGGGAGCTGCTGATCCCGTGGGCTCTGTCTTACCCTGTGGGGATTAAAGATTAAAAGAGGAAGTCCGCCATTTATTTAGAATGGTCCTGCGGATCCACAGATCTGCTATATATCTGCAGTACAGATTTAAAAAAACAACTGTTTTTGGCCCTCTGGGACCACCACAAACCAGGCATAGGGGGGCAGGGTATCCGTACACTGCCTCCCCATATGTTTTTATTTTTTTTCTCAGGACAGGGGACTGAGTTCTCAATTCTTAAAAAGGCTGCCACCCCGTCTCTGTTGATGTGGTGGCAGCCAATAAGATCCGTCTGCTCTGAGAATCATCCTTGGCATGAAATATAATTTTTTTAAACTTTAATTTCTCAAAAAACACTGAACAGATTTGCAAAAAGAATGGTTCCTGGGCCAGGATCTAGCTATCAAACAAATTTGGCGCAATTCCGTTTAGCAATTCTTGCAGTATAGCTGTTCAGTTATACTTTGAAAATTGCACGGGGAAAACACATTTTGGGACTCCCCCTTTTCTCTGCCCCTGCTTGATGGATCATCATGAAATGAGGGCCGGCTTTAGCACTGGTGGTGCCCAGTGCAACATGGTTTTTTGGCGCCCCTCCCCTGACCTCCACCTCGGATTTCTTCACTACCACCCGGCAAAAGTGCCCCTCATCGCTCCATAGCCCCTCTCTCTTGTACATTTTATTTGTTTTAAAGCGCTGGTAAAGGCTGGTTTCACTAATCCACTCAGCTATCCACAAAAAACTTTGATCTATTCTTTGCAGGAGGCATATTAACCCTCTGGAACTCTGCAGCAGGCGCCTTTCAATCATAAGTTATTGCTCAACCCAGCGCCCTCCACCTGAGGTCATTGCCCCCCTCCAGGTCAGCGACCAGTGCAGCCGCACCATCCCCACTGCCCTAAAGCAGGCCCTGCATGAAACTGTTCATGAAGATGCTGAAGGGGCTGACATTTGTTTAGGACAGCTTTGTGAAGATTCATCAAATGGTGCCAAAGTTATTAGCAAACCAAAAAATGCTTTTCCTATCCAAACATGGTCCTAACTATAACTACCCAGTGACTACCGCCAATGGGTAATATATGAGGTGTTAAGTATAGTAAACCTATGTTTACCTATATACCCATATCTTGACAATATTTTGGTCCACATTTCTTTTGCCACACTCTTTTTGTTCCCACGATAGTCTGTGGTCGATATTCTTTAATAGTATTATAAAAGAAGTATAACATGAAATTGAAATGAAATTCGTACTTGTAAAGCGCACTGCTGCCCCCAACAGAGGCGTCCTGGCGCTATACGCATACTGCTGTGGAACCCTTCCCTGTGAGATGTCCACTCCTGGGCACCCCCAAGGTGAAGTCAGGCATCCCAGCGCTGGTGGGGCCGTTGTGGAGATTAAGCAAGCTATTGCCCAGAGTTGCAGAGTGGGACCCATGATTAGAATAGGCACCTAGGCAAGAATTATCAGGTCCGAGGAAATTGAGCCCAAGACCAGCCGAGGCAGGAATTGAACCCTGGTCCCGGGCCAGATCTCTGCATCAGGGTCTGCCGCTCTAACCATTGAGCCACACTTCTCCATATTAACAATACTATTTTACCATGGTAGTTCAAACATTAATACTTTCTCCAAAATGTGTACCTTTTGCCTTTTTCATTCAGAGCATTGATGTTCACTCCATTTTTGAACAGGAAATTCAGAATCTGTACTTGGTCTTCCCTGTAACACAAAATATATTCAGTGATTAAAAAATGATACGTTAATTATATAATGAAAAGTGCCCTGTATATATTATGTGTATGTATAAATATATATATTCCCAAGCTTTGCCCCACAGAAAGAATGACAGGAGCATTCTAGAAATGTTACAATGCAATTTGAAGAATGAATTTGCTATATAAACTTGCTCGTGGTTATCCCTAGAGCTGTGTCTGCTTGTGCCATGTGAACTGACAGGTGTTCCTTAGTCCTAAATCACCAAAATAATCAGAATTTCAACTCAGGTTAAGAATTTAAATCTATTTTTCCTGTTATCTATTATGGGAACTGATTCACTGAACTGCATTCTGCAACATATACATATGTTCCACGTGTTCCATTACATCTAAGCTTTTAAACCTTAAAATACATGTGACAGTTCCTAGTCCTCTTACTTAATCATGCCCATTGTATTATGAGTTTTCAAGTACACAATATTTCTAACATATATATTGTTTTTGGTCATGCTCACATGCCATTAGTTTTTGTATTTAGGTACATCTCACGTATATTCAGTGACTCATTTTTTCTATTCAATCAGTATTTGTTTCAAACAATTAGATGTATTTTTCATATTTTCTACCCCAATATATTACATTTTGGTATCTATTGACTATCCAATCATTCTTTCCACTAGGTTTCCAGTGGGGTGGTAGGGATACACTATAATAAGTTTATCTCCACCATGATAATGATTATTAGGGGATTCTTTATATTACATTAATTAACAAAACATCAATGAAATAAAATTATGTTATATTTTGTTTATGCATATTTTTCTTTTTTTTCTTCTCTTCCAGTAATCTTATGTATCAAAATTCATATATGATTTGATTTTTTTTACTTGCCCCAAAGTGTGAAGGTGTGTCCTGACTGAAAAAAAAAATTAAAATACATTTTGATGTTCACTGGTGTTGAGTGTCTGGGACGTACTTATAACTCATATTTCTTACTTTCTTATGAGCTATAGATTATGAGCCATTGTAGTTTTCCCTTTCTATTTCATGGTTTTTCAGCTCCATTGTATGTAAAGATGCACATTTATTGTGCAAAAATGCAATTTTTTGTGGTGACCCCCATGTTTTGGGCTGAATTGTATTCCTGGTTTGTAGGCTCTTCACCCTGGGCACTGCTGTGCAATGCCTACTGTATGCGCTCTAACTCCCCTAAAACATGTAAACATTCGCTAATCCCTGATTGGTATATTTATCTCTTCTATAAGGCTATAGTACATGGTATAGAAAATGCACCCATGGCATGGAATGTTAAATGTCACCTGTGGACTGCAGTACTTATTGTGCAATTCACTAGTGTCAGAAGGGAAACATGGCTTCAGTCATTCCAATGGAGCCCAACTGCTGCAGTCTAGACCTTCAATGTAACCTGTTAAATTCACCCTTTTTGAGTCGTAAAAACCTCCCTTTAAATTTCAGTAGGTCACCCCTATGTAGACTTTGTACGCTTGAAGGTAGGGTGCATGGTATTTAAATGTAGGACATGGAGAAAATGTATGTTACTATGCCCCTAAAGAGACAGGGCCCACAAAGCTGTTTTCGCTGTGGCAGAGCTACAATCCTTCGTAGAAAATTAGATGAAAATATTAAGTCTGCTTTCTTAGGAATGGGACCAGGTGGAAAACAATTAAATCACTATTGTTAATAGCTATTAAAAATCCAATTCAATGAAGTCAGATAATTAACAAATATGACAAAGGTTTATCTTTTACCTTCCTAAAGTTCATGGAAACTAATTTATATTAGCTTTCCTGCTTTTTCCAGTCTGTACATCACCTGAATAAGGTATGAATGAGGTGTGAAATTCCTCCCTATAGCTACACAATAGACCACTGTGATAACAGTTCGACCTGAATGGGCAGGGATGACAGCAGAAGGGTGAGGGTAGTGTCCCTCCTGTTGACACCACAGTGCCAAATCCTGCATGACAGGTCTGTCTGAGGCACATGTAAAACTTGTGCACCATTCAAAGGGAGCGCACAGGACACCAGGGCATTTGTTGTGTATCCCCTGTCTAGTGCTAAGGGAACTTGCTTTTGTCTCACCTGAACTCTGTTTCCTGGTTCGGAAATATCCATTACAACAAATCTATCACAACACATGCTATTACATAGCATGCCATTACAACACAAGTGCCATTACAATGCACTGCGCCATCATAACGGATGCCATTACAACGCATATGCCTTTACCACAATGGTAAAGGTATATGTGTTTTACATTTAAGTATAAGGTAAGCATATATGGTTTAGGGTGGGTATGGGTTTTGGAAGGGTAATTTCAGGGTGGGTATGGGTTTTGGGGAGGCAAGGGTAGTTTTAGTGTTCAGGGTGGGTATGGGTTTTGGGATGGCAAGGGTAACTTTAGGGTTCAAGGTGTGTATGGGGTTTAGGTGGTACGGGTAATTTTAGGGTTCAGGGTGGGTTTGGGTTTTAGGTGGCACGGGTAATTTTAGGGTTCAGGGTGGGTATGGGTTTTGGGGAGGAAAGGGTAGTCTTAGTGTTCAGGGTGGGTATGGGTTTTAGGTGGTACGGGTAATTTTAGGGTTCAGTGTGGGTATGGGTTTTAGGTGGTACGGGTAATTTTAGGGTTCAGGGTGGGTATAGGTTTTGGGGTGGCAAGGGTAATGTTAGGGTTCAGGGTGGGTATGGGT
This sequence comes from Calotriton arnoldi, assembly GCA_963921515.1. Lineage (NCBI taxonomy): Eukaryota > Metazoa > Chordata > Amphibia > Caudata > Salamandridae > Calotriton > Calotriton arnoldi. Next base: position 3,839,966 of record CAWUFW010000581.1, on the reverse strand, counting down.
TTTGGGGTGCAAGGGTACTTTTAGGGTTCAGGGTGGGTATAGGTTTTGGGGTGGCAAGGGTAATTTTAGGGTTCAGAGTGGGTATGGGCTTTGGGGTGGCAAGGGTAATTTTAGGGTTTAGAGTGTGTAGTGGTTTTGGGGTGGCAAGGGTAATTTTAGGGTTTAGGTGGGTATGGGTTTTGGGGTGGCAAGGGTCATTTTAGGTTTTAGGGTGGGTAGGGTTTTTGGGGTGGGACGGGTCATTTTAGGGTTTTGGGTGGGTAAGGGTTTTGGGGTTGCAAGGGTATATTTAGGGTATAGGGTGGGTAGGTGTTTTGGGGGTGGCAAGGGTAATTTTAGGGTTTAGGGTGGGTAGGGGTTTTGGGGTGGCAAGAGTAATGTTAGGTTTTAGGGTGGGTATGTGTTATGGGGTGGCAAAGGTAATTTTAGGTTTTAGGGTGGGTAGGGGTTTTGGGGTGGCTAGGGTAATTTTAGGTTTTAGGGTGGGTAGGGGTTTTGGGGTGGCAAGAGTAATGTTAGGTGTTAGGGAGGGTAAGAGTTTGGGGTGGCAAGGGTAATTTTAGGTTTTATGGTGGGTAGGGGTTTTGGAGTGGGTATGGTAACTTAAAGGTTCAGAGTGGGTAGGGGTTTTGGGGTGGCAAGGGTAATTTTAGGGTTTAAGGTAGGTATGGGTTTTAGGGTGGCACGGGTAATTTTAGGGTTTAGGTTGGGTATGGGTTTTGGCTTGGCAAGGGTAATTTTAGGTTTTAGGGTGGGTAGGGGTTTTGAGGTGCTAAGGGTAATTATAGGTTTTAGGGTGGGTAAGGCTTTTGGGGTGGCAAGGGGAATTTTAGGTTTTAGGGTGGGTAGGGGTTTTGGTATGGCTAGGGTAACTTTAGGGTTGAGGGTGGGTAGGGCTTTTGGGTGGCAAGGGTAATTTTTAATGTTTGGGGTGAGTATGGGTTTTGGGGTGGCAAGGGTAATTTTAAGGTGTAGGTTTTGGGGTGGGAAGGGTAATTTTAGGGTTTAGGGTGGGTATGGGTTGAGGGGTTGTGGGATTTTAAAGAAATGTGTGTGTGTGTGTGTGTGTGTATATATATATATATATATATATATAGCCTGTAAAATACTGATATTTTCGAACTTAAATTTAATCACGCATATGCCTTTACTAATCATGCTATTACAACGAAGTTCGGGGCATATTTACTAAGAAGTGACTTCCTGGCTTCACGCTGCACTCCGCCACTTCTGAAACGCAGGACTGCACCATATTTACAACAATATGGTGCAGCCCGGCATTTACCCCTGCGCTTGCGCTAAATTTAGCAGCCTAGCACCAACGCAGACACCTTTCCACCATGGTGCAAGGGTGTCAGCGTTGAGGGAAAGATTGTTTATGTGCAGGATGTTCTTCCTTCCTGCACATAAATACTCTATAAATGGCATTTTGTAACTTCTAAGTGTGCTGCTTAATGCAGCACACATAGAAATTGTAAAACGTAATTTTTTTTAAATTATTGTTTATGTGCAGGAAGGGACACCTTCCTGCACATAAACAATCAATGGCATTTTACTGTTTCTATGTGTGCTGCACAACCCAGCACACATGGAAAGAGCAGAAACAAGGAGAAATTAAAAATGTCTCCCCATTTCGCCAGGTTAAGACTAGGTTTTACCTTGAACACTCGTCCAACAGGCATCGTAATGGGGCCCTTAGTCTATGGGCTCTTGGTTTATTTTCTCAGTAAAACTCCTCAATGGCAATATTGAACCATAGTACACTGCTGCTCATCGTGTATCCTCAATGTATTATATAGATGAGTGCTTGTACTACACAACATGAGGTGGTATAAAAACTGATATTTCACAAGAAACCATGAAATAGTGAAAATATTTTAGGGTTTCTATGTTATAAGGGTTTCATCATCGTAATGACAGCCACCAAACCACTCAGGAGAGGTTTACCATTGTCAGGACTACAAGGATTATGCAGCATTCAGAACTAAATTATGCAGCAGTTACCTAAATTATGCTGCAAAAACACAAATTATAAGGCACATTTTCTGTCAGTATAATTTATATCCACAATACCTAAAAAACAAACTTCTTTGTGAAATCTACAAATTATTGTAATTTATATAGTAAATTATATGGCAACTCTGGTATATCCATAATAATGCAGTAAACACTGCAGTCACAAAAGACATATATCCACTGACCAGTAGCGGTCCGTGGTAGGAGTGCCGGCCGGGCGGTGACGTGGGGTGGGGGAGGGGCAGGGTGGGGGATAGTAAACCACGGATTACGGCCGAATACAGGTAAGTAAACATTTAAATAAATAAAACGAATTTCGTTGTGAGCGCTGCATCGCCAAATGCCAAACGTTTTATTTATTTAAATGTTTACTTACCTGTATTCGGCCGTAATCCGTGGTTTTCTGCCCCTCCCCCACCCCACGTCACCGCCCGGCCGGCACTCCTACCACAGACCGCTACTGCCACTGACCCTCACCATTGCTAATTATTTTAATAATTTATATATGAAACATTATCAAAACCTTAACATTCTATTTCCAAGCAGTGCTCATTTTTAGCTGAACTTTGAAGAAAGTAGCTGTTTCAAACTAATTACTAAGAAATAAACATAACTTCAAATCAAATCAAATCAAAAATATGCTTTATTCGATCTTAGTCATTTAAAATCACAAAAGCAAACAGATAAAACAATTCATATTTATACAGATGTTAAAAATAGATATAAACAGAACCAAAACAATTAATCCAATCATATTAAAATTTAAAGATATACTTTTTAAAACTGAGAAAGCCTACAGGAATTAATACAATCCAGTCTATATCTTGGGAACGTTTAGTAATTTAATCTTTTCCTGACTTTCAGTATACTCTTTAACAAGCCAGCCATTACACCAATACAATAAATACTGTCCAAAAGTTGCAAATGTAAGAAGGCCGGTCGACATTGCCTCCAACCCCCTCTTTAATAGAGGGATAATCCATCTTAGTCTTTCTTTATCATAAAATTTACAAAATAAAATCACGTGGATAGTAGATTGTGTTGACAAATTATTGCATGGGCAATGGCAAAGTTCCCTAGACCAATCATTCATCTCTGGGTGGCTGATTAAACGATGGAAAGTACCAAACCTAAAACGTGTTAAAAGATACCTATCGTATCCCCCCGGGCAGCATAGGAGATACGGTTGAATATTATAGGTTATTAAAGTCAGTTGATGTTGAAGAACCATACTCTTATTCATCTCTGAGGCAGCCCTAAGTGACTCAAGATGGGTCATACAAATTACTTTAAACTCCTTTCTGGAGATGGAGTTAATAGAATCTGGGAAAGTATAATAGTCTTGGTGACCTACATCAGTCATAAAGTCCTTGACATATTTCAACCAGGGATTTTACTTACATGACTCATCGAATCCCTAATAATTTTTCTGCTTAGGCCTGTAGAACTAGAAGTCCAAATTCTGTGCCAAAGTAGCACCGGTTGGGCTTTAATAATGTCTGCAATGTAAGGGATTCCCAACTCACTGTGACAATTAAAAACTGGGGAACTGGCAGGCACGACTAAAACAAATCTCAAGAATGCATTTTCAACTCGTTGTATAGGAGAAGCATCCTAAAAACCCCAGACTCCCGCACCAAAGATCGCAATGCTCATGCATTTCGCTTGGTATATCTTGAGGAGAATATCCGGGGGTCTTTTACCCATTTTCTTGGAAAAATTTATGAGAGCTGCGGTTGACCCCATAAAGAGTAAGCTCCTGCTCTTAACCGCCAGTCTCCAAGAACCTGATTGTTCAAACAAGACACCCAGGTATGTAAAGGAATCAGTGGAAACTACTCTGCTTTCTCCTAGTGGGAGACTACTACATTTTTGTCTCCCCCGGCCACAAGTCATTATGAAAGTTTTTTTGGCATTCAGTTTTAGTCCTAGGTCTTCCATGAAACTAGTATAGGAAACAAGGGCTTTCTGCAAACCTAACTGCGTACGGGCCATAAGCACTGCGTCGTCTGCGTAGAGAAGGGAGACAATCGGTCATTTATTGACATATGGCGGGTCTCTTGCCCTGGCTACCAATTCCTGTTCTAAAGAGTTGGTATATAAAGTGAACAGAAAAGGCACCAAGACACAGCCTTGTCTAACTCCCCTCTCCACTTTAAACGACGCAGTACACTCCCCGTTAATTCCATATCGGACCTTGGCAGTAGCCCCTGAATACAGTTGTCTTAAAAACCAGATCAAGACCTGATCGATTTTCATAGCAGCCAGAATTTCCCACAGTTTACTATGTATAACACAGTCAAAGGCGGCTGTGAGATCTACAAATGCCATGTTGAATTTCCCCACCTTTGCCTGGGTGCACTTTCCAATTAAGATGCTAAGATTTAAAACCTGCTCATTCGTTCCTAGGCCCTTTCTAAAACCATATTGGAAGTCACTTAAAATATTTTTCTCTTCTGCCCATTTCTGCAATCTATCTAAAACTATCCTGCCCGCGACCTTCATCAAAGAGTCTAGTAAAGAAATCGGTCTGTAGCATGCGGGATTTTCGCGTTCACCTTTTTAAAAAAATCGGCACTATTACTGATTCGAATCAAGTATCAATAAAGCCCTTCTCACAGCAGGCTTGTAGGACCCGTGTAATCAGAGGGGACCATAGTGAGGGGGTTGACTTAAACAAGTCTATTGGCATCCCATCTGGCCCGGGGGCCTTACCACCTTTACTTGCGTCTAATGCCGCAATAACCTCCTCGTGTGTAATTTGCAGATTAATGGGTAAAAAGATGGGCGGATCTCCCCCTAGGCTATTCAGAGTATCTGTATTGCCTTCTATATTCTCTGTAGATTTGTACACACCTGAGAAAAAGTTTATCCATGTTATCTCATCTATCGCGACCGCTATTGTCGCAGCATCTGAATTAACATAAAAAGGTGCGTTCACTGCCCGCCAGAAACTTGAGCTATCCTTACTTAGGGATGCTTCGTGGAGGGCAACCCAGGCTTGATCTTTTAACTCCTTCTTTCTTGATTTCTCGCCAAGGTGTACATCTTCCTACATTCACGGATTTCCTCCTGATCTCTATTTGTCCTACGTAGGGCTTTTTTTAAATGTAAGTATGTTTTTGTACAATGTGGATCAAACCACCCATTACTAACGGCACGAGTGCCCTTATTTTCCACTCTGAGCACATTTTCTACAATCGTAGTGATTTGCGAAAATGCACTCAGGATGTTTTCATGAGTAGTGGATTCCCCCAAACACACCAATATTGGGTCAAATGCCTTAGATATAATTTGTTTACTCAGCTCAGCTGGCTCACAGCTGGACCAACGTAGAGTGTATCCATTTAAACGAGCAAGAGAGATGTTTTTGGTCCAAGCTAATTGTTCATTAGTGTGTTTACCATCAGCAGTGAAAAGAAGATTAATACTTAGGGGCAGATGATCGCTCAATACATTTGGAAGGGTTTTATAGTCTGTAAAATACTTAGCGTAGCGTTTGGGAGCCGATAATGAAATCTATAGTTGATAGTAACCCCTACCTATAAAGGTATGATTAAAATCCACACTCGGGGAACACAAACAGTTGACAAAATCCAAATCATGTGAAAACAAGACTTCATTTAACACCTCCCCCCTATCAGTATGTTCGAAATGTGCCGGGTGGTCATCCTCTTCTGTGTCTACCCCACAGATTCCACCCCCTGCGTGCGGGCATAAACACCCCATACAATAATCATTTCTGTTTTATTAGATGTCCTCAATTTACCAAGGTCCTCGCTGAGCAATTAACTTAAAAATATTAAAAACAATATAACGTGCACCATGTGTAATGTGGTCCTATTTTGCTGTCTCAAGGTTTTGATGACATATATAAACAACTTAGCCTTCAACTTCAATGTTTTTGAAAGCCAAGTGCCGTGCAGATCAGCGCAAATTCATTAGGAAATTTTGCTCTCTGCTACCTTAATAACTCACCAGTGAATAGATTTACATCACAGTTAGAATGAAAGTAAACTTCACTCAGAAAGTGTAGTGTAGCTCCTATTTCCCTAATAGGCTCTGCGCATTGGAATAATATCCCCTATAGGTTTGACATAGGACTAAGGTCAGTATGTCCCTATCGAGTATATTAAACTTAATTACTTGTGCCAGCTAGCTCAGAGGCCACTAGAAACTCCTTGACAAACAAGGAGGGAGTAGTTTCTGGCAGCCGCAAAACATGACAACTTTGTTTCCCTTTAGAATCAGAACGTGTCCCAGAGTCGTAGAAACAATAGATAACTATTTCACTCAGCTCAGTCGTGCATGCTTAGTTTTCCTCAAAGTTACACAGAAAGAATAGACGGGCGTTCCAATAAAAGGTTTATTGAACAGTCTTGTTTCTGGTGTAAGTAAAATGTGCTGTTACGATCACAAGACAGTATGCAAGATAAATAATGTACATCGTAAGCAGTAGAAATAAATAATACTGCGATAGCATTATCTTTTAGCATATATTCACATATATAAATAACATGAGCTAAAAATGCGAGTACTCATACGATGCGTCTCTAAGCTAGTTCTACCCCAATGTACCTAACCTAACCTAGGTGTAGGGAGAGGTATGAAGTAGGTGGAGTATTCCTTACTATGGTATACTAAGAGTAGGTTAAGTCTGGTATGCCCAGTATACCTAGTATGCCAAGAGTCCCTCTAGGTTCTAGTCAGCTCCATACCTTTAGAATGAGAGAGGTGGGAATCTCTTGCCAGACTCGAACTCCAACACCCCGCAAGGGAAGTCAGATCACTGGAAGCTGGATTCTCTGCGTGCAGGTATGACAGCGTCTTCTCAGTGCGTCAGGCCGGGAAACGGGCTCCTCTGAAGTCGAGGTCTCCTCTGATTTACAAGGGCTAGGGAAGGTATATTTATACCTGAGAGGTACCTCAGAATGTTAGCATTGACGTGAATCGGACAGCGGAAGACGTCATGATTGAACCCCTAAGGTATAATGGTTCATGCATAATATATGAGTCCTTGAAGAAATCAATAGTCCTGTGCTAGGGAAACTCCTGAAGCCTAAGGGTCTGTTCTTCAAGAACTCGTTGTGACGTTAGGGTGGACGGATGTCGGAGACCATGCCTGTATTTGGAGTGCACGGTTTAATGCCTAAATAAGGACTGGGATTTTATGCCTATATAAGGACAGGGCGAATTGTGCCTATATAAGGACATGATACAGGAAAGCCCGTGTATGGACACCCTAAGAGGAATACACACCCACTCCACTTTCGTGTGTATGATAAAATAAAATTGCTAAACATTTAAAATGCTAAACATTAAATGGAGTACCGCATATTTAAAAAATATTTCTTAAAAGCGTTAAAAAACATAGTAAAATGCAAAAGGTACTGTACATATTAAGCAATGCTTTTCATTTCAGGCATATATTTTGAAATTAAATGCAATGTGAATGAAATAAGCAGTAATATTTACATGTGACAGAAAATGATCGATAAGTTTTTCAAAAGCAAAGTCATTTCATGTCATGAAAATTAATTAACTGTTTTAGACACACAGGATGACTAAGTGTCCGTGGAAGAACCGCGAAGTCTGTACTATAAGGCTAGTTCTACTTTAAGCAGATTAAAGTGCCATTTTAGTTCGAAAAATGGGAAAAAGTTCAATTTTGGAAGAGTTCCAAGTTTTTGAAATATGAAGGCCAAATTGTTACTGCATCTCTGGAACACTGTATGCTGAATCAGAGTCAGTTTACGGGTCTGGTGTAAACATGAGATCATCTATTTCTGTAGACAAAACATCGTCCACTGAAGTTGGTGTCAGTTGGAACACCTCGTGTACTAAATTAATTGCACAGAGATGTGAAGCATCGCTTTCAGCAGAGGCTGCCGCAGCAATGTTCGCGTCCGTTGTTACCTGTGTGCCTGTAGATCTTTCTCGTACCTCAGCAGCAGCCGGAAGCGTCTGTGAGATCTCAATGAATGCTGACATCAGGATTGGTAGCCTCTGGGGACAACACAGAGCATGGGCCGTTATCGGGACCAGCAGAGTATCGACATCCGTTGGCGTTGCTGATGGAAATGTTAGACAGGTGTCCAACACGCATTCTTCACCGCATAGCAGGCATCGTAGAACAGGTAAGATGCAATCTTCCCAGATTGGTCTGAATGACAGGAACCACGTGGTATTCAGGTCCCGTAGAGCGAGTCATGCCCAAAAGCTGTACTATTCGCTCACGGCACTTTCGTTCAAGGAGAGCTTTCTCCATTTCGCTCGGAGTGATGTCTGCGAATAGGCTGGCCATAGCGTAATAGCAGGAAGAGAAATAGAATTCCGGCAACAAGTGCTAGAATTAATGGTATGCCACCAAACACCGAATGTGCAAAGTTCGGGATTATTCCGAGTATTGCCTGGAAGAGTGCTAACAGACCGGAGCAGATGCTCTTAAATACATGTACAATTCTGGTTGTATCAGACATGTTAAAGATACGTCCTATCATTTCCACGAAATGTATAGGGCAGTTTGTACGTATTAAAGTCTGTATCTCAGCCGAAGTCCTTGCTACTTGTAGATCATAGGTTTCTTTGGCCGAGGTCGAAGGCACTGTTTGCTGTAAAAGCATGGCTTTCATTCTGCTCAAAGTATCAAATCTTATAAAAGAGACGTTCAGCGAAGGCCATAGAGGCGACTCCCTGACTGTGTCTATTGGGGCAAACAATACTTGCATACAGCAAGTGACCCTGGAGTTGACCGTTACTAGATATGGGATGCCTGGCAACATGCCGCAGAAACTCTGATCATTCAACATGAGGTAACTCCCGTTAGAAAGTTGTACAAACGTTGGATTAATCACAGCAGCTGGTGTACCCTGATGATGGCAAGACAAATTTGCCACAGAACCATTGCAAGCCCCGTGTAAAGAAATGTCCTGACATATAAGGGAACCGCTCAGTGCACGTTTACAGTGTGTACCGCTCAAAAACACTTCACGATCCCCACTCCAACATCTATATGTATACGGTAAATCCCAAGATGTCTTAATGTATTCCTTACCCAACCTTTCATATTTGCCTGCTTGCATTTGTCTGAGGCAATACTGAAACTGAAAAGTAGTCACAGGTAATGTGCTTTTGCCATGAATGAGCCATTCTGTAGCTGGTTTTTCTGCCACTGCGAATGGTAATTTTTCCAATTTTTCAATGCTCAGCACTGTATACTTTGCTCCTCTTTGTGCCAGTTCGATCTGTTTATCAGTATGATTGTATTCGGCAAACAGAGCTGACGTGTTGATGAAACGCCAAGGCACATAGCCCGCACGCAAAGATTGCAGCGTCCAGCTTAATAACACAATAGAACGTAATTGAGATTGGCCTTGCTGTAACATCGCCAAATCTTGTTCTAGTATGTCGATAGCAGAGGATACAATGCCATCCAATGAATATATTCTGGAGGACAAAGTTGTTAACCCATTGTCGACCACAGAGAGGGTTTTCTCTAAATTAATACGATCAAGTTCACGTATTCGTTCTGCGGCCTCCATCTGCGATACTTTCCATGCTTCATTATAGGCAGCATAAATGCCGGCATATATGAAACGTTTTTGACGCGGTTTTCTTGGTCCAAGCAAGAATTCCCTAAGGTCTGCGTCTTCTTTAAGTAAGGATAAGTGTTGTTTCACATTCTGTAGTGTAGATTTCTGAAGCCAATTGAGGCATAATTTACCTACACTGTATGTTGTTACTACCCCCGGATGATGTCTTTGGACGTATCTTGGGTCTGGCCTATGAATAGTAAAGCCCTGAGTTTTATTCAGGAATCTTTCCTGACAGTTGTTCGTGTCTGTGGGCCAGATCAACCATTTTCTCCAATCAGGATTAGATCTGTTGAGTTGTAATATATTGTCAACTGTCACCGCTGCCTGTGTTTTGTTATCACTGGTAGGTGTTGGTACAGAAGGTGTTTTCATCTCTTTGATCTTGGCTAGTCCAAGACAAGATGTTTGTTGGACAGTTTCATTCAAAAACATTATTTGTTCAGGGATGATACAGGCTCTAAATAAAGCTTCTATTCCCTGCACTTGCCAATCTTTAGTACCCCACACAGTTTTTGTGTCTATTGTGTCTTTCCATAAGTCGAAACCCTGTCTAGACAGTTGGGCAATAAATGTTGCAGAGTAAATCTGTTTCGTATTAGTTAACATAATTTTCAGTCCTGTTTTGTTTACATTTTTATAGTAAAACGTTTCTGGATCAGATGTATTGTAACCTGAAAAATACGGAAACTTGCTAGCAAATGTTTTTGAACTACCTTTTGGTGGTGTAGGACAATGCTCCCATTGGTTAAACATAAACACATTTCTTGGGTTTGCAGATTTATGCAAATAATGATGACCATAGTGGTTATAACAATACAGTTGTTCATAGTCTGATGAACCCTCTAAATATTCATTTTTAGAAAATGCAGCAGATTTTTCTAGGTCAAACATTATGTCGTTTACAGTCTCAAAGTCCCAATCATCAGAATAGGTACTGGACGAAATTAGATCACTTAGTGAAATTTTAAACAAATGTGGAATGTTCAAATGTTCCGTCGGACCGAAGATATCAAAATCTGTTTTGTCCCACACTATACCATCCTGTACAGGAACGGCTGTGATATTCACTGTTGACAAGACTCTTGCTTCACGATGGGAAGATTTATGAGGTTTCAAAAGTACCTTCACGTCTTTTCCTTCAGTGTTCACATGGATGTATCTGCCACTTATAAGCACGCTCACAGTTGTAACCAAAGCTAGCCAAAGCAGGAAAACAAATATTCCAGAAATAATCCAGAGTTCAATCCATGGAGAAACCAAATAAGTCTTTTTCAGAAAGTGAAGAAAGTCTTGTACTTGCTGCTTGAGTTTGAATGATGCTGGCGTCGTTTCAGGTTCACTCGGATCTTCTGAGAACGTATCAAAGTTAATGAAATAGCCAGAAGCAGTTCTGTCAATTGTTGGAATTGCATCAGGATTTGTCGAAATCGCTGGAACCAGTTGATCACTTGCTACATTTGGTGTAGACAGGTGTATTTGGACGAACTGTTACTTGATTTTCAAGAGGGATGAGTTCCATAGCATTGTTGCTTAGTCCTTCATCTGTTACTGCTGAATTCTCGATAGTTATCAGTCTTTCAGTCTGAACCTCTTGGATAGTAGCGAGAGGAGGGCGTCTGCTACTAGGTCGGAGTCCACGAGGCCTACTATTTAGTATTGGCCACATACTGTGGTTTGATGAGGTCGATGGACACAAATCTTTTCTCCTTTCTTCCAGCAAGGGGCAGCAGAAGTACCGTTCTTGTTCCTTGAACTGCTAGGACAGGTACTGGTTGTCTTTAAGAATGTCCAAATTCCTTCTTGTCCGCAATCTTTTCTCTGACTAGATCCCCAACTTTTGGAATCCAGACAGGCCTTGCTGGGACCGCCGGTTTTTCCCCAGTGGTGGTTGGCTGCAGGAATACGTTGCTCTGTTTTGTTGTTAACTCATTCAGTTCCTGTAAAACAGCCAAACGATCTTTGATATCAAATGTTTTATTTTCCACCACTGTGCCTACGTGATCGAGATCTGGTACCCACATTCTTGTCCCAAATAGGACCTCATATGGAGTTACCCCTCCTAGAGAACTTCTTGGCAGGTTGTTCAATGAGCGTTGGACCCCATAAATATGTTTGACCCACCCATCACCCGAACCTAATACCCTAGCTGTTATAGACTGCTTTATGTCCCGGTTTTTCCTTTCCACAACCGAATTTCCCTCAGGATGGAATGGAGAGGAGTACCGCAATGCAACGCCCAGACTGGCCATGGCTTCTTTGTAAGCCCAAGAGCTAAACGCAGGGCCCTGGTCAGAATGTAGTGTGCCTATTGCGTATGTGCCGATAAAGACTCACAAATCTTTTATAACAGTTCGAGCGTCAGCCGAGCGCTGAGGCCATATCCATAGGAACCTAGAGCATGAATCCACTGCAACCATGATATATTTATAGTTACCGTCCCTTTGCAAGGGACCGCAGTGGTCCAGGTAAACACAAGCTAATGGTTTGTCTGAAATTAACAGGGGTGTCTGCGCAGGACGTTTCACTGTTGAGACTTTCATCTGTTGGCAAATATCACATTCTAAAACATAGTTTTTAGTTTGTTTCCGAATGCCAGGCCACCAATATCTTTGCTTGAGTAAAGATACTGTTGCAGAAACACCTGCATGGGCAGAAGCTATCCCTTCATGTGCTGCTAGGATTAGTCCTAATCTGCGTTCCTTGTTTGGAATTACCCTATCCCCCACTCCAGGAATTCGAGCAAAAGGAACGTTGTTCGCATCAATTACATAAGAGTACTTGAGTGGAAACTTTTTGGTAACGCTGCACTGCTGCCCTTGCTTGAAGCATTGACAGCCAACATTATCTCACCGTCTATTTTTGTTTTTGAACGAGTGATCGCAGCTACGGAAGCCGTCTGAACAGCCCCCTTTGCGGCTTCGTCAGCCAATGAATTCCCTGCAACGTGAACGCCATCACGTTGATGACTCAGTGTGTGGATCACGTGAGCCTTTGGTAGTTCGTTTTTCAACTGAACTACTTGTTCCCAAAGCATTTTATGCTTTATTGTGCCACCTTTCGTATCTTTGAAACCATTTTCAAGCCAGTTTAGTATTTATTCATTATACGACTGAACACAGTAAAAGGAATCGCACACTATCAGTGTGGGGAATTCTCGATCTGTACTTTCAAGTGCCAGTTTGAATGCTTGTAGTTCAGCTCCCTGAGCTGTACAATCTCCTAGAGATTGGGTTTTTGTGACCATAGGTCTGAAGATGCCATCTCGCATGCGACCTTTAACGATTGCACACGCTGCACTGTAAGCTTGCTTACTCCCTGTTGCGGGCTGTGCGGATCCGTCAGTGTAAATTATGAATTCGTACTGATCGAGAGGCAGAATTTCAGTGGGCAGAGGACATTCTTGTTCATATTGCAGGAATGCTTGTGTTTTTAAATCTGGATCAAAAATATATTCAACATCTGTTGCAGCAAGAGAATTAACCCATTGTATCCATCTTGGATGTAATGCTTTTGCATTTGGAATGCTAGCTTTTGTGACCGCTTCTAAAGCTTTTACCGGGGTTACGACAATAATGCGTTTCCCTTGTGCTAGGGCTCTTTCTTTTGCTACAGCGGTTTGAACTGCTGTCAGAATTTTTTCAGTTGAACTGAAGCGCATTTCTGCCTGTGTATACAAATGAGACTTGTATGCGATTGGTATCTTCTCACCCTCATTGAAGGTTAAGTAGGTGAATCTGCATTGACCCGAAATTATTTGGATCACCAGGTTGCGTTGACTTACGCGTGTTTGTAAGTGATTTGTTGCTAACATGTTAGCTTGGAGTGAACGCAAGATTTCTGTGTGTTCATTTGTCCAATTTTTGATTGAATAATCAGGTTTGATTAATGCGTAGAGAGGTTTAACCCTTTCTGCGTAATTTAGAATGTATGTTCTTCCAAAATTTAGGAAACCAAGGATGGATTGTAAATTTTTTAACGTCTTTGGAGGTTGGAGCAGCGCACATTTCTCTAGAAATGTAGCTGCCAAGCTCTTGCCTTCACTTGAAAGCTCATATCCTAGAAATAGGACATTGAGATGGGCAATTCGGGACTTTTTAAAGTTGAACTTGTAGCCCTCCGAGGCGAAGCCCAGTATAATGGTGCTCACCCTGTTCAAGTGTTTGTCCAGGTCATCGTCTGTCAGATAGATGTCATCGACATAGGACAATGCCTCATTGTCATAAATTTGTAGTAACTCCGTTACCCTCGCTGAGAATAAACCTGGGCTGTTCTTGAACCCTTGTGGGAGTCGACAAAAGTGACGCTGGGTCCCCATTATGGAGAAAGCTGTTAAGTACCTGCTTTCAGGTGCTATGTTTTGACAAAAGAAACCATTTGAGATGTCTAATGTTGTTTTGTATTTTTTACGCACAATGTTATTCATTAATGCTGTGCTATGTGCATTTTGTACTGCAAATGTTTTAGAACAAGTGTTTAGGTGTCTGTAATCCAAAACTAGACGATATGTATTGTCTGGTTTGGAGACAGGAAACAAAGGATTGTTCATTGAGGAGGTGCATGTTGCAATCACCCCTTGGTATTCAAGTTGATCTAAGATCTCCCTGACCTGTTTCTTAGCTTCTTGCTTTATTGGGTACTGCCTTTGTGCAGTTGGTTCATGTTTCAGATGTATTTTATGGTGAGGTGAGTCCTCATTCCATCCTACATGATTTTTATATAATGCTGGGGCCTGGGCCACTGCCCATTTCCTGGCATAGGTATATTTTAGGTGAATTGGAATATGGTTGGAGAAGGCAGGCATAATAATGTCCTCGCCGTGTGGGCACTCCCTGACAAATTGTGGTGGCCAGTCTTTTTCTGCTAGAAGTATGCCATAGCCCCTTGATAGTCTTTCCCAAAAAAGTGCTTTCACCCGTCTAGGTTTGTCTCCCTCCATCCGGAGTGTTATCTCATATAACTTTTGTGGAGTACTAACCCTGGTGTCTACAGTCTCAACTGTAATGTACTCATTCAAGTCCACTATCTCCAGAAGTTCCTTCAGGTTCTGGCGAGCTATTGTGACTTCTGCTGCACTGTCCAGCATTGTCTGAGCCCATTCTCCGTTCTTGAGTTGTGTTCTCAGTATTCTCGGCATGTCTGATCTTCAGACCTGCTACTTTCTTTTGGAGAATTGAGGTTTTGCTTTATTTTTTGGAGCGTGTTTTTCGTCTTTCGATTTCACGCGTTCTTCTCTATGTTCTGATCGTCCTCTTCTTTCCGAAGTCTGTGATGAGATCTGAAAGGGACGAGAGGAACGTGTATCAGTATCTTGATACCTGTCAGGTTTTCTCAAATTATCCCTATTCCTGAGGTTATACCTCCTTTCAGATGGCTCCTTTTGAGGAGACCTACCTCGGGATTGAGAGCGTTTCTTGTTTGAATTTTGTTTGTTAGTCTCCCACTTCTTTTTAGAAGATGTAGGAGTTTGTTTAATAGAGTCCTTCTCAGGACTTTCAGATAGTTTCGGCTTCACTGGTCTTCCACCCAAACTATCTCTGCCTAATTCTGCATATGATTGTTCAATTATTCTGGGTAGTTCAGTTTGATGTTCTGTAACATTGAATTCCCTTAATTTTTGGCGGATCGCCACTGCTGCTGCCTCCCCTTTAATATTAGTTAATATTATTGTTGAGACCTGGTCGAAATTTTTCAGTAATTTCATACCTAAATTTAGAGCAGGCTCTGTCCCGTATTCGTTTTGAATTTGTTTCAGGACATCAGGTATTACCGCAATTGACGGAATGCCATGTGTTTTAGTATAGATGGCAGCAAAGACTGAGCCCCAAGTGGTGCAGTCTTCCAGTTGTGGTGTGATCCCCATCGGTAAACTGATAGTTAGAATTCTGTGTTTCTCATACGGACTAGTATTTGGAAATACTGCTTCGATTTGAGTAATTTTCTGAGCTATCCAGAATGGAATTTGCTCACGTTTTGTGGGCATTTTACCCATGACTGCGTATAGAGTCTGTGGTGTAATTTTTAGTGTATTCCCCTGTTGGGGAGTTTGATTTGGAAGTGTCAATGGTGGTTGGACTGTGAAAGTCCGCATGACATATTGGACTAATTGTCTGTAGATTTTTATTAACTCCGTAAGTTGAGTAAGTAGTTCCTCATCTGACATTTCTTCAATGTCGGGATGAGGTGTATTGCCGGCTAGAATCGGCCATGTTGCTCCTGGTCTACCTAGTGGACCGAGCCTGGTAATGTTTTTTGTGATGTTTTAGGGCGCCTTTAAACCAGAGCTGATGCTCCTGGTATGTTAATGGAATTTCAATATCCTCGAAAGGAATGTATCATCTTCTTTGTAGAAGTGAAACATTTTTGTAACTGGATTGGATTCAGGAAATATTACCCATGAATAGAATACCTCTGTCTGAAAGGATTCGTGTGCCTCTATCACGAAAACTGCTCTACCGCCTCTTGGTGGTAGGCCATGTTTTATACGTTTTAGAGTGATGGCTCTTCTTAAGTTTGGATGGATGTCTATAACACCCTCCTCAGTTTCATGTAAACCTGTAAAGTTAAAAACTGCTGCCTGGGCTGGATCAGCCACAGCTCCACCGTTTCCGGTGGCATCGTCCCCGTTTAAGGACATTTTGTTATTTTTGAAAAATGTAGAACAAGTTTCAAGGAAACAAAGATAAGGTGCACAATATTTTGGAACACTGTATCCTTCAACGTTGAGCACACCAAGCAGCTAATATATAGGGTGCTTCCCTATGTAGCTGTGGCGGATACTTAACCCTGCCCACTCCAGACGTCTTTTGGATTATATGGGTAGGGGTCTCTGAGAGAAAAAGCACGGCTGAGTTACTCAGTATCTAGCGTTAAATTACCGCCTTACCAAACGTTGGGCGCCATGTAGTGTAGCTCCTATTTCCCTAATAGGCTCTGCGCATTGGAATAATATCCCCTATAGGTTTGACATAGGACTAAGGTCAGTATGTCCCTATCGAGTATATTAAACTTAATTACTTGTGCCAGCTAGCTCAGAGGCCACTAGAAACTCCTTGACAAACAAGAAGGGAGTAGTTTCTGGCAGCCGCAAAACATGACAACTTTGTTTCCCTTTAGAATCAGAACGTGTCCCAGAGTCGTAGAAACAATAGATAACTATTTCACTCAGCTCAGTCGTGCATGCTTAGTTTTCCTCAAAGTTACACAGAAAGAATAGACGGGCATTTCAATAAAAGGTTTATTGAACAGTCTTGTTTCTGGTGTAAGTAAAATGTGCTGTTACGATCACAAGACAGTATGCAAGATAAATAATGTACAGCGTAAGCAGTAGAAATAAATAATACTGCGATAGCATTATCTTTTAGCATATATTCACATATATAAATAACATGAGCTAAAAATGCGAGTACTCATACGATGCGTCTCTAAGCTAGTTCTACCCCAATGTACCTAACCTAACCTAGGTGTAGGGAGAGGTATGAAGTAGGTGGAGTATTACTTACTATGGTATACTAAGAGTAGGTTAAGTCTAGTATGCCCAGTATACCTAGTATGCCAAGAGTCCCTCTAGGTTCTAGTCAGCTCCATACCTTTAGAATGAGAGAGGTGGGAATCTCTTGCCAGACTCGAACTCCAACACCCCGCAAGGGAAGTCAGATCACTGGAAGCTGGATTCTCCGCATGCAGGGATGACAGCGTCTTCTCAGTGCGTCAGGCCGGGAAACGGGCTCCTCTGAAGTCGAGGTCTCCTCTGATTTACAAGGGCTAGGGAAGGTATATTTATACCTGAGAGGTACCTCAGAATGTTAGCATTGACGTGAATCGGACAGCGGAAGACGTCATGATTGAACCCCTAAGGTATAATGGTTCATGCATAATATATGAGTCCTTGAAGAAATCAATAGTCCTGTGCTAGGGAAACTCCCGAAGCCTAAGGGTCTGTTCTTCAAGAACTCGTTGTGACGTTAGGGTGGACGGATGTCGGAGACCATGCCTGTATTTGGAGTGCACGGTTTAATGCCTAAATAAGGACTGGGATTTTATGCCTATATAAGGACAGGACGAATTGTGCCTATATAAGGACATGATACAGGAAAGCCCATGTATGGACACCCTAAGAGGAATACAACAAAAGTATTCATTTTGTATTTTGCTGTAAATCAGTAGATTTTGAGATATTGCATTTGAAAAAGGTGTCGGTCAGTCATCAAATGTTCCATATTTAGAGATCTCTTAGTCATTAAACCTGGGGTTGGAAATGCAGGAGTTCTGTCAATTACATTTGAATTTTTCATGAAATGTGATTAGCTGAGGAAGGGCTATTACTATTTGTTCCACCAACTTGGAATTTGCAAATTCTCCAGAAGATGTGAGTTTCACACCAGGAAAAACAATTCACAAAGAAAAGGGGCAGTGCAATGACAGTTCCTAAACACAATGATGGGTCAAAAGAATTGGGTACTTTCCCATCAGAGGTATGATTCTTGTCCTTGTCTCGATTAGGTTGCAAAAAATTTGGAAATTCTGTGCTATTTTTTTGATCAATTAGCTCTTGAAAAAATGTGTTCTTTACAAATCCGTTTCAAGTCCTAGGGCAATCTAACCTTTGCCGAAAAACTCAGTGCCCAACCAATTCCATGACATTACCACACTGTCTCAATCAGAAGAACCTCCACTTTCAGGTACGGCTTATCATTACCCCATGATATAGGTGCTCACTAATTAGGATAATAACAGAAAGAAATTATATAACCTTGGGCAGAATTTAAATTAAGATGAATGGTGACTCAATGCAGAGGGAGTCAATCAACAAGTCTCTCACTGATAATAATAGTTTAGGGAAATGGCCTTACGATGAATATATATGAATCTGAGCTAAGTACTAATTGATTTAGGGAAATCTCCTGATGCACAGTGATAGATTTTTAATAAATGGAGACTGGCTTAGTGCTTAATCAACCGTAAGGTTCTATTTAAGTGTGTGTTTTATAGTCTTGGGTCTTGAAATGTTTGTTAATCAAATTTGTTTTGGGGGATTTGTTGTTCTTTTGTCCCTTTCTTTCTCTCTTTTATTTTTTTTGTGATTTTGTGGAGATAAATCTCCATCTATAGGTTTTTAAAATTTTATTTTATATATGTTTTTGTAGCCCTAAAGAAGTCCTTTGTGACAAAACGCATTAGCTACATATGAATTAAAGAATAGAATTAAAAAAATAAAAGAAGAAGAACATGAATAAAAGGAATCTCTTCTGAACAAACTTAATGGAGTCTGTGCATTATGTTAAACAACTGTGCTGAATCGGTAAAATAAGCAAGCAAATGCGGCTGACCACGGTTCAGCACCTCAATTCCTTAATTGAAAAAGTGTATATATAGTAAAATAAAATAATCTGTGCATCAACTTCCGGAGTTTGCCGCACTTTCACTCCACTGGAAACCAGATAAATAATTCGTAAGGATGAGGAAGGTGCACCAGAAACAAAGTCAATGAGTTCCAAATGTATCCAAATAATTGTTATCCTTTATTGTAGTTGTTGTTAAAATTGGACATCAGCCAACGCGTTTCGTTCCAAATGGAACTTCCTCAGGGCTCCACATCCACACGAACGTAGTAACGTGCAAGATGATAGTTTTCAGCGTCCTGTATTTTCCAAGGCCAATGTAGTGGCCAATAATCCCAGTCGATAGTCGACGTGCTGTAAAGGTCCCCGTCCGGAAATTCGTACCGAATTTCCGGACGTGGGACTTCTTTACAGCACGAAATGCGTTGGCTGATGTCCAATTTTAACAACAACTAAAATAAAGGATAACAATTATTTGGATACATTTGGAACTCATTGACTTTGTTTTAGGTGCACCTTCCTCATCCTTACGAACTGTGCTGAATCGTTTTGAACTGAGTTTATCATTTGTTAACAAAATTGTGGTTCTTGGCCATTTGATTTTGCAATTGTTCATGGATATTTTCCTGTGAGGGACATGAAGAGTGCTGGCCTTCCGGGTCCTTGCACTGCTTTGATTTATTGCTAATCTTACTCCACCAAAGTGTTAGGTGTGATGGTTTATAGCCACGGCCTCTCTGTAAAAAATTGCTTAAAGAGGCCAGCTACCCTGTAAAACTGATCACAGATAATGGGACCAACTATGTGTTAAAACTATCTACTGGCTCCTGATGGTGTATTATAAGACCAGGCCTCAAGACCTGGCTCTGCACTCAACTCTCAGCACACAGCCAACCCCAGCTGTGCACAGTGTCTGGCTTTGCGCAGTATGACTTGGGAACTGGACCCACACCCAACCCTCTGCGGGCTCCCAACCACCATTGTGCCCAAAGACTGCATACCATAATTTTTGCTATTTTAAAATTAGAGAACTGTTAAGAGACAAAGAAAGTGGATAGGGTGAGTAAACTAATGTGAAATGGGGATGCTGTACTTATGCAGATGTCTCCCTATTTAACAATTTTTAGCCCCTTTAAAAATACATTGTATCTTAAATTACTAAAAACCCATACCTCCCTGGTATCATACCTGTTTGAAGATTACAATGTTCATTTACTTCAACCTCCTCCTAGGAAAGGCTTTAAATTCAACAGCACCTAGCCAAACAAAATGGCCTTCAGAAGTGGCTCTCTTTTGTTTTGAATACAAAATGTTATTGATTTAGTTGTTCTTTAGAACTCTGTGGTAAAGCTACAGTTGATCGCTAGGAAGGTAAATGACAGATTGCTGCAGGTGTTGGAAGTATATGTTTGACTCTGCATGCCAGAATGTTTTCCTGGACAAAGAAGATATTTGAGAACTCATAGATAATGTGTAATAATTATAACTTTCAATAGCACTAAATATCATTTCTATGGCAAAAAGTAACCTCTAATTTTTTGTTAATTTGCTGCAGGATTCTCTGTCTTTCAGTTTTACAGCTTTAATTTCATCATGATGGTGTTCAAATATGTCATGCATTTGTGATAAATACAGAATGGTAGTGTTCTACTTGTTCATTGGAACAATGTGGTGCAGCTGCTGTAAAATACTCAGGCATCACCTGACAGGCTGCTTCTGCTGTTGAATGTTGTTTTACTCAGAATATCATACTTTGTTCTCACATGACTAAGATAGTGTGAACTGTAGCATCTCTGTTACCTTCCATAACCTCTCTGAGAAAATCATGAGAGAAAACTGTTTTTCTCAAACACCGCTCTTCAAATCCCAGCAGGGTGAGCATTTTTCGCTAGCAAAAATCACCTTAGAACACAAGCACTGTTCATTGAATTAAAATGGTACCACCAACAAATGATTTACATTGTGACTAACATCTGTTTTGCATATGGCTATATCTGAACTGAGGTGGCGTGGTGAAGCAAAATAACGATGGATTAAACCCAGATCTGTGACTGGGGGTGAATGTTTGCCAATGTGCAGCATTCCGTCCATCATCTTGTGTGTTTTGCATTTCGCCCTAAGTGGGAAGGGTATGCCCAGACGTGGGTCCCGTGCTCACTACGCCACTGGAGTCAAGCTATCCTGGCTGATGAAGGCTGATAGCCTGAAACCGGTCCTAGGATGCTTGATTCCGGTCCAGGGAAGACATGGCTTGGCAGTTCGGTCTGGACTGTTCCCATGAGGCACAGGGTCAAGACTGATTTGCATATGGCTATGTCTGAACTGGGGTGGCGTGGTGAAGCAAAATAACGATGGATTAAACCCAGATCTGTGACTGGGGGTGAATGTTTGCCAATGTGCAGCATTCCGTCCATCATCTTGTGTGTTTTGCATTTCGCCCTAAGTGGGAAGGGTATGCCCAGACGTGGTTCCCGTGCTCACTACGCCACTGGAGTCAAGCTATCCTGACTGATGAAGGCTGATAGCCTGAAAACGGTCCTAGGATGCTTGATTCCGGTCCAGGGAAGACATGGCTTGGCAGTTCGGTCTGGACTGTTCCCATGAGGCACAGGGTCAAGACTGATTTGCATATGGCTATGTCTGAACTGGGGTGGCGTGGTGAAGCAAAATAACGATGGATTAAACCCAGATCTGTGACTGGGGGTGAATGTTTGCCAATGTGCAGCATTCCGTCCATCATCTTGTGTGTTTAACATCTGTTTTCACCCTTTCTATCTATTCCTTTTTGTGACCCTCAAAAAGAGGCTTTCACTACAATACATTTCAAAGGACAACATGTGCCTGAATCCTTTAATGGCTGCCACATGTTGTCCATGTTGTGACCATCTAATTAAGAGGGATTCCCTTTAGTACCCCTGCACATGCCCCTGGGGTCAAGGTGTCCTCATTCAGCCCCTGTATATGTTTTTCTTAAGTTCATTTTCAGGACGCAGGGGCCATGACTCTGAGCCCGTAATGCCTACCACAACATATTGTTCATGTTGTGTCCAACCAATCAGGATTTACCAATCCCTTTTAAATGGACCAATCAGAGCATATCTGGACACCAGCGTTACAGATATCATTAACCTCAGCTGCTGGGTTACCCATTCATGCCCACCCAGAGAACCTATTTAAATGCTAATTTCTCAAAAACTACTGAACAGATTTGCACAAAATAATGAAAAGCAGACCTTTTGAATAAACATCTAACTTTATGCCAAATTTGGTGTAATTCTGTCCACTTTTTTTTCTGTATCAGAGTGTGAACTTTCTTATGGGATTTAAAATGAGAAATCAATGTTTTGGGGCTCCCTATTTTCTTGCCCTTCGCCTTCCAGATCATTGTGAAACTTTCCTTGAAAGCGTGAAATAGGAAGGACTTTTTTTTTTTTTACAAAGTTTTTCCAGATTCTTTGAACAGCACCAAAGTTATTGAGAAAACAAAATCTGCCTTTCCTATGGAAAGTCTGGCCATAGATAACTACTTGCTCACTTTTGTTGCCAGAGTAATAAATATTGTGATTGTCCCAGGACTGACCTTGTGGCAAAGATGTCTAATTTAAATGTGACTTCACCAGATACAGCTTCAGGCTTGCCCCTCTTGAGGTGTTTGACCGTAATAAAAAAGAATGAGGGCCTGATTAAGAGTTCGGGGAACAGGGTACCCAATTTTGAATCAGGCAGACTGCCAGGTTTACGCTGATGGAGTAAACTTTAGTCCATTAGTGTAAACCTTCCTCTGATGGACCGAGGGAGTGCTTGTCTTTAGAGGGAAGCGATCTGACCACCTGCCCTATTTACAGTGGGTGGTAGGATGGCTTTTTTGCTGTCTGACACAACCAGGAATACCCTGGCACTGAGAGACAGTAGAAATTAAAACAATTACCCCCACACACCATTGAAGAAAATTCCCATGGTGTTATGACCATTAGTTTTTACTTTCCCAAAAACAAGCTCTAGTTTTTAGAAGTTTTTTGGGGGAAAAGTTAAAACTTTTACAGCTTTGCATGAACTGCTGTCTGCAGAGTTCACTGGCAGACAGGCTGAGTAAAGGCAGGGTGGTGGACGTAAGGTCCTCCACCACCCAGACTTCCTTTACTCTTTCCTTCAAACTCTAAATTGGGCCTTTAATCTAAAGGTAGAAGTCTTAGCCAGGCAAAGGCAAAAAACATATACGCCCAACAAGAGGACTTTGGTGGTTGTAAAATTTGTATTTCTCCCAGTTGGAGCTTTTTCTGCCAAAACCAAAGGTTTCAACTGGGCATATCAGGCTTTGAGAGGACATTAGTAGTTACATCCTTCAACCTTGCCCCACTGGAGGATTTTGATTTCCATTCAAAAGTCAGACGGTATTAACTCTGACTGTGACAACTCGCTTGATGTATCCAACCTGCACTGCATTGTGGTTGGCTTGAAATTGCACCAAGGTCTTGATAAACCATGAACAGTGATTTCTGAATGGCACATTACATTTTCTAATTATGTGGGGGGTGGAGGTGCACTACCTGTTCCTTGTTCCTATTGATCTGTCAACCAACTGCTGTATTGAAAACTGGTGTACTCTATTGGTGCATCACCACTGCTCGTGTTGACATCACGTGCAGTTTTATCGGGCTTGAAGTTAATGGGATTACAAAAGCTTTTTCGCAAAGAATGAAATTTCATGCCATTATATTTGTATACTGAAATTTGTGTTTTGACTAATGTGTTATATGAACTTTCATCGTGTTCTTGTGAAAAACGTTTACTGAACGGTTTGTTCAATATAATTTGTTTTTCAATAGTAAGTTGTTTACGACATATAAAAACAAGTGGCATACACTTCATGATTTATGAGGTTATTCAATTTATTGTACATGTATGAAGAACGTAAAAGATTAATTTAAATTGGTTTAGAACTCGTAGAGTTCTGTGTGAACAGTGCTCACCACATTCAGGACCCAGTACCTGTTAGACTTTAAGACATTACATTTTCTTGACACTTTTTTCCATAAATTTGTAAAAAGCTCTCCCGTTTTCATTATTCAATTTTTGCTGTTATGGTGTCAAAAACATTCAATAACTCCCCTGTACCCCTTATTAGATTTTTGTTGTTTAGAATTTTTCTTATTAAATTAATCTTAATTTTAGAAACTGATTGCAGGAGTTTTAATGAGTTTTCTTTTGTCTGTTTAACTTTTTTCCTGTTGCTAAATACTTAGCACATTTTCCTAAATTAAGCCAGGATGCTCTGTTCTTTAGCTTCTAAGGGATAAGCCAAGTTTAAATTATTGACACTGTGTCTTTCACCTTACAGTTTTATCAGATGTATTACTTGGATAGGGCTCACACCCTCCTCAACTAACAACTCATTTTCTTACATGATCTGTTTTTTTTTTACCTGAATAAATAACTTTCTTGCATGTGATTCAATACATTGCAAACATCTACAAATCCAGATCTGATTCTTATTGATGATATTGTGAAATTTACAACACTATGGGGTCAATTCCGATCCCGGTCGGAGGCGCACCTAATACCATTCGGCTGGGAAAAAAGCCAGGCGAATGCCTGTTTCCCGACCGATTCGCACATACGTCCGAACGAGCAAGTACGATGCGCACAACTGCCCAAATCCCGACCCAGTCGTACTCACCCAATACAGGTCCAGTTCTCCGACCGATGCGGATCCGGAAACGCAGAATCGAGTCGCACGGAAGCCAAAATGCAGCCCCGTCCGGCCGGACAAGTACGATGCGCTTTCCGTACGCGCCGAACCCGTCGCTATGCACGGCACGTCAAAGCATCCGGGAGAGGCGCACATAAGCTCCGATGCGCGCCACAAGACGATCCACGGCTACGAGACGAACACGCCAGCGACGAGGACGAGGCGAAGCAAAGAGAAAGACGAACGAGACGAACCAACAATGAATCCCATCGCGCAACAGCAGCACCATAGGGGCTGGATGGCCATCACCAATGCCACATATACATTTAGGGGCCTGGATGCCAACTACTAACAACACCCCTACCCAGGGGGTGCTAGATGCCTGTCACTCCTACCACCTCTACCCATGGGGGCTGGATGCCCACCACCACTACCACCCCTACTCAGGGGTGCCAGATGCCTACCACTACTACCACCTCTACCCATGGGGGCTGGATGCCTACCACTACTACCACCTCTACCCATGGGGGGCTGGATGGCTGTCGCTACTACCACCTCTACCCATGGGTGCCAGATGCCTACCACTACTACCACCTCCCCCCATGGGGGGCTGGATGCCTACCACTACTACCACCTCTACCCATGGGGGGCAGGATGCCTGTCACTACTACCACCTCTACCCATGGGGGGCTGGATGCCTGTCACTACTACCACCTCTACCCGTGGGGTGCAGGATGCCTACCACCACTACCACCTCTACCCATGGGGGGCTGGATGCCTGTCACTACTACCACCCCTACCCATGGGGGGCTGGATGCCTACCACCACTACCACCTCTACCCATGGGGGGCTGGATGCCTGTCACTACTACCACCCCTACCCATGGGGGGCTGGATGCCTACCACCACTACCACCTCTACCCATGGGGGGCTGGATGCCTACCACCACTACCACCTCTACCCATGGGGGGCTGGATGGCTGTCACTACTACCACCTCTACCCATGGGTGCCAGATGCCTACCACTACTACCACCTCTACCCATGGGGGGCTGGATGGCTGTCGCTACTACCACCTCTACCCATGGGTGCCAGATGCCTACCACTACTACCACCTCTACCCATGGGGGGCTGGATGCCTACCACTACTACCACCTCTACCCATGGGGGGCTGGATGGCTGTCGCTACTACCACTTCTACCCATGGGTGCCAGATGCCTACCACTACTACCACCTCTACCCATGGGGGGCTGGATGCCTACCACCACTACCACCTCTACCCATGGGGGCTGGATGCCTACCACTACTACCACCTCTACCCATGGGGGCTGGATGCCTGTCACTACTACCACCCCTACTCAGGGGTGCAGATGCCTACCACTACTACCACCTCTACCCATGGGGGGCTGGATGCCTACCACTACTACCACCTCTACCCATGGGGGCTGAATGGCTGTCGCTACTACCACCTCTACCCATAGGTGCCAGATGCCTACCACTACTACCACCTCTACCCATGGGGGGCTGGATGCCTGTCACTACTACCACCCCTACCCATGGGGGGCTGGATGCCTACCACCACTACCACCTCTACCCATGGGGGGCTGGATGCCTACCACCACTACCACCTCTACCCATGGGGGCTGGATGCCTACCACTACTACCACCTCTACCCATGGGGGGCTGGATGCCTGTCACTACTACCACCTCTACCCATGGGGGGCTGGATGCCTACCACTACTACCACCCCTACACATGGGGGGCTGGATGCCTACCACTACTACCACCTCTACCCATGGGTGCCAGATGCCTACCACCTCTACCCATGGGGGGCTGGAGGGCTGTCGCTACTACCACCTCTACCCATGGGTGCCAGATGCCTACCACTACTACCACCTCTACCCATGGGGGCTGGATGGCTGTCGCTACTACCACCTCTACCCATGGGTGCCAGATGCCTACCACTACTACCACCTCTACCCATGGGGGCTGGATGCCTACCACTACTACCACCTCTACCCATGGGGGGCTGGATGGCTGTCGCTACTACCACCTCTACCCATGGGTGCCAGATGCCTACCACTACTACCACCTCCACCCATGGGGGCTGGATGCCTGTCACTACTACCACCCCTACCCATGGGGGCTGGATGCCTACCACCACTACCACCTCTACCCATGGGGGCTGGATGCCTACCACTACTACCACCTCTACCCATGGGGGCTGGATGCCTGTCACTACTACCACCTCTACCCATGGGTGCCAGATGCCTACCACTACTACCACCTCTACCCATGGGGGCTGGATGCCCACCACCACTACCACCCCTACTCAGGGGGTGCCAGATGCCTACCACTACTACCACCTCTACCCATGGTGGGCAGGATGCCTGTCACTACTACCACCTCTACCCATGGGGGAATGGATGCCTGTCACTACTACCACCTCTACCCATGGGGTGCAGGATGCCTACCACCACTACCACCTCTACCCATGGGGGGCTGGATGCCTGTCACTACTACCACCCCTACCCATGGGGGGCTGGATGCCTACCACCACTACCACCTCTACCCATGGGGGCTGGATGCCTACCACCAACAACACCCCCACTCACAGGATGGCTAATGCATGACACAACAAGCACACACCAACATAAGGAATGCAACAAAAGACATCCCCCCAACACCATGACAAGCGTGTGTAGACTGTGTCAAATGCCTACAACACTGAACATGACTTTGAACATACAATGTGACCCCCTATCACATGTGTCACACATAAATGTGTGTGGCCCCCACAATGCAAGCAGACCATGGCCACTGTGGCAATGGGATCCAACCCCCATCATCACAGTGACCAAAAGGTAAGTGTGGGGTCCATAGCTGAAGCACATTTTGAACATTGTGGCAATGGGGTCCAACCCCCATCATCACAGTGACCAAAAGGTAAGTGTGGGGTCCATAGCTGAAGCACATTTTGAACATTGTGGCAATGGGGTCCAACCCCCATCATCACAGTGACCAAAAGGTAAGTGTGGGGTCCATAGCTGAAGCACATTTTGCACATTATGGCAATGGGGTCTAAACCCCCATCATCACAGTGACCAAAAGGTAAGTGTGGGGTCCATAGCTGAAGCACATTTTGAACATTGTGGCAATGGGGTCTAAACCCCCATCATCACAGTGACCAAAAGGTAAGTGTGGGGTCCATAGCTGAAGCACATTTTGAACATTGTGGCAATGGGGTCTAAACCCCCATCATCACAGTGACCAAAAGGTAAGTGTGGGGTCCATAGCTGAAGCACATTTTGCACATTGTGGCAATGGGGTCTAAACCCCCATCATCACAGTGACCAAAATGTAAGTGTTGACATTGAAAAAGCTGCAACTGCCAAACTGCATGGATGATTCCTGGTCACAGAACAACAAACACATCAGTGGCAAAGTAGTGCTTGTGTCCCATAGCAACATAGATTGGGGGAGGCAAACAGTGCAGTGCAAATAAGACATACCTTTGGCCATGTGCAGACAAACATCACCCATGGGGGCTGACACTGTCAACATCCATCAATGACACAATAACAGAAGTGACCATCATAATGCAGACCTACATATTTGCACCAATGGGCACACTAATGTAGATACCCTGTGGAGACTGTAGATGTGAGGTGAACAAATAACATACCATGGCAGCAATGGGACACACAAACAATGATCATTGTGCTGACTGATGACCTAGGAGTCCCAGGGACAGCAGGTGAAACCCACCAAACAACATACAGCCAATAGCACACTAAAGATATGCCAATGCAGTGGTGCAGATGCACAAAAAGGCAGACCCACACTGAATATCAAACACAACAGGTGAGGGGGGGGGGGGGTGCCAGTGTCCCCAGGCAACCACACAACACATGATGAGGCCTCAATACCAATTACACAGATGCACATACAGTGCCAAACAAAAGTAACTCATGGATCCAAATCCCCTATGTGGGCAATCAGGCATTGTTAGATGAGAGGGAGCACAAATTACACATGTCACACAAGCTTGTAGGAACAGCAACTAACACAGCAAGAGACAGACCCACCACAGCACTACCCCTGCATGACAATCCCACTGTGATGACAATGTTAGATGTCGTTCACACTGTGAACCCCAGCCATGTGCCCTGAGCAACTAACTACCTCCAATCAATCACAAGCTCCAATCAATCAGCACGGCCTGCCAGCCAAGGCCAATATGGAGGTAGGGGTCTGGCCGTGCAACAACTCACTTTTGCACACACTCAACACCACACACCCTGATCTCCACCAATGTGCAGCAGTGAAGCTCACATGTACTGGTGACATTGCACATGCACCCATGACAATACCAGGGGTGGTGGTGGGAACCAAGGTGCAGAAACCCATCACACATGGCCAGTCAACAAGACTTGTCAATGTCTGACACACAGCACAGTATGCTGAACATGGGCATGATGTGAAATCCACCACAATCAATGGGATCCTGGCCATAGTCACACACCAATGAAGAAGCCAAGGTGACACACGAAGAACACACGTACACAACTACCAACATTGCAGCTCTGACCCTGAGGAGTGGCAGCTGTCACACACACAACATGTCACAAGCACTGTAAGCTAACACAAACTGTAAATCACATTACTCGTGTAAACAACAAGTGCCAAGGGGAATCCTGAATGTGTCCCATCTGCATTTGCCCGCATCTCCAGCACTGACAACAAAGACAACCTGGGATGACAACCTCATGCACATTAGTTTGCCATGCACCCACATCACAGAGAAACCAGGTCCAAGATGCTGGATGAACACAGAACAACTCAGCAAGCATCACAAACAGGAACATCCCTAGGGACACAGCCTGTGTAGGAAAAGGGAAGGGAACACGCACAGACATGCTTACACAACACAGGCCCACGCAATGTCACCAGATTACACACTGCCATGAGGGCACACCACTCCTGTGGAAGGTCCGCTGTGCCAAACCTTGTCTGTGCACGACCCAAACATGTCAGCAGAACACTCCGTCAGTGAGTCAACAACCACAACACACAGAAGGCTCTGCTCACATCAGCCTGGGTACAGGGGTGTCATGTCAGTCATCTGCACACACACCAAACACATGTCAAGCAAGTTGCACTGTATACACAGATGAGTCCTTCGACATTGATGTGCAAAACTGCATGTCCAGTGGAGCTGGGCACACAGTCAGGGAAATTGGAACATTGAACAGTGGTAAGCCCACCAGATGTGCATCAGTGTAAGACAAAGATGTTCATTTACTAATGCAAAAAGGACATCCCTGTGTCAAATGCTGAACATTACACCCTCAGACTGTAGCAAAGGATGCCATAGATCCAGAATACAACAGGACACATATCCCATGGACCACATGGAGTCCATCACTGCAACACTTCATCGTCCTGATGTGAACACTATTACAACTGCAAATGCAAGATGCTACTCATCCACATCATGTACATCAAAAGAAAACCCAAAAGTAAACAAAAAGAGGCTTTATTCAGCAAATGTCAGGGTAAAAACGGAAGTCCAAAAGAAACTAAGGCCAATGGCCAGTCCAAAATCACAGTACCAACGGGGTGAGAAGTGACAACTGGTCACACATTGCTTGCCTGCACTGGTACGGTTGGGGGACATCACCCTTGGAGGGGCATACAAGGGGCAGGACAGGCACCGCAGGGACAGGATCAGGGGATGGCAGAGTGAGGCAGTGAAGGGGTGGTGGGTGCAGGAGTGTCACCGGCAACTGCAGTGGAGGTGTCTGACTCAGGGGGGGCCGGCACCACCGTGGTACACAAGTCAGTTGGTGTGGGTGCCGCAACCACTGCAGTGGGCTGGACTGATGTAGTGGACTGGGTACCCACTGCAGTGCCCGAGTCAGATGTGGTGGTTGTGGACTCCACTGCAGTGCATGACTCCAAGGGAGTGGAAGGGTGGGCAGATGAGGTGGGCAGGACAGAGGGGGACCCGGTCCCCACAACAGTGCCACTAACAGGCAGAGCGTCTGGGTTGGGGGTGGAAGAGCAAGTGGCAGGGGGAGGGCCTAAGCAGTCTGGGGATGCGGTATCGGTGTGTGGGGGAACCTGGGGCAGGGTGTGGCGGGGGAACCTCTGCAGTGGTGGCCTGGGGGATGGAGGAGAGAGACTGGGCGCTGGAGCTGGAGCTGCGTGGTGGTGGTGGGGTCTTGCTCTTCCTGCTCCGGGGGGGACTTCCGAATGGGCTCCTGTGTCTGACTGCGCCTGGGGGAGGGTGTCCGGGGATGAGGGGCATTCCTCTCTGTGTGGGTGGACTTCCTCTTCCCCTGGTGTGCTGGGTCAGCAGGAATGGTGGGGAAGAGGCCGAGGTCACACAGGAAGACCTGCTTTGTATGTGGGGTAGCAGGCGAGGCAAGGGAAGGGGTCTTGGAGGGAGAGGATTTGGAGGACTACGGAGTGAATGTGGATGCCTGTGTGTGTGTGTGTTCCCCATCCCCTGTGTCTGTGGTATCAGTTCCTGAGGATGCTTGTGTGCACGTCTTGCCTTACTCTTGGGTGTGTCTGTGCTGCTCGTGTCTGTGTGTGTGGATGACTGTGGAGGTGTGCATGTGCTTTGGACAGGTAGGGGGGCAGGAAGTGTGGATGGGGCAGAGGTGGGAGGGGTGAGGGACTGTTGGAGGAGGGACACTGCTGCCGTCAGGGAGGAGTCCATGGACCTATTGCTCCTCTGTAGGGCAGACATACCCGTCGAGATGCCCTCCATGAACGACACCAGCTGTGTCAACAGAGTGGTGTGTGCATGGAGGACACTCAGCAGTGCTGTCTGCCCTACATGGAGCTGCCGAAGGAGGTACACAGACTCCTCACTCAGGGCAGCAGGGGACACAGGGGCAGGGGCTGCGGTGTCTGGCACGAAGGTGACACGCTCCCGAGCACGGGAGCCTCCACGGACCTCAGGAATGGGAGCCGATGGGAGGGCGGTGGTGGTGGTGGTGGTGGCGGTGCCAGACAGACTAGCTGGCCTTTGGTGGCTGCCGAGACCCGCCTCCACAAGGGAGTCATCCTCCGAGCTGCTGTGGTCCCCAGCTGAGGTGGATGGTGCTGAGGACTCCTCGGTGTGGCTCCCCTCGCCCTCCGTGCCACTGGGTCCCTCTGACCACTCGTCCAATGCTGACCCAGTCTGGCTCCGCTGCTCCTCCTGGTCCGTGGAGCTGTCCCCTCCTGTGGCCGTGGATGTATCTGCAAACAATTAGGGAAACAGACAAACATCAGAGCAAGCCCTGGCATCCTTAGTTGAACATTGCCTAAAGTCCTCACACAGATTCGGGGAAGCCAATTGTCAGTCTGATGGTCAACCATGGGACTCACACCCCTCCTGCCCTTGCACCCATCTGTCTGGTGCCTGTCTGATGGTAAGACCCCAGTGTGGACACATGCACCACCTACACAGTTGTTGGACATTGCAGGGAACACGGTGAAGCATGTGAAAATACACACATCACATCTCTTGCCACTGAGTCAGTGCAGGTGTCCGGATGAAGGGATGGCCAGATTCTAATTAGGAATGCATGTGATGCATACCAGCACCAGACATCATGATGCACCCATGTCCGGATAGTCAATGCCACAATGGGGTGCATGTTGCACATGTCACTCCCCTGCAGGATCAGTTCCAGGAAGTTGAATGCCATGACACAGGAATGCGTGCAAAGTCATACATAACTGTCTCAAGTCACATGGCCATGGCAGCCAGACAACAACAGTCTGCACTGTGTCACAATCCGAGGGCATGGGGAATGCAAGTTATGTGACTGACAAGTGCAATTGTCCATCCCCCAAAAACCACATCATCTGTACTACTATTTGTCCACGTCATACCAACTGGACATATGGGGAACATGAAACACAACTCTCTGAACATGAGCACCTCACAGTGTGCTGTGAATGAAAATACAGCTGCTTGAAAGTCACAGTCGCAAACACCTGTGTGCACAGTCAAGTGATCAGACACCTATAAGTCACAGAAGTATCCGTCTATCATGGTCACATCTCAGATGGCATGCTGAGCCACAAACGATGAACATACCAGTAGTCCTGACAACGAAGACACAGCACAATGAGACAGAGGCAGACACCTGAGGGTACATTTCACTGACCACAACATGCCAGATGATACACGGGAGTGGGAGTACAGAGTGTATTGTATGCACTGGAGTAGGCATGACTGTCCAGCTCCACCTGTATGAGGGATGAGTCCTGGACAGTACTGGCTCCCTATCGCCCAGCGCTGTGCCTTTAAAACTGGCTGCCTTATTTTTAAATCCTTGCATGGCAATAGTCCTGCTTTCATCAACAGCTTGATTTCTAGACATACCCCCATACGTAACCTACGTTCTGCCCATCTCTCACTTCTTGACACTCCGACATTCAAGCGGGTGCGTCAAGGAGGCCGCAGATTTGCGATTCTTGCCCCTAAACTGTGGAATTCTTTTCCGCTGGAAATACGGTCTTGCACTAACCTCCTGCAGTTTAGGAAGTTTCTCAAAACATGGCTTTTTGAACAGGCCTATGACTGATGTTCTACCGGATAGCATTTGGAGCCTCCTACAGCGCCATGAAGCCTCCTGGTGTACGTGCGCTTTATAAATTATTTTTAACATTAACATTAACATTAGGCAGGTGGCTAAGCATGTGTGACACACTGGATACACATACTCCTGAGGCCCAAATATTGTTCCCACCAGCAGCATGGGTGTGTGCCACATTCCCCAGGGACATGTGGTGAGTCAGAACAGCATGCGGACCACATATCAAAGTTACACGCAGATCACATGTCAGAACTTAGGCATTGTGTAAGCAATTGACCCACCCATGAATTGCACAACATAGTCACGGGAACAAATGCTGTCCCCCACCTTGAGCAAAGCAAAATGCAATGACACAGTCCCCAAATTAGACAATTTCATGACTATAAGGGCCACACATATGCGTATCAGAGGAGAAGTGGGCATGTAACAAATGAGGGACATGGGTCCTGGACCCCATGACTGATGTACTGTGGAAGTTTAACCAGGCCAGAGGAGGGCACATGGCATGGCAGAAAAAGTGCACAGTGCAGTCATGGACTCACCCCCTCCTTGCTGCTGTCTGTCCTTCAGCTGCCCATCCAGGTCAGGGAAGACCACCGCCAGGATCCGGAGCATGTGGGGGTCAGGGTCCGGTGTCCGCCCCTCCTGCGAGGAGGCGACAGCTTCAGCTGGACCCTTGCGATCCTCCGGGTCCAGCCACAAAGGTCCTGCCACCTCTTTTGGCAGTTGCGGATCCTGCGCCTGTAGACCCCC
This sequence comes from Calotriton arnoldi, assembly GCA_963921515.1. Lineage (NCBI taxonomy): Eukaryota > Metazoa > Chordata > Amphibia > Caudata > Salamandridae > Calotriton > Calotriton arnoldi. The sequence goes on along the minus strand of CAWUFW010000581.1, from coordinate 3,805,972 downwards.
ACGGATCTTACTTTCCGGGCGATGGTCAGCCAGATTTCCTGCTTCTGGTGGGCATCAACCTGTGAGGATGACAAAGTGAAAAGGCCATTACTACACATGCAACATATACGTGCATCACACAGTTGGATATACATGTCTCAATCACAGGGGCATATGATGTACACAGGCAGTGCAACAATGGCTATGAACAGTTTGCCAGCAGTCACTACATGGTATCATTGCATGGGAAGTAAACCTAGTTGGAATGCACTGTTACTGCACTGTACCAGTTCTGTGCATGTGACTACACACTTTGGGGTGTGACAACTACTCAGTGGGCATGGTAGCCAGTGGTGTGCACACTGAAAGCCCTGCTAGTCAGACAACATGCACAATTAGTGAGGCAGTGGACAGCACACTCACCTGCTCCCCTGGTGTCCCATACAGCTTGCTGTACTGTGGAAGGAGGCTGTCCAGCAGGGCCTGGTTCTCCTCAAGGCTGAAGGCTGAAGGCTGAAGGCTGGGGCTCTCTCCACAGTACGTGCCATTGCAGGAGCCAGAGGATGCATAAACAGCAGCAGTGTTGGTGGCAGATGTCGTCCTGGAGCATGTAGTGCAGGCAAGTGAGCTCTCAGGGGAACAGCCAGCATTATATGTGTGCTGCAGAGGCAGATACTGTCCCATGTGTGTAAAGTGATAGGTCCAAGTTGTTTGCATCTTCTAAATTTGACCTATCCATGGAATTGCAGCACTAATACACGCCCACAGCATCCTTCAAATCTTCAACTTCATGACACCCATGATTTTGCAACATTGTTGTGGCTGGCCAACTGAATTCACTGCATCAGACTCGTTGGAGCTTCGAAAACGCGTCCGTTGCCATGCCAGGCCCCAGCCAATGTGTGCGCACCGTTCGGTCCATTGCTGTACAACGCGTACCAGGCATACAACGCGTACCCGCTCACATTCAATGCAATGGGCCGGCCGGGCACACCGATCGGTCCATTGCTCTACAACACGTCCCTGGACAGGTCACACGCATATGTCACCATGCTGGTCACTGGTGAACCTATGCCAGCCACATTTACTTTCCAGGGACTCAGGGGCACACCTACAACACCACACCCAGTCCACACTGTCTATGAGGCATGTGTGGCAGCATGACCTTATCTGTGTATGGGGGTGAACATGTGGATTTTGGGGTGGCACTTGGGGGCAGACACACCCAGGCTGTGCACGTGTTAATGGGGACAGGGTCCTTTGTGTGTTGTGCACCTGACCACTGTGGTGTGCAACTTTTCATTTCTGAGCATGTGTCATGGTCACATTTCCAGGTTGTGTATGTGTTTGACATGTCACATACCCCCAGGCTCACATGTGGGAAGGCATGTACGTCACAGGGTGGCCCATTCCAACAATAGTGATGTCCCTCCACAGTCTGTGTGCATGTTGTGTATCACATGTCTCTGACTCCATGTGCACAATGGGAGACAGTCTCCACATCCACGTGGTTTGTGCATGAACTTTGATGGTGTGTGTGTGTGTGTGTGTCACAGACGTCCATGTCTGTCCTGCAGAGGCTACAGAGGCCACCACCTGTGGGTGTCATGTTTGTTTTTCTGACGTGTACATGATACGCCATGTCATGCCAGTGTCCATGTGGCAAGGCAGGCTCCCTGGGAATCTACCTGTCAATGAGCTGTGATGCCTGTGGAGCATCTGTCCAGACATGTCACTGTGGTATGTGTGTGGAACTTGAGAGCAGTTAATGGGTACTGTGACACAGCCTAATGGTGTCCCATAGCACACCCTGGAACCTGTTGTCAACACTTGTTGAACAGAGATGTTAGATGATGTCCATGTAGATGCCATATATGTTCAAACGGGACGACACACACATCAAGTACTTGTGTATGTTGATGATGTATCATGTGAAATTGAGTATGGTGAACGGCAAATAGGTGGGGTGACTGACAATCTTGCTTTCTTCACCTATGCACTGCAGGGCTCCTGCTGTCCATTGACCATTCCAAGACCTGGCAACGATGGTGGAACGTGACAGCATCCGACGGTACCGCTTCACCAGGCAGCTGATTGAGGATTTGGCAGTGCGGTTGGCCCCACATTTGCAGCCTGGCCGGCCGTATCCTACAGCGCTGACCCCCAAAGTGAAGGTGATGGCAGCCCTACACTTCTTTGCCACCGGTACCTTTCAACACACTGTGGCAACTACTGGTGGGATGTCACAGACTATGTTCAGCCGTGTGCTACGCGATGTTTTGGGGGCAATGTTGAGATACCTCAACCAGTACATCTATTTCCCAACACGTCAACGACTCACTGACGTCAAGAGTGACTTCTATGCCCTGGGGAGGATGCCACATGTAATTGGCTCCATTGATGGGACACATGTGTCTTTGATACCACCACAGGCACATGAGCAGGCATACCGCAACCGTAAACATTACCATTCGATCAATGCTCTGGTGGTATGTCTTGCAGATATGGCCATCTCACATGTGTGTGCCCGTTTCCCGGTTCTGCACACGATGCCTACGTGATGAGGAGTAGTCGCATCCCGAGGATGATGTCACAGATGCCGAACCAGCGTGCCTGGCTTGTTGGTGTGTACTGACTTTGTACCATTGTGTGTGTTCTGCTATGTTGTTTTCCGCACACATTTTCAAATCGGCTAATGTGCAATTGTCTGTCTGTAGGTGACTCGGGATACCCCAACATGTCGTGGTTGCTGACACCCCTCAGGAACCCTGTGACACCAGCCCAGATGCGCTACAATGAAGCACATGGTCGGACAAGGAGGGTGATTGAGCTGACCTTTGGTCTCCTGAAGAGCCGCTTCCGCTGCCTGGACAAGACAGGAGGGGCCCTCCCATATGCCCCAGCAAAGGTGTGCAAGATTGTCATTGTCTGCTGCATGCTACACAACCTGGCAGTGCGGAAGGAGTTGCCTCTCATCCTGGATGACGATGACCAACGTCCGCCACCTGTGGAAGATCCTGGCCTGGGTCACGATGCCAGTGAAGATGATGATGATGATGATGGTGATGTCAGCACACAGCTCATCACCAACTTCTTCAGCTGAATGTGAGTCTCCAGAGGGTTGTAATGTCAATGATTTGAGTTTGCATGATATGTGTGTGTGGTGCTCTGGTGCTGTTTGAGTGTGGCCATGTGCTACTTGACTGCATGCGTGCAGCGATGTGTCCTTGCAGGTGGTCTGTACTGCCCAACAGTGTTGACATGCTAACTTGGTTTTGTGTAGTTATCTCGTGACATGTATTAGACATGAGTATTGCCGTTCTGTGCTGTTCTTCAGTGGTTTTGACTGTGTGTCATGTCTGTCCTTCACAGGGTGCTGCTGGAGTTGTCTGATCAACTTGGATCCCCCGAATCCATGATTCAACTTCCAAGGTGGAAGCAGTCGTTTCCCTACAGGTGATGTGCCACACACCCCTGGACTTTCAATCTTCTGCACTTTTTGACTTTGTGGCTACAGCCAGGTTGGATTAGCTTGCATTTGTAGTGGAAACTACATGTTGGAAATGTGTAATAAACCTGTGCTTCACTTTGGGATGTGCGTTGTCTGTAGTCACACATCTGACTGACATTTGCTTACTGCATCTGTAGTCTAGTTGACAGTGACTGTGAATAGGTGGCGTGTCTGTACATTCCACTGTATTTCGTTGCAACATCAGTATAGGTGATGAGTCTGATGGCCCTGGTGTGTATGTGTTTTGTGGCCCTAGTGGTGTGTCTCCCTCATATGTGTCACGTCGCCATGACTGACATGACAGTGTTGGACTTGCTGTAGCAGTTAGCATGCACAGTGTAATTTAGCAGATCAACATCTACATGACAAAAACCACGTTGGAATCACAACAGAGGCATATATGGTGTATTGGTGAGTTTATTTACATACAGGTGTGAGGATGGTGCACAGGATGGTGGGTGCTGTACATAGAAATTTGGATCCAAAGTTCCCATGTGAATTGGAAGTCTTGGTAGCTGAAATGTCCAGAGTAAAGTCCACAGTCATCTGATACTTTTGGTCAACTAGAGCTCCCCATGTCATGTGGGAGAGTTGGCTTGGCTTTGACAGGGCGTGCAGTATGCACACAGAGGAAAAGTTCCAGAACAGGTGTTGGCTTCCTGGGGGATGTAGATGGCCATCGGCCTCTCAGTTTGGCCTCCTCGGACGGCCCCTCTTCTTGGGGGAGGGGGACCCTCAGGTGCAGGCTGCGGCGGTGCAGGGGACTCTCTGCCAGAGTCCTCCTCCCTCCCTGTGGCATTTGCAGTTGTTTCAGCAGCAGATGTTGTGGGCACACAGGGAGGTGAGGCCATGTTGGTGCTGATCTGGCGGAGGCATGTCAGTATGTCCCTATGCACCGCTGTCAGTTGTTCCAATGTGTCCCACTTGGACTCCATGCCACACATGTGTGTCTCGACACGTGACGTGTGTCTCGACACGGGACATGTGGGAGTCCAAGCGGGCATGATGGGCAGCCTGCTGCTGTTGTATGTCCTTGAGGATCCCCACTACCTGGCTGACCTCTCCGGTGCTAGTCTGGTACGCATCCGCGATGTGTGCCAGTTGTGGGTCATCATGCAGTCCAGACCCCTCTGCAAGGAGTGACCTATGTCTACCACCCCTCCCACCACCCCTGGCGACACGTGCAGGAACTGCAGTGGCACGCACAGGTGACCGTGGGCCCACTTGGGTGTTGTTCCTGGGCTCGTTGTCACCAGCTCCAGTTTGGGCCTGGGTCCCTGCGCTGTTGTCATCTGTGGTCCTTGGTGTGTCCGTGTTGGCAGGGGTGGCCTGTGTGTTGGCAGTTGTTGGAGGGGTGGGTGCAGGGGGTGCAGATGTTGGTCCTGCTAGTGCTGCATGATGACTCACACCGGAGGGTCCAGCTTGTTCTTCGCCATCCGAGGAGTGCAGTGTGTTCCCCGGAGCCTGGGACAGGGAGTCCTCCTGGTCTGCTGCTGTGTCCCCATCATCACCTGTTTTGGGGAGAGACACAGATTGTATGTTATGTTTCTACTGGCATCAATTGTTCAAACACCTGACAGTTGTGACTGTACCTCTGGATGTGGGCCAGGACATTGCATTCTCCTAAATAGTGACAGTCAGAGAGTGATATTGGTGTAGCACATTGTCCTGCCAACCTGTGGCATGTCAATGTGAATGTTGAGGTGTGTGCATGACCAGCATTGGTGGTATTTGGTTACTATCCAGGCCTCTTTCTCCCCCCAGACCAGTTATCCCACCATGCAACGTGCTTGCATTTCAGGGAGTGCAAGTTGGCTTTCAGGATGTCAGGCAGTGGTGTTCTGCTGTTTGTTGTTGCACAGTTCCCAGCAGGGCCTTGTGCTCCCCACAGCAGTACCCAGTGTCAGCCATCTTGTGAGTCCTTATCCACTCCCTGTGATGTGAGCATGGTTGAGAGTGGTGTTGATGGGCCAATTGTGAGGGTGAGCAATATCTGTGCCTACAACTCCCATCATGCTATTGCCTCCAACCCCCTTCCCAGCATGCCCATCCTTCCTTCCTTTGACTCTGCTTCCCTGTGGGGTGGGGTGCCTGTGCTGACAGGAAGGCTGGGAGTGTTGTCCTGGCAGTTGTTTGGCTACAAGTCCCAAGAGTGTCCCTGTGCTTCACACAGCATAACCCAGGGTGGTGGTTCTTTGTGGGATCTTCAGTTAGGCTGTGAGGCATTGCATTCTCCCAGGTGGGTTATGTGGAGTTTGTGTTGAGGGGGTGTGTGAGGAGAGCTGCTTGTAACTATGGTCAGTGCTGTGAGTCCTCCTTCCCACCCAGCCAGATATCCCACCATGCAACGTGCTTGCATTGCAGGGAGTGCAAGCTGGCTTTCAGGATGTCAGGCAGTGGTGTTCTGCTGTTTGTTGGTGCACAGTTCCCAGCAGGGCCTTGTGCTCCCCACAGCAGTACCCAGTGTCAGCCATCTTGTGAGTTCTTATCCACTCCCTGTGATGTGAGCATGGTTGAGAGTGGTGTTGATGGGCCAATTGTGAGGGTGAGCAATATCTGTGCCTACAACTCCCATCATGCTATTGCCTCCAACCCCCTTCCCAGCATGCCCATCCTTCCTTCCTTTTGACTCTGCTTCCCTGTGGGGTGGGGTGCCTGTGCTGACAGGATAGCTGGGAGTGTTGTCCTGGCAGTTGTTTGGCTACAAGTCCCAAGAGTGTCCCTGTGCTTCACACAGCATAACCCAGGGTGGTGGTTCTTTGTGGGATCTTCAGTTAGGCTGTGAGGCATTGCATTCTCCCAGGTGGGTTATGTGGAGTTAGTGTTGAGGGGTGTGTGAGGAGAGCTGCTTGTAACTATGGTCAGTGCTGTGAGTCCTCCTTCCCACCCAGCCAGATATCCCACCATGCAACGTGCTTGCATTGCAGGGAGTGCAAGTTGGCTTTCAGGATGTCAGGCAGTGGTGTTCTGCTGTTTGTTGGTGCACAGTTCCCAGCAGGGCCTTGTGCTCCCCACAGCAGTACCCAGTGTCAGCCATCTTGTGAGTCCGTATCCACTCCCTGTGATGTGAGCATGGTTCAGAGTGGTGTTGATGGGCCAATTGTGGGTGTGACCAATATCTGTGATTACCACTCCCATCATGCTATTGGCTACACTGACTTGACCAGCATACACAGAATTCCTTCCTTTGAGTGAGCTTCCCTGTGAGGTGGTGTTCTAGTGGTGGGTAAATATCTGTGAGTGTTTGTTGGTTCTATTTGTGCCACTGCCTTGCTGTATTTGTTGTTAGGTTTGTAGATCTCATGACACAGTTACATATCACTATGAGATGGCAGGTATTGTGTTTGTCTGACTAGATTCACATCTTGGAATGAATATCTTTTGGTTGCTGTGTATTTGCTAAGTGTGCATGGTTTGCCTATCCCCTTGACTGTGATGTGTGTGTGTTGTCACACCATATTGTATATATTAGTTGTGTACTCACCAGGCTCTGGGATGTCTGTTAGTCCGTATACGCTCACTGGTGGTAGGATGGCCCGCACCTTCTCCTCCCAGGGCCTGAGGTATACTGGTTTTGCAGGAGGGCCACTGCCGGTGTGCTGGCTGAGGAGGTAGTCCTTTTGAGTAGGTCCCGGACCCTCCTGCGCACATCATACCACCTGTTCTGGATGTCTTCCTTTGTGCGCAAACATGGTGATTGTGCGTTCACCCTGTCGACAATCCTCGCCCACATCTTGGTTTTCTGCGACATGGGGGTCTGTTGTACCAATGTACCAAACAACTGTGGCTCTACCCTGAGTATCTCGTCTACCAGGACTTCCAATTCACAATCTAGGAACTTATGGTTCTTCTTTGGGGGCATGGTGATGGGTGGTGGTGGTGATTGATGTGTGTGTGTGTGTGCAAGTGGGGGTGTGTGAGTGTAGGTTTAGCTGGGTGTGTGTGAGGGTGCTATTTGTAGGTGTGGTAATGGTGTGTGGCTTGTGTGATGTATGAGCTGTGAGTGTGTCTGTGGTTGCTGTGTGATGGTGTTCTGTCTGGCAGGTCAGTGGAATTTGCAAAGGATCATGGTAGGGATTTGTGGCCTTTATGTAGGTGGAGTTGGAGGTGTGTCCTTGTTCCATTTTTTTTCCCCTCCCTGTATTTACTGGCTTAGTGGTTGCTTGTTTGGCCCTTTTTTTTCTAATTTTTCCTTGGTGTTTTTGGTGCATGTACGAGTCGTTCTTGTGTCCGAGTAGGACGCTGCAGTTGTCTGGTGCAATCTTGTCCGACTCGTTCCCGCTGTGTGTCAGCTAGGTTTCATATGCGGCGTACGAGTCGGTCGCGGAGTATTGGGTTGCTTCGGCTGGGTTTTGTATGCGTGTCGGTCGTACGGCTTGTGCTCCGGGTGAGTCGGTCGTGTTTTGCACGCACAGCATCGTAGTACGCGGGTCGGAGTTCGCGGGTACGTTTCGTTCGGGTTCAATCCGAGTGCGTGTCGGTCGGTTCGTTTCGCGTGATTTTCCGGCCGGATGGCTTGTTTCCGTCCGGCTCGGTCGGTAGTTTTGTATTCCGTCCGAGTCTGTCGGATTTCACATGCATTTCATCGTACTACCCGGGTCGTGCGGCGCCGGTCCGAGTCGGTCGGACTAAATTCCCGTACCGAGTCGGTCGGTACGTTTTCCGGCCCGAATTGGAATCGGCCCCTATATCTTTTTTTTCCAGGATGTCCTCTTTCCTGCATTTGAACACAAATGGTGCAAGCTACCTTGCAGGCACTTACTCTCACATCGAGCTTGAGTAAAAATAAAATCATGCCAATACATTTTGGTGTGCCTGGTCACTGTCATTTGTTGCACTTTGATCACTTATGCTTCTTCGTCATCCTAATGGGCGAAGTTGCTTTGCTTCCAATTGAGCCTGCTGTCTTCTGACTCTACTTCCTCTGATCCTGGGATATTTTCCTTTCAGAAGAAATAGCATTCTTCTTCTGAATATCCTATTCTGTGGAAAATTGAAATGTAAATTTCGTCTTCAAAATGATGGGATCCTAGTTTGCTCAGAAGAGAAACTTTTTTATAGTGTGGAATGTGTTTTACTTCTAGCCAATCTTTTCTCCCTATGTTTTATTCTGGTTCTTAAAGTTTTGCTGATGCTTTGAGAAACCTGTCACTCTAAGAAGGTGGGACTTCCAGTAGCCGTATAAATACATTTTGCCTTTTTTTAAAAAGAAAATCCAATCCTCATATGTTAAAATGTATACTACATAACATCTTTTAAAGCACTCATGATTGGTTTCCAAAAGCACAGATATTTTTACTTATGTGTTCAGAAAGTACTTTCAGGAGTAGTCTAAAACATTTTGTTTGGAAAATAGCAGCTCTTAAGGGATTGTTAAAGCGGGGCTTCCTAATGGAGTAATGAAATTCTAAAAATAAGTACTGCAAACTCCATCATTTTTTAGCGGTTAGTTTAAAATAAAAACTGTGTACTTTGATACATGCATGAAAAATGTAGAACTAAAAAGTCACAAATCTGCTCCATATTTTTCTACAACTCTTTTTATATTGTCTAAGTCTCATGATTACAGTTACCAGTGATGCAAACCCACAGCAAGCCAATCCCATCCCACCTATTTTCCAGATTTCACAAATGATTTGCAAACCCTTAGGGAGCATTGAAAACTTTTGATTGACTTTTGAACATGTTTTCATCCACATTCACATGGCCATTGCTTTTAAGGACTCATTGTGATCCTTGTCTTTCTACAGCACTTCAGCAAAAGCGACAGTATAGTTTTTTGTTGGGTATCCTTTTCGAGTTAAAACATTCCTTTTCATGTACAGTGAGGATAGCTTCAGGACAGGAGAGTCAACAGGGCAGAAGGAGAAATCCCACATAGGAGTACGTTGGAGAAGAAGAAGATGAAGTGGAAATAACGGAAGTGAAATGATCCAAGTCACGACCAGAGTCAATTGTAAGGAGACTTTTCACCACACCACTAGGTGAAAATTATGTTACTGCAAAAAATTTTATATTATCCTTGTGTGAGAATAACTTGAGTAGAGACAACCAAAGAAAATATCGAACTGGGACTACTTTGATACTAAAAGACCTTGCAACACATCATGAAAATGCGTTTTCTGCAGAGAAGCTAAGACCACTTGGCAGCAACTATATCGCCCACTGCATCGCAGTATGCTGTCCCTGGCAGCAAAAATCTTCTGAGTAATATTTCTAGCAAGATAAAGAGGCCATTGATCCCTGATATAAATCAGTTGGCTAAACAACGTATAGTATGAGAAAAGAGATAAGTTGTGGTGAACAAAACCCAACAGCTCACCTACACCTAGTTCTTACCAATCTGAAAAAAACAAAAAGTATTGCTAATCCTTCTTTGTATGACAGTTGATTTTCTCTTTTTTGAACTTTTTCCCAACCACTAGTGACTTTGCAATTGTTTTTTTTTTACCCAGAAACAAAACACAAAAAAATACCATAACTGTTTTGTTTATATCCCAATTTGATGGCTAAAAGAAAGAGAACTACATGTAATTATTTTATATAATTGTGTGGGTCTGTGCCAGTACACCTGTGTGTTCTTGCAAGATAGTTTTATGGTTGTGTAGCCCACTAAAATGGACACTACTGACTAATAAAGGTGCACTCCAGTGTTGTTAGCCTGAGTTGAAAGTGAAGTTGAATAGCGTCAGCATAACTTTAGAACTACTATAGTCTAGTGGGCTGGAAAGGTTTCACCTTTCCTTCAACAGCTAAAGCTGTGCTGTTAATTGTTCAATTAATGTTTTGGCGGCATGTGACCTGCACTGACTAAGATGATGGAAGAGCTAAAGCTGTGTAAGTGAAGTGATGAAGTCTCTGTAGTGGCTGACCTCATCAGTTTTCTTTGCACTTTGACAAAGTGGAATAAGACAAATGAGCTATGAAGAATTAAGGCATCATTTAGACTTTGTTAGAGCGGTGGCACCGCTGTAAATTGAATAGGTCCTTCCATTCTAAAATCTATTTAGGACTGGGGAAATGCCAGGTTTAAACCGGAAGAGTCTCCTCTACTCTGCAGGTGTATAAAACAGACCTGACAGCATGTCTGCCAGTGGCCACCAGGTAACGTTTTGTTCAGAGAATACAAGCTCTTGCTTTTGGAGTATGTTTCAGTATATAAAAAAGTTTGAACAACAAACTTTTTAAACATGGTACCTGCTTGGCAAACATTTGAGGCCAGATGTACGACAGTTTTTGTGGTCGCAAACGGTAAATTGGCCCGTTTGCTACCGCAAAATTGGTCTGGCCCATGTACAAACCCTATTTTGCCAGTCGGTAACCAATTCCCGACTCGCAAAATTGGGCTTGCGACTCGGAAGTGCCAAGGGCGCCCCTTCCTAATAGCGAGTGCAAATGTTATGTACCATTGTTTTGCAAGGAAAACGGGCTGCATTTAAAAAAAAAACTGCTTTATTAAAAAAGCAGTCACAGACATGGTGGTCTGCTGACCCCAGCAGGCCACCATCCCTGGGAGTGCAAGCCATTCCTAATGGGGTCGCAAATAGCACCTGCCTCATGAATTTTAATGAGGCAGGCAATTTGTGACCCCATTAGGAACTGCTAACAGTGTCTGAGACACTTTTGTAAATCGCATTGTGCGAGTCGCAAATTGCGAGTCGCAAAGCGACACAATTTACGACTCGCAAAATGCGAGGGTCGTACATCTGGCCCTGTAATGGAAACTGCTGTGCTGATGGTTCCATTGCAGGAGACCGATCCACGGAATGAATAACATATACGTCGAAGATTACGTTTTCACAAATGTACGTTTCTTGAGCTCTTGTTAGAATTCACAATGTATTGTATAGAATTTGTGTAAACTACTTGTATATATAACTTTATGTTCATTGTGAAAGGTACTTTATGTAATGCTATGTAATTACATGATGACCAGAGAAATAAATAGTACACAAAGTAATTTATTATGTTAATGCAGATTACAAGTGCAGATTACAAGTGATAACTGAGTACAGGACTTCTTTGGTCCAAGTGAACAGTGCTCACCGCACCCAGGTTTGTGTACCTGTTCAGAGTAAGGAGACCGATCCCTGCCACGCAGGTCAGATTCACTTAGTAGGGTGGATGGCACCCGGTTGGTGGCGGTCATAACCTCTGACTCTGCTCCCATAATACTAGCATACTGTCTGTGAGGTTGCAGTTAAAGCCCTTCTAGTAGAAACAGTCTGCAGCAAAGCATGCTCCTTTATGCGACTGCATGAGAAAGAAGGTAAGCATATTTATTTTTCCCATTCCACATCTTTTGTCTCCCTCATATTTCATCTCATATCCTCATATTTTGAAGAAAGACAAAGAAAATGTAGAGTAACAGTCTGTAGATTGAGACATCCAATATATCTTAGACCAAGGATGTCACATTTGATTGGGTAAACACACTTGCCAATTGCCACATTTCTCTGTTCAGTATAATTTAAAAAATACTTAATCCCTACGGGTTTCAGTATTCCTCATACAGAATACTTTAGTAATTCACCTAATATGTCACGGAAAGTAACACATTTTAAAAGCCTGTGGTGTATTGAGTGGTTACATTTAGTTGTTTGGGGGATGGGGGGGGCAGAGATCTGCATAGTCAGGGGCAGATTTACAAGGCCCTTGCGCCACTTTTGCGTCATTTTTAACATGGGAAAAGTGACGCAAAGGTGACGCAAGGGCCTTGTAAATAAGCCCCTCAGTGTTTACTTGTAATTCGACATTTGCTTCACATACAGAGCTTACACATAGCACATACTCATGACCGAAGTGGATCTTACTTAGGAAATTCCTGGTTTACCACTTCTATTTATTTTTTTCTATACTGCAGCGGAGTCCAACAATACCTTATGATCTCTATAAGTTTGCATACCACTTTTGTGATGTGTGGGCTCCTGGGTCCAAAAGCAGTATTTTACATTTTCTGATGCCATTACCAACATATCCCACTAAATTGCCTGTCTGTATTTGCCATGTGGCAGAATGGAGGCAGAGCCCGAAGCTATTGCAGCTTGTAAGAATTAGGTCCTGTTGTAAACCATAAGTAATCATAATGATTGGATAACAAAGCAGAGTAGGTGAGGCGCCACTAAGGTAGAGAAAGCAGGGGTCAAATTCAGAGGTGCTAGGTAAAGTACTAGTTTGGAGTGCATGGGTAAGAGTCAAATTAGAAAGTGCCTCCTCCCACTTGTATGAATTTCTCACTGCAGCTCACTACTGCATATCATAAACTTATATCAGGAACTGTAATATTTAAATATCACTAAAAATAGACATTCATTGAATGCCTGGGAAAACCTGCCGTTGCAGCCTAAGTGATAATGGAATGGCACTCACAGCTGTCAGTTTGAATACTGGAGGCTTACGATGGCAAACCTCTTTCTATACATCTATGCAGTAAAGCCCCTATTTGGACTCACGAAGAACCTCCTGTGAGGCTTGGTATTGAAACTCGTGATAGGTCGTTTAAATAGGGTAAAAAAAGAACTCTATATAATGAAGGGTATTCAAGGGGAAACAGAACATAGAAATATTGATACGATTATGCAGGAGTATAGTATCCCTTATTAGTCCTGAACAACTTCATTATCCTCATTGCAGTTCTCAACATTTAAATGTTTTGAAAATGTTATAGATTTTTTTTTAATTGTAATAACAATTATTGAAATTAATTGTTTATCGGTTAGTCTGAAGTTAAGGGTTCATATACATGTCTGCATTAATCATTGCTTTTTTAAAACATTTTCAGCCCTCAGGTGGTGCCATCAAGAATGTAAATAAAACGGAGTTTACTAAAATATACACGTTCCCAACAACTTTCTTTCTCAGTCATAGAACAATAGGGGAAGAAATTCTAATTATACAAACACAAACACAGAAAACAATGTACACTGTAATTTCCAATTAGTGGTGGTAAGAAATTGGGTTCAAGGTTGACAGGGGTGTAAGCCCTGGTCAAGTAGCAGCCATAATCCTCATCAGGATAAAGCACAAGCAAACCCCAAATTAAGCTGTGCTCACCCCCTTGGTAGCTTGGTATGGAGCAGCTAGGCTTAACGTAGAGGCAATGTATAAGTATTTGTGCAACAGACAGTAAAATAGTGAAAACACACCACAAAAGGAGCCCACAACAAATTTAGAAAAATAGAGTCATTTTTAATAAATACATGAACAAAACACAAAATATCCAATTAGTAGAACTGAAGATATTGAATTTTAAAGTTTGTAATAAAAAATAACGCCAAAAAGTACAAAGCACCAACTGGGGATTCTGGTCGCGCCAAACCGGGAGAAAGTCATAAGTTCAGGCCAACCGTGATGGAGCATAGGCCAACTACAGGGACACAGTCAGGCACATTAAACAGAGTACCTTAAGTCCTGGTTGCGCAGAGTTATGTTTATCCACATCGAAGATGTGCCGCACAGACGAAGCGATGCATCAGTTCCAAAATGCAACGAGGCTGCGGTGTGAGGTTCTCTAGCATTGTCGTCGAGGATCCCGCCAATGGGACTTGTGATGCGAAGTCCGGTGTCAAGAATACGGTGCACAACTGGTGATGCATCCGTTCCGAGAAGCTCTGAGGCTGCTATACGGAGTCTGGTGTTGTCGTCGAGGCTGGTGTCGATGACATGCGGGGAGCTGGGCTTAGGCTGCGTCTCACCTTCTGGGTGATGCGTCGGTTCCAAGGGCTGTGGGTCTTTGCGACGTGTACAAGCAATGCAGCAGCGGCGATGCTTCGGACCTGCTCAGTGATGTGTAGCTCCGCAGAGGAGATGCATCGGTTCTTATGGCACGCACCTTAGGCCTGCTTCCAAGGGTCCGGACTGGTGTGGCATCACTTGGCAAGGTAGACTCACAGATGGCAGAGTCCAGGTGCAGGTGCAAGGTTTTTGGAAGTCTGTTATGTCCCTGAGACTTCAGAACAGGATGCCAGCCAACTAGCCCTTGGATTCACTCTGGGATCTGGGTTCAGAACTAGCAGGTCCAGTCCTTCTCGCCCAGGTAAGAGGGCAGCAGGCAACATGGCAGCACAGCAGGGAAGCAGTTTCTTCAGAGCAGCTGTCCAGCAGAGTGTCAGTCCTTCAGCATCACAACTGTCCTTCTTCCTGGAAGAGTATCCACAGGTCCAGAAGTGTACTGAAGTGGTGGTGTCTGAGGTCCTTCTTTTATATGCAGTTATGCCTTTGAAGTAGGGAGATGCTTCTAGAGGCATGCCTTTAAAGTGCACAGATGCCCTACCTTCTCTGCCCTGACTCCAGACTAACTACAGGGGTTATGTAGCCCTTTATGTGGAAACCGAACACAGACTACTCACAGCCTATCATCCTGCCAGTGATGACTCACTCAGTCACACCTAAGCTCCCATTGCCTGTGGCTGTCTAGGAGGAATACACAAAGCAAAACTGCCAACTACACCCAGTCATGTGACCAGAGATAGGCTGCAGGCACCAAATGGCTAAGGCAAGAAAATCCCAACATTCTAAAAGTGGCATTTTCAGAACTGTAATTTAAAATCCAACTTCACCATAAGTTAAGATTTTAAATTAGGATTCCAGAGGCACCAAACCTGAAGCATTTATAGCTTCCCATTTGGGAATTACACTTATCAAATGTAATAAGGTAATCCCAATGTTATCTTATGGGAGATATAGGCCTTGCAGTAGAAAAAACGAATGTAAGAATTTTCACTAACAGGACATGTAAAACTTAAAAGTACATGTCCTGCGTTTTAAATACATTGCACCCTGCCTTCTGGGCTCTCCATGGCCTACCCTAGGGGTGACATATCTATTTAAAAGGAAACTTTGGGCCTGGCGAAAGTTTTATTTTGCCAGATGAAAATTACAGTTTAAACTACACACTCAGGGTCTGCAATTGCAGTCCTTAGGCATGTTTAAAGGGCTACTTAAGTGGGTGGCACAAGCAGTGCTGCAGACCTACTAGTAGCATTTAATTTACAGGCCCTGGGCACCTGTAGTGACTATATATAAGTAAATTAAATATGCCAATTAGGCATGAGCCAATATTACAATGGTTATAGGAGAGAGCACATCCACTTTAACACTGGTTAGCAGTGGTAAATTATTCAGAGTCCTAAGATCAGCAGAAACGAGGTCAGAAAAAATGGAGGAGGAAGGAAAAAAGTTGGGGGGAAGACCACCCCAAGGCTGAGAGGTCTAACACTCGTTGATACAGAGAGGGACACACTCTGGAGAGTGCGGCGGATTGTTGTCTGAACTAGCGGAGTATGACATTTGCATAATTTCCATTCGCATAAGTAAGTGAAATTTCTGTAAAACTACATGTAATTACATGAAGTACAAATTTGTCATTTAACTCTATATTTTAGTCCAAAATGCACCCTTTTGTCAACTTTTGATGTGAAGATGCATCATGCGTTAAAAACCAGGACGTAAAATGCAACTGCCACGAACAACAGTCACTCGCATTCTTGCTGTTTGTGTGGTTCTATACTATCATTTAGTCATGAACTGTGGCCAAATTAGGCAGTGTGGTGTCATGGCATAACTTTGCATAACAATCACACCGTGAAAATCTTGATATTACATCAATTACGCTGTTGTAGTTTCCATTTTGCCTGTGTCTGAACTCATCAGATAGCACTCGCAAATCCTGCCATCTGCATAAGGACTTGGCAAACTCCAGTTGAATCTGTTCAATGACAGGAGTTAGCAGGAAAAGAAAATTTGCTGTTACACTTCAATACTAGTTCACTCCTGATAAGTATGTAAATTGACACCCTTCACTAATGTCTTGAACAACAGATGTAATCATTGGTTCTTAAAAGATATGTAGTGACCAAAACTATATCTTCTGTGCATTTTTTCACTATCAATCTTTTTACAGAAAGTCCATGTTTTTCAGGTCTTGGTTATTGATCCATTCCACATGGGTAACATATAGAATTTTCAATGTATTCTATTCTTTGATTTCGCTGCATTTTCTTTGCTGTCATCAAATTCAAGGTACAAATCTGACAATGACCTAACTTGTGACAATGCCACACATGGCATTCCTTCCTTGATAACTTTATGACCAATGTTCACCAAAGCCACATCTAGACTTAGGACCTGTAACATGTGGATGGTGACTGCTTATGTAATACACAGTGGAAATTGGTCTCTGCGTACATAAAGGTCTTTTTTCAGAAGGAATCGTACACTGCCACAAGCAATTTGTTTTGCTTTATGTAGTTTATCAAACTTAACCAAACTGGCTCAAAGTTGTCTCTATGTATGGTGGAACTGAACCACATTCCCCATCCATTGCACGATTTGCTAGACCACCTTCAGCATTGCATTGTAAAATTACTCCGCAATGTATACACAAACTGAAAGATTTGCCTAAAGCAGCTGTGTAGCTAGTTACATTTCTAATATATCTACTTTCTTTACAAACTTTTAACACAGTACCAACTTCAGTCATTGATGCTCCAATCTACCAATAGATTTTAATTCAGAAATTTTCTTTTTCTTAATTAAATCATTGAATTACACTATGCACACTCATCCAGTGTAGGCACATTGTACAGTTTCTTTTTTTTCTTTCAGCAGCTGCTCAATTGTACTTGGACTTGTACATGACGTGCAAAACGAGTTAAGACATGTTCAGTTTTGAGGGCCCTTTTGCCATTTACTGGGAGAATTCCGTTGCAAATATCTTGCAGCATGTTCCATAATTCACATCTGTACCGTGTCCTATGTTTTTGTTAATTCAGCATATTGTACATTTAACCATATGTTCAGAATTCCAGTGCTGCCTAATGAACTGTGAGTCTCTTCATTGTGTAACTTTTAAAACTGGCTTGTCTTCATAGGCATCAACTGAAGAAGGCCAACAAATATAAAGAAATGTTTGCTCCTAAACAATACTTCATAATCTGCTCTAAGAACATCTTGCATTCCCAGATGAATGAAAGCTATCGGTTTGGATATCATGCTAAACTCATCAATGAGAAGCACTTTTACTTATTTAGAATTCTGTAAAATACATGGCGAGCACCACCAGACAATTTGTCATCATGCTCCACTGGTAGCATCAGAAGATGCGGTAAAAGTGATGTCTTTGATACTGTGAGCAGCCACCTCAGTTGGTGCAAAAACAATGCACAAAAAATACAGATCATTTTTTTAACATAGACTGTGAGCAGTTGAACAGGGAGACTGTTTCTAGTACCGACTTGTCCACTATATACAGGGGTGTAAGCTTGAAACTCATAAAGTTGCACTGAGACATTTCTTGGCAGGATACTATGGTCCACTGATTTGGTAATGTTTCAGAAAGTGGCAAGTTGCTCTTCATTTAGTTGTGCTAGGAGACCATTGAAATCTATGGATTCAGTTGTGGCTTACATTTTCTACCTTATGAAAAGTTCCTCAAGTGGATCCTGATTCCCTGCCCTGAACTTTAGCTGCCTTCAAGAGTTTCTTCGGCAGATTCTGCAGCAATCAATTATTCTCGCTGAATCTCATTGGTTCATATGAGTAGGAAAAACAAGACATTTAGGGGTCGATTCCGATCTCGGTCGGTCGGGCTCCGAATCGGATTCGGCTTTACTGGATCCGAGTCGGAGGCTTTGTTTCCAACCGATTCGTACAGTCGTCCGAGCGAGCAAGTACGATGCGAGTGAACGCGAAATCGCCGACCGACTCGTTTCCGGGTCCGAACCGCTCCGTCCGACTCGTTCGCACTCGATTCGTGGTGCGCAATGGAAACGTTTTATGACTGAGCCAGTACGATGCACGATCCGGACAGCCGGATCGAGTCGGAGCCTCCGACACGAAAAAGCTCTCGGACGCGAACTTTGGGGGTCCGTGCCAGACCCCCCTTCACCCGTAGCCGTACGAGTCGGACACAGGGGGGACCCCCTATACATGCGTGTACGGTGCGGATGGCACCAACGTGTACCCACTACAGGGGGCCCCCTTGTGCGCAACGTACCCATTGAGTCAATGGGAGCCCATGTACACGTCGTACGACTGGCTCCCATTGACTTCAATGGGAGCCCGACCGAACCGAGTCCGGCAGCATACGGCCGCATCGTACTCGCTCGGTCGGACTGCAGGGGTCCGGCTCGGTCGGAAAACAATCCGGATCCGGATCGGTCGGAGAGCTTTCCGACCCAGATCGGAATCGGCCCCTAAGTGTTGTATTTCGTTGCATTGAAGGCATTTTGAAATATTCTCCTAACACGCTCTTCTTTAGAAAGCCATGACTTAAAAAATTGCAGCAGAGCCATGTAGAGGAACTTCTTTTGCTTTGCAATCTCACACATTACTTGACAATGATTCATGATACTTACTTTGTTGTATCTCCCTAGACCACCTCAGCAGTCTGTCACGGCAAAACAGCCAGGTTCTTAGTTCTCGTCAATACCATTTTTGTGTGTATAATACAGTGCCATTTCATCCAAACAAACGTTTTTCAGAGCTGTGCTCCATTTTGAATGATAAGTGTTAGAACTGGGGGTCTCTAGTTGGCTGAGGTATGTACCTTAGTCCAAATAGGGACCCTTGCTTCTAAGTCAGGGTAAGGAGGGACACACCTTTAGATAACCCCTGCTCACCCCCTGGTAGTCTGGCACGAGCAGCCAGGCTTATCTCCGAGGCAAATGTGTAAAGTATTTGCATCCACGCTCTCAGTGACACAGTGATAAAACCACAGATGGACTCCACACGAGTTTCTTAAAAACAATTATATGTTTATAAAAAAAAAGATATACGATGAGACCACACGATAAAAATCCAACATATGCGTATTTGTAATATTTCACCTTGCCGGTTATTAGGCCAGCACGCACTGGTAGGTTCTTGCAGTATTAATGAGCAATTCTCGATGATCCAATGCAGTCCTAATGCAATGCTATGCAGTTCGTAATGCAAGAATCAGGCACTTCGTAATGCAAAAATAATGCAATTCGTAATGCAACAATCAGGCAGTTCGTAATGCAAAAATAATGCAATCCGTAATGCAACAATCAGGCAGTTCGTAATGCAAAAATAATGCAATTCGTAATGCAACAATCAGGCAGTTCGTAATGCAAAAATAATGTACTTCGGCACCGATCGCGGTGCTCTGGAATGGTCTCTATGCCACTCTTACTGACTCGCGGTCAGCTACTGCCAAAATATGCCCCCAACACTGTTATGATGGAAAACAAAGTGCCGCTCCACACTCCGGCCCCGGTACTGCCACTCCTCGGCAAGTACGGGCCGCGATATGGACTTGAGCGGAGGCTCACGCTGCAAAGATGGGAAAGGCCGAGAGCGTTTCTCTCGTAGCTCGCACCCCGCCCCAGGCGGCGACACACGCACGCTCGCTGAGCGTTACCTGGAGGGTGTGATCTCACTCTCCTCTCTTCTCCTTGCGGCTTGGGCCTCCGGTGCGACTTCGTTGATCTTGGGCAGTGGAACTCGGACCCCCGATGGTGATGGTTCGAGGTCTCTCCTTGGCAAAGGCAGGCTCGGGCCGGCGGCGGTGAATTCTCACAGCTCCTCTGGGGATGCCGGTCCGGGCCGATGGCAATGACGATCGCAGCAGTTCTGGCCACGCTGTCGATCGAAGCAGAGCACAAGACTGCTCCGGGACACACAGTCACGGGGCAATTTCTCACGAAGGTCTCAGGCTGCAACAGGTCACATGCACACAGCGTCGCTGAGACTCACTTGAGCTCCGGGTGCACACGATCACAGGGCAATCCTCCCGAAGGTCTCAGGCTGCACGAAGCACACGCACACAGCGTCGCTGAGACTCACTTGGACTCCGGGTGCACACGATCACAGGGCAATCCTCACGAAGGTCTCAGGCTGCACGAAGCACATGCACACAGCATCGCTGAGACTCACTTGGACTCCGGGTGCCCACGATCACAGGGCAATCCTCACGAAGGTCTCAGGCTGCACGAAGCACACGCACACAGAGTCGCTGAGACTCACTTGGACTCCGGATGCACACGATCACAGGGCAATCCTCACGAAGGTCTCAGGCTGCACAAAGCACACGCACACAGCGTCGCTGAGACTCATCTGGACTCCGGGTGCACACGATCACGGGGCAGTACTTACGAAGGTCTCAGGCTGCACGAAGCACACGCACACAGCGTCGCTGAGACACACTTGGAAACTTTTATGTTCCTGAGTTTCCACAACAGGGAGCCAGCTCTCCTCGGGCCCTTGGAGACACGCTACTTCAGGACACAGCACACAGCAAAGTCCTCACAAGCAGGGGGACACAGCACACAGCAAAGTCCCTTGTCCTCTCCTTAGTCAAACCAGAAAACTGCAGGCCAGCCCCAGAACACACAGCAAGGGCAGTCCTTCTCTTCAGTCTCTTCAGCTGTTCTTCTTTGACAGAGGTTCCTCTTGAGCACCAAGTAGGTTCAATCCTTTTTCAATAGGGATTTCAGTCTAAAGTCCAAGGGTTTCAGCTCTCATAGTTATACCCCTAAATGTCTTTGAAGTCTTTGTGTTCAGGGGGCACTGACCCCTGTCCAAACCAGTTCTGGGTGTCTCCCTGCCAGTGACACCTTCTTCCTTTGATAGTGGGGGTCTGGATCTTCAATCACTCAGCAGGAGAAGGAGCCTTTGTTTTATGGCAGCAGCCCAGGCCTCTTCACCTCCAGGGCTACTCCTCCCCCCTACACTCCAGATGCAGGTCAACCGTGGCTGTCTCACCTACTCCTCCCCTGGGTCAAGACATTTCCCAGATCCTATCACATTCAAATCCAGACAGTCAATCCACAACCAGGCAGAGACACACAGAATTGTTAGAACAAAAAAAACCAGCCACTTCTAAAAGCGTGGTTTCTAAACACACAATTCAAAAACCACCTTCATAAAAAGATGTGTTATTAAATCGTGAGCTCAGGCACACTAAACTTCACCTCTCCATCTTAAACCTATGGGAAGATAGGCTGGAAACATATTACACAGCCTTCCCCATTCTGTCCTATGGGCAAGATGGCCTTGCAACAGTGAAAAATGAAATGGAGAGTATTTCACTGTTAGGACATGGTACACACCTCAGTACATGTCCTACCTTTCACAGACACTGCACCCTGCCTAGGGGGGTACCTTGGGCCTACTAAAGGGGCATCTGATGTGCATGGAA
The DNA here is from genome assembly GCA_963921515.1 of Calotriton arnoldi. Taxonomy (NCBI): domain Eukaryota; kingdom Metazoa; phylum Chordata; class Amphibia; order Caudata; family Salamandridae; genus Calotriton; species Calotriton arnoldi. The sequence continues at coordinate 3,784,319 of CAWUFW010000581.1, read as the reverse complement.
AGGGAAGGGTAAGGCCTGGCAAGTGGGTGCACTTGTCAGGACAACATGGCAGTTACCAAACTGCGCGCAGGCACTGCAGTGGCAGGCCTGAGTTCTTTCTTTAGGGCTACTTGTGTGGGTGGCACAATTAGTGCTGCAGGCCCACCAGTAGCATTTGCATTACCAGCCCTGGCACACATAGTGCACTTTACTAGGGACTTTACTAGTAAGGCAAACATACAATTATGGACAACCAATTACCATTACACTTTACACAGGGAGCACTTGCACTTTGACACTGATCAGCAGTGGCAAAGTGCCCAAAGCATCTAAGTTGGCAACACCATGTCAGAAAAAAGGTCTAGGGGGAAGGCAAAAAGTTTAGGGAACTTTAGCCAACAAGCATTGGCATAGCCAATAGGTCTCGCCTTTGGGATCTGTTAAGTGATTTGCTAGAGCTATGTTCAGGTAATCCAGGTTAGTGATTTTGTTCCAGTTTATATTTCACATTTTACTGAATCTTGCACTCAGAGTGTTAAGTTTTCCCAGGATGTTCTGTTTTTGAGTATTTTTATTTTTTGTTCAGCTTTTTACTCTTGTATAGTGCATGCTTTGAAATAAGTCGCCTCCAGGTGTTTATAACAGCGACAATTAAGAGATCCAGAGTTGAGGCTGAAAGCAATGAGAGTTTCTCGCAGTGGCTGTCAGTGGGCCAAAAAGGTGATCTGCGGCCGCGGGGAAGTTTCACTCTACGCTGCCGTGCAGCAGGGGAGGGTAAATACGAACAGGCTTACTACACATACAAAGTCTGAATGCGATGCATGGCAGGAACACGTCGAAGTGGGTAACTGTAGGCACAAAATGACACTGTTGAAAGGAACATTAAGAGTAAACAAGGCTTGGGGAGGACCTGGAACAAGTGTTGTATTGTTTTTATTTTTCATTGTCGCCAAGTTCCATACATGTTTATTTCACAGTGTAGCCGTAACAAATACACAATCTTACACATATACACACACAGGTGCTGAAAAGAGACACATTTATTCACGTGACGCCTTAAAAACACACTTGTATATAAAGACAAGCGCAGACAGACAAACAAAAATGCATTTAGGAAGTGCAAACGCAGGCACACATATAAGTAACTACACACATATAGAAAAGAAACACACACAAACATCCTTTCAAACACACTAATATGCATTGATGAGTGTGGCGCGCATACAAATAAACACAACGCATTCACTCGGGCAAACACACACAAATGAATAGGCACACACACCACAGACAAATACACACCCGCGTGTGAATAGGCACATACACCACACACAAACACACACGCACACAGACACGAATAGGCACAGACACATACACACACATCCTTACAAACACACTAATATGCATAGATGAGTGCCCACACAAACACAATGCACACACTCGGGAAACACATACAAATGAAGAGGCACACACACCACACACAAACACGCACCCGCCAGTGAATAGGCGCACACACACCACACATACACACACAGACATGAATAGGCACGAACACATACACACACATCCGTACAAACACACTAATATGTATAGATGAGTGCCCACACAGAAACACAATGCAAACACACACGAATGAAGAGGCACACACACAAATAAAGAGGCACACACACCACACACAAACAAGCATACGCGAGTAAATAGGCACACACACCACACACAAACACACACACCAACACAGACATGAATAGGCACGAACACATACACACACATCTGTACAAACACACTAATATTTATAGATTAGTGCCCACACACAAACACAATGCACACACTCGGGCAAACGGACACAAATAAAGAGGCACACACACCACACACAAACACACAGCACACAGACACGAATAGGCACAAACACACACATACCCAGACATCTAGCTGTAAAGACAGACCCAGCTCTCTTCCCCGGGCAGGCATTCAGACTGCCCACACAAGCGGAGGATGTGGTAAAACCGACCCCTGTGCAAACAATGTCTCGGCTTTAGCTCTTAGAACGTGGCCGGGCACTGTGTGGCGAGCTGCATGTGGTATTAAAAGTGAATGCTGGCTACACACACCGATAAGACACGTCAGGGCCGCCTACCAAATGTTGTGCTTTCCAGTCTTGTATTTACCTTCGTAATGTTTCCTTTGGAGGATGTGTGTGTGTGTGTACGAAGGGGCATGGTCTATTTGGCAGTTGTTTGACACGCTCCTACAGAGTAGGAAAGTGGACGCACAAGTTGAGCAATAAAAATGCAAGTTCTCCAGACAATGCACACCATAAAAAGGCTAGCTGGGAAAACATTTATGGGCGACTGTGCGTTATCAACACACAGATCTGTTCTATGAAAGGCAAAGCCCATTCATAACGTCGATTCGTATTACGACGATTAATTATTCAAGCGCCTTCCTCCCTCCCCTTTTAATATTTAATTCGGCTGCACCCCGCATTAAGTCAGACGTGTCTTTAACATGCAGTGCTTACTCAAGGAGATTAAGGAGCCGCTGCCTTTAAAAGTCCACTCACTTCATTTATATGAAGCAGAGGTCGGGGAAGCAGTCCACAAATCTGAGGCTAGTGCTTTCACAAGGCCCGGGCCCTTCCTGGCGCTGTGCCTGCGCCCTGGATTCTTTCCGTTGTCTTTCATTCAAAAATGTGGCTGCTGTCTCGGGTGTCACCGGAGCTTTGTTTCGGCGACCAGACCTGCAAGCCCCTTCAAACACTGCACCTTTCACTTGCAAATCCCGGAACGCCCAACGACTCCTGCATGCTCCGGGGCTCGCGGCTGCTGTACGAGGCGCCTAGCAATGACTGCGGTATGAATTAAAGCGCTGGACTTGCAGCTTATTTACAAAGCACTCGGTAGGAGTGAGTTAAGGTGTGACTGGCGACCTGCGTGCACGGCCTGCATTACTTTTTAAGCAGCGCTGGTAATGCCTGCTAATGTATGGACAAGCCGTACACAATAATATAGGACTTCCGCCCGAGATGGGTGTTTATCATTATGGATGGGCTAGAATGATCTGGCGCTGTAACTCTCTGCATGTGTGACATACATGTGGCCTGTGTTTTTCACTTTCAGGAGAGTCGCAAAAGTCCTGCTTCCGGAGGGAGGGGGCAGAGCACACACATTCCTTTGAAGGCGGCGGAGCACAACCCGTTACAACTTCCAGACTCAGCAGCTCGGCCTGATCTTTCACCCAGCTCATTAACAAGAATGTCAGGTTCGTCCCCAAAATACCGTCTACGCATGCCTCACGATTTCGTTAGGAATTACAATCTGATAACAAGCGCGGCCGCGCGGTCACTCGGGAGTAAACATTTCCAAACAAGCGCGGCGAACGCGCTAATTAAAAACAGATGGGAGCTGGGGTGAGAGCGGAAGGAACAAGCGCGGTGAACGCGAACGCGCTAATTAAAAACAGATGGCGCCCCTGCTCGTAACCGCAAGCCATAGGCCGTGGGCGGATACATTTCCTGGGAAAGGTGGGACATGCACCCGCCTTTGCCCAATTGCGTGCTGTCTTTTTTAGAAAGACGCACGCAAAGCCCAATAGAAAAAAACCTTTAAAAAAACCACACGCACGAGCGTAGGAAAAGTCCTGAGTGATTCCAAGAGGTCGTTTTCCTAGAGCAGCGCATGCGCCCTGCGCTAGGCTCGACCTAAAAAGGGCCAAGTCCAACAATAAGTGTGAATCTTGTTTGTTATATGCCAATGAGTATTGGCATGATCCTCATAAGACAATATCTGAATCTTTGCAAAAGATTTTAGAACCCTGTTCCTGTCAGAAACAAACCTCAAAATCAACCAAAGTATATTTTCGATCTTCCCATACAGAGCAGAACCACTGAGGAGGTCACAGGCTTCATATGATCCAATCTCATGACTTTACAGCATCTTCACGTAAAACCTGTACTATTTTGGAGATAAAGACTTCTGTTCATTTCAGTTTTCTCTGGCTCTGTGATGTACAAAGTCACTTAGCGAGCACCTGCAATTGAGTTGTCTGCTACAAGTGGAATGTTCATTTTTACATATAACAGGATTTTAGCGACTGATATACTTTGAAGCCACTCATTGTTAGAAATCAGGACCTGTTTGTCGTGTCCCCTCACTTTGTGCACCATTTGAGGCCCGTGGATGCTGGTTTTCTGACTCTGAGACTGCCCTGGGCTCTGTTGGGCAAGCCCAGGGCCAGTGCTATGTTGAAAACACCCACTGTTATGTTGAAAACACACACATGCATTAGGGTACACTATGTGTTAGGGAACACTTACAATTGGCACAACCTACCCTATAAGTCCCTACTAGATAATAGGGCAGGGAGATTAAAACTACATATACGTCCCTGGTATCTAATAGGGCATGTCAGTGTAGAGGCCAGCAGCCCTTTCTGCACTTGCATGTGTTCACTGCTGAGCGCCTGAGGTCATTTAAAAAGCAGCCCTGTGTTGCAGCAATGCTTTTAAAAGTAAATTCACTGCAAAGTCGACTTTGGTAGTAGGGGCACTTAAAAAGTGATAATCTACAGTATGTTTCCATATTCAGAACCCCCAAGGTCTCTCCTAGGTGCCCCAGGGATGGGGGATCATGTAATTATAAGGAGTGCCCTTATAAAATATGTTAAACATGCCCGGGGGATAGAGGAATTGCACATTTCACTTCCTCCATTGTAGTAAAGTGCCTCCCAAAATCAACGTTGGTGCTATGAGCACTGTGGAGTGTAGATCTACATTAGTTTTACATATGCAGAATCTCCAGGGTCTCCCCAGGTGTCCGAGGGGTGGGGGCCATGTAACTATAAGCAGGGTCTTTATAAATGATATTTTATATGCTGTGATGTTGGAGAAATGGCACATTTCATTTTCCCCATTGTAGATCCCCAGTCACATAGAATAACATTGCAATAGTTTATGAACGCATAAATATTGCTAGGAATCAAAGAAAAAATATCATTCAAGGACTGAGGAGAATAGTATTGATAAATCCAACAATATGCTATTGTTGAATTTATCCTAAAGTATACCGAAAAGAAGTTTTAGCCAGGCTGCTTTGATGAAATGATAAGTGGCTCACTCAGAGAGAGGCTACCTGTTGGAGAGAGCCCTGCTACACAGGAATGCCAGAGCAGGGGGAAGGGGTCATAAAGCATGAAGCATCAAAGGAGGAATAGGACAGGCAGGGAATGACAGGTCCAGCTACCCCCATCCACTCTGACGCAGCCAGATAGGAGCCTTAGGGAAGGAATCTGCAGATGTTATGGGGAGGAGAGCTATGGAAATGAGCCATACTGGAGGCTGGTTTAACTAGTTCTTACTCCTCTGCTGAAATTTCAGCCATACTGTATTTTGGAAGAACAGTGCTTTCTGGGAGAAGATTATGCTACACTTTGGAGGAAGTCTTAATGCTCAAGAGTGTTGCCACGCACCTTATTGGACAGGAGTGCTCTCCTGCTTGACAGCAGAGAACACTGAATAAATATGTGAGAGGAGCAGAGACTCTCAGATCAGCTGCTTGAAACTAAGAGAAGAAGAAGGACTTGCAAGCTGGAAACTTGATTTACACCATGTGGCCCTGCATTCTGACTGACTGTGCCTGCTGCATTATCTGGAACTACAGCCCTTTGGATGTAACTTGCTTCAAGAGGAATAAAGAGTGGACTCCCTGCAAGCTACAGGTTAACAGAACTCACCTGGACCATCAGCACCAAGAATCCCCTGCCTGTAGTAGGTCCAGTGGATTTGTAAGTGTTTTGACCAGGTGCATTGCGGGAATTGTGGTAGCAACCTTTCAAGGACCACCTTGGAGATTCCAGACCCTTCCATTCTGTGTTTTGGACACTTTGGACCCTCAAGAGAAACTTCAGGAAGAAGTTCCAGAGGTTTGGAGATGTTTTGAGCAACTTTGGAAAAAAGCTCCATAAGGGGACCGACTCAACCACGAGCCGCCGGACACCTTCAACCTTTTTTTTGTTTTTGTTTTTTTGCAGATTTATATAGCGCAAACTCGACCCGAAGGTATTGGAGCGCTTTACATGAGCACCGGTTACGTTACACATTCATTTTTTTGGTAGGCACGGGGAGATTAAGTGATTTGCCCAGAATCACAGAATGTGGAGTCAACCCCGAGGCTCGAACCTTGGTTTCCCAGCACCAAAGTCGGCAGTCTAGTCGTCAGACCACATCCCCTCCAACCTTGAGCTGGCCTGACCTGCTGGTTGATCCCACGGAAAAGTTCCGGAGGGAAAACGTCCGGAGTTTGACTGGGAGCTCCCTGAAAAGCAAGCTGGAGAACCCTCATGGAATCCAGACTGGTGAAGAGCATTGAGGGACCCCGGCAGAAAAAGCTCCACAAAAGTTTCTAAGTCCAATCAATTAATCAGGGTTTTGTAAAGCGCAGTACTCACCCGTGAGGGTCTCAAGGCACTGGGGGTGGGTGTGGGCAGCTCCGTTGGGGTAATTCGAAGAGCCAGGTCTTGAGGTCCTTCCTGAATTGGTGCAGTGTCGGGCTCCGTCGGAAGTGAAGCAGGAGTTCATTCCAGTTCTTGGCTGCAAGGTAGGAGAAGGATCTTCCACCTGCTCTAGTCCTGTAGAAGCATGGGACGGTGGCTAGGGAGAGGTTGGCTGAGCGGAGGTTTCTCTTGGGGGACGTGGAAGGAGATTCGGTCGTTGAGGTATTGGGGTCCGGTGTTGTGGAGGGCCTTGTAGGTTTGTGTGAATATATACAGCAACGGGGTTTGCCCTAATCCTCCTCCTACATCTGGGCAAGAAATATCTGACTAAACACAGAAATGATGCGGAGGAATCAATACAGCGCAACTTTCAATAGGACACAGGCAAATTAAATCCTACTCTTAGGTACAGAGGGGCTTATTTATGAGCCCTTGCGTCACTTTTACGCTGCCGGTGCGTCACTTTTTGTGACGCACCAGCAGTGTAAAAAATGCGCCATGGTGCGTCATATTTACAAAGTGACACATCTAGGTAGATGCGTCACTTTGTAAACCCCAGTGCCACATTATACCTGCGCCAGGTATAATGTATGCAGGGGGGGCGTTCCGACGCAAGAAAGGGTCGTAGAAGTGACGCAGTGAAATCTATAAGATTTCACTGCGCCATTTCTTTGACCCTAATACGTCAATATCTTACGTGCATACAAAAAGAACTACACCCGAAATCATACACCAAAGTAAACCACGTGCCTCCAAAATAAGGAAATCACAATCTATAATCAAAGAACACCACCATATAAATCAATGTGCTAAAAAAAAGTGTATAAAATAAAAATTATAGTAAAAAGTGTCCACATAGACTCAAAATAAAATGCAGACAACAGTCAATAATCCTCTACAACTCGTGTAGGAGTGCTGGGGAAAGGAAAAAACTTACATCCCACAGTCTGGTCAGGTATGGACATCGAAATCCAATCCACACGAATAAGGCGCTCTAATGCACATACCAGGAAATCCAAACGAATCAACCGGCATGCTGTGGAAACAACGAAGGATAGCCGGAGATTAAAACCTAAACGTCCTTCAATAAAAGTGCTAACACAGTCAACTCCTAATGGTCGTTGCATTTTTACCGTAGTTGATGATGTGCTGATGAGGTTGTGTGTTTTATTTGGTTGTTTTTGGCACTTCGTTAGTATTTTTATTTCACAATTCTCACAATTATTATTTTTAATGTTTTTATTTCACAATTCTTATCATTATTATTTCTTATTTTACCTTGTGAAAGATAGATTTATTAGGGAATGCTTTGCTCACACTCGTCCACGGCTGTAGATGAGTATTTTGTTTATGGGTATTACCTCCGACAGTTCATGTCCCTTTAACTTGCCTCTCTGATCAGTATCACGTGATCGGCAGTTGATCGGCACACAAGGAATAAACACCATTTTTTGCTGCCTTGTCATTCTTGCGACGTTCGAGTAGCAGAGAGCCTCCGCCGGTCCGCGAATCTAGTGCATAATTGATTGCAGCATCGCAAGATAAGGAGGTAAGACAGGGACACGCAATGACCATTAGGAGTTTATTGAAGGACGTTTAGGTTTTTAACCTCCGGCTATCCTTCGTTGTTTCCACAGCACGCCAAAGGGGCTTGTGGTTACCCTTGCACGGGGACCACATTTGTCACTCCTGACAAGCGGGGAGACATTCAAATTACTGATACAGGTACCTATGTGGTATATACGCACCCTCCCCCGTAGATACACGCACCTTTGGTGAGAATTTTATTGGTTTGTTTTAAGGGCTACTTAGTTTGGTTTTTCTTCATAGAGGTCCTGCTTGATTCGTTTGGATTTCCTGGTATGTGCTTTAGAGCACCTTATCAGTGTGGATTTGATTTCGATGTCCATACCTGACCATACTGTGGGATGTAAGTTTTTTCCCTTCTCCAGCACTCCTACATGAGTTGTAGAGGATGATTGATCGTTGTCTGCATTTTATTTTGAGTCTATGTGGACACCTTTTATTATAATTTTTATTTTTATTTTTATTTTATAAACTTTTTTTGAGCACATTGATTTATATTGTGGTGTTCTTTGATTATAGATTGTGATTTCCTTATTTAGGAGGCAAGTGGTTTACTTTGGTGCATGATTTCGGGTGTAGTTCTTTTTGTATGCACGGATTATATACACACCTGGAAATCTTTCTTTAATCATCTTTTTATTTTCTTCAGCACATCAGTACATATAGGCGGATGTTATTTTTACTTTATAGGTTGTTTCCATGCACCCTTGTCCTGATGAGGCCCAGATGATGGGGCCGAAACACGTCGACAGCATTGATTAGAGTAGTCCAATGGATGATTAGTACCTGTTAAGAAATTTAGATACACACACTGTTGATTTTTTCAGAGGTTAAATTGTTCACCTCATGTGTGTACTGGACTACCTTGTAGTTGGATTGCTCAGAATTCTATAGCAACCACTCAGTTCGAAGCCTGGGGTAGGAAGGAATGTATAACCAAATGTATTTAATTGTTTGTTAAATGTGTGTTTAATCCCTAATTGTTTAGTATTGTTTTGAAGCATTATATTTGTTGATAAGAATAAGAGGACATTCAAAAGAATTTATAAATTGTTCTCTTTGGAATCAGAAGTGGTATGTGTAATAATTTCAGTAAGTCAATATGAAGAGACTATGTACCTAACAGTAGGATTTAATTTGTCTGTGTCCTGTTGAAATTTGCTCTGTATTGATTCCTCTGCATCATTTCTGTGTTTTGTAGGTTTGTGTGAGCAGCTTGAAAGTTATTCTTCTTTCGACAGGGAGCCAGTGGATGTTGCAGAGGTATTGGGTGATGTGCTTGTGCTGTGGGATATTGAGGATAAGTCTGGCTGCGGCGTTCTGGATGGTCTGGAGTTTGCGGAGGAGTATTTTGTTGATTCCAGTGTAGAGGGTGTTGCCGAAGCCCAGTCTGCTGGTGATGAGTGCATGCGTGACGTTTTTCCTGGAGTCAGGGGGGATCTACTTGAACATCTTGCCGAGTATGCGGAGGGTGTAGAAGCATGCGGAGGATACGGCGTTGATCTGAAGGTAAAATTTCGACCGAGGCCTATCGTGAGGGGTACCCCATCAGTGCTCCATCAGGGTCAGCCTGAAACTTTGACTTTGTCCCAGTCAAGTGTGACTAGATGTCAAAGAGTGGCGCTATAGGTTTCTATGTGCTATATAGTGTTACATCTTTAAAAATTCATATCTCTGGTTCTCTACATTGGAGTTTTGTAATTTTAGTGTCATTTTAAAGATAAAAATACTTCCTATTTTTATAAATTAGTGTGGGATTTTTATTGCATGTTGTGCTTAATTAGTTACTGAATTGGGGTTTTTAAATGTTTTACATACCTCTCTCCTAAGTTAAGCCTTTCTTCAGAAACTCTCTCCATCTTATATTGAAGAACTGTGCCTGTTTCTACCATATGTGTCTCTGCATACTACACAACAGCCACTTCACCTTCAAACAGAATATGGAGAAGGTATTGTACATTCTGACTGAATCATGGATTTTCAGAGAACAGTCTTGTATCAGTACTCTGCTGCCAGTATTTGGACTGTTGGTCAACATAGCGACCTTCTGTACCAATTGGGAACAGTTAAGGAAGATAACAAGCTTTGAAGTCTTTTTCCTTTCCTTGATGCATTTGACACACTTTCGAAGCATCTTCTGAAAGCAAAGGATGAAAACTATAGTTGTAATAGATACATTATTCTTCCTCCAGATCTAACTTTTCAGGTTGCCCATTGTGTTTAGACTTGTTAACTTGCATACCAACCAGTGACAAATGATCACGAATGTTGATGACTTTGTAGTTCAATTTCAAGTATTGAAGAGCTATCTTAGTTTTTTTCTAAACTGACAAGTGACTACCAAATTTTCATGTCTCTTACTGGTTCACTCTAGCAAATGAGTTTTTGGACTTTTACTGTGAGTGAGTCTCACTACCTGAGTCTCACTCAAGGTAAATTCATGGTAATTGGACTGAGCATGCTAACGGATAGTGAATGTCATTTACAATAAGGCGGCTGCTGCACAGCTAGGGTACGAAACTCTTGGCTGATTATACGTGAACACGTGTGCACACATGTGTGCACGTGTGCAGACTGAACATGTGAGAATACCATCTTGCATCACCTAGTATCGCTGCACGGGTAGCCTTTTACAGAAAGGTCTTTTCAGAGGCTGGTGCTAACTTATGATAGGCCTGAAAATATGAGTGGACATTAATAGTGTAGGTCTGTAGTGCTTACTGAAGGTCTGTGGTGCTAACACTGTGCAAACATAATAGGCAAAATCTGCACTAAACTACAGTTTCACTGTACATAGGCCTACAGGGTCAAACAGGCACCAAATTTGGGTAACACAAGCACCATGAGTATAAATTTCTAGTCCCCAATACTCCATTTACACACTTTATGGCACTCTAAGGTTTGACATATGTCCTTGGGCCAATTCAGAATCAGATTCCAGGCCTTTTTCTCCATGCTAGGCCAAGTTAACTACTCTCCTCTTCAGCAGAGGAATCAAATTCCTCCCCACGCAATATGCCAATGAGCAGTGTATCACCTGATTCCAGGGAAAGTAAGGTGTGGGAAGAAAACCTGCATCTGATAATTACCTTTTCACACTGCAGCTGGGCTGGGACAATCCAGGCCCAGTGGAACAAAAGAGGAGGGCCATACCTCCGGAGCCAACACAGGAGGGGTTCTCTTTTGAAGTTTTGGAGGGAATGGGTCAGGTAGAAGCGTCATCAGATGGTGGAGATGAAGCTCTGAGGGAAGCTCTTTCCACAAAAAACTTTATTTCTTCATCTTAGTTTGTCCCAGAATGCTGTGCAGGAGGGTTGGACAGGGGTGGTGGGGTGATATGGTATCCTAGGATTGGCCAGGGGTGCCTGGCTCCTAAAAATTTCCACCGCACTAAAAACCCCTGCACATGGGAGAGATAGATGAGAAGGCCCTGGACCAGGGAGTGAAACTTTTAATGTGGGCAACGGTGTTTTTGTGGCAGAAGCAAGTAGCCCTTTATATACCGGCAGACATCAGACGAGCCCCCTCCCTGAACACCTTCAAGAAGACCCTCAAGACCTGGTTCTTCGGCTAGACTGATCTACGGACCCCTCGCCCCCCCCCCCCAGCACCTTGAGACCCTCACGGGTGAGTAGCGCGCTTACAATTCTCTGATTGATTGATTGATTTATATGAAGTTGAGACTAATGCATCAGAAATGAAGCATATATGCCTTATAACTTGTACTTCCTGGGCTTGGTGGAATAACCAGCTGCTTGTGCACACCTGCTATTTTATCATGAGGCACCATTGATCTTTCAGTATTGAGACAAATCCCTCTCATGCTTGGTCTCAAAGACAAGAAATAAGTTAATATGAATGAATACTGTGGAGGAGAGCACCAAGGTTATACTATACAGGAACTTTTTCTTCAAGTTTTATTGTTTTGACAACATATTTATTATTAGTAATGACAATAGCATATTCACACTTTCCCTCTCACTTTAATCTGACTTGTCAGGCAAGTACAGTGAGTAATCCATTCTTCAGATACAGACTTTCACTAAGAGCTACTAGCTGGTGTGATGTGTAGGTGCATAATATCAGTGACCCCACCACTCCACTAACAAACTCTGCACTTAATTCCAAAGGCATATGTCAAAATAAATGAAGGAATAATCCTTATTGAACACCTATTTAAATCCAACACAAAATATTACGGGGCAGATTTACAAGCCCCTTGCGCCACTTTTGCGTCACTTTTAACATGGGAAAAGTGCCGCAAGGGGCTTGTAAATCTGCCCCTACAATTTTAAAACATAATGAAACTATTTAAAATTTGTAAGAGATGTTAAGATAGCCATGCATAACCTTTTTAGGTCGAGCGTGAACCAGCACGCAAACGCTGCTCTGCGAAGATCTGTGGTAGTTCAGTACGGAGAGAAGCTTCGTCCACTCCCCCGCCCTTATTTTTCATTGGCTTGTGTGTTTGTCCTTTGTAAGTGCTGTCTTCTGATTCATTATGAGGCTTGTTAGTCCCTCCTTAGTAGGACCATGTCATCATATGTATCCTCCCATGGTTACTGGCCCCTTTACTCGGATGTTACACGTTTGGTGTACTTTTTGTTTATTGAGCCGGGACAATGGCGTGGCCTCACAGTGCGAGTTGTCCCAGCTCCGTGCTCTCTTTCTCACTATGGGCTTCCACGGGACCCGGGGCTCACCCTAGCTGTGGAGAGGAGGCTCGGGGGCCGACGCAAGGGCTCCCTGTGAGCCGGAGGATGAGCACGGAGAAGACCCCTTTAACACTTTTTAGGTCTCGGCTAGGCAGCGCTTGCGCTGTCTCGTTGAGACATGCAGTATATACTATAGTGGGGAAGCTTCGTTTAAGCTCCGCCCACTCTCCGCCCATGTTTTGGATTGGCTTACATTCTAAATGCTGCATTCTGATTGGTTTTCGGCTTTTTAGTCCCCACCCATGATGGCCATGTCAGTCATTTGTGTCCTTCCATGGCTATCAGCCCCTTTACTGCACAGACTACTTTCTTCCCGTCCCTCCTGCAGTCCGTGACTTGTTGTTTTCTAGTTGGCATCAGTGTGGGGGCAGAGGTGTTAGTGGCATGCATGCTAGGCGTGTCTGGGTCTTTGTACCCTCTCTCTGTATCCCGAAACCGCACACGATCCTGTTACCTATGTGAGAGCGGTGCCGACATCCCTGTGAATGGGCGTGCACTGAGCTGCACGTGTCACCTCTCCTGCATTTCTGTGCGTGTGCGCTGGGTTCCATCATCAAGGCAGAGGCTGGTTCTTTAAGTGTCAGGCTGTTCTGTGAATAGCCTGCGGCCAGGTAGCCTGTCCACCCGCCTGAGACCGGAAGGAAACACTGGGAAGGTAAGTAAGTAGCAGCGTTCGCCTGGGGATTTGTAGGTCAATCCGCCTGAAGCAAACCGGACTGAGAACCATAACAGCTTCTGTGTTGGAAGTCGCAGCCGTGAGCCACACGGCCTGACTTGCGTCATAGCTCATCTTACGCTGCGTTTTTCCCCACCGCGCTGTGAGTTGTTGGGCGCCCAGGCAGGCTGCAGTTGCACTCGGTCGCACTGGGCAACCCTTCTCCAACGTGTCCAGTTCCACCTTTATTTTGCCCCAGCAGGCACGCGTCGGGTCAACAATTGCGCCATGCATTTCTTTTATTCTGAATCAGCGCTGTTCGCTAGCCCCCAGAATACCAGGTCACTCACCGCTCACACATTGCAATGCGCAGCATAAGTAAAACATTTCAAAATACCCGGATAGCTGCAGTCGAAAAACCTTGGTGTCGTCCTCACCGCCCCCAACCCCCTAAACTTTAGCTATAATATGCATGCTCGTGCCTTTCGGCAGGGTAGAATAATCAATGCAAGCTTTGATCAAGGCACTGGTGGGGCCTGCCTAGGGCGACTTCAGAGGGAGGAGCAGCCAGCAGTGGGAAGGCGGCTCTGGTTTATCTTTCATACCGGTCCTACCTCTGGTGAACAGCTGGCTGACAGTGCTCCATCAGAGAAGTGTGAGTCACTTTTATCGTCTGCCTCAAACAGAGCACTTTCCGTCAGCCGAAATAACCTGATTGTGCATTAGAGGTGGGCGAGCCCTCACAGGCTCTGTCTCAACTCGAGGTCATCTTGGAGCCTGGAGCCCAACACAAGCCGAGGCTGGCCCCTTCCCCTCGGTAAACAGACGGAATAGCGGAAACCCGTCCTCCCCTCTGGTCTCCAGCTGTACCTTTATAGCGCTGTGAAAAGCACTGGGTTTTTGTATTCATTGGCATATCCCGGGATTCCAAACAGGAGGCCAGACATATTTGAAAAGGCTGCAACGCTGCATTATAGATACTCTCCCACCTGTTTGGCTTGCTCTCCGATGTCCATTCCCATAATGCACGGGGGTGGGGAACCAAAAATTACCAGATCCAGGAGATGGACTAGAGAAGGTTAGCACAACATGCCCTGAGCCAGAGTAGAGGCTCCCGTTTTTTAAATGTAAAAATGACCTGTAGAGAATTTTAACCCCCACCACGCAGGCACACACCTTCCAACCACCAACTCTCCCTCCCCCTACCCTGACTACCTCTCCGCAGGCAGCGCAGTCTTGCTCCTAGCTGCGTTATTGAGTTCTGAGCAGATGAAAGTATTTGCCCAGGGTCACACTTTGTGGCGAAGCTGGAAAACCGAGATTAGTAATATTTTAACCCAAGATTAGCGACCCAGTACCTAGATATTATCTCCTCCTTGTGTACCGCTCCAATGGCTTGTGGCTGAATAACGCAACTTGCCTTTATTCAGTTGTTTCTCATACATGTAAATCAAACAAACATATTATAATCAGTGCTGTGCGACCCTGTCAGGGCCCTGTAACTCTGCATGAATGTTGCAATACAACATATCGATATACACAACTATAGGTTATTTATACGCACATGTATTTACTGCACTGCAGTTTCCGTTAAAGTGCCTAGGAACAGTGCAAGCACTTCGATGCGCTGTACTAATATTTGTAAAGAGAGGTCTAGGGTTTCCCCAGTCATGTTATTTGTAATGTCTTTTCGAGAGCTGCATAAACATTAAATGCATGTATTGTATACATTCCATATTATTGTCTTGCTAACGATATTTCTTCGCAGGATCTATGGGTCAAATTTTAGTAAGTTATGTTGATAGCTCAGTGAGTTAATGCACATGTTGCAGAGCGTTGCCTATAAACTGGAGGACAAAGGATCACAAGCATTTGCAATGCACTAGGTCTCGCATTTGCGAGAGTTTGAGCTCTTGGCATTGTAAATGACAATGCCTTTTATTTATATGTTTTGAAAACTTGAAGCGGATCATAAACACACACTTTGTATGAATAGCCTTTGCTTATGAAAAGCAAGTCTGGCAGTAAAAGAGGCACAGTTACTGCTAGCCTTGGTTCTCGTAAGCAAAGACTGTAAGTACAAAGTGTGTGTTTACGATCAGCTTACAGGTTTTCAAAACTCATAAATAAAAAGCATTCTCATTTACAATGCCAAGAGCTCAAACTCTCGCAAATGCGAGACCTAGTGGATTGCAAATGCTTGTATTAGCTTCATGCCCGGCTTTGACTGCTGCCTTCCCTTTGTTTTGTTTATCTCATTAGCCTCCCAACGAACTCCCCTTTCACACTCCTATTCCGAGCCCCCTCTTCTACTTGCTGCACTCTCACTTTCTCTACCTACATTTGTCCATAACTCTCCTGCTGCTCCCTAGCTTCCCTACGAATCACCTCTCTCTCTCGCGCCCTCACCAAGTTTTCCCTGTTCTCCCTGAATTCAAGTGAACGCGTCTCTACTTAGCTTCTTGGGCAGGCAGCTGTCCAGACTCCCTCTCACATAAAATGAATGCCCTCCGTTACTTCCAATCAGGGTGTGCAGCACTGCCCTTGGAGACCTCAGAGAGATCCAGTTCAATAAGCAACAGCCTTGTGTGCCCTGTGTTGTCGCGTACAATATTAGTTAAATGAGAGCCGTCTACAACTTGTTTAAAATGCTTCGTAAATACACGCTTGTTATTGTGCTCAAGATAAATACAGAAAAGTTAGCACAATGCATTTCTCAATAATTAAACAAATACATTCTAAATGCGCAAACACTATGTATTACCACTAGAAAACAAACGTTTTTTAAAACGTTTTGGGAAGTGTGACTAGGTGCCCCCCCTCACTTAGAGGAGGGGCGCCCTTAGTCGCGCCATGAAACCGAGCCTTTAGTTGGAGGGGCTCGTTTTCGGGATGGTCAGTTTCCCAGTAGTGACGTTCGGAAACCGAAACTTTGAGGGATGTTTTATATAAGGCGGCGTCCCTGGGGTCTCCTCCTCTTTGTCTCCTTGGACCCAGGGAAGCCGCAAGAACGTCAGGAACAACGAGGCGAGTGGCATCATGGGTCTAGGGAGGCCTAGGGGTAGCAAAGAGCTCTTAGCTCAGTGCAGGGATCGTGGGATTCTAGTGCCGTTGTTGTCGGGTTCGATTTCCCGGTTTAGTAGTTTTTAAAAAAAATAATAATAAAAAAAAACTTTAGACGGATCCTTAAAATCAGTGCATTATGCTCCGAATCTGTCTATCACTTCCGTTATGTTAGCAAGTATTTGGGGGAATTTATAAGCAGCCGCGTTGTGTTCGGCAGGAGGTGAGGGTGAGTGAGGAGGCGTGGTTAAGGTGGCGCGTCAGCGCTGAGCCTCGGTAGTGGACGTTAGCGGGTTCAAAGAAGCAGAACGCGGTGTTCAGGGGGTGAGCCAGTTGCGGTGGTGATGCGGGGATTTTTTGCCTCTCTTTGTTGCCTTTTATCCGGTCGGACGCATGGTGCTGGGGCGGGCCTGTAGAGGAGGCGGGCGTGGTCAGAGGCGCGAGTTGCCATGGCTCCGTTCACACAAACTCGGGAAGAACATCGCGGTCATTTAGGTGCTAAGCATTTTCGTCTGCAGCAGCTGGGATCTGGGTTTCCCTTCCACTATCGATGCGCGCGCTTCCTTCCATATTACATTTTTTTACAAGGACCTCAACACCTATTGCTTTAACCATTGGCTAAGGGCTTTTCCCCGTGTTAGGGTCTGTTTTTGCTCCCAGGTGTCATGATCTACTCAACTTCTCAAGGGGAGAGGATGTGGTACGTCGGCTAGACTGCCGACTTTGGTGCTGGAAACCAGGGTTCGAGCCTCGGGGTCGCGTCCACATCCTGTGATTCTGAGCAAATCACTTTATCTCCCCGTGCCTGAATGTGTAATGTAAATACGGTGCTCATGTAAAGCGCTCCAATACCTTCGGGTCGAGTTCGCGCTATATAAATATGCACAAAAAAAAATCCACGAAGGATAATTTTGTCAGTGCAGAGATACCACGTTTTGGGATTGTCACTGCCAAATGAAGCCTGGAGGCGCTCTGTATTTATTAGTAACACAGTTATACGTCCCTCGTTGTGCTTTATGGAAGTGGGTGTTTTTTGCCCCCCTCATGGTGTTTTGGAAATCGACACTGTCAAGTAGCAAGGGTGTCTATGGTGTCTGATGGGGATTGGGGTTCGATTCATGCCAGTGGCCAATTAAAAAAAAAAAAAGGCTGCATTTTTAATTTTTGGCGCAAGGTGGGGTATCTATATCTATATCTACAGATGTTTGCACGTAGACTGAGGTTCTCCAATTGTGGGTGTGTGTTCCGTTGGTAAATATATAGATGTATACACATGGTTGTGGCTTGCGGGGCGCAGTCTTTTTCTTGAACTGTTTTCTTTGATGTATGATATGTTGTTTTCTGTTGCTTAGTAGGTCCAAGCATGGCGCCAAAGCGCGCACGCGCAAATGCCGGGAAACCTGCGTCCCAGGAGGATTTCCAAGCCCTGAGTGAACTTTGGAAGGCAGCAAAGCGGCATGGCATTGAGGCGGCGCTGCAGAAGTTGGCAGGCGAACCGGATCACCAGCCACAAGTGA
The DNA here is from genome assembly GCA_963921515.1 of Calotriton arnoldi. Taxonomy (NCBI): domain Eukaryota; kingdom Metazoa; phylum Chordata; class Amphibia; order Caudata; family Salamandridae; genus Calotriton; species Calotriton arnoldi. The sequence continues at coordinate 3,766,320 of CAWUFW010000581.1, read as the reverse complement.
AAGTACCGAAGCGGCAGCGGAAGGTCCTGGCGCGTTATAGGGAGGGGCAACAGGTCAATACCGGTGCGCAGCCTGCAGCAGTAGCCGCCATCTGGGGTGAGTCACTTCCTCAAAGCATGGCCGCTCCCAGTGCGGACCAGGCGGCTCAGGGGCCTGTAATGAACATGAATGTGGGCGCAGTGGGACACAGTATAATGGCGATCTCAACAACAACGGGGGCGATAGCTTCCTCGCAGGGGGGCGGAGCACCAGTGGTGACACCAGCATCAGAGGGCGCCGCTTTTCACCAGCCCCCCGTGGTAGCAAGCGGGGCGCCGGTGCCGCCCCCGCAGGTGACAGGTATATCTACAGGAGCTCAAGGAGAAATGCAAGTGGCAGGAAGGGTGCCCATACACCTGGCTCCAGTAGTGCTGGGGGGCTCACCAGTGGCACCATCAACTGGGCAAGCATCAGTCCCGGGAGCTACAAATGGGGTGGCAGCTCAGGTGTGGGCGCAGCCCGGGGCGATACCAGCGGCGGGGAGCACGGGCGTGGCTCAACCTCCCACCACACTTGCAACGGTGGGGGCTGGGGTAGTTCGATCGCCCCGACTGGTTTGCGTCTGGGCTCACACGCAACGTTACCTTTCTAGAGCTGTTTCCCATCATTGTCGCTTTGCACATCTGGGGGGCATCAATTGCTAATGCTAGAATTATTTTTTGGTCAGATAGTATGTCTGCGGTGATGGCCATTAATAATCAAAGCGCCAAATGTTGTTGGGTGCTGCGTTTGCTGAAGAATCTAATTCACGTATGTCTGCTGCATAACGTGCATTTTGTTGCCAAACATGTACCAGGGGTGGATAATGCAGTGGCTGACGCTTTGTCTCGATCTAAGTTGGCAGAGTTCAGGGCACGGTGGCCGCAGGCGGACGAAGTGATGGAGGAGTTCCCAGAGGAGTTGTGGAGGCTTGGTGCCCCATTGCCACAGACCTAATTGCAGCAGCATTGGCACCCAAGACTAAACGTATGTACGAACAAGCTTGGGGGGTGTACACCGCATCGTTCAGTTCAGACATGGATACAGATAGATTCTCCCCGGAAGGGGTGTTGGGTTTTCTAGTGGGGCAGAAGGAAGGGGGAAAATCGCTGTCATTAGTGCGCCGGCAATTGTCCACCATTGCTTTCTTTGCTGGGTTGCAAGGAGTCAAAGATCCTACCAAAGATTTTAGGGTACGGAAGGCCATCAAAGGTTGGGAACGCATGGTACCAGGGGCACCAGATAGTAGGCGTCCTATCAACATGGAGAGACTGGAGAGGCTTGTAGGGGTCTTGCACCGGGTGTGCCGGTCTCACTATGAGACTAAGTTATTCAGTCTCGCCTACGTGCTGGCTTTCTTTGGGGCACTCCGCATTTCCGAGTTGGTTCCACAGTCAGCTATGGGTGAAGGGGGGTTAGATGTCACGGATGTCCGCCTCGAGGTAGAGGCCCTTTATTTGAGGATTCGTAGGTCAAAAATGGATCAGTTGGGAAAAGGTGCTTGGGTGAAACTGCTCGCGGCGTACAACACGGCCGTTTGTCCTGTGGCACTGGCAAACGAATATTTCAGGGGGCGCCCAGTGGTGACCTCAGCCAGGTTCCTAGTACACCAGTATGGGACGCCTATGACGCGATACCAATTTACTAAAGTGTGTAGGCGGGCGTTAGCCTGCCTGGGGGAGGATGCTTCTCAGTTCTCTTCCCATTCCTTTCGTATAGGGGCTGCCACCACAGCAGCGGCAATTGGCCTGCCAACAGAAGCAATTAAAAGTGGTGGGTCGTTGGCAATCAGCATGTTTTCAGCGGTATGTGAGGCCTAATTTGGTGTAGGCAAAAGGAAAGGCCCAGGGGCCACAACTATTTGTTGATAATAGCAATTCTCTCTTTCTTTCAGTTGATGCCAGTAGCCCGGTACACATATGTTGGTGTGGGCATTCCTTGATTTGCAGAGCGGAGCAACAATTCCGCGGGTCCAGTCTGGAGGAATCACAAAAGGCTGCCGGGTTTATGCACCATTGGTTTGGTATGGGGGGTTTAAAATTGCCAGATATTTTTGGTCATTTTAAACAAGCGTTACAATCTGGAGCATTTCCCAACCCTGACATGTTAATTATCCACGCTGGGGGGGATGACATGGTGTCCCTGGGCAGGCGTGGGGTGCGAGAGGCATTGTTTTCAGTCATGGCTAAGTTTCGACAATGTTTACCTAAGGCAACAATATTGTGGTCGGAAGTGATACCGTGGGCGACCTGGGCCAGAGGGGTTTCGGTAAAAGCCATGAACGAATCGATAAAAAAGTTGAACCATTCCATAAACAGCATTTTCGCAAAGTCCTCCATGGGCACTATTAGGCACAAATTGTTACATCCCGGGATGAGAGAGTTGTTCCATGAGGATGGGGTGCATTTGTCTGCCAAGGGGTTGGCGATCTTTATCCACACTGTAATGGGGGATATTGTTGAGCACAGTCAGCGCCAGGTGGAGGGGGGAGGGCGAGTGCGCCAGTGACCTTCTCACCCTGTGGCGGAACGCTGACAGTTAACACCAAAGGGGGCATGCGCAGCAATGGAGGTTCAGCGATTGGATGGACCCCAAGAAGGGGTACGATGGAACTGTGCATTGGATAGGCGGTGAGGGGACTGACCTGCATGTGGTCCTGGACTCTACCGCTGAGGGTAGGCGCAGGGAGGGGACTGACCTGCCGGTGGTCCTGTCTCTACTGCCCTATCCCGCAACGTATGGACTTTGTGGACTATTTGGGAGGATGCCTGTGTTCAGGTACCTCGGTGTGACGGTGCGCTAGGCAGTGCCCTGTATTTCAAGTAATGCAATGTTTTGCTGTAGCGCGTTGGGGCCTGCCGGCACAATGTGTGCAGCTGAGTGAGTCGGCCGAGTCGGCCAACAAATGTAAGTACATGTGTATGGCAAAGTTGAAATCCATTATAATGTTATGCCTATTTTTATTACCGCTTTTGACATGTGGATGTCGCAAAAGTCTGCTGCTATGAATATATATATATCCAAATAATACTTAATCCCGTAGTGGTTGTGTAGATTTATATGCTTAATGTGAATAAAAGTCTACGCCTTGGACAACATAATTGATTCTGAATATTCTTGGGCCCAGTGGGCGCTGTGGGGTGTCGGAGTGAAGGGGGGCTGAGTGTTTCATTGTGCGCGTACTATGACTAGGCGCCCCCCCCTCACTTAGATGAGGGGCGCCCTTAGTCGCGCCATGAAACCGAGCCTTTAGTTGGAGGGGCTCGTTTTCGGGATGGTCAGTTTCCCAGTAGTGACGTTCGGAAACCAAAACTTTGAGGGATGTTTTATATAAAGCGGCGTCCCTGGGGTCTCCTCCTCTTTGTCTCCTTGGACCCAGGGAAGCCGCAAGAACGTCATGAACCACCCTCCCACCCGGCAAAAGAGCAAGGCAGAGCGCGGCGGAACGCTGACAGTTAACACCAAAGGGGGCATGCGCAGCAATGGAGGTTCAGCGATTGGATGGACCCCAATAAGGGGTACGATGGAACTGTGCATTGGATAGGCAGTGAGGGGACTGACCTGCAGGTGGTCCTGGACTCTACCGCTGAGGGTAGGTGCAGGGAGGGGACTGACCTGCCGGTGGTCCTGTCTCTACTGCCCTATCCCGCAACGTATGGACTTTGTGGACTATTTGGGAGAATGCCTGTGTTCAGGTACCTCGGTGTGACAGTGCGCTAGGCAGTGCCCTGTATTTCAAGTAATGCAATGTTTTGCTGTAGCGCGTTGGGGCCTGCCGGCACAATGTGCGCAGCTGAGTGAGTAGGCCGAGTCGGCCAACAAATGTAAGTACATGTGTATGGCAAAGTTGAAATCCATTATAATGTTATGCCTATTTTTATTACCGCTTTTGACATGTGGATGTCGCAAAAGTCTGTTGCTATGAATATATATATATCCAAATAATACTTAATCCCGTAGTGGTTGTGTAGATTTATATGCTTAATGTGAATAAAAGTCTACGCCTTGGACAACATAATTGATTCTGAATATTCTTGGGCCCAGTGGGGTGTCGGAGTGAAGGGGGGCTGAGTGTTTCATTGTGCGCGTACTATGTGTGCATTTTCAAAAAATAAACAAATGCGTTTCCAAAACTCGGACACATGCTTCCCGAAGCGTTCTCAAAATGCTGTTTTCAAGTGATAATGTAGGGTGTGAGCTCATTTAAAATGTCTTTTTTTAAATTATGAAAAAAACATTGTGCTTGACTTTTCTTTTTCGGTATTTATCTTAAGCGTTGTAACAAGCGCACACAAGGAGCTCCTTGCCCCAGCCCTGACGGCTCGCCAGATATGCTAGACTGGGTAGAAATCCCTCTGGTGCATTGACTACTGTGCTATCCTTTGAAAGTGCAGTTGTGATTGCACATGGAGTTTAGCAGAGTAAGAGACAGAGTTGCATTTTTCGTATGTTTACTATCTTTGAGTATCCCTACTGCATAGAGCGCATTGCCGGTGGAGTGTAGAAATGAACAGAACGATGAGCGTTGCTTGTGTATTCCTGACGGCTTGCACATGCAGGGCGATGTAGGGATTCGTTCTCTCGCCACCTCCATTTAAAAGCCATATCCTCCGGCCCAAGGGATTCAGACGGGTTGAAGACAAATGCAAGTACCTGCTCTTGCTATACGAGCATAATCCATTTGTAGCTGGGTTATTGCTGCCTGTTAGCCTGTCTAAAGCATGGCAGAAGCTTACACCAGCTGCAGGCGATTTCTATTCTAGTTAGAAGCTTCTCAATCCCACTTCCTCAATAATGCCTGGCATCGGCCTATCAGGTAAGCAAGACGAGTGCGCTGTAGACTCCCAGGATGACTTCCAATGTTGCCATAACAGTTTGTCCAGTTCAGAATTTTATGAAGCCCATTTGATTGACTTATAGCAAGAGTCGTATGGTACTACTTGAACTAAAATGTACAATGGATGGTAGTCAGCAGAACTCGTAGGAAATGCCAGCATCGCCTGCTTAAAGAAGCGGCAAATATATTGTCAAGACAACACATTCGCGTATGGTGTGTGGGCAAAACTTATTTTTTGAGGAAGGTGTCAGAGTTAGCAACAAAAGAGTGCCAAATGCGCTCTCACGTTCCCACTGATGTATATATTGAGACACAAGCACACACACTTGCTTTATGCTACAATTTGCAGCCTTTGTTTTCCATCTATTCACCTGCTCATCCATCCACCCACCCTCTGTCCTCCCAACACCAACCTCTGCCTGTCAGTCTGCCCACTCATTGACCTTCCAACAAACACCTCCGTCCGTCTATCCATCCACCCTCCCACCGTCCTCCAAACACCCAACTCCCTCCATTGGTCCATTTATGCACTGTCCTTCCAACAACCATCTCCATCTATCCATTTCCTCACCCACTGTCTTTCCAACACCCACCTCCCTCCGTCCATCTATTTCCCATACAGGTGTATAATATGCAAATATAGGTAAGTACCTAATGGGTATTAAAGATAGGTGACACACATGCGCTATATTTGCCAGATAATATACATTTAAATACATGTGTTAACAATGTAACTAAACATACTCATATACAAGCAGGCATGCACACGAGCAGACGTCCAGTTGTGTTTAGTGTATTCTGGAGAGCCAGCACTACAACCTTTTCAGGCTTTGACATGAGCATAGTATGATGTTGCTGTATGCTGAAGTCAACATATATACTTTTTAAGTCGAACATTCAAGACCTCTTGTATATACTTTAGTATATACTTATGAGGTCGAGCATTCAAGACCTCTTGTATATACTTTAGTATATACTTATATGTGTATGTACTTTGTGGGCTCTGGAGATCAGCCCCAGGACTTATCTGCTTCCGCTTGTTTCATTTCCCTGCTGCCACCATTTTTTCACTCGTCACTTTCATCACATCATCTTCACTCCCTTTGTCCTGTTTTTCAGTGTATTCTCCCCTCAGAGCCAATTTGTCCGTATGACCCTCCCTATATTTTACCCCTTCATTGACAATCACATTCGCAGCCTCTTTTCTCCCCACCCCTTCCTCAGTTCTCTCTTTTATCATCTAACCCTCAACCTCTTTCTCTACCCCTTTTTCCTCTCTTGTCCCAATTGATATCCGTGTAATTGTCTGCCTGTTGTACACTTTCACCACATGGAAATTAAAGCTGTAAATCCCCTTCCTGGGTGATATAAAAGTGTTTCGCTCAGAGTCGAAGTTGCTTCCGATGTTCACTAATATCTGCAATAAAGGGAAAGCAGAGCACACAGAGAAGGGTTAGGGCGTAAGAACCCGCCTGTCACAGCCAGAACAGCGGGCACTGACTGACATTCACTACAGTTTCAGTGATGGATTCACGCTGCAGCTTTGTACAAAGCACTACATGAACAAGACATTAGCGTGTATTTTTAGATGTAGAAATGTCTGGGTTGCTGCTGGTGTGTCATCGTAGAGCAACAAGCGCAACCACAGCATCACTCGGTGCCACCACAGCAATCACTCAGCGCCACCACAATGCCAGAAAGCATCACTCAGGGCCACCACAGCATCACCCAGCACCACAGCATCACTCAGCGCCACCACAGCATCACTCAGCGCAACCACAGCATCACTCAGCGCAACCACAGCATCACTCAGCGCAACCACAGCATCACTCAGCGCATCACTCATCATGACCACTGCATCTCAGTGCCACATAATTACACACCACATAATTACACTCTACTCAATGCAACATAAATACACTCAACATAATACCAGCGAGTACCACATAATTACACGTCACATAATTACACTCTATTCAATGCAACATAAATACACTCCACATAATACCACTCAGTGTGACATAGTTACACGCCACATAATTACACTCTACTCAATGCAACATAAATACACTCAACATAATACCAGCCAGTACCACATAATTACACGTCACATAATTACACTCTATTCAATGCAACATAAATACACTCCACATAATACCACTCAGTGTGACATAGTTACACGCCACATAATTACACTCTACTCAATGCAATATAAATACACTCCACATATTACCACTTAGTACCACATAATTACACACCACGTAATTACACTCAACTCAGTGCAACATAAATACACTCCACATAATACCACTCAGTACCACATAATCACACATCACAATTACTATATTCAATGCAACATAAATACACTCCACATATTACCACTCAGTGCGACATAATTACACACACCTAAGCATCACCTAAACATCACCTAAGCATCACGTCACTCTGCCCTCGGAATCTGGCATCTGGTGATTCTCCCCTAGTGTCCGTCCACTGCTCGTGTTCTGATTAAATTACTGTTTTCCAACCTCCACTCCCCTGTTATTTATGTCCCGCTCCCACATAACAAAAAAAATTATAACAAACAAGCATGAGAACAGGCAGGAAGAAGTTGCCTGCAGTGCAACTACAAAAAAACTAGAAGACATTTTTTATGTTAAAATCATTTTTTAATCAGGTTGTTCAGTTGTATATAATGTCGTCTTGGTTTGTATAAAAGTAACAAAAATGCTTAACACTTTTTATTATAACTTTTCAGCATGATGCACAGCAGCCACAATGCTCTACAACATAGCCAAAAGTTCTGGCTAAACACATCAGGTCCCAAAGGCGAGACCTATTGGCTATGCCAATGCTTGTTTTTCTTCTATCTTTGCTTTCACCATTCTCCATCACACTCCTCAGTGGTGCACTGTCTCAGCGTAGAATGCCGTATTATTTCCGTCCTCGTTTATAGATGCTTGATGCGCGTAATAGCCACGTTTGTATAATAATCGTGCAGTCTGAGTACACGCGAAAAAGGCGGAGACATGTTCCATTAAGTACAAAGCGTTTGGGGTGCATTTAAGGAAAGTCCTCGTTTGCGGCTCTTGAAACTTCTGTGATGTTGCCCAGTGCACGCGGGCGTGCACCGTTCATCACCCTGTCCAGAGCAGGATTACTCCCCCATGTGTGGTATTTCGCATTAGGCATGGATGCCAGCCCGGGACTTTTAACCGGCAGGGGGGAGCGGCGCTTCTCCAGTGTGCTCTGCGCTTTCTATGGGGCTGGAATCCATGAACTAAAGCCGCGCATTGGCTGTGGGTGCTACAGTCCTCCGTGTATGTGCCAGCCATGAGTGTCCCACTCTGCTCAGTTTAACTGAAGATGGCGGGCTCCGGGCTGCAGGTGGGGTCTCATGTGCATGTCTGCTCTGTTCGTGTGAGTTGAGGTTACTAAATCATTGCGATTGTGTGTTGAAGAGCAGGCGACCTTTGTATTCGAAACAAACAGGCAAGCAACCCCCATGGCTCCCAGGGAGGCACGATCCTCAGTTCTTGCAGATACATTAGATATAATCTCGGCTCTTGTGTTTGTTGTTTTGTTCGCTGCTGTAAAGTATATTAAAGTGTTTCGTTTTTTTGTTGTTTCTTTTTAGGCAGGAAGAGACGCACAAAAGGTTAAAGAATGTAAGTATGACTCCTGGTTTTGAGCACGTTTTCTTCCGTTAAGGTGATTCATGTGAAATTAAATTGGGATTTCTTAGGGAAGAGACGAAACCAGGGGTTTGACTTTGGGGCCCTTAATACCATTCTGTTCACAACAGAAGATCAGACATTTTGTAACTCATGTGGTGGAAAGGTGGTCATAAAAAAAAGTGTCACGGACGAGTGGGATGATTCAATGTGGGTTAAAGGGCTCCTGGACTACAGAGGGGACTAGAGTGCCTTCAAACTTTCCAGACGGTCACAGAAATGGTTGGCACTAAAAGTGAAGCATAGATTTGTGACATTGGCCCCTGAGCGTCTGATGTTCTCTAGTTTCCTTTTTCAATAGTGTACAACCTCCCCTTGCAAGCAGCGAGTTCCCAGTTATGTGGGTAAATGTAATTTGTACATGACTGATCCCAAAGTGAACCTCCCAGGAATGCAAAATCAGATTAAAGATTTGAAGCCATACCTTGGCATGCATTTTTCTGCAGTTTTTACTGTCTGTTTTCGAAACACACCCAATTTATATGTTATTTGGGGTTTAGAACCATAATGTTCCTGTTTCACTGATAAAAGTACACCACTAGGCCTCACTTCCTCCCACAGTCTTAAACGGCAGAATTTCTAAATTGATAAATCGCTTCAGGTACCTCGGAATCCACATTCCTGGAACCCTAAACATAACCAGAGCTGCTTGCATATGGAAGGGTTTGGAGCTAGAACACTGACTAATAGTTAACTCATTAACTTTTCTGTGGGTTTTATTCCAGGTTTTGATTACGTTTTATTGGTTTGGTCTGAAAGCACAAAGTAACCCCTATTATAATGGTCCTTACCTTGACTTGAAAGCCTTTGAGGGGTTATTGGGACCAACTCTGACTAAGGGTAGCAAACACCATGGCAATGCTAGCATTTTGTAATTCGTTGTGACCTTCACTGTTTACCTGCTGTTTTTTGCAAAGCAGACAACGTGTTCTTACTCTAACCTCCTTGTGGAATTCTCAAAAAACAAGTGTTCTTTCTTCCTCCAGGCGCTTGAAGAGTCAGGCACCCTTAAAAAAAAGTGGGCGCGACAGTGGTTGTAGCGATATTTGTACAGTGAACGTGGTGAGCTACTGTCCCCTTCGACTATCCATCGCAGGGACGACTCCTGGGACAGTTTAGACTCCTTTGGGTCAAGATCGCTGGCAAGCTTTTCATCCGACGCAACCCTAAAGGGCATCAGCAAAGGTATTTAAATGCTTCTGTAATTTGTTTTTTAAATAAAGTTCATCCTGGGTGCTCACGTTGGCACTTGCATACGGCCCCGTTGGTCAATCATTGGATAAATAACAACCACGTAGAGAAAGACCTGTCATGGACTATAATATCTAAGATTGAACAAGATCCCCGAGGAGGTGATCTAGACAGAAAACTAATCCAAAGAGAAGTCTTGCTAATCGTAAAATTCAATACAGCAGTAGATGGACTAAACGAGCTATCTGAAATATATAATTTATAGCAATTTTTTGGATTAAAGTCACCCGACAGAAACACTCCGACAATACGGACAATTATCTCTCTGTGACACTTGAAAATGGCCTTGTTGGAGCCATTCACTGGATGACTGTTCATTCATTCATTTTTTCATAACAAAGGGGAGCGCATTTAATGTATGCGTATTCATTTCCTTCAAAGATCCCATAAAAAATCATTGTCGGTTTTTACAACAACCGTAATTCAAGATGCCAAGACTACATCACTCAGAATTTTTTGAGGCAGATCAACTGACGTAACGATTGCGGCCGCCACCCGTAAGTTTAAAACATCACCGGAAAAAGAACGATCACAAGAACACACGGTTTGAACGCCGCTACGCTTGCCGGCAAAAGAGAGAGACCTCAAGAACATATGGTTTTGGACGCCGCCATGCTTGAAAAAGATATTTGAAGGTATGGCCTCTGTAATTAACCGCGGTCCACTGTATAGTTATCGAGGGCCAGCACATCGTTGGGTCAGGCTCAAGCAGGTCCTCACACACAGAACAAATAAGTATGCTTACGATGTCAAATAGGGATCTTCATATGTTTTCCACTCAATTTTGGAAAGTGAAGTTCTTGGCCTGAAACAATACGTTTCCAAAAAATACGTTTCCATTTGGTAAATACACACGCACACACAGATGTGTTGCGATTAGCAAGAATAAGAGCTTTAGGAATGACGCTTCGTGTCCCACTTTGGTTATTCATTTACATATTTTTCGTGCAGGCTCAAACAGAGAACAAAAACAGCTGCGTCCATCCTGAGAAAAACAACATTTTATAAGGTATGTGATCGAACTGCAGTAAGATCACTACTTTTGATTCATTTAACCCAGAGGAGCTTCATTTTTAATCGTTGGTTTTTCTGTCTCCTAAAGATATAAGTCCAATCACAAAGGATTTAAGAAAGACCGCATGAGACAACATTCCATCGGATCTAAGTAAGTTGCTTTACAAATCTTTAGCTGCTCTAAGCAAATGAAGCAACCAACACAAGATCAGACATATGACTGAACTTTTCTTTACTTTTTTCTCTTTATCTTTCCTGTTCATTTTACAGTAATTTGATCGAAACATTAAAGCTGTTATCTGATTCGTCTTGAACAGACTAGATCGGCTGATCTCAGAAATAGGTAAATCTTTTTGAAACCGGTTTTTATGGAAGTTGTAGTTGTGCTGTTTTTAGTAATTGTGTGACGCAGATGGTAATAAGAGCTTAATTTCTCTTTTTTTTAGCTCTTGGTCCTGAAGAGAATCCTATGAATTGACAATTGGGTTCGAAACGCATCGACCGCTGATTATCCAAACAAGTGTGACAAAAAGAAATTACCCCTTATTGTTTTCAATTGTAGGAACATAGATGTGAATTAATTGGTTCAGTTTTTGATACACGTTGGGGATATTGTGAATAGTGCACTGTTTGGCCCTTGCCCTTATGAAAGGTTTAAAAATTTTAGTCATACATTCAAACCTATTTGGGCAATATTGTCTTGTTCTATTTATGTGTTCACATTGTCTTGTCTTTGATCATGTCCAATGTTACCTTCAAATTAGTCATTAATTGTTGTATGTTATATGTGTTGTTTAGGTCATTTTGTGTTCTTCTCTAACTTTATGTTTGAAAATGTTTTTGGAAAATTGTGGTTGTGGGTTTGTAATAGTCTATTGCGATGCTTGTAGAAATTGATGATTTTTTGATAAAGAAATGAATTTGTTTCAAAAATAAAACAAAGTAGAAATTGAAACGGACGTTTCTGGGTCACATTGAGTTGTTTACGTGTGCCCTAATGAAAGATTGACAAAAGGAATATCAGTATTGGCATGTTTGGGGTTAATGAATGACTCACAGCGATACTGCTGCTTGCTGGCAGCAAAAGGGTAAGACTTGGCAAAGGATCTTCAACGGTTAAAACTAGTTCTGGCCAAACTGCACATTACAATTCACTTAGTTTTGCAGTGCTGTCACAGCTCTGCAGGGTGCAGACCCAGGGCCTGCACACGTGTTTTCACAGCAAGAATGACCTTGTTCTTTAATGACTTGTCTGCCACATTGTTTAGATTAGTTTCGGCTACATTTCATGGTACAAGACATGACTAAACCTTATTTACATTGAGAAAAGGTGGTGCCAATTAGCTATGCTTTACGGTTGTGTGTATCCGGAGTGCTCCTAGTAAACGTTTTCACCTTGACCTCCTCCGGCCTCCCCCATGACCCTGAGTCCCCTGTGGCTCCCCTATGTCCTGGACTCCTTTCGGGCCCCCATGTCCTTACGCCCCCTCGGACGCTCCCATGTCCGTGACCACTCTCTGGCTCCATCATGTCCTTGACAAATTATCACCCCTTCTTTTTTTTTTTTTTTACACTGACTGCCCATTCTTTTTTAGCCATGGACACTCTGTCTTGTTAGTGTTTCATTTTCTCTTAGGCAGTGACTCTCACCCTCTTCTTTGCCAGTGACTCTCCTAGCTACTGGGTCTCCCCATTTTGTTAGCCACTGGTCATCCCCTGTCGATAGCCACTGACTCCACACCACTTCGTAGCGACTAACTCTTCCACCCTTCTCCTAACCAGTGACTCCATCACCCTGTTCTTATCCATCAACACCCTCTCCAGACCACTTAGGATTTCCTGAGGTAGTACCTGCATAGATCATTATTTTTTGCACTGGGCTGTTCAAGTTTACTCTTGTTACCCCGTGGTGCATTCTTTCTCACTGAATACCAAGCAAACCATTTATTTGAAGTTAGGAAGACAAGCAGGCGTAATTTTACCTCGTGCTTTCAGGGCCTCAACTTCGTGAGACTAAATGGCAGATTCACAGTGCTTAAAATCCTAACAGCAAAAATCTTTCGGTTCTGCAAAAGGCTAAACCAATAGGAAGACCAAGCAACTATTTTAATATTAGTTCAAAATTGTATGTTAGCATTAAAGTATGATTAAATCCGGGGAAAACATTTTCTGCCAGGAATCTGAATTTTCACTGATTTCCTATAAATATTTAGGTAACCTGCAAATATTTACCAGTTACTGAAACTCACATGTACATGCTGCATGGTTTGAGAGTCCCTTGTTCTGCTGTAGAGGCCATGTCCTCAATGAGAGAGCAGTGTCTGGCTTTTTTAAAAATGTAAATGCCCTGCAGTGGTAAGGTATGCCCCTCCCCCCCCCCCAGGACTGCAGATGAACTCTACCAGCTGCACTGCAAATAATTTATTGTTCAGTCCAAAAGGTTCACCCAGACACAAGCATGTGTTGCATACCCAATGCACATTACGCCACTGCACATTCCATTTTCAATATTGTGCACCTGTGCAAGGAGACATGTTTTGCCAACATAACTCACAATTATTTTTGAAAGGATTGTGATCATTCACTAAATATTTTTACATAAATGGTTAGATTAACACACATCTGGATATTGCACTGATTCGTTTTTTTTGGTAATGCCCACACTTGCCACTAGCCCCTTCTTTAAAAGTAAAACAAATTGTGTTTATTCTAGGAAGGGCAATTATAATGGGGTAATGTCTCCCCTGTGCGGCTAGTTTATCATAGAGAAAATCTTTATAAAGTATAAATAATGTTATGAGCAGAATAATACTTGACAAAAAGTGCAACAGCTCAAGTAGAAATGAAATTGGTACATACACTTTCATCTCATCTAGGAGGACGTTAAACATCAGTTCTTCCTGCTCCCCAGGCTTGAAGGTAAATGCCTTTGAAATTAGCCTGTAAAAATGAATGCAAGACATAAAGCTGAATGTGTGATAGAAATATGCCAAGTCAGTATTGATTTAGGGAAATGCATTCTTCTTGACTTCATTATTTTGATGTACTTGACCTAAGGCTTTATAAACAATAGATGTGATTTGTTTAAACCAATGTACACCTTAATGTTTTAACACCAATATGAGATCCTTTAGTGAGTGTCAGGTAAATAACAAATTTATTTTTTGCCTCAAACTGATAATAAATAGCTTTGGATCTAGTGATAGGATCTTAGGAATTTCTCAATATTGTTAATCTTTACATCATTATGTTACCAACACTCACACAGTCACTTTAGAATAGCATTACCTGATAAAGTATTTGATAATAAAGATATTACACTGCATATCGCACTTTAAGAAAGAAGGAGCTCAGAACCTTTAACAAGATATTAAAAGCTTTGCTTTTTACAACCCAAGGGAAACACTCTTCATCCAATGTTTAAAAACAAAACTAAAGTGCATTTTGAGAAAACCATTTTAGATAGTAAATCTTTGCAACAAATATTTTATTTTAATATACTCTATTGTATTACCCAGGAGACAAATAGTTACTTACCTTAAATGATAGTTGACCTCACGATCATACTCTCTAAATTTGCAGAATCTATATAACTCCTCCATTTACGAGAGTTCTGGAAAACCTGACAGATCTTAAACAATTATTACTTTATAATGCATAGCCATTGTATTTCCTTTACAGGTTTAAGATTATTCATGGCATCTGTAATTCTATAAACAATCTGGTTGCTGGCGGTACGCCCAAAAAACTATACAATGACGAGTGGGGATTGGCAGGGTAATGGTGTCTGCAGGGGAGTTAGCTGCCTGAGGGGTGTTGGGTGCAGGGCCTGGCCAGAGGCCACACCCTGAAGTGGGTGGGCCAAATGGCTTGGCCGAAGGCAAAGCCCTGCTTTCAACCCCCAGCTGCTCACAGCCGAAAGCCATGCTCAGCTGGGGAAGGATGGGGGTTGGCTGCATCTGATAAAAAAAAAATCAGAAATTCACTGATGAAAAGAAAGGTGAAAGTGATATTATAGTCCGTACAGTAATAAGATCTTATAATACATTAAAAATACTTAAAAATTGACTGAAAAACAAGGGTTAAAGTGACATTATAGTTTGGCATAGTAATAAGGTGCCCCATTACGATGTCAGACGGACTGCCACCGACGGCCTGTCGGTGGCGGTCCATCCGACATCTGGTGCTGCGGTCCGACGGTGGCATTATGATGCGGGAGGTTAGAGGCAGCGGGAGAAGGGACTGACCGACGCTTCGATGGGCTCAAGGAGCCCATCGGACCATCGGTCAGAGCGTAACACCCTACAATAGGGTCAGTGCTTGCTTAGGCACCGCTGTAGGGATTACGATATCCCTTTCCGACAGCCTTTCCATGGTGGTCTGACTGCCATAGAAAAGCTGTCGGAAAGGGACTTTGGAGGCACCTAGCAGGGCCTCGTCCCCCCTAAACTTCCACTATGGGGCCCGGGGGGGGGGGGCACCATATGGTGCCTGGCACACAGTGCAGGGATGTTACCAAACATGTCTTTTTGCATTGAGGCTTGTGCTGCGGCCCTTTTCTGGGCCGCAGCTAAAGCCTCATAACAAAAAGGCATGTTTTTGACCACCTATACAGTGGTAGGATCGTAATATGGAGGGCGGGACTGCCGCCTACTTGTCGGGAGGTCCCGTTCCCGAAACGATGTTGGTTGGACGCTCGTCCGACCAGCATCGAAATGATGGCCAAGAACTTAGCTAACATTTAAAAAACCCTAGAAATTCACTGGAAAAAAACCAACGGTCAAAGTGATGTTGTAGTTAGGTGTTGAAATAAGATAAAAACAAAAATTTAATAAACAAAAGAAAACAGTGCATTTCACCTGTTAGTTTACTGAGCTAACTATAATTTGCTCTGCTTATGACCTCACATATACATCGCTCATGACTAGTTAAATGACATCATTGACGACATCGCTGATGACATCTCAAATAACAGGCCTTCAGCTTGGCCCCGCACCCAACCCCTGCAAATGCCCATCCCTCCACGAAAGTCCAACCTACATTTTGTTTTTCATTTTTTTCAAACGTTTTGCAGGTACCTTGGTACTCCGTATGGTATCCCGGAGAGAGGTTGTATGGTACCATGGCTGCATGGGGGTGAACCTTGAGCGACGGCCCTTGCGGGAGTACCACAGTACTTCACAGGAGGGCAGCGCTGATTCAGATAAATGTATTTTTTGGGAGAATTTATATGCAAGCACAGGTGGGAAAAGATTGATCTAAATATCTGTATTCCAAATAGGTGACAAGACATTAAGTCCCTTCATTGTTGCAAATCGCAACATAATCATTTTTATAATATTGGGATAGGGTTACTGGGCATGGACATGTACTCAAGTGTTTCATCAAGTTGTCTATTAATCTCATTTATATAATCAACTCTATTCATAATCTCTATGTTACACCCTTTGCCAGACTCCTTAAACATGATATTATCATTTATCATCAGAGACAGTAGAGCTGTATGTTCAGTGGGGGATAGGTCATCAAGGTGTATGAAGGGATGTTTGTTCGAGTGATCCACTTGTGTGCGACTGTCAGTTGATGCTAGTTTACAAAACAGGTCAATATTGTTTCCCATTTCTAATGGTGGAATAAATGTTGATTTCAGTTTGAGGCAACGTTCATAATTGATGTCAGATGCAATATCCAAATCTTGCAGTAGCGTTTTCAAAGACAGGTCTGGGGGCACCATCTCACTGATTTATAATAAAATATGTACATCAAGTACTTCTTGGTTAGACATAACACACAGTATTGTGGTTGGTGGGAGCCCAGATTGAAATTCTGGTTTATCTTGAAAGCATTTTTTGTAGTTTGATGTTATGGACAAAGTTGAAGAGATCTATGTGTACCTGTGTAAATCATGTTAATTGGAAGGACAGAAACCTAAACCCTTCTTCAAAAGGTTCATCAGTAGTCGAATTCTGGAAGGGAGATTTAGAATATTGATATCAGAAATAGATGGCATATTGTTAGATACATGGACCTCCTGTGTTTGTGATGAAATCTCATTTTTGGCTGTCATTTCTATTTTTTAGTTCCAGATCTGGTCAACATCCCTCCTTATTTGATATCTGGTATTCCTTTTTGGACCTTGGTCGGTTGATTAATTCCTCCACCCTCTGTTTTTCACCACCTTTTCCCAACTATGTCAATATCAGTAACAATAATAATATTGTACAGGCTGCAACACCAGACTACACTCTGCTTCCAAAGAGTGTGTCTAAAGAGATGGAGGGAAACCATCACTCATAACATGAACAAGGTGTGTCGGAACCACACTAACCAGTGAGTACAAGTACAGTGTTTGTTTATGATGATTAATCAAAAGATATAAAATGGTTATAACAATTCATATAGTTATAACTTCAAACAGAAGTCAAAAATTCCCAGCTTGTATTAGCAGAACAATCTAGGTTGTTATAATGGTAAAACCTGTATGAAAACACCTGTACATTTGCTATTGAGTTACTTAGGAGACAATGATGTAACACGAGCTTGTTCTGACAAGCAATTCAGCCAAACAGATGACTACCAAGCAACTACTACAGCTGATACATGTTTCATCACAAGGGACTTTTTCAGGCTAATATTGAATTGAAGGTAAGTAATAAAATCCAAGTTTTGTATTAAGTGTCCAATTTAGTATGTATATAAGCACATGATTGTGAGTGGTGTTCAGCTAGGTACGTCTGGAATTGGAGGACTCTGTAAACACTGAACAAATCAAGAGGTGCAGAAGTATGAAGACCTATAGACCCTGTGGAAGAGAGCTTCTGTCTGAAAGGTAATGGACCTCAAAAAGCTCATTTCTGTCGATGTGTGCAGTTATATTGCAACTTCCCACCCGATGAGGGTAGGAATGTAATTGTCACTCCACTGTTTATCTAGCATAGGAGGGGTGCAGTACTGGGCTGCAATGAAGACAGGACAAATTTCTGTCCCCTGTCCTCTACCCTCATTGGCATTCTCATACAGCAGCCCTGTACGCGGCCAAAACTACCTTAGGAAAACCAAAGATGCACCAGATGCAGATTCCAATATATCTATTTGTGAATTAGCACTGAACTAAAGTCTGCACCTACTACAAAAGAGCAAACTCTTTGCAGTAACAAGATTCAGGCATTCAATATAATTTTAGTGCACACATCCCATTTTTTAGACATTAACATTGTTTCGTAAATTCGTAATTATCCCTTTTCCATAAAGATTGTGGAAATGTTTTGGCAATGTGGCCCCCAAGGTATATCTGGACGCTAAGAATGAAGATTCAGCTGTGGTCAGTGCTAGTTAACTGCTGGTCAGGAGGCTGTGCAATAGTAGAAATCCTGAAGATTGGCTTTTGGAGTGAGCACACTGACAAAATAAGAGCTGAGAATATTACAACAAGAATAACATTAAAATGCAATTTTTCACTCCTATTCACTACTTCCCTTTAGTAGTTAACACAGGTGGCACTTAGAACCCCTCCAAAAAAGGACCCATCAATCAAGTGCAACACTGAGTAACACAGGAAGTTGCAGATATTGCGGTGTATATGTTATGATGCATATCCGAATAGATCACACTGAATTAGAAACATTTTTCCACTTAATTAGGCATTGAAATCATGAGATGCAAATTTATTGAAACTGTCTCTCTTCGTGCACTTTTCAGCTCTTTGCGGGCTCTGCCGGAGCCCAGAAAGGCAAGGTGGTGATCAAGCACCTGCCGGGTCATTCTTTGAGGGGAATATGGGCCCATTCCTCTAGGGAAGGGTTCTCCAAAGTCGGTACTGGAGGGCCGGATCCATGCCAGATTTTTAAGATAACTACATTTATCTAAATGGGGATATCTTAAAAATCTGGCATGGATCCAGCCGTCCAGGGCCGACTTTGGAGAACCCTGCTCTAGGACCATGGCTGCTGTCATTGCTCTCTCTAAAGGCGCTGCCATGGTTGCCATCTGCCAGGTTGTTACATGGCCACCTCTGCCTCTGCTTTCTAAACATTACTGTTTCACAGCCCAATCATGGAGTGATGGATACTTTGTCAGGGTTGTGGTGCATTATTTCCTTGGTTAAGCTGCACTACTTATTCCCCCCTGTTGAAGAGTACTGCTTTGGGATTTATTCTAAAGGTGAGAAATCTGCAGGAAGATGTATCCATCAGAAGTAAAAGATACTTACCCCTGGTAACCCTATTTCTGTTGGAGACTTCAGATTCCTCACTGCCTCCTCACCTTACCTGATGAGTCAGTGTGGTGAATAATAAGGTCCCAAGAAATGCAGGTGTGTTTCTGCTGTTATTGCTATTGTCCTTAACGCTCTCTCGGTTTTTCTCAGTACGCCTAGCTGAGGCGAAGAAAAACACCGGGAACTGATATCAGTGCTCTGGTTGGTGCCCTTTATACACTAGAGGCATCATGTCCAGCAGGTGGAGCTGCTGCTTGAGCAGTAGTGTGACATCTGGGGATATTTTAAAGGTGAGGAGGCTGCACGGAGATTATATACCCACCAAAAATATAATTACCTAAGGCAAGTAACTTTTACTTTTTGCAGTCCCCCTTCTCTGATGTAACTTTTCTTTGTGTGGTGGAAAATGCATAGATGCTCATTTCTCTATTGTGCCTGTTCTGGGTGTAAGGAAATCTTGGCTGGTAGCTGACTGTTTTGTGTAAAGCATGTACTGCTGCAACGAGGATTGTGCCTCACTGTTTGAGGAGGTTTGTATTTTTGCTGTCAATGCAGTGAATGTCTGTGTGATGAACGTTTGACCTGTCACAAACTAAGCTACAGAAATCTGTAATAACAACTCTAATTGTTATCTTTCAAAACACACTGTCCTAAATATTGAGATTTGGATTGACAATTGGTTTTCCTCTATTAATCCAGTGAGATATGTGGCAAGTACATGTTATGTGTAGCCTGAAAGATCTTTGTAATTTGAGGGATAGCTAGCCTGTCTTAAGTATAGCATGAAATCTATTTTTGTGCAATTGATAGATTTGTTGACTGCCTGAAAGATCTCTGATAAATATGTACAGTACAATCTTAGAATTCTGCATATCCTGATGTATAAACTTTATTTTTGAAGGCTGAGCTTCTAACCTCTGTAACGTGAGGGATAGCTTTGCTATCTGAAATGTTTGAGGCGCGGGCTCTAACCTATCTGTAGTTTGTGGAATAGTTGTTTGGTACATTGTCAGTCTAGAGGATCACTGTAATGTAAGGGACTTCTTTTCAGTCACTCATTTGAGTGTAGAGGTGCAGCTCTATTGTACCTTTATATCACATTTTAATGTTTTAATTTAATACATTCTTATCTTTCATAAATGTTCATATTTTAATCTATTTGTCTGGACATACAACAATTCGAGTTTTCTAACGATTTGAATTGTGTTTTTAAAGTTGGTTTATCCACCAAATCACCTCCACAGGGAAGCATTATTCTCAACCTTCTACCAAAAACATAGCCTTGGTTATTTAAATATATCATTGTTCTGCAGCGTTGTATGATTACGATTTTTGCAGTAGTCCATGTTCTTTGACCCAAATAAACCTTTGCATGGCCTTCTGTTAGACTGAAGGCAAAACCTTAAAAGCATCATTGAGGATGGAAGTTTTCTATCCAGAAGCAGCCTCTGCAGGCTTCATAACAGTGCAACTGTTTACAAGACATCTCCTTTACATACTTTTTCAAAACCTATCTCCCTAGATCGGCAGCTATCTTCAGAACAATATGATATGCAGCATTGAGTGAAAAAATATTCCTATTGAATTCGATTTCTTTTAGGTAGTATTGTAACAGAGAACATTGTATCTTCTGAATGGTAGAGTCAATGAAGTGATACAGCACCGCGTGCTTTTTAACATCTTATACAGTCTGGTAGTTTCTATCACAACTTTTGACGTTTGTAATGAGTTTGAATATTTTACATATGTATGTTATGATATATCGACTTATATGTGTCATATGGCTACGCATTCGGTTCATACTTCACATTTAAACAGATGAGCACAAAGGTTCTTTCTAAAGATGCAGTAAAAGAAACGTGCAAAAAAAAATATCTTACCAGTTTGCACATTTTAAGTGGCTGTTTGCAACTGAAAGATAGAGGAGGCTGGGGGTGTCTCTTTTATCTGATATTTCTACTGTGTTAGTTCTGGGGTGTGCATCAAAATCCATCAGTGCCTGTATGACATCAATTCGACCTTGCATTGCAGAACAGTGAATCGGAAGCAGTCCTTTCTTGTTCCACTTTCGTCTTGAAGCCTTGCGAGACAACTGGTAAAAAATATGTGTTAAACGCCACTGATAAACAAATATGATCTGACAAAAATGGCAGAAACACATAAAAACTTCAATGTGGTATGTAATATTTTAGGCTCTAAAACATCGAATTATATATAATCTATTAACATTCATTGCACAATAAAGTTAATGACCGAATATTCTGAAACCTTGCTAACGCTTATAAACAGTCTACGAAAGCGAATATAAACAAACCGATGTTTGGATGTGTACCTCAGAAGCTCAGCTTAAAAACATGCGACATGTTGCCGTTGTTGACAGTAGTGCGTCTTCAGCACTAATAACATATAATAATAGGGCTGTAATCAGGGGCATAGCTTGTCCAGTAAGATGGGGTGAAGGGGGTTTCAGCTACAGATTGTCCAACAATCACGTTGGCATATAATGTTAAGATACATTATACTAAAAGCAGGATGCATAAGAGGGGCCTAAGAGGCAGTGGAAAAAGAGAGGAATGCGGATTGGTAGAAGTACTAAGAGAGAAAACAATATTTTGTAAAATAACCATGTGGGACAGTTTTTTTCCTGTCGTAAAGCCACACAGAATTCCCACTTCTGTGGGATTTAAAGCACACCTATTCCACCTGTTCTTAACAGGTGGAGCATGTATTTGAGAACCTCTGGTTATGGTGGGGTGTTGGATTGGTAGGGTGGGAATAGTAAGGTAGGAAGGGGAAGGTAATTTCTGACAGGGGGTAGCATTGTATGTTCCTCACCATTAGAAAATAAAAACATGGAATGAGAATTGGCTGCTGCTGCAACCAAAGCCTCATGTGAGTTTTCTGATCAAAGTTACCACACACGCAAATTGTGCCTGGTTCTCCCACACCCAAAAAACCGAGGGCCTCATTTACAAAGAATTGGCATAGGGCAGCACCACAAGTCATTTTGCTGTAATGCCCTACGCCAATTCGAAAGGGCAGGAATACACTGTATTTACAATATACAGTGCATTCCTGTCCTTTCAGCCAGTGCACAATTTTCAGACATCCACCAACACAGGCACCCTTGCACCTTCCTGCACAAAAACAATCACAAGAGGGGTTTTCCTTGTCCTATGTGTGCTGAAGAATGCAGCACATGTGGAAAGAGGAACAAAATAAGGGGAAATGTAAACATTTCTCTTCGCTATGTCTGCTCTGGGGAGGCGTATGTTTTTGCAGCTGCCCCAGGTTGACGTGATGTTGTAAATTTGGGGCAGTGTCAAATTTCATGGGTGTTGAGTGGGAACACCGACAGCGACACCCATGGAATCCCTCCTTGACGTACAGTAAGGCAAGACTGCACTTTCCGCTGCCTTGCCTTACTCCATATCTATGAGGCTATGCAAAGCCACTGAGGGTGGCTTTGTGTCGCCTCATAGATATGATTGAGAGGCCTGCGCCACCGGATCGTCATAAAAAGTGATGGTCCCGCGACGAAGGCCTCTTGTAAATGATGGCCTAGGTGTGGAAAAACCTACCAACTTCGATCAGTCAGAGTGAAATTCCATGTTGTAATTTTGCTCCACCTAACTTGGAATGAGGGTTAGAAAAGAACATGAATTGGCCATAGGTGGCCTTGACTCCCCCCCCCCCCAAATTGAGTGTTGGATTGTCAACTTTCAAGGAGGTTGGACATATATATTTGACTGTGTTGGAACTGACACGTTCTGGCTGGCAGAGGAGAGGCCCTAGCCAGGCAGAACCTACCACTCCTCTCAGGGGTGGGTGATTACACTCACTGTATAACCTGCGCTCACCTTTGGGTAGCTTGGCACTGACAATGTGTAAAGCATTAGCAAAGCACTCTCACACAATAAATATACTGAGCGTCACAAAAGAGACTTCACACGTGGTGTATGTAAATAAAGTTTGTATTCAAAACACACATTAACTAACACAACATAAACATCATGTATTCCTGGCCCTTATTCACATTCAGAAATATTACTAGCAGTACTAGACCCAACTGTGTTAAAATGACATCAGTAATATGAACACTTGGGAAGTATCCTATTTTACAACCCCGGCACCATTATGCAGTGCAAAACGTTGTCAGAACGAGGCCCACCCTGGCAATTATTATAATTCAATACCACACAGTTATAGGGTGCACCCCAGATCACAACAATATGAGAAATGTGTTCACACAGATAATTACAGCACTTTTAAACAACACCGTGGTCCAGGGCGGCAAGGGTAAAAACCAATGTCAAATGTAGTATTCTTTTAGCCAGTAATCAACAGGTAAAGCAACACCACCATGCGATGTAAATAATAACAACAGGCAGTCACTCCCACACACTGACTTAGCACCGATACGCAGTGCCACAGATATCAGGCAGGTCTGTAAGGAGCGCACTCGCACACACACAGCATCATTATGCGGTGCAACTTATATCTGGTAGATCAGTTGATAATGCACATGCCAACCTTGTGGCCCAAACCCTCCTCCACCATTCAGCTAACCCCGACTACCCGAAACCCACAGGCTGGACATAAAGAAAACCTTCCCCCCTGATTCTAGGCTGATCGCGGCCGGAGTTACACTTAGCGGTCGATTACGATGTCGTTAGGAAAAGCTTTGAACGGCATACGATTTGGTCAAATCCGATTCGGAACACGCCTTTCCAACCGACTCGGACACGTTTCCCAACGAGCGATTACGATGGCTGGGAAGCGTTCGAACTGTCCGAGTCAGTTCCGAAAGGCATTGGGAGTAACCGAGTCGGACAAAGCCGAATCGTAGCGGTCTACGGAGCGCATTTCCAGCCGAGCGATTAGGATATCAGAGTCGGACAGCCTTTCTGAATCGATTGTTCCAAAATGGATCGGCTGTTGGAATCTGACTTTGGGGGCCCATAGCAAGCCCCCCTTCACTCAGGGGCTTCCGAATCGGGCCCGTGGGGGTACCCATGGGACCCCCCTTTCCAACCATGCACAGTGTGGCAGGAACCATGGGGTGCCCGCCACAGGGTGCATGATTTTTCCCAACCACCACCTTTTGTCAATTGGAGCCTGAGCTCTTGTTCGGAACACAGGCTCCCATTGAAGTCAATGGGAGTTCGACCGAATCGTATCCAGATGCATCAAAATTGCTCGGCCAAACTCCCCAGATCCGAGTCGTTCGGAAAGCATTCCGGAACCGATTCGGTCAGAATGCTTTCCGAACGACATCGTAATCGACCCCTCAGTCAGGGTCCCAGGGAAAAAGGTGGGGAGGGGTAGGTAGCAGGGCTAATTAGGCGGCAGTCGACAAATGGGGGTTTGGCCACTACTCAGGAAGTTCACCTGCGGTTTCTGGAGCAGAAGCAGGCTGAAGGTGATAGTCGTTCAATCAAGGGATTCCACACTGTGCTTTCCGACACCAGCCTTTTTCTGTGAAGCACAAAGGGGGTGCGGACTCTTGGGCTGCTTTCGATCACTCTCGGAAGCGTTTCTTAGCCCACTGAATGACCTTCACCACCCAGACCCGATCTGGGCAATACTACCTGGCAACAAGAAGTTGTTAGGCCGGGTAAGGAGAGGGCAGTTGGTCTGCCATACTGTGGTCACAAAAGGAACAAGTGATGAATGGGGGATGAAGCAGGGGAACCTCTCGGAAGAAGGTGGCACCGCATTAGACACACGTCGTTCAAAGTAGCACCCAGGCAATACGGGCACAATGGAACACAAGGCACAAACGTCGGGTGTGCGTTAATCTGAGTTGCATCAGACCGTTCCAGTCACACACAAAGAAGAGTTTCAAATTCTGTACCTCCCTGGAAATTAGGTACAACGTTTGGTGCACGTTGATCTAAGATGCACCAGACAATTCCGGTCACACACAACAAAGAGTTGCAAATTCTGTACCTCCCTGGAAATGAGGCACATCTGGTGCGTGTTGTTCTGAGTCGCACCAGGCAATTCTGGTCACACACAGGCGCAAGTTCAGCAGTGCCACACAAGGTAGAATGAGGTACTACTATGGGTACGCCTCACCTCCGAGGGTCGTAACCTGTGAATCGGACATCACATGCAAAGAGCATGCAGTCAGCATTTCACACGAGAGAGATACGGCACGATTGACGAAGCGGGCAACGGGGAGTCCTGCAACTGTTGATTCCGCTCACTACCAACAAGACGGTTATGCACGTTAAGCTCCCCATGGTGCAAGGGCCACACTCCTTAGATGCAGACAGTACTTTTTGGGCTCTGCATAAGGCAATCCGGTCTTCAGGCACAATACTTAGTTCCACGCTCATGCCGTGCTAGCAGTTGGGATCTAGCAGACAATGTGGGCACTTAAGAGGGCACCTCTCTTAGGTGTCACAAGAAGACAGTGTGGGTCCCTCGCAGGTGGTCTTTGATGTCCCTGAGACCTCCACAAGAGAACAAGGGGCAAGTCAAAAAGCCCTTAGAGAGCACACTTCAGGGTGCCACACTGCAGCAGGTAGTCAGCCCAGGCCAGCCACTTTTCAGGAAGGGTGCACGGTCCCTTCCATTGGCAGTAATCCTCCTTGTGCACAACAGATTCCTCTGGCAGTGTGCACCATGCAGTTCCAGGATCTCCAGTCCCACATCCCCACAAGTGTATCTCTACCCCACTTAAGTATGGCACCAGTAGTTATACTGTAGTGTGCCTTTGATGCTGGGGGTGGTTCAGAGCGTTCCCCTTTGTATCAGAGAGCACTCATGGCATCCACTGACAGGCTCCGCGTGAAGGAGCCAGCGTCGGCAACAAGGGGAACTTCAATTCCCAGAGGCATCGGGTGAATGACGTCAGACGCACCGTTGAGCGCAACATCCCGAAACCCGGATAAGGCGGAGAACCGGCAGGAGAAGCTGCCGATTATTTGTTGCTTCCTTGCGGTTGGTGGCCTTGAGCACCGCTTTCCTTTTTCTGCACTTTGCTATTGGAGCTAACGGTAGTACCTTACTTTGCTAAAATGATATGCTTTTGCTCTGTGCCTGTTTTCTCCCTGCGTTGGCGAGTCCGCTCTCGGTAGGGGCTCTTGCGAGGGAGTATAGCAGGTCACGACATACTAATCTGCATAAACCTTTACTTGTTGATTGAGAGTTCATTTGCCTCTTTGGGCAATCCTTATTTCTTCCCTGTTGGTGAGGCAAATGCAGTGACTCTTGCAGGGTAGATAATCTCATAGCACTTAAATCCTCTGATCTTGGCGGAACTTTTGAATTCTATGTTGCATACTGTGGCATAACATTATCTTTATTGTCTATTGAAGAAACTGAGTCGCAGCAACATTTCTTTGTTTCTCTTGATGGAATACCTTGATAACATTTAAGGGAGATTCTCTTAACATTTTCATTTGGCAAAAACTTTATTGCATACTTCATAATGCTATGAACATTTCCACAACCTTAATTCATTCGCTATTTGGCTACGCCTTGTGTTTTCCTTTAACAGGGGTGGTCAGTAGTAGGTGGTCCTTCCGGAGGCTTCACCTGGCTGCTTTTCACCAATACAGAGGGTAGTTGTAGATATATAGATATATATACACTCTATACAAACAGGGGTATGAAGCTCCTCTAGTGACCACGGTATTTATGTTTTCCTTATGTTTTGTCTCTACAGTATTCGGTGTAAAGAGTTGAGATCACCTGCTCACTTCCCCTGTTCCTGAGGTTGCCGTTTCTTCCTTACAGGTAGTTACAGTGGTGGGTACAATTCTTATAGAGGGATTAATTATAGTTGGCTCGCTATTCTGGGAAAATATTACTATATTCTCTTTTGTATCCACAGGTCTCCCTCCCGCTGTCCCCATCCTTCCCTTCCCCGCTTGACCATCCTAAAGTCTGCATATTTCGTAATCCAGACTTGGGGCTGTCGAGAGGTGGACCCCTTTGAGCATCGGTTCAAACCCAAGGATAGGCTTGTTCTGGGACACTTTGAACCACAGATGTCTCCTCTAAATTTCAGTCCTGTCTGCGATGGGGCCGTGGAATGCAGATCTTAATTTTTAGTGGGGCCATGATCTGCTTTCCCAGAGGCCAAGTGTCAAAACCTTGTCCTCCAATCTATCCAGCCAGGCCCCCAAATGGCAGAGGTCTGTCATTCCAGTTGCATGCCCAATGTTATAGCTGTCGCTGGGGAATCCACAGATGTGCTCCCCCAGCCTCTAGTGTGGCATGAAGTCAAACTGCAAGGCACACAGAGAGATTTAGAGCAGAGAAATGCCCACTTTCTAGAAGTGGCATTTCCAAGCTAATAATGGCAAATCCGCCATTACCACAGGAGAGTTTATCTTTGTGAATCCAATGATAGGAAACATTATGAGGAAGCTCCACTGCAATCCATTATTGCTGCCTGAAGTAATTTCAACCGTTCTCCATGTTAGCCTATGGGAAGAGCAAACCTCATAGGTAGTGAAAACACACATGGATATTCTTCAGTACCTGGGCAGGTTACATACATGTGTAACTGCCCTGCCTTTCACCTTCCACGTGCTTCACCCCTCAGGACTTACCCTAGGGGTTCTCTAGTGGTAGTGAAAGGTCCTCTCAGGATTGTTTAGGAATTAGAAAGGCTAACCTGAGCATAAGTGCAATTGCTCACATACAGGCCTACAATGGCAGGCTTGACACATGTTTAAAAACACCATAGATGCAGGAGCACACACACAGGCCTGCAATGGCAGGCTTGTGGCATATGTAAAAACATCAGGAAAGCACCACTTCCTAACATGTGCAGGAAGGGCGTGCACACTTTCACACTGCCTTTACAATGGGAAAGTGCCCAGCGACCTAAGGCATAAACAGAGAATCAGCAACACCCCGGTCGTGTCTCCTGGGAAGAGCCAACCTCCTAGGTTGAGAAACCCGCATGGGGGTTCTTCACTACCTGGGCATGGAACACCCATGTATACCTTCCCTGCCTTTTGCCTACCACCTGCTGTGTCCCTCAGGGCTTACCCTAGGGGTTCTCTAGTGGTAGTGGAAGGCCCACTCAGGGTTGGCTAATGAGTGAGAAATGCCAACCTTAACACAAGCAATGGCAGGCCTGATACAGGTTTAACAGGCTCTTCAGGTGGGTGGCACAATCAGTGCTGCACCCCACATATTACCCCTGGACTAGTTGACGATCATTGCTTTGTGTGCTATTTGGAACTGCTTCCCCTGATGAGTGAATCATAATTTCATACTCACAGCTTATTGAGAAAAATCATCATTGTTGTACACACAAATGTGACAATAATCTGAATCCCTATTCTTATCAGCCCTACATGTCACTTATTTTGAAATATCAAAACTGTAACGTTTTTGATACATTCTTATAGGCTTTCTTTATTTGATACGTGATGCCAATCTCCTTATATTTTGCTTACTTTCATCAGTTTCAGGTGTATAAAATGGATGAGCTTGGTCTGAGCCTTGGTTAAATGTATTCATGAAATACTCGTCCTGATGTGCTAGTTCTTTGGTATTATGGTATGTCCCTTATAGGACACCTGGCATGTCCCTTATATGATGTTCATATCTGTATATTATAATTATGCGGCATGACGTTCCTATCATTCCATTCAATTGGTGGTTTGTCCTCTTCTTGTAACAACTCAGACTTCCATGTTATAACTCACTACGGCAGAAGTGACCAACATAGGTCCAGATCTATACAATACTTCATTATATTCCTACAACTGATCTATACGGAGCTCATTTGCACAGTCAGGGCCCAATTCACAAAAATGTTGCTGCAACTTCCTCTTGTAATACTCCTGAATTCTAGGAGTAAGCCAGGACTACTCTCTGCTTTTTCCTGAAATTCACGCGTAAGCCAAGTGTACTACAGTCTTTGTGATTGGAGCCCTCGGTGTTTTTTCCTAAAGGTCTGGGAAGGATTTTCCTCTTTGGACCTCTGTTGGGCACTCCTATACTATAGTTTTTCACAAAAAAGAGAGAACGAGATGCATTATCTATGATCTTTGCACATCCTCCCAGGTACAGCTAATTTTACACCACAAGAAGCATGCCACAATTCGTGGGTGAGGTGTCCTCTTCTAGTACTTCAATAACCCTGTTGGATAGATGGTGGATTTGAAAATAGGAACTAACGGTCTCTGGGCCCTCGCATCTTTTGGTATAAAATTACTCCTGCACTTTTACATGAATGATTCTGTCCTTTGAACTCAAGATAGAGGCAATTTTCTGGCGGGTAATTGATTGCTAAACAAAATGGTATCTGCCATGTGAATTTTGATGCTCCTGTATTTATGAGATAAGCAGAGTTTCCTTAATTATTGGTGAATTTGCACTGCTTCTGTGCTCTGTGTTTAGTTCCGCCCTTTTAAAAATACTGAAGCATGTTAAAGCACGCTCTGGATGGCAAGCTGGACTGCAGTAGTTGAACAGGCTGTGGAGACATTAGCCTCTTGGAGCAGTGTCCCCTCCTCTGCCATATGCGTCAACAGGTATTCATACCACTGCCATAATATATTAGTATTCTGTGACGTCTTTTTCACTGCACACTTTTCCTTTCACAGATGCTTGATGGAAGTGCAGGGAGTGATGCTTTGGGGCTGATTTCAAACGTTTGGCATAGAGGCGTGAACAGTTGAGCTTGTGTGTTTTTTACTTCACTCCCTCCTTTAGAGGGTCATTCGCCTCCTGTTTTATGGGTCAGAAGATGAGAAATCCTCTGGAGTCCCCCCTTGATCATACTGGTGTTGTGTTTGGGTACCTGCTGTTTTAGGATTACTGATCCCTTACACATACCTCTATACTAGATATGGAAGATAAATGCTGAGACACTTCTGCTGTTAGGTTGATTGGTCTAGGCTCACGCTGGTGCCCTTTGCTTAGGTCATTGTGTACTGTTAGACACTTGGAAAGTTGTGTACTTACACTTGATATAGCATTAGATTTAGGTTCTTTCCTATTCTCCACGGTACCTGGAATGATAGATACCCAGCTCTTGGAAGATAGGTGTTGATTTGCATGTGGATAATGGGACAAGACAGATATGTATTCACCAGATGACTGGTGGATTCCCATCATGGCCAGTGTTGTCCACGAGAAGCACAGTAGTTGTCCCTTATATGATCCCGTGGGCTCAGACTCTTAATGTTTGAATTTATAGCCAAGACTTCTGGTTGAAGGCTTGGCATTGATTGGTATATCCGCATAATATAATCACTACGATCGTATTGCTCTATTGGTAATCTTCGTTAAACTGAGTCCTGACCTGTAACCAACCCCTGAAGTCTGTTTCTCCGGCACCTCAATCTGCCAAAGTGCATTGCAACATTTTGGAATTATGTGCTGGTACTAAGGGATAGACTAAAAATTACGACCTAAGGAAGAAGAAAGTCATTCCATGCAACCATTGGAAAGTATATTAATTAACCCCAGGTTTTAGGTCAGGATATTGAAGAAGATGTTGAAAGGGAGGGTCATAAGAGCCCAATCAGACATGAAGAGGAGTTACAGATCCACGGCAGCTTGATCAGCAAAGCATCGATTACAATTCCATTCTCTGGAGTACAGCACTGAAGCAGCGCGTTCCAGCACCAGACCTGTGCCGACCACAGTAGGAAGCTGCTCTAAAACAAAGGTGTCTTTTTGCTTATGTACGAAGCATACCATCATGGACTTCACATGCGCTTATGTTATGAGTCAGGCAAAGAGCATTTAGAAGATATAAAAACTAATGCCAGTCAACTTCAAGCATCGTTCTCTTGAATCATATTTTTCAAGGGCGCACCTGCTAGAATTGCATGGCATTCACTTGAGCAAGTTACATAACATATGGCACTAAGACATTAATCACATAAACTAGACACCGCTAGTTTATCCTCTGCCAGCGCGAATACCTCCGGGAATTGGCTAGATCGACACTGGTACATGGAATGGAATGAAGGACGTTACTACTGGGATCACATGAAAGAAGTCACTGAAAGTTAAAGGGACACGGATAGTTCTGGTTGTACTCCCCACATGATTTTCTTATTAAGTTTAATATTATTTAAAATATATTTTAAAGAATGTAATATAAAGCCTTTAATTTAGCGTCCATTTAACCAAATACTGTCGAGGGCCCAGAATTAATTTAATTAAGATTCTAATGTATGTACTGTATTTATCTATTTATTCTTTTTTTGTACAGTCTGCACTCTGCACACACCCAAAGTCTCCATGACACCAGCGTTCAAGCACATGCAATTATAAAAAACTGTATTACTTTATGTTACCAGTAATGTGTAATGGCCTGCACGCATCCCTTTGGGTTGTTTTAGAAGTAGAAGATTAAACTTGTTACATTTACATTGACGTTGATAAGCAATCTTGCCCAACACACAATCTTGAACCCTTGCAATCAGTGATGGCAAAATGTAGAGCACGACTTCAGTTCTTAGGAAAGTTTTATTGTAAAAGCAATTAAAAAATACAATATCACTCTTCTCACCGAAGCAATTAAAAAATCTCCTCTACTCCTGAGCTCTTTCAGATGTTTAAGGTAACGTGAAGCGCTATACAGACAACTACTTTTAGGCACTCATTACAAGTGGGTTAGATTCTTCCAACCCCTGGAGTTACCGATACAGGGGATTCTGATAACTCTGACGGTATATCAAATACAACCCATTCTCAGTTGTACCCGGAGGGACCACTAATAAAATAGAAATTATTGACTGAATCAGTAATTCTGGCTCCAATTTCCCAAGTAGTTCTTTATTTTTGCCAGACTTCTTTTGGGGCTATAAGCCAAAGCTTCTGGGCCTAGCCAACAATGAAATATTTCATTTATTTGATTACAACTGGCAAGATTGAGTATGAGCCTTTCAAATTACCTAAATGCAGTCTGGCCAATAGGTACATGATTGTGCGATACAGGAGCTTAAATCTCATTAATGAAACAACAGTAGATATACTTGTTCATCCTAAACCTTGGAGGTTTGATATGCTTCCCAATATACACAAAATGTATAATCCTGGCCAACCCATCATCTCTGGTAACAATACAGCTATTGAGAGGCTATCTTCATTTGTTAACCTGCACCTCCAGCCCATTGTCCAGGGGCATCCATCATTTGATACGGATACTGTTAGACCTGGCATCCTTGGTGTAGTTTTCCCCTAACCTTTTGCCTTCAGACCTCCTGCTAGCTTTGTTTTTGCTGGTCTTAGGACTCTGCACACTTTACCACTGCTAACCAGTGCTAAAGTGTGTGTGCTCTCTGCTTAAAACATGGTAACCTTAGCTTATTCCTAATATTCCATGTTTAATTTTCTTATCAGTCCCTAGTAAAGTGGCATTACCTGTACCCAGGGCCTTTAAATTAAATGCTACTAGTGGGCCTGCAGCACTGACTGTGCCACCTTCTTAAGTAGCACTTTAAAATTGTCTCTAGCCTGCCATTGCAGTTTGTGTATGCAGTTTTTAAACTACCAAGTCGACCTGGCAAAGTGAAACTTTTGCCAGGCTCAAACGTTCCATTTTAATACATATAAGTCACCCTTAGGGTAGGTTCTGGACAGCACAGAGGGCAGGGTGCAGTGTATTTAAAACATTGGATATGTATTAATTAGTTTTACATGTCCTGTTAATGAGAAACTCCTAAATTTGTTGCTCACTACTGCAAGGCCTACCTCTCCCATAGGATAACATTGGAGTTACCTTATTACATTTTATAAGTATAATTTCTAAATGGTGTCTCTGGAATCACAATCTAAAATCCTAACTTACGGTGAAGTCAGATTTTAAAGTGCAATTCTAAATATGCCACTTTTAGAAGGCTGGCACCTTCTTGTAAGTAAAAAACAAAAAATGTAAGTCCGTTTTTATATAGCGCAGCTACTCACCCTTACGGGTCTCAAGGCGCTGGGGCCGTCGTGGAAATTAAGTGAGCTATTGCCCAGAGTCACATGGTGCTGAGTTGAGCTGCCGCGGAGCCGGGGATCGAACCGTGAACCCTGTGCTCCGAAGTCAGCTGCCCTGGCCGCTGCACCACACCTCTCCACTTCTTGCCTTAGCTATTTGGTGCCTGCAGCCTGTCTCTGGGTCACATGACTGGGTGTGGGTGGCAGTTGGGCTTTGTATATTTCTCCTACACAGCCACAACAATGGGGAGCTTAGGTGTGTCTAGATGGGCCATTACTGGCAGGATGGGTAGGAGGAGCTGCATCTAGCCCCACTTACACTTGAACAGGCTGTGTCCTGTCTCCACACAAGGGGATGCATAACCCCTGTAGTTAATCTGGAGCCAGGGTCAGGAAGGCAGGGCACCTGTGCACTTCTAAGGCACCTCTAGAAGCTGCCCCTCCACTTTAAAGGCACAACTGTTTATAAATACTGGACCTCAGACACCACCACTTCAGTACACTTTTGGTCCTGTGGATACTCAGCCAGGAAGAAGGACTGCTGTGCAACTGAAATGACTGCCTCTCTTCTGGTCTGCTGCTCTGAAGGAACCGCTGCCCTGCTGTGCTGACCTGCTGCCCTCTTGCCTGGAGAAGAAGAACTGGACCTGCAGCTTCATCTTGAAACCAGGATCCCAGAATGACTCAAAGGGCTAGTCTGTGGCCTCCTGATCTGAGCCTCAGGGACATAAAAGGCTCCCCAATATCTTGCACCAGCAGCTAGACCCAGCTGCAGCGAATTCCTGACCCCCAGGTGGTGCCTCTCCCATGTGGTGCCTCTCAGATCCTGTACATTTGGTGTGGCTCAAGGGTGCTGAAATCAACCTTTTGGGTTCTTCGCTACCGCGAACGGGCCTGTTTGTACTGAGACCTTACCTCTCCCACTGCAAATTAGCACAAAGCTCTGTCACCCCAACTCTTTGCACTGCAGCATCAACTGCTCGGGGGGACCGCAATGCAAAGCTCTAGCAACACCCACCCTTCTATGCCGGCAGGCTCTTCGCGCTTCGCCGTCAGACTCCCGCGACGCTCTCCCTGCTCCTCGTGGCCCTCTTTATTACCAATGGGACTCTTGGCACAAACCTCAGAAGGTGAACTTCAGCCAGCCAAACCTGGTAACTATATCCGACCTGCGCTCCATCGCGGTCGGCCTGAAAGTGTGACTTTGACTCGGTTCAGCACGACCAGATATCCTGAGTTAGCACATTGTGCCTTTTGTGACTATTTTTACTAAATTCTTTAAAAATTCATATCTTTGTTCTAATAATGGGATCTTTATAATTAAATATCACTTTATTGTTCTCACTAGTTGTGGGATCCTTTTTTGTGTGGTGTTTTCACTGGTTTCACCAAGTTAAACCTGACAGCTCTGTGCCAAGCTACCAGGGGGTGGAGCACAGGTTAATTTGGGGCTTGCGTGTGTCTTACCCTGACAAGGATAATGGTTGCTGCTTGACCCGGACTCACAC
The DNA here is from genome assembly GCA_963921515.1 of Calotriton arnoldi. Lineage (NCBI taxonomy): Eukaryota > Metazoa > Chordata > Amphibia > Caudata > Salamandridae > Calotriton > Calotriton arnoldi. The sequence continues at coordinate 3,731,823 of CAWUFW010000581.1, read as the reverse complement.
CCCAGTCAACCAACAACTCAATTTCTCACATATGCCAGTCACAGCCTTCAGATTACTGAAGAATTAAACAAAAACCTACACCTTTGGCGATGGCACTTTTCTGTCCCTGTTTGATATTACATCCCTATACATCGATATATAAGAGGAGGATGGTCATATGACACTATCCAAAACTCTTAAGAAATGAACTTTTAAAACTTGATCGACCAAACTGCTCACCAGTTTAGCAAGGCTTAGCTTTTAATCCAATAATTTTACTTTCAATGGTAAATACTATCGCCGATATATGGCACTTCTTTGGGCACTCAAATGGTATGTGACGATCTTTCTGAGCACTAGAAGGCCAAATGATATGGTATAAAGTAAGTGGAAAATTGGAAGAATTTACAGCTTATATCAACATTATTCATCCTACCATCAAATTCACCAACAATACTAAACACAACTCATCTCCTTTTTCTGGATGGGCTGCTTACTATTCACAAACAGAAAACTCTAACTGATTTGTCTTTTCAGTGGCAAATACAAACCTGTCAAACTCTTGACTTTAAATTGTGGGTCAGGTGAAGTCTTTAAAAAGGTCATTTGAGATATCATCAGTGATGTCACTTACCATGTCATGAGTGATGTAATATGTGAGGCCACAAGCAGTGCATTGCAGGTGCATAAGTTATAGACAGCTCGGGTGACTATAAGTGCTAAATTTCAATGGTTTTGTACGAGTGAAATCTGAGCCAAATTATACCATCCCTGTAAGCTTTGTTTTTTTTGTGAATTTCTAGGGATTTAAAAAAATCTATTTCCTAACTATAATGACCCTGTAACCTTTGGATTTTTCAGTGAAATTCTAAGGCTTTTTTTAATGTTATTTGCTAACTATAACATCCCTGTAACTTTTGGTTTCTTTAAGTGAATTTCTAAGGTTTTCAAAATTTTATTTCCTAACTGTAACCTGTAAACTTTGAGTCTGAGTGTGTCAGTGAGTGCATGAGTGTCTCAGTGGATGGGTGAGTGAGTGTGTGAGTGTCTCAATGGGTGTATGAATGGGTGTATGAGTGTCTGAGTGGGTCTGGTTGTGGCTGTAGAAGTTTCTCACTAAGTGTGTGAGTGGGCGCATGAGTGTCGGAGTGGGTCTGTGAGTCATGTCGTAGTGGGTTTGCAAGTGCTTCCATAAGTGTGTGAGTCAGTCTGTGAGTGAGTGCATGAGTGTCTGAGTGGGTCTGTGAGTGGGTGTGTGAGTCTGTTAGTGGGTCAGTGAGTGAGTTTGCGAGTCTCTGAGTGGGTCTGTGAGTGAGTACATGAGTCTCTGAGTGGCTTTGTGAGTGAGTACATGAGTTTCTGAGTGGGTCTGTGAGTGGGCACGTGAGCCTCTGAGTGGGTCTGACAGTGGGTGTGTGAGTGTCTGAGTGGGCCTGTGAATGGGTGCATGAGTCTGTGAGTTGGTCTGCCAGTGGGTGTGTCAGTGTCTGAGTGGGTCTGTCAGTGGGTGCATGAGTGTCTGAGTGGGTTTGTGGGTGGGTACATGAGTCCCTGAGTAGGTGTATGAGTGTCTCAGTAGGTATGTGAGTGGATGTGTGAATATCTAAGTGGGTGTGTGAGTGGGTGTGTGAGTGTCTGACGGAATCTGTCAGTGGATACGTAAGAGTCTGAGTGTGTCTGTGAGTGAGTACACGAGTCTCTGAGTGGGGCTGTGAGTGAGTGCATGAGCCTGTGAGTGAGTGAACGAGTCTGTGAGTGGGTGCATGAGTCTGTGAGTGGGTCTGTGAGTGGGTGTGTGAGTCTCTGAGTGTGTCTGTCAGTGGGTGCGTGAGAGTCTGAGGGGGTCTGTGAGTAGGTGCATGAGTGTCTCAACAGGTTGTGAGTGGGTGCACGAGACTCTGAGTGGGTCTGTGAGTAGGTGTATGAGTGTCTCAGTGGGTCTGTGATTGAGCACATGTGACTCTGAGCGGGTCTGTGAGTTGGTGTGTGAGTGTCTGAGTGCCCTCTGTTTTGCCCTCTTCTGCTCTGTTTTGTCTTTTCTGCTTGTTTTTCTGCTATCTGATTTGTCTTTTTCTGCTTGTTTTTCTGCCCTCTGTTTTGCTTTCCTGCTCGTTTTTCTGCCCTCTGTTTTGCCATTTCTGTTCATTTTCTACCCCTTTTGTAATGGGAGAGGGGGACCGCGTCCCACGGGCCTGCCAAAATTCTATAGGGGAGGGAGTGCTGCACGGTCCCCCTCCCAGGGCCGATATCAGCCCCCTGGGGCCCCATCACCCAGGGCTCACCAAAATTCAGTGGGGGAGGTGGACCACGCAATCCCCAACCCTGGGCTGATTTTGGCCCTAGGAACTCCATCCCCGTGGCCTGACAATGTCTCCCTGGGTTCCCTGGAACCCACCCAGGACACCCAATATCTTTCACTCAAAAAACCAAGTGTTGGACGAACATTATGGTTAGTTGAATAACTATAACTTGCTTCCTCGCTATGCAGTGCTTATGACCTCACATAATACACCCCTCATGACATGTTCTATGACATTTACGACATCACTGTTGGCATCTTAAATTACATCATTGATGACATCACTGATGACATCACCCATTGAGTTTGTTGGTTAGCCATATATATTTCTTTTCTACCTAATTTTGCACAGCCTATGTCCAGCCAATGGGTGTAAGTGTTTACAAAACACATGTTCTCCTATTACATCATAGGTGTGTAGAGGTATTGAACACGTTATAAATCTTTGCATTGAAGAGTAACTGTCTGTGCAGGTGACTGTTGATTACTTATGTTCAACAAGTTCCTCAGAAGTTTACGTACTACAGACTAAGTATTGTAAGCAGTGTTGAGTTATTAGACAGAATCATCATAGCACGACAATTTACACATAAAATGGAAGACTGTGTGCACCAGGTACCAACCTATGTACATATGCTTCTCTTTCTTCCGAAGGTGGACTACATATAAAGTTTTCACCACAGTATGAAGATGGCAGGTAGTATAATCCTTAGCACCTTCAGACCTTGCTTATTTTAAGCAAATAGTGTCTTTTTTGACAAGTGTTGCACAGAGTAAACACTGTTCTTAGTAGTTACTTTTTAATACTCTGTGGTGTATTTCTCATGAGAGCTTCACAGTCTGCAAACAGTATGGTACAGAATAAACTCTCTCCATGGAGTAAACACTGTTTACAGTACCCACGTTTCTATTCATATCAACTTTATTTCTCAATGTAGGTTTGGTGACTGTGAGGTGTTTGATAAAAGCTGTCCGTAGGAGGGCATTAATTTTGGAACAGGTGTTGAGTATCATGAGTAACTTGGCTTTCTCTGAACAGTTGTATACATATTGAAAACTGTGTACAATGAGGGTTTTCCATATATCTGTGGTTGGTTGTTAATGTGAACTAGGCTACCCGTGAGGTGTAAGGCATAGGGTCAGTGTTGCTCCGGTAGGAGTGGGTAGGTCGTGGCAAACGCGGAATTCGCATAAATCCTTCACATATAAGCAATGCCTTACGCGTGACCTACCGGGTACTGTTGAAGCCTGGTTAGTGTACAGAATTGGGTAGTTTCAGGTCAAATAGGTACACTATTAGGTAGATATTTGGTTGATGTGAGTATGATTCCATGTCACCACTTCTAAAGTGTAGATAGTTTCACTGTTCTGGTCCTGAAGAATCGCAGGTAGAATTTACTTTAAGCGAGAAACATGTTGACCTTCACTTATCAATAGGGACGCTCAACCCCAAAACATTGCGCTTAGGAGAGCGCCTCATTGTTTGTTTTTACTTAGGGTAGGAGACCCCGAGAATAAAGTTTGGCTGTTCTGGTACTCCCAGCCCTATTTTAAATCACTTCCTAAAACTCATATCTACACATTTCTGGCCCCTCACCCCCACTTCACCATACGGCTATTGGAAAAAGATCTCTGACAAAGTGCCCCTATCATAGGGAGCCCGTTGGGTATTGCACCGCCGACCCAACGAGGAGCAGCCCAGATGATGAAGCATGACACCTGAAAGGGTGTGTGAGGGCATTACAATCCAATACATGGATCCCCAACTCTGAACCACTTCGGGTCAAGTTGGTCACTGTTTCCCCGACTCTGACACACTATCACTGAGGAACAGCATAACTATCGGTTTCATTATTGCTTCTGGGGCACTTATGCTGGACCTCCCACTCTTGTAAGAGAGGAAAAAGCCCCCCCCTGTCCCTCCTTTGTATGCAGGTCAGTGTTGCTCATAACACATGCTTGCTACACCTCAGGGGGTTGCATCTGTGATGGCATTAATGATGCTTAATATTTTCTGAGCTATTTTGTACTTACTTTGAGGCCTCTAATGCCATACTAGTTTATAGATTAATGTGTCCAAAAGAAGCTTGGATGATGTCATCAGAGTTGATAACAGTGATGTCATTACCGATGCCATTTGAATGTCATCAGTGATGTCATAAATGATATCATAGAACATGTCATCATGAGTGATGTGATATGTGAGGTCATAAGCAGTACATGGTGGTACACAAGTTATAATTTGCTTTGCTATCTATAACTGGTGAATTTCTGTGTTTTATTTTTAGTTCAAAACATTAATGTTGTCACTTACATATTAACCTAACTATAACGTTACTTTAACCTTTGTTTTTTTCAGTGAATTTTCTAAGGTTTTTATAAACAAAAACAGATCTTTTTATCACACCTAACTATGACGTTACTTTAACCTTTGGGTTTTTCAGTGATTTTTTAGTTATTTTTTTCACATAAAGCAATGTTTTATTATTACAAAACATAAAGCCAAACCACCAGAGCATGGTCTGCCCTAAACTCCCCACAGGCAGCCAACCCCAGACTGCACATTGCCTTTGGCTGTGCACAGCAGGGGGTTGGCACAAGGGCCTGGCCTGCGGTTGACGTGTAGTTTCCACTTTTCAGTAGGACCTGTACGTTTTTTTGGCAATATAAACATTGGGATGGTGCCAGACTGATTCCAAGCACCTCCTCAGGATATGTTGTCCTAAAGGCCATCTAGCGCACAGTCTCACCATAAGTACCCCCACACCTAGACAGGTAGCAAATGGTTTTGGCAACCACAGAACACGGCAACGCTGATCCCTGCCAGGAATCGTGATAACAGATCTAGAACCCTATCGCCCCAGTCACTTGTGATCTCTTTCTCTCAAAGAAATATACAAGGAGTACACAGGGGGTCATTTTTCAATATTTATTGAGCTATTGTGATTCTTGTATAGAATATATGTGTTCCAATGATCAATAGACAGACGCAGATAAGAGTAATAAGAGCAATTAGCAATTCAAGGACAATGAAAAGAATGAACTGCTCCACTATCTTCCTAAACAATGTATATATGCAAGCATATAAAACAATATATATGTAGTGTACTCCTACTATGCGTTACCTAACCTAAGTGTCTAGGGTGTGTATGCGTTCTGCCAAGAATCCCCTATTGAATGATCCACCCCCGCTACCTGAAGGGAAAGAATGTAGGTCCCCATCTGGGTCATGAGTTGGGCATCCCTCCTTGCAGAGGGATCAGCAAGCAGCTGGGCTGAGGTTTCAGCATGAAGTGACCTCGGAATGACAGCAAGTGCTCCTCTGCCTCAAACCTGGAAATGCTTGTTTATTTATAACAAAAAGCATCCTCCGAGCTGAGACCTCTAGTCAGGCTGCCATTGCTTATGTTCTATAGATAGCTGCCTCACCGCATGGACAAACAACAAACAATCACATTTGCACAATGTATGTTCAGACCTTGTAAAGGATGTTCAAGGTGTCGTGATAATGTTCTTACTAAGTGGAATTTGTAAGCAATGTAGTTTCAGAGAAAATAATCCTGCAAACGTGTGTTAAAAGTCATTGTGTGAAAGAGAAGGCAACTTGGGAAACATGTACATGTTTTAAAATGGCAGCTTATCTCCCCGGGCCTAACTAAGACACATGACAGGGCCAGCCCTAGGTCACCCCACCCGGAGCCAGTACTGTTGCATATTTATTACTAACATGGAAGGGGTGGGTCCAAATGGGCGGCGCTTGTAGGTGGTTTGGCACCTTTGCATACTCAGCAGAAATTAAAAGGGAGAACAGTGGACTGTGCCCTCAGACCAGGAGATGACAATAAAGAACCCACTCATCTTGGATAGTCACTAAAGAAGAGATTGCACTTCAATAAATCAATGATGCATTCACCTCCATCAAGGATTTCAGATAATTTTTCAATATGCAGTTGGAGAGGAAACACACTATCCATCAGCCTGGAAAATGGTGGGAATGCTGTAGCATACTACTAACGAGTAAGGGGCAAAACGGGCAGAACTTGTAGGTGAATTGCCACCTCTGCATTCTCAGTAGCAATTAAAAGGGAGAACCGTGGAATCCGAACTCAGACGAGGAGGCAACGAGAAAGAACACACTCTTCATGGACAGTCACTACAGAGAAGATTGTACTGCAATAAATCAAAGATGCATTCACCTCCAGCAAGGATTTCAGATCATGTTTCAACATGAAATTTTAGAGAAAACACACTGTTCATCAGCCGGGAAAATGCTGGGAATGCCATTGCATACTACTAATGTGGAAGGGGCGGGGCCAAACCGGGCAGAGCGTGAAGATGATTCGTTGCCTTTGCATACTCAGCAGCAATTAAAAGAGAGAACTGTGGAGTCTTCTCTCATACCAGCAGACAACAAGAAAAAGCCCATTTGTCTTGGACATTCACTACAGAAGAGATTGCACTCCAATAAGTCAATAATGCATTCACCTCCATCAAGGATTTCAGATTGTTTTTCAACGTGCTCTGTAGAGTAAACACAATGTCCATCAGCCTGAAAAATGGGGAGAACACCATTGCATATTACTAACTTGGAAGGGGTGGGGCCAAACAGGCGGAGCGTGAAGGTGATTTGCTGCCTTTGCATACTCAGCAGCAATTAAATGAGAGAACCGTGGACTCTGCTCACATACCAGGAGACAACAAGGAAAAACCCATTTGTCTTGGACAATCACTATAGAAGAGATTGCACTCCAGTAAATCAATGATGCATTCACCTCCATCAAGAATTTCAGATCGCTTTTCAATGTACAGTTGTAGAGAAAGCACACTGTCCATCAGCCTGGAAAATGACGGGAAAGGCCTTGCATGATACTAAAGTGGAAGGGGCGGGGCCAAACGGATGGAGCTTGTAGGTGATTTGACACCTTTACATTCTCAGCAGTAATTCAAAGGGAGAACCGTGGACTCTGCCCTCAGACCAGGAAACAACAAGAAAGAACCCACTCATCTTGGACAGTCAATACAGAAGAGACTGCACTCCAATAAATCAATGATGCATTCACCTCCATCAAGGATTTCACATCATTTTTCAATGTGCAATTGTAGCGAAAACTTGGCCTGGATGGAGTTTGCGGAGTTGTGCTAAGCGGAGCTCCGCGAAGTGACAAACAATTTCCGCCATGCTACGCGGAGTTCTGCGAGCAGCAGAGACCGGTACATCGCGTTGTTGGTGCTGATTGTAAGCTCCAGGAGTTTCTCCCATGCTGTAAATTCAGCGTCAATTGCATCACGCAGGGTGCCAGAGGGGGCTGCTTCTTTCTGCTGCTCGAGTCGATTTTTTACTTGAGCGGCAGCTTCCTCAATGAGAGTAAGGGTGGGCGTAGCAGGCATAGTGCCTCTAAGCGTATTTCCATGGAGTTTGAAAAAAACTCTGTGGAAATACGCTACGCCCCCTCCTCCCTCCCAAATTAATAAAAAAATTGTAAAGAAGGCACTTACCAGCGTGGCTGCCTCCTCCTCTGCCTGGCCGCTCTCCTTCCTGCTCCTCGCCGTCCTTCTCCTATGAAAAAACACTACATTGTGCATCTTGCACGTGCGCATGCGCACGCGCAAGATGCACAACGTAGTGTTTTTTCATAGGAGAAGGAGGACGGCAAGGACGGCGAGGAGCAGGAAGGAGAGCGGCCAAGCAGAGGAGGAGGCAGTCACGCAGGTAAGTGCCTTCTTTTTTTATTAATTTGGGAGGGTGGAGGGGCTGGCTAACTGCACTCCGCCACGGAGGGGAGTATTTGCCTAAACTCTGCGTTTGGAACGGAGCGCAAAGTAGGCCAAAAATTCGCAAACTCCGTTGACGGAGTGGAGTTACCCACCTGGGATAAATGAGAGCAGCAGCTTTATCAATGCGAACAGTAGCGACCTGCCCCATCCTCCCGCTTTCAGAAATCTTGCAGAGAGGTGGTCTAGGGTGCAATTTCTCCCGCTCGCCAACTTAATGTTGGTGAGCCACGCGACAGAAAAAACTTTGCTCCGCATCGCTTCGTGGAGTTTTTGGGATCTCTGTGTGGAGTAGGCAAAACTCTGCAAACTCCGCCAGCGGAGAGGAAGCCTGCACCCACTCCTAGAGAAAATACACTACTTGGAAAATGGCGGCAAAACCACTGCATACTACTAACATAAAATGGATGGGGCCAAAATGGGTGAACCTTATGGATGTGGTTTTGTTTTTTAAAGGGGGGTCACACGACCCACTCTGCGAGCATTAAATAGGCCCTAGGGACCCGATCCACCAGGACTGTGTTTTGTTAAGGGGAGGGGGATGCCCTCCTTGAGCCTATTCTGGCTCCAGGGACCCCATCCCTTGGCCTCCCCGCCCCCAGCCAGCTCCCCCATTCTGCTGGAGCCAGCATTGCTCCCACCCATAGGGAGCACCTATTTATGCTGCTCCTCTGGACGGGAGCAATATCTTGATCTGTTTCCCTGCCCGCATCAGTACGGGCAGGAAAACAGATCTCAAGTCTGCTCCCAGCCGGCAGTAGCATTTACATGCATTCAATGCCCTAGTGGAAGGTAGCAGAGCCCACCAAAGTTGAAATAACCCCCTTAGCCCTCTGCCTACATAGTATATGTTTTAAAAAGACAGCCAGACATAATTAGTCTATTTATTTCATCTCCAATAAGCACATCAAGAAATCAGAGTGTAGTCTGAACACGAGTCATTTACTTAGAAGAGCATAAAGAAACAAATGCATCTCTATAGGTATATTGGGGGCTCCGGCAATGGAAACATGATGGTTACCTGACACTAAATAAAGCAGGCAATCTGTAAGTTTGATGGTCAGGTTAACCCGTTTCATTTGTGGTTGAGTACCCTGTCCATCAAACACTAAATAACACACAAGTAATCAGTTTTGTTTCTGATAAGTAGCTGATTTATGGTGTTGCTGAGAAGAGTGGAAACAATTTTTCAAAAGTTCCTGGCTTGTATCACTATCTGCCACCACTCCTGCCTATTACTTTATCACCCATGTATTAACAGACTCAAAGGAAACAGTGGAATAAGTAGTATAGCTGGTTTGCCTGTGTTCTAGTAGAGAAAGTGTGTGTGCATGTGTGTATGTATGGTTATGCGTGTAGAAGGAAGTCAATGTGATAGTGTGTGTGTGACAGAGATAAACTGGTAATTGGAGACAGAGGGGCCGATTCCGATTCGGGCCGGAAATCTCTCCGACCGAGCCGGACCCGGAGAGATTTCCGACCGAATCGGACTCTGGCAGTCCGACCGATTGAGTACGATGCGCACGCATGCCATCGGACTCGGAGTCGGTCGGACTCCCATTGAAGTCAATGGGAGCCTGTCGTACAACGCGTACGCGGGCTCCCATTGACTCAATGGGTGCGAGGCGGACAAGGGCGCCTCTACAGCGTGTACGCGGCGAAGCGATTCGCGCTGTACACGCACAGGTAGGGGGACCCATGGGTCCCCCTGTGTGCGACTCGCGTGCCTACGCGTACAGGGGGTCCGACGCGGACCCCCAAAGTCCGGCTCCGACAGCTTTTTCGGGCCGGACGGCGCGAGTCGATCGGACTGCTCGCGGCGCGCATCGTACTTACCCGGCCGGGAAATGTCTCCATAGCGCGATGCGAGTCGTGTCCATGCGAGTCGGTCGGAGCGTGTTGAAGCCGCGTTCGAGTCGGTCGGAGTTTTCGCGGGTGCCTGCATCGTACTCGCTCGGCCGGACCCGCGTACGATTCGGTCGGGAAACAGGGCTCCGAATCGGATCCGGTAAATCCGAATCCGATTCGGAGCCCTACCGGCCGAGATCGGAATCGGCCCCAGAGTGTGTGTGTGTGTGTGTGTGGGAGAAAGAGAGTAGAGAGAGTAGGAGTGAGATCCAGTAGTATTGGGCAATGGTTGGGGGAGCAGGGAAGTACTCAGAGCGAGGGATGATGGCAGGGGAAGAGGGTGGCAGGATTCTAGCTACTTTTGTAATGTGAGGAGAAGAGTGAGGTGATGCATCATTTCAGCAAAATTACGTGAAATTAAGCTCAATTATACAAATTGCAATATTATGCATTAGATTGTAGCGTGAAATGACACCTCACGTTAAAAATGGACTCAAGGGTGTATTTTTCCCTAAAAAAATTACAAACAAAAGCACCAATAACAACAGTCACTTGTGTTCTGTTGTTCCTGTGCATTTGTGGCAAATTTTTCCTGTGTATGGTGCATTCACAGTATATTTTACAGTGACACTCAATTATGTGAGGTGACGTAATGGTGTAATTTCGGGAGTTTGCATAACAAATGTAACTTACATTTCACCCAGGTCTAGTGAACCATAGGGGAGGATGATGTTGGTGACAAGACACTAGAGAGTAATTTTGAGGTTGGCACAGTAGTAGCAGCGGCGTAAATTGGTGGTGCTCCTGATCCCTCAAAACCTGTGGTTTCCCCACTCTATATGGTTGTATGGCTTAGCTGGCATAAACCTTTCACCTGACAACCCATCCACCACCTGACCATAAGGTCAGAATGACAGTCACCCTGCCCTACTAGGTGAGGCATGATGGTTTTAGGCATGGAAATCGCTCAGAGAACATCAGTTTTGCTCAGCTTCAGTGCCTTCAATGGAGACACTGCACTAGCAGCTCTCTTGAAGGCACAAGGATCCCTGCCTGCTTGGTGGGATCTCTGTTAATGGTGGGCAGTCCTCTGCCTGGGGAGATGAGGACATAGCTTCCTCTGACCTGTCGGGGCAGTGGGCCACCAGCAAAACTGTAAACAACTACATGGGTCTTTTTATAATCTATGTGAACTGGTAGAGTGAGAGAAACTCTGAAAAAGGTGGATAAGCATCAAATATGTTTTCTATAGCTATAAAGGTATTAGTCATAGGAGGTAATTAATGGGGCATGCAGTGGTGTAAGGAGGCCATTTGTCTACAAGAAATATGCATTTGAATTCCTGCATTCCCTCTGCCAAACGGATCCTAAGGGTAAGAAAATGTAGAGTTACATGAGGCAGAGAACCGTAGAAATGTAAAATTGTAAATATTTAGATTTCAAAGCAGGTATGATTTTACCTTCAGGAATCCATAACGTCCCTGTCATGTACCATTTATAACATATTTAATTGTAAATTTGAGATCCATGAAGTCAAACCGAAAAATAATAATTCATAGCCATGGTTTTTGAAGGCACAAGTGTTTGTAAATAAAATGTAATACAATCAAAGTAAAGCTCTTAAAACGTTTAGGCAGTCTTGAAAATCTAAAAACAGTTTCTGTACTACGACTAATGATGTGTTGTGCGTATAGATATTGCTAAGATGATGTCATATCCTACTAAGCAGAAAGTCTAGGGTTCCCTCTGAGCAGCTTCACAACATTGACCTCCCGATTTTAAAAAGAATCTATTTGTACAAAAGATTTTCCTTTATGCAAAAATGTTTTTGTGGAAGTAACCTTAGTATCATACAATCAATCAAATGCTATTTCTGAGTTTTTTTGAAGATACATTTTTACCTCCTCACTATGTAATCAAATTATTTCCTCTTGATAATTATGCATCTTTTTGAAATGAGAAAAATAACTTACTTATTTGCAAACTCTAATCGTTTGTTCTTTATGACGTCATAGGCTGTATACTTGAAGATGCACCAGAAAAGTCATATGTCAGCAGACCTACCAAGCACACATAAGTGATGATGGCTACCAACTGTATGAACAATTACAATTAAAGAAGGTAAGGTACATTACCAAGAGTTGCAAACAATCCAAGCGGGATGCCGCTCCTGGTTCACCATAGCACACCATGTGAAGAGCTGTATTGCCATCGGCATCCGTCCAGTTTATGTCAGCGCCGTGAAACAACAACAACTAATACAGAAAATATATTATGTTAGAATGCTAACAGTATTCAACAGTATATTATATTTTACATTGCTGTAAAAGATACTACTTGGCCTGTTTGTTGATAACGATTCAGTGGACCATGAAAGCCTGAGGGGCCTGGTAGAATGGCTAGAGACACTTGTATGACCCTGCAGTGGCGTGACTTCTCCCTCTCAAACAGGAGCAAGCAAATCAGAATTCCTGCACCCACATCATTGGTCACATATTCCAAGTGTGCAAGCTCTTCACTCTTTTCATTGTTCTTCAACATCTACTTCTTAAGGCCGCTAACTCAGGACATAACACATCACTAACTGCAGTACCAAATGTATAGTGATGATACCCAGCTTTGCATCTGGATGGGGAACAATGCCAGATTAGCAACTTCGAATCACAAGGTGACTAAAATGCATACTTCCATGCATGAAGGAGTACTCTGCACAATCTTACCATCACTTGGGTTTAAATTGACCTCCCTGCTGTTTTAAGTTACCATCCAGTGACCCCAATATAGCAATGACTGGTTCCACCACGAGGTAATATTAAACCACCATCTTTCGATCCTACCACTTTCCCTTAGCATCAAGGCCAAAGACAGTGTGTTGAAACATTACAAGCCACCTTGATAGGGACCCTAATGGTTACCATCAGTATCTCCATCCTCTCACCCGGCAATAGAAGTCCTTCAACATTGAAGTGAGACCACCCTTGTAATATGACACTACATATGGGCATGCTGCAGATCCAGTGATGAAACATGTAATCAAGGGGTGGGTAAGAGGGCCCAGCCTCCCACAGAACAACCCGGTCATGACACTTTAACACAACATCCGGGCTTTGTCATTTGCGATTCTATTCAGGTTTGTTTTGATGAAGACGCGCAGCCGATGCTTGAACAGCAGAAAAACAGAGCTTTTGGCAGAGGGGAGCCCTTGGTAGGTATTTAGTTCTTTACGGTGACCTCAGTAAATAGTGTAAAAAATCTATTGACAGAAAGTCAAAAAATTCAGATATGCTCTTTACATTGCAGATCAAAGCAGCGTCACAAAATACCAACAACAATCTGATGATTCTGAAAAGGGTCGTATCACTCCTACAACTAAACTACAAAAGTAAGTTACTGCTCTTTGGTCCTCTCCTAGTTAGACTGTTGCACTTCCATCAAAGGCAGGGCCTAAGGAAAAGAAATCCAAATTCTAGGCCTGCAAAACTGTAAGGCTAATCTATGCATGAAACCATAGCAATCTCCTTAGATCTAAAAGCTTTCTACTAGGTCTCCTTTGAAGAATCCTTAGTAATTATGCACTCTCTACAAAGCCGCTGATGCAAAAGCTCAAGAACATCTAAAGAAATTGATTCTTTCATACACACCTGACCATACTCTGAGATCAAGTTAAATGAGATGTATTACTGAGGGCTGGTTAAGCCTTAGGAAATATATGGGCAAACCATCAGAGTTCTCAGCCCGTGCACCCGGACTTAAGCCCACAGTTGAGGTATAAAGTCTATCTGCTGTCATGTTAAAAACCTCTTCCCAATCCAAGACTGCTTCAGGATCTCCTCCTCCACTTGTAAAGATTGACCAGGCCCCTAAAAAGATCACAGTCAGGTCTCCACAAACGTCTCCATATAAAGATTAACAGCAACAAACCTCAAAAGCTCCCAATGACTTTATCATCTGTACTGAATGGGGAACGTGCTGCATGTCCTTGACCTATCGCTTCTTGGTGCTGAGATAGGTGATAAGTCAGTGTTATATAAAACAATTAAATTTAACTTTAAGATTGAGGTTAACAATTGGATACTGGACCTGCCAGTGGCCTAAAAATAATTCTTGTATCATGCCTCAGTTACCGCAAGAAAATATATGAATTTTTAATTGACTGGTTACAGATGTCTTGATCAAATTGGAAGACAGTATATACCAAGATATATCATATCTTGTAACCTGATGATGAGAAGTGTACAACATCAATGGGTTTACTGACAGATACCTTCACAATCATTAAAGAGGTGTTTAAAAGAGGCAAAGAAGTCCTAATGGAATAAGTTGCTTAAATACCCAGAGCACATTTGCAACTGGCTGGTAGTTCTCTTATATAACATTAGACACTAATCCGATACTTTAGTTGTGTAAGAGAAGAACACTGTACTGAAAAAGTAGAATGCAGTAGAGTGTGTTACTAAGGATGAATACAAGTAACAAATGTAAAGTAATCTGTTGCTCTGACCCTGTACTTGTGTCTGAAGATACATTAGGTTGATATTGTCACAAGACTGACTACATTTAGAAGTATGCATTTCAATGTGAAAATTCTTGCTGTTTTAAGTTTTTCAAACTTTATTTGCAGATATTAGAGATTCTAGTGAAATCAAAGAAATAGACAGAGATTGTCATGTTTATCTTTTAATGTCACCTGGCAACTGGATCATGTTCTCTAAGCTGCCACTTCTGGAATGCGGTGTGTAGATTCTGAGAAGCTGTAAAGCGGACAGTTACAGAGATCAGGCACTGACCAGGGGCTGTTTCATGTAACTGAATAAAGAGGATACACTTTATAACTACAGTTTCCTGTCGTCATAATAGTGCCGCCGCAGGACGGGATCGTGAATAGGATTATGCGGGATGCTGTGCAGTAAAGGATTATTTTTTGTGTGAATCTAGGATTGGGCATAGGACTTTTGTCTAGTCAGGCTCAATGGAAAAATAAGGACACTACGGCCTCTGGTTCAACTTTTGTCTGTTTGTTTTGGACAGAAGTGCTTTGCACAAGAGGGTCTATGCAGACAGCATGAGACGGGGAAGTGTGGCTACTTCCAAAGTCACTGGGCTGAGGACCAGCCCAGGGTACGTGCTGCGCCACTGTATTGTATTGGTGTATGTGCTGCCTGACTTTATTGGTCTGTTGCGGTAGTGTGAGGCGCTAACTTTCAATGTGCGGGCTGATAGAAGTCATCGACTACATGTAAGGTGTTTTTGATCACTTCTCACCTTTGGAACCGTAAACATTGTGGGGCGACATCTGAATTGGGGCCGGGATCCGTAGCCCAAGCCTGGAACTTTGCTGAGGATTCATTTGTAGATACGCGCTGGGACGTTCGCGTGCCTTAGACTACGGAACCTTGTTGCGGAAGGGTGCGCACGTCATAAGGAGGGCTGAAGGAAGAATGGTGGAAGCAGCGTGTGGACGTCAGCTGCGTCCACACGTAGCGACGCCATCTTGAATTGGGGAGCAACTGCAACAGTTTCCATATGCGCACCAGTGGTATTGTTTTAGCCGTGGTTGAGGTGCGCATTGGCGATAGGCATGCTGTAAGTGTTTGTGATTGGTGATGGGCACACCGCCTATTGTTTTACCTGCAACTACTATTTTTTGTCCTCAGCATCAGCATTAGGCACGCTTTGAGTGATGGCAATCTATCGTTCTACCTGCAGCTACAATTCTTGATTTTCAGCACCACTGATAGGCACACTTTGAGTGGTGACAGGTATTTGTCTATTGTTGCGCTGTGGGTCCAAGAACAGTTTTGTTTTCCAAAGGTATTTGACTGGAAAATTGCATACAAAGTGTTACTTCTGCAAGGAATTTAAGTGTTTGTTGTTTGGGAGAAACATAATTGACTTCATTTTTGGGTTCAGTAGCCATGGCATCGCCTCCGGCATTTTTAGAAAATCCTGGTCAACCCAGTGTGGTGTGAAAGGATTGTAAAGACGCATTCCAGACATACTTGGAGGCCATTGGAGGGGATGTGTATGTTTCAAAATGGAAGTTGGCAATAATAAAGAATTGTCTAAGGGTAGAGGGCAGGAAAGTGTTAAAAGCTTTACCTAGGCAGTCAGTAGAGGGAAAGAATGCGGATTCAGAATCAGACAATGATGAAGAAAATGTGTATGCAATTGCTCTGTGCGCTTTGGAGGAAAACTATGGGGAAAAAGTGAGCATTGTGGTTGAGTGACATAAGTGTTTTTTCCCGAGCCCAAGTACAGGGTGAATCAAACGACCAATATGTGTCAGCACTAAGAAGATTAGCTGTTACTTGCAGGTTCATGGATCTCAGAGATGAGATTATTAGAGATCAGATGATCAATAGAACATGTAGCACGTAAAATTCAAGAAAAATTGCTAGACTTGAAGGACCCCACCCTTGATAAAACTATATAAGTAGCAAAACGTATGGAAAATACCTTCCAATATGTAAAAGAGTTGGGAGGAGCGTCAGCCAAAAGTAAGGGGGATGCAGGAAAGGTTAATAAGGTGTGCGTTGTAAAAAGGACATGGAGAATCCTAAGGTAGAAAGCATCAAGAAGCAAAAATCAAGAGGGGGACAAAGAAAGAACATGTTTTAGGTGTGGCAGTAGTAAACATATGGCAGAAGCAAGGAATTGTCTGGCTGCTAGTAGTAGATGCTTCAAATGTAAAAAACTAGGGTATTTTTCAAGAGTCTGTAGAATGGCTGATACACCCAGGTACAAGAAGTCTGTTAATTGGGTAAACAGTGATGGACAAGCACATCGCCAGGATTAATCTAGTGGGAGTGAGGATGATTGTGTGGAGGTACTAGTGATGAGTAAGCCTGAGTTTGAGGAGAAAGTTATCATCCTCCAAAATGTGTCATTTACATGAATGGGAAAGAGGTGCAAGTGTGGGGGGATTCATATTCCCTGTTCACTTTGGTTGCCCACTAGGCAGGAGCTGGAACTAGGGAATTTGACTCCTGCTAAAGTAGAACCTCAGGGTCACTGTGGGAGAAAACTACCTGTTATAGGATACGTGGTAACAGAGTTGAATTTTCAAGGAAGATCTGCTCGAGGGAAAGAGTATGTGGTGGAAAAAGGGAGATCCTTGTGAGGATGGGGAGAGCAGCGTTCGTTAGGAATAGTATTTAATTATATTATTCCCAACAGGTATTGCTGACTGTTCCACAGAGTGCGCATAAATTGGTGAGCAGATTTTCTTAACTGTTCTGTTAGAAATTAGGATGTTTGAACAGTGCATAAGGTGAGAAACGTCTCATTGGCTCTAAGGGGTTTGTTGAAAGAGAAATTGACGAGGCTATGTGGCAAAGGTGTGATAGAGCCTATTGAAGCATCTGAGTGACTTGGCTCAATTGTAATTGCAAGGAAGCCTAATGGTAAAATCTGCATGTGTGTGGACCTCAGAGACCTCAATGATTGCATCTGGGTAGATCGCCATTCTCTTCCCCGCATTGGTGAAATGCTTGCAAGTGTGAGAGGGGGTAGGTATTTCACTACCCCGGACCTATCCAATGCTTAACATCAGGTGCGGTTAAAGGAAAGTTCCAGGCATCTCACGTCCTTTATAACACCGGAGGGGGTATTCTAGTTCATCCACATGCCCTTGGAGTTAGCTTCCGCATCAGCGATCTTTCAAAAGGTTATGGAGGGAGTGTTAAAAGATATGACAAAGGTGTTGGTGTTTCAAGACGATGTACTGGTATGGGGTGAGAGCGAAGAACAACATGAATGATGTGATTTTAACTGAGTTGTTACAGATGTTGGAGGCTGCGGGTCTCACAACAGGTCTGTAGAAATGTAAATTTGGCACACAAGAAGTTGACTATTTAGGTCACACATTGTCGTGTGAGGGGTTGAAACCTAAGTTGAGTCTTGTAGAGGCAAATGAAAAGGCTCTTGCTCTGCAAGATAAGGATCAGTTAAGATCATTCCTTGGCCTTGCGGAGTATTAAGCAAAGTTTGTTCACCACTTCATGGACAAGGTTCAGGTCTTACCAGAATAAATGAAGAAAGGGGTGAAGTTCCTTTGGTCGGAGGTGTGTCAGCAGGCTTTTGAAAGTGTGAAGGAATCTATAGTAAAAGCAGTTGCGCTTAAACCCTTTGAACCCATGACAAAACTATTGTTGTGACTGACGCCAGTAATAGCGGATTGGGAGCCGTTTTGATGCAAGTGCATGAAGGCAGAGAAAGAGTGGTGGCCTTTGCATTGTGCACGTTGAAAGTTGCAGAAGGCACATATTCTGCAGTGGAGAAAGAGGCATTGGCCTGGTTCTGGGTGGCACAACATTTCCGTATATTTGTGTGGGGAGTGAATTTTGAGATGCGAACCGATCATAAACCGTTGTTTGATCTTTTCACCACCACTGGGCGGAAAGGCCACGCCCCATATCGCAAAATGGCTGTACTGTCTCTAATAGTTTGTATTTTCTGTGAGGTACGCGCCAGGGGTAAAGAACGTCAACGCAGATTGTTTGTCTAGGTTGCTTATTGAGAGTGTGAGTGAGACGGATGATGAAGAATGGATGGTGGCAGAAATATCAGACTTCTGAGAAGTCATTGCAAAAACAGAATGGATGGAAGCTGTGTCAAAGGATCCCGAGTTGGTTAGATTATTTGAAGCCCTGCCAAGTGAACAAAGGTGGAGGTGTGATGAGAATGTGGAGGTATTGAAACATGTTTGGGAGGAGTTGTTACTCGTGGAGGGTAATGTGAGAAGAAATTAAAGACTGATGGTACCTGTGGACTTGAGAGATAGATTGCTGATGAAATTGTATTCCTTGTGCCTGCAGCGACAAGTCAAATGTGATTCAGAAGAAACAGATTAGCCCAGTGACATTGCCTAAACGTCCTTGGGAAAGAGTGGCTATGGACTTATGTGGACCATTCAAGGGTTTGGGCGGGTGCGAGAAGTATGCTATTGTAATGATGGACTATTTTTTGAAGTGGCCTGAAGTGGCATTTGTGAACAAAGTGAAATCTAGCAATGTAGGTGTCTTCTGTGAAGAATCTTTAGAAGTGGGGGTTGCTCAGCGGAAATCCTAATGGATAACGGTCCCTAATTTGTTTTTGAAGAGTTTAGCTCTTTTCTGAAAAGATGGGGAATTCACCATTTTAAGGCCCCTGTTTATCATCTCAAGTGACGGTAGGCTTCCACTTCTGGAATCCGGTGTGTAGATTCCGAGAAGCTGTGGGGCAGATGGTTACAGAGATAAGGCAATGACCAGGGGCCATTTCATGTAACTGAATAAAGAGGATATACCTTATAACTACAGCATCCTGTCTTTATCAAAGAGATACCATGGAATGTCCAAGTTTTTACACATCAATACAGCAGGCAGTGGCTTTGGCACTGCCAAATCTTTTCTGTTTAGTCATTTTTACCAGAACTCCCTAATGTATATTTTAAGGATATTTCAAGTCACCTCAGAGTTCCATGGCTTGCAATATTCTGATAATATACTGCAGTGTTACTTTATCCCATGTACACATCTATGTTTGTGTCAAGGTAAATATATGTGGAGTTAAGATGACTAAATCTCCAATAACTAATGCATACTTCTCCTCACTCTATTGTGGTAGGTGATATATTGGTTACAATACTTCTGTAGCACAAAGTTTTTAGATACAATATTTTGGTAGAATACCTTACTTTCTAGTAGAAGGAAATTGCTTTTAAGGGTTGCTTTAAAATCCAGGAGGGAGTTGCATGCTCTGATGTTAGGTGGAACTAAATTTCAGTGGGTGGGGTCATACGAGGTGAAATGGTCAGACCTTAGATGCAGCACATGGAGGATTAGGTGAAACTAGGAAGTTTTGATTAGAATATTTGAGGTTATCAACGGGAGGGTAGTGGGCAATAGGATCAGAGTGATCATTTGGGGATATGTCATGCATTACCTTAACTATCAATGTTACTTTTTTATACAGAGTCCCATTTTTGCTGAGTAAGCCAGCTTTGTAATGATAAGGTGTGGCTTGTGGGTGCTTTTAAATGTTTTATAAGGTTGTCATGGTAAGACTGAATACCTTGTGCAGCAAAAGTAAAATATTTTGGAGAAGGCTTACTAGTAAACTGTTGAATTAGTCCAATTTACTGAGCGCCAGCGAGAAGTTAAGTGCTTTGGATTTTTGCAGTAGAATGTGGGGTGTATCTTTAGGACATGGCAGTATACTGGAGAGGCAATGGTGGTGATAAATGGTTCTAAGCTATAGAGAGGTCGAACAGAACATCAAGATTTCTGGAAGAGGAGGCCAAGGTCAGAGGGTTAGATCAGAAGTTAATAAGTTGGATAAGCATAAAGGTGCACATAAACAAGGAAAATGCAGGACCCACATTTTGGATGAGTTCTGAATGAGGGACTTTAGGGCCATACGGTTGCAAATAACGGTGCAACAGCTTTATATGCATGACTGGAGGAGGGGAGTTGTTAGTCCTGTCAGCCTTAGGGTGGTCTTCTGCAAACTATCTGCCTACTCTTGTTTTTTGCTGAAATTCATTGATGTTGGCATTAGGACTCTGTACTGCTTACCACTGCTAACCAGTGCTAAGGTGCTTCTGGTCACCCCTTAAAACATTGTACAACTGGCCTTCACCTGAATGGTACATTTAATCTTCTTTTAAGTCCCTAGTAAAGTGGTACAACATGTACCCAAGGCCTGTATTTTAAATGCAGCACCTACTTATGTATCCCCTTAAAACATGTCTCATGCCTGCCATTGCATCCTGTGTGCAGTTTTAAACTGCGAACTCGACCTGCCAAAATAAACCTTTTGCAAAGCTTAAAACTCCCTTTTTAATACCTATAAGTCACCCCTATGGTAGACCCTAAACATCTCAGAGGGCAGGGTGCACTATATGTAAAAAGTTAAGACATGTTCTTTTACGTTTTACATGCCCTGGTAGAGAAAAGCTCCTAAATTTGTTTTCACTACTGTGAGGCCTACCTCTCCCCTAGGATAACACAGGATTACCTTATTACATTTAACAAGTGACAACGTTTGTTTGGGAACAATTAGAAATTTCATGTTTGGTCTCTAAAGAATTTTCTTGTCTTAATCCTTCAATACCTGTATCCTGTGTCCTGTATTACATGAGTGTGAACAGAGTGACCGTCTGCCTTTGTGTATTCCTCCCAGGCAGTGAGACAAAGAGGGACTAGGTGTCAGCAGGATGGCAATCCAGCCAGGATGAGAGAAACGGACCTGTTCCCTGCCCCACTTATATTTCAAAGGAGCTGCCTCAGTACACTCACAAAGAACCTCACACCAGGTTTTTGTCTCCCTAGGCCTCAGAGCCTGGGCAGAGAGGAAGGAAATGCCAGAACCATCTGTGGGGGGAGAAACACTAGAAGGTTCTTCCACTTCAAAGAAGCTGGCATCAGGTATGAAAAGAGGACACCTCAGACCCACTCTTCAGTTCACTCCTGGACCTGTGTTGCTTGTCCAAAAGCATGCGATAGATGGAGCCAACAACGGAGCAACAGTTAACAATGATTGTTCATTGTGTACTGACCATGCATTTATTCATTTGGTAAAACCTAATGAATGAAAAATGTATATGAAGAAAACTTTTGCATTTTTAACATAAACCCTTGATACTGAGTTTTGGAATAATACATTTTTGTGCAGCAATGAACTTTGGGTTACCCATACTATCATTTGATTTAGAGGACATTTTCACAAATGTGTTCTTTCTTGCACACTGGTTTACACTTGGAAGCCAAAAAGAAGAGAAATTCAAGAGAAAATAGCAAATGTTCTATTTATTTATTCATTTATGAGTTTTGTATAGCGCGAACATGACCCGAAGGTATCAGAGCGCTTTACAGAGTAAGCACAGCAGCAATAACATGAGGTACATAGAGAGTAGATAAAAACTATATTGTAACAGTAAAAGGTATACAGTGGGATAGGTAAACAAAATAGCAACAAGTATCCGAGTTGCATAATGCATAAACAAAAATACATAGCAACATTATAAAAAAGAAGAATCCAATAGACAGTAGGACATGTGAATGCAACAGGTAGTTGAGGTAAGGAGATCTGAGGGAAGGGAGAGTAGATACATAGTTTTTCACAGAGGTAGAGAACAAACATGGCATCTTAGCGCTTACATTTATGACAACTTAATGCTTTGCTTTACAGAGTAAGCACAACTGCAGTAGCACGAGGTACATAGAGAGTAGATAAAAATATATAGCAACAGTAAAACAGAGTAAACGAAATACAGTGGAATATGTAAACAGAATAGTAGCAAGTACCTGACTTACATAAAGTGTAAATACAAATACATAACCACAATAAATCAAACAAGAACACGATAGACAGTGTACAAAAAGGTTCTGAGGTAGTTGTGGTAGGGAGGAGCACTGGTGGGGAGAGTAGATGCACAGGTTTCCCCAAGATAGTGATGCACAGATTACGTAAGGGGAGTAGTGTAACATGGCCAAAGACTCAGGCATGTTACTAAGTGACAAGAGGCAGTGGACAAAAGGAGGTCGGGGTCTAGACAGGGAACAGGGGAGTGGCCAAGTCCTCAGTGAGAGAGGAATTTGTTGGATAGAAATGTTTTTATTTCTTACCTGAAGAGGGATGTGGATGGGTCACATCTGATCTCAGAAGAGAGAAAGAGTTCCAAATATTTGGGGCCATTCCAGAGAAGGATTGGTCATAGGTTTTCTTTTTCTTGAATCTTTGTGGCTGGAGAAGTAAGGAGCTCATACTTCTGGAGGGTCTGTTTCCACCTAAAAGGGTCAGTTTCTGGGACAGGTAGACAGAGGTGTTATGGTGCAGCGCTTTATGAGTCATGCAAGCAATTTTGAAGTGCATCCTGGCCTCGAATGGCAGCCAATTCAGAGTTTGAAGGTCAGGGGTGATGTGATCACTTTTTTTAGATCCCGTGATGAGCCTAGCTGCTGCAAGTGTAGTCTTCAGAGGAGCAAGTGAGGACTCCCACAAGGGTAGCGCTACCGTAGTCCCGTTTTGAAAGCACAAGTGCATGATTCGCAGTTGTGAGGTCAGCCGTGGGAAGGAAAGGTTTTAGCTTCCTAAGGATATGCAGCTGATGGTGATGGCACTGATGTGATTTTGCATGGAGAGGTCTTTGTCTAAAATAATACCTAGGGATTTGGGGGAGTCGACGATGTGTGGGGTGCAGTTCAAGGCAGAGAGAATGGGTAGCCAGTCTTTGATATTAGAGGTGGTATTCACATCTACCGATTGCAACAGGAAAATCTCAAAATGCAACGTGGAGACATCCTGATTTTGCCTTGTCGATTGCCCAAATCTGGTGATATGGGTAGCTACAAATTTGAGCCTGGATTTGGCCGTCACTCATAGAAACCTAACAATCCCAGACATTAGAAAACTAAACACCCAGGGTAGTGTGACATGTGTTGATCTTGCTACGTTTTCTGACCCTGAATGCCCTGCAAACGTCAAACTTCAGATAAAATCATGGATTTTTCTCATATTTCTGTGGAGACAAAGTTCCGGAATCCGCAGGAATCCACATAATTACTACCACCCATTGCTCCCACATTTTTCACAATAAAAATGCTACCCAATCATGTGATCCAGTCAAGCAGAAGCGATACGAGACCACGTCATTGTCCTGAGTGTATTATGAGAAGCCAATTAAATACAACTTTTCTCATAACATCCATGGGCCAAACGGGGATTGCAATAGAGATACATATTCTGAGTTGCCTGCACCTTGTGATATGACCAACTTGATCTCTCTCGCTCACTTCTCAACTAAATTTTATGAAGCTGCTAATGCACACAACACAGACTGAAACAAGATGACTTAATACTACAATGTAACCTTTATGAATAAATAATGATATTTTCCCGGCTGGTGCATCTTATTGAATGAAGTGCTACTTTATAATATGCTTGGATTATCATGCACCTGTCCTTCAGACCTAAACTGAATTCTGCAAATGTAAATATCCTATTAGCAATGTTCTTTACATTTGTTAAACATGGCTCTTTAGCAATCATGAACAGCTCTTTTTCATTACATTATTCTTTCTGATGTGAAGTGCTATTTTATCAAGTTGGATGGTTGGAAGCATATAGTGCTAGTCTCTGAAAGTTATACTATTGCGTCATGGAATGTTTACGGCCTCACATGAAACATCCCTTATTCATTTTTTATTTGTATCAGTGTACATACGTCTTTCTGACTTGCTAACAGGTTTACAGTAGAAATATGGTTGTATGAAAAGATTCTGTTTCTTCTCTCTTTTTCCCTTTCAGGTAATCACATGCTGCTGGGATGAAACTGTGACACAATCAAGAGGAAGTAGGAATATGGTTGAAGCTGATGGAGAGTACTATCCAGATGCTTAATTAAAGTAAGATTCCTCGGCGACTGGTGGACTGCATCTAAAATGACCACCTGATTGCTAAGCATTTATGCAGCATTAGGGAGTAGCTTAAATAGTTTAATGATGCAAAATGGATGCTGAGATCTTGAAATCTTGTGCAACTTGGTCAAATACTATTGGACTTCTACATAAGTCATAGCCCTATCAGAGCTTCTAAAGGAATCTATACCCCAGCTCGTATTGCTCTACATAGATTCATTTACCGAAGACTGTTAAGGCAGCCAACCTCGACCTGCACTCACATACTCTGATAGGGGTGTCCACACAGAGCAGAGGGCTTCAAACTGCGGAGTGTGCCCCCCTGGTGGCATTAATTGACCTTAGGAGTACCAAACTCTGGCCAAGAGGAGAATTAATTATGTCCCTAGGGAACAGAGACAAATATCATGCTGAAAACAGTGATGAGCCTCCTTATAATGAGCCATCAGTAAAGTATTTTGTCACTCATGTCCTGGTTGGGAGTAAGTGTCAAAGTGAGGCTGGGAGGGAACTCTAAATATCCTTCAATGTTCCTGTCCTATATCTGACAAAGCATTACACTGTGGATACATTTACACTTTTAGGGAGACCTAGCTGGAAAAAGAATGTTGGCAATGATGTATTTTATTGTATTTTTCAAAGGGATGACTTAACATAACTTCAATGTTTGACTTGTTAAATATGTGCAAAGTGGTCAGTTTCATAGAGTAGTTGAGCAGAAATATGTTTTTCATTTTGATGAACCGAATTTATAGATTTTTTTTCGATGAGGGGGCATGGCATTAAAATGTTTGAAGGCCATAGATACAGAGGCATACTGATCATACATGGATGTCACCTCAGATACACCTAAACAGCAAATGATGATGCCTTCTTAACTGTGGTTATGACATGTATCCAAGATAGCGCTCCTCTAGCAAAGCAGCCATTCTGGCCCCAGTGTTTGAGCATGTATGGGTCATTGGCACTCCCTTGATATTGTGGGCACTCTCTCTCAGATATTCTGCATAATTGACATGATGCGCTCATGCATTGTCGGGGATGGTGTTGTCCTGAAGAATAGGTGAGGCAATGTGTCCCTAAGATAAGATTCAATTCAGCATTTCGGAATACAATCGATAAATAAGGTCTAGTTCAAAAAGGGCTCCAGATTAGTAATTTAGAAAACTATTAATGTTTATTAAAATACTAAATTGCAATACAGAAGGCAAAAATATAGTCAGCCTCACTAAACCAGTCATAAGACATAGAAATCAAATGCCATAAAGACGCTTAGCATTTAAAATAGATGCAGCAATGAGCAAAGCCTGGAAAGCAGACTAAGGGCTAGATTACGAGTTTGGCAGTCCATAGGACAACCAAACCCGTGGTGGTGCGGCAGTCCGACCGCCGAATCACAACTTTAGCAGTCGGACCGCCATGGGTCCGCCGCAGCTGCCAGGGATCCGCAATCCCTTAAGGTGCCGCCGCGGTGTGAGGCTATAATATGCTTGGCGGGGCTGTTGCAGCCCTCCAAGCATATTACGAGTTCCTCACTGCCAGCCATCTCATGGAGGTTTTCACGCCATGAAACTGCTGGCGGTGAGAAAACTAAGGGGTGCCTCAGGCCATGGGGATGCAGGCAGGGGGAACAACATATCTGCATGCACGCCCAGTTCCTGCAAGGCATGGATTTAACAGTCCATGCCGTGCAGGTACTTGCTTTGGCGTTCCCATTTCGGTGCTTTAGAAACACCAAAGGACCACCCACCAGACAACGAGAAAACTCGTTATCTGGTGGGCGGCCGGCAGTTGAGTTTGGTGGTGCGGGAGCAAGGCAATGGTGTGCCACCCCACTCCCGCACCGCCAATCTTGTAATCTGGCCTTAAATCTAGTGTGTGCAGCAAATAAATAGAAAACTGGGAAGCATAGTACAAGGGAGCCTGCATTGGCGCTTGGCAGCACACAGTGCGCCAGCGCTAGGATGCAGCAGAAATGTGCCATATGTTAGTTGATATGGTGCATTTCTGCTGTCTCCCTTTCATCAACGCTGCACAGCATCTTTGCTTGCTGCCCTGCGTAGCATGAAAAATTTGTAAATCTGCCGTCTAGCATTCAGACAACCTGCTTACCTATGAAGTGTTGGCACTTGTAGTTCCTTTGTAGGTATTAGCTAACTTATATTTGCAGATCAATACAAGTGTTCCATCCACACAGCTTATCGCTTGAAGGACTTGTGCAATTCTGTTGAACTGCAGGAGTGATAACATGAAATTCTTGGGGGTTGTAAGGAAAGGCTGTTGATATTAGCATGGCTTCCACAAAGTTAAGGAAACTGGTCAGTGCACCTGACTTTTTGTAGCTACACTGCTTTGGAAATTACCTGAGGCGAAGAGGTGCAGTGAACATAAGACCTGCACATGTGTTGAGATGACTTGGCTTCTCTCTGTGCTCTCCATGGAACAGGGCCCAATTGGGCTAATGGAAAATAACCCTAAATATGCTTTCCTGTCTCCTTTTCCACTGCTCTGTCCCATATCCACATTCCTCTTGCCGTGTTACAAAGAGCAGCCGTTTTGGGGGAAAAGTTGTATTCTGGACTCCTTTTTATAGTTTGAACATTGTTACTGCCTGCTTCTACTTGGTGGTAATTTGCAATTTGCATAACAGCGCTTTTTGGACATTCCCAAATTATGAATATTTTTAATTCACTATTCAGAAATCATATTGTGGTAATCATAATTTGTAGTCACTAAATTAATTTATCGCTAATTTGTTGGATCGCTGTGGAGATTAGCGCACTTTTATTTTTTGGGGCATGGCACGATGGCACGTTGGATTGTGTTGTTTTGATAGTAACAAACGAGTTTGCCAATAGTTTGCAACCCACAAGTTCACACATAGAGAACTTGCTGCTTTGCAACGCCAGCTGCTTACCACCTGATTAATTAGCAATACACAAACAAGGTGTGGTGTAACACGGCCCTTCATGACTAGTGCTATGTTACTGTGGATGATACGTTGCGAAAATAATATGGCCAGTTTGCCAAGTCTTTTAGAAAGTCATGTGCTTTGACCACAACACACAGAAAATATTGTCCAAAGGTAAATGATTTGGTAAAGATTACTGTAAAAACTGCTTCTATGAAGACAAATAAAGACATCTGAAAGAGCAATAATAAAAGGCTGCATGAATCAAGGACATAGAACATTAAAAATCAGCCCTGACATAGGTGTCGTTAACGCCTTTCTTCAGAACTATATCACATTGTGATTGCTGTATAATCTGTCTTCGTCTAGTACACAAAGTCAAGCGTTTGTGAAACGGATCGATCATTCTGCGCGTCCCGAGTGATTAGTTCCGGTGAACTGCGAGCTGCCAGTTACCCTGCATCTTCATAAGATCGGATCCAATTTCTTTTATAATGTGTCCAAAGTATTGTAGCTGTTTCTTTCATCTTCAGCATTATTCAGACTTGGCATCTGTCTGCACTGCTGTTGAAACTCACTTAATGACCTGTGCAGAGGGATACTTGCAGAATGGTTGGCTTACGGCTCAGATCACACAATCTTTACAAAGTCAGGAAATCATTGCTCGTCAGTCAGCTTTAAATCCTCATAACTAACTGCAATTTCAAAGAGAGCACAGATAGACTGCTTGTAATTACAAAGATAGATAGTTGGCAATAAACAGCATCTGCTCAAATGAACTGGTTGTGTAGTGCCTTGATTGTGTGCCAAAGAAAACAAGTGCTCTGGGCTGCCTTGAAAATCAGCCAGAGAGGTCAGCGACAGAATTCAAGGGAAATGTTTTAAGATGTATTTTTTTATAATAGTTAATCTTAACTACAGCAAAATATTCAAAAATAGTTTGCACCAAATAATAAAAAACATCCATCACATTTACTTCTAGGCATGTATGTAGTGGCTCATTCAAGACAATAAAAATAAATGTTCTTAACCTTAGGCAATAAAAAAGTCACTGCACCTGGGGTTGGGGAAAGACTTGATCTACTCCTGTTGTGATGGTAATTACAGACGTTTTAATTGTGAGTTTAGGGGAATGGAGTACATAAAAATATTTTAATAGGTTACTCCTATTTTCAGGAATCAGGCAACCAACTTTTGTCCTAGAAGGAATGGTACCATTAGAGTAGGGTATCAATTGCCTATGAGCCAAGAGATTTTTTACTTCAATATTAGCAGCCAGTCACAGAGAAAGAGCAACCTTAAGGCTACTATACCGCATGCGGCCCTACTGTCAGCTGAATGACTACACTGGAATGCTGTTTACTTCAGAAACCACTAAACATTCAAAAATATGGTAAATTAAAGTGAAAGCGTTTATTTAAAGTCTGACTAAAGTAAAAGAAAAGAAACAAGGTGTCCTGCAGTCTTAATTTAGGAACACATTCATTTTTCAATACATCTTGCAACAAACATGTAAAAAATATGAAAAAGTATGATATATGATAAAGTAAAAAATATCATAAATATGATAAGTCGCCTCAAAAGTCAAGAAATGTATGCCATTAACACGTTACACCTTAGTACATCAGAACAGATAAGCGCATTCAGAAGTATTTTATTTAAAACTGATAGTTTTAAAAAATGAGTGTAGAAATAATTCCTCCTCATACCCTGACAACTATGCAAATAGTACACTAAGAGGCAAGTCAGTTGCCACGTGGAAGTCTCTTTGTGGTCAGGGTTATTATTATACATGGACAACATTATAGTTTATTAAATCAAACACAAGAAGTTTGTTCAGCATATATCCTGAACTCATGTGTTTCAAGGTGCTCTTTTAAGCTGTATGTCATAACAAAGAAAAAGGAGGCAAAGTGAAATTATGCAATTCCCTACGATCAAACAATTAGGCCAAGTGGTGAAGCCGGGATTGATCCTAGGTTTTCTGGTTTTACGTTGTGAAATTTTATTTATTCTCAATATTATAGTCAAGTTACTTCCTTTTTACACTTGCCTCCCCTGAGGTAACGATGGCAAGCAGAAAGGCTTACCCCAAGTGCGGTAAAGCAATTCAGATACAGATTAATAGTATTGTCAAATCTATGACTCTTCTAGAAACTAGGGGCTTAATTTAGAGGGCAGTATGGAAAAAACCTTTAAAATACCTCCATGACTCACTGACCATACCATGTATGTGAATCGCTTCTCCTAGGCCCACCTTAATCCCTCACAAAGTCCCATTCCCACTGTGCTGCCCTTAATGTGGCCTTTGGGCACACCAAAGACAATAGTTTGTGTCCCCTGAAATTCTTTTTGTGAGTACCCATGATACAGATTATACAGTATAACAACTCTTCAAAATAAACCCTTCTCAATACATACAAACACTTCTCGATTTAACTCGTCAAAAGTATTACTTCTAAATAACCAACTAATTAAAATATCAGGAAAAGTGGAATGATGGGATTCAGGAAAATAGAAAACAAAAGAAAAACATAGGAATAAAGAATATAACAGGGAAACTCGGAGATTCACCACACAAGTTAAAAAAATACACATAAAGCAAAAAGGAGACAGTGGGACGATGGTGAAAAGGAAATTACAAGAAAAGAAGGGTAGAGAAAACATGAGTAAGGGTGTTACTATGTAAGGGAGAAAATGTGTTAGAGAAGGGAGAAGGAAACAGGGACTACATTTGGAAAGCCTGAATGATAATTGATAAAAAGAAGACACAAACAAGTGAAACATCCCTACGCACCACAAATTGCCGCCCTATGGTTGAAAACGTCTCATCGAAGTGCATTGTAAGGGTTTGGAATACAACAACCGTTCTGCTATTGGTGCCTCTGATTTTTTATTCAGATTAAACATGTGTTACTAAAATGTATCTTTAGTCGATGTTAATTAATGTACATTATAAGTTTAATTTCTGAATTTGCATTTCATTAAAAATAAGATAATGATTTTGTCGACATGTTTCTCTAATATTTTGGGGTGGTAGCAAGACATAGTCATATAGTGGTGATTTGCATTCTTGGCAACTGACTTCTACTAGCTTCCTCACTAAGGACCTTATTCCGACTTTGGCGATCCAACCGCCAGACCGATGAAGCCACATCTGCCACAAGACTGCAATGCTGGCGGTCTTAAGACCGCTGCATTACGACTGGACCACAGGGCCGGCGGTGTACTGGCTGGTCTTGGCTGTCTGCATGCTTCGGATCACTGAGTGAGCCTGAAGCCAATGCAGCAGCCCAGCAGTGCCCGCACTGTCGTGCACGCACTGCTAGCATGCACCATGTTGTGCATGCAACACAGTGCAGGTGTAGGAGGGCACAACCCGGGGGCCCTCTTTGGGGCCCCCTCCTTGCCGCTCTGCCAGTTTTTTCATAGAAGGTTCACCGCCATCAAGAAAGCTTGCGGAAGGGCAAGTCGTAATATGGACTGCACTGCCGGGCTCGGTACCGCCTCCATTCCTCCCCACTCTGAACACCTCTAGCACCGTGGGATTTGATTCCTGGCAGTGCCAGCGGTGTTGCAGCGGGCTGGTGGCAGTGCGTCCACCAGACTTGTAATCAGTTGGTCGGACTGCCTAGGTTACGGCGTACTCATAATCAGCCCCAGAGTGTTTGCACCACCACTGAGGTCCCTCGTTACTCCCATAACTGAGCTGATACCACTAGCCAATCTCTGCTTGTAGGTGTTTTGTCAGCATGCAGTAAGTCTGTCTGCTTACATATGGCTTAATGTATGTAGAAGACCAATGTGCAGTCTGCTTGTAAGCAATATACACAGGATGAGTATTTACAGTGTTATGCAGCAACAGACATCCCAGCCAAAAAAGTAATACGAAGAAAAATCAACCAAAGTTGCAACATTACAACGACCTGTACTAATTTAAAAAGAAAGAAAAAATAGCAATTCCACCCATGTCATTAGGCATGTTAAGGGCTTATTTCAAAGGCAATTCTGATTCGATTTCCATGTTATTCTGCAATCACAGTTCAGTAATAGTTTTAAAATTTTTAGCAGAAGAATTTGCTTTATTGAGGGCAGCCTGAGGTCAGGTAATAACATTCACAGGAGTTTTAGGAGCCCGGCAATTTCTCTGGCAATATTCCATCATAGAAACCTGTACAGGGATCGAGGCACAGCCTGAAAAATGGTGCCGTCAGTGTCAATATAAAGCATCTTTTAAAATTCACTGTTATGAAAGGAGTTAAAGATAGAATAAAATATACAATAACATATACAATTTTCGTGCAATTCAAAATCAGATTTGATGCATGTTCTTAGCACAATTTTTTGGAAAGACGCACTTTTTAAATGGTGCATGTAACCGTATAGTAAGAAAAATGTGCTTTAAAATATTAATGCATAATACTATAAATTGCACATTCTTGTTAATTGCTTACAATGGAGTGTTCAATTAAGTCATCATTATGAGATAAAAAAAATGAATGAATGAATAACCAGTACTTATAGAGCGCACAGCTACTCCGTCTGGAGTCTCCCGGCGCTAACAGTTCACAGGTCGCTGCCCTACTAAGGGGCTTAGTTCTTAAAGAGTCATGTTTTCAGCAGTTTTTTGAAGTGGGAGAGAACTGTTGATGCTCTCAGAGCTGCCGGCAGTTTGTTCCAAATGTGGGCTGCTAGGAAGCCGAAGAACCTACCACCTCTGCGTACCAGACGTGTTTTGGGGATACTGGCCAGGTTGGCGGAGGACGATCTGAGTGTTCTACTAGGTGTATATCAGCTAACTCGTTTTCTAAGGTAGGCGGCACCCATGCCATGGAAGGCTTTGAAGAAGATAACCATGGCGTTACATTTTATCCGTTCCCTCACTGGGAGCCAGTGTAAGGACTTAAGATGGGGGGTCATATGCGATCTGGGTTTCAGTTTGAGAATCGCCCTTGCTGCTGAATTTTGCACTACCTGGAGGCGCTGGAGAAGGTAGACCAGTAGCCCCAGATAAAGGACATTGGCATAGTCCAATCTGGACGTGATCAGTGCCTGTACCACTGTCTTCCTGGAGTCCAGGGGGAGAAGCGGCAGAAATTTCTTCAACAGCTGCAGTACTCCAAAACAGGTTCCCACTAGGGCTTGAACCTGGGAGCGCATCGAGAGCTCATTATCGATGTAGATACCCAGGTTTTTGACTGTAGATTTGCAGTTCTGGGAGGGGAGAGATCTGCGGGCCACCACATACTCCAACTGCTCGCAGCTGGTTGGCCAAGGAAAACAATCTCAGTTTTGTCGGGATTGCACTTGAACTGGTTCTGCTTCAGCCATTTAAAAACCTTGGTGAGGCAGGATCTAATTGCCTCTCCATTGAAGTCTTCCCTTTGTTGCATGTAAAAATCAGCTGTGTATCATCAGCACAAGAGACTTTTTGGCGCTCCTGTGCTTCTGCTAATGATGCTAGCGGTAACATGTATAGATTAAACAGAGTTGGACTTAATGAGGAGCCCTGCAGGACTCCAACCTGCATGCTTGGCATTGAGGCTGAAAATGGAGGGGTCCAGATTACTTGTTCCCTGTTCTCCAAAAAGTATGCAATCCAGGCTAATGCTCTCCCTTCAATGCCCATGTTCCTCAATCTGTCTAGGAGTATTCTGTGGGGCACCGTGTCGAATGCCGCCGACAGATCGAGTAAGATAAGTATTGCTCTGCCCCCACGATCCAGCTTGTCTCTAAGATGTTCCGTCACTTCGAGCAGGGCAGACTCGGTGCTGAAATTGGCCCTAAAGCCGGATTGCGTGGGGTGCAGGAGAGTGTGTTCCTCCGCATACTCCATGAGTACTTTGTTAACATGTTTCTCCAATACTTTGGAGAAAGCAGGAAAAAGGGAGATTGGTCTGTAGTTAGTGGGAATGTTGAAGTCCGCATTTGTTTTTTTCAGGAGTGGCAGGATTTTAGCCTGCTTCCAGAGTGGGGGCACAATGCCAGTTGCCAGAGAGGAGTTGAGTACCTTATTGACAGGTGCGTTTAAGGTAGTTGCAAGAGCCGGTATCAATTTAGCTGGACACCATCTGTTGGTGAGACTGACTTAAGGCCTGAGAGGTATGTAAGTGAGTCCTCAAGATCGATGGCAGGGATCTGCAACAATGGCGGCCATTGTGAGAGTGCCATAGGGGGAGGGGTGGAGTGATGCTTCCCACCTGTGTGTGTGGAGAGGATATATCCTCCCCACCTCGGTGGAGAATGACTGCTGGATCATCATTATTTTTTCATGAAAGTAATGGCCCACCTGCTTTGTCCAATCGGCTGATAGCGGTACTTCTTTGTTCTCTGCCTTAGGAGCCGTAAACGATTTAACTATATTCAAAATTTCCTTGCCCCTATTGTTAGTGTTTGCAATCCTACTCTCCAAATATTTCATTTTGGCCGTCCGCGCCAGTTTGTAGTGTGATTTGAGAGCTGCCTTATAAATATTCCTGTCCTCTGAAAGATATTGCCTACGTCACTTTCTTTCCAGGTCTTTGCATTTGCTTTTACTGGCTCTCAGAGATTTATCAAACCAAGGCGCCGAATGGCCAGTCCTCTTAGAGGTGTGCACGGTCAGGGGGGCGACTGCATCGATATTTGTCCTCAGCTATGCTTCTAGAGTATGAGCGACCGCTACGGGACTGCCCACCAAAGAGGGGGCAGAGTCATCGGGCGCACTCTGAAGGGAAGGTAGAGATACTTTATGGAGGGCTCTATAAATGAATTCTGCCTTTTCCTCCCCTGATGGGTTGAGCTTCCCTATGACTGGTATCCAAAAGTTAACAAGGAAGTGGTCTGACCATATTAGCTGGATTGGAGGATCCACCTCCACCTGTAAGTCACAGAAAATTTGGTCTAAGGTATGTCCAAATGTATGAGTGGGACCCGTAACAAAGCATGAGTTTCACCATCTGCATCCCTGGCCTGTGGGGCGTCCCAGGTGCTGGATCTTTCCCCCATCTTCAGTCGGGCCAGCACTGGGATGAATCGATTGTAGAGGAGCCCTGGGCATGAAGTCACAAGTGTCATCACATCTGCTGCCTGCCTTAAGTCAGATTTACTATGCCTTGCCCCAAGGTGGCTCTGTATGGCATAGTAAATATGGACTAATGCAAGGCAGTGCAAGTCACTGTCTTGTGTTACTCTGCTCTGGGAAGGCATTCCATGGGTGGAGTGTGGGTGTTCCCATGCATCCATCCATGGTTTTTGGCGCATTCCCAGATTTGCTAACTAGTAAACCTGGGAATGTGTCAAAACGGCATGCCTTCCCAGGGTAGGTGACATTGGATGGAGCTCTGCAAAGAATAACACAAGAAAACTAGATAAAAGCAGGATCCTATAGACAGTGCAACATCTTATGACAGGCAATGTGACAACCAACAGGCCCCGGACACTCAGACTAGAGGTCCAGTTGTTCATAAATGGCCATACCGGCTCGTTGGTTGTATGGACAGCTAATAGCTAACTCCAGGGGTCCATAGTCATCATTAAATTCAATTCTCTGGGAGCACTTACAATTTAGAATAAATCATTGCTTTTTTAGTTCAGTACTTAATGGGTAGCCCAGTTAGACGAAGGAAGCAGTAGCGGCGTGAAAGACACATGATTCCCCATCACGTGCTGCAGCAGAATAGGGCATGATTTGTGCCCCTCAGTATTTTTGTTTGTGGTGGTCCCTTCTGTGACCTCAGCAGAAAGCACCAAAAAATGAATATTGATCGTTTCTCACATTAACACAGCAGCTGGAGATGGGGTCAATTATCAACGCTTAATGAGTGTTCATGGCATTACTGTCTCTCAATCAAAAATGTAATTTGCTTTAAAATAGTCAGGTATGATCTCCAGAGGCTGTAAGTGCAAGGAATTTGATGTGGTAAATGGCAATCCCAGCTCACTTGCCCTGGCTGGCGCTTGTGAGAGTAACACATGATAGAAAGGGGAGTTAACCAATGTGGGAACATGTAGGATAGTGTGAGAAACTACTGAGGTCCTCGGACAAGACATGGAAGGAATGACAGTGAGAGAGACTACTGATAGAGAGTTTCTTTCATGTATACTGGGAGTTAATCAGAGCACAAAAAGGAATGTACAGTCTCTAGTGTTTTCCACATTACTTCTGGAGGATCCCTATGCCTGACCCTATGATGTTTGCCCTTATAGCTGCCCTGATCTGAACCTAAGACCCTATTCTCCTTGATTTTCTCCCCTGCATCCCAGCAGGCTGCAGAGGGGGTGAAACACAATAGTCCATCATGGGCCCTGACTCTGACAAAGTCAAAGGTCAAGAAGGTGCTGGGTTCGGGCTATATCTTAATGAGTTTGTGCATTGGCAGAATGATGGAGAGGAGAAAAGGGAAGGGCCCTTAATGATTGCTCCTGTTCTCTTATGTACTGCCCAACCTTAGACCTTAGCTCTCATCTCCCTCCCGACATTTTATGCATATCTCTTGGAAGGGGAGGTGAAAGCTGCAGAGCTGACCAGGAGATTCGCACGACCAGGCTCCAAATAAAGTTTGTATGACCTCATCTTTAACTTTGTTTCCCATGCGTGAGTAAAACTAAAAATGAAAAGAGTACGGGGACTCCTGCCATGCTGTGCCAAACTTAAAATCATGTCCAGAATGCTAATCAGCCACCATCCAGTTCGTGGTTTGGAGTTTTGAGACAATTGTCTCAGAACTTGCTTTGATCTGATCCAGGGCCGGACTGGCCGTAGCGGGCACCAGGCGTTTACCCAGTGGGCCGCCAGGGTGGGGGCCGGTTTGGACCTCTGGGGGGCTGTTTTTGTTATTTGGGGCCGGTTTTGCAGCATAGCTACACTATCGGTCCCCTGTAACAAAAGCGGCAGCAGGGAGAAAGGAGTGGTGCTTTCAATTAGCACCCCCCTCCCCCCAAGGGCAGGTCCAGCTGTCTGCCAGGGCCGGTTTCGGTTCCCAGTCTGACCGTGATATTCTCTTAGTTGAATGGCGCTTTCCCCAAAATACTGTAGGTTGGAATACGAGTGATACTACTTAATTGTGAGCTTACAATGAGATAATAAACAAAAGAGTACACGTGATATGAACAGGGTATGTGGAAAAGCCAAATACAATAAAGGATACTTCAGTAGGATGAAAAAGGAAGTATAAAGGAGGCTAGCACAGACAGACAGAGGAAAACGATTTTACTGGTAGGAGAAATCAAAATAATAAGAACAGAAATGCAAGACCAGACTGAGAGGGAAGAAGTACACTGAATGAACTTAAACAGCAGAGCATGACAAATAAGGTTCTTATTACAAGAATTATGGAAAAAACAATTCAGCCTGAAATATTAGTAATCATTCAAATCGGGATTACAGGTTGAATACCACACTCACAAACATTCCCCATACATTTCTCCATAAAAAACGGGTGAAATATATGTGTGGGAGAAGGTCCAAGTGGTAAGCCTGCAGAATCCCAATTCCTGTAGTTATTCCTTAAGGGATATCTCATCCCACATCTCAGAACTGCCATACTCTGTGGTATCAGTAATTCCGGTTGCAGGATTACCATTGAAGTTTTTCCACAGGACACATACTGAGAGCCTCGCTACATAGTAACCACGGAAAACGAGTATGGTGGCTAGACCAACTAGAAGAAACTCAATGACGAAAATAGTCACGTACCGTGTAACAACAAAGTAAATGGGCCAGTAGCCATGGGAGGATACAAATGACGACATGGCTGTACTAAGGAGGAACTAACAAGCCTCATAATGAATCAGAAGACAGCATTTACAAAGAACAAGCACACAAGCCAATGAAAAATAAAGGCGGGGGGACTGGGCAAAGCTTCTTTCGGTACTGAACTACCACAGCTCTTCGCAGAGAAGCGCTTGCGCGCTGGCTCACACTCGACCTAAAAACTAACATATATGTGGAAACATCTCAGTTAGAAGCAGTTGTAGCCTTAGTCATTCAAACGATGTGCTTCTCAGGATTTATGTGTAGCATCTCTTCCCTGTATGAGGCAGAGAGCACCAGAGCAAAAAGAACTGCATTCAAATGTAAAGCTAGAAGCATGTACAGTTGACCAAAGGTAACGAAATTAGAGCAAAGTGATACTGTAACAAGTCTACAAATGCTCAATGAAATTGACACTGTGACGTCTATGAAAAATGACACAATGCTGTGTTGATTTCAAAATCACTAGAGGGGACGAACATTTCTGAATTTATGGACAGTTGCAAAATATTTTTGCATTAATTGAACTTACCGGCAAGCATGCTCACTGTGTGTGCATAGCAGCAATAACCTTCTCCAGTTTGTGGATCAACATGGCCAGTGAAGGGTGGATGTGTTGCAGACCTCAACAAAGATGGCTGCCTAGGGAATACTGAATATGGCCCCACAGTAGCAGAATTTCTATGGATAGTACGGCTAGATTACTCACAAAATAGCATAGAGCATCTCACTTAACTCCTGCAGCCGCTAAGTATTCATGCGTAAATGCTAAAATAATGCTTTGTTGGGAGCTCTTAACAAGAAGGCTCTGTCATCTTTGGGTGGGAAAGGGTGCGAGAGAGAAAGAAGGAGCATGTTAACAGCATTAAAAGAGCAGAAATGCATGCTAATCGTCTCATGCTTAATGTTTTCCACAATAATGTCCAGGAAGCTCCATATAAAGTGCTCATTGAATATGGGCAAATATTTTCAAATTTATACAGGCACAGGATGGAAAGGTAGCAGAGGTGATGTACATCATAGATATTTATTCTTCATCTTGCTCAGAGCCTTTAGTCCAGTTTCTTGAAAGTCTTATGTCCAGCACAGGCCCTTAGTAAACATTCCCTGTTCCTTGCCATTTCTCATGCACTGATTCTTGATTTGTCACTGTCTCTGGGATTATGCCATGTGGTACTAAATCATGTGGATGCCATGCCAGTTCATTCAATCTCTTAACGTCCTGTTACTGCCAGCATCCTTGATGCTCTAGTGGACCATCGTAGGAAAATTAGTTGCACCCCATTTAATACCCAGGATATCTCGCTTTTGGACTACCCAGTTATTCGATCTTTACTGTAAGTGAGTCTCACTGACTGAGTCACACTCACTGTATCCTCTGATAAAATGGATTGAGAATACTACCTGCACGTGTCTGCCTTTTAAATCAAAGACCACTGCTGTGCAGCTGAGGTAAGAGGCTCTGGGTTGGTTGCATGTGAAAATGTGCGCAGATCCATGTACACAGGAGTACAGGCTGAGCGAGTGGGACTACCGTCCAGCTCGAATCCTTGCAGAATACTTTTTAATGGAGCCTCATAACAACACCACAAATGCTTTTCTTTTTTTTTCTTCTTTTTTCTAAAATGAGCACTCGGTCTTTGGCTGCACTGGGCCACACAGGGAGCCCAGGTACACATGGTCTTGCCAGCTCCCCATTCTGCTGACACTGTACAGTGCCGGTGTGGAAGCTGCGGTGTACTCCCCATCCCCAGACATGTGCACCAGGGGTGGAGAAAGCACACCCCCTTGTGTCGATCTCAGCTCAAGGGAGATGGAGGCCACTGGGTGATTTCGCTAGTGGGGGGAGTGCCCCATGCATACCCCCTACCTGCCACACTTTCTCCCCTTCACTCCCTAGGGGAATGGTCTTCCCTGGGGCCAATTTCAGAGAAAAGAGGGGGACACCACGTACTCCCCCCTAGTCATTTTCTTTGCCAGGGCCTTGTCTCTCCCCGGGTAGCTTGAAGACCTTCAGGAGTGGGAGTCTTACATACTCAGTCATGGTCGGTTCTCCCGGCGGACAAGACGTCTTCCTTTGCTTCCTCCAGACCCAAAAGGACAATTTTGATGATTTGGGTCACCTTCAGTAGGCCCCCAGCCCGCAAGACAAAATAGCCTTCATGCCTGTACTCTTCAGGCCCTATAGCCTCAGTGACCGAGCTCTCATTGTAGAGAAAAAAAGCTTTTTGTGGTGGTGTGAGGCTCCATTAAAAAACATATCCCAAAGGCAAAGGTGCACTCCAGAAGGCACTGGGGACACCTATTTTGTGTAATTGAGCAGCGCAAGTACGTGCTGGGGCTGGGGGGGGGGGTCCCATGTGCCACAGGGAGCCTCCTTTGAAGTCACTATAGATTCAAGGTGGCACCCTAAGTCTTCCAGTGGGCAACACTGCTTCTCATATTTGAAAGCACTCAAGGTGGCACCCTAAGTCTCCCAGTGGGCTACACTGCCTCTCATATTTTAAAGCAATCCTAGAATTTGGGCTTTCTGCATGAGGCTCTATAGTATGTGAATCCTTCTTAGAGGGTCTTAAAACTGTGTTGAAACATGGATAAAAATAAGAGAAAGACTCATGCACATAATTTATTGAAATTTCTTGAAACACTTTGTTAATAATCACAAAGCAACAGTGAATTATTACATGTATTTATTAAGGTCACTGAAATGCTTTAGTGCCAAGCACAAAGTTAACAGCGGACCATTACATTTAACTGCTTTATTGACAATCATAAAGTTTACAATGAATCATTACATGCATTTATGAAGGCCATTTGAACACCTTGTAGCCAATCACACAGTTAAAAGTTAGTCATTATATGTTTTAATGAATATCATTGTAGAAGGGTACCATCCTTAGTGATTTTAATGGCATTGCATTGGTTTATTGTGCTATATGTCATCTTTTAGTTATGTGGTGACATCCTTAGAAAGCCAGTAGGCCTGCTTTTGGTAACTACACCCTGTTATATGGTGTGTGTGAGGTATCATAGTCTAAGGGTTCAGGGCTCGCTACAGGTGTTTACTATTAGGAGAGTGTCACCATAGGTATTTCCACCTGTAATTTTGTATGTATTTGTAAATTAACATGCATTATTGAGTATTGTGTGTTTGTAATAAAGGACGTTATTTATTTATTAGGTGTTCTTTGTTGTGTGCCTGTGGATTGACATACTAGCCCACACCACCTTCCCTGAGTAGGCCTTGGACTGCTCTGCCTTGATACACAGAGATAGGCAAGTGCTGCAATATCTAATAGATGGAAGGTTGGTGTTGGAAAGTGGAATATTAGTAGGGGAAAATGTATATCTGCCACTGGCAATAAGGCCACTGACACAGTATAGGGCTCAGAATAGGTCTTAGAAAATTATTCCCATGCTCAACCCTTGGTAGGTTGGCTGCGAGCAGGCAGGCTTAACTTCAAAGGCAGATATGTAAAGCATTTAAAAGCAATTCAGTAAACAATTAAGACACAATGCACAATAGAAATCCAACACCAATTTATAAAAATAGGAAATATTTGTATCTTTAAAATGACACCAAAACGACAAAAATCCAATGTAGGGAACCGGAGATATGAATTTATAAAGATTTAGCATTTTATAGCACATAGAAACCTATATCGCCTTATCGGGACATCTGGTCGCGATAGACCGGGTCAAAGTCAAAGTTTCAGGCCGAACGCGATGGAGTCCTGCTCGGCTACCCCTCGCGGTAGGTCTCAGTCAAAGTTTTTACCTTCTGACTTAGAAACTTTTCTGGAGCTTTTCTTCCCGGGGTCTCTCGAAGCCCGCAGCCAGTCTGGATTCGGTTAGGGTTCGCCGGATTGCCTTGCGACTACCTCCCAGGCAAACTTATGGAAGTCCGACCTCCGGAGCGTTCCAGCTCGATGAACCAAGGATCTAGGCCAACTTGCGGTTGAAGGCAGGCGACGTGGCTCTCGCGGTTGCTCCCGGTCACCTTTTCTTCGTTCGGACTTAGAAACGTTTACGGAGCTTTTTCTTGCGGGGTCCCTCGATGCTCTTCAACAGGCCTGATTCGGTGAGGGTTCGCTGGCCTCGGATTTCGCCTACTCCCAGTCAAACTCTGGAAGTTAGACCTACAGAGCTTTTCAGCAGGACGAACCTGGACAGCAGGCGGGTTCGCGGTTGAAGGCAGACGGCTTGACTGGCCAGGTTGAGTCAGTCCACTTATGGAG
Organism: Calotriton arnoldi; assembly: GCA_963921515.1. Taxonomy (NCBI): domain Eukaryota; kingdom Metazoa; phylum Chordata; class Amphibia; order Caudata; family Salamandridae; genus Calotriton; species Calotriton arnoldi. Next base: position 3,690,644 of record CAWUFW010000581.1, on the reverse strand, counting down.
CTTTTTCCCAAAGTTGCTCCAATCTTTTCCAAACTTCTGGAACTTCTTCTTGAAGTTCTTCAAAGGGTCCCAAAGTGCCTCAAACCTACTACAAGGGTCTTGAAGCTCCAAGATGGTCCTTGAAAGTTGAGGACTTCAGTTCCCACAATCCACTTGGACAAAACCCTTACAAATCCACTGGTAGTGCTCCAGGTTGAGGATTCTTGGTGGTGATGTTCCAGGTAAGCTCTGTTAACCTGTAGCTTGCAGGGAGTCCACTCTTTAGTCCTTTAACAGCAAGGTAGTCCACAGGGCTGTACTTCTAGATGGTGCAGAAGGTGCAGTCTTCAGAGTGCAGGCCTTAGTGATTGCACATCAAACTTCTCAGCATGGCCCTTCTTGCTCTCTTCGGTTTCAAACAGCAGATATGAGAGGCTCTGCCCCTCTCAGATACTTATTCCAAGTTCTCTGGGTCAAGCAGGAGGTCACTCCTGTCCAATGGGAGGCAGGGTACCACCTAAAGGTATGATCACATCCTGCAAAGTGGGCCCTATTTTGTCCCAGAGTGCACCAATTCTTCCAAATTCATCATGACTGATTTTCCAGCAGGGAGAGATGAGCTAGCTAAACACACCCCTAGGATGGATAATCTCCATAGTCTCTCCCCATTGCATCTGCTCATTCCTTCCTTAAGCCTAGCATCTGGCTGAGTTCAAAAGAGTAGAGTTGTAAATGACACTGGTGTCTTCCCCTTCCCTTGTTTACGACTCCTCCCCCTGCTCTGGCATTCCTGTGTAACAGAACACTGCTCTCCCAGCAGAGCTGGTTAACCCCAGGGGCTCTTTATCACCTCTTCAAATGAGCCTGGCTAATCCACTTAACTCTGACCAATCAGGACAGACCACTGGAAGGCTGAATCTGGGCTTACAGACAAGAAAGTCTTATAACTTCTTGTCTGTACATTTTAGGAGAAATTCAACAATATCCTATTGTTGGATTTATTAGTACCATTCTGGGAAGTATTTGAATGCTATTATTATCATTCTCCTATCAGGATCTATAAGTTAATAACTTCTTGCCATGTTAACCTATGTGGCAGGGAATTTGCAATGGGAAAAATGACTTGGGCCATTTTTCCAGCACCAGGGCTTATAAAAACACATTTTATAAGTACTTTGCCTATATCTACAGGACCCCCACCCCTGGAACACCTAGGGGAGACTTTAGGGTTTCTGAATATGTAGAAATATTGCAGATCCTCCCTCCACAGTGCTCCTAGCACCAAAGTCGTGTTAGTGCACTTTATCACAATGTAGGGAGTGAAATGTGCAAATCCACTTAACCCAGGGCATATAAAACTCATTTTATAAGGGCCCTCCTTATAAATACCTGACCCCCCACCCCTGAGACACCTAGGGGAGACCCTGGGGGTACCTAATATGCCCAAACATTGTAGGGTATCCATTTTTAAGTGCCCCAAACACCAAAATCGAGTTTGGCACCATTTACTTTTTAAAAGCAGTCCTGCAACACAAAGCTACTTTTAAACTGACCTCAGGCTTCAGCAGTGCACACCTGCAAGTGCAGAAAGGGCTGCTGGCCTCTAAACTGCCATGCCCTATTATATACTAGGGACTGAGAGGTAGTTTCAATTCCCCTGTCCTATTATGTACTAGGGCCTTATAGGGTAGGTCATGTCAATCACAGAGTTACCCCAACCCATAGTGTACCCTAGTGTGTGTAGGTGTTTTCACTATATTCAAAGTGCCTCTTTCAGCATAGCACTGGCCCTGGGCCTGGTTAGGCAGAACCCAGGGTCAGTCAGAGTCAGTTACCACCAGTACCAGTCAGCAAAACGTTGGGGAGTACCACATATTGGCTCTAGTAGATGGGCCATGAGTCCTATAAATGTAGCAGACTACCTAGGCTCTAAAACTGTGAACTCTCCCTTCATTAACAAGACTCCTATGTGCCCCGAGAGAAGATCATCTGTGGTGAAAGTTGCAGTAAGATCATGTCACTTACAGAAATACCTTTTATCATAGAGTAACACAAGATGTCCTACAAAGCCTTCAGAGAATACAAAACAGAGCAGTCCTTAGCGAGTTCTCTGACGTTTTTTGAGTTTTTCCCTTCTTGTGAAACTGTACTAGCTAACTAGCAAAACTGTTTTAAATGCCTACCACTGCTAGAGTTCACTTTGAAGTTATATACATTGTTCTTAAGTCTTACTATCACTTGGTGCCCCCATGTATTGAGTGCAAGGAAATCTGTTGTGTTACCGCATATAACTGGTGTTCTTCCTCTGTGTGAGAAAGTGGTTTATTAGTTGGGGTGGATTAATGCTCACCACAAGCAACAAAGGTACTATCCTGTTAGGTGTAGTTAAAGGCTTCAGTAATTTAAACTTGAGCTCAACCCCTGGTAACTATGGCACAGAGCAGGCAAGCTTAACTTAGAGAAAATGTGTAATGCTTTTTAAAGTAACAAAACAGTTAAAATTCCCAAAACACCACACAATAAAATCCCACTCCAATTAATAAAACTAGAGAATAATTTAATGAACAAAATGACATTAAAATGACAAAAATCCAATGAGGGGAACTGGAGATATGAATTTTAGAATATGTAGGTAAAAATAGCACGAAAAAGCACTAAGTGCCAATGTGGGTCAACTTATCACGGTAGACCAGACCTAAGTGTGATTTCAGGCTGACCATGATGGAGCATGGATCGGATACACTAAAGAGGTTTGACCTAGTTGGAGCTTTTACCTTGGGACTCAAAAATGGAAGTCAAAATTCTTCAGCGGGGCAAGGCAGCAAACTGTATACGAGGGGGGACTCTACAATGTCAGATAGGCCTTGGAGGAGGTCCCGGTGAAGTCGTTGGTCTTGGAAGGGAAAGATCTGAGTGGGAAAATTCAGATTTCATGTCAAAGGAAGTCTTCTTGCTGGCCAGATACCTTTGGCACCTTCGCTTGGTGAGGATTTTTACCTTCAGATTTAGGGCCTGATTTAGATCATTGCGGGACTACTGTCATCACTCTGCAGCGGAATATCCATGTACTCCATCAAGCTGACAGAATTCCGCCCACCCTATTTAAATGCATGCACGCTGAATGTCCGTCCCCGTCAACAGAGTGTTTACCATCACGTAGACGGCTCACTGCTCCTTATGCGGTGGACTCCTCTGCTCGCGAATAGTACTCCATTGCTGTCAGGGCGGCGGGATTGCGCCAAGCCTATTTGGATTTTACAGTTGTGCCGGCGGTGTTCTAGCAGCGGTTTGCAGATGGAGTGAATCCGTCGCAGGATGCGGTCAACATTGGACTAATCCTGTGGCTGAAGGATGGATGCTATTTGGCTAAATGTTAACACCTGCATACAACACTTTAAAATACACTCCATTTCAGACCATGATCCTTTGCCATTCCACTGCAACCCAACATTTAGAAGCTGAACATTTGTCAGTTAAGTCAGGGTCTTTTTTCTTGTTCACTGTTTCTTCTTTTTTTCCTTTTTCAATTATTTTCTTGTGGGTTATATCATTTATTTCAAATCTGTTAATTTAGATAATGGCAGGGAAGAAAAATTCCCATTTTACAGAGGAGAAATGTCAGTTATGGTGATTGAAATTATTAGAGTAGAGCTACAATTGTTTGGAGCCGAAGTACAAATTACAACCATATCTCAGAAAAGGCAAATGTGGGACAGAATAGTTGGGAGAGTGAATGCTATAGCTAACAACCTGCGCACACAGGAGAAAATTAGGAAGAGGTGGAACGACCTGTGGGGGAGAGTGCGTTCCCAGCTGCCAAGCGTCACCTGGAGGCCCAGAGGTGGTGGTGGCACTTAGTGGTGGTTCTCCTAGTCCCCTCCTTACAACCTTTTCCCTCGAAGAAGAAAGTCTTGGAGATCCTACATCCTGAAGGCTTGACAGGAATCCCTGGTGGAGTGGAGACTGGTAAGTTAGACTGTCGAATGGGTCACCAAACTTAATGTCCTTACTACTTTTCATTTAGCTGTTGCTAATACAATTTGCACCTTTTGCAAACATAGAAATCTATATATATTTGTAACTATCTATTTTTTGTCTTGGTTGTGTGTTTCAATGTATCATCTTTTATTTAAGAATACATAATTTCAACCTCCATTACATTTCCTATGTGTCTTATATAGTAAATGTCTGTTAGATTTAACTGCATATATTCACTAGGTATTTTAAACTTTCAATGTTGAAAGTGTTGTTAATATATACTTGAAATGACTACAACTACCATGATGCCTTGTTTTGGTTTTGTGACAATAGGATTGACATGTTATCTTGCTCATTCTCTTTTTTCTACCACATCTCCACATATGTTAAAGAGTAACGTATTTACCAATAAATAATGTATGCTAAGTTTAGAAATGTTGTAAAGTTTAAATGTCTATGTTGTCCTATCATTGTTCTGCTATAGAATTGATGTCATGTGTTTTACAAAGTAAAGTTTGTTAATTTCAAAATTGTAAGGTATGTAAATTTGTATGCTGAATATAAGTGGTGCTTTTTTAAAATTTACTCTGGAATATGTATATGATGACTAATGGAATATATCATTCTAGGTTGTGTAATTGTCAGATTTTTAGCATGCTAGGCCTGGGAATGGTTGTTTTCACATTTCTCCTCTCTACTGTGTTCTTTGGAATGTTTGGTATATTTAATGTATACATTCTAATTAATTTTTTTATCATTTCAGGACATCTTTTTACCTGTTTTTCTGATTTACTTCTGTGTGTCGTTTAAACTGTTTTCTTTTATTGATTATAATACCACTGAAACATACAATCATTATGTTAATTATCGTTATCCTTTTAAGTGGCTACTTTTTTAGCTTCAAACACATTTGATGTATAATCCAGGCTTCTATGATTTTTGTTTCATTCACAATAGGTCTAACACCGAGGGTACATGGGCAAACACCTCCCACTGAGGAGACCTCCTCTCTACACCAGGAACAAACCTTCAGTGAGGACTCCACTCCTGCAAGCTTGGATGAGGAGGAGCTGGCCTGGGCAACCGGCTCCAGTGAGTCTCACTCGGCCCATACCTACACCTCCCACCCCAGCCATTACCCCATCTCAGGCCATGGATACCTCAACTTCCTGTGCTCAAAGCTACATCATCCCAATCGTATGCTTCCCAGTCCTGGTTGCTGGTCAGCTGACACCACAACCACCACCTCAAGTTCAGCAAGGAACCAGTGGGATGAGGCACACTGGGTCAAAGTCTCAGGGTATTGGGGTAGGGGTCTTGTGAGGGAACCTATGGGCCAGCAAAGTGGGGCCACTGGGTTAACTGTCATCCCGGCCACCACTGACCACGTCTTGGGATCCCTCTATCAGTCCCAAGTCATGATGGGTCAGGTCCTTACAGAGCTCCGGGAGATGAAGCAGTTGCAGAGGGAGCTCAAAGTTCAGATGGGAAATCACAACTCCAATATGAGCTTCCTGACTGGAGTGCTGCATGACATTTATACTCATGTGTTCAGGGCTTTTCCAGCACCATCTTCTCCTTTCTGTGGTCCAACAACATCTTGGCCAACTACATCTGCCACAAGAAAGGGAGGCCCTGCCACAAGAGGCATCACCTGCACCTACCTCAGTCCCTGTAACTGTGAATCCACCACATCCCGCAGAAGCACACGCTCATCCGGACCACAAGAAGAGGATGGCAAGACTAACACCACCACCACCAAGAGACGAAGAACTAATTTCCTCTAGTGTGCGACTACCACTTACTATGTGGACTATTTTCTGAACACATTTACCTTTCTGATGCCGGTTATACGTTGGACATTGGACTTCAAACAATTTTGGCTCTTCAATAATGGTTTCATTCACCATGACTGACTTTTTGAAAAACTGTTGGCTTTTTGGTTTTCATCCTGTGTTAGTTTATTTGGTTTTGTTTAATAAAAGCAAAACTAACAAAGTCAAAGACTGTTGTTGTATTTCTTTGCTCTATCTATTTTTAATTTTTCCTACATCATAGAATTTAAAATGTAAAAAAGCAAATGTTAGTTACATCTTAAATGAATTGCAAGTAGGTAATGCTTTTCTCAATTTTCAACCATGCAACAAATTACAAAAACAAAAACTCATCAACTAGTATTTTATTACATTTGAAAAATATTTGTGTTAATTTTTTCTTAAACATAACCAACCATACATAACAGAAATACTCAATGCCTTTTTACATTTCTAGTTCCAGACCTTGTCACCATGGAAGAAGGGGATATAATCAAAACAATCAGATTCTATAGGCAAAATAAAGCCAGATCTTCTGCCTCATAATAGGAACTGCACAACAATAACACCAAGAGTCTAAAATCCTGACTGGACCCAATTTGGTGGCCACAGGCTTTTTCCAATACACTGTTGCAGTATCTGGGGGAATGTCACAACCAGCTTTAAGTGGTGTGCTACAAGGTGCCCTTCCTACAATGATGAACACATCAACAGCTTCATACACTTAACACAATATGAGCACTTTGGCAATGTGAAGAGAGACTACTATGCCTGGTGTTGACTACCACATGTGGTTACAGCAATTCCAGCAGCACATACTGACTTGGTGTCAACATTCAACAATAAACAAGTCCAATGCAATCTTCAAACCTTCCATTCCATCATGGTGCAAGTTGTATCAGTACAAGATATCTACACCCAAAGTCTGTGTGTGTCTTCCACAGGATCAACCCATGTTCCCTTTGTACTTCGCAACAGCAGCATATAACTGTAAATGTCACAACGTTGAAATGTCCAAATGAAGATGACATGGTGAAGGATCTTAACACAGATCAAAATTTAAAAAATCTTCAACTACATTCCACATTAGACACATTAAAAATGAGTACTTCTGATGACACATATTCTAAGAACAATCAAAAACATTGTAAATGAACCCAGTAGTCAATGTGTCAACACTTTGATCAACAAACATCTTTGGCCTGAATTTCATCAACTTGCCCTTTCTGAAAAATGTCCAGCAGAGTGTTCTCATCATGATATTAAAAGTTGGTTTAACCTTAATATCATAATATGTAAAAGTATACTTACACTCAGGTGCAGAAGTTGTCTATAACATCTTGACGTAAGTCAATTCTTCCTCTTCACCACTATCATCTTCATTTGGCATTTCAACATCCTCATCCGGTAGCTCTTCATGGTTTCCATCCTCTGCGATGTAGGGGATGATCCGTTGCAGGGCTAAGTTGTGCAACTTGCTGCAGGCCATGGTGATTTACCACACATTATCGGGTGAGTAGAGGATGGCTCCACCAGTCTTGTCCAGACAGCAAAATCTGGCCTTTAGGAGCCCAAAAGCACGCTCCACTGGCCTCCATGTTTACCCATGCACCTCACCGCAGCAGACTTCCCCTGGCGTTGTTGAATTACTCAGCAGTGTCAAAAACCATGGTCGATTAGGATAAGCTGTGACTCCTAAATGGAAAAAAAAGAATAGAGCCAAAATATCTAACACAATTTAAAATTATTCAACTTGATATTACCCAAACAATATCATGTCAAATTGTATTTACTAACAAGCCAGGCCTTCTCAGGTCCAAGTTGTGACATTTGCAGGGGTATGCTGCTGTTCTGTAGTATAAAGGAATCATGGGTTGATCCAGGGCAACACACATACTTGTGATTTACAAATCAGGTAAGCAGACAACTTGCACATTGATTGAATGGAAGTTCTTCTGATTCCGGTAGCCTTGTTCCCTGGCATGTGGTGGCACTAAGGCAGTATGTGTGCCATCAATTGATCCAACCACATGTGGTAGGCAACCCAACCATTAAAATCGCCCTTTACATTCGCAAAATCCTCATGTCATGGAGACTGATTGAAGCAATGTCTCAACATTGAAGAAAGAACTTCTTGTAGCACACCACTGAAAGTTGGTTGTGATATTCCACAAGATATTGCCACAGTGTATTGGAATGATCCTGTAGCCACAAATGTAGTACTGTCATGAGTTTGACGATTGGTGTAATAGATGCGGGATTTCTTTTGTGAGGGAGAAGATCTGGCTCCAGTTGATGACATAAATCTAGTATTGTTTGCCTACTCAATCTGAATTGTTTGATAATATGCTGTTCTTCCATGGTGGCAAGGTCTGGAAATAGTCGGAAGACCTGAGGCTGTCATGTCCTCACTCTCCCTGGGTTCATATGTCTGCATAAATCAATTGTAACATTTTAAAACATTAACAAATTTGTTTTTAGATAGATGACACAAATGTCATGCTTTGCAAAAAAGATAAATGGGGGCAGATTTACGAGGAAGTGCCGCAGCACGGCAACCCAAGCCCTTTGGCTGCGCCACGCTGCGGCACTTCCAAAACTCAGGAATGCGACATATTTACAATAATATGTCGCATTCCTTTCCTCTCCCCTGCGCTGGCGCACAAACAGCTGCCATGCGCCGGCGCAGGCACCCTTGCACCATAGTGCAAGGATGCCTGCGTCATGGGGAGATTGTTTTTGTGCAGGAAGGAGCACCTTCCTGAACAAAAACCATCACTACAGGCATTTTCCTCTTTCTATGTGTGCTGCAGAATGCAGCACGCATTGAAAGAGGAAAAAACGAGGAGAAATGAAAAATTTCTCCTCATTGCGCCTCCCTACGCCTCCCCTGGGGAGGCGTAGCATTCAGACGCATTTCCAGATTTATGATTCCTCGTAAATCTGGAAATGTGTCTAGTTCCATGGGTGTTGCTTGGGAACACCTACAGCAACACTCCATGGAACGCCCTTTCACGCAAAGTGCTGCGTGTAAAGGGGCCATATTTACAAGGATAGGAAAAGTCACACAGGGTGGCTTTTCCTGCCTTGTAAATATGGAGCACTAAAATACGCCACCAGTACGTAACAAAAAGTGACGTACTGGTGGCGCAGGGGGCTTGTAAATCTGCCCCATGGTTTCTTAATGTATCTTAACACAACATGTAAAATTGGTTTATTTTTAACAATAATCTTTATGTCTATTGATTTAAAAATATTGTGTAAATAATACATTTTGAATGTATTATTTGCACATAATAATAAAAAATTATAATCAAATACTGTCAACGGAAGTGTAAACAACATCCCACAACTATTGCCTTAAACCACAGGAACGCACTAGATCTAAATGTATTTTTTCAGATTTTTCAGTAGCATTAGCATTTTGTATATGTAAACAAAATAGCCAGCAGTTTTAATGGTGGTGACGCACTAAACATTCACATAACACTTTTTGACCATCTAAAATGGCGGTCGCCTGGCCTTGCTATCAGGACATTTGGAATTAGTCAACCATGGCAGAAGTTTACCGCCTAGTGGGTGTGAAACTCCACGACGGGACCAGCCATAGGCTAACATGTGTGAAAGCAACATACGAGAGCCAATGGATGTGTCTGTCGCCGTTGACGATCGCGTACGTGTATGTGGAGTTTCAAAAAAACTCACTTGCCTCCTAACACTGCAGCCAAAAAGACCTCCTCAACTTTTGCTGCTGTTTCCGACCGCTGGGAGCCACAATGCCAGAAAGAGCAGGTGACAGGGCCCCAGCCTTCTCACCAGAGGAGCTGGGGTTGCTGCCATCTGAGGTTCTGTCCCTGTACAGTCAGCTCCATGACTCACCAGAGAAACAGGTACATGTTTAAAATGCATTTGTAAATCTATCTAACTGTATTATTTAATACAAAGGCTAGAATGTCCCTTTGAGTTCCTGAGTGAAGTGTAGTGATTGAAGTGAAGTGTCATTTATTTTTTACATTACATAAGGAAATGATGATGTGAATTTGTATGCATTTTATGATTAGAGAAAACAACAATATTAGTATGTGGTCTGTGTTTTAAGACCTATATATCATTTGGTGTGTATTTTGAGATATATATATGTATATGTATGTATTTCATGTGAAATATAGACATTTTACATCATGTAAATATAGAAAAAGCATTATATCTTGTTTACAATTGTCCTTATATATAATTTTTTACACACCAAATTAAAAAGATATTTGCTATGTGTATTATCTCACATATCACTCAGCCTAGATCAGGTGTTGTCGTGTAGTTCCTATAAACCTATTTAGGATCTGCGCGTTCAGACAACATAGACTGTAGGATTGGTGTCCAGACCAATTCCAGACACCCCCACCGAGTATGTTCGCCTGTATACCAGCTAGCTCACAGTGCCACTAGAAACCCCTCTTACCAAGGAGAGAATAGTTCTTGGCAACTATCAAACATGACAACTCTGTCCCATCAGCGATCGTGAAAACAGTACAGTACTTTTCGCTCAGTCCCTCGTGCTCACTTTGTCTCAGAGAGCTACACAGAATAAACAGTGGGGACGTTTTCAATAAGTATTTATTGTACCAGCATCATTCTAGTGTAAAATAGGTGTGCTGAGACAACCATAAGACAGAAACAGATATAAATGATTATAAGCACCAACAGAGTAAAAGGATGGTAGATTCCTACCATAGTGCAAAAAAAATTAATACAGGCAGGTATAAAAATACATGAGAGTAATAATGCGTACTCCTACGAAGCGACCCTAAATATATGTACCTAAGTGTACCTAGCATGTATGTAGGTGTGGAGCCAAGAATCCCTCTAGGATAAAGTCAACCCCATTACCTGAAGTCAGAGACTGTAGGACCCCGTCTTGGTCTCGAGTTGGACACCCCTTGAGGGATGTCAGGCCACTGCAAGCTGGAGTGTCTGCATGCAGGAGCCTCAGCGTCTTGCTTCAGTGTGTCAGCATGGAAGTCCTTTTTCTCCTCTCCCTGCCTCAGCAAAGATATGGTGTTTATATACCCAAAGTGGTACCCTCAAGCGATCTACCTTGCTGTGTCATTTCGGACTAGGATGATGGAAGGAATGACCCTTATACATAGTTATTATGCAGGAGATGGTAGTCCTGCTGAGATTCCAAGAATCCTCATGCATAATGAATGAGGCTAGTTTTCGGAGAAAACCCCATGTCTTGTAAGCAGTACCATAACTAGGTAAAAGGTCAGTACCAAGAAACGTTATGTAGTGTAATGGCAGGGGAAATATAGGTGAAAGGTTTGGTTACTAACTGAGCCTATATTGGGGTACCTGTATGAAACATAACACCCACTCCTCATCCGACTGGACTGTTGTATTCCTCTTAGGGTATCCGTATATAGGTTTTCCTGTATCATGTCCTTATATAGGCACATTTCGCCATGCCCTTATATAGGCATAAAATCCCAGTCCTTATTTAGGCATTAAACCGTGCACTCCAAATACAGACATGGTCTCCGACATCCGTCCACCCTAACGTCACAACGAGTTCTTGAAGAACAGACCCTTAGGCTTCGGGAGTTTCCCTAGCACAGGACTATTGATTTCTTCAAGGACTCATCTATTATGCATGAACCGTTATACCTTAGTGGTTCATTCATGACGTCTTCCGCTGTCCGATTCACGTCAATGCTAACATTCTGAGGTACCTTTCAGGTATAAATATACCTTCCCTAGCCCTTGTAAACTAGAGGAGACCTCGACTTCAGAGGAGCCCGTTTCCCGGCCTGGCGCACTGAGAAGACGCTGTCATCCCTGCACGCAGAGAGTCCAGCTTCCAGTGATCTGACTTCCCTCGCAGGGTGTTGGAGTTCGAGTCTGGCAAGAGATTCCTACCTCTCTCATTCTTAAGGTATGGGGCTGACCTGAACCTAGAGGGACTCTTGGCATACTAAGCATACTAGACTTAACATACTCTTAGTATACCATAGTAAGGAATACTTCACCTACTTCATACCTCTCCCTACACCTAGGTTAGGTTAGGTACATTGGGGTAGAACTAGCTTAGAAACGCATCGTATGAGTACTCGCATTTTTTAGTCTGTGTTATTTATGTAAATGAATATCTACTAAAGATCATGCTAGCGCAGTATTATTTATTCCTACTGCTTACACTGTACATTATTTATCTTGCATACTGTCTTGTGATCGTAACAGCACATTTAACTTACACGAGAAACAAGACTGTTCAATAAATCTTTTATTGAAACGCCTGTCTATTCTTTCTGTGTAACTTTGAAGAAAACTAAGTATGCACGATTGAGCTGAGTGAAATAGTTATCTATTGTTTCCATGACTCTGGGACACGTTCTGATTCTAAAGGGAAACAAAGTTGTCATGTTTTGCGGCTGCCAGAAACTACTCCCTTCTTGTTTGTCAAGGAGTTTCTAGTGGCCTCTGAGCTAGCTGGCACAAGTAATTAAGTTTAATATACTCGATAGGGACATACTGACCTTAGTCCTATGTCAAACCTATAGGGGATATTATTCCAATGCGCAGAGCCTATTAGGGAAATAGGAGCTACACTACAGGACGACATACTAAAAAGTCTAAATGTACTTCTAGAATACGCAAACAACTAATAAGTCCAAAAAATAATGCGTAAAAAATGCTAAAATTGTAGCATAAGCGATAGAAATCTTATTAAAATAGCACGTACAATGCTAAAATTGTAGCATAAGCGGTAGAAGTCTAGTAAAATATGTTCATATATATCTAAAAGCCACGCTGTTCAGCAAAAGTCTGTCTTGTTTAAAAATTCCAGATTTAGTTGTTTTGGAAAAAGCCAAATTTTTCCAAGCACACAATGAGCCAAATGTTTATGTGTCCTGGCTGGGAGACGCAACATCACTGTTGCTTGCCATCGCAGACGACGGTCCCTGCAACACCTCACAGATCAGGTCAATCGAGCACAGATGATCTGTATTGCCCACAGCCGATGCTGGGGAAACCTGTGTGACATCCAAGGCCTGAGTGTTTGTAGAGGAGCCGGTCTCCGTTCCAACAGGAGTTGAAGCGTCCTGAGGTGGCTCTAAGAATGCAGACATCAACATGGGAATACGCTGAGAACACAGCAGTACATGGGCCGTTATCGGGTCCAAGAAAGCATCCACGTGCGGTGGCGCAACCGATGTAAGTGTTCGACAGAGATCCAACACGCATTCTTGTCCGCAGAACAGGCATCGGAGGACAGGCAAAACACAGTCAATCCAGACTGGTCGAAACAATAGGAACCAAGACTTGCTTAGTTCTCGAAGGCGAGGCGTGCCCAGATGGAGTAACATGCGATCACGGTATTGGCGCTCCAAGAGCATTTTTTCCATCTCCTTGGTGACTGGGATGTCCATTGCGTAGTAGAAAAATTACAATCAGGATTCCTGCTATTAGGAGCAGGGCTAGCGGAAGTCCTCCAAAAATGCTTCCGAATACGGAGTGTATGAAGGCTGGAATCCCTCCGAAGACTGTCCGAAAGGTGCTTAACAGTCCAGCACCTATGGTCTTAAAAAGGTGTCCTATACCTGTTGTATCAGACATGTTAAAGATACATTGTACCATTTCTGTGAAATGGAAAGGGCAGTCTGTTCGTACAAGTGCCTGTATCTCAGCTGAGGACCTTGCGACCTGAAGATCAAATGTCTCTCGGGCAGAGGTTAAGGGCACGGTTTTCTGTTAAAGCATGGCTTTCATTCGGCTCAGAGTATCAAACCGTATAAAGGAAACATTCAACGAAGGCCATAACGGTGCCTTCCTGACTGTGTGGATCTGTGGAAGTAATACTTGCATACAACAAGTAACCCTGGAGTTTAGAGTGACAAGATATGCGATGCCCGGAAGCATCCCACAACAACCTTGATCATTCAGCATCAAGTAACTCCCATTTGAGAGCAACTTGAACACCGGATTAATCACGGCAGCCAGGGACCTTTTCAAATGACAGGATAAGTTTGCAACTGAACCGTTACAGGCCCCGTGAAGCATGATATCCTGGCATATGAGAGAACCACTTAAAGAGTTCTCGCAGTCAGTACTGCTGAGAAATACTTCCATGCCTCCACTCCTGCATCGAAATCTATACAGCAATTCCCAAGATTCCTTAATGAATTCCTTACCCATTGCTTCATATCTGACTGCCTGTTGTTGTTCTAGGCAATACTGGAACTGGAAAGTTGTGACCGGTAACGTAATATGGTCATGAATTAACCATTCTGTGGATGGTGACTCTGCCACAGTGAAAGGTAATTGTTCTAGTTTTTCAATACGCAACATTGTATATTTTGCTCCCCTTTGTGCCATTGTTATCTGCTTCTTAGTTAGATGTGCGCAGAGAACAGGGACATGCTGTTGATAATTCGCCAAGGCACATAATCCGAACACAATGATTGTAGCGTCCAGCTTAACAACATAATAGAACGATGCTGAGACTGTCCCTGCTGTAGTATGGACAACACCTGTTCTAGTATATCTATAGCAGAAGATACAATGTTGCCCAGTGTTGCAAAGTCATCCTGTGCCCTGGGCACCCCCCAACTTTTTGCTGAATTGTACTGGTGGTAACTGACTCTGACTGACCCTGGGCTTTGCCTAACCAGGCCCAGGGCCAGTGCTATGCTGAAAACACTTAGATACAGTTAAAACACCTACATATTCTAGGGTACACTATGGGTTGGGGTACCCCTGTGATTGGCATGACCTACCCTATAAGCCCCTAGTATATAATAGGGCAGGGGAATTGAAACTACCTATCAGTCACCAGTATGTAGTAGGGCATGGCAGTTTAGAGGCCAGCAGCTTTCTGCACTTGCATGTGTGCACTGCTGAGGCCTGAGGTCAGTTTTAAAAGCAGCCCTGGGTGCCATGACTGCTTTTAAAAAGTAAATTGTGCCCAAACTCGACTTTGGTGTTTGGGGCACTTAAAAATGGATAACCTACAATGTTATGGCATATTAGGGACCCCCAGGGTCTCCCCTAGGTGTCACAGGGGTGGGGGGTCAGGTATCTATAAGGTAGACCCTTGTAAAATGAGTTTTATATGCCCTGGGTTAAGTGAAATTTTACATTTCACTCCCACATTGTGGTACAGTGCTGCCCAAATTCGACTTTGCTGCTAGGAGCACTGTGAAGGGAGGATCTGCAATATTTTTACAGATTCAGAACCCCTAAAGTCTCCCCTAGTAGTCCTATGGGGTGGGGGTCCTGTAGATATATGCAAAGTACTTATAAAATATGTTTTTGTAAGTCTTGGTGCTGGAAAAATGGCCCAAGTCATTTTTCCCATTGCAAATCCCTGTTACATAGGTTAACATGGTAGAAAGTTATTAACTAATAACTCTTGATAGGAGAGGGCTGGAGGTGCCATTCAAAGACTTCTCTGAATGGTATTAATAAATTCAACAATATGATATTGTTGAATTTCTCCTACAGTGTACATACAAGAAGTTATAAGACTTCTTGTTTGTAAATCCAGATTCAGCCTTCCAGTAATCTGCCCTGATTGGTCAGAGTTAAGTGGATTAGCCAGGCTGCCTTGAAGAGGTGATAAAGAGCCCCTGGGGTTATCCAGCTCTGTTGGCAGGGCAGTGTGCTGTTCCAAAGGAATGCCAGGCCAGGGGGAGGAGTCGTAACCTATGTTCCTCAAAGAGGAGAGCAGAGACCAGTGTCATTTACAATTCTGAACTTTCAACCTTAGGCAGATGGTAGGATTAGGGAAGGTATGAGCAGATGCAGGGGGAAGAGTCTAAGTAAATTAGCCATCCTAGGGGTGTGTTTAGCCAGCTCTTGCCTCCTTGCTGGAAAATCTGCCATTATGGATTTGGAAGATTTGATGCACTCTGGGACAAAATAATGCCACACTCCACCGGAAGTGGTCATATCTTTGAGGAGTTACCCTGCTCCCATTGGTCAGGAGTGACCTCCTGTCTGACCCAGGGAACTTGGAATAAGTATCTGAGAGGGGCAGAGCCCTCCAGATCTGCTGCTTGAAACTTACTGACGCAAGACATTGCCAAGCTGAGAAGTTTTGCTGTGCAAAGATTTCTAAGGCCTGACCTCTGAAGACTGCACCATCTGAAACTACAGCCCTGTGGATTATCTTGCTGAAAAGGAACTAAAGAGTGGACTCCCTGAAAGCTACAGGTTAAAAGAGCTCATCTGGAACATCACCAACTAAATCTGCACCTTGGAGAACTACCAGTGGATTTGTAAGGGTGATGTCCAAGTGGATTGTGGACCATCTTGGAGCTTCCAGACCCTTGGAGTGAGTTTGAGACACTTTGGGACCCTTTGAGGAACTTCAGGAAGAAGTTCAAGAAGTTTGGAGAACTTTGGAGGAACTTTGAAAAAAAGCTCCATAGAGGGACCGAGTCAACCAGGTCAGCCAAGCCGCCTGCCTTCAACCGCGAGCCGGCCAAGCCACCCAGGTTCGTCCCGCTAAAAGCTCCATCGGTCCAACCCTCACCGGATCCGGCTACATGAAGAGCATCGAGAGACCCCGCGAGAAAAAGCTCCAGAAAAGTTTCTAAGTCCGCTCGTAGAAAAAGTGACCGGGAGCAACCGCGAGAGCCAAGCCGCCTGCCTTCCATCGCGTATCGGCCTGGGCTCCTGGGTTGCCCCGCTGAAGCGCTAAAGAAAAAGTTTCTAAGCCCGCTCCAGGGAAGTTGACCGGGAGCTCGTCGAAAGGCAATCCGGTAAACCCTCACCGGATCCGGACTGGCTGGGAGCTTCGAGGGACCTCGGGGAGAAAAGCTCCAGAAAAGTTTCTAAGTGTGAAGGTAGAAACTGAGACCGGGGCCTGCCGTGAGCTGTAGCCACCCAGGGCTCCATCGCAGTCGGCCTGAAACTTTGACTTTGACCCGGTCTATCGCGAGCAGGTATCCCAATATGGTGCTATAATCTTCTATGTGCTATATTTTGCTAAATCTTTGAAAATTCATATCTCCGGTTCCCTACATTGGATTTTTGTCGTTTTGGTGTCATTTTAAAGATGCAAATATTTCCTATTTTTATAAATTGGTGTTGGATTTGTATTATGTGTTGTGTCTTAATTATTTACTGAATTGGTGTTTTTAAATGCTTTACATACTTGTCTTTGAAGTTAAGCCTGTCTGCTCGCAGCCACGTTACCAAGGGTTGAGCATGGGAATAATTTTATAAGACCTTTGCTGAGTCCTATCATGTGTTAGTGGCCATATTGCCAGTGGCAGACCTACATTTGCCCCTACCAATAATCCACTTTCCAACACCCAGTGAATAAATCCTGGATGTTAATGTGGTCATACCATTGTCAACCACAGCTAAAGCCTTTTCTAGGTTAATCCTATCAATTTCACAAAGTCTCTCCACAGCCTCTTGTTGAGAGATTTTCCAGATTTTATTATAAACAGCGTTTAAGAAACGTTTCTGACGTGGCTTTCGTGGACCCAATAAAAATCCCTTAAATCCACCTCATCTGATTGTAAGGATAAGTGTTGTTTCACCTGGGTCAGTGTCGAGGATTTTAGCCAAGCGAGGCATAGCTTCCCAACACAGTATGATGTCACCACCCCTGGATGTTCTCGCTGTACATAGCGTTGGTCAAGCCTATGGATACTAAACCCTTCGGTGGTACCTTTGAATCTTGTTTGACATCTCTTTGTGTCTGTAGGTCAAACTAACCATCCCTTCCAATTGGGGTCTGATAAATTATATGGAACTGAATGTATTATGTCATCTACTGTAACCCCACCATGTGTTGTAAAGTTTTGCCACCCCTCAAAGTGTGATAGTGAGGGAATCCGAGGTGTGTTAAAGTCTTTGTTCTTGGCTATTCCAAGACATGAAGTCTGTTGCATAATGTCGTTCAGAAATATTATCTGCTGTGGAATGAGGCATGCTCGAAATAGTGCTTCTGTTCCCTGAACTTGCCATTCCTTTGATCCCCAGACTGATTTTATGTCTATAGTGTCCTTCCATAAGTCGAAACCCTGTTCAGACAGTTGGGAAATAAAGGATGCAGAATAAATCTGTTTGGTGTTTGTTAGCATATTTTTCTGTGCAGTTGTAGGTGCAACCTTATAGTAAAATGAGGTCAGGTCAGAAGTGTTAAACCCTAAAAAATTAGAAAACTTCTGTGTGAACGTACGTGAACTACCTTTCAGTGGTGTTGGGCAATGTTCCCATTGGTGGTATCTAAAAACATTACGTGGGATACTGGATTTATGCAAAAAGTGATGACGATAATGTTGGTAACAGTACCTTGTATCTTAATCAGTTGTGTCCTCTGACATTTCAATGCTTGAAAATGCAGCGGATTGTTCTAAATCAGACAACATATTATTTCCAGTTTCAAAATC
Source organism: Calotriton arnoldi (assembly GCA_963921515.1). Taxonomy (NCBI): domain Eukaryota; kingdom Metazoa; phylum Chordata; class Amphibia; order Caudata; family Salamandridae; genus Calotriton; species Calotriton arnoldi. The sequence goes on along the minus strand of CAWUFW010000581.1, from coordinate 3,672,466 downwards.
CCAATCGGAGGAAAATGTACTGGAGGTTATGATATCATTTAAAGAAATTTTAAATACATGAGGTATTTTCAAAAGTTCAGTGGGGCCAAATACATCATATGAAACTCTGTCCCAAACTATACCATCAGGAATTGGAACAGCTGTAATGTTCACATAAGAAAGGTCTCTCTGTTCACGATGAGATGATGTATGAGGTTTAAGGACCAAGTTCACATTTGATACTGCAGAGTGTTCTGGGAGATAGTTTCCATTCGTGAGTAAGCAAAAGACAGTTACTAGGCCAATCCAGAATAGAAAAAAAACAATATTCCAGTTATTATCCAGAGCTGTAGGGAAGGAGATACTAAGTAAGTCTTCTTCAGAAAAATGTAGAATTCATGAAGTTGTTGTTTATGGGAAACTTGAGATGGCGTTGTTTCATGTTCACTGGGATTCAGAGAGAAGGTATCTTAATCAATGAAGTAGCCAGATGCAGTTCGATCTATTTTTGGTAGCTCAGCAGGTTTTGTTGAACTGGCAGACGTCTCTTGTAGAGGCATATTTATGTAGATATTGGTGGTAGGCCAAATTGATATTTGTCTTTCATTTGTGTTTTGACGTTCTATTTCAACAGGAACGAGTTCCATTTCATTGTTGGAATGTCCATTATTTTGTATTGGTGACTCTTCAAATGTTATGAGTCTTTCCGTCTGAACTTCCTGTATGGTAGCGAGAGGAGAGCGTCGGCTACCCAGGATCCCACGAGGCCTACTATTCAGTATCGGCCACATAGTGTGGTTTGATCAGATCGATGGAGACAAATCTCTTTTCTTTTTTGCCGGCAAGAGGCGGAAGAAGTACTGTTCTTGCTCCTTCGACAGCCAGGACAGGTACAGGCTTTCTGTATGATGGCCCAAATTCTTTCTTGTCCACAATCTTTTCTCGGACCAGATCCCCGACTTTAGGGATCCAGGCAGGTCTTGCTGTGACTGATTTGACTTCCCCAGTGGCGGTGCGTTTTACTTGCACGTTGCTTTGTAGTGCCCGGAATTTACTGAGATCCTGTAAAACAGCCAAACGTTTATTGATGTCAAATGGTTTTTCATCCGCCACTGTGCTTTCATAGTCGAGATCAGGTACCCACATTCTCGTCCCAAATAGGACTTCGTAAGGAGTGACACCTCCTAGGGAACTTCTTGGCATATTGTTGAGAGCCCTCTGGACCCCATATAAGTGATTGATCCAACTACCACCGAACCTAATACCCTTGCTGTTAAAGATTCCTTCAAGTCCCGGTTTTTCCTCTCCATGACCGAATTTCCCTTGGGTTGGTACGGAGAGGCATACCGCAGTGCAACACCCAAACTTCCCATAGCTTCCTTGTAAGCCCTAGAGCTAAACGCGGGCCACGGTCAGAATGTAATGTGCTAACTGCGTATGTCCCTATGAAGACTTGCAAATCTTTTATAACCATTCGAGCGTCAGCCGAGCGCTGAGGCCAAACCCACAGGAATCTAGAGCATGAATCCACTGCCACCAAGATATACTTGTAAGCCCCATCTGATTGTAGGGGGCTGCAGTGGTTCAAATAGACACAAGCGAGTGGTCTGTCTGATAACAATAGTGGTGTCTGCGCTGGACGTGCTACGGTGGAACCCTTCATTTGCTGACAGATGTCGCACTTTAAGACAAAATGTTTTGTCTGTTTAGTTAATCCTGGCCACCAATAGCGTTGCTTCAGCAATGAAACTGTGGCGGTAATTCCTGCGTGTGCAGAACCTAGACCCTCGTGTGCAGCTAGAATTAAGCCTAACCTGCGATCCATGTTTGGTATTACTCTATACCCCACTCCTGGAATTTGAGCATACGGAATGTTATTTGCATCTAAATGTAGGAGTACTTGAGTGGAAAACCTTTCGATAAGCCTGTGCTATTTTTGCGTGAAGCAATGACAGCTATCATTCCGTCTATTCTCATTCTAGAATGAGTAATTGCAGCTACAGCAACAGTTTGTACTGCCCCTTTTGTGGCTTCATCAGCCAATGAATTCCCTTCAACATGAACGCTATCACGTTGATGACTCACCGTGTGTATCACGTGAGCTCTTGGTAGTTCGTTTTTCAACTCAGCTACCTGTTTCCATAGCGATTTATGTTTAATTGTGCAACCTTTTGAGTCTTTAAACCCATTCTGACCCCAGAAGTGAAGATATTCATTTTACGACTGGACACAGTAAAATGAATCGCACAGATCAGTGTGGGGAATTCTCGATCCGTATTTATTAGTGCCAGTAACAGGGATTTTAACTCTGCCAGCTGTGCCGTGCAGTCTCCTAGAGACTGTGTCTTCGTACTGCTAGGATGCAACTTGCCGTCCTGCATACGACCCTTCACAATCGCAAATGCGGCGCTGTATTGTTGTTTACTTCCTATGGCCGGCTGAGCAGACCCGTCAGTGTAAATAATATATTCATACTGATCTAGAGGCATTATTTCATTTGGGAGAGGATATTCTTGTTCATATTGCAGGAATGCTTGCGTTTTAAGTGTAGAGTCAAATTTGTAATCTACATCTGTTGCAGTTAGAGAATTAGCCCATTGTATCCAGCTTGGATGCAAAGCCTCAGCACTTGGAACGCTTGCTTTTGTGACAGCCTCTAAGGCCGGTACTAGAGTTACGACAATTATTCGTTTCCCCTGAGCCAGTGCTCTATCCCTCACTACAGCGGTCTGTACTGCTCTCAGAATTTTTTCTGTAGAAGCAAAACGCATTTCAGCGTTTGTGTACAAGTGTGATTTGTATGCTATGGGTACTGTTTCTCCTTCATTGAAGGTTAGGTAAGTGTACCCAGATTGACCCGCTATAACACGGATCACCAAATTTGTGGTATTTACACATGTGTGTTGGTGTCTGGAAGCTATCATGTCAGCTTGTAGGGAACGAAGGATATCTGTGTGTTCCTGGGTCCAATGCCTAATTGAAAAATCAGGTCTTATTAGTTTGTAGAAAGGTTTTACTTTTTCTGCGTAATCTAAAATGCATGTTCTGCCAAAATTTAGGAATCCCAATATGGATTGTAAGTTTTTCAACGATTTAGGAGGTTGGAGCAGCGCACATTTTTCTAAAAAATTAGCTGCCAGGCTTTTTCCTTCACTTGAAAGCTCATATCCCAAAAATAGGACATTGAGGTGGGCTATTTTCGATTTTTTGAAATTTAATTTGTAGCCCTCAGAGGCGAACCCCCAAATTATGTTGCTCACCCTGGTCAAGTGATCCATTAAATCATCATCCGTCAGATAAATATCATCTACGTAGGACAATGCCTCTTCGTCCAAATTCTGAGGTAACTCTGTTACCCTAGCTGAGAACAACCCAGGGCTATTCTTATACCCTTGGGGGAGTCAACAGAGTTGACGCTGAGAACTAAGCGCTGAGAATGCTGTCAAATATCTGTTTTCAGGCGCTATATTTTAGCAGAAAAATCCATTTGAGATATCTAATGTTGTTTTGTATTTTTTCCGCACAATGTTATTCATTAATGCGGCACTGTGTGCATTCTGTACTGCAAATGTTTTAGTGCATGTGTTCAGATGTCTGTAGTCTAAAACTAGACGATATGACTTATCGGGTTTCATTACAGGAAACAAAGGACTATTCATTGAAGAGGCGCAAGTTTCAATTACACCATGGTATTCAAGTTGATCTAAGATCTCCCTGACCTGTTTTTTTGCTTTATTGCTTTATTGGGTACTGTCTTTGTGGAGCTGGAGTAGTTTTTACTGGGATTAATTACATGGTGAGGTGACTCAGCATCCCACCCAACATGGTTGCGATATAATGCTGGAGCAAGTGCTACCGCCCACTCCTGCGCGTATGAATGTTTTAAGTATACTGGAACGAGGTCAGAGAAAGCCGGAAAAATTACTGTTTCTCCCTTTGGGCACTCCATAACAATTTCAGGCGGCCAATCTCTTTCAGCCAAAAGGATGTCATATCCATATGTCAGGTTCTCCCAAAAGAGACCTTTAATTTTTCTGGGTTTGTCCCCCTCCATTTGGAGTGTTATTTCATGTAACCTATGTGGGACACACCCTCGTATCAGGTGTCTCCACCATGATATGTTCATTCAACTCCACTGGCACCAGAAATTCAATCAGGGTCTGGCGAGCTATTGTTACTTCTGCTGCACTGTCTAGCATCGTCAGAGCCCATTCCCCATTCAGAAGTTGAGTCCTCAGAATTTGGGGCATGTCTAACTTTAAGACCTGCTACCTTCTTCTTTTTAAATTGAGGTTTTGATTTTGGTTTCTCATCTTTTTTGGAAGTATAGTCTGAAGCGCGTTGCGTGTCTCTGGACTTTGTACACTTTCTTGTCTGTGTTCTGACCGTCTTCCCTCTCTGAGTTTTTTGATGAACACTGAAAGGAACAAGAGGAACGTGTATCAGTATCCTGATAACTGTCAGGTTTTTTAATGTTATCACGATTCCTAAGGTTGTACCTCCTTTCGGAGGGTTCCTGTTGAGGAGACCTACCTCTGGATTGTGACCTATTGTCTCTATTCTTTTGCTTTTTATTATTATTATCCCATATCTTCTTGGAAGAATCAGGTGCTTGCTTGGTGTTTTCTTTTTCAGGACCACCCATGAGTTGAGGTTTTGTTGCTCTAGCTCCCAAACTATCTCTACCTAATTCAGCATAGGTATCTACGATAATTTTAGTTAATTCACGCTCCTGTTGTAAAGGAGTGAAATCCCTCAGGTGTTGGGGTATTGCCACTGCTTCTGCTTTTATGTTTTCTAATATAATAGTTGATACCTGGGCAAAATTTCCTAACAATTTCATCCCTAAGTTCAGAGCAGGTTCTGCTCCATACTCATTCTGTATTTGTCTTAATACATTTGGTATTACTGCTATTGAAGGTATACCATGAGTTCTGGTAGATATGGCAGTGAAAACTGTACCTCAAGAGGTACAATACTCTATCTGGGGAGCTGTCCCCATTGGCAAGCAGATTGTTAGCATCCTGTGCTTTTCTTGTGTGGAAATACTGCCTCTAACTGTGTTATTTTTTGAGCTATCCAGAATGGTATTAGCTCACGTTTAGTGGGCATTTTACCCATAACTGTGTATAGCGTTTGTGGTGTTATTTTAATGGTAGATCCCTGGATTTGTCCTGCTGGTGTACCCCTTGCTGGCTGAAGTGTGAGTGTTCTCATCACGAACTGTGTCAGGTTTCTGTAAAGTTTTATTATTTCTTTATGAAGTGGACATAAGTCTGCTACTGGCATTGTGTCAATGTCTGGATGTGGTGTGCTAGCCGCTAGGACTGGTCAAGTTGCTCCATCTCTTCAGAGCGGACCGAGTCTCACTTCCTCTTTTGTGTGTGGGAGGGCGCCTTTAAACCAGTTTTTGTGCTTCTGGTAGGTGAGCGGAATTTCAATGTCCTCATACGGACAGCATTCATCTGGTGTTTCATCTTCAGTGTAAGAATGAAATGTATTTGTGCGTGCATCTGCTTGTGGGAATTTAACCCATGAATAGAATACCTCTGTTCTATATGATTTGTGTGCCTCAATCACAAATGTTACTGTCCCACCCCTAGCTGTGACTCCATATTCTGCTAGTTTTAAAGTAAGGGCAGTTCCGACATTTTCTGAAATGTTTATTTCACCTTCTTGTTCTTTCTCCCTTGCTGCAGTCGCAAATTGTGCAGGCGCAGCGGCGTCTTCGTCAGCCATTATTGAAAAAAGAGGAAGTTTCAAGGAAACTGAGATAAGGTTTTATGCACAATCGGGAACTGTTTGTCCTTCAAGCTTGATAAACCTACAGCCAATACATAGGATATGCCTACTCAGCTGTGGCGTATTGTTCCCTTCCTACTCCAGACGTCTCTGGGAAAAATGTGAGTAGGCATCTCTGAGAATAACACGACTGAACTACTGATTTGACAATTAAATAAGTACCAAACCAACGTTGGCGGCGCCATGTCATGTAGTTCCTATAAACCTATATAGGATCTGCACGTTTAGAAAATATAGACTGTGGGATTGGTGTCCAGACTGATTCCAGACACCCCCACCGAGTATGTTCGCCTGTATACCAGCTAGCTCACAGTGCCACTTGAAATCCCTCTTACCAAGGAGAGAATAGTTCTTGGCAACTATCGAACATGACAACTCTGTCCCATCAGGGATCGTGGAAACAGTACAGTACTTTTCGCTCAGTCACTCGTGCTCACTTTGTCTCAGAGAGATACACAGAATAAACAGTGGGGACGTTTTCAATAAGCATTTAGTGAACCAGCATCATTCTAGTGTAAAATAGGTGTGCTGAGACAACCATAAGACAAACAGATATAAATGATTATAAGCACCAACAGAGTGAAAGGATGGTAGATTCCTACCATAGTGATAAAACAATGAATACAGGCAGGTATAAAAATACATGACAGTAATAATGCATACTCCTACAATGCGAACCTAACTAGATGTACCTAAGTGTACCTAGCATGTATGTAGGTGTAGAGCCAAGAATCCCTTTAGGATAAAGTCAACCTCCTTACCTGATCTGAGAGACTGTGAGACCCCGTCTTGGTCTCGAGATGGACACCCCGCGAGGGATGTCAGACCACTGCGAGCTGGAGTGTCTGCATGCAGGAGCCTCAGCGTCTTGCGTCAGTGTGTCAGCATGGAAGTCCTTTTTCTCCTCTCCCTGCCTCAGCAAAGATATGGTATTTATATACCCAAAGTGGTACCCTCAGGTGATCTACCTTGCTGTGTCATGTCGGACTAGGATGACGGAAGGAATGACCCTTATACATAGTTATTATGCAGGAGATGGTAGTCCTGCTGAGATTCCAAGAATCCTCATGCATAATGAATGAGGCTAGTTTTCGGAGAAAACCCCACGTCCTGTAAGCAGTGCCATAACTAGGTAAAATGTCAGTACCAAGAACCGTTATGTAATGTAATGGCAGGGGAAATATAGGTGAAAGGTTTGGTTACTACCTGAGCCTATATTGGGGTACCTGTATGAAACATAACAGTGTCTCCCTCCTGTGCTTGGGAGTAGCTCCCAAACACCTTCAGAGTAGCTCACAGCCTTGCGTTATTTTTCAAATGAGCATGAGGTTATATTTTCATTTCAAAGTTAAGGGAAGGCGGTGTTCGCCGTGACATCATGATCAACAGGCTGCAGATAGCAGGGCCTGACAATGAGCAGTGCTCAGTCAGTTTTGTGGGCCAGGCTGGGCTCACAGAGGTGAACAACTGAAGCACTGAGGTATTGGACTTAGAAATCATTCCTTTTCAACTCTAAATTTTGAGTTGTGAAAAATATGATGCTTCTAAATGCTTTTAAATGGAAGAAAAATTAAATGGAGAGTTATAAATTACGCAAACAATTTAAATTTCACAGGCTTTCAGACACCCATACAAACCCCTTCATATGCACACATGTTCATACATCTCCAAAGAGCGCGCTCTCACTGACACACATGGCTGCCCTTTCATAGTGCCCTTAGTCATGGTATTTAGTTCAAACCATATTATCTGCCTCTATGGACATTAGTCTTCAAGTCAATATAGCTGGTCATGGGGGTGTCTGGTTACAATGCACAAGTTGTTTAGCCTTCAGTATTTCACAATGATATTCACTGATGAGAAGTAGCTCTCATTACAGAAAATGTTGGAGCCCCCTGGCCTAGATAATGTCACTTGCGTGGATAATTGAATTTAGGGAATGACAAGGGATAAGGGTAGTCAACAGGTACAACAAAAGTATTATTTGTTGTCATATTTTGGCAAAATGAAAGACATAAATATATTGTGTAGTATCTCTTGACTAACACTTGTGATTGATGTAGAAAACTTTTGATACATCAATATAGACAAACAAGTCACTAAACAATTCTTTTTTCTTTCATTTCTTGTATCCATACAGGTCAATGCCCATCAGAAAAAGGAGATATAGAAGGCCATCGCCAAGAAGGTGCGGACCCTGGGGGTCTACAAGCAGTGCAGCATTCACTGTCGTAAGAGGTGAGAGGACCTACTACGCTGGACCAAGAAGTCATAAGAAGTCCATCTCTGCAAGTCCTCCCAACGTGGGAAGCGCATGTGCCACATCCTGAACTCCCTAATGACCCGCATACTTGCCGTGGCCTATCGGACCTTGATGGGCAGTTGTGAGCCCAACAGCAGCATCAAGGGGTTGAGTTCTAGTGTGAGTTCAACATGATAAATAACAATTTTTTGTTACAGCAGCTAATTTTGCCATCAACAGAAAAAGAGTTGATGAAGGTGTAAGTTTTGAACAAGGTGTATGAAGATGTGTTTTGTCGATTACATTTTAGGAAAAGATACCATCTGATTTGTGTTCACTACAAAAGGACTGGTTTGAGCAGACACATGCCTGCCTAAACAACAAATACATATCAGGTAGTTTGATGTTATAAGGGACAGTTATACCAAACAGGCCACTAGTCTTTATTGTGTCAGGTGTGATGCTCTTTCACTATTGTGAATGATGTTACATTAGCCCTATTTCAGGTGACATAGCATAAAATGCTATTATGATACAGTGGGTGTCCCAAACATCACATTGGTAAGTTGGTTTCATACACAAACACGAATGAGCATGTGAGCCAACATGATTAATAACATCAGATTAAATGGCTACATTTTTTTATTCAAAACATATCCCAAATGTGTTTTAAATCAAAATGACTATTTAATTCATGTCAAAAGTGACAGATTTGCATGATGCCTTACTCCGTCACAAATGTGTGTGTAAGTAAGTCTATTTTTTGAAAAATAATTGTGATAGGCATACAATGTTTGGTACAGCACAGACAGGAATGTGTACACATTGGTGACAGAATACCACATACCCAAAGCCATTTTACAGTGTCCTTTGTTATGTCCAGATGATAAATCAATGATGAACAAAAATGGGACACTTAAAGGGTCTTTTGCTGATGGAATGTGCAGTCGCATATGTGATGGAGTATACTGTATGGAAAACTCAGTATCAGGCCCAAATCATGACTCATTTGGAAGATGTAGAAATGCATCAAGGTGTAATCTGTAGCATATTATGAATTGCATTTGAATGTTTGATGAAAAATTATATATGAATCTATGCATGTAATATTTACTGTGATGTTCTACCAATTTGTGTCTAAAGTAAAAGTCAGCTTATTATGTAAAACAATTTCACAATGGTAAAACAGACTTCAAATAGCCAGAGATATTTAGAAGTCAAATGTGAAAATGTTTTTGCTCTGTACTGAAGTGGATTAGAAATGTATCAATGCCTATGCATTTATGTATGCTGTAGAAGTAATTTGTCAATCCGCCATAAAATATTTTTCTTAATTTCTTCAACATCATAGGTATCTACATAGTGCATGAAAACAAAATTGATAAGCTATTTCAGTACAGAATCCATATAATATTTTTTGCTTTAGAAATATACTTTAGTTACTTGAAATAAGTGTTACAATTGTGAAATGCTCAAACAAAGGAAACTGGCTTTCAGATTATGCAAATAATGGTACAACATTGCAGGATTTCATGACACACATAAATTCATATTTTACTTTTTGTGAATTAAAACAATGTAGATTTGTGGGTCTGGTAAACACCCTGTACAAAGGTATTTTGGTTTATATCCTTTTTGGTGACATAAATTCATTATTCTAAACAACAAAGCCCAACCATTCAGAGGTGTTTAACAGTTCCTGCAGAGAAATAAACATGGATAAGAGACAAGATCATGCATGATATAGGAACTATCATGAGGAATTACAAAATGGTTTCTGGAAATATTGCCTACATGTATGAGCTTATGCTAATGTAGAACCAAAGTTTGAGAGCCTTGAAGCAGGTGAAATATGAAAACTTGGAAAGGGTTTTGTGATCAAAGTTCATGATCATTTCCATTTACACAGATACAATACAACTATTGCATATGTCATTTCAGCATCATCAGGAGCAGGCGGAGGAGGCAGTGGCCACGTAGGCAGGAAAGCAGCTGGTCACTTTGGTTTGGGTGCTGATACCACTGACACTGAGGGACCCAGTGGCACTTAGTGTGAAGAGAGAGCCCAGAGGCTGCCGGCTCTACAACATCCTCATTGGAGGCCTTCACAAGTGAACACTCCCTAGTGGTGGTGGACCCTACAGGAACTCTACCAACTGCATTCTTGTCCACCACCCAGAGAACCATCTCCACCGTCCCTCTTGCTCCCCCCCCAGTTAGCCAAACCCACCCCCCTAAAAGGGGTGGCGTCTCCTCACCCCCTGCCCCTGTCCCCCCACCTGCGCTGAGTGAAGAGGCTATTGACCTCCTACAGAACATCTCTGTGGGCCAGACTGCACTCCTGAATGCCATCCAGGGGCATAGTTGCCACATGCAACAAAAGGTAGCTTACCTAGATGGCATTGTCATAGTGTTATGTTTGGCCAGCAGAGAGCATTTACAGGCCTAGACTCCTCACTGACCGCAGACTCCCAACTAGCCCAACCTTGTGCTCCAACTCAGGTCCCTTCCCCATCCCAATTCCCTATTCCCAATCCTGTCCCAAGCACACTCACTCCTTTGTATGCACCAACTCCAACACACACAAGCAGCACACCCACACATAAACACAAACACACCAAAAACACAGGCAAAAGCCAAGCAAGAAACAGACATCACACCCACCACCAGCACACCCAGAGACACCACCCAACCACCACCAGCACACCCACAGACACCACCCCCACTACCACACCCACATGCACCACCACCGGTACACACACAGGCACTACCCCCACCACCACACCTATATGCACCACCACCAGCACACACACAGATACCACCCCACCACACCCACATACACCACGATCAGATCACCCACAGACACCACACCCACCACCACACCCACATGCACCACCACATCCACAAGCACCACAACCACACCAGGCACCTCAACAGCACACTCATCCACACACACACATTCATTATAAACATACATACATTAGAAACAACACCCACGAAACACAAACAGCCACACTCACCCAAATAACATACACCTAGGAAGAAACACACACCCAAACTTACACAACATACAACAGAGCCACATGCAACTGCAACCTCAACAGACACGCACATCACCCACTGCCACTCCCTCTACCTCCCAAACCCAACCTGCTCTCGACCTTCCTACCCGTTTTCCCTGTGGAGAATATTTATTTGCCCCTCCCTTGAACCATTCCAAACCCCAACAGACCCCTACCAAATGCCAAGCCACCCCTTCCAAACCCAAGCCACTACTTCCAGAACCCAAGCCACCCCTCCCATACCCTAAGACAATCCCTCTCAAAGCAAAAACCACCCCTCTCAAAGCCAAAACTACCCCTCCCAAACCAAAACCCACCCCTCCCAAATGTAAGACAACCGCTCCCAAACATAAACCCCCCTCCCAAGAAAGATCATTGAGGTGCCTGCTCTGTGCCCACTAGATGCCCCTTCCTGAGGAGATTCCCCTTGGCAGTTATTTAGGAGGTAAGCTTAGTGCTACAGCACAACAGTGCACCAGACATTATGACCTATTAGACTGCCATTTTTTTATTTTTTTATTTGATTGACATATCTCTTTGGTGTAATAAACCAGCATTTTCATTTCACCAAGTTTGTCCTGACATTAATTTTCCTTGGCAATTATTTGAGTCTTAGCAATGTTTCTGTCTGACATGTGAAGTACATATTCTTATTTACCATTATGGCAGGAAAAACAACATTTTTTTAATGTTTACTTTGGTAAGTGCACACACTGGTTAAAATAGTATGTGATGGTCATGTGTATTTAGATAATGGACAATTGCACAAACAAATGTTTGAAATTATTTTTTGAAGTATTGCTACAGGTGTGTCTATTTCACCTTGATTGCTGATAAAAAAAATACATATGCAATACAACCTTAAAAAATAATGTGACTATTAAATTTGGATACAATATAGGACTTGCAGTAGACACGGACAAATGTCACATGGATGATTATGTTGAATCTTTCACATTTAGGACAGGTAATTAATAAGGTAAAGGTTACACCTTGTTTAGTGCAATTTTTACATCATGTGACATGATGTGCAATGCATCTGTTTTTAATTTGACAATTTTCAAAATGTTTTAAACACACCTATATGGTGACTTTTTGAGTTTTTGATTGATATCCTATTTTGGTGCTAGTGTCCACTTTTTGGAAGGCAGCTTGCACCAAATTTATAAATACAACGTGATCATACAAGTGTCTTTCTTTAAATTTCTTAAACGTCAACATTACACACATATGCATTGCACATTGGTATGCTATTGCTTGTAAGAGAGATTTAAAAATGCACAAGTCCAGTGTAAATGTTAACAGGCAAGTCTAAAGTTAACATGTAAAAGTGGAGCTTACTGTTGATTCCAGCCATGACATTGTTGATTTTGTTCATGATCAAGCAGCAGAGGCAGGACTTGGAAGATTGGCTCCATGGTGGAAAAGAAAGCGTGAAGGTGAGAAAAGATGAGTTTCTGCCTTATATCCCGTCCAAACCGCCAACTCAGGTGTCGAGGTTTTACCGCCACAGGCACGTTGGCGGAAAGGGACATCGTGATTGGCTCAGCAGACAAACTGGCTGTCCTCCCTGTGACAGCCACTTTTTCCTATAGTGCCATCGACGGGGTGAGCATACCTGGTGTAGTCGGCGTCACTCCGATGGTCTTTCGTCCGTTAAACCGCCAGCATCAAATAGAGCTAGTGGACCGCCTAGTAGGCAAAAAAGGAATCCGTCGAAAAACTGACCGCGGGAACATTACTGCCGAAATCGAAATCATGCCCTTAGTTTCCTTTTCGGAGCTTGGAATCCTCCAGCAGGGCAAAGCTGCAGGCTTTGTTTAGCACAGGTTCCACGGGGTCAGATACCTTCTTGTTGAAGTCCAAAAGAAATGGATTTGTTGCTGTAGAGAAACTCCAAGTGCGGACGACCTGTTTCTTCAGCCCAGTGTGGTCATGCAATGGGCGGATCAGTTTGGCAGGTTTGTCGCAGTCCTCTGGAAGTCTTGAAGTCCAAAAAGGTTCTAGGTCCTAGGTTTCCAGAGATGTTAGGAGAAGTCCAGTTAGATCCAGCTAAGGAACAGCACTTGGGAATCAAGACTCCCAGCAGAAGACACCAGTAGGGTCCAGATCAGATCCAGGTACCATTAGTCAGCTAGCAGTTGAAGGAAAAGGCTGCTTGTAGCTTTTTGTATAACTATACCAAAACACAAGTCATGCCAACTGACCCTTGGAGTCTACTCCTTTGGCCTAGGTAGAAGAGGGAGCAGGTCTAGTCCTTCAGGGCTTCTCTCAGGTCACAGACAGCAGGTCCAGTTCTTTTGTGTTCTTCCCCAGGTTCAGCAATGAAAATGTCTTGGGGTGCAATATTTATTGCTGGAACTAGACTGTGTGTGGCGGTGACTCCCGAGTCCTCCCTAACCAACTGGCTGAAAGTCTCTAGGGGCAACCCCACCCACCTTTGCAGTGGTTCCTGCATTTCTTCTGCAAGCAATCCCACAGTGAGGGTAGAGAGCAGCTCCTCCTCTGTGGTCAGTCCAAACCAGTACTTGGGGCAGCTTTCCTTCCAGTGGTTTGGTGGCTGCCTAACTGGAAGGACAAAGGAAGAGGCCTGTTCAGGTGTCATCTGACATCGGCTTGTGACAGTTGAGGCCCCTTTGGACTAAATTAAGTTCCTGGGCACAGTGAAACCGGTCTTCTTGCCAGGGGACTAAAAGCACCTCCCCAAATCTATGACATTTTCTCTTCTCTGGGAACTTTTCACACCCCGTCAGGGCTAAGCACTCAGTGGGCCACAGTTAGAGAGCTAAGCCAAATTAGCCTTCAAGAGTTTCATAGAGGGAAAAGGTAACTTTCTAAAAGTTACTTTTGCTTAATATTTTTTTAAATATGACTTGATCTCTGAGTTGGGCTTTTAATAAATAATATTGGTTTAATCATATTTCTAGCTGGCCCCAATCTGGAGACAGCAGATTTAGGGCCTAATTTGGATGTCGGTCGGAAAGCCTCTGACCGACATCCAAGGTTTCAAATCCAACCGCTGTATTACAATGACGGCGGTCGGATTTGAAACTGGCCGGTCATTTCAACTGGCTTCCGACAGGCTCAAGGAGCCCGTTGGCCAGTCGGAACTGCCACATAATCCCATACGGACAGTGCTTTTGCCGTCGGGATTATGATGTCGGTTTCCGAAAGGCTTTCCATGGCGGGCTTTCTGACATGAAAAGGCTGTCGGAAAGTGACTTAGGCGGCCTCTGGTTGAGGGCCAGGCTACAGTGGGAAGCCTGGAGTCAGGTTTGCTTGGTCACACCAGTGGATGGCACAGTAGTGCTGTATTCCATAAATTACATTTAACTTTCCATGCCATGGGTGCATTTTGGACACCATATGCTATAGTCTTCTAGGAAAGTTAAAAAAGCCAATTAGGTGTTAGGCAAACAGCATGTTTTAGGACTCAGAGCACATGCACTAGTACATGGTTAGCAGAGTCCTAGTGCACAGGGTAAAAAATCCAACAGCATCAGTCCACAAGAAATGGGGGTGAGCACGTAAAAAGAGGCACTTACTCACACTCTCTCTGCTGCACATCCCTTAACTTCAAATTTAACAGAACTAATACTACTGTTTCTTTGCTCTTGCTCCAACCCTGTGGAACCATCTGGTACATGAATTCTAAACCTATGTATTTGTTTGGATATTGATTCCTTCTTCATGTTATTTCCATTTTGTTGAATGCCAATATAGAACTAGGAATCTGGCAATTCATACCCTTGTAGATAACAGATCTTACTATTAATCACCAAGTTATCTTATTGGCTGGGCAGAAGAAGGCCTACTTATTTGAAAGAATATGGTATTCATGATAATACCCAGCAAGAATGTGGTCTTCATGCTGGCATTCCAGTAAGTAAACAAGTGGAATGTATAATAATTGCCTTCACCCTTACTGAGGAAAATCTGTCATTTTTGCTTCAGTCCTCCATGGAAAAACAACCATCTTCAAAACACATGTACACATATTTAGGTCTGCCTGTACACGAGGAACAACTGGAAAACGTGATTGAAGAACAGAAATCCAGCATAGAGTGTACAATATTTGATATCACCATCAATAAATGCCTTCTCAAGATGAACAGTACTCCACGATATAAGGCTCCTTCACTCTCTGCCTGAAGCCATATCAATGGTTTGCAGTTTGTGTGTCTATTCACTACGATCAATGCAAGCTCTAATTATTCAGGATCTTCGAAAGACCTACGTACTTCCATGAGGCAATGCTGTTCTTATTTGTTAATTTCAACCTTCACTACTGACTATTTGTTACATGAAAGAGACAGAAGTTTTAGAGAGTGACCTAAAGTGAATTTAAATGAATTAATGTGTTATATCGCAAACAAATATGGGCTGAGTGTTGTAATCGAGAAATATTTATTTTAAGTTCAAAATGCTGTAATAACAGTGCATTGTCAACATAGGACAATGTATTCAATTGAGCTTCATGTTCGTGGTGGACATCACCCACTTGAGTCTTATGGGCTATTTGCTGGTGGTGTTTTTTACCCATCTGAGCTAGGTCGACCACCTAATGGGGCTTACCCTCTCCAGGCGTGGGATACGCGTGGATTAAAAAAATAGTAAATGATGCGCAATAACTCTGTCTTTACAGCAATAGGCCTAACATTTCATGAACCTGTAAGTCCGGTATTTGTCTAGAAGCCTGGAGAGAGAGAGACAAGACTTGATACCTTCTTCCACGAGCAGCACAAGGAAAACTCAGCACATCTATCGCTTTCATGCATGCTCCACATGGTCAGGTGTCTGCGTAAAAATCATTGGCGGGACATGCCCTCACGTTCGAAATCCTCGTGAGACTATAGCTCTGTGGTATCTTCATCCAGTTTTGAAAGTCCCGTATGGAACTCTGCTCATGCATCGTAAACAGCTACAGCACAAATCCATATATTTTTAAGTACCTATTTATGGCATTCGGGCGGCCATATTCCTGGTCTTTGCTTTCCAAAACAGTTGACGGTCAGGGATATAGGAGACATTTAGCAAGATAATTCCATCTTGTCACATGTGCTCTGTACCTCTGAGTTGGGACTGTTCAAAATCAAGGACTTCACTTTCCAGATATCATTACCTAAATCCCATTAAATGCTGACACTGCCAGCTCTTTTCCTTACCTAATACTTTCTAGGCTTATCAGTTAAATGTTGAGAATCATCAAACATGCAAAACAGTTGTATATCTTTCACAAAATCCCCTGATATACTATACTCTGGGATTACATGTGAGGCTCAGCTCATGTACCACTGTACCACATCTCCAACGTACATGTACTTGGGCCTAGAGACATCCTTTTGAATCAGCCCTTGCCAGAAACTGAAAGACAGTTTGTTATAAGGACGACCACATCCATAAATTGGCAGCACCATTGCTTCATAGCTAAGGGACCTTAGTTATGCAAGTATATCTTACACAGAACTTAAACATTAGTGGAACTCTCAGCTCTCTGGAGCACTTGGGGCTACCATGCAGTCCTTGTACCTACACATTATTCATATATGTTCATGTTATCCACAGAAATACTCCTCTTAAATTAGGCGCACATGAATAATTGTACTGAACCTCTCGATTCTGGCTTCTACAATGGGACATTCACAATGTGCCACTGACCTAACTCTCACATAGAGACTAACATAAATAGATGCCTGGACCCACTGCAAAGTCTAGGAGGCATGTTAAACTGAATCCCACTTCATAAAACTTAAACAATGTTGGGCTCAGGTAACAGATTTCCTGCAAGTTATCTTAAAATCTAAACAGGTATGCATGTCTTCCATGGCTACAAAGGAACTCACAGCACTCTTACCCCCATGTTGGTTAAGACTAGAGATGAAACAAGACAATGCAAAACAGCTCTGGTTACATCATTGTGAGTCAGATCCTCTATAGTACATGCTCTATATCACACATGCATATTAATCTCCCTTTAAAGGAAGCGTGACAAAAATAGCAAGGGGTTTTAATCAATAAACATACTACAAAGATTCCATAAGTACCTGCATGGTGTTGCTATCTCTAGAACGCTGTAATGGAGTTGCCCCTTTATAGTCTAGTAAATCCACAGGAACTTGCATTTGCAATAAGGCCTAAAAAGAAAAGAAAAATAATCCATAACTAGGACTCACAGTAGATGAACCCTTCACATTGTTTTTAAATTCGCTGTATGCTTTCTACCCCAGAGGTTCAACATTTGTATTTTTAAAAATTATTACATGGACACTAAGAAGTGGAAGTGTGAATTTTTATTGGATTTCTGTAAAACATTTTCTAAAATAGTGAGGCATTCGGGAGGGAGACCTTTTATTTATTTGCACTTTATTTGACGTTTTTGTACGGCCCTACTAGCCACCTTGTGGTGCCGTTAGTGCACTTTCGGGTAGGAGTACGCCCAAGAGGGTGCTGGTACAAAGAACGCCCACCAGCCAGGACCCAGCTCTAGGGATCCACATGATGATCTGATGGAGATTTCTTAGTTGTCATTGTAGGGCATTCCATAAAGAGAAGCACTGGGCATAGGTTGTACTACTAAATATCGACTCCCATTATATCATCATATAAGAATATCTTGGACAGAATATCAAGGGACAAATATCAAAAGGTTAGTGTAAATAGGGAAGTATAGATTTACCATTCCTAACTCCACGAGTGTACCTTGAGGATATATGTACTGCGTAGGTACATATCAATCAATCAATCAATCACGTGTTTGTTAAGCGCGACTACTCACCCGTAAGGGTCTCAAGGCGCTGGGGGGGGAGGGGATGTGCAGGTTCCAGTTCATCAAGGAGTTAGGTATAGAAAATCTAGGCTTATTTACTTGTCATATTTCTTTTTAATTTTCTGTCCCCTCGATATGCAGGGTGCGCACCTCTGCATAGAGGGATCAACCTTCATATTTCTTGAATCTGAACAGTAACATCATTAATATGTTGTGGTTGAAAGATTTGATGAGCCTCCTCGAGGGGTGGTAAGGGACAACAGTTGCGGAGCTCCTTATGTACGTGGTAAGGAGTTCTGAATGCCGCTGTTTCCTTTACTGAAAACCAGTCAATGGCTTTTATGGCAGGTGTGATGCAATTGTATATTTTCAACCCACACAGCAGGTGGGCAGTGTAGCTTTAGACTCTTTGGAGTTTTGTGAGAGATGTATTAGAGAAGCCAGTGTATAGCCTAGCCTACTGCAGCAATACACACAGGACATGACAACGGTAAGCATTAGGAAGACTTTCTGAGCGCAGTGTAGTATCGGAGGTACACCTTTTATCAGACACAGGTGGTGTTTTTGGAAGTAAATGTTACGTTAAAATCAAAGAACAACCTCAAATGACTCACTTTTTCCGCAAGGGCTGGGGGAATGCCATATACTTGGCCAAGGTGAAAATAAAATAGGGGCTGTGGTTTTGGCACGTGGTCCCTGATCAATTATCTGAAAATTTCCATAGCTTTACTTACTAGACATGGTTTGCATGGGTACGAGGCTCTTTGTAGCAGCACCTCAGCTCAAACTGGAACTAAAAGCATGTCTTCAGAGTAAGGGTGCTTTATGCACTTTCTGATGGGTGAATTAGCGGTTATACTGGAGTGGAAAAGATCCTACACTCAGGGATTCCTGAATAGATAATGATAAAATAACTTAGTAAGATAAACACTTGCTGCTAATATATATCTGTAGTAGTCGGGTCAAAGGTTCAAATTGTGGAAGGCTGTCTCAGGGAATCATTTAAAGGAGAGCAATAACAGAGCATCCACCAAAACACAGCCTCTAATCCCCGCATCCATTTAGATGTGGTCAGATGCTAAATTAAACAGCCTCAGCTAGCTATGTTGTTCGAAACTGTTCCCTAGCAAGTCAGCTGCTGCAAACCCACCAGCTCCTTGATGTCAGAAAGATTGCCTTACTAATGACATTATTCCATAGCTGTATTTTTCAGCATGGGACAGTCATGCAGTAGCAGGTAATAAAGTTGATTTTGGTGTCTAAAGAATTGTAATTTAAAACACTCTTTAATGGTAAAGTTATGTTTTAAGTCACAATCCTAAAAATGCCACTTTTAGAAAGTTCAACTAACAGATGCCAATACTGACAGCGCTTTCAAACACTCTCAGTTACCTCCGTGATCACACTAATCAATAAATATGGTCACCATTTATTCTTTCTCTTCTTAAGTCAAAAGCACTTATTTTTTGTTTAAAATGGCCATGCACAAAAGAAACAAGACATATAATTAACATACTTTTGGATATATATCACCCACAAAACATCATGAGAAAACAAAACATTTTTTATAGACAGTCACTTTCTTCCCTGAAAGCCAGCACCTTATCTTTTGAATGCACTTGTTGGTTGAAAAAACTGTAGATGCTTTTCAAACCCTTCACCATTTCCGGGTTCTCCTCAGGACTCAGAACTGCTGAACACTACAATAAAAACACAACACAAACAATTTGCTCCTTTGTACATATAATCTAGAGTGAGCTCGCAGGCCATCCAGTCCAGCCGTCAACTAAGTTACCTCATATCTACTCTTAACATGACAGTTTCAATAACAAAAGCGTTCCATTTCGTACTCTTGATTGTATCTGAAAAAACACACATACATGAACAAATTACTGTCAAGCTTTCATGTGCAGAAGCATGTATCATTAACATATTCCATAACCACACTCACTGGTCTTCAAGCGAGTTGGCTCTTTGTTTGCTTTGTAGGGTCTCCTTGAATTTTCAGATAACACTCTTCATTGAGTACTTGTCTCTCTCCTTCCTTCCTGTATTCTTCTGCTGACCAAATCACGATAGCTCCCCCTTTATCTGCCTGCTTAATTACAATTGTATTATCCTTTTATAACTTATGCAAAGCATCCCTTTGACCTTTTGTAATGTTATTTTTGACATATTCTTTTTTTTCCAGGTTGTTGATGGCATACAAAACTGTTTGCTCAAAAACATGAACATCTTTGCGGTAGTATTTGGTGGAGGACAAAAAAAGTATTTATTCCTTAATCCTAAATTTGATTGTATTGAGGGGGATCATGATCCAGAAAGAAAGCCTTAAGTCGTAAATTTATTAAAAAAAAAAACTCCAGCATTCCTCTTTTCAACTGAACAAAACTGGCATGTTTTATAGGGACAAATTTTGCAAGTTCATGTAGCAGCATTGCAGATGCACACAGAAAGTAAAGATTGCTGCTGCAGCATTTAGCTGAATGTGGGCATTCCAAAATATGACAGTTATTTTTCTCATCAGCTTCAGAAATGCTTTATTTAATTTTCACAGAGCGAGTGTCTGGTCGCGTAATTAGAGATGGACCAAGAAGGAAATAACTCTCTGAATAAAAGAGCCGACTCGCTTGGAAACCAGTGAGTGTGGTTATGTAATATGTGACTGATACCTGCTTCTGCACATGAAGGCTTGACAGTAATTAGTCCATGTATGTGTGTTTTTTCAGATCCAATCAAGAGTATGAAATGGAATGCTTTTGTTATTGAAACTGTCAAGTTAAGAGTGGATATGAGGTAACTAGTTGATGGCTGTGTTGGATGGCCTGCGAGCCCACTCTAGATTATGTGTACAAAGGAGTAAATTGTTTGTGTTGTGTTTGTATTTTAGTGTTCAGCAATTCTGAGTCCTGAGGAGAACTTTAATTGGCCCAACCCTTTTGTTGGTGTTTACTTTTAGAAAGTTGGGATTTTCTTGCTCTAACCATTTGGTCTCCACAGCCTGTTTCCTGGGTCACATGTCTAGATGTTTCTGACAGTTGGTCTTTGTCTATTGCTCCCAGTGAGACAAAGGAGCATAGGTGTTGGCAGGATGGGCCATCTCTGACTTGATGAGGGGGAGGAGCTATCACCTTCCACACTTGCACATCACAAAGGCGCTGCCTAAGCACACTCACAAAAGGTATGACACTAGTATTTTGTGACCCTAGACAAGCTGGGGCCACGGCAGGAAGGCAGGAAATGTGAAGCACCTCTGGGGGTGGAAACCTCCAGAACTTTCTCCTACTTCAAATTGGGCACCAGGTATAAATAATGGACCCTTAGACCTAACTATTCACTACACTTCTAGACCTATGGAAGACTCAGAAGGGATGCTGTGTTGCTCTGCAAGAAGGACTGCTACTCTGTTGCCCTGCTGCCTTAGTGAAGGACTGTACCTGCATCTTGAACCCAGAGCCACCAGAGTGACTTCAAGGGATGATTGGCTGGCCTTCTGATCCGATCCTCAGTGACAGAAAAGGCTCCAACCGCCTTGAACCCAGCACCTGTGCTCTGTCTGTTGTAAGTCCTAACCACCAAGAGGTGCAACTCCAGTTCTGGAACCTTGGAAGGGGGCCTAAAGGTGCCCTGCCTTCCCAGCTGTGGTCCTGTAAGCAGAACTGATGCAGAGCAACACAGCTCCTAATAGCCGCATCGAAACCGCTGCATCGCGATGCATCCCCGATGCCAGATCTCGCATTGCGTCTTGCAGTCTCCTCAGATCTGCCACTGAGCAACGCATTCATGACGAAGGCCCTTGCATCGCTAGCCCCTCACTGACACAATCCTCGACGACAAAGCAGGGCTCTGCATTACAGGCCCGCAGCTTCTTCAGAACTGCTGGTGCATGATAATTCTTCAACCAAGGACTTTGCATTGCAAGCCCCTCCCGACGACATCCTCGATGAAGATGCAGGACTCTGCTTTGCAGCCTTGCAGCTTCCTCAGAATCGCCGCTGTGTGATGCTTCCTAAATGCGGGATCACGCAACACTGCACCAACCAGGATTTAAGGTGCTTTGTTCAGCGGGCCTAACTCAGTCCCTCTATCAAGCCCGCGGTCCCTTACAGGTGACCTAAACTTGTCACTGTGTCCCAGTTCGGCATGACCTGATAACCACAGATGGCGCTATGTGCTTATGAAGGCACTATTTTCACTTGAAACTCTGAAATTGCATATCTCTGTTTCCACTGATTGGAATTCTGTCATTTTGGTCTCAAATAATGTATTACATTTTACTCTATTTTTCTAAATTGGTGTGGGATTTTTCTTGTGTTGTGTTTTCACTTTAATACTGTTTGACGTGCTGCGCAAATACTTTATACATTGCCTCTAAGTTAAGCCTGACTACTTTTGTGCTAAGTGACCAGAGAGTAAAGCACGGGTAAATTTTGGGGTTTGCTTGTGACAGAGATTGTGGTTGCTGCTTGAATAGGGTATCACTCCCCCTCAACCTGTAACCCAATTTCATAAACACGCTTTCTGGATCAAAATCTAGCTTTCTACCAAATTTGGTGTGAATCAATGTAGCTGTTTGGGCTGTAGATGTGTCTAAATTTACAATGGAAAAATGAATGGGGAAAAGGCAGTTTGGCTTTTGATACCCTGCTTGAAGGATTACCCCAGAACTTTCCAGAAAGTAGCTTAGATGGATGAGAATATTTGTTGGGAAAGTTTGCTGTAGATTCATCAAACAACAGTTACAATCTAACTAAAAAATGGTTTTCCTATGGAAACACAATCATAATTATAACCACCCATGTGGCAACTGTCACTGGGTAATATACAGGGCCAAGAAAAAGGGCCAAGAAAAAGGTGGAAGATCCAAAAAGTGCCATTTCCAATCTAAATTGCTAAAGAATTATTTGCTCCTCGATACAAAAAAATGGACAGGCATCTCTGGATCTGGGCTGCGTAGGATCCATTCTTTATGCATTGACAGTAGGTAAAAGGTCGGAATTGGTTCACTGAATTGGCCACACAACCACTGTGTGTCTTTCTCCAAGGACATCAACATCTATGTACATCCTATGGCATACCGCATGCAGGGATGTATGACACAATCACGCATGCTTTTGCAACGCATGCCATTACAACGCAGGCAATACAACAAACGTGTTGTTACCACGCGTTCCATTACCATGTAAGTCGTTACAACAACTTGCCTTAGGGAAGCACTGGACTTTGGAATAGTATATATTACTATTTCAACTCCAGTCTGTGCAACAGTAGGGAAGGTGTTGGATTTAAAATCCAACAAAACGTTCCCTAATGCAAGTCGTTGTAACGACTTGCGTGGTAATGGAACGCATGGTAATGGAACGCGTGGTAACAACGCATTTGTTGTATTGCCCGCGATTTAGTGGTACTGCGTAGTACTGGCTGCGTAGTAAAGGCTGTTTCCCCTCATGCAGCAATATCAGGTGAACTTTCAAATGTTTGAAAATGATACACAAATTCACTTACACTTGGAAAAGGGTTCAGTTAATCTAACCAATATTAAGTTGTGATTGGACCACATTTCCTACTGGATGAAGGAGATCTTGTTGTGCATGAATAGTACTTAGACAAATCCTAGTGTTTGGAGATTCTGAGCGTGACACAGTACCATTTGCCTGGCTTACAAACCTCAGAACAACTCCCTCTACCTCGACAAAAGTAAAGACCCTTTGGAAACTTATTTTACTCCAACCTCATCTTTTCCCCCAAGTTAATACCGTAGTCAAGAGCAGGTCTTTATGGTGATCACTCTGCAGGCTTCTTTGTCCAGAGATATCGACATTTTCCTCCAGAAGCAATTCTAGGCCCTAGATTTTACAGAAAAGCCCAAAAATTACTCAAAAAGCAGAGAGAGCTGTTCGAAGGGAACAAGAAATACTCAGAAAAAAAACTTCAAACAGCTGCAGCTCTACATAGAATAAATCATCAGGAGGACGTGGACAAGAAGGAATCCAAACAAACTCTCTGAGCGAGCAAAAGCATGAAAAAGTAAAGCAGCAACAAATTGAGACCTCTGAGTAAGCCCCTTTTATACTCCATGATACATTGGGAAGCAACACTAAGATATGCTGCCTGATAGAGGATCTTTCCCAATATAGAAAGAATGGACTGGATTCTCCAAGGGATGACAAACAAAAGGATTGAGTGGGAAAAATAAATTATTGAAATAAACATTAAGGCACATGCATTTTTACGGAGACGCCATATGTAAAAATTCAAACTTGTACGAAGTGCTGTGCATGTGACATTACAGAGATTCCATACACATGGGAAGACTCTCAAGACTCCCAGAATGCATAGCGAGATACTGACGATTGCCAAACACCAAACAGTCAAGCAGAGCAAGATAGCCAGAGAGCAACAGAATATGGATACCATGTCCAAAAATGCTTACAACATGTCCGTCACCCCACTGACTCGGTAACTGCTGCAGGTAACAACAGTGATTAAGAAAGTATCACCCGAGACTTAACTCAAGTCCACCAAACAACCCTTACATCTATAGCAAAGAATGAGATTATGCAGCTATTTCTTCTCAGTGGAGCCAGTGAGATCATTGACTACTGCAACATTACCTACTCTAGCTTGCAGAAGAAACTCATGACCAAGCTGCAAGGAATACAGAACAGGCAGCTAGAATGCACGTAAAACTCTATAAATGGGACCACATCAAGGCCACTCTTAAAGCCGACACTTTTTCCAGTTGATGCTGGGTTAAATTAAAAGTCTTTTGCACGGTGTCTGTAGCAAATATTTTGCATATCTCCTGAAACTGACAGATCTCTACATTGTGGCTAAAATATGCTGCTCAAAGTCAGCCTATTGGATCAACCAATGGCCTTTAAAAATAATAAAGCATGACAGCAGACCTCTGAGTGTGCAAAGATTGAGAATTCCTAAGGCCCTAAATACCAACAATAATGCTAAAGCCAAAAACATGAAGTTGAGGAGACTTCTCAAAACAGAACTCTTCAGACTTGTCTTTAATTGAGACTGGCATGAAAAAGGGCATTAATCAAGAAAATTGAACATGGGGCCAGCTGTCCTAACATTAGTGTTTGCGATTACCATATAGTAAATTTTTGCAAATCACTATTTGGTCATCACAAACACTAATGTACTGAAGTTTTTTTTCCGCTTTTTGTGATTATCAGTGGGTCGCAAATATACCTAACTCATTAATATATCAATGTAGCAGGTCTCAGTTTGCAATCCATTATGAATTGCAAAAATCACTGGGATGGTGGCCTTTGGGGTCAGCAGACCCCCATGTCTGATTGCTTTTAAATAAAGCAATCTTTTTTTTATTAATGCAGCGCATTTTCCTTAAAGGAAAATGGGCTGCATTTAAAAAAAAACATCTTAAGTTTTCTTCTCATGTTTTAAGAGTAGGCAGTGGCCCGTGGGACCAGTGCCTGCCCTTAGAAAATATTTTTTCAACCATTCTCAAAGGGGAAGGGGTCTCCCTTCTCATTTGCTAACCGCATTTGTCACAAAACATTTGTAATGACCATTCAGATTCGGTATTAGGAAGGGATGCCCTAAACACGCCTCTTCCAAATACCGAATCGCAAACACAAATTGAGTTTCGGTAACGTGCTACAGCATCACAATTTGTGTTTTGCACATAAGTAAAACCATTTTTGCGGTGGGAAACGGCCTGAACAGCCATTTCCAACCGCAAAAATGCTTCATACATGTGGCCCATGGCTACTAACCTTTCCAATTTGACACTAACTTCCACTTCCAGCAATCCAACTGCATTTCCTTACCTGCCTGCGCTCTCATGGTATTAAAATGAACCATACAGTGCTTTGCAAAACTCCTTAATAAAGGAAGAAATCAATATATGACATGTGGCGAAGTATCTGGCCATGGCTATATGTTTACTGTGCATGTGTGCTTCTAGGTAATTTATCTATATGTACTTCTCTGTATGGCTATGCGTGTCCATGAATGAATGCTGTCTGATTATGCATGCACATCGAAATGTGGTGCGCATGTGTGCTTGTATGTGCTATCAGTGTTTACATGTGTTCATATATGTGATGCATGTATGCCTTTGTCTTGTCTGCGTGTGCATGTATGTGTGCTTACTGTGTGTGTACTTATGCTTGTTATGGTTACTGTCTTTTACTACATTACATCCAGATCCATTGTTTTTTTCCAAGGTTTTTGGTAATTGCTATTGGTGGATGAATTACCAAAAATGGTGGACACAGTTTAGTGCACAGAACAATGCCTTTGAGAAACTATCTGCGGAGAAATATGCGCAAAAACGAAGATTTCACAGTACGAGAAATAAATAGACCAAAACAGTTACATTGAAAATATTGTAGGGTGCCAGTTCCCATAGCAACAGGAAAAACCTGGTTGCAGAATTACAGAACGTTTCCTTAAACACTCAGTTAAATTTAAAAGTTGTCCCCACAGTGTGTCATGTTGACCTGTCCCAAATGTCCCTTTACTGAGACGATGACAAGAAGTAGAACAAAATTTGATTCAGGGGAAGATCTATCTCACCGTTTTGCTGCGGATTTAGTGCTGTTTCAAGTGAGTTATTTATCTCTATGACAGCTTCATTGGGAATCCTCTACAATAAGGTGTATCCGCAGCAAAACTATTTAATAAGACATTCTCTCAATTGCATTACAAATATCTACCCATGAGTAGTGTGCTGGCAAACAGTGAGCATAACAGAATTAGTCCATGATGAGGTGAACTCACATGTTATGATGAGTGAAACCACTCCAATTCTTTTCTTGTTTTGTGATACAGTTGATAGGTACGGGCAAGGTAATATTGTGGCTGATTTAGAGGTTACAGAGACCTGCAAATCAATGTCAATTGCAGCCTTACTTCAGAAAGTGCTAGACAGGGGTGGTGGGATGTATGTATTTACGTTACCTATTTGGAGGTGGTTACAAAACTCTATATCACAGAGATGTGATGGAGTTTCACACATATCACATAATTGTGTAAGGTATGGACTTCATCCAAAAGGAAGCTTAGTCTAAGGGGCCGATTCCGATCTCGGCCGGTAGTGCTCCGAATCGGATTCGGATTTACCGGATCCGATTCGGAGCCCTGTTTCCCGACCGAATCGTACGCGGGTCCGACCGAGCGAGTACGATGCAAGCACCCGCGAAATCGCCGACCGACTTGTACGCGGCTTCAACACGCTCCGACCGACTCGCATGGATACGACTCGCACTGCGCAATGGAGACGTTTCCCGGCCGGGTAAGTACGATGCGCGCCGCGAGCAGTCCGACCGACTCGCGCCGTCCGGCTCGAAAAAGCTGTCGGAGCCGGACTTTGGGGGTCCGCGTCGGACCCCCCTGTACGCGTAGGCGCGCGAGTCACACACAGGGGGGACCCATGGGTCCCCCCTACCTGTGCATGTACGCCGCGATGCGCATGGACGCGTACCCGCTGTAGGGGGCGCCCTTGTTCGCCTCGCACCCATTGAGTCAATGGGAGCCCACGTATGCGTTGTACGACCGGCTCCTATTGACTTCAATGGGAGTCCGACCGAATCGAGTCCGATTGCATGCGAACGCATCGTACTCGTTCGGTCGGACTGCTAGGGTCCGATTCGGTCGGAAATCTCTCCGGGTCCGGCTCGGTCGGAGAGATTTCCGGCCGGAATCGGAATCGGCCCCTTAGTCTGATTTCATTTCCTCCAGCCAATTAGTGTCTAACCCTGACAGTGCATTCACTGACGTCAATTCACTAAAATGCCACGGGTAGTAGAAGGGACATCACACTATCTTAAAGACATCATAGGACGTGACATCATCTGACCTTTGTGGCATGATTCAACCATCCTACCTTTAGGTGTCACTCGCAAGGGCCCTTTCGGACCCAGCCTCAACATCTGTTTAGGAAAATATACACATTTACGATTAGCATACTTATATTATTTTCATATCCCATTTCCAAGTTTCGGACGATTTTCCTGACACACTACGATCCTTGTAGCTACCTATGTCATCAGGCCCATCCCAGAGCACGTCCTGGTGGTGGTTCTCTGTTCACTAGCTTGGTTCTTGGATCCTACGATAATTCTGACCCTTTTATATCTATGTTCTGGACATGTCTCTCTCTTGGTTAAAATCTACGGTCCATTTCTGGCTTCTCTATTCCCTGCCTTGTGTCTCCTGGTTTTCCTGGTCTTCCTTTTCACAAGACCCAGTTCAGCCTTTCCTTCATTGGTGTTTTCCTGATTCCTTGTAACTGGTGTATTCTTTGCACCAGGCTCACACCCTGCACCTATGCTTCTCTCCTGAGCTTCAGGCTATTTCAGCTCTGTCAGCTCAGAGTGGAGCAGCTCACAACTAACTTGGTTGTTGCTCCGTTACATCCCTGCTCTTGTGTCAACAGGCTTGCCTTTTGATTATCTTTCTATAGCTTGTTATACTTGCGAGCTCTCTTTCTGATCTATTCTGTTACATGCAAACTTATTGCCTTATATTCTGTGTATTCCACACCTTAACTTGATCTTGATTCCAGTCCTGCTCTTCCCTGAGCCCAGTGCCTGTATCTGTGTTCCATCCATAGCTTCCCTTTGACATCTTCTGTGTTTATATTATAATCTTGATTGTCATTGCTACCAAGGATACCAGTTAGTTTTACCTTATAGTATCCTTCTGTAGACTTTCAGTTTCCTGATCGCAATCTATTGTAACATGCTCCAGTCTTCAGCTTCTGTTATTCCTTCCTTTCCAGCTTTTAGGTATTTACTTGTATATGTTTACCTCTTCCATGGAAATCCCTTTCCCTACAGAGAGCATACACCCAGTTATCCAGTTTTGTCCCAAACTCACCAGCTAGTCCTCTGACACTTTGACCCTGAATTTTCCCAGGAAGTGCTGTCATCACAATACTTGACATTACTGATGTTCCATCACAATTGCAAGATTAATATAACACAACACAGACAAATGTTTATTTTACATACCACCGGTATTAGGGTGCATAACTTTTTTAAAGTGGTGCAGCATAATACGTGCCTTGACTTGTAGCAAGCACGCATAACAAAAGAGCCAGACCTCTTCTATCCAGGCTCTGGGGGATTTCTTCCTCTGAGAATTTTTTTTTTTAAAGTGGGATCATATGGTGCATGTTAAATACCATTTTGACATACGTTTGCTAAAAAAACATAGGCTCTGAAAGGTAATTATTAGATGGTCAAGCCTTTTGCTAATTAAACCTGATGCTCCCCAGGAGTTGACCCTAATTTTTTTTAAACGCACTGTAGCTGCCCTCATATGTAAAAAATACATCTATTGGGCCAGGACCAGCACTTTGCAATGGGTGCCCCCCCATATGCTATAGCAGTGCCCTGTGTGTAGCAAAATTACATGTAAAATGCTGGTGTCAGAAGTTTGCCGATAAAATGCCTTTTTACCATTGGTGGCCCTTATGTCAAAAATTATATCTAGTATGTCAAGGCCAGCATTTTTTCATGGTTTCTGTCCTCCTTTATACTACTATAGTCATTCTTTACACAAGGAATTACCTCTTAAGGGTTAGTGTCAGCATTTTGCCATGGGAGCCCCTAGCCCAGTAATTTAAGTGCATATGCCACCATCAGCATATTTCTATGGGTGTCCCATATAAAAAGAATTATCTTTAGATTGCCACTAACATTATATTACCATAGATGCCTGTAAGAAAGTGACCACAAGTAATAAAGTCACTAACTTGTTAGGTCCAACCAATAGTTTCAGTGATTTAAACCTGCACTCAACCTTTGGTAGCTATGGAACAGAGCAGATCAGCTTAAGTTAGCGAAAATGTGTAAAGTATTTAGAAGTACTAAAACAGTTAAGAAGTCAAAAACACTACACAATAAAATCCCATTCCAGTGTACATAAATAGAGTAACATTTAATAAACAAAATGACAACACAATGACAAAAATCCAATAAGGAGAACTGTAGGTATGAATTTTTAAAGTTTTAAGAGAAAAAGTGCCTTCGAAAAGTGCCAATGAGAAGTATTGTTTATGGGTAACTGGGACCTAGGTGCAATTTCAGCCCTCTTCAATGTAGCGCAGGTTGGAAACGCCAAGCAGGAGAAGATTTTATCTTGTACTTAGTTCATGAAATGGAGGTCAAAATTCTTCAGTGGGGCAAGGCCTCTCGAAGCCAGATAACCACTACTCAATGACCCGCTGAAGCAGGAAAACCTCAGAGTGGGAGTAATTCAAATTTTCCAGCTGAAGAGCCCTTGCACGGGGTGCATCCTTTTCGTGTCTTTGCCCAGTGAAGATTTTTAACTTTGGACTTCCTCTTTTTTATGGAGCTAAAAACTCCTACAGGGGAAAAGAATAAAGATGTATCAGGCGAAGTTGCTTTGAAGTCTGACACACTTGCGACAAGGTGCTGCTGAAGCTCAGGAGGTTTTGGAAATCGAAAAATGTTTCAAGTCCCAACTCTTCAGAGTTGCAAGAGCAGCTCATCTTGATTACTTCTAAAGCTTCCATGACCTCTGGTACAGCACTTAGTGGCAGGACTCACTCCACCAGAGGCAACCAGAAAGATCCAGTCCCATTCCAGCTGCAACTAATCTGATGGGTACTACAGGAAAAATGCCTCTGGCAGCTTGCTGCGGGTTGTATGACGCAACAATGCCGGTAAATACATTGCATGTCTTTACCACCCATGTGTTACCTCAAATTGTTTTACCACGCATATGCTTTTACAACGCATGCCATTACCACTCATTGTTATTATATAAAAAAAAAATGTATTTGTGGAGGGAGACCCCCCCGCATCCCCAACTTACCTTAAATGTGTGGTAAAGGCATGTGTTGTCAAGGCATACACGTGGTAAAAACATGAGTGGTAAAACATGCGTGGTAAAGGCACAACATATTAAAATCCTCGTTGTAAAGGCTGTTTCCCCTTGTTGTATCCCTGTAGATACATATGAGGCCAGCCAACTGGCCTTGGGAGTCCACTTCTTAGTGCTGGGTACAAAGGTGGGCAGGTGTAGCCCTTCACGTCTTCTCACAGGTCTCAGGCAGCAGGCCTGTTCTCTTATTCTGCAGGTACAGAAAGTGTTCTGAAGGGCCGGTGGTATGGTCCACTCTTTTACAGTTGAGTAGCCAGTGGTTGGAGGCACCCGCACAGTGGTATCTTCTTACCACCAGTTGGTAAGAATGGAGCCCCCCCCTTTTTTTGTACTAAGGTCCTGATGAATGCCCTGGACCCACTTGGGCCAACACGGCAGAAACATGTCGACCACTTACACTACGGTTAGGGGACAATCATTTCCCCATACACCGTCCATTGATTTTAATATCATATAGTTACCAGTCACATTAAAAACATAATTTGATAACTATAATGATTTTTACTCTCACTCACTTTCTCACAGGCCCCCACTTAGTTTAGAAGTGCATCCCTGTCGTCAGGTGTATGCCCGCCCTCTATCAAACCAAGGTTTTAGAGGGCGAGGACTGGTCGATGATGAAGCATGACACCAGGTGGTGTGTGAGACCAGTCCGTCACATTTTGTGAGATGCCCTCACTCACAATATAACCATAACCTTACAGTGGTCACTACACTAGGAGCAGCTCTTGTTGTGGTTAACATTTAGTGTTGGAGGCTGCTAGCTCCTAGAACCCTGCGCCTCTTGTTCCCTTCTCCACGCATCGTGGAGTTTATTTGTGATTGTAACTCCTGGACACTCCCTAACCACTGAGGAAAACGTTTCCAGGGACAACCCTCCCCACTTTTGTACCACATCCTGTTTGCTTAATGGCAAACTGACCCACAATGCACTATTCTAGGCCTTCTGCCCTTGGAGGGAGCTTGTGTGCCAGTAAGGAGTGTGTTTAGGGAAATGTGCAGTACCCTGTCCTAAGCTACACTAAACTGGTTTTGGGACCAGCTCCCCCTCCTACTAGGACAGAGCCTGGCTGATCATCATGTGCCCTGGGATCAAAGAGTTTTCCCTTCCCAGGTCTATCTCTACACTAAACTATGAATTGGCAGGCCTTACCTCTGCTCTTTTCAAATTAATGTGCTACTTTCAAATCAATGAAGTTCCTGGAGCTACCACTAGTTGATAGAGATCACGTCTCACCCACATGCCACCCTGTTACCAATCCTAAACCACTGCCCTGCTCTTGGAGACATTTTCACACCTCATTAATTTCAAGCAGTGGCAAGGACAGCTGCTGGCAGGCAAATGCAAATCAGCCTCTGGGATCTCAATTTAGGGAAAAGGTCAATTTCTAAACATTTCTTTTCCTAAATATTTATTAAAAGTCTAACCTCACCATTGAATTATATTTTTAATAAATAATAAAAATAATGATTGAACCATTTCCCTAGCTTGTCCCAAACTGTTATATGGCTCTTAGGGACATTGTCGACATTGCTAAGTTAGCATGAGCTTTGATGCCATGATGCTGCTTTTGCGCACGTTACTACATGACTTTATTTTTGCAAGCTGCTGTTTGTGCCTTTCACATGAGAACTATCTGCTTTTCGCGTTCTTTGCTGAAGTTCCTGGAGTTTTGTCTGAACACGATGTGCAAGGTCTATAAACAATGCCCCTTGTTATTCTGTTCTGGTCAGTCCCTAGCACCTAGACATAACATGCTAAACACAGCTGCAATGCTGGAGACTCGTGCTTTGATATTACGGGGATGCATGCTGTTTTAACACACACTTGGAGAGAGCTCTTTCCATGGAGAAGAGCTACGCTGTCTCTATGATGTAAACCTAACATCTAGGCTTCCAGGTATGGGGTCTGCTGTCAAAGCCCAGAGATCTTCCCTTATATAAATAAACTTCTTCCAGTCCAGGGGAGGGTGGTTAGGCCTTATAGTCCTTTTTCCACTGTCTTTATAAAATGACTTCCCCTTTTGTACTCTATGGAATTGTAACAATGCTAATTGTTTTGAGTTTATGCATTTTGCTGCTGGTAGTGGCTCGTATACTGTATTGTAGAGCACGATAGTTAAAATAAACAGTTTGAACTATTACAGTGACTCTGCCTAATCTTGCTGTGGACAAGTACGAGTGAGCGAGCGAAAGAGTATGTCTTGCTACCGCGATTCCTGAGTGAGTCGGGAGTGTTGTGTTCTGGGT
The DNA here is from genome assembly GCA_963921515.1 of Calotriton arnoldi. Taxonomy (NCBI): domain Eukaryota; kingdom Metazoa; phylum Chordata; class Amphibia; order Caudata; family Salamandridae; genus Calotriton; species Calotriton arnoldi. The sequence continues at coordinate 3,639,465 of CAWUFW010000581.1, read as the reverse complement.
TGTCTAATCATTTGTAGCTCTGTGATTTTTGGAGGAGAACGAATGAGACACTATAGCTAGTCGGTTTTGGGATTTTGGGCACTAAGGTGGTAGGTTGGTACACCCCTATACACCGAGGTCCTGGTTTCCTGCGCATATTCTGTGTAGGTGCAGAATCCCCGAAACATGGCGCCGCCAACGTTTGTTCTGGTTCTTAGCTGCGAGACGCTTGAGTAGTGCTTGTGCTTGTCCACAATCGCCTCACTTCTGTTTCCGGAGAAGGCTGTGACGGTGTAACCTCCTATATTGATGTTTTATAGGTTCATTCAAGCTTGAATTTTTAAAAAAGGTTCCTTTTCTTTATTATTAACCCGTTATTGCGCTGCCACGCTTTAGGTTGTCGTTCTTTGTTATAAATTATGGCGGTTAACATTGCACCGCCTAATCGGGCTGCAGTCACGGCTTATTTGACTCAAAATGGAGTCCCTAATGCTGGTGTTGCGCTCATTTTTGTTGTAGAAGCGGATGCAGCTTACCGCTTCGAGGTGTTTTATTCTTGGGTCACCTTTCCGGTGGTGGATGGAACAGATAATTTGTTTCATGAATATACTGCCACGGCCACTCTGCAAGTTTATCAGCCTTATAGGGCTCTCGAGGTTCCGCTTACAGCTTGGCAACACCAAATTTGGTTTAATGTTAATGGCGCCCTTCCTCACCCAATAACGCTGGTCCGTTTAGGCCCTTTATCAATAGACAGGGCCACGTGGCCCGTTTTGGCTGGGTATACCCGACACCCACGTTATATGACTGCTGCAATTGCAGATCTCCGCGTATTGCATACTTCTTTGATACGCGTGCATAGAGCTGTTATACAGTTCATGTCGCGCAACTTTGAGGTGGGACCACCTGGCGTTGCTGCACAACCTGCGGGTCCTGGTCGTGTAACCATCAGTCCTCTTATGGTTAATTCAGTAATGGGCAAGCGTCCACAGAATAAGGACGAGTTCCCTTATTGGCTTGCTGAAAATTTTGGACAACTAGAGGCTGTTTTTCCAAATATCACTCCTGTGGAGAAACACAGGATCTTGACTATAAGTTTGCCTAAAGACTTACGTCCCGAGTTGGCTTATTGTAACACCTGGGGCAAGGTGTTCGCGGCAGTATTTTCGAAGTGTTTCGGCACTCCCTCCATGACCGTACTCCCCTCCGTGATAAAACGCATTCAAGTTGAACACGGAGCAGAAGCGGCTGTAGAGTTGGGAATGAGACTGGTGGGGGTGTTCGACGTGGTTGCTGACATGATCCTTGCTAATGTCAAGGGTGATGCTGTGAGCTTCCAAGTGGCAAACCGCTTGGAGGCTGAACCTGATGCAGACAAACCATGCGAATTACCAAAGATTATTGCAAAGTGTTGGACTTGGCCCTTTTTGGCAGGTTCACCCCTGAACTTTTTGCCTTAAGCTCTGACATGGTGGTAGTGGTCTTAGGCCTCTGGGCACTTTAGCACTGTGGCCCTGTGTAAAGTGTGTGCGCGCTCTGAGTGCGTCTGGTGATATTGGCCTGCCCTCCCATAGGAATGCATGGGGGATATGTGTGTCCATGGTAATTCCTGGTATGAGGGGAGTGCAGGGTCGAGTTTAGTATGTGCGAACTCGTGAGAATAAATGCTGCGCAATGGTGTGCGCAGATTTATGGTGACTGGTGGAGAACTGCCACTTCTAGAAGTTGGCATTTCTGTGTACTGTGTGTCTGCCTGCCTGATGTGAATTGCATGTCTGGCTTGTGATTGACAGGAGCTGAGAGGTGTGGGTGGCTCCAGGAGCCAGAGTGAGTCAGCCCAGTGGTGAATAGAGAGATCTGCATCTAGATGGGAGGGAGGAGTTGCACCTGGGACCTGAATAGGACTGTGCCTTCCCTCCACAATGCTGGCTCCGCCCCCTGTGGTGCGTCTAATCACTGAGCCCCCACCTGACAAAGGAGAGAGGAGCTGAGCACAACAAAGTGCTCCAAAGCTCCCCTAAACCAGTTCTGACTGGTATCCCCAAGCCCTGTGCTGTGACACAAAGGAAAAGGGCATATAAATATAGGGGCTGTGACCCCATGAAAAGGTTCCTGTTCTGTTCCTGATCCTGACGGAGGGGGGGCTTGCTGCTGCTGGGGCCCAGGAGGGACCGCCATGGGGGCCTCCCTGCTGGAGGGCCCTGTGTGCTGGCCCCTGGGCCCAGCTCTGCCCCTGAAACTCTCCTGGACTTTTTGGCTGTGGAGCTGTGGCTCCTAATCCTGAAGGGCGCTTTAATTTGAATTTCCCCCAGGAGGAAAGAGCGCTTCTGCTTTCCGCTGCAGCGCTGAGCTGCAGCTTGTTGGGAGGGAAACCCGACGTGGGGATCCCCCCCCTATCGATGCGGAGCTTTGCAGGTGCCCACCCCGCTTATTTCTTTATTTAAAAGGCGGGTGCCCACCCCGCATTCTTGTGGAGCTTTTGCGGGTGCCCACCCCGCTTATCTCATTATTTTACAGAGCGGGAGCCCACCCCGCGTTTCACCGCCGCGGCCCGAGTGAGTAATGGCCGCTGACCCGGAAGCCAGGCAAAGTCCGCCTGCTTCTGGGCGGGGCCGGCGGCGGGAGCGGAAGAAGCATAGGCAGAAGGGAGGACGGGAGCCTACACCACCTCCCCGAGCACCGCAGTAAAGTCCCGGGTCCCAGGAGGGGGCCCGGGTGAAGAGAAGAGGCGGCAGAGGCCGCTGATGGCAGCGCGGGGCTCCCAAGAGTGAAAGGGAAGCCCCGCGCCGCAAGAGAAGTGCTGCCGGTCCCGGAGCGTATAGAGGCCTGACCGGAGCCGACAGAAGAGGAGAAGTCCCCCTGCGCAGGAGCCCGGTGAGTGAGGGCTGGGCGGGGGACATTACCGCATCATTCTCTGAGAGGACCCGCCGTTGCGGGCCGCTCCAACGATGGGGCATTATTGTTTTAGAGTCCCGTGTCACTCCAACGCTTGGGAGCCAATTCTTTGTGGGGCATATTTGTTTTCAAGAGCCAGTGCGCTCCAACGTGATGGCACAGAGGTGCTCAGGCCCCATAGCCACATTCCTCCCAGCTGCCCCGCTCGCAGAGGGCAGCTGCCACGTTTTGGGGGCATGTTTGTTAAGAAAGCCCCAGTGGGGGCCCGGAAGGCGCAGTGATGCCTGGCCTCTGTGCTTTGGTTATTTACAGCTGCACCGCACCAGCGCGGGCAGCTGCACCGTTTTGCGCATATTTGTCAGAGGGCACATTGCGTGTCCAGGCCCACATTCAGATTTACAGCTGTGCAGCAATTTGTGCCAGCTGCAACGTTTAGGCCCTCACCTGATATCCCCAGCTGCCCAGCAAGTAGTGGGCAGCTGCTACGTTTAGGTTTGCGCAGTGGCGCACCTTGAACTCCCGCTGCATTGGCAGCGCGCCCTGACTTTTGGGACATAGGGCATCTAAGCCCCTGAGAGATGGCCAGTTGGCCAGGGGGACTGGGAGGTTTGTAGGGCGCCAGGCCCTAATGTAATCCATGCCTCTACTATGGTCTTTATTAGGAGACTATGTGCTAAATGTGATTATGTGGTGCTAGGAAATGTAATGTATGTACTATGTTTTATGCACCCTGTGTTATACCTCTAAATGTGGTTTTTATGATTATGAGGTTGTTTTGCATATTATGGTTTATGCTGGTGAGGTTGGCGCAGAATGTAACTCGCGCCTGATGTGATACTGTGCATAATGTGGTTTATGTTACAGGATGATGCTGAGTACAGTGGTTACCAGTGATTACTGGTTGTACGTTTATGATATGTCTTACTTTTACTAAGTCCACTTTGTTCTGGTTCTGACAGTGGTCCAGTGGGCCCTGCCAGGTGTAAATAATCCCTTGTAAATATGACCTAGTGCCAGGTGGCACCATGTATATTATGAGAGTACTATTCTAATGTGTTATGATAATACAAAGGCTATTTTTGATATAACCTTGTGTGGAGTTCTTTTTGTGGTGTGCCTGGTATGTTGTTGCTGTGTGCATGCGCAAACGCTTTACACATGGCCTCCGGGATAAGCCTGACTGCTCGGGCCAAGCTACCAAGGGGGTGAGCAGGGGTTATCTTTGGCGTGTAACTCCCTCACCCTGACTAGAGTGGTGGTCTCTGCCTGGCTTTGGCGCAAGCCTTAGCCAACCAGAGATCCCATTTCTAACATTGGTTGTCAGCGGTGGGGATTAGGACTTGCATTTGCGCAGTACCACAGCGACAACTGGCTGCATTACAAAGCTCTGCATTTTAGATAGTCACATGGAAAGGGATTATTGTGTCTGAGTTTGTTTTAAGAGTCATTTCTTTGAAATGTGTTTTATTGCACTATAAGTTGGGGGTCCTGCCAAGGACAGAAACCAGAGAATCTGGAGGAGTGACTGCCCTTGTGCAGACTGCTATCTTGGGTTGGCCTAAAGCTAAAGGAGGGACTGCCCTTGTGCCATCGTGCTATTTCTTGGGTTGGCCTGAAGCTGAAGGAGTGACTGCCCCTGTGCTGTCTGCTGGTTCTAGGGTTGGCCTACAGTGGTGACTTAATTGGCATGGAGTAACTGGCTCGGGAGGGTAGATTATCCCCTAAGTGCAGTGTGAGTTTTCTGGAATCCCCAGTAAGGGTGGGATCCAGTGGTGGCAGCAATATGTAGTCCAGTGCAGGAAGTCCCATTCCCAGTCCCCAGAGTATGGTACCTGGTTCCCAGTAAGAGGGGGATAGGTTGAGATTCAGGGGCAGTAAGATACTGTCTCACCAGTCTGGGGGGGCGTATGTGGATGAGTGGTGTGCTGCACTGGACGATTGGGTGTGAGTTCTCTGAAATAAGGAGCTTGCATGGGGGAGTGACCCTAGATGAATGGTGCAGGTGTCTCCCAACCCGCGTGGCGGAGATGGTTCAGAGGAACACAACTAGGTACCATTATAGTGAGGAGGTTGCAAGGCCTCACATCATGTCCTGCGAGGAAGGTGTGAGACTGGGCCGTATTCCGAGCCTCAACCTCAGTCTCCAGTACTGGATGGTTCTTAGATGGAACACCAGGAAAGGAACCACCTAGTCTGTCCTGTTGGACTGTTCTGTGTGGGGGACCTCCCCATGTTAGAGGATCTGAAGAGGCATTGGGGAGCGATTCCAACAAAAGTGGCTCGGGTATCTTCCGGTCCTGTGTGGTGGAAGAGGTTCAGTGTAGCCCAGCTAGGTCCCAGTGTAGCGGGAGGGGTGTAGGGGCTCACGTCCTGTCTCAGAGGAGAAGGAGTGAGTGTGGGCTGTGTCCCAAGGTGCCCGAAACCCAGTCCCAGGGCCTGGATGGTTTCTTAAGGGAACACCAGGTCGGGGGCCTAGGCTGTACTTGTAGGCCATTTGAGGAGGATCTCCCAGTGTCTAGAGGACGTGGAGTGTCTGTAACCAGAGCTCCAGCGATCCTGGTGTCTGGCAGTGCCACTCCTAAGTGGAGGGTGCAGAAGTCCAGAGTGAGGGGTGAGAGGGGGAAAGAGTCCCCAGTGGAAGAACCAGTGGGTCAGGGGCCAGCCAGAAGGGCTGAGTCACCAATGATTGACCATGGTGGCGCCAATTCTGTTCTGGGGGATCTTCGCGCACTGTCAGATGGACATGGGTTGTGAGATCTGCGCCAGGCAGACTGTCACACGACACATTAGTTATGTGTCACCCTCGGGGGGGCATGCGTGCTCCCCGTGAAGTCCTGGTTTGCCGGGCATCTGACCAAAGGGTACCGTCCCTGGGTTGGGGAGCCAGGAGTAGGTGTTTCCTGACCTGGACAGCAGGGTGGCTGTAATCAGTGTCCTGGCCGGTTTGCCTTCTAGGGGGTACCACTCCAGTTGGTAGGGTATCGGACACTGGAAGGGGGTGCAGAGGGAGGGAGTACCTGCCTCTGACCCCAGTGCATCCGGTGGATGTAGATCCCAGGTGGTAGACCAGTTGATGGAGAGAGGTCCTGAACTGGTGGGAGAGTGGTGTTCTGAGGGTGCCTCTCCAAGGAGGAGAGTGCGGAACCCTAGAAGTAGAGGTAGGGTGAGGAGACGCTTTGCCCGTGACCTCTGGTCAGCCTGAGGGTGCTGACCCTAGGTTGAAGGATCAGTGGTAGTTTGGAACTACACTGAGAAGGGAGAGTGGAGAATGGCTATTGGATGCCAGGGGTTACTGCCCCCCACTCTGTGGATTAGCAAGGACCAGTGGTATCTGGATGGCCTAGGGCCTGGTCCTGGCTGTGGACAACTAGGGAGTACCATTGGGGTAGCCTAGTTGGCCCTGAGGGTTTTTTTTCAGAGGGAACCACATGGGTTCAGAGTGGCGTAGAACCGGAGGGTGTCCCTGCAGTGCGGGCCCGCGTCCGTGTTCTATCGCCCCAAGCAGGGAAGCCCATCACAGTGGTAATTGGTCTGCCCTGCGTTTTGGCTGGAAGGGGGTTGTGTTGGACTTGGCCCTTTTTGGCAGGTTCACCCCTGAACTTTTTGCCTTAAGCTCTGACATGGTGGTAGTGGTTTTAGGCCTCTGGGCACTTTAGCACTGTGGCCCAGTGTAAAGTGCGTGCGCGCTCTGAGTGCATCTGGTGATATTGGCCTGCCCTCCCATAGGAATGCATGGGGGATATGTGTGTCCATGGTAATTCCTGGTATGAGGGGAGTGCAGGGTCGAGTTTAGTATGTGCGAACTCGTGAGAATAAATGCTGCGCAATGGTGGGCGCAGATTTATGGTGACTGGTGGAGAAATGCCACTTTTAGAAGTTGGCATTTCTGTGTACTGTGTGTCTGCCTGCCTGATGTGAATTGCATGTCTGGCTTGTGATTGACAGGAGCTGAGAGGTGTGGGTGGCTCCAGGAGCCAGAGTGAGTCAGCCCAGTGGTGAATAGAGAGATCTGCATCTAAATGGGAGGGAGGAGTTGCACCTGGGACCTGAATAGGACTGTGCCTTCCCTCCACAATGCTGGCTCCGCCCCCTGTGGTGCGTCTAATCACTGAGCCCCCACCTGACAAAGGAGAGAGGAGCTGAGCACAACAAAGTGCTCCAAAGCTCCCCTAAACCAGTTCTGGCTGGTATCCCCAAGCCCTGTGCTGTGACACAAAGGAAAAGGGCATATAAATATAGGGGCTGTAACCCCATGAAAAGGTTCCTGTTCTGTTCCTGATCCTGACGGAGGGGGGGCTTGCTGCTGCTGGGGCCCAGGAGGGACCGCCATGGGGGCCTCCCTGCTGGAGGGCCCTGTGTGCTGGCCCCTGGGCCCAGCTCTGCCCCTGAAACTCTCCTGGACTTTTTGGCTGTGGAGCTGTGGCTCGTAATCCTGAAGGGCGCTTTTATTTGAATTTCCCCCAGGAGGAAAGAGCGCTTCTGCTTTCCGCTTCAGCTTGTTGGGAGGGAATCCCGACGTGGGGATCCCCCCCCTATCGATGCGGAGCTTTGCGGGTGCCCACCCCGCTTATTTCTTTATTTAAAAGGCGGGTGCCCACCCCGCATTCTTGTGGAGCTTTTGCGGGTGCCCACCCCGCTTATCTCATTATTTTACAGAGCGGGAGCCCACCCCGCGTTTCACAGCTGCGGCCCGAGTGAGTAATGGCCGCCGACCCGGAAGCCAGGCAAAGTCCGCCTGCTTCTGGGCGGGGCCAGCGGCGGGAGCGGAAGAAGCATAGGCAGAAGCGAGGACGGGAGCCTACCCCGCCTCCCGAGCACCGCGGCAAAGTCCCGGGTCCCAGGTGGGGGCCCGGGTGAAGAGAAGAGGCGGCAGAGGCCGCCGATGGCAGCGCGGGGCTCCCAAGAGTGAAAGGGAAGCCCCGCGCCGCAAGAGAAGTGCTGCCGGTCCCGCAGCGTAGAGAGGCCTGACCGGAGCCGACAGAAGAGGAGAAGTCCCCCTGCGCAGGAGCCCGGTGAGTGAGGGCTGGGCGGGGGACATGACCGCATCATTCTCTGAGCGGACCCGCCGTTGAGGGCCGCTCCAACGATGGGGCATTATTGTTTTAGAGCCCCGTGTCACTCCAACGCTTGGGAGCCAATTCTTTGTGGGGCATATTTGTTTTCAAGAGCCAGTGCGCTCCAACGTGAGGGCACAGAGGTGCCCAGGCCCCATAGCCACATTCCTCCCAGCTGCCCCGCTCGCAGAGGGCAGCTGCCACGTTTTGAAGGCATGTTTGTTAAGAAAGCCCCAGTGGGGGCCCGGAAGGCGCAGTGATGCCTGGCCCCTGTGCTTTGGTTATTTACAGCTGCACCGCACCAGCGCGGGCAGCTGCACCGTTTTGCGCATATTGGTCAGAGGGCACATTGCGTGTCCAGGCCCACATTCAGATTTACAGCTGTGCAGCAATTTGTGCCAGCTGCAACTTTTAGGCCCTCACCTGATATCCCCAGCTGCCCAGCAAGTAGTGGGCAGCTGCTACGTTTAGGTTTGCGCAGTGGCGCACCTTGAACTCCCGCTGCATTGGCAGCGCGCCCTGACTTTTGGGACATAGGGCATCTAAGCCCCTGAGAGATGGCCAGTTGGCCAGGGGGACTGGGAGCTTTGTAGGGCGCCAGGCCCTAATGTAATCCATGCCTCTACTATGGTCTTTATTAGGAGACTATGTGCTAAATGTGATTATGTGGTGCTAGGAAATGTAATGTATGTACTATGTTTTATGCACCCTGTGTTATACCTCTGAATGTGGTTTTTATGATTATGAGGTTGTTTTGCATATTATGGTTTATGCTGGTGAGGTTGGCGCAGAATGTAATTCGCGCCTGATGTGATACTGTGCATAATGTGGTTTATGTTACAGGATGATGCTGAGTACAGTGGTTACCAGTGATTACTGGTTGTACGTTTATGATATGTCTTACTTTTACTAAGTCCACTTTGTGCTGGTTCTGACAGTGGTCCAGTGGGCCCTGCCAGGTGTAAATAATCCCTTGTAAATATGACCTAGTGCCAGGTGGCACCATGTATATTATGTGAGTACTATTCTAATGTGTTTTGATAATACAAAGGCTATTTTTGATATAACCTTGTGTGGTGTGCCTGGTATGTTGTTGCTGTGTGCGTGCGCAAACGCTTTACACATGGCCTCCGGGATAAGCCTGACTGCTCGGGCCAAGCTACCAAGGGGGTGAGCAGGGGTTATCTTTGGCGTGTAACTCCCTCGCCCTGACTAGAGTGGTGGTCTCTGCCTGGCTTTGGCGCAAGCCTTAGCCAACCAGAGATCCCATTTCTAACACAAAGGCTTATAAAACCATAGGCCGCAATAGTCTGGGAGTTAAGCCTTTTACTCACACGCAAACGCAATCTCAATCTCAACAAAAAGCCCAGACTGATAAAGACGGACGTACGTTCTTTCCTAAAAAGAACTGGAAAAATAAGAAACAGGGGCAGCAACAACAGAAGCAAGGTTCGCGTGCTGGTTCACCGACACCTGAAACTTCTGAGTGTACTTATGACTTGCGCGATCGCGTGAAACTTAAGACTCCTGATAGATTTCAGGTCCCTGATCAGCGCTCTCCTCGTTCTTTACAGGACACTTCGGACTCTCACGTCGGAGGTAGAGAGCGCCAGGATCGTGGCAAAAGTCAGACCACACAACAGGGACGAGATCAACCTCGACAGTTTGACGTTAAAGCCAAACAAGAAGACCTGCCTCATTTTAGACCCCCGTATCAGAAGAAGAAAGTTGCTGCTTTAACAGCGAGATGTGCCTCAGATGGTGAGAACATGACTCCTGGACTCGACATGGGCGGTGACTCTGCTCGACAGCGCAGCAGAAGTTACCATAGTGCGGGAGGCACTGCGTCCCTGTCTGGAGGCGACAGCAACTGATACCTTCATAACTGTGGAAACAGCAGATACCCGGGTTGCCCCCCCGGATAGACTGTATGACATTATTTTTCAAATTGAAGGTGATGTACAACGTCCAATCAAGGCGGTTTTCTGGGAAAATCTGACCTCCTCATACGACATTTTGTTGGTGGAGGCGGATTGGCCTCCACCGTTTGTGTTAGCCGCTTCTCGAGGGGAGGACGTGATACTTCCGAGTTTTTCGCGTTACGTCGCTGTGGAGCATGCAAAGGCTTTAGCAGCTGAGTGGGCTCTGGCCCTTGCCCCCGCTGTGTACCGTAATCAGGTGGGCTGGGATATAGATTCACCACCACATGAGATACCTTTACGGTCTACGCCACAGCAACAACCGCAATATCCAATCAAACGCGACGCTAAGGCTCACGTTTGTGACATTCTGACGCAGTTAGAGTATCAGGGTGTGATTGAATCCTGTACATCACCGATGAATAATCCTCTCTTTACGGTATCAAAGCCTGACGGTTCATATCGGATTGTGTTGGATTACCGCAATTTGAATAGTCATTGTCGCACTTTTGCAGTCAGTGCAAAACACACACGTCTCTGCGCTGGTGAACTACCTTGTTCGTAAAAAATACAAAACTACACGGACATTTCCAATGGTTTCTACAATCACAATCTGGCTCCTGAGACCCGTGACTTGACAGCATTTACCGCCGTCGGAAATCAGAAAAAAATTACACAATTGCCCATGGGGTATAAGAACAGCCCCGGGGCATTTGCTGCGCGTGTTGTGTCATTGTTACACGACATTGATCCAGATGCGTTCTCGTACGTGGATGATATCTATCTCACAGACGATGAGCTTATACCGCATCTAGTCCGAGTCGACCGCATAATTTCTGCGTTTGCCGACTATGGATACAAATTTAACTTTGCAAAGTCACACATCAATCAATCAATCATGTCACTTATAAAGTGCACTACATACCCGCGAGGGTCTCAAGGCGCTGGGGGAAGAGGGGGGTGGTGCTGCTACTGATCGAAGAGCCAGGTCTTGAGGAGTCTTCTGAAGGCCAGTAGGTCTTGGGTCTGCCGAAGGTTGGTGGGGAGGGTGTTCCAGGTCTTGGCGGCGAGGTGGGAGAAGGATCTGCCGCCGGCGGTCGTTTTCCGGATGCGGGGGACTGTGGCGAGGGTGAGGCTGGTGGAGCGGAGCTGGCGGGTGGGGGTGTAGAAGCTGAGTCGTCTGTTGAGGTAGGCTGGTCCCGAGTTGTGGAGTGCTTTGTGTGCGTGGGTGAGGAGCTTGAAGGTTATCCTCTTGTTGACAGGGAGCCAGTGCAGGTCTCTCAGGTGGGGTGTGATGTGGCTGCGTCGGGGGATGTCGAGGATAAGACGTGCAGAGGCGTTCTGGATGCGTTGCAGCCGTCTCAGGAGCTTAGCCGTCGTTCCTGCGTAGAGGGCGTTTCCGTAGTCCAGCCTGCTGGTGACGAGGGCCTGGGTGACTGTTTTTCTTGTTTCGGTGGGGATCCACTTGAAGATCCTGCGGAGCATTCGGAGGGTGTTGAAGCAGGATGAGGAAACGGCGTTGACCTGCTTAGTCATGGAGAGGGTGGGGTCGAGGATGACCCCTAGGTTGCGTGCGTGGTCGGTGGGTGTCGGGGCTGTTCCCAGTGATGTCGGCCACCAGGAGTCGTCCCATGCTGAAGGGTTGGAACCAAGGATGAGGACCTCCGTCTTGTCCGAGTTCAGCTTCAGGCGGCTGGTACTCATCCATTCGGCGACGGCCTTCATTCCTTCGTGGAGGTGGGCTTTGGCGGTGTGAGGGTCTTTGGTGAGGGAGAGGATCAGCTGGGTGTCGTCGGCGTAGGAGATGATGTTGAGGTTGTGCTGTCGGGCGACGTGGGCGAGGGTGCCATGTAGATGTTGAACAGCGCTGGGCTGAGGGAGGAGCCTTGGGGTACGCCGCAGATGATCTTGGTGGCTTTGGATCGGAAGGGGCGAGGCGGACGCTTTGTGTTCTGCCGGAGAGGAAGGATGTGGTCCAGTCCAGGGCCTTCTCTTGGATCCCGGTGTTGTGAAGGCGTGTTCGTAGTGTGTGGTGGCAGACCGTGTCGAAGGCGGCTGATAGGTCCAGGAGGATGAGGGCTGCTGTTTCTCCGTTGTCTAGCAGGGTCCTGATGTCATCGGTGGCGGCGATGAGGGCGGTTTCGGTGCTGTGGTTGCTGCGGAAGCCGGACTGGGAAGGGTCCAGGATGTTGTTCTCCTCGAGGTAGCGGGTCAGTTGTTTGTTGACGATTTTCTCGGTGACCTTCGCGGGGAACGGGAGCAGAGAGATGGGTCGGAAGTTCTTGAGGTCCTTGGGGTCTGCCTTGGGTTTCTTGAGTAAGGCGGTGATCTCGGCGTGCTTCCAGCTTTCCGGGAAGGTTGCTGTCTCGAAGGAGATGTTGATTATTTTCCGGAGATGGGGCGCGATGGCTGTACTGGCTTTGTTGAAGACGTGGTGAGGGCACGGGTCTAGCGGTGAGCCGGAGTGGATGGTGTTCATGATCTCGCTGGTGTCCTCGTCGTTGATGTTGGTCCAGGAGAGCAGGCGGTTGGTGGTTGTGGGGGCAGTGGTCTCGGTGGTTGCCGGGGCGGTCGTGGTGTTGAAGCTGTCGTGGATGTCGGCGATTTTGCGGTGGAAGAAGGTGGCCAGTGAGTCGCACAGGTCTCGCGACGGCGGGATGTCGTTGGTGTTGGAGCTGGGGTTGGAGAGTTCCTTCACGATGTTGAAGAGCTCTTTGCTGTTGTGTGCGTTGTTGTCTAGGCGGTCTTTGAGTGAGGCCCTTTTGGCGGATCTGATGAGGTGATGGTGACTGCGGGTGGCGCTCTTGTGGGCGGCGTAGCTGTCCGCTGTCCGTTCGTGGAGCCAGATCTTCTCCAGTTTTCGGCATGTTCGTTTGGAGGCCTGGAGGTCTTCGGTGAACCAGGTGGCTTTCTTGCTGGTGTGGCTGTTGGGCGGATTCTTGAGCGGGGCGAGGGTGTTGGCGCAGTCGTCGATCCACTGTCTGAGGTTGCGGGCGGCGGTGTCGGGGTCGGAGGGTTCGGCGGGTGGGCTCAGGGCGAGGGTTGTGGTTAGCTGGTCTTCGGTGACTCTGCTCCAGCAGCGGCGAGGCATTTGTTCGGTGCGGTGGTGCGTGGTGGGCTTCCTGTAGGTGAAGTGGATGCAGTGGTGGTTAGTCCAGTGGGGTTCGGAGGTGTGGTTGAAGGAGACGTGTGGGCTTGCGGAAAAGATGGAGTCTAGCGTGTGACCGGCGGCGTGGGTGGGTGTAGTCACGAGCTGTCTGAGTCCGAGGGTGGCGAGGTTGTCGATCAGGGTGGTGGAGTTGGTGTCCTTGTTGTTCTCGAGGTGGAAGTTCAGGTCCCCGAGGAGGATGTAGTCCGTGGAGGCGATGGCGTGTGTGCTGACGAAGTCAGCGATAGAATCGCTGAACTGTGGTCGGGGTCCGGGGGTCTGTAGATGAGGGTTCCTCTGAGGGTGGTGTTGGGATCGGTGTGGATCTGGAAGTGCATGTGTTCGGCGGTGCTGAGGGTGTCGTCGGTGTTGGTTGAGACTCTGAGGGTGTTCCTGTGGACGATGGCGATGCCTCCTCCGACTCCGTTGGTGCGGTCCCTGCGGGTGATCTTGTAGCCGTCCGGGATGGCAATGGCGATGTCGGGGGCTGAAGCGGGATTCAGCCAGGTCTCCGTCAGGAATGCGACGTCTGGGGAGGTTGAGTCGAGAAGGTCCCAGAGTTCGATGGCGTGTTTGCGGGCGGAGCGGGTGTTGAGGAGGATGCATCTGAGGTAGTTGGGTTTCTATCCTGGGCGGTGGTTTGGCAGGGCGGGTGCTGGCGAAGCTGCAGTTCCGGCAGGTGAAGGGCCCTTGGGTGCGCTTCGGGGTGGCCAGGTAGCAGGCGTGATCTTTTCCGGGGTTGAGTGCGTGGAGGGTGCTGGCGTCGTATCGGCGTCTGTTGATGTGGCGGGCGCGGGGGATGCCCGGGCCAGGGGTTCTGGCGCTGGGCGCGGTCCCGGCACGGACGGGCGCAGACAGGCTTGACTTAGGCACGCCCGCTGCGCGCGGCCGCCATAAATGGGGAGGTGGGAGGGAGGAGCAGGGAATGGGGCAGCGAATGGACAGTGAGGGGGCGGGGCCGCAGGGGCGCAGCGGCGGGAAACAGGCACGGAAAGGAAAAACGAGCACAATCAGGGCAGCAAGGGGCACAGAAAGGAAAAAACTAGCACAATCAGGGCAGCAAGGGGGCACAGAAAGGAAAAAACGAGCACAATCAGGGCGGCAAGGGGGCACAGAAAGGAAAAAACGAGCACAATCAGGGCAGCAAGGGGGCACAGAAAGGAAAAAACGAGCACAATCAGGGCAGCAAGGGGGCACAGAAAGGAAAAAAAAACGAGCACAATCAGGGCAGCAAGGGGGCACAGAAAGGAAAAAACGAGCACAATCAGGGCAGCAAGGGGGCACAGAAAGGAAAAAACGAGCACAATCAGGGCAGCAAGGGGGCACAGAAAGGAAAAAAACTAGCACAATCAGGGCAGCAAGGGGGCACAGAAAGGAAAAAACGAGCACAATCAGGGCAGCAAGGGGGCACAGAAAGGAAAAAACGAGCACAATCAGGGCAGCAAGGGGGCACAGAAAGGAAAAAACGAGCACAATCAGGGCAGCAAGGGGGCACAGAAAGGAAAAAAAACGAGCACAATCAGGGTAGCAAGGGGGCACAGAAAGGAAAAAAACAAGCACAATCAGGGCAGCAAGGGGGCACAGAAAGGAAAAAACGAGCACAATCAGGGCAGCAAGGGGGCACAGAAAGGAAAAAAACTAGCACAATCAGGGCAGCAAGGGGGCACAGAAAGGAAAAAACGAGCACAATCAGGGCAGCAAGGGGGCACAGAAAGGAAAAAGCGAGCACAATCAGGGCAGCAAGGGGGCACAGAAAGGAAAAAAACTAGCACAATCAGGGCAGCAAGGGGGCACAGAAGGAAAAAAATTAGCACAATCAGGGGCAGCAGCAGGGCACACAGACGGAGCTGTGTGGTGGGGGAGCGACCTACCAGTCAAGGTCAGTGGTCGCTCATTTAGCGGTGCTCTTTTTGGGGTATGAGCTCAATAATGAGGGAAAGGGGTTAGCCCCTCATTTCCTGGAGAAATGTGCGCATTTGCAACCCCCTAATACTCTGAAGAAACTTCAGTCTTTGCTGGGATTTTTAAACTTCGGGAGGACATACATTCCTGATTATGCCCAGCGTATCAAACCGCTTTATGCGTTGATACAACCGACATTTTCTTCTGCCAGCTGGCTTCCTGAACATACCTTTATTCTACATTCTTTGCAATCTGACTTGCTTGCAACTAACTACTTATTGACGCGTGATAACTCCACGAATCTGGTGATACGTATCGTACCAGGGACAGTGGGTTTCACTTACTTGACGTTCAATGAGGGGGACACAGTACCTATTGCATACAAATCACAATGCAGCGGAAATGCGTTTTTCCAATATCGAGAAAGTTTTGACCGCGGTCCAGATGGAGATTCTGAAGAAACGCTCATTGGCGCAAGGTAAACGCATTCTTATGGTCACGCCCTTCCCTGCCTTGGAGGCCGTGACTAAGGCAAGTGTACCAAACTCTAAAGCATTACATCCCCTTTGGATACAATGGGCTACGTCTTTGACATCGTCTGATGTCACTTTTATCTTTGAACCTGCACTACAGACACAGGAGTTTTTATTGTATGAATATGGTCATCCTCCTCCATTGTCTTTGCTTCCTTTACATGAATACAAATGTGTTATTTACACCGATGGCTCGGCTCAACCGGCCGTAGGTTCCAAACATGCTTATTCAGCGGCTTGCGCAATTGTCGCTGGCTCCATTGTTAATGGAGAATTTAAGTCCTCCATCGTGCATACTCAAGCACTTTGAGACTGTACGGCACAGTTGGCGGAGCTGCGTGCTCTTATTCTTGCTCTCGAGTTTGCTGATCCAAATGTGAATACTCTTATTATGTGCGATTCTTACTACTGTGTTCAGTCTTATAATGACAACTTATTTTTTTGGACTCGAAATGACTATCGAGATTCTAAAGGCAGCACAATTAAGCATAAAACGCTTTGGGTTCAAGTGGCAGAGCTTAAACAGCGTCTGCCCCTCACACAGGTTATCCATACTCTTGGCCATCAACGTGTGGGAGCACATGCTCTTGGTAATTCTTTGGCTGATGAAGCGGCCAAATCTGCAGTAGCCACGTGTTCCGTAGCAGCAGTTACAAGGTCCATGACTAAAATTGATAATGACATTTTGGCAGCAATTGCTGCTACGAAGGATGGAACTTCTTATCCTCAGGGTTTCCCTTCGAAGTTCTCTTATCATATATCTCCCGAACAAGTTCCTTATGCTACGATTCCTTCAGTTGGGGATCGGCTGATCCCCAACTCGGACCGCAGACCTGCTTTGATCAAAGCCGCACATGAGGGCATGGCTTCTGCACATGCCGGGGTGACAGCGACAGTCTCGATATTACAGCAACGTTATCGGTGGTGTGGTTTATATAAACAGACCCATAATTATGTACTTTCTTGTGACATTTGTCAGCAAATTAAGCCGTCTACGGTCACACGACCACCTCAAACCCAGCTATGTATTTCTAATCATCCATTTGGCTGTGTATATCTTGATCACTGTGGTCCGTTCTCTTCTGATACTGCATATAAATATGTTTTAGTTGCAGTTGATTCGTGCACACGATTCCTTTGGGTTTGGCCACAGCGCAGTGCTGACGCTCGAAATGTCATCAGGGATTTGCGTGTCTTTGTCGGGATGTTTGCCTGTGGCACCTTCCATCCGGACCAAGGTCCAGCGTTCGCCTCTAAGGCTTACAAGGACGCAATGAAGTCCATGGGGGTGCTGGTGCAGTTTTCGTCTCCATACAGGCCTGAGGGAAATTCAATTGTGGAGCGGATGAACCGTGACTTAAAGCAATCCTTGACAGCTAGAGTCTTAGGTACTGGCAGGAACTGGCTGGCCCATTTGCATGGTGTTCAACGTGCACTTAATCTCCCAAGAAGATCTCTGGGTGGGCGGACCCCATACAAAATGCTCTTTGGCATTAAAATGTTTGTGCCAGACCTTGATGGTCTAGACATTGTGGCGGCTGCCGCAACCTTTGACGTAGATAATCATTCTGCTGTGTTACAGGATCGATACAAAAGAGAATGATGGACGGAACGTTTGAGCCAATCAAACACTCACCCCCAGTCAACTGATCTGGGTTTAATCCATCATCATTCTTTAGCTCACTCCACCACCCCAGTTCAGACATGGCCATATGCAAATCAGTCTGACCCTGTGCCTCATGGGAACAGTCCAGCCCGAACTGCCAAGCCACGTCTTCCCTGGACCGGAAACAAGCATCCTAGGACCGGTTTCTGGCATTCCAGCCGTCATCAGCCAGGCTTGCTTGAATCCAGTGGCAAAGTGAGCAAGGGACCCACGTCTGGGCATACCCCCGCCAACTTAGGGCGAACAAAGCGATACAAAAGAGAATGATGGACGGAACGTTTGAGCCAATCAAACACTCACCCCAGTCAACTGATCTGGGTTTAATCCATCATCATTCTTTAGCTCACTCCACCACCCCAGTTCAGACATGGCCATATGCAAATCAGTCTGACCCTGTGCCTCATGGGAACAGTCCAGCCCGAACTGCCAAGCCACGTCTTCCCTGGACCGGAAACAAGCATCCTAGGACCGGTTTCTGGCATTCCAGCCGTCATCAGCCAGGCTTGCTTGAATCCAGTGGCAAAGTGAGCAAGGGACCCACGTCTGGGCATACCCCCGCCAACTTAGGGCGAACAAAGCGATACAAAGAGAATGATGGACGGAACGTTTGAGCCAATCAAACACTCACCCCCAGTCAACTGATCTGGGTTTAATCCATCATCATTCTTTAGCTCACTCCACCACCCCAGTTCAGACATGGCCATATGCAAATCAGTCTGACCCTGTGCCTCATGGGAACAGTCCAGCCCGAACTGCCAAGCCACGTCTTCCCTGGACCGGAAACAAGCATCCTAGGACCGGTTTCTGGCATTCCAGCCGTCATCAGCCAGGCTTGCTTGAATCCAGTGGCAAAGTGAGCAAGGGACCCACGTCTGGGCATACCCCCGCCAGAATGATGATGGATTAAACCCAGATCAGTTGACTGGGGGTGAGTGTTTGATTGGCTCAAACGTTCCGTCCATCATCCCCTTTTGTATCGCTTTTGTCGCCCTAAGTTGGCGGGGGTATGCCCAGACGTGGGTCCCTTGCTCACTTTGCCACTGGATTCAAGCAAGCCTGGCTGATGACGGCTGAAATGCCAGAAACCGGTCCTAGGATGCTTGTTTCGGTCCAGGGAAGACATGGCTTGGCAGTTCGAGCTGGACTGTTCCCATGAGGCACAGGGTCAGACTGATTTGCATATGGCCATGTCTGAACTGGGGTGGTGGAGTGAGCTAAAGAATGATGATGGATTAAACCCAGATCAGTTGACTGGGGGTGAGTGTTTGATTGGCTCAAACGTTCCGTCCATCATCCCCTTTTGTATCGTGTTACAGGATCTACAAAAGACCCGTGACAGCTACGCAACTGAACATTTACCCTCTTCTGATGATGCAGCACTGCTGATTCCCGTAGCCGGCTGGCTTCCTAACGTTGAAGATCTGGTACGAGAAAAGTTGGAGAACAAAAAAGAATTTGGTCCCTCCTATCGTGCACCGGTTCCAGTGCTTGGACTGAAGGGTACTCGTACAGTTATTTTACCACCTTTACTTGGTCGCAAAGACAACAGATATATCTCAATGGACAATGTCAAGCTACACCGTCTGGCCGATTCTGAATAGTGTCACGCCTGCTGTTTCTTGTAACGCAATTTCATTGAATCCGCTGACTTCATCTTCTTCCTCTGACGCTCGTATGGCTGGGAAGGTGATGGACACTGCTATTGACCTTTCATCCATCCGGCCTCTATCTTACAATGCAGAAGTCGAGTATGCTTACCCTACAGATGAGTCCATTTGTGAAGTGCCGGTCAGTTCTCGACAACTTCAAGCAGACCCAGCACTACCACCGCTCATTAACAGAACTGCTAGCGGTTATTTTAGGGCTAATGCCAGATTCTCTTCTGACTCATCCTCCTCGACTTCCAGTTTGGCAGTACCACCGACTAAATTGGCTATTTTCTTCTCTTGGTACAAAAAGACTTACCTGGTCCCTCCATGGACCTACATTTGACTGGTGCTCATCCTGATTTTCCTCTTCATGTCAATTGGGTTTGTGACAGTGTTCTTCTTACTCATCAATGGTCATTATTTACCAGAACGCTCTGCTGTGAACTTGATCGATGGAACTCTGGCCCCTCACACATCGTCCCATATCATGAAACGTGATCAGACTCATGTGAACATTTCAGCATTCCCGGTTACGGATGGCATCGTTTGGGATAAAGTAGCCTTCGAAGTCCACGGGCCGACCGAGGTGCTCAGGGTGCCATACGTGTTTCGCGTCTCCTTTGGAGATGTGGTAACACAGGACATACATTCTGACGATTGGGATGTTCAAGCAGTGCATTAGTTATTTACAGATTTGAAGTATTATGCTGCTTTTGATGCTGAAGATTTGTATTTAAATTCTGCCAATTATGCTGATCTCTTTTGTTATCAGCATTATGGGCATCTTTTTTGTGCACAAAACAAACACGTTAAGACCTCTTCGTAATTACACTCAATGGGAACATTGTCCAACTCCTATAAAAGGGAGCTCTAAGGCTCTTAGAGAAAAGTTCACATATTTTACAGATTATGACACATCTAATCCCGAAACCTATTACTTTAAATTACAATCACAACCGGTATCCAAATTTATCCTGACCCACTCTAAATTGATTTACTCCAACTCTTTTGGACTCAATTGGCTACACAGGGTTATGATCACTGGAAGGAGACCATTGAGCTAAAATCGATCTGGGGCACTAAGCAATGGCAGGTTCGGGGAACTGAAGCGTTACATCGTGCCTGCCTGATCCCAACTCAAATTTTATTTTTAAATGATACAGTGTACCAAACCACTTGTTTCGGGTTGGCCACTGTTAAGAATTTGAATACACCATCCATTCCGTCCTTGGCGGAATACGACAATTGGCGGGCTAAGACAAATTATACTATCGATGCCTTGCAGGCTTTGTTTCGAAATGGGACTTTTAATGTCTCTGAAATTGATTCATCCGGGTGGTTGGTGTGGCAAACAAACTCAAATGCATGTCAATTGCGTTTTTATAATGTAACACCTGGTTTCACTCAGACTAGACCGGATCCACGTTATCCTCTTACACATTCGGTTACCACATACTCGGTGGGTAAATTATGCCAACAATGGTTGGAACATTCCACCCTAACATCAGTAAAGCAACACCTGTCGCTCTTGTCGAGTGACATTAATTTGGCTGATTTTCTCTTGGGACCCAAGGTTCCTAGAGCTGAAAGATTTATATATGCAGCTTACAATGAGATTTGGACACTTTCGCAGATGGAAGCAGCTTTCCGTCTACGTCAGATTGATCAAGCAAATTTAGAAAAGGTTCTAGCCGTGGTCGACAATAGCATCAATACGCTTTCATCACGCATTTATACATTGGATAACATTGTTTCTTCTGTTATTGATATTGTTCAGAATGATGTGTCTGTATTGTATCATGGTCAAAACCAATTACGATCGGTTATGCAGTTTGCATGGACGTTACAGACCCTTAAAATGGGAAAAGTCCCTTAGGACTATTTGAATGCTTCTGCTCTGTTTTTACCATTTAATCTGACTGATAAACAGCGTTTTATGTCAATGAAAGATGCTACTTACACACTATTGCATATTGAACAATTAGAGCCCTTGCCGTTCTGGGTAGCGGAAACGGACTCTGCTGTTTGGTTAATTCATGGGGTTATCTCTCTGCCTTTTTCGTTGTTTCAATTTAAATCATGCATGCAACATTATCCGATTGGTCGCTTTGAACCCCTGGGTAGTGCATTTCTCCATGAATTATGGTCCCTGCCTTTCACTTACAGATGTCAACGGGAGGATAAGGAAGTTTTCCTAACAGGGGAGGACTGCGATTCCACAGTGGGACATTCCCTGGTTTGTAAACACGTTAGATTGCACGGCGCTTGTAATGTGTCAGCGCCTAATCTTGCTTGTTTTCTGAAAGGAACTCTAGTACCATCAATAATTTCCACTTTTACTTTGCTTACCAACGGCAGTTATCTTATTTTGAACAACCAAGACTGCTGTGGTTTACGGGCAGGAATTCCCTATTTAGTAACGGTCTCACAACGAGTTACTTGTTGTAGCAATGTGCTTTTTCCGCCCCCGCATGGGAGTGTAGATAGTTCCATTTGGCCTTCCATTCCGACTTTGAAAACAGATTTCAACAAATTAAGCAGGCTCAAAGCGCTACTATTCCAACAAGAGGTCGCTCTCACTTCGGCTCGAGAGACCTTCGAGTTACAGGTGGCTAGAACATCTAGCGAAATTCAGTCACTGCTGAATACTAACCTCCCACTTCATTTTGGGGAGCTTATACATCAACTATTTAATGAGTCTGACACTACAGGCCTTGCACATTTTTTTAAACAAGTGGGAGCAGGCCTTGTGACTTCTTTTCAGACGATATTTGGACTAATACCTGCTTTTATTCATTCTATTTTTTCCAGCGTCTTCAGCGGATTGCCTTTATTACTGGCATAAGCTGGTGGAGTCCTGCTTCTTCTGTTCCTGCTGCGCAATGACTGCTCATCTTGTGGTACTGCACAGAACAGGCCAATTGCAACTGTACCGTGATAGGATGCAACAGGTTTTTGGATGCTTACCACTAGCAACGCTTAGCGTGAGTTATGGCTTGACTTTTCGCTTTGCCTACTTTACTTGCGTGCAACCACTTTTTTACTGTCGACGATGCCCCTTCTATAGGGCTATGGATTTATGCCTCTCCAATACGTCATGTCCAGTCCCGGATTTTATCCAGTTGATGGGTCCCTTAGAGGCCCATGACCAGGCGTGTTCTGGGGATGGCCGTATGGCGTGTGTGGCAGCACTTGGAGTATTGGCTGAATGGGATATCTGTGTGGCTGCGCAGAACCTCCTGCATCAGAGTTTCATCGAAATTTCACGCAAGTTGCCCGAATATGCTTCTGGAAGCATCAGATTACGAGGAGCACGTTTGTTCCTTCGACCTACTTGAATGGATGGCATCCCTGTTCTCCACAAATGATAGGGATGACCTTTTGGAGGGAATTGCATTCTTAAGTTCACGTACTTTGATGGATTAACAACCTCCTTCTTAATATCGTTTTCTTGGAGCCGAAAACTTTTCTTATTTACACGTCAAAAATAAACGATTTTTAAAAAAAAATCCAATTTGTTTTTTTTTAGTATTCTCCGACATTTTTTAACTCTGCTTGGCTTTTTGAACTCTGTTTTGGTCCTTTCTCTAGTCCTATGGCCTTACCAGGGGTAGGGTGTTATATGGCTCTTAGGGACTTTGTCAACATTGCTCAGTTAGCATGAGCTTTGAAGTCATGATGCTGCTTTTGCGCACGTTACTACATGACTTTATTTTTGCAAGCTGCTGTTTGTGCCTTTCACATGAGAACTGTCTGCTTTTCGCGTTCTTTGCTGAAGTTCCTGGAGTTTTTTCTGAACACGATGTGCAAGGTCGATAAACAATGCCCCTTGTTATTCTGTTCTGGTCAGTCCCTAGCACCTAGACATAACATGCTAAACACAGCTGCAATGCTGGAGACTTGTGCTTTGATATTACGGGGATGCATGTTGTTTTAACACACACTTGGAGAGAGCCCTTTCCATGGAGAAGAGCTACGCTGTCCCTATGATGTAAACCTAACATCTAGGCTTTCAGGTATGGGGTCTGCTGTCAAAGCCCAGAGATCTTCCATTATATAAATAATCTTCTTCCAGTCCAGGGGAGGGTGGTTAGGCCTTATAGTCCTTTTTCCACTGTCTTTATAAAATGACTTCCCCTTTTGTACTCTATGGAATTGTAACAATGCTAATTGTTTTGAGTTTATGCATTTTGCTGCTGGTAGTGGCTCGTATACTGTATTGTAGAGCACGATAGTTAAAATAAACAGTTTGAACTATTACAGTGACTCTGCCTAATCTTGCTGTGGACAAGTACGAGGGAGCGAGCAAAAGAGTATGTCTTGCTACCGCGATTCCTGAGAGAGTCGGGAGTGTTGTGTTCTGGGTTGTCTAATCATTTGTAGCTCTGTGATTTTTGGAGGAGAACGAATGAGACACTATAGCTAGTCGGTTTTGGGATTTTGGGCACTAAGGTGGTAGGTTGGTACACCCCTATACACCGAGGTCCTGGTTTCCTGCGCATAGTTCTGTGTAGGTGCAGAATCCCCGCAACAAAACCAGACATAGCAAATTTAAAATATTAATCTGCATTCTGGTTTTCCTCTTGGAAAGTCAGAGCTTTCCACAGTAGAAATAGTTTTTGGGGGACTTGCACAATAGGGACATGCCAATATTCAATTTCTACATGTCCCACTTTAAAATACCATGGGCCCTAACTTGTGGAGTGTAAGGCCTACCTAGGGGTAACTTGTTAATATTTGAAAGGAAGATTTTCCCATGTCAAAAGGGTTATTTTGACAGGTTGGGCTGCAGGTTTAAACTTCAGAAGTCAGGCTACAATGGTAGGTGTGAAGGAACGTTTTTCTTTGCCACACTAGTGAATGGCACAATAAGTGCTGCAGTCCACAGGCTATATTTAACTTTCCATGCCATGGGTATATTTTTGCACAATATACAATGGCTTTATAGGGTAGCTAAATATGCCAATTAGGACTTAGCCAATTGTACCACATTTTAGGGGTCAGAGTACACGAAATGGGATTTCATTAGCAGTGTCCCAGTGCACAGGTAAAAAAACAGCGGTATCAGTCTTAAACAAATTCGAGTGACCACACTTTGCCACTGTGCCCATTATGCCAAGAATTAACTCCAGTATAAATATTTCGTCACAGGCACCTGTCATGCTAAGAATTATTATCAATATCCCAGCTCTGGCATTTTGCCATTGGTGCTTCTAGAAGCATTATTTTCACTATATCAATACCAATGGCAAACTTGCAAGCATAGCAGCATATTCTCACTAATCCTCACTTACATTCACTCACTCACACTCATTTTCACTCACAGGCACTCTCATTCATTCTCAATCCCTTGCACTCAATCATTCATTCTCACTCCCTCTCTTGCACTCATGCTTTCACTTAATCATTCTCACATATTCTTACTTTTACTCACTCATACTTTCTCACGCAAGCTCACTTGCACTGACTCTTACTTCCTCATTTGCATTCATTATCACTTTATTTCACTTGTTCTCACTCAGTGACATTCACTCATTCACTTTCTCACTCACCACCATTTTCTCAGCCACTGACACTCACTTTTTTTTTCCTAACACATTATCACGTATTCTCACTCACTCTGACCCACTGATTCTCACCGCAGTTATGCTCAATCACTGTCACTCAGGCTCACTCATCCTCACTAACACTCTAACTTTCCCTAACACAAATTTTTATTCACTCTCACTCTCACTCTTTTGCAGCCACTCTTACTCCCACTCACTCATTCTTACTGACAGCTATTCTCATTCATTCTCACTCAACGACCATAACTGTCTCTCACTCCCTCACTTTCACTCACACATGCATGATCACGCACACAGACATGAAAGGGTCCCACATACACATGATCTCTCACACAAACATACTCTCACCTGCAAGCACACAAACAAAATACACTTAAAAGCATTTTTTACTTACCTCAGCTGCCTGCAAGGATCCTGTTCCAGCTCCTACTGCTCCATTTGGTATTACACTAATAGTGAAAAATTAGATGCTACTCATTATTATTAAAATATAAATAGACAGAAAACAATGAGACTAGAGTCCCAACGCCAATAAGGGGGAGGCACCCACGAATTCTGGCATTCATTTTGCCACCTCTGAGGCCAGGGGTCTGTACTTGGAAAGATAATAAAGACCTTCTGGAGTAAATCCATAGCAGTATTCACGTACATTTCTGATACCTGCAAACCATTTTGATACTGAAAATAAAAAAGATTGCTCAAAATAAATGTTGTCGACCTTACTATTGTTGTAAAACTATCATGGTACACTAATAATAATTTTTAATATGATAATATATGAGTATTATATATTTAATTAATTAATTATATGTGTATTTTTAATGTATTATATTTAATGTTTTATTCCTTATTTTTGTGTAATATGTTTGTGCATTTAAAATATTAAAATCATTAGACATTTTTATAATATTATTATAAATTATTTTGATGGATTCATAGGGGAGTAGTGAGGGAAGATTTTATTTAAATGTCAGGGTTGTGGAATTCCTATAGCCAGACGCCCAGGATATATTGTTTGGGGTCAAGGGCAACAGTTTTCTTGTGTATTTTGTCCTTGGGACAAGTAGGCCCAACCCCCTGCAGCACAAACCCTTTGGCTGCCAGTTTGCAGTACCACATTATGGATCAGGGAAGGGCAATGTCTGCAGTTAAGGTAATATTTTTGCCCATATGTTAATGCTGTTCAAACATGTAGTCATGGTTCATTAATTGAAAGCCTTTATTATGAGGGTGAGCCCTCTAAGTAAATGTTGTAAGCTTCGACTGCACTACTGACAGTGGTTCCAGTATAAAAATGTGTACACACGTTTTCAAAGTTTAGCAATATGAGGCTATGCATAATGCTCCCAGAATGCTCTCTGATTTGACACAAATATTTGCAGAAGCTTGAAAGCCAGATTGATAATTCTTTGCTTTAAAAAAAAATATTCATAAAAAAATAAATTCAGGAACAAAACATTTTGCTAAACTACTGTAAAATTTCAGGCACCATTTCTTTGCAGCATCATTTAGTAATGTGTTGATGCATGCTAGTATTTCCCCAAAATATTCATAATGGAAAATTAGTGTAACCAGTTTCAATAAGATTATGGGAATAAAAAATAAACAAGCATTGGCCAAGCCAGTAGGTGTGAAATTGGTGGTCAACTTTTTAGTTTTGTCAATGTGTGACTTGTTTTGGCATGTTTTTTGTAAAACCTTATTGGTGTGGGAGCTGCTAAGCCCTCACCATTATAACAAACATTGGCAAAAGCAAAAATTGTTTTTTGGTCTCGAAAAGCACACACTGCCACAGTAGTTACTGGCACTGAACAAAACTACTTTGTGTGCCGATATGCTCCTTGTGAAAGAGCTGAATGATGTCACTCACAGTGAAGCCAGCCGATACAGAGAAAGAGACAGAGGGGGATATGTACAAGGAAGTGGCGGAGCATGTCGTTAGCCTCCTTGGTTTAACGACACGCTCCGCCACTTATGAAACGCAAGGCTGCACCATATGTACAAGAATGTGGTGCAGCCTTGCGTTTCCCCCTGGGTTGGCGCTAAGTTTAGCAACTTAGCGCCAACACAGGCACCCTTGCACCATGGTGCAAGGGTGTCTGCGTGCAGGGTAGGATTGTTTATGTGTAGGAAGGTGTCCCTTCCTGCACATAAACAATCCTAAAATGCCATTCTGTCACTTTCATGTGCGCTGCTTCATGCAGCACACATGAAAGTGACAAAATGGAATTTTTCAAAGGTTTGTTTATGTACAGGAAGGAACACATTCCTGTACATAAACAAACCATGGCATTTGCTTTTTCCATGTGTGCTGCACAAGGCAGCACACATGGAAAAAGCAAAAACAAGGAGAAATAATGCATTTCTCCTCGTTTTGCCAACTTAAGACCAGGGTTTTCCTGGTCTCAATTTTGGCGCTGCCTCCTATGTACGCCACCCTTGTACATAGGGGGCAGCGTCAAATACAATGGGTGTTGCGGTGAACCGCCCACCACAACCCCCACTGCACGCCCCTTTCACGCTAACCATAGCGTGAAAGGAGGCCTTATGTACAAGGCAGCGTTAAGCCACGGCCTTGCTACAGTGAAAATAGCTTTGGGGTGCCAGTCTCTGTAAGGACATGTTAACTTTAAATTTCTACTTGTCATACTTTTAAAAACCATGCACTCTGCCTTATGGGCTACAGGGCCTACATATCGATAACCTATTAATATTTAAAAGGAATGGTTTTGCTTGTCAAAGGAGGTTATTTTGATAGATCGAATTGAAGTTTCTAAACTGCCACAGTCAGGCTACAATGGGAGGCCTGTGGCCATGTTTACAGTGTCACTGCAGTAGGTGGCACAATAGATGTTGCAGTCCTCTACTGAGGTTAACTTACAGGCTCTGGGTACACTTTGTACCACCTATGAGGGACTTCTAGGTAATTTAAATATGCCAATTAGGACTGTAACCAATTCCAGAATGTTTTAAGGGCCAGAGGGTACAACCTTGTGACGGGTTAGCAGAATTCAAGTGCGCAGAGCCAAAAAGCAGAAGCATCAGTCCACAAAAATGAGGTGAACACACAAAAAGAGGCATTTTCTACAGCAGCAATCACAGGCAGTCTATAGTATGAAAGAGTATAGGTTAGTAACAATGTGGTAAGAGAAAACACATTGCCAGCACTGTGCATATATAGGAATGACCACTCTTACCCTCTAAGATAGTGCATGCCACTGTAATTAGTCGCCTAGCTACCTAGAATCAACCAAAGAAACAAGCAAAATGAAGGCAGGTTGTAGTTGGCCAGTCAGAACTGGGATATTGCATTTGAGTTGCCTCATGGAACCAAAAATATCACAAGATGATGAACAGGAGTCTTGAGGCCTGAAAAAAACCCTAAGCAGTGCCCTAAGCATTGTAAGCATGCACAGGGGAAAAAAAGGTGCCATAATGAGAGCAAACTTAGTGAAGCGTAAACTAAACACTCAAACTGCTATTGCCAAGTACTAAGGCTCTGGGATTGGGACTTTTAAGCCTGTCTCTGCTCTTCCAACCCTGGTAATTCTCCTGCACCTGACCCGAATAGGTAAATATTTTCCATCTACAGAAAAAAATAATTAATGTGTACATGCAAAATTCAGTAAACCACAAAATGAACACCATTAAAGAAAGAAAGAGAGAGAGCAAGAAGAGGGTGAAAGGAAGGGTGTATCTAGAGCATGTGGAGAATTTCCTTTTAAGGACAAATTACCTCACCCGCCAAAGGTGGCATGCTTCATCATAGGGAACCTCCTCACACTGTGATGCCTAGTCGCAGTGCGGGGTACAACCCCCTCACTAGAGGGAGGAGCTCAGTGATGTTTTCAGAGGTATAATAAATGCCTTACTAATAAGCACAAAGTGGTGAGGGAAGAGCTGGGCACGAAAGGGAAATGGAGATCTAAAACTGGCTCGAAGGTACGCAATACAATTTATTCATGCGTCCTTGGGTCAGGATTAAAACCAAGCAGAGGGCCTAGTGGGCGTAGTCACATCCGCTGGCTTTGTCAAAAGAAGTAGGTCGACATGTTTCTGCCCTTGACCCTCTTTAGACGTGTCGCAGCATTCCTCAGGACCTATAAAGCAAATACTCTTGCTCAAGTTCTTAAAGTGATATAACAAAAATCAAAAACAGTAAATATCAAGATACAACACCAGTGGTCCAATTGAATGTCCAAAGCACGGATCCACTGGTCGTCTCATGCAAAAGATATTGTACATAGTATTAGGCGGATATCCACATGTAAAATAAATCTAGGACAGCACCCAATTCAGTAAAATGGCCCACAACCACAAGGTATTTGTGGGATATTTCCTATTTACATCACCCATGCAGCAAAACACTCCACCTGTGCCCTTATACCAAACTATGGGGACAGGTGAGTATAACATGGGGATAGGTTAAGGCTTACCCGCTAATGTCGGGATTGAGGACTCAACTCAGGCCCTGGCGTGAGGCTCAGGGTAACTTATCCCCTATAATAGTGTCAAAGGAGGTTTGGAATATTTATTTAATAACCAATGGGAAATGACATGCGAGGAGGAAATTAACCTGAAGAAGTGGTTTCTTTAGTTGATGGTATACCTGATGTGCCTGCTAATATAATTCGGGGGCTAGCTCAGCAGGAAAACACTGCCACAAATTTTAAAATTCTATCATGGAATATAGCGGGAATTCACTCAAAATTGGGGAACCAGGACTGGTTGGGTTTTATTAGAGGTTTCGATCGCTTATGTCTACAAGAAACCTGGTCCTCAGACGACATCTTTATTGATGGTTATTGCTCTTTTTGTGTCCCTGCAACCCCATCTCCATCAGGAAGAGCCAAGGGTGGTATTGTGATGCTTATTGCGGTACAATATGGATCTGTAAAAGCCAAATGTATAAGCACATCCCCTTGGTACCAACTAATAACGATATCCGGTTTGGCCAAGGTTAAAATACTATTGGTGAATTGGTACCATAACATCTTTGACAAAGGCAATTGTCAAGTAATAGAGTCCCTGCAAATGGAAATTACCCGAGCCACCACGAAGTGGCAGCCATTATGTATTCTATGGGTTGGGGATTTTAATTGTACAATTTGTAACTACAGTTCTCAGCATGTGTGTGGGCTGGAAGACACTGAGGGTCAGCCCTTGGCTCACTTTATTCACTCTCCTCACGGTGAAGCCCAAAATTCTATTCTTGTGGCAAATGATCTAAGTTTGTTAAACAATTATGACTGCAATCTTGTCTCGCAGTACCCAACCTTCAATGGTGGTGGTAGGGTTAGCTCTATCGGTTTCATGCTAATGACAAAGAATTTTACCACTCTCGTTCAGGATTTTATGGTTAAGCCAAACTGTGCAAGTGATCACTATCCTCTTATTTGTTTCTCTTAACTTAAAACCAAAAATGGGGTACAGTGATAAACATCCGATTCAATTCAACTCCAATAAAGGAATTATATTGAACTGGGGACAGGTAAACCCTTTAAAATTTGAGGAAGATATTATTATAAGTAGCTATAATTTAATAGATGGGTGCCTGCAGCTAGATTCCTCCCCAGCAGAACTGGTTCAGGAATTTGAGTTACTTTGCTGTGACATAGCCCAGGGGCTGATCAGGAATGTCACCCAAAAGCAACCCTTAGAGGCGCGATGGTTTAACACCGAATGCTCCAAGGCCCACAAGGAATTAAAAATTGCCCTTCATGTCATCCCCCATGATAGAGAGTTAATTAAAATCATGAGGCATAAAAATAAAAAGGTGATCGAATACAGGAAGATGAAACTGAGGAGGATGGCATGGGAGGACTTCGAAAAAGCAGGCTCTCTCAAAGATTATTTAAAAAATGTGGGAAATTATAAATCGCCCATTGTTCACTGAAGATGCGAGGCAGATGGACTTACTGAACTTGGGTGAAACATGGGAATCCCACTTTTCCAGTATTTTTAACCCCTTACACAAGGTGATAGAGGGAACCAGGGGAAATACCCATTGATTTAACTTTAGCCATACAACTTAGTCTGTCCATCACAGTTGGGGAGGTGGAGGTGGCTTTAATGCAGGGTATCTGTCTGAAAGCCCCCAGCCCAGATGGGGTGCCCCTTGAACTTTTTAAAAGATATCCAAATCTGTGGGCACCTCTACTAACGAACATTTTTAAAGCAGCCATTATCGCCCCATTGCCTGTGTCATGGAAGGAAGCAATTGTGGTCCCCGTCTTCAAAAAGGGCGATAGAAGTGACCCGGCATGTTATAGGCCTCTGGAGGGTGAGGGGATTTGTCCTTAAAAGGGAGTACTCCACTTGCTCTAGATACACCCTTCCTTTCAGCCTCTTCTTGCTAACTCTCTTTCTTTCTTTATTAGACCCAGGTGTTTATTTTGTGGTTTACTTAAGTATTTGGGGAGGTAACTCCTGCTGGTCTCTAAATCTCCCTGGCCCCCTTTCTGTGTTTTGATTTGTTTTCACATGCAAAATTCTACATGATTAACTCATGCGGATTTTGGAATAAGTGAAAAATCTTTGTATGTAAACATACTCTGGAAATATACCAACATCATATATGTGCTGCTTGGATTATTTGTTATTTCCAAAAAGATTATACATTTACTCCAAATTAAAGAGCGATTCAATAAGAGTAATTTTTTGGTCTTTTGATGAATCGGGTTAATAACTTCTCGGATACTCTTCAAAGTACAACCACAAACTGTGACATGTTTTTCTTTCTCCTCAATTCTGGTCAGTAGCAGAGATGAAAATCTCTCTATGTTTCAATGGCTGAAGTTTTTACATATGATTGCATGCAGACAGAAAAGCAATAAAAGGATAGAAAGAAGAAAGAGAGATGAGAAAGAAACTGACCCTCAATGAGAGATAGAAACCAAGACACTAATATAAAGAGCTACCTTGAGAATCATATATACAGAGATACTGAAGCAAAGAGAAATTTTGGGTATGAGAATGCATAAAGAAGCTGACTGATATACAAAATCATATATGGTGTGTAGCAGAAAGAGCGGTCTACACTGACAAGGAATTGCAATTCATGCCAATATTTTAAGAAACGTTTATGCTATTTAATGATTATTTGATGCTCATATTCTGCAGTCAAATAATATTTTTAGGGCCAATTAGATCACAACTGAAAGTATGGCAGGAATCGTTCACCTCCTCCCAGCAATATCCCACCTTTGCCCCACTAGCTGCATCATTTAACGCTGCCATCAAGACCGGTGAGGTCTGGCATACTGAAAAGACAGGGGCTCAATTTTGACCTGCTCGCTAGGACTGGCAGATGCCCCCATCATCCTCCTCTTTGGGCCTTAGGCTATTTATGCCAAACAGTTATGCCCAGCAAAGAGGGGATGCTTGTGATTTTTCTTGGTCCCAGAGATAGGGATAGGAGTGCTTTTGCCCATGTCGAAGTACACAGATCTTGATTTGCATCCATTCAATGAAAAGGGGAAATCCATGAGATATCCCACTCACAGAGGAGACTGCACTAATCGGAGGGTAATCTCCATAAACCATTGCTTTGGAAATCCCTTAATATCTCTACATGGCAGTACAGTGCTGTATTTCAGGGATTTCCCAGGCATGGGGTCATCTTTCATGGGACTACCCAGGCAGCAACTTCACGCTAACGTTCCACTACGTCATGCTGTAGCAGCCGGATCAATACACCAGCAAAGCGTTAGCCCTACTGCCTCACCAATGTCCTTCAATTCCAGTACCACTCCCTGATCGCCTCGATAATCAGGGTTGCACTAACCACAAGAGGTATTGTGGTGTTGCATGCTGGTATGTAGATTATTATTATTTTATTTAACAAACTATACATTGTGAACGTGTGAAGAAATTGCCCACGTGTGAAAATTAAAGCAAGAGAAACATAAAATTAAATAATTAATGGAGTAGAGAAACCTACTTTCACAAGCTGGAAAAGGCCAAAGCAGTCAAGCAGCAAAACACTACCACGTGTCGTCGGGATACTATACAATGTCAGTCTGTGGACGGCATGCTACTGAAATCCCCTTCTTGACTTTCCTCCAAGTGACTCTTTTTTCTTAACCATATAACTTCCCTCCTCAGCAATACATTAGTGCAGTCAATCAGCATGAACTAATTTCTTGTAATGACTCGTGTATGGGCAAATAATGATAACTTACTTTAATTAGATCTGTTTCACCATAGTAAGCGGCAGCATGCAGCAGGCTGCTTCCATCAATGCACCTGGAGAAACAGTGACAAACAGAAGTCTGACCAAAAAATGGCAAGCAAAGATGTTGAGTTTTTAAGGCCCAGAAGATGATCAGAGATAGCACACAAGAAGAACCCATAAAAATCACATGGTCCTAGGATTTTGGCCTGCAAATAGCAGGTTGCATGCAAATTTCCCTTACAAACGACAAACCTGCAAACAAGCACAGCATTTTTCCCAATGCTAAGTAGATAAGAACGCTGGAAGATGTTCTCCCTAGCCCGTTGTAACGTGTGGATATTGTTTAATCTGAAATGAATATTTTACGTGATTTTCAAACTAACACAACATATTTTGGAGACATAAAAGGGAGAAAGAATCTTGCCTTTTTCTGTAGCTGTAGTAAGATCCTAGTATTCAACACCAAGGCCCTCTTTACGATGTAGGCAGTCGGACTGCCCACAGCTATCGCGGTGGTCAGGACACTGCCCGACAAGCAGTCCGTTTTCCGACAACCGAATTAGGATGGGACCACCGTCCTGGCCATAGGAACGTGCTCTTTTACACAGCAGCTTGGGCTGCAGCCCAGGAAAAGTGCCACAGCACAAACCACAGTGTAAAAGAGCACTTTGTGCACATCCATGCACTGTGTACTATGCACTATGTGGTGGATGGCACACAGTGCATGGATGTGAGTGTGGGCACTACATGTGCCCCCAGGGCCAATTTGCAGTGGCCCACAAGGGACGGGGGTCATTTTTGGGGCCCCCAAAGTCCCTTGTTGACAGCCTTTACATGGCAGTGGGACCCACCATGAAAAGGCTGTAGGAAAGGGACATCGTAATCCCAATAGCGATGCCTGCCTCTGCACTGCAGCCATTCATGGATTGTGATTCCAACTGCCGCCCCGTCAGGCAGTCAGACCGCAGAGCTGTCTGTCAGACAGAGCACCACTGACGGGCAGTCGGTGGCGCTCTGACCGACATCGTAATGAGGG
The DNA here is from genome assembly GCA_963921515.1 of Calotriton arnoldi. NCBI lineage: Eukaryota > Metazoa > Chordata > Amphibia > Caudata > Salamandridae > Calotriton > Calotriton arnoldi. The sequence continues at coordinate 3,605,941 of CAWUFW010000581.1, read as the reverse complement.
CCCAAGATAGAGAAATGTAGCACGGGGAAGGTAGCTAAGAAAGTCGAGCACTTGCTCCTAGTGTCTCTACATTTGTAACAGGTGTAATCCCTTTCATTCTGGCGAGGATGATTGTGAGGACAAGATTCATCAACTATATTTGCAGCTGCATCCATGATCCTACCAGACTTTTCTATTATCCCGGTGGTTCTCCCTAATTGGCACAGTCTGTGGGCCCCTTATACCAAGAGACTTCCCAAACTACAGATCTGTTGATCCTTAGATACAGCTTCAGTGCACCCTAAGGTTGAGGAGACCTTCTGTTGGTTTTCCCACCCTAAATTCTCTAAGGGGCAGCACCACTCGACCACTTTCTTGTTTAAGTTAAGTCTAATGAGTGGCATGGGACAGATGGGGCCCTTTCAAGTTTATGTTTTTTAATGAATGAGCTGGGTGTAAATATTCGTAGATTATTTCTTCATGATTTAAAACATCGTAGTGTGAATGAAAGACTGATCACTATCCCTTTGAGAGCAACTGTCAATAGTGGAACCTCCATCTTATTGTAAACGTCTTTTCAGTCTGAAAGACTGGGTGCGAGATGGAAGATGGGGGATACTGCTAGCTAGACACATTAAGGGATGCACGTATTGGGGTCCTGTAACTTTAATCACTCACATCCTGCTTCTGTGTTGAGAACTAAATGATCTCCATATTGGATTTAAAGTCTTGCAGCGATGTGTCCTGAGACAGGAAGCAGGCTATCTCCTGGAATGAGAACCCGCTCACTGTGTAATGCTTGTCAATTTTAAGTCAGATACTTTTTTCATGCAATGCTCTCTGATGAGTCCAATGAGATTTTGACACGAGGCTTTGAAATTTGGCCTTCACAAGGAAACTGGAGATACCAGAGTGCAATACATCATTTTCACATGCATGTGCAGCAGGGAAAATGTCAAAATTGCTCAAATAAATGCACCCACATATTTTTCTGCTGACCATCTTCAGGAAATAAAAGGACTGCTGCTAGTAGCAACTCTTGACCTGTTGGTTAGGTATAGATGGAGATTTTGATTTTGTGAGAGGAACACAGAAGCCAACCTGAGCAGACTAAGGGGTCAGGGCATTAACAGATTGAATGCTCTAACAATTATGAATCTCAAAAGTATGCTTTGCTTTTACTGTTACATGTCATTATCTCAAAAGAATTATGCTTTTGTGTCTGGCTCAAATAAGTAAGCCATGAAAAACTAGGCATTCCAAACCATCCTAGAAAAGGAGACAGCGGTGATCATGGTATGCCGAGACTGAGCTTAATGAACTTAATGAACCATAGTTCCCATAGTGAACTCCTCCTGGACCACGGGGAAAGAGCATCCCTCCTCCTACTGGACCTGTCAGCCGCATTTGACACCCTCTCCCACCACATCCTGGTCAACAGACTCCACCACATCGGGATCCAAGGAAACGCCCTCAGGTGGATAGCCTTGTAGCTCACCATCAGAACCCAAAGGATACGACTACCACCGTTCACCTCAGAGCCCAAGAGAATCATCTGCGGAGTCCCCCAAGGATCATCCCTCAGCCTGACCCTCTTCAACATCTACATGATCCCCCTAGCCCACATTGTCTTATCACACGGATTCAGAATCATCTCCTATGCTGAAGACACACAGTTCATCCTCTCACTATCCAAAGACCCCTCCACCACCAAAGCCAACTTCCACAGATGCATGATGAACGTCACAGAATGGATGAAGGACAACTGTCTCAAGCTCAACACGGACAAGATGGAAGTCCTCATCTTCGGGAACAACCCCTCACCTTGGAATGACACATGGTGGTCAGCGGAACCCGGCACCCTCCCACCCCAACAGACCACGCCTGCAAACTCGCCATCATCCTGGATAGCAAGCTATCCATGATGAAGCAAGTCAACACAGTAGGATCTATTTGCATCCACACCCTTCGCTCCCGACCAGCACCAGAAGGACCGTCACTCAAGCCCTCATCACCAGCAGACTGGACTACGAAACTACACTCTACGTAGGAATCATGGCACACCTCCTAAAAAGACTCCAGATGATATAGAATGCAGCGCCACGACTCACACTCGACCTCCCCAAAAGGAACCACATCACTCACTCACTCCCCACCTCAGGAACCTACACTGTTCAAGATGCCAGTTCACGATGTTGATACACACCTACAAGGCCCTGCACAATGAAGTACCAGCATACATCAACAAATGCCTGACCTTCCACCAACTGACTCAACACCTCTTATCATCATCCCTCTCGCTCACAGACACCCCATGCATCCGCTGAGCCAACAGTGAATGATGCTCCTTCTCACACCTGGCAGGCCTGGAACAACCTCCACCTAAGGACTGCTCCATCGCTCCAGCAACTCAGAAGAGAGCTAAAGACCTGGATGTTCGACTAATCGAACCCCCACACAGCAACCATTATCTCCAGCACCTGGAGACCCTCACGGGTGATTTGCAGCGCTCTATAAATGTCTGATTGATTGATTGATTGATTGATTGATTGATAGATAGTGACCCAGATGTTGGCCGATGGATGATTTTCTTTACTGCTGCAGAGGGTTTGACAGAAAACTGTATATCCCTTTGAAAACCTTACAAAACAGTTTGATATACTAACAACTTTCACTTTAAGCCAAACACTTAATAATATCACTAATTTGGATACAATCTATATAGTTGTTTCACAATTACCTTTTTGTATGTTATACAATCAACTTTATTTAAACTTTAAATTCCATATATATCAAAATAAGCATTTTGAAAAACACATTGATATTTCCTAACTCCTACAAAGGGTGGGCTGGGGCGTGAAATGAAGTGCAGAGGGGAGAAGCATGCATTTGAGAAGAATTATTAGGTCTGCATCTCCTGAGTCCAAATGGAAGAGCACAAGGACATCAACTGTACACTGTAAAGAGACGGATAAAACAAATTGCTTCATATATCTGGGATAAGACAACCAATAATTTGTCATTTGAGATTTTTTTCAATGTGAAGGTAGTGCGTCAGTTCTAAATTTACAAGGAATCCTAGTGTTTTTAATCAACTGAGGGCTAAGTCTGCATTTAAGGGAACAAAGTTGTATGGAATTTGATCCACACTTCAATCACAAAAGCCAGCTCTGATGATAAGTGATGGCATAGTAAATTGTCATTAGCAAACTGATGAACGTTGATGCCTTTCAACAAGCAGTAAATCTTTCAAAGGGTTCAGATGCAGATTAAACTATCAGGGGCTGGAAATAATCTTAATAATTCAACTAGGAGCATTGAATGCTTCTGTTAGAAAACAGATTGTAAAACTATGCGGAGAGAGGCCAAAGTCTTGATGTGAGCTGTGAGTTACTGCACAGTTAAAGCAATGTAGCACCTACAATCCAGAGCCCACCATTTGTGGCAAAAAGTGTAAGGTATTCCTGAGAGAATATGCATATCATAAATAACAATACTAAAACAACCTTAAAGTTAAGAAATATTTTAAAATACTCAAATCGAGTTAAAAGGAGTTATATTTAATGAGCAGAGAGTCACCAATTTTTAAAAATTGTTTGCTGAGCTAGGAATTTTTTAAAACCTGTCCCGTTTAAATCGATAGGGCCCAAACTCCAAAGTTAGTCAATGCGGTGGGGATGACCATGTCATAGGTATCCTTCGCAGCTGACAGGTGATAGGTCTGATATACTCTGCTGTCCAAACCTGGTAAAATTTTAGGAAGGACCGATAGTAGGTACCCTTGCAACAGAAGGGCAGTAAAGCCAGAGTCAGCTAATGGCTAGTGATTCATAACAGTGAACAGTTTTACCTTCACACTTAAAAACTTTTTCAGAGGATTAAATCCTTCACCCCAGCAAGGCTAGAAGCTGTGCCCACACTGAACTCGAGGAAATCAGATACCTTGTATTTGCTGCCTGGCAGAGACTTCAACCCTCTATACTAAAAGCTCAGAAATTTGAAAGTTAAAGCCACTGCGGTTACTTTTTTTTCAGGTAGATGTGACTGGTCCTCCAAAGGTAAAACGTTTTAAGCCCCAACATTACCAAAAATCAAACATCTTGTCTAATGTGTCAAATTTTCGAAAGCTTTAATGACTGTCCTTGGACCAGCAGATCACAGGTACAAGTGGTAAAATGAATTTTTACACTTCAAGTCTGGACAGCCAAAATTACAGCTCTAACTGGTTTTACTGTTGTTCTCCAGGCCAGTGCGGTGGAATATGTTACTTGAACTCTCACCTCACCTCTTTGAGACTTAGAAAAAGTTGGCCCATATTATTAGAGAATCCTAGAAACTGTTGGTTTCCCTCTGTCAGGCCAACGTCAGACCAGCTTACCTGCTCCTCAGGATAGTATTTGAATTCCAAGATTCAAGGCGAAGCATGAACAGTTGATTTCCAGGCAGACAGAATTCCTACAACAGCAGTTTTTTTCTTGTATGCTTGGTCTTGTATTCTTAGTAGTATTTAGTTCATTCTGCTGTGAGAGTGGTGGAAGTAGTACTTTATAAAAGTGACACAATAGTGATTGGATGGATTCTATTACCAAATCATTAAAATACATGCATGTTCCCCTGATGTATTTCACAGGACTTCGGGTGATGTATGGTAAAATCCATACCAGAACGTTCACTCTTTCCTAAGATGGTGAATGACAAGCTAGGTTTAGTTTCCTTCTCCTGGCTTCCTAGCTTCATCTCATGCCTCCACCTTTCAGCCCCATTATGATCAAAGAGAAACACTCCCCTTAGGCAACCACTTGATATCCCTAATCTGTGTAAGCATCCTATTTCAAAAGGACAAACTAGAGCTGCTAGCCTTTGCCATGTAGTTGTTGACCCATAAGGCAAGGGACCTCTCTTTGTTTTTAATAAGTGCCACCCTTCCTTTGGGAGGAGGCCAAACAGAATACAGAGATAAAATGCCAGTGCTTTATTTGCCTAGTTTTATTCACAGTGACTTCCTGAAATGTCTAATAACTGGTAACTGTCACACAGATGAGGGGTGAGATCCACAAAGCCTTTTGTACTAAGAAAAGCCAACATTCTGTTGGCCATTTGCACTTTTTCACAACTTCGCCTCGCCAGGGGGACATATGACACAAATCAAATAAGGCTGAAGGGAACCAGAAGGCAAATAAAGCCACGGAACAGGTTTTAATCCGGATCCTGAGATGAAGAAAAGCGTAGACTTTATAGGTCATTGTTGGAAGCCGGAGTCCCCGTCCCGCGCCACTGTCACAAATGCGAGACCCGGGACTCCTCCCTCAACGTTAGGCCAAGTAAGGACACCGTCTGAGATAGTCCTGCTCACCCCCTTAGTAGCTTGGCATGAGCAGCCAGGCCTATCTCCAAGGCACGAGTGTACAGTATGTGCAACCACGCTCACAGCAACCCACTCGTGACACCACAAATCGACTCCACACGAGTTTGATAAAATGAGTATAAACTTTATGTAAAAAGATATACGATCAGACCACACGATACATAAGCCAACATATAATAAAGGGTAATATTTGTTCCGGCTGGTTGGTAGGTTCAAATCCCAACCACCGCTTTCAAAATGCTATGCTGGTCGTAATGCTAGAATCACACACGTTGCAATGGACAAACAATAGTGCGTTGCGTAACGATACAATCCTGTGCTGGGCACAGGAGAAATAATACAATACGTAACGATACACCCCAGTACCTGCAATGGGAGAAATAATGCAATGCGTACCGCTACAATCATGTACTGCGCAATGAAGGAATAATGCAATGCGTCACACCCCAATCACGTACTTTGCAATGAAGAAATAATGCAATGCACACCGCTACAATCATGTACTTTGCAATGAAGGAATAATGCAATGCGTAGCGACAATCATGTACTTTGCAATGAAGAAATAATGCAATGCGGGCCGCTACAATCCTGTACTTTGCAAGGGAGAAATAATGCAATGCGTAGCGCTACAATCGTGTACTTCGTTATGCAGAAATAATGTCAGGCGTCCTAAGACAGTCCGGCAGTTCGTTAGCAGCAATATCGGCAATGTGTATTACGACAGTCAGCCTCTTCGATAACAGTTGCCCCCCCCACATGTATCAACGATGACACAAAGTACAGCTTCCCACTCTGGCCCCAGTACTGCCACTCCTGAACGCAGTACGGGCCCTACTCTGAGCCGAAGCAAAGGCTTACTCTGACAGAAGGTCTGAGAAGCCGAGAGAGTGTCCCTCCGAGCCCGCGCCCCGCCCAGGCAGTGATCCACATTACCTGGGGGCGCGACCCCACTCTCCTCTCCTCCTTCAGTGAACTGGGCCTTCCGTGTAGAACTTTCTCAATGGGCCTCAGCGGCTCGACCTGGCAGCTCAGCTCCTCCGGGCTGCCGGTCTGGGCCACGACTGTTAGGAAGGTCTCAGGCGGCCGCAGGGCACACGTACCCCACGCCCCTGAGATTACGTTACTCCGGGTGCACTTCACCACAGCACCCTCCGGGTCTCCTCTGGCATGAAGTCACACACACAACGCTGATGGGACTTCACGTCGACTCCGAGTGCATGCTCACCAGGCACTCCTTCCTGCGGTCTTAGTTGGCACCAAGACCCGCACACCACGTTGCAGAGACTCACTTTCTTCTGGTGCACACGATGATCAGCCGTCACAGTCCCAGGTTGCAGCAAAGCACGCACACTGCTTCACTGAGACTTTCTCCAACTCCGGTGCCCCGATATCCAGGCGCTCTTCGCCAACGCCTTCGGCCGCACCCCGACACGCTCACCGTGTCCGAGCCTCACTTGTCCTCCGGTGCACTCGATGACCAGGCGCTCTTCACCAGCGCCTCCGGTGCACCCCGACACGCACCCTGCGCGTCCGAGACTCACTCCACTTCTGATGCACACGTTGACCAGGCGCTCCTCACCAACGCCTCCTGTGCACCACAACACGCACCCTGCGCGTCCGAGACACACTTCACCTCCGATGCACCCGCCGACCAGGCGCTCTTCACCAGTGCCTGCGGTGCACCACGACACGCACCCTGTGCGTCCGAGTCTCACGTCAACTCCGATGCACACGCTGACCAGGCGCTCTTCACCAATGCCTGCTGTGCACCAAGACACGCACCCAGCGCGTCCGAGACTCACTTCACCTCCGGTGCACACGTTGACCAGGCGCTCTTCACCCGCGTGTCCTGTGCACCACGACACGCACCCAGCGCGTCCGAGTCTCACTCCTCCTCCGTGTGTCCAAGATCACAGGGCACACCTTCCGAGGGTCTCAAGCTGCCACAACACGCGCCCACCGCGTCGCTTGAAACTTCTCCGGAAACTTCTATGTTCCTCACCTCGGGCCCTTGGGGGGTAACAAGACACAGCACAAAGCACAGTCTTCTTCAAGCAGGGGGACCCAGCACACAAAGCACAGTCCCAACAGCCTCTTCCTTGGTTAGAACAGCAAACTGCAGACCAGCCCCAGATCACGAAGCAAGGGTTGGTCCTTCCCCAGCAGTCTCTTCAGTTGTTCCTTCCTTAGCAGAGGTTCCTCTTGACCACAAAATGGGTCCAAGCCTTTTCAGTCTCAATCCATTTCTAATCCATTCCCCCTGTTCAGGGGTCTCAGCTCTCCTAGTTATACCCCTTAACGTCTTTGAAGTTTGTTGTGCTCAGGGGTCCCTGACCCCTGCCTAAATCAGTTCTGGGTGTCTCCCTCCCAGTGTCACCTTACTCCCTTTGATACTGGGGGTCTGGATCCTTAATCACTCAGCAGGAGATGGGTCAATTGTTTTATAGCTGCAACCCAGGCCTCTTCACCTCCCGGTGCTTTTCCTCGCCTGCTCTCCAGCTGCAGGTCAGCCTGGTGCCATCTCAACCCCTCCCTGGGTCAAGACCTCCCCCGGCTCCTCTCCCCTCTCAGATCCAGACAGTCAATCCACATTCAGCAGAGACACACAGAAATGCTTAAAGCACAAAACTCAGCCACTTTCTAAAAGTGTGGCTTCTGAACACACAGTGACAAAACCACTTTCATAGAAAGATGTGTTATGACGCTGTGAGTTCATACATACTAAACTTCACCTCTCCATTTTAAACTTATGGGAAACTAGGCTAACAAACACAACACCCAGCCTCCCCCATTCTGTCCTATGGGCAGAATGGCCTTTCACCAGTGAAAAATGAAATGGAGCGTTTTCCACTGTCAGGACATAACACACACCTCAGTATATGTCCTGCCTTTTACTTACACTGCACCCTGCCCAGGGGCCACCCGGGACCTACCACAGGGGTGCCCACTGTGTACGCAAAAGGGAAAGTAAGGCCTGACAAGTGGTAACACTTGTCAGGACAACATGCTAACTTAGCAAACTGCGCGCAGGCCCTACACTGCAGGCCTGAGTTCCCTTCTCCGCGCACCTTTGCATTACTAGCCCTGGCACACACAGTGCACATCACTAGGGACTTTACTAGTAAGGTAACATACCAATCATGGCCAACCAATTACCATTATACTTAACACTGGGAACACTTGTACTTTGACACTGATCAGCAGTGGCAAAGCACCCAAAGCATCTAAATTGGCAACTCTATGTCAGGAAAACGGTCTAGGGGGAAAGCAAAAAGTTTAGGGAACTTTAGTCAAAAAGGCCAAGTCCTACAGTCATTATTTTGAAATGCAACATATCAATTTTTATGTATTATTGATTTTTAGTTTTGCCAATAAGCCAGCTGTTTTAAGAATTGCGTTTCTAGCTCCTGTCAAACCAAAGAGAGAAAAAGGAGACTTTAAAACACTCCAAGATTCACCAATGTGGACCTGTGATGCCACCTTATAGGATATCGTGGTATTTAGCTCACTATGCTTACAAACAAGCAAATGGCTTTACATTACATTTCTAAATCTTACCATTATGCAGCAGTACCTTGCTTTTACAAATCACAGTGATAGCTGACTTACCCAATATCAGATTTACCTTTAAATATAAAAACAAGTTAATTTGTCAGTCATCAGTGCACTGCTTCACAGGGTTATTCCCTCATTGAGAGAGTCAAAACTCGGAATCCCTCAGGAATTTTATCAGGGAAATACTGACCCCTGCCAATTCAGTATCCCCGGGAAAGGGAGTAAACCTGAAAAATGTTTCCCTAGCAGCCTCTGAAACAGACATGCATTCTTTATTGCTCTGGTGGTACACTGAGTTTGAGTGCTGCAAGGAAATGGGCTCTGACCTGGTAAGCACCTCGATTTTTGGCCGTTTCGGACTACCATGTTTGTGGACCTCAGCTGTGAGAAGTGTCTCACTAATTGAATTTCACCCACTGTAAGTGCTGTCAAAACTGTTCAACTCAGACTGATATCTACGGGCGGGTAGCTTGTTGCACAGGGGACCTTGCCAGGTAGGTCGCTCCCCCGCCACACAGCTCCGCCTGTGTTGTCCTGCCCGCTGCTGCTGCTGGTAAGCTCGCCCCTCTGCTTGTTGCCTCGGTGCCCGTTTACCTTCTGTTCCCCCTCGCTGCCCCCTTTCTCTGTGTCCAGTTTTGCCTTCTGTTCCCCCTCGTTGCCCCCATTTTCTGTGTCCAGTTTTGCTTCCTGTACCCCTCGCTGCCCCCTTTCTCTGTGTCCAGTTTTGCCTTCTGTTCCCCCTCACTGCCCCCATTTTCTGTGTCCAGTTTTTGCTTTCTGTACCCCTCGCTGCCCCCTTTCTCTGTGTCCAGTTTTGACTTCTGTTCCCCCTCGTTGCCCCCATTTTCTATGTCCAGTTTTGCTTCCTGTACCCCTCGCTGCCCCCTTTCTCTGTGTCCAGTTTTGCCTTCTGTTCCCCCTCGCTGCCCCCATTTTCTGTGTCCAGTTTTTGCTTTCTGTACCCCTCGCTGCCCCCTTTCTCTGTGTCCAGTTTTGCCTTCTGTTCCCCCTCGCTGCCCCCATTTTCTGTGTCCAGTTTTGCTTTCTGTACCCCTCGCTGCCCCCTTTCTCTGTGTCCAGTTTTGCCTTCTGTTCCCCCTCGCTGCCCCCATTTTCTGTGTCCAGTTTTGCTTTCTGTACCCCTCGCTGCCCCCTTTTTTGTGTCCAGTTTTGCTTTCTGTACCCCTCGTTGCCTCTCGACTCCGGCCGCTGCGTCCCCTGTGGCCCCGCCCCCCTGACTGCCCATTCGCTGCCCCTGCCTCCCGCCTCCCAGCTGCTCCTCCCTCCCACCTCCCCATAATGGCGGCCGCTGCGCGGTGAGGAGAGCGACCCTTGACCTTGCCAGGTAGGTCGCTCCCCCGCCACACAGCTCCGCCTGTGTTGTCCTGCCCGCTGCTGCTGCTGGTAAGCTCGCCCCTCTGCTTGTTGCCTCGGTGCCCGTTTACCTTCTGTTCCCCCTCGCTGCCCCCTTTCTCTGTGTCCAGTTTTGCCTTCTGTTCCCCCTCGTTGCCCCCATTTTCTGTGTCCAGTTTTGCTTCCTGTACCCCTCGCTGCCCCCTTTCTCTGTGTCCAGTTTTGCCTTCTGTTCCCCCTCGCTGCCCCCATTTTCTGTGTCCAGTTTTTGCTTTCTGTACCCCTCGCTGCCCCCTTTCTCTGTGTCCAGTTGTGCCTTCTGTTCCCCCTCGCTGCCTCCATTTTCTGTGTCCAGTTTTGCTTTCTGTACCCCTCGCTGCCCCCTTTTTTGTGTCCAGTTTTGCTTCCTGTACCCCTCGTTGCCTCTCGACTCCCGCCGCTGCGTCCCCTGCGGCCCCGCCCCCCTGACTGCCCATTCGCTGCCCCTGCCTCTTGCCTCCCGGCTGCTCCTCCCTCCCACCTCCCCATATATGGCGGCCGCTGCGCGGTGAGGAGAGCGACCCTTGACCTTGCCAGGTAGGTCGCTCCCCCGCCACACAGCTCCGCCTGTGTTGTCCTGCCCGCTGCTGCTGCTGGTAAGCTCGCCCCTCTGCTTGTTGCCTCGGTGCCCGTTTACCTTCTGTTCCCCCTCGCTGCCCCCTTTCTCTGTGTCCAGTTTTGCCTTCTGTTCCCCCTCGTTGCCCCCATTTTCTGTGTCCAGTTTTGCTTCCTGTAGCCCTCGCTGCCCCCTTTCTCTGTGTCCAGTTTTGCCTTCTGTTCCCCCTCGCTGCCCCCATTTTCTGTGTCCAGTTTTTGCTTTCTGTACCCTTCGCTGCCCCCTTTCTCTGTGTCCAGTTTTGCCTTCTGTTCCATCTCGCTGCCCCCATTTTCTGTGTCCAGTTTTGCTTTCTGTACCCCTCGCTGCCCCCTTTTTTGTGTCCAGTTTTGCTTTCTGTACCCCTCGTTGCCTCTCGACTCCCGCCGCTGCGTCCCCGCCCCCCTGACTGCCCATTCGCTGCCCCTGCCTCCCGCCTCCCAGCTGCTCCTCCCTCCCACCTCCCCATATATGGCGGCCGCTGCGCGGCCGAAGGCGCGCCTAAGGCAAGCCCGTCTGCGCCCGTCCGCGCCTGGACCGCGCCCAGCGCCAGAACCCCTGGGCCGTGCGCCCCCCGCTCCAGCCTCGAGGACCGACGCCGATACGATGCCACCACACTCCACGCTCTCAACCCCGGACGGACGCACAACTGCTTCAAGGCCGCCCCGAAACGCACCCATGGTCCCTTCACCTGCCGGAACTGCAGCTACACCAGCCTCAGAGCCACCGAGGTGCCCGCCAAGAAGGACCTCAACCACCTCCGATGCATCCTACTGAACACCCGATCCGCATGCAAACACGCCGTCGAGCTCTGGGACCTGCTCGACACATCATCACCAGACGTCGCCTTCCTGACAGAGACCTGGATGAACGACTCCTCCGCCCCCGACATCGCCATAGCCATCCCAGACGGCTATAAGATCACCCGTAGAGACCGCATCAACGCAGTAGGAGGAGGAATCGCCATCGTCCACAAGAACACCATCAGGGTCTCGACCAGCACCGACGACACTCTCAGCACCGCCGAACACATGCACTTCCAGATCCACACGGACCCCAACACCACCCTTAGAGGCACCCTTGTCTACAGACCCCCTGGGCCCCGACCCCAGTTCAGCGACTCCATCGCCGACTTCATCAGCACGCACGCCCTGACCTCTACCGACTACATCCTCCTCGGAGACCTGAACTTTCACCTGGAGAACAACAACGACAGCAACTCCACCACCCTGATCGACAACCTCGCCAACCTCGGTCTGAGCCAGCTCGTCACAACACCGTCCCATTCCGCCGGCCACACGCTTGACCCCATCTTCTCCTCAAGCTCCCACGTCTCCTTCAGCCACACCACGGAACTCCTCTGGACCGACCACCGCTGCATCCATTTCACCTTCCAGAAACCCTCCACACACCACCGCACCCAACAGATCCCACGCCGCTGCTGGAGCAAAGTCACCGAAGACCAACTACGGGCAAACCTCGCTCTCAGCCCTCCCTCCGACCCATCCAACACCGACGACGCTGCCTGCAACCTCAGATGATGGATAGACGACTGTGCCAACACCCTCGACCCGCTGAAAAAACTCACCTACAGTGACACCACCAAAAGAGCCAGCTGGTTCACCTCGGAACTCCTAGCTTCCAAGCGTACCTGCCGGAAACTAGAGAAGAAATGGCACAGTGATAAGACACCGGACAGCCACGCAGCCCACAAAGACGCCATCCGCAACCACCACCACCTCATCAAGTCCGCCAAGAGAATCTCCTTCAAAGACCGCCTCGACAACAACGCACACAACAGCAAGGAGCTCTTCAACATCGTGAAGGAACTCTCCAACCCCAGCTCCAACACCAACGACATCCCGCCGTCGCAAGCCCTGTGCGATTCCCTCGCGACCTTCTTCCACCGCAAGATCGCCGACATCCACGACAGCTTCAACACCCAGACAGCCCCAACCAAGATCGATGCACCAGACCCGCCGCACACCATCGACCACGACCCCCTGCCAGCCTGGGCCAGCGTGAACATCGATGACACCATCAAGACCATGAGCACAATACACTCCGGCTCCCCGTCAGACCCTTTCCCGCACCACATCTTCAACAAAGCCAGCAGCTCCATCGCACCCCACCTGTGCAACGTCATCAATCTCTCCTTTGAGACCGCGACCTTCCCAGAGAGCTGGAAACACGCAGAGATCAACGCCCTACTCAAAAAACCCAAGGCGGACCCGAGAGACCTCAAGAACTTCCGGCCCATCTCCCTGCTTCCGTTCCCAGCCAAGGTCATCGAGAAGATCGTCAACAAACAGCTAACCCGATACCTCGAAGAAAACAGCATCCTGGACCCATCCCAATCAGGGTTCTGCATCAACCACAGCACTGAGACTGCCCTCATCGCCGCCACCGACGACATCAGGATCCTGCTGGACAACGGTGAGACCGCAGCCCTCATCCTGCTGGACCTCTCCGCCGCCTTCGACACTGTCTGCCACCGCACTCTACGCGCACGCCTCCACGACGCAGGGATCCGAGACAAGGCCCTGGAATGGGCCACCTCCTTCCTCGCCGTCAGAACCCAGAGAGTCCGCCTCCCACCATTCCGATCCGAAGCCTCCGAGATCATCTGCGGCGTACCCCAGGGATCATCCCTCAGCCCAACACTGTTCAACATCTACATGGCCCCGCTCGCACGCATCGCCAGACAGCACGACCTCAACATAATCTCCTACGCCGACGACACTCAACTGATCCTCTCCCTCACCAAGGACCCCCTCGCCGCCAAATCCAACCTCCATGAAGGAATGAAGGCCGTCGCCGATTGGATGAAGATCAGCCGACTAAAACTGAACACGGACAAGACAGAGGTCCTCATCCTCGGCTCTAACCCCTCAGCCTGGGACGACTCCTGGTGGCCAACGACACTGGGAGCAGCCCCGACACCCACTGACCACGCACGCAACCTGGGAGTCATCCTCGACTCAACGCTCTCCATGGCCAAGCAAGTCAACGCAGTCTCCTCCTCCTGCTTCAACACCCTCCGCATGCTTCGCAAGATCTACAGGTGGATCCCGACAGATACAAGAAGAACAGTCACCCAGGCCCTCGTCAGTAGCAGACTTGACTATGGGAACGCCCTCTACGCGGGAGCCCCGGCCAAGCTCATCAAGCGACTGCAACGCATACAAAACGCCTCCGCACGCCTGATCCTCGATGTACCACGCCACAGCCACATCACCCCCACCTGAGGAACCTGCACTGGCTCCCCGTCGACAGGAGAATCTCCTTCAAACTCCTCATCCACGCACACAAGGCACTCCACAAGACTGGCCCAGCCTACCTCAACAGACGACTCCTCTTCTACGTCCCCAACCGCCAGCTCCGCTCCGCCGACCTCTCCCTCGCCACCGTCCCTCGCATTCGAAGAACAACTACCGGCGGCAGATCCTTCTCCCACCTCGCCGCCAAGACCTGGAACACCCTTCCACTAAGCCTACGACAGACCCAAGACCTGCTGACCTTCAGGAGGCTACTCAAGACCTGGTTGTTCGGCCAGTAGCAGCCCCCCCCCCTTTTTTCTCCCCAGCGCCTTGAGACCCTAGCGGGTAAGTAGTGCGCTCTACAAATTCTGTGATTGATTGATTGATTGATTGATTGACCTTTCATGAGCTGGGCATGGCCTGTGCATGCCTTATAATGTGAGTGGACACTCATGGGGCAAATGTACTTTTTCCCCCCGTAACGCAGTGCAGCTACCAAAGTTGCTGCATTTCATTGCGAAAAGGGTAAGAGCAGAACAGTGCCATACCTAATAAATATGACTCAGCAGCTCTCTCAAGCACTTTCTGGCTGCCTAGCGTCACACCTTTGCAGTACAGTGCAAAGGTGTTTGTGTATGTAAATCTAGCATAGGCTTTGATAGGTTTGTATTGGAATGTTACCTTTCCAGCACAAAATACTGTTCTCAGATGTACTTTAAATATACTTTTCTCACTTTGTACGAGTGCTATTCTGTATAGTACACATGGAAAGTTAGAAAAGTCTGGAGAAATTAATACTTTTCTCCTATTTTGCACCTGCCTCAAAGAGGCGCTTTGTTTTTTGGTAGGGGCCAAAACTCTAAAAAGTGATTTGTGTCAAAAAGCACTAGTGGCTGCATGGGAACACCCATGCACTACTGATGGGACAGCCCATTGATGAAAGTAATGCAAAGCAGTGCAAAGTGTTAATTTGTGTTCCTTTTTAGCAAACTTTCCCGTGCAAATCACAAATCAACATTTTATGCCAGTGTCTGTTACTTTTGGTGCCTTAGTGTACATCTGTAGTGATTTACTGAAAAGTGTGTGTGCTTCACAGTGTTGGTGAAAGCTGCACCAAAGTACAATTTTGCCATTGTCAGGCCTCGAGCCTAGCCTGAAGCACCAATTTCATGGTAAAAAGGAGATGGGGGTCTCTAGATGCACCATGTAGGGACCCTCACTCTAGCCTGGGTAAGGGAGTCACACAGCTAAGATAACCCCTACTCACACCCGTGGTATCTTGGCACGAGTAGTCAGGCTTATCTCAGGGGCAATGTAAATTATCTATATGCACACACACAGTAACAGTGAAAACACTACAAAAGGAGTCCAAACCAGTTTAGAAAAATAGCCAATGTTTATCTGAATGAGACCAAAACGACAAAAATCAAACATATACAAGTCAAAATATCACTTTAAAAAGATTAAGCAAGTTATGTCCATAGAAATCAATGGATGCGTTCATTTTAGTACAAAGTACCTTAGATGCTTCAAAAATCAAAGACGGTGCTAGGTGCAGGGGAGGTGAAGCCCCAGAAAAGCAAAGCGATGTGTCGGTTCCTTACTACACAGGGGAGGTGATGCATCGGTTCCTTACTGACAGGGGAGGTGATGCGTCAGTTCCTTACTGGCAGGGGAGGTGATGCGTAGGTTTCTAGACATACAGCCTCGGTTCCCTACTGCGGTGCAATGTCAATGAAGAATAGTGCCCAGAGACGATGCATCGAAAATCCAGATGTGCTGCAATAGTATGACAGCCGTGAAGCAGGCGCTGAGTCGATTCCACAACCGCGAAGTATGCGCTGTGTCAATTTCACAGCCACAAAGCAGGTGTTGCATCGGAGTCGGAGGAGGTGCCACGGACGTCGGTGACATGATGCTCAAAACTCACACTGCGACAATTTTTCTGACGCACTGTGATGGCAAGCTGGGGCCTGCGGTGAAAGCTGTGCTCGATGCGTTGAGTGAGGACCACGCTTCGGGGCAGGCATGGCGATGCACTGATCTTTTTCAGCGGTGCATCGAGAAAACAGGCGCTGGGAGTCGATGCATGGATTTTCTCCTTAAGTTCACCAGGTTACACTTCCAAGGGCCCAGGAACTGGATTTGTCACCACTTGGCAAGTCAGGGCTTTCAACACAAGAGCCTAGGCACTGGCAGGTGAAGTTTTTGATGGCCCTGAGACTTCTTAACGGGAGGCAAGCTCAACTCAAGCCTTTGGAGAACCTTGGAAGCAGGATAAAGAAGGCAAAGTCTAGTCCTTTCACTCCCAGGACAGAAGCAGCAAAGCAGCAGGCCAGCACAGTAAAGCAAACAGCAAAGTAGAAGTCACTCCTGACAGCTTCTCCAGCTCTTCTTCCAGGCAGAATGTCCTCAGTCCAGAAGTGTTCTGATTTCGGGGTGTCAGGGGTCCAATACTTATACCCCTCTCTGCCTTTGAAGTAGGCAAACTTCAAAGAAAAGTCTTTGCAGTGCACAAGACCCTGCCTTTCCCTGACCTGGCTCTAGACACACTATGGGAGGTGGAGACAGCTTTGCGTGAGGACAGGCACAGCCCTATTCAGGTGTAAGTGACAACTCCTCCCACCACTCTAGCTCAGGAAATCCCATCAGCCTGGTGATGGGCCATCAGAATATGCAGGGCACACCTCAGCTCCCTTTGTGTGACTGTCTAGAGTGAATGCACATGAGCCCAACTGTCAGTCAACCCAGATGAGTATTCTACAGACAGGCAGAGGCACAGTATGGTTAAGCAAACAAATGCCCACTTTCTAATAGTCACAGTGGTTCCAGCGGAATAGTACACTGATCTATATTGGTAAACATATGCACAATCGCAGTTGGTCATTCAGGCCACAGTAGACGGACATCTGCAGTTCTACTGGTGCGCGTAGCGGAGGCACGCGCCACAGATCCTTATCAACTATTCATTTTAAGATTTACGCCCGCACCGACGGATTGATTGAGTCCTCGGTTATACTTCAAAACGCACAGGTTGGAGCTGTCGCACCTCCTGAGCAGTCGACATTGTTCTGGAGCTCTACTCGGACCGCTTTGAGGCCGAGTTTCCACGTTAGTCTTCCGTTTATTCATTGGCATTCATCGCGCAGTGCACACCCTCGGTTGCCAGCCCTCCCACCCAGACCCTCACACTGGGCACCCGGCTGGGTCCCATGTGAGTATTCTCTCTACTTCTTGTTCACTGTACCAGTGTTTCACATTCTTCACGCGGCTGTGCAACCCCTTTCTCAGATGTCCCTACACCCTTAGGTCCTGAAGAGACCCTACACTGCACAAAGGGTCGAAACGTCGTCGACAGATAGTTAAAGCGAACCATTTAACCAGCTCTGATTATTGTATACAGAGGCTGTTGATAAATGGATGGTCGACTTTAAAAATTGTGGAAACCTATTACATATGTCACGAATATGTCATTCTTGCTTTAAGATTCCATTCACACTGGGGACACTACGCACTACTGTTTTTCTTTTTTGTATATACTTGTATAACTATTTGAAATATATAAAACAACTATTGTAAATAGAAACAGAGGTGTATATGGTCTCTTCTTCTTTTGGCATCATCCTAACCCTTCCCCACTGCGATTGTGCATATGTTTACCAATATAGATCAGTGTACTAGTCTTCGGGAACCACTGTGTCTGTTACTTATAAATCACCCTGGTTCCTTGTGAGTAGGGTGTCCCTTGTTCTTGTTCTCCAATTTCTAATAGTGGCATTTTCAAACACATGCTATTTAAAAAACAACGTCACCAAAAGATGTATTCTTAAACATTTAGTTCAGAGACCACAAAACTCCAAATCTCAATCTTCTTCCAATGGAAAATTACACTTAAAAGATCATTCAAGGCAATCCCCATGTTAGCCTAAGGGAGAGATAGGCCTTGCAATAGTGAAAAACGAAATTAGCAGTTTTTCACTATGAGGACATGTAACACACATCTGTACATGCCCTACCTTTTACATACACTGCACCCTGCCCATGGGGCTGCCTTGGGCCTAACTTAGGGGTGCCTTACGTGTAGTAAAAGGGAAGGTTTGGGCCTGGCAGGAGGGTGCACTTATTAATTTAGCAAGTGTAATGATGCACTTGACCCTTTCCGCACTGCTGTAAATGAAGACATTTCTGTGTACTTTCTAAGTTTTACCACTGTTTAAATGTGCACCTTTTTTACACATTAATCATACATCAATACATCATTCATCTTCTTTTTATTTTTGTAATCATTTTCTGCGGAATACTCTCCGCTATTGCAACATTTTTTGTTTTGCTAACATCAATTTCAATAACAATTATACAATATTGATAACACATATCTAAATTCACAAATTATACATGAAAATGTCTCTCACAAAATATTCCCAATGCATTTCGGGATATAAATATCCCTTCTTCAGGGGTGCTGTAATGTAAACAATAAGACTGCTTATTAATCTGAACAGGAAGGAGCTGGCATGCTTAATACATCTTGCATACAAACTACAAACAAATCAGAGTATGTTCCTTAATCCAATGATTGCTGACTCCCATGTTAACGTGCATCTCATGCGTGACATGCATTTCACAACAAGAAACCAATTCAGAGACATGACACGTTTAAAAATGAATCCAACTCCATCGACAGTACCAATCTAAACCACTCTATTTTGCAACTCTACAACATGGATAAATAGTGATGGGTAAAAAAGTGCTCTTGGTAATCCAAATGTGCTCACTGGAAGTCTGAAAAAAACCTTGTACAGACACTTACTGAGAGGAACTTTTAGTCCTCTTGAACGCTTAATGTTAATGCCAAGCTGACATTGATCATAAAATGACCTGAGGAAACAAGAAACGACTACTTAACAAACCATGTTATCATACACAGAACCGCCACTCCAACAATGCACCAACTGTCAAAATACCTGAAATTTTCTGATATCTACCCGGAGTTCTACGGTGTATGTATTTCCAAACGCCGTAGTGTTTGGACAATGTGTGCTTGGACAATGTTCTTCGATGCTGTAAAGCATGAATAAAGTTTTCAGAGTTTAAATAATAATCACTGAGTACTCTAATGCGAGACATATATGCAATTTGGTGTACAATCAGGTATACAATCTGTTAATTGCAATTCTCACCTGCTCCGGAGGAAATCTTATGCATGGTATTCCGCGTTCTATAGACAAAATGTCGGCAACAGCGGTAGAAGTTCAAATGCAATATACTTGTGTATTCTGAACACAAACGAAGGACTACCATACAGACAGGGCGTGTTAGAAAGAAAGAATGGTGGCCATCTTTAAACGAGGAAATCGCATTCGCTTCAATTCCTGAAAAATCTGTCTCCTATGTCAAATAGAAGTAATGTAAAACAAAAGACGTCTCGAAACCTAATATATGAAGCTCCTGGTCATTTAGTAATGGAAAATAAAGAATCCTGAAAACCAGGTCAGGTAAAAAACTCCACAAATCGCGAAAAAGCCATCTTACAATGCTGGTGCGATTGTAAAATATTGTTTATTCAATGCACCTATAAATCTGTTGCGAGCTGTATAAAGAGTTAAATACCTGATAGAAACTGCTGAAAAGCTCCATGGCTAAGACCTATAAACGAGCTGTGCTGTATACGATGTTCCAAATGGAAAGAAGATATGAGAAACCATGAATTTGCCGTGCTTAGTCCCTCTATTTACAGGAAATTAATGAACCACTACAGATTCGGGACAGAATTTCATCCATATGCTGCTTCCTATGTCCTAAAATCAATATACACAGACAGCCTCCTATCACAATCTGAAACCCGTGAATCATAAACCACGAGCTCTTCCCTATTTCAGTGAGTTTGTTAGTAATGTAACTCCCAGTTAGTCATGAGTCGCAACTGTTGCTGGAGCATACAACAGCATATACAGTACAAGTACTTCCAGTTTCATGGGTAAGCATGTAAATTATCCAGCTGTTTAAAACCTTTTGGTGTGGTCAATAAAGGGGTACCCTATCTTTGTGTGTGCTTTTTGGTTATTTCTAGGATGTTATTCTTTGAATTGTTTTGAAGCATGCATGTATGTTCAACCGCATATGACCTTTACTGTAATTCTATGAACTGTGTTCCACACTAAAACAAGTTGCTTTTTATAGATAGCAACTCATGTCAATTTTGTCGTTCAATCCCAGTGGCATCATGGTATTGAATTTTTTAATCCATCATATTTCTCTCTGGGAAAGAAGCTTAGAGTTATCCTTATCTGTAGTAGTTTGACGTTTTTCTAAGATCAAAAATCTCAATTGTGGTATATTGTGATTCTTTTCCATCCAATGCACGGCCAGGCTGGAATTGGGATTTTTGTTTCTGATCATACCCTTGTGTTCTGTAATTCTGATTTACATTTTTCGCTCAGTTTTCCCAATGTACATCATGCCACATGGGTATTTAATACAATAAATCACAAAAGTGTAATTACAATCCATGGAATGCCGTAGTTTGATTGGTTTACCCGTTTGTGGATGTGTAATGGTGTTCCCTGAAATAATATTATTGCAGTGAACACAATTATGACATTTTTTCATACCGGTCTCTGTAAGGCTTACATTGGGTTTCCCGCTCAATAATAGTTCTTTGATGTTGCAACTTCTAGTATAGGCGAATAGTGGCTTCTGAACGAACAAATCATTAAAATCAGGTTCATGTTGGCGAAGTTCCCAACGACGATTAATGATCTTTTTGATTGCCATGGACTTAGTTGAAAATTTTGAAACGAAGACCATCCGGTCTTTTGTGTCTTTCACTTTAGTTTTAAGTAGTTCGCTTCTAGGTATAGCTTCAGCTCTTGAGATTGCCTTTTTGATGGTTAACTCCGGGTATCCTCGTAGTTTGAATTTATTTTGTTGTTGTTGTAATGCTGATGCAAATTCTTACGGTGAGGAAGATATTCTGTTTGTCCTCAGTATTTGTGGAAACGGTAAATTCTGTATTTTTCTTTCTGTTACAACTGTTATTAGGCTAGCCTACGGTCTGACCAGCGCCGGGACACTCTTTTGAGTAGCCGTGCGCTCTAAAAGTACCTTATAACATAACATAGATTAGGAGGATAAAAACTGTTGCATAACAACAAATTATTGTGATCAGTCCTTTTGTGGTACACAGTGGTTTCTAATGTCTCATTGGTTTTGGTGATTACTACTTCCAAAAATGATATATGTTCAATGCTGGTTTGATGAGTGAATTGAATACAATTGTTTTTGTAATTCAGCTCTTTGATTTTTATCTCTAATTTATCTTGAGTATTGTTCCAGATCAGAAAAATGTCGTCGATAAAGCGACAATAAAATATCAGATATTTCTTCCATTCTGCGTCGGTCAATATATAATCCTCCTCAAATTTAGATATGTATGTATTCGCATATGCTGGTGCTCCAGCGAAGCTCATAGATGTGCCGCTAATTTATAAAAAGAATTCATCATTCCACTGGAAATAACTGTGTTGTAAGCAAAACTGTAACAATTCCAAGATGAAAACTTTGTTAGCTGCCAATGATGGTTGTGACAATAATGCCTATTCACATGTCTCAATTCTCTCAGACAAGAGAATGGATGTATATAATGCTGTTACATCTATAGTGCACAAAATCCAGTGTGTGTGATTCTCATAATTGAGTTCTTGCAGAAACTGTAAAAAGTGGGTTGTGTCTTTAATGTATGTTTTCCACTGTTGCACAAACGGTTGTAGAAAATGATCCACGTATTTTCCCAGGGGTTCAAATAAAGACCCGCATACTGACACTATGGGCCTGAAGGGAGGGTTCAGAAGATCTTTATGCACTTTTGGCAGCATATACAATCTCGGACGTCTAGGATGTGTTGTAGTTAGAAAATTGTATGTGTTAGCAGAAATCCATTCCATTTCCCTTGCTTTATCAAGAATGTTTCTCAATGGTTTTTTAATCTTGTTAGTGGGATCCTGTTCCAATTGGAGATATGTTGTGGCGTCTTTGACATGTTCCTGTACTTTGTTGAAGTAAAAACTTGTGTCCATAACCACCAGTGCTCAACCTCTGTCAGCGAGTTGGAATGTTAATGATTGGTTATGTGACAGTTCCTGTAGTGTCTGATATTCATGTTTATTCAAATTGAATCTGGTTTTAGGTTGTAGATTCATGTTAGCTAAATCCTTTTTTAATAGAATTTCAAATGCATCCAATGCCTAGTGTGAAATCGGAGCCATGTATGTACTTTGTGGTTTAAATTCCGTGTACAATGGTTGTTCAGGTTCTAGCAAGATTTTAGGACCCTCTGGTAAGGTTGGTACGATATTCGTAAAAAAAATGGTGTAGTCGCAAATTCCTCATAAATTTATACACAGCAACTTCAACTTCCACGTTGTTCGTATGGTATGTGGGTACAAATGATGTACCTTTATTGGGTAATCTAATTTGTTTTGTATTCAATGCCTTTGGTGAAATATTAATGATCAGGGTTTGGTCTTGCTCCTGAGGTTTTTGCTGATGTTGTCTCT
This sequence comes from Calotriton arnoldi, assembly GCA_963921515.1. Classification (NCBI taxonomy): domain Eukaryota; kingdom Metazoa; phylum Chordata; class Amphibia; order Caudata; family Salamandridae; genus Calotriton; species Calotriton arnoldi. Next base: position 3,583,240 of record CAWUFW010000581.1, on the reverse strand, counting down.
ATCCTTGTCCTCTACGGGTCTTTTTGTGCCGCTTTGGTCTGGTGGGCGGCCCGTTGCTTGGCCTACCTCTAAAACAGACATCTGCTGAACATTAGAAGTGCTAGCTGTGCTCAATCTCTCTGTCAGTTGTTGTTGTTGTCCTGGATCTGCTTCCATATTGAGTGGTTGTCTAGTGATGGCTAGTTCCTGACCTGGTACAATACTTTCTTGAGACGACGTAGTTGATTTTTGAGTAGGTCTCCTCTGAGCATACACCTCTGACCAGGTGTATACTTCATTAAGTTTATAATCAATAGTATCGCGTTTATATTTCCTGAGCTTGCGTTCTTGAATTTCTTTGCCATATCTGTCTAATTTTTCATTTAGGTCATTGAGAGTGATTTTCCAGAATTCTGCTTTGCATCTTGTGCTTAAATCCGATTTGATGGTGTTGATCTCTTCCTCAAGCTCCGTGATTGTTTTAGATAGTTCTTCCACTAAAAGTAGAATCAGGTCCAGAGAACATTTATTTAAAATGGCGTACCATTTCTCCATGAAGTGTTTATTCAATTGAAATCTAAACAACATGGGTTTAATGCGTAATCTTAAACCCCTTGGAATTCTCTGTACTTTATGGTACTGTATTAGCGTTGAAGCATGAAGTTGTTGATTAAGGATTCTTCTGGATAGAAATTAGAGTTGTCTGAGTTGTTGTGTCACAGATCCTCCCTGTATGTTAAACACTTGGGTGTCTTGTATCAATGCGTATATATCTGTTGCTTGTGTATAAGTTTTTGTATCGGCTCGATTGTCCGTGAGATTTGAAATATCGTCAAACGACATGTTCAGATTGCGGGTGCAGCAACAACGGGGTTGGCTCAAGTATCAAATTGTGGTAATGGTTTGTTGCGCACTCCTGTTTTTAGAATCTGTTCGTCCGTTCATGCCCTACCTTTTACATACACTGCACCCTCCCATGGGGCTGCCTTGGGCCTAACTTAGGGGTGACTTATGTATAGTAAAAGGGAAGGTTTGGGCCTGGCAAGTGGGTGCACTTGCCAGGTCGAAATGGCAGTTTAAATCTGTACTCACAGACACTGCAGTGGCAGGACTGAGACACGTTTGCCGGGCTACTAATGAAGGTGGCAAAATCAGTGCTGCACTCCCACTAGTAGCATTTGATTTACAGGCCCTGGGCACACCTGGTGCACTTTATAGTAAATCAAATATGATAATCATGGATAAACCAATACAGTCTGCACGAGGAGCACTTGCACTTTAGCACTGGTCAGCAGTGGTCAGCAGTGGTAAAGTGCCCAGAGTCCTAAAACTAGCAAAAACTAAATGCAGCACACAGTCAAAAACAGGTGGTCAGGAGCAAAAAGACAGGGGAAATAATGCCAAAAGATGCAAGGTCTAACATGTGCTTAGGCATGAAAGGTGAAAAGCAATTAAAGGTCTGCTTCCAAATAAATATCTGCTTCTAGCTGGACGTTTGCCAGAGAGGCCAAGGTTTTTGGGATCAATTTACAATTTTCAGCTATGCAGAATATTTGCACCTGGAGTGAGGTCAGTAGCTGGTCCATGTGTACATAAAATGAGGTACTACCAGTGCAATACTTTCTAAAGGGAGGGAGGGTTAGGACCATGATTAGTCTGAGTTACCTAAATTGTAGACCGATTTCACAATATGAAAGGCAGCACAGTGTTTTTTGTTTGATAGAATTGCAGATATTCACGTTCCTTTTCGAGGAAATTAACTTAAAATTATGATTACTGTAACTTTAAAAGGTATTGCTAGTCATTTTATAATTAGATTGAACATTATGAAAGAGAAGTACCACCCTACTGAAGAAACATTGGGGCCGATTCCGATCTCGGTCGGAGGCGCACCCAATACCATTCGGTCGGGAAAAAAGCCATGCGAAAGCCTGTTTCCCGACCGATCCGTACAGCACACCGAACGAGCAAGTACGATGCGCACAACAGCAAAGAATCCGGCCGAGCCGTACTCACCCAAACAAGGTCCTGTTCTCCGACCGAGGCGAATCCGGAAACGCTGAATCGAGTCGCACGGAAGGAAAAATGCAGCCCCGTCCGGCCGGACAAGTACGATGCGCTTTCCGTACGCACCGAACCCGTCGCTACGCACGGCACGTCAAAGCATCCGGGAGAGGCGCACATAAGCTCCGATTCGCGCCACAACACGATCCACGGCTCCGAGACGAACACGGCAGCGACGAGGACGAGGCGAGCGACGAGGACGAGGCGAAGCGACGAGGACGACGCGAAGCAACGAGAAGGACGAACGACACGAACCAACCATGAATCCCTTCGTCCCGATCATACCAATATTCTACATATACTACCGGAATAGGCACGGACGCGTACGGCGCAGAAGGTAAGCCAGACACCAACCACAAAACACATACAACACGTACACGACACATCACACACACACACAGGGATGCAGAATATACTTACACCAGCAACAGCAGCACCATAGGGGCGGGATGCCCATCACCAATGCCACATATGCACACAGGGGCCTGAATGCGCACCACCACCCCTACCCAGGGGGGGCAGGATGCCTACCACCACTACCACCCTTACCCAGGGGGGGCTGGATGCCTACCACTACTACCACCCTCACCCAGGGGGGGCTGGATGCCTACCACTACTACCACCCTTACCCTGGGGGGGCTGGATGCCTACCACTACTACCACCCTCACCCAGGGGGGGCAGGATGCCTACCACTACTACCACCCTTAGCCAGGGGGGCAGGATGCCTACCACTACTACCACCCTCACCCAGGGGGGCAGGATGCCTACCAATACTACCACCCTCACCCAGGGGGGCAGGATGCCTACCAATACTACCACCCTTAGCCAGGGGGGCAGGATGCCTACCACTACTACCACCCTCACCCAGGGGGGCAGGATGCCTACCACTACTACCACCCTCAGCCAGGGGGGCAGGATGCCTACCACTACTACCACCCTCACCCAGGGGGGCAGGATGCCTACCACTACTACCACCCTTAGCCAGGGGGGCAGGATGCCTACCACTACTACCACCCTCACCCAGGGTGGGCAGGATGCCTACCACTACTACCACCCTCAGCCAGGGTGGGCAGGATGCCTACCACTACTACCACCCTTAGCCAGGGGGGCAGGATGCCTACCACTACTACCACCCTCACCCAGGGGGGCAGGATGCCTACCACTAGTACCACCCTCACCCAGGGGGGCAGGATGCCTACCACTACTACCACCCTCACCCAGGGGGGCAGGATGCCTACCACTACTACCACCCTCACCCAGGGGGCAGGATGCCTACCACTACTACCACCCTTAGCCAGGGGGGCAGGATGCCTACCACTACTACCACCCTCACCCAGGGGGGCAGGATGCCTGCCAATACTTCCACCCTTAGCCAGGGGGGCAGGATGCCTACCACTACTACCACCCTCACCCAGGGGGAGCAGGATACCTACCACTACTACCACCCTCACCCAGGGGGGGCAGGATGCCTACCACTACTACCACCCTTAGCCAGGGGGGCAGGATGCCTACCACTACTACCACCCTCACCCAGGGGGGCAGGATGCCTACCACTACTACCACCCTCAGCCAGGGGGGCAGGATGCCTACCACCACTACCACCCTTACCCAGGGGGGCTGGATGCCTACCACTACTACCACCCTCAGCCAGGGGGGCAGGATGCCTACCACTACTACCACCCTCACCCAGGGGGGCTGGATGCCTACCACTACTACCACCCTTACCCAGGGGGGCAGGATGCCTACCACTACTACCACCCTCACCCAGGGGGGCAGGATGCCTACCACTACTACCACCCTTAGCCAGGGGGGGCAGGATGCCTACCACTACTACCACCCTCACCCAGGGGGGGCAGGATGCCTACCAATACTACCACCCTCACCCAGGGGGGGCAGGATGCCTACCAATACTACCACCCTTAGCCAGGGGGGGCAGGATGCCTACCACTACTACCACCCTCACCCAGGGGGGGCAGGATGCCTACCACTACTACCACCCTCAGCCAGGGGGGGGCAGGATGCCTACCACTACTACCACCCTCACCCAGGGGGGGCAGGATGCCTACCACTACTACCACCCTTAGCCAGGGGGGGCAGGATGCCTACCACTACTACCACCCTCACCCAGGGTGGGCAGGATGCCTACCACTACTACCACCCTCAGCCAGGGTGGGCAGGATGCCTACCACCACTACCACCCTCAGCCAGGGGGGGCAGGATGCCTACCACTACTACCACCCTCACCCAGGGGGGCAGGATGCCTACCACTAGTACCACCCTCACCCAGGGGGGCAGGATGCCTACCACTACTACCACCCTCACCCAGGGGGGCAGGATGCCTACCACTACTACCACCCTCACCCAGGGGGGCAGGATGCCTACCAATACTACCACCCTTAGCCAGGGGGGCAGGATGCCTACCACTACTACCACCCTCACCCAGGGGGGCAGGATGCCTACCACTACTACCACCCTTAGCCAGGGGGGCAGGATGCCTACCACTACTACCACCCTCACCCAGGGTGGGCAGGATGCCTACCACTACTACCACCCTTAGCCAGGCGGGGCAGGATGCCTACCACTACTACCACCCTCACCCAGGGGGGCAGGATGCCTACCACTACTACCACCCTCAGCCAGGGGGGCAGGATGCCTACCACCACTACCACCCTTACCCAGGGGGCTGGATGCCTACCACTACTACCACCCTCAGCCAGGGGGGCAGGATGCCTACCACTACTACCACCCTCACCCAGGGGGGCTGGATGCCTACCACTACTACCACCCTTACCCAGGGGGCAGGATGCCTACCACTACTACCACCCTCACCCAGGGGGGCAGGATGCCTACCACTACTACCACCCTTAGCCAGGGGGGCAGGATGCCTACCACTACTACCACCCTCACCCAGGGGGGCAGGATGCCTACCAATACTACCACCCTCACCCAGGGGGGCAGGATGCCTACCAATACTACCACCCTTAGCCAGGGGGCAGGATGCCTACCACTACTACCACCCTCACCCAGGGGGGCAGGATGCCTACCACTACTACCACCCTCAGCCAGGGGGGCAGGATGCCTACCACTACTACCACCCTCACCCAGGGGGCAGGATGCCTACCACTACTACCACCCTTAGCCAGGGGGGCAGGATGCCTACCACTACTACCACCCTCACCCAGGGTGGGCAGGATGCCTACCACTACTACCACCCTCAGCCAGGGTGGGCAGGATGCCTACCACTACTACCACCCTCAGCCAGGGGGGGCAGGATGCCTACCACTACTACCACCCTCACCCAGGGGGGGCAGGATGCCTACCACTAGTACCACCCTCACCCAGGGGGGCAGGATGCCTACCACTACTACCACCCTCACCCAGGGGGGCAGGATGCCTACCACTACTACCACCCTCACCCAGGGGGGCAGGATGCCTACCACTACTACCACCCTCACCCAGGGGGGCAGGATGCCTACCAATACTACCACCCTTAGCCAGGGGGGCAGGATGCCTACCACTACTACCACCCTCACCCAGGGGGGCAGGATGCCTACCACTACTACCACCCTCACCCAGGGGGGCAGGATGCCTACCACTACTACCACCCTTAGCCAGGGGGGCAGGATGCCTACCACTACTACCACCCTCACCCAGGGTGGGCAGGATGCCTACCACTACTACCACCCTTAGCCAGGGGGGCAGGATGCCTACCACTACTACCACCCTCAGCCAGGGGGGCAGGATGCCTACCACTACTACCACCCTCACCCAGGGGGGGCAGGATGCCTACCACTACTACCACCCTTAGCCAGGGGGGGCAGGATGCCTACCAATACTACCACTCTCACCCAGGGGGGGCAGGATGCCTACCACCACTACCACCCCCACCCATAGGATGGACAATGCATGACACAACCAGCACACCACAACCTAGGGAATGCAAGAAGAAGACATCCCCCAACACCATGACAAGCGTGTGTAGACTGTGTCAAATGCCTACAACACCGAACATGACTTCGAACATACCATGTGACCCCCTAGCACATGTGCCACACAAATATGTGTGTGGCACACACAACGCTAAGCAGGCCATGACCATTGTGGCAATGGGGTCCAAACCCCCATCATCACAGTGACCAAAAGGCAAGTGTGGGGTCCATAGCTGCAGCACATTTTGAACATTGTGGCAATGGGGTCCAAACCCCCATCATCACAGTGACCAAAAGGTAAGTGTGGGGTCCATAGCTGCAGCACATTTTGAACATTGTGGCAATGGGGTCCAAACACCCATCATCACAGTGAACAAAAGGTAAGTGTGGGGTCCATAGCTGCAGCACATTTTGAACATTGTGGCAATGGGGTCCAAACACCCATCATCACAGTGACCAAAAGTAAGTGTGGGGTCCATAGCTGCAGCACATTTTGAACATTGTGGCAATGGGGTCCAAACACCCATCATCACAGTGACCAAAAGGTAAGTGTGGGGTCCATAGCTGCAGCACATTTTGAACATTGTGGCAATCGGGTCCAAACACCCATCATCACAGTGACCAAAAGGTAAGTGTGGGGTCCATAGCTGCAGCACATTTTGAACATTGTGGCAATGGGGTCCAAACCCCCATCATCACAGTGACCAAAAGGTAAGTGTTGACAAAGTAAGAGGTGCAACTGCCAAACTGCATGGATGATTCCTGGTCACAGAACAACAAACACATCAGTGGCAAAGTAGTGTATGTGTCCCATTGCAACATAAATTGGGGGAGCCAAATCCTGCAGTGCAAATAAGACATAACTTTGGCCATGTGCAGACAAACAACACCCATGGGGGCTGACACCGTCAACAATCATCAATGACACAATGACAGAAGTGACCATCCGAATGCAGACCCACATATTTGCACCAATGGGCACACACATGCAGATACCCTGTGGAGACTGAAGATGTTAGGCGAACAGATACCATACCATGGCAGCAATGGGACACACAATCAACAATTAGCACCAAATGAGGGCTCCCGTCCCATCAGCCTGGTCATGGAAGTGCCAACGGAATCATCAGCACAGATCCAACACACTTGTATAGCAATGTTGCACTGACAACACAGATGAGTCCTTCCCCATTGATGCCCAAACCTGCATGTTCACTGGAGATGGCCACACGGTCAGGGAAGTAGACGAATAGAACAATGGCAGGCACAACAGATGTGCAGGGGTGGAAGCCACAGATGTGTAATTGCCAATCTAAGTAGGAAATCCCATTGCCAAATACTGAACACATGACACCCTCAGATGCTGCTATGGATGACATGGATACACCACAGGATAGGACAGATTCCCCCTGGACCACATGGGTTCCTGCACAGTAACACTTCATTATCATGAGACCAAATATCACCATCACTGCAGCAAGGGCATTGTTAGCATCATCAACATCATGTACATCAGAAGCAAAAGCACTAGAGAACAGAAAGTTGCTTTATTCAGCATATGTGGCATTAAAAGTAGAAGTCCGGTAGAACATAAACAAAGGCCAATGGCCAGTCCATCAACAAAGTCACAAGTGGGTGACAGTGGCAGATGCCACCCTACACATGCCTGCACAAAACCAGGGACAATCCACTAGGAGGGGCAACCGGGGGGGTAGGCCAGGCACCGCAGGGACAGGATCAGGGCTCACCAGGAGGAAGCAGGGAAGGGGTGGTGGGTGCTGAAGAGCCACTGACAACTGCAGTGGAGGTGTCTGACATGGTGTGTGCCGGCACAACTGGGGGCATGGCTCAGATGTTGTGGGTGCCGGCACGACTGCAGTGGACCCTGCAGATGGAGTGGACAGGTCCGCCACTGCAGTGCCCAAGTCAGACAGGGTGGTAGTGGACTCCACTGCAGTGCCTACCACCAGGGGAGTAGAATGGGGAACAGGCAAGGTGGGCTGGACAGAGGGGGAGGACACCCTCACCACATTAGTGGCACAGACAAGCGCAGCGGGGGGTGTGGTGCCGGGAGAGCAAGTGGCAGGGGGAGAAGGCCGGAGCCTCTTGGGGATGGTATATCTGTGGGTGGGGGAACCTGGGGCAGGGTCCGGTGGGGGCACCTGTGGAGTGGGGGCCTGAGGGATGGAGGAAGGAGACCTGGTGCTTGAGCTGCAGGGCGGCGGCGGGGTCTTGCTCTTAGCACTCCGGGGGACTTGCGGGTGGGGGCCTCAGTCTGTCTGCGCCTGGGGGAGGGTGTCCGGGGGCGAGGGGCACTCTGCTCCGTGTGGGGGCTTCCTCTTCCCCCTGGATGCTGGGGCAGCTGGATCGGAGGGGAAGAGGCCGAGGTCACTGAGGAAGAGGCGCTGGGTCTTTGGGGTTGCAGGTGAGGCAAGGGAGGGTGCTTTGGAGGGAGAGGTAACTGAGGACTGTGCAGTGCCCGTGGATGCGTGTGTGTGTACCAGGGCCCCATCCCCTGTGAGTCTGGTTTCAGTCCCCTGACTGTGCGTGCGTGTGCGTTTAGTTTGTGGCGTGTGTGTCTGTGTGCGGGATGTGTGTGTGCTGGTGTGTGCCTGTGCCGGTGTGTGTGTGCTTGGGACGGGCAAGGTGCTGGGGAGTGTGGATGGAGCAGAGGCAGGAGGGGTGAGGGACTGTCTGAGGAGGGACACTGCTGCCGTCAGGGAGGAGTCCATGGACCTGTTGCCCCTCTGTAGGTCAGACATGCCAGATGAGATGCCCTCCATGAACGACACCAGCTGAGTCAACAGTGCGGTGTGCGCATGGAGGACACTCAGCATGGCTGTCTGCCCTACATGGAGCTGGCGAAGGAGGTACACAGACTCCTCACTCAGGGCAGCAGGGGACACAGGGGCAGGGGTGCGGTGCCTGAGCCAAAGGAGACACGCTCCCGAACATGGGAGCCTCCACGGACCTTGGGAATGGGAGCCGATGGGAGGGCAGTGGTTGTGCTGGTGGTGGCGGGGACAGCAACACTAGCTGGGGTGTGGTGGCTGCTGACACCCGCCTCCACAAGGGAGTCATCCTCCGAGTTGCTCTGGTCCTCAGCTGAGGTGGATGGTGCTGAGGACTCCTCGGTGTGGCTCCCCTCGCCCTCCGTGCCACTGGGTCCCTCCGACCACTCCTCGGCTGCTGACCCAGTCTGGCTCTCTGGCTCCTCCTGGTCCGTGGAGCTGTCCCCTTCCGTGGATGTATCTGCAAACAATGGGGAAACAGACAGACATCAGTCACCTGCACCAAACGCACACACCACTGTGAGCACAGCACATCACAGAGCAAGCCCTGGCATCATTAGTTGTACATTGCTAAAAGTGCCCTACCTGAACAGGAGAAGCCAATTGTCAGTCTGATGCCAAGCATGGCACTCACATCCCACATGGCCTTGCACCCATCTGTCTGGTGTCTGTTGGATTGCAACACCCCAGTGTGGACACATGCACCAAGTACACAGTAGTTGGACAGTGCAGAGGACACGGTGTGGACACATCACAGCTCTTGCCACTGAGTCAGTACAGGTTTCCGGATGAAAGGGATGCCCAGAGTCAAATAGGAAATGCATGTGATGCATACCAGCGACAGACACCATGATGCACCCATGTCCTGATAGCCAGCGCCACTATGGTGTGCATGTAGCACATGTCACTCCCCTGCAGGACCACCAATAAGTTGACACATGCCATGGCAGAGGCATGACTGCTAAGTCATACATCACTGTCTCAGTGATGTATGACTTGGCAGCCAGACAACAACACTATGCACTGTGTCACAATAGTAGGTCATGGGGAATGCAAGTCCTGGAGCTGCACAAGTGCACATGTACATCCCCCACACAACACATCATCTCAACCCTCATCTGTCCAGGTCACACCTATTGGACATATGGGAGACCTGTGACACTACCCTCTGAACCTGAGCCCCTCACAATTTGCTATGAATGGGGAACAGCTGCCTGAACTTCACATTCGCATACCCCAGTCTGCACGGGCAGCTGATCAAACACCTATGTGACACACAAGTATCGTCTCCTATGGTCACATCTCCAGGGGCATGCTGAGCCCCTACCAAGAAACACCCCAGCAGTCCTAGCAACTAATCCACAGCACACTGACACAGAGGCAGACACCTGAGGGGTCAAATCACTGTGCACAATGTGTCAGCTGATACACGGGAGTGGGAGTACAGAGTGCATTGCATGGCCTGGAGTAGGCATGACTGTCCTGCTCCACATGAATGAGGGATGTGCCCTGGACAGTGGATAGCTGGCTATGTATGTGTGACACACGTAATCTGCACACTCCTGGGGCCCAAACATTGTTCCCACCCGCTGCATGGGCGTGTGCCACATACCCCAGGCACATGTGGTGGCTCAGCAAGTGGAACGCATATCAAAGCAACACGCAGATCACATGTCCAAACCCAGGCGTTGTGTGAACAATGGACCCATCCATGATGCCCACAACAGAGTTAGGGAAACAGATGCTGTCCCCCACCTTTAGTGAAGCAAACTGCAAGGACACAGTCCCAAGTGACACAATTCCCTGAATGTAAGGGCCACACCTGGGTATCAGATGAGCAGTGGGCAGTGCACAATAGAGGGACATGGCTCCTGGACAACATGACTGCTGCACTGTGGCAGTTGAACCAGGCCAGAGGAGGGCACAAAGCATGTAATACAGAGTTCACAGTGCAGTCTTTGACTCACCCCCTCCTTGCTGCTGTCTGGCCTTCAGCTGCCCATCCAGGTCTGGAAAGACCACCGCCAGGATCTGGAGCATGTGGGGGTCAGGGTCCGTGTTCCGCCCCTCCTGCGAGGAGGCGACAGCTTCAGCTGGACCCGTGCAATCCTCCGGGTCCAGCCCCGAAGGTCCTGCCACCTCTTCTGGCAGTTGCGGATCCGGCGCTTGTAGACCCCACGGACCGGACAGCCCGGACGATGTCCTTCCAGATTTCCTGCTTCCGATGGGCATTAACCTGTCAGGATGACAAAGTGAAAAGGCCATTACCACACATGCAACATATCCGTGCATGACACAGTTGCATATACATGTCTCAATCACAGGGGCACATGATGTACACAGGCAGTGCAAAGCTGACCATGGACAGTTTGCCAGACGTCACTACATGGTATCATTGCATGGGAAGTAAAACCATGTTCAAATGCACTGTCACTGCACCATACCTGTCCAGTGCAAGTCACTACACACTATGGGGGTGACAACTACTCAGTGAGCCTGCTAGCCAGTGGCGTGCAGACTCTCATCCTTGCTAGTCACACAAAATGCACATTCAGAAAGGCAGTGCACAGAACACTCACCTGCTCCCCTGGTGTCCCATACAGCTTGCTGTACTGTGGAAGTAGGCTGTCCAGCAGGGCCTGGTTCTCTTCAAGGCTGAAGGCTGGGGCTCTCTCCACAGTACGTGCCATTGCAGGGTCCAGAGGGGCAGAGACAGCAGCAGTGCAGTGGCAGATGTCGTCCTGGAGCATGTAGTGCAGGCAAGTGAGCTCTCAGGGGAACAGCCAGCAATATATATGTGCTGGAGAGGCAGATACTGTCCCTTGTGTCCAAAGTGATAGGTCCAAGTCGTTTGCATCTTCTGAATCTGGCCAATCCATGGAATAGCAGCACCAAAACACGCCCACAGCATCCTTCAAATCCTCAACTTCATGGCATACATGATTTTGCAACATTGTTGTGGGTGACCAACTGAATTTCCAGCAACCGACTCGTTCGAAATTCGAAAACGCGTCCGTTGCCAGGCAAGCCCATTGTCAATGGGTGCGCACCGATCGGTCCATTGCGGTACAACGCGCACAGGGGTACAACGCGTACCCGCACACATTGAATGCAATGGGCCGGCCGGAGGCACCGATCGGTCCATTGCGGTACAACGCGCACAGGGGTACAACACGTACCCGCACACATTGAATGCAATGGGCCGGCCGGAGGCACCGATCGGCCCATTGCGGTACTAACACGCACAGGGGTACAACGCGTACCCGCACACATTGAATGCAATGGGCCGGCCGGAGGCACCGATCGGTCCATTGCGGTACAACTGCGCACAGGGGTACAACGCGTACCAGCACACATTGAATGCAATGGGCCGGCCGGAGGCACCGATCGGTCCATTCGCGGTACTAACGCGCACAGGGGTACAACGCGTACCCGCACACATTGAATGCAATGGGCCGGCCGGAGGCACCGATCGGTCCATTGCGGTACAACGCGCACAGGGGTACAACGCGTACCCGCACACATTGAATGCAATGGGCCGGCCGTAGGCACCGATGGGTCCATTGCGGTACAACGCGCACAGGGGTACAACGCGTACCCGCACACATTGATTGCAATGGGCCGGCCGGAGGCACCGATCGGTCCATTGCGGTACAACGCGCCCAGGGGTACAACGCGTACCCGCACACATTGAATGCAATGGGCCAGCCAGAGGCACCGATCGGTCCATTGCGGTACAACGCGCACAGGGGTACAACGCGTACCCGCACACATTGAATGCAATGGGCCGGCCGGAGGCACTGATCGGTCCATTGCGGTACTAACGCGCACAGGGGTACAACGCGTACCCGCACACATTGAATGCAATGGGCCGGCCGGAGGCACCGATCGGTCCATTGCAGTTCAACGCGCACAGGGGTACAACGCGTACCCGCACACATTGAATGCAATGGGCCGGCCGGAGGCACCGATCGGTCCATTGCAGTTCAACGCGCACAGGGGTACAACGCGTACCCGCACACATTGAATGCAATGGGCCGGCCGGAGGCACCGATCGGTCCATTGCGGTTTAACGCGCACAGGGGTACAACACGTACCCGCACACATTGAATGCAATGGGCCGGCCGGAGGCACCGATCGGTCCATTGCGGTACAACGCATCACTGTACATGTGACTGGCATATGTCAGCATGCCTGTCTCAGATGGACATATGCCAGCCACAGATAGCTCCCAGGGAGTGAGGGGCACACCTACATCACGACAGCCTGTCCAAACTTTATCATAAGGCATGTAAGGATGCATTTCCTATTGTGTGTATGTTGGTGTACATGTTGTCCTGTGGGTGTCACCTGTGGGCAGCCACCCCCAGGCTGTGCACGTGTTCATGGGGACAGGATCCTGGGTGTTACATGTACGTGACCACTGTGATGTGCAACTGTTCATATCTGTGCATGTGCCATGGTCACATTTCACAGTGGTGTATGTGTATGTCATGTCACATACCCCGTGAGTCCCATGTGGGACGGTATGTTTGAGCCAGGGTGTCCCAGTGGCACAATAGTGATGGTCCTCCACAGTCTTTGTGCATGTAGTGTTTACAATGTCTCTGATTTCATGTGCACAATGGGAGACAGTCTCCACATCCAGGTTGTGTGTGCATGGACTCTGATGTTGTGCGTGTGTGTCACAGACGTCCATGTCTGTCCTGCCGTGGCAAGTGGGGCCACTACCTGTGGGGGTCATGGTTGTTTTGCTGTGGTGTATACATGATACTCCATGTAATGCCAGTGTCCATGTGGCATTACAGGGTCCCTGGGAATGTACCTGTCGTTGAGCTGTGGTGCCTGGGGCACATCTGTCCTCACATGTCACTGTGGGGGGTTATTGTGACACGGCAGCAGGAGATGGGAACTGTGACACGGCCTCATGATATCCAATGGGCCAACCTGGGACAAATTGATGCCACCTGTTGGACCGTGTTGACAGATGTTGGCCATGTATGTACCATACATGTCCTTCCGGTACTGCACACTTCATGTAGTTGTGCCTCATAATGATGTATGTTGGGATCTTGAGTGTGTTCAATGCCGCATATGTGGGGTGACTGACAATCTTGCTTACTTCTCCTCTGCACTGCAGGGCTCCTGCTGTCCATCGGCCATTCCCAGACCTGGCAACGATGGTGGAGCGGGACAGCATCCGACGGTACCGCTTCACCAGGCAGCTGATTGAGGATTTGGCAGTGCAGTTGTCCCCACATTTGCAGCCTGGCCGGCCGTATCCTACGGCGCTGACCCCCAAGGTGAAGGTGATGGCAGCCCTACACTTCTTTGCCACTGGTACCTTCCAACATACTGTGGCGACTGCTGGTGGGATGTCACAGACCATGTTCAGCCGTGTGCTCCGCGATGTTTTGGCGGCAATGTTGCTCTTCCTGAACCGGTACATCTATTTCCCTAGACTGCGACGACTCACTGACGTGAAGAGTGACTTTTATGCCCTGGGGAGGATGCCGCATGTAATTGGCTCCATTGATGGGACACATGTGGCTTTGGTACCACCACAGGCCCAGGAGCAGGCCTACAGGAACCGCAAGCACTACCACTCGGTCAATGCACTGGTGGTGTGTCTTGCAGACATGACCATCACACACGTGTGTGCCCGTTTCCCTGGTTCAGCACACGATGCCTTTGTGATGAGGAGTAGTCGCATCCCCGGGATGATGGCACAGATACAGAACCAGCGTGCCTGGCTTGTCGGTGTGTACTGACTTTGTGCCATTGTGTGTGATCTGATCTGTAGTATTCCGCCCACTTTTCCAAGTCAGCTAATGTGCACTTGTCTGTCCGTAGGTGACTCGGGATACCCCAACATGCCGTGGTTGCTGACACCCCTCAGGAACCCTGTGACACCTGCCCAGATGCGCTACAATGAGGCACATGGTCGGACCAGGAGAGTGATTGAGCGGACCTTTGGTCTCCTGAAGAGCCGCTTCCGCTGCCTGGACAAGACCGGAGGGTCCCTCCCATATGCCCCTGTGAAAGTGTGCAAGATTATCATCGTCTGCTGCATGCTCCACAACCTGGCAGTGCGGAAGGAGTTGCCTCTCATCCAGGATGACAATGACCAACATCCGCCACCTGTGGAGGATCCTGGCCTGGACCACGATGCCAGTGACGATGATGATGATGATGGTGATGGTGATGTCTGCACACAGCTCATCACCAACTTCTTTAGCTGAATGTGAGTATCCTGAGGTGTCATGTCAATGATGTGAGTTGGCATGATGTGTGGGTGGTGCTCTGGTGCTGTTGGAGTGTGTCCATGGGCTACTTGACTGGATGTGTGTTGCGATGTGTGGTGACAGGTGGGCTGTACTCCCCAACAGTGTTGACATGCTAACTTGGTTCTGGGTGGGTATCTTGTAACATGTATTGTGCATGAGTTTTGCTGTTCTGTCCTGTACTCCATTGCTTTTGTCTGTGTGTCATTTCTGTCCTTCACAGGGTACTTTCAGATTCGTTTGGTCAACTGTGTCCACCGACGACGTGATTGAACATCCAGGCTGGTAGCTGTTGTGTCCCTACAGGTGATGTGCGCCACACCCATGGACTTCCTTCCGTCTACAGTTGTTGACTGTGTGCCCGCTGCCAGGTGGGGTTACCTTGCATCTGTAGTGGTTACGGCATGTTGCAACTGTGTAATAAACCTGTGCTTCACTTTGTGATGTGCGTTGTCTGTGGTCACACATTTGACTGCCATTTGCTTACTGCACCTGTGGGCTACTTGACTACAACTGGGAATGGGTGTGGTGTCTGTGCATTGCACCGTCTTCCCTGGCAACATCAGTGTAGGCAATGAGTCAGATGGCCTAGGTGTGTATGTGTTGTGTAGCCCTGGTGGTGTGTCTCCCTCATGTGTGTCACGTTGCCTGTACTCACATGCCTGTGTTGTCCTTGCTGTTGCAGTTCGCATACACAGTGTAATTTTCCAGTTCATCATCCCCATAACAGCACCCACGTTGGAATCACGACAGAGGCAAGTATGGTGTATTAGTGTGTTTATTGTGATACATTTGTGTTAATAGTGCATAGGATGGGTTGTGCTGTACATAAATCTTGCAATCCCAAGTTCCTAGGTGAATTGAAAGTCCGGGTAGACAGGATCCCCAGTATCGGGGCCACAGTTGTCTGACACATTGGTCCAACTTGTACTCCCCATGCAATGTGTGGGAGTAGTGTTGCCGTCAACAGGGTGAACAGTCTGTGCACAAAGGCGAACATCCAGAACAGGTTCAGGCTTCCTGGGAGTTGCGCTTGGCCATCGGCCTCTCACTTTTCCCTCCTCGGACGACCCCTCTTCTTGGGGGGCCCCTCAAGTACAGGCTGCTGCGGTGCAGGGGACTCTCCGCCAGAGTCCTCCTCCCTCCCTGTGGCAGTTGCAGTTTGTTCGGCACCAGATGTTGTTGGCACACAGGGAGGTGTGGACTGGTTGCTGTTCATCTGGCGGAGGCATTGTGAAATGTCCCTGTGCACCGCCGTCATCTCATGCAGTGCATCCCACTTGGACTCCACGCGGGACATGTGTGAGTCCACACGGGACATGTGTGCCTCCACGTGGGACATGTGGGAGTCCAAGCGGGCATGATGGGCAGCCTGCTGCTGTTTAATGTCTCTGAGGAGCCCCACTACCTGGCTGAGCTCTCCGGTGCTGGACTGGTACGCATCACCTATGCGTACCAGTTGTGGGTCATCATGCACACCAGCAACGTCTGCAAGCAGCGACCTCTGTCTCCCACCCCTCCCACCACCCCTGCTGACATGTGCAGTGTGTGCAGTGGCACGCACAGATAACCCTGGTCCACCTTGGGGGTTGGTGGTGGTGGTGGTGTCCATGGCCCCAGGTTGGTCCAGGGTCACTGTGCTGGTGTTGCTCCTTGTTCTGTCGATGTCGGCAGGGATGGTATTCGTGGTGACAGTCGTTGGAGGGGTGGGTGCAGGGGGTGCAGCTGGTGGTCCTGCTGGTGCTGCAGCTGGTGGTCCTGCTGGTGCTGCATGTTGACTTGCACCGGATGTGCCAGGTTGTTCTTCATCGTCCGAGGAGGACAGAGGCTGTACGACGGCAGTGAGCTCGGCATCCTCTTGAGCCTGGGACTGGGGCTCCTCAGCGTCTGCTGCTGTGTCCCCATCAATACCTGTTTTTGGGAGACACAAACAATGTATGTCATGTTTCTGCAGGCATCAATGGTTGACACACATGACAGTTGTGACTGTGCCTCTGGGTGCGGGCCTGTACATTGCATTGTCCTAAGTCGTCACAGTAAGGGGTTGATATTGGTGTGGCACATTGTCCTGCATTATTTGGGCATTTCTATGTATTTTCTGGGGTGTGAACATGGTCTGCATTGGTTGTGTTTGGTTGACAGCCGGCCCTCCTTCCCACCCACCCAGCCAGTCAGTTATCCCACCATGGAACGTGCTTGCGTTGCAGGGAGTGTAAGTTGTCTCTCAGGATGTCAGTCAGTGGTGTCCTGCTGTTTGTTGGTGCACATTTGCCAGCAGGGCCTTGTGCTCCCCACAGCAGTAGACAGTGTCAGCCATCTTGTGAGTCCTTCTCCACTCCCTGTGATGTGAGCATGGTTCAGGAGTGGTGTTGATGGGACAGTTGTGGGGTGACCAATATCAGTGACTACGACTCCCATCATGCTATTGCCTCCTCCCCCTTCCCAGCATGCCCATGCTTCCTTCCTTTGACTCTGCTTCCCTGTGGGGTGGGCTGGCTGTGCTGACAGGATGGCTGGGAGTGTTGTCCTGGCAGTTGTTTGGCTAGAAGTCCCAAGAGTGTCCCTGTGCTTCACACAACATAACCCAGGGTGGTGGTTCTTTGTGGGATCTTGTGTTAGGATGGGGGGCATTGGATTCTACCAGGTGGGTTCTGTGGAGTTTGTGTTGGGGGTGTGTGAGGGGAGGTGCTTGTGACTATGGTCAGTGCTGCAAGTCCCCCTTCCCACCCAGCCAGCCAGATATCCCACCATGGAACGTGCTTGCATTGCAGGGAGTGTAAGTTGTCTCTCAGGATGTCAGTCAGTGGTGTCCTGCTGTTTGTTGGTGCACAGTTGCCAGCAGGGCCTTGTGCTCCCCACAGCAGTAGCCAGTGTCAGCCATCTTGTGAGTCCTTCTCCACTTCCTGTGATGTGAGCATGGTTCAGGAGTGGTGTTGATGGGACAGTTGTGGGGGTGACCAATATCAGTGACTATGACTCCCATCATGCTATTGCCTCCACCCCCCTTCCCAGCATGCCCATGCTTCCTTCCTTTTGATTCTGCTTCCCTGTGGGGTGGGCTGGCTGTGCTGACAGGATGGCTGGGAGTGTTGTCCTGGCAGTTGTTTGGCTAAGAGTCCCAAGAGTGTCCCTGTGCTTCACACAACATAACCCAGGGTGGTGGTTCTTTGTGGGATCTTGTGTTAGGATGGGGGCATTGCATTCTACCAGGTGGGTACTGTGGAGTTTGTGTTGGGGTGTGTGTGAGGGGAGGTGCTTGTGACTATGGTTAGTGCTGCAAGTCCTCCTTCCCACCCAGCCAGCCAGCCAGTTATCCCACCATGGAACGTGCTTGCATTGCAGGGAGTGTAAGTTGTCTCTCAGGATGTCAGTCAGTGGTGTCCTGCTGTTTGTTGGTGCACAGTTGCCAGCAGGGCCTTGTGCTCCCCACAGCAGTAGCCAGTGTCAGCCATCTTGTGAGTCCTTCTCCACTCCCTGTGATGTGAGCATGGTTCAGGAGTGGTTTTGATGGGACAGTTGTGGGGGTGAGCTATGTCTGTGACTCGACTCCCATCATGCCATTGCCTCCAACCCACTTCCCAGCATTCCCATACTTACTTGCTTTTGTGTGGAGTTCAGTGTGTGTGGGTGTGAGAGCAATGGCAAGATGGCTGACAGTGGTGTCCTGCTGTTGGTTGGTGTGCAGTACCCAGCATGCCCTTGTGCTCCCCACGACACAGCAACAGTGTCAGACATCTTTGATGGGCCTTTCCACTCTCTGTGGGATGTGCATGCGTGAGTGTGAGCTTGCTGGGCCATGTGGTGGGGGATGTAGAGCTGTGACTACGACTCCCATCATGCTATTGCCTCCTCCCCCTTCCCAGCATGCCCATGCTTCCTTCCTTTTGACTCTGCTTCCCTGTGGGGTGGGCTGGCTGTGCTGACAGGATGGCTGGGAGTGTTGTCCTGGCAGTTGTTTGGCTAGAAGTTCCAAGAGTGTCCCTGTGCTTCACACAACATAACCCAGGGTGGTGGTTCTTTGTGGGATCTTGTGTTAGGATGGGGGCATTGCATTCTACCAGGTGGGTTCTGTGGAGTTTGTGTTGGGGGTGTGTGAGGGGAGGTGCTTGTGACTATGGTCAGTGCTGCAAGTCCCCCTTCCCACCCAGCGAGCCAGATATCCCACCATGGAACGTGCTTGCATTGCAGGGAGTGTAAGTTGTCTCTCAGAATGTCAGTCAGTGGTGTCCTGCTTTTTGTTGGTGCACAGTTGCCAGCAGGGCCTTGTGCTCCCCACAGCAGTAGCCAGTGTCAGCCATCTTGTGAGTCCTTCTCCACTTCCTGTGATGTGAGCATGGTTCAGGGTGGTGTTGATGGGACAGTTGTGGGGGTGACCAATATCAGTGACTACGACTCCCATCATGCTATTGCCTCCACCCCCTTCCCAGCATGCCCATGCTTCCTTCCTTTGATTCTGCTTCCCTGTGGGGTGGGCTGGCTGTGCTGACAGGATGGCTGGGAGTGTTGTCCTGGCAGTTGTTTGGCTAAGAGTCCCAAGAGTGTCCCTGTGCTTCACACAACATAACCCAGGGTGGTGGTTCTTTGTGGGATCTTGTGTTAGGATGGGGGGCATTGCATTCTACCAGGTGGGTACTGTGGAGTTTGTGTTGGGGTGTGTGTGAGGGGAGGTGCTTGTGACTATGGTTAGTGCTGCAAGTCCCACTTCCCACCCAGCTTGCCAGATTTCCCACCATGGAACGTGCTTGCATTGCAGGGAGTGTAAGTTGTCTCTCAGGATGTCAGTCAGTGGTGTCCTGCTGTTTGTTGGTGCACAGTTGCCAGCAGGGCCTTGTGCTCCCCACAGCAGTAGCCAGTGTCAGCCATCTTGTGAGTCCTTCTCCACTCCCTGTGATGTGCGCATGGTTCATGGTGGTGTTGATGGGACAGTTGTGGGGGGGCAATATGTGTGACTGCGACTCCCATGATGCTATTGGCTACACTGACTTGGCCAGCATACACAGAATTCCTTCCTTTGAGTGGTCTTCACTGTGTGTTGGTGTTGTTGTGGTGGCTACATGTGTGGATGTGTT
This sequence comes from Calotriton arnoldi, assembly GCA_963921515.1. Classification (NCBI taxonomy): domain Eukaryota; kingdom Metazoa; phylum Chordata; class Amphibia; order Caudata; family Salamandridae; genus Calotriton; species Calotriton arnoldi. The sequence goes on along the minus strand of CAWUFW010000581.1, from coordinate 3,563,122 downwards.
TGTTAGTTCTATTTGTGCAACTGCCTAGCTGTAGTTGTGGTTGTGTTTGTACATGTGTTGGCACAGTTGGATGTGACTTTTTTGATGGCATGTGTTGTGTTTATCTGACTGACATACACATTTTGGGATGATTCTGTTCTGGTTGCTGTGTAATTGCTATGAGTGCATGGTTTGACTCTCCCTTGACAGTGATGTGTGTGTTTTGTGGCAGTATATTGTGTACATTTGTTGTGTACTCACCAGGCTCTGGGATGTCCTCTAGTCCATATACGCTCACTGGCGGAAGGATGGCCCGCACCTTCTCCTCCCAGGGCCTGAGGTATATTGGCTTGGCAGGAGGGCCACTGCCGGTGTGTTGGCTGTTGATGTAGTCTTTCGTCAGCATTTTCCGTACCCTCCTGCGCACGTCCATACCACCTGTTCTGGATGTCGGTCTTTGTGCGCCGACATGGTGATTGGGCGTTCACCCTGTTGATGATCCTCTCCACATCTTGGTTTTCTGCGACATGGGGGTCTGTTGGACCAGTGTGCCAAACAGCTGTGGCTCCACCCTGAGGATCTCGTCTACCATGACTTCCAATTCACTATCTAGGAACTTGGGATTCTTCTTGGGGGGCATGGTGATGGGTGGTGATGGTGGGTGATGTGTGTGTTGGTGTGCAGGTGAGGGTGTGTGAGTGTGTGTTTTGCTGGGTGTATGTGAGGTAGGTATTTGTTGGTGTGCTGATGGTGTGTGGCTTGTGTGAGGGATGAGCTGTGGGTGTGTGGTTGCTTTCTCTTGGGTGCTGGCCCGAATCGGAATCGACCCCATTGTGTGCATGCTAACCGCTTTCAGATAAGATTGATAAAAAGTGCATTTTCATAGGTGACTCTAGTGTGAATGAATATTTATTTTCCAATCCACAAGCTTTCATTATTTTTCATATTTTTTTGGCTGATTGTAACCATTTATTTCAGCGCAGTTATTTTTGATATTCCTCAAATTAAATCATGTTCTCAAAAACCAATTCTTTATTGTGGAAATCGATTTTTTAAATACGTTTTTCTTCATTTTAACAGCTTGTTGCCATTTTTCAGAGGGATTTCCTGGTAAGGAAAATATGGTAATTCACAAAGTCCAAGAGAGCAAACTTTTGGGGTAATATTTTCCAGTAACTGCTTAGGCAAATTACATTTCAAGACCCTAGGGAATGCATAAATCACATGCAAACATTTTGGTGAGGCAGAAGTGATATTTGTGCATCACAAAAATGTGCATTGCTGCACTACTCTGCTACAAGCAGTTGGTTGCGCATGCTGATTTTGTGATGGGCACCAGTGCAATTGTATTTTGTGAAACAGAGCGATATAGATGTGAAAACTCAATTTTGCAAGTGTTCTTTAAACCATGCTTTGTAGCATGAACAGATCGTCTAAATCCAAACATTTGCCAATCTCGCTGTATTTTGACTTGGATGTAAAGAAACCAAACAACACCAAGTTCACAACATTTATAGTAAATTGCAGTGTCAAAGTCGATAAGAGTATGCATGACAAATAGTTACAGTACAAATCCTGCAATAAAGCTTTATTACAAAAAAGCAATATGTCAATTTTCGAACCCAGTTTAATAACAGTGATGTCATGAACCTGGTGAATCATCAGGAAGAGGCCTTTCAAACAGGCTATTTATGGAAAGGACTGAAGAGCAACCTCTCTTTCAAACTAAGTGGTATAATTACAAAACTAGCTCACTTGAAACAGATCTGGAAACCAAATTAAGGGCGATCTAAAGCACTCTGAAAGAAATATCTTCTGTTTCTAGGCTAAAGAAGCCGCAGAAGAGATTTTCAGCAGTTAAGAAAAGAGGATGATTAATGTGCAATGTTTTAGGAGGAGAAACATTATTAGCAGATGCAATGACACTGGTGCAGGGTGAAGCGTGCTAGACTGCATAGAGGGAGGTGGCGCTGTTAAAAGATTAACTACAAGCGAAGGACGGCATATGTGGAGACTGTAAAGACTGTAAAGAGTTAGTAAATACATAATTTTAGGGTCCACTAGGCTAGAGTTGAATGCTCATGCTATATCAATGAAAACAGCTCATCACATCGTGTGATCCTGAAAATGCTGTTTCCATAAAGCAATAACCAGAATTCTTATGTATCAGGTATCACCTCGAAGCGTCTGCACCACAAATATATGTATTGTGAGCCCAATGCAAAGATTTTTAACACTCACAATTAAAGTTGGCTCCCAGAGGACAACAGGTCAGTTTTATCATAAGACATTTTTCCATCAATTCTTCCACCCATCAACTCCACTTCCAAATCTCCACTTGAGGTGGAACCATAGGGGGTCATTATGATAGCGGGCGGATCGCCGCCACCCGTATGGCGGTGGCGATCCGCCCGCTATTTTCCCCCGCCCGCCTAACATTTCCCCACTGCCATATTACGATGGAGGTGGGGACCCAGGCGGACGGAAAGACCGTCCGCCAGATTTCCGCCGGTAGGCAATCCGCCCGATTGCCTACCAGGCGGAAAAGGCCTGCAATATGGAGGTGGTGCCTTGCAGGCACCGCCATCCATATTACGATGATGGCGGTCACATGCATTTCCGTGGCGGAGACTCCGCCATGGAAAGGCATGCGGAAAATGCCTTTGGGGGCCCGTTGCGGGCCCCCCTGGGGGGTGGGGAGGTGGGGGGCTGCACTTGGGGGGTACCCATGGTACCCCCCAACATTGGCATGCACAAGGTGGCAGGCACCGCGCAGTGCCTGCCACCTTGTGCATGCCAATGCACAACATGCATATATTGCATTGTGGCGGGTGCTGCTCACAGCACCGCCTGCCACAATGCAATAGATTCGGGATGCCACCGCCACCGTGGCGGTGGCATCCTAATTGCAGGTGCGGGACCGCCGCACCACTGGCGGCCGGTCCCAGCATCGCTAGGGTAGCGGGCGGACTGAAGTCCGCCCGCCATCCTAATAGACCCCATAGTGTTCAGAGTAAACTCATCTGTGGTCGCAGGCTGGCTAAGACCAGTCAGTCAGCACACTAGTAGATTGTAGGTTTTCAGGAAGCACCTCTAAGGTGCCCTCTGGGTGCATGTATTAATAAATCCATCACTGGAATTAGTGTGGGTCTATTAATACAAGATGTTTGATACCAAATATCTTTAGTTTCAGTGAAGCCAGCATGTAGCTCGGGAACTCGTTTTCATCAGTGTACAGCACATGTACTTAAAATTGCATCCTTGGTCACTTGTACTGGCAGGAATTTAACGGGCCAGCACAGGGGCATATCTGCTCAGGCCACACACAGTGCACCCTGCCGTAGGGCTGGAAGGCCTGCTGTAGGGGTGACTTACATATACTGTATGTAGTGTGTAGGCATGGCACACAGGGCTGTGTGCCATGTCCTGTATTCACTTTTGTCTGACCCAAGATACGCAGCCTGCAGTGGCAGTCTGTATGTGTTTGGTGAGGGGTCGCTTAGGGTGGGACAATACATGCTGCAGCCCTTAGTGACCCTCTTTGGTACCCATGCCCTAGGTACCTGGGGTACCATGTACTAGGGACTTACTGGGGTGCCAAAGGTCTTGCTAATTGGGGGAACAGTTGTACAGTTTTGGGTAAGAAATCGGGCAATGGAGAACTGGTTAGAAGGAACCCAGTGCACATCCAGTCAAAATTGCATCAATACCAGGCAGTAAGTGGGGGTGACCATGTCAAAAAGGGACAGTTTCCTACACAGCCCATGAAACAAACAGAGTCACCACCAGTAAGTTTTTCGAAAGAACAGTGGCCTTTATATGAAATGTAATTATCCAGTCTACTGCTACAGCAAAAGAGCATTGTTAGGTTCAGATATGCTCCTTGCAACTGTATAGTGGCTTTGTAATGCTGATCAGTAAATGGACCTTTATCGACGAGATGACCATGCCCAATGCACCCTTTCCTCTGAAGCAATTCGAGTCTCTTTTGCAATCTGTCTCTATCTCCGTGCCATGAAACGAGTTAGATTCCCACTGTTGCTCATATCCTTTTATCAGTCTTCAGTAATATCATAGTAGTGTCTAGCGGACGTGTCCTTTGGGTGCAGAGTAGGGGGAGGAGGTTAAAATTACCCATCTTTCCAAAAGAGAAAGGTTTATACCTTAGACATGACTTAGACAGCCTTGCAAAAGATGCCTAATAGACCCAATTCTTTGAATGTAGAACACTGATCAAGACATTTCCATGATTATGTTTTAGTCACACCATAATTTATTTATTTATTTGAATAGTTTTATAAAGCGCGAACAAGACCCATAGGGGTATCAGAGCGCTGTACAGAGTTGGCTCAAACAAGGGTAAATGTTCAGGTTACGAGTTGGGGGTATAATCGGTGCCCTAGAACACGAAGAGCAAAACATCATAAAATAACACGCACCAGAGAACTGCAATACGAATCAAGGAAATTATCACAAAAGTAAGAGCGAGATCACAAGATAATGCAATTAAGGAGCCATAGAGGACTAGATCAAAATAACGTAAAAGCATACAATAAAACACATCAGTGTAGTACATCCAAATTGGAAAAAGAAAGATCATGATCACAGGATGATGGTGTTAACGTTCATTCAGGAGTAGTCGTTTGACCAGTTTTTTAAAGGATGTCGTGGAAGGATTGGATCTGATCTCGGATGGCAGGGAGTTCCAAATTCTCGGAGCAAGACCAGTGAAAGCACGGTTGTAAGATCTTTTCTTTTTGAATCTTGGAGGTTTCAAGAGAAGGGTGGACGTACTTCTAAGGTTCCGGCTGGAGCCCAATAGTTCAAGTTTATTTGCCAGGTAGTATGGGGTGTTATAGTGTATGACTTTATGAGTCAGGCAAGCTATCTTGAGTCTGATTCTGGCTTCAATAGATAGCCAATTTAGTTGCAGAAGGTCCAGGGAAATGTGATCAAACTTTCTCGAGCCCGTTATGATTCTAGCCGATGCGTTCAGGGTAGCTCTGAGTGGGGCCAAGCTAGCTTTCGGAAGTCCAGCAAGGGTCACCAGCCCATATTCCAATCTAGAGATAATCAGTGATTGAACAGCCGGCCTGAGGTCTTCGCGGGGGAGGAAAGGTTTGATTTTCTTAAGTGTGTTAAGTTAGAAATTGGCTCCCCTAGTAGTAGCACTGATGTGCGCTTGCATGTTTAAGTGTTTATCCAGGGTGATACCTAAGGATTTGGCAGAGTCTACAACATGAGGGGTGCAGTTTAGAGCAGTGAGATGTTTAATCCAGTCAAGGGTAGGAGCCGAGTGATTGAGTGGGGAGATCAAAAGAAATTCAGTTTTGAGAGTAGTTAGTAGGAGATGGTTCTGAGCTAACAATTGTTGGGTTTGTGCAAGTGCAGCATTTAATGTTTTTATGTCCTCTTGAGATGAGATCTTCAGGTACAGTTGCTTGTCATCAGCATACATGTGGTACTGAATGTTCGCTCATTTCAGAATGACAACAAGTGGCTCCATAAAAAGGTTGAAGAGGGTGGGCGAGAGCGCTGATCCTTGGGGGACTCCAATCATGACAGGGGTACTGGAAGCAAGGGAGTGTTTAACTTTGATCCTTTGCGTGCAGTTATGCAGGAAGGAGGCAAACCAATTTAGGACCGGGCCCGAGAGACCCATCCTGTGTTGAAGAAGATCAATTAGGTTTCCATGTTTGATGGTATCGATGGCTGAGGACAGGTCCAGAAGGATAAGGAGACACGGGACATTTTGGTCGAGGGCTCTCAAGGCGTCATCAACAATGTGCGTTAGTGCCATTTCAGTACTGTGCCCTGATCTGAAGCCTGACTGATGGGGGTCAAGGAGTTGATATTTCTCAATGTGATTGCAGAGTTGCGAATGGACGCATTTTTCAAGCAATTTAGCTAGAGTCATACTGCTGGTTGTAGGGCGGAAGTTGTTTGAGTCTGTTAGGTCCGCATTGGGCTTCTTAGGAATGGGAGTAACTTGCCCAACCTTTAGGCAGTCCGGAATCTTTCCCTGTAAGAGGGATTCATGAATGATCCTGGACCAAAGAGGGAGAATGGCTGAGTTTAAATCTTTATATAGCTTAGCGGGTAAAGGATCACCGAAATGGTTGGAGGGTTTAAGGGATGCCATGTTGTGAAGGAGCTCCGTGTGATCTGGGAGGAGAAAAGAGTTCCACGAGGCGTTGTTTTTGAGCGAGCAGCCCAAAGGCGAGTATACTATCGAGGATTCTGCCAACTCCTCTGATCCTGCGGGAAGTTTCCTAGGGGACACATTTGGGGTGACTTGTAGTAACTCCAACTCTATTTTCCTTGTTTTTTCCGCGAAGTGAGCTGTGAAATCCTCACCACTAGGGAGCAGTGGTATCGGAGTAGAGATCTGGTTGGAAGACTGGTTAGATTGTTCCTTAATGATTTCAAAGAGTTTTTTGGGCCTATTTTTGGCTCCATCCAATTGAGTTCTGAAGTGGTCTGTTTTAGCCAGTCGGATGTGTTTGTTGTAGGAGCTTCTCACTTTTCTAAGTTGAGTGAGATTTGTGGTGGAGGGCGAGTTTCTCCAGAGTCTCTCAGATAGTCTAAGGTGGCGCTGTTCATCATTTAGGGAACCATTAAACCACGGTTTGGAAAGCTTGATGGGAATCCTTTTGAGCTGCTTCGGTGCAATAGAATCAAGAATGTTAGACAACGTGTTAATGTAATGATCCGAGAGATCATCAAGGTTGGTCATATTAGGGGGGGGGGCTGTAGTCTATTTTTGGTGATTGAAGTTAGCATATTGATGTTGAGGTCTCTCATATTGCGAGTCAATTGTTTCAATTGCTTATGCCTCAACTCATGTCATCCCTAGGTTTACTCGTTTGACCCATGTCAGCTACCAACCAGCCACTGGGAATTTTTAACCTCTAGAAAAGTGCAGAGGGCAATGGTAGGAATCTGAGCAAATGCTAGGAGCTGCGTCAGTGAAGAAAACATATGTCCCGGTAGGACATACCACATTCAAGGCTCCTGGAGAACCTCACCAACATCGGACACAAGCAGCTAGTAACCGCACCGACCCCCACAGCTGGACACACGCTCGACCCCATCTTCTCCGCCAGCGGGAACATCAGCTACAGCCACACCACCAAACTCTCCTGATCCGACCATCACTGCGTGCATCTCGCCTTTGCCACGCCCACCATACACCACCATCATCATCGTCCCCCGTCGCAGCTGGATCAAGGCCACCGAAGAACTTCTCGTCAACTCCCTCAACACAACTCCACCAATGCCTACGGACGCCAACACCGCAGCACGCAACCTCCACCGATGGATCTCCAACTGCACCAACAACCTGGTACCCCTCAAGAAAAGACCAGGCAACCAACACTCCAAGAAGGCCAGCTGAATCACTCCTGCCCTCCACGAGTCCAGACGCGCCTGCAGACATCTCGAGAAGAGATGGAGGAACAACAAAACCCTGGAAACTCATGCAACCTTCAAATCCATCGTCAACACACACCACATCCTCCTGAAAACCATTAAGAAAATGGCCCTCCAAGACAGAATCAATGTCAACGCACACAACAGTAAAGAACTCTTTGCCATTGTCAAGGAGTTCGCCAGACACAACAGCGAGACCACAGAAGTTCCCCCCTCCCAAACCCTCTGCAACAAACTCGGCACCTTCTTCCACCACAGGATCAGGAAGATCTATAACAGCTTTGACACCCTAGACTCAGCCACCACGCCCACCACCATCGCATACAACCAAGCCTCACCCCAACAGACCGTGCTCTGCTGGACCCCACTCACAACAGAGGACACGCTCAAGACCATGAAGAGCATCCACTCAGGAGCCCCGACGGATCCCTGACCATACCACATGTTCCACAGAGCAGCCGCCGCCATCGCCCCCCAGTTTCGTCACACCAACTACTGCTCCATCGAAACCGCCACCTTCCCCGACGACTGGAAACACGCCAAGATCTTGGTTGGCTAGCCATGTGGTTCACTGAGTTGGCACACCGCTACTTGTCCGCTGGCTGGAACGGCCTTGAGAATGGAATGTCACTGGTGATTTTGTGACCAACATGAATGCTAGAAGTTAACTGGTGGACATCCTGAAACTTGGCAAACCCTTGCGGATGGGTCGTCACACAGCCCCTGGCAGGCTAGGAAGTTCTGTCTGCCAGGAAAGCACCCCTGACTTGCAGGGACCGGGCCTCCCAGGGGAAAGCCATGGTTGCACCCACCTCTCACTGGGGATTACTGAAATGCTTCCGCCTGCAGGAGCCCGAGACTCCTCCCTAGTACGATGCCACCATGCCTGGTATCTGCCTGGTATCTGGGCTCCTGTCTCCACTCCACACTCCAGAGGGACACTAGAATCCTCCCCAGTCTGAAGCCACCATGCCCTGGCTAGGGACTGTCACCCCAGTTCATTGGCTAGGGGTGCCCCGGGTCGGTACCTTCCACCTTCCTTGTGTCCAAACCTGGGGAGCTAGGAAGTCTTAAGTCCCAAGCCAACCTCCCTCTTCAATTTGTCCCTGCCCAGGCAGCAATTTGTCTGTGGATAATAAGCCCTACAAAGTGGGGGCTTATAGAACCCGGGGACAGACACAAGTCAGAGCTAGCTGCAGTGGCCCTCCAGTCATCTGGTCAGCCAGCCCCCTACATTCATCTGGTCGGCCAGCCAACAACTGGTCATCTGGTCAGCCCACCTAGTGACCACATGGCCAAATCGGCCTGGGGACCAGAGGGCCCAGGCCTTACCCCCAGAAGCAAATGACAAGACCAGCACTCAGGAGGCTCCTTCCTAGAGCCATCCTTTTGCTTTTTTGCGCAAGGCAACTCCACTAGTGCCAGTTCCAGCCATTTGATAGCCGGTGAGAAATCATGTACCTGTTCCTGTACCTGTTGGCACAGGGCGGGATGGAGAGGCCACCATGCCATGTGGCACATCATGGAGGCAGCCTCCCATGGGCCTGCACCCCACACCTCCCACTGGCTGGCAGCAGCGGCACCCCAGAATGGGCATGGGCACAGTGGTCGATGACTGCTTTAGAAAGTGGTGAGGCGATTATTGCATTCTTTGTAATGTCCTCTCCTTTGCTCCCATCAGTCCTTCCCCTCCAGGAAGATGGGTATATACTGAGAAAATACCATGTGAGTTATATCTTGAATGCTTTTAAGTTTACCTTGCACCTTCGCCTATCTCAGACTTCTTTGTACGTTTTTTAACATATGATTGTGTGGTCAATTGCTTCACGTGACCCACTTCGATGTTTTTGCAGTGTTATATAGCATGACCTTGGCCCCAAAATATCAGAGCACTTTACATGAGCACCAGAATACATTACACCAGGTCAAATTGATTTTTTAGGCTTTCTCCTATCCCAGTGTATGTATTGTTTTATATTGTTGGCTAAGTATTTAGCATGCAACGTGTTTCCATGTCTTCTCGCCCCCGGAGCCCCATTGTCAAAGAAGCTCCCAGACTGAGCCCTAAAGCTCTCAGTATCACATGCACAGATCTGTACTGTACTAATGGCCATGCACTGCGAATCTCGTGCCACTGCCACCTTGAGACTGAAGGAATTCTGCCCAGAGCGAACCTCAAATTCATGAATGAATGGGCACCCTGCCTTTGATGTCCACTTCCTGGTGTGTGAGGGGCGTCTGTCTGCTGGCAGCACTGCTGCTCACATGTGCCAGCACGGAGAAAGCATCTCGTGGCACACCCGGGATGAGAGAGATTTTACAGTACTCACAGACTTGTAGTGGAGAAGAATCACTGACAAAATATCGAGGACAAAAATATCGAGGTACAAAAAAATCGTGACAAAAATATCGAAGTCAAGAATATTGATAACCTATCTACATCATGTTAAGTACAAAAATATCGAGAAAAAAATATCGATGTCAAAAATATTGTTGTAAAAAATATCGTTTTTTAAAAAAATCGTTAAAAAATATTGTACAATAAAGTAAATAATACATATAATTAAAATAAACATAGTTAAAAATATTTTAAAATGTTTAAAAATTATTAACTGATACATACAATGTTAAAATAAATTAAACATATACATATAAAATATAATATATATACTTACTTAATAATATTCATAAATAATTAATTTAATAACTTGTAAATTAATAAAAACATTTTATAAATTATAAATACATATATACACATACAAAAATAATATTTAAAAAATTATAAAAAATATATATAACAAATTAAAAAACTACAATATTTTTAAAATTAATTATACACAACATTAACTAAAACAATACAGAAAAATATTGGATAGCAGAGGGAAAAAAATTACTATTTTCACTCCGAAGACTGCAACAGTAGGGAAAGTGTTGGATAGCATAGGGGTAAAAATTACTATTCCCACTCCAGAGAGTGCAACAGTAGGGAAAACATTGGATAGCATAGGGGTTATAATTGCTATTCCAACTCCAGAAAGTGCAACAGAAGGGAAAGTGTTGGTAGAGTAGGGGTAAAAATTACTATTCCAACTCCAGAGAGTGCAACAGTAAGGAAAGGGTTGGATAGCGTAGAGGTAAAAATTACTATTCCCACTCCAGAGAGTGCAACAGTAGGGAAAGTGTTGGAAAGCGGAGGGGTAAAAATTACTATTCCCACTCCAGTGAGTGCAACAGTAGAGAAAGTGTTGGATAGAGTAGGGGTAAAAATTACTATTCCAACTCCAGAGATTGCAACAGTAGGGAAAGTGTTGGATAGCGTAGGGGTAAAAATTACAATTCCCACTCCAGAGAGTGCAACAGTAGGGAAAGTGTTGGATAGCGGAGAGGTAAAAATTACTATTCCCACTCCAGAGAGTGCAACAGTAGGGAAAGTGTTGGCTAGAGTAGGGGTAAAAATTACTATTCCAACTCCAGACATTGCAACAGTAGGGAAAGTGTTGGATAGCGTAGGGGTAAAAATTACTATTCCCACTCCAGAGAGTGCAACAGTAGGGAAAGTGTTGGATAGCGAAAGGGTTAAAAGTGCTATTCCCACTCCAATGAGTGCAACAGTAGGGAAAGTGTTGGATACAGTAGGGGTAACAATTACTATTCCAACTCCAGAGAGTGCAACAGTAGGGAAAGTGTTGGATAGCGTAGGGGTGAAAATTACTATTCCCACTCCAAAGAGTGCAACAGTAGGGAAAGTGTTGGATAGCGTAGCGGTTAAAAATAACATACTTATCAATTAAATAATTTTTTTAATTAAATAATAATTTATTAATAAATTAACAATAAATTAATTATAAATACCAATAAATTAAAATAAAAAATTACTTTAATAACATTAAATTACTTACCACCCTATTCCCCAATAAACGCACAACCCACTCCACATAAAATGTAATACAATTAATATAATTATCAATTAATCAATTAATATAAATTCATTACCAAATAATAATTAATAAACAATAAATTAATTATCAATACTAAGTAATAATTAATAAAAATTAATTGCCAATTAATAATTAATTAACAAGGAATTAATTATCAATACCAATAAATATTAATAAATAATTACTTAATTATAATACATTTCTTCCCAACCTATTCCCCTATAAACACACAACCCGCTTCTAAACTAAATTAACACAATTAATATATGTATCAATTAATAAAGTAATACAAATTAATTGCCAATTAATAAACAATAAATTAATTATCAATATCAAAAATTAAAAATTATTAATTAATTTATTATAATTTACTTCCCACCCTATTCCCCTATAAACCCACAACCCGCTCCAATAAAAATTAACACAATTAATATAATTAGCAATTAATCAATTAATAAAAATTCATTACCAATTAATAATTAATTAGCAATAAATTAATTATCAATACCAATAAATAAAAATTAATAATTACTTAATTACAATTAAATTACTTCCCACCCTATTGCCCTATAAACCCACAACCCGCTACAGTACTAAAACGCAAAATGTACTTACAAAAAAATTACTAACTTCTAAACAATTAATACATATATTTAAAAAAAATACAAAACATAACAAAACATTTAGAACACATACATATAAAATACATACTAAAATACATAACACTAACATAAATATCGATATTAGTAACATCGATATTTTTGCTATTGATATTACTAACTTCGATATTTACAAAAACGATATTTCTTACCTTCAGGTCGAGATTCTGGTCACCGATATTCTTGATGTCGATATTCTGTCCCTACGATATTTGCAACTCGATATAAATGTAGGTCGACATAAAAAACTCAATATTTTGACTGTTTACCAGTAGAGAAGCCTGTCCCCTCCCATGTCTCACTAAAATAACCCCCTTCTCTACATGACCCTACCCGCACTTTAGGAACCCACTTCTGCAGGACTCCAGTGCATATGATTGCAGGAACATCTCAGCTGCAGGAACCCTCTCCTCCACCTCCCAGGTGCAGGAACACTTGCTTCTTGACCTCTCAGCTGCAGGGATACTCACTCCTCGACCTCTCAGATGCACAAAGTGCCTGGCAGTGTGTGAAAATAAATAAAAACAGTACTTACCTACTCCTCTCTCAAGTCTTGCAGTCAGTCCAAAAGGCAGCAAGGGTAACTGAGCCAACTCTCCTAATCAATCCAGATGCTTGAGAGTAGCCAGGATTGGTTGGAGCGGGCTGGCTCAGCGCTCCTACAGGCACTGGAGGCCTGTGCCTGCTTTCCACCCAGATGTCTAAGACAGCGCTGATGGAGAGGTTTAAAGTGCGCAAGTCAGGCTAGCCATCGCAAGACAGCCAGCCATAGTGACATACGCACATTAAACTTTAGGTGTTCACCATTCCTCTACCCCTGCTGTCAGTCAGCAGTGTCCCAGCCCCAACACTTTCAGGATGGCAGGCTGCACTGAAACATAAAACGGTAATAAAATATTTTTATTACCATTTCGTTTTTCATGTTTGCTGCACTGGCAGCAGGGAGGGCGACACTCCTTCGACCTTATGAAGGCACCCACAGACAAAGCTTCATCTCATTGGCTCCTCAGCAAAGCACAGACACAGAGGGGTCGATTCCGATTCGGGCCGGAAATTTCTCCGACCGAGCCGGACCCGGAGAGATTTCTGACCGAATCGGACCCGTGCAGTCCGACCGAACGAGTACGATGCGTCCGTATGTTATCGGACTCGAGTCGGTCGGACTCCCATTGATGTCAATGGGAGCCGGTCGTACAACGCGTACGCGGGCTCCCATTGACTCAATGGGTGCGAGTCGGACAAGGAGCCCCCTACAGCGGGTGCGCGGCGAGCGATTCACGCCGTACACGCACAGGTAGGGGGACCCATGGATCCCCCTGTGTGCGACTCACGCGGCTACGCGTACAGGGGGTCCGACACGGACCCCCAAAGTACGGCTCCGACAGCTCTTACGAGCCGGAGTGCACGGCTCGGTCGGACTGCTCGCGGCGCGCATCGTACTTACCCGGCCGGGAAACGTCTCCATTGCGCGGTGCGAGTCGAGTCCGAGCGAGTCGGTCGGAGCGGTTCGAGCCGGGAGCGAGTCGGTCGGAGCGGTCGGGACGCCCGGACGAGTCGGTCGGCGATTTCGCATCGTACTCGCTCGGCCGGACCTGCGTACGGTTCGGTCGGGAAACAGGGCTCCGAATCGGATCCGGTAAAGCCGAATCCGATTCGGAGCCCTACCGGCCGAGATCGGAATCGGCCCCCAAATGTCTTAACCTGCGGTTTCTCTTGTACCGAACAAGATTACTATTGCAACAAAATATCATCAGTAGGGTAAAACTAACCTGTCTCACCATGGTCTAAACCAGCTCACGTTCTCTAATATTAGGTGAACAATCCAATGCTTGGTGAGTTCTGCTTCACAATAATAGGAAGAGGCGACATCAAAGGATTGAAAAGCAACATCATCATAAACACTTGGCCGCCACAAGCCAGTTATTCCCAGATGTAACTTTTCTGACATCCCCTGCTTGAAACCCAAAAACTCAGAAGGATAGCGAGGCCCCACATTCCCAGTCTGCATTCATACTGAAAATAAAGTTCAAGCAAGCTTTTGCCCTTCCGCTCTGTGGAAGGTATCGGTCCTCCCTGAGCTTACTTTAGGGCACCTGCATTATTGTTTGACAGGTGTATCACCCTATACAAATTGCCAACCTGCCATTGTCCTTGGGAGGGTAACACCTGCAGTAGCGGCTGCTACGGGCATAGGGGTGGTGGGCCGGGGTGCCTGGGGGACGGATGGAGGGAGGATGGGAGAAATAATAAAAAATAGCACATACCTTTTTACCGCAACCGCTGCCTCTTCTATCTATGTCCTCCTGTCTGCACGGCAGGAAGCACACAGCCTCCCAGAATCCCCTGGCCAATCAGAACCCTGCCTTAGCAGCGTTGTTATTGGAATCTGCACTGTGGTTCAGCGCTCAGACAGGGGCTGGCAGGCTGCCCATATTCTCCACACAGGCTGTAATATAGACGGCCAGCCAAAGCGTCATGCGCACTTTAGGTGCTGCCACTACTCCTCCCCCTGTGACGTGCGGGGAGCCCAGCCCCACCCGCCTGGCTTCAGCTGCAAGCTGAATACACAAAGCGAAATGATAATAACGAACGTTATTATCATTTTATTTTTTATATTCAGGCAGTGGAGGGACGCTCTTCCGCCTTAGCAGAGGAGCCGTCACTGTGCACCCGGCAGGATCTGGGCACTTGGAGCCAGAAGTGGAAACCCCATGGGGCTTGCTCCCTCACCTCATTGGGTAAGTGTAAAAACATTAAGAATAGCGGCATTTCACCGGCGATCCAAGGGCCACTCACTTATCCTACACCTCTCTTGTCTCTTCAGAGTGCCAGTGTGCAGTCAAGCTCAATCAATCAATCAATCAATCAATCAGGGGTTTATAGAGCGCGCTACTCACCCGTGAGGGTCTCAAGGCGCTCCGGATCAGTCGAAGAGCCAGGTCTTGAGGTCCTTCCTGAACGTGTGCAGGGTCGGGGAGCGTCTGATGTTCACAGGGAGCTCGTTCCAGGTCTTGGCTGTGATGTAGGAGAAGGCTCTCCCGCCTGTTCTGTTTCTGCGGATGCGGGGGACCTCTGCCAGGGCGAGGTCGGCGGAGCGGAGGTTCCTCTTGGGTACGTGGAAGGATACTCTCTCGTTGAGGTATTTGGGTCCGATGTTGTTGAGGGATTTGTAGGCGTGGGTGAGGAGTTTGAAGGTGACCCTCTTTTCGACGGGGAGCCAGTGGAGGTCTCGTAGGTGTAGGGGCATGTGTTCGTGATGCGGTGTCCCGAGGATGAGTCTGGCTGCAGCGTTCTGGATGGTTTGGAGTTTGTGTAGAAGGGTTCTGTTGATTCCGGCGTATAGGGCGTTGCCGTAGTCCAGTCTGCTGGTTATGAGCGCGTCGGTGACGGTCCTTCTGCAGTTGGGGGGGATCCATTTGAAGGACTTGCGGAGGATGCGCAGGCAGTTGAAACTGGTGGAGGACACGGCGTTGATCTGGCGGTTCATGGAGAGGGAGGAGTCGAGGATGATGCTGAGGTTTCGTGCGTGGTCTGTAGGGGTGGGTGGGTTCCCGAGGGCGGAGGGCCACCAGGTGTTGTCCCAGGTGGAGGTGCAGGGTCCGAGGATGAGGACCCCGGTCTTCTCTGAGTTGAGCTTCAAACAGCTGTCTTTCATCTAGGCCGCCACGTTCTTCATTCCTTCCTGGAAGCAGAGTCTGGTGTGTTCGGGATTTTTCATGAGTGAGAGGATGAGCTGGGTGTCGTCGGCGTAGGATACAATGCTGACCCCATGCTGTCTGACGATGGCGGCGAGGGGGCCCTAGGGGCGCTCAACAGGGCCTTCTTTTCTCACTGATTCTGCCTAGCCCATTCCCTTGGCTGTGGTATGGCTAGATGGTAGGTTGGAAAGTGGGAGTTTCGTTCACTCATTTATGCACATCATCAATTAGATGGTGAGGCATTCGGCTATTCTTGTACCACAGTGTGGTGGCTCATTCTGGGTTATTATTGCTTCCCATCAGCATCAAATCGGTCTTGCTTCCAACAACACAAAGATTGTTCTGGAGTGGTTTGAGGGCGGGGGTGCCTCACTGCAGGCGACTTATACTGCAATGGAACCTTTCTCTCGTTTGTTAAAGTGTGGGAATGTTTCCGGGTCTCGATGGGATATTTTTTACAATATGCAAAAATCTCACGCACAGCACGGCAGCTTTGGACTTCCTTCCCTAAGGAACCTATGGAGTACCACACCTTGTTGGCGATTTTTTACCCAGGCCCTTATAGGGGCTTGATTTCTCATTTATACGGTGCACTTAAGGCCGATCGCAATGTCGACGTTTCCCGCGTTCGGGATAGATGGTCGACAGACCTACCGATAGCCCTCACAGACAGTGAATGGAAGCAAGCGTTCGCTCAGGTCTGGGAAGTGGCCAAAAATGCTTGCTTCAAACTCATACAATTTCATTACCTACACCGCACATACATGACCCCCCTCAGATTAGCACGGTTCAACACAACACATTCCCCAGGATGTCCTCCTTGTGGAGCCGAGCTGGCTGCATTCGCCCATATGACGTGGGACTGCCCTCAGCTTTGGCCCTACTGGTCAGGAGTGTTGGAGACACTTCGAGAGACTATGGGCCTTTGGGTCGAGGCAACGATTAAGCACTGTCTTCTTGGAGCTCTGCCGATCCCCAAGGCAAAGACTAGAATGCAGTATGAATTTACATACTTAGGACTGGTGCTTGTTAGGCGCTGCATAGTGATACACTGGACACAGCCCGTGCCCCCTGGACAGCCCAGATGGACAGCAGATATGTGTGAATGGGGAGTAGCTGAGGAGCAACGTCTGCGCATAGCTCACACAGACGAGAATGCCGATTGAGATTTGGAGACATGGGGATTACTGCTAGAGAGGCTGCGGACCCCCAATCAGATGGATGGGGGACCGACACTCTCTCATGGGCTTAGACGCCTGACACACGGGTGGGGGAGATGGGGGGACCTCCAGCTGCCTGGATGATGCCAACTGACCTGGGCGTTTAGGTTTTTGGCCAGCAGGGGGCCTGACTGGCTGTAGAGGGGAGATGAGGTTTGTGGTTGTACTTTGACGGTGCGATGGTCGCTCCTTGCAGCCTGGGATGCCACCCAGCTACACACTGCAGGAGATACATAGGGACAAATTCTCGGTACCACGTTACCGAGTACATTAAAGAATCATTGAGAGGGGGAGTTGGGATGGGCGTAGCCGTAAGCCTACACCGGTCCCTGTTGTCAGAAGATATATGAGGAGTACTGCTCTGCCAACCGCTGCCCAGTTTTTTAATGGTTATATGTTCATTGATAATTGTATCACTGTTACTTGTTCACCTTAAAATAGGGATGTGCAGCATCTTTAGCATTTTAATTGCATCTCATGTTCTTGCAAGTACTTGCCACACGTCTGCAACTAGAGTTATTTACTGTATGTATGCTGTATATGCTCATACTGTATATTGCTGCTATGTGTATCCCGAAATAAAATCAAGTTTAAAAAAAAAAGATTGTTTTGGAGTGCAACTACACTTCATGTTGCCTTCACAGAAACAGAAATCACATATTGGATTGAGACAGCATGCTGTCTGGTACCTCTCTTGCAATTTATTATTGTCTATTATACTGCACTTCTGGATCTTCTGATTATCAATGTCCTTTGCAGAATAAGGTTTAATTAGCATATTATTAGCATACAATAATATGACCTGCACTGATTATGTACATGTAGTTTGCTAATCATTTTAACGAATATTCTTTCCTGCAGTGAGTATATCAATTTTCTCCATTCAAAACTGAAACTGCACATAAGTATATTAACAAACCCTAAAATCAACAATAAACCACATTAACATTTAACTAAGTTCGAATAATATTTTTAATGGCACAACCTACATATTATTATCAAACTCTAAAACTTACCAACATTATCTATATTCACACTAAATTTCTAAAGTAATTTGTTTGAACATTTCTAAAATTGACATTTGAGTTGAACCATAACATACAAATTCAGTATACATTAGTTGAGCTTTGCTAATCTATTAATTGTCCATGAATACATGGCACATTTTCAAATCATAGTAGTAAGGCATACATATTTCTTGAAGGGGAATGACATTTTCAGTCCTAGATCATTTAGTGCAGCATCGTTACCTTGAGGGCACATTTCCCAACCATGAATTTTCACAGTGGAACAGTCAGTGAGAATTTTGATTTCATGAGATAATTCTCTGTAATAATTGACTTTATTTTCATAAACTTGTTCAGTGGAATTTAGTGAATCTTTGTAACAGATTGAAACATCAATCACCACAGCAGTGCCATCTTTGGTGAACACTACATAAGGTTTTCCTAATTCACCTTGACTAGTCTTTAAATGAAGTTCTCTGTATGTTATTCCCGTAGGTTAGCCAACCACATCATTTTGGTCTATCAGTGAGTAGCTGCAGACTTTTGTTGTGTCTTTTAGTTCCCTGGTTTTTAGGACAGGCACCTGATACATTTCCAATTGTTTCACTTACATCTTTGCAATATCTATAAGTAGAGAATGGTCAATCTCTTCCTCTGGATATTGCTTCTCTAGTGTTCATGAAATTTGCCCTCAGTATGAGTTTCATGTACTTTGTAATCCAACAGTTTGAGGTTGGTATTTTTCCAAAGTATTTTACCTTTTATCTACAGAGAGATTTCTCCGTCTTTCAAATTCATCTTTTTCCCTGTCATAAGATCCTAATATTTGCAAAGAGTAGTCGAGGAATCTGCTGTTTGATGGTTTTAGATTGTGAGTTTTGATAACATTGTCAATTCTATCAATTATTAAATCTCCTGCATACATGTAAGAGTTAGCAACCTACAAGCCTGGAGTTCCTCTGAGATACAATACATTGCGTTTGTGTACCTAAACCACCATTTGATCTTTTTCAGTATAACAGACCATCACATGTGTAAGCAAGTAGGTGGAGATGGTTCGTGACATGTTTCTTTATAGTCCGGTGTAATTCAATGAGTCTTTGCTTCTCTGCCTACCATTTCCAGTTTGAATTGCAGTTTAGGAGCTAGATATTGACATAGTATTTCAACATTTTGTGTGGGCTTGAGTTGTAGACTGTCAAATGTGTTTGAGCCCATTATGTTAGTACCTCATTAATATTGCTGTTTTTGCATGAACTGTGTGAGGTGCAAAGTTCAATCTGATGTTGGATGCATGTTATATATGTTTTGTTTTTCAAATTGTGATGGCTTGTAATAGTTAGATCTGTCAGCCTTATGGTGGTCTTCCCCCCCAGATTTTTGCCTTCCTCCTCCATTGTTTCTGACCTCGTTTTTGCTGACCATAGGACTCTGAGCACCTTACCACTGCTACCCTCTGCTAAAGTGCGTATGCTCTCTCCTCTAAACATGGTAATATTGACTTATATGTATCACACAACAAGAAACTACCCTGACTCAGTGTCTGATTCTTAGTGAAGGATGGGGCACACTATGATGATAACTTATGTGGTGTTGGGCATCTCAAAAAAATGTAAGGACTGTCCTCACACACCACCAGGTGTCATGCTTCATCATCGGCAGTCCTCGCTCTTTAAAAACCGCATTTGATAAAGAGCGGGCCTACACCTGGAGACAGGGAGGCACTTCTTTAGCTAAGTGGGGGGCCCTTGCTAAGAAAAGTGAGTGAGTGATATTAAAAATCGATGCAAAATACTGCGTGGAAACTTTAATTGCGCAGAATGTGCTCGAAATTAAAACTAATAGTGGGGACTTGGGGGGTTAGTACCCCATCCCCATCAGTGTTGCCAACATGTTTCTGCCGAGGAGGCCAGGAGGGTCCCTGGCATTCATCAGGGCGTGAGAGAAAAAGGGCTCCTATCTCGTCTCTAAGAGACTAAGATGAATCCACTTTAGTAGGTTGACTCTGGTCCAACTCTACTATGAAACTTCAGAAAACCTGTAAAGAAAAAAATATATATCACAGTATAAGTGGAAATTTTGACTCACACTGGCAAGGAAAGAATCAGACTGAAAACATGCGCAAGGTACATTGAAGTGCATGTGGTTGTGAGCCCACGTGTCACTGCATACGTGGTGCTCAAAGATAAAAACAGTTGTGAGACCAGCTCACACTCTTACCCCGGATTAGGGGTAAGGATGTCCCATGGGAAGGGAGGATTTGAGGGACCCCTGTAATCACACTCTAAGGACCAAGTTTTAGGAGATAAAAGAAATAGTGATAGTCAATGAAATGCGTTTTGTTAAGCTTTCAAAAAAGCATTTACTCATACTAGCAGTGGAGACTGGCTCCAAGATTACTAATCAGGCATCCATGCAACCCCTTTCTGCCTCAAGGTGCGTCCCTCATTGTGCTCCTATGCTCCGTCCTCGTTGCTTCCCCGCTGGTAACTGGCTCAGAGCGGGAGCGCGGTATATATACGAGCACAGAGAGGTAATTAACTCATTAGGATTTGGGCGGGCACCTCCCGATTAAGTGACGAGCTGCACCTGTAGTTAATCGCCATCACAATGTCAAAGCGCCACATGATGCTCTGTTAACTCGACTTGTTTCCGTTGTCCCAAAAACAGCCTGACCGGCGTGTCATAAGTGCGGGTCTGAGATTGGAAAACACTGCAAGGAGGCATATCGCAGTGAAGAAGAGCCGGTGCGCTCATGCGTACTCACTCACTGGGAACCGTCTAAGTGTTTCTGGTTCCGCGCGAGCACTGGGCAAAATAGAGTCCCGGGTACGTAGTGCGCCTGCGCAGTGCGGAAGAGGAGGGAAAACCTCCTCCAAGATGAAATTGCCGTGGTTGTGGCCGCATGAATTTCACAAAAAAGGGGCAACTAGCCAGATGAAATAAAGTAAGGATATTACAACTCACAGAACTAGTGGGGATGTACTATGCAATGCATCTGTGGTCGTTAATGATGCCGTTCAGCCGATTAAATATATCCGGGTTCAGTGGAAAATAGACCAGGTTTTGTCATTTATAAACAGGGTGCTATAGAGCCCTATCAGAACTAGATGTCATATTGAGAGACTGTTCTTGTAGAAGTACATATGTGGTCCGTAGTCCAGATGGATCCAGGCGTGTATTTTCTAACCTGACAGAGGCGGTCCCCTCTATTAGGTTCAAGGTGTTTAAGCCATATGGAGCCAGCTGATTTATCAACAGGTTATAGACGCCAGAGCTAAACTTAAAAGATGTTTAAGGGATAAAGTAGCGAATAGTTATCACAAGTTCAAAACTAAACAGAATGAGTATGGGGAAAGGGTTGGGCGTCTGCTAGCTAATCAAATCGCCGATACGAGGGTTAGATCCAGCATTAAATGTATTAAAGGGGCAGATGGACTATTTTATACTAGATCTGAGGATATAATTGAACAATTTAAGTTATACTATGCCGATTTGTTTGACAACTCAACCTGCTTTAACCATCAAATTGCTTCAGGCTATATTGAGGAGAGTTGTATGCCTATTTTGAATTGCTCTCTCTCTGAGCGTTTACAGAGGGATGTTGACCAAGGTGAAATTGAGGAGCAATCAATACTTTGCCTACTGGTAAAGCTGTAGGAGGTGATCCAATTCCACTGGAATTCTACAAGATTTTTAAAAATAGGTTGTTACCGGTTTTTCTAGCATTATGTAACGAGATCATGCAGGGGGGGGGGGTGTTCCGCCCTCCTGGAACATTACTAATATCATAGTGTTTTTAAAAAAGGGGAAACCGGCAGAGGAGCTGAGTTCATACTGGCCAATATCATTGATAAACGCCGACGCCAAAATCTTTTCAAAAATTCTTGCGTCTCGTCTTGCCCCGGTTATCCACGTTTTAGGGGCCGATTCCGATTCGGGCCGGAAATGTCTCCGACCGAGCCGGACCCGGAGAGATTTCCGACCAAATCGGACCCGTGCAGCCCGACCGAACGAGTACGATGCGCACGTATGCCATCGGACTCGAGTCGGTCGGACTCCCATTGAAGTCAATGGGAGCCTGTCGTACAACGCATACGCGGGCTCCCATTGACTCAATGGGTGCGAGGCGGAAAAGGGTGCCCCCTACAGCGTGTACGCGGCGAAGCGACTCGCGCCGTACACGCACAGGTAGGGGGGACCCATGGGTCCCCCCTGTGTGCGACTCGCGCGGCTACACGTACAGGGGTTCCGACACAGACCCCCAAAGTACGGCTCTGACTGCTCTTTGGAGCCGGAGTGCACGGCTCGGTCGGACTGCTCGCGGCGCGCATCGTACTTACCCGGCCGGGGAACGTCTCCATTGCGCGGTGCGAGTCGAGTCCGAGCGAGTCGGTCGGTGCGGTTAGACCCGGGAACGAGTCGGTCGGAGCGGTCGGGACGCCCGGACGAGTCGGGCGGCGATTTCGCATCGTACTCGCTCGCCCGGACGCGCGTACGAATCGGTCGGGCAATAGGGCTCCGAATCGGATCCGGTTAAGCCGAATCAGATTCGGAGCCCTACCGGCCGAGATCGGAATCGGCCCCTTAGTGTCAGAGCATCAGCATGGCTTTATTCCAGGCAGAGACACGGCAGCTCACATCAATACAGCTATCGCTATTTTTGATGTTTCTGGCCGGTTAGAACAGCGTGTTGGGATGTTGATGTTAGATGCCGAGAAGGCCTTCGATCGGGTGGTCTGGGGATCACTATGGCTAACAATGACAATGCTTGGCCTCGGTCGCAGGTTTATCTCGGCAACCCAGAAACTGTATACCAATCCGACAGCTTCGGTTATGGTTAATGGTCTTTCTTCATCCTCTTTTTTAGTTCAAAGGGGCACTGCGACAGAGGTGTCCCTTATCCCCGTTATTGTTTGCTCTTTATATTGAGCCTTTTGAACAGCATTTGTTACGCAACGTAAGGATCCCACCAGTATTTCTTAATGGTATAGAGCTCAAATTAACTGCATATGCAGACGATATAGCAGTCTTTTCCTGTAGACCTGAAGACTCTATAGCTGAGATCACATCAGAAGCCCAATGTTTCGGGTCATTATCAGGCTATAAATTAAATTTAAATAAAGCACAAACAATATTGAACTACCAATCAAATGCGGCTCCGGCTGCTTTGGGGATTACACGAACAGAAACATATTTAGGGGTTTGCATTTGTAGCCAAGTAGACGAGTTGATCGCGCTCAATTATGAACCACTGCTAGTGAGGGCTGTTTCAAATATGCGTAGTTGGCATCGGCTTCCCATTAGCATTGTGGGGAGATGTAATATTGTTAAAATTAATATTTTGCCGAAGTTCTTGTATTTATTTCGTACTATTCCATATAGGGTTCCACTGGCATTCTTCAAACGTTTGGAGGGTGCTATTGGTAGATTTATCTGGAGTTATCGACGTGCTAGGAGAGCCTTACGTTTTATTAAATTACCTTATACTCAAGGCGGGTTCATGCTCCCAGATTTTAAATTATATTTTTGGGCCGCGTTTTTGGGTCGAATGCAAAGTTTGCTTAAGGGACCAGATAGTGGCAGTATCTGGCTTTCTTATCAAATGGCATGTGGCCCTGATGCTGGGTTTCTGTTATACAAAACCATTGATCCTAATTATTACAAGAGAGTCAGATTTAAGATTGTGAGAGATATTGTTAAAATATGGCAAGATATCTCTAAGACATATTCGTTTTCATATCTACATGTGTATACTAGGTTATGGGGGAATCCTGCATTACCCGAGGTATTTCACGACCCTGTCGGAAGTAGGTGGCAAAGTAGGGGCATAGTACAACTCGGTCAGTTGTATGATGGACAAGGGTTCCGGTCATTTGCTGCTTTGCAGGAAGAGTATGGGTTGCCACAGACTACGGTTTTTAAGCATCTACAAATCAGGGACTGTTTGCTACGCGGTTTGGGTTTAGTACAGATACCAAATCCCTCTGAGGTACTTTTTGTACTTTTTCAGACTTCTGGCGGGGGGTTAATTGGTAGAGCTTACAAGAAACTTTTAGCTATCGCCAGCGAAGATGGTACACAAATTTCAGCAAAGTTAAGTCGGATTTTTCTAACCGATATAACTAGTAATGAGATACAGGAAGCCATGGCGACCATAGATACAGCAGTAGTATCGGTTAATCTGAAGTTACAGCAACACAGGGTAATTTTTATGCAGTACTATACTCCCGAGCTAATATCTAAATGGGTTGTGAATCAATTATCTTCACTTAAAGCATATTGTCCAAAGTGTCAACTGTATGCTGCTGATTTACGACATATGTTTATTATGTATCCAGGGCTGAGTGTATTTTGGCTTAAAGTTAACCATGCTCTTTCAATTTTGGCTGGACACAGTATTCAGTTGACAGAGAAGGAAATTGTGTTGGGGGTAATACAGGATCGAGGTCATCTTTCAAGTTTATTTGTATCAATTTTAATTGTATTTGCTCGTTTGTGCATTGCTCGTGTTTGGATCCAAAAAACAGGACCCAGTATCAACGAATTTTGGACACTGGTTCGGGAAATATATGAAATGGAAATGGCTCTTGCCCGAGCTAGAGGTCCACGCTCTTGGCGAAAATTTAAACGGATATGGTCTGGTATTCAGTGGGATTAGAATTGTGTTGTATATGTACTCTGCTTGAGTTTATATCTAGCAAGATATATTCGAATTTATAAGCTTTGCATTATAAAATGTGATTTTTCTTTTTTTTCATTTTTTCATTCATGTTCCCTTGTTCTCCCTCTCTTTCTTTTTGTATTTCGTTAATGTTATTTCCCGATGTGCTCGTTTTCTGTATATTGTTTTGCATCTATTTCTAAATAAAATAAAATTAAAAATTAAAAAAATTAAAAAAATTAACATTCTACCTTGGTAAAAGTGTTCATGTGTGGACGTTGAGTTGACGATAACTGCCCTCGATGATATCTGGCACTGATAGCACATATGCTTGCCAGTTGTCTGAAACTTCAATCCTACTGGGCTGAGGTTTTTAGCTCTCTGGGTAACCTGGTACATGAACATGTTGTCGTTACTTCAAAGTTAATTATGTTCAGAACTGAAAGTTCTTGTAATGATTCCATCATATCTCACGAAGCAATATTTGTAGCCACTGTTGTATCATGTACTGGTATTGCATCAGCCTTGCTGTTTCCCCGATCTCCCCACATCTGTTCAATGGAGAGCTCGCTATCTAGCTTGCTTTCCCTTAGAATACTCGCTATAGCAATGTAAGGTGAGGGTGGCTCCCATAAGATAGATGGACTCGTCAATTTAAGATGCTCACAGCAGGGTTATGTGTTTGTTGTGACTTTTCTAGCCTTCCTATTCAATGTGTGTCTATTGTGTATGAATTATTGATCTTCCGCCTCGTAATTAATAATAAAAACAAAGGTCTTCCTGCAAAAAAAAAAAAAAAAAGCCATATGGAGCCATGGAATTTCGTCGTTCAGGCCCTGGTCGCATGATTTGAGGTGGTACACCCATCTTTGTTCACGGATGTGTAATTTCCTTTGTATGTTTGGGGTGCTAGAGTGCATTTTCTCTAACACAACCCACTCCAGGTCTTTGTCACAGTGTCCTTGTTCCAGGAAATGTCGTGTAAGTTTTGTGTTGTTCTTTTTGCATCTGATGGTGCACCGGTGTTCGTTGATTCTTATTTTGACTTTTCGGAGTGTCATGCCCACGTAAAAAAGGTTGCAGGGGCACTTAATTAGATATACCACATTTTCACTGTTGCAGTTTGTTAAGTTCCTTAGGACCCATGGTCTATCTGTGTTTATGTCAACCTCCTTAGTGTGATGGGTGTATTGACATGCCACACAGTTTCCACAGGGGTAGTGGCCCACCGGTCTGTTATGATCCCATAAGGTAGTTTGGGTCTGTGTTTCTTGTGGTAATGTTTTGGAATGGACTAGTTCGTCTCGGATGTTCGAGTTTCTTTTAAAAGCACACATTGGTGCGGGCCATTGTTTTCCTGCCCCGTTAAGTATACGCCAGTGTTTACGGATGATGTTCTGGACTTTGTTGGAAACCGGGGTGTATGTAGTAACACATATTACCTTGTCACTTTCTTGTTTCTCCTGGTGCTCCAACAACGCCTCTCGATTATTGTTTCGGGCTCTTTTTCTCGCCCTCGTAACCATTTTTCTTGGGTAGTGGCGTTGGATCAATTTGTTTTCCAGAGATTGGGCTTGGTTGTCGTATGTTTCAAGCGATGAACAGTTTCTCCTCATGCGGAGGAACTTTCCCACCGGGAGATTCTGTCTCAGTGCTCTCGGGTGGAAACTCTCGTACATGAGAAGACTGTTTTTGTCAGTTGGTTTGTTATGAACCTTCGTTCTCAACCCTTCCTCATCTAAGGTGATCACAAGGTCCAAAAAAACAGCTTAGTTTTTGTTGATGTTGTGTGTGAATTTGAGGTGCTCATCCCTTGTGTTGACCCACTCACAAAAATCGATAGCTTGTTGTTGATTCCCATGCCAGACGATGAGGATGTCATCAATATACCTGCAAAAGAGTGTGCCTTGTCTTTAGAGAAAAGCAAGCATGAAGAATCAAACTAGAGTCATTGAAAAGCATAAAGAATCACACTGGATTCTTTAGAAAGCCCTCACTCACCAACCTAGTTGGTGACATGCTTCGGGGGTCCGGCTTAGAAGGATTGCAGCAGGTACCGAGCGGGTGCCTGGCATTGATGGCGGTGTGCCTACTTGCCACCACCCCCTTCCCGAGACCCATGGTGTGATTAGTTGTTACACCACATATTTAGTTTTGGTTCTTCAAAATAGGAGGACTTTACGGATAACAGTGAGTTACTGTACCAATTTTAATTCCTTTTCACATTTTAACCTCTGGTTAGGGTGGGCCTTAGCGTGCCCATACCGCCGAGGTCCACATTTTTGGTCCTGAAGAATGCCTGGCTATTGATACCATATAGGCAGAAACATGTTGACCATGCACCATGGGATGTAGCTGATTAATTTATTCAGCTTACACATCCTTCGTTTTGTGTTTTTGTCAGATTGGCCACTTAATAAAAAATTATTTTCTTTGGACCCAATCTAGACAATTTTAACCCACCACACTTAGCACTTTCACATCAACCACACTAAAAACCTGCTCCGCAGTATTTCTGGCGTTGAAGCACACCAGGGGGGCATTCGGTCCTCCTGGTGGGGCCCGATGATGAAGCATGTCACCAACTAGGTTGGTGAGTGAGGGCTTTCTAAAGAATCCAGTGTGATTCTTTATGCTTTTCAATTAATCTAGTTTGATTCTTCATGCTTGCTTTTCTCTAAAAACAAGGCACACTCTTTTGTTGTTGTAAAGATATGAGCCAGGGGACTAAGAGTGCTCCTAGAAATTCCCTTTCTCTCTTGTTGTTAATTGATCAATATACCTGCGCCATAACTTCAGTTGTTGCTTGAAGGGATTCTCTTGGCAGTATATGTAGTCTTCCTCGAACTGATGTACATAGAGGCACGCCATGCTAGGAGCAAAGGTGCTTCCCATAGACGTACCCCTGATCTGGTGGTAGATGGTGTCATTATATTCAAAGAAGTCTTCTGTCAGAGCCATCTCTGCGCATTCCATGATGAAATTACGAGGGGTGAGGAAATCCCACTCTTTTTCCTGAAGGATGTGTTCCACTACAGCCAGGGTGCGTCTCTGGGGGAAGCTCGTGTATAGTGCTTCTATGTCCATCGTGATCAACCAGTCTTCTCTGGGGGCAATGTCCATGTCTCTAAGTAGGCATAGTACATCCTTGGTGTCCTTGAGATATGACGCCGATGTTTGAACAATGGGCTTCAAGAACCAGTCGCAAAACTGCGATAGAGGTTCAAGCACCGAGCCGATGCCAGACACAATGGGTCTTCCTGGTGGTGAGTCCTTATTCTTGTGGATTTTCGGTAGGGTATAAAACCTTGGTGTACGTGGGACGTCACCCACAAGAAATTCTGCCTCGTGTTTCGTGATCCAGTCATTGGCGATGCCCTCCTCAACCATAGTTTTCATCTTGGTGGTGAGTCTTGATGTGCGGTCTATTGTGGCGACCTCATAGCTGTCCCAGTCTGATAGGAGACGCATGCACTCAGCATGGTACTTTTCTTTAGACCATTACAACGGGTGGTGGAGTGAGCTAAAGAATGATGATGGATTAAACCCAGATCAGTTGACTGGGGGTGAATGTTTGATTAGCTCAAACGCTCCGTCCATCATCCCCTTTGGTATCGCTTTGTTCACCCTAAGTTGGCAGGGTATGCCCAGATGTGGGTCCCTTGCTCACTTTGCCACTGGATTCAAGCTAGCCTGGCTGATGACGGCTGAATAGCCAGAAACCGGTCCCAGGATACTTGTTTCCGGTCCAGGGAAGACATGGCTTGGCAGTTCGGGCTGGACTGTTCCCATGAGGCACAGGGTCAGACTGATTTGCATATGGCCATGTCTGAACTGGGGTGGTGGAGTGAGCTAAAGAATGATGATGGATTAAACACAGATCAGTTGACTGGGGGTGAATGTTTGATTAGCTCAAACGCTCCGTCCATCATCCCCTTTGGTATCGTTTTGTTCGCCCTAAGTTGGCAGGGTATGCCCAGACGTGGGTCCCTTGCTCACTTTGCCACTGGATTCAAGCTAGCCTGGCTGATGACGGCTGAATAGCCAGAAATCGGTCCCAGGATGCTTGTTTCCGGTCCAGGGAAGACATGGCTTGGCAGTTCGGGCTGGACTGTTCCCATGAGGCACAGGGTCAGACTGATTTGCATATGGCCATGTCTGAACTGGGGTGGTGGAGTGAGCTAAAGAATGATGATGGATTAAACCCAGATCAGTTGACTGGGGGTGAATGTTTGATTAGCTCAAACGCTCCGTCCATCATCCCCTTTGGTATCGCTTTGTCCACCCTTATCAGCTGGTTTGATTACCAGAAGGGTGTTCTTCTTCAAGTTCTCAAGTGCTGTTCTTTCTCTGCGTCTCAGATTCTGAAACCCTTTATTTTGTGTGCAGTTGATGGTGTCTACTTCCTTCAGAACTGCCTGTTCAAAAGCCAGGATGTGGCAAGGAACTGACTGTGTAGGGGGTACAAAAGAGGACTTCTTTCTGAGGCCCGTGGTGTTGGTCGGTTGTTCTTGGTCGAGGTCTTTCCCCTCGAAGAAATCTCTCAGTTTAATTTTTCTGAAAAACTGTGCCAGCTCGGTGCGAAGGGTGAAAAGGTCCTTCTTTGGTGTGGGTACAAACCCTAGTCCTTTTGAGAGAACATTCTCTTCATCTTGCGTCTGGGTGTGGCTACTAAGGTTCACCACATTTGATGAGCTTGTTCATTGATGGTCACAGTCCTCTACCCCTGCTCCTTGTCACCACTATGTTGGGTGTTTGGTCTTCCAAGTGGACTCG
Organism: Calotriton arnoldi; assembly: GCA_963921515.1. NCBI lineage: Eukaryota > Metazoa > Chordata > Amphibia > Caudata > Salamandridae > Calotriton > Calotriton arnoldi. The sequence goes on along the minus strand of CAWUFW010000581.1, from coordinate 3,533,750 downwards.
GGCTCCTTGCCTTTGGTTCTTTTGTCGTCCTCTGCCACGGTTTCGGCCTCTGTATAAAAAAGGCGGTGGGCCTTATTGGAACGGGAAACCCTGTGGGTAAAAAGGTTGCTGCCAGTAGCCAAAGTGTGGCATCGGGGGTGGTAGTTGTGGTTCTTGATAGAGTTGCCTCTGTCCTCTCATCGATGTTCCCTCATCTCCACTTTCACTGCTGCTCCTTTCATCCCCGGAGCTGAAGGTCCAGTTCATCGGGGTGGGCCTGGATCTTGGTTGTCTCTTGTTTGTCGTCTGCCTCTGTGGCCTCTCGTAGTATTCTTCCGTCACATACGGGTACGTGGTTTCATGACTGAATTTCTGCACATCTTTCTTCAGTTTTGTCAGTTTGGATTGAGTCAAATAATCCTTGTATTCACTGTGTTGGTTATTAATTTCTTCCAACTTCTTCTTGAAAACCGAGATGTGTACAGTTGTCTTCAAATTGTTCTCACTGGTTTGAATGTCCACTAGTAATAGATCTGCTAGTTTCCTGGCCGTATTGATGATAAGTACAAGCCAGTCTTTTGTGCACTTCCATGCAATATACGACCAGTTCTTTCTAAACTCTTTGTTGTTGAGAAAGATGCGCGGTTCGTTGGTAACTATCAGTCCCTTGGGTGCACTGTTTTTTCTTAGATACTCGGTCATAAAGGCGCCGTGGAGAGCAGTGTGGACCTGTTCTTTCTTATTCGCCGCAAGTGCTTCCCATTCGTCAGAGTTTTTAAGTGTCTGTGTAATCACAGTATCTGCTAACAGAGATGGTGTTTTTAGGATCTCAGCTATAGTGGCTGAAGTTTCATAGTAGAGTTGGACCAGAGTCAACCTACTATAGTGGATTCATCTTAGTCTCTTAGAGACGAGATAGGAGCCCTTTTTCTCTCACTCCCTGATGAATGGCATGGACCTTCCTGGCCTCCTCGGCAGAAACATGTTGGCAACACTGATGGGGATGGGGTACTAACCCCCCAAGTCCCCACTATTAGTTTTATTATCGAGCACATTCTGTGCAATTAAAGTTTCCACGCAGTATTTTGCATCGATTTTTAATAACACTCACTCACTTTTCTTAGCCCGGGACCCCACTTAGATATAGAAGTGCCTCCCTGTCTCCAGGTGTAGGCCCGCTCTTTATCAAACGCGGTTTTTAAAGAGCGAGGACTGCCGATGATGAAGCATGACACCTGGTGGTGTGTGAGGACAGTCCTTACATTTTTTTGAGATGCCCAACACCACATAAGTTATCGGCATAGTGTGCCCCATCCTTCACTAAGAATCAGACACTGCGTCAGGGTAGTTTCTTGTTGTGTGATACATGTTAATTGGAGGCCAGCTTACCCTGACTGCCCCGTAGCCTCCTGTTCCCTCCCTTTTGAATAAAAGGGTTTTGTGTGTATATATAATATTGACTTATACCCAATTGGCATATTTAATTTACTTATAGTCCCTAGTAAAGTGGTACTACATGTGCCTAGGGCCTGGAAATTAAATGCTACTATTGGTCCTGCAGCACTGACTGTGCCACCCACTTAAGTAACCCTTTAAACATGTCTCAGGCCTGCCATTGCAGAGCCTGTGTGTGCAGTTTTAAACTGCCTTTTCGACCTGGCATTATAAAGCTTTGCCAGGCCCAAACCTTCCTTTTTAACACATACAAGTCACCCCTAGGGTAGGCCCTGGACAGCCCAGAGGGCAGGGTGCAATGGATTTAAAAAGTAGGACATGTACTTTTAAGTTTTTCATGTACTGGTAGTGAAAAACTCTCAAATTCATTTTTCACTACTCCAAGGCCTATTTTTCCCATAGGATGACATTAGAGTTGCCTTATTATATTTTATGTGTCATTTCTAAATGGGAAAAGATGACTGGTTCATGTTTGGTGTCTCTGGAATCCCACTTTAAGATTCTAACTTATAGAGAAGTCAGATTTTAAATTACCATTCTGAAAATAACACTTTTATAAAGTTGGCTTTTTCTTGCCTTCGCCATTTTGTGCCTGCAGCCTGTCTCTGGTCACATGGCTTGGTGTAGTTGGCATTTGAACGTTGTGGCAGCCACAGACAATGGGAGCTTAGGGGTGACTGGATGGGTCATTAATGGTAGGATGGGAGGGAGAAGCTGGTCCCAGCCTCACTTACACCTGAATAGGCTGTGTCTGCATACCCCCTGTAGATAGTCTGGAGTCAGGGCAGGGAAGGCAGGGCATCTGTGCACTTCAAAGACACTGTCTAGAAGCTTCTCCCACCTTTCAGAACCAGGGTGTAGGAAAGTGCCTCTTTGGGACATGGTTAGCCCCCACTTTTGCCTAGAAAATTATGTAATTTCTACTGGAAGTGCACAGGGTCCCTGCCAACCAGGTCCCCTGTGCCAGATCTCCTTCCCTAAACTGTACCTTTTATCCCGTCCAGTGCTTGCTTCAACCCCTGGAGACTGGCCTCCCAAGCCACTGCTCCTCACCTGTAAGCAGCCTCTGACTGATTGCCCCCAATCTCCATTGATTTGCATTGGACGCCTGACCTTGAATTTGCACCCTGCACCCGGTCGCCCCTGTGCCGCTGGTGGTGCACTGTTGGTGCTGGACAGAAACTTGCCCAATACTGACCACAACTTCCAAAGACTGGTCTTGTAAGTTGATGTTATTCCTATGTATGCTGAATGTTTTCTTCCTCCCATAGGTTAACATTGCAAAGTCTGAAAATTACACTGTCTCCATGTATTAAACTGAAAAGTATCTCTATTGAAAAATGTATTTACCAATGACTAAGTTCTGTGGTTCTACAAAATAAATATAACCAAGTATTATTTTTACAAATTGGTCTGGGATTTATTCATTGAGTGTATGTCTCATTTATTGCCAGTGTGTGTACAACAAATGCTTAACACTACCCTCTGATAAGCCTAACTGCTCCCCCACACTACCACAAAAGAGAGCATTTGTATTATCTAATTTAGCCTCTGTAAAACCTGTTTGGATCCACTAGACTCTCTGTACACTATACCTTTTTTTGGTATAGTATATTGCGAGTCAGCTTCCTACACAGGGCACCAGGGCACAAAAAAGGGACCTCAGACACCAACTCTTCAGCATACTTTTGGACCTTTGAAAACTCTTTCAGTAAGAAGGACTGCTGTACTGCTGATCGACTGCACACTGCTGGACTCCTGCTTTGATGTCCTGACCTGCTGCCTGTTGCCTTCTTATCTGGGTGAGAAGGACTAGACCTGCATCTCTTAATCCCAGAGAGACTCCAAGGGCTAGTTGGCTGGCCTCCTGATCTGAAGTCTCGGGGACATAACAGGCTCCCAACAGTCCTGCACTTGCACCTGGACTCTGCAATTTGTGAGTGTACCATGCCAAGTCGTGCCACCCCAGTCCTGGATACTTGGAAGAGGGCCTAAGGTGTTTGCCAGTGGAACCAACCCATCTCCTCTGTTGAGCAGCGTATCCCTGAGCAGAACTGATGCATCTTCTCTGCTGAGCAGTGCATCTGCAAGCAGAACTGACACATCTGCTCTGATGAGCAGCGCATCCACAAGCAGAGATAACGCATTGCCGCTGCTGCATAAATTGGACCCGACGCAAAGACCTGAATCACCGCCGCAGTCCTTGGAACTAACGCAGTGCCCCGATGGTGCGGCATACCCATGGCACAGGCCCTCACATCTCTCATCAACGGCAGCCTCAGCTATGATGACGGACTTCGTTTCGTGACCTCGCAGCTACTCTGAACCGTTGCATTGCCCCAACTGCGTGCTGCATCCCTGACGCAAACTTTGCATTGCAAGTCCCATTGACAGGATCCTTGATGACGATGCAACAGGACCTCACATCGCAGCCTCGCCAAACCCTGGAACCGACACATTGCTTTGTCTGAGCAGTACTTCTTCGACGCAGATCCTTAAAACGCTCCGCAACCAGCAGGCTTAACTGGGTCCCAGTAGCTGGCCTGAACTCCATCACCGTCGGCCTGAACTTGTGACTTTGACTTGGTCCGGCACCACCAGTTATCCATAGTTGCCGCTTAGTGCTTTTTGGCACTATTTTCACTAAAATCTTTAAAACTGAAGAACTCTGGTTCTACTAGTTGGATTTTTGTTCGTTTGGTCTTGTTTTATTTAATAAAATTACTCCATTGTTATAAATCTGTTGTGGGCTCTTTTTTTGCACAGGTTACTTTGGGTTGCTTGTGCCTTACCTTGACAAGGATTGTGGTTGCTGCTTGATCAGGACTTACACCCTGCTCAACCAACAACCCAATTTCTTACAGTAAGTATTCACCAGAACTTTGTTTTTTTAATTGACTTTTGAAAAATCCATGTGTCTTTTTGACATTTAGTTTTAGGCATGTTGTTTTGTTGATTTTTTCAATTATTTTCAAGTTAGTACTCATGCCTTCCCATGTGCTACTGAGTACTGCTATGTCATATGCAAAGGCTAAAGAGAAGTTTTGTTCAATAGGTCCATCTGAACCAAAGGTAAATTCCTTACTTTTTTCTGAAGATCATATTTTAGAGGATCCATGGCAATATTAAACAACTGTGGGGATAGTGAGTCACCTTGTTTGACCCTAGACTTCCTTATTATTTCTGGTGTAGGTTAATTGTTTTTTCCATTGAAGTACTTAGTTTCTTAGTAGATCTTAGTTATATGATGGAACTCTTTGACTTTCAAGACTCCATACGATGCGATAGTTGCTGGCAGAGTCAAACGCTTTTGAAATGTCTATGAACACCACTGCAGGAGTGCTTATTATTATGTGCCCCTTTTATGATATTTTGTAGGAGTGTCAGGTTTATGATACATCCTCTAACTTTCATGAATGCTTTCAGTCTTTTGTTCAGGTTTAGGAAACAAATACGTTTTTTGGTCAGGATTTTTGTTAGTAACTTCATGAATGCCGTACCTATTGTAGTCGTTCTACAATTGCTTATTTTATTCAGTTTGTGTATGAGTACATTCTTGGGAATCAATAATGATTGGTTCTTTTTGATACGTTCTGGGACTTTTCTCATTTCTAACCAAGATTATAGCATTCAAGGCAGCAGACTTGGTTCTTTCTTGTGAACATGGTAGAGATCATATAAGCCAACATTGTCAGGCCCCGCTGCTTTAATTAAGTTGGCTTCGTCAAATGCATCTGCTATATCAAGAATTGTGATTCTCTTACACACGTTTGTAGTCCCATTCCTATGGGATCTAATCAATTGGGACACATTTTGGGTTTTTTCTTGTTTTCCATTTCAACAGTATCTTTGTAATATTTGTAAATATCTTCAGCACTGATCTGCAGAGTGGCATCTTCTGCCCCATCAGTAATTATTCTGGCAATTTTATTTTTGTCTTTCTTGAACATTGTCTGATATTCTTTGAAGCTGCCCTTCGATTTTGTATATCTTTTCCTATGATTTGCACTGAACTTTCATTTTTCTTATCTTTCTAGGATGTTATTTGGCAATTAAACATTTTGGTTCTTGTCTTGAACAGAGTTCATAAGCTCAGCACAATTATATGTGTCATTTTGATTTTGGTTACTAATCTTGGATGGATGTCACTGGAATTTTCTGTGCTATAGATCCCAATGTATTCCATCAAGTCCATACCAGCTTCGTGATGTTGTGGATTTTTGAATATTTTTCCACTTGTCTGCCTTTCGAATCACGAAAGTTTGTGATTATAAGCACTCGATTTCAGTCTTTATGCCTTCCTTTAGTTGTTACCTCTGATTTTTCTGGTTCATTGTCAGTGAGGCTTACAATATTAGTGGATGCTTGATACATATAATTTTCAAGTTCTTTGCATTTCTATCTTACATCCTATCTTTTCTCTGCAATCTGTTTGCTGTTTTTTATTATTGAAGTGTGGAGCCATAAGAACATTTATATTCCTTTTGTTTTCATATGCTTTTTCCAATTCAGTTGAAAGCAATATTTCATCTTTTGATTGTTGTTTTGAAGGTTTGTTGCTTGCTAGAGCCGAGAGTCTAGCATCATTTTGTGCTTTTGGGTATATATGTTTTGCATGCTGCAACACTACAATTTTTGTTGCAAATCTCAAATCACAAACACTACATAGAAATTATGTCACTCTTCTCGTTTGTCGACCTTTGCATTTGGCACAGCGATATGCAGTGCTATGAAACTCGACTTCTTTGTCACATGTTGAGCAATATTTTTAGGTATACATATACCGAGGGCCGGTAGATTAAATGTTACTCGTGGGCCTGCAACACTTATTGTGAGACCCACTTAAGTAGACCCTCATGTCTTAGACATGCAATTACAGTCTGGGTACAACTGCCAATTCCACCTAGCAAAATAAACCGCTTGGTAGGGAACAGGTAAAAATGTTATGCTTGGTGTCTAAGGAGATGTAATTTAAAATCCCCTTTGATGGTAAAGCCAGACTATTAGTGCCATTTTTTGAAAGTTGCTATTTTCTTGTCCTAAGCCTGTTTCATGGGTCACATGACTAGATGTAGTTGGCAGTTGGACTTTGTGTATGTATTTCTGGGAATTCAAAATAAGAGGGGCCCCGCAACCAAAGGGACAGGGCTCATTATAAGACTAAAAAGTTTTTTTTAAAACACACTCCCTCTGGGGCATCAGTCAACCATAACTGTTTATCTACAACCATTCATTCAAACATTCACCACCATGGTCTCATACATAATTCAGTAACAACCCCAAAACTAGACAAGTCAAGAAATACAAAAATGTTAAAGTCTTCCGATCTTTAATATCGAATCTTTATATATTACATCTCAATCAACACATAAAAATACACATTCACTACAAAATTGAATCAATTCACTATAAAAACTTCAATTAAAAAGCATGTATAGTATATGCAGAACACACCAAAATTCATATCCTCGTGTTTCTCAGATTTAGCGCAACATGAGCTTTGACGCGTGTCGGTGGTTAACACAGATTTTGACCACCTTCTTCAGGACAACAAGATATCTCCCATATATAGGCGCCTAGTGTTAAAATATACCAAGCGAAAACGATAGTCTTTCATATACGGTTAGTCGGGCTGTTGAACTACAGTAATATGTTGTTTTTCACCACAGCATTGGGACCCTTCGTTGTACCAATAGGACCCGTTTGCTTAATTCACAAGCCACCAGAGTTTCCCAATACCTCAAGGGTTCTGTGCCACATAGGCACGTCCGCACCTCTTGACAGGATAAACAATCCGCGAGCCCCCTTATGTGTCCTAGGACATAACACACGAGTAACATATACTTCATTGTGTGCCATTTAGTGAATGCAACAAACCCCTCCTCCGTCCACTAGTAGCATGGGAGGCATGGACATAGTGGAGACATTGTGTACACATGCCCCACACCTGGCACACACATAGAACTTTTAATAATGGGGATTGCTGTTGGAATCCACAAAATACATGACCCACTTTTCCATCAAGTGGAACACAGCAGTTCTTTAAACGCTGAGTTTTGGATTTTAATAAGCACTTTTAACAGGCTTGGAGACACACAAGTCAGGGGAACTACATTTCCGATGATCCATCCTGCACACGTGGTAGCACCCGACTGGGAAAGCTCCCCTCGGGCGGGGCGCCACAATGACAAACACACAGTGCACCCGTGTAGATTGTACAACACGGAGGATGGCGTTTTGAGCTGGGGGCCACGTGTATGCTGGTACCCCAGCTGTTTAATATTGAAAGAAGGTTGCAACTTAACATACAGAGGGCGGAGCTTTGAGCTGAATGTAACACGTACGCTGGTATTGTAGCTGCATGAAATTGAAAGGGGAGAGTTGCCCGACCAATAGAATGGTCGTATTGGGATATAGAAAACCCATTGGCACCCTTACTCCCTTGTTCACTGAGAGGAAGGAGCAGACACCAGCAGGTTTACTGAGAGTAAAGCACCTTGACAAAGTAAGAGAGTTACGGTGGGGGGTTTGACCCTTGCTCTGCAGTACCCGCTTGTTGCAAGTAACTGAAAAGGAAACCAAGCAGATATTTAATGTTTTTCCCTCTCATATATATAGTGTGTTACTACAGGGGTTCCTGAGCCCTTCCTCCATGGGATCCAGATGACCCATTGTTGGGGTAAGAGATTGTGAGCTGGCCTCACAATATAATGTATGTTTATATATTTTACACAAGTGCAGTGTCATTTACATATGGCATGCGAATGCTGTTATTTGTTGTTTGTTCTTTGCTCACCTACCCTTACGGGACAACCTATATCGAGTTACATAGTACAAATGGATTATCATTATTGTGTTTCAGGTACCTAGAGGCCTAAGCTTTGAGAGGGTCAACAAAGGTCAGCCCTATACTGAAAGTGGCTTGCAAAGGGGCGTGTGCCACACAGGGATCCCATGTTTCCGTCCTGAAGAATGCCACGGACTCACATGAGCCATCAGACAGAAACCTGTTGGTATGAGTGGTGATGGGGTACTAGTTCCCCTTTTACCCATGTGGTTTTTGATACCAAGTGGTATTCCGTTAAATTAAAATATTCAGTTTGACATATCACATTCCTAGTTAGAACTGCCTCCCTGACCTCCAGGTGTAGGCCCGCTCTTCATCAAACCTGGTTTTTGATGAGTGAGGGGAGTCCTATGATGAAGCATCACGCCTGGTGGTGTGTGAGGACATGCCATCACATTTTTGTACATGTCCAGAGATAGGCTGTAGTGAGGTATAGCATTGTTTTAAATAGTTTCAGTTGTGTTTAAAATGTTTGGAGGCCAGCTCACCCTTGAGGCCCCACATCCTCTAGTTCCTTTCTGTGGATAGAGTCCATGGCTATTTGCGTATGGATGTTTGGATGAGAAGGTGCCAGATCTGTGGATGAAGTCGTATTGTGCCTTATTGGAACACCTCATTTTGGCAAGAAGCTGAATCCTACCTGTTGTGTTGCGTGGCAGTTGGGAAGCGACGCTTGAGCTAGGGTAGTGTGTGTAGTGCTGAGTAGCCATGAGCTTCTCCACATCTTGCCGCGACCGTGCCCTTTTTTTCTCGTACATACAACCGGAGTATCGAGGAGTCATGCTGCTCATGGTGGTGCAGACTGGAAGAGTCATGACTCATGCAGATTGGAAGAGCCACAAGGAGTAGAGGATTGTGCACAAAGTGGCCGAGGAGTTGAGGATTGTGCACATAGTGGTTGGTGTTCTGGTGTATTGCCTGATACTTGAAGTGCAACTTTCCTCATGCACCCTGCTCTTGTGGGTTGGTTGCAGGGCAATGTGATACACATCTTTCTGATTGGTGCCTCTCTCAGCATTTGTTCCTGGCTGATGCTCCTTCTCTGTCACGTATCCCGTTTGCCTGCACGGAGGTTAGAGCTGATTTGCCGCGCAAGTTTCTTGTTTCCCTCACACTGAGTTAAGGTGACTCACACACCTTGGGTTTGTTTATTCTAGCGAGTAGCTGTGGTAACAGTAACTCGCACATCTATCTTGTTCCACGTGTGATTCAAAGTGCACAACAGTGACTTGCACTCTTCTCTGGATTAAGTAGTGCCTACCAGATTAGCATCCCGCTGACTATGCTAGAAATTGTTGGACATATTAGAGAACTAGTGACTTTTTGTTAATTGCTGTTATCTTTTATTTTGTCATTTGTAATTGTTTTATATTTTATGCTGTACTTTATTATGATTTTATCTTAATTGTGGGTATGCTCATTGGTTTTAAACAGTATTTTCCTGCATATTTTATTTAGTTTTAAAAGCATTGGTGCACTTTGTACATTTCACTGTAACTTTATTTGGGGGAATATGAAGCATGTATCGCCTCCTACATTTTTTCTGTCATCTCCGCCTTTAATCAAATGGGAGAAATGGAAAAATGGGTTTTCCAGATGTGCTAGAGTGTGTGGTACGAATTTGATTGCAGAGAGGGAAGCCTCTCTACTGCCACACTGTTTAGGACCAGGAGGTCAAGAAATGTATGATCATTTTTTTTTTTAAAGATTTATTTATTAGATTTTATATTAGACAAACAATAAACCTGCATCATACAGACAACTTATCTGTTCACGTAATTCGATAATCGACACAAGCATGTTTCAGAGAGGTATCAACAGTACTCGTTTCTGTTGTCATATGAACGCATCAAACATTTATGGCTCTAGCTCTAACAGGGAGATATAAAGGCGGAAAAGTTCCCAACCTGACGTGAGCATTATCATTATTACAACAGTGCATAATACCTGTGTACTTTCTGACAATAGTGTGTTTTACAGGCTATTCTCATTGTGGGCATCTATAGGGACATATCGTATTGGAAGTACAATCAGACAATTTACATCATTTTCTCAACTACATATTCTACAATGTAAATACTATTATCTCTGGCGTTAATCATTTACAATGCTGGTTGAGGTATCTGAAGGGTGAGCAAGGAGATAAGCTTTCAAGGGGCCCCAGAAGTCTCTAGGGCGTGATGACAAGGGAAGTAATTCCGCATAGGTGAGCATTTGTTCTTGACAGATCAAGTCCCTAATCCAATCCTTGAACTTGGGAGCTCGACCTCTTCCCCATCGGCATGCAATGCGGCGCTTGGCCATTAATAACGCAAGGGTGACAAATCTGCGTGAGGGCTTGGCAATCTGCTTTGTGTATCCCAAAAGGGCCTGCAGTGCAGTTGGCACAAGTGTTAGCGCTGTCATCTCTTCCAGCGCTGTGTAGATTTGTCGCCAGAAGTCCCCCACATCCGAACACATCCATGCTAGGTGTAGGAAATCAGCTTGAGGCATCCTACATCTGTCGCATATGTCATTATCCCGAAGTTTAAATTTATACGTTTTGGCTGGTGTATAATATATCCTGTGCAGAAATTTAAAGTGGATGATCCGAAGCCTACTGCTAGCGGATACTTGTTCAGTATGCAGGCAGCAGAAGGTGCATTGGTCATCCGTAATAGTGTCTCCCAGTTCCTTCTCCCAGTGTGCCCGAGCAGGGCACTGAACCAGCTGTTGTTGTGTGTGTACTACATGATAGAGAATAGAGACGGCGTGACTTGGGGATGTGGCCTGTAGTATACGGTGCAGCGGGGCAAGTGTGGGGGGCTCCGCTGGGTATTCTGGGATAATGACTCTGAGACCCTGTCGAAGTTGAATGTACATGAATACTTCCAGCGGAGAGGGTATGAGTTGTCCGAACATCTGGTCCATTGTGCGAAATTTGCCCTCATGGTATAGCTCACCCCAGCATACTATATTAACTTTCGCCATGGTTTGTCGGAAAGCGGGTTCTTGCAGTAGTTCTAGTTTCGGGTGATAAAGCAAGGGGAGCAGAGGGGAGTAGGGCATAGGGGCTTGTAGTAGTGCGGTGATTCTGCGCCAAGCTGTAGCTGTGCATGTGACCATTGTGGTCTCCTCAGTTCGAGACTGGGGTGTACTGAGTATCATTCCCGCCAAGGGGATGGGATCAGCGAGCCACTGTTCCACCGCAACTTGAGGCATATACGGGGGAGGGTGAAACCAGAAGTAAGCGTAATGGGCCTGAGCACAGACATTGTATAATTCCAAGTTTGGGACGGCAAATCCCCCTTGTGAATATGGACGTGTCATGATGTCCCACTGTAACCTTGGTTGTTTACCTCCCCACGTTAGTCTGATCAATTCTGATCTCATGGCTGAGAAAAAATGTCGGCCTGGGTAATATGGTATGTTCATGAACAAGTACAGTAATTTTGGCAGTATTACCATTTTAATAAGTAAGGTACGCCCGGCCATGGATAAGGGTAGAGGGATCCAACGTGTTACGCAGTTTGTAATGTGCTCCCATAGTTAAGCCGCATAAGTTCCTCCCTATTTTTCGCAATGTATATGCCTAGGTATTTAACTTCTGAGTTGCACCACTCTATGGGAAAGTCAAGAGGGAATTGTGTGGCAGCAGATGCGAGTAGGAATATTTGAGATTTTCCCCAGTTGATATGAATCCCGGACAGTCTACCAAAGACAATGAATTCACGCAAAACGGGGTTAAGATTTTGCTGTGGATCTCTGATGTATAGCGTGATGTCATCCGCGTAGAGAGAGATGAGTAGCTGACGTTGGGGACAACGTAGTGCTTTTTCCTGATGATGTTGTCGCAGTTTAGCCGCTAGCGGTTCCACCGCTAAAGCAAATAAAAGCGGAGATAACGGGCATCCTTGTCGGGTTCCCCTAGAGATTGGGAATGCCTGGGAGACACGCCCATTTATCAGGACTTTGGCCACTGGGAGTCGATATAGGAGGCTCACCCATGACAGCAAGCCAACTGGCATTCCCATGCGCTGTAATATACCAATTAAATAATCCCATTCGACGGAGTCGAATGCTTTAGTGGCGTCTAGGAAGACCGCCACCAGAGCTAGATCAGAGTCCACGTTTTGGAGAACGGAGAACAACGTACGGAGGTTATGGGAGGTGGCCAGTCCTGGGATAAACCCTGCTTGATCCGGGAGGACTAATTTATCCATTAATAGAGACAGCCTACTGGTCAGCACTTTAGCGAGTATTTTGGCGTCGCTGTTAATGAGAGAGAGTGGCATATACGAGTCGCATTGGTCCGCTTGCTTACCCGGTTTGAGCAATGAGGTGATCAGTGCTTCTCTCATAGATGGTGGAAGCATGCCACCTTCTTGAGCCTCTTCAAACACAGTTTTGAGGATTGGAGCAAGCTGATCGACATATGCCTTATAAAAATCTATTGGAAGCCCATCTAGACCCGGAGCTTCACCCGAGGCCATGCGCATGATGGCCTCACGAATCTCATCTAGTTCAAATTTGAGCTACTAGAAACTCTCTTTGGGAATTTCCCAGCCACCCCAAGGCCATATCCTCAAGATAGTCAGACAGATCCAGCGTCCCATGCCTACTAGTGGTGTAGAGGGAGGTATAGTGAGTGATGAATGCTGTCAGTATGTCCTTGGTATCTCTGTATCGGTCTCCATTTGCACTTCTTATTTCCACCACGTGATTGGAAAAACGAGGATGTTGGACCACTCCCGCCAGTGCCCTGCAGGGCCGTTCACCCTCCCCATACTGCCGAGCAACGAAATACTTGCCCATGAAGCGAACCTCACGCTCTGCCGTTGCTTTGTACTCCGAGAGCTTCTCTCTGAAGTCCCCCTGTGCTTTACCGTCAATACCAAAAGTAGACATGTCTTCTAATTGTTTGAGATCCTGTTCCAATCTGCGCAAAGTGCCACGGATGTCGCGAAGGACCCCAGCGCCCTTGGATATATAGAGGCCCCTCACCGTTACCTTAAAAGCCTCCCAGACTGTTGCCACCCTGTCGACTGACCCAAGGTTGCAGTGGAAGAAGTCCTCTATCTCCTGCCCTAACTCACTGCGGAACACCTCATCTAGTAATAGGTTAGGCCTTAGTCTCCAGGTCATGGAATTCCCTCCCATTTCAGAAAACGTCAAGGTGGTGTACACAGGTGAGTGGTCAGAATAGGTACGTGCCAGGTGCTCCGCCGTAGTCAGCAGTGGGCCCAGACCCTTAGATACTAGTATATAATCCAGTCTAGCCCAGGACGCATGCATCGCCGCCCAATGTGTGCCCTCCGCCTTATGTGGGTGGATGTGCCTCCATGAATCAATGAGCCCGTTTTCTGACACTATGTCACGGAGCAATTTGTGTGTGTGCGTGTAGTGGTGATGGCTGGGGTTTGAACGATCCCTCCCCGGGTCGATAGTAGAGTTAAGGTCTCCTCCCCATATTAAGTGGGTGGACCCAATTTCGAGGATCTTACCCCAGAGTGTGCTGAAGAAAACAGGATCGTCGACGTTCGGCCCATAGCAACAGACTATCGTGATGGACTCCAAGCACAACCGCCCCCACAATATGCAATATCGCCCTTCTTGATCTATGGCCACACCACTCTGGGAGAACGGTGTTTTCTTCTTAACCAGTATTGTTGTACACCTAGAGTATGAGGAGTAGGACGAGAAAACTCTATGATCCGCCCATTTAGAAGCAAAGGAGGGGGGATGACGTGGATCCAAGTGTGTCTCCTGCAACATGGCAATTTGGAGGCGATCTAAATAAGCCAGGATTTGTCGTCGCTTACATGGATTCCGCAGTCCCCTAACATTCCACGTCAAGAGATGAACCTTTAGATTGTAGTCAGAGCCTGCCATAAGTGTAATGTTTGTGCAAAACATGAAGCAATGTGTGGTCTACCTCTAAGATATAATGTAATACATGCAGCATCATATCTGTGTGTCCCAACTTGTCGCAATTGGTCGTCTGTGTGAAGAAACCCCCCATCCACCCCACCCACTGAAGCATCCCAAACATGCCAGTAAATACATGCCCTCCCCCACCCAATTTCCCAACAACACGAGAACAACATCTCGCAGTATAAACAGAAATAGAGGGGGGGATTGCCCGTGTGGGGGCATTCCTAGGCTTGCACGACTTACTCCCAACCCTCCGATTTACTGGGCAGTCAGATGGAGTCTTTTACCCAACGGGGGAAGGGGTGCCCGGTACAGTCTAATGAGGTCCCCTATAGGTACTTATCTGTAGACAGTTTCTCTGCCATGCGGGCTCATCAGGAGAAGCATCACCAGTTCTCAGGGAACCCACCACTTCTGTGGGTCAACGATTTAAAATGTGGTTTATGCACACTTGTAACTTCCACTGCTGCAGGTCACGTTTTGGCTCACTGTCCATTCCCAGCCGGAGATGATGATTTTGGTGGAGACTCTTGCGTGCTACTAGCGGTGTTAGAATGCCGGATACGTTTCAGAAAGTCATCCACTTGCTGTGGATTCATGAAGAAGTGTTGTTTGCCTTGGTGAGTTACCAGCAGCCGGGCCGGATATATTAGGATGTAGTCTATTTGCGCCAGACGCAGCTTCTGCTTTACTACATTAAATTTCCGTCGTGCTTCTTGTACTGGAGCTGTGAAGTCAGGGTAAAGAGAGAAGGCGTTGCCATCAATCGTGAGTTGTCTCTTGTCACGTGCTATTCTGAGAGCCGCATCGCGATCGCGATAATTAAGCAGCCTCGCGATTATCGAGCGGGGTGGCCCTCCGGGGGATGGTCTAGGACCAAGAGAGCGATGCGCCCGTTCGACAAAGAATTGTGGGGACAGTGAGTCCGCTCTGATGACTGCTCGCAGTAGCTTCTCAACGTACTCTTCCATTCGTCCCGTATTGGTGCTTTCTGGAATACCTATGACGCGTATGTTGTTGCGTCGACTACGCGCCTCAAGGTCTTCATTCTTGGCCGCAATCACTCGGAGTAGTTTGTCCATCTGTGTTACCTGCTTCTGTAGGCTAGTGGTGTTATCCTCTGCGTCAGAGATGCGTCGTTCGGTTTCTTTAATACGTTCGTCATGTTGGTCTATCTTATGCACAAGGGCATCCATTTGAGTGTTCATAGTGTCCATTTTGCTCTCTATATAGGCAAGACTCTGTCTCACAGCAATCAGAAGTTCCTTCATATCTTCTTCCTGCCCATGCACCATACTGGCCCCTCCATCTCTACCTGCGATTTCGGGGTCTTCTTGTTGCGATCGGGCGTTTTTACGTGCTTCAAAAGTTAGCCGTGTCTGCTTTATGTCAGCTTTCCCCATGATGCAGCGTAGATCACTCTCCTCGAAGACTCCGGCTGCTGTCCGGAAGACGATAGGCTTAGGTCCAAAGTGAGTAGTGTGAGGGGGGGCTCCACCCTCCACTAGTTATGTATAGCAGCTGTGGCCCTATGCCCCTTGCAGGGATTCAAAGCGGCTTCGCCAGTCAACGGAATAGACACAGGTGCAGGAAATGCGATGCACACAGAACACACCTCACTGGCGCCTCCCTCTCTCTGATTATTTATGCTGCGTGTACATACGCGATGCGGGTGGTGCGTCCATACAATTCAACCCGTTGCTCCTCGTCTGTGTTTTTTCCAGTGCACCCGACGCGATCTCCGCAGGGCGGTGCCGCAGCGGACTCCGCGCGCTGTAGAGGGACAGTCCTGGGCTAGGGTGGGTAAGTGAGACAATCCGATGGTGCGGGCATGCACACTCAGTGCCAAGCACAGTAGAGTTTATTTCATGCGCACAAAACAGTTCCGTAGCTGCTCATCGTCATGAGCCCCTTTGAGGACAGGGGGGACTAATACATCACGCCTCCCCGCCGGTAGTGTCTCTCTCTCTCTGCAAATTTGGAAAATGGCCCTCAGCCGCTTATGCCTCCACACTGTTCCGATTTCGCCCCAGTGCCTCAGTACACCGGGCACCGCTCCTCATGCCTGACGAGAATATTTGCTCCGCAATTCGCGGGGCAGCACACCGCCTCCGAAGTATTAGCAGGTCACGGTCTCCCGCTGAAATCGCCAGGCTTTCGACGGGTTTCTGTGAAGGCTCACACTCCGCTGCAGCGGCGCCCCAAGCGAGCGCTTGTACTAGCGTGTCTAGGTGCGCAGCTGCCCTTCTCCCAGCCGTATATTCCAGCAGGCACTCACTGCCAGGGAATCCTCAGTACCTCCGCTCCCCCGGCAAAGACGTAGGTGTCACCTGCAGTCCTTTAAGAGTCCGACGCGATGTCAGGGGATGTCACGTCTCCGAATGCCACAGCCCAACCTTGATCGCGGCCTGGTCACCTCGTGGGCACCCCGGTGTTGCGTGGTGTAGGACGCCCGCCGTCAGAACCAGGGCGCTGAGCTGGTAGCCAGGTAATAATTGGCCAGCAGGACGCTGGCGTTTCCCGTCAGCTCAGCGCTCCAAAAAGTTCACCACAGGGAAATTTCAGTACCAGCTATCTTCCGGCGCTTCTCCAGCGATCATTAGCGTACCTTGGGCAGGATAAGTGTCAGATAAATTACTCAGGCTGCAGGAGCCTCACAGACGTGCGACCATCTTGCCCGTGCGCCACCTAGCGCCCCCCAAGAAATGTATGATCATTTGCCCAATATAACATATGAAGAGAGCGATGGAATGAATGAATATGAAGTGTGTTTGAAGAAGATGGATTCACATTTTCTTCCTACCGTATCATCTATACCTGAACGTTTCCATTTGGGTAAGCTCATGCCAAATAAAGGGGAGTCAGTGGAAGACTACATTACTGTTTTAGGGAAGTTGGCCACTATGTGCACTTTTGGTCAATCTGTCGATGAGCTGTTGAGGGATCAATTTATGTTGGGGTGTTGTAATTATAAGGTACATGAAGAATTGTGGTCCAGGAATGATCCTTCTATTACTGAGATGATTAATTTGGCCAGGAGATCGGAGCACAATTTACCATGTGTGGAAGTTCTGAATAAAAATGTCCCTGAGAATGGTGCTGGTGCAATGGTTTATGTGTTGAATAAGGAGATAAGTGGCAAAAGCATGAAAGGACAAGGTGACAGAGTTGTGAAAAGTCAATATAAAGCCAAGCCGTTTGCAGGAAGATGTGTTAGATGTGATGCTACTGTGCACATGGCTAATGACAAGAGGTGTCCTGGATGGAAAATAACGTACAGGTTGTGTTTGCGTAAAGGACATATGAGCAACTGTTATAGGAATAAAGGTGATAAAAAGATTAATGAGGTTTTACAAGATTCAAGTTTCTAAGAAAGGGAGTGAAGGTCCCCAGGATTTTGTTTTGGTGGAATAAAAATGAGTTAAAATGATTTTTGATTCAGAGGCAAAATTGACTATTATTTCTAATTAAGTTTTTGTTAATGGCATAAAGAACAAGGCGCAATTGTGTAAGCCAGATGTTAAATCTACAGGGTATGGTGGTGAACCCATTGAACTGGTGGGCTATTTTCAAGGAAAGGTGGAATATCTGGGAAGATTGGCTGTTGGCAAAATGTATGTTGCAGCTAAGGGTGATGCAGTGATAAGTTGGTTTCATCAACGTGATTTGGGAGACATATTGGATACCAATTCTGATCCGCCTATTAGGTTGAGGGATGATGTCAAGGTTAAAGTGGTGGATCATTGTAAAGTGGTCAAGAGTCAGTGTAATACAATTTCTGAGGAATTTCCTGAAGTGTATTCTGATGCAATATGGTGTTTGAAAGGTTACGTTCACAAGATAAAAATAGTACAAGGTTCCACACCTGTGGTTAGCAAAGAAAGGAAAATGCCATTTGAGGTAAGGGAAGCTGTGGTTGGAGAGTTAAGGAGGCTAGAAGAAGCAGGTGTTATTGAAAAGGTTGAGGTTACAGAATGGCTAAGTCCGGTTGTGGCAAAGAAACAAAATGGTGATATTTGTTTGTGTGTGGACCTTAGGGGCATTAACAAAACTGTTGTGATGGATAGATTTCCCATTCCTGGGATTCATGAGTTAGTATGTATGCTGGTTTTCCACTTTGGATTTGGCCTCAGAGTACCTACAGATAAGATTGCATGATGATTCAATGGACCTCACTGCATTTGTCACATTCAATGGGACATACAGATTTAGGAGGATGCCGTTCGGTTTAGTGTCGGCAGCATCCGTTTTTCAAAGAGCTATGGAAAATATGTTAGGTGGTTTTCCTGGAGTGAAGGTATATCACGATAATATCCTAATTTTGGGTGAAACTCATGAAGAGCATGATGAGAGAGTTAGAGCTGTGTTGCAGGGCCTGTAAGAAAATAGATTAACTCTTAAGGTTGAGAAGTGTAAGTTTCATAGGAAGGAAATTGAGTTTTTGGGTCATATGTTGATGGAAAATGGGTTAAAACACAAACCAGAATTTGTAAGAGTGCTCACAGAAATGACTGTTCCACAAAGTAAGGAGGAGTTAGTGTCTTTTTTTAGGGCTTGTGGAATTTTATAGTAATTTTGTGGAGAGCTTTTCCCAAAAAACATTTAAGTTAAGTACTTTACTTTAAAAAAAATGTGGAATTTAAATGGTCTAGAGAGGTGTGATGATGTATTTATTCACTGTAAGGAGGAGTTGCAGAATGTTCAGAATGTGAAGAGTTATTGCCCGGATCAAGAGAACATAATCTGCACTGATGCAAGTGTAAAAGGGTTGGGGGCGACTTTTATTCAAAGGGGTGAAGAAGTCGAAAGTACTGTGACTTTCATTTCTCGCGCTTTAAGGCCTGCTTGGAGCAGGTAATCGGTGGTTGAGCATGAGGCTCTTGCCATTTGTTGGGCGGTAAAGAAGTTGAAGTTTCTTGTGGGGCAGGGAGTTTTTCTTTAGAACGGATCATAAACCATTGAAAGAGGTGTTTATGAAGAAGACTGTAGTTAATAGGTTGTAGTGTTACAGGTTCACATCCCTGGGAAAACCAATATGGTGACAAATTGTTTGTTCAGGATGGTGGGGACAGATGATATTAATAATGATGATGAATTCATGGAGGAGGAAAAGGTGTGTGTTTTGACTGATGGTGTGATTTGTGGAGAGGATTAGAGAATGGAAATTGAAAATGGCAAAGTTTTGCAAAATTAGAGAATAGCTGGGGTGACAAGAGATTATTGGAAAGTGAGGTAAAGGCATATTGGTTGGACTGTCAAGGAAGAGTTGTCCATTAGAGGAACCAGGTTGGTACCTCCTGTAGTGGTGAGGAGATTGGTTAAAATGGTGCATGAGGGTCATCTGGGTATTTCTAGATCTAAAGAGCATTTACGAGATGATTATTGGTGGCCTAGGATGGATAGAGAGATTGAGAGAGAGGTGAGGAAGTGCTTAGAGTGTTGCATGAGTGATCAGGTTTGTAAGTTTGTAAGACAAAGGAACAACCCATGAGGGTGAGGAGCGTACCCAATAAAGCATGAAATGAGGTAACATTGGATATTTTGGGATCTTTAAATGTTAATGAGCACAAGAAGTTCATAATTGTTTTGGCTGATCTTTATTCCAGATGGTTGGAACATATGATTGTCAATGAGGTCACATCACAGAAGGTGATTGATTTCTTATCACAGGTGTTTGCAAGGAAAGGTTTGCCTGAATCAGTGTTGACTGATAATGGTGTGCAGTTCATTTCAAGAAAGATGGAAGAATTTTTGCAAAAAAGAGGTACTGTGCACAACAAATCTGTTGTACCACCCAGAAACCAATGGTACTGTGGAAAGGATGATTCACACCATCATGGAGGCTATACAATTGGCAAGAAGTGAGGGAAAGGAATGGAAGTCTGAACTATGGAAATTTTTGTGAGTGCATAGGGTGACACCCCATGGTACCACAGGCAAGACGCCTTTTGAACTGCTGAAAGAAAAAAGAGCTAATTCTGTGTTATTCCCTGCATGGGTCAAGCATTGTACAGGAGTGAATATGTTTGTTGAAGATGATGGGTGGAAAGAAAGAGTGATGGGAAGGGTGATAGCTAGGAAAGTGTACACTGACAAACGGAGAGCAGGCAAAACTGTTAATGTGAAGGTGGGAGATGTAGTCAGGGTAAAAGCTCTTGTATTTTCTAAATACAGTAGTAACATGAAGATATTAAACAAATTTGACAATGCTGTAAAACTTGAAGATGGATTGATTTGTCAAAGTTACCAAGGACGACTTAGTTGATAAAGATATACAATTTAAACAAGGAGAGGTGCTGGACTGCAAGAATGGTGTAAGGAATACACGTCGGAGCAACAGGAAGAGTAAAACGAGATCTCCCAGGAGATCTGATGACTGCTACATGTACAGATAAATCCTTATATCTCCTGGAGATTCTATGACTTCTTCATGTATAGATATATTCTTTTAATTTCATAGCTTATGTATATTTTAGGCTTCATTCATTGTTCTTTTATTCAATGTTTGGAAAGGGAAGGAGATGTGTGGCATCCTAGCGTGATCGGGTAAGGTACTTGAATGTATGGTGGGGAGGGTTTTTCTTGTTTACTCTTGGTGTGTGGAATTTTGGGAGAACAGCTGAGACTTGGACTTTGGAAAAGATGGTGCCAGATCGGTGGATGGAGTCTGCATATAGGAATAAATCTAACTTTCACCCAATACCTTTGTATTGTGCCTTACTGGAACACCTCAATATTCCTCTTGGATACTTTCTTAGGGGGGCTGAGTGAAGTGACATATTTCATTATCCGAGAGGATGTTAAATATATTTGTTTTGTCATTTTCCCATTACCATAGCTTTCACTGGCATCGCCTTCTAATCATCAGTAACATCGGAAGGCAGCATACTGTTACGGCAATGCAGACAAATGGGTCCAATGAATTTAGCAAGCGAGAGCAGCTGCTCGTTGCTGCTTTTCATGTTCTGTTGCATTTAGTGCTTTTTTCTTGGCACAAAATGCATTCTCAGGTCCATTTTGAACATGAGGATGCATTTTGCACTTAGAAAATAGAGCTATATGCTGGGTTACACTCCACATTGAATTCCACATCATCCACATAATTTTGCTGTAATTTATGCAATTACGCTACAGGAAATTATGTAGGTCACGCCCCTAGTTGTTACACACTGCTTAGTGGATTCTGACTTCCGTGGACACCGTCCTGCTGTCTATACAGCCAACAGCTTTTCTGAGGTCTGATGAGCATCAGCATCAGGCGC
This sequence comes from Calotriton arnoldi, assembly GCA_963921515.1. Lineage (NCBI taxonomy): Eukaryota > Metazoa > Chordata > Amphibia > Caudata > Salamandridae > Calotriton > Calotriton arnoldi. The sequence goes on along the minus strand of CAWUFW010000581.1, from coordinate 3,512,294 downwards.
CTTAATCTGGTGTTCAGTTCATACTGCAATGCCAGTTATGCGTACCAAAAGTGGCCCACTAGGCACACTCATTTGAAACCCTGCTCCATGCTAGCAAGCTGGGCTTCTTACCAATTTAAAGTTTGAGAATAGGTTGAGATTGTTTCGGCCCCAATACCTCTAATCATTCACTTTACCAGATAAAAATAGGGTTTCTGAGTGGCAGCTATCCTGACAGAATCTTTAGAGAGAGGGAACAAGCTACTCATGATGTGATTAGTCTTTTGCCTCTATGCCCAGGTAGGATGACCGATTTGCATGTCAGGACCACTGTAGGCCTCTTGTAGTGTTCCATCTGGTTTCGTCCTGCCCAGACATAGTTCATCATCTTTCAGATCCTAGCACACCTGTTTATTCTCCACCTCCCTGACATAGTGGGTTAGACGGGCCGGTGGTGAGCCCGCTAGGTGGCAGTACAGGGATCCCACATTAGCCAGCACATGCCAGCCATCACCTTCAGTGCACCACAGGGTTTAGATTGGGCCTCCAGCTGGCACATGTGTTGGACTACTGGGCCTGTGTTTTAAGACAGGTCAGGTGGATAACCACCATCGCCACAGACCTCTGTTGAAGGCATCCCAACCTGGTGGCCCACCGATGTTGGGGCACAAAAAAAGAATCAAACTCCTATTCTATTATTCCTATCTGAAGTGGTCTGCTTTGAACACTCTAATTTATTTTCAAAGTAAACACTTTGGACCCCCAGGCAACTCAATAAAGAGCATCAAGGGGGTGCCAAGAGGCAAGGACTGGGACAGGCAGTAGCTCACCTGGTGACAGACCTCCTGCTCAATCTCAAGATCCAACTACAAGCTTTTTAACTCCAGCTACTTTAACCTATGCTATTGGAGCTGGAATTACCACGGCTGTTGCTCCAGACATGTCCTTCAATTGATCCTGAAAGATTTAAAGGGCGTGCATTCCAATTACAGGATATCAAAAAGTACTGTGTTATTATTATTTGTCACTACCTCCCTGATTCAAGAGTGGGTAATTTGTGTGCCTGCAGCCTTCCTTAGATGTGGTAGCCATTATTCAGCCTCCCTCTCTGGAATCGAACCCTGATTCCCCGTTACCCATGGTCACATGGTAGGCACAGAGAGTACATAGGAAAGTTGATAGGGCAGTTATACAAATGTATCTTTGCTTTCATGGGTACGTACGATAGCCCGAAGGTTATCTAGAGTCACCAAAGTGGCTGGGCGAGCCCAGATTGGTCTTGGTCAGAAAAATGCACACAACCTGGTAGATCAGTGCTTTTCCAGCATGTATTAGCTGTAGAATTACTACAATTACTACAGTTGTCCAAGGAACAGACGGAGCAATCAAAGGAAACATAATTGATTTAATGAGCAGTTTCACTGCGTCGACCGTGTGTACTTACACGTGCATGGCTTAAACTTTGAGACAAGCATATACTACTATCAGGATCAGCCAAGTAGCCGCACCTGCAGGACACAAGCTATGTGCCCATCCCAAACTGACCTTTGAACTTCTTTGGAGCCTTCTGCAGTAAGTCCCTGCTTGCCTGCAGTGGGATGGGTAGACAGGATGGTAGCATGGGCACAGCAAATACCTGCCTTCTCCGTAATGACACAAGGGAAAGGATGGCTAAGGTGCAGTTTGAGCGAGACACAGGGGTGCCGGCCTGGGTGGCAGGGACCCATACACAATGGTTGCCTCAAGCTGCTACGGAAATGCGCTGGCTAGAGAAGGCTGACACTATGGCGTACGGGGCAATCAAACAAAGGGGGCCCCTATTTAGGCAAATAAAGGTAAAGGGATCATAGGGGAAACATAGAGCACTCAAACAAGCAAAAATCCCCTACCTATTTCTTTAATAATATGCTAAACGTCATAGAATATAAAAGAAGAACAGTGCTGAAGGAAGAAAAGACAAACATATGACAAAATAAATTAATTTTTTCAGTAAAAGATCAAAACACCCGAATATGATACAAGAATATTTTTTTTGGGGTAATTGTAGAATAAATACATATACGTAGATCCACCACTCAAACAACAACTCACAGCCACATATAAACTACCATACTTCAATCATACTAACAACTAACCTGTATACACTAACTAAAGCAAAACACATAAACAGTAAATAATAAACTGTTCAATAAATAGCATGAATCTAATAAACAACATTCAGCTAATCATAAATGTATCACAAACGCCGACGCGCGTTTCGGTGTACAGCCCAAATATGGCGAAACACCTTCATCAGGGCGTAGATACCATGACAGAAGAGTGGTGGGGCCAGACCACAAGGAGGCATACGGGACTAGTGCCACCCAACCCCATCCACTCTGATTACTCCACTGGAGTGTGTGCAAGCTGCCAGACTGCTTGGCCTTCACTCTGCTTGATGATGAGGCCCTTGGGGAGGGCTTCTGTGAAAGGCAGACTCATGCGAGGTGGGAGCACTTTGCTTGAAACAACAGCTGAGGCAGACCAAGCAGTCTATCTTAAACTCACTAAGAATGCCTAATTAATCAGAGTACAGGGCTGGCTGGAATCTCCCTGAGCAGTCTGCCTTTCATGGGGATGTCAGCTTCACACCTCTGCCTGCTCTCTGGGAGGCAAACTCAGAGGGAAGGCCAGGATTGGAAGCCAGCCACGGACCCAGTCCCTAAGTGCCTGGGACAGGCCGGCCCAAGCCCTTGCAGCACCCGGGGACAATGATTGGGCTATCTTATCCCTAATAATCCAGAGGAAGGCATTGGAGAAAATGCATTCAACCTCCTGGAGACCTGTACGGGCTCACAGAGTAAAATTAGCCATTATATGGACTTTGAGGGAAGCCTGGCAATCTGGGGGTAGCCCCAGGTCACGGTGTCCTCAGTCTTGACCTGCCAGAGCACTGCCCATTCTTGAAATCCATGTACATCGAGTGATAGAAGAGGACATACGAGAAACTGTGTCTGGCCTCCTGGAATCCTGGCTGGGTTTGAAGCTTCAAATGAGTTGATTGGGACTACCACGGATTCACAGAAATCTGAATAATGAGTTACTTGAAGGAAATTACGTGTTGTGTTTATTTATTTCAATTAAAAAACATTACCATTGATATTGGCATGGCACATTTTGCACCACCCATGTAGGCGAGGTAAAATACTAATTAAAATTTTGCACAGTCCATATTTCTTGTAGGAGAATCTGGGTGTATTAAAACCTAAAAATCTAAAAATGCAACAGGGTCAGGCTATGTGTGTGTTTATCTTTTTAATCACAGACCACAGTGTGCACTCACATAGTAAAGTCATCTAGCAGTATTCAGATGATACTGTCAATTTTTACTTGCATTTTGCATCTTTGAAGAAGTTATGCAACATAACAAAACAAAAAGTCACTCAAGCTTGACAATTTATAGTTAGCTATGCAAACCGTATTTCATGCCCTTGACTTGCACTACTCATGAACTCACATATGACATCACTGAGAACATCTCAAATGATTTTATTGCCCTGATAATATTTCAATTAACATTACTGAAGACAACACTGATGAGATCACATATGACATTGCCAAGGACTTCAGTGATGACATCACTATTGTGGGCAATTGTGACTTAAAAGATTGTACCAATATGACATTGCAATATAAAAATAATTCAGAGCAAAGTTTGAGAGCTTTTATCCTCTCACACCACAAATCAGTACAACCATAAGTGTAAATTATGTTGATAACATACACACAATATGATCTGCATTGATGGAGTACTTTGGGTCTGGTTTTGGCCACACCCAGCTTTCCAACTGCTTAAGTAGATTAGCCAGTTTGAAGCCTTTGAAAATATATTGCACTAATTCAAAGATTCTAAACATGATGTAACCATAACGTTAGGCCACAGTAGTGTTATCATCAGTATGTTGGCTCCAGGGCACATTAGCATTAACATTGTACCTCCCACAGCTGGGATTCTATCATCTGTATGCTGGCTCCATGGTACACGAACTGTAAACAATAGTAGGTCCCAGCGGTGCTAGGAAACACTGCCCATGATTTAACAGATGAAACATATAAGACACATTTAAAAGAGTAGACTGTATATACTAAGCATACCACCATTACCTGTTGGAAAAACACTGAAACTGTGACTTTACTTGCAATGTAATACATATGAACTTCAAACATAAGAAATTCATTGTAACCATCTCTGTGCATCTTGTGCACACACAAAACATTTGAATATTCAATGTGCATGTTACATCCTTCAATTCCCACTCTAATGTCTCCCCCCTTCCACATGTATGAAGTGTCCATAGCTTTGGAGGAAGTTGGCCACTTCTTCTGTGCTGCCATATTCCAGTCCCACATGCGGAGGGATCCATAATGGCTGCTGATAATGAGCAGCCCAAAACCACCAAGGGAATCTCAGCCGGCAGACAGCTCCATGATGATGGCGTTGACGGAGAGGATGAACTATCCCAGAGAGCTTTTATCCTCTCACACCACAAATCAGTACAACCATAAGTGTAAATTATGTTGATAACATACACACAATATGATCTGCATTGATGGAGTACTTTGGGTCTGGTTTTGGCCACACCCAGCTTTCCAACTGCTTAAGTAGATTAGCCAGTTTGAAGCCTTTGAAAATATATTGCACTAATTCAAAGATTCTAAACATGATGTAACCATAACGTTAGGCCACAGTAGTGTTATCATCAGTATGTTGGCTCCAGGGCACATTAGCATTAACATTGTACCTCCCACAGCTGGGATTCTATCATCTGTATGCTGGCTCCATGGTACACGAACTGTAAACAATAGTAGGTCCCAGCGGTGCTAGGAAACACTGCCCATGATTTAACAGATGAAACATATAAGACACATTTAAAAGAGTAGACTGTATATACTAAGCATACCACCATTACCTGTGGGAAAAACACTGAAACTGTGACTTTACTTGCAATGTAATACATATGAACTTCAAACATAAGAAATTCATTGTAACCATCTCTGTGCATCTTGTGCACACACAAAACATTTGAATATTCAATGTGCATGTTACATCCTTCAATTCCCACTCTAATGTCTCCCCGCTTCCACATGTATGAAGTGTCCATAGCTTTGGAGGAAGTTGGCCACTTCTTCTGTGCTGCCATATTCCAGTCCCACATGCGGAGGGATCCATAATGGCTGCTGATAATGAGCAGCCCAAAACCACCAAGGGAATCTCAGCCGGCAGACAGCTCCATGATGATGGCGTTGACGGAGAGGATGAACTATCCCAGATACTGGGGCTAGATTAGGCCTTACCATATAGAAGGAAATGTGGATGGGACTTCCCAAATCTATATATAATTGTGAGATGATGATGGTCGTGAAGGATGTGGTGGATCACTTTTGAACAACAAACAAAAAACCTGCTGAAGCATACAAACACTTTAGAAGGATTCGACTGAATACTGTAACTTTACAGAGTCATGAATCAGAGTGTCTTTTTATGAGGGCCCCAGGTTTAATGTGTGATACACAGTAACCGCATTAGGGCAGGGTTATACTATTTGAGTAGGTAGTCCTACAGACTGCACACTCATAAAAGGTAATTTACACCCTGGTAGCAGTGCATGAGCTACGTGGTCTGCAGAGGCCCTGATTTCTGGCTTCCAGGTGAAGGACAACATGCCACATATATAGATCCCCGTCTGGTTGGCGAGGATTTCTGTGTCTCTAACACATCACTGCATGCGAAGGCCATTGTTTATTTTCCTTGCCTGGTTCAGCCATGGCTTTCATGGCAGACTTGAGCATGGAAGCTTAGTAATTACTCTTGGTAATTACTCCTTGGACCCGAATAGTGTGCCCAGTAAGTGTACCAACTGCAACTGTTTATTCCACCAAGCTGCCGACAGAGCTATTGGTGAGATCCATGCCAAAGGGAACGAACAAGCTCAGGTAGCTCCCAAACAGTTTTCACTGAACTGTAGGCCGCTTCCCAAGCACAGTCTTGAATTGTATACTTTGTTCGAAGACAAAAGTCCCAAAGCTTTATTTTTGACAGAGACATGGCTAAACGAGGATAGCTGACCGGACATTGTGGAAACACTCCCTTTAGGTTAAGCAATTGCAAGAAATGACCAGGTAGGTAGGAAAGGAGGCGGTGTAGCCATTATTTTTTAAAGAGAACCTTGAATGCAAATCGTTCCCCCTTGATATCGCTGGTTGTAATAGCTTGCTGTTCTCAGTCGAACTCTCACACACATTCACTTTCTCCGGCTTGCTCCTATATCATCCACCGGGCCTACCTCAGGGTGTGTACATGTTCTGGCAGAAATCGTGCAATTGTGGCACTACATTGCCTTCAGTCAGCAAAATGTACAATATTGGGGGATTTGAGCATCATATGGATGACACCTCCTGCACACAGGTCATTAATCTTGGTCAAGATCTTTTAGCTATACCGCTTGCGCAATTGGTCACGCTTCCTACCCATTCCAAAGGCCATACTTTCGATCCAATTTTTAATAATATTATGAATGTGATTGTGAATGCCCCTCTGCAAATTCTGTGGTCAGATCATTTATTGGTTCCCTTTCTGTTTCCCAAAACGGAAGTGTCCAAAACCACCAGAACTCAAGCAAAACCCACTAGACAATGGTCTAATCTTGACAGCATGAGCTGGGAAGCAGCTCTAGATAATTCTGCCCCTGGTTAGATGATAGTTTCTCTATCTCCTATTTGCTCTTCAAGGAATAGATTAACTCAACTTTAAAGACGTTAATCCCTAGGAACACCAGTAAACCTTCCAATGCCAAAACTAGTGCTAAATGTTTCTCGCCTGAGATTGGGGAGCTGAAGAGAGATAGCAAGAGGCTTGAAAGAATATGGAGATGTCAGTACAATGAGAATAGCAAGGAAACCTATAAAATGGGCTCTAAAGAAGTACCACTACGCGATCCGCAAAGCCAGGTTAAAAGACTTCACTGACAGGAGCACTCAGTCCATGCATCCCTCTAAAGAAATATATAACATTGTCAATTCTTTGTTAAAAACTAACGTTGTCGGGTCTGGTCCCCCCTTCACGAAGGAATGGTGTGAGCAGCTGGCCAATCATTTTTTGGGAAAGATCAGGCTTATTTATGACTCTTTGTCAAGAGCTTCAAACCCCCTCATTAAAGCCCACAACAAGGGTACAGATATAAAGCCAGCAGTGGAACTTTCAACATTTCCTAAGCTGAGCAAGGAAGACATTTTAATGGCAGCAAGTACAGTTAAGTCAGGTCTGCCTTTGGACCTGGCTCCCTTACATATCTTCTTGCAGGCAAGAGAAGCAGTTACATCTGCTCTAATGGTCCTCTACAATCTCTCCATAGAGAGTGGATGTGTTCCTGATGCATAAATCCTCGTCGCCAGTTGTAGAGTCCTACCCAGCCCGGGTACATGCAAATGATCACACCACACACAGAGCTTGGTATCACACGACTTGATTCCTCAGCGTGTAACCATTCCCTGAAAATTCTACATCATGAATTCCATCACCCACATCCATGCACTCAAGTCACTGTTCTACAGAGTCCGTCAGGAACCAAAAGGGTCCCGTCATCACTAACTCACAAGACACTACAGTTCACACTCAGATGAACTTTAAATTACCCAAAAAGTGAACTACAATGACAGATCAGACTGATGACACTTGATGGAGGCACAGTCTCATTTCTAACCCATTTGAGTTAGTTTGGCCCAAGAATTAAACAACTGAGCAGTAGAGAGCAACCTTTAAGCCCCTTGAAGGCATTCTTGAGGCTTTGAAGTGACACACATTGCTGCAATTAAAATCAGTTCTCAGTTTACCTCAATAACAGATTACAACAGGTCACCAAGAACAAGAAAATATCCTGGTTTATGATATAGCTGAGCTTTTTTGCACTACTGTTGGGATTGGGTTCCGCCCATTCAGTACGCCTGAATTTTTTGCTTTTTGGATCACTCGGTTATGAACTTTTTACTGTGGGTGAGTCTGACTACATGTGCCTCACCCACAGTAATCACATGGCAAATAGACTGCGCGTATTTACCGCCAGGGTCTGCCTTTTAAGATAAGGCTGCTGTGACGCATCTCGAATAAGGGGCACTTGGATGGCTACACGTGAACACCTGTGCACATAAGTGTGCACAAATGTGAGGGCTGCGCATGGGAGCCTAATGTTGTGCGCTGCCTAGTAACTGTGCCCAGGTAGCCTGGCGCAGAGGGGACTCTGTAGGATTAGATATTGACCTGGGGTAGGCCTTATAATGTTAGTGTTAGGGAAAGTCAGTGTGATTTACTGTTCTTCCTGTAGTGACACTTTATTATACACATATGGGGAAAATTGTCTTAGAATGCAGTTTTGCTTCTCTTTGGCCTACAAAGTCCAGTGACATATCAAACTGGGGTGTAACGTGTGTGGGAAAATCAAATCTGTAAGTTCCAAAAAGATATCAGAACCACTTGTGGTTAATCCAGATTTGTCATATTTATCTGGCTCACACAAACGGAGCAAGTAACAGTGTTTCACTCAGCTCCTGAGGAGGAAAGGGGTGGGGATGAAGGATATGCATCACTCAATCAGCTGTCACACTGTGCCAAAGATGGGCCAGCCTAAGCCAATTAAACAAAGGAGGCAGCCCAGACCTCTGGAGCCAATGCAGTGATGTAAAGCCCATACGGCCCTGACTCCATCTTAGATAATGGAGGTTGCCATATTAATCAATGGAAGTTACCATATTTCCCAATTTATGCAGAATCATTGTCATGTCTGCCATTTGACGCAGATGCTGTCTGACCTTATCTTTCTAAGAACTATGAAAGTGTCAAATCATTTGACTAATGACATAGATGTAACACCTAATGTGACATTCATCTGGGTCAAATATCTTCTCTTTACCATGTCAAGGTTAAATAAGAACAAAATACAGACATATAGTCAAAGTAGTGTAGTCTGAATCGACATTCTTTTACCTAATATGTTCATTAAGAAATGTCTGGGACGCACACCTTAAAGCACAAAATCTATGTCAGACATTCCTAAACTTATGTCAGAGATTCAAATTTCTGAGAAGGTTTTGTATATAAGGACTACCACTTGACCACTTATCATGAGAGGTCCTTCGCCTAGATTATTGCACGAGATTCTGCCAGAGATGATCTCACCGACTGCCAGCATACTTCGCAGATGCTACATCTCGCCTGAAGCCGATAAAACTGAGTCCCGGAGGAAGATGGCAGTGTGTGTTTGCCCTTTGCAGGGAACACTGTCTTCACTCCTCCACCGATTAAGACAGCCTTTGCTGTCAACAAGATATGTAATGCATCTCTTCTCCCTAAGAAATGCTAGACTGCCAGTTGTCTGCCTTCCATGCTTAGTGAAGAGCATAGAAGTAGACATTAGGGTGTTAGGTACTAGGTGACATTTTAACCATGTTAGAAATGTTCATTCTATTCTCGTTATTTATAACATGCCTCATTGCTGTTTTTATGATATTTTGTGTAGTTGTTTTAGATGTTCTGTTCCTGTAGTAATAAATATGTTTTACTTAAAAGTGTTTATTCTTCTTAGTACAGTGTGTGTGATATTGTGAATAATGAAATAGGATTTGTTTGTGTTAACAGGGTGCCCCCTTTATGGGATTTCTAGTAACCCAAAAGCAATACCTCTATTTCAATTACACATTGAGTAGTGTTTTGTAGGGCTACAATAACCTGTCTTTCACATTCATCGTTGGTGCATTGAACCAAGATCACTCATGTCACCCGTGGATGGGAAAGCACACCTTGTAGAACTATGCCAAAGTTGTGGTTTACGCAATAACAGGAGGGGCCTCCCTTTTGAAGATTTGGTGAGAAAGGTCCTAGCAGTGAAGTCAGCTAGGGGTAAAATTTAGGCCACCAGAAGAGATGTGATTAGTGACTACTGGATGACGCCATCTTGAACTGTCCCAGCATGCTGTGCAAGAGGGTTGGGACAGGGGTGGAGAGGAGACGTAGCACCCTAGGATTGGCCAGGGGTGCCTGGCTTTTAGAACCTTCCACTCATCTTTAAAAACTCTTGTACAAGGGGAAGACTCTATCGGTTTGTGTTTTTGTGCTTTGGCTGCTGGACCCTGGGACTGAGACAACCATGAACAACTGGAAGGAGAAACCCCCTGATGCCCAAAAAAGGACTAAGGACTGTGCCCCAGTTGACCCCAGGACCAGTGGGTCTCCCCAAGGGCCATTGAGGCTGGCCTCCTTAGACCCTCTGAGGACCAGCTGGGGGAAAGCCCTGGACTTCTGCGCCCAGAGCCAAAATCCTGGAGGAAGGCTGGAGCAGGGAGTCAAGAGAACCAGCTCTCTGTATATTACACTGTTTTGTAGGCAAAGAGGTCTGCTGAAACTGTTCCTGGTAGCTAGCACTCACCACCATGAGTAAAATGAGCCCAAGATCGCCCAGATCAGCCTAATGGGGCCTGAGTTAAGGCGTTGTGAAGATTGGCTATCTTGACCTCATTCTGACAATAGAGCATGTGGAGCTTCACTTCGCCTCCTAAAATTACCCCCAGGGTGGGCCAGGGCCTTGGGGTCGGTGCAGGATGCTCTTTATAATTTTTCCAGGGAAGGGTCATGCGTGGGCCCGCTCACCAGATTCTCCACTGGCCCGAGGACCCCATCTCCTGGGCCGTATGTGAAGAGAAGGGGTCTGGGATCCCATCCCGACTCCCGAAGATGAGGAGAAAGGGGGAGTGCCACTGCATCCCCCCCCCAGTAATGGTGGGCCTGCCCCATTTTTGTGCCCATGTCTGGGGGGAGCGTCCGGCACCACAAGTAAAGAGATACCTGCCAGCTCAGCAGAAGCTGACGGCTCCTGTGGTCGCACGCAGAAGTGTGGGCCAAGTGAGAGCCGGCTGGGTAGCCAGGGGTGGGCTCCCTCGGCTGCCCCCAATGTTTTGGGGGCACTATGAAACAAGAGCCGCCTTTAAACCTTAGGGAACCTGGGTTACTGACACTTACTTAATCATGATGATTCTTATTGGTATCATTCAATTCATTCATCATTTATCATTCAATCTTGACTGTATGCAATTAAAGCGCAACATATAAATAATTATCCAGACCACCATACATTGTCATTAGCTTATATTTAAGACATCAACTGATTATATCACATTAAAAATCTCTTTACATCAAACAGTGAAGTTTGTCCTGGTGACAAAGAAAACCACAAACCAGTGTGTTGCAAATCAAGTGAAAGTGAAATGTGATCACAGGTCTCTCTGTGTGTTTTATAAAAACAAACAGCAAGGTTGATAATAAACTACTTGGCCAATATCCAATTTTCTGTTTGTTTGTTCTATATGTTGACGACGTTTCGACCTTCAACGTGGTACAGGGGTGTCATCAGGACACAGTGAGTAAATATCATTCAATTACCGGGTTTCTAATCATATCTATTCACCTGTGTGGACCGTAGTGAACTTTACTTCTTAGCCAATGTAAGTATAACGTATGAGTGTTACCTACCAGATTCAATTACCTTTAAGACCATCTTATTAATCACTATTATACTTCCCATCCCAGACATCTTCTTGTCCTGATGCATACAGACACCTTATGTTCATTTTAAAATGTTTTATTGATATAATAATGTTGACAGTGATTACTGATCAAGTGAACATGCTTTATTAACATTAACAAGTGAATTTACACATGATATTATTGATGATTGCATTCACATACAAAATAGTGTCTTTAACATGTGGTTTATTGATCTTGAACCTTTGATCAAGCCAATAGACTTACCATATATGTTTGTTTGACCCCTTAGGGCACCAGAGGTGATTATGCAATGTCACCTATGGTATTTTCCATCTGCCTAATGTGTAGTATTTAGTAGTGTGTGTAATAAATCTACTTTTCCTTTTTCTAAAGAAAAAGCACTGACGGGACACTCATTTATTGAGTGTTATTATTGCGTACTAGTGAATGGTGATTACTAGCCCACACCACCTCCCTTGAGTAGGCCCTAGACGGCTATGTTTTGCTACCCTGAGAGAGTCAAGCGCTACAATGGGGTGCTTGGATTCCAGTAAAGGGAAATTGTGAACGTGTTACTTGTGCAGGCCACACAACTAATAACCCAATTTCCTACAAATCTTAATACACTAGTGGTTTATAACATAAGGAATTACTTTGGTAAGTAAGCTTTTATCCCTTTTAATTACTCTCTTCATGAAGGTTGAGTGCATGGATAGGAGAACCATACTCCATTTATATGAGTGAGTGAGTGAGTGAGTGAGTGAGTGAGTGAGTGAGTGAGTGAGTGATTCAGGCCATTAGGGCTGAGCTAGGTATAACATAATGGAGCATACAGGCTCAAATGGCACTGATAAGATTTTGGAAACGCCAGGATCCAGGAGCTGTACAAAATGTCTCCCAATGGTGTAGAAATGAAATCCAGCTTAGTAGCTTAAAATGGGCCAGGGAGACAAGAAAGAAATTGCCCATGGTGTGCGAGAATCTGAATGTGAGAATTTGCCCACACTCACTCCAGGTAGAAACTACCAAGAGTATACTGAGATCCCAAGGGCAGGAAGCGGCTAGGAGGGTAGATGTCGAGTACCTGAGCAAGAAAAAATCGGTACATTTCATGAGTATGACCTGGCAGAACGAAGCCTGGTACCCGTACCTCGATACGTTACCTAATTATTGGCTCAGGTGCGAAATTTTAAGATTAAGAATTGGCATCAACCCTTGGATAATAAATGACTAAATAAGAGCAGTAATGATGCAGTCCGATGGCAATTGTAAATGTATGCTAGGAACAAAATGTGATATTCCGCATATGTTAGTTGATTGTATGACAGTTCTAGCACTGCGGATGTTCTTAAAGTATGGTATTGAATCACGGGCCCACGCTATAGAGCTTCTTACCCATATGCCCAAACTTGATATTGCTATTGCAATTGGTAGATATATGAAGGCTATAAAAAGCTTTTTTATGGAAAATGATCTCGAGAACAAAGATATTAATTGAACTAGGCTTATAGTGAATTTAAAGTATGAAATCTACCCTTTTGGACTTATTTATTAATATACATTTTTAAACTATTTTTAATTTTTATTCTATTTTTAGTAGGGATGTGCTGGTAATGTTTACATCATGAAATAATGCTATTATGATATTTATTGTATGGGCATTTGTGACGTCTTTATTTCATTGTATATAGGGTATCTCTCCAATGGAATTAATGATGGAATTGTGATGATTGTAGGTTATTTATGAAAGATGTTTTTACATTGTTTTTATGCTGTTTAAAGACCTATGGTCTAAATAAACGTTGCCTTTTGACTTGACTTGACTTGAGTGAGTGAGATCATATCTTTAGTGGACACCTTTGATTTCACAGTCTTTTGGAGCCTGTCACTGGCAACCAATATAAAGAATTGCATTATCAGAAAAGTTAGGGTCATCAAGAATTTCAGCTGGTCAAATTCTCGCTTCATGGTCAGAAGTAGGGTGTCCCATATTTCAGGATGTCAGGAAAAGAATGATGTATCCCCTATCCTATGCTTTCCCTTCTTGTATCTGTGCACATACAATGAGATTATCCATAGAGAATGAAAGTGCTCTCTAGAGACGTAAGCTAAAAAACACGTGGATAAGTTCAGAGGCAATTACTCCAAACCTTTAGTGCTCTCTTCCTTGAGATTCACAGACTGCAAAAGTGGTATCAGAGCACACTACTAAAAAGATCCAGACTGTGTTGTTTGAAGTGTGTGCTCGAGCCATTTTAAAGCTCTGATTACTAGCTGAGTTTAAATTGTAATCCCTGATCAGAATTCCAAGCTGCGTGATAATGCACCCCTGCTGTTTTCCGCTGACAGATTACTACACCCTTGGTGAAATATATTGGGGAAAATGGCCTAGAAAAACGACAAGCAGAATTCAGTGATTTGAACAGTGATTCTGCATGTTATGCCTCATTTCCAAGTGAAAAACTTGTCATAGGATGCATTTACATCACCCAGTAAATACTTCACCCTCTGGTAATGGCATTTACCACGTAAAGTAGATACTTTCCCCCATGTAGTCCACTTGCAATGGAGGCTTAAATTAGTACTAGGCCTGGGCACTGTGTTTCAATTCGCCTCTCATCCCCTCCTTTCTCCTATTTCATATTTATTTGCAACACTGATGAACACATTGGAGAAGTGTTCATTTCACAAGTACCTGACTTACGCTGATGAAAAACTCTAATGTGTAGTTTATGCAGCATATGCATAAGAGATCTATGTATATCATCGTTTGAAAGCATCGCCAATGCATATGAAATGGTTAGATGAGCAATAGTTCAAGAAAGCTCAGTAAGACATCTGATAGGACCCTTTTTAAGGACATAGAAATGGTTGATTTGCTTCCGCTTGGAATAGCCTCTAATCCTGTGAGTTCCACAATTCTGCGATTGCACAAGCACACCTGTTAATTTTAATGAACGTTTCCATATTTCGTTTCTATTCTGGCGAGATAAATGTTTTGTCAACTATCTAAATACAAAACAACCTAAAAGTAAAAATAATGAACATTAAACATTAATCTTCATGCATACATGAAAGTGCTTTAGCTTAAATCAAGAAGCAACAAAGAAATTGTTAGCAAAAACTGAACAGCGACTTTACCCAGAGAATCTAGGAAAACAAATCTTAGGTGTTCTTTAAGAACACGACGGCCAGAGTTCCATTCCGGGTTTCCAAGGCAACACAACGGAAATGTAGCACCTCTAATTGAGAGGGGTCGAGGATTTGTTTGTAAAATTATTTCCCTTGACAGTCTGCACCTGTGCTTGATAATAGGAAAACATTGATTTTCTTTTATTTTTTAATGACTTTCTGGACACATCTGTAGTCGGTGATGTCCCCTTGCAGTAGTCTAAGTGCTAGACTGCGACAGAGTTGTCAACGTGAAAAGTGGCATATGAAAAGGAAGTTAAAAGGGCTACCGAGAAAACGGACAGTCGATGCAGACCTTTTTAGCCAGTAGTCATGTATAAGTTCAAAAACATTCTGGAGAGGCGGGTTTCATAAAAAGAAAAGTTGTCTGTTTAAGTAATTTCATTTATGTACTCATTTTGCTATCCATTGTATGGTGAAAAGAACAACGTCACTGTTTCCCATAGTTACATGATTAAGATATGTCTATGTAATGGGAATGGTTTGATCCAGTGATATTTTATCTAATTACATTAATGCTACAGTATTATTTTGCCACGTTTCATTAGAACAACCTGTGACTAGAACATGGATCCTGTGGTTACTTTTAAGGCATTTTAATTACATTTCAGTAAATGTTCCTAGTACAGTTATTTAGAAATATGTTTTCAATACGGTGAAGTTTACATGCATTGTTTCAATGCAGCAACACCACAATAATTCATCTCATGCAATAGGTTCGATGACTTAATAATTTAATACGGTCCTTTTTATCATTAATTAGCACAAGTTAAGCCATTCAACACAAAAGTTCTACAATCAGTAGAAAACGTGTAAAGCTATTTATGGCCCACATACATAGGTGAATGCATTGCTGACGGGCGCTGTACCACTGCCTACTACTTTGTAAGAAGAAAACACATAAAAATCATATAATGTGGTAATTATATTTATAGAACTACCCGTTAGATTCAGGAAATACTCACTGCATTAACCTGATCAACTCCCTTACAGAGAAGTGAAAGTCCCCTGAGCACACCAAATTCACAGATATCACAATATATCATATGGCATTGTGCAGACACGCTGCTTATTAACTCTTTTAATGATAAAGTGTTTGTGCATGGAAGTTTACGCACCGTGAGGGGAGGAGAGATGGAATATTTACTTACAACAGGTTCAAGAATTTCATGAGGAATGTCTCAATTCTTATCCTTAATAGTGCTTGCATGATTAACTGGGTGCTAGTTACATGGGTGAAAGTCACTTCAAATGTATGAGAGCGCCATTAAGTGCACCGAACAGAGGTTTTCGCATGGTGTACTTTTCGGAACTTTATGAAGTATAACATCACCATTCATTAGAAAGGATGGCCAGATTGAAAAGAAAAGTCATAAGTGGTTTGATGAAGAGTGCCCTGAAGTTAAAAAAACAATGACTAACTAGGCGACCAAGATAAAAAATTATCTGTGAATATGCCGAGCAATGGTAAACCAGACAATACACTTCCGACGTTGGGGAAGAAATATAAAAAATATGCTGCAATTAGTAAAACACTTGGGCTTGGGCAAAATCAAATGAACGGGTAAAGGTGCCTTCAAGGGATTTATTTACATTACTCAGTTATATTGCTTTTAGTGTACTATTGGATGCAAGAATTTATAATTCACTTGCCAATTAATTTCTTTTCAGAACCTTTTATAAAATAAAAACATACTTCCATAATTTTCAGTTCCTTATACAGAATTAGAACCCATGGCCAAATCACAACAAGAAATATATATACAAAAACACGGGTGCAGATGGATGCAGATCCGACGGATGATTGTCATTTCTTTTCGTGAAGGATGAAATATCAGATTGAATATATATAACTGAGAATCCTCTGTGGGGAGCAAACTGTGAGGCTCCATTTGAGACGGTATCAGGATTCGGACGTCTTTTTTCTGTGGCGACCATGCATATAAAATATAGCAGAGTTACTGAACAGTGATTACTTTCGCCCATAAACGGAAGTCGACAACATAAATTGTGTTGGTCTTCTGGATTTATTGAAGTACATTTCAGGGGTCAACTGTTTTATACACTATAGTCCTGAAGATGGTCTCGTCAACGAATGCTTAGAGACCGAAACGTCGACTTTTACTCTTTTTTCTGGATAACAATCTATGGGAGAGAAAAAGTGTATACAATTGTGACATTGAAGGATCCAATAATTGTATTTGTTCTCCTCTTGTTACATTGTGTGTTTAATTTTGAAGTACCCTATATCAACTTTAAAAGATAAAATCTTTCTTTTTTATATACACCCGTGTTTTTGTATATATATTTCTTGTTGTGATTTGGTCATGGGTTCTAATTCTGTATAAGGAACTGAAAATTATGGAAGTATGTTTTTATTTTATAAAGGTTCTGAAAAGAAATTAATTGGCAAGTGAATTATAAATTCTTGCATCCAATAGTACACTAAAAGCAATATAACTGAGTAATGTAAATAAATCCCTTGAAGGCACCTTTACCCGTGCAATTAGTAAAAAGGCAGCTATAGATAGTAATTTGCATGCTTCAAACACAATAGCTCGGAATAAAACCAATCACACTATTTTTGGCTGGTAGGCATATTGGAATCTATTTGGAGGCAAACTCTAGTAAAGCCCTTGACATTCATGTGTGTGTTGGTATGTATGTATGTATGCATGTAGATATATGGTTTTGTACGAGAGAAATCTGAGCCTAACTATAACGTCCCTGTAACCTTTATTTTTTTCAGATAACATATATATATATGTATATATGCATATATATGTTACCAAGGTGCCCTTGATCTTAAGGACGCACTCCACCGGAGATGATTTCAACCGAAACTTTATTTACAAAATCGGCACTCCTATTCCAATTCTTTAACCCTGACGCGTTTCGGAGCTGCTGCTCCTTATTCATAGGGGAAACTGACAGTCCACGGATTTGCACTCCAACACGCTTCTCATCTCTTATGCGTGCTGCTAATTAGTTGCCCTCCGGTGGGCCTCACAGGTGAGTAGATCATTGTATGCATGCTGGGAGTTGAAGTGCTTTTAAATCTTCCCCCTCAGTGGGGTCCGCATTCTGACAGTACTTTACTTTAATTATTCAAAAGCCCTCCAGTGGGCCTCAGAACAAAAGGCCGGTTTTAATTATTCCATCCTCCGTGCTGCTGTGAGGCTCAAGAAAGTTCCAAACCCCGCAGACCCTTGTTACCTTGCGGGCGGTGCAATATTCCACAGCCGGACTCGCCGTGTCAAATTATGTTACCAAGGTGCCCTTGATCTTAAGGACGCACTCCACCAGAGATGATTTCAACCGAAACTTTATTTACAAAATCGGCACTCCTATTCCAATTCTTTAACCCTGACGTGTTTCGGAGCTGCTGCTCCTTATTCATAGGGAAAGCTGACAGTCCACGGATTTGCA
Organism: Calotriton arnoldi; assembly: GCA_963921515.1. Classification (NCBI taxonomy): domain Eukaryota; kingdom Metazoa; phylum Chordata; class Amphibia; order Caudata; family Salamandridae; genus Calotriton; species Calotriton arnoldi. Next base: position 3,494,125 of record CAWUFW010000581.1, on the reverse strand, counting down.
CTCCAACACGCTTCTCATCTCTTATGCATGCTGCTAATCAGTTGCCCTCCGGTGGGCCTCACAGGAGAGTAGATCATTGTATGCATGCTGGGAGTTGAGTGATTTTAAATCTTCCCCCTCAGTGGGGTCCGCATTCTGACAGTACTTTACGTTAATTATTCAAAAGCCCTCCAGTGGGCCTCAGAACAAAAGGCCAGTTTTAATTATTCCATCCTCCGTGCTGCTGTGAGGCTCGAGAAAGTTCCAAACCCCGCAGACCCTTGTTACCTTGCGGGCGGTGCAATCCTCCACGGCCGGACTCGCCGTGTCAAATTATGTTACCAAGGTGCCCTTGATCTTAAGGACGCACTCCACCGAAGATGATTTCAACCGAAACTTTATTTACAAAATCAGCACTCCTATTCCAATTCTTTAACCCTGACGCGTTTCGGAGCTGCTGCTCCTTATTCATAGGGAAAGTGGACAGTCCACTGATTTGCACTCCAACACGCTTCTCATCTCATATGCATGCTGCTAATTAGTTGCCCTCCGGTGGGCCTCACAGGTGAGTAGATCATTGTATGCATGCTGGGAGTTGAAGTGCTTTTAAATCTTCCCCCTCAGTGGGGTCCGCATTCTGACAGTTGGCAGTCAATCAGATCTCAGTACAAGATTAGGAGGGGTTGTGGATGCACTGCGTCCCCAGATAGACAACTGGAAATTTCTTTAAATATCTCCAAAACTACTGAACGTATTTATATCATTTAACAAAAAGGGCGCTTTCTGGACCAAAAGTTACCTTTATGCCAAATTTAGTGTAATTCCATTCAGCAGTTTGGGCTGTAGCCATGTCAAAAGTTTCCTATGGAAATTAACATGGAGAAAAAGCGTTTTGGGACCCCCCTTTTTCTCAGCTCCCGCTTGACAGATCACCCCGAACATTTTCACACAGTAGCTAAAGTGACTGGCAAATTAGTTTTGAACATTTTGCGAAGATTTATCAAACGACACCAAAGCTATTGGGAAATGAAAAAATGCTCTTCCTATGGAAACTACATCCTAACTATAACTACCTACTGGCCATATATATATATCCTACTGACGGTCGCCAGTAGGTAGTTATAGTTAGGATGTAGTTTCCATAGGAAGAGCGTTTTTATATATATTGTTTTTTCCGCTGAACGATCCAAAGGTTAAAGTGACAATATAGTTAGATGAATGTCTCAGTGACAACATTAACGTTTTGAACTAAAAAAAAACACAGAAATTTACCAGTTATAGCTAGCAGAGCTAAATATAACTTACTCCCCCACCATGCACTGCTTATGACCTCACATATTACATCACTCATGACATGTTCTATGACATAATTTATGAAATCACTGATGATATCTCAAATGCAGCCACGGCATAGCTATACTTAGGTCAGCGTTTCCATAGGCAATGCCTTTTTTGGTTTTGCTAATAACCTTCGCACTGTTTGACAAATCTAGACAAAACTTTCCGGAAAAGTGCTCTCTTTTGCCTAGTTTGGGTGTGGAAAGTTTCGAGGTGATCCATCAAGAGGAGGCCAAAGGAAGGGGGTCACAAACGCAAAATCCCCATGCATTTTCAATAGATTTCTTTGGAAAACGATATCACAAAAACTGCTGAACGGAATTACACTGAAATTGTCAGGAAGCTAGATCTAGGTCCAGAAAGCGTGCTTTGTGTGATTTGGTGTAAATCCGTTCATTCGTTTTGAAGATATTAAGCTCCAAAAATATTTGTATATCTGGCGGTTGAGTTTGAGGGACTCTCGTGAGAGTCCCTCGAACCCAATGAAAAAAAATAGAGCATTTTCATTGGCCTTTTTTCCCCTTGGGGGAATTCGCTCCCACAGGAGACAACCTCCCATTGTAGTGAGCGCTCCGATTGGCTGCCAGCAACATGAAGAAAAATATTGTTGGCAGCCATTACAGGACTCAGGGACTTTTGTCCCGTGTCCTGCAATTTTAATTAACCCCTTCACTGCTAGGCCTTTTCCCCCCCCTGTGCTAAGCCTTTTTTTGGCTATTTGGGGTAGTTCGCGCTTAGGCCCCTGTAACTTTTTGACCACATAAGGTATCCACGCCAAATTTGCGTCCTTTTTTTCCAACATCATGGGGATTCCAAAGGTACCCAGGGTTTGTGGATTCCTCTGGAGGAGACCCAGAAATTAGCCAAAATACAGCTAAATGTTGTTGTTTTTTTTTAAAATTGGAAAAAAGGGCTCCAGATGAAAGCGTCTGTTTTTTCCCCTGCAAATGGTATCAAAAAAGGGGTTGTGGTGCTGAAATCACCATCTTCCCAGCTTTCAGGGACAAGCAGACTTTTGTCAGAAAACCAACATTTTTTACACAGTTTTGGCATTTTTCTGGGACATAGCCTATTTCTGCTATTTATTGTGCTTTCAACCTTTTTCCAGTTAATGGTAGAAATGGGTATGAAAGCAATAATGGATCCTGGAAAGCTATACATAGTAGAAAGGTAGACAAAATTCTGAATTCAGCAAGGGGTCATTTGTGTAGATCCTTCAAAGTTTCTCCATAGAAACTAACAGTTAAATATAGGAAAAATTGAAAATTAGTTGAAAAAACAGCCATTTGTGTCAACGTTTTCACCTGTAACTTCTTCTAATTATGACAGCTGTTTGAAAGCAATATACCGTTACATTTGCTGGACCTTTCTGGTTGTGGGGATATATAGGACTTGTAGGTTCACCAAGAACCCGACGAACCCAGAGCCAATAACTGAGCAGCGTCTTGCAATGGTTTTTTATTATGTACCGGGTATATAGCAATTATTTTGGAAAAATGTATACATGGAAAAATCGGTATGAAAGACACCTATGTATTTACGAAATGGGAACAAAGTGTAGAGTTTAGAAACAGTAGATATTTGCACATTTCCGAAATTGGGAGTACCCATACTAGCATGAGAATTATAGGTCATTTTTCAAAATGACTTCTTTTTTACACATTGTCCTTCATTTGGAAGGCAGAAATGCATCAAAAGCCAATAGGTAATAACAGTTGCTCTACAATTCTGTGTTACCCTAAGTCTCCCAATAAAAATGGTACCTCACTTGTGTGGGTAGGCCTTGTGCCTACGACAGGAAACGACTCAAAACGCAAAGTGGACACACCACATTTTCACAGTGAAAAATTACCCTTTTTTTACAAAGTGCCTAGCTGTAGTTTTTGAACCCTAGCTCTGCCTGCACCTAGGGAAACCTAGCAAACCTATACATTTTTAAAAACTACATACCCAGGGGAATCCAGGATGGGGTGACTTGACTGGCTCTCATCAGGTTCTGTTACCCAGAATCCCTTGCAAACCTAAATAATTGTCAAAATAAACACATTTTCCTCACATTTCTGTGGTGGAAAGTTCTGAAATCTGCGTTGGTCCACAAAATTCCACCCACCCCGTGTTCCCCAAAGTCTTTCGAGAAAAATGGTACCTCACTTGTGTGGGTAGGCCTAGTGCCAGCGACAGGAAACGGCCCAAAATGCAAGGTGGATACACCACATTTTCACAGTGAAAAATGACTCCTTTTTTGCAAAGTGCCTAGCTGTAGTTTTTGAACCCTAGCTCTGGCGGCACCTAGGGAAACCTAGCAAACCTATACATTTTTGAAAACTAGACACCCAGGGAAATCCAGGATGGGGTGACTTGACTGGCTCTCACGAGGTTCTGTTACCCAGAATCCCTTGCAAACCTAAACAATTGTAAAAAAAAAAAACATTTTCCTCACTTTTCTGTGGTAGAAAGTTCTGGAATCTGCGTGGATCCACAAAATTCCACCCACCCCACGTTTCCCAAAGTCTTCCAAGAAAAATGGTACCTCACTTGTGTGGGTAGGCCTAGTGCCAGCGACAGAAAACGGCCCAAAACGCAAGGTGGACACACCACATTTTCACAGTGAAAAATGACCCTTTTTTTGCAAAGTGCCTAGCTGTAGTTTTTTAACCCTGGCTCTGCCGGCACCTAGGGAAACCTAGAAAACCTATACATTTTTGAAAACTAGACACCCAGGGGAATCCAGGATGGGGTGACTTGACTGGCTCTCACCAGGTTCTGTTACCCAGAATCCCTTGCAAACCTAAACAATTGTAAAAAAAAACACATTTTCCTCACTTTTCTGTGGTGGAAAGTTCTGGAATCTGCGTGGATCCACAAAATTCCACCCACCCCGCATTCCCCAAAGTCTTTTGAGAAATATGGTACCTCACTTGTGTGGGTAGGCCTAGTACCCGCAACAGGAAACGGCCCAAAACGCAAGGTGGACACACCACATTTTCACAGTGAAAAATGACCCTTTTTTTGCAAAGTGCCTAGCTGTAGTTTTTTAACCCTAGCTGTGCCGGCACCTAGGGAAACCTAGCAACCCTATACATTTTTGAAAACTAGAGACCCAGGGGAATCCAGGATGGGGTGACTTGACTGGCTCCTGCCAGGTTCTGTTACACAGAATCCCTTGCAAACCTAAAAAATTGTCAAAAAAAACACATTTTCCTCACATTTCTGTGGTGGAACGTTCTGAAATCTGCGTGGATCCACAAAATTCCACCGACCCCGCGTCCCCCAAAGTCTTCCGAGAAAAATGGTACCTCACTTGTGTGGGTAGGCCTAGTGCCCGCAACAGGAAACAGCGCAAAAACGCAAGGTGGACACACCACATTTTCACAGTGAAAAATGACCCTTTTTTTGCAAAGTGCCTAGCTGTAGTTTTTTAACCCTAGCTCTGCTGGCACCTAGGGAAACCTAGCAAACCTATACATTTTTGAAAACTAGACACCCAGGGAAATCCAGGATGGGGTGACTTGACTGGCTCTCGCCAGGTTCTGTTACCCAGAATCCCTTGCAAACCTATAAAATTGTCAAAAAAACACATTTTCCTCACATTTCTGTGGTGGAAGGTTCTGGAATCTGCGTGGATCCACAAAATTACACCCACCCCGCGTCCCCTAAAGTCTTCCGAGAAAAATGGTACCTCACTTGTGTGGTTAGGCCTAGTGCCCGCGACAGGAAACGGCCCAAAACGCGAGGTGGACACACCACATTTTCACAGTGAAAAATGACCCTTTTTTTGCAAAGTGCCTAGCTGTAGTTTTTGAACCCTAGCTCTGCCGGCGCCTAGGGAAACCTAGCAAACCTATACATTTTTGAAAACTAGATACCCGGGGATGCTAGGGAGGTATGGCTTGCGTGGATCCCCCAACGTTTTCTTACCCAGAATCCCCTGCAAAGCTCAAATGTAGCTGAAAAAATCACTTTTTCCACTCATTTTTGTGTGGGAAAGTTGTGGCATCACCGGGCTGACACGAATTTCCTACCACCCAGTGTTCCCCCAGGTCTCCTGATAAAAATGGTGCCTCACTTGTGTGGGAGGCCCAAGTACCCGCGACAGGCAAGGGCCCAAAACGTATTAAGGCGACATCAAAATTGCCCATCACAAAACGACCTGGTTTTGCAAGGTGGGTCACCTGGGTTTTTGGCCCCGTGCTCGGCGGCCAGCTAAGGAAACCTACCAAACCCACACGTTTCTGAAAACTAGACACCCGGAGGATTCCAGGGAGGCATGGCACCATTTTTATCGGGAGACCTGGGGGAACGCTGGGTGGTAGGAAATTTGTGTCAGCCCGGTGATGCCACAACTTTCCCACACAAAAATGTGTGGAAAAAGTGATTTTTTCAGCTACATTTGAGCTTTGCAGGGGATTCTGGGTAAGAAAACGTTGGGGGATCCACGCAAGCCATACCTCCCTAGCATCCCCCGGGTATCTAGTTTTAAAAAATGTATAGGTTACTCTCTTCTCTAAGCCTGTAGAAGCCCAGGGGACCCCACCCCCCAGGGCCAAACACATTATTTATAGGGGAGGGAGGTATGTAGAGAGAAGGAGGTTACAGCCCATCTCCCCAAGCCTTAAAAGGCCCCGGAGGACCCATCCCCAGGGGCTGGCTCTTTAACTGTGTCCCAGACCTCCCGGGACACAGTGGATTTCCATGCAGGGAAAGAAGTGTGCTCCACCCCGTGGGAGCTTTGAAAATGCTCCCAGTGGGTGGGATCACACTTCTGTTTCCCTGCCCACACCCTTGCGGGCAGGAAAACTCTGATTTTCCCCCACCCGGCAGATGCTGCTGCAGAAGCTGCTGCTCCTGTTAGGAGGGAGCAATGCTGGCTCCCATGCAGGAGCTGGCTGGGACCGCAGGGGGCCAGGAGCTCCCCCTGTGCCCCCCCAAAGTTATATTTTGTTGGCGCCTTGGGAGGGCACTGGGGCACCCACTTATAATGAATTGGGCCCTGAGGGTGGGGCCCCCGGGGTCTCTTAAGGCTCAGGGTAGGAGTCACATGCCAGTCTCTCCTATAATTAGGCTTTGGCCCCTGGGGATGGGAACCCCATGGCCCATGTGGAAACAGGGAGGGGAGCCACGGACCCCCCTCTAATGTTAAAGTTTTTGGCGCCGGGGCCTCTTAAGGCTCAGGTAGAGTGGAAACGCTTCCCATATAATATTTTTTTCTGCCCCAGGAAATGGGTTCCCGGAGTCAATAGTGGCTTGGGAAGAGGGGTCCCACACCCCCCTTGTTTTTTAAGAAGTTAAGTCACTGGAGGATGAGATCCCCGGGGCCTATAGAGGTTCAAGGAGGGGAGCCACACTCCCCTTTTTAAAAAAAAAAGGCCACGGGGGATGAGGACCCCGGGTCAATAGTGGCTTGGGGAGAGGGGCTGTGTGCCTACCCTTTATTAAAAAAAGAATGACCCTTGGGACCTATAGAGGCTTGGGAAGGGGTGTGGTGCTCTTCTACGCTAACATTAAGAATTTCGGCCCAAGGAGGATGGGTTCCCGGGAACGTTAAGGCTCAAGGAGGGGGACTGTACCATGAATGAAATAAAATGGTCCCAGGAGATGGGGTTCACAGGGCTCTAAAGTATTGCGGAGTGGGCCGTGTGCCCAGGCAGGAGGTTGGCTGCCAGTGGGGGGGTTGCCCGCAGGGCCTGGGCACAAGTCAGACCCTGTGGCCAGCCCCCTTGGGGGTTTGGCTTTACATGTGGTAATATTACTTTACATTCTTTTAAAACCTGGACATTCACTGAAAAAAAACAAAGGTTAAAGTAACTTTATAGTTAGGTGAAAATGTCAGTTGCAATGTAACATTTTAATCTAAAACAAAACACTGAAATTCACCAGTTATAGTTATCTCTAGTAACCTTAACTTGTGACCTACGGTAACTATAACTCGCACCTTCGCCATGCACAGCTAATTACCTTCCATATTACATCACTGCCATGTTCTATGACATCATTGATACCATCACTGCAACATTTGATCACAAAACTGTGCATGGTGGGGCATGAGTTATAGTTACGTTAGGGCATGATTTACAGTTACTTTAGCTAATTAAGCTCGTGAATTTTAGTAGTTTTTTTAGTTTATAATGTTATGTGAGAGAGAGAGAGATGATTTACAACATGTGTAATAAGTTCTGTTTATGTAAGAGTGAGGTCATGAGTATTTCATTTGGTGTGCGGTTTATGGTTTGGATGGCTGTTAAAATTATAGATTGTAGTACTAACCAACTTCTGAATTTCAGTGGATTTTCGGTTTTAATGAATAACCACAAATGCACTGAACAGGACGATAAAAGTGAAAATCAGACTTTATGGACACCAAAGGATCATATTTCATAGCAATGGAGGACTCACGCAGCCCTGTTCAGCTGATTAAATTTACAGTAGAAACAGCAATTGCAAGAGACTACAATTTTCACATGGTGGTTCATGTAGGTGGTCTTGTGCAAATAGCTAGTATTTCCTTTAATGGCATCTAAAAAAATAAACTAATGACCAATTAATGTAAATCCAAAATAAATCAACTCCAAACTGGATGGGGAACACCTTGAATTGGTAAAGGTTTCTTCAAATTAACCTTACAGTTAACCAAAAATGGACACAGGCTCATGAATGTTTATAGTGAAGAAAATGGAATCAAAAGTAAAGCTAACATTTTGGGTAACAACTCTACGTACTTATTTATGAAACCAGTGGGCGGCACAAAAGGAGACATTACTGCAAAGGTGCCAGACTCCAAAGCTCTACGAGGTTCATCATCCAAACTGAAAACAGAGAAAGAAACACCTAAAAATAGCTTCCAAGTGTTGTCAAAGTGAAACTAAAGGCCAGACTGTTAGCAGTCGTAGTTTACTGTAAGGTGACTGAGCATTAGACCAACAACACTGCGATTGAGCAACGTACATCAAGAATGAAAAACCAAGCTGCCAATTGCCTGCAAGAATACACACACTCCCTTCTTATGTTCAATTGGAAAAGGAAATACAGAATCTGTGCAAAGAACTGGATGTTTAAGAATTACACAAATCCTCAAAAGGAAGCTGGGAACTCAAAGTGTTAAAAGAACAATCTGCACAATTTACAAAAATACATTGACTATTTGAATATAAGGAATGTAATCTGTGATGAGGTCCTGGTGAGGAATCTGGTAAAGGCACCCATATTTACAATGGACCTGTGATTTGGTGAGAATGGATCACTTGTTTAGTTTTTGCCTACATACATGTTCAGCTGCCAGTTGGAAAACAGACCTATTGCAGTAACAGGCCTTGTGACCATACATTGCGCAAAATTGTATTGTTTTCTTTTAAATCTCAGTTTCCTGTTACTAATTCATTGGATTTCTACCATATTCTTGTGTTTGTCCCATGCAAAGAGAATGCCGGTGCTATCTTGCTTTGACTGGAAGATTTGTAGCCTTCCACTGATGACACCAGACCCTCATTGCAGTGCATTAGAGACTATTTTCTCTCCTTCTCTTTCTCAATGTTTGCTCTCCTTTGCATCTTTCCAGCCCCACTCTCTTTATTTAAGACTTAGCCCTCTCCTTGCCCCTACTTGCCCCATGAGATACCTTGCGCTCAGAAGCGGCCCGTGCAGGTAAGGGCTGAAGGGCGGTGGGGCCAGGTTTGGGGTGGATTCGACATACGACCACAAAGGAAAATTAATTATTTATTTAATTTTTTCTTGTGGTCATCTGTCGAATCCCCCCACTCAACCCAGCCCCACCGCCCCACCGCTCTTACCTGCACGGGCCGCTCCTGCTTGCACCTGATGCTGAATCAGTGGGAAGCCATCTTAAAATTACGTTTTACCATTCCAAGATGGAAGCCTATGTGTATGTATGCACACACGCACTGCAATCATCTTTGAATATTATTTCTTAGACCTTAAGAAAATTAATTCAAAGATGTGCTTGTATGTGCAGCAGCCATCGATGAATTACTTTTCTTGAGGTGCAAGAAAAAACATTCAACCATGGCTATCACACTTATGTGTGACAGCCATCTTTGAATGGATTTTCTTTTGTTTGATTCAGACTCTTGAGTATTCACAGAGAGGTAAGAGAACTAAATTATTAGGGGACAGATGTACAACCCTTTCATTTAGCGCCTCGCAATTTGCGACTCATTGCGAGTGCAAATTGCGAGGCGCAAATGAAATGTACAACAGTGTTATTACACTGTTTTGCGATTCCCAATGGGGTCGCAAATTGCGAGGCTCATTAATATTAATGAGCCTCTCGCAATTTGCGAGCCCATTGGGAATGCCAGCCCTCCCCTGGGAACCCCTTCCAAATTGTGACTGCATTACCACCCTCTTGAAGAGGGTGGTAATTTGCAAGTGTTTTGCGACCGCAATTGCGGTCACAAAACATTCACACATAGCATTGCGGAGGCAATTAGGCAGGGAACGCCCCTTCCTAATTGCGACTTGCAATTCCTAAATAGTGAGTCGCACATAAATTGCGACTCGCTATTTAGGAATTGTACATGGCCAACAGTGATTTTGCATGCGCAAACGGGTTCGCAAACCCGTTTGCGCATGCAAAATCACATCGTACATGTGGCCCTAAATCTTCAATTTTTGGCATTTGTTCGCATTTTGATTTTTAACCTACAATTACATTATTTTGTTGTTTTCCAAATTCCTATTTCTATTAATTTTCAAAGGGATGATACAGTTATTTGTCTTGTGACACCTGGTCCTAATGGAGCCCCCATAATGAGCTTTGGAGGTGACAAAACATTGACAAAACTGTACCTTTGTCTGTTCTCTAATGAACTGTTCTCCATTGGGACATTGGGTGTTTTGGGTGGGCAACCACTTACTGTTTGTTGCTGGTGGAAAAGCAGAAGTCACTCTTGTGACTGTCTGAGTTTGAAGCATGGGTTCAATTAATTCCTCTTTAGGAGCAGATGCTTATTCCACTGAAGGTCCTCCTCCAGTTACAGTATCCACTTTACTTCCACTTGCTATCTTCTCCTTTGTTCGGAAGTGCAAGTTATACCATTGCTTCCTTATTTCATTGATGGTACAATGAGTACCTCCAAATGCGTTTATTTGCTTTTGAATGCTGAGCCATATTATATTTTTTTGAGGTTCAGGCACTGTTAATGATGACTTCTCAAAACATCCATCATTATGAGCAACACAATTTTCTACTACCATATCCCAATACTTTTCGTCAAAATTGTGATTCCTTTTTCTCACTCCTTCTAGCTAGCCATGCTAGATTAGAATTCCTTTGGATGCTGTAGCTCTGCTTCATTCCTGTCACTGCCAGTGAGACATGTGCAGTTTGTGACCCACTTTGGCTTCCATTTAGTGATTCAGTAATTGGCCACTGCGAATCCTACCGATATGCTATTTGGTTATGGCTTACATTGTTGCATAGGGATTTGTGAATTGCAATTAGTGATTCAGTATTTTCACTAATTCTGAATCACAAAATGATTGCTTTGTACATCTCTCCCATGGATATTTAGCATCTCTATGATGAACTGCCAATGTATATATGCAAGACTCACAGCGGCTCCTCAGCATATGCCATACATGGATTTCTAGCAGGTGTGTCTCAACTTCTGATGCAAATAGCTTTTTCACCCACCCTTCCATGGGTCCATTCACTTCCAGTACCCAAGATTAGAATTCTGTCAGATGGAGGTCAAGTGCCAGCACCCTCTAGAATTTGTTCTTGACAGGTCCATGTCCACTTCTGACAACCTCACCATACAGTCACAGGGTGGGTCTTGACTTCCCGTATCTTCTGACCAATACCCTATGACTTCACTTTTGAGTGAATGTGTGCAACCATCCAATGGGTTAAGTTGCCTCTGTAGGTCAAGGTGCCCTACTTTTCAGGAGCATTTGATTTCAGTGTTATGACCCATGTAGTTTTTTGAGCCAAGTAGTGATTGCTCTCAAAACATCTACATTCTTATGTTCACCCTGCCCTCAAGACTGGGGTGATGAGGGAATACTGGAGAAAGGCTCACTAACCTGCGGGTTCTCTTTGCAGTAGTCATCATCGTGGTTCCTCAAAAATTGTGTGTTTTTAGAGCTTTACTGAATGTGCAATAGCTGGTAAAAAGCTTGAGGTCTCCCAGAAGAGAATTGCAGAGGGTCGGACACTCAACAGAAAATGCTCATACAGGTTTGGACTTTAATTAGAAATTGGGAATTGGCAACAAGTTCTGTGACTAAAAGCGAAGAAGGCGCGTGGTAAGATAGAGAGCGATTGGCTTGATAAGATTGTTAGATGGAAAGTTGTTGTTATGTTGCTTGAACATGAAATACCTTGAAAACACAAGAGACAAGAGGCATTTGGCAAAACAGGAGCAGTTTGTTTAATTAGACAATGAGGCCAGGAGCACACTCACAGTCATGGGGTTTGAGGACTTTCTCAATTTACAATCGGTCTGACGTGTATTTTTATACAGTTCATTGAATGCAATAAAATAGTTCTGACGATCCTTTTTTGGTAAGGAATGTGAACCTCTGTCTTTGGAGTCATAAATTAATGTAATGGATGAGGAATCCAGGTGGGCCTCAACCTTGCGTGGAAACAATACGGCCAGTGGGTAACGTGTACAGATGTCCGGCATGGGGAGGGAGTGATCACTGTGTGTACTGTGTGTGCTGTGTCCTGATTGACTAGGTGTTCCTAACTTCATGTGGCATCTGACTTTATGGTGTTTTGGGAACGAGCGCACCCCTCTGGCGATGTGTGCTATATTGGGGCCAATCTCCCTGGACCATTGTGGTGTCATTGCGCCTATCTGTGGGACTGATTTGGGAATTCCGGTTCGTGCGTTTGCTTGCTGGCTACGTGCCACCCCACCTGTGACCTGTCAATTAGTGACTTCAGGCTAGGATCTCAGAGGCTGCCTAACTACATATTTCTGAGTCAGGGTTGACGTGGAGTTCACAACGGGCAAATTTGTCGATAAAAATGTGATTTCTATTTATACATGAATGCATCGCTATTCATATTGACATCGACTTTTCCAATATTAACAGTTACATTTGTCCCAAGCCCAGAGTGCGGGGGAGCAGGGTGGGGGGGCGTTGGGTTTTAATAGTAGTATCTTATCTGTTAGATGACAACACAACATTTCACACCACCGGGGTTGGGAGGGTCACAAAGAGGGGTACGACGCCTAATGGCCCCCTCAGGATACGGGCTAGATCCACAGACGGCATCATCCGTCCAAATGCTGAGACAATGGACATTGAGGTAAGCAGAGTCGAGAAGTGTACTTATGGCATTGTCGAGGGATAAGAGATTCAGGCTCCTGTCCTGGAATGTGAATGGATTGGGGGACAAGCTTAAAGGAGGAATAGTACTACAATTTATAAGCGGCTCATCCCAGAGGTAGTCCTACTTCAAGAAACACACTTAATTAGCAACACATGTAAGGCGCTGGCGAGATGGGGATACAGACTGGTGACACTTTTGGGGTTTACCTCGGGATCCAGGGGAGTGGGAATCATGACCTGACGGTCCTTTCCAATGACAATTGACCGTACCTGCAACGACACATCGGGGAGATATGCAGCAGTGACGGGGAGGTGGGAGGGTATGTCGCTTACTCTAGTGTCTGTATATGTACCCCCGGGACTGCAGGCGCTCGCATTCAAAGACCTGGGAAACGTCATGCTGGCATTCCCAGAGGGAAGATTAGTAATTGGAGGCGACTTTAACTCGGTAGTGTCTGGAAATATGGACAGGAGTCCCCCTTGGGATTTGGGATCCGCACAGGCAGTCCTCCCCACCTTCATGGACGCGACTGGGCTGGTGGACGCATGGCGTGTCCATCATCCCTTAGAAACCCAGTTCACGTTCCACTCTGGGGCTCACAATAGTCTCTCTCGAATTGACTACATCCTCACACCGGCAGATCAGGTGTGATACATAACGGAAGTGAGACATTTGGCACGGAGCATATCTGATCACTCTCCGATCTGGGCGTAGGTGGGTGTGGAAGAGGGTCAAGTAAGGAGAATAGAAACAATAAATCCCTGGCATCTCCGTAATCCAACTATTAAAGAGAAGCTTACACAAGCAATAGAGCATTATATCCATGACAACGAAGGATCGGTGGGCTCAGCACAGACACTTTGGGAAGCCTTCAAGACCGTTATTCGAGGGCAAGCAATCTCTCAAATAGCTGGGGCAAGGAAAAAGAGAAATGCCGAATTGGTTAGACTAGAAGAAGAAATTCTGCAAATAGAGAGGGAACTCTTGGGTTCTGAGGACAACGAAACTGCACACAGACTCAAGCTAAAAAGAGAGGAATATAAAAATGTGGCGACAGAAATGGCAAAAACGCTAAGCAGAGACTAAATGGGGAGAGTATACGAACTAGGGGACAGAGCAGGAAAATTATTGGCATGGCTAGATAAAAGGGACCGCGCGAATCGCCTAATCACGGAACTGATAACAGACACAGGTGAGCCACTTTTCGATACGCAGTTAATAGCAGACGAGTTTGCCGAATATTATAGACAAATATATGACTCACACACCACTCTTCTTGAGGAAGAATCGAGAGCCCTATTGTCAGATATAACACTTTCGTCACTATCGAAAGAGGATAATACACTACTAGATAGCGACTTCACAAACGACGAGGTGGCACAAGCCATTAGGGGTCTACAGTCCGGGAAGGCGATGGGTCCTAATGGCCTCCCAATAGAGCTCTGCAAATTAAAGCCTGATAAAATTGCCTCATATCTCAAATTAATGTATGAGGAGAGCTGAGAGGTTGGTAGCCTTCCCCAGGATCAAAGCCTAGCTACATTGGTGGTCATACATAAAGAAGGAAAGCCTAAAAACAAATGTTCATCATATAGGCCCATTTCATCATTGAACGCAGAGGCCAAGATATTGGCAAAACTGTTGGTCATGCGCCTGGTTGGAGTAATCTCCAAATTGGTCCATCCTGACTAGTCGGGCTTCATGCCATCCAGAAATACCTCTCTGAATCTTTGTCGACTTCACAGGGTGATAGGACGGATTGACACGTTGAGGGAGGATGTGGTGGTGATGTTCTTGGACGCCACCATGGCATTTGATACAATTGAATGGCCCTACCCCTTTGCCGTACTGGGGAAGCTGGGATTCGGCCCCAGCTTTACCAGCTGGATAAGGCTCTTATACACTGACCCACTGGCACAGGTAGTTGTAAATAACAAAAAGTCAGAAATGTTCACCCTCAGAAGAGGGACGAGACAGGGATGTCCCCTGTCCCCAATCCTCTTTGCGCTGACGCTGGAGCCCCTGGCAGCATGGATCCGTAAGGACCCCATCGTTAGGGGTGTGAGATGGCCAGAGGTCTGGGAGGTTCGTATCTCCATTTACGCCGATGACATATTGCTGTATTTGGTGTCACCCCGAACCCCGATACACAGGGTCCTTAACATATTTACTAATTACGGCAAATACTCAGGGTACACTATCAATTGGACCAAATCATTGATCTTCGTGCTCGGAGGAAAGTTTCCGCCCCTGCCTAAAGGTTGTAAAGTGACGGAAGCAGTAGATGGCTTCAAATACCTTGGAATTTAGATCACCTAGGATCCTAGGTTGTTTTAAGTTCACAACCTCCTACCGCCGCTAGAGCGACTAAAAAACGATGTAGAACACTGGAAGGCTCTCCTGCTGTCTCTACTAGGAAGAGCAGCACTATTCAAAATGATGTCCTTACCCCGCTTTCTATACGTCTTGCATAATTCACCCAATCTTATTCCTGCAGCCTATTTTATGGCCATAGAAACTAAGCAGAGGGCACTGTTATGGGTAAAGGGGTCGCCGGGAATATCATTTGCAAAATTGGCGAGAGGGTGGTACGACAGAGGAATAGGACTCCCAGATATCAAGAAATATTACTGGGCCGCTCAGTTAGCGGCCATCAACCAATGTACATACCAACCCCATGACGATCCTGTATATTGAATGGGTAGGTGGCTGCTACTGAGCGGATCCTATGTCAGGGCACTTTATTCTAGACCTGTGCAATTGCAGTTAACGGGACCCACAGAGCACTCTGTCCAGATATGGCACACCGCTCACAAGAGTTTGGGTTGGGCCAAGAAAATTACACGAGTCACCCCTCTGTGGGACTCGGAACAATTGGGTACCCTAAGGAAGACTAAGGGATTCGACAAATGGGATATCATTGGACTGTCTCGGTGGGGGACCTGTGGAGGGCGGGGGAGGTGATGGCTTTCTCGCTTCTACAGCAGGAACATAAACTGGCAAACTCAGAAAGATTTAGATACCTGCAAGTGCGACATGCCCTCCAAGCAAATATCCCAGCGGGAGAAATACTCCCTGAGGCATCACCATTGGATGATAGACTCCTTGATGAGTATATGCCCAGAAAAGCTAAATCACTGACCTACCGTACACTGATTAATCATGTCTCTGACCCTCTCACACAACTCCGCAGAAAATGGGAAACTGATCTGACAGAATTAGAGGATGAGGACTGGTTGGAGGCACTAGCCTCACCCAACGAGGTTGCAATCTCGTCAAGGCTCAAATTGGTACAGCTAAAAATGCTTAATAGAATATACTTCTTGGGGTCAGCATTGGTTAGGATGGGCTACGGGGAAGATTCTCGTTGTAGGCAGCAATTCGGTCGTGAAGGCACATTTCTACAAGTACTTTGGGAGTGCACTCACATTAATAAATATTGGAAAGAAATACTCCACGGTATGGAAAAAACCTTGAGACTAAGCTTGGCCCTTGAGGCTAAAAGATGTCTGTTAAATATTTTGGAACCATCGGACTTGAATAGTAAGGAGAAAATATGGGCAACTTTGGGCCAGATGGTTGCCAAACGAAACATAGCTAGAATGTAGGAGGCGCAGGAGGTTTCAACGGCAAATGCCTGGAAGAAAGATATGGACTGGTGTATGTTGAGGGAAAAAACGGTATATGTCTACAGGGGATGCCCAAAAAAATGGACACAAATATGGGTTAAATGGAATGCATACAGAGGGGATATCTGTGCTCCACAGCTTCTCCCCCTCCCCTCCCTGGATGAACCTGAATTTATTGCAAGCAGTAATGGATAAAATGCTTACCACGTGTAACAATTGTGGAAACCCATACACTCCAAGGATGAATAACTGTATACTCCTTGTTGAACAAATCTGACATGTGTAATGTTGATAAATGTCATCAATAAAAAGATTTATAAAAAAAAAAAAACAGTTACATTTGTCCATCCAGAAAACAAGTCTGAAGTCAATTCTATCCTCTACAAGGAGCCATTACAGAGCCTTTCCAGCATGTGAAACGTGCTTTTTCTTCTCAAGTCCCATTATTCATCTAATGTCCACATCCTGAATCCCCTCTAGACAACTAATCTGGGTGACTGGAAGGCCTACTTGCAGACAATTGCCATAGTTGAGTCTGGTAATAAAAGCATCCTCTCCAAAAGTGCCATGAAAAAGGTAAGTTAAAGAGAGAGAGGGAATGTGTCTCAATTTGGTAATCTAGTTATAACAAATGGGGACTACTGTGCTGATTTGGGTGTTGAGGGACACGCCAACATCAAAGATGACCCATAGGTTTGTTATCTTTGTGGAGATTGTCAGATTTTTTCCTAGGGGGTCAAAAAGGGAAGAAAGAAAGGCTAGCTCAACTTTTGGCCGCAAACAGAATAAGTTCTGTATTGTTGTTATTAAGATTAAGGAAGTTTTCACTCATCATGAGCTTTGCTCATGATGGTTTTCAAGTTTATTACGGTAATACTGCTACTGGAAACTTTGATATAAACATATGATTGAACCTCAACATGGAAATTGTTGAATATCTTAATAAGGGTAGCCAAGTTGATGTTAAAAATGGCAGTTGAAAGTGAGGAACCCTGAGGATCCCCACAAAGGGGAGTGCCCACCTGTGACACAAAACGACCCATCAAAACTCTTTTAGAGTGGTAGGAGAGAAACGAAGTGAATCAATCGAGTGGGTTTTCATCAGCATGAGTTACTAAGGCAAGTCACTCCAAGAGCATGGTGTGGAAAAGAAGACTGGGCTATGGTGTGCCATTGTTTTCTGTAGAGCTCATCTGTGTACACCAGAGGGATCTGCAGTAGAATAACAAAGAACACAATATTATAAACGCTGAATATAATCTGGACTGAATTGGACCTGCTGTCTCCTTATCATAACCCAACCAGGATACATCTCATAAGGGTTGTAAGGTATAATATATTCAAATCCTCGTACTACTCTCTAAATTTCTGTGCTTGGAGAAACAACAGCAGTCACTGGGCTGATGTGCAGTATCTGTAGAAGATAGAACCACTGTCAACAAGAGACTGAAACTAGCAGCTGTTATATTTGGAGTTGAGACTGATATGAAGCTATGAGATGAAATGCAGTGAAACTGGAAACATGGTTACCTCAGAAGCCAAGATCACAATGAAATCACGAGTTGCAAAGCCAGGAAACATGGCTGCTTTTGGAGCCAAGACTTATTTGATGTCAGGAGCTGCAAGGGCTTGAGCCAAAGAAGAAGTTACTTTCAGAGCTGAGACCTTTGTGCAAAAAATAGTTAAGGGCTGCAGAAGAGAAGAAGTAGAGTCTCTGGAGAACAGATCATTGAGGAGTCTGGAGATGCAACAGTGCAAAGAAGAAAGTGTATCAATTAGGAAGTCATGGGAATGCAAAAGTAACAGGAAAGCTGGAGTACAAGAAATTCATTTATGAGTATCATTGTTATGAGTGGCCAGGGCTTAAGTGGACCAGTCCCACTCACTCCAACAGGACTTCCCAGCCTCCCTAGCCCACCCCTGAAATGAGCCCAGATGACCCATTCGACCACCACTGTGTACCCATGACAGGGAAATCCTTAGAATGTACATACAGAGGGCTGCTTCTATTGGCAGGTAAGGGAAAGTTGCATCTGCGATCTGTCTCCTGACATCATGTCTGAGTTCACCATTTTCTCTCAGTGGGGCTACTACTGTGTGGCAGCTTTGTGGCAAATAAGAATGAAGCTCAGTTGTCTTGGCCCAGTCATAATTTCTGGTACACCTGAGGCTTTGCATGAGAAACAAATCCTATGCTTTTCTTTGTGGTGGAGCCTGACTGCCTCCGATCAAGTTGTAATATTGGCCATGTCTTATGTGCAGTTTTGGTTACAACTCATGACACTACTCTGCATGCCAGCTCTTTTCTAATACACCACTAGCAACCCAATCTGTGAACTACCCCCCAGCAATATGTGGATTTCTTTTGAGTTTGCACTGTGGGTAGCTGCTGTGGTATGGCCCTGCCAAATCAGCAAATTGACCATCTGCTGTTGAGGCCTTTGCCCGGAGAGTCCTGCTCTACATGTTGGTCATCTTCAGGAGCCTAAGGGCTTATTTAGGGTTTAATAGATTGGATATTTCATCACAAACATGGCAGATATCCCATATCCTGTTGGCCTTATTACAAGTGAATTATAGCCTATTGAGCTTGTAATACGGCAGAGGGGATATACTACACATTTGTGACAGAGTATCCCTATTGCTACACTCTAAATAAGGCCCTAAATGTCTGTTAACGTGAAACTGCCACTGAGTCCATGACTCACTTGCAAGATGAAAAGATCAAGAGTGGGCATGCTTGCCTTATATGCAGGCCCACCGGCAGTGACAGAGATGAAACACCAAATTATGAGGCTGGCTTGACTTGTTCATGAAGCAAAGAAAGGCAAATGATGGAGAATTATATATAGTTATAGGCAGTCTATACAGCACATTCTAGGGTATTATTGCTGGTAATTCTGACATTTACCACACTTATAGGGCTTCCAGTGCTAAAAGGCTGTATAGGTTTCTAAGAAGGTAACTAACTATACAAGTTCAATGATTCTATTCCAAATGTTATTCACCAAGAATCAATGATTTCATCCTGTATGGAAACATATATAATTCTATGGATTCTTCAACAAGGGTTGAATCAGCCTATACTGTTAGGAGAATCAAATGGAGCATAGAAGACGTACCCAACAAGACGTACCCAAGGTGATGACATAGCTGGAAAAACAGATCTCTGAAGGAACTAATAATGGTCAAATGAGCATGTTCCAGAATTGGGACTTTCTGATAGGAGAGCTGAGAGCCTCGGTCCTACATTACCACAACACGGATACCAAATTACAACACAATGGGCAAGAGAGACCTTATCTCCAGTACAATAAAACAATTGTCTCCTTGAGAAGAACTTTAAGGAGTGCCTTGCATGAGCAAAACCGCAATCCCACAACCAGGTCAACTGTGAAAGTTAAAATGTTACATAAATCAAACAAAAAAATTACATGGGAGCAAAAGAGGGCCCTGGACCGAAATGTGTGGGCAATGATATTCCAAATGTTGAAGGATAAAAATCAGGCTACATTTTGGGACTACATCAACAAATTACAAAATACTAATGGTAAAAGGGACAATGTGATTGCGGAAGGAGCTTGGATAAGATACGTGGAGGAATTATACACAGGTCAGTCCACTCCCCCTGCCCAAGCACCCAAATGGGGGGCAGAAGTCTCAAACAAGAACTCCTTCCCGGAGCAATTTTCCATTGCCTCATTCTGCAGAACTGTACAGTTAATGAAAAAAGACAGCACACATGGTCCCAGTGGCCTACCTTCAGCGTGTTTAAGTGTGCCCCAAATGCATGGGCAATGCTGCTTTAAACATGCATACCTAGTAGGCCAAGTCCTGGATGCATGGAGAGGTTCTACTCTGTGCCCCATATTTAAAAATGGGGACCAAACAAATCCAGCAAATTACAGCCTCATCCCACTCCAGGACCTAGAGGCAAAAACTTTTGCCCGAGCCCTACTGAAACATCTGGAGTCATGAGCTAGTGAAACGAAGTCCTGCCTTTTTTCCAGACTGGCTTTAGGGCCGCCACATCTACAATTGACAACATTACAGCACTTCCATATCTGACACACCGAGCTGCACAGAGGATTCAGCCCCACCACCTTTTGCTGCTTTATAGATTACAGTGTAGCATTTGAAAGAGTTGACAGGGCTACTTTATGGAGGAAACTAGAAGTGCGGGGCGTACTTCAAAACTACTAAGAACAATTCTTTTACAGTACACAGGAACATGAGTCAGAGTAAAAACCATCCTAAATACCATTGCCCCCAAACTTTTGACTCATTAGGGCCTAAAGCAAAGATGTGTTCTTCCTCCTCTCTTGTACAATTTATATACCGCTGATCTGGGAACAGCGATGGAAGGTGGCAATAGTGTCCCTCCCAAGCTGGACCCAGTCAAACTTCACATCATCCAATACGCTGTTGACCTTGTAATATTGGATCACACCAAAGAAGGCATCCACAGGTCACTGAACAACCTAAATGTCTACAATGAAAGAAACCATCTCAGGGTAAATCAGGGGAAGACCAAGGTAGTCATCTTTGGGAGACATATGAACAAGAAAAACCTTACCTGGCATATTGGGAATAAGACAATTTATACAGTGAGGAAATACAGTTACCTGGAAGTTTGTTTTTTGGAAAATGTTAAACACAACGCCTATCAATGCTCCCTGAAGAAGAAAGAGCAGCAATCATCTGCTGCATCAACCAACTGAACAGGACACTAAGCAGTGCTCCGGCCACTCCAATAATTAAGGTTGTTAGCAATGGGGTCTCTAGTTGACAGTGGTGTGCACCCTTTCCAAGTAGGGACCCTCACTCTAGTCAGGGTAAGGGAGTCACAGCTAAAATAACCCCTGCTCACCGCCTTGGTAGCTTGGCACAAGCAGTCAGGCTTAATTCAGAGGCAATGTGTAAAGCATTTGTACATACACACACAGTAGCACAGTGAAAACACTACAAAAGGAGTCCACATCAGTTTAGAAAAATAGCCAATATTTATCTGAATACAACATGGCCCAAACGACAAAAATCCAACATACAGAAGTAAAGATATCACTTTTTAAAGGTTAAATAAGTTCAGTCCATAGAAATCTATGGATGCGTTTCTTACTAAGTACCTTGGATGTGTCGAAATTCAAAGACAAAACAGGGACAGGGGAGGTGAGGTGAGGTGAGGCACTAGAAAGGCAAAGTGATGCGTTGGTTCCTTACTGCCAGGAGAGGTGATGTGTTGGTTCCTTACTGCTAGGCAGGGGAGGTGATGTGTTGGTTCATTACTGTCAGGGGAGGTGATGTGTCGATCTCCGGACAAGCGGCCTAGGTTCCTTACTGCTGGGCAATGTCAATGAAGAAATCAGCACCCAGGGACGATGCGTCGTAAATCCAGACGTGCTGCGTTGATTCCACAGCGATGAAGCAGGCGCTGCATTGGGGTTGGAGAGGTCATGGACTTCGGTGATGTGGTGCTCAAAACTCATGCTGTGACAGTTCTTCTGACACGCTGCGATGGAAAGCTGGGGCCTGCGTTGTAAGTTGCGGTCACTGCAATAAGTGAGGACCATGGTCCGTTGCTGGCAGCGGCAATGCATCGAAGTTTGTAGCGATGCGTCAATAAAAACAGACGATGGGAGTCGATGCGTGGATTTTCTCCTTCAGTTCACCAGATTCCACTTCCAAGGGCCCAGGGACAGGATTTGGCACCACTTGGCAAGTCAGGACTCTCAGCAGAAGAGCCCATGCACTTTATGTGTGAAGTATTTGATGGTCCTGAGACTTCTTAACAGGAGGCAAGCATGCACAAGCCCTTGGAGAACCTTGGAAGCAGGATACAGAAAGCAAAGTCCAGTCCTTTCACTCCCAGGACAGAAGCAGCACGCAGAAGGTCAGCACAACAAATCAACAGGCAGGGTATCAGTGCCTCCTATAGCATCCAGCTCTTCTTCCTGGCAGAATGTCCTTAGTCCAGAAGTGTTCTGATTTTGGGGTGTCAGAGGTCCAATACTTATACCCCTTTCTGCCTTTGAAGTAGGCAAACTTCAAAGGAAAGTCTTTGTTATGTTGTTATGTTATGTTATTTCTATTTATAACGTGTGCGCTACTCCGAGGAGTGTCCCGGCGAGAGCCTAAGAGAGAGTGAGCACCAGATTAAATGAAGAGAAATGTTTTCAGGTCTTTTTTAAACAGATTGGGATCCTGAATACGTCGAAGAGTGAACAGCAGCGAGTTCCAGGCTAGGGCGGCTTTCAGAGCAAGGGAGCTGCCACCCAACCTTTGCAGCCGAAAACGCGGAACATGCGCCAGAAGTTGAGTGGAAGAGCGAAGATGTCTTGCAGGCGTATAGAAAGAGAAGCGCTTTCATAGATAGATAGGACCAGAGGCGTGAAGAGCACAGTGTGCTATAACGAAGGACTTGAATGTAATCCTTTCGCCTATGGGCAACCAGTGCAAGGCGCGCAGATGTTGTCGCACAGTGCTTCTCACAGGCACATTGAGGAGAAGCCTGGCCGCAGCATTCTGAACAACCTGGAGTTTGTTGATCAGATATCCCGGGATGCCAGCATACAAGGCATTAGCGTAGTCCAACCGGGATAAAATCAGGGCTCGCGTGACCGTTTCCTTAGCGGCCCTAGGGAACAATGGGAGGAATTTCCAAAGGCTCTTGAGTGTCCCGAAGCAGCTCCCAGCTAACTTCTTGATCTGGGACGCAAACGTGAGATTCTCCTCGAACCAGACCCCCAGATTCTTGGCGGGTTGCCCTGTTGAGGCTGGCATCGTAGAATCGGACGGCCAGAGTGATTCTCTGAAATGAGGAGGAAATTTACCATACAAGAGAATTTCCGATTTTCCCTCATTACATTTTAGTTGCGCGGAGGCCTGCCACTGAAAGACCTTGGAAAGGCAGTTTTTTGCAGAGGAAGTGGAACTCTCATTTTTTTCCCATGTGAACAAAAGCTGAGTATCGTCCGCGTAGGCAATGATTTTGGCCCCCAAATCTTCTGCCAGTTGCACCAAGGGAGTGACATAAATATTAAAAAGAAGGGGGCTCAGAGAGGACCCCTGTGGGACCCCCGTAAGCACCCTCTGGGGTGAGGACGATGAAGGGGGGAGCCAAACCTGTTGCATCCTGCCATCCAGGAAGGAATTAAGCCAGCCCAAAGCAGTGCCAGATATACCAATCTCGGCAAGTCGGGTGAGCAGCAGCGAGTGGGGGACAGTGTTGAATGCCGCCGAGAGGTCAAGCAAAATCAAGGCTGCCCTCCCGCCGGCATCCAAGCAGTCTCGGATGGCCTCGGAGACTTCTACCAACGCTGCCTCTGTACTATATGAGGCCCTAAACCCCGACTGGGCCGGATGTAATATGCCCCTGCTTTCAATGAACTCCGTCAGCTGTTTGGTAACAACTTTTTCACAAACTTTTGCAATACTAGGCAAAAGGGAGATGGGACGGTAGCTTCCAGGGCTCAAGGGATCTAGTGATGGCTTTTTTAAAAGAGGTGCCGAAGACCCTGCCTTTCCCTGACCTGGCTTCTGACACACTACAGGGGGGTGAAGACAGCTTTGTGTGAGGACAGGCATTGCCCTATTCAGGTGTCAGTGACAACTCTTCCCACCACTCTAGCTCAGGAAGGCCCATCAGTCTGGTGATGGCCTATCAGGATATGCAAGGCACACCTCAGCTCCCTTTGTGTGACTGTCTAGAGTGAATGCACAAGAGCCCAACTGTCATCCTAACCCAGACGTGGATTCTACAGACAGGCAGAGGCACAGATTGCTTAAGCAAGAAAATGACCACTTCCTTAAAGTGACATTTTCAAACAAGCAATTTAAAAACCAACTTCACCAAAAGATGTATTTTTAAATTGTGAGTTCAGAGACTCCAAACTGAAAATCTCTATCTGTTCCCAATGGGAAATTACACTTAAAAGATATTTCAAGGCAAGGAGAAGATTAAATTATTTTTTGTGGGATATATCTTAGGAGAAAGGAGTTCATTTAGTCAACAGGAAAGTCAAAGAACACTTTTCCAGCCATGTGGAATGTTCCAATGATAACACCCTGAGATAAAATTGAAAGTCAGTTGGATAATTATGCATGGAATGTAATTATCAACTAGAATGCTTCTTAGTGGCGCCATGTAAATGTTAAAAAGAATAGGAGCTCAGAGGGATCATTTGTTTCATTGTACACTGTTCAATAAATGTAACATTGTTTAAGGGGAAAAGTGTCAGACCAATTAAGGTTAGGAATCATGGTCATTGATATTGAATTGTTGAAGGCAAAGATTTAAGTATGCTGCAAAGTGGTCAAATTATATTGCAAGACTCTTCAGATTTTTTTATCACTAAATTACTTTTAGTATTTCAATGAATGTTGCAGTCACCTGCCTGAAAATATGGTATGTGTATGGTTAAGTGAGAGCACCGTGATCACATCAGTGAAGTGATCAATAAAAGAGTTCTAAAAACTACTCTGCAGAGTTTTTCCATGGTTGGGGGCTACCAGAATTATACAACAATGAAGGACCAAAGTATGTGACAGGATTATCTAAATTATGCGACAAAACGGGAAAATATTGTATCATGATATCTAGCAGTATCATTTCAATCAATCTGAGCTGGACAAAACATTTTCCGTAGAAGCATTAAATTATGCCGCAAGCTATGTGGCAAATGCATTAGAATACAGTAAACTCCGCATCTACAGAATTGTATAATTTTACTTGCCCTTACCATCGTTCATTGTCTTATCAACAATCAATTCATCAATTTTGCATGAAAGAAAAATAAAATCAAACTATTCGAATTTCAATTCCAATCAATGCCATTGTAAGCTGTATATTGAAGAGAACTGCTTCAACAATATTTCCGTTGTACCGGCAGAATTTGATTTTTTAGTTTTGTTCTCTTCTTTTTACTGATGACAACCAAGCAATAGTATCCAATATTTCATTTACTACCTAAAACAATCTCCATTTGAAAAAACACCTTTTCAAGCTAACTACCACAAAATAAACATGTAGCATACAAATACCGAAGGGGTGAAGTATAATATGATCTTATATTGCCACCTCTGAGGGGTCGATTCCGATCTGGGTCGGAAAGCACTCCGACCGAGCCGGATCCGGAGTGTTTTCCGACCGAGCCGTACCCCTGGAGTCCGACCGAGCGAGTACGATGCTGCCGCATGGTGACGGACTCATCTCGGTCGGATTCCCATTGAAGTCAATGGGAGCCGGTCGTACGACGCGTGCATGGCCTCGCATCGGCTGAATAGGTACGTCTTGCACAAGGGCGCCCCCTGCAGTGGGTACGCGTTGGTGCCATCCGCACTGTACATGCATGTGAAGGGGGGACCCTTGGGTCCCCCCTGTGTTCGACTCGTCCGGCTACGGGTGAAGGGGGTCCGGCACGGACCCCGAAGTCTGCTTCCCAGAGCTTTTTCATCCCGGAAACTCCGACTCGATCCGGCTGTCGAATCGTGCATCGTACTGGCTCGGTGGGAAATCGACTCCATTGCGCGGTACGGTTCGTCTGCGACCGAGTCGTACGGAGCCGGTTCGGACCCCGGAAGCGGAGTCGGTCGGCGATTTCGCGTTCGTTCGCATCAGTACTCAGGCGTCCGGACCTCTGTACGAATCAGTCGGAAACGAAGCCTCCGACTCGGATCCGGTAAAGCCGAATCCGATTCGGAGGCCTTCCGACCGAGATTGGAATCGACCCCTGAGTTGGGGTGACATTTACAAACCACTTGGTCCTTGGGCTTGTAGTTTATGATGTCACTAGATCCCATCAACGGTAATATTGGACCTTATTACATGGTGAACCATTTGGTATCTACATATCATCTATATATAAGAACCCTACATCCAGTGGAAAAGAGATTATTAAAAATGCTCAATAATATAGTTAAAAATCATATGTACAACATTAACATGCAATTTGTATTGAACTGAAAATATGTTTTAAACTGTGTAATTTGTACTAGATAGTTATATATATTCATATTAGGCATCAATAAGCCTAAAAGCAGCTTTGCTCTGCAAGTAGCTATATTAGATGTGCTGAAATCAGCATGTAAACTGTTTAAAAGTTGACCGTTTCCATGACTGTGCCTTTTAGTGAAAAGCTTCACATAGCTCTGCAAATGTTTCTAATTAATAATAACGTTTTTAAATGTTTGCTAATGAAACTTATTAATAAATGAAATAATAGAGATTAATCACACAAGAATGCAATGCTTCAAAAGAAATGCAGACCTTTTCACATATTTTCCATCATTTTATAACAGAAGATGTGGTGCTAAATAATTTCTCGTATGGCCGATGTTACTATTTTACATAAGTTCACTGTTTAGCTAATATACAATTTGTTTTATTAGAAGGTTAGAAATGTAGTCATGTTTGTAGGAAAGAAGGTCTGAATCGAAAGGCCTCGTATGTAGACACAATTACAAATATTGTTTCACACTTCACAGTAACTGTCTGTAGTTCATTGTTTAGTACTTGGGAAAGGAAGAGGAGAGCCTGTTCTCAGAAGAATTCTTAAAGCTGATTGGACGAGAGGAGGAGAAGATGCAACATGGACGCTAATATTTCTTTTCAACTGTTTATATTAGTTTGTGTTCCTAGAGTAGGATACATTTTTATGCAAGCTTTTTCCAGACGTCCTTTTGCCCTCTTATGCCATACCTGCACACAAGGCTGAATTCTGAAGGCTTCATGCTGAACGCAGAAAGTTGATTTGCCACCTTTTTTAACTTATTGCTGACTGCTACCACTACTGCATGATTATCTTTGCTTTTTTTGCTTGAGACTCTACTGAGTCTCATGCACCTCTCTTCATGGGAAGCACTGCTAACATTGATTGATTGAATTTGAGCTTTATGCTCTATCTCACTCTACCTCTCAAATTTGAACTCTTTACGGGGTCTGATTAAAACCACTTTTGCCCTATTCTTAGAATAGGGATTCTTTCCTTTATGGAACACGCTTGATGCTTTATTACATGAAAATGATTTTGTTCTAACCATACTTTATTATCATCCGGTTTACTGAGATCCCGAGACCATACGGGACGTGTTGGCGTACTCGCCGCGGTTTGGAATTTAGTTTTAACGGACGGCTTATTCTGCCGTCCGTTACCATGTAGCAGGCACTCGGACGAGGAGCGCCGCATTTGGCATTTTTCACTAATATTGAGAGGCTCGGACCAGACACGATTTTCTGGATCTGAGAACTGGAATTGATTGTATCTGTATTGAATGCAACACTGATTACATGACCAACCGGGTCGGAATTATCACCGGTTGAGAGGTCTAAACAGTTTTCCTGACTGCAGCAAGCCCTGAAGAAGTCAAGGGGTGTTATCACCCACTGACGAAACACGTGTTGGCTGGTTTTGCGAAAGACCTGAACATTAAAAAAGAACCACACCGGCTAAGGACTACATCTTCATTTTGTACTTCAAGGACAGTGTCTCATCACTACCTTTTACTCTCTTGCGTGTGCATAGGATTGGTTGTTATATACTTTATTATCAACTCTGTTATTTGACTGAAGTAATCAAATAAAGAAAAGGAGATTTTACTAAACCTTAAATAAAAATAAAAACATTAAAACTAATTCAAACTCTCATTATTGACTACCTTAGAAATAAGATTGTGATTATAAGGTATGTGATGACTAGCTCCTGATTCTCATAAACGATGGCCAAGATCCGTCGCACATGTTCTTAGGGGTGGAGGAAAAGAAAAGAAGAACCTCCATCTGGAAAATAAAGTGAGCGTGGATGAACCCTGTGTGTGAGACAATAAGCCATATTATTTAAATTGATTCCCACTCCAGCACCTGTTTAAATTTAGGTTTGGGTTTTCAACGGCAGTTAAGGGGGATTTGAGCCAAATTGACAGTTTCGGTTTTGAGAGAGGTGGAGTTTTCAGCCTCTTCCTGTGGTAAAATTTCTGATACTTTGTTAGTAGGTCACATTGGTCTCTGGAGAAATTCTGTCAGACTCTTTAGTTTGGCAGCTGTGGAGCATCTTCCAAAAACAGGTGAATGGGCATTTTTTATAGCCGAGATTACAGTCTAAATAAGCTGGGTGGAACATCCTTCAATTTTTGGCGAATGTCCCACATCCACCAACCTCTAAATAACCCCTCTTTCTTTAATTGCAATACAGCTTTCATTTTAGACTCATATAGTAATTCAACAACAGGAATAGTATTCCTAAAATCATACCTACTCCGGAGGCTTGCCATCACTTGATGTCCAGATGCGTGCTGTTGCACCACACTTTGCAAGACATCTGTCTTGCCTTCTACAATCAGAGGGACTGTATTTGCCCAAAACTCACTGTATTCTAAAAAAAAAAAAAAGACTGTGTAGATAAATACAATTTAATAACGTACACCGTGCAATATGCAATCATAAATCATACAGTTTTAATATGACTGGCTTTCATTGCATGTCTAGTCTGGCTATAATTGCACTTAAAATAGCCACATAATGAATCCGGTAAAACGTCAAAGGTTTCAGTGTGTTTCACACCATCCTCGGCGAGCTTCCATTGCAACATACTGTGAAAAAAGGCACTTCTTTTGGAAAACACACGCATGAGTTTATTCAGGTTTTCAATTCTACCACTGCGCACCAAATGGGCGCTGCTCTCACAAACAAACATTTCTTTTTGTTATGCTATTTAAGTCCAACATTCAGCACTTCATATTTACATTTTTCAGCAAGAAATGGCATATCTCACTAGGGTTTTGTGCTTTTATTTAGAAAATACAAAGATGTTGGTAGCGCCACCAAGAGCAATTGGCTATCAAGCCATCAACAGAGGTGACCTTTCCGTCCCCAAAGGTTATACATTGAAATACATGAGACTAGTCGTCAGTCTGAAAGCAAAGGAAAAATCCCCAGCGCACCCCAGGGGTACGCAGACTGCTCAGAACACGAGGGAAGGTTCAGGCTTTTCGGACGGACGGCCCCAGCAGTATCAGGCGAGGCGTTGTCAAGGTTAGGGCTGTTCCCACGGGTCTGCCCAATCCCGCCTTAATGGGTGCATGCCGTAGTACTGTAGAAAAGCACACCAGACCAGGGCGCGCTGTGATATCATATTGCTTTCGAAAGCAGTCAAACAGCATGCTTTAGAATCAGTGACGTAACAAAACCTGAAGGGCCCCCCCTGCAAGATATGCGGAAGGGGCCCCCTCATCGTGTTCTGCTCCCTTTCCCTTTCAAAAAATCATTATTTCTGTGATATTTACAGCGGTATGAAGCACTACATATAAACAAAGTTAACATTATGAGATTGATTTACAAAGTAGGGGACCGATGGATAGCATGTCCCTCGCTTTAGAAAGATATGAAGGCCAAAAAACGGTTCTCTTATCAACAATGGTGATAAATAGGTAAATTTGGATTTCTTAGCCCATTATGTGTGTTATTGGGCCACATTTATTTTCACTGGCATGTACATTTAGGAGACTGTCAAACACAAGATCTATTGTATGCTCTATAAGCGTTTTATTTTTGTTTTCAGGAATACAGGTAAGCAAGATTAAACTATAGCATACTTTTATTTTTTTTAAACTTTATAGCTTTTTCAAATAACAGTCAGGCAAACATTACAATGTCGGTGCATTGTATCATAGCAGTTACAGAAGCAAATCCACAATATCACGTACAGTAATGGACAATATTGAACCAAGCAATCCCCTTTATTTGCTAATCCTGTACAGTACCTAACCTGCTCTATACGTTTTGTGCTGTTGCACATTTACCTTATCACAATACATTTGAATTCTCAATCCTTTACATTTACTGCAGGTATGTTACCTTCTGTTTCTTTGCCTACTGCTGTTCCCGGAGAGGCTGCGCCCTCCTCGTCCAAAGCTTTTTTTGTCATATATTCCCTATATGGACCCCATATTTCCTTCGGCCTGCACTTTTCTGGCATGAGGGCGTTGTAATTATCTGTTGCATTGAGCAGTGTGCTAAGTCAGTCAGCCAATCCATGTTTGGCAAGGGGCCGCGCATCCACCTCATAGCTATTTTTTGTTTCGCCAATAGTAGGCATATGGCCGCCAATCTACGTCCCCCTTTTGGTATGTCTTTGTCATATCCCAGTACTGCTACTAGTGGCATCTCTGGGATGGGAATTGTTATTATCTGCGTAAGTATGTTATAAACTGCTTTCCAAAAATCCCGTATCCCTGGGCATTCCCATGCTAAATGTATAAATCCCGCATTTGCCATCTTGCATCTCTGGCATCTGTCTGTGTCTAGTAAGCCATATTTATATAATCTAGCAGGTGTGTTGTATACTCTCTGTAGGTATTTGTAGTGTATAAGTCTATGCCTCCCATTTTGTGAAATTGTCTTTGTGTTACTATAGCATCTGGCCCATTGTGCTTCGGTGATTTCCACCCGTAGTTCCACCTGCCAGTATTGCTGTGTTTTTGATAAGGGGATAGCCTGAGACACTCTGCTCAGTGCATATAATTCCGTAACACCTCTTTGCAAGGTTGTGGCCTGCAGTAGGTATGTTATTATTTTCCACTCCGAAGGTTCTGCCAACTCGTCTCCCAGCAGCTCGCACATGGCTTGCCGGAGCCTATGATAATTAAATGCATCTAGAGCACTGACTTGGGGAGTTTGTTCCTGTACGTGTTCCCATTTCTTCAACACTCCTCCGTGAAACAGGTCCCCCACACGCTCAATTTTTAGTTTATGTAATGTTTGCTTAACCACCTTCTCCTCTCCCATCGGCATCCAACCGCACCATTCTGTAGGCCATTTAGGCATATACATAAGTTTTATCTGTTGCGACCTGGCCATGTTCTGTATTTCAGTACTGGCGCAAGCTGTCGGATCTATCACATGCGGGGTGCCCTTTGCTCCTTTCATGAGCATTCTCGGTAGCGGGCTAGGTGCTACCGCGCTTCTTTCAATATGTAAATGAGGGAGGTTGCTGGGTCCGTGTATCCAGTAGTGAGCATGCAGCACCTGAGCCGCCCTGTAATATTTTTCCAAATCAGGAGCGTTGAGTCCTCCCTCAGCATATGGTTTGGTAAGGGTTTCCCATTTGACTCTCGGGCTTTTCCCGGCCCAGGCCAATCTAATTATTTGAGTTTTGATGTTTTGGAAGAAGAATTTAGTCAACACAATGGGTATATTTGTGAACAGAAACAAAAAGCGGGGCAATACAATCATTTTCATTATGGCAATGCGACCCAAAAGGGACAACGGGAGCCTTATCCACTTATCTATGGATTCTTTTAGCTTTAGACTGGCACAACCATAGTTTTCGCAAGTTATTATGTCAGGGTCTGTGTGTACTTGTATCCCCAAATAGCGCACCGCCTCCGTGGTCCACTCTATGGGTATTCTGTGTTGACCTGTGTGGTCGAGGTGGTAAGAGGAAATATTATTGACTTGTGCCAGTTGATTTTTAATCCAGAGTGCTGCCCAAATGACGTTACTTCCTTTAACAGGGGATGCAAATTTTGTTATGGGTTGCGTAAATACAACAACGTATCATCCGCGTAGGCGGCTATCACTAAATTATACTGTGGGGATCTGATTCCTCTGTGAGAGTGATACTCCTGCACCGCACACATCAATGGTTCTGCTACCAATGCATAGAGTAACGGTGAGAGTGGGCAGCCCTGTCTAGTTCCTCTGCTGATATCAACTATTGAGGAAAGAGCTCCATTTACCCTGACACGGGCGACTGGGTAAGAGTATAATACCTGTATAAGTTTAAGGAAGACCTCTCCCACTCCCACTCTATTTAGAACTGCATAGAGAAAGCACCATTCCACTGAGTCAAATGCCTTCTCTAGGTCTATAAATAATGCTCCCGTTTTTGTAATTTTGTCTATGCGAGCTATGGAGTCAAAAAAGATTCGCACATTACATGTGAGAGAGCGGCCCGGGACGAACCCTGTCTGCTCTGGTCCGATCAGTTTCGGTAACAGAGGTGCAAGTCTATTCGCCAAGATCTTTGCATACAGCTTGGCATCCAAATTAAGCACTGACAGAGGCCTATAAGAAGCACAGTGGTCAGGGTGCTTCACGGGGTTAAGGAGAGTGATCAGTATAGCCTCTCTCATAGTTGGGGGCATGCATCCATCTTTAGCCATTTCTTCGAAAAGATTCATCAAGTGAGGGATGAGTTTATCTAGATACGCTTTATAAAAAGCCACAGTGAGGCCATCTGATCCAGGCGCCTTATCATTTGGCATATCTTTCAATGCTGCCATAATTTCGGTCGGACGAAGCGGCTCCATGAGTCTTTCCCTATCTGTATTTTCCAGCCATCGCATTGTAATATGAGCGAGGTATTCTTCGTCAGGCTCTTCTGTCTCCGGGTCGCGTTTGGTATATAATGTTCTGTAATATTCGCTAAACACTTCGACTATTTGAGGTGTCCCCCCAACTAATTTGCCTTCAGTTGTATATATCTGCATAATTGTATTTTCTCCTCTAAGAGGCCGTGTTAGCTTAGCAAGAGTCACACTAGGTCTTTCCCCTTCAGCGTATATACGCGCTGTTGCGTATCTACCAAGGTGTGTTACTTCTGCGGCAGCAAGCTCATTGTATTCGCTGATCTGCTGGCATATTTGTGCTAGAACCCTGGGGACTCCACCTTCTAGTAACTTCTTTTCCAATGCATGCAAGGTCTTTTCTGTCTTCTGTAACTGTGTACGAATTGCCCTGAGAACTCCTGCGTGCTTCAATATAGTTATACCCCTAATGTAAACTTTGAATGTTTCCCGGATGGTGCTCATCTTGGGCACACTACCAAGATTAGTGGCGAAAAATTCATCTATTGCGTCCCCCAGTTCTTTACGAAACACTGGGTCCAGCAATGAGTATAGTGGGAAGCGCCATGTGCAATCTCCCCGCTGTATGTCATATATGTCTATTTAAAGCAACACAGGGGAATGATCTGATAAAGTGCGTGCCATATGGGAGCAGTCACTAACATTGGGCATCATCATCTGGGAAATAAGCCAGTAATCTATTCTGGTATGGGTGTCATGTGCCGCAGAGTAGTGCGTATAGCCTCTACCTTGAGGCGCTTTAACTCTCCAGACATCCACCAAATCTTCTGCTGCTGCTATTGCGGCTATCTTTCTGGCCGCCATTGATGGTTTTCTGAGAGGCCCCTTGGACCTATCCAGGTCCGGATCCTGCGTGCAGTTAAAATCCCCACCCCAGACTTGGTGCATGTGTGAGAATGGCGCTATTTTGGCATGCAACATGTGATAGAATTGAGGATCATCATGGTTTGGATCGTATACTCCGTGCAGTAATATTTCAAAGTTCTCTTTATAACATCTCGCTACGACAAACTGGCCATCTTTATCCATGTCTATTTCTTGCAACCTCAACCCAGACTTTCTGCCCACCCAGACCAACACCCCTCTAGCGTGAGATGTAAATCCTGAGGCGATATATGTCCCTCTCAGTCTTCTGGGAGATAGCACTTTTGAACCCTGGGGGAGATGTTTTTCCTGAAGGATGGCCACATCTATGCTATGTCTCTCCAAATATGCAACAACTTTACGTATTTTCCTGTGATCGTTAAGACCTCTAACATTCCATATCAAGAACTTAGCTTGCTTTTTGGGATTCATTCTACTAGAATCAGCCATCAACTGCCCATCTGTCCCGATAGTAAACATACATTATTTGTGAATTTCCTCCCAGACTGTGTGAAGACACATGAGGATTATATATTTTGTGTCCTGACAACTTTCCCCCCCCAACAACCCTCCCCCCCACCCACGCCATAGCCGAAACCCCATGGCTTGGCAGTACTTCGAAAAATTACACGCCCCCTTTTACCAAACATAACACCCAATGTGGAGCACACTTGAGGGCAGTGTAAGCCGCCCCACAAACTTCTCCCTATGACCTATTCCTGTAAACACAATCCAGTCTTATTTAACTTTATTTATGTCACCTGTGTTCAGTACCTCCATGTTACCCCTTCTGATTCGATTAACATTCTACTAAACTGTACTGCCGCATCATCAGCGATTATGCTCATTCCCTTGGCAGCAAATAAGAGGCATAATTATTACCCACCCTCCTTTGGTCTCTTAATTTCTTTTTGCGTTCTTGTGACTAGCTCCGGGGACCGTGCGCTCTTACCACCGTACTCAGTCCGAGTTGTCTTCTGTTTCGTCCTCTGCTACCGTCGTCTTCTGAGTCATTTTTTCCCTCGTAGCTCCTTGCTGTACCTGTTAAGTTCCATTTGGAGCGTCTGTGGGTCATGATATATTTTAGTTTTGCCGTCCATAGTGACACGTAGTCTAGCAGGGTACAACATTGAGTATTCATAGTGCAGTTCGCGAAGCTTCCTTTTCATAGGCGCAAATTTCCTCCGTGCCTCTTGAACTGTTGGCGTAAACTCTGGGAATAATGCAAGCTCGGAACCTTCGTACTTCAGGACTCTTAGCTCCCTAGCCTTCCGGAGAGCCGCGTTCCTGTCACAGTAGTTTAGCAATCGTACCACCACTGGCCTGGGCAGTGCGCCTGGTGGAGGTTTGGGGGCCAAAAAGCGATGCGCACGCTCCACGACGAATACTGCAGAGAGTGTTTCGCTGCCCAATAGAGTGACGAGCAGTTTTTCTATAAACAGTTCCATGTTCCCAGTCACTGTGGATTCAGGCAAGCCAAGAATTCTTACGTTATTGCGCCTAGAGCGCGCTTCTAAATCTTCTGCTTTATCGCGCAACGTTGTGAATGCCTTTTTCAACTTTTTCTGTGCTGAACCAGCCTCAGGCTGCAGGTCCTCAGCCTCTGACACTTCTGCGTTCTACCATGTCCAATCGCTCGGTGTGTTTATCAACCCTCTCAGACATGGGATCCATTCTGTATGCCGAGTAGATTTTTCCGTTTATAGTAGTTAAGCTCTGTTGCATGGAGGCTAGTATTTTCTTTAAATCATCACTTGGGACATTGTCTGTATTATCTTGTTCTGCCACAGTGGAGTTAGTATCATCCTCTCGCGTGCCCGCTGTTTTGCGCTTCTCAAAATTGAGCTTTGGTTGCGCCTTATCCATTTACCCCATATTGTGAATGTAGGTGTTTGAAACAGTTCTTTGGTCACACTCCGTCGAGCACAGCAATAAGTCTGCGGGGCGGGGCTCTCTCTCGCACAGCTCTTTTCGTACACCGCGCCTGCCGTAATGCGCCGTCGATGCCACCAAGCGCTTGCTCGGGCCGTGAGGCACCGGGTCCTCCCGACAGGGGGGGGAAGGCCACGCTCTGCTCTCTACCCGGTGCTGCACCAACAATGCGACCACGCAGTTAGCCTCGTTACCTCCAGCTGTGCTAGGCTATTTACATTTTACGCTGGTCCAACAAACAGCTCTCCACAGAACAATCCCATAGGTCTAGTAGGGCCCAAGTGCATGACCTCCTGGGGGTGCAGCTCAATGAGGTTGGACTGCAGGCCTTCGTTGTGTCCCCTCGGCTTGGTGCAGTCTGGCCTTTATGTAATATTTAATGTTGTGCCTTTACATTTGAGAATATGTGCCCACTGTGCAGCACTCCTCAGGGGCCAGATATTGCTTCCTCGTGCGTTTGTGCTCCTCTGTGAGCGCTCTGCTGCCTGTCTTTTCACTGCAGCAATCACTGGGGCCCTCCGTGCACGCAGCGACGCCCCGCTGCCTGCCAGCCGTGTCGGGGTAGTGCTGGTGCCTTAACAGGGGAAAATGCGGCTGCTATGATGAGGCGCAGTGCAGCGCATGGGGCAGCGTAACACATGCAGTCGCGGCGGCACACGTCACTTCACAGGCACACTACCTTGCTTATTGGACTCCGTCATGCGAAGGGACCGACCTGCTGTGTGGCGCTGCGCAGCCCTCCTCCCATACTCGGGACCTTCCTTGCCCGGAGCGGGCGCTCACCGCAGCAGTTCCTCACGGCGCAGCACGCTGAAGCAGACCCTGCGCGTCTCCCAACAATCGGCCACAGCGAGGGCTGCGCCTCCGACTCTCTCCAGGCCGTGTGCACTCTCCAGCTCCGCACAGCCCCGGTACTGGCAATTTTCCAAAAAGAAGCACACATTCCGGCGCTGGTCAGCCAGGTGATCTCGTGCCTCTTAAGTGGGTTGTGTTGATTGTAATTATATTGCGGATTCCTGAAGTATTAATTGGCGGTCGTCGGAGCTGATTTACTCCGCGGCCATCTTGGGTCCCGGCAAGCTCTGCCCCCAAACTATAGCATACTTCATTTAAAAATACCAAGATTATTTTCTGATTTCATGCATGAGGCAACTTTAGTGGTAACATATCACTTGAATATAATTTGATTCCTTTCTGAGCAAAGTCATCTTTTATCATTCTGCCTCTCCACTTATTGGTCAATACAGTCTAAAAGATGATGCCTATTATCTTAAATTTCATTACAACAGAAAAGGCAGGATTCCTTTTAAATCAGAACCGAAGACACGGGCCCAGACGTTGCTGTCATAGGTATATGCTCCTAAGTTGCACTCACCAACAAATTGTGTGATCCTAGGCAAACCACTTCTTCTCCCCATACCTCAGGTCCATTATCTACCAAAAATGCAGTTATACAAAGTTTGCAGTGCTGCCACATGAACCCACTGAATTATCCTTCAAGGATTTTAAGTTGTAAGTTATATACAGAATTACCTCCTTCACTCCTCAAACTAGCAGTGCTCTTTATGACATCCTACTCTCTGCTGTTACCACGACAAAGACTCGAAGAGGAGTTTCTAACAAGCTTCCTGGAAACGATTAAGTTTCAGGAAGAATCATGAATACATCCTGAACACGAAGAGAGAGTGTAAGACTTGAATAAACAACTCTGCATCAGGCACATTAGCTCTCAGATGGATTTTAATTCAGTGTCTCCTGCCCTTATAACCTTTCATATTACGGTAAATATTATTTTTAAATATGGCTATTTGTGCATTAATATAGGAGTATTCAAACCCTTTAAGCAGTTGGTTGCTTCTCAATCATGCAACCATAGCAGGATCATCACTTAACACACGAGTAGTCTGCCTTTTGGCATATTGTCTCGAGTGTGTTGCTTGCAGTGGTGTAACATAGAGTGATGGGCATCCCTGAAGGATATGGTTAGGGACTTCCAAAATTCATCCAGCTCAAATGCTGAATGTTAGCATCTCTCCTCCACCTACCCGCATGTAAAAAGCCTAATTTATCCTCAGCTGACAATGAAGTTTGCAACACATAAAGTCTGGTTTTCATTAGGTATGGGTACAAATGATTTTAATAAGTAAAAGTACTTTGGAATTGACCGATTCTAAAGGCTATATTTAGGTATAGGCTAAGGTGCACTCTATAAAGGATTTTTTGGAAAAATAAGTGACATAGTGTGTATCTCAAGGTAAATTAGCACAAAAAACTGACCAAAGCCTAATCTGTCATAAATATGACCTTCATAGGAAGTTTTGAAGAGGTTTCAATCAAGGGTCTTTTTAAAAAAAGTGCAAAAAAGAGCATTTTAGTGCACAGCGCGCAAGTTAAAAAGCTACATAGTAGTGATCAGGGATGGCAGTTCTGCACATCTCTCTGAACAGTAAATAATGACAGCTACCATATCCAAAGTAAATTCTTGCATGTAATGAGTAGGAGGTCTTAAACTGCCTCTTGCAAGCGCTGTCTTCCAATTTCTCTTAGATGCTCTTCACACATCGTAGCACTCACACAAATGCACACGCCTACTCATCAACACAAACATCTACACACACACACATGCAAACTAATAATCTCCAACACGGTTCCTCACAAATACTTTTCTTCACACTTTGTCACACTTTTATCCTACATGCGTGCACATACACAATGAGTTTCACAATCATAACCAGAAGGAGCTTCAGAGAGAGGAAGTCAAGGAAGAAAAGAGAAAGCTGCAGAAGTATATTGACAAATATGTCTGCCTAGTATCTCTTAATAAGTGAAAGGAGTGAGGATAGGAGTATGTAAGCTAGACGTGTTTATATATTAGTGTGGGCTCTGTGTATGACATGATTAGATGGTACCAAGGTATCTTAAGGGACCAAAAGCACAGGGTTTTTGCCACTGTTGGCAAAGATGCATTTTTCCACCACCGTCATTGCCCCTCATGATATCAGAGAAAAATGGAAGGAAAACTGATGCAAAACTTTAACATCTGGGCTTCTGAAGACGAACACACAGACACTTTATATGACCCCGTCTCCTATGTGCTGTCAGCTGACCTCATACAAACAATTTAACACCACAGCATGTTTAATCTTCTCCATGAAATGCTCAAAAGATAGGTTTGTGCATGCAACTCTGACAGGTGCGAGGCATACTCATAAATAAACATTCTGTACAGTCACATCCAACATTTACATTCAATTCCTTAATGCATAGTCACCTCCATTTAAGCACAGTGACAGCTAACTGGCACACTCATTTATTCTGCAACCCTCCAAAAACCAATCAGATTAGCCAAGGAACTGATAGAAGGGAAAAGAGTGGAGGGGTAAACAAATATTAACAGTCAAGGGAACATAATGAAAGATGTATTGAAGTGCATGAGGTAAAATCATAGTCAGACCAAAGGCATTCATAAAGAGGAGGCAGCTGAAAGAGAGGTGGAGACTGCCAGGAGAGAGTTACCGTCATTGATGAGAAACAATACAGGAGGAGAGAAGCAGCCAGAAAATAAGAGTGGTCAAATAGTGAGATACAGCAGGCCATAATGGACGTATAAGAGGAAAGAGAGACTGAAAGAGGATGCAAGATGATACAGTCAAGGAAAGAGAAAGGAAAGGTGATCGAGAAGGACAGTCCATAACAAAAAGTGGGTAGACAGAGTCAGAAAGTAATGGAGGAGCACTCTTAAAGAATGTGTATGAGAGAGATTAAGTGAAAGAGTTAGGGATAAAGAGAGAGAAAGACTACTGAGAAAGTCAGGACAGTTGGCAAAGAGTTAAAGGAAAGTGTGAGAGAAACAGGTCAGAGAGGTAAGAGCAGAAAGGAGGGACATTTATGGGAAAGAGAAGAAAACAAGGGAAAAACAGAGAAAGGGATGTGTTGGGAGTAGAGATTTGCAAGGTGATGGGAAGACGCTATGAATCAGTACATTGAAAGCAGCGTGACTATGGTATTTTAAATGTTTGCCTTATTTCAAGGAGCAGAGCTCTGAGAGCTTTTACACAAGTTGGCAGTGCTTTCCTACAACTTGAAAAGCATACATTTTAAAGAAGTGCAGTGCACTAATTTTAGTGCAGTTTGAAAAATGGAAAAGCTGTCCCATCTTTCTCACCCAGCTTTCAATAATTATGGAGGAAAAACATATATGTAAAAGGAGCAATGTCCACTATTCAGAGGATCATTGGGATAGAGCTGCAGGTCCGGGCTCAGAGCCATAGGGACACCCTGCTACAAAACCTAGACACTGACAGTC
Source organism: Calotriton arnoldi (assembly GCA_963921515.1). Classification (NCBI taxonomy): domain Eukaryota; kingdom Metazoa; phylum Chordata; class Amphibia; order Caudata; family Salamandridae; genus Calotriton; species Calotriton arnoldi. The sequence continues at coordinate 3,454,416 of CAWUFW010000581.1, read as the reverse complement.
TGAGCAGACAGCGCCACTACCAGTGTCTCAGGATCTGAACCTGGCTTGGCTCTCCTCTACATTCTCAGACCAGAGCAACATGTGCAATCTACATCTGTGGTAAATGTAATTCTGCTTCAGGTTAGAAATTCTCAGCTGCACTGTGTGCTGGTGGTAATGCAGGTGCATTTACTCGGTCAGATCTCACTTTTGGGGGAGGGGGGTACAGAACCTACCTCTGAAAAGCCAGACCAAGCAATGCAATGAGTCACTCCTACCCAGATTCCATCCTTTGTCAGGCATTGTTAAAAAAGTTGCCTTTGTTTAGTACTTGCAGGGGCCCCAGTGAACAACGCCCTGTGGGGGCTTCTGGGGTTTTTGTTAAGTCTGGTGTGACCAGGTGGTGAGGCATAATGAAAACTTCTGTGGTAAGGGCCCAAACCCCGAGTGCCTGCCAGTTACTCCATGCCTCTCTTTATTACATCAAGGTAGAAAGAAAAGGGCTGTTGGTGGACTCACCTGTTTGGGGGACACCAGCTGGTCCAGCACCAGCCTCACCTCTTCTTTAATCCCCAGGAGTCACAGCCCTTCTGCAGCTGAAGGGTGTCAACATGGCCTGGGAGAAGGCTGCTGCAGGACCAGGACGCATGAAACCCAAATGCAGCCCTTTGTCTCTTTGCTGCTTGCCTTCTCTGCAGTCTGACCCCAATACTGGACTCTTACTGAGGGTGCAGGCTGGATGTGGGAGGGTCCACAGTCAAAACACTGAATTCAGCTTTAGTCATCCATCCAGGCTTTCTGCAAGAGCCCTTCACCCACTCCTGCAATTAAAAAAACCCTGGCCTGGCTTCCTGTAGAATCAGTGGTTTTCTAAAATGTAACAATAATGTGTTACATTTCTGCAGAGCAGTGTCAACCTATTGCGCTGTCTCTGCTCAATGAACTGAGCACGTTGCAGTCTGCTGCATGATATCAGGACAAGCAAGGTGCGTGGCTGAGGGGTCCCGGGGGCCTCCTGCACCATGGGGGTGGGGGGAGAGTTAAGCCCCTGTGCGTGCACACACTCCCACACACAGAGGTCTATCATCTGTCTTTCTGTCTCAGCATTGCTTCTTCCTTTTGACCTTCTCCTGGTCGCCTCTCTCTTGACTGTTTCTTTCTGCACTCCAGCACTCGGATTCACAGATAAATCCTGGGGTGCCTTTCCTTCCAGGCCTCTCTACACATTTGAGAAACAAAAGCTATAAATTGCAACTGTTTCATTTTTGTGCCTGAGATCTTCACAACACTGCTACCAGCCCAAAGAAAGGCTGAAATTAAACATGAACTAACGTGCAGTGCTCGGGCCTGTTGGCCCTATGCTTCAGCACTCACTTCAGGGTGGGGCTGAGGGGCCCCTTCAAGTGTAGGAAAGCGTGGGGACCCCCACGCACCGTGGAGGCTGCGGGGGCCTTTGTTACGCCCCTGTTTAGAATGCAGCAAAGCCGGCTACATTCTATATTCCCTTTTCGTGAGCTTCATAGATTTTTGGTACATCCCCAGAAACGAATTACACATAGGTACTCCTACATCCCTTAGGCCCTTTGAGATGCAGTCAAGCGGTAGGAGCACACAATATTGTTTCACAGAAGCATGTCACTGTATAGTAAGCAAAACAGACGCAACCCATTCTGCCCATGAAGCTGTCCCTCCACTGATGTAAGTGAAGATGACTGGAATGCAAACAAGCATTATCAAAGCCAGTAGGTCTCAGCATTCCCAATGCTATGCAGCATGGAAAAAGATAGTTAAAAAAAGCTTTTGATGCGGCTGAAAAAAGCAAAAAGCATCCGCACAATTTTATATGGGCATGCATGCGTGGAGCGCACACCTACAAAATGATGTGGCTGCTTTTTTTCTTTTTAGTTACTGATCTGAGTTTGATCAGTAACTAAAAAAGAAAAATAAAGTGTTTTTTTTATTTAAAAAAGTGGGTGGGGAGGAAGCATTGGGAGGCGGAAGGGAGCTGGGTGTCCTGAAGTAACATGGGGGAGGGCGGCCTGTAGCACCATGGGGGCTCAAGTAGGAGGCGGAAGCAAAACAAGGGATACGGGTGGGTGACGAAGCAACATGAGGGATGTATTTTGGGGAAGCAAAATGGAGGGCTAAGGGTGGAGGAAGCAACACAGAGGGCACAGGTGAGGGGGGAAGGAGAAAGGGAGAGACCAAAGTAAAGTGCTAGGGGATAGCAATAGGGATGAAAGAGGGAGAAGCACACGGTCAAGAAAGGAACGCATGGGTAGTGGTGGAGTAGCATACAGGCAAAAGAAAGAAACACCAGAACATTACAGGTGAGAGAAGTACATGAGGGAGACAGCTGGAAAACACAAGCACTCTAAAGGAGTCTTTAAACAAAAAGAAAAAAATGAGCACCTGAAAAGTAAGTAGGGGAAGGGCACACGTAAGGAGTCGATGCTCCATGGGAGGTCAAACACAAGAAGAGAATGGAAAGCAACACACAGCTATTGGTAAGCAATAGGTGGGCTCTTAGCCCATTATAAACAAACATTACATCTCGCAACAGACAGCGCTTGGGCTGTCTAGTAGACAAGACCTCAAAATGTATTTTATGAATGCCTGGAGTTCTGTTATTGTAGTTTACTTAAATGAACAAATTCATTTTCACAAAATCAAGTAAACATATGTTATGTTATGTTATGTTATGTTATGTTCCAGGGTATTTGTAAAGCGCACGGCTACTCCCGGAAGTGTCCCGGTGCTGACTTAACCCTATTGACAGAACAGTGGGAATGCAACCTCGGGTGCCTCGTCTATTGTTGAAAGAGCCAAGATTTTAGATTTCTCCTAAAGCTAAGGAGATCCCGCTCCTGTCTCAGAGGAGGCGGCAGGCTGTTCCATAGCTTTGAGGCAGCCACCTGTGACGAACGTCCGCCCATACGCAAACGAGCAAACTTCGGCACGATCGACAACCTCTGAGTTGATGACCGCAGGGTTCTGGATGGAGCATAAGGCTGAATTCTGCTCCTGATGTAAGGAGCCCCTATGCTGTGGACGGCCTTAAAGGCCAGCACCAGGGCCTTAAAATTCACCCTCTTTCGCACCGGGAGCCGATGCAGGGACCTCAAAAGACGTGTAATGTGTGTCCTAGGGTCAACCATAAGGACGGCCCTAGCTGCCACGTTTTGTACCACCTGCAGGCGGCCAAATAGGTAATCAGGGAGGCCTAAGTACAGAACATTAACGTAGTCCAGCCTTGACGTTATCAGGGCTTGGACCACGGTTTTTCTGTACGGGACTGGAAGTAGGGGGAGGAAGTTCCTCATCATTTTCAGTAGGCCAAAACAGGCCACAGATTGGACTTGGGACTTCATGGACATGTCCGCATCCAATTTTACCCAAAGATTTTTTACGGTGGTAACTGGGCAAGCCGGGGTGTACATATCCTGGGGCCACCATTGGCGCCATTCCTCGCCCGGGCTATGGCCGAAAAAAATTATTTCGGACTTGTCTGAGTTACATAACAGTTGATTTTGCCTGAACCAGGTAAACACCTTAGTCAGGCAATTGTTTATTTCACCTCCTCTCAGCGCGGCGTCCTTCTCGCAGGTAAACAGCAGCTGCGTGTCATCGGCATAGGATATAACTTTTGCCTCATGTTGCTCTGCCAGGAGTGTCAATGGAGCCATGTATAATTTGAACAAAGTTGGGCTCAGAACCGAACCCTGTGGCACTCCGACCCTCATTGAGGGGATAGGGGCAGAGAAAGGGGGGGACCATACTGTTTGCTGACTTCTTTCCAAAAAGGAGGAGAACCACCTAAGGACCGTGCCCCCGATGCCACACTCCTGGAGTCTGTGCATAAGTAAATCATGGGGCACGGTATCGAAAGCCGCTGAGAGGTCCAGTAGTATCAATACCACTTTTCCACCTCTATCCAGAGTGGTTTTAATGGTGTCTGAGACTTCCAATAACACTATCTCCGTACTAAAGTTGGCTCTGAACCCTGACTGGCTGGGGTGCAGTGCATGGGTTGCCTCTACAAAGTCAGTGACCACAGTGTTCACATACTTCTCCAAAGCCTTGGAGCCTTGGAGAAGTTTGGCAGCAGCGATATTGGCCTGTAGTTGCTGGCAATAGAGGGATCTGCCGAGGGCTTTTTTAGGACTGGAAGAATTCGTCCATGTTTCCAACTCTCTGGCATCAATCCCTCGGACAAAGAGAGGTTCAAGACCAAATTAACGGCTGGATTGATCACTTCAGCGATAAAGGCCAATATTTTGCCCGGACAAGGGTCTAAGGGGGAGCCGGATTTCAACGCTTGCATTATTTTAAGGGATGTAGTCAGCGGAATAGGGGGGAACTCCGAGAGAGTCTCATCTAAGTTGGAGTAGACTAGAGGGGGCAAATCTATGTTGCCATCGCTAGCTTGAGGCACATCCCCAAATGAATCCTGGATGGTTTTAATTTTATTATAAAAGTATTGCGCAATGTGGTTTGTCCATACATACATACATACATACATTTTACTCTCAAACTCTTGGCTTTCAACTCCCATGAAAAACATTATATAGATTTGAAAAACTTTTTTGACGATATAGGGCAATGAACAGGAATAACACTTTTGTGATGTCCTCCTCTTTAAGAAACTGTGTTACTGGTTGGGGGGCCGGGGGGGGTGAAAGCCTACTCAAGCAGCAACCACAATCCTTGTCAGGATGAAGTCATAAGCAAACCCCATATTAACCTGTGCTCAGCCCTCTGGTAGCTTGGCACACAGCAGGCAGGCTTAACTTAGAGGCAGTGTGTAAAGTATGTATGCTGCACTTCAAACCGTAATAAAGTGAAAACAAAACACATGAAAAATCCCACACCAATTAAGAAAAATAAAGTATATTGTAATAAATAAAACAAGATAAGACAACAAAAATCCAATTGGCAGAAACAGAGATATGCAATTTTAAATATTTAAGTGACAATAGAACCAAAAAGCACAGAGCACCAACTGTGCTTATCTGGTCGCGCTGTACCAGGACAAGTTCAGGCTGCCTGCAATGCAACGCAGGCCGGCTACAGCGACACTACCTTAAATTCCGGTTGCAAACAGATGCGGAATCCCATGTCGAAGTTGCATTGCGCAGCAGAGACAATGTGAGGTCCGGGGGAGGAGATGTGTCTTGCAGCAGCGGTTCCGGGGAGCTGTGAAGTGCGAGGTGATGTCCTTGCATGGAGATGCGGTGCACAGTGGCAGTTCCGATGGGTTGCGTTAGGCGAGGTGGTGTCCATGTGTAGAGATGCATAAGTCCGATGGGCTGCGTTGTGAAGTCCTTGCAACGGGGAAGTCTGCACAGCACAGGCGATGCGTCAGTTTGTGGGTGATACATTGAACAGCAAATGTGATGTGCCAATTTTGAGAGAGATGTACCACGCTGCGGAGGAGATGGATCAGTTCTGCTGGATACACAAATGAGCTGACAGAGCACCTTCAGGCCCACTTCCAAGTGTCCAGGACTGGGGGGGGGGCACCACTTGGGAAGGACTGGGGTGGCACCACTTGAGAAGGCAGGCCTCATAGATGGCAGATTCTAGGTGATGGGTTCAAGGTTGTTGGATGCCTGTTATATGTCTGAAGATTCTGATCAGGAGGCCAGCCACTAGCCCATGGAGTCACTCTAGGGTCCTGGGTTTAGAGATGCCGGTCCAGTCCTTCTCACCCAGGCAAGCGGACAGCAGGGCAGCAGTCCAGCAGAGTGGCAGTCCTTTCAGCAGCACAGCAGGCCTTCTTACTGGCAGTTTTCTTCAGGTCAAGAAGTGTACTGAAGAGTTGGATCTAAAGGTCCAACATTTATACCTGGTGAAGTGGAGAAAGCTTCTAGCGGTTTTCACCCCCTTAGGTGTGAGGCATCCCCTTGCTCCCTGTCCTGGCCCCAGCTTGTCTGGGGTCACAAAAGGCCAGTGTCAAACCCTTTGTGAGAGTGCTGAGGCATGACCTTCGTGATGAGCAAGTGTGGTAGGTGACATCTCCTCCCCCTCTTTAACTCAGAGGGGCCTGTCCTGCCAACACCTATCATCCCTTTATTTCATTGTCTGAGAGCGATACACAAAGGCCAACTTCCAGCTATACCTAGTCATGTGACTCAAGATCAGTCTGCAGGCACCAAATGGTTAGGACAAGAATATGCCAACTTTCTAAGAGTGCCATTTTCAGGATTGTGATTAAAAATCTGACTCTACCATTAAAGAGGGCTTTTAATTACAATTCTTTAGACACCAAACTCAACATGTCTACCCGCTCCCATTTGAAAGTTATCACTTATTAAATGTAATAATGTAACCCAATGTTATCCTATGGCGCGAGCTAGGCCTCACAGAAGTGAAAAACGATTTTAAGAGTTTTTCACTATCAGGACATGTAAAACTTAAAAAGTATATGTCCAACTTTTTGAATACACTGCACCCTGCCATATGGCCTGTCCAGGGCCTAACCTAGTAGTGACTTATATGTATTAAAAGGAAGGTTTGGGATCTGAAAAGGTTTTTTTTTGCCATTGCACAGACAGGTTGCAATGGCAGGCCTGAGTCATGTTTAAAGGGCTACTTAAGTGTGTGGCACAATCAGTTTTGCAGGCCCACTAGTACCATTTAATTAACAGGACCTGGGCACATGTAGTACCACTTTACTAGGGACATACAAGTAAATTAAAGAGGCCAATTGGGTGTAAGCCAAATCTATCATGTTTTAAGGAGAGAACATAAGCACTTTAGCACTGGTTAGCAGTGGTAAAGTGCTTAGAGTCCTAAAAGCCAACAAAAACGGGTTCAGGAAACAGGAGGGTGAACGCAAAAAGTTTGGGGATGATCCTGCAGGAAGGGCCAAGTCCAACATCCTCCTTTCCAGTTGCTATGCAGGTGGTTGGCACAGTATGGGAGAGCTGGGACATAAACATTGTATTGCATTGGAATTGCATTTATATATCACTCACTTAGAGTTTCCTGCTCATTGTCTTAGCTAAGGGTGTTGAGTCAGTGAGGAGAAGGCAACCTGAGCTCAGCTCGGATACAACGTGTCTTGTGCAAGTCTTTTTGAGGTGACTTTATATAGTGTTCACCACCCTGATAATGGTTTCAATATAGGTAAGCATGGATTGTCTGGTACTCAAAAATGTGGGGTTGAAGTTAGCACTGGACATTACACTTGCAGTAGAGAGATAAGACAAATCCTGGTCTTTGGGCAATAGTAATAGAAGGAAAGTATTTACTCACAATAACATTTCAACATGTGAAAATACGAAATGTGTTTATTGGTTGTACGTGGAAGAAATGGTTTAGGAAATAAGCAATTTTAATGAACATCAGTGTTAGGCTCAAGTAGTCAAGACTGCTCCTCAGGACTAAATTGGAGCTGAGAAGCCTCGCCTCCCTATTAGTATGTTGACTGGTGAGACTTAAAACACTATTGGAACATTAGTCCCCTCACCCTGGGTTACCAGGATTAGTGGTTGTAAAAATGGTGGGTCCATCAATCGAACACCTGCTAACACTGTTAAGCTCCACCACCTCCCACCCCCTTATCTTAACCCTTTAGCGGGTCTACCTTTGCCCATGCATCCTATATGATAAATAGCAGAGCCTGAGTGCACCAGAACACTAAATGCCAGATGTCGCAGGTCTTGTTGCCTCACGCTTGCCCTTAGACAGACTAGCTTGACTGAAAAATCATCTGCTGCTAATGAAGGCTTAACCAACCCTTATTCTCATTCCATTAGTTTCCTCTTTTCTCTGCGATTGTATTGTTATGTATCCTAAGTAGATAGTTGAAAGGAAATAGATGTACTTCTGAGTTTAATATCACTTAATCAGTGTCTTTTTCTAATAATCTTTCTATTTGGATTTTATGATACCCGCATAAACAATAAGTCACATATATGTCTTAGAGGCATGCTGTGCGCATAATGAGTCCAAGGCCTTGAGTCTAACGTTTCATGTTTTTGTAGGGTAAGTCAAAAATATAGATTGATACTGATGTGCTATTGAGGTGCCAAATGCCTAGCCACCCAAAAGGCTTGGACTCGTGCTGAGCATATGGGTGAGCAAGTGGCCAGTCTAAAGTGTATGAAAGTTTTCTTAAGGTGACAAATGCTTAGTTAACTATATGGCCTGGGATGGTGTAGTTCACATTGTGGTGGCAGAACCTGTGTCTAATGTGTACTTGTTAGTGTCAGTTCAAATGTGGGTGCTGAATTTCTTGTTGAACAGAGGTAGAATAGCCTGGATCATTGCTAATGTTTAGGTATATCAGTGCCACATTGGATGTATAGGGTATTTTCTGTCTTATCTATTTCCATAGGTGACAGACTGTCCAGCAGAAGTACAGCAATAGGGAAAAATGCATGTTTCACACATAAACAGGGGCGGATGGTCCATAGGGGCGCCGGGGCAGCGCCCCACAAAAGAAACTGCTCACTGCAGTTCGGGCAACAGGAATGTAAGCAGACGAATTGACAGCTTTCACAATTCGTCTGTTTACATTTCCGGGCCGGCCTGTGCTTCACGGGTGAAAGTGCGCATGTCAAGGCACAGCGCACGCACGCAGGCGAGAGCAGGAGTCCAGAAGATGGTCTGCGCATGTAAGAGAGGAGCGTTGCTCCTCACTCACATTCACAAACCATTAGGTATGCTGCGCATGCCTAGTGTAGTGCAGGCGTCTGAAGATAGGCTCCTGCTCGGCCGGTGACGTGTTTTCGCAAAGTCGCCCCATGCCCTATCAAATGCCAGGATACAGAGTAAACAAGGGTCAGCCGCCCGGCCCCCCGTCGCATCCAGTCTCCTGATTTGCTGTTGAGCGGCAAAAGAAAAGAGCGGGAAGAAGTTAGTTCCACCACGTTGCAGACTATTAATGCAGAGGAGACGTGATGCGACGCGGGACCGGAGGAGATGCCTGGTAAGTTTTATTCATTTGATCGTGAACTGTATTGGCCTAAATGTCTGCATCTGTCGGGAGACATGGCTGTTTATCCTTTAGAAGCGCTTAGTTTTGGTGCTCAATGCGCTACAAGGGTTCCCACCAGTGCTTTTTCTTGTGGGGAAATCTCTCTTCACGTCACCCGGCAGCACCGAGAAGTGCTAGTAAGTGGACTGACAAGTGACGCAGGTTAATGAAAGTGGTGGGTGTAAAATAGAAAGAGAACACAAACCCTGTCCCCAGGGCCAGGAAGTCCTTTTATTGTGATTTGTACCGTCCACGTCACAGCTTATGTATGAGGCGAAGAGGGGCTGCGTGTGTGTGGTCAGTGAGCCCGTCTACAGATTGTCCGTTTCCTGTAACTATTTATACGTAATTATTTATTTACTGGAAATCCTGTCTAGCCCCCACATACATGTAGCCTCGCTTTTGTTTAGTCAGGCGCTACAAGTGATACTCGATTTACGAATTTTCTGTAGGACTTTAAAATATGTTTTTGCTTTTACTGCTTGTATGAGCGCAAGAGCAACTTGCTGTAATCCAAAAAGAAAGGATAGGTGGAGCCCACTGCCTTATTTACATTATAAAATGTTAATTGTCACGGAGCTATATATTGCTTCTTACACTGGTGCTACTTCTTTTAAAACCACAAATATAAAATAATTGATTTATGCAAGTTAATTCTGTAATAGAGAACAAATGCGTCTTAACTTTAACATTCCACGAAAAAAATACTTGTTCGTGTATTGGCCGCTAATAAGAAATCGAATTGTTGATGTAGAGCATAATTTGGCTTAGGTTTCTGGCTCAAAGTTACTACTCAGCGCCCAGTTATATCCGACCAAAAGAAACACGCGAAGACTTTGAAAAATATCTGTTTAAATACTGACTCGTGGCTGACCCTAGCAGCTGGCAACTACAGCCGCACAGTCGTGGCTGGACCCAAAGCGGTTCCCATGAGAGAAATCGTCCTGGATGTTGTTTCAGCGCCGCTCTTATGTCGTAGTGTGAAGTGCCCTGGCAAACACTGAAGAAGGCACTTCAGTCGGTCTGGAGCGGTGAGGTCCAAAACGACAAGAACTGAACCTTGAGCGCAAGACTTTGCACAACCCTGCATAGCGCTTGTGATGCTGCTTTAAAGCACTGAAAATCAGTCTCAAAGGTTGGGCTGTTGGAGTGGAGCAACTTGGTGGTTGCTGGTTGGTAGGGGCGTGGCACTGATAATACGACAGCAGAGAGTAGAGCAGGGAGGCTTTGAGCAGCGGCGTGGTGAACTGTGGGGTCTAGCAGTAATAGCGTGGGACAGTGAGGGGCCCGCTGATAGAATGTGCAGAGCAGAGTCCACCAGTGACAGCGAGTGCAGCAGCACCAGGGCAGTGAGGGTACTTAGGATTGGAGGCTTCCGCTGAGTACATGGTAGTGACGGACACTAGGAGTCAGTGATGGAACATACAGTTAACGGGGTCTCGAGGGGGCCAGAGATGGAGGATGCACTGGAGTCGGGGATACTGTAGGACTTTAAGGGGCCCAGTGAGGGAGGGGGCAATAGAATCCACGACACAGGACGACAGTGAGGGACCAAGTGGCGAAGGGTGCAACCTAGTCCAGGATACTGTAGGACAGTAAGTGAGGGTGCAGCAGGGACCGGGATATTGTAGGATTGTGCGGGTTTTAATGATGGAGGGTGAAGTAGAGCCCAGATAATGTTGTCAGTGAGGGGCCCCGTGATGGGTGTACAGTAAAGGCTGTTGTAGGACAGTGAGGGGGCCAGTGATGGGGTACAGTAAAGGTTGTTGTAGGACAGTGAGGGGCTCAGTGATGGGGGTACCGTAAAGGTTGTTGTAGGACAGTGAGGGGCCCAGTGATGGGGGTACAGTAACGGCTGTTGTAGGACAGTGAGTGGCCAGTGATGAAGAGTGCACGCGAGTCCAGGATATTTTAAGACAATGAAAGACCCAGTGATGGAGGTAGCTGTAGAGCGCTGGACATTGTAGGACAATGAGTGACCCAGTAATAAAGGGTGCGGTCGAGTCCTGGATATTTTTGGACAGTGAAGAACCTTTCATCGATGGGGGTGCAACAAAGTCCGGGATATTGTAGGACAGTGCGGTCCCAGTGATGGGGAGGGAAGGTGGGCGCAGTCGAGTCCAGGATATTGTAGGACAGTGAGGGCCCACTGATGGTGTAGAACGGTGTCAATTGCAGTCCAGGTGTGTGCTCTTGGTCTGATAGAATATAGATGTTCTAAGTGTTCTGATAAAATATGAATCAGAAATTTCATTTGAAAATAAATGAAGGCGCTCGTACACATTCATAATTAAAAGTACACATAAACACCCGCAAAATCTTTGATAAACTTGTGAGGTGCACTATTCAAACAACTTTTCGCACAAAATCGGAATTAGAATGTTTATTGATAATGCACTGTTTATAAAAGGACTCGACGAATGTATGGCAAATTGTGAGTGGGGGTGCTGCCATTAATCTGTGGAGGACGCTGACATGGTCTCACATTCGAACCATTTGTTTACGTTCATTCTATGTGGTTGATGTGTTTAGATCAAATACCCTTCAAAGTAAAAGGCTTTCACTTTGAGCGCAATTAACTTTGCGCTTTTGAGCGAATATTTTTGAAATAATTTCGAACACAAAGCAAAGAGTGGACTGCAGTCAACTCACCTGTGTGGCCCAACCATGGAGTGTGACGTAGAATCCAGCAGAGCTAGTCGTTTTATGGGGGTACTGTTGAACAAATTAATGCAAGAAGATACGGGACAGTTTTTAATGTGTTTAATATTTCAAGACTATACGTTCCCGCTGCTTAATAAGCCTTGCTTTATCGCTGCATTCATTTGCTTTCAAATGCACCATTTGCCAATCTTTTTTAAATTTCTTTCTCAGGAGAGGGACTCTCCCTAGACCCCAGGTTTGTCCTTTGAACTTGTTCACATCGCTAACTAGTGTTTTCTATTGGAAAGGGTAGAGCCAAAGCAGTCTTGCTTAGTACCCTAGCCCTCTTCAGAAGTCAGATTTGCTTGGCAACCCAGAAATTCTCTGAAATAATGTATGAGTTTTCTTTTATGAATGCCTAGAAAAACTGAATTTTTAGTCCATTTATCACAGAAATAGTGCTGAAAAAAGCACCAAAAAGATGCCAATTTTTTAAAAATTTCTTCACGGGGGAGAACCCCCCTTATTGCCGTCGGGCTCGCTCGCTGCGCTCGCTCGCATATGTTGATTCGATCTGCATACGCCCCAGTAGTTTCAAATTCCACCAGCCGCCACTGCACATAAATGTACTTGTGTGCCCCATAGTAATAATTTTAATTAGACTACAGACACTGAAGAAATCTTAACATTTTATTATAGGAACTCAGTAGAGCATACACCACATTACAATCAAACATGTAACCTTCTCCAAGAGGACAATATAACCAATGGGTGATTATTAATCTTGATTATTCTCTTACCTTACCGTACAGTATAAACACAGAAACGAGAGCTGGGTCATGGGGAGGGAGGCAGTAAGAAAACAAACAAACCTGATTCAGAACATGAGTCATATCTCAGACTCAAAACTATTGTTCAACAGGCCAAAAGAAATAGCTAAAAAATAATATGCCTAGGCTAAATCTGGGGTGTCCCATCATGCCCAGACCAATCAAGGTTATAATAAACAGTAGGGGTATACTCAATATACATTCTCCAATGTTGTCAGTAGATTCATTTTGACATGCTTCAAGAAAGGCTATGTGACATCAGTCAGTGGAAATACGTGCCATCTGTCATCCTCTGAAACCTTGTGCTTTGCAGGGTGCTATAAAGAAGCCTCAATTTTCAGTTGGAGCAGTTCCTTTTTTAGTAAACTGTAAATGGCTCCTTCTGCACTGTGTGGCCTGGCTATGTCAGGATTATATTCCCATTTAGGATTTCATGTTTCATATTGATGGATTTGTGTAATGTCATCTCTCTTTTACTAGGGAAGCCCAGCTGTGCTACCACTGTAACCTTAAATTCAAATGACTTCCTTGGACCTCTTGTAGACAGCCTATGAACCTTGTGAACAAAAACCCTGAACTGCTTGCCTGACGGAGACATCAATTGATCATAAGTCTGGGATGCCTAAAAGATGAGTATTTGAGGCTTTCATTGTGTCTCCCATATACTCTATCTGTGAGTCTATTTAGATCAAGCAAGGAGTATGCAGGATTTAAACTCGAGTTGGTCCTTATCAGCAGATTCCACGTCTGCAACAGGAATCTCCAAGCACGATATCCAATTCAGCGCCCATTGGACTTTACTTTCTGTTTGAAAATCATTGTGTCCATGGATATAAAAGTGACATCAACTAAAGGGACCTTTTCTCCGTGTTTTCATTCTTGCTGTGTCCTGTAATTTACGCAGGACTGCGAAATTTAAGTACCTCTGCTGTGGGACCCCGCTAGGGTACCCTGGAGCCATCGCCTTCTCCTCGGATCTGAAATACAGTTTTGGGGTAAAGAAGATTTTCTTGCCCCTGTCTCTTTTTAGCTTTTCCATTGTCCTTTTAGAAGCCATCATAATTTACACAGCCTCTATAGCTATGTTTATTCGCACATCGGGCCTTCCTCACCAAGGGTGTAGGTCCATGTAGTCACATAGTGGGAAAGTACACCCAAGACCACAGGCCTCTATGCACTACACACTCCTTAGCTCTGCCTCAGCTCTGCATCCCTGTCTTCTCCCATGCCATTGCCTTGCCAGCATTATGGGTGCTAGGCAGGCAGATATCCTTCGCTACTTTAGTGCACTTTATGTGTTACCTCCTTCAGGGCTGATTGGTGCAGCTTCTCAGAGCCAAGTCTTCCAGGCCCAGCAGGTCTCAATGTGTTTACAGCTCATAATGCCTAGACACTCCACATCACCACTCCTTGGTGCCAGTGAGAACTCCCGGCACCAGCTTCTTTGTGGAGCTAAAACTCCAAAACCTCACGCTGCTCTGAGCACCTAAAGATAGGACTGTACGTGAGCCCCAAAGGAATACAATATCTCTGCAACATGGCAAGCTCCACCCCCCAAAAAGGGGTATGATGAACTGGTCGATTGGGCAGATAGGATATATGTCCCTTAAGGTTTCTCTATGACAGTATGCAGAGAGACAGGAGTATTTCTTGGAGATCTTGAACAAAGACATGAGATTCCCCAATCATATTAGAAGTACATCTCCTGGTACTTCAGATCTAATTGTTTATTGCTATTGCCGGTGTTTTGACAAAATATCGGAAATAATATATCCTCATGCAAAAATATCATGTTTTAAGTGTTTATTTTAATATTGTAAAATATATTGATTTTGAAAATATAGATGTATGTAATTTCATTTGCAAGTGTTAATTAGTATGCAATTTATTGTAGTGTTTTTGATTCTATATTTATATATTTTTTGTGTTTTTAGTAAGAGAATTTATTAGTCATGAAATTATTGAAGTTTGTATTTTTTGTTGTATTAATGTATAAAAATAATGGTTTTCAAATTTTTTAGGGTGAGGAGATTTAAAAAAATGTATATTTTAAACTAAATTTTATATTAATTATTTTAATGAAATGCAAATTAATGTACATTTTTAAGATGTATATTGTTCCATTAATACTTGTAATAAATGCTAATTTATAATTAATTAAAATATACAGTAATGGTATTACATTTTAAATATTGAAAAATATTTCCATTATAATTTTTTTTAATCAAAAAATATATAAAACATAGTTTAATAAAGTAAAATAATTAGAATTTATGTATATAACATTTTGAATTTTAGACTGTGAAAAATACATTTTCATAAAACATACTTCATTTTTATGTTTTAAAATGATAATTTTATATTAAAAATATAAATCTATTTTTTTGCTTAAAAAGTGGCGTAATATGTTTTTATGTTATTATCATTAATTATGGACTATTCATTTTTTTATTTTATGGTTTAAAGTTTACGAAGTGTAGAAACATATTTTAAAAATATATTTATTATTAATAGTAATACAAACATTTTTTATATGTTAATGTTTAAGTATGAATATATAGGTTTGTGTGTTTTTAGAATACATTTTAGTTTATTTTATAGATAAAAAATTGTGTGATTATGGTGTATTGATTGTGTATATAGAATGTTTAGTTTGTATTACCTTGTATAAGATGTTTTAGATTGCAGCCAAAATAGCAAATTTCTCCTCTTTAGTGCCCAACACTTTCTTCAAATAGGCTTAGATTTGAGTTGACTAGTAAATGCCATCCCTATAGTGCCCAACACCTTCACGCAATATGGTTAGATTAGAGAGGTAATAGTTAACGTCACCACTTTAGTGTCCAACACCTTCCCCTCCAATAGGGTTAGATTGGAGTAGGAAGAGTAAATGTCACCCCTTTAGCGTCCAACACCTTCCACAAATTGGTATAGGTTGGAGTGGGGACAGTAAATGTCACTCCTTTAGTGTCCAACACCTTCCACAAATTGGGTTAGACTGGAGTGGGAATAGTAAATGTCACTCTTTTAGTGCTCAACAGCCTCCCCAAATTGGTTTAGATTGCAGTGAGAATAGTAAATGTCACTCCTTTAGTGTCCAACATCTTCCCCAGATTGGTTGATATTGGAGTGAGAATTGTAAATATAACCCTTTTAGTGTCTAATAACATCCCCAAATTGGTTTTGATTGGAGTGGGAATAGTAAATATCACCCCTTTAGTGTCCAGCGCCTTCCCTAAAGTGGAATAGATTGGAGTGGGAATAATAAATGTCCTCCCTTTAAGCCCAGCAACTTCCACTAATTAGCTGAGATTAGAGTGTGAACAGCAAATGTCACCCCTTTAGTTTCCACGCCCTTCCCCAAATTGGTATAGATTGCAATAGGAATAGTACTTTTCACCCCTTTAGTGCCCAATACCACCTTCCATTTGGTATAGATTGGAGTAGGAATAGTAAATGTTACTCTTTTATTGTGCAACACCTTCCCCAAATGGGTATAGGTGGTATAGGTTTGAATGGGAATAGTAAATGACACCCTTTTAATATCCCACTCCTTCCTCAAATAGGTTAAGATTGGAGTGGGAATAGTAAATGTCACCCCTTTAGTGTCCATAGCAGACACAACAAGATGATCAATCAATCAATCAATCAATCAGGGGTTTGTGAAGCGCGCTACTTACCCGTGAGGGTCTCAAGGTGTTGGGGTGGGGGGAGGTCATGCAGCTCCGATTCAGCTGAAGAACCAGGTCTTGAGGCTCTTCCTGAAGGTGTGCAGAGTGGGGGAACGTCTGATGTTGAGCGGGAGTTCGTTCCAGGTCTTTGCTGCGATGCAGGAGTAGGCTCTTCCACCCATTCTGGCTCTGCGTATGCGCGGGGTTTCGGCGAGGGCAAGGTCGGCGGAGCGGAGGTTTCTCTTGGGTTCGTGGAAGGAGACACTTTTGTAGAGGTATTGGGTCCGGTGTTGTGGAGGGATTTGTAGGCGTGAGTGAGTAGCTTAAAGGTTACTCTCTTCTCAATGGGGAGCCAGTGGAGGTGTTGTAGGTGCTGGGTGATGTGTTCATGTCATGGGATGCCGAGGACCAGCCTGGCAGCGGTCTTCTGGATGATCTGGAGTTTCCGGAGCAGGGATTTGTTGATTAAGGCATAGAGGGCATTTCCGTAATCCAGTTTGCTAGTTATGAGTGCGTGGGTGATGGTCTTTCTGGATTCGGCAGGGATCCACTTGAAGGTCTTGCGAAGGATGCAGAGGGTGTTGTAGCATTAGGAGGAGATAGCGTTGATCTGTTGGGTCATGGTGAGGGAGGAGTCGAGTATGATGCCGAGGTTGCGGTTGTGGTCCATAGGAGTAGGGGGGCTGCCCAAGGCAGAGGGCCACCAGGTGTTGTCCCATGCTGAGGGGGTGGGTCCGAGGATGAGGACTTCTGAGTTGAGCTTCAGACAGCTGCTGCTCATCCAGGATGCAACATCTTTCATTCCTTCCTGGAAGCTGAGTCTGGTGATGTCGGGTTGCCTCGGGAGGTAGAGGATGAGCTGGGTGTCGTCGGCGTAGAATACTATGCTGAGCCCATGTTGTCTGATGAGGGTAGCGAGGAGGGCCATGTAGATGTTGAAGAGCGTGGGCTGAGCGATGATCCTTTGGGTACTCTGCAGTTGATCTCTGTGGGTTCGGAGAGGAAAGGGGGGAGTCTGATTCTTTGCTTTCGGCCGGTGAGGAAAGAGCGGATCCAGTCGAGGGCAGTTCCCTGTCTGCCGGTGTCATGGAGTCTGGCGGTGAGAGTGCGGTGGGAGACGGTTTTGAAGGCTGCAGAGAGTTCAAGTAAGATGAGGGCCGCCGTGTGGCCCCGGTCAAGGAGAGTGCGGATGTCGTCTGTGGCGGCGAGTAGGACGGTCTCAGTGCTGTGGTTGCTGCAGAATCCAGATTGGGAAGAGTCAAGGATGAAGTTGGCTTTGATGAAGTTCGTGAGCTGGCTGTTGACGATCTTCTTGTTGACTTTAGTCGCGAAGGGGAGGAGAGAGATGGGTCTGTACTCTTGACTTCCGCGCGTTTGCAGTTGTTGGGGAATGTGCCTGATTCGAAGGTGGCATTGATGGTGCTTCGTAGCTCGGGAGTTATGGCGGCGGTGGCTCTGTGGAAGATGTGCAGCGGGCGGGTGTCCGTGGGGGCTCCTGAGTGAATGCCCTTCATGGTCGTGGCGGTGTCTTCGGTGGTGACCGGGGTCCAGGCGGAGAAGGTAGGCTGGCTGGTGTTTCTCGGGGTGGGCGTGGTTTTGGCGTCAGATGTCTGTTTGTTGAAGTTGTCGTAGAGGGGCTTGATCTTGAGATGGAAGTAGGATCCGAGTTTGTTGCAGAGCTCCTGGGAAGGTGTGACGTCCGAGGCTTCGCTTGAGGGTTTGGTGAATTCCTGAATGATGGTGAAGAGTTCCTTCGAGTTGCTGGAGTTGGTGAGGATTTTGTCCAGGATGAAAGTCTTTTTGGCGGATCTGATGTTTTGGTGGTATTCTGTCATGGCGTTCTTGTAGGTGGTCCGGGGTTTTGGTGTTTCTCTATACTTTCTCGAGACGTCTGCAGGTACGTCTGGATTCTCGAAGGTCGGTGGTAAACCAGGTGGCTTTCATGGGCGCTGTCTGTCGGAGTTACGGAGGGAAGTGAGCTTGTCTGCGCAGTTGGTGATCCATCTGTGGAGTTCGTTGGCTGCAGAGTTGACGTTGGTCGTGGTGGGAGGGGGATCGTGGTTGAGGGTGGAGTTGAGGTGCTCCTCGGTGACCTTGCTCCAATTCCTTCATGGAGGGCGTGGTGTGGGTTTGTGAGCTGTGGTTTTTTCGAAGGAGACGTGTACGCAGTGGTGGTCCACCCAGAGGAGCTGTGTAGTGTGGCTGAAGCAAATGTTGTTTCCTCCTGCGAAGATGGGGTCGAGGGTGTGTTCTGCCTTGTGGGTGGGGGTGGTGACGAGCTGTTTCAGTCCGATGTTGGCGAGGTTGTCCAGGACAGCGTTGGAGTTGGGGTCGGGGAACGATGAGGTCCGTGATGGTTGTGGTGAACGCGGTTCATGGTCCGGGAGGTCTGTAGACGAGGGTGCCGCGTAGGGTCGTTCTGGGGCTGGACTGGATCAGGAAATGGAGGTGTTCCATGGGGGACGAGGAGTCGTTCGTGCTGGAAGTGGTGAGTAGGAGGGAGTTCTTGTGCACTATGGCGAGTCCTCCTCCTGGGTGGTCCTTCCTGTGGATCTTGTATCCGTCGGGGATGTCGATGGCGATGTCGGGGGCAGAGGTGGAGTTGGTCCAGGTTTCTGTGAGGAAGGCGACGTCTAGAGAAAGGGTGTCGAGGAGGTCCCAGATCTCTAATGCTTGTCTGTGCAGGGAGGGCATGTTGAGGAGTGCGGGTGCGCTGGCGTCCGGAGGGTGGGCGGTGGCCGTGGGGGTGCAGAGGTTGGAGAAGGTTCGCCAGCTGTGTCGGCAGGAAAACTGGCCATGGGTGGTGTCTGGCATCGACAGCTGGCAGTTGTTGTTTCTTCCGGGGTTGAGTGCTTCAAGGGCGGCTGCGTCGTAGCGGCGGGGAGTCGGAGAACCAGGGTCCCTGGCATTGGTCACGATCTGGTGGTGGATGGGTGCAGACGGGCTTGCCTTTGGCGCGCCCGCTGCATTCGGCCACACAGGGCCGCCATTAAGTAGGGGATGGGGAGGGAGCGCAGTGGGAGGCGGGAGCGGGAACCAGCAGGGGGAGGGGCTGCGGGGGCAGCAACGGCAGGAAAAAAGGCACCAAGGGGAAGAAGAATAAAAAAGAAAAACACAACAAGGCACAATACAGAGGAATAGAATTAAAGACACAATGGGCACAATAAAGAGAGACAAAAGACACACCAGGCACAATAAAGAGAAAACTGACAGAAAAAGACACAACAGGCACAATAAAGAGAGACACACAGAAAAAGACACAACAGAAACAGAAGATAGAGACGGCTAGCCGAGCGGACCAGCAGAAGAGCAAGGCTCTCCCACTGGACCACCAGGGATGAGACGCAGGCAGGAGCCTGCAGGTGGAGGAGCTCGAACACCTACCTGAGGGCAGAGGGTGCTGGAAGGCAGTGGTGCAACGATGGAACTGCGCGAGGGGAGAGCAGAGTTCCCTGACCAGGAGGTCAGAGGTCTTGATGGATGATGGATGGAGTGCTGAAACGTTTCAAACACTCACCCCCAGTCAAGAGATCTGGGTTAAATCCATTGTTCTTTTGCTCACCATGCCACCCCAGTTTGGACCCAGTCATATGCAAATCAGTCTTGACCATGCTCCCCATGGGAACGGTCCAGCCTGAACTGCCAGGCTAGGTCCTCCCTGGACCAGAAACAAGCACCCCTTTAGTGCCCTACACTGTTCCCAAATTGGTTTAGATGGAATTGGAATAGTAAATATCATCCCTTTAGTGTCCAACACTTTCTTTAAAATGGTTTACGTTGGAGTGTGATTATTTAATTTTATCATTTTAGTTTGAAATTCTTTGTTTAAATTTTATTTGTATGTAGTAGAAATGATATTATTAATTACATTGTTTTATAGAATAAAGACATGTAACACATTTTCTCATTTTATTTATGTTTTCAAGGTTTATTTAATGTATATTGTTACTTTTTTAATGTATATATTTCAACTTTAAAAAAACATTTATGTATAGTTAAATCGATAAACATTTTTAAAGAATTTGTATTATTTAAAAAAATGTAAATTATATTTAAATTGTATTGTATGGTGTACATGTGCAACTTTTTTCAATTGTTCAACATTTCTTAAATTATTTTATATACATATTTCAACATCATTTCAACATAAGTCTTTTCAGAATATGTTAGATACCTGTATATAGTTCATACTATTATTTAATTTATACTGTACAATTGTTTAATATTTGTTTCCACATTTATTTTACATGTTGTACATGTTTAATAATTGTTTACATTTTTTCATACATTTATTCAATATTTGTACATTATTTCCCAGTCATTTCTTTGGGGAGGTAGTCTTTTTTTAGTATCCTTTCTATTTTGTAATCTAGTTGCGTCATTTTTAGTCTGTTTTCACATATCCAGGTCATGGAAAGTGCTGCTGTTCATCGGAACAGGTAAGTCCGTTTTTAAAGGTTTTGAGGGTGGGGGTGTTGGGGGAGGTCTAGAGGTTAGTTACAGTGTTGTTTGTGGGTTTTTATAGATTTTATTGTATCTCACTGGTTTGTAGTTTTGGGTTTTTGTGCACTGTTTGTTTTACCGGTTTTTGTCACAACCATGTCCTATGGGCATTAGAAGTGCTCAGAACACTTAGTACAGATACTAGGAGAGTAGTGGTAATTGGCTTAGCTAAATTCTGGATGGCACTGTGGATTGGACGCTCACAGTGCCCTGCGTAATATATCTAGTCTATTGTATCCATTAATCTATGTTTTTATTATAAACAATATGTATTGTTTTTACATGGTTTTATGTAGATATGGGATTTTATGCTTTTAAATAGAATGATATACTTGTTTGTCCATTGACTTCTTGGTTTTTATGTTTTTAGGAAGACAGATTTTGTACTCTAAATCAATTTTTGCTGTTTGTAATATATGTATGTATGTTCTGAGATGCACTTTATAAGATCTTTGTGATCGATAATAAAGCTATGATGATGCTTTAGCATTGGGAGTTTCCTTTTTTATTTTAAAGGAAATTTCCATCGGTTTATAATAAACCAATGCTTTTTACTTTGATTTCCTTTTTGGGGGGATTTCCTGAAGTATTTCTTTTTTTAAACACTTTTTTCATTTTTTTATGGTTCCCAGATACTATGGATTGCTTCAAGAGATCTCTACTGGATTTGGTTTATCTTAGCATTTTTTGCTGGGGTCTTTGGGCAAAATGTTTCCCATTTTTGGTGGATTATTATTTTTGACTACATGTATTCAGAGGAAGATCTGTGGATACAGAACAGTAAGTCTTATTTATTTATTTCTTTTGGGTGGGAAATGTTATATCTTATTGTTTGTGTATATATTATGTGATTGTTATTTGCAATTGTGTGGTTTATGTGTTGTATTTATTTTATGTAATGTATTGAGTTTGTTTCTTAGGGGCTCATTACGATGGCGGGCGGAAGCACAACCGCCGTGCTGGCGGATGCAAAAACCACCAGTTACCGCCGGCACGCAGCAGTCCACACGCCCGCCCAATTACGATGCGAAAAGTAGGCCAAACACCGCCGGCAAGCCAGCAACACCGTCCGCCATCAAAGTGCGCCCGTACACGTAGCGGCGCAGCTAACTGACACACACCGTCCGACGAAACACGTCCCGCCCGGCGCATAAATTACGATGCCGCAAACAAACGGCTCCCACGGCCAAGAGATACCGTACGACAAACCGAAGCGGTAACACGGACGCCGAGCACGGACAACGAAGAAGCGGCTCCCCCGAGTATGAATCCAGCACTGCAGGCCCTCCCCATGCTCCTGCTGATGCACCAACAAGGACGCAACGTACCGCGGAGACGCAGGTAGGCACACACACAACAAGTGCACGCAAACAGCGCACACAGTGCAAGGGCGGAAAAGCGGACAACCCCCCACCAGCGCGTGTACACTACACATCCACCATTGCATCCACATATGACACACAGGCCAAATCGTAACATCGCGTAACACATGTGTACACACCACCTGGGACTAGGAACCAACAACCCCGTCACGGCCCCAAAGCGGCGATGACGCCGCCACACATGCGCACAACGCAGAGGCCAACCGCAGCGCCATGCATGCGTCGCACACAGACACAGGGACACAACCAAGCAGCACACACATCCGCCCCACCCCGAACGCACATGACACGTGACAGGCCTGCCACAGACATGTCCCCAACGCCCAATTCACGGACAACACCCAACGCCACACAACCGACGCACACATGTCAGTGAAGACACGCAACAGCAGGACACACCCCAGTGTAACAAACATGGCGTAGCACACAGCGGCGGCAACACCAACTAGGAGAAGCAGGGCCCCTTCGGGAAGAGGAACGCCAGTACCACACTGAAACACCCATACCACCCTGCACATATGAACAAGACATATAAAACGGAACACCAAAGAGCCCGGGGACCGACAACAGGTGGCCCAAGAATAACATTCACACACAAGGCCCAACGCAGAGCGGAAAGGCAGCCTGCCGCCCACACAAGGGAGAGCAGACAGCACTGAATGACCTTCCATTCCAACTCCGAAACCACAGCCCTACGACAGAAGCCGGTGAATACAGCCATTGTCCAAGAATAGACCAACACAGGCATGCCGAGGAGACCGACCACAGGGCAGATAGCGCATATCACAGAAGCACACAACGGACGGGGAAGAAAGAAGAAAACACTCCCCATGTCGGCCACATGCAAGTTAATTGGAAGGAGTCACACATCACTGACCTTGAACTGTCTGAGAAGCATGTGGGATGAGGGCCCGTGTCCTCCAAACAAGCCAACAGAACACAAGTCCTGTCTCCCTACGACTACACAGAGCTCACAGCAACCTCGGAGCGTGCACATTGCAGACTGCACACATAGCCGGAGCACGCCACCACAACGCACCGCTGCGAAATGGCAACCGCAACACACCTACCCAACTACGCCGAACAGCTCAAGCTGTACAAAACCAACCTGTTTCATATATTGGGATGCGATCTCCTGTCCCTGCTGAACGTAAGTTACCGACTGACTTACCGCATCACATTGTTCAGCTGCGTCATGCCCGTCTTCTACTGTCGGAGGTGTCCCTACCAGCATCCCGTGGAGATATGCCTCTCCAACCCGGCATGTCTGAAGGCGGACCTGCTACCACTACTCCTCCCTCTGGACGCACACGACAGGGCCTGCTCTGCCTATGGGGGCATGGCGTATGTGGCCAACATCGCACCCGCACTGAAATGGGACCACTGTGCCTCCACACGATGGATCATCGAGAACAGCTACATCGAATGTCACCCAGCATGCCCCATCATGGTCCTCCAAGGGACAACTTACGAACAACACCTTGACAGCCACCATCCGCTACATTGGCTGGCAAACATGTACACCACCAATGACATGGAAGCCCTGCTGGACGGCATCGCATACCTGACAACCTGTAAATTCGTCGGACCACAACGCAGGTTCCCCGATTGACCTATGATGTCCAACCCCGCACCCATGCTTAGCTTCCGCACGGACTGGCCAGTCACCACCACAACAGCCATACCAAACGACCGGCAACTGTAACCACACCATCAACGACATCGCCATGACATCGGATATGACCGGGACATGCACACTGTTCCCCATCACATCCAGGAACACCGCATGCATCGTGGGAGGCAGTGGCATGGGCTCTGTGTATCGCACCCACATGGACGGAACTGCACGAACAACCAGGACACGACATGGATCCAGCGCACATGGACACACACACCGCTCAGTGGACATGAATAGGTCGCCTGGAGTCTGTGGGTGCTGCACCCCTCCCACCCCCGCCCCGGGAATCCCATACCAGGACCTTTGCATGGACGACAAGTGCATACAACAACAACACGACCCCAGTGACTGTGACATGTCCAGTAACCACCACAGTGCAACAACAAGTGGCACGCCGCTGCATGCACGCATGCACATGCCCTGATGTCATCTCACATGCACGCGTGCATGAGGAACAACCGCAGCAAACCTGTCACATGGAACTGAGATGGACTGTGCCCATGATGCCAAGCGGTCTGGTAGGCTACATGTATACCGTCTGTGTCAAAGTCCGCAGCTCCGCAGCTATACGTAAATGTACATTAGCACAGCCTTGGCCAAGCAGATGTCACTCTGAAGCCCACATCCCACATGCAACAGCCAATCACATGTAACCCCACACCCTATCCCATTTGCAATCATGCTCAGTATATCCTCAACATGTATTCCTCTGCCAGTAGTGTCCACTATACTGCATCACAGAGGACAGAAGACTCAATATAATGTTTGAAACCAAAACTGTCTCCGCTGACTCATTTCACAAGTACGAATGAGAGAGGATGAGAGTATGTGAAGTACACGGCAGTCGTGACATGACCATGTAGTCCACTGGTATTGGATGTCAACGCAAATGAGTAGCACAACTGTGGAAGACACACATGTGTTGTGTGAAGTCGTATGGACGCAGTGCTCAGGTGGGTGGGTGTGACGGGTAGATGCGCACATGCCAAGTTGGAGCACGCCGTGTTGGGAGGGGTCATGAACAGTACACCACCGCTTCCCTGGGCATTGTGAGAGGACACCTGTCGGGGGGAGTGAACACGTGTGTGCACAGCAGCCGGGCACACGTACAAAGCGGTACCAGGCGCACCTCAGCCCACCCTCTGTGGACAAGCTGGATCCTGTTGTGCGCCCGCCATGCCCCTTGACAAGGCACACACAGCCCCAGTCGACCAGGTGTAACCCCAACATAGTCAATCCGCACAGGCGATACAGGGCACGGGATGGCAGTGGAGCATGGTGTGTGAGAGGTCTCCTCGCGCTCCTCCTGGTCATATCACGCAGGCAATAGAACCTCAACGTCTAGCATGGCACAAGTCAAATGGAAGTGTAGGGGGACGCACCACAGCACGAGCAGCACTGACGTCACGGGAGGTGGCTCGCACCATCCCATCCATTGCCCATCATACCAACCACGCCACATGCCATTGCGACTAAGTGCAAGCGCGTGCGCCACCACCCCGAGCCCTCCCCAGAGAGGCCAAAGAGTGAATGTGTGGGCCATCAGCCACAGACGGACGCGGCCTGGCCGCAAGGGCAGCCACAGCCACTGGGTGTCGCAGGTGGCGGATCCGGAAGGCGAAGACTGTGATGCATAGTCCATGCAGGCCGGGTCTCCATTTGGGGCACCACGCAGGTGGACGGCGTCCCGCCACACATCATACCCTGAGACAGCCCACTCATGCAACTGGACCCACACATACACTCCTTGCCCTCTCTGTGGCGAGCTTGGGGCTGCCTGTGCAAGCGCTAGCCTCGCAGGTGAGCATGCATATTGGGGGAGCGAGGGGAGGACATGAGGGCTGGGGCGAAGATGACTGTATCACTGTCAGTTAGTACAAGGGATGACCCAGATGTGGAAAGGAAGAGACGTGTCCCGTGTGTACTGCAACTAGTCGCCAATCCAACTACTCCCCCATGTCCGGAATGTAAGCCCGCACCTAGGCCCGCCCATCCGCCACATCGAACATACCACCAGCACGACAACCTTCCCATTCGAAACACTGACTGGGGTGGCGACCAGTGAACAATCATGTGTAGCCTACCCACGCGTACATGTGGGCCCTCCATGATCCATGTCACCTGCGGCAAAGTCATGACATGCGCAATGAGGGAAGTGAGGAGAGCTGTCCGCCCCACGCGCAGAAGGTGCATCAGCTCCACAGACCCAGCAGCGAGTCCAGCAGGGGTCACATGTGCAGGGGCAGCTGTGCCTGGTGTGAAGGCACATGCATATAGACAGCACATCGACCAATGTGTAGTCTGCCCACATCTACAGTCCATCATCATGCGGACATAGGAATTTAACACAGGGCAACACATCTTAGTTGGTGCACCCACCGTGACCAACAATGCGCAATCATCGACGTACCCGCCCTGTGCATGGCCCCCACCCAACGGAGGCACATCCAGTGCCACCATCCCACACACACAAGCCTTCCACGGAACATGCTGTGTCCAATGGTCAGTACAGAGTCAGCGCCCATCTGGTGGATCCTGAACAGGAGACACATGCACACACATGCCAGCTCCCACTATGTACGTCTGCCACCTGGCACGTGCAATGTAACCTCTCACCTGTGACGTGTGACTGCAAGCACACAGCCGTCTTGGCATGGGGCTGTCAATGTGGACACCTGTCAATGTTTCGGGAGGTGTGATCCGTACAGTGCTGTACATAGGGTGCAGTGCTGACACCTACTACTGTCTCATATCCCCTCGTGCCACAGGTCCCACTTGTTTTGGCCGCTCAGCCTGTGCCCACATCGTCGTCGTCGTGTGCCATACTCATCCAGCCGCGGAAGCAGTTCCATGCTCAGCAGACATTCATGTTGCCGTGGCGTTGCCGCTTGACGGATATGCAGTCAGTCCCCATCAGCACGCCCCGCAAGTCATTGGGGCCTAGATCCCCATGTGCATGCACATGGCAGTGGTTTGTATCACTAGCCATTGCCATTGTTGGGAGACCTGTGTAAGTGTATTGTGGCCGTGCCGTCCCAGCTTGACAGCTGGGCTGTGGCTCATGTGCTTGCTCAGTCATGTCAGTGATGTGCATGCGAAATTGCTATGTGTCGTGTTGCTTTGACATGTGTCCTCTGCCATTGTCCCTAGGCGGAGACCGAACATTGACCGCCCATACCAATTGCTGGCGGACATGGACGATACAGAGGTTATTAGGAAGTTTCGGCTGGACAGGCCAACCCTGCATCGACTGTGTGCCATGTTAGAACCCCATCTCCGTCCCCGGAGGGTGTATCCGACTGCTGTCACCCCCACGGCTAAGGTGATGGCCGCCATGCATTTCTTCGCCACTGGGTCATTCTAGCACACAGTGGGCATTGGAGGAGGGATGTCCCAGCCCATGTTCAGCAAGGTGCTGAGGGATGTACTGGCAGCCATGATGCTGTGCCGAAACAGGTACATCCGCTTCCCCAGGGCTCGTGAATTGGCGGCAGTGAAGGGTGCATTCTATGCCCTTGGCAGAATCCCACACGTCGTTGGAGCCATTGACTGCACACATGTCGGCCTTGTTCCACCACAGGCCACTGAGCACCTGTACCGCAACAGGAAGCACACGCACTCCCTGAATGTGCAAGTGGTGTGCCTTGCGGACATGGTGATCACCCACGTGTGTGCAAAGTTCCCAGGCTTGGGAGGACCAGACGTGTGGTCGAGCGTACCTTTGGCCTCCTCAAGTCCAGGTTCAGGTGCCTGGACCGCACCGGGGGTGCGCTGGCGTACTCCCCACAGAAGGTGTGCCGGATAGTGGTGGCGTGCTGCATGCTGCATGCTGCACAATCTGGCCATTCGGAAGCAGATCCCCCTCATCGTGGATGACGGAGATCAACCAGGGCCCCAGCCCGCAGACCAGGACAGCTCGAGTGAGGAGGACAGCGGAGAGGAGGAAGCTGGTAATGTGCGGCAGCAGCTCATCGCCCGCTACTTCACTTGACGGTGAGTGTCCATGTACGACGGCTGATGTGGCTGTATCTGTGCAGGTGTGTGTGTGCTGTGTCAGGGTGGCCGTTTGTTCACTGCGTGCTGTGTGTCAACGCTCCATGGCCAGGGGTAGTATGCCACTGTTGGTGGCTGTGGCATTGTGCCCTATTGCTCTGTGCGATGTGTGTACATTGCTTGTAGTTGTTGACATGTACTGTGTGATGGGTGTGTGACACACTCATTGAATGTGCTCCTGTTCTGTCTCCCACCCCTAGGTCCCTACAGGCCCTCCGGATTCCATTGCCATGCCACGCATCAGGTGCCTTTCCGCCCAAGGTGGCCGTTGTATTCCGTGCAAATAAAACACAGGGCACAAACAGCAGTTAGTGTAAGAGGTGCATTTATTTCAAACTGTGACATGTGATTGTGTGTAAGGTGATGACAAAAGTGGTGCGTGCAGTGACAATGAGCTGTCGGTCATGGCTGCGTGATGCTCAGGGTGTACCCACTGGTTCTATGTCCATAGTCCAACACACACATGCCATCCAGATGGCTGTGTGGAGTGGGATCGTAGTCCAAGTCAATGCAGTGGCTGGTCTAGGAAGGCTGGCGGAAGGCTGGCTGGCTGCCTCACTTGCGTTTGGAGCGTGCGAAGTCCTCCCGGGAGATCGGTTTCCACTTCGGACGGCCCCTTCCACGTTTGCGAGGGGGGGTGCCTGCTTGCGACATGCTGGTGGTTGAGGTGTGCTCACTGGCTGTGGACGCAGGGGAACTGGACACTGCTGCTCGACCCTGCGCCGGCAGGTGGTGGCGGAGGGGAGCTGCTGTCCCTGGCTGTGACCTCACCGCCACCACCAGCTGGCCCATGAGGTCCACGAGTTGGCCCATACGGGCGTCCATGGACCTCAGCACCCCCAGCACCTCACGCGTGTCTGAAGCAGACCTGACCCATTGTCCTTGGGCCTCTTCATAGGCCCCAAGGACTCTGGCCATTTGAGGCAGGGCATGGCTCCCAGGGGAGGCTGGCGTTTCCCTGACCCTGCTCCTCCTACCAGTCCTGCTGCCACCGGCCCTACCCACTAGCCACATTGCTCACCACGGTCCTCGCTGTGGCTCCCAGGGTGGATCCAGTCGGCCGGGCCACCACCTGCGCTGGGGCTGGTGCCAGCGAAGACGTGGTGGTGGTGGCGGCGGTGGTGGTCGGTGCGGCGATGGTGGCGGTTGCGGCAGTGGTAGTGGCCGCAATGACCGTGGGTGTGGCCGCAACGACAGTGGCAGCAGGGGGCTGGGAATGTTCAGCAGCCCTGGATGATGGGTTGGTGGGTAGGAGGGGTCCTGGGGAGCGGCTGGGCCCTGCCACACCAGATGGGCCTGCTTGGTGGTCCGTGTCCGAAGAGGAGGACAGATCCTCCAGATCCGTGTGTCCTCGTTGGGGGCTTGTAGGCTGGCTGTGCTGGCTGCTGGCTCCATCCCCAGCATCCAGCAGTTCGTCACCTGTGGAGAGAATGAGATTTGTTATTGTGTTGCACCTGGCGAAGTATGTATTTGTCGTCTGACATTAACAGTTCGTGCAATCTCGTACATGGGTTTCCCGGAGGCGTGTGTGTGGCTGTAGCATTTGTAGTTGTGTGTGCTTGGCAATGGGACTGTGTGCTGTGCACATGTGGCATGGGACGGATTGGCCATGCCGATGGGTGTGTTGCTGTGCCCCTACTTATTGTGACTCTGGTGTATGCGGGCTCCTGGCCCATCCTGGGTCTGGTTTGTACTTTGCTTTTGGTGTTCAGATGGGACGCTTAGGAACGCATATGGCAACATGGGGGCCATGCCCCAGATTCGCATTTGGGAGGGGATATGCTTTTTGGGTTCAAATGGAACGCTTAGAAACGCATATGGCAACATGGGGGCCATGCCCCAGATTCGCATTTGGGAGGGAATATGCTTTTGGGGTTCAAATGGAACGCTTAGGAACGCATATGGCAACATGGGGGCCATGCCCCAGATTCGCATTTGGGAGGGAATATGCTTTTGGGGTTCAAATGGAACGCTTAGGAACGCATATGGCAACATGGGGGCCATGCCCCAGATTCGCATTTGGGAGGGAATATGCTTTTGGGGTTCAAATGGAACGCTTAGGAACGCATATGGCAACATGGGGGCCATGCCCCAGATTCGCATTTGGGAGGGAATATGCTTTTGGGGTTCAAATGGAACGCTTAGGAACGCATATGGCAACATGGGAGCCATGCCCCAGATTCGCATTTGGGAGGGAATATGCTTTTGGGGTTCAAATGGAGCGCTTAGGAACGCATATGGCAACATGGGGGCCATGCCCCAGATTCGCATTTGGGAGGGAATATGCTTTTGGGGTTCAAATGGAACGCTTAGGAACGCATATGGCAACATGGGGGCCATGCCCCAGATTCGCATTTGGGAGGGAATATGCTTTTGGGGTTCAAATGGAACGCTTAGGAACGCATATGGCAACATGGGGGCCATGCCCCAGATTCGCATTTGGGAGGGAATATGCTTTTGGGGTACATGCTGTGAGCCATGGGTGCCGAACGTGACATGTGTTGTGGCAGCATGACAGTGCATGGTTTGAGGTGTGTGCATGCTTGACATGGCCTGCATATTTGCTGTCTGTTGTGATTACTGGACATGGCATTGGACGCATCGTTATGAGTGAGTGATGGTTGTGTGCCAGCCAACGTATTGCAGTTGTCCCATCTCCTTGGTGTGCGTGCTGCCCTGTGCCATGTGCATCACTGCAGTGCTCGGGGGGGTGTGGCCCATGTTGTGTGTTGTTGCTCACAGTGTGTTGTGCGCTTCATTGACTTCTGGCACATGGTTGGTCTTGGGCATGTATCTTAGCGTGACTGCTGTATGTGTGGCAGCTGTGCGGATGACATGCCTTTCATGAGACTGGGGCTGACGGATGGGATGGATGGTATGTTGTATGTGCATGGTGTGTCTGTGTGTTTGATGGGTTCAGTGGTGTTCGTGTGCATTTATGTTGTTCCGCTCTGTTGCGTCTAGTGTTGTTTGTCTTACATAGGCGTAGTTGTGGGGTGTGTGGTTGACAGGCAGTAGGGGCTACATGGACAGGACTTCAATGGTGTTTCGGTTGTGTGTGATGAGTTGCACAGTGGCTGCCGTGTGGTACTATATTCAGTGTGGCTTGTGCATGCAGACGTGGCTCCTTGGGTGTTGCTATGTCTGTGATGGGTCATGTGGGGTGTGAGTCTGTTGTTCATGTCCGTGTGCACATTGTTCACTTGTTCGTGACGGTGGGCGGTGCTGCGTGTTCGTCTGCTACGTGACATGTCCCATGTGTTGGTCGTGTTCCGGTCCTCATGCCTCCAGTAATCCAGCCCTGTCCAGTTTCCCACCTGCAAGTTGTTCGTGCGTGCACTGTACTGGATGCCACATGGCTCTAAGCGGGGGGTGCTCCATGTTGCAGGTCTGTGGGGGTGGGGGGGTGTTGTGGGTCGTGGGGGTGGCTGGACACCCACTGACACCGATTGCTGTGGACCGTGATGTCTGCCTTTCGGCTGTCGTTGTGCACTGCGGTGGCTGACACGTGGCTGTGGGGTGTGGGGGATGCTC
This sequence comes from Calotriton arnoldi, assembly GCA_963921515.1. NCBI lineage: Eukaryota > Metazoa > Chordata > Amphibia > Caudata > Salamandridae > Calotriton > Calotriton arnoldi. The sequence continues at coordinate 3,423,157 of CAWUFW010000581.1, read as the reverse complement.
CTCCTTGCTGTGCTGTGGGACTAGGGGCCTGGTGTGTGTTGTACTTGGGCTGTCCACCGTCCCACCCACTGCACTTTGTGTTCCTGCCACTTACCTGTTACTTGTCGGTTAGTGCAGCTGTGGCGGACACATGGGTGTGGTGGGTGCTCGTTGTGGCGCTTCTGGCATATTTGGGGACCTGTTGGTGGTTACGTGGCTGGCTGAGTGTACACATGTCCCCACGTATCTTACAGTTGTTCGGTTTGGGCTGTGTGTGGTGGTGTCTGTTGCATGTGTGTGTGATGTGTTGTGTATTGTGTGCTGGACATGGGGGTGTTTGTCCCTGGGAGCTGTGGCATGGTGGTAGTGCATGTGAGTACATAGCGGTGTGCTGGTATACATTAGTTTGTACTTACCAGCCTCCACTCCCCTGCTAATCCGGCGAGGATCTCCGGATGTATTATGACTCGCACCTTCTCCTCCCACGCTTTGAAGGTCTTGAAGAGCGCGGGATTCCCTCCGCCAGTGACGGAAGCCAGCTCTCTGTTTTTGCCCTCCTTCTTCTTGACCAGGCTCTTGACGTCATTCCAACGTTTGTTTATTTCTCCTCTGTTCCTGGGCAGGGTCCCGACTGCATTGACCTGGTCTACGATCCGGTTCCACATTCTGTTTCTGGTGGCTAGTGGTGTGTGCTGGACCATGTTCCCATAGATTTGTGGGTACACCTTGATGATCTCGTCGACCATGACCGTCAGCTCAATGGGCGTGAACTTGGGCATTCTTTGTGGTGCCATGGTGTTTGTGGTGCTGGTGCGGTGTGTGTTGTGTAATGTGCAGGGGTTTGTGGTGCAGGTGTTTGGTGGTGGTGGTGGTGGTGGTGGTGGTTGTGATGTGTGCGTTTCTGTGGTGTGCTGCTGTCCTTGCTGTGTCACTGTGTCCTCTCCTCTCCTCTCTGGTTTGCAATGTTGCAAGGGGTTGTGGTCTGTGGGAGTGCTGCTTTTGTACTTACCTATGTGGGTGTGTCCTCATGGTCTGTTGTTTTCAGGTGTGTTGTGTCTGGGGTTCTGGCCTTTGTAGTTTTTGTTTGTCCGGGGGGTGTTTTCGGGATGTGTACTGTGCTTGTGTATTTGTGCGTGCCTTGCTGTGTGGACTTGTTGGCCATGTTGTGTGCTATTGGTTTTGTGAGCGGATGGTTTCTGGGCAGGTACGTGGGCGCCATGGCTTCTGCCGTGTCGATTCTCATCGGCGTTGTTTGCGCTGGCGGGCGGTATATTTGTAGTTTTCCCGCGCTCATGGCGGTGCGATCGTAATTTCACGTGCGGTGTGTCGGCCGTGAGGGCGGGCGGTTTTGTGTTGTCGTGCGTGTTTCCGTCCGTGGCGGGCGGTTTGACTCCGACTCGGACGATGGCGGGCGGTATTTTGTGTGATTTTTCCGCCGATGGCGGTTTTCGGTTTGTGTAATCGTAATGGCGTGGTCGGTGTTCAGACGGTGTGTGCGGGCGGATTTTTGCCGCTTCCATGCCTGGCGGATTTTTTTACGCCGGGTATCGTAATGGGCCCCTTAGTTCTTTAGTCAGTGAGGTTTATATTTTTGTTTAAATAAAGTATATATTATTTCATTATCTCAGTCTTAATCAACATTGGAGTTTTATTTCATTTTTAAACTGATGTAATAAAATAATATTTTTATTATTTATATAAAAAAGTGATTTGTTAAGTTGGTTTAGATTTTGCAATGGACTTTCGTAGGTTACTATTTATTTTATAATATGCTTTAGGCTATTATTTCTAAGTAATCTACTCATTTGAAGTTTTTGGAGAGTTTGACTCTAAATTGCAGCATGTCCTACATTCTTTTGGTTTGTTTGTTAAGTTTAGGTGCAATTTGGCTAACAGATTGCTCTATTCGTAGTTGTTGGTAGCTTTGCTCTTTTTGTAAGGCTTCTATAAATTTATAAATTGTAGGTTGGGTTCTGCCTAGTGTGGACTGCAAGGCATTGTGCCATTCTTCCACTGTGTTATTTGTTTTGGCTTCCTCTGCCAAGGTGCTGTCATATGCAAAAAGAATAATTGATGGACGGAATGCTGAACAATGTCAAACACTCACCCCTGGCCAGAGATCTGGGCCTAAATCCATAGTTTTTTTACTTACCATGCCATTCCAGATTTGACAAAGCTGTATGCTTTCCTTTCTACAATGTTATGTATTTTGCACTCTGTCATTGCATCTGAAAGTAGTGTAATAATAGAAATATACACAATATTTTAAAGTTTGTAGGCTTGTTATTTAAATGTAAAATTATGAAAATTCTTCCATTCATGTACGTTCTTTTTAGATGTAACACACTGTTTTGCAGCTTTTCCGTTGGGGGTTTTCTAATGTGGAGCAGGAGCTTCTTTTCTGTTGGATTAAAAAAATGCATCAGTTTAATTTTTAAATGTTAATTTGTTGGTAGTTTGTAGAGGTTGAGGTCATTAGGTTAATTTTTACTCACTGTTCAGATGAGTTTATATTTTTTATTTAATTTTGTATACTTTGTTATATCTTTTTGCTGGTTTGTGATAGTTATTTTTTCTTGCACTTTATCACTTTCCCAAGTCATAGGGCCTTATTATGACTTTGGCGGTCTTGGAGCGGGCTGCCACGCTGCCACCCCGCTCCGAGACCGGCAAAGCCATTAAAGACCGCCCGCCAGAGTACGACTTATTTTTACTCTGGTGGGAAGTTCTTTGGTGGTCTCACTGACTGCTGTGCCTTGGAAAAAGGCACCGCAGTGGGAGCATCAAAGGCAGCTCCTGCAGGGCATGGAGTACCAAGACGTTGCACTGCAGGAACTGGGGGTGCATGCACACAGGGGGGGGGCACAACATGTGCCCTGCTGCATGCACCCCATGGTGCAGGGGCAACAGGAGGCCATGTAGGGCTCCCTTTGTTTCCTCACCGCCACACTTTTCATGGCTGTCACACCGCCATGAAAAGTGTGGCGGTGAGGAAACTCGTAAGATGCTTAGTGGTGCTGCAGCGGCACCACCAGCATATTTGGGGCCTCAGACCACTGCGCCACCACTAGGGATCATGGATCTCTGGCGGCAGCAGTGGTCTCGTGGTGGTCGAGTCAGTCTGGCAGTCTGCCACCACGGGTTCGGCGGTCCATTGGACCGTCGAACTCATAACAAGGGCCTTAGTGCTTTCTTTTATGAAGTACATGTAAAGAGATAGAAGTTGGAGAGTTTTTTTTATTAATTATTGTCTATTTTACATTTTTACGTTTATTTAGAAGTAAGTTTTACTTACTTGGTTAGGTAGTTGTTGAGATGTATATATTTGTTCTTTAATGGTCTTGTCAGAGAATCCAGCAGAATTTCGTCTAGCAGCATTTGTCATTTTTGAAGTATTTGGTTGTTTAAATTAGTTTGCCTTGTATATTGTTGAATTGTTTGTCTAATTTTGATCGTTAAAGTTGTTTAAACATTGATTTTTTTGGTTGGTTTAGTATTAGTTAGATTTTTTTATCATTGAAGCACTTCTGTGGTAAATGCTATTTAGTTTTTATTTAAAATGTATGATATATAGTTTAATTTTGTTTAGTATTATTTTATATATATATATATTATCTACTGGCGGTTGCCAGTAGATAGTTATAGTTAGTACCTATTTTCCATAGGAAATCCGCAACATTCTATTTGCAATAACGTTGGCGCCGGTTGACGAATTTTCGCGAAAGCTTCCAACTTGTTGGGGCGCTCCGGTCCGCTCCTATCCTGAAAGTCTCGGGGTGATTCGTCAAGCGGGGGCCGAGAAAAAAGGGGGGTCCCAAAAAGCGTTTTCCCCATTCATTTTTCCATAGGAACCTTTAGTCGCAGCTACAGCCTGAACTGCTGAACGGAATTACACCAAATTTGGCAAAGAGGTAGCCCTTGGTTCAGTGTCGTGCCTTTTGCTTAAATGGTGTAAATCCGTTCAGTAGTTCCTGAGACAATCAAAAGTAAAGTCACATATATATCCATGGCCGAGTAGGGTCCGCGTACCCTCCCGATCACGAGCTGCATGCTAATTGGCTGTGAAGTGGCTGTCAACACTACAAATCAGGAAGTGATGGCAGCCATTTTGTCCCTCGGTAGAACCGAGGGACAGAAACAAGTGCGCAAAGCGCAAAAAGGGGGCAGGGTAGAAACACCCTGACCCCCTAGGTCTGCTCAGGGGGTCCCACAAGGACCCCCTGGGCAGAAAAAAGCATTTTTGGGTGGGTGTATCAAAAGTTATATTAGGGTGTGAGAAGATGCATCAAATTATCACATGGATGATGTCATCAGTGATGTCATCAGTGATGTCATTTGAGATGTCATCAGTGATGTCATCAGTGATGTCACCAGTGATGTCATCAGTGATGTCACCAGTGATGTCACTGACCATGTCATGAGTGATGTAATATGTGACGTCATCAGAAGTGCATTGCGGGGCGCGAGTTATAGTTACCTGAACTAACTATAACGGGGAATTTCACGGGTTTTGTACGAGTGCAATGTCCAACTAACTATAACTGTCCCTAAAACCTATGGTTTTTTCAGTGAATTTGTAAGGTTTTTAAATGCTAATTTCTAACTATAACGTGCCTGAAACCTATGGTTTTTTCAGTGAATTTCAAAGGTTTTTTAAATGCTAATTCCTAACTATAACATGTCTGAAACCTATGGTTTTTTTCAGTGAATATATATATATATATATATATATATATATATATTTATTTATGGAAGCTCTAAAGTGTCAACCAAACTGCCGAACTCTGGAAGGGTGCTTTTTCTCCGCTACGTGAGGGTGAAATCACAGAAAGACTATCCAAGGAACAAACTGGCATGGAGCACTCTCGGGACACTGTTTAGCTTTCATTGCAAGCAAATGCATTTTGGGCACATTGCCTTCCTCAGTACTCTTCAAAAATGAACCATAAGTTGCACACATTTAAATTACATCACACATAATTTCATTGGATGATTCCCACTGCATGGCCATCAACAGAGGACTGGTAGTGCTGGTGGTTCGACTACCAGATAAACTGGCTGCCACATTAGTGTATCTTTTTCGAACTTGCACCCATTGGCTCTCATTTCGTTTTTCATTATTTAAACAACAGTTCTCAGATGAACATATGCAGCATTAGTCTTTGCATAGACAGGAATTTATGTGCAATTTATGGTGTCGTTTTTGAAGAGTACTGAGGAAGGCAATGTTCCGAAATGCATTTGCTCGCAATAAAAGCTAAACAGTGTCCCAAAGTGCTCTGTGCCAGTTTATTCCTTGATGTATATATATATATATATATATATATATTTAGGTATATATATATATATATATAAATATGTAGGTTGTTGTCTAAATGTTTGTAGTTAGTGCTAATTTTTTGGGTTGTATTGTTATGATTTTAGTTATATATTTTATTGGGATGAATTGTAAATATTTTGGTGATGTAACACATTTATATTTAATTTAAACATGTGTACAAAATCTTTTAGGCTTATTTCAAATATTTGTTTTACGTAAAAAGGGATTTTTGTTACATTTATTAGTGATAATGGGCCCGTTTCACAGAACTAACTTAAGACAAAATCCTAAACTTACTACCATTTTGGTATTCACAGAAGGCACTTACTCATTTTGGTAATCACAGAAGGCACTTACTTACTCATTTTGAGTAACTTACTCATTTTGTGTAACTTACGCATTTTGGTATTCACAGAAGGCACTTACTCATCAATGAGTAAGTGCCTTCTGTGAATACCAAAATGAGTAAGTTACACAAAATGAGTAAGTTACTCAAAATGAGTAAGTTACTCATTTTGGTATTCACAGAAGGCACTTACTCATTTATGAGTAAGTGCCTTCTGTGAATACCAAAATGAGTAAGTAACACAAAATGAGTGAGTTACTCAAAATGAGTAAGTAAGTGCCTTCTGTGAATACCAAAATGAGTAAGTGCCTTCTGTGAATACCAGAATGGTTTCAAGTTTAGGATTTTGTCTTAAGTTAGTTCTGTGCATCGGGCCCAATGTAATTATTTTTGCAATATTGTTGTAGTCTGTATTATGTGAATTGATATTTTTGACATATCATAAGTTTATTTAAAGTTGACGATATTTTTGTTTCCGATATTTGTGGTTTTAGTAGTTAAGTATAGGAAGTCAATATTTTTGTACATGATTCTTTTTTTCCGATATTTTTGTGTTCCGATATTGTAAGCATCAATATTATGTCAGTTATCCTTATTGCCACAGTCCAGACCTTAAGGTGTTCCTTTTGGCTCCAACTCAGGCCTCAAACCAGAGGCTCCACAGAGAAACCTATATCTCCTTTACTCAGCAAACACTCTACTTGGCTGTCACTGAGGCAGTGGACTTGGAGAACAGAAACTTTCCACCAAGGGCTCAAGACTCTCAATGGCCTAACCTGCACCAACAAGTGTAAAGGCGCCCATATCGACAGTAGAAATGTCAAACAAAAGGAAAATAAGGCCATTTGTCATAAGACATCAGCTACAGGAAATCCTTTTCCAGTAGACAAGCAGCAACGTTCTCTCGGCTTCCTATTTAAAACATATTAGAACAGCCTAAATAAAGGTTATGATGACAAATTCCATTCCTTTTCCTAAAACCAGGAGCCAATATAAAGGTAAAAATGTCACCAAATAAACCACGTAACAAGAAAAAACTCTTTTACAAGCCTTTTTGAAGGAAAATGAATGAATCAAATAGGGTGATGTTGCCAGAGAGGCTTCAGCCATACAAGGGTGGAAGCTGATACCATAGGTATAATGAATCCCAATCTGCCAGTATCTCTTCATGTCCAGTCCGTGGCGTTGCTCCAGTTCTTTTTTAATGGAAACATTCTTTGCACCTGGCTGGAGGGAGGGTTACGTAGGCTTTCAATTGAGAAGGGTGGGTGAAACCCTTCTTATTCAATCTGCAGTAAGCGGATGTGAAACCTCTGGCATTTTTGCTTCATTTGCATCTCCTGCCCCAGAATGAGTAAAAGGAGAAATGCAGGTGAAATGTCCTACAGAACAAGAATTCTGCAAAACGCAAAATGCGGAATGCATGGAATAAGGAATTCCTGTACATCGAGCACTGTCACAAGCAGGCCACTTACAGGACTCTTCCTAGCAATTTCCACAACAGGGGAGCTTGTATCTGGTGCCTGGCTTCTAGGATCCCAAGAGGAGCCTGGAGCCAGGCACCAGACAGACTCTACTACTGGAGAAGTTGCTTTGAAGTACGCTGTGAGGGGTCCAGGCAATTTGGTGCTAAATGTACATACAACTGGTTACAAAATACTGTTCGCAATTTACAACCAGTATAGTTGCGACCAGTCTGGTAATTTGCAAAGCGACCTATATACTAATAGGTCATTTTGCAAATTACAGATTCATTGTGGGTCGCAATTCGACCTACTTTATGCATATTAATGAGGTAGGTTGCAATTTGTGACCGCTTAGGATTCACAGCTATCACAGGGCCTGTGGCCTGCTGGGGTCAGCAGACTATCATGTCTGTGATTGCTTTTAAATAATTTCTAAAGACAGTGGTCCCTAGACAAGGATTAATGAGAGCAAACAATAAATATAGACCCAATCAGTACTATATTTTACAGCTGTCCAGCCGGACAGGTATTTTTAATATATAGTTGCTTAAATATACACAAAATTCAGCAAGAAACAAATAAAGTGGGACACAAGCCTGTATCCAACTTAGTGGGAAGGACGTACAACATGAAACAAAAAGGCTCACGCAGAGTAAATTGTTTGTATAAGACACATTTTGGTAGGACAAACAAATTATAGTGGAGACACCATTACACATAATAAGTATTAAATAAAGAGGTGTATATGGCGTACAACAAGTCAATAAAGCACTTATTTTTTTTCTTTTAAATGCAGCCCATTTTCCTTAAAGGAAAATGGTATACATTTAAAAATAAAAAGGAAATGTTTCATTTTTATTTTTAAGTGTAGGATTGGTCTGTCTAACCACTGCCTGCTCTCAAAAAGTAGTTTTTTCAAACATTCTCAAAGGGCAAGGGGTCCCAGTGGGACCCATTCGCATTTGCAAATGGGTTAACACCAACTTTCAGTCGGTGGAAATGTACAAATGATTTGCGACTGCATTTTGGTCACAAACCATTAGCACATATCACTACGATTTGGTATTTTGAAGAGACGCCTTAAACACAGACCTTCCAAATACTGAATCGTTATTAGCTTGCAAATCCAAATTGCGATTCAATAATGTGTTACTGAATCACAAGTTTGGTTTGATACATTAGAAAAATCCTTTTTGCTTTCGCTGCCTGATTCTGAGAATTGGGCCGTTTGCAATTGCAAAAAGGCTTCGTACGTCTATCCCTTGATTACCTTAATACAATTAGCACTGTCTTATGAAATCTTATTTAATTAAGGGTCTGATTTTAGAGTTTGGCGGAGAGGTGACAGATATCCCATCATTCTTATTACAAGAGCCACAGGATACAATGCACTTGTAATAAGGTGGATGGGAAATCTGTCACCTTTGCGACGGAGTATCCTGTCCATCAAACTCTAAATAAGGCCTGAAGAATTTACAATACCTGCCCTTTAGAGAAGTGTGGAAGTGTTTGGTGCACCGTGACAATATAGTCCTTCAGTGTAGCGAGTCTTCAGCAAATCTCTCCTCCCGGTGTGATTCTGTGATGTTTCAGGTAACGCCATGATGGTCTGGGCTTTGAGTGGGTGGTATGCCTGTACGGACAATTTGCCCCCCTAAAATCTTACATTTCAAAGGCACGCTCACATGTTAGGTGAATCAGGGATGGTATTAACCTCAATTTCATGAAGCAAAGTGTCCCAAGCTAAGGTAGAAATCAGCATATAAAAAATAGTGCCAAATAAGAAAGGAATGACTCAATAAGTGAGTTCTATGGTGGAAGAAGACATTTATGAAGATTTATTACAACAATTTAAAAGGTACAGTACAGGAATAGTAAAGTGCATATGCAGCAAAGCTTGTTTATATGCATGAAGTCATTACCATTAAGGCTCTCAGCAATAGAAAATGCAGAATAGTTGGCAAAATCAAAAATAGAGGAAGTCTGACTAGCAAACAAAAGGTCTCTTGCTCATCCCCAAAATCTAAGGTGCATATAGGAAATTGCCTCATAGACTACAATGAAAAGTGCAGAATTATTGCAGTGTGAGCACAGAAATAAATTTTTAACAAATCAGAATAAAGATTTTAAAATCAACACATTACGTTTGCACTAAGGGCCTTATTATGAGTTTCGAGGTGCAGGAGCGGAACCGCCCCGCTCCTGCGCTGCCAAACCCGTGTAGGAACTGCCCGCCAGATCAAACGTTTTCTCCTGGTCTGGCTGGCTGTATTTTGGCATTCCCAGGGTGGTGCCTATGAAATAGGCACCACAATGGGAACGTCAAAGGCGGTACCTGCACGGCATGGACTGCTGCAGTCCATGCTGTGCCGGTACTGGTGTGCATGCACACAAGGGGGCACTTGTTGTGCCTCCCTGTGTGCAGCGACATAGCGCGAGGCACCAATAAAAGTGTCGCAGTGAGGAAAATCATAATATGCTTGGCGGGGCCACATCGGCCTGCCAAGCATATTGCGGCCTCAAGACTACCACACCACCACCAGGGATCAATGATCCCTGGTAGTTGCAGTGGTCACAGGGCGGCCAAACCGCCCTGGTCCTAATAGGGCGGTCGGAAGACTGCCACCAACGCGAGTCGTGGAACGCCAGACTCGCAATAAGCCCCTAATTCACTACATTAATATTGATTCAGAGCTTCTGACCTAATGTCATTCGGACGAGTCAGAACAAACTAGTTACAAAACCAACAGTGAACCATTGTGAATAAATGCTATGCCGTGTACAAACAGAAGATCCTTGGAAAAATGTTACATTAGTTAGCTCATGCTAGAGAGGCTTTTCTGAGAACAGTTCCATTTAGAAATATACAAACATAACTTACTTGAGTATGTGCAGCACAAAAATAAACAGTAAATGTGACATCCATTTTGAACAAGATGGCAACAAAGCCTAAGTGAGGCCTACATAGCATAAGTCAATACAATGTAGTTTGACAGATTAAAATAGTTTCAAACGTAATAGCTCCATGCCAGTGTACACATGTGAATTTGAGTGTAGAACACTTGCTCAACACACTATTATTAATGCACATTCTTGATTAATACATAACAGCTTCCTCACCTGCTGTCATACCTCTCACTTAGAGGGAAGCCATTAAGCCGCCATTATACTAACAAAGGGTGTCTTTGTTAGTATAATGATATTAATTGTAACCTTTATGTAAGCTGATTGCAAGATGTAATGGATTCGAGCCATTAAACAAAGGCATTAGATATTATTCACATTAATACCTCTCATTTAAAATACCTTAGGAAATCCAGCGATTTTCAACAGTTCAGTGATTGGTATTGTGATCTAGATTTGACTAAAACAATGATACAGACTACTTCTCTATTGTTGAATCCTTCCTTCCCCAAAGGCTTGTAAAGTGAAGATTCCCCACCCTAAGAACTCTGACAATCTTTCCTCATTTGATGGTGAGAAAATTGAGACAGTTCAGGTTAATTTCACTCAACCTGCCAACTTGGAATTACTTTGAGAACACCTCAAGTTGCTATTTTGAGAGTAAATAACTCGCTATCCCAGTTTAATCTAATCTCCCTCGCTGAATCATAACAGGTGATGTTTAATTGCACAACCAGCTCACTCAATGACCATTGTCCTCCTTGGGTGTTAGTAAACGACTTGGATGTCATCAACCTGAAATGAATGATACAACCACAGTTCTTTTAATTTGGAACCAAGCCATGGTGATCCCTTGTTGAAAGAAAACATCCACAGATTCCTCTTACCGATTTCTTTCCCTCCGCTGCTCCTAAGATGTTAGAAAACCAATAAAGAGTCAACTAATGGAATATTTGGAGCACCATGATCTTTTACACGGATCACAGTCTGGTTTCCATCCTAGGCATAGTACCGAAACCATACTGCTAGAGGTGTTGGAATTTATCAAGCCCTATTTACATCAATAAAAGAGTACTGCCTTGGTCCTTTCAATGGCATTCAGTACAGTATCTCATCTTATACTTCTCCAGTGCCTTGCTGATGTTGGTATCAGTGGTGCAGTATCATTTTCATGGGACAGAAGGCTGAAATCACCAAACAAGCTTTCAAAAATTGCCTACTGAAAGTAGTTAACACAGAGTTGCCTCAAGTTCAGCCCTGAAAAAAATTATATTGTTCTTCTCAGATGTGTACAAGAAGATTGGGAAAAAACTGGTGGCCCCTGGAATTGAGGGGCCCCTCAATATCCCACGGTGGTTGCAAGAAATCTTGGGGTAAAAATCTACAGCAATTGATATTTTTGCCCGTAGATCATATCTGTAGCTCCCATCTGCTTTTCCTTGTTAAAGTCTCTAACAAAGATACTCCATTTGCTTCCCATTGAAACATGCAAATAGTTATCCATGTCTTGATCACTTCCAGGATTGAATATGTTATTGTGCTTTATTTAGGCCTGCCAAACTATCTGACCGGGCACTTACAGATTGTTCAGAATGACACAACTTGCCTGATTCTTAAACGTCCACGCAGGCATCCTATTTCAATGCATCTCAAACAGTGGTTGCTGATCACGAAGTTTATTCTCTTTAAAACCTGGGTATTGGCTCTCAGAGCTTTTTATAAAAATGAGACTTAAATACCTGAGCGATAGGCTGATGCAATATTGCCACGCTAGACCATTAAGATCTGTAAAAGGCCATCTCCTAAATCTCGCTAAGATTAGGACAGCCAAGAGAGATGGCAGCTCTTTTTCCTATCTGACTGCTAAGACCTGGTATGTGCTACCTCTGTACTTGTGGCGTACTGCCAATGAGGAGCATATCAGAAAACAATTGAAGACCTGGCTTTTTAACGAACACTAGTTTATATTACATCTTTAACTTTGCTGCCTTGCATTTAGTGCCGGGACATCTTGTGGCAGCTGTGTGCTCTATAAATATGTTCAGTCATTCATTCATTCATGTGCTATACACCTCCACTAGTGTCATAATTGTTGTCGCTCCTCTCTTGTAACAAAGCTGTTTAAGGAATTGTGCATGTGTGAGTGTCTTAATTCAGTTGTGTCTGTGGTTAATTGATCACCTGGTGGGTCTTCAGAAAGTTAAAATTCTATGAAAGAATAGATTTAATTTGATTAAATATCCATTTTGCACATGACTAAGACCTGGAAACAGTAAAATGTAAAAGGCCTGCCTCAACCCTAATAAAGGATCAACATATTTCAGCTTCTTACAATTACCTCAATAGGTCAGGGGCACTCTTCAGAGCTATTAAAAGCACAAGATCTTGTCAGGAGCTTAGGAGTTGGGCACTGTGAGAAAGGGCGGGAGTTGGTATATCAGGCCTTTGTAACAACTTTAGAATTAATAAACTCCTTTAGGGAAGGGACTGGAAATTCTCAAAGATGGGTTGACAGAAAATCAGGAAGTTAAACTGCTAACAAACACAGCACTGAGACCTCCAGGTTATAATGCACTTCCAGGTTAATGAAGGCAGATAAGTATTTAGTAGCTACCCTTACTTAGACATCTTGCTTCGCAACAATTTGTGGTTGCATAGGTTTCCTGCTTCATTAGTTTGCTCACAGATTTAGCATCTTGCACCTTTGTTGTTTTGTTCTCTATCAGTTCCCTCACATCTCCTTTCCCTTTTCTCTTGTTGACTCCTCGATTTTGTCCTATACCATGAGTGGAAAATCACCATCTGCTATTCCATGTTGGTCTCTGATGTCTGAGCATCCGAGGAAGAATTACTGGTATCCAGGCCAACAACTGTTCTCATTATCTTTGCTATCTCTCAGGGGTTGGGCACGTTTGCTACATTTTGGTCTAGATTGTATGTTAAAAGTACATGTACACATTATTTTAGTTTACTGACTGGTCTCCATTTCTCACATTACTTCAGCTCACTCCTCCACACCTTACACAGCACTTTCATCAACGGCCAGCCAGTTCAGTCCACGTTGTGCCATTTCCAGCTAGCAATAGCAAGCGCTCCTATATTTTCCATTTCCTTTCCCTCTTTTCACCATCCTTTCTCTTGTGAGATGCTTGGCTGATTGGTGCCAGGAAGTCTTGCCTGCTGTCTAAAACCCTCAGAGAGAGTGTGGGAGGGCCAGAACTCTCTTTGGATTACCTCTTTTTCCAGAGCTTGACACATCTATCCTATCATTACTTCTAAAGCCCTAATAAAATTGTGCTTGGGGTGGGTAATTGCATATCTAAAACCTACACACAGGTGAATTACAGGTTTAGCCACTGTCTATTGTTGCACCCATCTTACATGCCATCAAAATCTGTTGGAGTATTATAAATCCTCCTGCTGGTGGACCACTCAGTATTTCACACCACTCAAAGACCATCACATGGACAACTGGTGACCCATGGAGCGATGGTAATGTTGTACATGGATCGTCATGATAGGCACAGATACATTTTGTTATCATAGTCTGCTGCTGTTAAACATCCCTACATATTTGTTAGCTGCATATCTCTTATCGACTATCTCACAGGGGTACTGCAGATCAATAGAGGTATAGACTGCCCAGCATGGGGTAATCATGATGGAATACCTCAGAGGGAATACATCAACAAGGAAAATCCAGATTGCTCTTAAAAGATCTGGTGTTCAGAAAAGCATGGTCCTATATCTCTCGGAAAATGGACCAGGGCTGATTAGTCTTAATCATTAACACTGGAAAGACGTTATTCACTACTATGTAAATAGAAGTTCTATCAAGGGAAGAAAACATGAATTCCATCTAAAACTTAGCTGAGATTAATATGAAAATAGCAGTAATGGCAGCCTTAAAAATATCTTACCAACACCAAGGTATCAAAACTTAAAAAAGAGTACACCTGTTTTCCCAAGAGAAGACTTACCCATACATCAAGGAGGACTGTTAGGAAAGCCCCGAACTCTGATGAGCAAAAACAAAGGAGGGAGAAATAAGCCAGCTCTGGTATCTCTAAGTTTTAATCTTTGTGTAAAGTGGACTTTCAATCAAATATATTCCACCACTCTTCAAACAACTTTCACTTTCTGAGACCCCACTAGGTGATCATTACCACAACTTCAGGAGTTAGTACCTCTAACACAACTTAATTAGGACATTATCACATGCACAATCCCTCAATGCAGCTCATGGTGAGCTGCCAGCAACAGCTTTGTTGCAGGTGTTGACTGATCCCAATGATGAAGCATATCACCTAGCATGGTGAGGGGTCTGAGTTCTTTTTCATGGTAACCAAGATCAGAACACATTTGAAAGAAAAGCAAGTCCATCACTGAGCTCTAGAAAATCTTGACATTTCCTTAAGTCCTCAGTCTGTTTGTGCATATGACAACTCTTTGGGAGAACTTACTGTGGCAAATATAAAGCTGCTCTCACTCCCCTCGTTATTTGATATATTCTTATATATATATTTTTTTTAACTTTATTTATTGATTTTGCAGCTGAAATCAGTATGCAGCAAAAACAGAGCGATCCACAACCATGACAAAGAAGATAAGCGATGACAAGCAGGTTCAGTGTCTACATGTCCGATGATATATACTTAATTAATTAAACCTCTCTAATATGGACAACATGATGTTCATATCCTCCAAATGAACTATGGATTTTCTCTGTAAAAAATATTTTGTAATGTGACATGTAGTGTGTGCAGCATGCACAGCATGCTGAAGTCACGTAACGTAAGTTAAAGCTGATGGCCCCATTAGGCACGATCAGTTTTCACTGTCATCAGTGCTTTCTACTCTAAATTTCATTGGCACTCAGGGGCATAATTCTGCCCACTTAGCACCAATCAATATAGGACGATGCCCCTTTCCAGCTGTATCTCTACCTAATCGACCAAACCAGGGACCATGTGAAGACCACAATGACTACATTTGGTCACAGATTTCATCAGTTTCTGTCACAGACAACAGACCCAACCATACAAGTGGGGTACCATTTTTATTGGGAGAAGAACACTGGTTGACACCCTCTTAATCTTATAATAGTATGGGTAACCTACAATTTAGAGCTGTACACATTACTGTTAGTCCTAGAATCAGTATGTTGGGCATATTTCAAAATGCATAGGTTTCCTTCATACACATTTCTCATTAATTAGATGTTACCATATAATTTGAAGAATAGTCAATACACAAAGGAAAACATTATAAGATGTAGTTCAGTTGTTGGCTGTGCTTCTTGTGTGTATTTTGGACAACTAAAAACACTAAATATCTCTGTGAACAGAAGGGTCAGATGGACTTAACAATATATTACTTTTATAGACCGGCCATCGGGGCAAAAAGTTACAGTTGAAAACATTGTCAACTATTTCTATTTTTTCACTATTTTTGACATTAAGGATTAGTTTCTCTAGGTAAATCATAAGTAATCAGCACAAATGAATCCTTGCTGAATTCAGATTTGTTTCTAGTTTTCAGAAATGTACAGCATGCCAACTTCAACCTTGGGTTTCATGCTTGCTTCCACCACAAACAGCAAGTAGGTTGAAACCGGAAAAAATTGGATTAATAGGATTAATGGAAAATGCAAACACAATCGCAATAAAATGCCTTTTCACAACTCTGATTGTTTTTAAAAGCTGGGAACATTAATCTTAGCACAGCAACCCTTTGTTGATGCTGTCCTTAATTTAAAAAAAGAAAAAATATTCTTGCTTGCATAGCACTTTTTCCCATTTAACAGAAAAAACACAATTTTGCCATATGGTCCCCCACTCCTTTCAAGGGAATTCACCTACAAACCTTGTTTACAGCTAGAATTCCCAAAATATTGGAAAAAATGATACATATCTTTTGTGGGGAAAAGAAAGTTATGAAGGCTTAAGTGGGAAGTACACCGAACGTCAACAAAAGGTCTCAGCGCTATGAATGGGGGAGCCCCAGCAGCAATGGGGTTAAAGGAACCTAAAACAATAAATGTAAAAATGTTTGCTTAATCATCACAATGTAACCAAGGGTCAGCAGTAACCATAGCATTCTCACTTCAAACTCTACCAATCAGGTCAGGAAAATAAGTATTTATTTAGCAGCAGAGGAACAAATGGGCTTCACCACATGAAGTATACTAGAAATGGGAATACTCTGCTACTGAGTAAACTATATTAGATCATCACTGTAGTGTGATGTGTAAAGTACATAGATATTCCCCTGTATGGTGTATCCAAAGTGGATAGCTATGAAAATGGGGAAGAGTTTTTTTTAATAATATTGAGGTATTAATACAGTTTATAACAATGTGCAGAATTAACATGTAAGTTTTAATAGAAAATAATGTATATAAATGCAAAAATTGTAGTAGGCAACCATATTCACTCATATTTGGCCTTAAATGGCTTTAAACGATGGATTTAGGCCCAGATCCCTGTACTGGGGTGAATGTATGACATTGTTCTGCATTCTGTCCATCAACTGTTGTTTTTGCATTTGTCACCCCGAGTGGGACGGGTATGCTCAGATGTGAGTCCCGTGCTCTCCATGCCACTGGAGTCAAGCTATCCTGGCTGATGAGGGCTGAAAGTCCGAAACCGGTCCTAGAATGCTTGTTTCCAGTCCAGGGAGGACCTGGCTTGGCAGTTCGGGCTGGACTGTTCCCATGGGGCACAGGGTCAAGACTGATTTGCATATGGCTAGGTTCAAACTGGAATGGCATGGTGAGCAAAAAACGATGGATTTAGGCCCAGATCTCTGTACTGGGGTGAATGTATGACATTGTTCTGCATTCTGTCCATCAACTGTTGTTTTTGCATTTGTCACCCGAGTGGCACGGGTATGCTCAGGACGTGAGTCCTGTGCTCTCCATGCCACTGGAGTCAAGCTATCCTGGCTGATGAGGGCTGAAAGCCCGAAGCCGGTCCTAGAATGCTTGTTTCCAGTCCAGGGAGGTCCTGGCTTGGCAGTTCGGGCTGGACTGTTCCCATGGGGCACAGGGTCAAGACTGATTTGCATATGGCTGGGTTCAAACTGGAATGGCATGATGAGCAAAAAAACGATGGATTTAGGCCCAGATCTCTGTACTGGGGTGAATGTATGACATTGTTCTGCATTCTGTCCATCAACTGTTGTTTTTGCATTTGTCACCCCGAGTGGGACGGGTATGCTCAGACGTGAGACCCGTGCTCTCCATTCCACTGGAGTCAAGCTATCCTGGCTGATGAGGGCTGAAAGCCCGAAACCGGTCCTAGAATGCTTGTTTCCAGTCCAGGGAGGACCTGGCTTGGCAGTTCGGGCTGGACTGTTCCCATGGGGCACAGGGTCAAGACTGATTTGCATATGGCTAGGTTCAAACTTGAATGGCATGGTGAGCAAAAAACGATGGATTTAGGCCCAGATCTCTGTACTGGGGTGAATGTATGACATTGTTCTGCATTCTGTCCATCAACTGTTGTTTTTGCATTTGTCACCCCGAGTGGGACGGGTATGCTCAGACGTGAGTCCCGTGCTCTCCATGCCACTGGAGTCAAGCTATCCTGGCTGATGAGGGCTGAAAGCCCGAAACCGGTCCTAGAATGCTTGTTTCCAGTCCAGGGAGGACCTGGCTTGGCAGTTCGGGCTAGACTGTTCCCATGGGGCACAGGGTCAAGACTGATTTGCATATGGCTAGGTTCAAACTGGAATGGCATGGTGAGCAAAAAAACGATGGATTTAGGCCCAGATCTCTGTACTGGGGTGAATGTATGACATTGTTCTGCATTCTGTCCATCAACTGTTGTTTTTGCATTTGTCACCCCGAGTGGGACGGGTATGCTCAGACGTGAGTCCTGTGCTCTCCATGCCACTGGAGTCAAGCTATCCTGGCTGATGAGGGCTGAAAGCCCAAAACCGGTCCTAGAATGCTTGTTTCCAGTCCAGGGAGGACCTGGCTTGGCAGTTCGGACTGGACTGTTCCCATGGGGCACAGGGTCAAGACTGATTTGCGTATGGCTAGGTTCAAACTGGAATGGCATGGTGAGCAAAAAAACGATGGATTTAGGCCCAGATCTCTGTACTGGGGTGAATGTATGACATTGTTCTGCATTCTGTCCATCAACTGTTGTTTTTGCATTGGTCACCCCGAGTGGGACGGGTATGCTCAGACGTGAGTCCCGTGCTCTCCATGCCACTGGAGTCAAGCTATCCTGGCTGATGAGGGCTGAAAGCCCGAAACCGGTCCTAGAATGCTTGTTTCCAGTCCAGGGAGGACCTGGCTTGGCAGTTCAGGCTGGACTGTCCCCATGGGGCACAGGGTCAAGACTGATTTGCATATGGCTTGGTTCAAACTGGAATGGCATGGTGAGCAAAAAAACGATGGATTTAGGCCCAGATCTCTGTACTGGGGTGAATGTATGACATTGTTCTGCATTCTGTCCATCAACTGTTGTTTTTAAATGGCTTTAGCAACATTGCCTGACAAGCTCACCTGACTAGAAATGCTAAATGTTTATTTCCTGACCTTTCCAAGGACATATTATTTTCATAATGAATAATAGTTGCATATTTGTTTTAATCAAGCTCTGCAAACATTTCTTTTTATACAACGATTGCTGCAAATAAATAGACAAGTTTATTATTTAGAATGATATAGAGATGAAAATCCCTCATGGGAAATTAGTTTTAACCAAGAAAATGTATTACGAATGGATGAGATGTAACTACTAGGCAATAAGAAGTAAGCAATATTGAAAGCTGCTATGTAGAAGCCATTGTGTTTTCTGTGAGAAGACAAGGAGTGATCCTGTTCCCATGAGAGCATTGCAAGATGATTGGCTGTCTGAAGAAGGAAGAAGACCGCAAGCTGCAACATTGATAAAATGTGTCATGTATGTTAGTGTGTGTTCCTAGAGAAGATAAATACTTTCTTTTTTGTCATTTTCCATTTACCCAGACCCAGTCCCTTATGTCATGTTGCTCTGAGACTCTACTGAGTTTCTTGAACCTCTCCTTATGAGAAGTTCTGCCTTTCTTTTCTTTGAAACTGTTTTATTGAATTTTAAAAATGGTAAGTAGTTGACATGTCAGGACAAGATACATTGCAATTCATACACAATTACAGCTTATAAAACGTTTGCAGGCATTATTATGCCACTGAGTGTGTAATACACTATGGTACTATACGTAACAAATAAACGGGCATTTGGTAATACGTGGATAACAGATAATGCGTGCACCTCAGTGCATTGGAGTGTCGGCTAAGTGGTCATGTTGGACCAACTGTAAGATCCATGGCATTCGGCACTGGCAGAGGTGCAAATGATTTACATATTCAACAATAAAGGGGGACAGCGAACTAAATGAACTAGCCCAATCTAAAACTCCCAGTCCCTCTCCGCCCCCAAATATCCACCCGTAATCGTCAACAATACACATGTTTTCACCCATCAACCCAACGGGACTTATTTTGATGCGTGGTGAGCTTGGAAGTACCAGTCATTGCTCCTTGCATTCAATGCAAAATAATGTGCCAGGTCTCCTAGCCTACTTCACCCACTCCCTCAGGAGTTCCCGGGGGATCTGGATCAGGGTGTGTCTCATTATGAAAGTCATGCAGTATGGTATTCTACTTGGCAGCTATAAGATATTAACTCAACCCTAAATTATCTTCTCTGTGCAACACAACCCTCTTGGCCTGAGGTCCTGGGGGCCAGGAGCGATTGCCTCCAGGCCCCCAGGGGCAGAGGCTCAGGTGACCTCCAGCACCTTGAGAGTAGCCATTTAGCTGTCAGCGTGCCCAGGTCAAGGAATAAGTCAAGGTCAAGGAAAAAGTCCCAAGATACATACTTCCCACGTGTGAGGCATTGGGCGACCTGTGCAGGTGGACAACTGAGTCTTGATGCCTCGCAAGTAAGTAGTGAGGAGTGGATAAGCCCACAACATATGAAGGAGGTCAGCTTTGGGTAGGCGACATCTGATACAATCGGCGTCGGTGCTGTGAAAGTAGTGGTTAATCTTAGCAGGGGTGAGGTAATCCCTTTTGACTTTGAATATAGTATTGGATGAGGTGGAAATGAGCATTACGAGGGACTCGGACCGGGTTTTTTAACATTGCCACCCCCTCTTTGTCCGTGCAAGGACAGGCCAGATCCCCCACCTAGTGGCGCCGCAGAGGCAGGAGCGGTGTTGCTGTGTGGTAGTGTAGCGAATCCGCAAACCAACGCATGAGATGTCTGCCCATACCCATGACATGCAAGTATTGAATAGTAAGGTGCATGGAATGTTCCCGCATCATGTCGCCCCATTTGTCATCCAGCACCGCAAGCTGTGACTTGTGTAGAAGAAATTGGCCAGGGTGTATGCCCTCCTCCTCCACCAGTGTCTCATAAGGCACAACGGCGCCATCCTGGTATAGGTCTCCCAGGGTGTGCATTCCAGCTTCCAGCCAGGTGGAGAGTTCAACAGACGTAGTTGTGGTGCAACTCTTAGGTGTGCTGAGCAGTGGTAATGCCAGTGCACATGGGATCGTGTGAGATACAGAAATTGACAGTAACAACAATACGTGACTCCAAGAAGCAATGACTCCTGAGTTTTCGCACAAGTGCATGGGTTAAAGAGTCGAGGAATCGCTGGGAGAGTCCAGGCCGGCAACAGTGTGGCAGTCAACCTGCCAGCCACCTGGCCACCCACTGAAGTTGGGAGGCAAGGTAATACTGTTCCAGGTTCGGCACTGAGGAGCCGCCCTAGTCTGTGGGTAAATAAAGGTTCGACAGCACCACTCTACAATGTGGCACAACGGCGCCATCCTGGTATAGATCTCCCAGGGTGTGCAATCCAGCTTCCAGCCAGGTGGAGAGTTCAACAGACGTAGTTGTGGTGCAACTCTTAGGTGTGCTGAGCAGTGGTAATGCCAGTGCACATGGGATCGTGTGAGATACAGAAATTGACAGTAACAACAATACGTGACTCCAAGAAGCAATGACTCCTGAGTTTTCGCACAAGTGCATGGGTTAAAGAGTCGAGGAATCGCTGGGAGAGTCCAGGCCGGCAACAGTGTGGCAGTCAACCTGCCAACCACCTGGCCACCCACTGAAGTTGGGAGGCAAGGTAATACTGTTCCAGGTTCGGCACTGAGGAGCCGCCCTAGTCTGTGGGTAAATAAAGGTTCGACAGCACCACTCTACAATGTGAGTTACTCCAAATGAACTCTCTCATGGTTCCCTTAAAAGAGCAAAAGAAGGAAGGTGCGATGTGTTGGGGCAAGTTGGAGAAATAATAGAGGAACCGGGGTAGGACCACCATTTTGAGAAGCGCTATACAGCCCATCCCAGACAATGGGACTGTGTGCCAGAAGGACATCTGGGGCCTGATGGCCCTCACAAGGATGCCATTGAACAAGTCAGCTGGCTGATGATACACCCTGACTCCCAAATATTATAATATGTCAGGAGGACACAGTATGGGGACTCCAACAAGGGCAAAGGTCGGGTCAGGTGTGCAGGGTAAAGGGAAACAAGCATGATTTGGCCCAATTAACCTTCAAAACAGAAAGAGTGGCGAAGTCGTTAAGCATATGGGCTATAACATCAGGAATCAAGCTTATGTCCCGAATGTACAGAAAGAGGTCAGCAGCATAGAGAGAAATCCAATGGGTGACATCTCTCAGTGGAATGCCCCATTCCACACCTTGCATCCAGATAGCCGTGGCAAGTGTTTCAATGGCTAAAATGAAAAGTAACAGGGATAGTGGGCAACCTTGGTGGGTGCCTCTGTGTATCTGAATTGAGTCTGATATATAGGAGCCTATTTTGACTCTGGTGAGTAGTTGGGTATAGAGCAGCCGGATCAAGCAGAGAAAGTGACTCCTGATATCATGTTGAGGCAGGGTGGCAAATAAAAAGGTCCATTCCAGGGAATTAAAAGCTTTCTCGAGGTCCAGTACCAGACACCCGGAATGTGGCCATCGAAGCGGGGAATATTTAAAGACTCATAAGAAGCGTTGTAAATTTAAAGAAGTTTTGTGAGCTGGGACAAAACCGTTTGGATCAGTGTGGGCCAATGACAGGACCAAGGACACTAGGCGGTCCGCAAGGACCTTGTCCAGTATTTTATAGATAGTGTTGAGTAAAGCCAGGGGTCGGTAGGAGCCCAGAGCTTTGGGATCCCTGTCTGGTTTGGGTAGGGAGATGAGCAAGGCCCCACGCAGGGACTCGGGAAGGCAGGAAGCCGATAGGGCCTCTCTGCATAGGGTGTGCATTTGAGGGGCTAGTAAAGGAGCACAAGCTTTATAGTACTCAGTGAGTAGGCTGTCTGGCCCCAGGGACTTGCCCATCGCTAGGGCCCTAATGGCCTCCTGGATTTTAATGAGAGTAATGGGTTTGTCGAGCTCCAACCGCTGTTCAGGCGTGATGCTGGGAAGGTGTATCGCGGGGGAAGAACGCCTCAATGTTGTCCTGACTAGCTTTTGTGATCCATTGGTACTGTGAGGTGTAGTGGTGTGTCACTTCTGCGTGTATGTCATGTTGGCTATGTAGGAGATGGCCGGTAAAGGAGTGTAGTGAAATGATAGGGTGACTAGGTTGATCTTGACATATCAGCCACGCCTGCAATCAGCCCGCACAATCGACGAGGCATGGGTGCAAGAGGAATGTGCAGTATAGTTAAAACATCGCAGCCATTGCAGCAGTGAGGTATGTTCACAGTGTGCCTCTGCTAGCAGGTGGGTGTGGGCCGGGTCATGCACCAACCGGGTCTTATGTCGCAGAAGTGTGCGCTCAATACAGGAAATGCCACCGTCAAGCTGTTTGCAAATATTACATATCAACCCCAACCAATACCCTCCGACAGTCACCTTGAAGGCGTCCCTTTCTACCAATCTGTCTGAGGCAAAGTTGCCATTAACTCAAAGTAATCTGCAATAGCAGTGCAGAGCAAGGCGCAAAATGGTAGGTCTTCCAGTGCAACAGGTTGGAGGTGACACGTGGGGATGGCAAGTATACCTTCCTACCATGCAAGCTGTAGGAATTGGGGGTTGTGGTTCGAGTGCGTATGACCTAAGCAGTCCATTTGCAGGAAAGTAGGGAGGAGGCTGGTCGACCCAACAAATCAGTCAATTCTAACGTGCAGGTTGTGTGGTGAGGAGTAAAAGGAGTACACACGTGTGTTAGGACTGCGGGCGCACCATACATCCATGAGTTGCCAGTGTTGGAGCCAGTCACGTAGTACTTGGGCATTGTATGTCGCCTGTATTAACACATATCAACCTTCAGCGTCTATCACAACCTCATCCGCGACGAATGGGGTCCCCGGCTTCACCCAAATCAGCACTCCCCTGGCATAGGAGGAATAATCAGTGGTGAATACCTGGCCTCGCCACCACAGTTGGAACCTGCAAGCCTCAGCTAGTGCCAGATGTGTCTCCAGCAATAGTGCTATTTGAGTGGATCGGCCCTTGAAATATGACATATACATTGCATAACAGAATGAGGAGGTGTGCATGCCCTGCACGTTCCAGGTTATGTTAGTATGGGTCATGTGGGAAATGCGACATTGCCCCTCATGCGGCTAACCTGCTCAGGGCGGGGAGTCCTGTGGTGCGCAGTAGTAGCGGTGTGCGAGTGCGATCGAGAGAGGGCTGGGCATTTCCGGGCAACCAATCATGACTGGGAAAGGAGGGAAGAATATAACAGAAAACATTAACAGTGCGGAGGGACAACAGGTATCCACCCAAACTGTTGAACTACCATAGGCAAGTAACCGGCCCTACAGGCTGGTGGAGGGAAACGTGGGGGAGAAGCATGGAAACCAAAGATGCATTATCACGCATGTGAAGGATACAGAGATACTGACTGCATTGATGAGCTACCATTTGACAGTACTTCACAGCAGAGTATAGATTAACCATGTGTCATGCATGAGAGGTTCATATAGTAACTCTGCCCCCGGCGGCTGCAATACAATTTAGGTTAAGGCATGCATGAATAAAACAACACAAGTGGGTACCAGCCAATAGTAAAGCAGGCAGGTTGCTAGGAGCATCAGTTCTGGGTGAGTTAAATAATTTAATCTGCCTTCTGTGGGTGTCACCTGAGGTGGGGCCAGCGAGTCTGCTCTAGAGGCCCACGTAGTGGAGGAGCTGTTGTCACTGAAGGATTTTGTGGAGCCCATGTTAGGGTCTGTGCTCTGACAATGCTCCTGTATTGTGAATGCCATCTGTAGAGCCAGGCATCTCTCCAGAATTACTTGCTCAATTTCAGAGCAGCGCCGGGCTGCGAAGGGTGGTGCATCCATCTACGGCACCCACGGCGATGGCACCCAGCAGTGCTCCGAGGTCTTGCTGCTTCAGGTGGCCAGGGGTACGAAGTAGTAAGTCCAGTGGACTCCATCCAATCCCAATTCGACGAAGTGCGTAGCCCCCATAGCCACTACATAAAGCTGGGCCAGAAAATGGAGCGAGTAGTGAATGTCTAGCTCCCAGAGTTGATGCTTTATGGCCAGGAAGTAGCCTCTCTGCAGCTGCACCGCCATGGTATAGTCAGGAAAGATCATGACTGAAGCATTATTCACCTTGATGTTCTGAAGTTTACATGCCTCGCGAAAGATAGAGTCACAATCCTGGTAGTTAAGCAGGCGGAACAGAAAAGGCCTGGGGTTAGCACCAGGTGGGGGCTGGCACTCGGAGGGCATGCTCAACAGAGAAGAAGGGAGAGAGCGTAGCACCTGGAAGCAGCACACAGATCCAATTTTCAACGTAAGTCACTGCATCCTGGCACTTAACACCTTCCAGAAGTCCGGCCACACAAATATTGTTTTATCCAAAAGCGGCCCTCTGCGTATTCCACCCTGCATTCCAGAGTGTGTACGGGGTTAACCAGGACCTCCAACAATGTTTCCAATTCGTGAGTTGTCGGCTAAAGTTTGACTAATGTCTGCTCAACACTATTTGCTTTGTCTGGCTAATTTGCGGTGGTTGGCGTGCAGTAGTGTAAAGTCTGCTGTTATTTTGTCGATTCTGTTTTGTAGTGACATGTGTGTTTGCTCAAACGTTGCCCCGATCTTCTCCAAAGCTTGCAGCACAGTGTCTAGCTTAGTTTCAAGGGACAGAGATGAATTTGGCAATTCTGTAGCTAGAGGTCTCCAAGCAGTTGCCCTGTAGCTGAAGCCTAGCGTGATGTCGCAGGCTGGGCTCCCGAGCGCAGGTGACCCATGTCCAGCTGGCATGTGTTGAGCATTTGTAGGGCCAAAGTCAGGCGGGATGTGTCTAGAGTCCCTCGCACATGGGTCTGCTGTCTGATCTGATGGCCAGTAAGATTAGCAACCGTACGAGGTGCAAGGCTCACCAGGGACCTAAGTCAGCATGAAGAAAGGAACCCCTGTGATGTGCCCACCAGAGGTTTCAGAGTCCATGTGGGAGCACCACCAGAGAGGGCCAGCTTGCAGGCGCCTTGGTGTGCAATGGGGTGTCACAGCACAAGCAGCCCAGGGAGGCACCAGGCAGGTGTGCCCATCAATGAGTGTAGGGGAGCTGCTCAGAGTGGGGCTCACTTGCGTACGTCAGGAGGAACATTTTGGCACTGCAGCACGAGCAGCGCCTGGTCTCTGGTCGGTTGTGCTGTTCGTGTAGTAGCTCATTAACCCATGTGGGGGCTTGGCGACCACAAGTCTTCGCCACTATACCGACCTCCAGATGGGCCCGCTTGCTGACACCTTTGTGTCATCAGAGTGTTGCAGCATGAGTAGCCCTGCACGGTCTGTAACCCCACACCGCTAGGCTCCACCACTCAGAGGCACTGTCATCAGGTAGCTGATGAGCTTCATGTGACCACCTCCGTAACCATGTAGACAGACCAAATCTAGTGGTCAAAAATCAAAATATGGACTCCTGATCAACATGAGGGGGAAGGAGGGGCAGGCCTCCAGATGAAGCAGGCCCAGCTGGCCTACGTGCCAGGTACAGTGTGTGTTGTAGTTTTTAAGCTGGGGTCACCTGATGCCTTAGAAGGGATGAGAGCTGTGGCACTGCTTAATCGAATAGAGAGTACCATCTGTGTAGAGGAGTAGGAGGACCCAGGCCACAGTGTTGTCGACAAGCGCGAAAGAGGAGGCTCAATGCTACACAGTGTAGTACATACACAGGTGCTAGGTTAAGGTAGGGGGACGGCTGGGTGTGTCTGCAGCAGAGAAGTCCAGGTGCGGGCTATATAGGTACAGAGTGCCTCAGTGTCAAGCGGACATCTGCCAGCACTCAGTTGGAGGCTACAGTAGCCAGGCTAGGGATCAGTCCCCCTCCCACATGTCCAACAGTCGTAGCATGCCTTGTATAGGAGTGTACCTGTGATGCACCCACGCCGAGTGGGGCATGGCCTGGGGTGCAATGCTGGCTCGGAAAGGTGTCTCCCAGGTACATATGGGGGTACTTCTGGCAGCAGGCAGCAATCCCGTACTGGTCCCTGGGCCTCACCATCCCCACTTCCTGCACCAATTGTAGGTGAGGGAAGGTCTGCCCCTCAGGTGCAGCCCCATGTACGTGCCTCCTGGCAAGCGCACAGCAACAGTGGTTGGCAGAGGCCAGAACTGACCCTTGGGCCCCACCCAGTCCCCCACAAGCCGCAGCACTGGCAGGCAGTCAGAGGCGAACCCAGGCGAAGACAGCCGAGGCCACTGCCGAGACAAATGCGCTGATGCCTTTGGCAGGGCTCAGGTCTGACCCAACCACTGATCCCGAACAGGGTCCTCGCCACCAGCGGCAAATTAACCATGGCTGCAGCACGATGTCTCCATGCTTTTAATGCCTAGGGTTCTTGTCAGAGTCCCAGCAGAGTCATGCACGCCTGGAGCAGCACCACGAGTCCCACAGTGCTGCCCGCACCAGGCCCATCCTCCACCCACGCCCGATAAGATCTCCAGGCTCCTCCCGGCCGCTGCACAACAAAGAGGAGGTAGCAAAAGTGGCACCACAGAAGCACTTGTCACCTATAGTGTGACTCTGATTAGGGTGATGAAACGCTCAGTCCTTGGCATTCGCCATGAGTGCTAGGCCACGCATGCACTAAAGGAAGGAGCCTCCTCTCCCCAGGAACACTGAGGAGTGCCCCACAGCAGCAACACATCCTCACTGCACACTGGCACACATCAACAGGGCGCTCCCTCTGGAGGGCAAGGGAGCGGCTGGGGCTCACCAGCCAGTGTGCCAATCCAGTCGCGGCAGCCACCTCCGGCCTGCCAACATACGGGTATAGGCTGTGACCAGGCCCTGACCGAAACTCCCCTCTCAGGTCGCCAAACTACTCAGCAAAGGTAGCAGTCAATGCAATGCAACTATAGGAGCAAGGTAGTGCAGGTGATAATGTCAGATGTCTGATGGTATTAAGGATTAAGGATAGATAATGGGGTAAAAGTGAGGAGCCTCCCTAGAGTGTGTCCGTTATCTTGGTCGTGCTAGCCAAGCCCCCCCTGAGAAGTTCTGATTTTATTGATATTTTGATTTATATAGCTGACTTTTGATACTAAAACCTTTATGCTTTTCTCTCACTCTCTCGAACTAGATCTCTTTATGGGTTCTGACTGACATCATTTTCTCCCCTTTCCTAGAATACAGATTCTTTCCATTATGGAACAAACTTTACGCATTCATTATTTACTTTGATTAACTAATAAAAAAAATATTTCTGTCACAAATTGATGATTGAGATCAAAACAAATTTAACTTGCGACTTACAGGAAAGATGAACTACTAAAAGATTTGATTAATAAAACATGTTAACTCATAACAAACTCTCATTATTGGCCGGAAATAGATTAGTGATTGTGATTCTAATTTATGTGATGCATAGCTCCTGACATTCTCGAAAACAACGGCAAAGATCCATTGGACATGGAGAGATCCGAAGCGGGATTAGCTCGGATGGTGGTAAACCAATACTTTTTAAACCAAACCCGCTCCAGCAAATTGGTAGCAAGAGGACGGTATACATTATGAGAAGAGGTGCTATAAATAATTACCCAAGTTAGAGTAATGCCCAATTCCCATAGCCCAAAGCCCAGAATCTGAAGATTGATAAGGTGCGGTTTCGAAGACTGTTGCTGTGGTTAAGGAGTGAGTATTAATAGGGTTAGGCGTAGCAGTTTCTATTGTTGTTGTTGATATTGTTGCATGTTGTAGAAGAGTGGTGGATGAATTGGTGATATGCATGTGCTTATTGTAAAGAAATTGAAGAGATTTTCAGACCACGAAGTTTTCAAAGGTCCTGGGAGAGATAAATAAAAGTTGATCTATGCTTTCTTGTCTGCCAAAGGTTAAGGTAGGGATTATAACAAACTGTTGTGACTGTTCTAATATTGATTGGTGTTGGCACAACCTAATTGCGCAAAAGGTGAAGCTACATTGATTAGGGTGATTTCTGCTGCTCGAAATTTCATTTGTGTGTTTGAAAAATCTTTCTGTGTAAAAAAGTCAAAGGGTGTTAAAACCTTAATATTCTGATTGTTGAATTGCTTTTGTTCTCCTTTAGAAGAGCAGACAAATATTGATTATTTACGTTCGCTTAAAGTTGTAAAATTTGCGTGTATGAGAGAAATTGTAAAGGAGGGTAAACCGCTGCAAGGAGTGAGATCATACATCATAGTGTGCGCGCTGAGATTGGTTGATTGGTGTACTGTTGCACTGTTATTGGTTGATGACGACACAGAGTGCAGAGCTGCAATAGATCAATTGTTATGTAAGAACCGCATTTAGATTGGGTAACGAGTCTTCAAATATTAAAGTTTTGGAGTTCAGGCTTGGAGAAAAAAAATCTGATATTTATGGAATAGAATCAAAACATTTGGGAATCTGAATTATGTTGTTTGCTATTTGTTGAAAAATCTTGAATCATGGGATGTTTTAAAGGATTTAAGAGTCTTGTGAGAGGTGATGTAACAATTCCAGTACGAGAAGGTGAAGAGACTTCCGCGGGTACACCAGCACATTATATGACCATGAATTTGGGGTTGCATTCATGTTTGTGGCTTCGTCAATGGTGCAAGATCACTGAAAATGAGGGTCCTTTGAGTTTCCCAAGGTATGGTACATTTGAGCTGAGAATTATGGAAAGATTGCGAGACAAGCTATATGAGATGAAGCCATCACTTACACTCACATGATACAAAGCATTAAATATTTTGGAGAAAACAGCACATGCTAGGAGAGTGAAAAATGCCAGAACAAAACAAAAAGAACAGTGCGTAATTATGTAGATGCTTGATGGTACGAGGAACAACAGAGACAGAGGAAAGCTATAGTTGAAGGAAGTATACTGTATCCAGCTATTACTACTGAGAACCTCTAGAAGATGAAAAAGAATAAGACACAGGAAAAGGATGATGAGAGTGCTGCAAAGAAATCAGATACTGATAGTGATTCAGGGGATGACATTTTGGATACATTATTAGCCGGGCCTCCACCACCTTATGTGTACCCTGTAACAAATGCTAAGAGTACTTCGACATCTAATGTTACAGTGGCTACAGCCCCTGTTGACCCGAATATGATTCAGAATGAAAGACCATTACAGATGACACAGCCTGTTATATCTAATGCTGTGCCTGCACGAATTGAGAATGTTACTACCATGATGCCTCCAGTTATTACTGCTTCTATTGAACTGTACCAGCACCTGTTGCTAGGGTTATAACCGCACAGCCATTAGAGATTCGTACAATAACTGATCTTATTAATGTTGTACCAAATGCAGTAGTTCAAGGAGCCGTTGGAGGAGCACCTGTGACAGGCCTAATCCAGACATCACAGAATTGACAGATGATTGTTGCCTGGACACCAGCATAAACAGTTCAATCATTAGGTGAAGGAAAAAGGATTATCTTTACGACGCCAGTGACACAGAGTGAGACCAACCTATTTGAAGGTGTGATTTTTTCCTCCTTTGTTTGAAGAAGCTGCAGAGATTAAAAAGGCAGGAAGCACAGAAAATCAGGTTCTCACTACACAGCAGACACTGAAGGAAAGACTGCTAAATGTCTCGAGGTTAAAAATAGAGTTAGAGACAATAATCACAGGATGTTTAGATCTTGAGCATGTTAATCAGTACCAAGAAAAAAGAGATGATATATTTGAGCAAAGAAATTACTAGCTGTGCAGCAACTACTCATGATAAATTAACTGAATTAGCAAGAAAACATGAGGTCGATCTTTCAAAAAGTATCCCATTTCAGAAAAGTTTCAGGGTACAATTGGATGATGAAGCTATTGAGACTACATCAAAAAGAATCCGTAGGTGACGGATCAAAAGAACCTAGCCAAGAAACAAGGGCGGGTTCACCAATTGGGGTGAAGGCCACCTCTACTGGTAGAAAAGAAAAATTTCTTTTCTTGTGTCCCCTCACTCACCCAGGGTTGCCCCTAGGTGACATGCTTCATCATTGGGGCCATCCCAAACATCTACTGATTGGAGCGTGCTGCGACTTGCGGATTTACGTAGGAGCACTTACCTTTTGAGGCTATGTGTCGTGCAGTGTAGGGGGGAGTGGTGTAAGTGATGTTTTAAAAATTACCTAACTAGTGAGCTATTGTTTTATTCCTGCTCCTAGTTGGTAGGGATAAAAGGGGTTAATAAAAGGGAAATGTAACTGTTATGTAATTATAATCCCTTGTATTATGTCAACATGTTTCAAGGTATCTCCTAAACCTTTTCTTCAGGACAACAAAGGGACCAGCCCTTTGTGTACCACTCCATGCCGGACCTATAATAAAGTGAAGTGAAAAATTATTAATGCACACCTATTGTGTGAGCATTGGGAAAAATATATACATACGGTTGCTTCTGAACACGTAGTAATTATTTTTTGGCAAAAGTGCACCTCATGGTCTGTCTGGGTGGAGGGGCCTGTAGAAACCTGTGCTCAGCAACCCTCGGTCAATACGACCTATTCAGTCCCAAGGCAGACCGCATCTGCTTTTGAGACAACAAGCTCTTCAGGAATGCGATTACTCATCACTGAATTAGTTAAATGTGTACGTAGTAGGAGTGATTTTGATAAATTAGAGAGCAAATGGGCAAAGAAGAATGAAAAGAAAAAATAACAATTAGAGACGGTGGAAGATAATATGAATATACCGACAGATGAAGGAGAAGCTTCAGCTTTTCGGTTGAGGAAGATACCAGGTGGAGGATATGTTAATGTACCATAGGGCAGAGGCGATCTTGCAGCGTTTATGCATAATTTTCCAAAATTGAGAGAGAAGCCTGTAAAGTGGTATACACAAATTGACAAAATTGTAAAAATTTCAAAAGTGCTGTGGACTAATTTGAATACGTTTTTTGATATTATAGAGCCAAGTGATTTTTGGTCGGAGTGTAAAATTGCTGTACAAAGGCCGTGTGCCGAACCAATGAGAGATGCACACACTAATACACCATTTCCTGTGGTTCTGGATACATCCGATGAGGTGATTACATTTCTGAAAGGCAAGCGTCCTCAAAAAGATATTGACTAGATAAAAATGAAAAGAACCTCACAAGAGCCGAAAGAGGCACTGCATGATTACTATGAGAGATTGCTTCAGGTGTTTCAACGATACAGTGTACGAGAACATCCCAAACAGAGTGATGTGGAATTCTTTGTTACAATTTGTTCTTGGGTTAAGACCAAAGATCAGTATGCATGTGCAACACAGTGCGATTTGCTAGCAGATGAAATCATTAGATGAGATTCTGAGGTATGCAAAATATTGTAGTGACGAATAAAAAATGAAGCAGAAAAAGCTAAAGGAGAAATTCATGCTAGCCCAGACAAGGTTGGCTCAGAATGGTAGGAGAAAATGACGCCTTGTCATTTCTGTAACAGAAATGGTGCATTGGAAGAGGGAGTGAAGGCTTAATCCAGATGGAGTGTGCGGAAATGGTCAAATTCAAGGAGGAATTAAAATGCAGAAGGTACCAGTTCAGTAAATGCAAATGCCAATGCTGAGACACGTTCCAATGATGCAGGTTCAACAAGCCCCGATGGTCCCACAGAATATGGGAAATCCCAGATTTAATATGTGTTAGAAACGGGGTTAACAATATGAATCAAATGCCCAAGGCAAATTCAGACCCGTTTCAGAATCAGAACCCATTCCCGATGCTAAAGAATAAAAGTTTTGGCTTCAATAATTCCCAATGATGGTGCCAGAGGGTAGAGAAAGATTGCATACTTGGAGCAATCCTAGAGGTAGACCTGAGTGGGAAGATGAAGTTAGTGGCCACCAAGGGTAATTTTTGATTGACACTGGTGTCATTTTTGATCTACACTGGTGCTACCCATTCCACAGTTAGAACAGTGATAATCCCAGATCTACCCTCTCAGGAAAGAAGATCCAAGTTGTAGGAGTTAAAAATCAACAAATAAAAAACCCAGTTTTACAAAAGGTCCTGGTAAAAACTAGAGATGGGCAAAATATTCCGCTCCGCCAGCTGAGTTTGCAGAGTTTTGCCCACTCCACTTGGAGTGCAGAATTCCAGGAAAACTTCACCAACTGCTGTGTGGCAGAGTTTTTTCTCATGCACGGAATGTTGGCAAGCGAGAATTTGTATCTTCTAGCATGACTTTTGAGCGCTAGAATGCCTCCCGGGTGAGATTTCTCAACGCAGTCATTGCGGCAGGTCACTACCATCCGCACTGAGAAAATCTACTCGAGGGGCAGAAAGAAGCAGTGCCCTATAGCACACCACGTGGTGCCATTCACGCTGATCTTACAGCATGGAACACGCTCCCAGTGCTAAAAATCAGCGCAAGCAGAGCAACGCGCTGAATTCCGCCCACTCGTGGAACTCCATGTAATCTTGCAGAGTTTTTATGGAACTCTGCGGAATTCCACTGAGTGAAACTCCGCAAGTTCCGCCCATCCCTAGTAAAAATTGGTTCATTTGAGGAAAATCAGCAATTCGTGGTGTGTGATTCTAGTCCAGTAAATCTGTTAGGGAGAAATTTATTGGGCAAGTTAAATAGCACTATTTACTGTACACCAGATTGAATTTCAGACTTGTGATGAAGATAATGAATTTAAAATGGCTCCACAAGAAACAGCTGTAGGATTATATCCAGTGAGGACAGTTGAAGATTTGCCTCCTGATTTGAACCCAGTAGTATTGGATTTTACAGGGAAAGATATCGGACTGATCAATCAATCAATCAGGAGTTTGTTAATCGCGACTACTCACCCGTGAGGGTCTCAAGGCGCTAGGGGTGGGGGGGTGCAGGATCCATTCCATTAAGGAGGGGGTCTGTCGAAGAGCCAGGTTTTGAGGTTTCTTGCGAAGATGGGGAGCGATGTTGTCTGTCTGAGGTGGAGCAGCAGGGCGTTCCAGGCTTTGGCCGCGAGGAAGGAGATGGAGCGGCCTCCTGATCTGGTCTTTCTGGTGTGGGGGACCACGGCGTAGGAGAGCTGGGTTGATCGTAGGGTCCTTTGGGGTGCTTGGAATTTGAGTCGGCTGTTCAGGTATGCTGGTCCAGTGCCGTGGAGGGCCTTGTGTGCGTGGGTGAGTATCTTGAAGGTGATTCTCGCCTCGACGGGGTGCCAGTGGAGTGTGCGCAGATGCTGGGAGATGTGGCAGTGTTTTGGCAGATTGAGGACCAGTCTTGCAGCGGCGTTCTGTATGTTCTGTAGCTTGCGGGTGAGGTTTTTGTTAATTCCGGCATAGAGTGCGTTGCCGTAGTCAAGTCTGCTGGTGACCAGGGCGTGAGTTACGGTCTTACTGTGTTCGAGGGGGATCCATTTGAAGGTCTTACGAAGGAGGCGGAGGGTGTGGAAGCAGGAAGACGAGACGGAGTTGATCTGGTGGTTCATTTTGAGCTCGGAGTCCAGGATGATTCCCAGGTTGGGTGCATGGTCCGTGGGGGTTGGCGGGTTTCCGAGGGTGGGGGGCCACCAGGTGTTGCTCCAGGCATCGGGGTTTGGGCCCATGATGAGTACTTCTGTTTTGTTGGTGTTTAGTTGTAGGCAGCTGTTTTTCATCCATTTGGCGACTAATTAAAGGTGTAGAACAGTCCAAGTTACAGTGAAAGCAAATGTTGTGTATCTAATATAATTTGACCCCAGAAACAATTGCAGGAATAACACCAGTAATTGAAGACATGTTGAGGAAAGGGATTTTAAAAGAAATTGTTAGAAGCCCTTGCAATTCTCCGATCATGCGTTTGCAGTAACCTATAGTAAATATCAGATTGTGCAAGAGGTTTGAAGATTAGCAGTATTGTTGTTCCATTTTGCCCTGTGGTACCGAATCCAGCTACTATACTTTTCCAAATCCTGTGCACTGCAAAATGGCTTACCATTGTGAACTTGTGTCAGGCTTTTTCTCTGTACCATTGCATGAGGACAGCCAGTTTCTGTTTACTTTTGTGTTCAGAGAGAGAGTATCGAATTGGTGGCGAGTCCCACAGGGGTATACAGACAGCCCATACATATTCAATCAGATATTGAAAAATAATCTTGAGTCACTGCAGATACCTTACAGTTCATTTCTCATGTAATAGATCGATGACCTGTTTGTGGCATGAGATACATGAGAAGCTTGCAAACAAGATATAATTGCTCTGGCGACGCTTCTTGAAAAATGTGTACACATCCAACTCTGTAACCACATTGAACAATTTTTCCTTTTAGACTAATTCCAATCCGACTTCCATCTGGGGCATAGCACCGAATCAGTTCTTACACACATGGTGAACGATGCGCTAAAAATGTTGGATCAGAACGACTCTTGCCTTCTAATCCTCCTTGGCCTATCTTCGGCATTTGATACGGTTAAGCATGTCAACCTACTAGACCTACTGGAACATAGAATGGAGTTATCAGGTTCTGTCCTAAACTGGTTCACCTCGTTTCTCCAAAACAGAACTAGAAGATTGAAGGTTAATCAGTCCCTATCTAAGACCACTTCGGTCACACTAGGAGTCCCACAGGGTTTCTCCCTCCCACCCACTCTCTTTAACTTGTTCATGGAGCCTCTAACTGAAATTCTGACTTCATCCAACATCCACTATCACATGTACGCTGATGACACCCACCTACGCCTGAAAGTCTCCTCCCCTGAAGACATCAGATCCCTCAAATTAACTCTACAGAAAACCCAAAGTTGGCTGGCAGGCAACTACCTCAAATTAAACACTCTCAAAACCGAATTCCTTCTTATCGCTCCACCCAAACAGTAACCAGTCATTGAGGAATGGATGAAACAACTAACAGCCCTCAACTGCTTGCCACAAGTTATTGATTCAGAGATCTCTGGCAATAACTCTTGACAAGAACCTTAACATGCAGAAGCACGTCAGTGCTGCCACTGAACGAGCGAACCTCCAAATGAACATCTTAAGAAAATTAAAACCCCTCTTCCCCCCAATGACTTCAAGTCTGCAGTGCAAGCCCTAGTGATTCCCAAGTTAGACTATGGAAGTACAACCCTCTGCGGCTTGCCCAGATACAAAATGGCCACTCTAAAAGCCTCCCTTAACTCTGTTGCAAGACTCATCACAGGATCAAAAAGAAACAACCACATCACCCCTGATTTAAAGTCCCTCAATTGGTTCACTTACAAAGCAAGAACTCAGTTAAAATTTACCTGCATGACCTGTAAAGTTCTACACTTCAATACCCTGCAATACCTTGCTCAGAAGCTGGAACTTTCTGCCGGCTGGAGATCTTCCAGAAGCTCCAGCACTTTACTGCTGAAACCATATAGATTCTTTAAAAGAAAACTACAACCGAGCTTTCTCTGGGACCGCCCCGAAAATTTATAACTCCTTGCTCTCTGAAATTAGACGGAATCCCTCAACTTCTTCTTTCAAGAATGAAGTTAAAGTACTACTTATGAATACATTTTTGCCCTAGATCCTATGATTTCCTTTTTCCGTACCTTTCATGACACGTCAAGTACACTCATGACTACTGCTCGCTGTTATTGTTTTTGCTCTATCAGTCCTGACACTGTGGTGATCCCTTCTTTATCTGGGGAGCTGTATTGTTTTTGACTATGATATCATTGGTTCTATTTGTCTCTGCACTCTGAACATTTGTAAAGCGCTCTGATGCCCGCAAGGGTCTGGTTCGTGCTATATAACACTTTTTAAATAAATACATTTTTAAATCACCTGGCTGAGAACGGACATAAAGTGTCTTCAGAGAAACTGCGATATTGTCAAAAAGATTAACCTGATCCACTTCTATTGGACATTGAGTGCTTAAAAGCTTTCCTAGAGCTGAGAGAAAGTCTCTGTCACGCCCCAGCACTAGGAATGCCTTATTACAGTACGATGTTCACATTGTTTTGCAGTGAGAGGTGGGGCTGCGCTTTCTTAGTGCTTACTCAGATGCATGGAGATTCATGAAAACCTGTGGCTTTTTTTTAGACCACCCTTGACTCTACAGTCACAAGCCGGCCTAACTGCCTTAAATCAGTAGATGCGTTTGATGTCAGTATTGAGAGGTGTGAGAACATAGTGATGGGACATCCCTTAACTGTTATGGTCCCTCACTCTGTGGAAATATCGCTCACCAGAACAAAAACCCAGTACATGATAAACAGCAGACTCAAAAAGTATGAACAGCAGATCCTGGCTGCTAGGAATATTATTTTTAAACGCTATCAAATTTTGAGCCCTTCAACTTTGCTGCCTATAAATGAGGACTCCAATAGAGATTAAGTTTAGCATGATTGTCTAGATGTCACAGAATTATTCGCCAAGTCAAGGCAAGACATAAAAGATGAACCTTTGATTCAGCCTGATTATGCCATTTTTGTCAATGGCTCATGTCTGAGAAATAATTGAGGCACATTGAGAGCAGCTTACACTGTCTGTACAATTCAAGAAATTGTGAAAGCTTCATGGCTTCCAGGTATTACCTCAGCACAAGTTGCAGAATTATTTGCCCTTGCAAGAGCTTGCAGTCTAACTGCCCAATTGAGAGTGACTATATTTACAGATAGTGAATATGGCTTTGGTGTGGTACATGATTTTGGACAGTTTTGGTCACAAAGAGGTTTCATAACCTCATCTGGAACCCCCATAAAGAATGGGGAACATGTAAGAAAACTTCTCGAGGCACTGCAAATGCCAACAGAGGTTGCAGTTGTTAAATGTGCAGCTCGCAGAAGTGGCAATGGATATA
Organism: Calotriton arnoldi; assembly: GCA_963921515.1. Taxonomy (NCBI): domain Eukaryota; kingdom Metazoa; phylum Chordata; class Amphibia; order Caudata; family Salamandridae; genus Calotriton; species Calotriton arnoldi. Next base: position 3,385,970 of record CAWUFW010000581.1, on the reverse strand, counting down.
CCACAGTTGGAAACAAATTTGCGGATGAAGTTGCATGGTATTTTGCACTTGTGGCCTGCACATTTCCGGGGGCTTACACAAATGAGCCTGAAGAAAACACGTTTTTTTAATATTGTTGTCAGCAGCTGATAGAAGGGAAGAGCTCAAAAGATTTCAGGAAGACAGGGCCGGACTGGCCATAGCGGGCACCGGGCGCTTCCCCGGTAGGCCGCTAGGATGTGGGCCGGTTTTGGGCCCCTGGGGGGCCGTTTTTGTTACCGGGGGTCAGCAATATCGGCCCCCTGTAACAAAATCGGCCGAAACCGGCCCTCGCAAACTGCTCGGCTGCACTCCCCCTCACCCCAGGGGGGGCCGGCTGAGCAGTTTGCCAGGGCCGTTTTCTGTTCCCAGTCCGGCCCTGCAGGAAGATGTTTCAGAAGCAGAACAGCAGGTTTGGATCAGAGCAGGATGTGAGAAAAATGCAAATGACATTTAGATGTCAGCAGATGGAAGACCGGTGTTTTTAGGCAGTTTATTGTTTCCCATGGCATAATACTTCTATGGTCCAGCACATCTAGAAAGAGATGCAATGGGGAGGTTATTCAGGCAGAATTGGTTTAATCCCAGATTTATGATGCTTGCAGAAGAATTTGGCCATCACTGTGTGACAAGTCAACAGATAAATGAAGGGAAAAGAACATCAGTAATATTAAGTATAGGGAGATCAGGTGGTCCCTTTAACTGAATGCGAATGGACTTTATTGAGATGCCTGTTTGTAACAGGTTAAGATACGTCCTGGTTACAGTGTACATTTTCTCTTGATGGATGGTAGCCTACCCAACATGAAGGAATGACAGTCTCACTGTAGCTAAATTGCTGTTGTGGGAGTAAATACCTACATATGGATTACATGTTCTCTGGAGTCAGATCTTGGGACTCATTCCAACAATGAGGTCCTAAGAATGACTTGTGCAGTATTGCAGATCGAGCAGAGATTACAGTGTAGTTATCAACCAGAAGACTCTGGGAATGTCGAACAGTTAAATGGAACCATAAAATCCCAGTTGGCAAACATTTGTGCCTCCACATCAATTACATCACTGAAATGGCTAGATGCTTTGCCTTTGGTGTTGATGAGTCTCCGAAGTATTCCTGACAGGAACGCAAGGTTATCTCCCCACAAGACTTTGATGGGGCGTGCAATGAGACTGCCCACTGTACCTGCAAATGCACTTTTGAACATCACAAATGATACTTGATCCCTGCAAAGGATTGGCTGATGTGGTGCATTCTGTCTCTCACCAGGTTGAAGCTGGTACCTTAAATCTGCATCAAGAACAGTCCACAACCTCAGTCCTGGAGACTGGGTGTTAGTCAAGAAGCATGTTCAGAAGTCTTGTTTGAAACGGAGATGGAAAGGCCCCTTCCAGATAATTCTCATCACAAACACTGCTAAGTGTGCGGAAGTACCAAACTGGGTGCATGCATTGGACACTCAGAGAGTATGAAGTTCATATGAAGAGATAGTGTTCTATGATCCAGAACCAAGAGCACTGGTGACAGAACCATTGCAAGTTGGACAATTGCAAGGAGCAATGCCGCAAGAGACACAGCAACAAAAAGGAGGGAGTGGTGAAGAATGACAAACAGTCGCACCAATCCAGGTTCCTCTGATTTCACAATATGTCATTGAAGTCTCTGATGAAGAAGAAGAAGAGACAAGATCTCAACCTGAGAAAATAGCTGAGACATCACCAGGACAAAAAGATGACCCGGCTGAAGGGACAAGTACTGGATCGAGAAGCGTCACTTGCAATGCTGAATGGCCACAGAATTATGGTCAAAGGAAATTGGGATCAAATGTGTCAGTTGATACCGCATTCCACCAACAATTCCTGAGGAGACAGAGTCAAGCGGTGTAAGTGGCACAGAAGAAGATCATTAGACACCAAGGTGGTCAAAAAGAGCAAGAGTGCCATCTCGAAGGTATTCTGCACCTATAAGCATACTACAAGAGTCAGGTGTTAAATGTGCCAGTGGAAGAATTTGCTTAATCTGAGATCAGAACCATTTGAGCCCCCATGACATCACACTAAAAACGAATTTGGGACTAAGTTGTTTGAAAAGTGTTCTGAAAAGAAACAAAAATTCCCGAGACACTATTGAATGAAAAAGGTCAAATGACTAAAATAATGTTTTTTTTCTTGTAGAAGATTACCCTGGGTCCAAGGCTGCAGAAGAAGAGTAGGGATAACTTATTTAGAAGAAGATGGAGTAGGATTAGGACTATATGAAGACTGTTGCAAATAAATCTGAAAATGAACTGCAAATGAATAATTCAAGAAACTGCTTTAAGACAATCTGAAAAACAAACTGTTGAATTATTGCTGCTATATTTTTGCTTAACGATCTGACTAGAGACAAATGTGTTTTTAAATTGAGCTAGATGCAAGATCATTATGGGTATTACATTTTTGTCAGTGATCATAACAACATTAATAGGGTTTTATTTGATTTCAGAGATAGAGAAACCTATGTGTACACCTGAAACTGCAACCCACACACACACACAATAGATGAGACAAAACTAAAGGCATGATTCATGAGTTACCTGAAAGAAGATTATTCTACTAACGTTTATTCTAGATTAGTTCAAGAGTACACACAGACACGAGATACAAAGGATTGTTATGTCTGTGCCCACTTACCTTCATCAGCTGCAGAGGAGGTGACTTATCACTACATACTTTTGTCACACGCAATCACATGTAGTATTTTGCTTAGCTTAGCATATTGGCGAGAATACTTCGAATATTTTTATTCAAATTATGACTTGGTTCTTTCTAAAGTTCCATTACAAATGAGCATGAATTTACACCCACAGGCAGAAGAAATGGACAGTGCTGCATTATTTTAGACCATAAAAGTCTATAGTGAGTGTTAAGGCATACGAAAACAATTTAACCTGATTATTGAGACCTTAGAGAAGGTATTCATTATGACATTAGACGGAAGGAGCACAGACATTTCACACAGCAAAAACAGAGAAGACATTTGGAAAAAAAGAAAATGTATTTAAAAAGAAAATCACCTATCCAAAATTAAAATAAGACAGGAGACAAAAGGGAAAAAATATGTGTTTCTGAAAGAAAAACCCAAGCTAGAAATAGACACGTAGGGATTAGAAGTTGTGACCTCACATTTGAAATTATGGGAGTTAATGGCAGATTTTGAAAGGAGAAGAAACAGTCATTCCAGGAGTTTATTAGTTTGTGGACAAGATGCTTATTTTCTGTTTACTGGCTGATTGGCAGGGTATTTGCTATTTAGCTTAGCTATTTCCTAAGATGTATCATGCATATAGTATAGATGTCAGTGGTGGCTCCTCCGCTAAGGCGAAGGAGCGTCGCCCCACTGCTCTTTGAGCAGTGCAAAAATAAAAAAATTAAATGATAATAACAAGTGCTATTATCATTATATTTTTCCTTGCAGGACTTGGAGTCAGGTCAGTGCGGGGCAGGGCTGAGCTCGCCAGAGTGAGGAGTGGTTTGCACTACCTAAGTGCGCATGACTGTTTGGCCGGCCCTCTTGGGCCGGCCAAACAGTCATGCACACTTAGCATGTTCTCCACCTGGCTGTGTTTCACAGCCTGGTGGAGAACATACCCAGGCTCCCAGGCACTGCCTGTGTGGCCAAACAGGCTGCTCAGACCAATCAGGATGTTGCTCATGCAGCGTCGTGATTGGCTGGGAGAGTCTGTAAGGTAAGTTTATTTCATTTATTATTCTTCCCCCACACCCCCACCCCATTACGAGGCAGCCACCACTGATAGATGCTGTAACAATGACACCCTCACACAGCCATACATGTAGCATAGGTGATGGAACACAACTAGTTGGAAACATTTTTTGAGCAATCATGTTTTGAACTATGAGAAAATTTGAAAGCTTTCAACAGTTGTGGACAAGTTGGCAACCTGTACTTCTGGCGCTATATTAGTTGTAAATACAGAATTAGAGGCTATAAGATCAATGGTTTTACAAAGACACTTAAAATTAGACATTTTGCTCGCAGAGAAAGGCAGAGTCTGCAAGATTCTGAAAGTTCAGGATTGCTGCTCATACATACCTGATGAAAGTAAGAAAATTCTAGAATTCACAAAGAACATTTCTGACCTGAAACCTGAATTAGAACCATTGGAGACACCTAGGGGCCGATTCCGATTCGGGACGGAAATCTCTCCGACCGAGCCGGACCCGGAGAGATTTCCGACCGAATCGGACTCGGGCAGTCCGACCGATCGAGTACGATGCGCACGCATGCCATCGCACTCGAGTCGGTCGGACTCCCATTGAAGTCAATGGGAGCCTGTCGTACAACGCGTACGCGGGCTCCCATTGACTCAATGGGTGCGAGGCGGACAAGGGCGCCCCCTACAGCGTGTACGCGGCGAAGCGATTCGCGCAGTACACGCACAGGTAGGGGGGACCCATGGGTCCCCCCTGTGTGCTTCTCGCCCGCCTACGCGTACAGGGGGGTCCCAAAGTCCGGCTCCGACAGCTTTTTCGAGCCGGACGGCGCGAGTCGATCGGACTGCTCGCGGCGCGCATCGTACTTACCCGGCCGGGAAACGTCTCCATAGCTCGGTGCGAGTCGTGTCCATGCGAGTCGGTCGGAGCGTGTTGAAGCCGCGTTCGAGTCGGTCGGAGTTTTCGCGGGTGCCTGCATCGTACTCGCTCGGCCGGACCCGCGTACGATTCGGTCGGGAAACAGGGCTCCGAATCGGATCCGGTAAATCCGAATCCGATTCGGAGCCCTACCGGCCGAGATCGGAATCGGCCCCCTAGTGTTTTGCAAAATTTTGGTAAATGAGTTTCTGTTATTCGAAATTGGTTTGCAACCACTGGAAGAGGAATTCTTCAGGCTATATGTGTACCAATATTAATAGTAGAGTGTTGCTTGCTGACCTTGTTTGCTTTTTATAAAAATGGTAGATTTTATTTTAATAGAAGAAAGATCAGAGAAAGAGAAAGACTGATAGAGAGAGAAATAGAATTAAATGATCGCATCAATCGAGAATACAAGAAGGCAAAACAATATGAGAGTTTGAAATGAAAGAAAAGAAACTCCACTGAGGATGAGAGTGAAATCTAGTGATTCATTTGTGAAGACAGTGTGATGGTTAGATAGCCATCGGAGTAAGGAATTGGCGTATCATTTTTAAAATAATATTGAGAAATTAATAGTTCATAATAATGTGCAGAATTAAATTGTAAGCTTTAATGAAAAATAATGTGTTTAAAATGCAAAAACTGTACTAGGCAACCATTTTTACTTGTACTTGGCCTTAACTGGTTCAAGCAATGTTGCCTGACAAGCTGACCTGATCAGAAATGCTAAATGAGCATAACATAACATGTTTATTTCCTGACCTTTCCATGAACATATTTTTTTCATAATGAATAATAGTTGCTTAAATGTTTTAATCAAATTCTGCAAACACTTCTTTTTATACAAGATCGCTGCTAACAAATAGACAAGTTTATTATTTAGACTGACATAGAGATGAAAATCCCTCATGGGAAAGAAGTTTTAATCTAGAAAACGTATTACGAATGGACGACATGTAACCACTAGACGATAAGAAGTAAGCAACATTGAAAGCTCCTATGATGAAGAATGCATTGTTTTTCTGTGAGAAGACGAGGAGTGATCTTTTTCCCATGAGAGCATCACAAGATGATTTGCTCTCTGAAGGAGGAAGAAGACAGCAAGCTGCAACACTGATAAAATGTGTTGTCTATATTAGTGCGTGTTCTAGAGTAGGTAAACTCAATTTTTGCCATTTTCCATTTACTAAAACCCTAATGCCACGTTGCTCTGAGACTCTACCGAGTTTCTTGAACCTCTTATTATGAGCAGTTCTGCTTTTATTGATATTTTGATTTATATGGCTGACATTTGATGTTAAAAGTTGTATGCTTTTCTCTCACTCTCTTCAACTAGAGCTCTTTATGGGTTCTGACTGACACAATTTTCTCCCCATTCCTAGAATAGGGATTCTTTCCTTTATGGAATACGCTTTATCCATTTACTATTTACTTTGATTAACAATGATTTTTTTTTATCTCTGTCACTTTTTGATGATTGATACAAAAAGAACAATTGATTGATGGAATACTGAACAATGTCATACATTCACCCTCAGTACAGAGATCTGGGTCTAAATCCATTGTTTTTTTGCTCCCCATGCCATTCCAGTTTAGACCCAGCCATATGCAGATCAGTCTTGATCCCTGCTCCCCATGGGAACAGTCCAGTCCGAACTGCCACGCCAGGCCCTCCCTGGACCGGAAACAAGGATCCTGGGACTGGTTTGAGGGCATCACCCCTCATTAGCCAGGCTAGCTTGACTCCAGTGGCATGGTGAGCATGAGACCCACGTCTGGGCACACCCTTTCCACTTAAGGCAACAAATGTAAAAAGGACCATTGATGGACGGAATGCTGAACAATGTCGAACATTGAGATTAATACAAATTTAACTTGTGACTTACAATAAAGATGAACTACTAAAAGATTTGATTATTAAAATCCTTTAACTCATAACAAACTCTCATTATTAACTAAAAATACATTAGTGACTGTGATTATAATTTATGTGATGCATAGCTCCTGACTTTCTCAAAAACAACGGCAAAGATCCAGTGGACCTGGTGAGATCTAAAGTCGGGATTAGCCCAGATGTTGGTAAACCGATATTTTAATTTAAACCAAATCCTCGCACCAGCAGAAGTATAAAACTCTTAAGATGCTATGAAAGTATTTGTCTTTTTTCAAGAAGAAGCTATAGACCAGGAAATTTAGAAAATAGTTTCTGTGACCATATTTATGGGCCCAGTACAGCAATTTATTATGAACATATGGATCTAATCAATTTTAGTTGGGCGGTATTAAGTAATTACGATTTAGTAAACCTATTATCTGTATTTTTTCAAAGGTACATAATATAATTTCAGAAAAAAATGTTCATGTTAGGTACGTAGGATAAAATAGGATTGTACAGCCTTCAATGGGATATAAGAGTGCAATATTGCCATGAAAAAAAGTATCATCAATGAGAATTGTCAGAAAATATTGCTAACTCAGAACTGTTCATCAAGAGAGTAAATAAGAAAATTAACTTAATTAAATTAAATTAACAAACTTAGGCAAATATTTAAACCTTATTAATAGCATTGTTGCTATGTCTATGACAAAAGAGCACATTCTAAGCAACAATGACCACAGAACAGGGTTCATATTCTAATTTGAAGACAGTAAAGAGGCCTTCTAATGGAAAAAAAAATAACTGTAATAAGGGCTCATACAATCCTGGTCCCAACAAGGAAGCTACTTTTCATGCCATATGAATAATGTTGCTCCACTAAAAGCTAGGAGGTAGATAGGTGAAGTACATGTGACAGAGTAACCGTGGGTACAGGTGAGGTACAGGGAGAAAGCTAAAGGTACAAGGTGACTCACCAAAGGAATCATTTGTTCTTGGATACTGGGGTGTAAAAAAACGGTGAATAGAATGCAGAGAGCAGTGTGATGGTCACATCCATGAGGAAGTGGTCAGGGGATGGGAGCTGAGGGAGGGGGGTCCATTATCACACGGCGCACCGAATGCTGATGGAAAGGACGACTTGCTGTCCGGTGGGAGTAGGCAGGTAAACAGTAAACGTCAGATGGGTTCAGGTCTGAGGGCAAAGCGGAAGCTGAGAGACCCTTTATAATACATATGATACTGGCAGATTACGGACGCAATTAATATCACAGGAACACTTCTCTTTTTTGTTTGTTTCGTTTGGTAACAGGAAACGCACCTACATGCAAAGCCTATAAATATAAGACTCTCCCAGACATGATGGCCTTCATGTATACAACATTTAGGGCCGGATTACAAGTGAGTTGGATAGTTGCAATCCCTGCGTGACGCAATTATAATTGTTGCAAAGTTTACCGCAGCTTGTGATTATCAGATGCGATAAAGTCGTCACCCCCATTAAATTTCGGGAGGTGAAACCGGCAAGCAGATTTTGACGCAGAAAGCACTTTTAAGGCAAAACCCGACACAGGCAGAATTTATCGCACTTTAAACACTGTATCGGCTACTATTAACACCCCCATACACCTCCGAGGCAGTCATATCAGGCCGTTAGTCAGGGTATACCACATACGCCTCATAGCTAGACACTGCCATGTTATGAAGCATCTTCCAAGAAACTGTAATGTTGGCGGGCGCTAGGACACTACAGAAACGACAATTAAAGTTTAAACAGTATCCTCACCTATGCAGTAATCTTTGAGGTCTTTGTTCAGCAGGACATCAAGGGCTGACTGGCTTCGGAAATCTTTAACATTTATGTCACATCCCCATTCAATTAAAAGCTAGTAATGGAAACAAAACAGAGAAGCGCTAAAATCAATAATGAACTTTTAGGTCAGAAGTAAATGGCAAATAATGGACCGAAAAACATTCGAGCATTTTCTGTAAAGATGGAAAGCTAGGAACAGACCCGCTCTTTACTTTCAAATGTGACTTTTGGTGCTTGTCACCGAAGCTATGAGGATATTAATGTTTGAGAATATAATATAGGTACTTCCGTTTGATATATAACAGTATAGGAACACTTGTATTACTTTTGAAACCGGGAAGCATTATCTCCCTTCAGTAAATTCATTACAAATATAAGGGACTCAAACAAGTAAACACACCTGTTCTGTACAATATGTGCAGATTATGTTATATTTACTTTACACAATGCATGGTCTGCGGTGGGGCTGGCGCTCAATTACAACAACGAACGCGTTTCCAGACAATTTAACACAGACAAATGGGAAAAAGTGTTTTCTGTCAAGGATTAATGACTTCATTAGCATTTACTTCATTATCTCTTCTTGTAAATGGAGTCGAAAAAAACTATAAATTAAACTATGGGTAATTCTGCAAAATTATCTCTCTGCCTCTAAATTGCAACAATGAAAGTAACTTGCCGCCCTAATTGTAGTGTTATTTTGTTACTAAAGATCGAAGGAAATCAGATTTTCGTCAATTAACTTTCGCGTTCAAAATTATATCGAGAAACATACAGTATAGCATTTCATACAGCGCAACCCGTTACAGTAGGAGTCACCATGCTAATGAGTACAATGACTCTGTGTCACGCCTACACAAGCATCTAACCTCAATGATGCATTGGTAATAGCACAAAAAACATAACTGCGTTCTGGTTGTTCTTATTGTTCCCGCGCTCCTGTTCTATAATTTTGTAATTTTTCTGTAGTTTAATTATATGATTTGGCATAAAGGCATGTCGCATAAAAACCATAGTGTGAAATTCCTGGAAATACGCGAATTACGCTGGCGTGATTTAAATTTCTCCAAGTCCAACATATGAGTGAATCAAAATAACCCACTCAATAGTATGCTGGAGTCTAGTCAATTTTGGTAGTCTCAGCACATACAAATAATCAGTCACACCACTGTTGAAATGCAGATAGTGCTTGGATACTGCTCATAGTAATTATACTTTTAGCAACCAGGAGGTTGCAATTGTGGATCATCAGGAACCCCAAAATGTCTGAGGCAGCACATAATGTATCAACCAACCAAGTTGCATGCTGTTTTAAATTTACCTTGCTTTCTCATTTTCCTTTTGTGTCAAGCTTGAACCACCTGAATCTATTTTAAAAGTTATCTTTGGCCCTTTTTGTATTTTCTTCGCCAAACTTTTATAGATTTTTCTAATCTTTTAATAGCTTTTAGTGAGGCTCCATACAGAACAATAACTTTCTTTTCCATAGCCAAACAAGTCTCAGTGAAATCTGTTCAAACCTGGGTAGCTGTGGCACAAGCAGCAGGCACTTTCCCAGAAAAAAGTATGTTAATTTTAAGCAGTACCAACAATTTTAAATTCAAGAAAAAAACTTAATAAAACTCCCAAACCAGTTTAGAAAAGAGAAAAATATATTAAAACAACATTAGAATCATTAAAATGTGATAAAGGGGCACCAAATATATTATTTATTAGAGTTTTAGGGGAAAATGTGCCCAGAAAAAGTAAAGTGCAATTGAAAAATATCAGCTTGTGGCTTATGTTATGTTATGTTATTTGGACTTATAAAGAGCGTACATCAGCACCCAGATCTGAGGCCAACTGTAATGGTACACTGAACAAGTCATTCTGGTCAAAGATATGAACCCTGGACTTAGGGCCTGATTTGGCGGACAGATTCTCCATCACAAAATGATGAATATTCCGCCTGCCTTATTACAAGTGCAATAGAATATAAAGCAATTGTAGTAAGGCGGACAGGATATTTGCTATGTTTGTGATAGAGTAACCCATCCGCCAAACTCTAAACTAGGCCCACAGCCTTTTATCTGAAGCTCAGAGTGTTCCTATGGGGCGAAGGCAAGGGTCTCTCAAATCAGATGTGTCATCAATCATTCAGCTTCTTCTGAACCTGCTGATTTTGACACCAAAAGATCACGGCAAGAAAAACTGGATTTAATAGCCGCTGAGGTAATATCTCCACACAGAAGAATTTGTTGCCTCACTCGTATCCTAGTTTTACCTTCAGACTTAGGGGTGATTTAGAGCTTGCAGACAGAGTTGTGTCCTTCGGGATGGCGGAGCACATTACCTCCACCATCCGAAGGGTCCTCGGCCTGCCAAATTTGGAGTTGTCCACCGACCTAGTGCACAACTCTGTGCATTGTTAAGGAAGTTCCTTTCAATGAACAAAAAGTTTGGTATAAGTCTACCGTCGGTTTTGATGGATCTACACCAAATGTTTCAAATTATTTTGGTTTTCCAAAACAAATTCCCAAAGTAGGACATTGTTTTTGAAAAAACAAACTCTAATGACCCCCACATGCTGAGAGTCCTCTCTTGGCAAACTTCAGCACCTTGCATTGGGCCTAGAAATGGAAAAATATGACAAAGCCCCACTTTTCTTTATTGACTGGAAAATTCCTCCTTGTCACTCCTGAAGCCCACAGCATCTGAGGAAAGGTTCCTAGGCACCACGTTCTTTCAAGCCAGGACACTTGCAGCATCCAATCTTTTATGTTCAACTGGTTCTTGTTGAAGTCAGGAGTACTTCTGCTTTTTAGTTCCATTTCTTCGGTGCCAGCAGGAGTCAGGAGCCCTTCAGTCTTTCTTCTTTTGGCAGTGCCTTGTTGTATTGTCTCATGCCCGGTCTGTGTGGAATGCCTTCCGCGTTCCGTGTAGGTGGTTAAGGAGAAGGGGGTGAATTCTGAGGAGAGGCTGATGGTTCATATCGGATGAACTCATGTAATAAAGAAGTTTACTTTAGCCTGACCATTGTTCTTTCACTGGCGATGAGGAGGGCTGGTGAAGAGGAGAGCCTCATAACATAGGAGCCGGCAGTGGTGAGCGAAGCTAGTGATGAGGAGTGCCTTCGTGTCAAAGAAAGTTGCCATTGCTTCTTGTGGATTCGTGTGCAGCAGCGGGGATGCAGAGTGACATCCTGTCACAAAAATGAATGAAGTACAGGGCCAAATTCAGCAGGGTACTGTGGGAGGAGACACAAGCGTGCACAGCTCACGTATGTCTGTAAACGTTTGCTTCGCTCACGATGCTTCACATGAGCAGCAGCAGTCTTGTTGGCAGCTCCCGCATCACTGAGAACATTGGTTTTGCTCGCGACGCATCACGTGAGCACCGGCGGTCTTGTGGTGCATTGCTTAGCAACACGGCTTAGCCACACATTTTATGTTGCACTGCTCAAATTGTAAACAATGGCCTTCCTCCAGTGTGGCTTATTAACACAGCATTTGGCAAGATCGTGCGGCCTGTGATATTGATAATAGTGCGTGCTTCTTGTGCATAAACAAATAAAGCAGGAAGAAAAAAAGCAAACAAAAAAATCCCTTCATTATCACAAAGACATTAAGAACTATTTTTAGGGGGAATATATATATATATATATATATGTTACCAGAGTAGCTCTTCTGTCTTCCCCCGCCCTTTGCAGAGGATCGCTTGAAGTTGGCGAAGCAGTGCCAACCAGGAATGCGTTTGCTTAAGTTCAAGTAAAGCGATCACTCACAGTATGCTGACACCAGTGGTTGTTTATTGCAGGTTACGCGTTTCAGCTTGTCAAGCAAGCTTGGTCACACAGTGATTTACCGGAAGTCAAAGCAATACATAGACTGTGTAGACATTGAAAAAGGACCATTGTCCTGAGAACCACGCTATAGTAACTGGAACGTCCATTTTGTAATGTCTAGTTATCATACTTAAATAACCATTCGTCATATTTACGCAATAGTGTTACTTCATATCTTATTTGGTTGAGTGAAGTCGCAATACAAAATATAAAATACGATAAAATGGAAATGAAACAAATGTTACATCACATTACAAACAGGTAAATTTCCTTTCTGTTGATATTAAGCGTTAAACGATACAGGCACGCTTTTGTACACTGCAACATCATTTAAATTATAATCATTGTATAAATGGAAGGGTTCACAACACCTCCTTCATTCTCATAGTGTTGTTTTGACATAGGACCCATTGATTTACGAGGCATAGTGCCCATATATTTATGGTCCAACCTGTCGGTTCTCTTCCTATTCGGGTAGTGGCAAAGTGCCAGTGAATTTAAGAACAGCCTGTCAATATTAGACTCCACTCTCTGTTTAGTGTTGTTGACAGTCATGCTAGATGCTTAGTCATGATGCCCATTAATCTTCTATTCTAATCACCCGCTTGCACAATACATTCTACATACTTCTATGTCTATGATTCTCCCGGTATAGCAACCATACCCCTTATATGTGTTCTCCATAAATACATTCCCTACAAGGGAATAAAGTTTTAGTGAAAAAGATTCCAGAAACACGACTGGAGAGAAACCAAGTTTCTTAATAAAACCAAAAAGAACAAAAAGTGACTCTTATCTGTATGATCAGGACCTCCACCTTTGAGATAGAAGAAAAGAAGAGAAGAAAAGGGTAGGGGGTGGTCGCAGCGAAGAATTGTCTCAAATTCTGCCCCTTCCTCTCCTCCTGTAAAAAGAAAAGAGAATACTATGAGTGATCTCACGTTCTACATTAAAATATACTAAAACCATTAAAACACTAAGTCAATAATACACAATTGTACAACTATAGTTACTCTCTATTTTGAAATTATCAATTCTAGTTTTCTACTCATATAGATGGATGCTCAGTTCTTCATCCTGATTCAGCCCTTCTGGGCTTTTCGTCTGGAGGTTGATAATATGCCATGACTCTTTTTCCCGTAAATGAAGGACTCTGTTACCTCCCCTTGGTGAATGCTCAATCTGTTCTATGGCTAGAAACGACAAAGGGAGCTATTGGAAAGATGGTATATAGCAAAATGCCTGGCTACAGGGTAATGGGGATCTTTATTTGTGATGGCCCTCATGTGCTCTAGCACCCGTTTTTAGTTGCTAGAGTTGTACTCCCCACATATCTTTTTTGCATGGGCATTCTAGGATGTAGATAGTGAATACTGTACCACAGGTGAGAAATTGTGTTATTTCCTTCTCCCCTGTAGGTGTCTGATAGGATTTTCTCATTGAGCTGTTTCTACAGGCTTTACAATGTCCACATGGAAAGAAGCCATGTAGATTCATTTTGGTGTTAAGACTTTTGTTTGTGATGTCACCTTTTACTAGGAAATCTCTGAGGTTCTTGCCTTTCCTATATGTAATCTGTGGTCTCTCATGTAAAGTGTGTCCTACAATAGGGTCACTAGTGAGGATATTCCAGTTCTGTGTAAATATTTTCGCAATAGCTTTAGATTCCTTATTATATGTCATAATGACCCTCGTGATGTTCTCTCCCTCAGTAATGGGTTTATCTTTGAGCGTTTCTTCCCTTTCAGTTTTATCAATTCTATTCTTGGCTCTTTTAAGTACTCATTCTGGATATCCTCTCTCACGGAATCTTTGCATTATGTTGTGTTGTTCAGTCAGGAAGCTCTCCTGTGAACTGCAATTTCTCCTCGCTCTTAGTAGCTCACCAAATGGAATACTCCATTTTAGGGTTTCAGGGTGGCTGCTAAGAGCGTGCAAACTACTATTACCTGCTGTTGCTTTTCTGTGGAGTCTGGTGTGTATCTTGTTGTCCCTTATTTCCACTATTACATCCAGAAATTCAGTCTGTTGTTTGCTGATGTTATATGTGAGGGTAAGATTAAAGTTGTTCTTATTAAGCTCATTAATCATATCAATTGCACTTTCCTTACTACCCTTCCATATTACAAACAAGTCATCTATATACCTGTACCATTTAATTACTTTGTTCTTTGTGCAGTCTTGATCAAGTTTTTTAAGGACTTCCTCCTCCCAGATCCCCTAGAAAAGATTAGCAAAACTTGGGGCAAAACAAGTCCCCATCGCGGTGCCCAGGACTTGTTTAAACATAGTGCCATTAAATAAGAACATATTATTTAACAAACAGTACAATGTTACCGCCTTTATCGGCGGGACGGATGATGATATTCTCATCCGCATTCAGGGATGAGAATATCATCATCTGTCCCGCCGATAAAGGCGGTAACATTGTAATGAGCTTAATAAGAACAACTTTAATCTTACCCTCACATATAACATCAGCAAACAACAGACTGAATTTCTGGATGTAATAGTGGAAATAAGGGACAACAAGATACACACCAGACTCCACAGAAAAGCAACAGCAGGTAATAGTGTTCTGCACGCTCTTAGCAGCCACCCTGAAACCCTAAAATGGAGTATTCCATTTGGTGAGCTACTAAGAGCGAGGAGAAATTGCAGTTCACAGGAGAGCTTCCTGACTGAACAACACAACATAATGCAAAGATTCCGTGAGAGAGGATATCCAGAATGGGTAGTTAAAAGAGCCAAGAATAGAATTGATAAAACTGAAAGGGAAGAAACGCTCAAAGATAAACCCATTACTGAGGGAGAGAACATCACGAGGGTTATTATGACATATAATAAGGAATCTAAAGCTATTGCGAAAATATTTACACAGAACTGGAATATCCTCACTAGTGACCCTATTGTAGGACACACTTTACATGAGAGACCACAGATTACATATAGGAAAGGCAAGAACCTCAGAGATTTCCTAGTAAAAGGTGACATCACAAACAAAAGTCTTAACACCAAAATGAATCTACATGGCTTCTTTCCATGTGGACATTGTAAAGCCTGTAGAAACAGCTCAATGAGAAAATCCTATCAGACACCTACAGGGGAGAAGGAAATAACACAATTTCTCACCTGTGGTACAGTATTCACTATCTACATCCTAGAATGCCCATGCAAAAAGATATGTGGGAGTACAACTCTAGCAACTAAAAACGGGTGCTAGAGCACATGAGGGCCATCACAAATAAAGATCCCCATTACCCTGTAGCCAGGCATTTTGCTATATACCATCTTTCCAATAGCTCCCTTTGTCGTATCTAGCCATAGAACAGATTGAGCATTCACCAAGGGAGGTAACAGAGTCCTTCATTTACGGAAAAGAGTCATGGCATATTATCAACCTCCAGACGAAAAGCCCAGAAGGGCTGAATCAGGATGAAGAACTGAGCATCCATCTATATGAGTAGAAAACTAGAATTGATAATTTCAAAATAGAGAGTAACTATAGTTGTACAATTGTGTATTATTGACTTAGTGTTTTAATGGTTTTAGTATATTTTAATGTAGAACGTGAGATCACTCATAGTATTCTCTTTTCTTTTACAGGAGGAAAGGAAGAGGCAGAATTTGAGACAATTCTTCGTTGCGACCACCCCTACCCTTTTCTTCTCTTCTTTTCTTCTATCACAAAGGTGGAGGTCCTGATCATACAGATAAGAGTCACTTTTTGTTCTTTTGGTTTTATTAAGAAACTTGGTTTCTCTCCAGTCGTGTTTCTGGAATCTTTTTCACTAAAACTTTATTCCCTTGTAGGGAATGTATTTATGGAGAACACATATAAGGGTTATGGTTGCTATACCGGGAGAATCATAGACATAGAAGTATGTAGAATGTATTGTGCAAGCGGGTGATTAGAATAGAAGATTAATGGGCATCATGACTAAGCATCTAGCATGACTGTCAACAACACTAAACAGAGTGGAGTCTAATATTGACAGGCTGTTCTTAAATTCACTGGCACTTTGCCACTACCCGAATAGGAAGAGAACCGACAGGTTGGACCATAAATATATGGGCACTATGCCTCGTAAATCAATGGGTCCTATGTCAAAACAACACTATGAGAATGAAGGAGGTGTTGTGAACCCTTCCATTTATACAATGATTATAATTTAAATGATGTTGCAGTGTACAAAGCGTGCCTTTATCGTTTAACGCTTAATACCAACAGAAAGGAAATTTACCTGTTTGTAATGTGATGTAACATTTGTTTCATTTCCATTTTATCGTATTTTATATTTTGTATTGCGACTTCGCTCAACCAAATAAGATATGAAGTAACACTATTGCGTAAATATGACGAATGGTTATTTAAGTATGATAACTAGACATTACAAAATGGACGTTCCAGTTACTATAGCGTGGTTCTCAGGACAATGGTCCTTTTTCAATGTCTACACAGTCTATGTATTGCTTTGACTTCCGGTAAATCACTGTGTGACCAAGCTTGCTTGACAAGCGAAACGCGTAACCTGCAATAAACAACCACTGGTGTCAGCATACTCTGAGTGATCGCTTTACTTGAACTTAAGCAAACATATATATATATATATATATATATACTCCCAACACCTCCTTCAATGTCACAGGAAACCTCGGCACTCCACGTGGAGTGCCAAGGTTTCCTGTGACATTGAAGGAGGCGTTGGGAGTATTGTTTGCAGCGCGCGGCGAAGCGCTGCTTACTCGGCACCACCGGCGGTCAGGCGCCTGAAGCAAACTCGCCGACAACAGGAGGATATATATATCAGAAATGGAGATGCTGACTTTCCCTGAATAAAGAAACCGTTTGGTAACTACTGAGAGTGTGCCATTTGAATGCTTTCGGGCGATTTACAGAATTGATTTGATCCGCACACATTCACAGCTAACAATTATTAGTTCCACCAATTAGATTTATTCAAACTTTTCTTTTTATTCTTTGAACTTTATCCTTTTTTCCTTCACTGGTAGCCAACGCGTTTCGTCCTATTTAAGGACTTCTTCAGGGCTACAAAACATATACAACATACAATGTTTTAAAACCTCTTATGTGTTCACATATATACATAATTACAATTATTCACATACTTATATACAAAACATTAACACACTATTTACATATTTATACTGCATTGTTTAGAGACAGTCAGCTCCCAATATTGTAAAGTGCGCGTTAGCATGCATTATGAAAGGCCATGAACATTGATTCCACAAACCATTATATTTAGCTTAGGGCTATGTGTTTGCCTATTCATATTACCAATAAACAGTCATTTCTTTCTTTTTTTAAAACTCTTCCTAAGACAGTATGGGAAACCTATTATATAAGCACTGTCTTGCTTCTAAAACCATATTCAACATCATTCTTCTGTACATTTCCATATTTGCTGAGAGGAAGGCTTCCGGAGGCAAAACAGTAAGAGAATAAGGAAACTTCTACGTACAAGCCGTCTTACATCCAAAACCATGTTATACACCTTATTAAAAACATTTATGTATAGTCCAAATACAAGGCTTAGGTAAAAGTGCACAAAAAATCACATTCATGCTGTTTTCTACCACATCTCAGATAGACCTGTGGACCACAATATCTGCGCATCAGAGTCCTATTTGTTGTCCGTGGCACAGAGCACAAAGTTTAGGATATAGTAAAATTGATTACCTCATCAATAATCCGTTTCATAACATAAGTGGCCTCTCTCCTCAAAATAAGGGTTGTGTTGGACAATTAGCGATCTCCGTATCTACTGAATGGAATACATACATTTCTCCGTTATTACTTCCATCAGTAATAACTGTGCAAAATATCCCGTTCATGTTTGAAAGTTTGTATTTAGGCAATCATACCTGTATGTTACTTGTATTGGATTAGGATCCTGAACGGGGCTGGTGCTATTGGGTGTGTTCCCTTAGACGGTGTGTGGTCATGGTCGGCCCGTATCTATAAGGTATAACGTGAGACTCCATCAGTCGAAGCACTTATAAATTTGCGACACTCACGGACAGAACGGCATTACCTATGCTCTATTTTAACCCATGCAAATAATGTGTGTTGATATCATTACACATAAAATCGTGCATTCTTTATGGCTCGAAACAGCCCATTGTATGTTTAATCCGATTAAGCAAAAAAAAGAAGAAAAAAAAAAAAGAAAAAAAGCAATAAATGACTTTCAGTGGGGCCGCGGTTCTCACCATGCCACACTGTTCATGTGTAGTGATATCAACACATGAACACATGACCACACACCGCCTAAGGGAAAACACCCAATAGCACCAGCCCCGCTCAGGATCTTAATCCAATACAAGTAGCATACAGGTATGATTGCCTAAATACAAACTTTCAAACATGAACGGGATATTTTGCACAGTTATTACTGATGGAAGTAATAACGGAGAAATGTATGTATTCCATTCTGTAGATACGGAGATCGCTAATTGTCCAACACAACCCTTATTTTGAGGAGAGAGGCCACTTATGTTATGAAATGGATTATTGATGAGGTAATCAATTTTACTATATCCTAAACTTTGTGCTCTGTGCCACGGACAACAAATAGGACTCTGATGCGCATATATTGTGGTCCACAGGTCTATCTGAGATGTGGTAGAAAACAGCATGAATGTGATTTTTTGTGCACTTTTACCTAAGCCTTGTATTTGGACTATACATAAATGTTTTTAATGAGGTGTATAACATGGTTTTGGATGTAAGACGGCTTGCACGTAGAAGTTTCCCTTATTCTCTTACTGTTTTGCCTCCGGAAGCCTTCCTCTCAGCAAATATGGAAATGTACAGAAGAATGATGTTTAATATGGTTTTAGAAGTAAGACAGTGCTTATATAATAGGTTTCCATACTGTCTTAGGAAGAGTTTTTAAAAAAAGAAAGAAATGACTGTTTATTGGTAATATGAATAGGCAAACACATAGCCCTAAGCTAAATATAATGGTTTGTGGAATCAATGTTCATGGCCTTTAATAATGCATGCTAACGCGCACTTTACAATATTGGGAGCTGACTGTCTCTAAACAATGCAGTATAAATATGTAAATAGTGTGTTAATGTTTTGTATATAAGTATGTGAATAATTGTAATTATGTATATATGTGAACACATAAGAGGTTTTAAAACATTGTATGTTGTTTATGTTTTGTATCCCTGAAGAAGTCCTTAAATAGGACGAAACGCGTTGGCTACCAGTGAAGGAAAAAAGGATAAAGTTCAAAGAATAAAAAGAAAAGTTTGAATAAATCTAATTGGTGGAACTAATAATTGTTAGTTGTGAATGTGTGCGGATCAAATCAATTCTGTAAATTTTTGATGTGAAAATTAATTTTCATATGTCAGGAAATCATGAGGTCTGATTCCCTTTGATCAATGCACCATATGTTAGAACTTTCCCAAAGAGCATAAATAAGTGCGGTATCTGATCCAAGACCTCTTTCTGTAAATCTTTTGCTTTCGGGCGATTGTTGAACAATATAATTCCCACACGGCTGCCCTGCCGTGAAAGGACGCACCATCTCCCAGATTTGAAGGGACTGCGTGGCTTGCTGGAACTGTGTCGGAAGAGCCGCGAGCAGTGCAGTAGTTGGGAGTCACTGAAGTTAACATGCCATTTGGGGGCCCACTGTGGGTAACAATACTCCTTCACGACAAGTATCGCATGGAGCTCACTGTGAGCAATAATTATTCTCCAATTGGGACTCGATGTCCCAGCATACATCATACCACATGAATGCACTGCGCATGACCCACTGGGGGTCCCTGCATGTTTAAAAGTAATGATTGGAGTCATCTGCGCGATACTGGAGTCTGCCCATGAGGAAGAGGCTGTGTCCTCGAAACACATCGGCAACGAACTCACCCGAAATGGAGATGCTGACTTTCCCTGAATAAAGAAACCGTTTGGTAACTACTGCGAGTGCGCCCTTTGAATGCTTTCGGGCGATTGTTGAACAATATATATATATATATATATATATTCACTGAAAAAACCATAGGTTTCAGGGGAGTTATAGTTAGTTGGACATTTCACTCGTACAAAACCATAGAAATTCCCCCGTTATAGTTAGTTCAGCTAACTATAACTCGTGCTGCCCATAATGCACTGCTGATGACGTCACATATGACATCACTCATGACATGGTCAGTGACATCACTCATGACATCACTGATGACATCATCCTTGTGATAGAGTGTCAGACCTCCTCTCACCCTAATATAACCTTTGATACACACACTCAAAAATACAAACTAACATTTTCAAAACAATGGACATACCAATACCAGTTACAACACACCTATTCAGTAATTCCAAGATCTACACACACATCCACTCATTCACCAACAGTCCCTATACAGTCACTCATACATGTACTCACTCATCATATGTACTCATACACCTATACATCCTGTTACACACCACCACTCATCCATAGAGTTACTCACACACATAGACACACATGCAAACAAAGTATCAAACATCCATTTACTTGCATATACAGTTATACACACACTACCACACTTACTTCTACAGAAACTTACACATACTTACTCTCTTAAACAAACACTTATAGAAACACCTACTTATTTGTACAGGAACTCTTCCAATCTCTCACTCTCACATATACTCACTTATATACACCAATACTCACATATACTAGTTTAAAACATATGTAGTTACTCATAAAGACACTATTGAGACAGTCATTCACTCACTAACACACCCATACACATACTCATCCACCTATACAGTCCTGCACACATGCTGTCTTCAACACATACAAACAGTGAGTCACTCATTCATGCATCTATGCACTAAGTAATACCCCCACCGAACCATACAGACACTCAGACACTCATACTGATACTCAAAAAACCAACTAATAACCCATATAGACACTCATGTAGCTACTCACCAACCCATGCAGCCACTTATACACAAAGTGAGAGACTGATACAGATATTTTCATATTTAAACATTACTCACTAACCCATGTATTCACTAAGATACACTTAGTCAGTTATACAATCAATTTTACAAAACAAAATCATCCATTTAGACACTTATATACCCATTTATTCTTCCATCGACCTTGAGATATACATATATAAAACATATTTAATTTTCAGAAAAACACTCATTCACTGGATGATGTCCTCAGTGATGTCATCAGTGATGTCATTTGAGATGTCATCAGTGATGTCATGAGTGATGTCACTGACCATGTCATGAGTGATGTAATATGTGACGTCATCAGCAGTGCATTGCGGGCGCGCGAGTTATAGTTAGCTGAACTAACTATAACGGGGAATTTCTATGGTTTTGTACGAGTGAAATGTCCATATAACTATAACGCCCCTGAAACCTATGGTTTTTTCAGTGAATTTCTAAGGTTTTTAAATGCTAATTTCTAACTATAACGTGCCTGAAACCTATGGTTTTTTCAGTGAATATATATATATTTATTATACTATGTATACATGTGAAAATGTCTCGGTCCCCTGTTTGCCTCAGTGACACGGAAAAAATGGGTGGAACTGACGTCAGCACGCCGACGAGGTTCTCTTATGGCTCCGATGACGTCATACGGTGTCGCGAGCGGAGCCGTGCTATTATGACGTCCTCGTTGACGTGGGAGAGCTAGGAAAGAATTTCCGTGGAATGCTGGTGCAGGGGATATTCACCTAAGTGTTCAGGCTAGTCCTTTGGGAGCAACTGTTTATGTTGCCACTCCAGAAACCGAAACCAGTGATCCGAGGGCAGAGGCCCTGCAGATGTCACATGAGGTGGGGTGCCCAGTCGTGTGCACCGGCGGGGCAGCAAAGTGACAAGCACCACAACCCACAAAAAAGGTAACGAGGGCACTGAATAACACAGGATCTTCTCTTTGTATCTGGCAGGAACAACGAAGTTAAAATGCCCTAGTACCAAAATGTAGAATTAGTGCTACAACGGTCTTCAAGAGGACCTGCGATGCCGCTTCTGCCTCCCGTACCCTGGAGGTGGCACATGGGTCACGCGGTACGGTCATACTGCGGTGGGACGCACACTCGTTGACCTCTCATGGCACTGCTCCACACTTCAGGGAGGACGCTTTCCATTAGCTATGTTTTCTGATGACATGTCGCGCCGGCCCCGTCCAACAACAGAACTCCTTTAGATCCAAACAGACTCTTCCACTCTCTCACCGGAAGTGAAACCAGGCCACGCGGACACTTTCACAATACAACAGCCGGGAATGCACTTTTCGGTAAAAAAACACATTCCTTCCTCCTAATTAATCAAATAAACGTCTCACTGAAGAACAGGGGCCAGCTTCGATCGGTAAACAGCCGTTACAACGACTTTTTACTTTGCGATACCATTACAACGCATGCATTACCACGCATGCGTTGTACATCACGAAGTCATTACTACGCATTTTTTAGAACGCATGGTCATTTACCACGCATGCCTTTACAACGAATTTTGTTGTAAAGGTATGTATGGTAAATGACCATGCGTTCTAAAACATGTAGACGATGCATGTTGTTGTAAGGAAACAGAGGCTGTTCCGTTTCCTCACAACAACGTGCACCGCCCCTCAGAGACAACGTGAAGCAGGAACCACGAGGAGAGAGGAACCACGAGGAGTGAGAGGTAAGGGGGATTGGGCATGGGGTGGGGGTTTCTTTTCTAGGGTTTAGGGTAGTGCAGTGGTGTTTGGGTGGTGTAGGGGGTCATGCTGGGGGTAGTGTTTTAGGGTTTAGGGTAGTGCGGTGGTGTTTGGGTAGTGTAGGGGGTCGTGCTGGGGTAGTGTTTTAGGGTTTAGGGTAGTGCAGTAGTGTAGGGGGTCATGCTCGGGTAGTGTTTTAGGCTTTAGGGTAGTGCAGTGGTGTATGGGTAGTGTAGGGGGTCATGCTGGGTTAGTGTTTTAGGGTTTAGGGTAGTGCAGTGGTGTTTGAGTAGTGTAGGGGTCATGCTGGTGGTAGTGTTTTAGGGTTTAGGGTAGTGCAGTGGTGTTTGTGTAGTGTAGGGGGTCATGCTGGGGGTAGTGTTTTATGGTTTAGGGTAGTGCAGTGGTGTTTGGGTAGTGTAGGGGTCGTGCTGGGGGTAGATTTAGGGTTTAGGGTAGTGCAGTGGTGTTTTGGTAGTGTAGGGAGTCGTGCTGGGGGTAGTGTTTTAGGGTTTAGGGTAGTGCAGTGGTGTTTGTGTAGTGTAGGGGGTTGTGCTGGGGGTAGTGTTTTAGGGTTTAGGGTAGTGCAGTGGTGTTTGGGTAGTGTAGGGGTAGTGCTGGGGTAGTGTTTTAGGGTTTAGGGTAGTGCAGTGGTGTTTGTGTAGTGTAGGGGGTAGTGCTGGGGGTAGTGTTTTAAGGTTTAGGGTAGTGCAGTGGTGTTTGGGTAGTATAGGGGTTCATGCTGGGGGTAGTGTTTTAGGGTTTAGGGTATGGCAGTGGTGTTTGGGTAGTGTAGGGGGTCGTGCTGGGGGTCGGTTTAGGGTTTAGGGTAGTGCAGTGGTGTTTGTGTTGTGAGGGGGTCGTGCTGGGGGTAGTGTTTTAGGGTTTAGAGTAATGCAGTGGTGTTTGTATAGTGTAGGGGGTTTAGGGTAGTGCAGTGGTGTTTGTGTAGTGTAGGGGGTCATGCTGGGGGTTGTGTTTTAGGGTTTAGGGTAGGGCAGTGGTGTTTGTGTAGTGTAGGGGTCATGCTGTGGGTAGTGTTTTAGGGTTTAGGGTAGTGCAGTTGTGTTTGTGTAATGTACGGGGTCGTTGTTAGGGTATAGGGTAGTGCAGTGGTGTTTGGGTAGTGTAGGGGGTCATGCTGGGGTTAGTGTTTTAGGGTTTAGGGTAGTGCAGTGGTGTTTGGGTAGTGTAGGGGGTCGTGCTGGGGGTAGTGTTTTAGGGTTTAGGGTAGTGCAGTGGTGTTTGTGTAGTGTGGGAGGTCATGCTGGGGGTAGATTTAGGGTTTAGTGTAGTGCAGTGGTGTTTAGGTAGTGTAGGGAGTCGTGCTGGGGGTAGTGTTTTAGGGTTTAGGGTAGTCCAGTGGTGTTTGTGTAGTGTAGGGAGTCGTGCTGGGGGTAGTGTTTTAGGGTTTAGGGTAGTGCAGTGGTGTTTTGGTAGTGTAGGGGGTTGTGCTGGGGTAGTGTTTTAGGGTTTAGGGTAGTGCAATGGTGTTTGTGTAGTGTAGGGGGTCATGCTGGGGGTAGTGTTTTAGGGTTTAGGGTAGTGCAATGGTGTTTGTGTAGTGTAGGGGGTAGTGTTTTAGGGTTTAGGGTAGTGCAGTGGTGTTTGTGTACTGTAGGGGGTCATGCTGGGTTCTAGTGTTTTAGGGTTTAGGGTAGTGCAGTGGTATTTGTGTAGTGTAGGGGGTAGATTTAGGGTTTAGGGTAGTGCAGTGGTGTTTGGGTAGTGTAGGGGGTCGTGCTGGGGGTAGTGTTTTTGAGTTTAGGGTAGTGCAGTTGTGTTTGGGTAGTGAAGGGGGTCGTGCTGGGGGTAGTGTTTTAGGGTTTAGGGTAGTGCAGTGGTGTTTGGGTAGTGTAGGGGTCAACCAACATGAATTTGTCCTTGTGTGATGTAACCAATGCTCATGTAAAGCACTCCAATACCTGACCAGTCTGCACTATATAAAACTGCAAAAAAACAAAAAATAAAAAGTGTTTTGCACACTTCTGTCATTGGGCTATACGTGGGCTACCTCTGCGTGATATTTGTGCTACATTTGGGCTCTTTTTTCTCTGGTGGCCATCCTGTGAGACTTATTTGTTATGAAGTTTCCTAATTTCCTCATTTACTACAGTCTCCTCAGTAGGAAATGCTTTCAGTTTTTCTTTGATTCCATTAAGAAAGCATTCAGATGTGTCACACATTTGCCATAAATTCAGAATGTTAGCACTCTAGTTGTTCATTAGATCACTGTAGTAAAGCTACTGCTCACCAAGGAGTTAACTGGAAGTCTACTGCTGGTATTGAAAGTGATTGTTTCAGTCTGCATGTCAGAATTTTCTAATGAAATAGAAGAGGATTTGAGATCTCACTTAAAACATGCCCTAAATTTTCTTTTTGCAGCACTAACCATAATTTCTATGGCAAAATGAACCCCCTCATTTTGTTCCTTTTTAAATTAAATGTTTTAAGTGTTACCAGTTTATTCCAATCAAGATGGCTTCAGGTGTGCCATACTTTTGTCATAAGTAAGGCTGTTAGCACTCTAGTTGTTCTTTAGAACACTCTGGGAAGCTGCAGTAGAACACAAAGGCATCAACTGACAGGCTGCTCCTGTTGAAATATAACAGGAAGATATTTGAGATCTCACTTAAAACATGTCCTAATTTTTCTTTCTACAGCACTAACCATAATTTCTATGACAAAATGAACCCCCTCATTTTGTTCCTTTTTAAATTAAATGTTTTAAGTGTTACCAGTTTATTCCAATCAAGATGGCTTCAGGTGTGCCATACTTTTGTCATAAGTAAGACTGTTAGCGCTCTAGTTCTTCTTTAGAACACTCTGGGAAGCTGCAGTAGAACACAAAGGCATCAACTGACAGGCTGCTCCTGTTGAAATATAACAGGAAGATATTTGAGATCACACTTGAAACATGTCCTAATTTTTCTTTCTACAGCACTAACCATAATTTCTATGACAAAATGAACCCCATCATTTTGTTCCTTTTTAAATTAAATGTTTTAAGTGTTACCAGTTTATTCCAATCAAGATGGCTTCAGGTGTGCCATACTTTTGTCATAAGTAAGGCTGTTAGCACTCTAGTTGTTCTTTAGAACACTCTGGGAAGCTGCAGTAGAACACAAAGGAATCAACTGACAGTCTCTGCCATTGTTGGATGTACATGTTTTACTGAGAATGTCAGACTTCATTCTCACATGACTGAGAAAGATAATGTGAATTTACAGAAAATATGCTCTCATTTTAGCTTCTGGAGCACCTTCCAAAACTGTATGGGACAAGCAAGTGAAAATGGTTTTCTCTCAAACATGATTCATGATATCCCAGCAGAAGGTTTTTCACAGGGTAAAATCACCTTAGAACACACCACAATTCCTGAAATTAGTATTGTACCATCAACAAATGAATTCTAATGTAACTAAAGTCTGTTATCACCCTTTATAGTTCTCCTTTTGGTAACCCTCAAAATCTTCGATTCACTACAATGCATTTCAATGGGGTACTATCATTTATATTGGTCCCAAGATAGCTGCCAGCAATTCCAGGATGAAGTGCTGACAGCCAATCAGATCTCATGATGACATGTGTGGTTAGGCTCCGCCCAGATATATATGTGTTTTTACTTTTGATTTTCTCAGCAACTACTGAACGGATTTATACCATTTAACAAAAGGGTTCTTTCTGAACCAAGAACTACCTCTTTGCCAAATTTGGTGTAATTCCGTTCAGCAGTTCGGGCTGTAGCCTTGCATAAAGTTTCCTATGGGAAATTGATTTTTGACTCTTATTTTTTAATTTCTCCGCAACTACTGAACGGATTTACACCATTTAACAAAAGGGTTCTTTCTGAACCAAGAACTACCTCTTTGCCAAATTTTGGGTAATTCCGTTCAGCAGTTCGGGCTGTAGCCGTGGCTAAAGTTTCCTATGGGAAAATGAATGGGGAAAACACGTTTTGGGACCGACCCCCTTTTTTTCTCGGCCCCCGCTTGACGAATCACCCCGAAACTTTCAGGGTAGGAGCGGACCGGAGCGGGTCATAAAGTTTGAAAATTTCGCGAAGATTCGTCAACCGACGCAAGAGTTATTTCAAATAGAATGTTGCGGATTTCCTATGGAAAATAGGTCCTAACTATAACTATCTACTGTCGACCGCCAGTAGATAATATATATATTCACTGAAAAAACCTAAGTTTCCAGTGACATTATAGTTAGGAAATGGAATAATTTTTTGGCCTGGATACAATCTTGGTACACCAGAGAGGAGGCAATAGAATTGCGGCTTTACGTAAATTAGAATCTAGATTTATTTTACAGTCTGGAACAAAATTTCCTAATGGCCTAAATTTTGACGAGGAAATGCATTCTCATTTATAAACTTATACCCTGTTCGTTATTGTCTGATCACTAGATTGTAAGCCTTCCATCCATTTAATTCAATTTTTTAATTCTTCTATCACTTTGTGCACTTTTTCACTACTGTTTCAGCCTTCTGAGTATGATTTTTATTGTGTACCCTTCAACCCCTTACACATATTGGAGATTTTGATATGTATCTGTGACATTATTTTTTGTGATATTGATTACTTACATGCTTTTGTTATATTATATTCCAGGGAATGTTCGTGCAGTTGAATCCAGGATCCCAGTGTAATCACCAGTAATTAAGATTAAGAGCATGGAGGCGCACTGTTGTTCGAGTGAACACACTTCGTCCCTAGTAACTTAGTCAACTCAAGTCCAACTGAAATTGTTTTTCTGGGATTCTGTTTGATATATGGGTACTATACCTTAATTACCTTAATTTGTTTTCTTATCTAGCACACACGTTATGCCTTTCACCTCATTGCTGCATTTGTGTACATGACTGTCTGGGTACTACACCCGCATATCTTTTTGTGCTACTTGATGTTTTGTAACTATACTAGTTATTCTGCATCACTGCAATGTATTCAATGCAAAGCAGAATGTGAGACTTTGTCCCTGCACATAATCACTAATAAAGTTGCTCGGTTTTGATTAATGTACTAGGATGGTCATGAAGACATATCTAATCAATTTGATATTGATGACAAAAGGGGTTGATTGTGACCTAATTGTAATTTCACTACTGACAGTGAATGTACTTTGTATCACAACTTAATTTGGTCTGAATGTCAGAAGGTTTATCTGTAACAGAAATGTTTCTTTTATGTTTACACTTTCACGTCATGTTGAAACGTCACTTTGTATCCCTTTAAAAACTCCATGACCCCGGCCGGGAGTCATGTGATCAAGACCACATCTGTGGTCGAAACGCGTCTTTTGTGCTGCTGAATAAACAAGTTTACCCCCCTTACCGGAGTGGCTCGAGAATCCTTTTGTATTGTGTGGATTCACCGTGGAGATATATATATATATATATAATATATATATATATATATATATACACTTAAAAACCTAAGTTTCCAGGGACATTATAGTTAGGAAATGGAATGAAAAAAAACTTACAAATTCACTGAAATAAACAAAGGTTACAGGGATGTTATAGTTAGGCTCAGGTTTCCCTCGTACAAAACCAGTGAAATTCAGCCATTATAGTTAGTGAGCTAACTATAACTCGCACCCCCGCAATGAACTGCTTATGACCTCACATATTACATCACTCATGACATGGTCAGTGTCATCACTGATGACAGCACTGATGATGTCTCAAATGTAATCACTGATGACATCTCAAATGACATCACTAATGATATCACTAATGACATCATCCAGTGACTGTGAGTGTTTTTAAAACGTTTAGGAGTGTTAAATATATATACCAAGGTGTATTGGTAAATCAGTGGGTGAATGAGTGCCTGTTTGGATGATTCAGTGGGTGTGTGACTGACTGAATATGTGAGTGATTAGGTGTCTCAGTGAATGTATAGGTGAGTGACTGGTTGTGGGAATGTCTGTATCAGTCTGTCAGTTGATGTCTAAGTGGCTATATGGGTGTGCCACCGTGTATGTGAAGTTCTGTATGGGTGACTGATTGGTTGTCTGAATACCTCAATGGGTGTCTGAGTGTCTGTGTGTGTACGTGAAGGGGTGTATGACTGCCTATATGGATGAGGGAGCGGGTGAGCCAGTGGCTGCATGGGTTAGTGAGTGTGTTTGTGAAGGACTGTATGGGTGAGTGAGTGTGTGTATGGCTTGTCAGTGAGTCAGTGTTATATGGGTGAGAAACTGGGTATGTGAAAGGCAGTATAGGTGAGTGATGGGGTATGTGAGTGACTGTATAGGTGAGTGAGTAAATGTGAGAGTGGCTGTATGGGTGAGTGTGTGCTTGTGTCAGTGACGGTATAGGTGAGTGAGTATGTGTTAGTATCTGTATGAGTAAGTGAGTGAGTGTGTGTGTAACTGTATGGGTGAGTAAGTGGCTGTGTGATTGACTGTATGGATGAGTGAGTAGCTCTATGGGTGACTGACTCAGTGTGTGAGTGGCTGCATGTGTGGTGAGTGGATATGCCAGTGGTTGTTAAAGTGAGTGAGTGGGTGTATGAGTGGCTGTATGGGTGAGTGACTGGATGTATGTGTTGATCTATGAATCAGTGAGTGGCTGTGTAAGTACTGGTATGGGTGTGTGACTGTGTTTGAGAATGGTAGTATGGAAGTTGGAGTGGGTGTATGAAAGGTTATATGGGGTGTGAGTGGGTGTGTCAGAGATTTTGTGGATGATATCATCAGTGATGTCATCAGTGATGTCATTTGAGATATAATCAGTGATGTCACTGACCATGTCATGAGTGATGTAATATGTGAGGTCATAAGCAGTGCATTGCAGGGGCGTGAGTTATAGTTCGCTCACTAACTATAACAGCTGAATTTCACTTGATTTGTACGAGTGAAACGTCCTTGGGGGCCAGCTACCCCTCCTGTTTCCTCCAGTAAGTCCCACACAGCAGGATTGCTGAGAGGGCTTTTTTTCAAATTTTTTTTTTTCTATTTTTAGGGAAGGGGGGCTGCATAGCACCCCCTTCCCTGGGCCGATTCCAGCCCTGGCCGACTCCATCCCCCGGGGCCCATCCTTTCTTTTTGATTTTTAAACAAAAAATGTAAATTAAAGGGAAGGGGCGATTCCCCCCTCCCGGGTCGATTTCAGCTCTGGGGTCCCATACCTCTGGGCCTGCCCCTTTTTAATTTAAAAAAAAAAAATTAAAAAGGAGGGGGCGGCCACACTGCCCCCCTCCTGGGCTGATTTCTTCCCCGGGGCTGGCCTCTATACTGGGTGCCCAGGTCCCACCCAGGGCACCCAATCATTTTCGTTGGGGACCGTGGGGGGAGCCTGAAGGCTCCCAAGGTCCCAGCCAACTTCCCGCATCCTGCGGAAGCCGGCATTGCTTTTGGACAGAGAAAGCTGCAAAACATGCAACTCGCTCTGTCCAAAAGCAATTCTGCTCTGCTTTCAGCACGCAAGAGCATTTTTAATGGTCTTGCTTGCTGAAAGCGGAGCAGTGCTTGCTATGGCTTGGTGGTAGTGGTAATGCTTCCACCAACCCATAGCAAACACCAATGCTCCAAGGATGGGCACCCAGGGACATTGCTGGAGCCAGCTCTGGGGGTGGCGATCCCCAGGGCCATCTATGGCTCCACGAGGGGGCCCTCTTTCAAGTATTTAGCCCCGGGGAGGAGGTGATCCTCGGGGCTGGGGGTCTGCAACGGACCCCCATAATTATTCTGTTTGTACCCCGGGGAGGTGGCGGTCATTGGGGCAGCAGGGGAGCTGTGTGGCTTCCCTGCAAATATAGTATTTCTGCCCTGGGGAAGTGGCGGTCCCTGGGGCTTCAGGGGACTGCATGGCTCCCCTGTAAATATATTATTTCTGCCCCGGGGAGGTGGTGGTCTCTGGAGCTGCGTGGGGCCAGGCGGGCCCCCTGTTTTTGTATAATTAAGCCCCCCGGGTAGGTGGTGGTCCCCGGGGCATTTGAAAAGCATAGGAGGGGGTGCCCATGAGCACACTCCTTGACTGTAATATGCCCCTAGGATTTGGCCCACCCAGGGGATTCATAAAAAAGAATGGGAGCCCACATCTCTTTTTCTTCTACATTTTTCTACAGATCTACAGGTCCACCTGCGAATTTGTGGCAAAAAAAAAAAAAAACTTTTTACCCCCTCTTCATATCTGGGGTGAAGGGTATTCCTACCCTGCCCCCTGTTCATTATTTCTTACTTTTTTTTGTGGGGCTTGGCTTCAAGCCGAGTCCCAAGTTGGCTGCCAACACTTCCTGGTTGAAGTGTTGGCAGTCAATCAAATAATGGTAGGATCCGCGAGTCCTCTGCAAGGACTCACGTCCCCAGATATCTATATTTTTAATATCTGTGAAACTACTGAACAGATTTACATCGAATCACAAAAGGCACGTTTTTTGGACCAACATCTAGCTTTCTGCCAAATTTGGTGTAATTCCATTTAGCGGTTCAGGGTGTAGTCGTGTTCAAAAAATGTCCGTAGACATAACATGGGGAAAATATGTTTTGGGATCCCCCTTTTTTCTTGGTCCCCGCTTGACGGATCACTCCGAAACTTTTAACACAGCAGCTGAATCGAAAAGGGGATTTTAAAAAAAATTGCATTAAGATTTGTCAAGTGGCGGCAAAGTTATTGGCAAAACAAAAAACATTTTTCCTATTGAAAGTTTGGTCCAAACTATAACTACCTACTGGCGACCGCCATTAAGATATATATATATATATATATATATATATATATATATATATATATATATATATATATATATATATAATCTACTGGCGGTCGCCAGTAGATAGTTATAGTTAGAACCTATTTTCCATAGGAAATCCACGACATTCTATTTGAAATAACTCTCTTGCCGGTTGACGTATCTTCGCAAAATTTTCAAACTTTGTGGGGCGCTCCGGTCCGCTCCTACCCTGAAAGTCTCGGGGTGATTCGTCAGCGGGGCCGAGAAAAAGGGGGTCCCAAAACGCGTTTTCCCCATTCATTTTTCCATAGGAAACTTTAGACACGGCTACAGCCCGAACTGCTGAACGGAATTACACCAAATTTGGCAAAGAGGTAGTTCTTGGTTCAGAAAGAACCCTTTTGTTAAATGGTGTAAATCCGTTCAGTAGTTGCTGAGAAAATCAAAAGTAAAAGTACATATATATCTATGGCCGCGTCGGATTCGCGCACCCTCCCGATCACGAGCTGCATGCTAATTGGCTGTCAACACTCCAAATCAGGAAGTGTTGGCAGCCATTTTATCCTCGGTAGAACCAGGGACAGAAACAAGTGCGCTAAAACGCACAAAGGGGGCAGAGTAGAAACACCCTGACCCCTAGGTCTGCTCAGGGGTCCCACAAGGACCCCCTGGGCAAAAAAATATATATATTTTTTTTTAAATCGGCAGGATGCGCTCAGGAAGCGCGGATCCTGCCAGAAAAATCGAGCGCGGTCTCCGCGCTCGATGTTAATTGGCCCCGGGTGGCCCAAGTCCCGGGGGCATGGTGGGGGTTTTAATTTATGTAGGGGGCCTCTAAGGCCCCAAGCCCCGGGACCGCCACCCCCGGGGCTTTATTTAAAAATGATGGCGGGAGGGCTCTGAGCCCTCCCGCAGCCTCGAGACCGCCACCTCCCGGGGCTTCTTTTTTTTTTTTTTAAACCTGTGTGGGGGCTCCAGCCCCCAGATGCCCCGGGACCGCCACCTCCCGGGGCACTAAACATTTAAATATGTGGGTCCGTTACGGACCCCAAGCCCAGGGACCACCACCTCCCCGGGGCTGTGCACTGAATGGGAGGGGGCCGCGCAGCCCCCTCCTGGAGCCCTTGATGGCCCTGGGGACCACCACCCCCAGGGCCGGCTCCTGCAGTGTCCCGGGGTGCCTACCCCGGGACACTGCTGTTTGCTATGACAGGACGGAGCCTCGCGGCTCCCGTCCTGTCATAGCTAAACTAGTTTGCATTTTGAAAGAGAGAGCAGGAAACCTGCCTCTCTTTCAAAATGCAAACCAATTGCTTTCCACATGGGGAGCAGCATGTTAGCTGCTCCCCATGTGGAAAGCAATGCCGGCTTCCGCAGGAGGCGGGGAGCCGGCTGGGACTGTGGGGGATTGGGGACCCCCACAGTCTCCAACGTGAGGCCAGGCCCGGGGGATGGGGTCCCCGGGGCCATAAGTGGCCCGGGAGGGGCCACACAGCCCCCTCCCCAAAGTTAAAAAAAAAAAAAAAAAATAAGGGAAAGGCCGGCCCCGAGGGATGGGGTCCCGGGGCCTTAATGGCCTGAGGAGGGGGCCACGCAGCCCCTCCCATTAAAAAAACACAAAAAAACGACCGGCATCGTGCCGGAGGCCCGCCCCCTCCCTGCAGTACTCTGCAAACGCGCCCCCTGGCGCGTTTGCAGAGAGGGAACGAATTCCCCTTGAATACTGGGGGTCCCTGAGGGCCAACTAGCCCACCAGGAACCTCCAGTATGTGCCAGGGGCTGCTTTGCAGAGACGTGTACATAGGCCACGCCCCTTTTACACCTCTCTGCAACGCAGCTCTGTGGCGCTTTTGGAGGTATATGGTGGGCTAGTTGGACTCCAGGGACCCTCAGGATTCAAGGGACTTAATCCCCCAACTTAAAACGCGCCACAGGGCGCGTTTGCACAGTGGTGAAGGGAGGTGCGGGGCTTCATGTGACATGTGTGCAAACAGGCCCCGTGGCGCGTTTTAAGATGGGGATTAAATCCCCTTCAATCCTGAGGGTCCCTGAGGGCCAACTAGCCCAACAGGTACATCCAGAAAGCGCCACAGAGCTGCGTTGCAGAGAGGTGTAAAAGGGATGTGGCCTCTCTACACGTCTCTGCAACGCAGCCCTGGCGCATACTGGAGGTTCATGGTGGGCTAGTTGGCCCCTAGGGAACCTCATGATTCAAGGGGACTTAATCCCCCAACTTAAAACGCGCCACGGGGCGCGTTTGCACAGATGTCACCTCAGGCCCCGCCCCTCCCTTCACCATTGTGCAAATATTCCTCTAAAATCTGCCTTACTACGAATTCCGATTTACTCACCTGTTATCAGGAGAGACCTCAGTGCTGCATCTTTCAGCCCAGTACTGGTCCTGAAAAGTAATTTTAACCGTACTTACCGGTAACTTGAATTTCCTTCATAGGCTAACATTGACTGGTTTCACTTGGAAATTCTTCTAAGTGTGGAGTTTTGGAACTTTAAAATATTCCTCTAAAATCAGCCGAAATACGAATTCCGATTTACTCACCTGTTATCAGGAGAGACCTCAGTGCTGTATCTTTCAGCCCAGTACTGGTCCTGAAAAGTAATTTTAACCGTACTTACCAGTAACTTGAATTTCCTTCCATAGGCTAACATTGACTGGTTTCACTTGGAAATTCTTCCAAGTGTGGAGTTTTGGAACTTTAAAATATTCCTCTAAAATCAGCCGAAATACGAATTCCGATTTACTCACCTGTTATCAGGAGAGACCTCAGTGCTGTATCTTTCAGCCCAGTACTGGTCCTGAAAAGTAATTTTAACCGTACTTACCAGTAACTTGAATTTCCTTCCATAGGCTAACATTGACTGGTTTCACTTGGAAATTCTTCTAAGTGTGGAGTTTTGGAACTTTAAAATATTCCTCTAAAATCAGCCGAAATCACGAATTCCGATTTACTCACTTGTTATCAGGAGAGACCTCAGTGCTGCATCTTTCAGCCCAGTACTGATCCTCAAAAGTAATTTTAACCGTACTTACCAGTAACTTGAATTTCCTTCCATAGGATATCATTGCCTGCTTTTTGCTGAAAAAGTTTCTAAGTGTTGATTTTTGAAACATACAAATATTCCTCTAAAATCAGCCGAAATCCGAATTCTGATTTACTCACCTGTTATCAGGAGAGACCTCAGTGCTGCATCTTTCAGCCCAGTACTGGTCCTGAAAAGTAATTTTAACCGTACTTACCGGTAACTTGAATTTCCTTCATAGGCTAACATTGACTGGTTTCACTTGGAAATTCTTCTAAGTGTGGAGTTTTGGAACTTTAAAATATTCCTCTAAAATCAGCCGAAATACGAATTCCGATTTACTCACCTGTTATCAGGAGAGACCTCAGTGCTGTATCTTTCAGCCCAGTACTGGTCTTGAAAAGTAATTTTAACCGTACTTACCAGTAACTTGAATTTCCTTCCATAGGCTAACATTGACTGGTTTCACTTGGAAATTCTTCTAAGTGTGGAGTTTTGGAACTTTAAAATATTCCTCTAAAATCAGCCGAAATACGAATTCCGATTTACTCACCTGTTATCAGGAGAGACCTCAGTGCTGTATCTTTCAGCCCAGTACTGGTCTTGAAAAGTAATTTTAACCGTACTTACCAGTAACTTGAATTTCCTTCCATAGGCTAACATTGACTGGTTTCACTTGGAAATTCTTCTAAGTGTGGAGTTTTGGAACTTTAAAATATTCCTCTAAAATCAGCCGAAATACGAATTCCGATTTACTCACCTGTTATCAGGAGAGACCTCAGTGCTGCATCTTTCAGCCCAGTACTGATCCTCAAAAGTAATTTTAACCGTACTTACCAGTAACTTGAATTTCCTTCCATAGGATATCATTGCCTGCTTTTTGCTGAAAAAGTTTCTAAGTGTTGATTTTTGAAACATACAAATATTCCTCTAAATTCAGCCGAAATCCGAATTCTGATTTACTCACCTGTTATCAGGAGAGACCTCAGTGCTGCATCTTTCAGCCCAGTACTGGTCCTGAAAAGTAATTTTAACCGTACTTACCGGTAACTTGAATTTCCTTCATAGGCTAACATTGACTGGTTTCACTTGGAAATTCTTCTAAGTGTGGAGTTTTGGAACTTTATAATATTCCTCTAAAATCAACCAAAGTACGAATTCCAATTTACTCACCTGTTATCAGGAGAGAACCCAGTGCTGCATCTTTTAGCCCAGCACTGACCCTGAAAAGTAATTTTAACCGTACTTACCAGTAACTTATATTTTCTTCCATAGGAATCCATTGTCTGGTTTTCAGCAGAAAAGTTTCAAAGTGTCGATTTTCACAAACTACAAATATTCCTTAAAAATCGCCTGTATGACTTAAACGCATTCTTTCAACTGTTTACAGGAGATGCACCAGTGCTGGATCCAGGATCCAACACTGAGTAAGAAAAAGTAACGATAACAGTTTTTACCTGCTAAGTGAATTTCCTTCCATAGGATAACATTGGTGATTCTATGAGAAAAAGTTTCTAAGTGTCAACTTTTAAAATACAATAATATTCCTTAAAAATCACGACTGTAACCAAAACGCTTTTACTCAACTGTTTACAGGAGATGTACCAGGACTGAATCTAGGATCCAGTCCTGTGGTTAGAAAAGTAATCCATAAAGTAACTAATTGCATTTAACTAGAAATTCACATTGAGCTGAATGTTGCATTGTGTTTGAAAATGTGTTGCCCATTGCAACAACTGTAACTACTGTACTTAAAAGTCTATTGCCTATGTGCAAAGTATTTAAACTAAAGTAATTCATTCTGAGAAAGTATTTTTTGTAATGTAATGTATAATGTAATTACAATGTAATTTAAAAAATAAAATATGTAAAAAAAAATGTTTCTAAAAATGTAGTAAATCAGTATGAAAAAAATTAATATAACAATTAATACATTTAAAAATTGTCATTTACAAAACCTTTGAAATTCACTGAAAAAACCGGAGGTTTCAGACATGTTATAGTTAGGAATTAGCATTTAAAAAACCTTTGAAATTCACTGAAAAAACCATAGGTTTCAGATATGTTATAGTTAGAAATTAGCATTTAAAAAACCTTTGAAATTCACTGAAAAAACCATAGGTTTTAGGGACAGTTATAGTTAGTTGGACATTTTACTCGTACAAAACCCGTGAAATTCCCCCGTTATAGTTAGTTCAGCTAACTATAACTCGCGCCCCGCAATGCACTGCTGATGACGTCACATATTACATCACTCATGACATGGTCAGTGACATCACTGATGACATCACTGATGACATCTCAAATGACATCACTGATGACATCATCCACGTGATAATCTGATGCAGCTCTTCACACCCTAATATAACCTTTGATACACCCAATCTAAATTACAGACTGCCATTCGCAAAACCATAGACACTCCAACACCAATAACTACATACCCACTCACTGATTCTTAGGTCTACACACACACATCCACTCACTCACCAGTACAGTCACTCATACTTATGGTCACCCAGTACAGGACTATCATATGCACTCTTACTCCTATATAGACACTCAAACACCGCCACTCATCCATAGAGGTACTCACACACCTAGTCAGTCATGCAAATAATTAAACACACTGCCATTTACTCACCTATACAGTTATACACACACCAGCTCACTTAATCATACAAATACTAGCACATTGTTACGCTCTTATATAATCACTGATACAAGCACACACTCATCCATACAGCCACTATCACAATCACTCACTCTCAGCATAGCTATTTATATACTCCAACACACATATATACTGCCTTTCACATATGTAGTTACTCACACATGTACCACTGGGACATACATTCACTCACTAACACACTCTTACACACACTTACCCACCCATACAGTCTATCACAGATGCACTCTTGAAACCATCCACCCAGTGAATCACCCACTCACACATCTATGCACAGTCGCACACACCCCATCCACACAAACACTCAGGCACCCATACAGATACTCAGACAACAAATCAATAACTCTTATAGACACTCATGTAGCTATTCACAAACCCATGCAACCACTTACACAGCAACAGACAGACGGATACAGACATTCACCCAGTTTAGTCACTAACCCATGCATTCAGTAAGATACGTTAAATCACTCACTTATAGAGTCAGTCACGCACCTACTAAATCATCCATACAGACACTTACACACCCACTCATTCTTCAATACGTCTTTTCCTATATATATTAAAAATATTTAAACTTTACAGAAACACACAGTCACTGGATGATGTCATCAGTGATGTCATTTGAGATGTCATCAGTGATGTCACTGACCATGTCATGAGTGATGTAATATGTGACGTCATCAGCAGTGCATTGCGGGGCGCGAGTTATAGTTAGCTGAACTAACTATAACGAGGGAATTTCACGGGTTTTGTACGAGTAAAATGTCCAACTAACTATAACTGTCCCTAAAACCTATGGTTTTTTCAGTGAATTTCAAAGGTTTTTTAAATGCTAATTTCTAACTATAACATATCTGAAACCTATGGTTTTTCAGTGAATATATATATATATATATATATATATATATATATATATATATATATATATATATATATATATATATATATATATATATAAAATAGGAAATATAATGAAAGACATGATGGCACCTGTACATTTTGTAAACATGCTGGGTGAGCCTGTTATCTTGTGCGAAGATTGGAAGATTGGAAGGAATGCTTTCAGACATATGTTGAGGCTGTTGGTGGAGATATATTTACAGCCTCTCATAAACTGCCTATGTAAAAACATTGTTTAGGGGCAGAAGGGCGTCAAATTCTTAAACATACACCACCATTACTGGAGGGGGGTGATGAGGAATCAGATGGTGAAGATTATGAAGCGGTAATGAAAAAACTGGATTTAAACTATGGAAAGAAAAGAAACCAGGTGGTGGAAATATTTAAGTTTTTGCAGAGAGCTCAAATGCTAGGAGAATCCATAGATACTTTTACTTCAGCATTATGAAAATGAGCATCCACATGCAACTACAGAGGTTTCATAAATGAAATGCTACGTGATAAAAAGATACAATACAGAAAATTAGCAACAAACGCACACAAGAAAAGCTTTCGAACACTGAAAATTTGATATTAGTGAAAGCTATAGAAATAGCAGAGAGGGTCGAGAATACTGAAGAAGGACTTAAGGAAATGGCGTTGAGCAATACGGGAAAATTGGAAGTGGTGAAAAGTAGTTCACACAGTACTGGTAAGGACAAAAAAGAGGCAGCAGCTTCCTTAAAAAAGAACTGGTTGGATAGTGAGAAGAATTACTCATGTTACAAATCTGGGTTGAAGAGACATGTGTCTACGGATCCTAATTGTCCTGCCATTGGTCAGGTGTGCAGTAAATGCTAAATTAAAGATATTTTGCTAGAGTTTGGAAAGGGAGGGGAAGTAATCCTCCTAAGTCAAGGGGCTCAGTTCACATGGTTAGTGATGAAGGTTCAGAGGAAGAATTTATATTACAAATCAACAAAGTTGGTTGTGCTGATGATGGGATGCATCCATATTGTACAATTCAAATTTGACGGGTTGGAGGTGCGAGCTATGGCGGATTAAGGTGCTGTTACACTTTGATTGGTGAGGAGCATCTGAATAGATTTCCCAATCATAGTTGAGTGCACCAGACATCAAACCTGTGGCTTATGGGAACAAGCCCATAGAGTTGTTGGGATATTTTGAAGGCACTTTGGAATTCCAAGGCATTCTAAGGTATACATTGCCAAGGATGGGCCATGTCTGCTAGGATAGCCACAAAAAAAGAGGCTTATTTTATAAAACTGGAACCCAATCATCCTGATCAGTTGTTGGGATCGCTGAATTATGTAAATATTGTGTGTCACGACTCCCTCCTGCTACCTCTCTGTCACAAGCCCCTCTTGCTTCCTCCGTGTAGTGGTCTAGCACAGAGGGTCCATATTGATTCACGTAGTGGTCTAGCGCATAGGCTCATGTTGCTTTACCCCCATGGCACCCTATGTACGCTATGATAATCCTGACTGGTGCTTCCCCGGCATCCTCATGACCCATGTTCTCCCCAACACCCTTCATGACTGATGCTCCCCCAGAATCCCTCATCGCCGATGTTTCCCTAGCTCCCTCATGACTGATGCTCCCCCAGCTCCCTCATGACTGATGCTCCCCTAGCATCCCTCATAACTGATGTTCCCCAGCTCCCTCATGACTGATGCACCCACAGCATTCCTCATGGCTAGTGTTCGCCAGCTCCCTCATGACTGATGCTACCACAGCATCCCTCATAACTGATGTTCTCACAGCTCCCTCATGACTGGTGCATGCCAGCATTCCTTGTGGCTAATGTTCCCCCAGCACCCTCATGACCGATGCTTCCTGAGCACCTGTACTTTCCTTCACGGTTGAACCTCTGCAAGCATCCCCCAAATGCTGTGAACTAATGGATTAACTATTCTTGCTGTTCCTAGGGCCTTGGTGTAGTGTTCCATTAAGTGACTGCAAGCTTCCTCCAGAATTCCGTGAGCCAATGGCAAGTCTTGCTGTCGCTGTTACTGGGGCCTTGGTGTTGTTTTCCACTATGCACGCTCAAGCAAAAACAATTAATTTGTTTCCTGTTATTTAGCTCAGATCAACAAGTTGCACCTGTCCATTCTGTAGGGTCATAGAGAGTGCACTAACACATGCTTTCCCCAAGGTTTGAGAACCTTCCAGACAGTCATGTGCCCCACGTGCTGCACGTGATATAGCTACATCCATTGAGTCTTCAAGAGGGTATATAAACCCCACACAAACCCAAATCGTGGCTTGGCCTTGCTACCTGCAGAACGAGCATCACCCTTCCCACTCAGCTGAAGAATCCTACCAGAACCAAGAAGCGCTCCAGTATCCTTAAAGTCCTTCTGAACCGGTGGTTCCCGTGGCATCCGTTCCCTCGTCCTTTTCCTCCACGCTCCCCCTGCACAGCTGCTCCAGACCCCTAGCATCTCCCTAATTCAATGATTCAAGATCTTCTTCGAACTTCAAACAAGTTGAAGAACTGGGCTAAGTACTTGATATCTGGTTAGTGGGCACTAAAACTACAGTAGTAAACAGGACCGAATATCCCCGTCTTCAGAGACTATAGACTTTCCCTTCATTACCTCTCTGTGATTTATGCTAGCGCTTCTTGTGTGTTTATACTCAGGACTTTCCACACAGCCTTGATGCTAGAACTGCCACCGCTCAAAGATTAACAACTTCAGTCCTGTATTTCTCTGATGAACAGTAGTGCCAAGAGAAAGCACTTCAGAGTATTTGATATACACGTTAACCTTGTACCCCATTCTGTGTTTTGAGTGTATCCTCAGGAGCGCAAGTCACTCCAACCTATGCTCCGAGTGTATCTTGAGGTGTGCCAATAACTCCAATCTGTATTTTAAGTTTGTTTCTAGGAGTGTAACACTCCAATCTGTGATACTGGTATTTATGCTCTCATGCCGAGCTGCTGATAAAACTTGTAAGTTTGTATCACTAAAGTCAATGGATGTTCACTGTATATAAAGACTTGTTAGTGTATTGATGGTAACTACCTCCTCTTGTTATTTCCAGTGCATTGCATCATCGCAAAGCCAGAGGTTCGGGTCCAGTGCACATCTACCTCACGAATGTGAACGATCTCAGAAGTGACAAATCCTATTACGCAGTTTCGCACAGCAACTGTGCAGATCCAGTACCGCAAGTCTCTCTTTTCTTATTTTATCCTAACCCCCTTTCTCCCATGAAGACAGTGAGAGATCTAAGGTTTTGGTTCCTTTACTTACATTGTCTTCGGGTGGGATAGGAGAACCAGCATTGGCTCCAGTGTCATTTCCACTGTTGGGACCAGGTGAGTGCATGACAGAAAGCCAATCCTTGCATGCTTCCAGTGCCCAGATTACATAGATGGCCCAGGCCGTGCCCAAAGACACTCCAACTGTTTTAAGGTTAATAAGGTCTTTAAGAGATGTACAGCACAAAGTTCAGTCCTTGCGACAGAAAAATCAGCCACTTAAAGACAAGCTGGTCAGGTGTCACCCTCGCCCTTCAACATGGTCTTTTGAGGTGGGGCCTGGGGCGGTTCCCAAGAGCACACGTCCTCTTCCACAACTCCTGCACTTTAGCGATTTGGGAAATCTAACAAGCCCCTCCACTATCGGAAATGCTAATCCTGGTCATGTCACTGTTACCACTCCAGTCCCAGTGCCCTTAGCCCTGCCGTAACAAATTTTTGGGGATAGTCACAATTTTGATGCATTTTGGAATCAGAGCCAGTCACAGTTTCTTTGTAGACCAGGAACCTTTCCCTTGAATTCTTCTAGAATAGCCTTGATCATATCCTATCTTGAGGCTACAGCTGCTGGGTGGGCTATTCCACTCATTTAAAGTAATGACCTGGTTTAACATGATATTGGAAGGTTTAAGGAGGTGAAGCACCACCTCTTTGCTATGGACACTTTTGTCCAGGCCAGTGAAAATTGCTAAAACTCTGTCAGGACAGTAAGGACCTCCTTACCTACATTATGGCTTTCTGTAAACTAATTACGGAAATCCAGTGGCCTAAGGAAAATAGGTCTTCCCTCTTTTATGGGGATTAATAATGACTCAAAAGATTTCCTGGTGCACATTGTAGATTTACCCTCAGGTTATTCAGAGTTCATTAACTTAGTTGTCAGGCTTGGCCATAGTGTAATGGAACGTCACGAGGGAAGCCTAGACTGCCAGTTGTAAGGTCTGAGTGGAAAGAGTCAGACTCTAACAATCAGGATTACACAAAACCCATGCAGATTGGGGGCTTGTGAGGTCCTTTGACCGACAAGAAAAAAAACAAAGAAAGAAATTAAATCTGTGTTTGTATTTCGGTGAAGCAGGACATTTTGCACGAGAATGTCTTTCCAAACCGAAGGGAATTTGGAAGGCTAGCGTCCTGACTTCTGACACAATGCAAAAACAATTAGAGTGCCCAGTTGACATAGGGGTCACTCAGTCGGGTGTGGTTCTTGAACCAACCCCCTTTCACCTGGCTAATACCTCGCATAAAGGTCCACGACATTTAACTATACTAGTCACCCTTATCATTGCACACCAACAGAGGGAACCCATGCTTGTAAATTCCAGGGTCACAGCAAATTTCTTAGATCTAGCCTTGGCCAGTTCGTTACATATTCCATGGGTTAGAAAAGGTGAACCTGTTAGAGGCTGTTAGAGCTGTAGATAGCTCTGAGTTCTCTTCTGGGATGATTATATACCAAACTACTCTGCTATGCTTAGTATGTGAGAAAGGGCATGTTGAGATCTTGACCTCATTGGCACACATACCTTTGGTGCTATTTTAGGGCTCCATTAGCTACAGTTACACAATACCTTTATTGACTGGTCCCTCCATCTAGTCACCTTGGGATCCTGTTACTGTCAGAGGCATTGCTATAATAACGTACGCCAGGAGCCTGAGACAGAACATTCTTTCCTTGTCAAATTGGATCGAAAGAAGGTACAGTTTGAATGATCCCAGGAGGCCAATAATGCATTTTACTTAGTTAAGGAAAGATGCACCATGACCATAGCACTCAGATATACAGACCCCACACTGTCTATTTTCTTGGAGATGGATGCCTGTCAGGTAGCTGTGGGTGGTATATTGTCACAACCTGATAGCACAACAGAACACATGCATCCAGTTCCCCATTTTATCAAAAGGTTATTGCCGACAGAGCAGAAATACTCAGCTGCCAAAAGAGAGTTTTTGTCCATTAAATTATGTGTTCAAGAATAGCAATACTACCTTTGTCCAGACACAACAGATTAAGACCGATCTCCTAGTTAGATGGGGTTACACTAATCAGGACACT
Organism: Calotriton arnoldi; assembly: GCA_963921515.1. Classification (NCBI taxonomy): domain Eukaryota; kingdom Metazoa; phylum Chordata; class Amphibia; order Caudata; family Salamandridae; genus Calotriton; species Calotriton arnoldi. The sequence continues at coordinate 3,342,457 of CAWUFW010000581.1, read as the reverse complement.
CTAGGACAGACACCACAGAACATTGTGTACTCAAAGGCTATCGTAGGTCTCTGCGACCCAGAGTCCTTCTTAGATTACGTTAGGCAGAGCATGAGTCAAGAAGAAATTGACTCTTGGGTGTCTGGAGAGGGTAATCATGCACACAATGAGCTTCCTTGCCATGGTACCACTTTATATGTCTCCATGAAATAATTTAGACAGGAAGTCTTCACTTGATTTCATGACACTTCATTTACAGGTCATCCAGATATCCAAAAGACTTTAACAAACTGTCAGCAAAGGGTTTGGTGGCCCACATTGTCCAAGGATGTGCATGACTACTTTCAGAGCAAACACAAGGAGATGATGGACGGAGTGCTGAAACTTTTCAAACACTCACCCCCAGTCACAGGTCTGGGTTGAATTCATCATCGGTCTTTAGCTCACTTCGGCACCCCAGTTCAGACCCAGCCATATGCAAATCAGTCTTGACCCCGTTCCTCATGGGAACAGTCCAGCCCGAACTGCCAAGCCAGGTCTTCCCTGGACCAGAAACAAGCATCCTGGGACCGGTTTCGGGGAAACACCCCTCATCAGCCAGATTAGCTTGAATCCAGTGGCAAAGTGGGCAAGGGACCCACATCTGGGCATACCCTGCCAACTTAGGGCACCGTGTGAGTTCTGAGGTTTCGGTTCCTTGGCTTGCATTGTCTTCGGGTGAGATATGAGGCCCAGTTTCGGCTCCAGTGTCGTTTCCACGGTTGGGACCCGGTGAGTGCATGACATAGCGTGTGTTGAAAAGTGGCAAAATAAGTTTCATAGTGTGATCAGAAGCATGTTGGGGTTAGTCAAGGGTTATGCTCACAAAATAGTGTTGAAAGATGGTGTGTGTCCAAAAGTGCCCAAGCCTTGTAGTGTGCAGTTGATAATGAGGGAGTCTTTGAAGAAAGAATTGTGGAAGCTGAGCGAAGCAGACATTATTGAGGAAATTGAAGACTCAGAATGGTTGGCCCCGGTGGTTTTGGCAAAAAAACTAATGGGTAGTTGAGGATGTGTGTGGATCTACATGACCCTAATAAGGCTATTTGGGTGGACACACATCCCTTCGCAAATATTGGTGAAATACTTACAACAATCAAGGGAGCAAAAATATTCTCTACCTTGGATCTGTGTCAACTTATCACCAGATTGCCTTACTCTCTGACTCAAGACACCTTACATCATTTGTCACCCTAGAAAGGGCATTCAGGTTCAAATGCATGCCCTTTGGTCTGGCATCAGCTTTGGCTGTGTTCCAGAGGGCAATGCACCATCTATTCGAGGGGCAGAGAAGCATAATCTATTTCCAAGATGATATATTAATTTTTTAAGACAGTGGGGAAAAACGTGATAAGTTTTGTCCAAAGTGTTGGAGATTTTACAAGAAAGAGGGTTGACTATAAAGTTAGAAAAGTGTAAACTCAGATTCAGAGGTGTTGAATATCTTGGACATTGTCTAGATGAGGTGGTGTGTCACCAAAGTTGAAGCTGGTGAAGGCCATTGATGATGTGCCATCACCAAGGGACAAAGATCAGTTGCGGTCCTTCTTGGGGTTTGCCAAGTACTATCCATGACTCATCCACGTTTGCGGACAAAACTGAGTGCATGCGTAAGTTGATGTTGAAGAATGAAAGATTTGAGTAGTGTGCCGAGTGCGAGTGAGAATTCAAACAGCTGAAGAAAGAAATTGTCTCTACTCCAGCGCCCAAGCCTTTTGACACACATAACAAGAGCATTGTGTGTACGGATCCTAGTGCCATAGGTGTGGGTGCTGTGCTCTTGCAAATCAGACAAGGAAGAGAGATCACCATTGCTTACGCTTCAAGACTGTTGAGGGGTGATGAGCGTATGTATTGTACCATCGAGAAAGAAGCATTGGCATGTTGGTGGGGGTGAATCACCTCAAGAAATTTGTATGGGCAACTAATTTCATAACTCACACAGATCACCACTCCTTGGTTGTGGAGTTTACCAATAAGAGGACATGTCAAGCTCCAGAATCTTTCAGTGGGAGATAAGAATTTGGGAATTCTCATATACTATGGAATATATGCCTGGAAAAAAAAATGTCATGGTGGACTGTTTGTAGAGGTTGTTAGTGAATGACCCAAGCAATAATGAGGATGATGGGAGTGAAGAGTTGGTCTAGTGTGTGCATGAATACAGAGGGCTGCATAACTCACGAGGAGGAGTTGAAGGTTGTCAAAGATAATGTGACTTTGCAGAAGGTTGTGGAGTATATCAAGAATGGGTGGCCTGCTAAAGGAAAAGCTTCGGATAAGGCGGAGTTATTCCAAAATATAAGCATGGCATTAACGGTGGAAAATTGAGTCTTGTTGAGAGGTGAGTTATTGGTGGTGCTGGAGCTGCTAAGAGGGCATATCTTGTTATTGGCTAATGAGGGCCACAGTGGCATTAGTGCAATCAAGCGTAGAGTGAGAGTGGAGTACTGGTGGCCAGGGTTAGACAAGGATGTGGAGAGAATGGTGAGTGAGTGTTTGCCATGTGCTTGGAGTGATAAATCTCCGAGGACTGTGGAGTATCATCCTGTTGATATGGAGAAGATGAATGCTCCACGGAAAAAATTGCTATTGACATTTCTGGGCCGTATAATGTTTTAGATTTTCATCCCAAGTATGCTATGGTGATTGTGGACACCCAGCTGATCCTCTTCCTCACCAACGAACCCACAGCCGCCAGAACCAACTTCTATAGCGGGATGAAGGCAGTGGCCACCTGGATGCCAGATAGCTGCCTCAAGCTTAACTTGGAAAAGACCGAAGTACTCATCCTGGGACACACCCCCTCAGCCTGGGACGACTCCTGGTGGCCCGCCACCCTAGTAACCCCTCCCACAGAACATGCACACAACCTTGGCATCATACTGGACTCCACGCTCACATTGAACCACCAGATCAACGCCGAATCCTCATCCTTGTATCCACACGCTCCTCCTGCTCCGAAAGACATTCAGAACGGATCCCTACAGAATCTAGAAAGACGGTCACCCACGCCCTCATTACCAGCAGACTCGACTATGGCAATGCACTCTATGCCAGCATCACCCAGAAACACCTCAGGAAACTACAGAACGTCCAAAACGCCGCAGCTAGACTGGTCTTCGACATCCCCCGCCACAGCCACATCACTCAACACCTCCGACAACTCCACTCGTTCCCAGGCAACAAGAGAATCACATTTACGCTCCTCACAGACGCCTACACAGCTCTACATAATGCGGGACCAACATATCTGAACCACCATCTCTCATTCTACGTACCCGCCAGACAACTTCGCTCTGCCCAACTTGCCCTGGCCACCGTCCCACGTATTCACAAGACCAAAACCGGAGGAAGAACCCTCTCCTATCTCGGCGCCAAGACCTGGAACACCCTGCCCCTCCACAACCAGATGGATCAGCAGGCCCACTCAGCACCTTGAGACCCTCACAGGTGAGTAGCCGCACTTTACAAACCCCTGATTGATTGATTGAAGGTGGTCTAAAGTTACATTTATGGATCAGGTGAGGACGCAAGATGTAATCAGATTTCTAGGAGTTGTGGGAGAGAGAGGGCATTCCAGAAATCATTGCAAAGGATAATGGGGTGCACTTTGTGTTGCAGGCCATGAAGGATTTTTTAAGGGTGAATGAGGTAGAGCATATTAGATCGTCTGCCTATTACCCCAGAGCAACAACAGCCTTCTGGAAAGGTGGAACAGATTGTTGAAAGAAGGCATAGAATTGGCTGGTGTCAGGGTGGAAGGTGGATAGATGCTGTGAGGAAATTGGTGTGGGCACATTGGACCATGCCCACTAGTGACACTGGCAAAGTACTATTTGATGCAATGAGGGATAGAAAGGCCGGAACGATGTTGGTGAAGGGTGTAGTGAGAAAGTGGGAGAGCGAGGAAAAATCTGGAGGATCAAAGGATGTTGTCACAGTGCGATTCAATGTGGGTGATTAGGTGCATGTGAAAAAGGGATGGAATGAGGGCAATGGGTCATCAAAGTATTCCAAATCTCTTCGGGTCAGGAAGATGAATCAGTATACCGTATTGTTGAGCGATGGAAATGTGTGGAACAGCAAAAAAGTGGTAAAGATGGCAGATTATTTGTTGAGAGAGGGTGGAAGCAAGGATGACTTTGAATCTTATGAAGACTGTAAACAGGAAGGGGCGGATTGAGAGAGGATTCACCATGCCCCCAGGTGGATTGATGATTACATAATGGATTGTTAATTGTGAGGGGAAGGAAATTAATTAAAAAGGAGAAAATAAAATTGTTAATGAAATATTGCTGTTTTATTATTTTGTGTATAGTATATATATGCTTAATGGGTTAGAATGGTATTTCGTTTTGTATTGTATTTTTGGGGAAAGGAGATGTGTTGTATTGTCTCATGCCCAGCCTGCGTGGAATGCCTTCCACCTTCCATGTCGGTGGTCACAGAGATGGGGTGAATTCTAGGGAGAGGCTCACGGTTTACGTGCAGGCCGGCAGCTCCTTCTTCATATCAGATGAACTCATGTATTAAAGAAGTTTACTTTACCCTGACCGTCGTTCTTTCAAGCCTTCTTCATCAGAATTAGTTTTCTCAGGTCCAGTAATGTTCTGTGGAGGTGGTGGTGAGGTGCCTGAGGTGCCAATGTTATCCTGTGCATTATGCAGTGATAGGAGAATTTTCCCTGCCCAATTCTGCTTATGTTCTTAGCCAGTGCCCACCTGCTTTTTCAGCACTTCCTTCTTACTGTACCGTAAACATTCCCAGAAGTACTAAATCCAAGTATAGCCACTCCCCTATTTATATGAGGTAACCTCCCATCTGTGAGGATCCAAGCTGGTTCTCTGTTCTGTTTTAGTTGATGTCTTAAGGCCTACTAGGGCCCGAGAATGACTAGGAGCAGAATCCTCGTAGCACCAGGTGGCATCTCCAAATCAGAAGAGGTAATGTCAAGGCAGTCTTTTTGTGCTATTTGTTTCTGTCTCCCTCCCAGTCAGCTAATCCATGCTAAGTGGCCTGTTGTTGACATCAAACCTGTCTTTGTGATTTCAGCATCCAAGCAGTTGTCCTCTGCAGGGCATGGTCATTAACTCCAGCAAGGAAAAGGACAAAAAAGTAGCCAAGTGTAGTTGGTCTCTTCATTCTAAGCAAATATAAGATACATTTTGTTTAATGTTTGTTTGATATATTACGCTGCAGTCTCGGCTGATCCACTCTCATTACAGATGGTGCTGGGCTACATGTGTGATGTGCTATTGTTCTCATTAAACTATTGCAAACAGTGTACAGTACACAGATATGTTGTTTTCATTTGTTCGTGCTGCTGCAAACTGTCCCTTGGTTTATGTGCAAAATCAATAAATATATTTTAAAAGAAACTTCAGCCAGGAATGTGTGTTGAGCCTGTGGAGGTGAGCACAGTGGCAAAACTTGTTCTAACACAATTTTGCCCAGGCAGCATATTGTACACATTTACAAAGTTATGTTTCCGCTAAAGTTATCAAAATCTGATTTCGCCATTAAATTAGATTTTGAATACTGAGTGGAAAATAACCAATTACAAAAATTATGTGAGTTTACACCGAGGTGTGAAAATTAGGTTTTTCTACATGTCAACAGCACTTTTCTTTTCCACTGGTGCAGCCTAGCCAGAAAACAGGGGTGCCCCTGGCAACCATTTGCTTTTATCACATATGGGAGTGATGTAAATACAAACTGCAGATAACATATGAGATTTAATATCCATACTGCTGGTGAATTTTCTATGCCATTTACCATGGTCTTGCAGGAAAGTTAAATAGCTCAATTAGGTGAAACAAGTTTTAACAGTACCATTTTAGACTCAGAACACACTGGCACTAAAGAGCAGTGTCGTACGTTGCACAGAGTTCTAACACCAGCAAAAACAGTGGCCAGAAAAAGTGAAAAAATCTGGGGTGATCATGCAGATAAAACTTATTTTCTCCATATTTAATTCAGATTCAATGTAAGCTATCCCATAAATTAATCAAACAACCAATGTGGCCACACCATTGCTCTTGTGGCCCAGTGTCAAGATGCACTAATCTTTGAGCTTGCAATTACACTGAGTGATGCACTTTTCCATCTCTTACTAGCCCGTCAGTGACCAAATAGACAGGAATGTGAATTCCAGTAGTAGAAGCGGGTAAAGGAGAAGAGGATACAAGACAATAGAAAGATACTGGACTGAACCACTCTGACTCGTCACTTCTTTTGGTCAAGAATGCCTGCAAGATGTGACTGTGGACTACAGATATCTTGAGTAACTAGCTGTAAAGAGCTATATGCTTAGCTGTAATGGATATATCTTAGCAAGATATCTATGTAGCCAACGCTCTGCACTCTGATGTGAAACTAGCAAATCCTGAAAGTGAACTCACAAAGAATGTACCTCAATCAGGAGCCACAAATGGGGGTAGGGGGTCCAAAAAGTGACAGTTCACATTTTAACCCCATATAATTCTTAGTTCCTAAATACAGAAAAATGGCTGAACAGAATTTCCCCAAACTTGCATGAAAGTTGAACTTAACTCAAGGGAGTATTCTTGAAGTGCCTTTGCTTACTTTGGTGTAAATTGTTCATTAGTTGGTGTAAATCATTCAGTGGTTTTAGAGAAATTAGCGGTTAAAATTTGGTTTGGGCTCGGAATGAAGCTGTTACATTTTAGAGGTATTTGGGCTGTTAATTTGCAGAGATGTGCAAACCTGGTTTAGAAGACTTCTTTGAATACAAAAATTAAAAAATATTCAAATCTAATTAGACAACAGAGCTTTTTCTCCCCACATTCATTTTGGGTGTGTGGATCCTCAGCTGACCCTGCAAAACCAAAATGATCCGAGTGGCTGGCTGCAAAACCAAGAAAAATGTTGCAGCTGTTACTACAGGACACAAGGATTCTGGCTCCGCATTAAAGGCCAGGGTGAGTACACTCTGACCCACAGGCTCATGTAGGTTGCTCTAAAGGACTCAAGTGTATACATTCTATAACAAAATGCTGATTTTTCCTCAGGGTTTGTGATCCCAGTGGGGTTTTTCAAGCCACCAGTGCAGCTTCTTAAGTTCCGGGTATCCTGACTGGGGAACCGTGAGCATGGCACAAGTTTTATGGCCAATAAAAATAAAACCTCTCCAAGCTTTACTGGCATGAGCTGGGTCTTTCATGGGTTCATAGACTTGGAATCATATCCAGAACCATGTCCAGCGATACATAATTATCCACCGGCAGGTTGGCCACCAGTGGCGGGTTGTGCGCATGTTGGACCTGACATCCTTGCATTGGTTCCCCCTCATCTTTTTGCCTTCCATCCTCCAGCTTTTGCTGACTTGGTTTTTGCTGGCTATAGGACTCTGAACACTTCGCCACTGCTAACCAGTACTAAAGTTCTTGTGCTGCCTCCTTTAAACATGGTAAAATTGCCTTAGACCGAATTGGCACATTTAATTTACTTTTCAGTATCTAGTAAACCAGTACTACATGCACCCATGGCCTGTAATATAAATACTACTAGCTGGCTTGCAGCACTGATTGTGCCATCCACGTAAGTCCTTTAAAACAAGTCTCAGGCCTGTCATAGTAGTTTGTGTACAGTTTTGCACTGCCATTTCGATCAGGCAAAATGCACCTTTTGCCAGGCTTAAACCTTACATTTTAATAAATATAAAATACCCTGGGGTAGGCTCTAAACAGACCATAGGGCAGGGTGCTGTGTATTTCAAACGTTGGATATGTACTTTTAAGTTTTACATGTGCTGGTAGTGAAAAGTTCTTAATTTTGTTTTTCACTACTGTAAGGCCTACCTCACCGGTAGGATAACATTCGGTTACCTTATTACATTTGATAAGTGCTAACTTTCAATAGGAAGCAATTAGGAATATTGAGTTTGGTGCCTAATGAATTGCAATTTAAAACCCTCTTTAATGGTAAAGTCGGATTTTAAGTCACAATTCTGAAAATTCCACTTTTAGAAAGTTGGCATTTTTTTATCACAACCATTTGGTAAATGCAGCCTGTATCCTGGGTAACATGACTAGCTGTAGCTGGCAGTTGGGCTTTGTGTATTGCTCCCAGACAGTGAGACAAAGAGGAATAGGTGTTAGCAGGACGGGCCACCTCTGACATGCTGAGCTCACGCACAAATGGTTTGTCATGAGTGTTTTGTGAGCCCAGGGCGGGGTGGCCTAAAATTAGAGGACCTCTGGGGGTGGAAGCCTCTAAAACCATTTCCTACTTCAAAATGGGCACTAGGTATAAATAATGGACCCTCAGGCCAAACTCTTCAGTATACCTTTGGACCTATGGAAGACTCAGAAGGACTGGTGTGCTGCTCTGCAGGAGTGGCAACTTGAACAAAGAACCACCAGAGTGACTCCAAGGGCTATCTGGCTGGCCTCCTGATTAGAGCCTCAGGAACAGAAAGGGCTTCAACACCCTTAAAACAAGCACCCAGACTCTGCCTGCAGTGAGTCTTGTCCAAGTGGTGCCGCTCCGGTCCTTGACCCTTGGAAGTGCACCTGAAGGTGCTCTGCCAGTCCAGGTCTGGTCCCCACAGAACCGTCATAATGTGATGCATCACCGTGCAGCTCCTCGGAACCAATGCTGCATGATGCATCTCGATGCAGGACCTCGCATCACAGCTCTGTAGCTCATCTAAACCAGTGCTGCGTGATGCATCTAGATGCAGGACCTCACATCGCTGCCCTGCAGCTCATCGAAACTGCTGCTGCACAACGCATCCTCTGCACAGGACATCGCAACGCTCCACAACTTGGGTTTAAGGTACTTTGTCCAGCGGGCCTAACTTTGTCCATGTATGCAGCCCACACTCCATCGCAGTTGACCTAAAGTTGTGACTTTGTCTGAGTCCGGTACAACCAGATAACTACAGTCGGCGCTTTGTGCTTCTAGGTACTATTTTAACTTTAATCTTTAAAATTGCATATCTCCCGTTCCGCTGATTGGATTTCTGTTGTTTTGGTCCCAAATAATTGATTACATTGTACTCTATTTTTCTATATTAGTGTGGGATTTTTCTTTTGTTGGGTTTTCACTTTATTGCTCTTAGTGTGCTGCATAAATACCTTACACATTATACAAGTTAAGCTTGACTTCTCTGTGCCAAGCTACTAGAGGGTAAAGCACAGGTTGATTTGGGGTTGCTTGTGACTTCACCCTTTCAGGAATTGTGGTTGTTGCTTGAATAGGGTTTCACCCCCCTCAACCAGTAAACCAGTTTCCTGCAGCCCAGGTGCTGTTCTAAGGCCAGGCCTTGTGGTCAACATTTGCTGAGGTCCTCAGGAGGCCATGAGCAGCGGGGTTTGCTGTCAATGGCAATGTCCGGCACAGGGCCTGGTCTACATACACATCTAGTTGCTTGTTAAACCTATGCTGCTATTTACAATCAACCCCTGATGCACATGGACAGTGCACAAAGGGGGTTTCCACCTCTAGGGGTTTGGGCAAGAAGCCTGGCTGGAGGCCAGATCCAGCTACCAAAGGCCATGCCTAGAATGGCCTATGCACAGGCCCAGAACAGAGGCTAAGCCCTGCGACCAACCACCCAGAGAGGACTGGCTTTGGGGCATGACAGCAGGCCAGGCCATATCCTCACATACTGCAGTTGGCCAATATCTGTTGCACATATTCTTTCACTCAGTCTCTCACTTTTTTACTCACTCAGTGTCTTACTCCCACTCCCTACATCTCTCTCAATACCTCAATTTCATACACTCTCACTTTTTTTACTCTGCCACTCGTATTGTCCATCACTTAAACTCACGGTCACTTGCTCTTACTCACAAAACATACAAAATATATTTTTATTATTTTATAAACTTTTAAAGTTAGTTCTGAAAGGAACCATGTTATTGTTTTTAGTTTTTTGAGTGTTTTTCATTCATAGGGAATATAAATCAATACAACAAGAAAAATGGGGGAAAAGTGGGTTAAAATAAACAAAGAAATTATTTTTTGTATCTGTTTAGATGGCAAATTAATTTTTCTTTGTTTGTTCTTCCACTTTGGTCTCCACTAGAAATGACCTTGCCACACACCAAGCAATGAAAGCCCACAGTTTTGAATCAGGGATCAATTTCCTCTTTCTCCTCCTGCAAGACGTGGTCAGACATCCCTCCATCAGGGATGGCGTCTGGCATGGTTGCAGAAGATGTGCGAGCCTCTTCAGCAAACATCTTCATTTTCTCAGTAAAAAACTGCTGCTCATGTTGTGCATTAAGGTGTTTTGGTAAAGCTGTATTCTCCTTGGTTGGTCCTGCTCAGCTTCTTCTCATACAAAATACACATCATGTAGTTGGATGACAAGTAGAATGGTGAAACATTTCCATACAATGGATTCTGATGGCGAACTTTTCTCCTCAGTGTGAACATCTTCCAGTTCTTTATTTCCTTCTTCTCCTTCGTCTTCTTAATTTATCCTCTCCAGTTCTTCTTGTCTAGAAGCCATTACAAAAATAGGAACAGCTTTGCTTACTCAGTAAAAAATATAACTGCTGCAAAAACAGTTGTACATCCTCCTCTGCTGCAGAACAGTCCAATGGCAAGGCACGCAATGATTCCAAAAAGTGAAGAATTATTTCAATGGAGAACAATACATTCTTTGCCAGTTAGATATAAGAAGTCAGTATAGGTATTAGAGTTAGGTATAAACATTTTTTGGAACCCTGAGTTCTGCCTAATGCAACAAAATCTGGTGAACAGTGGTTATAAAGGCAAGAAGTAAGAATAGTAGTTGTTGGCATTCACAGATCCTCAAATTAAATTAAGTTCAGCATCTTCTTAACCATTGTACTTCAGCATTGCATCACCAGTGAAACTGAAAAAATATTTTAGTAAAACCATGGATAGCAATTATCCTGAAGGGACATGTGCCTTCTAAAGGCGAAGGAGAAGTTAGTAGAAACAGTTGTTGTCTCCTGGCTAATTAAATGAAGTTCTAGCAAGATAGTATGCAATTATTTATGTTGTGTGGTGCTGTATTGGGATCAGTAGAATGCACTAAGAACCAGCAGGTGCATTGTTTTGGCGCAAAAGTGATAGACACAGTTGCAAAGTGGGGGCTTTTTTGAAAAATTTAGTATATTCATTATTGCATAGTGCACAAATGAGCAGTGGCATCTTCAAAGTGCTTGGCTCGGGATGGAGGGTGTTACGTGAGAGAAGCATGGGATTATTAAAACACAAAGTGGATATAAGTATATTGTCAGTTCACCCCTTTAAAGAACAGTTATAGTTAAAGCAATAGAATCTCAAAGTGGCAGGTTCTAGTGCAAGAGTGATTTGCATAGAAAGAAACTTTGTACTTCGGGCATACTAAGATCAAATATTTTGTATTTTGTGACAGGGTGGGCAATTTTTTTTCTGTGCCTGACCATAGGCAATGGTAAGCCACTGAGGAAACATCATATTAGAGAGGTAAAGGGGCACAAGTTCATGGAGAGGCTTGTGTGCATGGTATAAGCTTTTGAAAATAATTCATTATTGATCTAGGAGTCAACAAAGAGACATCACGTTAGTCTCCTGTTAGGGCGATAGGCACTCTGCATCGTTATGTTTATGGGCAGTTTTAGGCCCAAAGTGCAGGGCAGCAGGGAGGGGGATTGTAAGTTTGTAGGTAACCGAGTTAAATCGACAACATCTGTCCGCTGGTATCAAGAGGTATGTGAGACGCAGTTAGGTCTTCATGAGTATGCACTGGGATAAAAGCTTGAGATTGTTGAGTTGGAACGTCAATGGGTTGGGGGACAAAATAAAACGCTGCCTTGTTCTACAACACATTAAAAGACACTCCCGGACATTGTACTTCTCCAAGAAACCCACCTGATGGGCCACTCCTGTAAAGCATTGAACAGATGGGGCTATAAGCTAGTGGTCCATTCATGCTTCACAACTGGTTCTAGGGGAGTGGGCATTATGCTCAAGAACTCCTTCCCCCTTTCCATTCAATCAACACGGTCGGACGACAGGGGCAGATACATCGCAGTCACAGGACAATGGGAAGGGAACACACTAACACTATTGCCGGTCTACGTGCCACCAGGTTTGCAGAATAGCATATTCAAAGATATAGGTTCCATTCTGCCTTCCCTCCTGGAGGGCCTCCTACTTGTTGGGAGGGGACTTCAATTCTGTAGTCTCAGGCTCACTGGATCGCTATCCTCCCTGGGACATCAGCCCCTCCTGTCGATGGCTTCCAGACTTCCTGAACACCTTAGGTCTAGCTGACGGGTGGCGGGCGTACCACCCAGATGGTAGTCAATATACCTTCCACTCAGGGGCACATAATAGCCTATCCCGCATAGATTATCTCCTTGTGCCAGCATCGCAACTCACTCATATCTGGGAAATTAGACACATGGCACTAGGTATCTCTGATCACTCCCCAGTATGGGCTCGCCTGGTCCTGGGGGCCACGAGGGTGGGAAGGATCGCCCCCATAAACCCATGGTACCTCCATAACCCTGTGGTCAAAAAAGCCCTACTCCAGTCCTTGGAAAATTATTTCCAAGACAATGAGGGGTCGGTGGAGTCCCCCCTAACATTATGGGAAGCCTTTAAAACAGTCATAAGGGGGCAAGCGCTGTCTCTGATAGTGGGGGCACGGAAAGAGAAGCAGAAAGATCTGGTTGAAGTCAAGAATGAGTTCCTCTGGCTGGAGGAAGAGATCGGGGAGGAGGTCACTCAGGAGCGATTGCATTCCCTGCAACTGAAAAGAGATTAATTTAACGCTATAGCCACCGATAGAGCAAGGACATGGGGGAGGGAACAAGAAGGCAGAGTGTATGATTTAGGGGACAAAGCTGGGAAGCTATTAGCCTGGCTTGACAAGAGAGAAATGGCGAACAGGCTAGTGCCGGTGCTGATAGACGAAGGGGGTCAGACAATCACCGACCCACAAGATATCGCAAACGAATTTGCAGCTTACTATAGCACGGTATACCAATCCAGCACCCCCTTGCTCGAGAGTGACTCCCGAGATCTGCTCAGAGACATACGACTCCCTGCCCTCTCGGCTGAAGAAGCAGATGCGCTAGACAGTGATTTTACAAATGACGAAATAGCGCAAGCTATAAGGAATCTCCAGGCCGGGAAAGCCCTCAGCCCTAAAGGCCTGCCCATCAAGCTCTATAAGTTAAGACCGGACAAAATATCCCCGTACCTGCGAGCCATGTTCGAAGAAAGTAAGAGGGTAGGTTCGCTTCCGTCCGATCAGAGGTTGGCAACGCTGGTGGTCATCCATAAGGAGGGCAAACCAAGGTGTAAATGCTCATCCTACAGGCCAATCTCTTTGCTTAATGCTGAACCCAAAATATTGGCAAAGCTGTTGGCGAACCGACTCACTCAAGTCATTAGTGGGTTGGTGCACCCGGATCAATCGGGCTTTATGCCCCATCGTAACACTGTGCTAAACCTTCGTAGAGTGCACGGAGTGCTGGGAAGGGTGGCCATCCAGGAGGCGGCAGTAATCGCTTCATTAGGCGCCACCATGGCGTTCGATACCATCGAATGGCCATACTTGTTTGCGGTACTGGCAAAAATGGGATTTGGACCGGGCTTTATAGGATGGGTCAAACTCCTCTACTCAGAGCCACTCGTGCAGGTGGTGGTCAACAACAAGAAATCTGGTCCCTTTAAACTTAGTTGTGGGACCCGGCAGGGTTGTCCACTATCCCCCCTGCTTTTTGCCCTCTCTCTGGAGCCATTGGCGGAATGAATCTGGAAAGATCCAGTTGTGCGAGGGCTGCGATGGTCAGAGGATTGGGAGGACCGCATCTCGTTGTGTGCGGGTGACATTCTCCTATACTTAGCCTCCCCTAGAAAGTCACTCATTCGAGTGATTGATATTCTTACAGTCTTTGGCAGATTCTCGGGGTACTCGATAAACTGGAGCAAGTCCCTTCTGTATGTCCTCAGTGGGGATCCTCCCCTCTTCCCCAGGGATTGCCCAATACAAATAACGATGGTAGGCTTTAAATACCTGGGGATATACATCACCACAGACCCCAAACGTCGTTACGACTACAATCTGCTCCCCCCACTACAGAGATTGAGGCGGGATATTGCAAGTTGGAAAGGGCTCCCGCTCTCGCTGCTGGGGAGGGCAGCCCTCTTTAAGATGATGGCTTTGCCACGTTTCCTCTATGCCCTGCAGAATTCCCCCGACTTGGTCCCTACAAGATACTTCAAGGAGATTGAGGGAATGCAGCGACAACTACTCTGGGATGGAAGACCCCGTATAGCATTGAATAAACTGGCCTTAACCTGGTACGATGGAGGGATAGGCCTTCCGGACCTTAAAAAGTATTATTGGGCTGCTCATCTAGCTGCTATAAATCAATGCACCTATCGTAGACCTGATGATCCGGGATATGCCATGGATAGATGGATATTACCTGGGGGAAGCTACACTAGGACCATATACTCTAAGCCCAACAAATTCCACCTAACAGGGTCGACGAAGCATTCAGTTCAAATTTGGCGCGCAGCGACAAGGAGTCTGGGGTGGGAGCAAAAACTTACACTGGCAACTCCACTGTGGGACTCGGAACAGCTGGGTACTCTGAGAACTTCCAAGGGATTTGATAACTGGGACCTGATAGGGATCTCAAAGATCGGGAACCTATGGGTGAAAGGTGATATGTTAATGTTTGAGGTGTTACGGTGGGAATACGAGCTGACCAAATCTGAGTACTTCGGGTACCTGCAGATTCGACACGCACTGCTGGCACAATTGGAGAAAGGCACCTCTCCCCCCGAAGCTTCGCCTTTAGGAGACAGACTGTTAGACGGCTACCTGCCTAAGAAAGCAATCTCCCTGACCTATAAAAAGTTGATAAACAACACTCTAGACCCCCTCGAGCAGACAAGGGAGAATTGGGTCAAAGATGGGCTGGAGTTGGACGAGGAAGAATGGCGGGAGGCTGTGGCCTCTCCGAGGGAGGTGGCTATTTCAGCTAGACTGCATCTTGTCCAGCTCAAAATACTACACAGAGTATATGTTACGGGGCCCCGTATGGTTCGCATGGGAAGGGCTGAGGGGGGGGAGTGTGGAAGGAATTGTAGTCAACTGGGCACCTTCATGCATTTAATATGGGAGTGTGAACATGCCCAAAGATACTGGCAGAAAGTGCATGACGTCATGAGCGAAGTGCTCGCAGTGACGGTTCGTCCTGAAGCTAAAAGGTGCCTCCTGAACGTCTGGGAACCAACTGATTTAACCGGTAAAGATAAACTGTGGTCTACCCTGGGTCTCATGGTTGCAAAACGAAACATCGCACAGTGTGGGGGGGCGACGTCACCGCCCAAAATTGTGAAATGGAAAACAGACATGGATTGGTGCATGTTCAGGGAAAAAACGGTATACACAGCACGGGGTTGTCACCAAAAATGGTCCGCTGTTTGGACTAAATGGAATGTTTATCGAGGAAATATGTGTGTCCCCCCTGTTGTTCCCTCAATCGAAGATTCTTTGTAACTTAAAAGTGGTGCCTCCTTATGCTAGATCTGTTACTAATTGTCATATTCAAGATATGAATGCGGATTTGTTTCTATTCCTCTCTAGTGCTTCTGTATTGTCGATTTTTTAATCAATCAATCAATCAATCATGTCACTTATAAAGCGCACTACATACCCGCGAGGGTCTCAAGGCGCTGGGGGAAGAAGGGGTGGTGCTGCTACTGATCGAAGAGCCAGGTCTTGAGGAGTCTTCTGAAGGCCAGTAGGTCTTGGGTCTGTCGGAGGTTGGTGGGGAGGGTGTTCCAGGTCTTGGCGGCGAGGTGGGAGAAGGATCTGCCGCCGGCGGTCGTTTTCCGGATGCGGGGGACTGTGGCGAGGGCGAGGCTGGTCGAGCGGAGCTGGCGGGTGGGGGTGTAGAAGCTGAGTCGTCTGTTGAGGTAGGCTGGTCCGGAGTTGTGGAGTGCTTTGTGTGCGTGGGTGAGGAGCTTGAAGGTTATCCTCTTGTTGACAGGGAGCCAGTGCAGGTCTCTCAGGTGGGGTGTGATGTGGCTGCGTCGGGTTTAATAAAAAGAAATGTAAAAAAACAAAAAACAAAGAGACATCAGAGTAGAGAAAATAGGTTTAGTGCCTTCTGGGTCCGGTTCATGAAATGTAAATAAACCATGGTTGTGTCTTATAGGTCACTGTAGATTTGGTTGTAGTAATCTAGTCTGAGGATGGCCACTGCTATCAGAAAGACAATCATTTGATTCAAGAGCAAAAAGTCGAGGATTCAATATAGAACATTAAGGTAGTCAGAGGCATATTCACCAAAGGATCAGTGATAGGGTTAAATCAGTGATGCCTTTCATCTTATGCACTGTCAGAGAGGGGTGGAGGTGTGCTAAAAGATGGTGACCACACAAAAGGGAGAGAGGCTTCTTCACTGTTGCCCAGCAGAACAACTGTGAGAATGTGCCTCTTTTCTGTGTTTACTTCCATTTTTTGACAGATGCTGCTGGTCTTTTAACTCTGTGCATTAGGAAACTGCTAACTAGGCCCAGTACATGTGCTCTGACCCCTAAAACATAGTTAACTTGGCTAATAGCTAATTGGATTATTTACCTTTCCTATAAGGCCATATCATATGGTGCAGACATACACCCATGAGCATGTATAGTTAAATATTACCTGTGGATTATTGTACTTATTCTGCCATCCACTAGTGTGACAATACAAACATGACTTTAGTCCTACCACTGTAGCTTGGCTACTGCAGTATAAACCTGCAGACTTCCCTGTCAAAATAACCCGTTTGGCAGGGAAAACCTTCCTTTTAAATATTAATATGTCACCGCAATGTAGGCCTTGTAGCCCACAAGATAGGAGTATGGTATTTAAAGGTGTGACATGTGGAAATATAAGATTACGTTCATACAGTCACAACCACCCAAACATCACTTTCAATGTAGAATGCTCTGGCTGGCCCAAAGAGAAATTCTGGAAAGCAATATTAATTGGTAATCCTGTTATCTTGGATTTGGGACAAGCTGAAGAAATAGTTCAACCTCTAATGTTAATATTTAATACAAGTTCAATTAAATGTTGAAGTTAGATTTTTAATAAATTTAGCAAAGGTAACTTTTACAAGTTAACTTTCCTTGCCTGATGCTCCTGGAGGATAATTTGCAATAGCTCTCCACAAGCTGGCCAGGCAGTGCTGAACCATAATGAGGTAAGAAAACTGCTCTCTGAGCAGAGACAATGGACTGGGTGTAGGGAGATGTTTTTCTTCTGCTTGCATGAAGATCAGTTAAGGTGGACCCAAGAACTTTATTAACTTGTAAATGAAGCTGACATTTCACCATTAAATGTAAGGTGAGCTCTGGAGAAGTCACATCTTTGTGAGCCCAGCCAGGCTGGAATAAAACCCTACGGGACTGTTTCTGAGTGAAAACAAAGCACCGGATTGCTTGTTTCACTGTCCACAACTCTAGGTGGGCACACAGGCCCTACACAAAGGAGAAAAGCTTCCCTATTTTGGATTTTGGGAGTATGGTGAACTATGGGATTGTTACAGTAGAGCAAACCATAACTGCTGTACAGTGGGTAGGGTTGTCCCTGAGAACATTTACCTCATTGGTTAAGGAGGAGTCATAAGTCACCCCCCACTAGTTAGTGGCAAACATAAATGTTGCACCCCAAGCCCCCCTCCTCAGAAGACCTCCTGAGGCTGTGGAAGAACGGGGGCACAGCATTTGATGTTTGAGAGCTGTGAGGAGACATGAATGGGGGGACCTGCTACCACTTGTACCTAGGATAAAGAAATGGACTCCAAGGGTTAGTTGGCTGACACCTTGTGTGGAGACAGGGACACACCAAGCTACCAGAGGCCTTTTTCTTGGAGTGACCAGTGACCAGTTGCAACGGAAAGATGACTGGACCCTGTTGGTGGCCTCTGCTGGAGCGAGTCCTTGCACCGAATTGCTGCCCCTGTGTTCTAGGGAACATTAAAGTTGTCCATAAGGACTTATTCTGAAATCTTTGAAAAACTTGGACTTAGAAACATTTTAGATTTCCAGAGCTCCGGAGGGCCATGGTTAACCACCATAGTCAATATCCCAAGAAGCAACCTCGCTCAGCAAGAAAATCCGGTGTGTTCTTCTTAAAGCTTTTTGCTACCTGAAAATCCAATTCAGCAGGTCCTTGCGGCAAGCCTATCCAACTTCAGTGCCGCCTTCCTGGATGCAGCCTGCTGCTTTGCCTTGCAGGAGGAATCCAAGCTCCAAAAGAGAGATTAAGTCCAAAGATAGAAATGTTGACGAGGTGAGAGCACCAAAAGATTCTGGCTGTGAAAGGGCTTGCCTGGGTGCAAAATTTTAATTTTCCCACTCAGAGCTTTTCCTGTCAAAACCAACAGCATCAGCATGACTTCACTTAATGCCTATCTGACTTTAAAAGGACTTTGCAGATACAGCCTTCTACCATGCCCAACTGTATTACTGAAACCTTTGCCCGGAACTAACAGATTTATTACTTTGGTGTCCATTACGATGTCGGGCGGATAAAAATCCGCCACCAACCACAGTGGCGAAAATCCGCCCGCCTACACCCTCTGAATACCGACCGAGCAATCACGATGCCGCGAACCGAAATCCGCCGGAGGCGGAAAATAAACAGAAAAAACCGCCCGCCCATGTCCGAGTCCAAGTCCATCCGCCCGCCACGGACGGAAAGACGCACGAAAAGCCAAAACCTCCCGCCCTGACGACCGAGACACCGCCCGTTAAATTAGGATCGTACCGACATGAGCGCGGGAAATCCACAAATACACCGCCCGCCAGCGCAAACAACAGTGACGAAAATGGACACGGCGGAAGCCCTGGCGGCCACGTCCATGCACAGAAACCATCCGCTGATGAAAACAAACACACACAACATGGCTAACAAGTCTACACAGCAACCCACGCACAAAAACCCAAACACAGTACACATCCCTGAAACACCCCCCTGGACATACAAATCAACTACAAATCCCAGAACACCAGCCACAACACACCTGAAAACAACAGACCATCATGACACACCCACACAGGTAAGTACAAAACCAGCCCCTTCACAGACCACAACCCCCTGCAACATTACAAACTGAGGACGAAAGCACACAACACAGCGAGACAGAAAGGACAGCAGCACACCACAGACACGCACCTATCACACCCATCACCACCACCACCAAACACCTGACCCACAAACCCCCTGCACATCACACACCACACACCGCACCAGCACCACAAACACCAAAACACACACCATGGCATCACACAGAATGCCCAAGTTCACTTCCACCGAGCTGACGGTCATGGTCGACGAGATCGTCAAGGTGCACCCACAAATCTATGGCAACCAGGTCCAACAGACACCACTATCCACCAGAAATCGTTTGTGGAGCAGGATCGTAGACCAGGTCAATGCAGTCGGGAACGTTCCACGCAACAGAGGAGAAATTAACAAAAGGTGGAACGACCTCAAAAGCGTGGTCAAGAAGAAGGAGAGCAAAAATCGAGAGCTGGCTGCCAGGACTGGCGGAGGGAATCCCGCGCTATTCAAGACCTACAAGGCGTGGGAGGAGAAGGTGCGAGTCATCATACATCCGGAGATCCTCACCGGATTACCAGGGGGAGTGGAGGCTGGTAAGTACAAACAAATGTATACCAGCACACCGCTATGTAATCACATGCATTACCACCATGCCATAGCTCCTAGGGACAAACACCCCCATGTCCAGTACACAATACACAAGACATCACCCACACATGCAACAGACACTCACACACACTCAGCCCAAAGCTACCAACTAACAAAACCATGGGGGCATGTGTACAGTCAGCCAGCACCGCACCTTCCACCAGGTCCCCTTGTACTCCAGATGCGCCAGAATGAGCACTCCCCACACCCACATCCATGTGTCCGCCATAGCTGCACTGACCGACAAGTAACAGGTAAGTAGCCGGAACACAAAGACAGTGGGTCGGAGGGGGGACAGCTGAAGGAAAACACCCACCAGGCCCCCAATACCACAGACCAGCAAGGTGGAGCACCCCTCCCTCCCAGTACCATGTGGCATCCATTGCATTGCGCACTCAGAAACAACCTGTAGGTGGGAAACTGTACAGGGCGGGGCGTCTGTAGGCATGAGGACTGTACTACGACTGACACATGGGACATGTCACGTAGCAGAGGAACACGCAGCACTGCTCCCAGTCACAATAATGAGAACAATGTGCACACGGACATGTTCAACAGAGTCAAACCCCACATGACCTATCACAGATACAGCAACACCTAAGGAGCCACGTCTGCATGTACAAGTCCCACTGGAGCACAGACCCACACGGCAGGCACTGTGCCACCCATCACACCCATCAGCAACACCATCGAAGTCCTGTCCATGTAGTCCTCACTGCCTGTCACCCACACATCGTACAACAACGCCCACGTAAGACAGACCGTACTAGAAGTAACAGCTTGGAACCACAATATTGCACACAAAGACAACCGGACCCATGAAACACACAGGCACACAATGCACATTCAACATATCATCCATCTCATCTCACAGCCACAATGTCATGAAAGGTATGACATCCGAACAGCTGGCCCTCATACAGTAGACATGCAAAGATACCTGCCCATGACAAATCAAGTGCCTGCAGTGACCGAAGCGCACGTCACACTGCGAATAACGACACACATAATATAGTCAACACCCCAAGAGCACAGCACTGATGCACATGTACCAGGGCAGCACGCACACAAAGGAATTGGCCCATCTGCAATACGTCGTGTGGCACACAACAAGCACGAACTCACAACATTGCTACCAATGTGATGTCCATGAATAATAACAGTCAGCAGATATTCCGGCCATGTGAGACAGACACACACCTTTGTCCATGCACTGTCACGTTGCCAGAACACATGTCACGTTCTGCACCCATTATCCACAGCATGTACCCCAAAAGCATATTTCAACCCAAGAGCGTTTAGGGGCTGTACCCCTTCTGGCATCAGCATACCTAAGCGTTCCATCCCTCCCCTAAACCATCGTTCAACCCAACATCGCCGATGGTCCTGGAGCACGCATACACACGAGCCACAAAATGTAGGAGCATAGCAACACACACCCATCGGCATTGCTAATCCGTCCCATGCCACATGTCCACATCACACAGACCCATTGCCTAGCCCATGCATACACACATCGTACATCCACACACACGCCACTGGGAAACCTGTGCACGACAGTGCACGAACTGTGAATGTCAGACAACCAATACATACTTTGCTAGGTGCAACACAATGACCCATCTCATCCTCCCCACAGGTGCCGAACTGCTGGATGCTGGAGAGGGTGACAGCAGCCAGCACAGCCAGTCCGCAAGCCCCCAACCCGGACTCACGGATGTAGAGGAGCTGGACACCTCTCCGGACACGGACCACCCAGCAGGCCCATCTGGAGTGGCAGGGTACAACCGGTCCCCAGGGCCCCTCCTGCCCACCAACCCATCACCCAGGGCTGCTGACCAGTCACAGACCCCTGCTGCCACAGCCGTTGCGGCCACCACCACCGCCGCAACCACCACCACCGCCGCAACCACCACCACCACGCCATCCCTCGCCACAGCCCCTGCGCAAGGGTCGGCACGGCCGTCGGGCTCCACCCTGGGAGCCAGAGCGAGGACCGTGGTGAGCAATGTGGCTAGTGGGCAGGTCGGTGGCAGCAGTACTGGTAGGAGGAGCAGGGCCAGGCCAACGCCAACTGTGCCTGGGAGCCAAGCCCTGCCGCCAGTCGACAGAGTCCTTGGGGCCTATGAAGAGGCCCAAGGCGAATGGGCCAGGTCGGCAAGCGACACGCGGGAGGTCCTTGCGGTGTTGAGGTCCATGGATGCCCATATGGCCCAAATCGCGGCCCTCATGGGCCAGCTGGTGGTGGGGGGAGGGCACAAGCAAGGCCAGCAACACCACCTCCGCCACCACCTGCTGTGGCGCAGGCTCGTGCAGCATCGTGTTCCCCTGCGTCCACAGCGAGTGAGCACTCCTCAACCACCACCAGCGGAACATCAACACCCCCCCCCTACCAAACGTGGAAGGGGCCGTCCGAAGAGGAAACAGGTGTCCAGAGAGGACTTCGCCCGCACCAAACGCCAGTGAGTCAGCCAGCCACCTTGATCACCTACTGCATTGACTTGTAATACGATCCTACCCCACACTGCCATGTGAATGGCATGTGTCTGTTGGACTGTGGACATAGAACTCCATGGGTACACCTTGACCATCACGCAGCCATGACCGTCAACTCATTGTCACAGCATGCACCACATTTGTCATCACCTTGCACACAATCACATGTCACCGCTGTTAATAAATACACCTTGATCACAATCGGCTTAATGTGTCCTGGGTTTATTCCACGATGTGCAATCGCCACCATGAGCAGAAATGCATCTACTGTGTGGCATGTCGATGGGACAGGAGAGGCTGCAGGGACCTAGGGGTGAAAAACAGAACAAGAGTACATTCAATGAGTGTGACACACACTCATCACACAGTACTTGTCACCAACTACAAGCAATGCACACACATCTCACAGAGCAACAGGGCACAATGCTACAGCCACTGTCAGTGGCATACCAACCTGGACATGGACCATTGACACACAGCACTCAGTGAACAAAAGGCCCCCGTAACAGAGCACACATACACCTGCACAACTACAGCTACATCAGCCGTCGTACATGGTCACTCACCGTCAAGTGAAGTAGCGGGCGATGAGCTGCTGACGCACATTCACAGCTTCATCCTCTCCACTGTCCTCTTCACTGGAGCTGTCCTGGTCTGCAGGCTGGGGCCCTGGTTGATCTCCGTCATCCACAATTAGGGGGATCTGCTTGCGGATCGCCAGATTGTGCAGCATGCAGCAAGCCACAATTATCTGGCACACCTTCTGTGGGGAGTATGCCAGTGCGCTCCCGGTGCGGTCCAGGCATCTGAACCTGGACTTGAGGAGGCCAAAGGTCCGCTCAACCACACGTCTGGTCCTCCCATGTGCCTCATTGTAGCGTACATCTGCTGGGCTCCCAGGACGTCGTAATGGGCTGAGCAGCCAGGGTCCATTCGGGTAAGCAGAGTCACCTGGGTGTGAGGGACACAGAGAACCGTTGCAATTCCAACTGGACACAAGACAGCATCGCACAGCCAGCACGCTACACTACTCCACATACTCACCAACAATCCAGCCACGGTCCGGTTGCAGATTGGTCATCAGACGTGGTAGGATGCTGTTGCGCATGATGTGCGCGTCATGGGCCGATCCTGGGAATTTCGCACACACGTGTGTGATCACCATGTCCGCAAGGCACACCACTTGCACATTCAGGGAGTGCGTGTGCTTCCGGTTGCGGTAGAGGTGCTCGGTGGCCTGTGGTGCAACAAGGCCAACATGGGTGCAGTCTATTGCACCAACGACGTGGGGATTCGTCCAAGAGCATAGAATGCACCCTTCACTGCCGCCAATTCACGAGCCCTGGGGAAGCGGATGTATCTGTTCCTGTACAGCATCATGGCTGACAGTACATCCCTGAGCACCATGCTGAACATGGGTTGGGACATCCCACCTCCACTGCCCACTGTGTGCTGGAATGACCCAGTGGCGAAGAAATGCAGTGCAGCCATCACCTTAGCCGTGGGGGTGAATGCTGTTGGATACACCCTGCGAGGACGGAGGTGGGGTTCCAACAAGACACATAGACGATGCAGGGTGGGTCGGTCCAGACGATATTTGCGGATGACCTCAACATCCACCATGTCTGACAGCAATTGGTAGGGGCGATGAATGTTTGGTCTCCGCCTAGGAAAGATGGAAGTGAACACATGTCAAAGCAACACGCCACATGGCATATTCACATACACAAAACATAAATGACTGAGCAGGCAATTGAATGACAGAACGGCTGACAAGTAGGGACAGCACAGCCACAATACACTTACACAGGTCCCCTACCAATAGCAATGGGCAGTGACACACACCATTGCTATGAGCATGCACATGGGGAGTTAGGCCTTAACAACTTGTAAGGCATGCTGATGGTAACAGACTGCATATTCGGTAAGCTGCAACACCACGGCAACATGACTAGCTGCTGTGCATCACACTGCTTCCGAGGCTGGGTGTGTAGGGCACACACCAACAACGCTATGGACACAGGCTGAGCGGCCAAAACAATTGGGACCGGTGGCATGAGGGGATATGAGACAGTCATTGATGTCCCTACTGCACCCTAAGTACAGCACTGTACGGATCACACCTCCAGAAACATTGACAGGTGTACACATTGACAGCCCCATGCCGACACGGCTGTGTGATTGCAACTACACATCACAAGTGACACGTAACATTGCACGTGCCAAGTGGCAGATGTACCTAGTGAAAGATGGCATGTGTGTGCATATGCATATCCCATGCTCCCATGCCAATGTGTACATGATGATGTTCCTACATACATGTGGAGGCTGAGCACTGGCCGTCCCTGCCTATGCACACAGCATGTTGTGGCCCTGTCCATTGTGGACCTGCACCCACACGCAAATCATGGCCACACCTGCAGATGCATTGCGCACATTATACTGTGTGGTGCACATGGCATCAGCGGACTGTACCCGGCATGGGCCAGGCCCTTACGGCCAACTCCAATGACCCTCGCGGTTGCACCCTGCGTGTTCCACTGTGGAGGTAGGCGTCCATGGCCAGCTGGGAGCAGGCCAACGTCTACAATTGAAGCTGCCAGACATGGTACACGAATCGCAGCAGCTTGTACCCACTGAAACGGCCCCAGGGGGTAATATGTGTGTGTGAGTGGGACAGGCATAACCACAGCTACCTGGCACTGCAGCCTGGCACCCCTCGGCGACACCTGCTGCTGCCACCACTCCACCTACACGTGGATGACGCTGAGGACATGTCCAGGTCCACTCACCAGCGAGGAGCTGGAGAACCTGGATTCCGTGCTCCACGCACACTGCACATGGCTATTCCTTGCGAAAGTTGTGTGTGAGAGACAACTGCAGTGTGTGTGGGTGTGCATGTGGGGGACACACATGTCGTTGCTCCTCAGCACTATGAGTCAGAGCCTGTGGAGTACAGACATGCACTGCTCACCATGCTGGCTGCAGGTGGCATGGGTATGTGAGCTCTCGGGCGGCTTTGACCTGTCTGTCCCTCCCGAGTGGTGGTACATGGCAACTTCATGTCAGACATCCAGTGACACAGACAATTGGCAATGCAGGTCTCAGTGCACTTGTTGGTCGTGTGGAAGTCAGGCTGGGGCCATGCTGCCCTTCTCAGTCCCAGCAGGCCTGGCCTGCACATTGACTGCACAATGCCAGTAGGTGCCGACACAGACTGCCTAGTGGGTTACATGTGTCTCCTGTTCAGGACCCCCGGATGAGCGCTTACTCTGCACTGTCGATCGGACACACCATGACTCGTGATAGGGATGTGTGTGAGAGATAGTGGCACTGAATGTGACCTTCGTTGCGGGGTGGGCCATGCACAGGGCGAGTACGCTGATGGTTGCGCAGTGTTGGTCACAGTGGGTACACCCACACAGATGTGTTGCCTTGTGATCTTTTTCTAGGTCAGCCTGACAATGGACAGTAGATGTGGGCAGGCTACACATTGCTCGATGTGCTGTCTATGTGCATGTGCATTCACACCAGGCACAACTGCCCCTGCACATGTGACCCCTGCTGCACTCAGTGCTGGGTCTGTTGAGCTGATGCACCGTCTGTGCGTGGGGCAGACAGCTCTGCTCACTTCCGTCATTGCCCATGACATCACTTTGCCGCAGGTGACATGGATCATGGAGGGCCCACATGTACGCGTGGGTGGACTACACAAGACTGTCCAATGGTTGTCACCCCCAGTCAGTGCTTCGAATGGGAAGTATGTGGTGCTGGTACTCATTTTGCTGTGTCGAGTGTGCGGGGCTAGGTGCGGGGCTACATGCAAGACATGGGAAGGTCATCGGCTTATCTACTAGTTGCAATACACACGAGACATGTCTTTTTCTGACCACATCAGGGGCATTCCTTAAACTAACTGAAAGTCAAACAGTTATCTTTTACACTGTCCTCATGGCCTCCCTCGCTCACACCAATATGCATTTGCACATGAGAAGCTAGCGCATGCACAAGCAGCTCCAAGCTCGCCCCAGAGAGGCCAAGGAGTGTATGTGTGGGTCCAGTTGTACATGTGGTCTGTCTCACGGTATAATTAGTGGCGTGACGCCGTCCACATGCGTGGTGCCCCGACTCAAGACCCGGACAACATTGACAATGCATGACAGGCTCCGCAGTCCGGATACACCACCTGCAACACACAGAGGCTGTAGCTGCCCTAGCGGGCCAGTCCGCGTCCAACTGGAGCTCATGGCCCCACACATTCACTCTTTGGCCTCTCTGGGGCGAGCTTGGAGCTGCTTGTGCACGCGCTGGCTTCTCTGTTGCAATGGCATGTAACGTGTGTGGGTGTATTGTCAATGGGTGGGATGGTGCGAGCCACCTTCCGTGACGTCACTGCTGCTTGTGATGTGTGCATCCCCCACTACTTCCATTTGACTTGTGCCATACTACACATTGTGGATGTGTTGCCTGCGTGATGTGACAAGGATGAGCGCGCCATGACCTCTCACCCACCATGCTCTACTGCCATCCCGTGCCCTGGATTGCCTGTGCAAGTGGACAATGTTGGGGATACACCAGGTCGACAGGGGATGTGAGTGCCTTGGCAAGGGCCTGGCGGACGCGCAGCAGTATCCGGCATGTCCACGGAGGGTGGGCTGACGTCTACACTTGATGCGGCATTGTTCGTGTGCCCGCCTGTGGTGCACTCACGAGTTCACATTCGTCACCAGACAGGTGGTCTTTACAGATTCCCAGGAGTGCGCCAATGTACTGTTCCTGAGTCCTCCCAACACAGCGTGTTTCAACATTGCATGTGCGCACCTACCCGTCACACCAACCCACCTGAGCCATGCGTAACTCCCGCTTCACATGACACATGTGTGTCTCCCACAGTTGTGCTACTCATTTGCGTTGACATCCAATGACAGTGGACTACATGGTAATCTCACGACTGCCGTGTACTTCACACACTCTCATCCTCTCTCATTCGTACTTGTGAAATGAATCAGCAGAGACACATTGTTGCTTCAAGCCATGTATTGGGACTTATGTCCTCTGTGATGCAGTATAGTGAACACTACTGGCAGCGAAGTGCATGTGGAGGATATACTCAGCATGATTACACATAGCATAGGGTGTAGGGGTACAGTGATTAGTTGTTGACTGTGGGATGTGGGCTTCAGAGTTACAACTGCTTAGCCGTTGGTGTGCTAATGTACATTTGCTAATTACTGTGGTGCTGCTGACTGACACAGACAGTATACATTTAGCCTACCAGTCCGCTTGTCATCATGGGCACAGTGCATCTCAGTTCCATGTTACAGGTTTGCTGCTATGGTTACTCATACACACGTGCGTGGAGGTGACATCAGGGCATGGGCTTACGTGCATGCAACGGCGTCCCACTTGTTGTTGCGATGTGGTGGGTACTGGCCATGTCACAGTCACTGGGCTCATGTTGTTGGTGGATGCACTTGGTGTCCATGCAAAGGTCCTGGCACGGACGTTCAGAGGGAGGTGTGGTGACAGCTCTCACATACTACAGCAGGACGATTGCTGTCCACTGACCGGTGCATATGTTCATGGGCACAGGATCCATATCATGGCATGGTTGTACGTGCAGTTCTGTCCATGTGGTTGCCATACACAAATCCCATGCCTCTGCCTCCCCCTGTTCATGCAGAGTTACTGGATGTGATGAGGAACAGGGTGCATTTCCCAAATAGTATCAGATGTCATGGCAGTGTAGTTGTTGTTGTGGTGTCAGTTGCAGGTTGCATGGTGTAGTAGTTGTACTGGTAACTGCCTAGTCCGTGCGTAAGCCAAGCATGGGTACGGTGTGGGACATCATTGCTCAATTGGGGGTCTGGCGACGGGGCCCGACGAATTGACAGGTTGTCAGGAATGCAATACCTTCCAGCAGGGCTTCCATGGCATTGGTGGTGGACATGGTTGCCATCCAATGTAGCGGATGGTGGCTGTCAAGGTGTTGGTCGTGAGTTGTCCCTTGTAGGAGCATGATGGGACATGTTGGATGGCATTCGATGTAACTGTAATCCATTATCCGTCGTGTGGAGGCACAGTGGTCCCATTGCAGTGTGGGTCCGATAGTCGCCACATACGCCATGCCCCCATAGGCTGAACAGACCCTGTCGTGGGCGTCCAGGGGTTGAATAGTTGTAGCAGGTCCGCCCTTGGACATGCCGGGTTGGAGAGACATAACTCCACAGGATAGTAGAAGGGACACCTCCGACAGTAGAAGACGGGGATGACGAAGCTGAACAATGCGATGCGGTAAGTTAGTCGGTAACATACGTTCAGCAAGGCCAGATTGTCACATCCCAATATCTGTATAAGGTTATGTTTGTACAGCTTGATCTGTCCGGCGTAGTTGGGTAGGTGTGGTGCAAGTGCCATTTTGCTGCAGGGCGCTGTGGTGGCGTGCTCCGGCTGTCTGTGCAGTCTGCAGAGTGCAACCTCCGATGTTGCTGGGAATTCTGTAATGGTCGTAGGGAGGCAGGACTTGTGTTATGTTGGCTTGTGCGGAGGACACGGGCCCTCATCCCACATGCTTCTCTGAATGGTCAAGGTCAGTGGTGTCTGACTCCTTCCAGATAACTTGCATGTGAACCACATGGGGAGTGTTATCATTTCTTCTTTCCGTTGTGAATGTTCTTTGGTGTTATGCGCTATCTGCCCTGTGGCCGCTTCCCTCTGCATGCCTGTGTTGGGCTTTGTTTGGTGCAATGACTGTTGTCTCCGGCTTGTTTAGTCAGGATGTGGTTTCACAGTGGGAATGGAAGGTCATTCGGTGCTGTCTCCTCTCCCGTGTGTGGGCAGCAGGCTGCGTTTCCGCTATACGTTGGGCCTTGTGTTATAATTGGTCCCACCTGTTGTCTGTCCCCGGTATCTTTGATGTTACGTTTTGCATGTCTTGTTATTGGGTGCAGGGTGGCATCGGTGTTTCTGTGTGGTACTGGCGTACCTTTTCCCGACGGGGTCCATATTCTGATGGGTGATGTTGCCTCCGCTGTGTGCTTCGCCGTGTTTTGCACACAGGGGTGTGTCCTAATGTGGCGTGACGTCACTGACATGTTCGGGTCAGTTGTGTGACGTCAGGTTGGCAACAGTGAATTGCCGGTTGGGGACATGACTGTGGCAGGGCTGTCACGTGACATGTGCGTTCTGGGTGGTGCTGGTGTGTGTGGTGTTTTTTTTGTGACCCTGTGTTTGTGTGCGGCGCATGCATTGCGCTGGCGTTGGCCTCTGCGTTGTGCGCATGTGTGGGTGCAGTGGTGGATGTGTCGTGTCCACGCAGGGATGTCGGGGGGCCATATACAGTTTTCCCGCCCTTGCACTGTGTGCGCTGTTTGCGTGCCCCTGTTGTGTGTCTGCCTACCTGCGTCGCCGCGGTGCGTTGACTCCTGGGTGCTGCATCAGGTAGAGCATGGGGAGGGCCTGCAGTGCTGGATTCATGCTCGGGGGGTCCACCTCTTTGCTATCCGTACTGTGCGTTCGGTTTTCCGCCTTGCTTTCACGTGCGGTGTCTCTTAGCCGGGGGAACTGTTTGGTTCCTGCATCGTAATTTGTACGCCGGGCGGTACGTGATTTCGTCGGGCGTTGTGTCTCCATTAGGCCGCGCCGCTCCGTGAACGGGCGCACATTGATGGCGGACGGCGTCGCTGGCGTACGGGCGGTGTTTGGCTGTCTTTTCGCATCCTAATTGGGCGGGCGTGTGTGCTGTGGCGGGCGGACGGTAACTGGTGCTTTTTGCATCCGCCAGCACGGCGGTGGTGCTTCCGCCCGCCATCCTAATGGGCCCCTTTATTACTTGTAGTGGACTACCATCAACCTCAACTAATAATTCACTTTCTTACAGTGGTGTTCAGCAGTGGGATCCAGCACGTGTTTAGACCTACCAATCCGTTTTTAAAGTTGAAAATTAAAAATCCCTACATATATTTGACAGCAAAAAGTGATTTTTGAATTGGCATAAGGTCTTTGAATGGGTCATTAATGATTTTTCTAAATTATTCTTCAGTGCAGTTTTTGTATTTTAAGTCTTTTTGGAAAAATGGAGATGGAGCTGTCTCCCATGGCTAAACTTACAGTGGTGGAGACGAAGGCCATGTGCAAGGCAAGGAAGGTGATGATGCACTTGAATGCCAGGAAGACGAACTATGAGGTGGCCCTCATGGAGTGGGAAGGGGACCGTCACCTACAGATCACCTCAGAGGAGAATGATGAAGAAATAGAGCGGCTTTATTGCAGGGGGAGGATGACATAGGCAAATGATTTACCTCCTACGAAAGGGTATAGAGGACATGCAGGGTGGAAATGCAGCAATGGGGAGCATTTTTGGGGGGTTGGTACCTACACTGGGGTGGGATATACTATTAAATGTAGGGGATGAGGTAGCTGACTCACATAGCCGCATGTATCAGTACAGAAGTTTGGTGTCACACCTGAAGAGTACTCGAAGATGTTCCAGGATACACACAAACAAACAGATCAAACATGGGTAGATTTTGTAGATACCTCATTAAAGGTACTGCATGGCTGGGTGAAGAGCAATGAAGTGTACACCTAAGACTATATCGTTATATACTTGGATAATGAAAGAACACATCTTGCCGATCATACTTCAGAGTTGGAGCATCTTGTGGATTCCAAGCTCACTGACCCAGGCAGCTTGGTAAGGTAGCTAGTGTGTGGGAGCGCACTAGGGTGTCTAAAAAGTCTTAGGGGGTATCCCAAGAAAGGGGGTCTAGCCCTCCACAGGGGAAAGAAGGGAGCAACAAGGATAAAAATGAGTTCTCCCAAGGGTCCCAAAGGTCAAACCAAGAGGGAGTGTGCTGAACATCTCCTAAATATAGGTGTGGTATGTACAAGGGAAAAGCCCTTTGATGCCTTAAAGGCTGGGGTATGCGTGGACTGCCATAAGTTCTGACAAAAAAAGGGATGCTCTTTCTATCTAAAGAAGGCCCCCACAGGTGGGCAGTACCAAGGGATTGCTAGTGTGGGTATTGGGGTGAAAGTTGATCACGTGGAATCAATGCTCAAAATGAGGTGAAGTTTCATCCCATGGCGATGATCACCTTGGAGTGGGGTGGGGTTACTGGCTCAAACAAGGTAGCTGTAAGCCCTGTCATACGAGTGCAGTGTCAGTTTGGCAGTGATCTGAAACCTCTGCATAGGCAGAGGAGAAAAGGAGGACGCATTCTGAAATGTCAGGTCTACTTGAGTGGGTGTATGCGGCCACAAGGGCCCAAAAACCCCAAGGGAGTTGAAATCTAGAAAAATGGTCAAGGTTCCCGCAGTAAAGAGGAAGGGAAAGGGGTGTAGGACACACATCTCACAACTTCCCATGGCTCAGAAATAGTCAGATGGGCAAGGGCACATCTGGGACTAGAGGTGAAGAGATTTCTAACCTGAGAGACCTACCAGTACTCTCTAAGGTGCATGGGGTGGGAGTTCCCTCCAGGGAGGAATTCTGTCAGGCACAGAAAGACTGTGTGATTCTAGAAGGGCTTCGGTGGACAGGGTGAAGCCCAAGAAAAAAGGGATACAAATGGAACCCACAGGATCTTTGGGAAGATAGTGTACTGTACAGTGAGGCTAGAGACTCGTAACCTAGGGCAGACACGAGATTGATACTTCCCCAGCATTACAAGTAATTCCTCCTGGACCTAGCCCATGACATCCCCTTAGCTGGAAATTTGGTGCAGACCATCGTTGGCATTGTGAAAGAGGAGATCTGGGAGAGGTTCACTTTCCTCTTCCTTGTCTTCTCCATCACTCGCCCTCAGCATAGTCAGATCTGTCCTATCAAACTGCGGTTTCAGGCAGTTGACATGGATCACTCTGTAAGGATGCCTGGGTGTGGAGCACTAAGTAGGTAACCTCACCCATCTTCTCCAGCACTATGTAGGGCCCAGTGCACTTGTACTTGAGGGCCCTGAGAGCCACTGGCTCCATAAGCCACACCTTCCTCCCCAAAGTGATAATCTACTAGCGATGTCTTTTGATCATTCAGTGCTTGATCAGCTCCTGCCTGGCCTCCAAGTTTTTATTAGGCTTCATATGCTCAGCCATTCTGGACCTCAGGCCCAGGCCCAATCCCTTATGTGGTAGGGGATTAAAGGAGTGGGATTTAGTCCATTTGAGGTTCTGTATCAATTCTCTCTCAGAAGGCCCTTAAGTCTGGTCCTAGAAGGTTTGGGAGAAATCTTTCAAGGAATCTAAACAGAGCATTATGAACAATATGCTGGGCCTTAGGTCCAAAATGGCTGAGCATATGAAGCCTAATAAAAACTTGGAGGCCAGGCAGGAGCTGATCAAGCACTGTATGATCAAAAGACATTGCTAGTAGATTATCACTCTGTGGAGGAAGGTATGGCTTATGGAGCCAGTGGCTCTCAGGGTCCTCCAGTACAAGTGCACTGGGCCGTACACAGTGCTGGAGAAGAAAGGTGAGGTTACCTACTTAGTGCTCCTTGGCACACCCAGGCACCCTCACAGAGTGATTCATGTCAACTGCCTGAAACCGCAGTTTGATAGGATAGACAAGTCTATATTGAGATTGAGTGATGGAGAAGACAAGGAATAGGAAAGTGAACCTCTTCCAGATCTCCTGTCTCACAATGCCAACGATGGATGGAGTAGGGCTCTCTCTCTCTCCAATAACAGAGAAGCAGCAGAAACTGTCAACAATTGTTGGGCCAGTTTGCTGGACCTTTCTCCCTGATCCCTTGACTGACCCAGTAGGGTGTCCATGACATTGACACATTGACATTGGTGGCAGCTTACCAGTCAAACACAAAATGTACAGGTTGTCACATAAAGTAAGGGCCAGAATTAAGGAGGAAGTGTCCAAGATGTCCCTGGGGTGATTGACGCCTCAAATAGTCCCTGTGCTAAGCCAATTGTGCTGGGTCCCAAGGCTGACCCCCAAGAATGGAGCCTAGGATTGAGGTTGTGTGTGGACTTCCGAGAACTGAATGCTATCTCCAAAAGTGACTGACGCCCTATTCCATGAGCTGATGAGCTTGTTGACTGGTATGGGGCTGTCAAGTATATCTGTACAGATATCATTAAGAGATCAGCATTGTCAACTCCTGAGGGTCACTTCCAATCCAATGCATTGTCCTTTGGGTTGAGGCATGTCACTTTTTAGAGTTTTGACACTGGGTACTACCTGGGCTGGAGAACTTTACTGAGGCATAGCTAGATTATATTGTTGCCATTTGATCCACATGGCAGGAATACTGACAGGAATACTGAGGTGCTACAGGCCCTGCACCAGGCAAGACTGATTATCAAGTCCAAAAAGAGCCAGAGAGGGAAAAGGTTTATAGTGTATATGGGACACCAAGTTGGCAGTGGGCATATACAGCCTCTCCGTTTTTGACTCTGCACATTGGGACACTGCTACCATGTTTTAGGGGACAGTGTACGGGCTCTGACTACTAAAACATAGTTAAACTGGCTAATTGGCTTACTTACCTTTCCTATAAGGCGCTTGAGTATAGTTCAGAATTATAGCCATGGAATGGAAAGATAAATGTCACCTGTGAACTGCAGCACTTATTGTGCCATCTACTAGTGTGACAAGGCACATATGACTTCAGGCCTACCAATATAGCATGACTGCTGCACTTAAACCTGTAGTTCGCCTTGTCAAAATAACCTTTTGGCAGGAGAAAAACCTTCCCTTTAAATATTAACAAGTCATCCCTATGTAGGTCTTGTAGCCCACAGGTAGGGTGCATGGTATTTAAAAGTGAGACATGTATAAATAGAAGGTTAACATGTTCCTGCACAGACTAGCACCCATGTGTTATTTTCATTGTAGAAGGCTTTGGCTGGCCAATATAGAAACAATGCGAAGCAATATTAGATGTTAATTCTGCCATCTCAGGTGTGGGACATGTTAAAGAAATAGATATAAAAGTAACTTTTAGAAAGCTACCTTTTCCTTGCCTAAAGCTCCTGTAGCCTAATTTTCATTTGCTCTCTAGCAGCTGCCCAGCTAGTGCTCAACCTAAATGAGGTGTGAAAAATGATCCCAGAGCAGAGAAAATGGCCTGAGTGCGGGCAGATGTTTTTCTTCCCTTGCTGGGAAGCCAGTTAGGGTGGACCCAGGAACATCATTAACTTGTAAAGGGGCTTGCACTTTCACCACTAGATGTAAGGTGTGACATAGAGAAGGTAATCCTTTGTTCCACCAGCCATGCTGCTTTCACGCCTATGGTAGAACTGAATGAGAACTGCACCTGCTGTTTAAGACCTGTGTGGAGACCTGAAGGGCTGGACTTGCTCCTACTTGTTCTCAGGAAAAACATGTGAACTCCAAGGGTCAGTTGACTGACCTATGTGGCTACAGGGACACAACAAGCAGCAAGAGGTCTTTTCCTGGAGTGACCAGTTGCAACTTTAAGAGGACTGGACCCTGCTGGTGGCCTCTGTTGGAGTCAGTCCTGACACCTAAGTGCTGTCCTTGAGCTCCTGAGAGCCTTAGTGGTGTCCAAAATTATGTATTCTGAATTCTCTAAAAAATGTAGGCATAGGAAAATTCTGAATTTTCAGAACTCTGTAGGACATGGCCCAACAGCCCAAGTCAATCCGCTCGAGGTACACCTCACTGGGCAAGAAAATCTTGTCCGTCACACTCGGAGCTTTTTTCACTTGAAAATCCAGTTCAGAGGACCCTCGCTGCAAGCCTATCGAACTTCAGTGACAGCCTTGCCTTACTGGAAGAATGCGAGCTCCATCTTAACCCAAGTGAAGGAGCCAAAGGTATCTAGTCAATGAGAGGACTTCTCTGGGTGATTTATGATTTTCCTGCCAAAGCCAACAGCTTTAGCAGGACCTCCCTTAATGCCTATTTGACTTTGTTGGGACAGCCTGATAATTTGCCCCACTAGAGGATTTTGACTACCAATTCAGAGATGAAGTCAGAAGGTAAAATCTTTGACCGGGATAAACCTGCATTGAGTATCCAAGCCGCATCTCATCGCAGTCAACCTCAAATTTCTCCTACGTTCTAGTCAAACACAAATTGTGAATACCGATTGGAGCTGTAATTTTTCTTGGCTTGTTTTATCATAAATATTTAATAATTCATATATCTGATTTTTGTTATTTTAGTGTCATTTTGTTGATTAAACTTTACTCTAGTTTTCTGAACTGGAGTGGGATTTTTATTGCATTTTGTTCCCAACTTTTAAGTGTTTTAGTACTTCTAAATGCTTTATACATTTTATCTTAGTTAAGCTTGGCTGCTTGGTGTTGTAGCTACAAGCGGTTGCCTTGGCCTAATAGATTATTACTTGTGGTGGACTACCATCCAGTCCAACTAATAATTGAACTTCTTACAACGACCATGATCCTAGAGATACCGAAGCTCAGCCTAGATGCATCATACTTTGGATTTGAGTGAAGCTATTTATGATGAGAAGACAGTTCCCAAGTTATTTCATTAACTTGATTTGTTTCTGGGTGTTGTCTTCATATATTTAGTAGCCCATGTTATTGTAGTCTAAAAACAGGACAAGGGAACCACATAAACTTTGGAAGAAGACTTCAATGTGCTAATAATTTTGAAATGTCAACCTCTGTGACACGACTGACTGCACAGAGTGTAGCAAGGCAGCGGACCACAACAGAAATAGTTAAGGGCTGCAGGGTAGTATTAGTGGTGCCTTAGTCCCCAATTTTGGTTTTGTTTTCATGTGGAAGTGCACCAGTTTCATCTTAGTTTAGGTGTGAAAAGGGGCCATGAGGTCTTAAGAAGCTTTTTCATTTTGGGGTCACCATGGGTTGAGATGTGCATGGTAGCAAATTTGTGGAATATGCTAAAACATGAGCTGCGATTTCAGGTGTGCAGACAGAATATCGAGTAAAAAATATCAAGTTGCACAATTATCGAGTAATAAATATCGGGGTTCAGAAATATCGATAGCAAGAATTTCGTGGTCAAGAATATCTTTTTTTATTTATTCTTATTAGTCCTCATTTTACCATGGCTACTGCACTCTAGGTCAAGAATATCGACATAAGTTAAGTAATATCGATTTTCAAAATATCGAAGTGTTTAATATCGTTTGCAAAAATATAGCTGTTAAAAATATCGTTTTTTTATACAACGTTATGTATTCTAGTATATATTTTATATGTATGTGATGTATTTTTTTGGTATAAGAATTGTTTGTATTTTTAAAATATGTGTTTTTGGTAGTTATAAAAAAATTATTATTTGAATTTTGCGTTTTTAGTTCCGTAGCGGGTTGTGGGTTTATAGGGGAATAGGGTTGGAAGTAATTTAATTATATTAAATTAATTGACTATTTATTATTTGTTTAGTTGAGATTTTATAGTTTTAAATGTGTTAAATAATTTAGTATTAATAAATTAATAATTGGTTGTTAATTAATTTTAATCAATTAATTGTTAATTAATTATGGTAATTGTGTAATTAATTTGAGGTGTGTGTTGTGGTGTTTATAGGTGTAAAGAGTGGGAAGTAATTTATTTTTAATTTATGAATTAATAATTGGTTGTTAATTAATTTTAGTTAATTAATTCATCGGTAATTAAATATGGTAATTGTGTAATTAATTTTAGGTGTGTGTTGTGGTGTTTATAGGAGTAAAGGGTGGGAAGTAATTTGTGTTTAATTAATTAATATATAGTTGTTAATTAATGTTAATTATTTGATAATTATTTTGGGTAATTGTTTATTTTTTTGTGTGTTGTTTTTAGTTTTAAAGGGGCAAAGAGTGGGTATTAAATACATTTTATTTACTTTATTACTAGTTTTTAATTTAAAAATAAGTTTTAATTGTTATTTAATAGTTTAATTAAAGTGTGTGTAGTCAATTAATGATTATTAGTTTTCTTTACTAATAATATTTTTAATTGATTATTAATTATGGTAATTATTGGAAGTAAATTTAATTTAAAATGTTGAAGTGTTTGGTTTTCTGGAGTGGTGTTATAGGGTAGGAAATAAAATAAATACATTCATATATTAATTATTTTTTGTGTTTGTAAATATTTTCTACTTTTCTATTTTTTATATAATATTAGTAGGTTTTTGTTATATGTAATTAATATATGTTTTTTTAATATATATTTAATTTATTTGATTTTTCTTTTTTTAAATATTGTTTATTTATTTTTATGATTTAAAAAATATATATATATTTTGTTTATAACTGTTTGAGTGTGAATAGTAATTTTTGTATCTCCGCTAGCCAACACTTTCCCTAATGTTGCACTTACTGGAGTGGGAATAGTAATTTTTACCTCACCGCTATCCAGCACTTTCCCTACTGTTGCACTCAGTGGAGTGGGACTAGTAGTTTTTACCTCTCTGCTATCCAACACTTTCCCTACTGTTGCACTCACTGGAGTTGGAATAGTAGTTTTTACCCCTCTGCTATCCAACACTTTCCCTACTGTTGCACTCACTGGAGTTGGAATAGTAATTTTTACCCCACCGCTATCCAACACTTTCCCTACTGTTGCACTCACTGGAGTGGGAATAGTTAATTTTACCCTCCGCTATCCAACACTTTCCTTACTGTTGCACTCACTGGATTTGGAATAGTAATTTTTACCCCTCCGCTATCCAACACTTTCCCTACTGTTGCACTCATTGGAGTGGGAATAGTAATTTTATCCCCTTTGCTATCGAACACTTTTCCTTCATTTGTACTCACTGGAGTGGGAATAAAAATGTTTACCCCTCCGCTATCCAGGACTTATCCTACTGTTGCACTCCTTGGAGTGTGAATAGTAATTTTTGCCCCTCAGCTATCCAACACTTTCCCT
Source organism: Calotriton arnoldi (assembly GCA_963921515.1). Lineage (NCBI taxonomy): Eukaryota > Metazoa > Chordata > Amphibia > Caudata > Salamandridae > Calotriton > Calotriton arnoldi. The sequence continues at coordinate 3,304,383 of CAWUFW010000581.1, read as the reverse complement.
ACTGTTGCTCTCAGTGGAGGGGGAATAGTAAATGTTAACCCTCCGCTATCCAACACTTTCCCTACTGTTGCACTCCCTGGAGTGGGAATAGTAATTTTTATCCCTTCACTATCCGACACTTTCCCTACTGTTGCACTCAGTGGAGTGGGAATAATAAATGTTACCGCTCCTCTATCCAGCACTTTCCCTACTGTTGCACTCAGTGCAGTGGGAATAGTAAATGTTACCCCTCCGCTATCCAACACTTTCCCTACTGTTGCACTCTCTGGAGTGCAAAAACAACAATTGATGGACAGAATGCAGAACAATGTCATACATTCACCCCAGTACAGAGATCTGGGCCTAAATCCATCGTTCTTTTGCTCACCATGCCATTCCAGTTTGGACCCAGCCATATGCAAGTCAGTCTTGACCCTGCGCCCAATGGGAACAGTCCAGCCCGAACTGCCAGGCCAGGTCCTCCCTGGACTGGAAACAAGCATCCTAGGACCGGTTTCGGGCTTTCAGCCCTCATCAGCCAGGATAGCTTGATTCCAGTGGCATGGAGAGCACGGGACCCACTTCTGGGCATACCCGTCCCACTCGGGGTGACAAATGCAAAAACAACAATTGATGGACAGAATGCAGAACAATGTCATACATTCACCCCAATACAGAGATCTGGGCCTAAATCCATCGTTTTTTTGCTCACCATGCCATTCCAGTTTGGACCCAGCCATATGCAAATCAGTCTTGACCCTGCGCCCAATCGGAACAGTCCAGCCCGAACTGCCAGAATAGTAACTTTTACCCCTTTGCTATCCAGCACTTTCCCTACTGTTGCACTCAGTGGAGTTGGAATGGTCAATTTTACCGCTCCGCTAGCCAACACTTATCCTACTGTTGCACTCCGTGCAGTGGGAATAATAATTTTGACCCCTCTACTATCCAACACTTTCCCTACTGTTGCACTCTTTGGAATTGGAATAGTAATTTTTACCCCTCCGCTTTCTAACACTTTCCCTACTGTTGCACTCCCTGGAGAGGGAATGGTAATTTTTACCCCTTCGCTATCCAGCACTTTCCCTACTGTTGCACTCAGCGGAGTGGGATTAGTAATTTTGACCCCTCTGCTATCCAACACTTTCCCTACTGTTGCACTTTTTGGAGTGGGAATAGTAATTTTTACACCTCCGCTATCCAACACTTTCCCTACTGTTGCACTCTTTGGAGTGGGAATAGTAATTTTTGCCCCTCCGCTATCTAACACTTTCCCTACTGTTGCTCTCACTGGAGTGGGAATAGTAATATTTATGCCTCCGCTATCCAACACTTTCCCTACTGTTCACTCACTGGAGTTGGAATAGTAAATTTAAATTCTCCGCTATCCAACACTTATCCTACTGTTGCACTCATTGGAGTGGGAATAGTTATTTTTACCCCTTTGCTATCCAACACTTTCCCTACTGTTGCACTGATTGTATTGTGAAATTTAAGTTTAAATATTTTTAATAGTTTAATGTTTTAATTGATTATAGATTTTCGTTTTTTTATATTTTAAATCATTCATATATATTTTTATTTTATATAATATTTTAAACTTTTAACATAAATTAAAAATAATAGTTTAATTGTTTTAAAGTAAATATATATGTATAAATTATTTTGTTTGTGTTTATTTTTTTATTAAGTTTATTAGTTATATTTTATTAAAATGTATATTACATTTATTTTATTTTGTTAAAATTAGATTTAATATTTAATATATATTATTTTATTTTATATTTATATAAAAGTCGATATTTTATACATCTATATTTTTTACATTGATATTTTCTAGTTGATATTTTTGTACTTACCTGTTTAAGTATAGGAGTCGATATTTCTGTTGACTATATTTTTTACTCGATATTTTTAACATCGATATTTTTTACATCGATGGTGTGTCAGTGAACCGCGATTTCAAATATGCATGTTAGATGAAAGGCTTATGTAGATTTATACGAAACGTGTTTATAATGCCCATTATTTCTAAGGAAGGTCATGTGATCAGCTGGTAAATTGCATGTCCTCTAAAATCTTTTACCCATGGTGTTCTTGGGAGGCAGATATCTTCCAAAACCATTTTTTTTCAATGATTTTGTTTGTTTGAAATTGAATTGGGCAAAGGGTGCTACCAGGTTAAATACTGCAAACACATTCTTGGCCATCAAAGTGATGGCCAAGTACCCAAAAGAAACCCCTGCTCCACCAACCTCGCCCTCGCCGAAACCCCGCGCATCCGCAGAGTCAGAAGAGGAGGAAGAGCTTTCTCCTACATCGCGGCCAAGACCTGGAACGAACTCCCCATCGACATCAGACGCGACCCCTCCCTGGAGAACCTTCAGGAAGACCCTCAAGACCTGGCTCTTCGACTGAACGGAACTGCGGTCCCTCCACCCCCAGCACCTTGAGACCCTCACGGGTGAGTAGTGCGCTTAAAACCCCCTGATTGATTGATTGATTGATTGATTGATGATTGCTAAATGAGGTGTAGATAAAGAAAGAAGACAGACAACATTTGAAGAAATTGTCTGCACTGATATATATTTCTGACGCCTAGACAGCAACTGGTTTGCAAGTGAAGGGACTTTTTAACACATGATGTATAGAGCAACCTTTAAGGGTGTGATCAGGGCAGGTTGGTAGGTTGTCTGATAAAGTAAACTTTGAGATCTGTTGCTGTTTAGGTTCGATGGAAAAATTAAAGCTGGTCAACCAGGGACAACTTTGAATTGGTTTCGGGGTATTAGATGGGCCAGGTGTGACAACACAAAGATTAACAATCTCATATTAACACAGCCTCCACCATAGTCCTCCCTTCTTTTGATATGTTCAACAAGCAGATAAGTATATCTGAGCTCCTGCATTGTTTTCATACTCTTTCACCCTAAACTGTGTTGATTTACTAATTCATCGCCATATAATTTCCCTGCAATGATGTACGTTTGCTGTGTGTCTCTCCATTGTGAAGTTTGGCTTTAGCCCCTTATTGCTTCTCATGCCTGATGGATCCCCACAGCATTATTATTTTGCCAACTGCTGTCATTTCTCTCGCCATGCCTGATCTTATTTGCAGCTTCTTTGCAAGACTTATCTAGGGTGTGCTTGCATTTGCTGCTATCATCCTCACTTTTTCCACTCTGTTTGTAAACTTTGTTGAGTGCTTGAATACTGTATTTGTTAAACTTCAGCATTCATTCTCAGCTTCAGCCTCAACTTGTACATTGTTTTATCTGCCGTGGTCTTATTGCTTCTATCAATAGCCACAACTCTCCTTGTGAATCTTTGGGAGTGGTGCTTCCATCCCTTGCAGAGCCACTTTAAGCTCATTCAAGCCTTTTGATTGGGAACATACACTCCCTGGGTTGCTATGGTAAACCAAGAAGGACCTCTTCCTGTATAATTCCCGGGAAATCTGATCTTGTGCTGTTTTGATGCCATGTTGGACTGAGTCCAAAACCACCAATTTAGAGAGCAGGTTCAGATTTGTTTATGTGTTTTACTAATCTAATCTTTGGTATTTCCATCCAGCTGTGCCTAGACACCTTTCCCAGAGGCCAGAGGAATTAACTCTGTTATCCTGGAGTGTATAAAGTTCTACTGGTGGGACCTTTAGGTCCTTTCTCTGCATTTCCTTTGCCCCGACCCCACCATGCCTCTACTGGGGCTTACGCAGGATGAGTGATATTTCTTTATTTGGTCTTCCTAGCAGGTGCTCTTAATGTAATAATTGGACTACCTATAATGTATGTTTAATTAATCCACAATGTATTGACCAGCCAAACTATGGGGGTCATTACGATGGCGGGCGGACATAGTCCGCCCGCCATCGCAATGGAAAAAGGGACCGCCCGCAAGAGGTGCGGCGGTCCTGCTGTGCGTATTATGATGCCACCGTGGCGGTGGCATCCCCTATTCCCAGCATTGTGGCGGGCGGTGCTCACAGCACCGCCCGCCACAATGCTGGGAATGCACGTTGTGCATTGACAGGCACCGCGACGGTGCCTGACACTTTGTCCATGCCAATGCAGGGGGGTACCATAGGTACCCCCCATGTGCACCTCTCATCCCCCCAACATCCTGGGGGCCCGCTACGGGCCCCCAACAGCAAAGACCACATGCCTTTCCATGGCGGCAATGCCGCCATGGAAGGGCTGCTTTCCGCCATCATCATAATATTATGCATGTTTTCCGCCCGGTCGACAAGTCGACCGGCGGAAAAGCGGCGGACTTGTGGTACTGAAAATTCTGGACCTGTGTCATTAACATCATTGTAACATGACGATTTTGGTATCAGCAGACCGGTAATGACAGGTATGCTATATCTGAGTATTTGCGTCATATTCGAGTGACGGGATCACTCTAATATTAACGATTCCCTTGTGAACCCTCGGGTTCCATTTTGTGTACGGCAGCCATTTTGTGGTTGCCCTCACATAAGGCAATGACTAAAGCCAAAACGCGCCTTAGGGGACACGTACACTTTCAGTGACCTGGGCAAGCTGACTCCACTGTCCAGAGCCAGAACCTGTTCGGCCAGTTTTAGTTCCCAGTGGCCGATCGAGATTAGGGGCCCAGGTGCAGCATGCCATAAACCCTTCATTGCACACATCTATATCTAAATCTTATTCACACCTGTCACTGCTCTTTCTTTATGACCTGCTTTACGAGGAGGAGGTGCCCGGTTTTATTAGGGGTCCAGATTATATCTGTTGCAGGTGTTGGGCCTCACTGGGTATTTGGTTGTGGGCTGGACAAACTGAAAATGGGCTTGTCATCATGAATCTGTCTTTTCTTTTGTTGTAAGAAATATGTGAATGACCCACTGTAAAAATAAGGAATGTTTGCCTAAAGCATAATATTCTGTATAAAAGAGATAGCTGGTTTCCATGAGAAAGGCAGTCTCCTGAGAACATACACATTGTTGTACTTCTAGGATACCTGTTGCTGGCTGCAGCCAATAAATTGATCTTTGAAGCCACCAAGAAGACTCTGTGTTTCTGTAGTCTGAGACAGGAAGAACTCGAGGTCATTGGGTGTGTTCCCTGGCACCGCTGGGTCCAATAAAACCCAGTACTTCACTTGGCGCCCAACGTGGGGCGATTTCAGCGCTACCGGTCCAAGCCAGAGGTCGTGAGGAGCTTCGTGTAAAATTCTGGAGGAAGGCCAACCACTTCATCGACCCCTGTATGTCGTTCGTGGTCCGAAAGTCTTTGCTGCGAGGTTCCCGCGTCCCGACGGCTACGAAGGACTGCTGCCCTGACTATCGCCCTGTCTTGGACCCTTTTATGATTTGTAGAGCGAGACAATAGACGAGTCTTCTGGTGACGTCATCGATACCTCAGTTAAGTATAAGTGGAGCGTCTCCCAGTCCTTAGTCTTGGTTCTTAGTTTTGGGTATCCCATGGGATCTTTGATTTGTTAGGATCTTTTGATTTGGAACTTGCAAGTACCAAAGCCGAAGGACTCGTGTGTTCACGAGACTGTCGTATTCGATAATCCTTTGAAGTTTGAAGCTAGACTAGTGAGCGAAGATGCCTGGTCTTAGCAGACTTGGAAATTTGTTTTGTCTTGGTTGTAATAGGGATTCCCGATTGGAGGACTCGTGTCCGGTTCCTCCAATTGGAACTCCAACCTATGAGCTCTACGTGAAGCATGGAGTGGGCCCTATCACGTATAATAACGTATGGGTTAGGTACACAAGGAAAGATGGTGTCCTAAAGTGGCCCCAATATGGTAGTTTTGACACCGAAATTCTGGATAATTTAGAGGTTAGACTTTTTAAGAAGAAAGCCCGGCCGGCGATGTTTGACTCTTTCCGCCTATGGCGAAAAGAAGCCAAACAGAAAGAAATTAAATTAGTAAAGAAGAATAAAAGAGAAAAGGGTATTTCAATAATGCAAGCTGCTATGCAGTATAAGGATGATGAAGAGGAACAAGCGAGTGAACAGCTGCACAGGCAACGTAAATTGGCAATTGATAAATGTTATCCAGTTCTGCCACCTCTTCAGCAAGATACAGTGAAGGAACTTGAGAAGGATCCTTTAATGTCTCATTTGTTGAATTCACCACCTCCTTATGCGCAGAGTGCTACAGCACCTCCGCAACCTTTAGTTGTACAACCCCCAGTTGTTGTACCTCCGGTTCTTCCACAACCACCAGCTGTTTTTCAGTTGGCTCCTACTACTATGGCGCAGCCCCCTCAAGCGCTGCCACCTTTACTACCTGTTCCATCTTTACTTCCTATGACTTTGCCCCCTGCATCTATTTCCCTCCACTCTATCCCTTCTGACACTGCCTCTGCATTTGCTTTGTCTCCTCCTGTTTTTTCTCCTGTTCATTTGTCAACTTCTCCTTCTGTCCGACAGAGAATGACAAACACTGTTACTAGTATTTTGTCTCCTTTCTTTGGGTCACCGACTACGACCCCCGTTTTAGAGCGTAAACAATTGCGTAGCCAATTGCCCGATTCTAGAGAGAAGGGAGTATTGGATCATTTGGCGCATAAATGGGTCACTGACCCTACAAGATATGAGTTAGAGTCTGTTATGGATGTCTTCCACCAATGGCAAGCACCGAAACAGAGATATGTTTTTGACAAAATGTGCGAAGTTCTTCTTGAAAGATTAAAAGATTGTGATATGGAGGCCAATCCGCCTGAGTTGTGTCGTGTACGGTTTGAGTTTTCCAAAGGCACGATTGTGGGTTCCGATATTGAGAAAGCAGTTGCGACATTATTATCATTTAGGAGTGAGGGTATTTCTCGACTGTTGTTTGAGCCAGAACCCTCTGTTAAAAGGAAGGTCAGACAGTATCCCATGAGAGAAGTTCCCCAGTTTGGAAAGAAGGAGACCTAAATGCTGTTCCACCTATTCAGCCTCATTTTCAACGTGTGTGGGTACATGTTCCATGGAAGCGAACTGAAGTCCTGGCTCTTAAGCAGACTCTACCCGACCCCGTAAAAACCCTGCAGGTTATTATAAGGAATTATCACAGACTGCAGACTCCTGTGTTATGAATTTAGCTGATATAGACATGTTGTTTGGAAATGTGGTCCCACAGCCTTTATGGAGAGTGATCCGTCACACGGATCATGCGCCGGAGTTAGGGGACACATGGATTAATATCAATGCGGCAAATGACAGACAAGTAGGCGGTGCTAAACCAGAGCCTTTAGTAGCAGACCTCCCTGGTAGGATCGTTACTTACATGAAGACTTTGATGCCTGCAATGCGTGTAAATTGGGATAAATTGTCTGCATGCAAGCAGAAGAAGGAGGAAAGTGTATCTGACTTCTTCACTAGGTTTGAAGAGACATTTATCGACCACAGTGGTCAGGATATGAGTACAGAAGGTGGTCAAAGGTTGTTTGTTGACAAGTTTGTGCATAATTTGCTTCCCGAATTGTGTAAAAAATTGAAAGATTCAGAGAGTTCTTGGGCCGTTTCCTCTTCAGCACAGATATTGGCTACTGCACAATACTACGAAAATAGAGATAAAGATGAGAAAGATAGAGCAGACAAGAAAACTAAAGAGTTAAAAACAAAGGTTCTTTTACAACAAGCGTATCCGCCTCGTAGTAATCAGCGTGACTATCAGCAACCTCAACAGTATCAGAGGAATTCGCAAAGGTTTGAGTATCCTCAACAACGTGCTCTGATAGGCCCTAACCAATGTTCATATTGTAAGGAAGAAGGTCATTTTAAATATAATTGCCCTATTTTGTTGCAGCGTATGAATGGTATTTCTGGCGCAAGAGGTCGAGGTGTTCCACAAGCACCTAGAGCTAGAGGACGCGGAAATTTCACCCAGAACGCGCGCCCATTTCCTCCTCAAAATTCAATGAATAGTTTTGATCAGCAGAATAACGCGTCTGGTAGGACGACTCAGTACTATGCTGATGACTACTATGCAGAAGGTGAGAGTATGGAAGGTGATGATTGCTAGGACAGCCATAGACAAAGAGAGGGAGTTGTTTCAGTTCCAGTAGATCAGAGTGGACCTTATATTGAGGTGATTACATCAGGTGTGTCAGAGCCTTTTCTGTTGGATACTGGTGCTACAAAGAGTTCTATTATGCACTCTAAATTCCCTGGCGCACCTTTGTCTGGCGAAACTAATGTTTCAGTAGGTTTTTCTGGCGCCCGGTTAGGAACCCGATTTCTAGCCCAATGTCTCTTTCTGTTGGACCTTGTGAAATCGAAGCACCACTTATTCTAACGACAGGTTGTGGTGAGAACTTGTTAGGATTGGATCTGCTGAAAAGATTGTATGCGACATTGTATTGTTCTCCTTCGGGAGTACAACTCACATTGGGTAAGACAGTGGTTTCACCAATATATTTGTCAAAGGACAAACTTCCAACAGAATTGTCGTTTCTCCCTGATATTCTTTGGGCTACTGGTCCCAATGATGTAGGTCTTTTGGAAATACCGCCATATGTTGTAACGTTGAAAACCAATGTTAAAATGCCGCGCATTCCCCAATACAAGATCTCTAATGAAGGTGGAAAAGCGTTGCTAGCGATCATTTATGATTTGATTGAGAAAAATGTAATTGAAGAGACAAGAGGTAATGTTTGCAATAGTCCTGTTTTACCTGTCTTGAAGCGTACTGACTCTTCTCAGCCACCTGTTTACAGGTTTGTGATTGATCTTAGAGAGGTAAACAAGATAGTTGTGCCACAGTTTCCAGTCGTTCCCGATATCACTGCTTTACTGACAATGATTCCAGCCTCAGCCACTTGGTTCTCGGTGATTGACTTGAAGAATGCTTTCTTCAGCATCCCTATTGCCGTAGAGAGCAGGGATATTTTTGGATTCTGTTTAGGAGGCCGAAGCTTCCGATTTCAGAGAGCTCCTCAAGGTTTTTGTGAAAGTCCTTCTATCTATAGTCAGGCTCTGAAGTCTCAGCTTGACACTCTTGTGTTACCTGATGGCGCTACCCTTCTACAGTACGTCGATGATTTGTTAGTTGCTGCAGATACTAAGGAGATTTGTAAAGAAGCCACTTTGTCATTGTTGCGTCATTTGTCTGATTTACACCACAAAGTGTCTCTTTTCAAGTTACAGTATTGTCGACAAGAAGTGACCTATTTAGGTCACCTCTTATCGAAAGAGGGAAGAAGATTGACCCCAGAAAGAATTCAGGCAATTGCAAAATTAAGTGTGCCAATGACACAGAGAGAAGTGCGTGCTTTCTTAGGTATTACATCCTATTGCAGACAATGGATACCGAATTTTTCATTGATGGCTAAACCTTTGGTAGCATTGACCTATAAAGACACGCCGAATCCCCTTCCTTGGTCCGAAGATTGTCAGAAAAGTTTTTCCGAATTGCGTGATGCATTGTGTTCGGCTCCTGTGTTGGGTACCCCCGACTACAGCAAGCCCTTTACGCTGTATGTCCATGAGAGAGAAGGATGTGCATTATCAGTGTTAACACAGTCTTTTGGGGACAAGCAACGTCCATGTGCATATTTCTCGTCGATTTTGGACCCGGTAGCTAGAGCGTTGCCGAGTTGTTTGAGAGCCACAGCGGCAGCAGCTGTTTCTATTCGACAGTCTGCTGGTTTGGTGATGAATAATACGCTGGTCGTGATGGTCCCACATGCAGTGGATATTTTGTTAAACAGGACCAAGACACAGCACTTAACTAGTGCTCGATTGTCAGGTTACGAGTTGACACTTTTAGCGAGCCATGTGCACATAAGAAAATGCAACACGCTGAACCCAGCTACATTGTTGCCAATTATAACAAAGACAGATGTTCCGGAACAGCATGATTGCTTTCTTAGGACAGAAGAAGAAACGAAAGGGAGAGTAGATCTTAGGGACACTCCTCTTGTAAAGTGTGATGGTACCTTATGGGTGGATGGGTCATGCTTCAAGCTTCCGAATGGTGATACGACTGCGGCATATGCTGTCACGACTTTACATACGATTGTTGAAACTGCACGTATCCCACATAATTCAGCTCAAGCAGCAGAGTTGACTGCACTTATGAGAGCGTGTGTATTATCAAAAGGAATGAAAGTGACCATATATACCGATAGCCAGTATGCGTTTGGTGTGGCCCATAGTTTTGGACGCTTGTGGAAGGAACGTGGGTTCCTCACGTCTCACGGTACGAAAATACAGCATGGTCAATTGGTGAATGAGCTCCTGGAGTCACTTACTTTGCCATTGCAAGTCGCGATTGTGAAATGCAGTGCACATAAGAAGATCACTGACGACGTTGGTCGCGGTAATATGTTTGCTGATGAAGTTGCGAAAGAAACAGCAAGAGATGTGATGAGTCGAATGTATGTTGCGGGCCCTGCAAGATGGATTGGTGACGTTGGAATGTGTGAAGATACGATAGAGAGTGTGAAGTCCATCCAAGCTGAAGCTACGGAGAAGGAATTAAGTACGTGGAGAGAGAGTACGGGTAAATTGGATGCAAATGGTTGTTGGGTTGAATTGTCGGAGCATCAGCGATGGTTGTTACCCGATACATATGTGCTTTCAGTGGTTACAATGGCACATGGGATGGCCCACATCAGTGTGAAAGGAATCTGTAAGTTATTGGCTCCAGTGTGGCAAAATGCTGGAATTCCCAAATGTGCAGAGAATGTGGTCAAAAATTGTATGGTTTGTTTGAAATACAATCCTGGTAAGGGAACCCCAACTCCAGCTGGTCATTTTGCGCCTCCAACGTATCCGTTCGAGGTTTTGCAGCTAGATTTCATCCACATGGAGAGGTGCAACAATTTGAAATACGTACTCATTGTTGTTTGTGCCTTTTCAAGATGGGTAGAGGCATATCCTCTGAAAGAAAATACTGCCTTGTCCACAGCGAAAGCCCTTCTCAAAGAGTTCTTCCCTAGGTTTGGTTTGCCGAGAATGGTGTGGAGTGATAATGGGGGTGAATTTGTGGGTCAAGTGATGAAACGAGTGTGTGAAGGTTTAGGAATCCGGCAGAAATTTCACTCTGCAAATCATCCCCAATCAGCTGGATTAGTTGAGTGCTATAATGGCACTCTTAAACTAAAACTGGCCAAGATACAAGCAAGCTCTGGCCTTAAATGGCCTGATGCGTTGCCATTAGCACTGTTGTCAACTAGGATGACCGTACATTCCCGAGTAGGACTTAGTCCTCATGAGATAGTGTTTGGTCGCCCGGCTAACATATGGGGAGTGCCGAGGCCAACGAAATTCAGCGAGATTGAACACCCTGTACTGCTTGATTACTTGCATGATTTGACGGCTAAATTGCGTGTTTTACACCAACAGGTTCATAATACACTGCCTCAGGCTTCTAAAGATCCAGGGCATGCAATCAATCCCGGATCGTGGGTGTTAATCAAGAACTTTCAGCGGACAAAGAACGATCAGCCCCGCTGGATTGGCCCCTATTTGGTGATTTTGTCCACAAGATCTGCAGTGCGAGTACAAGGGAAGAAAAACTGGATCCACGGCGTACACTGTAAGAGGGTCCCTTTGCCTCTACCATATGACCGGTGGGTCCAGGAGGGAATTGCTGACTCGGAAACTGAAACAGTGCCTCGTTTTCTGCCTTTTAGTGACGCACGCGTCACAGGGACAAATTCTGAGCGAGAAAGTGACGATCTTCTCCAAAGAGCAATACCATCACCACTTCGATTGGACACTACTGAGCCTGAACTTTTGTTTTGCGACCAGACATTGCCTGGAAAAAGCCGTTATAACTTGCGACCGAGAGTCATGGACAAATAAAATGAAATTTTGGTCCTCCCATCCGAAAACCTGTTTTTGAACCACCATCCGGGTTCAGCTGTAGGGTCGTGGTGAAAAGACTTGAGTGTGTAGCCTGCGGACACAAGGTCTACGGGTCTGGTTTGTTCTAGGGCGTTCCCTGGGACATTCAGAAACACTCTCAAGTGAAGAAAACCAACCGCCGCGAACAGCACGTTAGAGGATGGAGCCTTTTCAGATGGAGAGACCTGTTGAAAGAATAAGTTTCAAGAGGAAAATATGTGCAACCATGAGCAGAAAATGTTTTCTAATTATGTGTCTTTGTATTTTACTTAGTCTAATGATGTCTTTAGTGGGGTATATCATATTCTCTTTTCAAGTGACATCTGCACCCACTGTACAGCCCATGCCTTCCTCTACTATCTCCTCACATTCTTTTCACCCTCTACCTGAACACGAGTCCGTTAGAAGATTAGAGTTTATGAACAACTCCTTTGTTCAGCACTTACACCAACACCAGCTAGTAGTGAACAGAACCAACTGTTGGGTGTGTGGCCTTATGCCTCATACTACTGAGAAAGGTATTCCCTACCTAGTGCTGCCATTCAGCTACAATGGTTCTGTGTGGGCATACCGAACGATGTTCATCTATGCTCGCGAAATCCACCCCCTACGTTCCGTCAAAGACAACCCAAAGAATAGTGCTCTAGTTAAGGGGATAGACGACATGATAAGGGGAACTAGTCCCTACGAAACTATCCCGGAAGATGAGACACTAGCGTATATTGGATGGAACGTGACTGGATATGGAGCGAGTCTGAGCGAGAACCAGCAAGCAAAAAGATCCGCTCCAATTTGGATTGTACCCCATCAGGGTCATCTATGTCTGCAAGGTAATGGCAAGAATCCAAGAGCTCAGTTAGGGAAGAGTATCTGCACTGAAACGTATATTTTTGCGTCTCAGACTTACCCTTTGTTCTTAGCAGCTAGGGGTACCTACTTTATCTGCCATGATAGGGCCTACACGTGGTTGCCCCCTGACTTCTCGGGCACATGCTTTGTTTCATTCCTGTTGCCTCCCACCTACACAGCTGCGGCAGATTACCATAAGATAAGAAGAATTAGGGGTGTCTTCAGCAAGGAAGACACTGCAGGACAAGAAGCGGGAGACTTCTTTAGGGGTTTTCTGCCGTTCTGGGGACCTATGGCTAACAACAGGAATGTGAGGCAATTGACGGGAGTGGTTGAATCCACCATAGTCGAAACTGTCGGTGCCCTTAATAATTTGACTGCTGAGCTCCAGTCGGACCGCCTTATGACCCTGCAGAACAGGGTCGCGTTAGACATCATACTTGCAGACCGTGGTGGGGTATGTAGAGTGATCCAATCCAGTTGTTGCATTTTCATTCCAGATAACGCTCCAACAGTGTACCAGGCCATCTCCAAACTACATAGGATCTCTGAATCCATCCATATAGATGAAGGAGACTGGTCGTTGATGGGATGGTTCTGGGAACTGTTATCCACCTGGGGATGGAAAGTTCTGATGGTCATTGGGATACTTCTAGCCATCCTTTTCCTGTTTTGTCTGTGCATACAGTGTGTTCCTGCCATATGCGGCCTATGTGTTACATCATGTGTAAGGAAACCTGTATCAAGGGACGAGCTAAGTAATAGAATGATGCTACAGCAACATCTCAATGAATTCATGAACATAGACCTAGACTCAGATTAGCATGAGTGTAAGTAAATTGCCTATGTAAGGGCAAAAGGAGGGTCTGTGGTACTGAAAATTCTGGACCTGTGTCATTAACATCATTGTAACATGACGATTTTGGTATCAGCAGACCGGTAATGACAGGTATGCTATATCTGAGTATTTGCGTCATATTCGAGTGACGGGATCACTCTAATATTAACGATTCCCTTGTGAACCCTCGGGTTCCATTTTGTGTACGGCAGCCATTTTGTGGTTGCCCTCACATAAGGCAATGACTAAAGCCAAAACGCGCCTTAGGGGACACGTACACTTTCAGTGACCTGGGCAAGCTGACTCCACTGTCCAGAGCCAGAACCTGTTCGGCCAGTTTTAGTTCCCAGTGGCCGATCGAGATTAGGGGCCCAGGTGCAGCATGCAATAAACCCTTCATTGCACACATCTATATCTAAATCTTATTCACACCTGTCACTGCTCTTTCTTTATGACCTGCTTTACGAGGAGGAGGTGCCCGGTTTTATTAGGGGTCCAGATTATATCTGTTGCAGGTGTTGGGCCTCACTGGGTATTTGGTTGTGGGCTGGACAAACTGAAAATGGGCTTGTCATCATGAATCTGTCTTTTCTTTTGTTGTAAGAAATATGTGAATGACCCACTGTAAAAATAAGGAATGTTTGCCTAAAGCATAATATTCTGTATAAAAGAGATAGCTGGTTTCCATGAGAAAGGCAGTCTCCTGAGAACATACACATTGTTGTACTTCTAGGATACCTGTTGCTGGCTGCAGCCAATAAATTGATCTTTGAAGCCACCAAGAAGACTCTGTGTTTCTGTAGTCTGAGACAGGAAGAACTCGAGGTCATTGGGTGTGTTCCCTGGCACCGCTGGGTCCAATAAAACCCAGTACTTCAGACTGTCTTTCCGTCCGCCGCGGACCCCCCAGCCATCATAATATGGTGGGGGGAAATGTTAGGCGGGCGGTGTAAAATAGCGGGCGATCCGCCCGCTATCATAATGACCCCCTAAGTGCATAAAACACGTAAAATAATTTAATACAATTCAGTAGTGCTTAAACATGTTTTACAGAATGCGATCTAGCTATAATGTATTTCTATGATAAAAGAGTTCATTCACTTAAATCAATGTATACTAGCCATGGATTGAGTCCACTGCATAATGCTACTTCTCACTATTTGAATTGGACCCATACCAACCTCTATCATACAGTGGCCAATAAATCTAATTATCTCTCTTCACAAAGATTGTACGGAAGTAACAAATCTCTAGAGTTATTATTGTGATCTCAATATGTATTACAATCACCCATGCATGAAATAAGTAGTTAAAGTGCGAGTGTAAATAAAAAATTGCACTTAACCATATAACAATTATTGCATGTATTTCCGCATAACATTACCTTCTCCGCTTATTGTTAATATTAACTATAAAAAAATGTGCTCTCGTGCCCAATCCTCGAGGCCTTCCTGAAACAATGCAGAGTCACAAACTGCACAACTGTATATCTTGTTGCACAAAGGGCCAATTGTGCCTCTTAAACCTCTTTAGAACTTTTGTCTTTTAGAACTAGACATCGCCATCTTCTGTTGGTGGCAAAAAGAAAGAAGATGTTACTTTCTTTAGAGAAACGATGTGACAAGTGAAGGGGGGCTAGGCAGTCATGCACCTCTCACCTGTACCCCGGTCGACTGGAGACAGGATAAAAGAATATGAGCATACAAATTCAATAGGCCAGTAAGACTGGGCAATATTCCTGGTTTCCTGGTATGCTTCCTTCCGCACCTCAAGATCTCTCGAAACAATAAATCCTGATGCATCACACAAATAATGCTGTCACAAGTGATCTCGCTCTTGAACTGCATTAGCCACGTTTTTGCTAGGTCAGGTGGAATAAAACACTTCTGGTGGCGGACCACTCACACAAAGTTGGGGATTCATTTGACTTCTCTCAGGCGTTCTTAGAGAACCCATAATAATTTTATCAGGCTCCGCGAGGTGTACCATGAGGCACTGCTTTTTATACTAAGTAATGGGAGACATTTAAAAAAAACAAAGTTATTATTGATTGAACTGGAATTTAGCACAATTAAACAATGGAAGTTACCATCCCGCTAGACGAGGGGTAGGTCGCCCGCTAGACGCACTTGCAAACATTCGACCTTTGATACGCCTGTGAGCGTCCGTTCTGCCACTACGATTGGGGTCCCCCCCCTGTGATTTGGTTGTATTTTCCTCTAAAGGTATGCTACATACTAGTGAGATCTATTTAAGGTACATTATTAATCACATGTACTTGTTTCCGACCCTTACACGAGTAGATTAGGACTTCGGTTCTGATGGAATGCCATGATCTTTATGACAGTAATAGGGCATAAAACATATCAACCTTCTTTTAAAATATCACTTTGTGCTGAATTTGGATCATAAAATTCATCTCTAGCCAGATCATATGTTTTTAACTATAATAAAGGAACCCAGTTATTAAATAGCCTATTGGGTTCTTTTAGTTATTTTTACTTTTCACACACACCATCACACCTCACTCTCCACGTCGGCAAAAACAAAAGAACTCTGACACAGAGCCCTCTTGGGGGCCCGTTGAGCATTGCAGCACCGGCCCAACAAGGAGCTGCCTGATAATGAAGCATGACACCTCTTGGGGTGTGTGAGGGCCCTTGCTCCTAAAGGAGCAGATCCCCCGATCTACCTCCTTGGCAGCCTTCAACCTTCTCTCTTGATAGGAATTGCATACCCTCTTTTTGTATTGCAATGCAAGTTATGTCATCCAAACAGAGAATCTCCCTTACTTCCCAATGCACACTGCACTATTGCATTCTATTTATTATCATTATTTTAGCTTAAGAAAAGAACAAAAAAATTTGAAGTCTACAAAAATCTTATCTTGAAGAGATACCTGTATTTCGAAGTAAGTAACCTTTTTGTATGAATCAGAAAAAAAAGGCACGGACACCTCCAGCAGTTTAAAATTCCACACATTCACAAAAAATGAACCTTTACGATAAGAAAAGAAAAAATGTCTCACCTGGCAAACAGCACGGTGCTGACCTACAGTAGCAAAATAAAAAGGTGTGCGTATTCTTTTATTGTGCTGTTCCAGCAGGGCACCATTTTCCAGTAAGTGCTGCACTATGCTCTGTTCGTAGATAAACAAAGTTGTGTTAAGTTTATTTGTGGTGTCAGTTTGAAGAACACCTAACAATCAACTTACACATTTGACTTGAAATCACATCACAAAGGTTTCATTCGTATAACTACTTGTATGCACCATGTGAGAAACTGGTTTATTAGTTGAAGTGGATGGTAGTCGTCTTCAAGTAATAATGACACTATTCCTTACTAGGTCAGGATATTTTTCAATAATTTAAAGCAGAGTTCAATATTTGGTAGCTGTAGCACAGAGCAGACAGGCTTAGTATAGGGAAAATGTTAAAGCAATTGTTTGACTTCTGTGGACCCCCACTTAATCATTACTGGAGCCCGGGGACACCCACTGAATCATTATTGGAAGCTGGGGACACCCACTGAGCCATTACTGAAAGCTGGGGAGTCCAGCCTAAGCACTTTCAATGATTTGAACCACAAAAAATATACACTAAAATACAGAAACAAGCATTCATCAAACAAATTCACGAATGATGAAATGTTTATTTAATTTACAAACAAGTATAAAAACAAATCAAAATAGTAATTTTAATGGGAATGTTGGAGCTTTTCTAAATTCGATTGAGGTCAGTTATCGCCCATACTATATTCTGTTTGATGCACTGAGATTACAACTTAAATTTTTTGTCTCCAATTGTAAATTCCTTCACATGTACAGAACATTTTAAAATGTTCAGTTTTAAATGTTCTCCTTTATTTATGTACACTTTATTAATTCTATATTATTTAATTTTCTAAGCAGTTGCGGACCCCTGACATAGGCTTAGCGGACCCCAAGGGTTCCTGGGACCAGAGGTTAAGAACCACTGGTGTAAAGCATTTATCACTACCAAACAAGTTGAAAAGGAGAAAACAAAACACAATAAAAAATACCACTCCAATTTATAAACATAGAGAAACCTTTAATGAGCAGATAGACATCAAAATTACAAACTTCCGGTGTAGGGAGCCGTTGATATGATTTTTCAAAGTTTTAGATATTTCTAGCACCAAAAAGTGCAAAGCATCAACCTCGGGTATCTGATTGTGCTGGACTGGGACAAAGTCAAAAGTTAAAGCCGAACAAGATGGAGCACAGGTTGTATACAGGGAGTAGGGTTGTCCGGTAAAAAGTTTACCTTCTGACTTAGTTTGACTCTTTTTCTTGTGAAATAATCTTCGTTGATGTGGTTGTCGGCGGGTCAGTTTGTAGGTTGGATCCAAAGAACAGCTTGCTGATGGCAGCCTGATGGATTCCTAAACCCTTGCTCGGAACTTTGCAATGGCTGTAAACGTGGTCTGGTCACTGTCAATGTGAAGAGCTAGCCGGCAGGCAGAACAGCATTGGATGGAAAAGCAGGATGGTCATTGATGATGTGAAGAGCTCCAGGCAGGAAAATTATGGAATTTGTACTGAGAAGGTCTCATCTGCAGTCGGATGCAGTTTCCACATTGGCCTTGGTGAACTCCATTTACATTTGAGTGGAGACTGAAAACAGTTGTCAACTTGTGGAGTCTGTGCATGTCACCCGGCCAAGTGAATCTGGCTGGCAATGAGTAGGTGGTGGTTGCGGCTTCGATGATGTCCCAGAATGACCTCCGGTTCTTTTTAAAGAAAGTTTGGAAAAAATTCCAAGTGTCCAGCTCTGCAGTCTTTGGGGTTGGAGTAGAACACTCTAACAGCAGTCAAGTGTCTAGGACCTTTTGGGCACCACTTGGGGGTTAGAACTTACGTCCCTAGAAGACCACAAGCACTGTCCAGGGCAAATCCAGTTAGCACTGGGCAGCTCAGCTCAGCAGATTCTTGGGCTTCTTGCAGCTTTTTGTGTTCTTGGAGCATAACAGCCATTGGAGACCACTCTTAAATCCTGGGTACAAGTGGAAGAAGGTCCAGCCCTTGGGGTCCCTCTCCACAGGTTACAGTAGTTGCAGTCCTCCTTCTGAAATCAGTCTTCTACAGGTCCAGAGGTTTTCTCAAGAAGGTCTGCAAGGGTGGTAACTTTATCCTTGGCACTAGATTGTGGTGGTGTCATCGTCGTTGAGGTGACGCCCTCATAATGCTGCTATATGTGCCTATATGTGGGCCTGATGGCTGCATGGTGCAATTTACACATGTTTAGAACGCTGTTGGAGCTATGGATGCTTTGCCTAGCATGCTGTTGCCCAGTGGTGATATGAACACTATGAGACTGGGGCAACATAACCATATGCACCAATATGCTGTGTTTAATAAGAGCGCTTAGAATGTTATTGTTAAAGCCCATCTTGCATGTGTTACTGTTTGCCCGTATCATGTTTTGCACTGATCAGCTGTTTGTTTCCAGCCCAGCCGAGAGCGTAGCGAAATACCGCAAGACATCCTTCAGAACACCGGAGAAGCATGGCCGCCATCTTGGGTGTGAATAATTCAATAACACCCATTGCCAGTTGCTTTTAATTGACACCTTCACACCTGAGACGCCCCACATTGATACAGCTCCGATTTCTGTGTCCGATTGAAGCCTGCATTGTCGGAAAGGTAATAGCAACCCAAGAGCCGTATTGAAGCCAGGTAGAAGTCTCCATTATATTCAGGACCACTGGAATTATGAAATTCAGCAGCCGCTGCAAATTTTGCATAGTTATAAATTTGCTACATAATCCATCATCTGCTGCATAATCGGCAGATTTCAACAAAAAAAATGTGTTTGTAGCTCAAATGGTTTGAAAGTTACTAAAAACGCAGCAAGGCCCAATGCAACGGTTGACTGGTCACCTTTCTGTAGCTTATTGCTGTGTTTGGGTGTGAAACTGGCAAAAATGAGTTGCAACTAATGCACAGACAGTGTTAACTAGTTTAAAAATGACAAAATAATGAAGTAATACTATCCCAAAATGTGCCACATAATGCTGCATAATTTTGCTTTCCTTGCCGCATAATTTACTCAACCCTGCCGTATAATTTGGCCCTCCCCTGCTGCATAATTTCAGTGGCCCTGATTATATTCTAGGATTGTGTGCTAAGATTATCGCTCACCGCACTCCTCAAGCGCATGTGAATTGGTGGCATAGCGGTAATGCACGCTCCCCGAGCGTATCAGTATTTGCGTTACGTGCATCATGGTGCTCTTAGGGATATAGTGCTCTAAGGAATAAGGTCCAGAGTTTGATTATTGCAGCAGCATGTGATGCCAGTTTCATGGACAGAGACATTCAGAGCTGATAATATATCACCAGGTGATAATAATGTTTAATGAACAATAACCCTGCAAAGTTGATACCTATAATGTGGCCATTAGAGTATTGCCAATAAGAAAGATAATTCAGAGGTGAGCCACATTACTGTGTGATACATTGTATTGTAGTAAGAGAGCCAAGAAACCTTACGTATATGATAAAGACCTTGAGTCTGGACTGCTTGTGCAACCTTGAACTATGCTGAGACCTCTACTTGAATCCTGAGCAGTTTTAAAGTGTGTAAAAACAAACATTGTATAACCGAATCAGAGTTAATCAAGAGAATCCATTGATTTGAATTTGAATTTTGAAATGAAATTTGAATTTTAAATTTATAAAGTGCATAAAGCCAGAAAGGCATCAAAGCGCTATAATCAGCGAGAGCAAAGAGAGGATACAAGCAGAAGCAATAATGGTTGCGGAAAAAGCCAAGTTTTCATGTGCCTGCGAAACAAGAAGTAAGAATTAAGGCTACTAACATGTGCAGGGAAAATGTTCCATAGCCTAACTGCTGCCACAGAAAGGAACGCTCACCGCATCTCGCCTTCCTGAAATGGGGAACAATCACTTTTCTCTGATCAGCCAGTCAAACTCAACTGTCTGTTTGGAAGATACCAGTTGAAGACGGTTCTTAAATAATAGGAGTCCTGCTGGTTGAGTGCCTTATAAACCAGGCACAGGGATTTAAAAATCAGCTGCTGCCTCACTGGGAGCCAATGCAGTGTCCGCAATCCCTCCTTCACAAAGAGATGTTTAGGAATGCCCAACACCAGTCGCACGGCAGCATTTTGAATAACCTGAAGTTTATTAAGCGAATACTGGTTGCCGTTCAAATACAAGGTAATACAGTAGTCAAAACGAGATGTTATGAGCACGGTGACCACTGACACACTTAGCTCCTCTGGAAGAAAGGGAAAGATCTTCTTCAGGCTCTTGATGATCCAGAAGCAGGAGCTGACTGTCCTATTGACCTGAGAGTCACCCCCATATTTTTAGCAGAGGCTCCTGGAGCAAGTAGCGAACCTTATGTCTCAGTTCACCAGTGGTCAGTCCAAACCAAGTTCTTTGCCCCAAAGACCACAATCTGTCTTCTTGGCGTTCATCTTGAGCCAATTCTCTCGTGGCCAGGGGCTGCCTTCAACCATACAAGGCCTGAACTTATCCGCTACTCTTGCCCAGTCAAGGATATAGAGACAATAATTTGGATATCGTCCGCATAGGACAATACTTGAAAACCAAAAGAGCGTATACGTTTTGCCAAAGGGGCCACATAAAGTTTAAGTCCCTTGAGGGACTCCACAGGGAAGCTGGAAAGGTTTAGCCCCGCAGCTCACTGTTTAGGTCCTATTCACCAAAAAGGATTCTGAAAGATTTAGGGCAGAATCCCTCAGCCCATCCCGACACAGTCTTTGCACCAGCCGAAGTGGAGATAGGGTGTTGAAAGCTGCAGATAATTCTAGCATAACTAGAATAGTGGCACCTCCCTGATCCACTTGGTGGCGAATGGAATCTGGCACTACAATCAGTGCCGATTCAGTACTGTGGTTCCTCTTAAAGTCGTTCTGTGAGTGATCCAAAAGCTCATGATCTGTAAACAAACTGAGCTAATTCCTGATTTATGTGCTACTCAAGAATTTTGGCTGGTGCGGGCAATAGTGAGATAGGTCACAGATTTTTCAAATCTACCGTTTCCCCATTAGGTTTCTTTTTAAGGGGAATACTAACCTTTTCTTTTCAGGACTGGGGGTAGACTCCTGACTCCAAAACCTGAGAATAAACTTTCTCCAAGAATGCAGCAATTAAATCTGGTGCAAGTTGCAGCACTGTGGGCAGGCAGGGATCATCTGGGGAAACTGATGTAATTTGTCCCAGAAGAGTTTTAATTTTTGCCACCAGAATGCTAGAGAATGAGGACAATTCACCATTAGTGGTTGTCCACCCAAAGAAATCATCTTTGGCTGTTGGTGAGGCTGCTATTGTTTTATTTACATTACTTTGGATTTTATAGTGTGCACGCTGACTCCTAGCGCGCTTTTAACCTTCACTGCACTATTTGGCATTCCTTACCTGCTGTGTGCTTCTCACACTTGGCCCTGTTCCACCGCGGCTGTGTGCCGTTTGCGTGGAGGGCGTTCTCTTTTACTCTCTGCCCTGCCCTGCTGGTGACACACTTCCGGGGCCAGAGGGGGCGGTCTAATGTTGCCGCTCTCTCCTCCATTTAAACAGGATGGGACAGCGGACGCGCAGTGGACGCGTGCAGCGGGCGCGCCACTGGTGCACCGAAGGTGCGTCTATGGCAAGCCCGTCCGCGCCTGGACGTCGCCAGACGCCAGACATGCTGCCGGTCTGCTTGGTGAAAAGCAAACCTACCCTTGTGGAGACCTACTGGCTATCAGGAAACTGGTCAGCTCATGTGATCATCCTCCATGTAATCTGCTTGAAGACCCGTTCTGTTGTAGAAGTTGTGGTTTCAATTCTTGGGTGATTACATCCCCTCTTACTTCCTTGTCCCCCCCCAGGCACACCATTAAACTCCTCAGCCTTAACTGCCGCTCCCTAGCAAAGCATTTTGCTGAGGTTTATGATCTGTTGCAGGACGAGTCACCTGATGTTCTCTTTCTAACAGAGACTTGGCTCTCAGCTGACATGGTGGCTGAGCCAGGTCTGGCGCTTCCCCGGGGCTTCAGCATGGCGACTCTCAACAGAGAGATGAGAGGTGGCGGTGTCGCAGTTATTTTTAAATCCTGCTACACCTGCACCTTTGCGAAAGAGGACTTGGTAGGCTGTGAGTGCGTGCATTTTGGGATCTCCTTCAACGCCAGCTATACAATGTACGGGTTACTGGTCTACCGACCACCCGGGCCCTCTAAAGAGTTCAGGGCGGCACTGACTGATGCATGAAGTTCTTTGGCTATGAGATCTGCCAACTTTAGCATTATTGGTGACTTGAACCTGCATTTGGATAATATACATGACTCTGAAATGGGTAATTTTTTAGCAGACCTTGCTGCCCTTCAGCTGATTCAACTTGTTCCAGGCCGTACCCATTTTGCAGGCCACTTGCTTGACCTAGTTTTTTCTAATCTTCCTGCCCTCACAGTTAATACTCCCATCCCGATGAGCTGGTCCGATCACTATCTGGTACCCATGATACTCTCGGGGGTGGAGCCCTTTCAGAGGGTGGTCCAGAAGTCAATCCTTAAACGTCTCTGGCACAAACTGGACATCGATCAATTTCATGCCCTCCTCTCTACGCACTCACTCAGCTTGCCGGATGACCCTGATGCAGCCGATAAAGCTCTATCTGACTGGATTCAGCGGCCTCTTGATACACTCATCCCTGTTAAGTGGTCTAAGGGGCGCAATAGTAAATTCAGCCCATGGTATAACAGTAAGCTTGCCACTATTCGGAAAGCATGCAAAAGGTTGGAACGGGCATGGAGACGGGATTATGACCCGGTTCTGAAGGGGCATTATCAGGCAGCCATCAAGAATTATCACAGGGCCATCCAGAAGGAAAGGGCGACCTACTTCGCTGACAAAATCAGAAGTAGCAGTAATCCCGCTAAAAGTATTTTTTCAATACTTAAAGATCTTAAAGCGTCAGGGTCATCTACAGCGCCTCTGATTTCGTCTGACCAGCAATGCGAGGATCTTGCCGCCTTCTTCATTAAGAAGGTGGAGAACATCTATAGGACCTTCCCCCTTACCTCTATTAGATCAGGAACTGTTCATAGACCCCTCTCCACCCCCACACTCGCGGTCTTCCCTTCGATCTCCCAAGATGAGATGCCTACGTTATGTAGTAGGGTCAAATCAGGTTCTTCTGCATATTCTCTTAAGCCTGAGCAATTTCTTAAATCTCTGCCTTTGCTCCTTACACCTCTGTGTCAGCTGATCAACCTGTCCCTGTCCATGGCGGCTGTCCCCAGGGCTTGGAAACGAGCCATGGTGGTCCCTCTGTTAAAGAAACCTACATTGGACGCCACCAAACCGGAGAACTTTCGCCCCATCGCTCTCCTGCCATGGGAGTCCAAGCTCGCCGAAGCTTACATTAACTCCATTCTGACAGGATACCTGGAAAACAACAGCATGCTTGTCTCCTCTCAGAATGGTTTCCGCCCGGGTCACAGCACAGAGACTGCTCTCCTAGCTGTGACCAAACACCTGAGGGAGGCTTTAGATGCCGAACGTACCTCGGCGCTGATACTATTAGATCTCAGCGCCGCGTTCGATGCGGTATCCCATCAGATCCTGTTCCAACGGTTGGAGGAGGCTGGCATCGAGGACCTGGCCCTGGGATGGATCGTCTCTTTTCTATCTGAGAGAACCTTCCAGGTGGCGGCCCCCCCATTTGCCTCCCTGATACACACTATCAAACAAGGGGTTCCACAAGGCTCAGCGTTGAGCCCTACGCTATTCAACCTGTATGTCCAACCTCTAGCAGCAGTGGCCGGGAGTAGAGGACTAACAGTGGTATCATATGCTGACGATACTCAGTTGGTAGTAGCACTCTCTGATGACTCCATGCAGGATGCCCTTATGTTCAGGAGCGATCTTGCTGCCGTCGCAGAGTGGATGACTGCCAACTGCCTCCAGCTTAACGCTAGCAAGTCTGAGATCCTGCTAGTAGGGAGAGATACTGAGCTGTGAAGTGAGAGCTGGTGGCCTGCGACCTTGGGTTGCGCACACGCTTCCAAACAGGTGGTTAAAAACCTGGGTGTATGGGTTGACTCGGCCCTCAGCTTCCCGGTCCAAACCAAAAAAGTTGCTGGGACTCCTGCGTGGGCTCAAACCGCTGCTGGGTTTTTTTGATCCCACAGTCTGTCAAGTCATCATCCAGGCCTCCATTATGTCTAGGCTGGATTATGCCACTTCACTCTACCTGGGGGTTAACAAGGCTGAAATCCTACATCTGCAGAGGGTACAAAATGCAGCTGCTAGAATTCTGCTTGGCTTCCCCAGAACTTGCCCTACGACCAATGCCATCCACCGACTACATTGGATGCCGGTGGCGAGGCGCATCGAGTTCAAGTCCCTCTGCATTGCCTATAAAATCATGAATTTCTCCTCCCCAGACATCCTGGCTAACCTGCTTTCACCCTATACACCTACTCGCCAACTACGATCTATGGGCCAGCATTTGGCGGTTGTTCCTCGGGTGAGGAAAGTGCGAGCAGGAGGACGCTCCTTGCGCACCCTGGCTGCAAAACTTTGGAACTCTCTTCCTGCGCGCATCCGTAGCATTGAAAACTACCTGGCATTCTGCAAGGCCATTAAAACACACCTTTTCCCTTTGCTATAGGCCCTGCCTTCAGTTAGACGCCTCCCTACTTCTGCCTGTCAGCGCTGGGACGCCCCTTTGCTGGGGCACCTGTGCGCTATACAAAACCTGTAACATAACATAACATTGATAGAAGAGCTGAGCAGTCCTCAGAAGGCCACCCTATTGCAGAACTCTTGAGAATTCTCCAACTCCTATTGAGCTGGCGGAGACTTAAGATTGTCGTGTAGTACCTATAAAACCAATACAGGATCTGCACCTTTGGACAACATACACTGCAGGCTTGGTTTCCAGACCGATTCCAGACTCCCCCACCGGATATGTTGGCCTATATACTAGCTAGCTCACAGTGCCACTAGAAACTCCCCTTCCCAATGAGAGAATAGTTCTTGGTAACTATCGAACATGACATTTCTGATCCCTCAGGACCGTGGAAACAGTGTACTTCTTTTCGCTCAGTCACTCGTGCTCACTTAGTCTCAGAGAGATACACAGAATAAACGGTAGGGAAGTTTTTCAATAAGTATTTATTGAACAGTCGTTATTCTAGTGTAAAATAGCTGTGCTGAAACAATCATTAGATGGTAACAGATATAGATGATTAGAAGCACTAGGAAAGTAAAAGGATGGTAGATTTCTACCATTTTGCTATAATCAAAAATCCAGGCAAGTACATAAAATACATGACAATAAAATGCGTACTCCTACGATGCTACCCTAACTAGATGTACCTAAGTGTACCTAGCATGTATGAAGGTGTTAAGCCAAGAATCCCTCTAGGATAAAGTCAACCCCATTACCTGAAGTGAGAGACTGTGGGACCCCGTCTTGGTCTCGAGCTGGACACCCCGCAAGGGATGTTAGACCACTGCGAGCTGGAGTATCTGCATTCAGGAGCAGCAGCTTCTCGCGTCAGTGTGTCGGCAGGGAAGTCCTGATCTCCTCTAACTATCTCAGCAAGATGTGATGTTTATATACCCGAAGGTATCCTCAGGGGTTCTACCTTGCTGTGCCACTGCCGGACTTAGGATGACGTCGGGAATGAACCTTGTACATAGTTATTATGCAGGAGATGGTAGTCCTGCTGAGTTTCCAAGAATCCAAGTATCCTCATGCATAATGTATGAGGCTATAGTTCAGGGAAAGCCCCACGTTCTGTAAGCAGTACTGTAACTAGGTAAAGGGTCATTCCTAGCAGCCCGTTATGTATGAAGTGTAGGGACGAATATAGGTGAAAGGTTGGGATGTTGCCCTGGCCTATATTGGGGTATCTATATGGAATATAACACCCACTCCTCATCTGACTGGACGACATAATCTAATTCTAACGTACTACCGGTCTAGGTGCTGGTACGCAAACATATGTAGTAAAAACCATAGTTCTGCTAAAAAATGTTAAAAACTCCAAAAAGTGCTAAAATAGAAGAATTGTCACTCAAGCAATAGCTCTACTGTGTCCTAACACCTCGCAGATTACATCAATCGAGCACAGATGATCTTCCGTACTGCCTGCAGCCATTGCTGGGGCAGCCTGTGACCCATCCAAGGCCTGGGTGTCAGTGGAGGAGCCAGTATCCATTCCAAAAGGAGCAGAGAGTTCCTGTGGAGGCTCTAAGAATGCCGCCATCAACATAGGAATATGCTGGGGACACTGCAGAACATGGGCCATTATCGTGTCCAGCAATGCATCAACATCCGGTTGCGCAACTGATGGAAGTGTCAGACAGAGATCCAACACGCATTCTTCTCTGCAGAACAGGCATCGGAGAACAGGTAAGATGCAGTCCATCCAGACTGGTCTAAATGACAGGAACCAAGAGGCGCTTAGTTCCCGTAGGCGAGGTGTGCCCAGATGTTGTACCATGCGATCACGGTATTTACACTCCAGGAGCACTGTTTCCATCTCCTTGGTGACTAGCACATCCATTGCGTAGCAGAAAAATTACAATCAGGATACCTGCTACTAGAAACAGGATCAGCGGAAGTCCTCCAAAAATGCTTCTGAATACAGAGTGTATAAAGTTTGGTATAACTCCGAGGACCGTCTGAAAGGTGCTTAACAGTCTTGAACCTATAGCCTTAAATAGGTGTACTATACCCGTCATATCAGACATGTTAAAGATACGATTTACCATTTCTGCAAAATGGAACGGGCAGTTCGTACGTATGAGTGCCTGTATCTCTGCCGAGTACCTTGCTACTTGGAGATCAAAAGTCTCCCGGGCGGAGGTTAAGGGCACGGTTTTCTGTAAAAGCATGGCTTTCATTCTGCTCGAAGTATCAAACCGTATAAAGGAAACATTCAACGAAGGCCATAGCAGCGCCTCCCTGACTGTGTGTGTTGGTGGAAACAATACTTGCATACAGCAAGTAACCCTGGGGCTCACGGTGACTAGATATGCGATGCCCGGAAGCATCCCACAACAACCTTGATTGTTCAGCATCAAGTAACTCCAATTCGAAAGTAACTTGAATACCGGGGTAATAACGGCTGCTGGGGTACCCCTCAAATGACAGGATAGGTTCGCAACTAAACCGTTGCAGGCCCCGTGTAGCAGAATATCCTGGCATATGAGAGATCCACTTAAAGCGTTCTCACAGTTTGTACCGCTTAGAAACACTTCAAGATCCCCACTCCTGCATCGAAATCTGTACGGTAATTCCCAAGATTCCTTGATAAATTCCCTACCCATTTCTTCATATCTTCCTGTCTGTTGTAGTTCAAGGCAATACTGAAACTGGAAAGTTGTGACCGGTAATGTTATATGGCCATTGATTAACCATTCTGTGGATGGTGATTCTGCCACAGTAAAAGGTAATCTGTCCAGTTTTTCAATACGCAGCATTGTATATTTTGCTCCCCTTTGTGCCATTTTCATCTGTTTTTCTGTTAGATTGTATGCAGAAAACAGTGACGTACTGTTGATAAAACACCAAGGCACATAACCTGCGCGCAATGATTGCTGCGTCCAGCTCAGTAACATAATAGAACGTAATTGTGATTGTCCGTGCTGTAGTATGGACAAACCCTGTTCTGGTACATCAAGAGCAGAAGATACAATGTTGCCCAGTGAATAAATTAATGTAGTCATGCCATTGTCAACTACGGCTAACGCCTTTTCTAGGTTAATCCTATCTATTTCTCGTAATCTCTCCGCTGCTTCTTGTTGGGAGATTTTCCAAATTTCATTATAGACAGCATAATAGAAACGTTTTGACGTGGCTTTCTGGGACCTAGTAAAAAATCCCGTAGGTCCACATCCTCTGTCAGTAAGGATAAGTGTTGTTTCACCTGTTGTAGCGTTGAGGTTTTTAGAAAATCGAGGCACAACTTCCCAACACTGTATGATGTCACCACCCCTGGATGTTCTCCTTGTACATAGCGTGGGTCAGGTCTGTGGATACTGAACCCTTCGGTTGCACCCCTTAATCTTTCCTGACATCTGTGAGTGTCAGTGGGCCAACCCAACCATCCCTTCCAATTGGGGTCTGATCTATTGTATTGTAAAATGTCATCTAATGTATCCCCTTTCAGTGATGTATAATTACCCTCGGCCTGTGATGGTGTTAGAATCCGAGGTGTGTTCAAATCCTTGTTCTTGGCTAACCCAAGACAGGAAGTCTGTGCACAGTTTCATTTAGAAATATCATCTGCTGTGGAATGAGGCATGCTCTAAATAGCGCTTCTGTTCCCTGGACTTGCCAGTCTCTAGAACCCCAGACTGATTTTAAGTTTATAGTGTCTTTCCATAAGTCGAAACCCTGTTCAGACAGTTGGGTAATAAATCTGTTTGGTGTTGGTCAGCATATTTTTCTGTGCGGATGTCGGTGCAACCTTATAGTAATATGAGGTCGGGTCTGAAACATTAAACACTGAAAAATATGAAAATTTTTGTGCAAACGTTTTCGAACTACTTTTCGGTGGTGTCGGGCAATGTTCCCATTGGTGGTATGTGAAAACATTCCTAGGGCTACTGGATTGTGTAGAAAATGATGACCATAATGTTGATAACAATACATTGTGTTAAAGTCTGGTGTGTCTTCTAACAATGCGGCGGATTGCTCTAAATCAGACAACATGTTATTTACAGTTTCAAAATCCCAATCATCGGAAAATGTACTGGAGGAAATGATATAATTTAAGGAAATTTTAAATAAATGTGGTATTTTTAAAAGTTTGGTCGGACCAAATATGTCATAATCAGCCTTGTCCCATACTATACCATCAAGTATAGGAACTGCTGTAATGTTCACTGATGACAAGTCTCTTTGTTCACGATGTGATGAAACATGAGGTTTCAGGATTAAGTTCACTCTTGATGCTGCAGAGCTTTGGCAAAGGTAAGTTCCGTTTATAAGTAAGCAAAAGACAGTTACTAAGCCTATCCAGAAAAGAAAGATAAGTATCCCGATGCTTATCCAAAGTTCTATCTAATGTGACACCAGGTAAGTCTTTTTAAGAAAAATGAAGAAGTCTTTGATTTGTTGTTGACGAGATATTGGGGCTGGCGTTGTTTCAGATTCACTCGAATTCAAGGAAAAGGTATCAAAGTCGATGAAATAGCCAGATGCAGTTCGATCTATTTTTGGTAGCTCAGAAGATTTTGTTGAACTTCTAGATGGCTCTTGTTGAGGCATGTTTATGTAGACATTAGTATTAGATCGAATTGAAATTTGTCTTTCATTTTGATTTTGAATTTCTGTATCAAGAGGAACGAGTTCCATGGCATTGTTCCATAGTCCATCATTCCGTATGGGAGACTATTCAAATGTGATGAGCCTTTCCGTCTGAACTTCCTGCATGGTAGCGAGAGGAGGGCGTCGGCTACCCAGGAGCCCACGATGCCTACTATTCAGTATTGGCCACATAGTGTGGTTTTATCAGATCAATGGAGACTAATATTTTCTCCTTTTTTCCGGCAAGAGGTGGCAGAAGTACAGTTCTTCTTCCTTCAACTGCCAGGACAGGTACAGGCTTTCTGTATGATGGCCCAAATTCTTTTTTGTCCGTTATCTTTTCCCTGGACCAGATCCCCGACTTTTGGAATCCAGACAGGTCTTGCCGTGACTGACTTGACTTCCCCAGTGGCGGGCCTTTTCACTTGGACATTGCTCTGTAGTGCCCTTGATTCATTTAGTTCCTGTAAAAAAGCCAAACGTTTATTGATGTAAAAAGGTTTTTCATCCGCCACTGTGCCTTCATAATCTACATCAGGTACCCACATTCTCGTCTCAAATAGGACCTCATAAAGAGTGACCCCCCTAGAGAGCTTCTTGGCATGTTGTTTAAGGCCCTCTGAACCCCATATAAGTGATTGACCCAACTACCACCCGCGCCTAATACCCTAGCTGTTAAAGACTGCTATAAGTCCCCGGTTTTTCCTCTCCACAACCGAATTTCCCTTGGGATGGTACGGAGAGGAGTACCGCAATGCTACACCCAAACCTCCCATGGCCTCCTTGTAAGCCCTAGAGCTAAATGCGGGGCCACGGTCAGAATGTAATGTGCCAACTGCGTATGTCCCTATAAAGACTCGCAAATCTTTGATAACAGTTTGAGCGTCAGCCGAGCGATGAGGTCATACCCATAGGAATCTCGAACAGGAATCCACTGCAACCATTATGTACTTGTGAGCCCCATCAGATTGTAAGGGGCCGCAGTGGTCCAAATAGACACACGCGAGAGGTCTGTCTGATATCAATAATGGTGTCTGCGCTGGACGTGTTATGGTTGAGCCCTTCATCTGTTGACAGATGTCGCACTTTAAGACATGGTCTTTGGTCTGCTTCGTTAACCCTGGCCACCAATATCGTTGTTTCAGTAAAGAAACCGTCGCAGTAACTCCTGCGTGTGCAGAACCAAGACCCTCGTGCGCAGCTAAAATTAAGCCTAATCTGAGATCCATGTTTGGTATTACTCTATCCCCCACTCCAGGAATCTGAGCAAATGGAACGTTGTTTGCATCTAACTTGTAGGAGTACTTGAGTGGAAAACCTTTTGGCAGTGCTTTGTTGTCCTTGCGTGAAGCAATGACAGCTACCATTATCTGTCCATCTATTCTCGATTTCGAACGAGTGATTGCAGCTACGGACGCAGTTCATACTGCCCCCTTCGTGGCTTCATCGGCCAATGAATTCCCTTCAACGTGAACGCCATTACATTGATGACACAGCGTGTGTATTACGTGAGCTCTTGGTAGTTCGTTTTTCAACTCAGCTACCTGTTCCCATTGCATTTTGTGCTTAATTGTGCCACCTTTTAAGTCTTTAAACCCATTTTGTCCCCAATAGTGAAGATATTCATTGTATAACTGGACACAGTAAAAGGAATCGCAGACAATTAGTGTGGGGAATTCTCGATATGTATTAATCAGTGCCAGTAAAAGAGCTTTTAGTTCTGCTAACTAAGCTGTGCAGTCTCCTAGAGACTGAGGGGCATATTAGCAAGAAGAGGCGATAATCATCGCTAACCCTGCTTAGCGTGATTTTTTTTATCTCCGGCTATCGCTGGAATATATCGCCACGCTAACGCTGTATTAGCAACGATTAGCGCTATGGCGATGAATATTCCAGCGATAGCGGGGGAAATGGGCCAACATCGCTGAAAAACCAGCGATGTTGCATGGAGAAGGGAGAACACCTTGCTGATACGACCCTGCATAATCCACCCCCCCATGTTAGGTATGGCTAACACCTGCTAATTGCAGGTGTTAAATAAATGGCGATGACCCCGGTTAGCGCGACTTTTCACGTCGCTAACTGGGGCCATGGCCACCTTGCTAATAGGCGATAGGCCTGTTAGCGAGTGTTTCCCAGGTTTGTTCGTCGGGAACGCCCACTTTGCATGTCATTAGCGATAAATATCGCTGACATGCAAAGCGGTAAAAAAACGGGCGCTAATGCCCGCAAACTGTCGCTAACTGCTGTTAGAGACAGTTTGCTGATAGGGCAATATAAATATCGCCGCTTTAGCGGCAAAAAGTGCCGCTAAAGCGGCGATAGTGCCCTTGCTAATATGCCCCTGAGTCTTTGTACAGCTTGGATGGAACTTTCCATCCTGCATTCGACCTTTAACAATCACACACGTGGCGCTGTATTGTTGTTTACTTCCTATGGCCGGTTGTGCAGATCCGTCAGTATAAATTATGTATTCATACTGATCTAGAGGCATAATTTCATTCGGTAGAGGATATTCTTGTTCATATTGCAGGAATGCTTGTGTGTTTACATCTGATGCAGTGAGAGAATTAGCCCAGTGTATCCACCTTGGATATAAGGCTTTAGCATTCGGAACGCTGCCTTTGTCGCAGCCCCTAAGGCTGGTACTCGAGTCACGACAATAATTCGTTTCCCCTGAGCCAGTGCTCTTTCTCTCACTATAGCAGTCAGAATTGTTTCTGTAGATGCAAAACGCATCTCAGCGTTTGTGTACAAATGTGATTTGTATGCTATTGGGACAGTTTCACCTTCATTGTATGTTAAGTAGGTGTACCCAGATTGACCCGCAACTATACAGATCACTAGATTGCGAACATTTACACATGTCTGTAAGTGTTTTGAAGCTATCATGTCAGCTTGTAGGGAACGAAGGGTGTCTGTGTGTCCCGGTGTCCATTGCCTAACTGAAAATGCAGGTCTTTTGAGGTCGTAGAAAGGTTTAACTTTTTCTGCGTAATCCAAGATGTATGTTCTGCCAAAATTCAGGAATCCCAGGATGGATTGTAAATTTTTCAATGATTTTGGAGGTTGGAGCAGTACACACTTTTCTAAAAAGTTAGCTGGCAGACTTTTTCCTTCACTTGAAAATTCATATCCCAAAAATAGGACATTGAGGTGGGCTATTTTTGATTTTTTAAAGTTAAATTTGTAGCCTTCAGAGGCAAATCCCAAAATTATGGTGCTCACCCTGGTCAAGTGTTCCTACAGGTCATCATCCGTTACATAAATGTCATCTACATAGGACAATGCCTCCTCATCCAGATTTTGAAGTAACTCAGTTACCCTGGCGGAAAACAACCCCGGACTGTTCTTATACCTCTGGGGGAGTCAACAAAATTGCCGCTGGGACCCCAGCGCTGAGAATGCTGTCAAATATCTGCTCTCAGGTGCTATATTTTGGCAGAAAAATCCATTTGAGATATCTAGTATGTTATTCATTAATGCGGCACTGTGTGCGCTTTGTACTGCAAAGGTTTTTGTGCATGAGTTTAGATGTCTATGACTAAAACTAGACGATATGAGTTGTCAGGTTTCATTACGGGAAACAAAGGATTATTCATTGAAGAGGTGCAAGTTTCAATCACACCTTGGTATTCAAGTTGATCTAAGATCTCCCTGATCTGTTTTTTTAGCTTCTTGCTTAATTGGATACTGTCTCTGTGGAGTTGGAGTAGATTTTAATGGTATCACGTGGTGGGTTGAATCTTCATCCCATCCAACATGGTTGCGATATAGTGCAGGAGCAAGGGCTACCACCCACTCCTGCGCATATGTGTGTTTTAAGTATTGGGGAACGAGGTGGAAAAAGCTGGCATAATTACCATTTCTCCCTTTGGGCAATCCATAACAATAGTAGACGGCCAATCTCTTTCAGCTAAAAGAATGTTGTAGTCAAAAGTCAGGTTCTCCCAACAAAAACTTTAATTTTTCTGGGCTTGTCCCCTTCCATTTGTAGTGTTATTTCATGTAACCTATGTGGGACACTTACCCTAGTATCAGGCGTTTCCACCGTGATATGTTCATTCAACTCCGCTGTCACTAGAAATTCCATCAGGTTCGGGCGAGCTATTGTTACTTCTGCTGCCTGTCTAGCTCTGGCAGAGTCCATTCCCCGTTCAGTAGTTGAGTCCTCAGAATTCTGGGCATGTCTAATTTTTAGACCTGCTACTTTCTTCTTTTTGAATTGAGGTTTTGCTTTAGGTTTCTCTTCTTTTTTGGAAGAGTAGTCTGAAGTGCATTGTGCATCTCTGGACTTTGTACGCTCTTCTTGTCTGTGGTCTGACCGTCCTTCCCTCTCTGAGTTTTTCGATGAACCCTGAAAGGAACGAGAGGAATGTGTATCAGTGTCCTGATACCTGTCAGGTTTCCTAATGTTGTCCCTATTCCTAAGGTTATACCTCCTTTTGGAGTGCTCCTGTTGAGGAGACCTACCTCTAGATTGAGATCTATTGTCTTTATTCTTTTGTTGTTTGTTATTATCCCATTTCTTCTTTGAAAAAGCAGGTGCTTGCTTGAAAGTATCCTTTTCGGGCCTACCCATTAGTTGAGGTTGTATTGCTCTACCCCCCAAACTGTCTCTGACTAATTCTGCATAAGCAGTTTCAATTATTTTTGGTAATTGATGTTCCTGTTGTAGAGGAGAGAACTCCCTTAGGCGTTGGCGTATTGCCACCGATGCTGCTTCCCCTTTAATATTTGCTAATATTATTGCTGAAACCTGGGCAAAATTACCTAGTAACTTCATCCCTAAGTTCAGAGCAGGTTCTGCTCCATACTCGTTCTGTATTTGTCTTAATACATCTGATATTACTGCTAATGACGGGATACCATGAGTTCTGTACATATGGCAGCGAAAACTGTACCCCAAGAGGTACAATCTTCTACCTGGGGCGTTATCCCCATGGGCAAGCAAATTGTTAACATTCTGTGTTTTTCATGTGGGCTGGTGTTTGGAAATACCGCCTCTAGCTGTGTTATTTTTTGAGCCACCCAGAATGGCATTTGTTCACGTTTAGTGAGCATTTTACCCACCACTGCGTGTAATGTTTGTGGTGTAATTTTAGTTGTTGATGTTTGAATCGGACCTGTTGGTGTAGCCATTGCTGGCTGAACTGTGAGTGTCCGCATCACGAACTGTGTCATGTTTCTGTAAAGTTTTATTAGTTCTTTATGCTGTGTAAGTAAGTCTCCTGCTGGCATTGTTTCAATGTCAGGATGTGGTGTGTACGCTGCTAATACTGGCCATGTTGCTCCCTCTCTTCCGGGTGGACTGAGTCTTACTTTGGCTCT
The DNA here is from genome assembly GCA_963921515.1 of Calotriton arnoldi. Taxonomy (NCBI): domain Eukaryota; kingdom Metazoa; phylum Chordata; class Amphibia; order Caudata; family Salamandridae; genus Calotriton; species Calotriton arnoldi. The sequence continues at coordinate 3,269,243 of CAWUFW010000581.1, read as the reverse complement.
TGTATGTGGTAGGGCGCCTTTAAACCAGTATAAATGCTCCTGGTAAGTGAGCGGAACTTTAATGTCCTCATATGAACAATATTCGTCGGTGTTTCATCTCTGTGTTGTAATGAAATGTCTTTGTTAGTGCATTTGCCTGTGGAAATGTAACCTATGAATAGAATACCTCTGTTCTAAATGATTTGTGTGCCTCAATCACGAATATTACTGACCCACCCCTAGCTGTTAAACCATATGAAGCTAGTTTTAGGGTGATGGCATTTCTAACATTTTCTGAAAGATGTATTGCAACTGCATCTTCTTCTTCCTCTGTTATAAGCAGTTCACATACCGTGTCTCCCTCCTCAGTCATTGTTATGAGTTAGAAGAGTTTTCCAAGGGAACTGAGATAAGGTGTTATGCACAATAGGAACAATGTGTTCTTTAAGCTTGATTAAACCAACAGCCAATACATAGGATTTTTCCTACTCACCTGCGGCGGATTTTGTTTCCTCCCACTCCAGACGTCTCTGGGGAAATGTGAGTAGGGGTCTCTGAGAATAGCACAACTGAACAACTCAGATTTGACTGTTAAATAAGGAACCCAACCAACGTTGGCCGTGCCATGTCGTGTAGTTCCTACAAAACCTAAACAGGATCTGTGCGTTTGGACAACATACACCGCAGGCTTGGTATCCAGACTGATTCCAGACACCTCCACCGGATATGTTGGCCTGTATACCAGCTAGCTCACAGCGCCACTAGAAACTCCTCTTACCAAGGAGAGAATAGTTCTTGGCAACTATCGAACATGGCAACTCTGATCCCTCAGGACCTTGGAAACAGTGTACTACTTTTCGCTCAGTCACTCGTACTCACTTGGTCTCAGAGAGATACACAGAATAAACGGCAGGGACGTTTTTCAATAAGTATTTATTGAACAGTCGTTATTCTAGTGTAAAATAGGTGTGCTGAAACAATCATTACACAGTAACAGATATAGATGATTAGAAGCACTAGGAAAGTAAAAGGATGGTAGATTTCTACCATTTTGCTATAATCATAAATCTAGGCAAGTACATAAAATACATGACAATAAAATGCGTACTCCTATGATGCTAACCTAAGTAGATGTACCTAAGTGTACCTAGTATGTATGTAGGTGTTAAGCCAAGAATCCCTCTAGGATAAAGTCAACCCCATTACCTGAAGTGAGAGACTGTGGGACCCCGTCTTGGTCTCGAGCTGGACACCCCACAAGGGATGTTAGACCACTGCGAGCTGGAGTATCTGCATGCAGGAGCTGCAGCGTCTCGCGTCAGTGTGTCGGCAGGGAAGTCCTGATCTCCTATAACTATCTCAGCAAGATGTGATGTTTATGTACCCGAAGGTATCCCCATGGGTTCTACCTTGCTGTGCCACTGTCGGACTTAGGATGACGTCGGGAATGAACCTTGTACATAGGCATTATGCAGGAGATGGTAGACCTGCTGAGTTTCCAAGAATCCAAGGATCCTCATGCATAATGTATGAGGCTATTGTTCAGGGAAAACCCTACGTTCTGTAAGCAGTACTGTAACTAGGTAAAGGGTCAGTCCTAGCAGCCCGTTATATATGTAGTGTAGGGACGAATATAGGTGAAAGGTTGGGATGTTAACCTGGCCTATATTGGGGTACCTGGGGTACAAGATCTCCTGCCACCTTAAACAATTCCTTAGAGACATTAATAGCAGATCCTATTTTACGGGAGAAATATGAAGGTTTTGGCTCTTTGATGGCACTATTGTATTTTTGAATCGCCTCTTTATGTTTATTGTTTTCTTCTGATTTAAGTAACATTCTACACCCCCATTCTGACCTTTGGCATTGCCACTGGAGGTCTTTCAATCTCTCTGAGACCCATGGGGCTGAAGCTTTCCAAATCCCCTTGGTTTTGTAATAAAGGGAGCTACCCCACCAATAGCTGACAGCACACATTAAATAAAATCCTCTGCTCTCTGTCCCTGACCACTAGGTCCTTTTGCCTGAGAAACATTAAGGGCTCCCATCAGCTCATGGATGGAGATTTTACTCCAACTTCTATGAGTGGTGCATTTGTCCTGTCTAGTCTTCTCCACCTTTTGAATATGCACTCCAAACCCCACCACATAGTGATCCATCCAGCTTAGAGGAAGACACTTTTTACAGACAGGGCCATAAATAACATATAATAATATAATAAATAACATCCAGCGTGTGTGTTGAGGAGTCAACCTGTTAGCGGAAGCCAAAGCTGTTCATCAAGTCTGAGAGGGCCCAAGTGTCATTTCATCCTTCTTCTGAATAAAAATATAAATCCCCTTAGATGGTGAATTTTACGCAGGAGATGAAGGGTTCCAACACCAGGTTCCAATTCTTAATAAACTGTATTCTCGGACCAGGAGGGCGCTAGACCAATAACCCCGAAAAGACAGGTATGAGGTTACTTCTGATTCTGAAATATCCCACCTCACACACCTCAATAGCTGAGGTATTAACCAGTTCTAAGGAGCAACTCAACTGGTCCCTGAGAGTGATAGCTAGGCCCCCTCCTCTATGAGCGGCCTGATCTAATCTCACCATGGTGTAACCTGGAGGAGTGGCAGCTGCCAGGACCCAGATCTTCCCTTGCCCACGTCTCTGTAACAAACAGACAGTATAACTGCACACCAGCTATCAGGTCATAGATTTCTGTGCTGTGTTTTATCATGGGGCGGCCATTAACCAATGCGCAGCATTGGAAAGCCTTTCCATCCATTTCCCCTGCATTCCCCTCTATTTCCCCTGCATCCCCTTTTTTGCCACTATTGGAAGTCAGCTCTACATTCATCCCACTGTTCCAAGAGTCCCAATTGCATCGAGAGCAGCATTAAAAGGGTGTATGCGACCACACACCTCTCTACTCACCATAAGGCGAAGTTCGAGGAGATCAAACCTTGAATACGACAATAACTCACCATCCGTGCTAAAATGAGCAGCCTCCCTGAGCCCTGTTGCCATCCAGGTGCAGATGGGCGCAGACGGGCTTGCCTTAGGTGTGCCTTCGCCGCCCCAGTGGCACGTACGAACATCAGCCCGCTTTAAAGATGCAGCGGTGCACATCCTGATCTTGTAACTAACCCAAACATTGTGTGAATAATCGTTCTTAGTCCAAAGATAAGAGACAAAGAGTTACTTCATCTAATGCCTCCATTGTTATGTCACATTGGTTTCCAGTGAGATTTGCACCAGTCATCTAATAGGACCCTATCTCATTCCAGGTCGCCCTCCTCGCAATACCCTCCCTAAAACCCTTCTCCTCGTCTGGCCACTCCGACCTTCTATTTATAGTGCAGAATTGCTGATGCCAGAAGGTAGGAATATTGGGTGTACTGCTCCTTAGGAACCAGACTCTTGACAGGTGGGAAGACTCCCTGTCCAGTAGGGAAAAAAGTTCCCAGGGGTAACCCACCCACTTTAACATCACTTCCTGGGGGTTTGGCCTCCAACTATCCCAGAATGCATCCCCCTAACTAAATCCAACATGACAGAACATTTCTTCCCCTGGTCAGACCTCCCTGGCCCAACCAGAGATGTGGCTCAGAAAATGAGCAACATTCCGCCTTCAGAATACTCTTAATCTAATTAAGGCAGAGACAGCCTGGCTAACAAACAACTGAAAGGGGACTGGGCTGGGGTCAGTTACATCTGTGCCAACAGGGCAGCCTGCCTTTGAAGGGAACTGGGCCAGTGGACCCAACCTCCCAGGTCCAACTGTCAGAGGAGGTCACACCTCCTCCCAGAAGATGGGCCTTTTGTTCTCTGTTCCTGAAAGCAATTCACACCTAATTAAAGGGAAAGGCAGCTGGCTGAAAGCTGTTTGCTTACACAGAAAGGCTACTAGAGGCTTTTAAGTAGAAGACAATGCAACTTCTAAGTTGACTTAACTTTAATAGTTATCCTAATTCTGACTTTGGCAATGCTTTGGATTTTAATTAACTATTAATCTGAACCACCCTTCTAGCTCTTTCCAAACTGAAGTTAGCACTTATTGAATGTAATAGTGTAACTCAATGTTAGTCTATGGAAATGCTAGCCCTTCTTCAGTGAAAATCGACTTTGGGCATTTTTCACAACCAGGGCATGTTAACCATTAAAAACACGTCCTCCTTTTTTAATACTGTGCACCTTGCTTTATGGGCACTTACCTGCTAACTCGCGGCTAAGTTAATTATGCCAATCAGGTATTAATCAATTGCACATATACGTTATGGGTCAGAGCACATACATTGGGTGCTGGATGTCAGCACCCCAGTGTTCAAAGTCAGTAAACCAGCACTAAACCTAGAAAAAAGAGGGAGCAAAAGGTGGGGGTGATCCCGCAAAGAGGGCATTCCTCACACAGCAGGTATACGGTAGGCCCATAAAATGAGGAACTAATGATGGTCCTTCATTTAAAGTACATGGGTTGCTGAACAGTAAGATAAAGGTATCCCTAGAAAGAGTTTTATTAGCAGCCCCATATCTATCAGAGCGAATGAGAAAAAACACGCCCAACCCTCTCAGCTAGGGGCATGCCTTCTCCCTGAAAAACAATCCTAACTTATGGTGATGTCTGATTTTGAATTACAATTTTGAAAATGGCTCTTTTAGAAAGTTAAAAGAAACTAGGACATGTGTTCCAGACACTGGGTGCACTACAATGAACCACTGTAATAGTGTAAACAGTGTAAACAACACAAGGTAGAAAAGTTCAACAAAGTGTAACCATAATACTAAAATTGTCCGTAATCAATAACTCAGTGTCAATGTCCATAGCAGAATAATCATTAGAACGCTGAATCTTGCTCAGTCGTTTTAATATTCAGACGAAAATCATCTCGACAGAAATATGGTCTTCATGGTACTGAGTTCAATAATAACAAATGATGATTAATCAATACGGCCGATCCCAATGCATTTCGGGCATTCACAATTGCCCTTCATCAGGGGAATCTACAAAGATGCCAAAATCAGTCATATACAAAAAATACATATGGAAAAATGTGCAGTTTTGGTCTCAAAAGTGGGCTGGACATCCAATGGATTAAACACATGGGTGCAAAAAAGCAACTTAACAAAGTGAAATGCAAGCATGTGATAAACCTGGAGCCATATCCATTATCATGAAAGAAAAGAAGAAATGATAAGTGGAAGACTGCACACAACCCATCCCTAAAAGTGACCACTCTACAAAAATATAGGGAACCACATGCAATGACAAAAACCGCATCAGCTCATGTCTTAGATACGAGTGAGTCACCAAAAATTGACTACGTGCGTAAGCTAACTTGAGGTGCATCAGAATTTGCCATGCTAGAGTGTGCCAAAAAAGATCCTGAAGCCCATGAGTCAACATGACAATACCTCCAAATGGCACAATCAACAAATAACCGATGTTATACTCTGGAAAGAGTTATAATGTCAGCCACTGGATCTAAAAAGCAAATTCAACAGAAAGTCCTAAAACCAAAATCCCAAATGAAATACCCAAGAGAAAGGAGAATCGGACAAGCGACTCACCGTGACAAGCAGCAAGATCTGGCTTGTGAACGAAACTATCCGAGTTTAGACGTGTTTTCAGGAAAACGCCACATGTACTTTGAATGCACGGAAGTAACGTGCAATACGTAAATGCAACCGCTAAACACTAAAAACAGACTAACTGGACCGTAGGTGGGAGAGAAAAATAAAGTCCAAAACAGGAGAAAAAAACTTTTTTTAAAAAGTGAATGTGCAAGACCCAAAAAGAAATATTTACTTTAAATAACACAGTGCCCGCTGCCACTCGGTGATCAACTTATCCATGGTTCTCATGTTCAGGTTGGCAAAAAAATGACAAAGACGCAACTTCCTGGTAAATTTATACAGGGCAATCTCCGACTCAAGTGGTTTAGTGTGAAAGATCGGCACTAACGAGATCCCTTTGTCCAAGACCGATATCTGTGATTTAGACATTTCAGTGGATGATATATTTATCACTAGTGTTTCTTTTGTCTTCTGGACGTGCCGGGTTTTACAGAATCTGTGACCTCTCCAGGTTTTGCTGCGTCTACCGGTGCAACCGTGGGTGGTATTGGTGGATTGTTGGCTGCCGTGCTTGTCTCTAAAAAAGACACCTTTGGAACATTGGACGTACCCGTTGCCACATTGCTATCTACTGTAGTCAAGGATGTGGATAAAAGAGGACAGGACATCTGCGTGTCACTGATGGAAACAAGACTCTCCTCAGATGATGTAGTACCTGGTTTTCTGAAGTTATGTTTCTGCGCGTATACTTCAGCCTAGAGGTATACCTCATCCAATTTATAATCTATCGTGTCCCTTCTAAATATACGGATTTTACGTTCATGAATCTATTTAGCATACGAGTCTAGTTTAGTATTGATCTCACTCAAAGTGGACTCCCAAGTATCAGATTCCATGCGTTGGATCAGAGCATCCTGTAGCTCTTTGATTTCTTGCTCTAAGCCCACTAAAACTTGAAAAAGTTCTTCCACGATGAGTAATATCAGGTCTAGGGAACATTTATTCAATATGACATACCATTTGCCCATACATTTTTTGTTCAGTTTAAACATCATTGGTTTAATGGCCAAGCGAAGTCCTCTGGGTATTCTACTAGCTTTGTGGTATTGTATCAACGTAGTAGCATGTAATCTTTGGTTGATCTCTCTGTGCATAAGATATTCAAGTTGCCTGATTTGTTGAAGCCCATGTGAAGTACTGAATGTCCTGACCTCACAGATGAGACCGTAGATGTCATTGGCTTCCGAAGTCCTGTTAACCTTAGTTTTAGCCTTATTATCTGTTGAGTGCAAAATGTCGTCAAAAGACATAATGTGGTGCTACAATAGCTGATTGAAGCAGAAGCAATTGAGATACAAATACAAAAACAAAAGATCAGCTGGTATGCACTCAAGTTAAACAGGTTTCAAACAAACATTAAGCAAATTGCTCTAGATTATTTACTAAAGTGTGCTTTCCTGCCTTAGCAGGGGGGGGGGGGCCTGCTACCTTTCCCTGGGTCACATGACTGGGTGAATTTGACAGTTGGGCTTTGTGTATTCGCCTAGACAGCCACACATAATAGGGAGATTAAGTGCGCCTGGATGGGCCATCACTGGCAGGATGGGAGGAAGAAGCGTTACACAGCCGCACTTACATTTGAATAGGCTATGTCCTGCCTCCACAAAAAGGGCTGCAAACCCACTGTAGTTAGACTGGAGCCAGGGCAAGGAAGGCAGGGCAGCTCTGCACTTCAAAGGCATGCCTCTAGAAGCTTCTCCCACTTCAAAGGCAGAACTGGGTATTATTATTGGACCTCAGACACCAACCCCTAAGTACACTTCTGGACCTGTGGATACTCTACCAGGAATAAGGACAGATGTGCTTCTGAAAGGGCTGTCACTACCTCAGCCACCTAGCCCATTGCAAGGTACTGCTGCTCTCAGCCCTCGAGACTGCCTGTTCGAGAACGCTTAAAGTAGGGTGGACTACATTTAGTTCATTTTATTTAATATACAGGGTTGGGCCTTTGGGTTAATATAATTTAGATTCTTGGTTTTTCTGGTGTTCAGATCGAGTGTGCTGCAACTCTCAGTAGTTCTTTACCTTCCAATCAGCTGCAGCCCAACCCTGCCCACTCGCACCACTTTTCCCACTTCTACAGCTTCCTGCTTGCTGCCCTTTTGCCTTCCTGCCAGCCCCTCCTGCCTCCCAGGACTACTTATGGAGGCCTGTCTGCGCCCACCCATGCCTGGACCACGCCCAGTCCCAGGACCCCTGGCCCTCCCGCCACCCACCGCTACATAACTGAGGAGCCCCTGCCCTTGAACCCTGAACACTGAAAAAACAGCTGCTGCACTGCCTGCCTGTGATCCAACAAAAGGACATGCCGCCATTGCCACCTATCCTGCAACACAGGACCGCCATCCTGCACTGGAGCCCGCTCCACTACCACCCAGAAGACCACGAACAACCCGGATCCGCTCCAATGCATCCTGCTAAATAACAGATCCCTCTGCAAACACGCCGCGGAAATCTGGGACACCATCACCACCATCTCCCCGTATGTGGCCTATTATCACTGAAACATGGCTCAGCCCCTCCACGAGCCTCAACATCACCATAGCAACTCCCAAAGGCTACAAGATGATACACAGAGACTGCACAACAAAGATGGCTAGGGCATCTCCATCATCTTCAAGGAAACCATCCGCTGTATCGCCACCAACAACGACCCCATTCCACTCCACTCATTGAACACCTCAACTTCCAACTACAGACCAATGCCAAGACCACATTCAGAGGTACCCTTGTCTACAGACCGCCAGGACCTCGACTGGCCTTGTGTGATAAAATTGCACTGATCAAACCCCGTAGGAGAAACCGGGACATCCTCTCCGAACCTTGGTTCACAGAAAGCCTAAGACTGCTTAAACAAGTATGTCGCAGGCAGGAAAGGAAATGGAGGAGTCATTATGAGGACTCAGAAAAAATTAGTTATAAGCTGATTTTAGCCTCATATAAAAATTTGATTTTTAAAGAAAAATCCAAATACTTCACTCAGAAGATAGAAGCAGCCCAAAACTATACAAAAGAACTTTTTGTAACTGTCAAACAGCTATCTAAACCTCCCGAAAAGGGGTTTCAGGGAATGGATCAAACTTTTTGTAACTCACTGGCCTCCTTTTTTCAAGATAAGGTTAAGTCGGTCTTTAATCTTTTTTCCTCTAATCCTTTGGATGATCATAACGACTCCCAAAATAAGACCATTGAATGTCACGTTGACTCCCAAACTATCAATAACGAATGCAAGTCCCAATTAACCTCTTTTGCTGAACTTTCCCAGGACCAAATTAAAACCATCCTCCTGCAAACTAAATCAGGCTCTCCACAGGATCCATGCCCACCACAAACCACGCATTTAGTGGCTGATACTATTTCAGACTAAAACACAAAAGAGAAGGTCAAGGCAACAAAATCCAGCACCAATTATGATGACGTATTGTAGCTGTAATATTGTGGTATGACTTAGGTGCAAAGAACCCAAGACGTGACCGTCATACATCCCGAAAAGGGTGGGCACAACCCATCCAACATAAATTTTGAACAAAGTGGTCTTGCACTCTAAAAGCAACAAATAAGTAAATGGTAATGGCTATTAGTGTCCAAAGTTCAAACACAAATATAGAATTAGATCTACCCAAACAACAGAACAGTAGTCAATGTGATTTGATTGTAGGCAATAATTCCTTTTATTCCTTGACAAATTTCGTAAAAGCGCATCACGCTATGGACAAGACTGCCGAAGTGTTTCGTCCCCCTTGGGACTTCTTCAGGGCTTAATAAGTAAAAAACATATAGTAAGTATTCTTTACAGTGTTGATAAATCAAGTAAATAGGATAGGTGTCACCCTAGAGTTTTCAAGTGGCGTCCGGTTCAGGAAGCTTTCTGATTTATCAACACTGTGAAGAATACTTACTATATGTTTTTTACTTATTAAGCCCTGAAGAAGTCCCAAGGGGGACGAAACGGGTCAGCAGTCTTGTCCATAGCGTGATGTGCTTTTACGAAATTTGTCAAGGAATAAAAGAATAAAAGGAATTATTGCCTACAATCAAATCACATCGACTACTGTTCTGTTGTTTGGGAAGATCTAATTCTATGTTTGTGTTTGAACTATTTCAGACTACCTAACAGATATTTTTAATCTTATGGTGAGGTCAGGAAAACTCCCTAGCGTCTGGAAGATAGTGCATATTCTCACTTTAATCAAAAAAGCCAACCTAAATCCTCTAGATCCGGGGAATAATCGTCCTATTTCCAGATTGCCCCTTCCGGCGAAAATAATCGAGAAAACTCTTAACTCACAGCTGACAGCTTTCATCGAGGACCAGAGTCATTTAGATCCTTGCCAATTCGGATTTAGGAAGCATCATAGTACTGAATTGGCTTTGATAAGTGCCTCAGAACAGATTAGATGGACACTGGATGTAGGGGGCAGTGCAGTGCTGGTCCTACTGGATCTCTCAGCGGCATCTGACACAGTAAACCACCAAATCCTGCTGAAGAGACTGAAGGATATTGGGGTAAAGGATAAAGCCCTTGCTTTAGTCAAATCATTTCTGTCAGACAGAATGCAGCTTGTTGCAGCTGCTAATTTCAAATCCCCATCCTTCTCTCTCCCCTGCGGCGTCCCCCAGGGTTCGTCTCTAAGTCCGACCCTTTTTAACATCTACGTGGCCCCTTTGGCCAAGTTAATTAGATAATTTGGGTTCTCAGCAGTTACCTATGCAGACGACACACAACTAGTGATCTCCATATCATCTAATATCTCAGAGACAGCAAAGCGCTTTTACAATTGTATGCAAGAGATTGGAAAATGGATTGCCCTAAATTGCTTAAAGCTGAACTCAGGCAAGACCGAGGTGATGCTCTTTGGGAAGGACACTTCCTTCTGGTCCCAAGACTGGTGGCCACCTGAACTTGGACAACTTCCGCCGCCAGTCACAAAGGTAAAAAACCTTGGAGTTATCTTTGATAACCAGTTAACCTTCGAAGGGCATGTGAATACTATCACGTCTGCCTCCTTTTTTACGATGAAACTCTTACGAAAAATCTTTCCCTTCATTCTAAAAGACCAGCAAAAAACAGTAGTCTCTGCCTTGATACTTTCAAAGATTGACTACGCAAATGCTCTTTTTGTAAGTGTAAGAAAAAAAAGTCTAAATAAGTTGCAGATCCTACAGAACTCAGCTTCTCACCTCTTATTAGGCATACCCATAAGAGAATCAGTCTCAGCTGTCCTTCCCCTTCTCCATTGGCTACCTTTTGAGAAGTGTATACAGTTTAAGGCCCTATGCATTGCTTTCAGGGCTCTCCATGGAGAAGGCCCACAAGTTTTTAAGCTGTGGTTTCAATGGTACCTTCCGCCACGATCCCTTCGCTCAGAAACAGCTTGTAATATCATTGTTCCCAGAGTAAAAAAAGTAAAATGAGGCAGGAGAAGTTTCACTGGCAGCACCTCCCGTCTCTGGAACAGCCTCCCTTTATTCCTGAAAAAGGAATCAGACCTTCTCTGCTTTAGGAAAAAACTAAAATTATGGCTTTTTAATCTCTAGGAGCCTATATCCTTTGGCCTTATACCTGGTACTGCCCAGTTTTGCAAGCTTGCGCGCCTAGACACCTCAGGGTAGTGGAGCGCGTTTATTATAAATTTTTATTTCATTTCATTCATCTCTGCCCAGCTCCTCCTATGACCCCAGACCATACCGAATGCCACAGCCAGACTAATCCTGGACCTTCCCAAAAGGACCCGCATCATCACCTCCACCTCAGAAACCTTCACTGACTCCCCATCCAGAAGAGATGCCAGTTCAAGATCCTCATACAAGCCTACAGAGCTCTAAATGATCAAGGACCGGCTTACATCAACCATCGACTGAATTTCCACCTACCCACAAGAAACCTGTTCTCGTCCTCACTCACCCGTGTGCACACTACCCGTATCCTTGGCAGCTGCGGGGGGGAGTGCTCCTCTGATACATCACCACCAAGACCTGCCCCTCCATCTTTGAACAGCACCCTCTCTGGCAGACTTCAGAAAGAAACTCAAGACCTGGCTTTTTGACTGAGACATCGCTCTACAGTGCCCAGATACCCCCAGTGCTGCACTGTACAAATGCTGATTGACTGATTGATTGATGATTTAAGGTACTTTGTTCAGTGGAACTAACTGGGCTCCTGAACTTGTGACTTTGTCCCGGTCCGGCGCTACCAGATATCCACAGTTGATGCTTTGTGCTTTTTGGCACTATTTTCACCGAAATCAATCATGCATCTCTGGTTCTACTGATTGGATTTTTGTCACTTTGGTCTTGTTTTATTTATTAAAAATTACTCTGTTCTATTCTGCTGTGTGATCCTTTTGTGTGGTGTTTTCACTTTATTACTGTTTGAAGTGTTGCACAAAAACTTTACACATTGCCTCTTAGTTAAGCCTGACTGCTCTGTGCCAAGCAACCAGAGGGTTGAGCACAGGGTAATTTAGGATTGGCTTGTGCTTCACCCTGAAAAGGATTGTAGTTGCTGCTTAACCAGAGTTGACAACCAAGTCAACCAACAACCCAAATTCTTACATTGGTGATCAGCGGTGAGGATTTGGACTTATGTTTGTGCAGTGCCATACAGTCATTTTGTGTTACACTACCACAGATATAAATAATTTTAGACCAGTTTGAGTTTTAAACTTCTTCTTGATTGGCCTTTTTGTTTTTTCCAAATTTTCCTACTTACTGATGTGCCTGGAAACACACCTGCAAGGACGGAATTTGCGCTGGCCAACATGGTTGCTTACAATGTGGCTCAGCTCAAGGAGTTCTGCACGGAGAAGGGACTGCCAGCAAAGAGCACCACCTGCAAGGTGCAGCACCAAAAGACGCTGAGGGTTTGAGCAGAAGCCCACCACCCTTTGTTTGCACCCACAGAAGGGGATGATGAGATGGAAAGGAAAGTAGAGGGCCTGCCTGAGGTACAGCCTTCAGCTGAAGGGGATGACATGACCACCGAGCTAGAACTCCCTACCAGAGCAGAGAGCAGGTCGCCTTCTTGAGGCATGTCTCAAAGCTAGCAGACAGAAAGGCGGAGTGGGAGTTTAGGCTTCAGATGTTCCAAATGAAAATAGAGGATAACAAACTAGCCACTGAGGCAGAGCAGAAAAAACTGGCCGTGGAAGCAGAGCAAAAGAAACTGCCCATGGACGCAGAGGAAAGGAAAATGGCTCATGGGAGGAGCCTCAGAGAGCTGGACATATGGGCTAGGCAAGCAGAGGCCAGCACTCTTAGTGGAAGCATACCTGCAGTGTCCTCTGGAGACAACAGAGTTCATAATTCCAAAGGTCTGTTGTCCCACTTTGTCATGGGAGGTTACATTGAAAAGAAGTTTGAAGCCTATGGGTTGGATTTACAGATGCATGGCATCTCTGAAGATAATTGGGGGGCTAGCCTCTTGAAGCACATCCCAAGTGAAGGAAGGGACTCCCCACTGGCCCTAGCTAAGGGCGATAAGATGAGGTATCCCCCTATGAAGGACACCCTTGTCAGAAAATATGACCTCACACCTGAGAAGTACAGGCAGATGTTTAGGGACAGCAGTAAACTTGACCAGCAGTCCTTGGTGGATTGTGTTGACTCTTTTTGTGAGGTACTGGATAGTTGGGTGAAGGGTAGCGAAGTGTAGGATTATCAGGGGCAGTACAATTTGTTTGCAAGAGAGCACATGTTCAGTCTGTGCCAACACCTTATTGACAGCAAGCTCACTGACCCCTGAAAGCTTGCCAAGAAGGTAGACCGCTGGCTCAGCCCCAGGGTTAAATAAGAAGGTATCTGGGGGGATCACAAGGGAAGGTTCCCAACCAGAAGAAGGAGGGGGGAGACAAACATAACAGGGAGTTCGCTAAAGGTCACCAAACTCCCTCCAAGGGTCAAGACTCCCAATTATTGTTATTATTATTATTAACTTATAGCGCGCACAACTACCTGTGGGGTTTCCCCACCTGAGCAGAAGAAGAAATGGCTCCCTGATAGTAAGCCCTCAGGAAAGGCCCTCCCTAAGTGCTATAAGTGCCAACAGGTTGGGCACTACATAGAGGATGCCAAGTAGCCCAAGTGGGCACAGTCCCCCCTGGTGGGCAGACACTGGGGTTGGTTAATGTAGCACTTGGGGAGGAAATTGCCCCAGAAAGTGTAGGGGATATTGTAGAGGCTACCCTAGTATCCCTCAGTGAAGGAGAAATGATGCAGAGAACCCACATGCCTGGTAACACTAGGAAATAAAGGCAGTGGGTTACCATCAATCGGCAGAGAGTAGAGGCTTTGAGAGACACTGGAGCCAGCATGACATCTGTCAGATGTCATCTGGTGACCTCAGAGCTGGTATCCCTAATGCATGAAAACACACATAATACAACTGGCTTGGGGTAAAAAAATTGAATGAGGGGCAGAGTGCAAAAAGGTGTGGTACTTGTGATAACTAAAACTACTTCCGGGGGTCCAATAAATCTTTTTTGGGTGACCTCAGGGACAGGGTCAAAAAGAGGACTGGGGATTAATCAAATATATCCCTCACAATGGAATATATTTGATTTTTGCACTCTGTCCCTCATTCACCTTCTTTTACCACTCATCTTGAGAAAACACCTCAGCTCCTCCCCTAGGGGAGTCGTAGCCCACACCTCGGTGTGAGGAGGGAACCCAAATGATGAAGCATGTCACCTAACGATGGTGAGGGTTCTCGTCCTGAAAGGATTTCTACCCCGTCTTTCTTTCTTTCTCTGATATCACGCAACTCACAGTTTTTTACCCCAATCCAGTTGTACTTTGTGTGTTTTCTAGTATTGTTTTGAGGATCAGTACCTTTGGCTTTCCTAGATCCCTTTAGATCCTGTGTGTGTAGACCAGTCCGTAATGCATTCCACCAGGTTATTGCAGCCGACAACCACGAGAGTCACTACCCAGTGGCTCTGGTCCCCTTTGAGTGGTGAGGGTCGCAGGATCCTTGAGGGTAGCTGTGAGTCCATTCATGTCTGTAGATTGTCCGCTTGGCAGTAACCTAGAGCACACCATCAGGTAGAAGGTGGATCTCGGGTCGCACTTGGAGATGTTAGGGTTGCCTGAGTGGGTGTGCCTGATCACGTGGTCCATGGTTCCCGAGAGGGTAGTCAATAAGACTTGGAGCCTGGTAGAATATCCCAGGTGGTTGCCTAAAGGAGGAAGGGTAAGGGGCAAGGAAAACCCACTCCTGAAACTCCCACGGTCCAGAAGAAGGCTGAGCCTGAGGGTGACACCCTGGAGAGCTACAGTGGAGAACATTACCGCTCTGGGGAACCTACCGGAGCAAGTGGCAGAAGGAAGGGGGCCCCATCAAGAAGGAGTTTTGCAAGGTGCAGATGGAGTGCCCTACTTTTGAGGGCCTGCATCAGCTCTGAGGCTCAGGCATCTGGCGACACCTCTGGCGATCATCTGATCTACTGGGAGAATGGCCTCCTGTATAGCGAGCCTAAGGTTTCTGAGCCTGGTGCAACCTGTGTGTTGGTGTTCCTCCTAGTGCTACAGGGCCTTTCTACGAGACCAGAGTGAAACCATGCTCTCTGATAAGTCTGGCCAGCGGGGTGACATAGATGTTAAATAGGGTCGGTGATAAAGCCGATCCCTGTGGCACCCCGCAAGGAAGATGGAAGATGTCAGATTTGAGATTATCCCAGTGTATCCTCTGCTCTCTAGATGCTAGAAAGGAGGAGAGGAGGGTCAGAGCCGTCTCTTTGATCCCCACGGCCTCCAGCCGCCGCACTAACACTGCATGATTCACGGTGTCAAATGCTGCTGATAGGTCTAGTAGGATAAGGATGGCTCTGCCCCCCCCCCCACCATCTATCTGCCTGCGAATCTCCTCTGTGTCCATTATCAGGGCTGACTCAGTAGAATGACGTGGTCTGAAGCCATGCTGGCTGGGATCTAAGTGATTGTTAGAATCAAGATGTTGGATTAACTCAGTATTTAGTGATTTTTCAAGAATTTTAGCTGCTATTGGCAGGCACGATATCGGTCGGTAGTTTTTGACCTCTGTCGGATCCAGGGCGGGCTTTTTCAGAAACTGCCTGATACAAGCCTTCTTCCAGGACAGAGGGAAGAACCCTGACTTAATTACTTCATTTAGGAGTGGGGCTAAATGGGCGCCGATCTTTTCTGAGACCAGATGTAGAGTGGCGGGGGGACATAGATCGTTAGGAGATCCCGACTTAGTTATTAAAAGGAAGTTATGTACTTTCTCTGGGGTAAGGGCCGAAAAGCTAGTTAGTTTGCCCTGAGTGGAATTCTCCTCAACGGCCATACTATTTGTTTTGGCAGCGTCGGGGGCTGTTTTAAAGAGGTTTTAAGGAGGTTTTAAGTTTGAAAGAAGTTGGCCATCTTGTTACAGAAGGTTTGATCAGGTCTAAACTGATTAGCCTGCTGAGGCTTGGATAGGGCTTGAACTGTTTTAAAAAGCTCCTTCGAGGAGTTCTTAGCAGCCCCAATTCTGGTTGTGTAGTAGACCATCTTAGCTTTTTTGATAGCCTCCTTATATTCTTCTAAGGCTAAGTTGTATGCCTAATTCTAAACAGGATTCGAGAAGGGTCTGGAGATCTAAGGTAAAAGCCGCTCTAGGCCCCGGTGGTCGATAAAGGAGTAGGCCAGGAAGGGCCAGAATGTTATTTAATTTAATGGTGAAGAGCATAGCCTCAGCCGGAAGTTGTAGGGTGGGCTCTACTCGAACATTTAGGTGGGAGCGATATAGTATGGCAATGCCTCCTCCTGTTTTCCCTAACCTGTCTAGGCCAGTCACTGAGTATCCTGCCGGGAGCACTGTGTTCCAGTCAGGGTCGGATGTCTGGTTTGCCCAGGTCTCGGTAAGGAATACCAAGTCCGGGTTAGAGAGCTGCATCATACATTTGAACTCATATTTATGTTTAATCAAAGACCGGGTGTTAAGCAGGATACACTGAAGGAAATCTTCAGAAATAGCCCTGGAGACTGTGCCTACTTTACGGGAGTTAGCTGATATAGGCTCTGGGCCAATAGAGGAAGCCAGCGGGGCTCCAAGGTCTCTCTCCGGCCGGCTGAGCCCTATTTTTGTGGTAGTAGGGACAGAATGGTTGTTGTTAGGTTCTTAGTTAAAAGTAAAATCGCAGCAGCTACACTTAAATTCCCCTGAATTTCCCATCCGGCGGGAGACATCAGGGTGACGGCACTCACCCCTCCTGAGCTCCAGCAGCTGGTTGTGTGTGAGGTTTCGTAGAGTAAATCAGGCAGGGGTTCTGGCGCTGGATGCGCTCCGGGCACCGACGGGCGCAGACGGGCTAGCCTTTGGCGCGCCGCGGTGGCACGACTGCTGCGCACGTCCGCTGCGCGGTCACGCCAGCGTGTCTTTGTAGAGGAATGGGTTGACAACTAGAGCGCTGACCCCTGAGCAAGGCGGACCCGCTCTTACTTACAGGCACCGCGGGTCGAGCGCAGATAGAACTACGATAAAAATTACTTTGAAAAACAGATTTATTTTGCAACAAATTAAAGCAAAGTGCAGTGTGCAATCAAAAATTGAGCAAACGCGCACAGAGTTACACAGTCTTGGTGGACCATGCCTCCCGGTACCCATAAGCCATACCTCTGAGGTCAGTGACTGTCCCCACAGTGGCCATGGCACTGATGGTGATCTTTACCTGCATGGGGTTCCCCAAGGAGGTTGTATCTGACCGAGGTACCAACTTCATGACTGTGTACATGAAGTCCATGTGGAAGAAGTACCCCCAAACTAATGGGCTTGTTCAATCAATCAATCAATCATGTCACTTATAAAGCGCACTACATACCCGCGAGGGTCTCAAGGCGCTGGGGGAAGAGGGGGGTGGTGCTGCTACTGATCGAAGAGCCAGGTCTTGAGGAGTCTTCTGAAGGCCAGTAGGTCTTGGGTCTGTCGGAGGTTGGTGGGGAGGGTGTTCCAGGTCTTGGCGGCGAGGTGGGAGAAGGATCTGCCGCCGGCGGTCGTTTTCCGGATGCGGGGGACTGTGGCGAGGGCGAGGCTGGTCGAGCGGAGCTGGCGGGTGGGGGTGTAGAAGCTGAGTCGTCTGTTGAGGTAGGCTGGTCCGGAGTTGTGGAGTGCTTTGTGTGCGTGGGTGAGGAGCTTGAAGGTTATCCTCTTGTTGACAGGGAGCCAGTGCAGGTCTCTCAGGTGGGGTGTGATGTGGCTGCGTCGGGGATGTCGAGGATAAGACGTGCAGATCGTTCTGGATGCGTTGCAGCCGTCTCAGGAGCTTAGCCGTCGTTCCTGCGTAGAGGGCGTTTCCGTAGTCCAGCCTGCTGGTGACGAGGGCCTGGGTGACTGTTTTTCTTGTTTCGGTGGGGATCCACTTGAAGATCCTGCGGAGCATTCGGAGGATGTTGAAGCAGGATGAGGAAACGGCGTTGACCTGCTTAGTCATGGAGAGGGTGGGGTCGAGGATGGCCCCTAGGTTGCGTACGTGGTCGGTGGGTGGCGGGGCTGTTCCCAGTGATGTTGGCCACCAGGAGTCGTCCCAGGCTGAAGGGTTGGAACCAAGGATGAGGACCTCCATCTTGTCCGAGTTCAGCTTCAGGCGGCTGGTCCTCATCCATTCGGCAACGGCCTTCATTCCTTCGTGGAGGTGGGCTTTGGCGGTGTGAGGGTCTTTGGTGAGGGAGAGGATCAGCTGGGTGTCGTCGGCATAGGAGATGATGTTGAGGTTGTGCTGTCGGGCGACGTGGGCGAGGGTGCCATGTAGATGTTGAACAGCGTTGGGCTGAGGGAGGAGCCTTGGGGTACGCCGCAGATGATCTTGGTGGCCTTGGATCGGAAGGGGCGAGGCGGACGCTTTGTGTTCTGCCGGAAAGGAAGGATGTGGTCCAGTCCAGGGCCTTCTCTTGGATCCCGGCGTCGTGAAGGCGTGTTCGTAGTGTGTGGTGGCAGACCGTGTCGAAGGCGGCTGATAGGTCCAGGAGGATGAGGGCTGCTGTTTCTCCGTTGTCTAGCAGGGTCCTGATGTCATCGGTGGCGGCGATGAGGGCGGTTTCGGTGCTGTGGTTGCTGCGGAAGCCGGACTGGGAAGGGTCCAGGATGTTGTTCTCCTCGAGGTAGCGGGTCAGTTGTTTGTTGACGATTTTCTCGGTGACCTTCGCGGGCTTGTTGAAAAGTTCAACCCTGAAAGGCATGTTCATGGGCCTATCAGAACACTTGAGGCGGAAGTTGGACGTCCCCCTGCCATGCCTTTTGTTTTCCTACAGGGATGTAGCACAGAAGGGGGTTGGCTACAGCTCCTTTGAACCTTTGTACGGGCACCCTGTGAGAGGAAGCTTCCAGAAAGACCCCTGAGGATGTGGTCAGGTGCATGCTGGCACTCCGTACCTAGATGAAGCGCTTCTGGAAGAGGGCCAAGGAGAATTTAGAAGCTAGCAAGGAGGTCATGAAAAGGTGATATGACCAGAAGCACAATCTGGTGGAGTTTCAGCCTGGTTGAAAAGTGTGGGTATGGAGCCCGTAGAGCCCAGGACCCTGCAAGACTGCTGGTCTGGGCCCCATGAGGTGGAAGAGGGTAAGAGTGAGGTCACCTACCTGGTAGACCTCAAGACTCCCAGGAACCCTTTAAGGGCTTTGCATGCCAATCGCCTCAAGCCCCACTTCAAGATGTCCAAGGTAACCATGCTCCTGCTCACAGATAATGGAGTGGAGGAGGAGAGTGAACCTCTCTTTGACCTCCTTTCTTCCTACAAGCAGAATGGATCAGTGGAGGGTGTCAGCCTCTCCCATATCCTGACCCTAGATCAACAGAGAGACTACTGCCAGTTGTTGGGGCAGTTTGCCTTGCTCTTCTCCCTTACACCAGGACTCACTAAATGGTGTACACATTATATTTATACTATAGACAGCATCCCTGGGAAGAATACAATCTACAGGCTGTCTGACAAGGTGAGAGCCAGCATAAAGGAGGAAGTCTCCAAAATGCTGGAGTTCGGGATCATTGAGCAGTCAAGCAGAACTTGTTCCAGACCAGTGGTATTGGTCCGCAAGGCTGCTTCTCAAGGTATCACCCCAGAACTTCAGTTCTGCATGTAATACTGGGGGCTTAATGCTGTCACCAAGACTGATGCACACCCCATCCCCTGAGCTGATGAGCTCATAAATCGGTTTGGAGCTGCAAAGTTCCTCAGTAAGTTTGATTTAATGCCTGGGTACTGGCAGATTGACTTAACCAAGGGAGCACAGAGAGGTCTGCGTTCTCTACCCCAAAAGGGCACTTGCAGCTCCAGGTAATGCCCTATGGGTTGAAAAATGCCCTTGCCACCTCCCAGAAGTTGATCAATCAGGTCCTAGCTGGGCTGGAGAACTTCAGTGTCGCCTACCTAGATGACATTGCGTGTTCAGTTCTATCTGGGAGGACCACCTATGCCACCTCGGGGAAGTACTTCAGGCTCTGCAGAGAGCAGGCCTGACTATCAAGGCCAATAAGTTCAAGAAAGGGCAGGGTTTGGTGGTCTTCTTGGGTCAGCAAGTGGGAGGAGGCAAGGCCAAGATCCAAACCATTCTGGCTTGGGAACAATGCAAGATCCAGAAAGAGGTGAATTCCTTCTTAGGCCTTACAGGTTATTACAGATTTGTCAAGGGGTATGACACAAATGTTGCTCTCTAGACAGAGCTGACTTCAAAGAAGCAGGCCAGACAAGCTATGTGGAAGGAGGCATGCCAGAACGCTTTTGACACTCTGAAGGAGGCCATGTGCTTAAGGCCCCTGACGTCTCCAAGGAATTTATTGTGCAGACAAACACCTTAGAGCATGGCATAGGGGCCCTGCTGCTCCTACAGCTGAACGAAGAGGGTAATGATCAATCTGTAACCTTCATCATTAGGAGGTTACTTCCCCAGGAAAAGAGGTGGAGTGCAATAGAAAGGGAAGCTTAGACCATACCCGTTTGGTGCTCACTTCCGGGTTCAGACAGACCACAGACCCTCAGATGGCTAATGCAGATAAGGGTTGAGAATCACAAACTGTTGAGGTGGTCCATCTCCCTATTGGGAATGAACTTTATAGTGGAACATTGTCCTGGAATAGACGAGCCAATGCTGATGGGCTCTCCAGGCTTTTCTGCCTTAGTAAAGAGAACTCCCAAGGAGTTGGGTAGTTCTCCCCACTTTTAGCTGGGTGGACACGTGCAAGACCTGGCATCCCTGGCAAGGTTTTTCCTTTAATGTTTTCCCTTCAACCCTCCTGTTTGCTGACTTTGGTTTTGCTGTCTCGTGGAATCAGCATACTTTACCACTTCTAACCAGTTCTAAAGTGCTTGTGCTCTCTCCTTAAAACATGGTAGAACTGGCTTATACCCAATTGGCATCCTTAATTTACTCGTAGGCCTCTAGTAAAGTGGAAATACCTGTGCCCAGGGCCTGTAAATTAAATGCTACTAGTGGGCCTGCAGCACTGACTGTGCCAACCACTTAGGTAGCACTTTAAACATGTCTCAGGTGTGCCATTACAGCTTGTGTGTTCAGTTTTAAACTGCCATTTTGACCTGGCAAAAAAAACCTTATGCCAGGCGCAAACAATCCTTTTTACTACATATGAGTCACCCCAAGGGTTGGTTCTGAACAGCCCAGAGGGCAGGGTGCAATGTATTTAAAATGTAGGATATGTCCTTTTAAGTTTTACAAGTCCTGGTATTGAAAAACTCTTACATTTGCTTTTCAATACTGCATGGTCTACCTCTTCCATAGGATGACATTGGAGTTAGCTTATTACATTTAATAAGATGCAATTTCCAACTGGGAACATGTAACCAATTCATATTTGGTATCTTTGAAATTGTAATGAAAAAGTGTAACTTATAGTGAAGTCATATACATTACAATTTGGAAAATGGCACATTTAGAAATTTAGCATTTTCCTGCCTTAGCCATTTGGTGCCTGAAGCCTGTCTCTGGGTCATATGACTGGTATGGTACACAGCTGGGCTTTGTGTATTCCTCCTAGACACCCACACACAATGAGGAGCTTAAGTGTGGCTGAGTGGGCCATCACTGGCAGGATGGGAGGAAGGAACTGGGCATAGCCACACTTACACTTGAATATGCAGTGTCCTGCCTCCACAAAAAGGACTGAATACCCCCTTTTTGTTACTTTGGAGCCAGGGCAAGGAAAGTTGGGTACCTGTACACTTAAAAGGCATGCCTCTAGAAGCTTCTTCCACTTCAAAGGCAGAACTGGGTATAAACATTGAACCCCAGACACAAACTCTTCAGTACACTTCTGGACCTGTGGATACTCTACCAGGAAGAAGGACTTCTGTTTTGCTGAAAGAACTGCCGCTCTACTGCTGTTCTGAAAGACTGCTGCCCTGCTGTGCTAACCTGCTGTCCTCTTACCTGGGTAAGAAGGACAAGACATAACCTGTATCTATTGAACCCAGGACCGCAAGAGCTAGTTGTCTGGCTTCATGACTTGAGCTTCATGGACAGAAGGCTCCAACAGCCTTGACCCCAGCAGCTGGACTATGCATGCTGTGAACCTACTCTGCCAAGTGGTGCCACCCCAGTACTGGACCCTTGGAAGTGGGCCTAAGGTGCTTTGCCAGCCTCTGTAAATCCAGCGGAACTGATGCTTGTCCTCTGCTGCGCAGTACAACCCCAAACAGAACTGGCACATTGCCCCCGCCGCGTGGGTCTCCTCCATCACAAAGACCTGCATCACATCACAGGCTGCTGCCTCATCCGAACCGCTGCTGCGCAACACATCCTCTTCACAGCCCCTTGAATTCCTCATCAACTGCAGCCTTGATGACGATGCCAGACTCTGCATTGCTGCCTTGCAGCTCCTCAGAACTGGTGCATCGCCTCAACTGCGCGATGCATCCTTGTCACTAAACTTCGCATCGCAAGACCTCATTGACAGGATCCTTAACGACGATGCATAACCTCACATTGCAGCCTCACCACATTACCAAAACGTTGCATTGCTTCGGCTACGTGACACATCTTTGACGCGGACACTTGCGATGCTCCACAAACCATGATTTAAGGTACTTTGTTCAGTGTGCCTGACTGCGTTCCGGTAGCTGGCCCGTGCTCCATCGCGGTCAGCCTGAACTTGTGACTTTGTCCCAGTCTGGCACCATCAGATATCCACAATTGGCACTTTGTACTCTTTGACACTATTTTCACTGAAAACTTAAAATTAAATATCTCCGGTTCTACTTATTGGAGTTTTGTCATTTGGATCTTGTTTAATTTATTAAAAAGTACACTGTTGTTCTAATCTGATGTGGGATCCGTTTTGTGTGGCGTTTTCACTTTATTACGGTTTGAAATGTTGCACAAATACTTTACAAATTGCCTCTAAGTTAAGCCTGACTGCTCTGTGCCAAGGTACCAGATGGCTGAGCACAAGTTAATTTAGGATTGGCTTGTGCCTCACCCTGACAAGGATTGTGGTTGCTGCTTGACCAGGGCTCACACCCCAGTCAATCAACAAGCCAAATTCTTGCAGTTGTGGTACATAACATACCTAAAGTGCCTTTCAGAAGTGACTTAAAAAGACAGCTACTGCTAGGTACTCAGATTTTACACTTTTTTATTTTGAAGGAGACAGTGCCAACACTTTGCAGCAGGGTTGCAATGCTTAAAATCGGGAGAGTACAGGCACTCTTCTGTAGCAGTGCATTGAATACCGAACCTACATGTTTATATTTACATTTACCATTATTCTACTTATAATATATATCTCTCCATTTAGGTGGAAATGGTGTGCCCCCCACCCAAAGTGATTGAGCATGGGTGGACGCATCACCTTGACAAGGGTGACTCGAACTGGACGCGTACTGTAGACACCTCATTAATGCCTCTGTTAGAAATTGGGTTACGGGTTGACTGGGGTGTGAGCCCTGGTCAAGCAGTAACCAAAATCCAAGTCAGTGTAAGGCACAAGCAGAACCAAATTGATCTGTGCAAAACCCCCTGGTAGCTCGGCACTGAGCAGTCAGGCTTAACTTAGGGGCAATGTGTAAAGTATTTGTGTAACACGTCAAACAGTAAAGCAGTAAATACACCACAAAAAAAGATCCCACACCACGTTAGGAAAATAGAGCAAAAATTAATAAATAAAAAAAGACCAAAATGACAACAATTCAATCAGTAGAACCGGAGTTATGAACTTTTAAAGAATAGACTGCAATATGGCACCTAAAAGCATAAAGCGACAACCGGGGATATCTGGTCACACTGGCTTGGGTCAAAGTCAAATGTTCAGGCCAAGCGCGATGGAGGGCAGGTCAGATACAGTCCCAGATTAGTCCTGCTGAAGGTTTACCTTCTCAAGTTTTGTGGCAAGATTCCCATTCGCATTGAAGAAGGTCGCCGGGATCAATGAGAGCGTCACTGGTGGTGGTTGTGGTGGTGCAAGGAGCAGGCCAAGCATCGCGGACTGACGGGCTGATACTTCATATTGGCGATCAATGCTTGCTAGGTGAAGAGACAGGCTTGCGGCAGCTTGCACTGATTTTCGGTGCGAGTGGCATGATTCCAGTGCAAACGGGCCCATTTGCTGTCACGTAGAGCCCAAAAGGTTGAATTTAAGAACTCGAGGGCCACACAAAGGGTCCAGGGACTGAGAGACACCCCTTAGGGCCCAGGAACTCCTTAAAGACAGGTCCAGGAGCTGTTTGGGAGCCTGTCATGTCCCTGAGGCACAGATCAGGAGGCCAGCAGACTAACACTTTCAGTCACTTTTGGGTCCTGGGTTCACGATGGGTTCAGGTTCAGTTTTTCCTCCCTTGGCAAGAGGGCAGCAGGGCAGCACAGCAAGGCAGCAGCTCCTTCAGAATAGCAGTCAAATAGAGTGGCAGTACTTGTAGCAGTACAACAGTCTGGCAGGGTGTCCAGAAGTGTACTGAAGAGTTGGTGTCTGAGCTCCTTCTTTAATGCCCTGGTGTGCTGGTTCTGGAAGGTATGAGGAGCTTCTAGACAATGGCTTTGAAGTGCAAGGAACTCCCTGCGGCACCTTCCCTCGCTCCAGGCTGGCTGAAGCGACAGTCAGGGTCGCCCTTTGTGTGAAGGCCGAGCACAGGCTATTCATATGTAAGTTGGGTTGTGCTCAGCTCCATTCCCCATCCTACCAGCAGATGGCCCACTCAAGCACACCTAATCCCTCTATTGTGTGACTGTCTGGGAGGAATTCACAAAGTCTAACTGTCAGTTACACCCAGACATGTTACCCAGGCCAGGCTATAGGCACAAAAGGGCTAAGGGCAGAATAATACCAACTTTCTATAAGTGGCATTTTTAAAATTGTGATAAAAACCGCTTGGGGTTTTCACACCAATTCCAAATACTCCTAACAGGAACTGGTTATCTCTTCTCATTTGGAAATTACACTTATAAAACGTAATAAGGCAACTCCAATGTTATCCTATGGAGAGATAAGCCTTGCAGTAGTGAAAAAGGATTTTAAGAGTTTCTCTCTATCAGGACATGTAAAACTTAAAAGTACATGTCCAACTTCTTAAATACATTGCACCCTGCTCTCTGGGCTGTCCAGGGCCTACCTTATGGGGTGATATATGTATTAAAAAGAAAAGTTTGGACCTGGCAAAAGCTCTACTTTGTCTGCACACACAGGCTCGGCAATGGCAGACCTGAGACATGTTTAAAGCGCTACTTTAGTGGGTGGCACAATCATCGGTGCTCCAGGCCCACTAGTGGCATTTAATTTACAGGCTCTGGGCACATGTAGTGCCACTTTAATAGGGATTCATAAGTAAATTAAATATGCCAATTGTGTATAAGTCAATGTTACCATGTTTAGAGGAGAGAGCACAAGCTCTTTGGCACTGGTTAGCAGTGGTGAAGTGCACAGAGTCCTATGGACAACAAAAACGAATTTAGTAAAAAGTGAAAGGTAAAAGGCAAAAAGTTTAGGGGTGACCCTGCAGAGAGGGCCAGGTCCAACAGCCTCAATGCAACATATACACTTCAGAAAACAGTAATATGCTGTGTGGAATTATTGTCACAGCAAATGATAAGAAATGAAGGATTGGCTGGCGCATCCCCGTATAAAGAGGATGATAAAATTGGACTGCAGACATTTGTGAAAGAGGCTCTGGTTTAAGAATACATCACTGACTCACAATACAATGTTTATAATCTAATTAGCTGCCCATTATCGTAATGAAATTAGCACTCTAGCTTATTAATGCTCTTCATTTATAGCGAGCCATCTCCTCCTCCTTGTGACTCAGAGGGACCATGGCAAGGTGGGGGGGGAGGAAGCATTTTTTGCAGTCTGGCTTCAACATTTGTGATTATGTAGCCTTTAATCCTTTACACATGTGTACGGGTGAATGTATTGGTAGATAAATATGTAGAGCGAGCAAGTTAGATTCCAAAGAAAAAGAATCAAAAATAAAATTTCCTTGGCCTTCCAGATGCAGACTGTGAAACATGGTTGGCACTGGCAAACTGCGTTGAAATGGAATTCTTTCAGTAAAAAATATAAACCTCTTTTGATCTGTGTATTATTATTCAGAATGCCCAACTCTTCCGCATAGGTTTAATTGACTTTAATTGAATCAAATTGATTTTGTGCTCATCAGTTATTTCATATTTTAGCCACAACATGAACCATGTAAAGGCATTGATCAAACATTCAAGATGTTAATTGAGCAATTATTTATAAATGTGTCTCTTTACCGCCCCCAAAGCAATCACAGGGCATAGACCCTTTTGTCCAAAAACAGAAATGTCTTTAATACCAGGACCTCTCCTTCTCCTAACTGTACCAGGACCGCGGTAAGTACCACACAGAAGAAAAGACAACGGGGCATATTCTCAAGGATCTATCGCCCTGTTATCGGCACTTTATCGCAGCCAAAGTCGCGATAAATTCATCGCCCCATTCACAAGCTGGTGCTAACAGCCCATAACACCAGTTTACCTGCGAAAGCAGTCGCAAAATACATCGCCACAGATGACCCCGGTAACTAACGTAATGATATGCAGAGTAGGCGTTCCCGTGCAAAAATCCGCGACAACACCACTCCACAACATTCTCAACGACCAGCCAGATCGGTGATAAGATCACAAAACATGCGATAAGGCGCGTTAGCAGCAGGAAATTAACACCTGCTCTTACCTGGTGTAAAGTCGGACGACAACCGGCACCATACAAGGGGGCACAGCCCGTAGCCACACATGAAGAACAACAGATGCCCTGGAGCAACCGATCATGCAGCCGGGAGCCCCAATAGGCCAACAACACCCACCACCACCACCCCCAGGACCCCACCACCCCCACCACCCCACCCCGGGCACCCCCACATCCCCCCCTTTGGACAAAGACATTGCACATCAACTCCACGAAATCATGAACCAAACAAATCGCCTGAAGTCGCACAATCACAAAACCTAACATACATGTGTGGTCAGAAAAAGGGAAATCCTACATTCATATCATAATATCCAAATAATACGTTTATTACAGAATAAACCAAATACAACAATTCTAAAGAGGCATGGCGGGTCTTCTCAGGACATTCTGTAAGTCACAGCCTGCAAAACAGAAATCTGGATAAGAAGGTGTGCCATGCGCCCATCAAAGTACAGAGAGAGAGAGAGCGAAAGAGAGAGAGAGAGAGAGGGAGAGAGGGAGAGAGAAAGAGAGAGGGAGAGAGAGAGAAAGAGAGAGAGAGAGAGAGAGGGAGAGAGAAAGAGAGAAAGAGAGGGTGAGAGAGTGCCGACACTGCGGACTTAGGCCTCACTGCTCACCTGCTGCCACCGGTGTGTCTCCAACCACGTGCCGGTATACACTGCAGTCCCCCAGGTCCCTTATCTGAAACAGTGTCCGGAGACATGACTGGCAGAGTCCATACAGTTGCACACGCCATCATCGCTTGCCCGCCCCTGAGCACACAGGCTGCTGCACCCCAGCCCCTCCCGCCGCCCAGCGGCGATTGCCCGCCCCTGCGCAACCAGGCCTCACTGCTAACCTTCTGCCACCGGCGTGTCTCCAAGAGGGCCCACCACGTTCCGGTGGGATCTCCAAGCCCGGGGCCCGCGACCATGGCACCCTCCACATCATGCAGCCCCGCAACGCGGGCAACCAGGTCACACACCTGACTCTGGGTCTTGAATTCGTAATGGCAGAGACCACATCAGTGAACACGGCATCAACGCAGGCTGCACACCCGCTCAGCGTTTGAGGTGCCACTAACTCTGTGAACCGCAAGGCAACACCACGTGGCGGGAGGCCCGCACTGCCCGCTGGCTCAGGCCTACACTGCGCTCCAGCAGGGCTCACACTGATCCTTGCCAGTCCGGACCGCCAGGACAGCGCATCATCGCAGGCTGCACACCCGCTCAGCACTTTAGGTGCCCCTATCTCACTGCACCGCAAGACACCGTCCCGTGGCGGTGTGCCTGTGCCTGCCGCAGTGTTTCCGCTGCCACCAAGTCTGTGCACCGCTAGCCATGGACCCTTAATGATTGAGTCCCGTGGTGCGGACACCATCATGTCACCCCCGGCACTGGGCAATGTGAGGTGGCAGGGCCCTAGGCCCTCATGCATACATGAGAACTACACGGAGACACCCAGTTAGAGAGTGGAAATGGCGTCCAGCACGTGTGCCAGGCCCTTTTTATTGGCAGGGTCACATGTCCTGTGATGCCTGTGCTGGATGGGTGTGGTGTGGGTGTACACCAGCCATGAGGGAGTGGCTGTGCCATGCTGACAACTAGACCTGTGTGCTGCAGATCCCTACAGTGAAGACCTGGGACATGTGGCGTTGTCGTCCCCCCTGTGTGCGTAAGCGGAGTGGGCTGTCCTGACGTATGCCAGTCCAGCGTAAGGGTGTGAACAACGACCCCGGAGCTCTGGGCGTGGTTCCGTCCTGGGCTGGACAAGGAAGTGACTAATGGATGTGTCTCTGTTGTAGTGTCGGCGCCACCCGGACCGCAATCGGCAATGTGTCACCCTGTGACAAAAGTCCCACAACATGAGCAACATGGACGTAAGGGTGAATCACTGACCCTACATTCATCCATACTTCCACACTTGAAAGATCATAGTCATGACACATCTGTGTGAATATGAATGTTTATTGCACATTCAGTGTAGTGTTGCAGCTGGAGCAGTACTGGTCCATGCCAACCCCACTTTACATTGTTGGCCCGTGGAGGGCCAGCCAGAGTCCTTCAGGGAATGACAGGTACATCAGGAGAGGAGGAGTTCAGTCCGCAGTCTGATAGCTGTGTCATTGGTGGCCAAACAGAATATGGCAGTCCATGTCGAGGTCCAAGGTGAGTGCCGCAGAGTGCATCGGGGGACAGTGGAAGGTGATGATGCAGAGGGCAGAGCCAAGCAGAAACAGGCCACATGGCGGAGATGAATGCTACTGCATCTTCGTCCTCTGCTGTTGCATGTGCCTCACATGTGGGTGGTGGTGTTCTGTCTCCAGCACTGTGTGGCAGTGACACCTAAGGGGCCAGAGGTGGAATGTCTGCCGCACTGTGTGGCACTGACACATCAGGGGCCAGAGGTGTGGATGGGGTGGTAGCAGCAGCATGCATCAGCGCTAGGCCTTGTGGCAGCAATGCCATGAGGAGGGTCTTTAGGGCATTGAGGGACCCAGCTACCTCTCGCTGGTGTGCAGCCGTGGCAGCCGCTCTTTCTGCCTGCGTCCGCTCTATGTTCTCCATGATCCTCCGCATGTGTTCCAACTCCCGGGCGAGATCGCTGGAGGCACGCTGACTAGACAGTCGTTTTTGTCGCAGAGTCAGGACTCGAGCGATGTCAGCCATGGTCCGTTGGAGAGCATGGAGCGGACTGTGGGTGTCCGTTAGGGACTGTGAGTGGTCCCTGATGGGACTCAGACACCCACGTATGGCGTCCAGTTTGGCTGCCATGCGGTCGAACCTCACCTGCACCTGTTCAGCCAGCTTCTCCTGGCACCCCAACACACGGCGTTGGAAGGCCATGTGTTCGTCGTGGGGGTCCTGGGAGGCAGCCGTGGTGGTGGGTGCTGCCTGCTGTGTGTTCTGTGCAAGGGGTGGGTTCTCCTCATGGCAGCTGGGCTGCCCTGCTCTTGGAAGTGGGCTGCGGAGGCTGTCCACGAGCTGTTGGAGGGCGCCGGAGTCGAAGGTGTGGTGGTCCTCTTCGTCATCAGAGAAGAGAGGTTCGTACTGCTCCGCAGGAGGTGTTGGATTTCCCCCTGCAATGTGAAGGGGAGATGCAGTTTAACATTGTGTTCACATGTATGTTGACGCATTGTACATGTTTACATTCAGACTGCATGACTATGTACATTGTAACTGTTTGGGGGGAGCTGCCTATTTGATGCGGGACAGTGGACATTCCGACTACATCACGGATGTGTGTTTGTACTTGTACATTGTCAACTCACATTTCCCTGCAATGCCAAATGTGATTGTCCAGTTTCTACGCACATGCGGCACCAGTTGTGTCCTCTGTTCTGTTGTGAACGTGTTGCGGTTTGTACCACATCGTTGTCAATGTTGATGTGCTCTGCATGTAATGTGTGTGTGCCGCATTTTGGGGGAGTCGCCCCTGCAGCTCTGATTTAGCTGCCCCTTATCCCTTACATGCGGTGTGCCTCGGGCTTCTGTGCTTATGTGGTGCTGAGATGTTGCATACCTGTGTGCATTGGTCTCTTGGTGGGAGTTGGGGGTCTGGGGCATGGTTTGTCCGCAGATGTGCAATGCTTAATTGTGCATGTGTGCCATTGTGCCCATCTCCCCCGTTCCACCAGTCCATGGTCGTTACTCACCCTGTTGCTGTTGTGTCCGGTCATGTTGAGCAGTGTCCGGTCCCCCAACTCCTGCCACCGTCTCCCCACTGATGACTGTGGACACCATTTCCTCCATCTCGTCCAGCTCCTCCTGTGGCGCTGGCCTCCCACCTCCAGTCTGCATTGCTGCCTTCCGGTTGTTTGCGAGTTTCAGCTTGGTTTTGTGCTTCACATCATTCCAGCACCTCTTGACCTCGTCCATTGTCCTCCTCAGCACTCCGACTGCATTCACCTTGTCCACGATGGTCTGCCATATTCCATTTTTAGTTGCCAGTGACACAGTGGAGGTGACGAACAGTGGTTGATGGTGTTCTATCACCTCCGTTATCAGGATCCTGTTTTCCTGCGGACTGAACCGCTTCTTCCTTCTCTTCTTGTCCTTGCCCTTCCCTGACCCCGAGGTCACAGGCTGGTCCTCCGGGCGCTTGTGGGGTTCTGGTTGTCCTCTGTACTTGCTCCGGATGCCTCCATTGTGCTTCTCTGTTGTTTGGCTTTTGTTTGTATGTTTTTTTTCTACTTTTATAGTGCATTTTCCCGC
This sequence comes from Calotriton arnoldi, assembly GCA_963921515.1. Classification (NCBI taxonomy): domain Eukaryota; kingdom Metazoa; phylum Chordata; class Amphibia; order Caudata; family Salamandridae; genus Calotriton; species Calotriton arnoldi. The sequence continues at coordinate 3,238,297 of CAWUFW010000581.1, read as the reverse complement.
ATGCCGAGTGGGAATTGCAGGCCTGTGGCTGGTTTTCGCAGATTTTTGTATCGCGATTGGCGTCATTGCTACTATTTTCGGGTTGGGGTTTTGCGTTTTTGTGGCGTCGCGTTGATTTTAACGTGTTCATTTGACGCGTTATTGTGTGACTATCGCATGGTACCGCCGTGTTGGGAATACCACGTTAACACGGCGTTATTTTCCCGCGATGGACTGCGATGTGAAGTGTTGCGTTAAGCTGTATTTCTGTAGTTATCACACGTTCTTGAGAATATGCCCAACCATGTTTTACCCTGGGCCACATCTCAGATTGTAAAATAGCTCTGCCTTCACTTGTCCAAGAGACTTTTAGAAACACCTTTAATATTTTGTTGTATAATTTGTTCTTCGAACTTCGTACATTTGGGAAGTGAAGATAAATGTATGCAATATAAAGGGATTTTGAATTGTCACTTTAAAGCCTCTCCAAAACATCTCTGAATTGACAGGTTTTTTGCACCACTAGGATAGGATACCTTTCTGCTTACATAGATTGCAGGATTACCCGCCCACGCAGGATATGTGGTTCCATTCTCAAGAGAGGGGCAGGAATCTGCCACTTCACCTAGCACCAGCTTTTTCGTCAACCCTGTGTGGATTAGGCTAGAAGCTATTTTACAGTTGATGAGGCTTGCGGGTTGTTTTCAACTCCAAAAATAGGCTCTGTTTTATTTTACAGCATATAGTCATGGTGGGTGCTCAGATCTTGTGATCATCATCCTGTTTTCTAGGGACTCTCCACAGTCACTGATTAATACTTTTTTCAACTTCCATTTTCATTTTCTGAGCCTCCATATATTTTCAAGTAATACTGCAAGACTCAAGTCTGTGACTGCTAATGAACATGAAGTTGCAATAGTGAGGAATGTAAAAAAGCCGTATGCATGTTAACTTGTCTTTTGTTTCTGTGTGATATCACTATTCCAGATAAAATGGAGGTTTATTTTCTTTGTGAAATTCTATCTCGGTTAAAACACCCGTTGACTGAGAAAACCTGGGCATAAACACTGGTAGCTAGTGCACAACCCAGTATGCTTTTCCCCAGAGGAATGTGTGTTAATTATGTAAGTAGCACCAAAGCAGTAATTAAGAAAAGAAATAACCCAATAAGATTCCTAAAACCTTTTATCAAAAAATGGAAAAAGTAACAAAATGATACCAAATTGGTAACAGTTATATTAAGGGAGACATACTTATGCCCTTGTAAATTGTTATCGTAGAAAAGCACCAACAAATTACACAGGTCCACTAGTAGAAGTTGATCAGCACCGAGCTGCGATTTAATGCAAACTGTGATGGAACAGAGCCAAGCAATTGCACCAGTCAAACTTTTACCTTAGGACTTAGGGCAGGGTTTAGAGTTTGGCAGACAGGTACTCTGTCACAAACGTAATGGATATCCCATCCAGCTTATTATAAGTCTATCATAATATAATGGCTTGCTGGAGGAGTTTGACTTCAATAAAGAAGACCGAGGGACTGATTTTGAGTTTGGCAAACAGGTACTCCATCACAAAAATGATGGATATCCCATTCTCTTCGTAGAATATAATGCATTTGTAATAAGACTGACAGGATATCCATCACGTTTGTGATGAAGTCCCAATAACCAAACTCTAAATGAAGCCCTTAATATTTTTTATTGAAGTCAATCTCCTCCAGCCGCACAAAGCTGGATGTTTTAGGTGATGAGATACTCCAGAAGTCAAGTATTCATTTTGTAGGCTTTGCTGAAACCTTCAATCAATCAATCAATCAAGGGGCTTGTAGAGCGCGACTACTCACCCGTAAGGGTCTCAAGGTGCTGGGGTGGGGTGGGGGCGGGATGACTGCAGATCTGCCGCAAGGCACTGTGGTTCCGTCGAAGAGCCAGGTCTTGAGGTCCTTCCTGAATTGGGGCAGTGACAGTGATTGCCTTAGGGGGAGAGGCAGGGTGTTCCAGGTCTTTGCTGCAAGGTAGGAGAACCTTGAAACTCCAAGATGGATACGTTTGACAAATGCAGCTGTCAGAGTCCTCTCCTCTTCTGTTTGAAGCCTTTTCCTACTCAAGTTTATCCTTCAGGCGTAGTCACTTTTTTTGGAGCTCAAAATTCTCCAAAGAGGCAAGGCAAAGTGCCATAGCCAACGAGGGCTTCACTAACGGCTGAAGATGAGATTTCAGCAGCCCCCTGGTACACTCAAGCTCCCAGTCAAAAAGCTCTCAGTGGGAAAAAATGATAATCTTGGCCACAACGCCTGCATCTTTTCTAAAGTGCGTAGACATCTTGTCCCAGTGGCTGGATGTTACTAATTTCCAACTACTGAAATGTGGGAGAATTCTTACTGGAGGCTTTAAGGTTCCAGGCAACAGTTCAGCAGTGGGAAGCAGTGGGAAGCAGGCTCAACCATTCGCTAAAGCACATACTCCAGCAGAGACTAGCCCTGTCCACTCCGAACTAGTCAGCTGGTTCTTCCACATAGAAGCCCCTGTCTTCTGATTTTTGGACTCTGATACTACAGGAGGTCAGCAACTCCAAAGCAAGGGTACAAGGAGAAGCAGACCCTCCTCTATCCTTCTACAGGGACGCTGCAGGTATCAACCAGAAACTCTCTTCTTATTCTACTGGGCTCTTTCGATTTCAGATGTGCTCTGATGAGTTGGTGATGGGACTCTAGTGAGTGATTGCTGTCAACTTCCAGTCTAGTCCTAGGAAACTTTCGAACTCATATTGGCCTTCTTTTTAAGCACTTTGTAGATGTTTTCTGGTAAACGCACTGAGGAAACATTGGGGCATATTAGCAAGAAGAGGCGATAATCATCGCTAACCCTGCTTAGCGTGATTTTTTTTATCGCCGGCTATCGCTGGAATATATCGCCACGCTAACGCTGTATTAGCAACGATTAGCGCTATGGCGATGAATATTCCAGCGATAGCGGGAAATGGGCCAACATCGCTGAAAAACCAGCGATGTTGCATGGAGAAGGGAGAACACCTTGCTGATACGACCCTGTGGTGTATCAGCATAATCCACCCCCCATGTTAGGTATGGCTAACACCTGCTAATTGCAGGTGTTAAATAAATGGCGATGACCCCGGTTAGCGCGACTTTTCACGTCGCTAACTGGGGCCATGGCCACCTTGCTAATAGGCGATAGGCCTGTTAGCGAGTGTTTCCCAGGTTTGTTCGTCGGGAACGCCCACTTTGCATGTCATTAGCGATAAATATCGCTGACATGCAAAGCGGTAAAAAAACGGGCGCTAATGCCCGCAAACTGTCGCTAACTGCTGTTAGAGACAGTTTGCTGATAGGGCGATATAAATATCGCCGCTTTAGCGGCAAAAAGTGCCGCTAAAGCGGCGATAGTGCCCTTGCTAATATGCCCCATTGTTCTAGGGGTCTTTCAAAATGTCAGAACCTCAGGAAAATCCAGTGTAGTTTAAAAGTTATCACACAGGGACTGTCGTGTTTAGAGGAGGTAACTTCTCCTGAAAAACAACCTTGGTTGGTTCTGGGGCAATGTTCCCTCATTCTGATGGCTGGGACAGGTTGGCTGGGAGCTGTAAAGCTATTTACCTTAAACATGTTATTCTGGAATGTGCCAGTCAGGTAGGGCTTTTCTCTTGTAATTAAAGAGCTAGGTATTTTCACTGAAAATAAGAGAGCTTAGTGGAATTGAATTAATTCATATCATGCTATTAAGCAGAGACAAACACGTTTTTATAAAATCATCTTTGCAGTACATGTAAAAGAATCTATTTACACCACTGAATTCAATTTTTTTTATTAATGTGTGGATGGTCTTTCTCGATTTTTTTAGACAGGCTCTTGGAAATGTCTGATTTTAATATTCCAAAGCAGAATATTACAACAGGGAACAAGCTTTCCCAGCTTGTACAAAATAGCTTTTAGAACCCTTTAACTGCAAGGAAGCACTAACCTAAATAACAGACATGTCCTACATTTGTACATAATGGATGCAGACCTTCTAGGCTTTATTGTACTACCTATATGGGGCTTACCTGATGCCCAAAGTATGTTTTTCTACATGTCAAAAGCAGTTTACTTTGATATGTGTCTGCAGCATCCTTGCTCTTATTAATATGGTACTGCAATTGCAGTCTTGAAGGCATATGATTTAGGTAATTCAGGAAGGTGGTTTAAATCTACATTGCAGCAGATGTGTGATAGCTAATGTTTAAGGCATTATGTCATTTATTTTTGGTAACTTGTTCAACATATTACCTCTTGCAGAAGTGACTTATGTTTCCGTCATTCCACTTAAAAAGCACTGACATTAAAAATCTTACGAACAAGCAGAAGAACAGGCCTGTTGATATTACAATCTTCAAAATGCAAGAAGCATGTATATATTTACAGCTGGTACATAAGCTGACTGCACATACCACAAACATAACCAACTAAAAGAAATAAAAAGGAAGAAGAAAGACTAATCCAGAATACAGAATACAGAAGCCTCTAATAAAAACATATTGTTGAATTGTTCTTGAATATTTTCTTGAATATTTAGATATTTTTTTACCTCAATTTACTGGCCGCAATAAAAAGTGGAACGCCTTTGTAGGTGCTACACAGGGTGTTAAGAAGGAGACTTCAAACAAAATATGTCTAAATGCTGTAATATGTATAATGCATTCACCGGCAGCCATTCGAGTAATCGCACCTCGATACACTGTGAAGAAAGAATCTACTAAATTTGGCGGGAAAAAAAATGTTTAAACTGACACAAGACGAAACAGTCATGTTTAGCAAACTACTGCACACCAAAACGGTAAAGTTAAAAATCTTACATTTGCACAGTGTTTTGTTACACTTACAAAGCAGCCAGTTTGGCAAGCCAGGTGCAGAGCTCCGTTTCCTGAAGAAGGCTCCTTTTCGTTAATCAGGCTGGGACAGGCATCCTTGAAGAAACTGACTAAATTCTCCACTGTGGAATAGTCAGTGTCTTTCACTGCTTGAAGCAGCTGATGATGCCAGTGAGAGGTACTGCCAGGAAATACTGGGTAAAGAAATCTGCAATGAAATAGAAAACTTGATATGGCATAGCTCAATGTTTTCCATTTTAAATTGCATTCTTCCCTCCATCGCCACAATTTCACGCTTGTTTGCATAACATCTATATCTACATGAAATCTGCAAAATTGGAATTGAATCATGTAGTTCATAGTTTGCCACTTTAGCTGTTTTGCACTGTGAAACTCTTGATTAATTATAAGAAATCATAATCAGTTATTTAAAAAGTTGTAATTACTTTTTGGCATATATCACTTCTCGTGTCTAATCCTCATGACAACGGTCCATTGGGGGCGTTGGGGCGTTGCCCCCCCGCCCGTGCCCGCAGCTCCCTCGGCATCTCTGAACTTAGTTTACTTAAGTTCAGAGATGCCGTCACCGAGGGAGAACTGAGTCTGACAATCATGTCAGTCAGCATGACGTCGGACCGCCCACCCCCTTCAGAGTCTGAAGGGGGTGGGCGGTCCGGCGTCATGTTGACTGACGTGCATTGCAGACCAGCCAGGGACAGGCAGCAGCACAAGTGCGCATGAGTGGGGAAGGTGAGCGAATTTTTCGCCCGTGCCCATTCATGCGCACTTGTGTTTCCACTGGCTGCGCATGCCCATTAGGAGCCCCTCGGTCTCCTAATGGGCAGGCGGTGGGCGAAGAGTAACCGTGCCCTCAGCCAATCCTGGCGCTGCAGCAGCGCCAGGATTGGCTGAGGTGTTGCCACTCCACTCCTGATCGAAGAGGCGCCATTGCTGCAACGCGGACCAGGAGCAGAGGCGGTCAGGTAAGTTTTCTAAATTTTGTATTCTCCCTCGGCCCCCCACCCCGCGCGACCCCCCCCCCGCGAGTACTGCGAGCCGCGGCTGGTGCCTATTTAGTGGAGTTTGCCAAATTGGTGAGTTTGGGCCAACATGGGAGCAGCACACGACAATGAGCAGTTGGTGCAGCAGGGCTTTTGCACGTTCCACCGGCTTGCACGCATTCAGAAGGCACACATGCTAGTTGGTTCTATCTGTACTGAATTGTGAGTGTGTAATCACACACAACATTGTAGCCATCTTAGATCGTCGCATTTTAATAACATGAATCACTGAAATATAATTTGTGGTATTCCGTTGTTTCAGCACCTTAATTTAAATTACATTGCAGGGTACTTTGGTTGTCCTTCTTGGCACTGCAAAGGCTCGAGTTGTACTTTAGTTTGTATTTCTTAATGTATCCTTATACTCGGGCCCTGTCCTTCAGCTGCTGCATCAGCACCTTCCTCTCCCTGCATGAGGCATGGTGTGCTCCTGCTCACGGAATCTGCGAGAATAAAGTTTGATACCGTTTGTACAGATGTGCCTGATGTGTATGCAGACGTCTGAAAAAATAAGCTAGCAAAAAAAAAAGCCATTCTGGAAAAAAAAACAGCACTGATTAACCACGTCTGACTGCCTCGTTCAAAGGGTTAATGCTGCACCGCTGTGCAACACTCGCACAAAAGGCTGATATGCCTGACAATGAAGATTTCGGACGAGCAGAAAGGTAGGGGGCATCTTTGTTACTGTAAAGTAGAGAACGCACTTTTATACATTTCTTTGTTACTGATTGGGCAGAGTGGGTGGGTGCTATGAAGTTTGTGATTAAAGCAAGCGCGCACTCATTAACTTTGTTTAGAATCGATTTCCGCTTTAGGCTAGCCTAAGACCTTGCAGCATGGCATCACACTGTGTGTGCTTCCCTGCGTAAACCCGCATTCCTGCCACTCCTGTCTGTTTCTGGTGTCCGCATGAGTAAGGGATAATTAAGGGATTTGGGCAAAAGTCATTCTTGTAACAACATAATGAGTTCTGTGTGTGTGAGCCAGGTGGGTGTCTAAGTGCCCATGAATGTCGGGCAAGCGTGAAGCTGCTCCAGTGTGCGTCAGACACCAGCTTATTGATAGAGAAGGGTTTCTGTGATAGAAGTGTGCGCCTTCTATTTGTTTATTTTCCATTGCAAATTCAACATTTGGTTCCACTGCTTATGGGTTGGCTGCTGTGCATTCTGTGCTTCGGTGGAACTTACTGAGCCCCGGTATCCACATCAGACTGTCGCTGCATGCCAGCGGGCCGTGGTAGGGCTAGTAGTTGACTGCGATGACATAGGGCTTGTTTGGTGCTCCATATAGTTTCTTCCTTCTGTTTAACCAACCGTTCTTGGATTTGTTCCACATTGCCTTGTACATCGTTATTCGTGATATCGGACATGTATTAGGAAGTGGGTACATATGAGGACTCATGTGAGTTGCTTTCATGAGTTGCTTTGTCTGACACTAGTATCTAGTGAGAAAGATTTAAGTGGGTGCTTGGCCTCGCATGGCTAGTATGCAGGATTAGGGGTGGCTGCTCTTGACTGTAGGCATTTCCAACCAGTACAGAGGACAATAGAGTGGTCAGTTCAAACCGTGGACACAATACAAAATTGGTGACACTCATCCTGAATTTTTACGCCTCACTACTTTCAAATGTCACCAGCCGCCACTGGACAACAGCACATCCATACAAAGGGTGCCGACATGCTTAAACCGTGATAGCAGAAAGAATACAAGAAGCCGATTTAACCTGTCAATCTCATTACCCATTGTAATAAAGCGAGGCCACTGATTATGGTCATTAGGTCTTTTTCTTTGACACCCACAACTTTAATATTTCCTTGCATCTATTAAATATCTTTCTTTAAAAGCAAAGAAAACCAAATACAGTCATAGACAATAGGTGGCTTGAATGTTTTCATCTTGTAGATGGCGAAAATCACACATGACATCAGGGTACTGGAGGGTCCTTCCTAAAAGGTGAGTTCTTCTCTTGGATTATTTTGCCACAAACTGTATGTAGTGAGGTAACATGACCCAAGTGCGCTAAGAGACCTACAGGGTCCTAGCCCTCAGGGATGGCATACATCTTCAATCACACCTGTCGTTAGCCCCAACCTGAACCCTGTCATGCTTCCCTCCTTCACCCTCCTTGGTCGATCGTACGAAGCGACAAGCCGCCAAGACTCAGGAAACTTCAAGTCCCATGAGACTCGGCGGCGGCACGTTGCCATGAACGAGAGAGCGGAAAAAGACAAAAGCTCTATCGCTTCACCGCAGCGCTTCCGATTAGTCAGTGTTGCAGTCCGGGAGTCCGTTGAAGCCACATAGAGTTGCTGTTCCAAGGATCCGGTAAGGGTGCGGTTGCACCATTATAACATAGACTCATCCATTACTATATTTGATGCTTACGGAGGGTCAAGATGACTCCTACACGGATGCAGACTTTGGTTTGAGGCCATCTCCTTCCTTGATAGATCCTAGCACGTGGTGTTCCTCCCCGTTGGTGAGACACACGTGTGTTGTCTCATGCGGGTTGCAGGAACCGGCGCTAACTTAAAGAATATTGGCTATTTCTTAACACTTGTCCCGTTGGCGAGTTTCCCTGGTTGGGGGCTCCTGTGGGGCAAGCGCATTGACTAGGTTACTCGTTCTCATTTCTCCCTCCGTTGGCGAGATTGCCTTCCGTGAGTTCATGCGGAGGGGAGTTAAAGGCTACCTAATTACCTATCGAGTAACGACCTTGAGAGATTTTGACATTATTGAAACTATGCAAAGATACATAATATATGTGTGCTTCACGTTAACACCCTTACTGTGTATGTCTTTTTGTGTTAGTCCTTGTCCTATTGGCTGAAATTCCGGAAGACATTTATGTTGCTGAGGGGAAACAAACATTCCAAAAAAACATTGTGAAGATGATTCGGTTGGATTAACAGAAGGTTTCAGTCACTTGTTCCTCCCAGAGGTGAAAGAGGAGGCTTTGCTCATATTTCTCTCATTTGGAACCATAGGCATTTAGTTAATGTTGCTATTTCTATTCTTTTGCCCAACCTAACAGGGGATTGTGGTAGAGCGATTTTCATCAGCCTCTTGCATCCTCTGTGATGTGTGGCACAAGAACATCTGGGAGGGTTATGAAAACATATGTATACCTACAGGAGTGATCCTTTACTTTACCAATATAGTCTTACACATTTAAAGTCTCTTGCTTATGTTTGTTTTCTGGTTTCCTATAGTACTTGTTAGAAATGGGGGTCTCTAGTTGGCAGAGGTAGGTACCTTTGTCCAAATGGGGACCCTTGCTTCTAGTCAGGGTAAGGGGGAAACACACTTTAGATAACCCCTGCTCACCCTCTTGGGAGCTTGGCTCGAGCAGACAGGCTTATTCCAAAGGCAATGTGTAAAGTAATTGTACCAACACTCACAGTAACAGATTGAAAACACCACAAAAGGACACCACACCAGTTTAGAAAAATAAAATATCTTTATCTAAACTAAACAAGATCAAAACGACAAAAATCCAACATACACAGTTAAAAATATGACTTTCAAAAGGTTTCAAGAACTTGTACCATAGAAAACTATGGATGCGTGACTTTTCACCAAAGTATCTGTAGATGCGTGAAAGTTCCAAAAGCCAAACAGCCGCAGAGTCAGAAAACAAAGAGATGTGACACTCCTGAGACCTAGGGGAGGCGATGCGACAGTCCTGCGGCACGCAGAGGAAGGGTTGCGTCGAATCCGGTCTGTATGGGGAGTGATGCGTCGATTCTTCGTGACGGTTCCGGTCGGCAGGTGATGCGTCGGACGAACTTGCCGCACAGGCACGATGCGTGGAAATCCGGGATGCGTCGGCGATCGGTGCGGTGGCGTCGAGCGGCGCTGCGTCGGTCCTCTTCAGCTGCGATCCCTCGATGCGTCGATTTCTGTACTTCTTTGAGTTTCTTCTTTCTTCCAGCTCCCAGACAGCAGCAACAACCTCCAGAGGCCCAAAACTGGCACAGGCACCTCTTGGCAGGTCAGAACTCACAGCAGCAGAGTTCAGGGGAGCTGGGGGTGAAGTATTTGTGTCCCTGAGACTTCAGAACAGGAGGCCAGCACACTTCAGGCCCTTGGAGATCTCCTTCAAGCAGGGGACACAGCACACAGCAAAGTCCTTCTCCTTTCCTTGGCAGAAACAGCAACTGCAGGCCAACCCCAGACACACAGCAAGGGCAGTACTTCTCCTCAGTCTCTCCAGCTCTTCTCCTTGGCAAAAGTTCCTCTTGAATTCCAAGAATGATCTAAAGTCTGGCGTTTTGGGTCTGATACTTATACCCCAAAATGTCTTTGTTCTCTTTGTGCAAGGGGCTCTGAGCCCAGTTCAAACCAGGTCTGGGGGGCACTCTGCAAGTGCACAACAACATCCATTGTCAGTGTGAGCCTTGGCTCCAGACACACCACAGGGGGCCAGAGCCAGCATTGTGGAAGGCAGGCACAGCCCTATTCAGGTACAGGTGCTACTCCTCCCACCACTCCAAATGCAACTCAGGCCTATTCAGCCTAGTGCTGACTCCTCCAGACTCCTGGAGCCACTGCACCTCCCCAGCCCCTCTCACTCCAAAGCCAGACAGTCAATTCACAAACAGGCAGAGACACACAGGATGGTTGAACAAGAAAATAGCCACTTGCTAAAAGTGGTATTTTCAAACACACAATTTAAAAACCATCTTTACTAAAAGATGTGTTATAAAATTCTGCGTTCAGGAATACCAAACTCCATTTTTCTATCTTATCCCAATTGGAAGATATGCTTGTAAAATGTCACAAGGCATTCCCCATTCTGTCCTAGCCTTTCAATAGTGAAAAACGAAATTGCCAGTATTTCACTATCAGGACTTGTTACACACACCAGTGCATGTCCTACCTTTCACATACACTGCACCCTGCCCAGGGGGGGTACATTGGGCCTACAATAGGGGTGCCCTATATGTAAAGGGAAGGTTAGGGCCTGGCAAGTGGGTGCACTTGCCAAGTCGACATGGCAGTTAACAAACTGCGCACAGGCACCGCGGTGGCAGGCCTGAGACATCTTTTCAGGGCTACTCATGTGGGTGGCACAATCAGTGCTGCAAGCCCACTAGTAGCATTTGATTTACCAGCCCTGGCACACTCAGTGCACTTTACTAGGGACCTATTGGTGAATCTAATATGCCAATCAGGGAGAACCAGTCATAGTACCAATTTACACAGAGAGCATATGCACTTTAGCACTGATAAGCAGTGGCAACGTGCCCAGAGTCCTATAGCCAACAACAACAGGTCAGGAAAAAATAGGAAGAAGAAGCATAAAGTTTGGGGATAACCCTGCAAAAAGGGCCATTTCCAACAGTACTATTATATTTGTGCACTATCAAGAGTGCCCAAGGACTCCTTACTAACTTGATCTACAAGGGACAAGACACTCCTTGTGTGCTCAACTAAACAGTTCTTTTTTCTTTACAGGTAGTTTTCCTAAAATATAGTGATTATGAATACAGTCTGGAAAGGTTATAGCTAAGGTGCTCACTGCCTCTCTGTTTTTTTGTCATTTTAGGTCTCCTTCCCCGCTGTCCCCACCATTTCGTTCCCTCGCTTGATCTCTTCACTGATCTGTGCTATAATAGCAAGCAGACTTGGAGCTATCTAGAGGTGGACCATTTTTGAGCAAAGTTCCGATCACGAGGAATTGGTGATTCCGACAACACCTAAAGGTGGGAGAGATCATTTGGTGGGTCGGGAAACCGCCTTTACAACGGAAGCGTAACAACGCATGCCATTACAACGCATGTCGTTACAACATGAAAGGCTTGTTGCAGGGGGTAGAAGGTGTTGGAGTTAACTCCAACACCTTCCCTACTGTTGCACACACTGGAGTTGGAAAAGTAAATTATACTATTCCAACTTCCAGCGAACCCCTGACAGCAAGTCGGGGTAAAAGTATGCGTTGTAATGGCATGCGTTGTAATGGCATGCGTTGTAACGTCATACAACAGGTGGGTCACATAGCTTTGAGATCCATTTCATACAGAGGGAGATGAAACAGCTGTTCGGCCAGGAGAAGGGTAGAGAGGGGATAGACTCATACTTTTAGTTTGCATATTCTCTTATCGGGTTTTGGATTGCCAGAACGGTAAAGGTTATTTGACAAGCGGGGACAATGGAAAATTACAAAGTGGGTATATTTACTTCATGTTGCTAACGCTTTCAATGCCACAAAGTTTGCTCACATGCTAAAAACAAGCAAATCAAAATGCTGCATCTTTAGTTTTCTTGTGTTTCTCTCTTTCCTCTCCCTTTTCCTTCAGGATCTGGATGCCCCACACAGATATTTTTTGCACTACCGAAATATTTGATGGCGAGTATAATGATGGAAGGATGTGCTAACGTTGATTAAAACAAGGTGAAGATCTACACAACAGCATCCTGGGTACATAGCCTAGTGGGTGTTTGGAAAAAATATTGAGTCAAAAATATTGTGTGGACAAAATATTGTGTCAAATATATCAAGTAAAAAATATAGTGAAGGTATGTTTCTATGGTTAAGCAAAGAAACTAGCTTAACTCCACATATCTGTAGCTTGACGATGTATATACTTTCAAGGTATATAGATATGGAGTTAAGAATAGTAAATCTATACTTACCTATTTGCACTTACCTTCTCGATATATTGGTCTTCAATATTTTTGACACATTATTCTGTCCATACAATATTTTTAGCGTCGATATTCTATCAGACAACCAGTTTAGTGCACGGAACCCATCTCCCCTTGAATACACCCCTCAACATGTTGCTTCTTCTGCATTTTAATTCTTTCTATCCTGAGGACAGAGGTCAGTATTCACACATGTGACCATGTGGCCTCTACTGAACTACACCAACCTCCCCTTGGGGGAGATCACACTCATGCCATGAGTGTGGTCTTAAGCAAACCAATCCTGTTGATGTGTAAATGTTTTTTTTATTGAATGCCTCTGTTGCATGTGTACCACACCCTTAGGCAAACATTGTGATATTTTAAATTAGTTTGAATATACATTAATTTCGCTCTCTGTTCCTTGTTTCTAGCATTGTGCATGCACTCCCAACAAAGAGGGACAGGAGTCTACAAGCCAATATTACTGGTGACCTCTAGAACTGCGTTGAAGTGTAAATTCATATTTCCTAATGATAAATATAACCTTATGTGAAACTACTGAATCCATAATTATTTTAGTAAAATGTTGTTTTCAACTCATACGTTTAGAAGATGTTACACAACACTAGGTCAGTATACTAAGGTTTGGCTGGGACTGGCCATAAAATGTTATATAAATACTAGTCTGTAAAGTCAAACCTAGCCAACCCTAGAAAACTCCTAAGCTTGCAGAATAGTCCACTTGCTATGGCAAATATACCACACCAAACTAGGGCAGTCTCCTGGCTCGAAGGATAGAAGGTTGGAACCTACCACATAACTATCTTGATTATTGTCCCCCTTTGAATTATGAGAAGGAAAGGAGAAACAGTAATATGTATACATAAAAAGGAAATGTATGTGAAATTGGTTTTGGGAGAAACTGGATGTGTTACTGGACAGTGCCAATGAGGTCACCTGCAATGTTAAGCCAACTGAGGGAACATCTAGGAATGGTTTAGCTATGGATTAAAAACTGCACCAGAAGATGGATAGCTTTTTCACACATACTGCCAAACTGGGGACCACTGACATCCTGTTTTCCCATGTACTATTGTCTTGTCATGCAATGAACTTGCCTATCATGCTTAGAGAAATCAGCTCTTCAACTCACTCTGGGACAACTTAGTTGCTCTGCCTTTAGGTGATCTGCCATTTCTTTGAGTCTTTGGAGTGAAAAAGGCTGAATTTTCTGGTTACTGTGAGTCCTGAAAGAGGAGCCAGAGAAATGCTGTGTAGACTCTAGGTAAATGTGGCCTTGTTTTCTTTACGTTCAGTGCCCATCTAATTATAGGAGTACCAAATAAAACTTTTGCCTTAAGAGCCCTGTCTCATTTGCAGTGATTGAAGTTCACAAAAATGTAAATGTGGAATTCATGGGACAGGTAATCAGTAACACTGAAATATTAGAGTTATTCTGAGAACTACTAAGACTGGGCCAGGGGCCTTGATAGTGGTGAAAGAGTCAAAATTTCACTCTCCAGTACTGGTTCAACCTTTGACTTACAAGAATGGACTCCAACTCCGAGCTATATCTTCTTCTTAAGGCGATGGATCTTTGCCACCATTTTTGAATGGAGTTAAATCAAAGTCAAGTCAATTATCAACATTATTTACATTTAAGTTCAGTCCATGATGAGTTTTATCTAAGTTTTAAAAGGTTTATTCTCTTTAAGAGATTAGTACATTTCTTTTTATTTAGCTGTTTTATTCAATTAGTAAATCAGATAATCCACTTACAGAAGTTATCAAGTAAAAATATGGTTAGAGTCATCAGTAATGCAAAACGACAAGCGTTTTCCGCAAAGGAATACATCCCTATTCTATCTGAAAGGAACCTAACCTAGTAGAACCCATAAAAAGTTCCTGGAAAAGAGCAAGGTCAAAGGAGCATCAATGTCGAAATCAGAATTAAGTAGTTGAATTCCTCATAAAGAGTAGTTCCTGAAACTCTGCTGAGTCTCATCTCTCCAAAAGCATTAGCATCAAGCTGCAGTAGCAGACTGTACAAAATAAGTCTCAATCAGGAAAATAAGGAAACAGATGCAGAGGTAGCTATATCCATAAAGTCAGAGAAGGGAAAATTGGAAAGTCACCTCCAAAGTGGAAGGTAATGGTAATCACCATTAGCAGCAGCTCACTGCAATCTCAAAGCTCTGGGTGCAAAGGAAAGTGAGATGCATCAGTCATATCTGCCCTCCTCTCTAACTAGAAACATGCACTAATATAAAAGACATGAGAACATGCTAACAACAAAATTGCAGAACTTGTCACTCCTGTCCAATGAGATGACATCTTCCGATGGAGAGCTGTTTGTCCTTCCTTACCCAAGGCAAACATGTGGAGTTCACTTCTAAATTGTATCCAGCAGTACTAAACATTTGTATAACTGTGAATGTCTGTCCTTGGTTTCCAGGAGACTACTGAAGTGTATATGATATCATTTATTCAATGTTTCACTGAGGAACAATGAACTACACTAAAGACAGAAACATTTACTTGCAGAACTCTGGTTAAGTAATGATGTTCATATTTCTTATAAGCATGCGTTTATTGTTAAATGCACAATTCTCTATTCAATATTATGTGAGTTAGATAGGAAGTACAGTTTAGTTCATTGATAATATGCAGATTAAGAAAGGAATACATTTTTAAACTCGGAACATTATGCAGTTCTGGCGAAATCTAAGCAAGTCACATTAAGGTCAAGCTATTGAATAAGTTTGTGCATGGTTCAGCATTTCCTACATTTTATTAAAAAAGAGGCCCAGCAGTAGAAATGAGTGCTTGGTGCATTTTGCACACTTTGTTTACATGTCATTTAAAATGTGTTTTTTGTGTTAATTCCTACGCAAGTTATCATTTTTGTTAATTCATTTTATATGCAAATCTTCTACTTTGACAGCCTGAATCAGGATTTAGTGCTTGCAATAGTACAAGACTGGGCCAGCCTCCCAATATCAAGAGCTGGTCCGGGTGATACATGTCAGGACTTTTTTTGAATTGGCAATTCCAAGAATTGGACGATGTGGGCTCACTAACGTAATGTGACATGCTTCATCATAGGCCACCTCGTCCCACCCTGGTAGGATAATACCACCAGGGCGGACTCAACCTCGGGTTGGGCCATCCTGAGGGAGTTCTTAGATATTCTTAATCTTTTCTGGATAACAAGAGTCCAGTTACTGGCTAAAAATACCTCAGGAAATTCACACTGGGACCCTGGGAGAAAAAAATACTGTGGGATTTATTTATTGAGCTAAGTATGTATATATATTTCTAAATAATTCAAGGTGCAGGATATACCTGTGAAGACACCCGGCTGAGGTGTGTGGGATTGTGCCTTTTCTCGATGCCAATTTGGCAGATCCCCCTACGTAATAGGGTGGAGTCAGTTCAGGGCAATCTCACCACTGGAGGTTGCTGATCTCCCAGATACATGCCTCGCGCAAGCGCACATCAGGAGACAGCATCAGGGGAAGACTACATTTCCCATCTCCCCTGACACTTTGGAATCTTCCTAACGCGGCGTTATGACACGCCCGCTATAGCCAGGCAACTGCACCCATGGGCCACTCCTGTGGTATCGTCACAGGACAGCCCTCACGGCATAACCCTTGCAGCCTATGGACCCTGCTGCGACTGGGTATGGCAGACCAGGGATTACGGAGGGCCCTCCTGGTGTGACACACCCCGCCCGTCGGCCACACCTCATTTGATCTGAATAACCCATGGCGATGCCGGAGTAGGAGGCATTATTTTCCCGCTTAACCTCATTAGTGGCCAAATGAAAGTTGTTACATCAGCTGATCATGATGTGATTTTGCTTGTTAAATATGCGAGATCGGGGCACATTCACTCTCCTACCAGTCGGCTGTTGGTAAGGGGACAGGCAGGATCTAAAAAGGGCACCGCTCCTTGAAGAAGTAAGTTATATCTTTCCTGTGCGTTTTCTAGAACCCCCACTACATTGAGACAGCAGTCTCTTGTGCATTTGGCAATTGTATAACCTTTCCTGCACTGCAGTGAATAGATGCAGCAATACATTCATTGGTATTAATTTACCTTGTTCTGTACATACAACCTTTTAGTGTGTGACTACAGGAGGTGCCCCCCCTCAACAGACCATGAGGCAAAAAGCCCCCAGAATATAGTGAAAATTGCACAGGGTTCCCCTCTTTTTAAGCATGTGTTTGTACTTGTCTCACATGTGTCTTTGTCACCTGTGTGAGCCTGCTTTCTTCCCACGTGTGCCACTACGATTCATATGTATGTAAAAATAAACATACTTTTATGTTTTTACAAAAGCCGCTAAAACGCATTTACCCCACCAATCACAGGGTATGTTGTTAGGGTGATCAAGATATACTCGCCTAATAGGGTAGGGGGTCAGTTATAAACCCTGATGAATGCCCAAGACCTGCTAGGCTTTTTAGGAAAAGGCAGAAACTTGTTGGTTGAAGCCAGGGGTATGCTAGGATTATAGTGTCTACCTCCATACCCCACCATTACCTTACGGTAATCTTTTTATCTATACCCAGGGTACCACAAGAATAAAAGGATACTTTTGTGGCATACCCTGAGGAATTTTTAGCTAGTAACTGGACTCTTGTTATCCAGAAAAGATTAAGGGGGATAGCCCAACCCGAAGTTGAGTTCGCCCTGGTGGTATTATCCTACTAGGGTGGGACGAGGTGGCCTATGATGAAGCATGTCACATTACGTGAGTCCAATTCTCAGAATTGCCAATCCCAGTAGGAGAAACACAAACACAATATTGTTATTTACATAAAAAACAATTGAATCATATACTTTGCTTCTGGCATTTCCCTCCAGATGTTTCTTATATAAAGGACACCACGTCATTATTGTGTTGTATAGTTACTTAAGAGGCAGGTGTGGGCCCTTCTCAGCCTCTTTTTCTCCCTTAGTGTTCTATGTGACTTCTTTTGAAACATTAAAGGCCTGCTTCTTCCTTCTACTGCTCCTGGCTACAGAATAATGAGCAGTGGCAGGAAATAGACAAAGAAGCAAACTGAAAAACCCACTTCCTTTGGAGTAGAAAAATTTTAACTAGAAAAAAACTAAAGGGGGAAGACTTTTCTGAGCTAGGAGAAGTTAGTCCAGGAAGAGCATAAGATAGCGTGAAGGCAGATAAACTGGTGACTGTAGAATGAAAGTCGAGAAGGTTGGTAACCCCCAGAGCAAGCAAGTTGCAATACTCTATGAGGCTACACCAGCCCTCGTATACTGTTGGTCTTGTCTTGGAAAAAAAGAAAAGGAACACAGGAACCAGAAGTCAGCTATGGTGTTGATTATAGTCTAGTCTGTCTAAAGAACGCTCTGGTTCTTTTCCTAAAGCTATATCTGGCCTGGAGTAACCAGACACAAAAACAAAAACATTGGCTTCTACACTTTTAATATGGTCTTGAATCAGGCATTTTCAATATATCAAATACGAGTCCCTATTTCCCCATGCCACTTAGCACAAAAGTTCACAGAAATTCTATAATGCAGCTGCCACAGAAGGACTGGAGGGTGCATTGCAAGCTAGGAATCCCCAAGACTACAGCGAGGGTGATCTTCCAATACTGGGTCACGACCACAATGTCCACAGCCTCCCAGAACCTATACGGAACACTGCCAAGCAAGCATCAGGGCACGGCCTCTAAGACCTAGTGAATGCGGCAGAATGTGTAAAGGTTCTCAACAGTGTTGCCGAAAGCACACAATATTTCAGCTGTAATGCAACACCCAGGCTACAGTGGCAAGGACACAGAAGCTCTTCTGAAAACATCTCAGTTATGGGTTAATATTCCACCCGACCAGAGATTTTTTTAATTTCTGAAATACTCCCCATCATAAACTGGTGCAACCTCCAACTGGGATTATGGATCTTAGTCAACCTCAACATCCTGGCCCTGATCAAAGGAGAGATTAAATATCGGAAAGTAGAGCTAAATTAGAACGGAATGAGAGAAGGCATTCAGGACACATGGTTCCCTTAAAGGATGTAGCCTCAGGACATCTTCTGTGGGTGAAGTTTGAAATCCCTGAAACAACAAAGTCCCACTTGACTTATTGGGCTAGACCTCCAAGCCCTGTCTACTCACATAAAAAGAATATAGCCCATATTGAGTAAGTCCTTTTTATTACTTTTTAATCATTTATTTAGACTAACTTTGAATGCAGTTGACTTCCTGGCAATGACTGTTCTCGTGGACTTCTGCTGAAATACAGTACAGATTCTGACTGCATTGTTCTAGATTCTAAAAAGTTCAATACGTTTGTCTGTATGATAACTGATTCCAGTTTCTCACAAGAAAAACAGCTGCTGACTTGAAGGCATTTACCAACCCTGTATTTAAACAAAGTACAAAGAAGGGCACCTGCACAACATGCTCAGTGTGACAAACCATGAAGATTGTAGGGTCTATGACTAGAGAGTAGATACAATTCTGGATTATACCTCCAGCCTTTTTGTCATTTAAATTGATTCGAAAAATATTATAGATACCAATATCCTGAATCAAAACAATGAGCACACTGTCAGTGGTTGATCAAACAACAAGTGGTGAAAACAAGGAGGGCAACAGCTATCCCGAATAAGTCTTCCTTTTTTGAACAACACTGCATTCTGGACCGGGATGGAAAACAAAATCTGCTTTGGCAAAAATATCCAGGCTTACCCCAGTTGCAAGAAAGTGCCGCCAGAATATGATCATAGGAACATGCCGGCTCTAGGGCGGTGCGACCGGTGCCACCGCACTGGGTGCTGGCTTCCTGGGGGCGCCGTTTTTGCAAGTTTATTATGTTTCTAAAGCACCTGCTGCCGCGTTCCTTTCCTTCAGCAATTACCAGTCCTCACAAAAATGTCAAGTTAACTCCTGTGATTAATGGTCTTCCTGGAGAGAGATTGGAGTTTTGTATAGTTGATGTTTTGACTTATGTGAAGGTAGTGCAGAGGGTTAATATGCCTGCTGCAAAGATTGTGTACCATGTAGATTACAGAGTGCATATAATGTAAATAGATCAGCAGGTTAATGCTTTTAAAAGAGACATCCTTTTGTTACTTGCAATTTATAACTTAAAGTCCTAATATAGAACAGTGAGCTATTAACTTTCATCATAGAACTGCATACACACTGCAAAATATACATTAGAGCATTGATTAATGTTGCAAATGGGTTAATTTGGGTAGAAATCGATTCTTATTATTAAAGAAAACTCCCAACTATGCTGTTTCTTTTTCTGCACTGAATTTGTACTTCTCCACACCGCACCAGGACACCTTCGGGTACACTGGCGTAGCAAGGGGGGGGCGGAGGGGGCGGTGCGCCCCGGGCGGCACGAATTTCGGGGGCGGCGGCGCAAAAAGCATCGCCAGCACCCCCCCGCCCCCTCAGCGCGGCGGCAAAAGGCAGGAAGGCAGGGACCGCCACGGGCGGCAGAGTGCCTAGCTACGCCACTGTTCGGGTAACAGTTTGCCCTCTATAAATGTCACTAACAATAACAATAACCAAGCACTCTTAAACTATACTGCCTACCAGTATGGATGACATGTGACTCCTACACTTTTAGTCCTTTGGTTTATGTAACATTACCTATACACTGATTTACACACGTATGTTTGATTGTCTCTGTGGAATGTGTGTGTGATGCAAAGTGCTCTGACATCCTTTACTGGTATGAGTGGCGCTATATAACTAATTCAATGTATCTGAGGGAGAGTGGTTATGGACTGTTAAAGTGTGCTAGTGAGAGAATCTGTGGTGGAGGTGGTCATTGGGGGCGCCAACTAACATTGTCGCACTGGGCGCCACCAGCGCTAAAGCCGGCCCTGAGTCATGCCAGCCCACTCCGTTCTAAAAGCATCTCCCCTAGCCTGCCGTCCACCTTGAGGTTACCAGAGAGGCAGAAATTAATGAATCATGCTCAGTCCGGCGCTGACAGCAGTTCTTATGTTATTCCTATCTTGAGCGTCCCTCTTGCCTCAGTGTGTTAAAATAAGCATGCAGAATCGAGGACTGCTGCGTGGTTACGTCATTACCCAAGCGCACATTTAACGTCCAGACCTTAGCAGTGCTGCTAGAAATAGACGTGCTCTGTGTACTGAATGTGCTTACAAAGAAGGCATGAAACCCCACGTTTATTTATTTGTGAAAATAAAAGAAAGCATGCTCACCCTATGCACGAGTACTGTTGACAAGGAATGTGAAATGCGTTTTTATGGAAATCTGCTAAGGTAAATCATACCCAGTCAATGAGCACTTAAGATTCTTCGCTCTACACATTCTTAAGGGCAGCAGGCCCTCGACCAGAATGTAAACTAAGGCAGGCTTGACTGCGGTATCCGTGGAACAGTAGCCGCTTCGCAAAGACGCGACTTAGCGCGGTTTGAAGCATTACCCTCACGGTTTGCCTGATCTTTTCTTTGCCCTGTGGCTTCTTCGGCACGCGTCATTTATAATGCATGACCGTGGGGAAACAAGATAGAAAAGCACTTGAGGAAATACATTTTACGGCTGACATCTATTTTATTGCATGGAGGCGGGATCTTAAGTGAGTCATTTATTTTGTCGTCCTCTGGATTTTTCATTGTAAATATTTGGCAGGCATGCTCCGGGTTGTTTAATAGTCTGGTTAAACAAACATTCAACAACAATTGCATTTATTGATTACTTAGTTATATCTTTATCGACACTGAATCTCCATGGATAGAACGACTATCGTGTGCTAAAGTCCTTATTTGAGTACAGCTATAGTAGTGGCATAACGTAAAATTATGCCCCCCCCCTAAAGAATGTGAAGAGGGGCCCCTGACTCTCCCATATCTCACAAATATTCAAAGCCTTGGGTGGAATATGGCTCCTCTGAAGGATTTGGGGCGGGCTGAATGGTTGGGAGCCTCCCTGCGCGGTTGGGGCCCGTGTTAGGCCCCTGAGTTATTGCCTCACTCGACCCCCAACGTAACTCATGAAAGCAAAGCCTGACACAGCTATGCTTCAAAGGTGCATATAACATGAATTCATAGCATGAATTCATAATATTAGATAGTCAAAATATATCAAAGCAATAGACAGACAGAAATGGTGGGTATGGGGGTTGTAGTGTCGATCCAGTGACGCAAGTGGAGCATCGGGATTGCATCATTGTGCCCTACAAAAGGGTTTTTATGTTTATGCCCTTGCGGGCTGATGGTCATTTGGTTCACCCCACACCACAAGGGGCTTAGGAAATAAATGTTGCCTTTTGCCAGGCGTGGCCTCAGAGGAGACCCCGGCCAGAGTAGAGTGCATACCATCGTACCAAGTCTCCGTGTCTTTTGTTTCGGCGGCCTACAACCACGTGACAGTGCCGCTCGACGGCTCGATATCGGGGGCCCATCCCAAGTGTACCACTGGGCCCCCGGTAGAACACTGGCGATGAGCAGGTGTTTTCCTTTCACCCCTGGTGCTTTGTGGCGGCTGCGTGCCCATCAGGAGGGTGTGCGGTGCTCGTGACGTGTGACCGTCGCAGTCGGGTTCAATCACGCATGTATGTCCCAATGCAGTCAGAGGCCACCCGATCTGCGTGCAACGCGAAGGGCGCCAATGACCCAGTGCTGGTGGTTCCTGCATGGAGGTGTGCCCCTCCCAGCAGCCGGTAAGAGTGAAGGAAGCCTGTGGTCTGCTCCAGCCTGTAGGGGAGAAGGACACAAATGGGAGTGCCCCCCGCTGTCTAATCCAGGCGCATTGGGCAAGTCTGCCCTGTATGAATGAGTCTGCATAAATACAGGCATCGAGCGACTGAAATGCCTGCCAGTTTTGAGTGCTGGAAGGAAGGGAACACAGTGGATAAACCCTCTATTACCCCTGCATGCCATCTGAGTGCAGTTTTTGTAGAAAAAAAAGGGAAAAGGAAGATACAACAAGAGGGACTGTTGCTGACATACCTTCAACATCTACACATACCAGCAGTGGAACCTTTCATAGTTGAAGGTGCCCCGTCGGCGCAATCACCTAGGTGGAAAGAATGGGTCGAGAGAGGGCTCCTTTTCTTTGAAGCCTGTTGGACTTGGCCCTTTTTGCAGGGTTATTCCCAAACTTTTTGCTTCTTCCTCCTATTTTTACCTGACCTGTTGTTGTTGGTTTTAGGACTCTGAGCACTTTACCACTGCTAATCAGTGCTAAAGTGCATATGCTCTCTGTGTAAATTGTTATTATGATTGGTTCTCCCTGATTGGCATATTTTGATTTACTGGTCAGTCCCTAGTAAAGTGCACTGGGTGTGCCGGGGCTGGTAAATCAAATACTACTAGTGGGCCTGCAGCACTGATTGTGCCACCCACATAAGTAGCCCTGAAAAGATGTTTCAGGCCTGCCACTGCAGTGCCTGTGCGCAGTTTGCTAACTGCCATGTCGACTTGGCAAGTGCACCCACTTGCCAGGCCCTAACCTTCCCTTTTCTTACATATAGGACACCCCTATGGTAGGCCCAAGGTACCCCCCTGGGCAGGTTGCCATGTATGTGAAAGGTAGGACATGTACTGATGTGTTTAACATGTCCTGACAGTGAAATACTGCCAAGTTTGTTTTTCACTATTGAAAGGCTATCTTGCCCCATAGGGCAGAATGGGGAATGCTTTTTAACATTTTATAAGCATATCTTCCCATAGGGATAAGCTAGAAAAATGGAGTTTGGTATCCCTGAACTCAGAATTTAATAACACATCTTTTACTAAAGATGGTTTTTAAATTGTGTGTTAGAAAATGCCACTTTTAGAAAGTAGGCATTTTCTTGTTTAACCATTCTGTGTGCCTCTGCCTGTTTGTGTATTGCAGTGTCTGTGTGCAGTCTGGTACTGCCATGTCGACCTGGCAAGTGCACCCACTTGCAAGGCCCTAACCTTCCCTTTTCTTACATGTGAGTCGTCACCCCTCAGGAAGGCCCAAGGTTTCCCTGTGGGCAGGGTGCAATGTATGTGAAAGGTAGGACATGTCCTGATGTGTGTGGCATGTCCTGAGAGTGAAATACTGGCAATTTCGTTTTTCACTATTGAAAGGCTATCTGTCCCATAGGATAGAATGGGAGTTCATTTATAACATCTTATAAATATAACTTCCCATTGGTACAAGATAGGAAAGTAAAGTTTAGTATGCCGGAACTCAGAATATAAAGATGCATGGTTACGTGAGGAGGATTTTTACATTCTGTGTTTGAAAATACCACTTTTAGAAAGTAGGTATTTTCTTTCTTAGCCATTCTGTGTGCCTCTGCTAGGTTTGTGTATTGACTGTCTGGCTTTGGAGTGTCAGGGGCTGGGGAGGTGCATTCTCTCAGACAGCCACCGGGGGGTTGATGTGTGTCCTGCCTTTCCTGAATGAGTCAGGGCTGGGCTGAATAGACCTGGGCTGCATTCAGAGTAGGGGGAGGAGTTCTCGCTAGCAACTGAATAGGCCCGGTCTGCATTTAGAGTGGTGGGAGGAGATTTCCCTTGCTCCTGAATAGGGCCTGCCTGCCTTACACAATGCTGTGTCCACCTCCTGCCGGGAAGCTGCACAAGAGAGACAGAACTGGTTTGGACTGGGCTCAGAGACCCTTGCACAAAGAGAACAAAGACATGTTGGGGTATAAGTATTAGACCTTAAACCCCTGAACTTTAGACTACTTCTGGAATCAAGAGGAACCTTTGCCAAGGAGAAGAGCTGGAGAAACTGAGGAGAAGTACTGCCCTTGCTGTGTGTCTGGGGTTGGCCTGCAGTTGCTGTTTCTGCCGAAGAAAGGAGAAGGACGTTGCTGTGTGCTGTGACCCCTGCTTGAGGAAAGTCTCCAAGGGCTTGAGTAGAGCTTGCCTCCTGTTTTGAAGTCTCAGGAACACAAAGACTTCACCCCCAGCTCCCCTGGACTTCCTTGCTGGGAGTTCTGACCTGCCAAGAGGTGCCTGTGACTGTGCTGGGCCTCTGGATGTTGTTTCTGCTGTTGGGAGCTGGAAAAGCAACGCAACGACAAGGAAATCGACTCATTGCTCTTCTTGTGACAGTTTTCCGACGCAACGCCGTGGTGCGAGAAGAATCTCCCCGCATCGCCGCGCCGCTGCCGAAACCGACGCAGCACTTGTCGCCACGGCAAGAATCGACGCATCGAGGGATCGCGGCTGAAAAGGTTGATGCAGCGCTGCTCGCCGCCGCATCATTCAACGACCTATCCCGGATTTCCACGCATCGCCCCTGTGTGGCAAGTTTTCCCCGACACATCACCCGCGGATCGGAGTCGTCTCAGAATCGACGCATCGCTTCCCCCTACAGACCAGACCTGACGCACCGCTCCCCTGTGTCCAGCGGAACTGTCGGATCGCATCCACGAATTTCTCAGGAATCAACGCATCTCTTTGTTTTTCAACGTTTCCCATCGCTGCGGCTGTTTGGCTTGGTGAATTTTGTCGCAACGACAGGTACTTTGCAAGAAATAACGCATCCATAGTTCTATGGACTCAGTTGCTAAAACCTTTTGAAAGTCATTTTTCTTAATACTTGTATGTTGGATTTTTGTCGTTTTGGTCTTGTTAAGTTGAGATAAAGATACTTCATTTTTCTATACTGGTGTGGTGTCCATTTGTGGGGTTATCACTGTGTTACTGTGAGTGTTGGTACAAATACTTTACACATTGCCTTTGTGATAAGCCTGTCTGCTCGTGCCAAGCTACCAAGGGGGTGAGCAGGGGCTTTCTAGAGTGTGTATCCCCTTTACCCTGACTAGAAGCAAGGGTCCCTATTTGGACAAAGGTACCTGCCTCTGCCAACTAGAGATCCCCATTTCTATCACCACTAAAGTGGACAACACCCAGAAAAGGGCTCTGATCCTACATTAAGGGGGAAGAGACATTTATAAAATCCCCAAGCCAATCAATGAAACTGCTCCCAAGACGCACCTCACCCTTATAGCGGCTCTCATTGCACATTTTGAACTGATGGAGAACCAGGACTATGAATGGCTCGTGTTTCACCAAGCAAGGCATCAGGCAGAGGAATCCATTAAAATTGTTTATGCATGTTTAGAGGAACTTGCCAACACATGTGGTTTCAATGATGAGAATGAGGAAATAAGAGTGGCAATAATTCAAGGGTGCGCATCAGCAAAACTCTGCGAGCAAATACTAGAAGAGTCAGGCAAATCTCTACCTAATATCCTAATGCTGGGCCGGACCAAGGAGCTCTCCAGAGCCAGAGCTGCTCACATGAAAGCAGCATTACAAAAACTGGTAAAGTCGAACCAGTCAACCTTGTCACACCGACACCCAATGCGAAACAGTTCAGGAGGGATGGCACAAAACCCTGGACCTGTGGCTACTGCGGGGGACCTACTCATCGCCCCTCAGAGTGCCCAGTAAGAGTTCAGAAGTGCGGGGGTGAGGGAAAATCAATCACTTCCTGAAAAGTGATAATTTTACTCGGGAGACCAAGGGGAACGCTAGGTGGTAGGACATTTGTGCCGGCACAGTGATCACACACAAAAATGTGTGGAAAAAGTGATTTCTTCAGCTAAATATGAGGTTTGCAGGGGATTGAGGGTAGGAAAACGTTGGGGGATCCACGCAAGCCATACCTCACTGGACTCCCCAGGGTGTCTAGTTTTCAGAAATATGTGGGTTTGGTAGGTTTCCCTAGATGGCCGCGAGCCCGGGGCTAAAAAACAGGTGCCACCCTGCAAAACCAGGTCGTTTTATGATAGGTAATTTTGAAGTCTCCACAGTACGATTTGGGCCATTACCTGTTGCAGCCACTATGCCTACCCACACAAGTGAGTACCATTTTTATCAGGAGGCCTGGGGGAATGCTAGGTGGTAGAAATTTGTGTCAGCCCAGTGATCCCACAACTTTCCCACACAGAAAAGTGAGCAAAATTAGATTTTTTTCAGCCAAATTTGAGGTTTGCAGGGGATTCTGGGTATGGAAACGTTGGGGGATCCATGCAAGCCATACCTCACTGGACTCCCCAGGGTGTCTAGTTTTCAGAAATTTGTAGGTTTGGTACGTTTTCCTAGATGGCCACTGAGCCCGGGGCCAAAAACCCAGGTGCCTCCCCCTTGCAAAAGCAGGTCGTTTTGTGATAGGTAATTTTGATCTCTCCACAATACGTTTTGGGTCCTTGCCTGTCGCGGGTACTTGACCCACCCACACGAGTGAGGTACCATTTTATCGGGAGACTTTAGAGAACGCAGGGAGGGTGCAAGTTTGTGGACCCGCGCAGGTTCCAGAACTTTCCATCACAGAAATGTGGGGAAAATGTGTTTTTTTTTACAAAGTTTGAGGTTTGCAAGGGAATCTGGGTAACAGAACCTGGTGAAAGCCACACAAGTCACCCCATCCTGGATTCCCCTCGGTGTCTAGTTTTCAAAAATGTATAGGTTTGCTAGGCTTCCCTAGGTGCCGGTAGAGCTAGGGTTCAAAATCTACAGCTAGGCACTTTGCAAAAAAAGGGTCAGTTTTCACTGTAAAAATGTGGTGTGTCCACGTTGCGTTTTGGCCCGTTTCCTGTAGCGGGTAGTAGGCCTGCCCAAACAAGTGAGGTACCATTTTTATCGGGAGACTTTGGGGAATGCTGGGTGGGTGGAAGTTTGAGGATCTGCTCAGATTCCAGAACTTTCAATCACAGAAATGTGAGGAAAATGTGTTTTTGTTTTACAAAGTTTGAGGTTTGCAAGTGATTCTGGGTAACAGAACCTAGTGAGAGTCACACAAGTCACCACATCCTTGTTTCCCCTGGGTGTCTAGTTTTCAAAAATGTATAGGTTTGCTAGGTTTCCTTAGGTGCCAGCTGAGCTAGGGTCCAAAATCCACAGCTAGGCACATTGCCAAAAAAGGGTCAGTTTTCACTGGAAAGATGTGATGTGTCCACGTTGCGTTTTGGGCCGTTTCCTATTGCTGGCACTAGGCCTACCCACACAAGTGTGGTACCATTTTTATCGGGAGTGTTGGGGGAATGCTTGGTTAGTGGAAGTTTGTTGCTCCCCTTAGATTCCAGAACTTTCCATCACAGAAATGTGAGGAAAATGTGTTTTCTTTAACTGAGTTTGAGATTTGCAAGGGATTCTGGGTAACAAAACCCTGGTGAGAGGCACACAAGTCACCCCATCCTGGATTCCCCTTGGTGTCTAGGTTTCAAAAATATACAGGTTTGCTATGTTTCCCTAGGTGCCGGCTGCGCTAGGACCCAAAATCCACAGGTAGGCACATTCCAAAAAAAAGTCAGTGCCTAGTGGACTTTCTGCCGCCCTGGTAGAGGGGGGAATTGGGGGCTATTGCCCCAATATGCCCCCAAGGGGGGCAGAAAGACTGTGGCTATCTTTTTGGGGGGGCGGGGTGGGAGAATTGGGATGCCCATTCTGGGCAGCCCCACCGCTATGTATAAAAAAGCCAGCATAATCACTGGCTCCTAGTGGGCTCTCTGCTCCCCCTGGGGAGCAGATCAGGGGCTACTGCCTCATCTGCCTCTCGGGAGAGGCAGAAAAACTGTGGCATCTTTTTTGGGGTGGTGGGGGCATTGGCATACCCATACTGGGCAGCCCCCACCCCTGAATTTTGAAAAAAAATGTAACCCTGGTGTCTAGTGAGCTTTCTGCCCCCCGAGGGGCAGATAAGGGGTTATTGCCCCCATCTGCCTCCTGGGGGGGGCAGAAAGACTGTGGCAATTTTTTTTGTGGTGGGGGCATTGGCATCCCCATTCTGGGCAGCCCCCTCCCCTACATATATAAAAAAAAATCCTGGTGCCTAGTGGGCTTTCTGTCCCCCCGGGGGCCAGATTGGGGGCTACTGCCCCATATGCCCCCCATGGGGGGGGCAGAAAGACAGTCTGTGGCAAAATTAATGGGGGGAGCAAAGGCCCTTGCCCAAGGGGCAGCTCCCCCCTCCCTGGTGGCTAGTGGGTGGATCCCTGCTTGGGGATCGCCCTCCTGGGGTGATCCCCAAGCAGGGATCCACTAGAGAAGGGTGCCATTGGAAAGGGGAGATTCTCCCCTTTCCAACAATACCTCTCCCAAGTGTTTCGGTGCTCGGGGGCTGAGATAGCCCCACGAGCACCGAAACAATGAAACTGAAACTAAGTTTCAGTTTCATTTTCCATGCAATGACGTCAGCATGCCATGCATGTGATCGTCATTGCATTGGAAATGCAAAAACGGCCTCGGGAGGTTGGGCAAGCATTTCCCCACCTCCCGAGGCCAACAAAAAATAAAAGGAAACCCCTCTGCTGTCTTCAGCAGAGGGATTTAGTGCCCCTGTACTTATGACGGAATGGTTCCGCCATGAGCACAGGAGCACTGGTTCTCATGACGGAACCATTCCATCATGAGCACCGAAAGGGTTAATTTGAGTCGGTATATTCCATAAGTGATCCTGTAGATCTGTGTGATCATTCCCTTCTATATCATTCAGTGAGCTGATGTTAAAGTCTTCAGTTAAGAGCTACAGAGCATCAGGATGGATTGATTTAAAATTTGCAAGAATTTTAAAGAGTTTTCACATATGTGTGGTCCAAAGATCTTAAACAGTGAAAGTTAAGCCATTAATGTGGTGTTCAACCCAGCAGATTCATGCTTTTATCAGTGTTATTAAATTACTTATTTGGCCCTTGTTACTATTTGTGCAAGATATCTTGCTGAAAGATCATTCCTAAATGGATGCCAAGGGCCTCACTGAACAAGGAGATTGAATAGATGCTCTACTTGTCAGACCATTGGTTCACTCTACAAAATTCTAAACACATATTGGTAAAGCACAAACTCAGCCACCATCATTTATTCATGGCTAAATTATGGTGAAAATGGGGAAAAATGAGGAAAAATGTGCTTGATCTTCGCATGTGTTCTTCATATTATAGCAATGTGTGCAATGGAAGATGAAAGGTGGAGAAATGTGATCTTAATGTGCGTAGAGTCTAAGTGAAAGGTGAGGAAAGTATGAAAACGAACCATGGTTCTTTATCCCTTAAAATGCAGTTTCTTCACACATTTTCCATTTCCTACAATTTATAGATGATGAAAGCTGTTTAGCGAAGGCTGAGAGCACATTTTAAAACTGCAAGCTCTGAGGTGGTGGTTCTATGTCTAACACGTGTACTAAAACTGACTATTATTGACTGGTAAAGGGCTTTAAAAACATTTTTTTTTAAACTGAAAAGTGATCATTAATCCCTTTTCTTAAAAAAAAAATACTAGAGAAATTTGAAAACACTTTATACTAGTATGAAGTCCTATTCCAAGTACAACTCTTCTGTCATTGTTTTCTGGTTTCTGTTTGTAACCCATGCTGGTATTTGCATACTTTGGATGAGGGACTAAGCCTTCAACCAGTACACAAACCTCTGCTGTAGGCTGTCATACGGCTTATACTTTCTCAGTAAAAACTGTGCGTTTCTTGGACAACATATACGTCAGAACTGTGCAGGACTGATTCTAAGCACACCCTCAGGATATGTTGGCCTTAGTCCAGCTAGCTCACACTGCACCATCTGTACCCCAAACCTGACAAGGTAACATTGGATTGTGTAACCTCAGAGCACGACAACCCAGACTCACCAAGGAAATCGTGGTAACGGATCTAGAACTTTTTTGTTTGGTTACTTATGCATACCCAAAGAGATATACAAGAAATACACAGCATGACATTTCAATATTTATTGAAGCATTGTGATTCTTGAGTAAAATATGTGGGCTGCAATTATCAATAGAAGGAAACAGAATAACGTAATTAGCTATATGAGAATGGTGAAAAAGATAAACAGTTTAACCATTTTGTTGTTACAGAGTGTTAGAAATGGGGTCTCTAGTTGGCAATGGTTTGCACCTTTGTCCAAGAAGGGACCTAGACAGGGTAAGAGGGATACACTTCTAAAATAACCCCTGCTCACCCCCTTGGTAGCTTGGCACGAGCAGACAGGCTTATCTCAGAGGCAGTGTGTAAAGCATTTGTGCACACATACAGTAATACAGTGAAAACACTACAAGTGGACACCACACCAGTTTAGAAAAATAAGTAATCTTTATCTAAACCAAACAAGACCAAAACGTCAAAAATCTGCAATACAGTAATCAAAATATGACTTTTAAAAGTTAGAAACAATTCTGTCCATAGCAAACTATAGATGCGACACTTTCAACACAAAGTACCTTGGATGCGTCAAAATCAAAAGCAAGGACAGCCGCAGGGAAGGTGATGCATCGGTTCCTTATGCACAGGGAAGGTGATGCATCGGTTCTCTACTCCAGGGGAGGTGATGCATTGGTCCCTTACTGCCACGCAGGGGAGGTGATGTGTTGGTTCCTTACTGAAGGGGAGGTGATGTGTCAGTTTCTTACTGCGTGGGGAGGTGATGCGTCGGTTTCTTACTGCGGCCCCAGGGGTCCTTGTAGACTTGGCACCCCGGTGCGATGCATGAGGACCGGGGAAGGGTCAGTTCTCGATGCAGTGGCGACAACGGCGCTGCATTGGTTTCTTCAGCCGGGGTCCCATGATGTGTTGGTTCTTGCAGCCGCACAGCAGGGCCTGCGTCGGAATCGGTGCAGTGATCTCAGGCTTCGTAGATCGGTGCACCCAATGCGGCATGCGGTGATTTCACCCGCCGCGGGCAGGCGCTGCATCGGTTTCTTCAGTGATGCGTCGGAAACAGGTGCGAATGCGTCGCACTTCTCTTCTTTGTGTTCCTTTTCCAGCTCCCAACAGCAGGAACAACCTCCAGAGGCCCAGAACAGCAACAGGCACCTCTTGGCAGGTCAAAACTCCCAGCAAGGAAGTTCAGGGGAGCTGGGAGTAAAGTCTTTGTATCCCTGAGACTTCAAAACAGGAGGCAAGCTCTACTTCAAGCCCTTGGAGATCTTCCTCAAGCAGGGGACACAGCACACAGCAAAGTTCTTGTCCGTTCCTTGGTAGAAACAGCCACTGCAGGCCAACCCCAGAGACAACACAGCAAAGGGGCAGTACTTCGCCTTCAGTTTCTCCAGCTCTTCTCCTTGGCAAAGGTTCCTCTTGAATTCCAGAAGTAATCTAAAAGTCTGGGGTCTGGGCCCCACTTTTTATAGCACAAATTCCTTTGTTCTCTGGTGGCAGAGAAGCTCTTTGACCAGCCAAAACCAGTTCTGTCCTCTCTGGTGCAGCTTCCTGGCAGGAGGTGGAGACAGCATTGTCCAAGGCAGACCAGGCCCATTCAGGTGTGAAAGAAATCTCCTTCCCCTACTCTGAATGCATCCCAGGTCTATTCAGCCCAGCCCTCACTCACCCTGGAAAGGCAGGACACACCTCACCCCCCCAAGTGGCTGTCTGAACAGAATGCACATCCCCAGTCCCTGTCACTCCAAAGCCAGACAGTCAGTTCACAAACCTAGGAGAGGCACACAGGATGGCTAAGAAAAAAAATACCTACTTTCTAAAAGTGGTATTTTCAAACACAGAATGTAAAAATCATCCTCGCGTAACGATGCATCTTTATATTCTGAGTTCCGGCATACTAAACTTTACTTTCCAATCTTGTACCAATGGGAAGTTATATTTATAAGATCAACAAAATAGCACAGGTGCACCACATAACAATTTAGACAAAGAATTTTATAAAATTCATGTCCACAAGTTTTCTTCCAAGTTTCTTCTTTTATTTTCAATGAAATCTTTAAAACATAGTCCAGGTGATTTAAGACACAGCCGACGCGTTTCGTCCTTATCAAAAGGACTTCCTCAGGGCAAGTTAATGTATGATAACGATATTAATCGAAGGATTTCAGTCACCCAGAAGGTAAATTATGGCGCACAAATAGACATCCGTCATTCAATATATTATGTATCAAAGCGATTATTAATGCCTTGATCCAAATAAAAAAGGAAAGTAGGTGTATGGTGACTCCCAGCTATTAATTCTCTATCCCTATTCAGGGATTCAGGAAATATACAACAGTTATAACATCATTTAAGATGACCAACCATGACATGCTGTTATATCCTAAAACATGAAGAAACCATTCCAAAATAAACGAATCCAATTTAAAAAGACCATGACTTCATCTCTCTATTGTATTAACGTGACGAAGCACGCATGTCTTGCATCGAAACAAGACATGCGTGCTTCGATCACGTTAATACAATAGAGAGATGAAGTCATGGTCTTTTTAAATTGGATTCGTTTATTTTGGAATGGTTTCTTCATGTTTTAGGATATAACAGCATGTTATGGTTGGTCATCTTAAATGATGTTATAACTGTTGTATATTTCCTGAATCCCTGAATAGGGATAGAGAATTAATAGCTGGGAGTCACCATACACCTACTTTCCTTTTTTATTTGGATCAAGGCATTAATAATCGCTTTGATACATAATATATTGAATGACGGATGTCTATTTGTGCGCCATAATTTACCTTCTGGGTGACTGAAATCCTTCGATTAATATCGTTATCATACATTAACTTGCCCTGAGGAAGTCCTTTTGATAAGGACGAAACGCGTCGGCTGTGTCTTAAATCACCTGGACTATGTTTTAAAGATTTCATTGAAAATAAAAGAAGAAACTTGGAAGAAAACTTGTGGACATGAATTTTATAAAATTCTTTGTCTAAATTGTTATGTGGTGCACCTGTGCTATTTTGTTGAAATTGTTATATTCCTGTATGGGAATCACACAGTGACAGTGGGTGTTTTGTTAGTGTGCACACACCTTTCTGGGTAGTTCCAGATTATTTACATACACATTAGGGATAGTGGGTCAGGTGCTGAAGTCTGTGGGGTTCCTCTGTCCAGTTCCTTTTCTTATATTTATAAGATGTTATAAATGAACTCCCATTCTATCCTATGGGACAGATAGCCTTTCAATAGTGAAAAACGAAATTGCCAGTATTTCACTATCAGGACATGCCACATGCATCAGGACATTACCTACCTTTCACATACATTGCACCATGCCCACAGGGATACCTTGGGCCTTCCTGAGGGGTGACAACGCACATGTAAGAAAAGGGAAGGTTAGGGCCTGGCAAGTGGGTGCACTTGCCAGGTCGACATGGCAGTTCCAGACTGCACATAGACACAGCAATGGCAGGCCTCAGGCCCCTTTTACAAGGAGGCTTGGGTGGGTGGCACAATCAGTGCTGCAAGCCCACTAGCAGGATTTGGTTTTCAGGCCCTGGCCGCACACAGTGTGCTGTACTAGGGGCTTAACAGTAAACCAAATAAGCCAATTATGGAAACACTAATCCATGACAACAATTTACAGAGGGAGCACTTGCACTTTGGCACTGAACAGCAGAGGCAAAGTGCCCAAAGCATCTAGACCAGCAAAATCGAAGTCCAACACACAGTAAAAACACAGGAGGCAAAGGCAAAAATACCGGAGAAACCCACGCCAAGGATGCCAGGTCTAACACAGAGAATATATGCTTGCATTAAGTACTGTAATATATTTGTACTCGTACCTAGAGCTGCCTATTTTAGTGTGCCTTGGGTGGGTGAATCTGCCATATCCCTGCAGGATGATCTAACTTCCCTGTTACCTGTGGGTTAGTGTCATCAGGGTGCCCGTCTTAGTGGAGAGCTGGGCATCATCCCTCACATGCGGTAAACAGGAATCAGCTGGGCTGGAATTCTGACATGGGGCAACCTCTCAGTGCCAGCGAAATGCTCCTCTAACTAAACAAGCAAGTGATGTTGTTTATATATTAAACATCACTCATGTTGCCATTCTGAAGTCCCAGTCAGGCCACTAATTGTTGTTCTTTTGTGATAACTAAGTCGCTGAGCGGACAATAACAAACAACAACATTTTGTGCAGTGAACATAGGGCCAGATGTACGACCATATTTTGCGGTCGCAAATGGGAAATCGGCCCGTTTGCGACCGCAAAATTGGTCTGCCCCATGTACAAACCCTATTTTGCGACTCGGTAACCTATTACCGACTCGCAAAATAGGGTTTGCGACTCGCTATTAGAAAGGGGTGTGCCAAGGGCGTCCCTTCCTAATAGCGAGTCTCACTTAAATGTATGATTGTTTTGCGACCACAATTGCGGCCGCAAAAATCTCACAGTTTACCACCTACTTCAAGTAGGTGGTAAGCCACTCGCAAATGAGAAGGGGTCCCCAGGAGACCCCTTCCCCTTTGTGAGTGTGTGCGAAAATATTTTTTAAGACCAGGCAGTGGATCCACGGACCACTGCCTACTCTTAAAAAATGAAACAGAAACGTTTCTTTTTTTTTTTTTAATGCATCTCGTTTTCCTTTGAGGAAAACGGGCTGCATGAAAAAAAACTACTTAATTTAAAAAGCAGTCACAGACATGGTGGTCTGCTGACCCCAGCAGGCCACCATCCCTGGGAGTGCTAGCCATTCCTAATGGGGTCGCAAATTGCACCTGCCTCATGAATATTAATGAGGCAGGCAATTTACGACCCCATTCGGAATCGCAGACAGTGTCTGAGACACTGTTGTAAATTCCTATTTGCGAATCGCAAAACTACGCAATTTGCGAGTCGCAAATTGATAGGGTCGTACATCTGGCCCTTAGCCCGTGTACAGATTGTTCAAGGTATTGTGATAATATGCCTATGAAGCGGAAATGTAAGCAAAGCCATTTTGGAGAATATTATCATGCACAGGCATGCAAGCAAATGTGTGCCAAATGTCATCGTGTTTAGGGAAAGAAGGCAACTTAAAAACATGTGAATGTAAAATGGTGGTATTTCTATCCGGGCCTAAAATGTGACCACATGACTAGGCATGCTTGCTCACTGAGCTACCACATTATCATTGGTTAAATGGAAACAAACTGAAAGTTATAAAGTAGATAAGTGTGGCTGCTACAAAACATCAAAGGAAATTCTAGCATGTGCATGAACCACATGGGCTATCGTACCAGTATTACACACAGACTGCTGGGTTCTCATATCTCTGCAGGAGGTTCTGTAAGAATAAATGAAATAATAAACATCTACAAAGTGTGACTGGGACCTCAAAGGTATCCTGGCACTATCCTCCCAGAACAAAGACACAAGAAACATCTGGACCAATATACAAGAAAAAGCCAACTTTTTAGTGCTTGCCTAAACTGGAGTAGATCTGAAATGCTCTTAAAGAAGTTGGAAGACTGTTCCAGAGTTGAGCGGTCCTGACAGGAAATGCCTGGCTGCCCAATCTGACTTTCTGAAATCTGGGAAAACAGAGAAAATTAGAGTTTGAAAAGTGAAAATCTCTCAGAGGTGTATACCGTTTGGATTTCCTTTGCAGAAAAATAGGACCTTTTTTGTGTATTGCTCTGAAAACAATGCTGAGTGATGTAAAAACGATTTGTTCCTTCACTAAAAGCTAGTGAAACACAGCCAGGGATCGAGAGGAAGAACCTTATCGGCCACCGCTTGAACTCGATACAATCTTTTAAGTAGAAAGTTCAGAGAGCGTTACACGAGTCAAGTCTATTCAAGACCATGCACTGCATCACCAGTGCTCTTGCAGATAGTGGTAAGAAAGGTAGAATTGAGCAGGGCAAAACAGGTCACCATAGCCTTGTCAACATGGATCTCCAGTGATAGATTGTTGTCAAAATGACCCCCTAAATTGTGTATTGAGGATGACACTTCCAGGCTGATATTGTTTGTCCAAGGCTAGAAGTTCAGGGGAAGCCCATTCGATGGTTTACACGGAGAGCAGCAAAGAATTTCCGTTTTGTCTCCATTAAACTTTAAGGAGTTGCTGCTCAGCCAGTCCAAGACTTAGTTTAGACATTTGTGAAACGCGTCCAGTAACTCTGTCCGAGAATCATCCAAAGTAAAAATCAGGTGTGTATCATGCGCATAATTGATGAAATTAACACCATATGATCTAATGAGAGTCCCAAGAGGGCACAAATCTATATTAAAAAGGGTTAGGCTTAGCACTGAACCCTGAGGCACCCCATGTTTTACTGCTATAAACGCAGAGCAGAAAGGAGAGATCGATATAGTTTGTGTTCTGTCTGCCAGATAGGATTGACTCCAGTAAAGTGCTCGAACTGCTCAACCCAATCTCCTGTAATCTTGAGATCAGGATCTTGTGATTAACTATGTCAAAGGTGGCTGATAGATCAAGCAAAATCAAAGCCACCATTTGACCATGGTCCACTACGGTCTGCAGCTCATCAAGAGCCAATACTAATGCAGACTTGGTGCCATGAGCAGGCCTGAAGCTAGACTGCGCTTCATCTAAGAGAATAGAATTCCAGATAGTCTGATATTTTCTTATTTACAAATCTTTCAAATATTTTCACTGGAAAAGGCAGCTGAGAAAAAGGCCTATAGTTACTAAGGACCAACAGGTCTGCCCTGGATTTCTTTACAAGTGGAAACACTGACACCCTTTTCTAGAAACATGGGACCTGGCTTAATTCCAAACACTGATTGCATACAGTTAAAAGTGGACTAAACAAATAATCTGCTAACATTTTCCAAGCTTTAGGCAGTAGCAGATCTAATAAAGAGCCTGATGAAACAGACATTGCTACTGCCCTGAAACGATTCTTGGACAATTTTCCAAAGGATTCCAAGTTACTATTACAAACCTCTATGGTCTCATCCAGTACATCATCCTCCGCTGGTGATGGATTCAAAGAGAATATCGGAAGATTAATATCAAGCATAATGTTCCGGTTCTTATCTTATTGAAAACGTTCAATAGATTATCACATAAGGACTGAGAGGAAGTAATAGCCTGCTTAGTGCATTCTGGGTCAGATAGCTCATGAGCAATATCCAAACTCTTTTTCGTACAATTTGAAGCCTCAAGAATGGACTTGGCATTAGACTCCTCTTTAGCCTTGCTCACATATTTTTTGTAATTAGTTAAAGCATGCCTTAAACGCTGCTTGTCCAATTCTAAATAGGACATGCACAATTTTCTCTCCAATTTTTACAAGGCAATTTAGTCTGTTTTAAAGTCTTGGAATACCAAGGGCAGAGGGTCTTTTATGAATTTTTGTCTTTTTATGTGGTATTTCTTAAACCTCCGTGACCCTGCACTGTAAGGAGTTATAATTACCCTTAACCTGAAGTCTGGCATCATAACATGCTCTCAATTTGAAAGTATTAGTCTCTATTATGCAGGTAAACATATACCAGGCTCTATGAGGGGCAGATCCTGTGATCTCCAATATAGGTGCTAAATCATTTGAAAACCCAACAGAAATGACACCAGTGCATGGTCTGTGCAACTCAAAGGGTGTATTCCCACCACAGAAACAAGGTCCTATGGAGCAAAAATAAGGTCCAATGTATGTTCGCACTGATAAATGGACCCAGAGACCAATTGCTGCAGTACAAACATTTCCAAAGAACCAAATAGGTCTTTAGATTACAGCTCCATCTCATCCTCAGCCCAAATATTAAAATCACCCAACATAAAAAAAAATGTAGAACGTGAAAAGGCCATGGTTGAAATAAAATCAGAAAAAGATTGCACAAAAGAAGTTGAAGAGCCTGGGGGACGATAGCACAGGATCCCAGAAAGAGAGCTGCCCACCCGCTCCCTCAGCGAAAAGCCTAATATTTCTGCTCCCACAAATCTGTCTAGGTGCAGAGTGTTAAAATCCCAGCATTCCTTAAGGATCATGAATCACTCTCTCTCTGGCCCTCTCTAGGACAATGAAAAAACTTATGAGCAGGAGAGCACACGCCTAAATCAAAATTCGAATCCCCAATAGCTCAAGTTTCCATAACACATAGGGCATCGAAATCATTAGTCTGCAATAAAAAATTGATTTCTAAAGCAAGTTTCACTAAAAAACGTGAATTAATGAGCCCACAGACCAGCCTGCCATGTGTTTCCTTGGATATATGTAGAGGATTGGCAAATTCCGCCACCACCTGAATCATTTATGAGATACCACTTACCTATTTGTTTGTATGGCTGGAGCTGTGTGTGGTCAGTGCAAAAAGAACAATTGATGGACAGAATGCTGCACAATGTCAAATATTCACCCCAGTACAGAGATCTGGGCCTAAATCCATCATTTTTTTGCTCCCCATGCCATTTCAGTTCAGACCCAGCCATATGTAAATCAGACTTGACCCTGTTCCCCATGGGAACAGTCCAGCCCGAAATGCCAGGCCTGGCCCATCCTGGATTGGAAACAAGCATCCTGGGACCGGTTTTGGAGCATCAACCCAAACCAGCCAGGCTAGCTTGACTGCAGTGGCATGAAGAGTATGGGACCCATGTCTGGGCATACCCGTCCCACTCAGGGTGACAAATGCAAAAAGAACCTTTGATGGACAGAATGCTACACAATGGCAAATATTCACCCCAGTACAGAGATCTGGGCCTAAATCCATTGTTTTGTTGCTCCCCATGCCATTTCAGATCAGGCCCAGCCATATGCTAATGAGTCCTGACCCTGTTCCCCATGGGAACAGTCCAGCCCGAACTGCCAGGACAGATACACCCTGGAAAAAAGCATCCAGGAACCGGTTTATGGGCATCACCCCTCATCAGCCAGGCTAGCTTGACTTCAGTGGCATGGAGAGCCCAGGACCCACGTCTGGGCATACCCGTCCCACTCGGGGTGACAAATGCAAAATGAAGAATTGATGGACAGAATGCTGCACAATGTAAAACATTCACCCCAGTACAGAGATCTGGGACTAAATCCATTGTTTTTGTTGCTCCCAATGCCATGCCATTTCAGTTCAGAGCCAGCCATATGCAAATCAGTGTTGACCCTGTTCCCCATGGGAACTGTATAGCCCAAACTGCCAGGCCAAGTCCTCCCTGGACTGGAAACAAGTATCCTGGGACCGGTTTCGGGGCATCACCCCTCATCAGCCAGGCTAGCTTGACTCCAGTGGCATGGAGAGCACGGGACCCACGTCTGGGCATACCCGTCCCACTCGGGGTGACAAATGCAAAAAGAACAATTGATGGACAGAATGCTGCACAACTCAAACATACACCCCAGTACAGAGATCTGGTCCTAAACCCATCGTTTTTTGCTCCCCATGCCATTTCAGTTTAGACCCAGCCATATGCAAATCAGTGTTGACCCTGTTCCCCATGGGAACTGTATAGCCCAAACTGCCAGGCCAAGTCCTCCCTGGACTGGAAACAAGCATCCTGGGACCGGTTTCGGGGCATCCCCCCTCATCAGTCAAGGTAGCTTGACTACAGTGGCAAAGAGAGCACCGGACCCACGTCTGGGCATACCCGTCCCACTCGGGGTGACAAATGCAAAAAGAACAATTGATGGACAGAATGCTGCACAATTTCAAACATTCACCCCAGTACAGACATCCGGGCATAAATCCATAGTTTTTTTGCTCCCCATGCCATTTCAGTTCAGACCCAGCCATATGCAAATCAGTGTTGACCCTGTTCCCCATGGGAACAGTCCAGCCAGAACTGCCAGGCCAGGTCCTCCCTGGACTGAAAACAAGTATCCTGGGACCGGTTTCGGGGCATCACCCCTCATCAGCCAGGCTAGCTTGACTCCAGTGGCATGGAGAGCACGGGACCCACGTCTGGGCATACCCGTCCCACTCGGGGTGACAAATGCAAAAAGAACAATTGATGGACAGAATGCTGCACAACTCAAACATACACCCCAGTACAGAGATCTGGTCCTAAACCCATTGTTTTTTGCTCCCCATGCCATTTCAGTTTAGACCCAGCCATATGCAAATCAGTCTTGACCCTGTTCCCCATGGAAACAGTCCAGCCCGAATTGCCAAGTCAGGTCCTCCCTGGACTGGAAACAAGCATCCTGGGACCGGTTTCGGGGCATCACCCATCATCAGCCAGGCTAGCTTGACTCCAGTGGCATGGAGAGCACGGGACCCACATCTGGGCATACCCATCCCACTCAGGGTGTGTGTGTCAGGTTCAATACTTCTTAATGCCAACGCGCACAGGAGCAGGACGACGCTAATTGCCAATGCCTCCTTCGGAACACCCCTGCGAGGTTTTGGATCTCCTCTACAAGTCTGTGCCAGTGGGGGAAAGGGGATGGGGATAAGAAGAGACAGCCAACTGGTTGTGTTCTGCTGATAATTTCTTATATCGTCTGTTTCTTTATGTTTACTCTCAGCTGCAACACAATATCAATGCTTACTACTATATTCAAATCTTATAACTTTTTAAAACACAGTTCCTTCAAACAATTCTTACCAGTTATTCTTTTGGCTATTGCCCCTCTTCTGTGATGTAGTATAGTTTTAATAATTCTGACCTTATTCTTCTTGCTGGAGGTGACAGAAGCCCAGCATGAACACCACTCCAAACCTATGTGGGACACTGGTGAAGAACCTCAGGTAA
The DNA here is from genome assembly GCA_963921515.1 of Calotriton arnoldi. NCBI lineage: Eukaryota > Metazoa > Chordata > Amphibia > Caudata > Salamandridae > Calotriton > Calotriton arnoldi. Next base: position 3,197,435 of record CAWUFW010000581.1, on the reverse strand, counting down.
GTCGTTTGTTAATCCTATACTTAATTTGGTTACTGTGTTATGGTTCAGTATGCTCGTTCTCTATGTCACTATTTTCCTAAGTTTCTAATTAATCTTGTAAGTCAGTCGCTCTGGCATTGTAGTATGAGCTATGGTCTTGTCTGTTCTCTAGAAGTATAAGAATACCTCTGCCACTGTTTAATCCATTTCAATTATGTCCGCACTCAAATGAACACATGAGCCGGAATAGAGTTCTTTCATCGAAGGCACGGTAATTTTATAACCTGAGCCAGTGCCAGAAGGCACTCGTAAACTCAAGTCTGCAAATTGGTTTATTTCTAGAGGAAGAGAAACACGTCCTCTCAGCGTCTCGTCCAGACGTAAATACACCAGTCAGGAAAACATATCTTTTATTAAGACGAGGAGAAAATAGGACTTGCTCCTTCGTCTTTACTTCACTGAGGCTGAGTATCTCGGAGCGCAAGACGCGACTCTGAGGTACCCGACATGCGCGGAAGTTAGACACTACGCGCAACAAGCTTGGTAAACATGCGCAGTGCACTAACCTGATTGGGAACAAACTCCTCCTCTAATACTATGAAACCGAAGGGCTAAAACGATGCCCGCCGCTCTACCCTCACTAAACTTTCGCGACGGAGCTCAGGGGAAAGATCCTTCTTCTTGAATTCCTCAGGTGAAGTGCGCATTCGAACGCTCGAGCGCGCTTCACATTCCAAACAAGGCTGAAAGTTAAAACACTAGAGCGGAGCCAGGAAAGGCGAGTTGGCAGACATCTTAGAATTCCAATGCTGCCAACTCGTCCTCCAACTCCTACCTTTACTGGGATGCTTTGAAAGCAGAATGCTTGCAATTATTGAACGGTGAGGAGGAAACCTCCTGGGAATCCTGACAGTGTGGTCAGTGAGCGGATGGACGCAGACGGGCTTGCCTTTGAGAAGCTTTCGGTGTGCCCACTGCATGAACGCGCCAAAGTCCATCTTAAATGGGCTGTCATCAACAAGACCAAACCCATGACCTAAAATGGTGGATTAAATAGTCTAATCAAGCCCAAAAACAAAATGGATTCCTTTCCCCCAATCGCGAGTTAAAAAGTCATACGAATTCCATCAGCATAAACTAGATCAGTAAAATTTCATCAAACAGTCTCAACATTTAGGTTCCTCAATCAATTGTGTCCAAGAAACCCTGTAGGTAAAATTCTAGTGAGGCAAGCGCAGTTGCGCCAGAGTCCGCCTTAGATGGGCTGTCATCAGCAAGGCTGGACCGCTGACCCTTAATGGGAGCCGAAATAGTTGCACCAGAGTCCGCCTTAAGTGGGCTGTCATCAGAAAGACTAGACTGCTGACCCAAAATGATGGCCAAAATAGTCTAATAAAGCCTAAAAACAAAATGGATTCCTTTCCCCAATCAGCAGTTAAAAGTTCATTCAAATTCTATCAGCATAAAATAGATCAGTGAAATCTCATCAAACAGGTTCCCCAAACAATTGTGTCTAAACCCCCCCGCAGGCTACGTTCTTTTGAGGCAAGAGCAGTCGCGCAACAGTCTGCCTTAAATGGGCTGTCATCAGCAAGGGTAGACAGCTGACCCAAAATGGCAACCAAAATAGTCTAATCAAGTCCAGAAACAAAATGGATTCATTTCCCACAATCGGCAGTTAAAACTTCAAGCACATTCTATCTGCATAAAACAGATCAGTAAAATTTCAGCAAACAACCGCAAAATGTAGATTCCCCAATCAATTGTGTCCAATCTCCACCACAGGTAAAGTTCTACTGAGGCAAGCACAGTCACGCCAGAGTCTGCCTTTAATGGTCAGTCATCAGCACTACTAGGCCACTGATCCGAAATGGCAGCCGAAACAGTCTAATCAAGCCCAAAAACAAAATGGATTCTTTTCTTACAATCGGCAACTAAAAGTTCATACAAAATCTATCAGCATAAAATAGGTCAGTAAAATTAAATAAACAGTCTCAAAATCTAAGCTCCCTATAAACTGTGTCCAACCCCCCTCCCCCCTGAAACTAAAGTTCTAGCAGGTGCATAAACTATTTTAAAATGTATGCTTTGTGAGTGACCAACTGGTGCCCACAACACTAAAATCTTTGCCAGTGGTTTGGTTCAAAGGATGAAATAATTCCCACTAACAATTGCAACACTGTAAGCATTGCTTCAGTTACAACCTTTCACATCACAGAGCAGTGGCGGCTGGTGACTTTTGAAGTTGGGGAGGCGTAAAAGTTGGGGGGGTGAGTGCTGTGCCACGAGCGAGCAAAGTGAGCAAATCCGACCTGAATAAATATGCCATATGTGGTATCATGATTGGTTGAATGCTTCTACAACATTAAGAATCCCATCTATCGGTGATCAAACAACTATTCTCATGCACTAAAAAGTGCACCCATTTCAAACGCGACAAATTATGTTTTTTTTTTAAATACTGTATGGGGATGCACACGTTGGGTGAGTGTTTATTCCATATGTGCTGTTGCTCAAACAAATTAATTCCATCTGCTTTTCGACACTCATTCACTACCATCTCAATGTGTTAGCGAGCAAGCATTCCAAAAGAATGTAAGGATCCACAAACTATTCCAGAATGTGACTATAATTATTAATCGAATCACGTCCAAATCATGCATTGTTTAAACGTGCCACATTCAAACATGCCAAAGCGTCGCAATGTGAAACACTCTCTAAAGTTTAACTAGCTCAATACCTAAACAATGCTATCAATTGTATCTGGCATCCGCGTGAGTGAACGAGGCTCGGCCACTCTTCCAGCACATGTCCCCAGGATCAAATGATGCGGCCATCGCCGACCCCCGAGATTTCCCAGCACCCACCGGATAACTACTCAGCCATAAGTATACCACCCGAAAACCCGCCTTTTTACTAAGGGTGGAGCTCAGGCTTACTCGGTGTCTGAGGCCGGCGCGTTTAATAACCCATGCCATTCTGACCTGCTGGCAAAGTCTTATGCTGATGGGGAACACTAAACACAAAGTAGATGGGCTCCACCTGAGCTTGTCGGACACGGGACACCAAAATGGAATTGCACTTGCCTGTTGTCGCAGTCGCACCCCAGCCTGTCCGTAGTCTTCTGCAGTGCTGTGCTGTGACTGCGGCCGGTGCCGGTGTCCGTCCCAAGCAATGCATGCACAGCCAGCAAGCAGCACATGGAGTGCAGCGCACCTGCTGCGTGCCGATCAGTCCTGGTGCCGGAGTCAGAGCTGCGCTGCGGTCGGCGGGCTCTTCCGCAGCCCACTCCCTCAGCTCCCATTGTCCAATCAGGAGGTCTGGGACTAGCGCGAAGGCAAGGGAGTGCTCCGGTTGTTGCCACCCACTGCTCTGTCTTCAGGGGGGCCGGCCCTGCCCCTTGCCATTCATTTCAGTGGCGCGCTGCTGAAGTCGCCTGGGCCGCAGCATAGGCGCCCCATTTGAAACCAGCCATTTTCCGCTTTCTCTGGCCACTCCCTTCAGGATGACATCACTCTTCTCGCATGTGCTTCGAGGGCGAGCAATAGTCCTCGCCCCGGCCAGCACATGTGCATGAGGTCTCTGACTCTGACCTGTTACCTCTTCCCTTCCTAGAAAAAAGAAAACAGAATTTGGTTTGTGTTCGACACGGGGCAGTGAGCACTTCATTTGAGGCTACTGCATTGCATGTGGTGTCTCTCTTGTCTCCTCCCTGATCCTCGTCCCGAGGCTAGTGGGGCAACGCCCCTTTCGCCCCTATGCACCAGCCGCCACTGTCACAGAGCCAATGTGCTTCAAAGCACAGATTCTCTTATTTTTACCGTTATTTTTCTAAGAAAAAAATACCCCAAGTAAAAACACATACCCATTGGCAGATTCATTCATAGCTCCTCTCCCCCATGCAGGTATAAAAATGATAGTGCTAGTGTCCCTCTTACTAGGGAGCAAATATGTTTGCACTTTCACTTGTGCAGTGAGTATATCATCCCCCAGCTCTGATGTAGCGGTTTGTGAAAAAGAAGCAAACAAAAACTTTTAGAAAAAAAGAGAAATGCGAATGCCTAATTACCCATTTTAAACTTTCTATCAAAAAGTGAAAGTCAAAATCAGTTTTTATATGTACATTAAAAGCTCGTACTCTCTTTTTTTAAATTGAGAGGTAATATTTCATTGAGTTGCATGACAAAGTTACACGTATTAAGCTGGCATTACATAAAAAAAGAAACGATATTCATCATAAGGGAACCATCACACAATCATAGGTACAACGATCAAACCAGAATCCCTTAAAACTGCACAATTGGTTCACATGGCAATATCGCAACCAGGTAGAAGATCTGATAGACCCCCCCTTAACCGGTTCCCACGTTCTTATTAACTTATATCTACTCATATGTTTGTCAATTATGGCAAACTCCAAGCCACAAAGAAATATAAACTCCTGCCACCAAGATACAGAGTCCGGAGCCTCCTTTTGCAGCCAGGCTTGGAAGATCGCTAATCTGGCAGAAGTAACTGCGGGCCCGATTCACAGAACTAACTTAAGACAAAATCCTAAACTTACTACCATTTTGGTATTCACAGAAGGCACTTACTCATTTTGGTATTCACAGAAGGCACTTAATCATTTTGGTATTCACAGAAGGCACTTACTTACTCATTTTGAGTAACTTACTCATTTCGAGTAACTTACTCATTTTGGTATTCACAGAAGGCACTTACTCATTGATGAGTAAGTGCCTTCTGTGAATACTAAAATGAGTAACTTACTCATTTTGAGTAACTTACTCATTTTGAGTAACTTACTCATTTTGGTATTCACAGAAGGCACTTACTCATCAATGAGTAAGTGCCTTATGTGAATACCAAAATGAGTAAGTTACTCAAAATGAGTAAGTTACTCAAAATGAGTAAGTAGGTGCCTTCTGTGAATACCAAAATGAGTAAGTGCCTTCTGTGAATACCAAAATGAGTAAGTGCCTTCTGTGAATACCAAAATGGTAGTAAGTTTAGGATTTTGTCTTAAGTTAGTTCTGTGAATCGGGCCCTGCAAAACAGAAGACCCCAGTGACTTCAGCCAGAACCTCAGGGGCATGGCCAAACAAAACAGTTTTAGTGTGAGGGAAAGCATTTGTCTTACATAGTTGATTTAGCAATGCAAATTCTCTGTGCCATAACGGTATGAAGGAGACACATATTACAAAGATGTGAACTGTGTTGATCTCAAGCTCATCGCACCGAAAATAATCTGATGAATCCCTCAGACCCCAATTATAAAGGTTGAATGGTGTATGATATATAACGTTTAAAAGTTTCAAGGGTCGTACCTTAAGCCAGGAGACATTTAGAGTGTCTTGAGCCAGCGAATTCGTATAGCGTATCTCAGACACAGAGACATCACACTGCAGCCTCCGAGACCAATTAGCAGCAAGTGCATCGAACTTATCACCCACTTTCCCCTGATGTCCCAGAATCACATAAAAAGTGTGGATGGAACTGGGTTTCTTCATCTTAATGAAACTCTCAAGGAATTCATTACGGTTCATATCAGTGTCGATATTGGGAAGTCGCTGCACACATTCTCTCAATTGTAAATAGCAGAACACCCCCATTTTAGGGAGTCTATAGTTTGTCATGTAGAAGTTTCATTTCATGAAAAGAGATGAAGGCAGCACTCTTAAAGAATCTACCCAAATACTGAATTTTTACAAAGCGCCAGCATTTAAGAAAGCTGTCCTGAAAGGAGGATAGGACAGTGGGATTGTCACCCAACAGGCTATCTTGGTGAAACCTAGCAACTTGACAGGGAATAGCCTGCAAGCCTTCCTTATGCTAGACTAAAAAACGCCTTAAACCGTGTATGCTTGAAATAAGTATTATCAACCAGTCCTCGATTCAGCCTAATGATTGTTGAAAAGGTCGGGTACTCAGGAAGGAGGCCTGCCAAATCCCATAATCTAATTCCCATCAATACAGAGCCAAAACATAAACGAGGCTAAATAATAGTTCCACAAGAGCGCAAACCCCCACTCCCCACAGGGAAGTTGAAGATAGTGCATAGCACAACGAGGTTTTTTATAAGTCCAAATACATTTTTGCCAGCTACTTTCAACTTTGTTAAAGAAATGTTTATATAAATACAAAGCAATAGACCTAAATAAATATGAGTAATGTGACAACAATCATCTTGATGATATTACTTCTCCCAATCAGGAAGACATGCAACCTATCCCATTTTCTGAATCGAGAAAGGGATTCCATGTATAATGCTTCATAATTCAAGGATACCATGGTGTCCATAGCGAACAATATTTAAATGCCCAGATATTTGGTTGAAGTTACATAGCGAGGGTCCTGTCTGTTTAATTCCTTACTGACAATGACCTCGGTTTTATCGATATTCAGTTTAGAGACATACCAAATGACTTTTCAGCGTCTTCTGTCACTGGCAAATCCGTTGCCAGAGGTGTTGTAAGCAAGGCAATGTCATCAACATAGGCTAAAATCTTGACCTCCCAGTGGTGCAACTTCAGCGATGGAACTGAGGCTGTTATTTTTGATGCACGGATATAGCGATCCAAGTATGGTTCAAATAGCAATGGGGAAAGAGGACGTCCTTGCCTAGTTCCTCGACCTAGGATAGCCTTGGAGAGCATTTACATATATGACCAGGGCCGGACTGGGAATACAAACCAGCCCTGGCAATTCTACTGGACCGGCCCAGGGGGGGGGGGGGGCCGGTTCGGGGGGTGCTAGTGAGAAACAGTCAATCAATCAATCAATCACGGCATTTATAGAGCGCGCTACTCACCCGGGAGGGTCTCAAGGCGCTGGGGGAGGGGGTAAGTTACTGCTCGAACAGCCAGGTCTTGAGCTGCTTCCTGAAGGAGAGATGGTCCTGGGTTCGCCGAAGGTGAGTGGGGAGGGAGTTCCAGGTCTTGGCTGCCAGGTAGGAGAAGGATCTTCCTCCGGCGGTGGTTCTGCGGATGCGTGGTACGGTGGCGAGGGCGTGGCTGGTTGATCGTAGCTGGCGTGTGGGCGTGTAGAAGGTCATGCGGTCGTTGAGGTACTTTGGGCCCAGGTCGTGGAGGGCCTTGTGTGCGTGGGTGAGGAGTCTGAACGTGATTCTCTTGCTGACGGGGAGCCAGTGCAGGTCTTTCAGGTGTCCGGTGATGTGGCTGTGTCGGGGGATGTCCAGGATGAGTCGTGCGGAGGCGTTCTGGATGCGCTGGAGTCTCTTTTGAAGTTTGGCTGTGGTTCCGGCGTAGAGGGTGTTCCCATAGTCCAGTCGGCTGGTGACGAGTGCCTGGGTGACGGTCTTCCTGGTTTCAGTGGGGATCCATCTGAAGATCTTGCGGAGCATGCGCAGGGTGTTGAAGCATGAAGATGAGACGGCGTTGACTTGTCTGGTCATCGACAGGGAGGAGTCCAGGATGAAGCCCAGGTTGCGTGCGTGGTCCGTTGGCTTGGGCGCGGTGCCCAGGGCCGGGGGCCACCAGGAGTCGTCCCAGGCGGAGGGTGATGAGCCCAGGATGAGGACTTCCGTCTTGTCTGAGTTCAGTTTAAGGCGGCTGTTCCTCATCCAGTCGGCGACGTCTCTCATCCCGTCGTGTAGGTTGGCTCTGGCGGTGGTGGGGTCGTTGGTGAGGGAGAGGATCAGCTGGGTGTCGTCGGCGTAGGAGATGATGTTGAGGTTGTGTCGGCGTGCGATGGCTGCGAGGGGGCTCATGTAGACGTTGAAGAGGGTTGGGCTGAGTGAGGATCCTTGTGGAACGCCGCAGATGACTTCGGTGGCTTCGGATCTGAACGGGGGGAGGCGGACTCTCTGGGTTCTTCCGGCGAGGAACGAGATGATCCATTCCAGTGCTTTCTCTCGGATTCCGATGTTGCTGAGGCGCTTCACTAGGGTGCGGTGGCAGACGGTGTCGAACGCCGCGGAGAGGTCCAAGAGGATGAGGGCAGCTGTTTCCCCGTTGTCGGTTAGGGTTCTGATGTCGTCGGTGGCTGCGATAAGGGCGGTCTCGGTGCTGTGGTTGGCCCGAAACCCGGACTGCGAGGGGTCGAGGGATCCATTCGTCTCGAGGAAGGCGGCAAGCTGTCTGTTGACGGTCTTCTCGATGACTTTGGCCGGAAACGGAAGGAGCGAGATGGGACGGTAGTTCTTGAAACAGCACTGCTGCCGGTTTTGTTACAGGGGGCCAATTGGCAGAACTGCTGCCCAATTGGCAGAACTGCTGCAAAACTGTCCCCCACCGCTCGTAAACCTGCCCCCACCCTTCCAGTCCAGGCCTGTATATGAGACTCTCGCTATCAATGTTGACTATAATGACTTGCTCCTGCCCACAAAACCCGGCCCTACTCCCATCAATCCCATGACCAGGAGACCCTGATGAATGCTTTTTCAGTGTCAAACAGGATAATCTTGGTGGTTCCATTCAGCTCCCTCACCACATCCAAGGCGGAGGTGGGAAGATTAACTTGGGAGGTGGTATTCCACGAGGGGAGGAATCTGTGCTGCATTGGGTGTATTAGTGGAGTGATTACAGCTGCCATCAATTCACCAAAATCCGGGTATAGATCTTAGAGTCACAATTGATCAAAGAGATGGGACAATATAAACTGCAATTTAGGGGGTCTTTATTCTTCTTTACCAATATAGAGATGTATGTTTCCCCTTATGATGGCAGGACTGCTTTCAACAACTTTCGCCAACTACACCTAAAGGAACTTCAATACTGGTGCTCAGTTCTTGATCATATGAAATTCAGATGTCTTCCCTAGGATGTTCTGGAAAAAATAACATTACTAGTCTCCTAGACAATCCCGCCTGGTCGACCATTGTGGAAATATAAGTCACTGTATTCCTGATATTACAGACTGATGTACTTTTGAGCCTGAAAACATACAGCTTTTCATAAAAGATACTTTCTTCAAAGTAAATTAGGCTGTGTGTTCACTAGCCATTTCTGAATTTTGTCTCTATACTGAAACTATTTATGGCTTGGTGTCTAATGTCCAAGTAACAATCATCATCTACATCTATAGATTTCTGGCCAAATGGGGCAACTTGATCCCTATGAGAACCAGTTGAGGAGAGGAATGCTCAAAGCAAAGAATGAAGCAGGCATAGGCATCTGTACTGTGGTTACACATGCCTTCTGGGTTTTGGCTGAGGTGGGTAAGAACCCTCCTCAGGCAGAAACCACAATCACTGTCACTAAAGTCACTAAATTATCCTGTGCTTCACCCTCTTGTAGCTTGGCACAAAAGCAGTCCGGCATAATGTAGAGGCAATGTGTAAGGTATTAATGTTGCACTCAAATAGTAATAAAGTGAAAACACAACACAAGAAAAATCCCACACCAATTTAGAGAATTAGAAAAAAGTTTAATAAATAATATGACACCAAAGTTAATTAAATCCAATCCGTAGAACAAGAGTTCTGAATTTTAAATTTTTTTTTGTGAAAACTAGCCCCAGAAGATCGAAACAGCAACCGCGGACATCTAGTCGCACAAGACCGGGGCAAAGTCAAAAGTTATGGCCAACAGATATATAACGCGCGGTTCAGATACACGGAGTGGATTGAGACCAGTCTTGGCTTACCTTCAGACTTGGAAGAAATTTTAAAGAAAAATGTCTGAGAGTGTAAAGTTGAGCGGGGGGAAGGCAACTGGCGGTGTCCGAGGAGGAGATGTTGACGCCAGGGAGCAGCTGGACAAAGTTGTGGTGAAGATTTTTATGTTTAGACTTTGGCACTTTTTTGGAAGTCAAAAATTTCCAGCGGGACGAAGCTGCAGACTGTAACCGATAAGGGCTCCATGAAGCTGGAGACCCTTCTGAACAGGAGCCGCTGAACAAGATTTGCTGCAGGAAGGAAGAACGTAGTGGGAGGCCCAGCAATGTCTGTGCCACCCGGCGATGCACCTTGGGTGAATCAGAGAGCACATAGGGCCCAGTCTTCTGTTGGTTCTCAGGCCACTTTTTGGTGGAAAATGTATTAAGTCCCAGGTTTCTGTTTTTGGTTGTTTGGGCACCTTTAGCCCCAATCCAAGGGTTCAGGACTGGGTGAGCACCACTTGGAGGGTAAAACTAACTTCAGGCAGGGTCCAGGTGCAGGGTGCAAGTTGTTGGAGCTTTTTGTGTCCCTGTAGCTCAGAACAGGAGGCCAGCCAACTAGCCCTTAGAGTCACTCTGGTAGTCCTGGGATCCAGCAGCAAGGCAGGTCGCAAGCAGCAGGGCAGTCCTCAAGGGGTCCAAGGCAGGCTTCTAGCAGCAGAACAATCCCCTGGTAGTAGCAGGGCAGTCGTCTGAGGTACAAAGCAGGCCTTAAGCAGCAGGGTAGTCCTTTGAAGTACAAGGCAGTCCTTCTGGGGTCCTCCTTAGGTCTAGGAGTGAACGGAAGAGTGGGTCTCTGGGTCCTTTTTTTATACCTGATGCCAGATTTGAAGTGGAAGAAACCTCTGGAGGTTTCCCCCACAGATAGTGCTAGAATTTTCTTCCTCCCTGCCCAGGCTCCAAGAGGTTCTGGATGTCAAAAGACTGGTGTGAAGATATTTGTGAGTGTGCTGAGGCAGCACCTTTGAAATGTAAATGGGCAAGAACAGCTCCACCCCACCCATCCTGGCAGGATGGCCCATCCTGCCAACACCTAATCCCCATTTGTCTCACTGTCTGGGAGGAAGACACAAAGACCAGCTGCCATGCTAATCACAGTCATGTAACCCAGGACACAGGCTGCAGGCACCAAAGGGTTAGGGCAAGAAAATGGCAACTTTCTAAAAACAAGTGGCATTTTCAGAATTGTGATTTAAAATCTGACTTTACCATTAAAGATGATTTTAAAATAGAATTCGTTTGAGACCAAACAAGACATTTCTACCTGTTCGCAATCAAAATGTATCACTTATTAAATGTAATAAGTTAACCCAATGTTATCCTATGATAGAGGTAGTCCTCACAATAGCAAACAAGCATTTGCAATGCAATCGGTCTCGCCTTTGGGACCTTATATGTATTTAGCTATGCAGCACATTAGCCTGGGTGCTAAAACATCTACTGTTCTCTAACATGGAAGGAAAGTAAGCACCAAACTGCGTGACATGCCAAGTATGGGAACACATGGAGAGAAATATTGCCTCTCAGCGAGAAATGGTATTGTACAAAGCTCTGTTTTTAATATAAAATCAGGCCCTTCGGTGGTCATATCACTCAAAGTTCAAGATTTGAAAAAATATTATTGTCTACGGGTGCTCGTGGAAGACAATTTCTATGGACTGGAATCTAGAGAATGCTTAAGTGATTCTGGTATTTTACTGACCTCTGCTGGTCGTTTTATATCAAGAAAGTTAAATAGAGGCAGTTGCCAGAAAATGTTTAAAAAGAAAGTCCCTCAGCAGAAAGCAATTCTGGGATTTTACTTACCTCTACTGGTCATTTTCTATCAAGACAGTTAAATAGAGGCAGTTGAGCAAGCAGAAAGAAATTCTGGTATTTTACTGACCTCTACTGGTCGTTTTCTATCAAGACAGTTAAATAGAGGCAGTTGAACAGAAAAAAAGTCCCTAAGCAGAAGCAGACAAGTCCTAGGGCTGATCTCCAGAGCCCACAAAGTACATACAGATATACGTATATACTAACGTATATACAAGACGTCTCGAATGCTCGACCTAAAAACAAACTTAGAAGTTTTTCACTAACAGGACATGTAAACCTTAAAAGTACATGTCCAACTTTTTAAATACAATGCAACCTGTGCTAAGAGCTGTTTAGGGTTTCCCCTTAAGGGTAACTTGTATGTATTAAAAATGGAGGCATGGGCCTGGCAAAAGGTTTACTTTGCCAGATTGATTTGTCAGTTTAAAACTGCACCCAGGCTGCAATGGCAGTCCTGAAGTATGTTTTAAAGGGCTACTTAAGTGGGTGGCACAATAAGTGCTGCAGGCCCATTAGTTGCATTTAATTTACAGGCCCTTGGTACATGTTGTACCGCTTTATCTGGGACTTATAAGCACATTTACTGTGCCAATAGGGTGTAAGCCCATTTTACCATGTTTAGAGGAGTGAGCACAAACACTTTACCACTGGTTAGCAGTGGTAAAGTGCACAGAATCCTAAGGCCAACAAAACCGAATTTCAGCAAATAGAAGGGGAGAAAGCAAAATGTTTGGGGGAAGACCACCCTAAGTACTATCAGATCAAACACACAGCTTGCTGCTCCTGCATGGAGGACACTTCCTAGTTCTAGTCACTTAAAAAACATTGCCGAGATGTTGCAAGATAATTCTCACCAATGTACTGACTAGGGATGCTGCCTTCAGTGAATATGTTCAGTACAAAAATCTTTTGATACCTTATGTGACACTCTGTGCTATGCTCCTTCCTGACTGACCCTGAGTGCATTTGGCCCAAACCTTTTAATGGTCCTGACTTTATTTTGCACTGATACTACCTAAGTGACTGTCTGCATTAGACCTGGGTCTCTGCTCATGATCTATTGTCTAAATTCACTCTGCATGAATCTTGCGTATTTTTCTGTATTCTAATTCAGCCTGTCAGCCTAATTCTGGGTCCCCCCTGTGTGCGACTCGCGCGGCTACGCGTACAGGGGGGTCCGACACGGACCCCCAAAGTACGGCTCCGACTCCTTCTTCGGGCCGGACGGCGCGAGTCGGTCGGACTGCTCGCGGCGCGCATTGTACTTGCCCGGCCGGGGAACGTCTCTATTGCGAGGTGCGCTGCGCATCCGTGCGAGTCAGTCGGTGCGGTTGGGACGGGCGTACGAGTCGGTCGGCGAATTTACATGCGCTCGCATCGTACTCGTTCGGCCGGACGCACGTACGAATCGGTCGGAATAAGGCCTCCGAATCGGATCCGGTTCAGCCGAATCCGATTCGGTGCCCTACCAGCCGAGCTCGGAATCGGCCCCAAAGTATGAAAAAAATGCTAAGTGATGAGTGATACAAAAAACAGTTCACAAGGGAAATGATCTCTAGTCACATGTTAATAGAAATAGAAAAATCTGTAGTTCCGTATGTGTCAAGAATGCTCTAAATGAAAGGTGGCCGTGAATAATAAAAATTAAGAAGTAAAAAATGTGTAGTCATTGCGTTTTCCTGTAAGTAAAACATAAATCACATGAATATATAGTTCGGAATGCATTTCATGTGCAATTGCAATGGTAACTATACAAATAAGTATCATTAATCTCAAAGAAAGCAACTAAATTCAAGTTTAATCAGTGTACTCGCATGCAAACGTTGATTGATAGCTTTCTTTGAGATATATAGTAATTGCTTGATATTTGATTGTGTGGATGGTGTGCCTTGTCCGACGCTGTTTGTATCTTCGATGAGAGAGTAAATTCTGTTTGTTTCATCTAATGTAAATGCAAATGTTTCCGCTCTTTGATCTGTACTTCTGGCTATGTCTTCATACGACGTCATGTTGGTGCATAGGTTTGTTCCTCAGACAAATTGCATAAATGTGAAACAACGAAAACCAAACGCACTCTAGTTTATAGATATGTAAACAGGTAAGCGGTGCTGGTGGGTTAATCCTCCTGAGAGAAAGGATAATAGTAAAGCAATGATAGCGCTGTCCTCCGTAGAGGGGCGTCCCCCATTCGCACTCGAAATAATACAGTTTTCAAATTGTGATTCTTGTGTACAATTAAAGTTTTATTCACTTTGTTTTAGCTTATTTCCTTTTTTCTTCAAAGAAGTCAAATTCATATTTCCATGATCAATACATATTAGTAATACTCCATAAATCGTCCTGATTTTGCGAAAAATCAAATGTATTTCAGATAGCCCAATGCATTTCGGGCCGTAGCCCTTCCTCAGGGGCAATTTTTCTGAAAATACCAAAATAATGCATACGTAGGTCAAGGCACTCAATTGATAAAAATGAAACTACAAAATGCCAAATAATAGTGGTGAGTGGTGAATCATGCTCACCGTAAGTGGTAATGAAAAGATGCCCTTGAAAGCATGTAAGTGAACGTTTTAAATTAGTGTAAAATAATGGTGGCGAAGAGATCTAATCAGTTATAAAAAGGTGTCCACGAATGTGAAAAAGCACGGTATCAAAATAATTAGTGAAGCAACCAAAGATGGAGTGAAACAAATAATCTTGCCCAAAAGTGAAAAAGATTTGTAATGCCCTTAACAAGAGTAAGAAGAAATTTACTTACAACAAATGCGTGAAATTTATCATGTCACTGAAAATTCACGTATATAACTGTCTGAAAATGCAAGATTCAATATGTTAAAAAAGGAAGTAAAGAACTCAAGAGGAGCTAAATTATCGGTTCTAGGGCAAAGTAAGTGCTTACCTAATGTGTACGAAGAGAATCTTCGAAACGGTGAACGCGGTGGAGGCTTCCGGTATGTACGGAAGTCAAAAGGTGTGACGCTATATGATGGTGTCAGAAGTCACCTTACCTCTGTATGAAACTTAGTAAAAATATATTTATAAAGTTATGCCATGACGCTAAGTCAATAAATCAAGCATAAAATGAAGAAATGTCAAAAAGTAAAAGAAAATGAAATCTAGACCAAGTGTTAAAGAAATAAAAAAAGATCATGAATCACGTGGTACGCTAAAAAGAAAAAAAGTCATGTGTCCAGACAAGAGTCACATGTTAGTAAGAATGGAAGAATCTGTAGTTCCATATGTGTGAGTCAAGAATACTCAGAACTTACTAAGTTTACAAAATATATTTATATAATACTATATCTTGACGCTAGATTAATAAATCAGGCGGAAGAATAAAGGGATGTCCATAGGAAAAAACAAATAACATTTGAATCGAGTGTTAAAAAACTGAAAAAAGATCGTGAATCACGTGATATGCTAAAATGAAAAAAACGCTCATATATCCAAACAAATGTAAGAATAATCATGTGAAGAATACACAAAGTATGAAAAAAATGCTAACTGATGAGTGATACAAAAACAGTTCACAAGGGAAATGATCTCTAGTCACATGTTAATAGAAATAGAAAAATCTGTAGTTCCGTATGTGTCAAGAATGCTCTAAATGAAAGGTGGCCGTGAATAATAAAAATTAAGAAGTAAAAAATGTGTAGTCATTGCGTTTACCTGTAAGTAAAACATAAATCACATGAATATATAGTTCGGAATGCATTTCATGTGCAATTGCAATGGTAACTATACAAATAAGTATCATTAATCTCAAAGAAAGCAACTGAATTCAAGTTTAATCAGTGTACTCGCATGCACACGTTGATTGATAGCTTTCTTTGAGATATATAGTAATTGCTTGATATTTGATTGTGTGGATGCTGTGCCTTGTCCGACGCTGTTTGTATCTTCGATGAGAGAGTAAATTCTGTTTGTTTCACCTAATGTAAATGCAAATGTTTCCGCTCTTTGATCTGTACTTCTGGCTATGTCTTCATACGACGTCATGTTGGTGCGTAGGTTTGTCCCTCAGACAAATTGCATAAATGTGAAACAACGAAAACCAAACGCACTCTAGTTTATAGATATGTAAACAGGTAAGCGGTGCTGGTGTGTTAATCCTCCTGAGAGAAAGGATAATAGTAAAGCAATGATAGCGCTGTCCTCCGTAGAGGGGCGTCCCCCATTCGCACTCGAAATAATACAGTTTTCAAATTGTGATTCTTGTGTACAAATAAAGTTTTATTCACTTTGTTTTAGCTTATTTCCTTTTTTCTTCAAAGAAGTCAAATTCATATTTCCATGATCAATACATATTAGTAATACTCAATAAATCGTCCTGATTTTGCGAAAAATCAAATGTATTTCAAATAGCCCAATGCATTTCGGGCCGTAGCCCTTCCTCAGGGGCAATTTTTCTGAAAATACCAAAATAATGCATACGTAAGTCAAGGCACTCAATTGATAAAAATGAAACTACAAAATGCCAAATAATAGTGGTGAGTGGTGAATCATGCTCACCGTAAGTGGTAATGAAAAGATGCCCTTGAAAGCATGTAAGTGAACGTTTTAAATTAGTGTAAAATAATGGTGGCGAAGAGATCTAATCAGTTATAAAAAGGTGTCCACGAATGTGAAAAAAGCACGGTATCAAAATAATTAGTGAAGCAACCAAAGATGGAGTGAAACAAATAATCTTGCCCAAAAGTGAAAAAGATTTGTAATGCCCTTAACAAGAGTAAGAAGAAATTTACTTACAACAAATGCGTGAAATTTATCATGTCACTGAAAATTCACGTATATAACTGTCTGAAAATGCAAGATTCAATATGTTAAAAAAGGAAGTAAAGAAATCAAGAGGAGCTAAATTATCGGTTCTAGGGCAAAGTAAGTGCTTACCTAATGTGTACGAAGAGAATCTTCGAAACGGTGAACGCGGTGGAGGCTTCCGGTATGTACGGAAGTCAAAAGGTGTGACGCTATATGATGGTGTCAGAAGTCACCTGACCTCTGTATGAAACTTAGTAAAAATATATTTATAAAGTTATGCCATGACGCTAAGTCAATAAATCAAGCATAAAATGAAGAAATGTCGAAATGTAAAAGAAAATGAAATCTAGACCGAGTGTTAAAGAAATAAAAAAAGATCATGAATCACGTGGTACGCTAAAAAGAAAAAAAGTCATGTGTCCAGACAAGAGTCACATGTTAGTAAGAATGGAAGAATCTGTAGTTCCATATGTGTGAGTCAAGAATACTCAGAACTTACTAAGTTTACAAAATATATTTATATAATACTATATCTTGACGCTAGATTAATAAATCAGGCGGAAGAATAAAGGGATGTCCATAGGAAAAAACAAATAACATTTGAATCGAGTGTTAAAAAACTGAAAAAAGATTGTGAATCACGTGATATGCTAAAATGAAAAAAACGCTCATATATCCAAACAAATGTAAGAATAATCATGTGAAGAATACACAAAGTATGAAAAAAATGCTAACTGATGAGTGATACAAAAAACAGTTCACAAGGGAAATGATCTCTAGTCACATGTTAATAGAAATAGAAAAATCTGTAGTTCCGTATGTGTCAAGAATGCTCTAAATGAAAGGTGGCCGTGAATAATAAAAATTAAGAAGTAAAAAATGTGTAGTCATTGCGTTTGCCTGTAAGTAAAACATAAATCACATGAATATATAGTTCAGAATGTATTATTTCGAGTGCGATTGGGGGACGCCCCTCTATGGAGGACAGCGCTATCATTGCTTTACTATTATCCTTTCTCTCAGGAGTATTAACCCACCAGCACCGCTTACCTGTTTACATGTCTATAAACTAGAGTGCGTTTGGTTTTCGTTGTTTCACTTTTAGAAAGTTGACATTTCTCTGCCTCAACCAAAAGGGCCTTTCTGCCAGTGTCCAGTGTCACCTGACTGCTGAACGGCTCCCTTGCGGTGAGATGTGGAGTGCTTCAAGACATTGGACAAAAGATTTGGGTGTGGAGAGATGTTTCCTCCTTGAGCAAGATTGCCTAGGGGCTTTGACCAGCCCCTTCCTGAACTTCAAACATTGCCTGCCCTGCCCCTGGCAGCTAGCAGATGTAACTTACACCTAGGCATGCCTCCCTTTGTCTTTCTAATCAGCAAACTCAGTCGGAGATAGGGGTTACCACAGAATTGGTTTGAAGTGACCACATGAGAGGGTTTGCCCATTTTCTTAGCCACACCCCTGGATGAGCAGAGAGAACTGTGACCAGGGAAAGACGTGTTTCTTCATTTTGGTTTTAGGGAAAGAGCAGTACTGTGGGTTAGCTTACCTTAAGTGCTGCACAAGTGGGTAGGGTAATCCCTGGGAACTTTTACCCCTGGAACCTAACGGACCTCTTCTCAGAACACTATCGTACCTGTGAATATTCAGAAGAAGGATTGCAAAACTTTCTGAAGAACCCAGGGCCCCAGAAATGACTCCAATAGTTAATTGTCTGACCTCCTGTTTGAGCTACAGTGACACAACAAGCTTCAAGAGATCTTTCCTGCAACTGTCCAGCTGACAAGTTCTAACTAGACCTAACTTGGACCCTGCTGCTGGCCTCTGCTGGAGCGAGTTTTGACCCCCAAGTTCTGTCTCGAAGGTCATGGACCCTCGGCTAGTGTCAATGTGTATTCCTCCTAAAGTTTATGGAACCTGCAACTTAGAAACTTTTAGCCAACTTTTTGCTCTAAGAACCAACAGGAAACCGGGACCAACCTGCGAAGCTTATCCGACGAATGTGCATCTCCACTGGGCCCAAGATACAGCTTCTTCCTGCTGCGTTCTTCTCTGCAGCAGCAAATCCAAAGCAGCTGTACTTGGTGGAGAAGTTGTCCGACCTTGTAGAACCCTCTACGGCTACAGCCTGCAGCCTTGCTCCGCTGGAAGAATGCAAGCTCCAAAAAAGTGACTAAATCCAAAGGCAGAAAAAGTATTCTTATGGCAAGGAACCTTCTCTGGGCACAAAATTCAAATTTCTTCCACTTGGAACTTTCCTGCCAAGAGTCAACGGCTCTACCATTACCTCATCCAGCGGCTATCCCAAGATGTGGAGCCTTCTACTAACACTTCAATTTCTTTACAAGCCTTTTCTAATGCTCATATTTTTTTACCCAACAGATATAAATTAGGCAACAAGTGAAATGTTGACAGTAATGCTGACAGTAACTGTAAATCACACCCTTCCCATGCACTGCTAATTATGTCCCATATTACATCACTCATGACATGTTCTCTGACATCTTTCATACCATCACTTCAACATTTGAACTGACATGATTGATAACAAGACTGCATGGTATTACTTGCAATAACTATAACTAGTTAATTTCAGTGGTCTTGTTAATTTAAAATGGTATGTTTTGACTGATGTAGTTAGGACCATGTTTCCATAGGAAAATAGTATTTTGACTTGCCTATATCTTTGTCGCCGTTTGATGAATCTTCACTAAAGTTTCCAACAAATGTGTTCTGGTGATTCTAATTGTGTATGGAAAGTTTCAGGGCGATCCGTCAAGCGTGGGCCGAGAAAAAGGGGGAGTAAAAAAAAGGTGGGTTTCCCATGTTAATTCCCATAGGGATTTTGAACATGACTACAGCCCGAACTGCTGGACGGAATTACATTACATTTGGCAGAAAAGTAGCTATTGTCCCAGAAAGCATGCTCTTTGTTATTTAGTGTAAATCTGTTCCGTAGTATTTGAGAAATTAAAGGAAAACCAATTTTGTATTTCTAAGGACGTGGATCCTCCAAGGATCCTCGAGGATCCTCCAAGGATCCTCGAGGATCCTCCGAGGATCCCCCAGTCCCCGTGCAGATATCTGATTGGCTGCCAACACTCCAACCAGTGAGTATTGGCAGCCATCTTGGCTTCAGCCGAGACCCCAAAAGAAGTAAACAAAAAAAAGAAAATGTGGCAGGGTAGGAATTCCCTGAACCCATAGCCCTGGTCCTGGGGTCCCCCTGGAACACCGCCAGGGCAAAAAACCATTTTTTTTAAATGTATTACTTAAAATCATAACGGATTTCTGTATTCGGCAAAAATTTTAAAACAAAAAACAACGCGGTCTCCTGCGCTTGTTTATAATATAGCCACCGGGTGGGCCAGGTCACCAGGGCAAGAGGGAAAATAAAAAGCAGCCACAGGTCTCCCCTCCTATGGTTCTATTGAGCCCCGGGGACCACCACCTCCCCAGGGCTTTAGAATTAAAATGGAGGGGAGCCGCGCGGACCCCCCCCCTCCTGGGGCTGTTTGAAGCCCCGGGGACCACCACCTTCCTGGGGCTAAAAAAATACAAATATATGACGTTACAATGCAAACCATTACAACGCATACTGTTACATCGCAGTTTTTACAACGCAAATACCATTACAACGTATGTTTTTACAACGCAAGCCATTACAACGCATGTTCATTGAGATATATTAAAACTACCATTACAACGCATTCCATTACAATGCATACTAATACAACGCATACCATTACAAAGCATAATATATTTTCAATGTTAATTACAAAAATTTCAGAGAGTATACATTTTTGCATCCATCCCCTGGGGCGGGATGCAAGGGAAATAGGGGTTTTGGGTGGGGGAGTGTTTAAATACACAGGTATTCATTTTAATACTCTGGAATTTTTATACTACCTACCCATTAAAATACCTGGGCATTAATAATAAAAAAATTATAATATGTTTGAAAAAACGGCGAAAATAAGACATATATTTACAGCATTTTTTTATAAAATACACACTACTGTCAGAGGCAACAAGAGCTTATACATACAATAAACTTGAGACACAAAAACGGCAGTCCTTCAACTATTTTTTTTACAGCCCCTGACCTACCATCTACTCAAAATGGCTGACATTCCGAGAAGGAACGTATAAACGAACATTTTTACACAAGACAAAATAAATATACTTTCTGTCAGTGTATGAATCACGCGAAAATACTGTTTCCAAAACATATTTTCATTTAAATTATCATTTACCCCCAAAAAACCTATAAAATAAACCGTCCACCATTTTGTGCTCAGTAGTACACTGGCTTCCATGGTGACCACACGCAGCGGGAGTAGCTGGATAATTGTTCCGACTTTCCAGTTGAACACTGCCATCTACAGACAGAAGTGTACATTTATAAGTAAACAGCTTCCAAATGATTACACCTAATTCTCAAGTACTTACAATATATTTTTAACTTATTTACAGCATTTACTGCATTTGAAAAACAGCCCCTAGTCTTCTGGAGACATTTCTGAAATTATCTTTCCTTTGAAAAGTAAGTGAATAAATCTACAAAATGTATTTAAAAGTTAAAAACCAAAAGCCAAAAAAAAAAATTATTAAAATTTTCCTTTAGATATTAACATAGATTGGACATACAGCAACACCAATTACCAACCTTGAACAAACAAACAATTACAGAAACAACTGTAAGTAAGGTTTAAAAAATGATCTGAACCCAAAAAAGAAACTATATAAATTTCACAAACAATATATTAGCAGGGGCTCGTCCATGATATGTTTTAAAATTACTATTTAATCACCTCCATGTGTTTGCCTCAGGGAAGATGCTCAGGGAAAGTACAGGATGGTGGTGGCGGCAAATTTACTATTCCTACTCCGACTTGTGCTTGCCTCTGGGAAAGTGCAGGATGGTGTTGGGGGCAAATTTACTATTCCTACTCCGACCATTGCTTGCCTCAGGGAAAGTGTTGGGTGGAGGTGAGGACAAATTTACTATTCCTACTCCGACCGGTGCTTGCCTCAGGGAAAGTGCTAGATGGCTGTGGGGGCAAATTTACTATTCCTACTCCGACCGGTGCTTGCCTCATGAAAAGTGTTGAATGGAGATGGGGGCAAATTGAATGTACTTAAATTAAAAATTAATATTTAAACTGTAAATTTCACATTTTCAACTATGTTCTTTGTCAAACATGCAATAAAACATTTTATTTTTTATAATTCTCTACAGATAAAATCATATTACCCCACCAGTGTGGAGGAACACATCCTTAACCAGAAAAACAAATCAAACCCATTAACTTAGAAGAAGCTAAACTATATAAGGTAAACATGATGAAAAACCACAAATAATAACTTTTTTTTTGCAGGTTTCAAGTTAAAACATTTGTTTTCGAAAATTAAAATTGCATTAAAAATATGATCCACAAACAAAAACAAAATGACTTTTTTCTAGTAAATAAGGACTAAACCTTTTCTTTGCATGCTATTTTCAAATCTAACATTTTCAAATAAAAAAACTAAGAACATTTCTTCACTTTTTTCAGAACAAAAGAAGCTAAAGCACAAAACACCACAGAAGGAACAACTGAAAGAAAAATTCAAAGAAACCCAGCATCTACTCCAGGACTTTCCGGCCACACAACGGATAAAACTTAATAAGGGTAACCTGTTTCATTCTGTCAAGTCTCTCCAAAAATAACCTTTTTCCAGCAAAGGTATCAAGGTAGCAAACAATTCCAAACCAACATTGTCAAGTCAATGCAATTAAATCCTGGTACAAGTTTGTTAAAAAGAGCTGTAAAATAATTAATGTACACTAACTTTACCATTGCAGGCAAAACATTTTAAAAGCAACCATACACAAAATCACTAAAACAATGTTTTCTCTTTTTCTTCTTTCTACAATGGCATCAAGTAACCAAGCCAAATATTTGAAATCAAACAGGGGAAATAGACTGTTAAGTTACTGTGGCTACGTTTATTGTAAGGAGAGATTAACTGAGCCCAGGTGTCTTTAGAGGTGTGTGCATTATTACTCATCCCATTGCACAGGCAGAGCGGTTATTCTTGATGACACTGTTGAAAGGACCACCGAGCATAACCACTCTGCCTCTGCAATGGAGATAGAGGTAAAGGAAAATATAAATGAAATGAAAGACCTGGCATCCACCTCCAATGAAGCCTGCGGCTCAGTTTTGAGGGAGGTATCAAAAAATATTCCTACCCATGTAGCAAGTTGTATGCCCACAATCCCCAACCTACGCAGAATTATAAGCAGGCAAGTAACCCCTTACGTGTAACACCCCAAACCTTTTCTGACATTAACATTACTCCTCAACTTACAGTAACTGTTACTAATGAAACCTTTCTTTTGCATGACAACAAAAACCCTCTTAAAAGAATTCTAATCTTCAGCACACCCCATAATCTTGTTAAGTTAGAGACTAGTGAAATTTGGATGATGGATGGGACGTTTAAATCCACACTCCACCTATTCACCCAAATATACACTACTCACGCCTACATTAATCATAAAGTAGTGCCCTTAGTGTACAGTTTACTCCCTGGTAAACAAACCTCAACATACACTGAATTTTTGTCAGTGATAAAAGCTAAAAACAAAAGTCCTAGAAAAGTGTTAATTGACTTTGAATTACCTATGATTAACACAATTACCAAAATGTACACGGACACCCAAATTCAAGGATGTTTTTTTCACTTTTCGCAGGCTTATTGGAGAAAAATTTAAAAAACATCCTTAGTTGAGGATTACATATCAGACAGTAAACTGCAATTTGAATTGAAGAAACTAACAGCACTTTGCTTAGCTCCTCCTGACAGTGTAGATGAATACTACACATCCATTACTGAATATGACTATTTTACTTCAAACGAGGACTAATTGGCACCCCATCAAAATTACTTTGAAGACACATGGATTGGCCATCTAAACAGGTCAGGTCGCAGGAGGAAGCCACGTTTCCTTGTGAAGTGGTGGAACTGCTACTCGACCTTCTTAGAGGAAGGAGCAAAAACAAATAATGCCATAGAGGGATGGCACAACTCCTTCAACAAATCAATAGGTAAACCACATCCTAACTTCTATCCTTTTTTGGAAATTTTGAAGTAGGAGCAAAGTTTCCAAGAAATGAGAATTGCGCAATCATTGACTGGTAGTCTGAACCCACGAATTTCAAGAAGAACAAAAGAAATGTCCGAGCGACTATTGGGTGCAATTCAACAATTTTCATTGATGGTGGCTTCAGACTACCTAGACAATATTGCACACATCCTACATTTCTAATCTACACTAACCCTTTAATCACCTTACTTGCCTGTTTTGACAATGAACTTCCCTAATCCAATTGGCATTTTTCTAAAAAAAATTAAATTATAAAATAAAAGTCGGGTTTCTTACCTCCAGTTGTCTTCTTTTTTCAACTCTTGGACTCGCGTACAATCCTACATTTCACCAAGAGTCTTGTGCAGTCCATTAATCCATAGTAAATAATCCATAATCCGTGATGCAAACAATGTCCCGAGTCAAACTAACCAAAACAGAAACAGTTTGGCAAAGCCATTTTTTACAGCGAAAATTGTGCTGAAAACTGTACTGTACTCACCTACAAAAAACGCATCCCCAGAAAAAATCCCAAAAAAGAAAATTTGTATGGCAAAAATCGCAACAAGAAATTAATCGTTGCAATCCTTTCTCAACCGAAATCCAGCAAGAAAAAAAAACCAAAAAAGAAAAAAATGTTGTTAAAAATTCGCTTCCAAAAAATCCTTTGTTGCAATCCGCTCTCGACCAAAATCCAGCATAAGTTCAAAAACATAATTCCAAAGTTAAAAATTGACCCAAAAAGTATTTCTTCGATCCATGAAATCTGTGTCCATGTTCCTTTGATCTATCCGAAAAACCGCGATGATGCAATACCTTAATTTCAAGCCCTGTCTCATCAAAAAT
This sequence comes from Calotriton arnoldi, assembly GCA_963921515.1. Taxonomy (NCBI): domain Eukaryota; kingdom Metazoa; phylum Chordata; class Amphibia; order Caudata; family Salamandridae; genus Calotriton; species Calotriton arnoldi. The sequence goes on along the minus strand of CAWUFW010000581.1, from coordinate 3,173,277 downwards.
ATTTTTAAAAAATTGCTTTCATAACACTATGGTTTAATGGAAAATGTAATCAATCTTATAAAATAATTCTATTGAACCAAAACTGTTACGAAAGCAAACAACCCGACGTGGGCCTACAACTTTTACATGCGTAGGACATTTTGTTTGGGGTTAAAACATACAAACTATCAAAATACAACTACCCTAGTTCTTACTACTTCCCTCCTCTCTCCTTACAATAAACTATGCCACCCTTAATCTTATCACTTACTTCACTTCATTACAGGGGAAGTACCGCTGTTTGGTGGACATTCAACTCTTTGTAGTCTTGTCATCTTCTCTTGATGAGGATTCACGTTATCACAGATTTGTGGATGAAGGCGCTTGAGAAACAACAACATTGCCAAAAGTGCATCCACACCTCATGGTCCTTGCACAAGACATTTACCCAATGAGGTTGCACTTACTAACTAACCAATTGAAAGTACTCCAGTTGGGTAGACGTTTTCGGCAAAACTGGGGACTCTTCTTGGAAAAAATGAGGTTTGATTCTGACCCTGGTACTAATTTCACAGAAAGTAAACCTCAACGGAAGGCACTTACAAATATAAATATAGTACGTGCCCCAGCTGAAGCTCCACGTCAGTAAAGCACAAATGATCCTAACTTCTTGGGCTTGGCGAAGGCAACACAATTGTGTTTCCTCTCGCATTACACGTTGAAAAATGATATGAAATCCCTAATGGAGGTGAATTCATTGCTGAGCTATTGGAGCACAATCTGATGTGTAGTGACTGTGATGCATGGTTACTTTCTTCCCGTCTCCTGGTGAGAGCAGAGTCCCTGGTTCTCCCTTTTAAATACCCTAAGTGTGCAAATGCCCAAAATGCATAGCAGCACTCACATATACCCTCACAGACCCACACAGACCCACTAACAGACCCACACAGAGACTCACACACCCATTCAGACACTCACACAGGCACTCACAGACCCACACATGCACTCACAGACCCACTCACAGACACACACAGACACTCACACACCCACTCACACAGGCACTCATAGACCCACACAGCCACTTACACACTGACTCTCAAAGGTGACAGGTTACAGTTAGGATTAAAAAGTTAAAAAAACATAGAAATTCACTGGAAAAAAAACAAAGGTTACAGGAACGCTATAGTTAGGGTCAGATTTCACTCGTACAAAACCACTGAAGTTCAGCAGCTATAGTTACCTGAACTAACTGTATCTTACGCCCCAGCAATGCACTGCTTATGACCTCACATATTACATGCTGAGAAATCACCACACAGCGGTCTAAGATCTCGTGAGGGGTGTTCAGTTAGTGACCAAGACAAGGTCCTTCACTCTATTCCATCAGGTAATGGGATTGGTTCGTCCGTTGAGGGGGATTCTTGGCTTTTCACCTACACACACTCTAGGCACACTTAGAGTAGGGTTTGCATCGTAGAAGTACGCTCGATTACTACCGTGTGTTATATGCCTGCACATATACATTGTTTAGCACCATGGTAAAACTATATCTACTATTTATGCTTTTGGTGCTAGTAATCACGTTTATCTGCTTCTGTCTACTAATCATTGCAGCGCATGTATTTTTTTGCAAGAATAACGTTGGTTCAATAAATTTATTGAAATCGTCCCACTATGTATGCTCTGTATATTTCTCTGAGAATATGTAAGCACGAGTGACTTAGCGAAAAGGTTCTGTACTACTTCCACAATCCCTGAGGGGCCAGGGTTGACATGTTCAGTGGTTGCCAGAACTACTGGAATTGCCAGTGTTTGTTAAAATACTCTAACGGAAGTACAATGGGAAAAAGGTACAATTTTAGGAAATAATATTGAAAAAAATGCATGTTCATTTTGTTTTGTGAATTTTGCCTATTTCACTCATGCTTAAATATTTTGTCTATGGTCTGTGTAAGTTCATCTGGGATCAAGTTATGTTATATTCCCAAGTGAGGCCCATGTAGCGAAGCAGCTTATTTCTTACACTGTCCTCACAAATAATATTTTCAGCTGCGACCTTCTGCACATATTTGCATGCACAACGTTGGATTAGTTTCTATGAAACTAAACTTGTTTTCACATCTAGCTTCGCACAACATTATCACAATGCCCTGAACATCATGTACAAGGTCTCGTTTTGCACTGTGTACAAATGTCATCACTATCTTCATCCACAGGGCGCCAGGGCTATCTACATATCCATAACATCACTAATCTATACGCACATCGCAAGGCTGCTTTTTATTATAAAAGATGAGCATCCCAATAGATTAGGAGAGGATGCACTTCGGCTGACACTGAGGTCCTTGCATGCTGAAAAATCACCACGCAGCGGTCTAACATCTCGTGAGGGGTGTTCGGTTCATGACCAAAATAGGGACCTTCACTCTATTATATCAGGTAATGGGATTGGTTCGTCCCTTGGGGGGGATTCTTGGCTTTACACCTACACACACTCTATGCACACTTAGAGTAGGGTTCGCATAATAGAAGTATGCTCGATTACTGCCTTGTGTTATATGCCTGCATATATACATTGTTTAGCACCATGGTAGAACTATATCTACTATTTAGGTTTTCCGTGCTAGTAATCACATTTATCTGCTTCCGTCTACTAATCATTGCAGTACATGTATTTTTTGCAAGAATACCATTGGTTCAATAAATTTATTGAAAATGTACCACTATGTATTCTCTGTATGTTTCTCTGAGAATATGTAAGCACTAGTGACTGAGCGAAAAGGTTCTGTAATGTTTCCACGATCCCTGAGGGGTCAGGGTTGACATGTTCAGTGGTTGCCAGAAACCATTTGCTCTCTGATAGGTTAGGGGGTTACGGTGGCACTGTGAGTTAGCTGGTCTATGGGTCAACATATCCTTGGGGGTGTCTGGAATCAGTCTTGACACCAAGCCCCTAGTTTATGTTGTCCAAACAATGTGCAGGTCCTACGGATCAGTAGAAACTACACAACATGGCACCGCCAACGTTGGTTGGGTTCTTATTTAATGGTCAATCTAAGTAGTTCAGTTGTGCTTTCTCAGAAACCCCTACTCACATTTTAACCGAAGACATCCATAGTGGGAAGCAAAACAAATCTGCCTCAGCTGAGTAGGCATACTCTATGTATTGGCTGTAGGATAATCAAGCTTGGAGAATTAGAAGTTCCCACATTGTGCATATCATATCTCTAATTTTAGCTAAATACTACTCTTCTGACAATGACCGAACAAGCTGAGGATGTTGAAGAACAGGTACATGCTCTGACTATTTCAGACAGGCAGTTACCATGAAATTATTACAGCATGGCCTCCCGGCATTGGGTGGAGATATTGCCTTCGTGGTTGAGGGACACAAATCATTCAGAACAGAGGTATTCTATTCTTGGGTTAAATTCCCACCTGCAGATGCACACTCATGGTTATTTCATGAATACAAGTAGAACCACCAGATAAGTATTTCCCATTCGTGGACTTAGAAGTCCTGTTAACATACCAAGAGCACATTAATTGGTTTAAAGGCGCCCTACCCCATACCACAGAACAAGTGAGACCCGGTCCGCTGAGCAGAGAAGGACCGACCTGGCCAGTCTTAGCTTCATGTACACCACATCCAGACATGGTTGCTTTATCAGCAGCAGGAATGCATACACTCCACAGAGATTTAGTAAAAATTTACAGAAATCTTACACAATACATAATGAGAACATTAACAGTTCAACCTGTGAGGGCTGCTCAGGCTACACAATCACACATAGTAACTACAGGTATTAGCCCGCAAACACTGAACACCATTATGGGAAAGATTCCCACCAGCCGGGAGCAAATCCCGTTTTGCATAGCACAAAAAACATCACCGCTTGAAGCAGTTTTTCCCCATACGGGCCTGCATGAAAAACTGAGAATACTGACAATTTGTTTGCCCATGGAGATGGTTCCCCCGATAGAAGATTATGCCACTTGGGGTCAAATCTTTGCTGCTGTTTCTACCAGAACACATGGTACTCCTTCAATAGCAGTCATACCAGATGCACTGAAACAGATTCAGAATGAGTACGGGGCAAAGCCTGCCTTAGATCTGGGGATGAAACTGATGGGCAATTTTGCCCAGGTATCGGCCATTATGTTGAGTAGCATAAAAGGAGAGGCAGCAGGGGTGGCTATATGCCAACGACTGAGGGAATTCACTCCTGCACAGCAGAAGCGAGAATTCCCTAAGAGTATTGAAGATACATATGCTTCGCTTGGTAGAGATAATCTGTGAGCCAGACCTGGGAAATCAATAGTTAAGGCAATTCTAAAAATTCTACCTCTAAGCAAGCACCCGATTCTTCAAAGAAGAAATGGGATAATAAACAAAATAAATAAACAAATCACAGTCACGGGGTGTGTCTCCTCAACAGGAGCACACCGAAAGAAAATACAATTTGAAAAACCGTGACAATATTAGAAAGCCTGACAGGTATCAGGATACTGATACACATTCCTCTCGTTCCTTTCAGGAGTTATCCGAAAAACGTTCGGAGAGACACAGGCGGTCAGAGCGCCGATCGGAAGAGCGAGTCAATCCAAAAAGGGAGACACATCGCACTTCGGACAACATCATTAAACAGGACGATAAACAAAAGACTTCTAAACCTCAATTTAAAAAGAAGGTAGTGGGTATTAAAATTAAAAATGCCTAGGCTACTGAGGACTCTGCTTCTGAACAGGGAATGGGCAGTGACGATGCTGGACAGCGCGGCAGAAGTCACAATAGCTCACCAGAACCTGATGGATTCTCTGGGGTAGTAGTGCTGAATGAGCATATCATGGTGGAAACACCTGATACAGAGGTAAGTGTCCCACATCGTTTATACGAAATAACGCTCCAAATGGGGGGACATACCCAGGCAAGTAAAGGGTCTCGTTTAGAAGAACCTGATATATGGTTAAGATATTCTTTTGGCGGAAAAGGATTGTCCACCTGAGTTCGTAATGGATTGCTCAATGGGGGAAGAAGATTTTTTACCTGCTTTCACCGACCTCGCACCAGATCCAGTTAAAAATTCATATGCGCAGGAATGGGCATTAGTGTTAGCTCCTGCACTTTACCGTGATCATGTTGGGTGGGATGATGAGTCACCTCAACATGAAATCCCATTAAAATCAATTCCTTAACCAGAGACAATACCTGATTAAACATGAGGCAAAGAAACAAGTCAGGGAGATCCTAGATCAACTTGAGTACCTGTGTGTGACTGAGAATTGCACCTCACCTATGAATAATCACTTGTTTCCCGTAATGAAACCCGATAATTCATATAATCTGGTCTTAGATTATGGACACTTAAACGCATCCACATGCACATTTGCAGTGCAAAATGCACATAGTGCCGTACTAATGAATAACATTGTACGGAAAAAATATAAAACAACACTAGACATCTCAAATGTATTTTTCTGCCAAAATATAGCGCCTGGGAGCAGATATTTGATAGCATTCTCGGCGCTAGGCTCTCAATGCCAATTTTGTCAATTACCACAAGGGTATAAGAACAGCCCTGGACTGTTTTCACCCAGGGCAACAGAGTTACTTCAAAATGTTGATGAGTAGGCATTGTCCTATGTAGATGACATAAATCTGACAGACGATGAATTAATGGAACACTTGTCTAGGGTGAACAACATAATTCTTGGGTTCGGCCACCTGGGATACAAATTAAATTTCAAAAAATCAAAAATTGCCCACCTCAGTGTCCCCATTTCAGGGTGTGATTTGTCAAGTGAAGGCAAAAGACTGACGGCACAATTTTTAGGAAAATGTGGACTGCTCCAACCTTCAATGACTCTGAAAAGACTACAATCCATTTTAGGATTTTTGAATTTTGGCAGGACATACATTTTGGATTACGCAGAAAGGGAGAAACCTTTCTACGACTTAATTAGACCCGATTTTTCAGTAAATCATTGGACACAGGAACACACAGATATTCTACGTTCCGTACAAGCTGACATAATATCTTCTAAACATTTACATACACGTGTTAACATAACTAACCTGGTGATCCGTGTAGTTGCCAGACCAACCGGGTACACTTACATCACTTTCAATGAAGGCAGTACAGTCCATACAAATCACATTTGTACATGAACACTGAAATGCGTTTTGCACCAACTGAGAAGATACTCACAGCGGTACAGACTGCTGTAGTAAGAGAAAGAGCACTTGCGCAGAGGAAATGCATAATTGTTGTGACCCCGGTACCAACCCTAGAGGCCGTTACAAAAGCAAGCATCCCGAATGCTAAAGCGTTACATCCATGATGGATTCAATGGGCTAACTCCCACACTGCAACAGATATAGATTACAGATTTGACTCTATATTACAAACACAAGCATTGTTGCAGTACAAACAAGAATAGCCTCTGCCGAATGAAATAATGCTCTAGATCGATATGAATGTATCATTTATACCGATGAATCTGCCCAGCCGCCAGGGAATGAAACAAACCTAGGGGATTGTACGGCACAGTTGGCGGAACTAAAAGCCCTGATACTTGCACTACAAAATACAGATCGTGAATTCCCCACACTAATTGGGTGTGATTCATTTTACTGTGTCCAGTCCTATAACGAATATCTACATTATTAGTGCCAGAATTGTTTTAACGATTCCAAAGGTTGCACAGTAAAGCACAAGCTGCTTTGGGAACAAGTGGCAAAGCTGAAAGAAGGCCTGCCACAGGCTCATGTTACTCATACATTGAGTCATTAACGTGTTGGCATTCTCGTTGAAGGGAATTCAATGGCAGATGAAGCCGCCAAGGCAACAGTATGCACTGCTGCCGTTGCTGCAATAACTCACTCCAGTACAAGGATAGACGGAACAACAATTGATAGCTGTCAATGCCACGCGCAGCAGCTCAGCTCTGCCGAAAGGCTTTCCACTCAAGTACTCCTACAAGTTAGATGCACAAAACATTCCATATGCTCAGATTCCAGGAGTGGGGGTTAGAGTAATACCAAACACTGATCGCATATTGGGACAGATACTAGCTGGGAAGAGGTGTGGCGCCGCGGCCAGGGCGACTGACGCTGGAAGCTGGGGCTCACGGTTCGATCCCCGGCACTGGCGGCAGGTCAGCCCAGCACCATGTGACTCTGGGCAATAGCTTGCTTAATCTTCCCGACGGCCCCCAGCGCCGGGATGCCTTCGGGTAGCTGTTCGCGCTTTACAAATACTGGATTTACATTTACACGAGTGTCTGGGTTCAGCACATGCAGAGATCACTGCTACAGTTTCACAACTAAAGCAGCACTATTGGTGGCCAGGTCTTACGAAGTAGGCCAAGGACTTTGTCCTCAAATGCAACATCTGCCAGCAGATGAAGGGCTCCACCGTAGCACGTCCATCACAAACACCTTTATTGATCTCAGACAAACCTCTTGCATGTGTATATTTGGATCACTGCCGCCCCTTACACTCAGACAGGGCTTACAAGTACATCTTGATGGCAATAGTTTCATGCTCCAGATTCCTGTTTGTTTGGCCCTAGCGCTCGGCTGACACTCAAACTGTTATAAGGGATTTGCGAGTCTTTATCGGCACATACGCAATTGGCGCGCTACAGTCCGACCAGGGTCTGGTGTTTAGCTCTCAGGCTTACAAAGAAGCCATGGGAAGTTTGGGTGTGGCCTTACGGTACTCCTCCATGTACCATCCCGAGGGAAATTCATTCGTTGAGAGGAAAAACCGTGATTTAAAGCAATCCTTGACAGTGAGGTATTAGGCCCGAGTGGCAGTTGGGTCAATCACCCATATGGGGTCCAGAGAGCACTTAACAACATTCCAAGAAAATCCCTGGGGGGGTCGTACACCTTATGAACTTCTGTTTGGGGTGAGGATGTGGGTAACCGACCTCAATAGTGTCAGCGCGGTGGCGGCTCAAACTCCATTTGACATCAATGATCATTTGGATGTTTTACAGGACCTTAAAGAATACCGAGCTTTACAAAGCAATGTCCAAGTAAAACGCACCACCACTGGGGAAGTGAAATCAGTACCGACAAGACCTGCCTGGGTCCCGAAAATTGGAGACCTGGTCAAAGAGAAAATTGTGGACAAGAAAGAATTTTGGTCATCTCACAGAGCTCCTGTACCTGTCCTGCCTGTCGAAGATACTAGAACGGTGCTTCTTCTGCTGCTTGCCAGTCGCCAAGACATGAGGTTTGTCTCAATTGATCTGATCAAACCACACTATGTGGCTGATTATCAACAGTAGGCCACGTGGGCTCCTGGGTAGCCGTCACACTCTTCTCGCTATTGCACAGGAAGTTCAGATGGAATCTTTAAAAAACAACTGAAGACTCCACTTGCCAAAGAGAAGCTGTAAACAACAATGAAATGATACTTCTCCCTGTTGAAACAACTACAACTGTACAATCAACAAGTACAGATATTTCAATTCGAAAAATTGACGACGTCTATGTAAATATGCCACAGATCGAGTAATCTACCAGTTCTACAAAACCTACTGAGCTGCCAAGAATAGACAGGACGGCGTCTGGCTACTTCGTGCATTATGACGATTTTTCATCGGATCCAAGTGAACTTGAACTGCCAACACCGCCTCTCCCTTTCAAGCTACGAGTGTATGCTTTCTATCTTTGGCTGAAAAAAACTTTCTTTGTTGTTCCCTGGATACATCTCTGGAATTCAATAAATGTTTCCAACATAAAATTTGATACCCTAATCAAACTGAAAGTAATGCTCTTGCAAAATGATGTGACCTTAACTTCAGCCAAAGAGACGTTTGATCTCCAGGTTGCTAGGTCCTCATCTGAGATACAGACACTACTCCACACTAACTTCCCGCTGCATTTTGGGGTGCAGGTCCATCGTATTTTTAACATGTCAGATATGAAAGGAATAGTGCACGTTTTTAAATTTAGCGGATCTGGTTTGGTTAGCACCTTTCAGACGATTTTCAGAGTTATACCATCTTTCAAGCATTTTTTGGAGGGCTCCCACTTGTCCTACTACTTGTGGCGAGAATACTGATTTTATTTTATCTGCTCCGCAATGGACGTCCCATTTCAACTCGAAATGGAGACGGCACTGCTAGTACTGCATTGCCGTGAGCGCATGATACACTGCTTCGGCAGACATCAGCTTCAGGAACTAAATGAGCATTGGTTCTTATTGTTCAGGCCGGTCTGGCTTGACTGCATACAACCTGTCTTCCGATGTCTGCTTTGCAGCTACGAATGTGTCCTGGATATATGTCTCAGATCAGAATTGGTTGTGCCACCGGACACTGAAGTACTGGTGGATCCCTTAAAGGCCCATGTGTACTGCTGACCTCAGCATATTCCATTGATGATCAATGCATTCTTAGAGCCACCCTGGGATGCTTCAGCCCCTAGTGATGTGAACAAGGCTCTGAAGAAACCATATGGGATACAATGCCTCCCTCAGAGGTGCACCTCTGGGAACGTCTGTGGATGTGAGCAACAGCAATGTTGCGTCTACCACTCGTAACACAAACAATTGGCCTTTTCCATGTAGGAACAGTTTGGTCTCCTTTTTTAAACAAAATGAACCAAAGGTTTTCTTTTTCTAGGCACGTTGGCTTTCTGAGTGCTTGGGATCTCAAATGAGCAATTGACTCAAAGACTTTTTAATAGATATATTAATGGGAAGCCCACTTTTAGATGCTTTTGAGAGTAGTTCTTAAAGTTTTTTAAATTGTCTGCTGGCTTTTTAGATAGCTTTTTAGATCTTTAGTATGAGGAGTGCGTGTTATATTCCCAAGTTAGGCTTGTGTAGTGAAGCAGCTTATTTCTTACATTATCCTCACAAATAAAATTTTCAGCTGTGACCTTTTGCACCTATTTGCATGCATGACAATGTTGGATTCGTTTCTCTGAAACTAAACTTGTTTTCACATCTAGCTTCGCACAACATTATCACAACGCCCTGAACATCATGTATAAGGTCTTGTTTCGCACTATGTACAAATGTCATCCCTATACACATATCGCAAGGCTGCTTTCTATTATAAAAGATGAGCATCCCAATAGATATGGGGAGGATGCACTTCAGCTGACACCGAGATCCTTGCATGCTGAGAAATCACCACGCAGCAGTATGACATCTCTTGAGGGGTGTCCGGTTCGTGACCAAGACGGGGTCCTCCCTTCTATCCCATCAGGTAATGGAGCTGGTTCGTCCCTTGGTAAATTCTTGGCTTTACACTTTACACACACTTAGAGTAGGGTTCGCATCATAGGAGTACACTCGGTTACTGCCTTGTGTTATATGCCTGCATATATACATTGTTTAGCACCTTGGTAGAACTATATCTACCATTTACGCTTTTGGTGCTAGTAATCATGTTTATCTGCTTCTGTCTACTAATCATTGCAGTGTCTGCCACACGGTCCAGGGATGTTTGAAAACATCCACTTCCCAATGGAAGCTTGCACTGCGGGCCTTTTCAGCCCGCCACAAAAGCTGTCATTGGGAAATTGATATTTCCGACCGCCCAGGGCAGTCACATCCAAATCCAGCAGTCATAACCGTCGACCTATGGTCGGTCGGTACCAGACCGCAACAGTGTTGGGCAGACGCAAGTCCGCCCAGCATTGTCATTAGGCCCGTAAAGGTTAGAACATGAGGGGTGGAGTATTCTAACTGTGGCAGTCGGAACTGAGCTACCCTGCGTTTTGGATGCTGATATGGGTCTCCAACAAAATACTACTGCATTTCTATGTAACCTGTATCTTGTCTTCCATAGAGCTGGAAACTCAACAGTTATGCTGGTCTTTTTTATCTGAAACACCTCGTGTTTCTACAATTGCAGTACATCCCGATGGCCTTGTGTCAGAAAACAATAATATGCACACATTTTCCCTGTTCACCGTGAAAGCTCAAATATTTCATGTTAACAACGCCCGCGGCGAAGTGGCAGGTCTTTCCTACAGCTCCAGCTCCAGCTACCACTGTGAGAAATATTATAATGCTTGTTCCTTGTAAAAACAACAGTAAAAGAATTAACTGGCACGAATGTAAAATAGGCAAACACAATTACTGTAATAGGAAGGAATTAAAAGCGGTTTCATTCTTGCACTATCTTGGCTGTGTAAGACTTCCATTGTTGGCGAAATTGCCCCCCATATTAAATACCAGTGAATAACTCACTAGAAATACATGAAATACTTACAGGGAGTTTTCCTTCAGGAGCTGTTTCTTTGACTGGCTTTCAAGAAATATCTAATAAAGATCAATGAAATCGATGAAAGGAAGACGAACAATGATATTAATTTACATCACTCAACATTCTTTGCTGACATTTATATTGAGATTGTCTTTGCACGATGTAAGATGACAATGTTGAACACTCATTTAACACAAAGGAAACTGATTCTAAAAACAGACAGCCAATTCAGATGATAAAGCAATGTTTAGAAAGAATAACACTGTTTTCATGAGTACCATAATAGTGATCTTCCGAAAAACTGAGGAAACAAACCACGTACAGTGACTGCAAAAAATAAAATTGACAAAATTCCATAAATGAGAATTCCAACATCACACTCTTTCTCCAACTAACCAACTTGTTGGTGGGTTGCTGTTGATGGTACCTAATGTGCACAAATGATAAGCAATGCCCCGAGCCTGTCTGCTCGCTCTCCACCTGTAGTTGTTTATAAATGGTTTTCACCCCTATAAAATGGCACAAGCACAATGTGGCTGTATGCGCATCTTCATTTTTAGATGCAATTGTCCAAAGCCAAGGTTAGAATATTTTTCAGCTAAGATATAAAGGTTGTGTCACTCAAGGGCGAATTTATGCTAAAAAAAATAATATTGTTGTGGCAAGCAAAGAAGCAGGAAGAACATATTCACTCGAATACAGTGAAGAAATGCATCATATCGCAGGCTCTTTCAATATTATTAGATTTCCAAAGAGCTGTAAAGTTTTCTTTCCCAAAGAATCAAGGTAAAAAAAACAGAAGTTGTGTTTTTGGAAATATTTACCAAGAAACATACACTGTTAGATGTTTAAATGAAAGGCACATAGCCTGATTTATGATTTAGTCATGATGAGCAGTCCACCTGGACAGAGAGGCCGACGCGGCCCATGCAAGTAAGAGCGGTGGGGCCGGGGGGGAGGGGGATATTTTGACTGAAGACCACGAGGGAAAATGTATTATTTATTTAATTTTCCCTTGTGATCATCAGTCGCAATCCAACCCCACCCGGCCCCACTGCTCTTACCTGCATGGGCCACGGCTGAGTGGAGGCTGTGGACTCCCTTCTCTGGTGGAGGTTTGGCAGGCATCTCACTGCCTTCAATGGATATGCCGATTTGGACGTTGCATTGAAAGTACCAAAGCTTTACTGAGCTGGTGCCATGTTTAATGCCCCCTTTCTGAAAAGTCTTTATTTTCAGAAAATAAACTCCTAATCCAAAAAACAAAAACAATGATACTGGCATGCATAGAGCTTTCTCTCTGAGTTCAGAGCAGTGTTTTTTTTCCCCTAACTCGCATGGCAATCGTGAGTGAGGAAAAATAGTGATGAATTCCATGCCTTGCTCTGAGTAGGGCTGGTAGACCATCAGTTTCATCTGTAGGCCCTGCAGAGGCCCTGGAGAGGCCATGCATCTGGTAAAAGATTTACACAGGCAGAGCCAGAGGAGGCTCCGTTAGTATAAAATTGCTAGAGGATCCACCGTAAAGTCCATTCCCTGTAGGGAGATGGACGACCTCAACAGTTTGGGATTTTTACCCCCCATCTGCATGAGCCATCTGAGGGGTCTGTGGTCTATCTGAAACCAGAAGTTAGTCCCAAACAGGCATGGTCTCAGCTTCTTCTGTGCCCAGACCACAGCAAAAGCTTCTCTTTAAATGGCGCTCCACCAATGTTTCTGTGGAAGTAACCTCCTACTAATGAAGGCTATCGGTTGGTCTAGGCCCTCCTCATTCAGCTGTGTTAAGACAGCCCCTATGCCATGCTCTGAAGCATCCGTCTGCACGATGAATTCTTTGGAGAAGTCAGGGGCCCTGAGCACCGGTGCTGCGCACATGGCTGAGAGTCAAAGGCCTTTTGACAAGCTTCTGTCTAGATCACCAATCTGGGCTGCTTCTTGGAAGTCAGTTTGGTTAAGAGGGCAACAATGGTGCCATTGCCCTTAACAAATCGTCTATAGTATCCAGTGAGGCCTAGGAAGGCTCTCACTTCGGTTTGGATTTTAGGTGGCTCCCAGGTCATGATGGTTTCAATCTTGACCTAAAGGGGCTGCACCTTGCCTCCACCTACCATGTGTCCCAAATACACCATTGAACCCTGCCCAGTCTGGCACTTTCTTGCCTTGATTGTCAGGCCTGCCTGTTGCAGGGCCTGAAGCACCTCAAGGAGATCATGCAGGTGTTCCTCACAGCTGGAACTATTGACAACAATGTCATCTAAGTAGGCAGCACTGGAAGCCTCCTTACCAGCTAGGACTTTGTTAACCAACCGTTGAAGGCAGCAGGGGCATTCTTTAATCCAAAGGGCATCTCCTGCAATTGGCAATGACCCTCTGGGGTTGAGAATACTGACCTCTCCTTTCCCCCCTCAGTCAAGGCGATCTGCCAGTACCCTGATGTCAAATCAAAAGTACTGAGGAATTTGCCAGAGCTCATCAGCTCTGGGGACGGGGTGTGCATCAGTCCAGGTTACTGAGCCGAGTCCTCTGTAGTCCACAAAGAACCGGAGTTCTGGTTTGGCATCCAGTGGGGCAGCCTTTGGTACCAGCACCACGGGGCTGGATCAGGGACTGTTAGAGGGCTCAATCACCCTTAAGGCCAACACCTTGGAGACTTCCTCCTTGATGCAGGCTCTCACCCGGTCTTACAACTTGTGAAAATGTTTCTGTACGGGGTACTGTCTCCCGTATCAACATCATGGACTCATAGATTTGTGAGTCCGGGGGTGAGGGAAAAAAGTGAGGCAAAATGTCCCAGCAACTGGTAACAGTCACCTTGCTGTTCTGGGGTCAGTGCGACAGAGAGGTTGACACCCTCCACTGACCCATCATGTTCCTGTGCAGAGAAGAGGTCAGGGAGAGGTTCACTCTCCTCTTCCACACCCTCATCAGTCACAAGGAGCATGCTCACTTCGGACCTCTCAAAGTGAGGCTTTATCCCCTTGACATGGAGCACCCTCAGTGGGTTTATGGGGGTATGGAAGTTCACCAAATAGGTGGCTTCCACCTTACGCTCCTTAACTTCATATTGGCTAGTACAGCGGTCCTGCAGAGCTCTGGGCTCTATTGGCTCCATGACCCATACCTTCTTGCCAGGTTGAAACTCTACCAGAGTGGCCATCTTGTCATGCCAGTATTTCATTACCTCCTGACTCATAGCTGCCAAGGTTTCAGATTGCTTATCTGTGACATTTTCATAATTTCAGTGTAATTATGGGTGACATTCAACGACTATGAGTGACACTTTCTCGCGAGCAAAATCAAGCAATGAATGCGACGGAAACATTTAAATATCAAAAATTACACTCATTTGAGCAACGATAAACTCTACGCAGATCTTAAAACTGCTGTAAAGCACCAGAAATGGAAGGAGCACTAACCTAGTAAATAGCAGTAACTCACAGATAATCCTTATAAAATACATGTTTTGCGAATATGTCTGGTTCATGTTGGAGGAGGTGTGTGCCAGAGAGACCGCTATAAACCCTCCCACCCTGCCACTACAGGGGGGCTGCAAGATCAGGTACATGGTGTCCTAATCTTGGAATTAGTCCAAAACTGGTTTAACACCGACGTGACAACAAGGGCACAGCAAGTGAGTGCACCCCAAGTCACCAAATGAAGCTTCGTTATCTTGAGAACAGGACAATAGAAAGGTCCCCAAAATCTTGATGTTCCCATCAAAGTGAAAGGCATGGGTTTGGAGCTGAGAAGAAAACTGAATGCTTCAGTCAGAGCACATACTGCAGAGATTTGAGTCCACAGGACTTTTCACGGTGAGGGAAATGAGGATTTCAAGCAAGCGCTCTTTATATAAGTACAGGCACAGAATCAGAAGAAAATGAGACTATAGAAGACTTAAAACTATGAGGTTTGGTTTAATCCAGAAACATCCAAACTACATGGTTCGAAACAATAAGTTTACCAGTGTTCCAGAAATCTCCTTCCTGTGTGTTTTCCCAATCTCGTGTTACAAACAAATCTTTATTTGATATGACAGTTCAACTCATTGCATTGCATTCCATTCCTGTACAGGCTCAGTGCCTCCTGTAGTGACAGACCTTCCACCGGCCCCACCCACTCCCTTGGACCCGGTTTCCAGCGTGCTTCCAAGACCCATAAATCCCCGATATGTGCACCTGAACAATACAGAATATTTTGCCCAGTAAGCCATAATGCACCCCAATCTGACACTCTCACAGACATCCATCCCATTGCACTACTTTAGTGCTCTCTCACCTGTGTCACCATGACATGTCCTTCTTCAGTGCCAGGGTGAGCCAGAGCATCTTTCACCCGGTTGTTGGGAAGAGGGTCACTAAAGCTGCAGGCAGTAGTGCTGTAGACTGGCTGAACTGTACCGTTGAGAGAGTTGACTTGTCTGGTTGGTGCAGTGACACTCACTGCCACCGCACTATGCTGCTCTCTCCGGTTATGACACTTTGATGGCCTTGGTCTGGTCGGGTTCTCATTCAGGTGCTATGGTGTACTGCTGTGAGCAGGAGGCTGGAGCTTTCATGTGTGCACGTGCCTGAGAGGACATCTGCCGATCTCTTGGGCAGCACTGGTAGAGGACTGCTTTCACCGGGCGTGGCTCAGCTGGGCTGGGGGTTCCGGGCTGGGATTGTAATACTTGCAGCGCCAAGATACACTTCGGTGTGAGATTCACGAGTTATTATATTACATTTTATTTACATTAATTAACTTAGCAGGGCCGGCAGGTGGGGCCCGGGCTGGTACCAATGTCTTGTGGCCACATGTACCTGGGGGCAGGGCTGAGGGTGTTGGGGTGGCCTGCACGAGAGCTCGTGACACTGCAGGCAGAGTCTGGCCTGGCTAGTGCCCTGGAACAATCCTGCAGCCTACGACCTGGGGACCCTCCTCACAGTTAGCGAGCATGGCTTTTGAGGGAGGAGGAGGGGTCTGCGCAGGATGGAAAGGCGCCAGACCACAGTTCCTTCACTGGAGGTGGGCGTTCTCAAGGGGAAAGGAAAGCTGCAGACCCACTACCTGAAATCTTCAATGTTAATTGACCTCCTCATGACCTGCGGTGCCAGAAAACAACAAAGCAAGGTCGGCGCTGCCTGGAATGGATTAATGTGCTGTTTTCAGCAGGCCAGTGCTGTTATTTATATTTCACTGTGTTGCCACGTGGTCCAGCCCATACACAGAGCCCAAACAGCTCCCGGAAGCTTTGGGAAGCCTGATAGTACACAGACCATAAAAAGGGATTGATACTGGCCGGCTGCACAATAGCGGTGTGAGCAGCGGCCGGGGGTCCTAACTCCACTCTAACTTTGACACTATCTGATAACTGCTGCACGCTCTCCTCGCGCCGTGGGTGGCCCACCTTATATTATTGAGCCCAATCTTGGCATTGGGCGATTGTGGGACAAATTGTTATAGTCTCTGTGACACACACCATCATGTCACTTGAATATCTAATGGAGCGGAGCGAAGCTAAGCCAGTCCCCAAGCCTGCAGCAATCATATTCTGTCAGTCACATGACTCTGTGGCTGCCAGAGCAGCGCAACCGTGCCCTGCTTTCCTCTGTGCTAAGTATAGCGCTCTGACTTGACAGCTTCAGAAGGCGCTATAAATGCGTGACTTCGCATTTCAGTGCGGTGATGCGGACCACCACACTGAAATGCGTTAGTCTAACGCCTGATGCGTGGTACTTGGCAGGGCTGCTGACTGGCCTTGAGATTACTCTTGGCCTTCTTCCAGAAGTGGTGCATCTGGTTACAGAGGGCCATCATGTAGCAGACCACATCCTAGGGGTGGCTTCTTGGGAGCTTTCTCCCACCCATCCCTTGCACGCTCAGAGGTCTGCGAACAGGGTGGACTTAGAGGAGTTTGAAGGTACTGAACCCTACTCCTTTCTGTGGCACCTCCCTGTAGGCAAAGAGAAGGCATGGCAAGAGGACGTCCCATTTATGCCTCTTGGGCTCAGGTAGGTCCGTAATCATCCCTTTCAAGGTCTATCAACTAGACTATTGGTTTGGTGGTGATAGGGTGTGGTGAACTTGTAAGTTACACCACACTCATCCCACAGTGTCTTTATGTACCCAGACATAAGGTTAGTGCCTCAGTCAGACACTATCTCTTTGGGGTACCCAACAGAGGTAAAGATCCCTATCAGAGTTCTAGTCAGCCACGGCCCGTGCAGGTAAGAGCATTGGGGCAGTGGGACCGGGTGGGGGGGATTTCAACAGACGACGATGAGGGGAAATTCATTATTTATTTAATTTTCCCTCGTCATCGTCCGTCAAAATCCCCCTCACCCGGCCCCACCGCCCCACCGCTCTTACCTGCATGGGTCGTAGCTGGTTCTAGTCACCACTGGTGCAGACACCGTCCGCCGAGGGATTGCCTCTGGGCAGCGTGTGACATGGTCCACCAAGACCAGCATAAACTTGTTGCCTAAGGCTGTCTTGGGGTCCAAGGGTCTAATGACGTCGATGCCCAACCTTTCAATGTGGGTGCCAACAACGGGAAGTGGGATCAGGGGAGCTTTCTGCTTTTTCCCTGACTTCCCACTAGGCTGGCAGGTGGGACAGGTCCTGCAGAATGTAACCAGGGCTGTCTTCATTCTGGGCCAGTAGAAGTGGAAGACAAGTCTGGCAAAGGTCTTGTCTTGCCCTAAATGTCCTGCCAGTGGTATGTCATGAGCCAAACCCAGAAGGAAGGTCCGGTAACATCAATTAAACATATATAACAAAAAAAAAACATTTGGGGACCACCAGTACATGGGCTGCCCCATTACCAGGAACCTTAGGCTCGCTGTAAGCCGAGATCATTCTCCAGGTAGATTAGGTGATCCCCAGAGGCTTCACCTGCTGCATGGGTTGAGGCCTGTCGCCTTAAGCCCTCAACAGTGGTACACTCTCTCGGCACTTTGCAGAATTCCTCCCTGGTGGACCCACCCTCAGCTTGCCAGCCAGAAAGCTCAGGTAGGTCACCCTGGATGGCAATATACTCCGCGGCTGGCTCAGGGGCCTACTCTTCAGGGACCCCATCACCATCCACCGCGGAAACTTCATGGACTGGTTTTCCATGCCCCCTGCCCTTCCCTTGGCAGCTGTCCGGACCATTGTTCCAGGCTCCAAACGCCCTTGACTCCCGTCTCGGGCAGCCACGGGCTGTGTGGTCATGCAGACCCACTGAGGCAATCCCATCATTTCCAAGCGAGACCTGAGCTCTACCTCCCTCCAGCTAGTGTGCTCCAGGTCATTGTCTAACAGACAATCTACAGGCATGGCAGGGTTCACAGCAACTTTCAGAGAATCTGAGACCCCCCCACTCAAAGGCAACCAGAGCAAATGGTAGATGGCTCTCACGATTGTCAGCGACTATGACTTGGTGGAATGTGTTCATAGGACCAGCTTTGCTGACACCAGCCGACACTTGACAGTTGTCATTCCGGCTCCTCTGTCATGCAAAGTCTACACCTGTTGCCCATTAATGGTGATTCACTGCCTATACTTAAAAGTATTTTGAGGCATGTGGAGTTTTGGCACTATTTCTCCATCCCCCAAGGTAACTATGGTCACCTCTGTCTGTCCCTCAAAACTAACTGGGACTACCTCCTCCCTGAGCGCTACACTCGCCAACCCAAGTGTCTGCCCACTTGTGGGGGGTTGTGCCCTCTTGTGAAATTTGGAGTCACCCTTAGAGTGACCATACTTATAGCACTGTACATTGGGGTATAAACCTCTCTGTCTTATGGTCAAAGAACCCCTTGTTCTTTGGATCAGACTGGGTCTGGTTACCACTACTCCCTTGGGAAATATTTTGTGGGCCTTTTGAGAACTCCTTGTTTTAAAAATGTTCTCCCTATCTTTCTTCTATGTGGAACCCTGACCACTTTTGTGGGTGTGTCCCCCAGATGCCTTTTTGGACACTCTGGTGCTAGCACAGAGGTCCACTTCCTCAGCAGGCTTCCTGGGGTCAGTCAGCTTACTGTCAACTAGGTGCTGGCGCAACTGTGTAAAGCAAATACTGAACATTTGCTCTCTCATGATCAAATTGTAAAACCCAACATAATCATTTGCTTTGCTGCCCTTCACCCATCCGTTCAGTGCCTTACTGGAGTGATCAAGAAAATCTACCCAGGACTAGTTGGGGAGCTTCTGGCTGGCCAAGAATATTTGATGATTAAAATGGCTTTCATGGGAGTATACCTGGTTTGGTCCCCAACCTCTAAGATTAGAAGTATGTCCTGGCACCAAGTCCTTGGGTATGCAAACCTTCTTAGCTCCATCAGGTACTGTATGTATGCTGCCACCATCACTGCTTGAATCACACTGCCAGGCCTTGATCTCCAGCTCCTTTAGACTCAGTTCATGAGTCAACAAAAGTTTTTTCTCAGCTAAGGCTCTTTCAGCCTCAGCCTGTATGGCTTTCATCTCAGCCTTTTTTTCCTCAGCTTCCATCTTTAACTTTGCCAGCTGCAGTTTGTATTCTATCTTTTCCCTCCTCTCAGCCAGTTCCTCTGGAGATAGGTCATGGGAGGAGACACTGCTTCCTGCTCCCACAGGGAGGTCAAATTCAGGGATATCCCCCTCAGCTACTGCAGGTGGTTCCTCAGTAAAGCCTTTCCCAGACTCTCCTGGTCCATCATTCCCTTGGAGCGGGCTTCTGCCCAGTCCCTCTGTGCTATTTGAAACTCCACCCTCTTTGTGGCTCCTCGGGCAGATACCCCTATCTCCATGCAAAAGCTTTCCCACTGGTTTATTGTATAATCCTCCAGCTTAGCCAGCTCACACTCGATGGCTCCACTTGCAGAACCAGCCAGAGACATGATGTATAGAATGGATCATAGAAAAATCGAAATGGTCTTTTATGTGGATGGTAGTATTTACCAAATTACTGCTAGGTACTGCACATCTACCCTCACCACTCTTCACCAATGTTAGAAATGGGGTATCTAGTTGGCAGAGGTATGTACCCTGTCCAAGTAGGGACCACAATCGTAGTCAGGGTATGTAGGAAGCTGGCTCTCTATATAGTGTATTAAAATGAAGTACACTGTGCAGAGTCCAGTGGGTTCCCAATTGGTTTACAGAGGCAAAAGTAGGTAATACTAACGCTCTCTTTTGTGGTAGTGTGGGCGAGCAGGTAGGCTTATCAGAGGATAGTGCTGAGCATTTATTGTACTCACAGAGGCAATAAATGAGACACACCCTCAAACAGTAAATCCAAGACCAAATTAAACAAATAATACTTCTTTTTATATATGTTTCAAAACAAAGAACTTCATTCAAAGGTAAGTACAGTTTTCGATAGCAATATTCACAGGTAAGTAAAACATTCAAACCTGTACGCTTTTACGCACAATTCAATTCTATGGGAGGAAAAGCCAAAGATGCATAAAGGTAGATACAGTCAGTTTCAGGGGTTCACCTTCAGGGTTCGGAGTTGTAGTGGGCCAAGGTCCAAAGTACTACCAGTTGTGCTTCAAGAACCGCCCTGGTTATACCGGGAGCAGGGTGCTGGTGAGGCTGGTAGCTGGTGCGCTATGGTGAAGGGGGGGAACCCAAAAAGAGGCTGCACAGGTGGACTTGCGGACAAATCTGAGGACTCCCAAATGGGGGCTTAGGTCACAAGGGGGCTTAGGTCACAAGCTGTCTTGGAACAAGGGAGCACAGCTGGTTCATCGGTACCTGGGTCAGGCGACTCAGGTGCAGAGTGGTTAGGTAGGTCGGCTAGGCCGGTGCACAAAGATGCATCTTACAGTCAGAGACAAACAGCTGACAGGGGCAAAATTAAAGCCGCTGAGCCACTCTCGAAGTGGGTCTCAGTGATGCTGATGTCCCTTAAAGCTGCTTAGTATTGGTGCAGTGAGAATCCGGACTAGACTCTCACTGTTAGTGTTTGGTGCATGGCGTCCGGGACTGGTGAGCATTGCTCCAGTTGATCTTGGTGTCTTCACACTCGGTTAGGAGACAGAAATGATTTTCCAGAGCACGAGTACCTTCTCCTGGTTGTCTGCTGTGTTGGTCGGGCAGAGGAGCTGCAAGGCAGTGGACCAGACTCTGCTTGTCAGTGCTTGCACACTGCAGGGGAGTAGCTCCTCTGCTCCAAGGGAGACTGTCAGTGATTTTCGAAGTGCTAGTAGGCTACCCAAGGTTTTGGTAGTTCTCTAGCTCACAGGACGAGTCACTCTGCCGCGACTGTCAAGAGAGGGCTGAGGACGGCAGGATTTCATGCAAAAGTACAAAATTCTGCTGCAGTTCTCGCCAGGCAGTGATTCTTCTTCGTCCTTTTTCAGTTGATCCATCAAATCTGAGTTCCTGGGTTTAGGGGTGCCACCTAAATACTCAATTTAGGGGCAGTTACGGGGAGTGATAGGTAGTAGCCAATGGGCTACCTGCCTTTAGGGTGTCTACACCATCTATATGGCCCCTTATGGTGAGAAGTGGGCATTATCCAGACCCTAGAATGCTAATTCAGTCCAAAACAACATGGAGAAATCTGAAAAGTGGGGTCCACCTCCTAATAATAGTAATTTCCCCACCTGTCTTGCCACCAAAAAGTGGGGTCAGGACAGGGGGATGAGCACCTTCACTATAAGAAGCCCGGGGTCGCATAACAAAGGCGGCAGGCCTTTGAAGCTTCCTGCCCTGGAGTGCCCATCCTGCTTGGAGGAGGTGTGCACACCTCCGCCCAGAGCAGGCTTTGCTCCTGGCCTCCGAGAGCAAAGGCTCTTAACTCAGGAGGTCAGAAACATGTCTAGGGTGGCTGGCTGGTCGAGACCAGTTAGTCAACACACTAGTAGTCAGTAGGTTTTCAGGGGGCACCTCTAAGGTGCCCTACGGGTGCATGTATTGGTAAATCTGACACTGGCATCAGTGTGGGTTCACCAATACGAGATGTTTGGTACCAAACATCCCTATTTTCAGTGAAGCCATCATGTAGCTGGGGTATTCGTTTTCACCAGTGTCCAGCACATGTTCTAAAATGGCTTCCCTGGTCACTTGTACTGGCACCAATGGGACTGACCAGCACAGGGGCATATCTGCTCATGCAGGTATGCCCTCACATGTAATACTAAGCACCCTGTCTTAGGGCTGTCAGGCCTGCTATAGGGGTGACTTACAAGTATCACGTGCAGTGGTAGGGAACATGGCACACAGGGATGTGTGACATGTCGTGCTTTCACTTTTGTCTGCACCAAGACACGCAGCCAGCAATGGCAGTCTTGCATGTGCTTGGTGAAGGGTCCCTTAGGGTGGCACAATTTGTGATGCAGCCCTTAGGGACCCTCTTTAATACCTCAGACCCTAAGCACAAGGGTACCATTTACTATGGACTTACAGAGAGTGCTAAAGGTTTTGCCAATTGGGGCAATAATTGTACATTTTTAGGGAAAGAACACCTGGTTAGCGGGAACCCATTACACTTCAGTCAAAGTTGCATCAAACATCAGGCAAAGGTGGGGGGTACTGCAACAAAGACCCAGTTTCCTACAGAGTAAGTTACAACTCAACACAAATTATCCTGTGCTCACCCTCTGGTAGCTCAGTACAGAGCAGGCAGCTTAACTTAAAAGGCAATGTGTAAGTATTCGTGCAATACCCCATACAGCAACACAGTGAAAACACCACAAGAAGACCCCACACCAGTTTAGAACAATAGAGAATATTTATCTGAGTAAAACAAGACCAAAACAACAAAAATCCAATAAGTAGAAGTCAAGATATACATTTTTAAATAATAAACCAAAAATAGTGTTTAAAAGTCAATATCGCTAGAGGGTTACTTGAGGTCTCATCAAACCGAGGTAAATCCAAAGTTCAGGCCGACCGCGATGGAGGGAAAGCCAGCTACAGGCCTCAGGCAGGTCCCGCTGACAAAGTACCTTTGATGAAGCAAGCGTTGACGCCAAAGATTTGATGCGAGGAGTCGAGGAGGCTCTGCGTCTTCATTGATCCTGTGGATGGATGTAAAGCATCGGTGCCGATCTGCGCAGTCAATGAAGGCTTCAGCAATGAACCCCTTTACGAGGCAGGCTCCTGGGCAATGTAGAGCCCGCGCTGTCTGTCATCGTCAAGCCGCGCAGTCCGTTGTGGCGATTTCGCCGATCAGCTCCTGTGTCGCCCTCGAAGGGTTATGCATCGGTTTCGATCGCCACAAAGTCATCATCGCATCGATTTGAAGCAAAAGCAGCTGAAGAACCCACTTCTGAGGCCCAGGATTGGATTGGCACCTCCGGCAAGGGAGGACTCACAGATGGCAGATTCCAGCAGCTGCAGAAGAGTCGAAGGAAGTCTCTGATGGCTCTGAGACTTCAAGAACAGGGACAAGCCAACAAGTCTTTGGAGTCACTCTGGGTTCAAGTGATGCAGGTCCAGTCCTTCTCACCTAGGCAGGGGAACAGTAGGCAGCAAGGCAGCTCGACAAGGTAAGAGCACAGCAAGGTATAGTCCAGCAAAGTAGTAGTCTAGCAGAGTTGCAGTCCTTTCAGCAGCACAGAAGTTCTTCTTCCTGACAGAGTAGTCACAGATCCAGACGTGTACTGTCTTGGTAGGATCAGAGTCCCAGTACTTATACCCAAATGTGCGTTTGAAGTGGGGGAGACTTCAAATAGTGGCTTTGAAGTGCACAGGTATCTCGTTCAACCCAGTCCTGTCTGCCAGGCTATCTGTGGGGGGTAATCAGTCCTTTGTGTGTGGTCAGGCCACTACCTATTAAAGTGTAAGTGTTAGCCCCTTCCTGCCAGGATGGGCCATCAGAATGCATGTATGTAGATGGGTACTTAGCCACACCCCACCTTGCTGTGTTTCTGGCTGCCTGGAAGGAATGCACAAAATGTAGCTGTCACCCAGCCAGACGTGTTTTGAAGACAGGGTGTAAGTCACACAGAGCAGTAAGAGCAGAGAAATGACCACTTTCTAAAAGTGGCATTTTTAAAACAGTAATGTTAAATCCAGCCTTACCAGTAGAGAGGATTTATCATTACCATTCCAGAGATATGAAAGACGCAGCTATTCCTTTCTAATCAGAATTTACAGCTGTCAGGAATCACATTAATACCATTTTGTTTCCCCAGATAAAGTGCAGCCAAGACAGGAAGAGAAAGGTTAGAGTTGTGGTCAGACCTTGTTTGGTCAACATTTGGAAAAACCTTTAGTTAAGCTCTCCTGGTATGTTACAAGATGGCTGCCACATTATTAGGATAGTTGAAGCTTCTTGGAACTCTCGCGAGGCTACCGACGGCAAGAGGTGCTTGCGCGCTACTTGCTGCACACTTCAACTAGTCTGTGAAGAAGTATGCACGTTTCATCTCCGCACCTCCTCATGACGCTCGAGTGAGGTGGCGGTTGTTCTTATCTGCCAAGCATTTTCGGGAGATCGTTATCTCCATTCCCAGAGGCAGAAAGAGTTTGTTTCGAGTCAGCGCAGAGTGGTTTCCCGACTTTTGGGGAGTTCAGAGTTCCGGTTTCCTGTCAGTCCTCCAGCAGCGTGTGGCCGCTCAGCTGACTAGTCTACTTTTCGGAACAGTTCCAGAGATTCCTTCCCTTCGTACAATTGCTGATAAGTATCAGAGTTCCTGTTTGAACTTCATTACCAAGTAAGCTACCGTGGATGATTGAACTGCTGCTGCAGTCTCTTCAGCGTTGCTATCGCCTAATTAACAGAGCGCTACTAACACTTGCACCTTTGGATATCAGCTATATCTCTTGCCTCCCTCTGCGTCCTTCCTGTTCTTTTCCTCCCTTTTGTTCCTTCCATGTTCCTTTTTGCGCATTTTGGCAAGATTCAAGACACTGTTCCAGCTCCTTGCAAGTGCAATAGCGCCACTCACGCATATTAATATATTTTTCTGCTGATGAAGAGAATTGACTGAACTCTGCCTAAGTATAACTGCCTATTGTTTCTTGGGAACATTTTTCCCTTATGCAGATGTATATATATATATATCCAGAAACTGTGCATGAATAGAAGAGAAGCTAATACTCCTGCTAAAGCTGGTAGGGAAGGTTATAGCAAGAATAGTGTAACACTGGGTAGCAAGAGTAGTGTAGGAGGTTAACCTTGCTCCTATCTTGTTTTTGTTCCTCTGTGCACTAGCTCCTCTCCTATCCAGGAACAATTGATTTTCCAAGAAGATCAGAAGGAAGTTTCCTAGGAGACTGTGAGAGATAGGCTGAAGCTGGAGTTGTCTCTTCTCTGTCCCATTCCCCTTTCCCCCTCGCTGGTGTAACCGTAGTAAGAATCCATTGCGGTGGCACCGGTGGGTGGGCATTGGGACCAATCGACCATTCTGCTTCCGCGAAGACCAGGTACTTGACAACAGCTTAAAGGTATTTTAAGGAATTTCCTATGTTAGCCTATGCGAAGAGTAGACCTCACAGTAGTGGAAAACAAATTTGGGTGTTTGTCACTACCATGACAGGCAAAACCTAAAAGTGCATGTCCTACCTTTTACTTACACAGCACTGTGCCCTATCAGTTACCTAGGGCCTACCTTAGGGATGACTTACGTGTACAAAAAGGGGAGTTTAGGGCTTAGCAAAAAGTTGGAGTAAGACCACTCTTAGGCTGTCAGGTCTAACACCTAACCTTGGAGTCATAAGAAGTACTCCTGTGCAATTTAGCAAAGATATTAAGTTTTGCTGATATTCTTTAAGACTAAACTTGAAAGAAACTAAAACTCCATTATAAAACCAAGAGACTCATCAATACCTTTATTACATTATGCCCTGCTTGGTCTTCAAAACATTGGAAATCACTTGTCAGCTCCCAAAATCACAGCTTTTATCATAATGGCAGAGCCGTTGCCTTGTTTGTGAATGAAGCAAGACCTCCTAACTCCTTCACTGAATATGGCAAACATGATAACCATGCCACTCCTAAGGGGATCTTCGCTTGATATTTACAAAGCCCCTAACAAATTTATATGCATGTGGTCTATAGTTGAAAACAATAATCCCTTCACACAGTAGAGGACCATCAATCAGTCACAGCTCAAAATACCAAGCTACAAACTGCCACTGAGTATAAAGTTCACTGAGTAAATAAGCCACTCTATGTAAAAATTAGGGCCTGATTAGTGCTGAAATTTCACCCAACTTATAGTAGTAGGAGAGATTGAATTTATTTGCAGTTTACCATCTACTGACATCATAGGAAGTGACATTGCACAACTACTGACCCCCATAAAAGGACACTAGGACTACTTAAAAAAAAAGGAAAACTGAAAACTCTGTGTAGGAAATTAGATTATTATTTGGAGTGGGTACTGCTCACATCAAGGAACATTCACAATTCTTGTCAGGGTGAAACATTAAAACCACTAAATTAACCTGAGCGCAACCCCCTGATAGCTATAGTACAGAGCAGATAGGCTTAACTTAGGGCAATGTAAAGCATTTATGCAGTATCAAAACAGTAATGAAGTCAACACACCAATGAATACAATTCCAAAACCAAATTAGAAAATAGAGTAGAATGTAATAAACAAAATGACAACAAAACCACAAAATTCCAGTAAGGGGAACCGGAGATATGAATTTTCAAACTGTTAAGTAGATATAGCACCAAGTAAAAGTAAAGCACCAATGATAGTCAATCTTGTAGTAGACCGGGGCAAAGATGCAATTTCCGGCCAACCACGATGGATCCTGGGCTGGATTCACTAAGTGGATTGGCCCCAGTGGAAGCCTGGAAGTCAGAAAGTTTGAAAAGGTTTTCAAGTCCCACTGGTCTGGAGAAAAAGTTTAAAAAAGTTTTCAAACTTTCTTCTGGAGCCTAAACAATGACAGAAATACACTTCTTTCTAAACATCCTAGGACCTTAGGAGAGGCACTAAGAAACTAACAGGGGGTCAGACAGAGGCTAGCAGCAGGGTCCAGTCCAGGTCCAGTTACCAGGGGTCAGGTTAGTACTTCCAGGAAAAGGCCTATTGCAGCTTGTTATGCCCCTATAGCCGCCGGGAGGTCAGTCAACTGACCCTTGTAGTCCACTTCTTTGTCCTGGGTACAGGTGGGAGCAGGCCCAGTCCTACAGGGCTTCTCTCAGGTGACAGACTGCAGGTTCAGTCCTCTTCTGTTCTTTTGCATGTCTAAAAGGTGTTCCATACAGGTGCCTTGGGGTGCCATATATATGCTTGCCACCAGCTAGTGGATGGGGGTGACTCCTGGGCACTCCATAACCAAGTAACCATGGGCAACTCTACCCACTTTTTCAATATTTTCAATAAGGCGAAAGTATTCGCCCACACTAGACTTGAGCTCTGAGGATTGTGGGTGAATGGACTGTGGTAATCACTAGTGTCCTTTCACATCTAGCACTGAAATCCAGTTTGAAGCAGGCGCTGTACTCACAAGTTACCCAGAGGCAGCCGTCTTGCAGGACAAAAACCGGATCCTTCAGCAACCAGATAGGGGATACACAAAAATTGTTCAGGCATCTTGTTCTCTCCCGTTCAAGTTTGCCAAAGTGTTACATGTTGCTCAAGAGACCTGTCATTCTATTGAGATCAGTGGATTCATTTCTGCTCATTCAGGTCAGCCTATTGTGTATTACCTGGAGGAATTTCACATCTCTTCCCGAGCTGAGCCCTCACTGGGAACTTCAGGCAGGCAAAAGATAACTTTTTAAAAGTAAAAGTTAATTTTCCTGAAATTTTTTCAAAAATCCGACTTCACCATTGAATTGGATTTTAGTACTTATTAAAATGGTTGATTAAATATTTTTCTAGCTGGTCCCATTCTCAAGATACTATAATAGTAATTTAATCTCTACTCTGATTTTTTATATAGGACAGCTAGGCCAGCCACCTTGAAAATAGTTTTTAGGTCTTGTCATTGTAGGGACATGGTAATATTAATTTTCAACCTGTCCCTCTTTTAAATACCATGCAACCCACCTTGTGGGCTACAAGGCCTACATAGGAGTGACTTACTAATATTTAAAAGGGAGGTCTGCACCTGTCAGGGTTATTTTGGCAGGTCGCATGGCAACCTTTGCACTGTAGCAGGAAGGCAACTCAGGGTAGGCCTGTAGCCATGTTTGCACTGCCATCGTAGTGGATGGCACAATAGGTGCTGCAGTCCACTAGAGGCATAAAACATTCCAGGCCCTGGATGCATCTTCTACACCATATATTAGGGATTTAAAGAGAAGTTAAATAAGCCAATCAGAGATAAACCTATTTAACCATGTTTAGAGGGGGGCACAGGCACATTAGTTACTCCTGGTTAGCAGGGCTAAAGTGCACAGAGTTCTAAAACCAGCAAAAATAGGGTCCAGCAAAAGGAGAAAAATCTGGGTGACCACTCAGAAAAGGTAGATTTCCTACACTTAGTCTTATTTTTTAAAAGCACAGTAGTCAGACTGGGTACATGACCAACAAAGGGGTACAAATGACTGCCCTTAGCAGCCCTACAATAATATCCCTGGGCCTGACCACCTGTTCGATATCGGACTGTTGCAGGCCCTCTGACCTATACAACTATCCTGATTATCTCATGGAGTCCTGCCTCTTGCCCTAATCACTATCTCAAGTCTTTATCTACTCCTGGATCCAAATTCACAGTGTTTCCTTCTAATCCAACAGTACATGGATGGGACAAAGGACTTAGAAAACATGATTTGAAGATTTGTCCGAACCTGAAGAACACAGAGCGGCCATGGAATGCATGTGAAATATTAATTCATGGGCATTGATGAAAAGTCAAAAAGTAAACCAAAGACAGCTGCATTTTTCACCTTAAATGTGGGCAAAATTGTGCATTTAATAAAGAAATAACTGCACAAGCTCTACATCTTCCGTTTTGGTATTTAATACACATTAATACATTATTCAGTTCCATACGTTCCGTTCAACCGTTTTCAATACTAAGAGCACATGGGAGTGCACGTCATGCCCGTTCCTCTTTTCCCTTGTGTGTGGTAATGTTTTTTCTACCTGATGGATGACGGATTCAGTTATTCCTCATTTCAATCAATTATGGCGAAAGATGTGCTTGCCTTGTGCTCTGAGTTATTAAACAACTCTAGGACAGATGTCGACTTACTATCATTCCAGTAGCATTTTTGCAGTCTTGCTATGCAGACAACATTGTAACCAATACTCTAGTGGGCTTAGTGCCTGCCACCTGCTCATGATTGAGTGGTTTTCTTGTATGTTTGAATTCACTGCTCATGGTTTGATGGCTTTCCTCCCTATTCTTGGGTTTTTCCCACCTCGGTACCATTTTGCTTTTATCCTGTATCTTTCCACTGCTTATGTTAGGGAACTATTTTCCTTTTGCATGATTCTATGGCATTTGACTTTTAGCACTCAGTGGGAGTGCCTGTCCTGCCTGTTCCTCTTCCCACTCCTCATTGACCTCACTGACCCCTTGCTGTACTTCCCTCTCCCACTACACCGTCCAGGCCCACCTGTTTCCTCCATTGTGTTTAGGCTCCTTGTTGGGTCCACAGTAGGACTTCGTGATGGGGCATAAAATAGTTCCCTATTACTCTGGCACAAACTCAATTTTGAGCTGCCAACGAGCAGAGCAGGCAGTCTCTCTTCCCTGTAGCATTTAGTGAAGGCCCTCTAGGAGGCTAAAGTAACCCCATATGTCTCACGGTAGTTAATACTTCATCAGAATGTGCCAGAATAGAAAGGCTGCCAGTGTGGGTCCGTGATCTGAGAGTGTCCCATATGGTGACTGTATGATGACAAGTGAGGCACAAAGCATCAATTTGTTTGATTTCACTACGAATTAAAACTGTCAATGAAGCACATTGCCCCATCTCCACTCTCCTGTCGTTGCTGGCCTCCTTTCTCTTGCATCTTCTTGTCATTGTGTACGGTTTGTTTCTGGATAGGTGGCTGCTGAACCCTGAACTATTAACCGTTTTCAAAATGCAAGTGCAATCCACTTTAGTTGAGTCCACAGCACTTTAGTGTATGTCCAGATGTTAGGGTGCCAGCCTTCACATTAATCTAAGATTGAACCTTGAACCCCATGTCCCTCCACACACAGTATTTTAGTGTTCTTTTACACAACCTTCTATGGGCTGGTTTTATTTACTAGGTCACATGCAGGATTTACATATTTTTGCATATTCGATTTACAGCACATTTATTACCTAGGGTAATAAGCCCCTGCGTATTACATTAGATGGTTGCACACAGCCAAGCAACTTGGACATACTTTTTTCATTAACCCTGCCAGACCTCCGTCTTTCTAATGTTTGAGAGGTTGTTTCTACTTTTGGACGCTCTTTTGTAGTCCCCCCCCTTACTAGGTTTCTAGTGCCCAGATGCGTGCACTCCTGCTAAAGCGCCTGTTCTTGCCTTGATAAAAAGTCTTTCAAATGTGACGAATGTCGGCTGCGATATGATCGCGGATTCTGTAATTGGAATCGGTGCTGATAATGAAGATATTTTCTTTAATTTGTGCTTAGAAAGTGTGCTTGCATGTCTGAGCTCGCTCTGTTTTAGTGAAGCTGGCTTATACAA
Source organism: Calotriton arnoldi (assembly GCA_963921515.1). Taxonomy (NCBI): domain Eukaryota; kingdom Metazoa; phylum Chordata; class Amphibia; order Caudata; family Salamandridae; genus Calotriton; species Calotriton arnoldi. The sequence continues at coordinate 3,142,558 of CAWUFW010000581.1, read as the reverse complement.
GTACGTGACCCACTGCTCTTTTTATAGAATCTGTTGACACATAATGGCCCACTAGAATTACTTATCAAATTTCATCAGGTGAGCTTGTTATTTTAGAAATAATTTACAATACATGTTCGTTTTTTTTACAAAGTTTATTACTCTTGAAGGTTCATAAAGCCGTGTTAAACATGAGTTGACATTGCCATAGGGACCTCATTGAACTGCCTCAGAAGGACGAAGGGCTTAACTAGTAAATGACCCAACATACCACTCTTTACATGGATCTCTGAAGCAGGTGTTTCAACTCACTGAGATGCCTCGACGGCTGCAAGTTGCAGGCTTGTCTTTTGAAAGTGGTAGAGGAACACAGCAGGAGTAAGAGCGCCGTTGCATGTAGATGGAGGTGTCGGCAGCAGAAGGGAGCTGGGCAGATCACCATATGACGTTGCTGTCCATGTTACTGATGGTGCGGCTTCAGCACTCCCACCTCTCTCCTACCTGCTTCACTTTCTTTTTTTTATTTTAAAAAAATTCACAGCACAGCAATTTAACTGTAGTTGTTATACAGAACAGATATTACATAATTCAAAACATACGTTTACAATATTATAGTCAGAGATCGGCGTCATGCAACATATTTACTAAAAGGCAAAATAAAACATATGAGCATGGGGATGCTTAACAAAAATACCTTTACAAGAGATTATCCTTCCATCTATATATAGGGCCCCAGATGCGTTTGCCGCACAGCCTGCCCTTTTTCCCCTTTCTTTCATAGATATTTTTTTCCAAATTAAAGGTAGATAACAGTCTGTTAAGCCAATGTTGAAACAATGGAGGGTCTCTGTCAAGCCAGGCTGTAGCTATACAGATTCTCATTACAGACATTGCAACAAAAAGAAAACTCTTGTTCATGTTATGCCTATCCTCGTTATTAATTCCCAGCAGTATTAAAGATGGTGTCTGGGAAACTTTTATACCCGTAGATTTGTCCAGGAACTCCTCAATACTATTCCTTAATTTTTGCAGGTGGGGACAGGAAGCAAACATATGTACTATTTCTGCTTCCGTACTATCGCACCGAGGACATCTAATTCCCGCCTGTCCCCCCCATTGTGCAATCCGTGCCGGTGTATAATACACTGCTTCACTTTCTAATCAGAATCAATGGTTGAGGACAGACCAACGGCGGACTATGAACGCCGTACTTCACTGCTAAGTTCCTTCTGTAACAATGAATCAAAGAGTCTGTGGATGTGTGCACATGCAACTCCTGCACCTGCCGTTGTTGGGTGCAAACTGCGAAGCAGAGCAAGAAGTGAATGGTTGTGGAGAGGTGCACCACTGTGTAGTCTTGTTCCAAGTGATATAAATGGACAAAAGTTCCTTTGTGTTAAATTCATTGGCTTACCGGTCTGGAGAGAGGACGCCAATCGCATGCGTCTGAGGTACTGATGCCGGGCCCATACTTGGGAGCCCCACCATGTTACGTCTTCAGTCCTTAACTTACCTGATTCTGATTTTGGTTCCCACACATGAACCATGGGGTTTACAGTGCGTTCTCCAGTGTACTAGTACTCACCTACCTATTGGACTATCCATCGTTTGTATACTATTCAAGCCCTGATGAAGTTCAATTCTCATTGAACGAAACGCGTTGGCTGGAGCCTGTTTTATAAAAAATAAATGTAAATCCGTATTTGTAAAGCGCAAACTACTCACCCTTACGGGTCTCAAGGTGCTGGGGGCCCTCGTGGAAATTAAGTGAGCTATTGCCCAGAGTCACATGCTGCTGAGCTGCCGCTGGGGATTGAACGGTGAGCCCTGTGCTCCGAAGTCAGCTGCCCTGGCTGCTGCACCACACCTCTCCACCTTTTATGATACCCTTGAAATAAAAGAATTTAATACAAAGGAACTTTTGTCCGTTTATATCATTTGGAACAAGACTACACAGTGATGCACCTCTCCACAATCATTCAGAATCAATGGTTGCTCTGGGTGTGACCAGGTGGCTGCTACTTGTAAATGAGTTGGGTGATCGGGTGATATCCGTTCAGTTTTGAGACGCTATTTGTAAATTATGGTTTTCATATAGTACACATAACATGGAGTTTCCAAGCTCTGTAATTACATGTCACCGCCCAAGGTCATGATACTTATGCTCGCACAGCCTTGCTTCTTTGTAGTGCTTTGAGTAGCAGGTAGTCAGCTCTGAGATGAAGTCAGCTGTGACTAGGCTTAAAAACACCCCACACAAAATTCTTTGTGGACAAAAGGGGGATTGTAATTTAATAAACATTCACTTGGCGAATATTATCTATTAATAAAATGTTTCCGCACAGTTCGGCAACATTAACGCTATTGTCTGTACTGTCCGATTAAAGAGATAGTACTCCTGCTGAGAAGTGATCGTACTGTCCTTTCACAAGTATAGCAACCATGGTGAAAAGTGTTGTTACTATCCCATTTAATGTAGGCAGCCCTCCTGAGAAGTACTGAATGCTGCTGTATTAAAAGTAAAACACCCCTGTTTACAAGTACTGGTTATGTTCCATAAAAAATAGAACTGTCCTGTTCACTGTAAAAGAACAGCAGTCATGCTGAGAACTGCTGGTACAATCCCTTTAAAAGTATGGGCGCTCTGCTCACTGCTGGCATGTCCCCTGTGTTAGTTTAGAAGTCCTGCTGAGAAGTGCTAGACCCACTGCTGATACCTACCCTCTGTCTACCTTTAAATTTGCTCTGGGAATGTTTAAATAGGTTTTGAGTTCCTTAGTCCAAGTCCGGTGTAGTTGGTGCAACTGTTTGGGCCGTGGTGAGATTTGCCTCATCTGTTAAATGTTTGGGACTTGGTGAGATCTGCCTCTTCGGGTGATCTCAACCCTTAGATATATGCCATTCATTAACTCTAAACAGCTTTACTTGTTTTAGACATATTTCATTTGGTTTTGGGCATGATTAAAAAGGCTTTGAGCTGCTTCTTTGAGTCCACAGTACTTGGGTATTGGTGGATTCTGCATCCCGGAAGTGAGTTTAGCACTTGGTAACATTTAATACATTAATTCAAGGAAGCTTTGCCTGTATTCTGCTTTACTACATTGGTTTGGATATATTTAAAAGGGCTTTGAATGTCTTCTTCAAGCCCATTGCAGATGGAGTGACTGTATGAGCCTTGTGAGATCCATTTAAGGTAAGGTAAGGTAAAGTTTATTGTTTAGTAAATTAAAACCTTAACAATTTTACTGTTTGTGACAACCGTAATTAAAAACAGAATTTTAAAATCATTCATCAGTTCAGTGTATCAGCAATAAGATATAATACAAATTTAAAATCTACTGCTAACGATAAGAACTCTAAAAACCAGTGAAAAAGGTGCTAGAACATATGCACTGCTGTTTTGTACAAGACGGGCTGACATAAACCAGAAATTAACAGGTGTCAAAGTAGCTTCATTTCCGGCAAAGAGTTTGTTGTAATTAATGTTTGAAGTCTCTACATCCGCGCTGGTCATGACCACTTGCTGGCTTCTTTAAGTGCCGACCTCAAGCCTTCTGAGAGTGGACCCTCTCATTTCAGATTTGACTTCACTGCCTGGTCGTGTATGTGGAGAAACTTAACCAGTTTGCAATTCATCTGAGGGTCCATTGGATATAGCCCTTTGATAATAGCCATCCGGCAAGTTCGCGTTCCTCTGTCTAGAAATGCTTTTCTTAATAAAGTGACTCGTGCTGAATGTAGTTTCTTGCAGATGCATATCAGGTGGATAAGATCTTCTTTTGGGCATCCACACAGGCGACACATTTTTGATTCAATGTTTTTCCACCTAGGGGAGTCTGCCAGCGAGGGATATTTTCCAAAGCGCAATGCCAGTAGCTGTTTTTTTAAGTTGGCTGAAAATGTTAAGTCTAAGTAAGCTGCCGGTTTGAGGACTTTGTAGCTGTTAAGTACTGTCCAAGAGTGGGATCTCTGGCTAAAAGTGCTTTTGTCTAGTACAAGAAAATGATTTTTTTTTTTTTTTTTAAATCTTTTTATTAACACAGCTCATAAGACCATACATTATACAGTAACGTCCGCAGCTCAATCTCGTTTTCCACATATTCATTACGGCGAGCAACAGGGGCGGGAGCATGAGCAGCACAACCCAGTTCCCAGGTGAATCATGTACCCTCATTCCTCTTCCACCACTCTCAGGGCTCGGTATCTCTTCCAGGGCGCCCAGACCTTCTTCCACTTTGTTGTGCACCCCGTACTCTTATAGACCACTTCCTCTGCTCTTTGACACCAATCTAGGTCTCTCTTCCAATCAGCCAGCTGCGGGGGCGCCTGTGCGCCCCAGCTCCGTGCGATATTACGTTTGGCTACTCCTGCTGCCAGAGTCAGCCACAGCTCTGCGTACCTGGGCCAGCTTTCTTCCCCTTTTATTTGAAGGATCAACCACTTGGGGTCCATCGGGACCTCCCTCCCCATTGCCCTAGACATGATGTCCATGATCCCTACCCAGTATGAGGCAATCTCTGGGCACTCCCATAGGATGTGAAAAAAGGAGCCCTCCTGTTGGCACCCCCTTCTGCAGAGCCCCGACTGGAGCCTACCCCAACGGTATAGGAGTGTGCAAGGGTAGTAGGTGCGATGAAGTATTTTTAGCTGAACCAGTCTGAATCTGGCCCGGATGGCTATCACTCTGGGACTCTGTATCGCTTCCTGCCAGCTGTCATCGTCTATGTCTCCCAGGTCACCCACCCATCTCGCTCTGAGGGAAATCAGGGGGTCTGGACAATTATTTAGCAGCTTACGATAGACCGTGGAGATAGGTTTACCAACTATCGGATCTAACAATAGTCGGTCCTCCAGTGGGGAATATTCAGGAATCGACGTCCCTGGTTTAATGTGTGCTCTGAGGGCATGCATAAGTCTGATGTACTGGTACCTTTGTGTCGGGTTCATATCGTATTCTGCCTGTAAATACTCAAATGTTCTAGGGGAGTCCCCCTTCCAAACGTCTCCTAGGTACTCGACACCTATCAGTCGCCACCCCTTAAATCCCGTCAGGGCAGTCACCTCCCGGAGCTGGTCTCCCATCCATAATGGGGCCTTGCCCGTCAGTTTCCGGTCCCAACCCAGGAGCCGATTGGCCTCTCTCCAACAGCGTATCACCACCCCCGTGTGCGTCGGCCAATTCTGCACCATCTTCCGGGCATACAGTAGAGACTCGCAGTTACCCCCTCCATTGCCATCCTATCTACCCGGTATGCAGGTTCCGAGACATCTGCGTACACCCAGTCGTTGATGATCTGTAATTGTGACGCCCAATAATATAGCCTGGCGTCAGGAATAGCGAGGCCTCCATCATATACCCCTCTGTGTAGTTTGCTCAGCGCGATCCTCGGGGGGCCCCCATCCCACAGTAGCGTGCGCACCGCCTGTGCGACCCTTTTAAAGGACTGCGGAGGGACCGGGAACGGAGTGTTTTGTAGGATGTAGAGGAGTCGTGGCAGTGTAAGCATTTTATAGAGTGCCGCACGTCCCATAAGGGAGAGTGGGAGCGAGCGCCAGTGTCCGACATCTGCACCCATACGAGAAAGCTACGGTTCCAAATTTTGGGCCAGGAACTCGTCTCTGTTCCTATTGATGTAGATTCCCAGGTACTTAAACCCACCGGTAACCAATGGCGCCGCACAGCAGGATGGGATACGCGGTACAGGGCCCGATAGTGGGAAAACCAATGACTTCGACCAATTTATACGATATCCGGAGTAACTGCCGAAGAGTTCGAATATATGTAGCACACGGGCCAGCGAGTTGTATGGTCTGGCCAGATAGAGGACGATGTCGTCGGCATAGAGCGATATCCGCTCCTCCCAGCCCCCCGGTGACATGATGCCCCATATCATGGGGTCTCTCCTTATCCAGTGCGCTAGGGGTTCCAACGCAAGGGCAAACAGGAGGGGGGACAGGGGACATCCCTGCCGTGTACCCCGTCTCAGCGGGAAGGATCTGGACACCGCCCCATTGACACGCACTCGCGCCGTTGGTAGCGTGTACAGTAGCTTCACCCAACTACAAAATATCGGTCCACATCCCAGTCGTTGGAGCGTCATAAAGAGGTAGGGCCACTCAATGCTATCGAAGGCCATGGATAGTTACCTAGAAGGGTAAACCCAAATAACGTCACTGGGACCTGGGTATAGAGCAGTACATACGGAGAATGGTCCCAGTGTACGAATTACTGTGTTTAAAGAACCAAGAAAATCATACACAGTTATACACAGAATCGTAGTATTCTTAATGAACAGTGTTATTTAATCACACTGAACAACCTGTATTTTATAACATATGTTAACACATTATTCAAAGCAGTGCCCCAGGAGGGAATGGTGAGGGTGTAGTGGATGAAGTGAGGATAAGGTAGTGAATGGAACAGTGTACAATTCACAAACTTAGTTATTTCTCAGGAAAGGGCTCATACAAGAGCCAAATACATCACATTACATCCAGATATTTAAATAGCCATAGTCATAGATAAAGCCACAGTGATCAATCGCTGTTGGTCAGACTGGCTAGTGTGGTAGATGTCGACGTTTCGACCCTGGAAAGTGGTAGGTAAGTATGTCCCTTACGATGGGGTCTTCCTCAGGACAGGAGTGTGGGAGGGGAACTGGAGGCGAGTTACCATAAGTAGCCCAAACGATGGGCCCAAGGAGAAAACAGGGCGCGTAGGCTCCAAATCGGTGTGAGCGAGCAAAACACTCTATTGTTGCTGTTTAAGGAAGGAAAGGTCTAGTCAGGATTAGTCTGCTGGGCCTGGGAAGTGAATTGCAGTATTCACAGCATCGGGCAAAAGGCTCCGTATTCATATAATTCGTAGGTAAAGGAAACGTCTCAGTGACGTTTCCTTTACCTACGAATTATATGAATACGGAGCCTTTTGCCCGATGCTGTGAATACTTAATTCACTTCCCAGGCCCAGCAGACTAATCCTGACTAGACCTTTCCTTCCTTAAACAGCAACAATAGAGTGTTTTGCTCGCTCACACCGATTTGGAGCCTACGCGCCCTGTTTTCTCCTTGGGCCCATCGTTTGGGCTACTTATGGTAACTCGCCCCCAGTTTCCCCTCCCCACACTCCTGTCCTGAGGAAGACCCCATCGTAAGGGACATACTTACCTACCACTTTCCAGGGGTCGAAACGTCGACATCTACCACACTAGCCAGTCTGACCAACAGCGATTGATCACTGTGGCTTTATCTATAACTATGGCTATTTAAATATCTGGATGTAATGTGATGTATTTGGCTCTTGTATGAGCCCTTTCCTGAGAAATAACTAAGTTTGTGAATTGTACACTGTTCCATTCACTACCTTATCCTCACTTCATCCACTACACCCTCACCATTCCCTCCTGGGGCACTGCTTTGAATAATGTGTTAACATATGTTATAAAATACAGGTTGTTCAGTGTGATTAAATAACACTGTTCATTAAGAATACTACGATTCTGTGTATAACTGTGTATGATTTTCTTGGTTCTTTTAAACACAGTAATTCGTACACTGGGACCATTCTCCGTATGTATCGAAGGCCATGGAGGCATCCAGCGCAACCGCCGCCGCCTGAACGGAACCCACACCCTCCGTCATGTGGAGCACCCCGTAGAGTCTCCTCAGATTGTGACGCGTGCTCCTGCGGGGCATAAACCCGGACTGGTCCACATGTACCAGGTCCGTGATGACAGGTACTAGCCTCTCCGCCAAGGCCTTGGCCAAGACCTTTGCCTCTACATTAATTAGGGAGATCGGGCGATAGGAGTCGCATGTATCCGGCGGTTTACCGGCTTTATGAATTGTCACAATTGTGGCTTCTCTCTGATCTGGAGGAAGTCGTCCCAATTCCCGGGCTTCATTGAACATCCGCAAGAGGGGGGTCAGTATCACCGCCGCTTGTTTTTTATAGATCTCTATCGGTAGTTCATTGGGCCCAGCCGCTTTCCCGTACTGTAGGGAGCCCAGGGCCAGCCCCAGCTCCTCCTCCGTGAGGTCCACCTCAAGTCGCTGCCGTGCTTCCGACGAAAGCGAGGGGAGGGCGAAGTCCCACAGAAACTCCTCGCAGTCAGTCTCTGACCTTGTACACACCGGTCGAATACACCTGCTCATAGTGGGCGGCGAAGGCCTCCGCGATATCCCCACTTGTGGAACATAGGGCTCCCGATTTGTCTATCACGCCAGGCACCCAGGATCTCTCCTTATTACGGCGCTCCAGCCACGCCAGCAGCCTGAGTCCCTTATCCCCCACATCATATAGCCGGTGCTGGCTTGCTAGGGCATAGGCCCGCGCTTCCCCTTGTGCCAGTGCCCGCAGATCTTTCTGTTTCAGTGCCAATTCATGCTGGAGATCTGCGGACCCCGTCAAGGCCGGATCGGTCTCCAGTGCCTCCACTTCCCTCTCAAGCCCCCTAATCTGTAGCGATTCTTCCTTTTTTTGCCCCCCAATCAGGGCCTGTGCTTGACCCCGTAGAACCGTCTTGTATGCTTCCCATATCGTAATCTGGGAATCCACGGAGCCCTGGTTTTCTTCAAAGTAGAGCTTAGAGCCCTCCCTGAGTTTATCACTCAGGACTGGGTCTCGAAGTCGCCAGGGGTCTATTCTCGGGAAGGCGGCCTTGTTTACAACCGGTCCCCGGAGGGACACCCCCACCGGGGAGTGGTCCGATATCCCCCTAGCCATGTGTCTGACATTTGTAAAGTCTCCCATATGTGCGAGCCGGGTGAAGAAATAATCAATTCTCGAGAATGAGCCGTGACGGGCCGAGTAGAAAGTGTACTCCCTAGTCAGAGGGTGGTGCGCACGCCAGATGTCATTCAAGCCCATGGCAGTGGCAAAGCCCGCCATCCCACGCTCCTCTCGAGCCCCCAATCTGGGATTGGACCGATCAACAGACGGGTCCATTACTGCATTAGTGTCTCCCCCAAGAAGAAGGATCCCGACCGGCAGATCCGTCAGAAAGGCCCCCAATTTCGGAAGGAAAGTGGAGTGGAGGCCCGGGGAAGATAGCAGGAGCAAAGAACCAACACCCTCCCCTCCCACGTGCCCACCGCTGCCGCCAGACACCCCGTGTCATCTGCCCATGTGTTAGTGAGCACCAAGGGAAGGGAGGAGCGCACCAAGATTCCCACCCCCGGGCCCCAGAAGAATAACCCGCGTGTGCGATCATCTTGTAGCCAAAGCGGTTAAGGGCTTTGCATTTATTTCCCCTCAGATGTGTCTCCTGAATCAGGACCACATCCGGGTTGTGTCGCTTCAGGTGCTGCAGGACCAATGTACGCTTGATTTTGTCACCTAATCCATGGACATTCCAGGTCCACACCTGTAATTTAGCCGGTTCCCCCAGCTGTCTGAGTCTGTGGCTGTCCGTCTCCCCCCCTTCGCCCCCCCGCTGCACTCCCTCGTTCGAGCTGTCGCTGATGATCAATATGTTGGCCGCGAGCTAACTCCCTTGTCCCCCCAACAAAAAGGAAAACAACAAACCCTCTCCACCCCCATCCCCCCTCCCTGCTACCCTGCTAGGTGAGTCCCCAACCACCCACCCATGAAACTGGCAGAGTGCCTGTCGCCCCATAGCTTAAGAACAAACAAATATGTGGAGTTGCGTGTCTGCAGCCGGTAGGAGGATGTATATGAAACTGACTACATTATCCGCCCATACTACCGTACTCAGCAGGGCCTCCCCTCAGTACGGCCCTCCACCGTCCTCCCTCACTTGTGCCCAATGACCCCCATAATAGCAATGCGCCTGGCAACTTGTATCTCTATCCTCTGCAGGCGGTCCCATCCGTATTAGCCCCCCCAGGTTCTGGATTGCCACCGCCTGTGCCAGTGTCTTAGTCCCAGTGTCCGCTGTCCCCAGTGTCACTTATCTGGTTGCTGATCTGGCCTCTGGCCATTAGGCCGCCTCCAGTCATCTGACTCGGTCTCTGCCCGCTGCTGGTGGGAGTCCGGACGTTCATGCCTGCCTTTCCGACCCACCGTGCGCCAGCCCTCCAGCCAGTCACTGGCTTCTTCAGGCTTCTCGAAGAAATGAGCTTTCCCCTCGTCTAGGATTTTGAGCCTGGCCGGGAACAGCATCATGTATTTCACCCCCTGTTCTCGGAGAGCCCTCTTCACTCCATCAAAGGAGCGCCGCAGACGTTGCATCCGAAGGGTAAAGTCCGGAAAGAAACGGATGGTGGCATTGTCTATATGCAGGTCACCGGTCGTACGCGCGGCCTGCAAGATGGCGTCCCTGTCTCGAAAATTGAGGATACGGGCAACAATCGTCCGCGGTGGCGCCCCTGGCCGTGGTTTGCCCCCAGCGCTCTGTGCGCTCGCTCCACAGAAAAGAAGTTGGACAGACGCTTGGGCTTCAGCTGATTGAGGACCAGGTCCTCGACGAACCAGTCCATTGACGGGCCTTCCAAACCCTCCGGGACCCCCACAATGCGGATATTATTCCGCCGGGCCCTCCCTTCCTGATCCTCCAGGCGGGTGTAGATGTCTTCCTGATTTTTGGTAAGGGACGCCACCTGCTCTTCCAGCCGCTTTGTTTTCGCCTGTAGACTCCCAATACCTGTTTCGGGCTTTGCGACCTTCTCAGACATCTTCCTGAAGTCCGCCCTCAGTAGGTTCACCTCTTCTGTGACGGAGTCCAATTTTGGCTCAATGGTACCCCTGAATTCTCTGATCTCTCTCATGATATCCTTGAGGGAGGGTTCAGGATCCCCATCGCCCAACTCTTGCGATCTGCCACCTGTCGCCCCCTCTTCGCGACCCATGGCCACTGTATATTTGTCGATTTGGTTTGCTTGCCCTGGGCCTGTTGGCTTGGTGCGGCCCATATCCGAATGTCCAGTTCTTCCACCACCCGTGCCTGGGTGTGTCGTGGGGTCAACTCCTTCAGCGGTAGCGTGACCCGCGGCTCGGTGTCTTCTCCTTGTCCGTTGCTTCTACCCCTGGCGGTCTCTGCACGGCATGCTGCCCTTTGCGCGGGCTCGGTCTGTGTTGCCCGTGGAGCTCTGTGATGCCGCTACCTCTCGGCTGTTTACCACAATTCGGCCTCTCACGCGTTCCGGGGGTACAAGAGAGGCCCCTCCACGGCCGCAAATGACTCCCTTAGGCCTGTCGCTGCCGTCTCTAGGCCGTAGGCGTCCGCCTCCCCACTCAAGCGGTCTCAGTCTAGCAGGGAGTACTCGGGGCCTGTTCCACCCCAGCCAGACCGCCACAGGCCACTCTGCGATGATTCTCCGGCGGTCATCCACCGCCGCTCAGGCCCCGCGGGTCCGTGGTCACTTGCCGGCTCGTCTGGCCCGGTCGCGGCGCTCCGCCTCCAGCGCCCGCTGAGTCTTCACTCCCCCAGTGCCACTCACCGCATCCACTCCTTCCAGCGGGGTGCTCCAGGGGGCGGAGGATTCGTATTGTTCCGGCCTGCCGCCGCGTTTCCTTGGTCCGGGGTGGCCGCTGCCGCCTCTACGCAACTGCTCGGCCTCTCAGCTATCCGGCACGGCCCCGCTCTCCTCTCCCGGAGCCCGCTGCGGCTCCACCAGGCGTCACTGCCGTCCAGCCTCCCCAGGTGCTGTATTCGTCGTTTGTGGGCCGCATACGTCCGTGTTCAGCGGGTGCGCTAGCTAGGCGACTCCGGCCGCCATCTTGCTGCGATGTCGTCTTCAGGTTTCGGCGGGTCCCAAGGGCACTTACTCCTCGATTTTCGGCTCGCTGGGCACCACCGACTGAGGCACCACTGTTCCGGTGCCCAGATCTATCGCCGGGTGTCCCGCCGAGTGTCGGATAGTGCCGGATAATGGGCTGGATCGACTGCCTTTAGCGCAGCTCCACTAGCCTGCTGCCATCTTCCGCGGCAGTCAGCCACGCCCCCAAGAGAATGAAGTTTTGCGGCTTTCTTTTTTTTTTTTTTTTTTACATTTTATTGTGAATATTATACACAACAAACAGAGCAGTTCACAATTATTGACCGTTACATAGCTTAGATGACATAATATAACAAACGATAGCACTGTACCTAGTAAGTGGAAATATAAATACAGTTGTACCCATCCCGTCACCGTTTCAGTTTCGAAATCTTGTGCCTCACGTAGGGGATTGCTCATAGTGTGCCTGCTTCCTATTTGTCAGTCGCTCAAGTCCGGGTCTGAGTACTCGGGTGGAGGGGCACATATATTACCCCGATAAGTGTTCCACTTCCCCCATACTTGTGTCCATTTTCGGGGGCATCCCCTATTGATAAAGGCTGCCTTTTCCGCCACCATGGCGCTATCGAGGTCGCGACACCACTGCTGATGGGAGGGTATCGTTGGGGCTCGCCAGTGCTGTGCAACATTTCTTTTGGCTATTGTAATACTGAGGGTCGCACAGTCCTGTGCTGCGTGGTTGAGATCTGTGGGCTCCCACACATTAAGCAGGCATCTCCGAGGTTCAGGGGGAACCTCGACCCCACATACCTGGGTGATCGTAGCCTTAACCGCCCTCCAGTATTGTGTAATGTGGGGACAGTCCCATATCGTGTGATAGAAAGCACCCGTGAGCCCACAACCCCTCAGGCAAAGTGGTGTGTCTGCCCTCCCTATTTTGTGCAGTGTCGTTCTCGCGTAGTACGTTCTGTGCAGTATTTTGAGTTGCACGAGTTTTAACCTGGAAGGGGTCGCCACCTCCCGTGGGGACGCCAGCGCTTCCTGCCATTCTTGTTCGTCCATCTCCCCCACCTCCGCCTGCCATCTCTCCTTTAGGGTTTGTGTGGGATCTTTCTGATTGTTGATCAACTTTCGGTATGTTAATGAGATTGCCTTTTTAGATAGTGAGCCTGTTAATAAACGATCCTCGAGTGGGGAGGACTCTGGCAGTTCGGCTTCCGGAGGTATGGCCTTCACCAGAGCGTGCTTAATTTCAGTATATCGATATTGTTCCCTCCCTGCCATCTTATACGTTGCCTGTAACTGTGCGAATGGAATCACCTCTCCCTTTTTCCATAGGTCTCCGACCCTGGAAATGCCTATGAGGTCCCATCTTGTAAAGCCCTTGCTCATGCGTAGTCTGCCAAGCCTGGGGAATCCCACAGTGGCGTATGCTGCGTTACCACCCCTTCCCATCCTAGCGCACGTTGCGCCGCGAACCAGACCTGTGTGGGCCGTGGGTCCTACTAGTGTGTTTTTCTTTGGTTTGTCATATAAGGCACCCAGTAGTCCGTTCGTACCTAGAGTGTGTCTGTCCATGCGCAGAGCAGGTTCGTCCTGTGGGGCATGCAGCCATTGATTAATCACTATGAGCTGGGATGCCCAGTAGTATAACAGAACATTGGGCAGGGCGATGCCGCCGTCGTACCAGCTCCGAGTTAGTTTACACATAGCTATTCAGTGAGGATTTCCTTCCCATAGGAGGTGGCCCACCTCCGCCTCGATGGCTTTAAAGTATGAGTGGGGAACTGGCATGGGTATATTTTGTAGTGCATATAGGAACCTAGGGAGAGCCATCATTTTAAACAATGCCGCCCTCCCCAGCAGTGTCAGTGGGAGGGAGTGCCAACTTTTAACGTCATTATTCAGCCTCCTCAGAGGTGGGAGTAAATTACGTTCTATGAATTGCGAATGGTGGGGCGTGATGTTTATACCGAGATACTTAAACCGTCTTGTGCTATCTGTATCGCAGCTCCCCGTGGCAAGCGTGGGGGGGGGGCCTTTGAGTATATATAGCATCGATTTGGCCCAGTTGATTGAGTAGCCTGAGACCCTCCCATAGGACGCACAAATGTCGAGAAGGCGATTAATGGACCGGCTCGGGTGTGTCAAATATAATAATATGTCGTCCGCATATAGGGAGATACGGTCCTCCCATCCCTCCGTCCATTTCATCCCCTGAATCACCGGGTCCTTCTGTATCCACGCCGCCAGCGGTTCTAACACTAGGGCGAACAGCAGTGGGGAGAGGGGACAGCCTTGCCTAGTTCCTCGCCCCAGCGGAAAGTCCTCTGACAATCGCCCATTTACCACTACTTGTGCCAGTGGCTGTGCGTAGAGCAGTTGTATCCAGGCGCAGAATTTTGGTCCAAAACCGAAATGTCGCAGCACCGCAAAAAGGAAGGGCCACTCCACCCGGTCGAAGGCCATACTGGCATCCAGTGATAGAATAACCGCTTCCTCTTGGATACAAGGCCCTCGAGCCAACACACCATGCAGCCGTCGCAGGTTCATTGCCGTGTTTCTGCCCGGCATGAAGCCGGACTGGTCTGGGTGTATGAGTGCGGCAAGATGGGGCTGCAGCCTGGCCGCTAGCGCCTTAGCTAGTATTTTCACTTCCGCGTTGAGGAGCGAGATCGGTCGATAGGAGTTACACTCCTGAGGGGGTTTGCCGGGTTTAAGTATTGCTATAAGTGTCGCCACCCTCTGATCTCGAGGTAGTATTCCCTCCTCCAAGCTAGCGAGGTACATTCTTAGCAGGTGCGGCACCAGTACGTCCGCCTCTCTTTTGAATAATTCTACTGGGACACCATTGGGCCCCAGGGCCTTCCCTGGCTGGAGTCCTCTAATGGCTGCAGCGATTTCCTCTCTCGTGAGGTCCGCTTCCAGGAGTTGTGCATCTTGCGATGTCAGTCTTGGGAGACGTATGTCTCTTAGGAAGTCTAAGTTTTCCTCAACTGTAGCCGTGGCAACAGGAGTATAGACTGTTTCATAGTGGCGTGCAAAATCCTTGACGATGTCATCAGGATCCGTAATGGCCTCCCCATTTGTTAATTTGAGTTGTGCTACCCACCGGGCGGCCCTATCCTTTTTGTCCAACCACGCCAGCAGCCTGCCAGCCTTGTCCCCCACTTCGTAGATCGTGTGCTGCGTTTTTGCGATTCGTGCCCTGGCCGCCTCCCATACGTGGTCCCTGTAGGCTTGCTTAGCGAGACTAAGAGCATGCATAGTGGCATCGTTGGGGTCTGTAGCGTGTATGCCCTCCGCATGGTCAACCGCTCGTTCCAGCTCCACTACCTGTTGTATTATGTCGCGTTTGTGGGCAGAGATCACGGAGATGGCTTGTCCGCGTAGGACCGTCTTGTAGGCTTCCCAAAGAACGATGGGAGAGGCCACTGAATGTGTGTTTTCCTGAAAGTATTGTGTCGAGGTTTTATGCATGGCCTTTCTTATGTTTGGGACCTTGAGATACCCAGGGTAAATGGGGAAAATACGTCTGCGACCCGTGAGGTGTGATGTGTATGTTAATAGTATTGGTGAATGATCTGAGATGCCTCTAGGGAGGTGTTTAATGTCTTGTATTTTATCTAAACCCGTTGGTGCTGTGAGAAAGAAGTCTAGTCGGGAAAGACTGTTATGCGTGCCTGAGTGATGCGTGTACTGATGTTCTGTTGGGTTTCGCATGCGCCAAACATCTACCAAACCCAGTGCGTCGGTGAATTCCTGCAAGGGCGATGGGTTCGCTTCCCGCCCCCTCGGAGGATGTCTATCCCATGCATCATTCATTGTGGCGTTGAAATCGCCCCCTATGATAAGGTCCCCGGGGGGCAAATCGAGCAGGAACTTACCCAGGGCTGGGAAGGCAAGCGTGTGTAGTGCTGGAGGGATGTACACGGAGATAAAGTTATATACCTTCCCCTCCCACTGACAGGAGGCCGCAGCAAATCGCCCCTGATCATCTATCCATGATCCGGTCATTACCAGAGGGCAGCTCTTCCTGATCAGGATCCCGACCCCCCTAGATCCAGATGTAAATTCAGAGTGGGCTACCATTTTAAACCCCCATCTGTCCAGTGCTTTAACGGACGCGCCCACCAGATGTGTTTCTTGTAACAGGCTGACTGATAGGGTATGCCTCTTAAGGTACTGTAATACTAGACCTCGTTTTATCTTGTGACCGAGTCCGTTCACATTCCAGGATATCATGGTCAAAGGAGAGCCCAGTGTATGTGCGTTGTCTAACCTCAAACTTGTGACCTCTGATGCCATAGTCTTGGGAGTTTATTGACAATTGTACGGCAGCGGGTCTTAACCAGTGGAATACTAAGTGTGTGTAGTAACGGTCGCGTGACTAATTCTGTCTGCTGCACATGAGCTCGTGTGTATGATGTGAAGTGAACAACCATGAACAAAAAACAAACCCCCCCACAACCCCCCTCCCTGCTCCCCTGCCAGACGGATTCTCAACTACCCGCCACCCCAACAATGCAGAGTGCTTTGATCCCATTGAACAGTACTTGCGTGCGGGGGGGGAAGTCCGAGAGGCGTCTTGGTCGTCCCCTTACTCAAAGACAATTATTCAACTGTGGAACGTAACGTTTCGGTGCATTCTCAAAGTCTCATTGTGCTGCCTCAGTTCGTGTTCTGGGAGGACCAGTCTGTTCAGACCCTCCTTCGTCATCCAATTGCGCACTTCAGTTCTTGGCTCGAACTGTGTGCGTGTCCCCGGGTCGGGGTCAGGCCCGACAATGCAATGTCACCTGGTTTCACATCCCGGCCTCCGTCGGCGAAGAATCTTCTTCCCCGTTCCCGTGACTGTGGTCCCGGGAGTCGTCTCCCTCCCTGAGTTGCCGTTGACGTCTTCCTGTCCGTCGGGGTCCTCCCACCTGCCTCCAACCTTCGAGCCAGTCATGGGCCTCCTCTGGCGTTTCAAAAAAGCAAGTTTTTCCGTCTGCCACCACTCGTAGTTTTGCCGGAAACAACATTGAATAGGGTAGCTCTCTGCTTCTGAGTTCCTTTTTTACTTCAAGGAAGCTCCTACGACGCTTTGTGACTGCCGCCGTATAGTCCGGGAAAAAGGAGACCACAGAGTTCTGTATACGTAGTGGAGGAGCCACCCTTGCTGTTTGTAGTATGACATCACGATCCTGAAAATTAAAGATGCGGGCCAGGATGGGTCTGGGGGGAGCCCCTGGCTTTGGCCTGCCCCCCCGGTACCCTGTGTGCTCTTTCCACGGAGAAAAAGGTCGAGAGCCCCCTGGGTTGAAGCCTAGATTTGATAAGGTCTTCTATATAAAGATCCATTGCAGGGCCACCTTCACTTTCCGGAACACCCGTAATTCTGACGTTATTGCGCCGGGAGCGCCCTTCCTGATCGTCAAGCTTTGCCGCCATTAGCTTATTTTCAGCTTCCAATTGACTGACCTTCTTGAGCAGGGTGGTAGTGTCTTTAGCGAGGGTCGTCGTCACCTGTTCAACCTCAGTGACTCTGGTGGCCATTTTTTGAAAGTCTGCCCTCAGGAAGGAGACGTCGGATGAGATCGATCCCACCGTTGTTTGCACGTTGTTGAGGACGGACATGATATCCTCCAGTGTGACCTTGGCCGATCCCTCCGGTACCGGGGCCTTGTCAGGTGGGGCCAGCCAGGCAGAGCTGGGAAGTCTTTTGAGTAGGCATATTTATCCAGCTTGACCTGGGGGGTCGTGCGTGGGCCTCTGCCCCCATCTATGGCTGGTTTTCAGGGCACTAGACGGTACTCGCCGCCGCCTGCCGCGTGTCTTCGAGCCACACGCGGCCTGTCGGTTTTCTCGCCGCGCCACTAGTTCATGGTTGGCCGGGCAGAATGGTGGTGGGCAGCTCCCGTTTGATACTGGCCCAATGCGGGGTAACATGGGTGCCGGTGTTACCTGTACCCTCCCCCGGGACTTTCTCTGGGTCTATAGGCCGGTGCCCGCCAGATCTCGGCCTCCTTGTTGCACAGCGTGTGAGCGGGGCGTCTTCTGTGCCTGGATGCACCGCCGATGCAGATGCCACTGATTGAGCTTTCAGGGCAAGGGTATTGTTTCCCCTTACCAGCCCTCGATTCACAGGCGAACAAGGCCGCCGGGCGCCTTCACAAGCGCCGCCTGGCTCCGCTCGTCACTAGCAGTCCTCCAGCATCTCGGACCCCCACCGGGGATCCTCCTTCACCGATGGTAGGGCCGCTCGGCCGGAGCGACCGCCGTTTCTCTCGGGCTCTGTATGATGGCCGCTGCGCCCGCCTTACTGCCTTGGTCTTGCCGAGTCGTGCACGTCCCGCCCGGGCCTCTCCACCAATCGAGGCCGCGGCTTCAGCCACGCGTCCAGGCCGCTCCTTTCACCGCGGCCTCAGATTCGTGCAGAATGCATTTTACGGCCGGGAGTTGGGTCGGAAGGTGCCTCACATGCTCCGATACCTGTGGGTGTCTTTGAGGCCGGATTTGTGGACGGATAATGTGCCGGATTGTTAGGGGAACTTGCGCCTTCCCCGGAGCTTCTCTAAGCTGCGGCCATAACGATCAGCAGCAAGCCACGCCCCCGCGGCTTTCTTAATTGTTGACTTAAATATTGAAAAGGACAGGTTCTTCTTCCAGAGATCTAAAGTGCAAGTTGATTTTAGTGCGTTGTACAAATAGCGCGTGTATGATGAATTAGACCCTTTCTCTAGTTCTTGCCACAGAGCCTTGTTTAGTCTTGAGTCCACCGAATTTTGTTTTATGCGATACCAAACTTTTATTGATGAATATAATCTGCCCACTGTCTCGTTCAGTAAGCCAAATTCCAGACGCAGTTGTGCTGGAGACATCATTTGAGGAAGCTGAAAGACAGTTTTAAAGATGCTAGTCGTTAGATTGTTAAGAAGGGCTGCATCTTTTCCTTGCAGGGCTACACCGGCGTATGTTAAAGCTGTGAGATCCATTTCTTTGGGTTATCCCAGCACTCGGGGATATTTCATTCATTACTTCCATGGCACTGTGCCTGTATTGGGCATGTTTAAATTGGCTTTGAATGTGCTAAAATGGGCTATGAGTCTCTTTCTTTATCCCGCTTTAATTGGCAAGAAGGTTTGGACCTTGGTGGGATCCACTCCATATCAATCACAAGAGTGGCAGAAATAACCACATGTGCAGCTATCAGTCACTCTCCTAAGCTGCACTTCACTCGTAAGTGCAGGTGCACCTCCGAAGCAGCACAATATTAGCAGCAGCTTCCGAACACGCACAGCACTCTAAAACTTTCACATAGGCCAAACTACATTCACACACCTTTCCATGCACAGAGTAGTGCCTTTTAAGCTTAAGAATACTATTTCTCACTTCTCTCCCTACTTCTAATTCAAAAGCTTTCCTCTCTCTTCTCCCATTTGGTTCACTCACAGGAGTCTTTCGGTTTTCACCTTGTTTTGATTGGATGCATTCTATTCTTCCACTGGGGATGTCAGGGAGCTATTTTTCATTTTCCATGTTACAATAGCATTTCACCGTCAGTACTCAATGGTAACACATGTCCAGCTCCTTCCACTTGTGTGTCTACTTCGTATTGCTACTGCCTACCGCTCCATCTGGGTTCTATGTGTTGTTCCGCTCTACCGCCGCTCCCTCCGTCTCTGTTTCGCATGCTCCAAGGCTGATCGGCTTTGCCAATGCTTGTAATACATTTTATTCACTATGAATGAAGAGATTTTATAGGAGAAAAGTGGGCGATTCACAAATTCATTCCAAGCCAAATATTGGAGGGAGTGTGAAAGAGGCGCTCCTCTACTATTTGTGCACCACAGTTCCCCAGGGGACAGCTTTCACTTTGCGAATGATGGTGGGATGCCGGGAGAGCTTTTGCATGCTCCCTGCAATGTCATTCATTACATGTGGACATTAAAGCAGTAGTTGTCCCTTCGTGAGACATGGCCTGCTTATAAAACTTAACGTGTAAGGAGTGCAAACTTGGGGTTGGTATTTGCAGGCAGTCCCCTAAAGCCTCCTGCTTCACCAATGTAAATGTTAGACATTCTGTAGATACACATGCTGCAAGGCAACGGATTTGGATCACAAAATGAAGACAAGGTTGCAAACCAGCTGGTGTGGAAAAAAAACTTGCCCTGCTTCAGTGGGAACAGCCCCATCTTAACTTTTTGGCCAGGTCCTCCTCTAACGGGAATACAAGCAGGCCAGGGCCAGTCACACCCTTATTACAGCTCATCAGCCAGGTATAGCTTGGTTCCAGTGGCACAGTGAGCACGGGCCACACATCTGGGCATACCCGTCACACTTAGGGCATCAAAAACAAGGTGTTGGATGGAATGTTTAAATTAATCTCAGCCACTGCCAATCACTCGGGCAGCATCTCAATTCACTGTTTTTCACCCACCATTCCACCTCAGTTTTAGACCCAGCCATATGCAAATCAGTCTTGACCCTGCTCCAATAAGAACAGTTCAGCACAAACTGCCAGGCTGTGTCCTGATCGGGAACACAAGCTTGGATCCAGTGGTACAGTGAGCATGGGACCCACATCTGGGCATATCCATCACACTTATGGCATCAAAAATAAGGTGATGGATGAAATGCTTGATTTAATCATCTGAAAGTATGTCAATAGTTTTTGTGGCTCTCTGTGCTATACCAGTTCGCATTGTTTATTGTGTTGCTTATGTTTGTGTCACAAGGACGAGGACATATCTTGCGTCTTGCCTTAGTACCCCCTGAAGCCTGAGAACACAGGGGCAAAACCTGTGGAGTTCGCGTATTGGGACATCCTTAATCATGGACTCTGTCCCTTTAAACAGGACTGTTCCATAGTGCAGGGGGGTGGCTGTAAAGCGGAACCTGGAGCGTCGCAGAGGAGAAGGGGAGGGAGTCATAATAAGCCAGAATCATCGGGCGTGCTGGAGAGCCATGCAGACCTGCACCAGAGGAGAAGATTCCACACTGGCTGACTCCGGACGAGGAAGCGCATCACCCGGGACAGACGTGCCCTGAGGGAGATGCCGTCCCTGTGACCAAACTGAAGGACCAAAAACAGTGCCGGTCAGATGCCATTGCCAGCTAAGCTTCAGAAAGAGTGTGACTCTCACAGGTGCATGCGAGGGTGCAGGACTGGGGAGGGGGCAGTAAACCGCCTAGCAAACTGCTGTAGGGCGGCGGCCGCATTCTGAGTTGATTTGGTAAACCACCGTAAAGCTAAGCGGGTGACAGCCACACACTAATTTAAGTTTGAGTTTCTTGTGGTTTTGCATGCTTGAAGTTAATTTTTCCTCACGGATACACAGTTTTTTTTCTGCAAGGGTGATGTGCTGGTGAAAGTAATCACAAGCAGCCCTCAGGCAAAAAAAAGCTTCTCCGGGTACAAGGGGCTTTAAAATTTCTCTGTGTTTATTCCTGGTGGCAGGGTTGCAGTTTCAGATAGAAGAGGTCCGGTGCGGAGGCTAGGTAAGTGTTTATAATTTTTTTTTAAATGTATTTTGTTTGCTGCCGCGCGCGCACCTCCCGTAGATGCCAGACAATTTATTTTTATTTTGTTGGCACTCACGCACCCGCCATCCCTCCCCGTAGATGCCAGCCGCCCCTGGAATTTCATTGTTGTTGGCATTAGGACTCTGCATTTTAACACTGCTAACCAGTTCTAAAGTGCATGTGCTTGCTCCCTAAAACATGATAACATTGGCCAACACCTGATTGGTACATTTAATTTACCTGTATGGATTATGGTACTAAATGGATCCCAAGGTCTGTAAATTAAATGCTACTAGTGGGCTTACAGCCCTAATTTTACCACCTACTAAAGTAGCACTTTAAAACATGTCTCAGGCCTGTCATTGCAGCCTGTATTGCAGCTTTAAACTGCCAATTGTTTCCTGGCAAAATAAACCTTTTGCCAGGCTTAAATCTTCCTTTTTAATGCATATAAGTCACACCTAAGGTAAGCTCTAAAAAGGCCATAGGTCAAGGTGCGTTGTACTTAAACAATAGGACATGTTTTTACGATTTACATGTCCTAGTAGTGAAAAATACTTACTTTGTTTTTCGCTATTGTAAGTCCTACCTCTCCCATAGGTTAACATTGAGTTACCTTATTACATTTAATAAGTGCTAACATTTGATTGAGAACAGATGGGAATGCCATGTTTGGACTCAAATGAATTGGTAAGGTCGGATTTTAAGTCAATATTCTGAAATTGCCACTTTTAGAAAGTTTGCATTTTCTACTCCTAGATCTTTGGTGCCTGCTGCAAGTGCCTTTTGTCACATGATTGTGAATGGCTTAGCTGTTGGGTTTTGTGTATTCCTCCCAGACAGCGAGACAAAGGGGACTGGGTTTGCTCGGGGCAGAGCTGCTCCCTGCCCCACATATATTTTAAAGGGCAGCCTCCAGAAAACACACAAAGGAACCTGACACTAGCCTTTTGTCATCCTAGACTTGTTGGAGCCTTAGCAGGGGAAGGGATGAACTTTGCAGAACCAGGTGTGAGGGGGGTGTAGCCTCGAAGAATCCCCAACTTCAAAAGCTGGCACCAGGTATAAATACACTCCAGGACCTGTGGAAGCCTTCAGAAGGACTGCTGGACCCCCAGAGGACTGCCCTACAGCTTGAGGTCTGCCTTGTTCTCCAGAGGACTACCCTGCTTCTACCAGAGGACTGCTCTGCTGCTGGAGGCCTGCCTTGCTCCCCAGAGGACTGCCCTGTTGCTATAGGCCTGCCTTGCTACTTGAACCCAGGACAACAAGTGTGTCAGGTTAGCAGATGAGGTAAGCCACTAACCTTCCGGAACAATCCAGCAGGGGTGATGACTAGTTTCCCTACTCCCTCCTGCATAGACCAGCAGAGAGAGAGAGTATATACTCCCACCGCTACGCCGCCCAAAGGGGAAAAGGGAAAATGGGACAAAATAATAAATGAAGGAGGATACCTCTCCTCCCAGAGCTCTCTGATGTGCAAGCCTCGTCACTGGGTTAGCAATTCCAACAACATGTACACAGGAGGAGGACACCCCCCCCCCGGTATCTGAACAGGTAATAGCAGTTAAAGCAGAGAACTTCTAATAATGCACCAAACTATAACAAAACGCAAACGTTGAATAGTCACGTAATTATGTTCTGAGACCAAGTGCATACTGCTGTTCATTCACAGCAACAGGTGCCTTGCCCCACATACCTCCAGGAAAGTCTTGGTGCAGGCTAACAAACAAATTACCCCTGGAAAACGGGTCATCCTTCTTCAGAATTCCCTGTGCCTTTCTTTCACACACGAGGAAGAACAGAAAGAGAAAAATAATGGCACCGTTTACAGCCGCCAAGGCTGTACAAACTATGCTCCCTGAAGGTCACAAGAACACCAAGCAGTAAAGGACCCCTTCTGTGGAGGTTCCGCCTGGCCGCAGTAATCACGCCGACTGTCACCCTCACATGATGGCTCACCGTTTTCCAAACGATGTCGGCTGTACAAACAATGCGGAGACGCTTCGCATCAAAGAGTAATTCAGCTTAACAGTTGCAAGGAAATGTGCGCGGCTTGAACGCACGTTTCAATTGAAGCACGATAACGGGCCTGGCTCCCCTTCAAATCTTTCCCTCGCGAAGGGGAACAAAACATCCAATGAAAGAAAAGTGCAAATACGACTGCACGGGAGATTGACAAGCACCGGTTTGAGGAAGGGGAGCAGCTTTAGTAGTTCAAGCTCCTCCCTTCTGCTGCACCTGTGCTTCTCCCGGAATGATGGCTTGTGGGATATGTGGTCCATAACATTCATACAATCATTCATTCGGGCATTTGCGAATGAGATGAGAATCAGGGATGAGTGAAGCGTCCCTGCCTCGTCAGAACCATGACAGTACCCCTCCTTAAAGGTCGCCGTCTCAGCGGTTGTCCCGGCTTAGCGGGATGTGTTAAGTGAAAGCGTCTCAGAAGAACCGTACAGTTGAGGTTACATACCGGTTCCATGTCGGATTCTCTGGACCATACCCTTTCCAATCCACCAAGTAATAAACCCGCCCCCTTCTCAAGCGGGAATCCAATATCTTTTGCACCTCATACTCTGCCTCCCCGTCTATGTCCAGGGGGGGCTGGTTTATCGGGCAATCTAGTGTTAGGAGCACAAGGCCGTAACAAGGACACATGAAACACAGGGTGTATGTGCCAAGAGGGTGGGAGTTCTAGCTTCATAGCTACTGGATTGATGACCCTGATATTCTTGCGGGGACCCACATATCTAGGTTTTAGCTTGTTCACCCCTTTTAAATGAAGATTCTTGGTTGCCAACCACACCTTGTCACCCTCTTGGTAGGCTGGTTCTTCTGACCGTTTTTTGTCAGTAAAACGCCTATAAGCGTCTTGTGCCTTGGCTAAATGTTTTTTTACATCTGATATTACTCTACAGAGATGTGCATGATGTTCCTGTATGGAGGGATGCTTAGCGACGATCGGCCACTCAAAAAGCATTACGTTCGGATGATAACCATGTAAGCAAAAAAAGAAAACGAACACCCTAACGTAGAATGTTCTGTGTTATTGTAAGCAAACTTGGCAGTCCATAACAGGGTGCTCCATTCAGACGCATGTTGAATAGTGAAACACTGTAGATATTGTTCCAGGGTCTGATTTAGCCTTTCTGTTTTCCGTCTGTTTGAGGGTGGTAACTGGTGGACATACGTGCATCAACCTTCATAACTCCACAGAGCTCTTTCCAGAACCTAGAGGTGAATTGGCTCCCTCTATCGATAATGATCACTGCTGGCATACCATGTGCCTTTACAATGTGCTGTAGAACGGTGTGGGCGAGTTCCTGTGATGTGGGGACTTTTTTCATCGGGATGAAATGCCCCATTTTGGTCAAGTGATCCACGACGACAAGTATAACAGTGTTCCCATCGCTAGGAGGCATCTCCACAATGAAGTCCATAGATAATGTATGCCACAGACTTGGAGGAACACCAGAAGTACCTTTCAATGGTGGCTATGGTTTTATGCATACCCATATGGCCTCCAAGGGGGGTGTCATGTGCCCACTGCAGTACTCGTGTCTGTAGAGTCTCGCTGGGAATATACAGAACTTGCCAATGAAAGAGCAGGTTGTTCTGTTCTTTCCGATTCTCTGGTTCCTCAGAGATCCAAGCCTCTTTATCGACATCCTCAACGCTGCTCTTCAATTCTTCCAGAAAATCCTCAGATGATATCACAGCTACTTCTTTATCCTGGAAGGAGGCCTTATGTAGGATATGAGGTGGTTCCTTTTCCGATTCTTCTCCTGTTGATTCAACGGTGTCCTGTCAGGACAAGGCATCGGCCTTGCAGTTTTGTGGTCCTGGTCTGTACTTGATGTAAAATCGTAGTCCGAGAAAAACAGAGACCAACGCAGCTGCCTAGGAGAAAGTGCTCTAGCTGTTTTCAGAAACAACAGGTTGCGATGATCAGTGTATATCTCCACAGTATGTTTTGCTCCCAGCAAATAGTGTCTCCATTCCTCACAACCTCGTTTAACGGCCAACAGCTCCTTGTCAGTTATGCTATAGTTAATTTCACAAGGTGTAAGCTTCTTTGACTAGAAGGCCATAGGATGTAGTTGGCCAGTGTCGGGATGTCGTTGGGACAGCACCCCCCCAAGGGCGTAATGAGAGGCGTCCTTTTCCATCACAAAGGAGACGTCCACATTCGGATGTCGCAACACTGGTGCTTGAGTGAATTGCGTTTTCAGATTCTGAAAGGCCTCTTCCGTCTGTTCATCTCATTTGTATGTTTCACCCTTGCGCAGCAAACAAGTGATTGGCTGAGTGATCTTGGAGAAGTCTTTGATAAAGCGACGATAAAAATTAGCGAATCCTAGAAAGCTTTGAAGGGTTTTAACAGATGTGGGGGATTTCCACTGAGTAATGGCGCTAACTTTTCTGGTGTCCCTCTTTATGCCTCTTGTGTTGATCACATAACCCAAGAATTCAATTTCTAAAGCATGGAACAAACACTTCTCCAATTTTGCATATAAGGAATGTTCTTGCAGATGTCTCAGAACCGCCTGGACATGCCCCACATGTTCATCACACGTGGAAGAGTAAATTAATATATCGTCGATATATACAATGCAAAAAACGTCAAGAAATCCACGAAGTACTTCTCCATGAAGTACTGAAATGCTGCAGGAGCGTTACAGAGACCGAACTGCATCACTTGGTACTCAAACAGGCCGTACTTGGTGCGAAACGCCGGTTTCCATTCATCTCCTCTTTGTACTCTTACCAGATTAAATGCTCCTCGCAGGTCCAATTTTGTAAAGACGGAGGCTCCTTTTAGTTGGTCAAGCAGCACAGGTATCAACGGCAAAGGGTACCGGTTCTTGATGGTTACCCGGTTGAGCGCTCTATAGTCAATGCACGTCCTGAAATCGCCTTCCTTCTTGGGTATGAAGAAGAGAGGAGATGAGGCCGGAGAGGAGGAAGGACGTATGAAACCGGTTGCAAGATTTTCATCCAAGTACTGGCGCAGGTGTTGTGTCTCTGGTTCAGTTAAGGCGTATATTCGGCTACATGGGATGGCCGCTCCTGGAATCAACTCAATTCTACAGTCGTACTCCTGATGGGGTGGTAGATGACTTGCTTCTTGTTTACTGTACACTGCTTTGAACTGGTCGTATACTTTTGGCAAGGGGGCGGTGCACCACACTTGTTGGTTGATGCATCCATGGGACAAAAGACAAGCTGGTGACTCAACAGAGGAGCAAAGCACTGCCCTTTCCTTGGTGCAATGTTCAAGACAGAAAGCAGAGTTCATCTCAACCGTCCGGGCTGCCCACTTCACAGTGGGATCATGGTACGTTAGCATGGCATACCTAATATGATGCGAAAATGTGGGGCATCAATTAGGTTGAATTGAATTGTCTCGTAATGGTCTTTACCAAACTGCATTCTGATGGGGAAAGTATGATAACAAACTGGCCCGGAAGTGAGAGCGGTTCCATCCACCGCTTTCACTGGTTCTGGTGTCTCTTTCTTCTCACACGATATACCCCTCTCTTTGGCATAAGATCGATCAATGAAATTGCCGGTGGCTCCGGAATCCAGCAGAGCAGGCACCCGGCATTGGAGTTCATCGTCTAACCATAAAGTCACAAAAACGTTAATGTGTGAGAGGATTGCATGCTATTTGCTATGACTAAGGAGATCTCTGTTTCGTTCAACCCAGAGCAAGGGATCTCTGGCTCACTCAGGTTTGTTAGTTTTCCAATTTCTCTCTGTAGGTACCTTGTTTCTCCAGAACGGCTTGTGTCTTCGTGGAAGAGGGCCTTTCTCCCTGTCTACCCCTTGCTTTGCAGTCCTTTATAAAGTGTCCCCCTTTTCTGCAATACAGACATAGCCTTTGCTTGTGCCTCTTGTCTCTCTCCTCCATGGACAGCGGACCTCGAATCCCGTTAACCTGCATGGGTTCCACGCCTTCTCCATGTTTTTCTGTGTCTTCGGATGTTGGCTTTGCGCGGGGCACAAAAAACCTTGCGTCGCTCCGTCCCCGGTCACTCTTTCTTTCCTGCAACCGATGATCTAATTGCACAGTCAGCTCGATTAGCTCCTCACAGGATTGAGGGAGGTGTGCAACCTGTGCAGGAACGTCTTTTAGTTCTCCTCGCAATCCCTGGTAAAACAGTGTAGTTCTTTTCTCTTGTGGCCAATCGGTTTCCACTAGTAAGCGGTTAAAGGTTGTAATGTAGGAAAGCAAGTCCTGTGACCCTTGCCGAAGTGTAATGAGTTCACGATCAGAGGTGAGCAAATGGCATTTCCTATCAAACAACTTACGCATCTCCGTACAGAGACCAGGGTAGTTGTACAACAGGGGGTCATCTCTTTCTATGAGTTGAATCAACCAACTAGCTGCATTCCCTCCCAGGTATGACATAACAAAAGCCGTCTTAGCCTGGTCCTCCTGAAAGACCGTAGGTTTACACAGAAAGTGTAATTTACATTGAATGAGAAAGATACTAAACTTCTTTGGATCCCCAAAAAAGCATTCTGGTGCCGCCAAGGGTATTTGTGGGGAATGTATTACCTGCATAGAATTAGGGCCAGGGCTTGACTGGGCTCCATTAGGGGGGGGAAGAAAAGAACCCCTGGCCAGAGGAAACCCCTCCCACTGCACCGGTTATCGGCTGCCCCGTGTGATTGCCCTGTATGTGCAGGAGGAGGTAGAGTCCACTCATTTATGTATGAACCACCTCCTTTCCGTGATAAACCCGCTACCTCTCTGCGTAATGTGCCCATCTCTTTCCGTACCTCTTGGTTTTCCTCTCTGAAGGCATTCACCTCCATTTGTAATGAGGTCAGGGTTTCCACTTGAGAAGATAGAATGGTGTTTGCATCCATCGCCCGGGCAGGATATGCTACTTGGGCTTGTCAATCTGTCAGGTTAGCAGATGAGGTAAGCCACTAACCTTCCGGAACAATCCAGCAGGGGTGATGACTAGTTTCCCTACTCCCTCCTGCGCAGACCAGCAGAGAGAGAGAGTATATACTCCCACCACTAGGCCGCCCAAAGGGGAAAAGGGAAAATGGGACAAAATAATAAATGAAGGAGGATGCCTCTCCTCCCAGAGCTCTCTGATGTGCAAGCCTCGTCACTGGGTTATTTGCCCTCTATAGAAACACTGCGCAGAGCAATTCCAACAACGTATCCACAGAAGGAGGACCCCCCCCCGGTATCTGGACAGGTGATAGCAGTTAAAGCAGACAACTTCTAATAATGTACCAAGCTACAACAAAACGCAAACGTTGAATAGTCACGTAATTATGTTCTGAGACGAAGTGCATACTGCTGTTCATTCACAGCAACAGGTGCCTTGCCCCACATTCCTCCAGGAAAGTCTTGATGCAGGCTCACAAACGAATCACCCCTGGAAAACGGGTCATCCTTCTTCAGAATTCACTGTGCCTTTCTTTCACACACGAGGAATAGCAGAAAGAGAAAAATAATGGCACCGTTTACAGCCACCCAGGCTGTACAAACAATGCTCCCTGAAGGTCACAGGAACACCAAGCAGTAAAGGACCCCTTCTGTGGAGGTTCTGCCTGGCCGCAGTAATCACGCCGACTGTCACCCTCACATGATGACTCACCGTTTTCCAAACGATGTCGGCTGTACAAACAATGCGGAGACGCTTCACATCAAAGAGTAATTCAGCTGAACAGTTGCAAGGAAATGTGCGCGGCTTGAACGCACGTTTCAATTGAAGCACGATAACGGGCCTGGCTCCCCTTCAAATCTTTCCCTCGCGAAGGGGAACAAAACATCCAGTGAAAGAAAAGTGCAAACACAACTGCACGGGATATTGACAAGCACCAGTTTGAGGAAGGGGAGCGGCTTTAGTAGTTCAAGCTCCTCTCTTCTGCTGCACCGGTGCTTCTCCCGGAATGATGGCTAGTGGGATATGTGGTCCATAACATTCATACAATCATTCATTCGGGTATTTGCGAATGAGACGAGAATCAGGGATGAGTGAAGCGTCCCTGCCTCGTCAGAACCATGACACAGTGTGACTCCAAGGGCTTGTTGGCTGGCCTCCTTGTGAGCTACAGGGACATAACAAGCTCCAGAGAACTTGAACCCCATACTTGGCCTCTGCTGGAGTGAGTCCTAATCCCCCAAGTGGTGCACCCCAAGTTATGGACCCTTGGAAGGGGTGTTAGAGGTGCTGCTCCTGCCTAACCCTAAAACTTTACACTTTGAAAAAGTTAACCAAAATGTGCCAGAAGAACCAACAGAAGACCAGGATCTACCTGACAGCTGTTCTGCCCCACGAACATTGCCAGTCGGCCTGACTTCACGTTGGCTTCCTCTACGTTCTTTTCCGCAGCAGCAAAAACTGTTCAGCAAAACCTCTGAGCACCAGTATCTGACCTCCTGGAGCCCTGTTCGGCTACAGCTTACAGGTTCGTCCTGCTGGAGGTTTTTTACTTCCAAAAAGTAGTCTAAGTCTGAAGGTAAAAATCTTCACTGGGCTCGATGGCGACAGGCTCCCCATTGACAAAGATGGCCTGCTTGGCCTGGAAATTTGGCTTTTTCCACTCTGAGCTTTTTCCAGCCATCGTGGACGGCTTCACCGAGACCTCGTCCAGCTCTTCCCAGCAAGGATGATTCTCCTTGGGCTCCTCCTCCTTCCTCTGGACTTTAAAATGTCTTCTAATTCTTAAGGTAAGCTGAGGCCAAGCCCAATCTATCTTGTTGATACGATCTGCGCTCCATTATGGTCGGCCTTAACTTTTGACTTTGCCCCAGTCCTGCTCAAGAAGAAAACCGTTGTTGCCACTTTGATCTTTTAGGTGCTATTTTCCACTAACATTTTTTTTAATTCTTAACTCTGGTTCTACTGATTGCATTTAATTAGTTTTGGTGTCATTTCATTAATTTAGGTGTTCACTATTTTTCTAAATTTGTGAGAGATTTTTCTTGTGTTGTGGTTTCACGTTGATACTGTTTGTGTGCTGCATAAATACTTTACACAAAGCCTATAGGTTAACCCTGACTACTTTTGTGCCAAGGGACCAGACGGCTAAGCACAGGTTAATTTAGTGATTTGTTTTGTGGTTCACCCTGACAAAGATTGCGGTTGTTGATTGAGTAGGGTTATCACCCCTCTCAATCAATAACCCAATTTCTTACAGAGCTTCTCCGCAGCAGCAATCCATTTCTGCGGGTCCTCTGGAATTAGGTATCTGGCCTAGTGAAACTCATTATTGGATACAACCTTCAGCCTTTTCCCGCTGGAGGATTCGGAGCTCCAAAAAACAGACTAAGGGGCCGATTCCGATCTCGGCCGGTAGGGCTCCGAATCAGATTCGGCTTAACCGGATCCGATTCGGAGCCCTATTTCCCGACCGATTCGTACGTGCGTCCGGACGAGCGAGTACGATGCGAAATCGCCGACCGACTCGTTCGGGCGTCCCAACCGCTCCGACCGACTCTTTCCCGGGTCGAACCGCACCGACCGACTCGCTCGGACACGACTCGCACCGCGCAATGGAGACGTTCCCCGGCCGGGTAAGTACGATGCGCGCCGCGAGCAGTCTGACCGACATGCGCCGTCCGGCTCGAAAGAGCAGTCGGAGCCATACTTCGGGGGTCCGTGTCGGACTCCCCTGTATGCGTAGCCGCGCGAGTCGCACACAGGGGGGACCCATGGGTCCCCCCTACCTGTGCGTGTACGGCGCGAGTCACTTCGCCGCGTACCCGCTGTAGTGGGCGCCCTTGTTTGCCTCGCACCCATTGAGGCAATGGGAGCCCGCGTACGCGTTGTACGACCGGCTCCCATTGACTTCAATGGGAGTCCGACCGACTCGAGTACGATAGCATACGGACGCATCGTACTCGTTCGGTCGGGCTGCACGGGTCCGATTCGGTCGGAAATCTCTCCGGGTCCGGCTCAGTCGGAGAGATTTCCGGCCCGAATCGGAATCGGCCCCTAAGTCTGAACACTGGGCGAAGGCATGAAAAATGTCTGGATGACAAGCAAACTCTCCATTGCACACAATTTGAACCATTTCTGCTTGGAGCTTTTCCTGCCAAACCGACAGCTTCAGCAGGACCTCATCCAATGACTATCTGGCTTCGAGAGAATTTCCTCAGATATAGCCTGCACCCTTGCCCCACAGGAGGATTTTGACGTCCATTTTAGAGGCTAATTCTAAAGGTAAAATCTTTCCTTGGGACAAATCGTCTTGGTACTTCCCACCCATGCTCCATCATGGTCAGCCTCAAATTGTGGTAGGTCCCAGTCAACTTACTTTTTCTTGGCACTTTTTCTCTTTATTTATTTATTTGTTTTATTTATTGGTTATTGAGCGTGGCTCCTAAATATTTAAAACAACTTCATGTCTCTGGTTCCTCCTATTGGATTTTTGTTTAATAAATTTGATTTGTGTTCATCAATTAGAGGGGGTCTTATTGTGGTGTGTTTTTGACTTTTTACCTGCTTTGGTACTTCTAAATTCTCTGCACATTTTCTCTAAGTTAAGCTTGTTTGATCTGTGCCATAGTTACCAGGGGTTGAGCTCAGGTTTAAATTATTATATACCTTGCCTAGAACTAACAGCTTAGTGACTTTAATTCCTTGTGGTGGACTATCGTTCACCCCAATTATTAGCTCACTTTCTAGCATGGGCATATTGCACGAAGGTTCTAAATGGCTGCCTTTAGGAACTAGCATGTCTTCTTTCCTCTTTGCTGCCCTCCCTTGGTCACTTCCACACTCTGTACTGTAGGCCTGGCAGAGACTTCTGATACCCCACCAAGGACAGCCATGAAAAGTCTTGCGCCCTTGAACCTTATCTAGCGTGCCCCAGCTGAGTATGCCAGGTCAAATCTACAGGCCAGTGACAGGACCCCAGCCCTGGTCAAAAAGGCTGAAGCAATAATCTATTGCCCAGTTAATCCTACAAGTACAAGTCAGTGACTAATAAGAAATTAATTATAACATGCTTCTTGTTAATTATGTATTTGTAATTATAGCATTTACTTAATAATAATGTGTTTGAGTAGTCTGTTGAATAATTTAAGTTTAAAAATAGCTTCTCACGTGTTCATCGATTAAATATTAGATTAGGTTCAAACGTATTTTATTTCTAGTACCTAAAAGTGTATTGAGAGTGCTAAGCTCTCTATTTCTGACACCAAAATAGGGTACCCGAATTAACTAAATCTAGAATTGGAGAAACAGACTGGTTCTGCTAACCAGCAGCTAGAAGCAAATACTTATTTAATTGGCATGGTGGTTCACTGGGTTCATGCACCTGCTGTGCAGACTCCACAACAATTTGAATACTGAGAAAATACAGTAAAAAGCTGAATATTTGTTGAAATATAACAGAGCAGAACTTTTAACACCTGACATGTAGAGCACGCACATTAGAGAGTAGATATTTAAATTGCTGGAATTCGCAAAGAACGCTAGGAGGTAGACCAGATATTGAAAACCAAAAAAGGGACATTTCGTTAAAATAGAAGAAGGACTACAGTTTTACATCAACGAGGGGCACAAAGTGGTGGCGCTCATCAACACAGACGAGGCAATTAGGAAATAACTAAAAAGTCAATTCTAAGCCTGTTACCATACATGCTATCTGCACTGCTTTCTAATAAGAGCTGCTAAATAATCCTGCTCTGGAACAAAGAAAAACGTGCATCCCACTGTTTTCAGTCGACCCTCACTGAAAACCGGGACCTGAGGCAAATTTGACATACACCAGGACTGCCCCAGCAAATCCGGGTCGTCTGGTCAACCTAAGTACTCCTGGAAAGCTGGAACAGTCACAGCCTTCTAAGAGTATTGGAAATCATAAGCAGTCATACACCAGTAATTCTACGCCGTGTGCAACTAGACAAAGAAAAACGCTACCCAAAATTAAATTTCCCCTTGCTAACTTATATTTCTCTCCACATGGAAAATAGTTTTCTCCTTGGAAAAAT
This sequence comes from Calotriton arnoldi, assembly GCA_963921515.1. Classification (NCBI taxonomy): domain Eukaryota; kingdom Metazoa; phylum Chordata; class Amphibia; order Caudata; family Salamandridae; genus Calotriton; species Calotriton arnoldi. The sequence continues at coordinate 3,109,416 of CAWUFW010000581.1, read as the reverse complement.
CCGTTCCCCAATAACGCCCCACCCCCACCACCAATTTTAGGGGAGTTCACTTCCCTTCCCATCCTGGGAAAATATTTAGTCTGAGGTCATTTTACATGTGAGTAAATAGATATATGAGTGCAAATTCGCGGGTTTAATCTAAAATGTGAATGTATGGTTTGAAATGAAGACATTGGATGGTGCAACTTAAAATTACTTGTGAAAATGGCTTCGTAACTCGTGCACGTTGTTAGCAATTATTACATTGGACAGGGGGTGACGCCGCATGTCCCTTTTTCTTGAAAAAGGAAACGCAATAAAAGGTGATACAGACCTCACGGGTACTAACTGGTGTGCATCGCAAGCTACAGAACATCCAGAACGCCGCCGCAAGACTGGTCCTCAACCTGCCAAAACACTACCACATCTCCCAGTACCTGCGCACACTCCACTGGCTCCCCGTCGAGGCGAGAATCACCTTTAACACCTTAACCGCGGCGGCAATTCCGCCGCGGTGCGGAGCGTTCCATTAAGTGGGCGGGGCCGCGTCAGCCAACGGACGTGCGCAGCACTACCGAGGTAGTGCTCGCGACGGCCGTTGGCCGACGGGCGCACTTAAAGGGTTAAGATGCTCACCCACGCACACAAGGCCCTCCACGGCACCGGACCAGCATACCTGAACAGCCGACTCAAATTCCACGCACCCCAAAGGACCCTACGATCAGCCCAGCTCTCCTACGCCGTGGTCCCCCGCACCAGAAAGACCAGATCGGGAGGCCGCTCCTTCTCCTTTCTCGCAGCCAAAGCATGGAACGCCCTTCCGCTCCACCTCAGACAGACAACATCGCTCCCCATCTTCGCAAGAAACCTCAAAACCTGGCTCTTCGACAGACCCCCTCCTTGATGGAATGGAACTTGCACCCCCCCCACCCCTAGCGCCTTGAGACCCTTACGGGTGAGTAGTCGCGCTTTAACAAACTCCTGATTGATTGATTGATTGATAAAGTGTGCCAGCGCATCTCCGCTCGTTATGACCCTACTACTAACTTCTTCAATATGAGGGTCTGACCCTACATATTCCTCATTTGCATTTCCAATGAGGGTCAGTCTTCAAAGTATGCGTAAACCTCTGAAAGGAGGAAAGCGTTACGTTTTTTGTTTCAAGAACCTTTTCCCTTCACTTTCTTCTGTGACCCAGTGACAGTCTCATTAGATTCATATTCAAGCTCCTTACATTTTGCTGTCAAATATAAAGAGCTGCATACAACTTTAAGTAGTTTGTTAGTAAGGTTAATATTTAATCAGACTTGTCAACTGCTGCACTGAATAAGCTTTAAATACAGCGAAATAAACATTTCAAGGGGCTTTTAAAATGTCCTCTTTTCTGCTGGTCTTTCCCTGTGATGTCAGGGGCAGTCGCGGTCCGTGGTAGGAGTGCCGGCCGGGCGGTGACGTGGGGTGGGGGAGGGGCAGGGTGGGGGGTAGTAAACCATGGATTACGGCCGAATACAGGTAAGTAAACATTTAAATAAATAAAATGAATTTTGTTGCGCGCACTGCATCGCATTTGGCGATGCAGCGCTCACAACGAAATGATCAGGGGGGCTGCGGCACTCCCAGGACCCACAGTCCAGCGGACCCAGTGCCGGAATTGACTTTAATCAGCTGACCCTAAATCACAAAATCAATGAGAACCATCCTGGAGAGTTGTGGAAGGGCAGGTGGCAAGGCAATGACATTGTAATTAAGGTGCTGAAAATTCGAGATTGGACCACTCGGAAAAGCAGAGATTTCAATGAAGTCTTGACAATGTGCATTGTCAAGACAATAAGGCACATGTGAGGATGATAGGCGTGCAAGCACAGGACAACTGCTAAGAGATATGAGTGTGTGGGAAGGTAGCAAGATACAGCTAGATCATGTCTAAGCACTAAACTGCTGGCAGCCTGCCCAAGGGAAGGTGCAAAGCCGGACCCAGCTGAAATGCGAATAAATGAGTTTCAAACAGTTGTGTGGTATAAAGGGTGGAAGGGCTCCACACGAGCCAACTGAGACGGTGCACCACCGCATAGCAGCGGCTAGGTCCACTGTGTTATGGCCCAGGCAAGTGTGGCCTTAAACATTACACAAGTGAGGAAGATAAAGCATTCGTCGCTCATAGCATTGAATGAAAAACTGAGCTGATGAATAGTGTACTTTTTAAATTCAAGAGAATGCTTTTAACAATTTGTACATTGAATTGTCAGGATCTTCTTGAATAGGGGTTTTCACTCAGTCAAGGTCATTCATTATGTGAATTGAGGAAAGCCAATGAGAATGAGTGTTTGGTTCTAAGGGGATAGCCAGAAAATGACTGTTTGTTGCTTCTTTTACTTTGACATTATATCTGTTTTCAAGAAGCACAGGGAAAGAGATAAAATACGGCCAGGAATCGTGGAAATGAGTTTGGTTTGTTTTTGTCTGCAGGATGGCTCAGTGAGATTAGCACATGCAGCTGAGATATGTTGGTACCCCCAGGTCAACACTTAACATGCCAGCTGGGAAGACTCGGCCTGCCATCCTTTCAAAGCTGGTACATTCAATCTGTTTTGTTGTGTAATGGTAACACCTGTTATTGTCCAGTGCTTAGGAACAGAAGTGTGATATGAAGGGCTATATAAAAAAAGCTATCATGATATTTTTTTAACTACATCTACAACAAAGATTCTTCATTCAAATGTCTACAATAACGCTAATTTGTGGTTTTGATCAAAGGAGAACAGTGATGTGTGATGCCTGTGTTGGGAAAACAGTGACATCATTTAGAGTTTGCTAGACAGGAAATATTATTCCCTCTCAAAGGTGGCGGAGTACCCTGTCCTTCAGACCATTAGCCCGCCCAGTCTATTTGGAATCAGGAGGACCGTCTCATTGGCTCTGCTCTCGGAAAGCTTACTCTCGAGAACTGACGGTGTAGAACCCGTGAGAGTGAGGACATCAGACCCTCTGTGCACTTCAGAGACAAAAGGTTAATGTGGCTTTTTTTCTGTCGATCACCACCAGGAAAAACCTTGCCGCACCAGAGAGATAAAAAAGAAAAAAGACCCCCACAGCCCATGAGAAATCTCCCAGGATATGTGGGTCATTCGTTTTGTGTTTTTCAAAAGCAAACTTTCGGTTTGCAAGTTTATTTTTAAATAACAATATTTTTGGTATGCAACCGCCTGAAAGAGGACTGCTGTTCACCAAACTTGTAGTGCTTTCATAGGAACTACCGTCACGACAGTTCCTCTGAAGACAGAGATCACTGCGGGGCTGGTGGTGATCACCGAGTATTGTTTGTGGTAGTCCATCAGGGGGGGTGGACATCATGCTCTCCATCACCCTGATGGCTGGGTACCGCCAGTCGAACTTCAAATCAGGCCCATAGTACTTTGTACTGTGAATAAAAGAATATAGGGGCATATTAGCAAGGGCACTATCGCCGCTTTAGCGGCACTTTTTGCCGCTAAAGCGGCGATATTTATATCGCCCTATCAGCAAACTGTCTCTAACAGCAGTTAGCGACAGTTTGCGGGCATTAGCGCCCGTTTTTTACCGCTTTGCATGTCAGCGATATTTATCGCTAATGACATGCAAAGTGGGCGTTCCGACGAACAAACCTGGGAAACACTCGCTAACAGGCCTATCGCCTATTAGCAAGGTGGCCATGGCCCCAGTTAGCGACGTGAAAAGTCGCGCTAACCGAGGTCATCGCCATTTATTTAACACCTGCAATTAGCAGGTGTTAGCCATACCTAACATGGGGGTGGATTATGCTGATACACCACAGGGTCGTATCAGCAAGGTGTTCTCCCTTCTCCATGCAACATCGCTGGTTTTTCAGCGATGTTGGCCCATTTCCCCGCTATCGCTGGAATATTCATCGCCATAGCGCTAATCGTTGCTAATACAGCGTTAGCGTGGCGATATATTCCAGCGATAGCCGGCGATAAAAAAAATCACGCTAAGCAGGGTTAGCGATGATTATCGCCTCTTCTTGCTAATATGCCCCATAGAGTCTAGTCTCAATTCACTTATTAAATGCATTTTTTCCCGAAATCCATATTCATAGCACAAAGCTGTAGGTTATGAAAATAAACTGAGTAGAATAATAAATAGCAGGACAAACTTTATAGCATATTATATGAATACGGCAGTAAAGTCACATTATGCTATCTAGTAAGAAATCAGGTTTCATTTTCATTATCATGGTTAAAATATATCACGTCATGGCTCCCAAACATGCAGCAGTCGAGGTGATATAATTTCCTTATTTGTACAATATTTAGACAATTCTATACTGTACCTTAAATTTCCCATAAGCATTCGGATCGATCTCAATAACTTCTTTTGGAAAATTCAAAAGCTTCCTGATGTTCACTAGTGATAAAGCGAAATTGTAATTAATTAACTACTCATAAAGGATAAAATACCATTAACCATAGCACTCAAAAGGGTCTGTGAATAGCCAGTGTCTAACTAATATAAATGTTATGGTAAGTGGTTATAATTATTGTTACTGGAAATGATTAAATATAGGATTGTAGATGGGCAACAGTGAATTACGGGATGTTTTTCACTGAGGGGTTCTAGTGAAATGAAATAGAAAATGAGAGCAAAGCTCGAGTTGTCTATGATGTCACTCAGAACTCTGAGGTGAAAAACATCCCCGTAATGCTCTTTTACCCATCTATAATTATATGCTATGGATGGCCCACTAAATCATCTTCTCCTGCTTTCAACTGCGAGGAATAATGGGGTGTCCATACATTGCCTCTCCTCTCAGTCCCAAATAAAAAGAATACCTGCTCTCCTGTCACTCACCCCCACCACTCTCTCTGGCTTTCCCCCTTCTCCTCCAGTAGCTGTGCTCTCTGCATTCCAGTGCCTCTCTGACAGGCTCTCACAGAGCCCAGCCAGAGAAGCCTAGACTTCCTATATGATATAGTACAGTGAGTTAAGAGATCTGTAACCCACCGTTGCTATGTCACAGCAGTGAATTATCACATTAAGAATGTGACATTCACGCTAATGGCTCTCAGTGAGAGCCATACATAACATTAAAGATAATTGCTTATGAAGAGGTTGGCTGGAATTGCAATAGCTCTAGCTTGGGATTCAGTGAAATACTGTTTTGAGAGTTCAGTAGGTTGTTTTTCACCCTGTGCTTCAGCTTTTCATTGTCTACAGAGAGAGAATGTGATGTGATGTTAATATGCATCCTGAAACCCGAAGTCTCCAAAAGTCCCTAAGTTCCCATCAACCAAAGAAATGATCATGGGTATCCAGAAATGTGATGAGAAAGACTAGAACTTGGAATAATAAAAATTAAGTAATTAGGGTAATTGTTCTTTGTCCATCTTCCTCATCCCATTGCTTACATCATGAGGATGTACCAAAGACGATAAAACTGAACACAACGGTGCTAGGAAAGAACAGATTAACAAGAAGGCAAAATAATGCATTATCATGTAAAAGTTTCTTCCATAAAAAAGACTGTGGCTCACAATTGATACTACACATGAACCAGAAGCAGCTGTAAGGCCACCCCCACCTTCATGATGTAGTGGGGCATGAATGTGTCTGGAGAGGCTGCATGGGAAAATATCAACCTCAAAAATACTGTGCTACAAAAACATCAACTGTACATACTCATGGATGTAGCCTTACGGCTAGAGCGGTCGACCTCGGACCTGGGGAACCAGGTTCAAGTCTTGGCAACGACTCTCAACATCCTGTGATTCTGGACATATCACTTAATCTCACCGTGCCTAACAAAAATGAATGTGTTCATCTGTAACGAAACTGGTGCTCATGTAAAGCACTCTGATACCCGATGTCTCGGGTCTAGATCGCGCTATATAAAAATCAACAACAAAAAATTGAGATGTCATGAGTGATGTCACTGACCATGTCATGAGTGATGTAATATGTGAGGTCATAAGCAGTGCATAGCGGGGACGTAAGTTATAGCTAGCTCAGGTAACTAGAACTGCTGAATTTCAATGGCTCAGTACAAGTGAAATCTGAGCATAACCATAAAGCCTTTGTTTTTTTCAGTGAATTTCTAAGGTTTTTAAAAAGTCTATTTCCTAACTATAACGTCCCTGTTATCTTTGGTTTTTTTCAGTGAATTTCTATGGTTTTTAAACTTTTTAATCCTAACTTTAACCTGTCACCTTTGAGAGTGGGTGTGTGAGTGGGTCTGTGAGTGCCTGTGTGGGTCCGTGAGTGAGTCTGTGAGTACCTGTGTGAGTGTCTGAGTGGGTGTATGAGTGCCTGTGTGGGTCTGTGATTGGGTCTGTGAGTGCCTGTGTGGGTCTGTGGGTGGGTGTGATAGTGCCTGTGTATGTCTGTGAGTGCGTGTGTGAGTGGTGCTATGGATTTTGGTTATTTGCATACTTAGGGCATTTAAAAGGGAGAACCATGGACTCTGCTCTTACGAGGAGACAACAAGAAAGAAACCGCTCATCACAGTCACTACACGTCAGATTGTGCTCCAATAGAGCAACTATAAATTCACCTCCATTAAGGATTTCATATAGTTTTTCAACGTGGAATACAAGAGGAAACACACTTGCTTTGCCTTTACTAAGCCCAAAACGTTAGGATAGTTTGTGCTTTACTGAAGTGGAGCATCAACTGGGACACCTGCTATGTTTATATTTGTAAGTGCTTCCCATTGAGGTTTAATATCAGTGAAATCAGCACCAGGGCCAGAATCGACCCTCATTTTTTGCAAGAAGAGTCCCCAGTTTAGCCGAAAACATCTACCCAACTAGACTACTTTCATGTGGTTAATTAGTAAGTGCTACCTCGTTGGGTAAATGTCTTGTGCATATTCTACACTAGAGCTGCATGAAGGACCATGAAGTGTGCATGTAATTTTGGAAATGTGATTGGTCCTCGAGCGTCTTCATCCACAAATCTGTGATAACGTGAATCCTCGTCAAGAAAAGACCATGAAACAACAAAGAATAGAATCCACCAAACAGGGGTACTTCCTCTTAACTAAATGGAGTTAGTGCTTCCCTGTTTGATGGAGATATCCTTGTATTCCTCTGCATCAATAATGCGTCACCAAAATTGGCTGGAAACTTGCTCGGAGGCCTTTTGTTAAGCTGTCCATCAATGTGGGGAAAGGCGGTAAGACTTTGCATACTACTAAGGAAAACGGAGCGTGGCCAAATGGGCGGAGATTGGGGATGATTTTAGTCATTTGCATACTCAGGGTAATTAAAAGGAAGAATCATGGACTCTGCTCTCACCAGGAGATGATGAGAAACAAACCACTCAACACAGTCATCCCAGATCAGATTGCGCTCCAATGGATCAACGATGCAGTCACCTTCATTAAGGATTTCCCATAGTTTTTCAATGTGGAATACAAGAGGAAATACACTTGCTTTGCTTTCACCAAGCCCAAGAAGTTAGGATCGTGTGTGCCTTACTGAAGTGGAGCTTCAACTGGGGCACCTGCATGTTTATATTCGTAAGTGCTTCTCATTGAGGTTTAATTTCTGTGAAATCAGCACCAGAGCCAGAATCGAATCTAATTTTTTCCAAGAAGAGTCCCCAGTTTTGCAAAAAATGTCTACCCAAACGCAGTACTTTTATTTGGTGAATTAGTACGTGCTACCTCGTTGGGTAAATGTCTAGAGCATATTCTACACTACAGCTGTGGAAAGGACCATGAGGTAATGTTTTCAGTGACCTTGTGTGCATGTAATTTCGGCAGTGTGATTGTTTCTCGAACACCTTCATCCATAAATCTGTGATAACATGAATCCTCGTCAAGAGAAGATGACAAGACTACAAAGAGGTGAATCTCCTCCAAACAGAGGTGCTTCCTCTTAAATAAATGAAATAAGTGCGCCTTTGTTTGGTGGAGATGTCCTCGTATTCATCTGCATCAATAACTTGTCGCCAAAATCACTGGGAAACGTGCTCGGTGCCTTTTGATAAGCTATCCATCAATGTGGGAAAAGGCGGAAGACCTTTACTTACTACTAAGGAAAACTTGCCGTGGCCAAACAGGGAAGCTTGCAGATGATTTTGTGCATTTGCATATTCAGGGTAATTCAAAGTGAGATCCATGTTCTTTGTTTATATTTTTTTCCAAGGGAAGGGGGCTGTGCGGCACCATTCCAAGGGCGATTTCGGACCCAGAGACCCCATTCCCCAGCCAAAATCAATGGGGGATGGGGACAACACAGCTCCCTGGGCCGATTTCGGCCCAGGGACCCCATCCCCCGGGGCCTGGGCTACGTTTCCCTGGGTGCCTTGGCCCCACCCAGGGCACCCAGTGTACATTGTTGGGGTCCGTGGGGGAGCCTCAAGACCCCAGCGTCCCAACGGACTACCTGCCTCCTGGGGGAGCCGGCATTTCTCCTGCACGCTGGGAGCTTCTAGAAATGCAGCTCCCTCTGTAATGGAGCAATCCTTTCGTCTGTTTTGTTGCAGGAGCAGTTTGACAGCTCCCTCTTGCTGAGAGCGGAGTTAGTGTTTGCTCTCGCTTGTCGGGAGCTATCAGCCCCAGGGTGGTGGTGGTAACCAGGGCATATTAGCACCCCTGGAGGGGGGTCCATGCAGCCCACTCCACTATTGTTAAAAAGCCCCGGGAAGGTGTTGGTCCCCAGAGCGTGGGGGTCTGCACGTCACCCCCATTTTTTATTAGCCCCGGGGAGGTGGTGGTCCATGGGGCATATTAAAGCCTCTGGATGGGGGTCCACGTGGCCCCCTCCACTATTATTAAAAAGCCCTGGGGAGGATGGTGGTCCCCAGATCCCGGCGTCCATGAGGCCCCCTCCATTTGTATTTTTTTTAGCCCTGGGGAGGTGGAGGTACCGGTGCCCGGGGGTCTGCGCGGCCCCCCATTTGTATTTTATTAGCACCAGCAGATGAGGTCCCCGGGGCATATGAAAGCCCCTGTAGGTAGGTCTGCGCTGCCCCCTTCCACTATTGTTAAAAAGCCCTGGGGAGGTGGTGGTTCCCGGGGCCAGGGGGTCTGCGCGGTCCCCCATTTGTATTTTTTTTAGCCTCGGGGAGGTGGTTGTCCCCGGGCACCTTAAATCCCCTGGGTTAGGGTCCACACGGCCCCCCTCCACTATTGTCAAAAGCCCCAGGGAAGTGGTGGTCCCTGGGGCTCAATAAGCCTAATGGAGCAGAGTCTGCATGGCCCCCCTCCCATATTTAAATAAAGCCCTAGGAGAGGGGCGCTTTTATTCTATTAGCCCCATGCCCCTGGGACCTGGCCCACCTGGGGACTGAAAGAAAAATAAGTTTGTTTTTATTTTTGCAGCGGATTTGCGACTCCGTCACAATTTTGTGGCAAAAATGTAAAATAAAAGGCTTGTCTGCTCTTGCGGGGTCACTGTGGGCTAGGGACTCAGGGTATTCCTACCCTGCCCCCTTTTCTTTTTAACTTTTTTTTGGGACTCGGCTGAAGCTGAGTCCCAAGATGGCTGCCAACACTTCCTGGTTGACGAGACTCTCGGATCCCCAGAGGATCCACATCCCTAGATATACAAATTTGGATTTCAGTTAATATTTCTAAAACATTTGAACAGATTTGCACCAATAGGCCATAGGGAAGGGTGCATTGTATTTAAAAACTAGGGCATGTGTTTTTAAGTTTTATATGTCCTATTAGTGAAAAACCCCTACATTTATTTTTCCACAACTTTGAGGCCTTCCTCTCCCATAGAATAAAATTGGGTTACATTATTGCATTTAATAAGTGCTAACTTTTGATTGGGAACAGGTAGAAATATCATGTTTAGTCTAAAATTAATTGTAATTTAAAACCATCTTTAATAGTAAAATCGGACTTTAAGTCACAATTCTGAAAATTCAATTTTTAGGAAGTTGGCATTTTCCTACCCTAACCATTTTTGTGTCTCTGACCTTTTCCTGGGTCACATGATTGTGAATGGCTCTGCTGTTGGTATTTCAGTATTCCTGCCAGACAATGAGTCAGAGGGGACTTGGTGTAAGCAGGATGGTATATCCTACCTGGATTGCTGGGGGTGGTGAAGTTTCCTGCCCCACTTACATTTCAAAGGGCTGCTTCTAGCATACACTCAAAGGAACCTGATATTAGTTTTTTTGTCACCCCATATTTCTTGGAGCCTTGACAGGGGAAGGGAAGAACTTTCCAGAGCCAGATGTGGGGATCTCCTATAAACTTCTCACACTTCAAAGGCTGGTACCAGGTATAAATATTTAACCCACAGAACACTTATTGAGTGCACTCTTGGACCTGTGGAAGAATGCAGAAGGACTGCCTTGTACTCCAGAGGACTGCCTTGCCTTCTTGAGACCTGCCTTGTACCTCAGAAGACTGCCCTGCTGCTTGATGCCTGCCTTGCTGCTTGCAGGATAGAGGACCATCTCCTTGAATCCAGGACTACCACCAGTGTGACTCCAAGGGCTAGTTGGGTGGCCTCCTGTGTGAGCTACAAGGACATAACAAGCTCCAGAAACCTTGAACCCTGTACCTGGCCTCTACTAGAGTGAGTCCTAACCCCCAAGTGGTACCCCCAGATCCTGGACCCTTGGAAGTAGTGTTAGAGATGCTGTTCCTGCCTAACCCTAAAAGTTGACTTGAAAACATTTTTACCAAAAAACGCCAGAAGAACCAACAGGAGTCCAGGACCTACATGCCAGCCGATCTGCCCATGGTATATTGTTGGTCAGCCTGATTTGTGGTAGCTCCTGCTTTGTTCTTCTCCACAGCAGCAAATCCTTTTCAGCTAGACCTCTGAGCAATAATATCCAGCCTCATGAAGCCCTCTACGTTTTGCAGCTTCATACCGCTGGAGGTCTAAGTCTATAGGTAAAAATCCTTACCGGGCTTGCGGTTGGCCTTAACTTTTGACTTTGCCGTGATGCCACGCCGCCAGATACCCGCAGTTGGAGCTTTGGTCTTTTAGGTGCTATTTTTTACTAAAAACGTACAAAATTCATAACTTTGAGTCTACTGATTAAATGTAATTAGTATTTGTGTCATTTAATTAATTACAATTAAGGCTCCCGGTTTTCCGTTTAAACGGATTTTTACATATAAATACAGACAGAAACCTTTTTTTCTTTGTCTGTATTTATATATAAAAGCGGAAAAATACTGACAAACTAAATGCTCCTGCTGCCGATGTGCTCCTCTGGAAAATCTGTGTCTGAGGCACACAGGGGCTGCAGAAAGAAATATGAAACTGCTGCAGTCAAACTGCCACTCTGGAGAGGGGTGAACAAGTGCAGTGGGGAGCTCCGTGTCTGCAGAACAACAGGTTTCAATATTCAGTGCTTCATTTTTTAGGCAAACCAAAATTACAATGTAAAACATTTAGGAAACGCAAATGGCCCTTTAAAAATATATGTCTTAAGCAGCATTTATGCACAAAGTATCTGCTCTCTACCATGAAGTGATTGTGCAGACCATTAAAATCATTGAAACCCTGTTGAAAAGGGCTAGTTCTGCCTCATTAAAAGGCCTGTGACTCTTGCCCACTATGGATAGCTGCAGTCCTATGACTTTTGAATTTCGGTAGCACTTGCTGCACCAGTGTTCACATCCAGTTCCCTTCGTATCTTGAAGGTGACCCATATTAATTTGGTGAAAAGGCCCCTCATCGCGGTGCTCATGCAAAAACTCGTCTACAGACAGCAGCAGGCTTTTCACAAAGAAAAGTTTCAAAATAAAACAAACAGGTACCACCAAAAGGTTAATTCATGTTTGGGTCGTCAGCAAGTAGTCTGCGTTCTAATGGTTGGAGAGAGCAGGGCTTTAAGTGGGCCGGGTCTCACCGGGTCTGAGCACCGGCAGTTTTTTAAAGGGGGCCTCGAAACGGGTCTCTATCGGGCTCTGTTTTGTGCCCTGGCACAAGCGGTCCGTTTTTTTTTCCGGACTGCAGTGACAGCAGGCACATCGATGTGCGCCTGCTCACACTGCTCACTTCTCACTAGTGGAGAAGTTAGGGCATGACATCATGCCAGGTGAGGGTTGTAGGGGAAGGGAAACCCTTTAAAGAGAGTCATTTTCTCTCTGGATTTCCCTTCTCTTTTTTAAACTAATGAGCAGCAACATTGTCGTGGTGTCACCAGGGCTTTAAGTGGAAGCTTTTTCAATATTATATACAAGCCATAGTTGCTGCTTATTTATCTTATGCAACTAACCATTGACATAGCCAATAGTCCTGACTTGTTTTAGGTATGATGTTACTTGTTGTATCATGTCTCTGGATGCAATGACAGAAACAGCAAAATACAAGTCGGGCGGCACACTATGCTAAGCACAGATTTTTAGCTTACGTCTTTTAAGCCATGCCCTTAATTACATTGGTCACGCCCCTTTGAGAGACCCTCCAGTTTTTTCATCCCACTTAAAGCCCTGGGAGAGAGGACCTCCCAAAGTCTGGGCCCTGGAAAAGACTCTCTGAATGTTTATGTCTTCAAGCAGACACTCTGTGATGGCTGATAAAATGCAAGTAAAGGAGGGAGTAATGCTTTGACTTTTTGTCAGACAGCTGCGCAAATGAGACCTAATCAATAACACTAATTCATGCATCTTTTCTTAGAGGACAGGCAAGACATTTGTTCCCAATATGTAAAGCGCACTTAGCATGGGCGCCAATTTGAAAAATAGTTACAACAACCTATAACAACCAAGAGCAAGTGTGCATGTCTATTTAAATAAATGTGGAAAATACTAGCTGCAACGTCTTCTTTTGCTTGCGACAAAAATAAATGTGGATAAATACTGATAAAATGACCAAAACATAAATATGGATAAATACAGACGGAAATGTTAAAAAAATAAATACCATAAAACCGGGAGCCCTAATTACAATCTATGCATTAACATTTTATACCAGGTTCCTTGTTAAATTATTTGCACAATTTTCTCGACTGCATGTACTGTATATCGACAATGCATTTTATGAATTTTTTATATATTTACGTACGCTTTTATGGTTTTCTAGTAAGCCGAGTAAAGTCTTTGAACTGAACTCATTACAATGTATTCTATTTTTCTAAATTGGTGTGGGATTTTACTTGTTTGTGTTTTCACTTTATTACTTGTTGAGTGCTGCATAAATAAGTTACACATTGCCTCTAAGATAAGCCTGAATGCTTTTGTGCCAAGCTACCAGAGGGTTAAGCACAGGTTAATTTAGTGACTTTTGTGGTTCACACTGACAAGGATTGTGGTTGTTGCTTGAGTTGGATTTTCACCCCCACTTAACCAATAACCCAATTTCTTACATTCCCCATATCCAATTTTGATGATTTGGCACATTGAATCTGTCTGTATTTTTCTAAATTGCTTTGGAAATCTCGTGAGAACTTGTATCTCAGTTTTACCAACAACTGTAGCTGTCTTTGCAGCCTCATGCAACAGAAAAAATACATAGATGTATACATACACGGAAGCTTTTGGTCAGCCCGTCTCTATTGATCAGCTCAACTGTCCTTTACATTTTCCCTACACCCATCACAACTTGCAGCATGAGCAATGGGTCAGCCTGTGAGCGATGACATCTTGCCTGATAACGTGTATTTCCACCTAAAAGGTAATGTACTGAGGGGTCTGGATTGGTTAGCCAATATTTTCAGTGCCACTGTAATTTTTCCGTTCCTTTTTCATACTTTTTAATTTTTTGCCATCCTTCTGTGTTTAAACTACTATGCCTTCAGGTTTCAATAATTGTAAGCCAATCATACATTTTGTGTGTGCCAATGAGAATCATATTTTCCAGTGAAATACATTGAAACTAAAAAGTGTTTCTGCTCCGTTCTAAGTAAAACTGCCTGCTTAAAAGCACTTATACTGTTCTTTTTAAAATTATAGCCAATGGTTAGTGCTTTACTTAATTTCTTTATTTCAAACATATGGCCATCACCTTTAGGCTGCACCACTTTTCCTTTTATTTACTTCGTTTTATTTTTGTGACATATGCTTGCAATAAGAAATTAAATATAATAAGCACAATAACTTGTAACAGACAGACCTATTGTCTTGGCCAGTGCTTGTTTAAACTATCCAACCAGAATTCACGTATATTTGCCAAATTTTGTTTGATAACAAATGTTCCAAGAAAGTGATATACAAATTTTGACTGGTTAATTGCAATTAGATGTACTCATATCTGCAGCTAACATATTTTCATATACTGAGACCCTGATTCTGAGTCAGGCGAGAAAAATTATCCAGCATGGAATTTCGCTCCATCTGATTCAAAATGGGTACGTTTTTCACACCCAGCTTTTTTGGGTGTGAAAGAGCCATACCCAAATTTTCCAGCTGATAATTCAGGCAGGAAAAATCGTACGCCGCATTAACCTATTTTACTTTTACCCCAGTATCCTGCGATGTGAAATCAGGTCCTTTGTATTTTCATAAATGATGGGAAGTGACGGTAATCCAAAGTGAAAGGAATCGGCTGTAGAATGTTCATTATGCTGTTCATTTTGGAGGTGAAAAGCACTCAAAAAGCATGACAGATCCTTTACTTTTTAACATTCATGTACTTTATTTCTATTCTGTGACACTTGGGGAATAAAGCCATTTCCCTAAGTGAGACCCGTGTAAGACAAATTCCTAATTTAGCAGCAATATTTACCACTTACATAGAACCCTCTCTCAACCTAACTTCTCATCCATATACACCAATATAAATGCATGACAAGTAACGTGAATGTATAGCCTGCTTCAGTGGTCTAATTACATAGTTATTTTGGGATATGTGTGTGAAATGCCAATATCATTCTGCAGCCTCAGTCCCTTTTTGTTAGCCCTACTTCCGCTTATTATGTGAGTGAATATACAAATGGCTTCATTATACTAATAAGTGCAGCTTTAACTGGATCTGAATATGAAGGAAGCAAGACGGCAGAAGACTGTGGATGCGAAAGGGCAGTTCCACAGAGGAAATTGGTATGAAAAATACCCTGCAGCAGCCCTGAAAAGAGCTAGCTCGGAAAGGTCAGAGCAGAATGATCAATGATATTCCCACAAGTTGAAGGACTCTTGACTAACAAGGGAAGACTGTGTTTGGGACTGAAAGAGAAGTTCATGAACAGAACATTTCATGTCATGGGAGAAATGTTTGAAAGCTTGTTTCAAAATGAATTGTGGGCCAAATATGTTTGAGACCGCTGGACAAAGGTCAAAATCCAACAACCTTTTCCTGCAGCAAAAAAAACAAGCATTTGCAATGCAATCGGTCTCGCATTTGTGAAAGTTAGACCTATTGGCGTTGTAAATGACAATGTTTTTTACTTATGTTTTATTGTTGGCAAGCATTTAACACTGCTGTTCCATAACGTGATCAATGCAAGTAATTTTATAGAAGACACATATGCGTATGCTCTGATTACCTTCTTGCACAGAAAAGCACTTTTTCCTGATCACTTCTACAGACTAACAAAAAAGATTACATCAGCACAAGGTTTAATGAGAGCAGAAGTAGTTAAAATGGTTGTACATTCTGAGGCCAGAAAGCTTCTCTTTCCCCGGTATAACTAAGCGAACCCCTGCAGTTTCCGGCATGCACCATGCTGAAGCTAGTGGTTTCCCACATTCATTATGAAGACATGGGCTCAATGGACCCCTTTGGTGTCGTCGGTCCTTTGTTTCAGAATATTTGCTGCAGAAGCACGGTGTTTTAAGAATCTCTACCGGCGGATGTAACCCCCACCCTTATGCATCCTTTCTGTGTCTTTTTCTATGTTGCATGGTATTTGTGGCTGCCCGCCGCCCCCAATGGGGGCCCCCCTAAAAGGGCGGCCCCTTAGTGCCATTGCGGCACAAGCCTACCCCTCGTCCTAGCTGCAGAGGGCTTCCGCCTGGAGCCTGCGGTTCAGGGGGTGTGGGCGTCACTTCCGGTACGCCCAGGGGGAGGGAGGGTATGTATACCCCTCTGACCCTCCCAGCGGCCTCTTTGCCGCCAGCCTCGCCGTCTAGGAGGTCGTTCGGGTCACCCTCCATCATCGTTTAATCAGGTTAGTCGCCCCTCCCCCCTTTGGGGCCCCTTGGCTTGGGGGCGCTGTCCTCCACGGCCCGGGGTGGCCTGTTCGCCCTCCACTCCCTCCCTCGCACGGGCTTGGGGGCCGTCGGCTGATTCACCGGCGGCCCCCGGTGCGTTGGGGCACGGCAATCCGGGTGCATCGGTTCGGCTTAAGTGCCGGGGGTGGAACGGTTGGCCGCCGGTTTTCGCATGGCCGGAGCACGCCTGGGCGGGTGGGTGAGACTGGCCGTTGCGCGGCCTAGCGAGCGACGCGGGTGCTAGGGCCCCCCCCCGAACATGCCAATGGTTCACCAGCGAGGTGAGTCAATCACCAACCCTCCGGCCCTCCACGCAGGCCATTGCCGGAGGGGGCCCCCGTCCATGCTCCAAGCTCCCTGGTCCGGCCTCGCAGGAGGCCCACTGGGTTGCGTGCCTCGAGGGTCGGGGCTGGGCCTAAGAGGGGGTACGCTCTCAGGCCTGTCTTAGCAGCGGCAGGACACGCCGGACACGCCATCTGACACGTTGGGTCCCCTGGTCAGGCGACTCCTTGTGTGTCTTCGTTTGCCTCGTTTGGGGTCCATTGATCGCGGCGTCAGTTTTCGGTTGCGGTGAGCGCGGGCTGGGAGGGGCCATTGGCGGGGGCCTAACAGCCTCTCCTTTCTTTTCCACTATTGAGGACTCTGTGGTCCCGACCCCCTGGTTGTTCCCTGGTCGGGGGGCTTGAGGCGGTCCTGGGTTCCCGGGTCCTGAGTTGGGTGGGAAGGGGGGGTTTTGGCTCCGTGGCTGGTAATGGCCGTGAGACTCGTAATAGAGCAGGGTGTCATTAGGAGTCCCTCTGTCTTGCAAGTCTGCAGCTGCCTTCATCTTCGCTGCAACTTCCGAGTTGGGTGACATTGCAAGGTACAAAAGTACTACTGGAGGGGAGCGTTTGGCACCGTGCGAGTGGCATGGATGTTGGCCCGCGGCCTCGCTGCTGCCCGGCCTCCGACCTGTTGTTGGAAGGCGACCTGGGGTTGATGTCCTGTCTCATGGGCATTGTGCAGTGGTAAGTGCAATTTATTTGGCACCAGCGGTTCTCAGCACCCGGTTTCACTCGCCAGTTCCGGGTGGTGCAGCTGTGGCATTCTGCCCCTCTACGGGGGGGGCAGCAGGCCTTAAGGGGCCTCGCCCACACGGCCTACCCCGAGTGGACTCCAGCAGCTGGCGCCAGGGGATTGGCACATAGGCCACAGCTGCGTCGCAGGAAACAATCTCCGCCTCGCCCCTTCGCCCATTCCGGGCTGTGTTTAAACGTGCCCAGCGGGCAAGACAGTCAGGAGCCAGTGGGCATCTTGCGATTCTACGGGGCCGGGGGGCAGCGGATGCCGCGTGTCCCTCTTTCCTGGGCGCCAGTGGGTGGCCTTGCCCCGCGGGGGCACCGTGTGTCTCAGCGGCTGGGGGGGCTGATTGCAATGTCGTCAGCCTGGGGTCGGGGGTCATCCTGCGGTTGGTGGACAGCGGATGCCGCGGGTCCCTCCTCCTGGGGCCCCAGTGGGTGGCCTTGCACCGCGCGGGGGCACCGACTAATCCGGCAGCAAGGGGGGGCCGTCTCTGGGTCGGGCGCATCGGTCACGGGGGTGACCCGGGCCCGGCGGCTATCGCTGCGGCTGTGTGCTCGTCGCCTCCTAGGCAGCCTAGAGTAGCGGTTTGTCTGGTGCTTTGAGCCCATATCGCTGGCCATCCAAGTCGTCCCACAACCCTGACGCCTTTGGGTCTTGCCCCTCGGGAGCTGCTGAACGCATTCACCGGTGAGGCGTATCCATTCCCTCCCCCCCCCCGGTTGGTCCCCCGACTCTACAGCCAGCTCTTAAGGTGTAGATCCGCGGCCGAGTACAGGTAGCATAGCGGTGTGCCTATGGTTGTAGTGTCGTGGACATTACAGCGACCACGTTTGCTCGGCTGAGGTGGGGCGCAAGGCTAGAGCGGCCGACATAGCGCTGTGAAAGCGGGTCCGAGCCGGATGCCCGCCCGACATCCTGTATGCAAAAATGAACACGCCATGTTGGTGGTTTATAGAACTGAAAATCGAGTCACTCACTTAAATTACTCAGAAGCAGTGACGGGTGCTAAAATGGCAGGTTTGAGTTATGCAATCGACTGTCGGGTCTGTGTCGGGGTATCCTGCGGGGGGGCGCTAGGCCCGTGTGCCGCGTTGGGTACCAAGGATTCCGGCGGCATTGGGTGCGGAGGTTCATGTGGGGGCACCATCCACGGTGGTTTAGGCCCGGGGCCGCCTGCTCCGTAACGCCATCAGGGCTGCGCCCCGGGGGTGGGAGCCTCCCATAACGCAAGCGTGGCATCGCTTTGGGCGATGGAGCAGTGTTATTTCAAAAGGCACATAATAGGGTTTTTCTCGCGGATACTCCCCATCACAGAATGCAAGTAGTGAGCTGCCGACGTGGAGCTGGTATGCCAGTTTCGAACACGGCGTCCGTACATCATCCTGCGGTTCTGGACAAATCCCTCATCTACCGTACCTACAAAGGCACCAACTAGTATTTTAAGGAGAGGATGTGAGCCAGGCAGGTGAGCCGGGCCGGGTGGAGGTCAGGTGCAGGCGGAACTTCTCTCATCACCGACTCCTGAATGACCGGCCATGGCAGGGCGAGTGCACCATAGATCGGGCAGCCCAACAGCAGTGCCGGCGAGATGGCACACCAGTGTAGGCTCTGAGTGCCTTTCTTGTTTGCTACCGGAGACGGGCCTCTCGTTTTGGGTATTTGGAGCAGTAGAGCAGAGTTGGAGCTGAGTTGCTGGGGCCCTGGTGTCTAGGGCGCATTATGAGCTGATGGGGGCATGGTGGCGCCATGGTCGCCTTCACGCATGCGGGCTTAGGCCAGCATCGCCGCCGGTGCCAAGGTACACTTAGGGGAGGGGCGCCATCTGTGAGGCTCGTTTTCAGCAGTGCATATTGGATGCAGGTTTTCATTCGCGGTTGAGAACCATTCCCCGGTTCTCCTACTTTCCATTCTAGGAGCCTTTAGGTGATATGGCGTGTGGGTGTTTTGAAAGTGGTGCATTCTTGGGGAACAACACTTATTCTAGACTGACAATGGTTTGATGTAAAGTACAGTCCGTCAAGCTGGTTGCTCCGTAGAGGTTGATGGTGTGCCATCGTCAAGAATGGGACCTCTCAGGAGGGTGAAAGTGGCCCGCGGTTCGAGCTGTAATGATGGGTGGGGACCATGCTCGAGTCCCGGCGCCGGTTAGCCACTTTTAGGGCACACAAATGCAAGTTCTTCGCCCAAAGTCAGTCTGGCCTTGGGCCCTGTTGATGCATGTGTTGGTTCGTTGCAGCACAGGTTGTGTTGCGGCGTCGGGCGCGGCAGATTGTCCTTGCTGGCTTCGCCATGCTAGAAAGGAATGCCAGACACAAGGTTACAGTTTTAATTCAGTAAAGAATGAGGTAGGCTGAGTTCGGTTTGGTGAATGTGGCTGGGGTAGGGACGGAGTACCAGGGTTTTCCTTCCGTTCCATCAAGATAGTGGGAAACCACAATACCCCTAGGGGTTGCTCTTCCTGATAATTTCCGGCCGGTGGTCCGGGGTAAGAACTGTGTGGCAGCAACCAGACACGGAGGGAAGTCTGGTCATTATTAAGCCATGAGCCAGATAGGGGGCTGTGACCACTCAGCCCATGATTCCGTACATGCTGCAAAACATTGCAATTAGGAGGGACGCTCCTGAATTGGTGAGCGTAGCACATTTCCACTGAAGGCCATGCTTTTCAACCGCTGTGAGCACAAGGATAGTTGTGCTGAATATGTAATGGAACTGGCGCTCATGTATAGCGTTTTATACCTTGGCGTAGCGTCATTGCCCAACAGTTTAAAGGAGTGTGGTGCCAAACCTGTGCAAGGATCTTGCGCTGGTTGATTGTCTACAGCCTCTTCTAAATAAGGGGGCCCCTACCCCCACTGTTTTGTTAAGTGTAAAGGATTTCAAGGGCCCGCCCATGATCAGCATCAGCGTGCTGCTCCTCAAACCGGGTTAGCAAGATGTTTGTCCCTGATGGAAGCGTTGTTAACTGTGCCCACTACACTATCCCTCTCCCAGCTCGAGAGCAGGGGCTTCATTTAAAAAGCAGTATGTTGCACAAGAGTAATTCATACTCGGGTGTCTAGTCTGCTCTTCTATGTATGTACGGAGCAGGGAGTGCACTGCAGTTTGCTAGTTCCCCTGTGGTGAACCCCCCTCGATGATTGTCATTGCGGCCTTGTAGATTGTGTAATAATTGGCGGGGCCTACTGCCACGGACATCTAGCTGTGCCTGTAATGTGGCTAAGTCATGGTAGAACGTGACGTGTGCTCATGTAAGGCGCCTCGATACCTTCAGCTTGAGTATGTGCTAGATAGAACTGCAAAGAGACGACCAAAGTTGATTACAGGACCCATTCCTTTTGCGGGATGGTGCACATGCGGCAGGGTTAGTGAAGCATGAGCTGTAGCGCAGAGGCACATTGTAGATGCGCGTGCGGTGCACTTTGCCTTTTAAGTTGAGTACAGGAGCCATTCCTTTTGCGGGATGGTGCACATGCGGCAGGGTTAGTGAAGCATGAGCGGTAGCGCAGAGGCTCATTGAGCAAATACTTCGCTGGGTGGCCAACAAGGTTGCAATCAACAAGCATTTCATCCTTCTGAGGTCGATAAAACGAGTACCATGGAGCTGAGTAACAATAAACATGTTATGCAGCGCCAAGATACCATGGGATGAACGTGTTACCAAGTACAGGCAGAAGCGGAAATTGTTAATGAATCTAGTGAATACAGTGGGCTCACTCAGCAAGGTAGTAAGCGAGAGCCCAGCACAATTTCCATGGGGCTGAAGGGTGGCACAGGCAGCAAAGTTGACAGCCAAATCGACAACGTTTCATTAGTGCCGCAAGTGCAGTGACATTGGGGCCCCAGGAGATTAACTAGCCCAATGCATCCTGATTATGTACGGTGTAACCCAAATTGATAGGAAAGGGGGTATTTTACTTGTGCATTAGCGAACATGTAGCCAGGTATACATCGCGGGGCTCTGCTCACACTATAGTGGGCCAAGATCACACAGAGCATAGGATGCGAGAAGGCGGTGCCAGTCAGGGCTATTTATGAAATTATGCCAGATGTTGCGATTGACATCAGACTTTGATCGGTAATAATATCATGGTTCAGCTTGGTCCCAATATAGACAATAGTCACGGACAGGCCCTTAAACCACTTTATACCGATAGGGTGCCACAAAGTGGGAAGACCACTTGGGGGCAGGGTCCCCCACTTTGGTGTACATGAATGAATAATGCCTTCATTCACTAATACCGATAATGGGCATTGCTGGTCATACCATATTGGGGGCCAGTCACACGTATAAACCGTCGGTTGGTCATGTTAGAAGGACTTTTCTCACACCTGAGATTATCTGGAGCCCCCATAGCTGAGAAATTCGGAGGAGAGCTGGACAGACCACTGCCTTCAGGGGAGTGGCTGCCCACGGTAGCAACAGGTGGCTAGGGCATGGGTGCATGTAGCACATTTGTTAATGGTGCAGGAGATTTATTGTTTTACTCTAGGAAACTGGGATCTCACGACCAGGTTCTGTCTTGTTGGCCGTCGGTTACCAGCCCAATGGTGGGAAAGTTCAATTACATTAACCCTGTGCTATGTTATGCTAAGTACAGTTCCTACCAACAACTACGGGGTTGTGCTACCTGAGCGGTAGGACGGTGGCCCGAATGACCTAGTGAGTTATGTAATCCCTGTGATGTCATGATGAGGTTTGGTAGCACAGGGTAATGGGGGCAGATGGTACTAAGCCTCTCTTGGGTGGACGATACGAAGGGTAATTAAATCAACCTGGTATGGAGTCTCTGCTGTAGTGTGCCACTGTTGGAATGGCACTCTTAATTGACCAGGGGTTCAATGTGACACTAGGACATTGCCGCGTTGCGGCCAGAGCACGGGCATTGTGTGGTTCCCAGGGGGCAGCAAGTGTAGGCAAGGTGCTGCCAAACCTGGCGCCAGAAAACAAGGTAGTCAGGGCCACCTTGCCGGTTGGGTGACTTGTGCAGACACCTGGGTAGTTGTCACTCCAAGAAGAGGTGAGTTGTCTCCAATAGTGGGCACAACATATGTGTGTATCTCTGGCCTCACAGCGGTGTGGAGCCTGTCTCATTTAGAGGGACGCACAGGCGAAAATTGTGTACTTAAGGTTCACATGACCAATGTGGTCGTGGAATCCCCTAGCCTACCCACTGTAGGTGTACTTCAGCTAATCAGGGAACTGGGAACCTTGGTTTCCGCTATTTTGGCAGGTTAGGTAGGACTTAGACAACCCTCAATGTTAGGCACCATATCGCTCAGTGCGCACTGTATTGAATCAGACAGATCCTCCTAACGGGTTTGCCTAGGGGGTTTCACCTCAGAGGGAGCTGAGCTGGCGGAATTCCCATAAGGAACAAAGGATGCATGGCATGGGCAGGTGGGCCCCCCCCTTGGGCCCCCCCTTGCTCATTTTCACATATCACTAGTTATGACATTCCTGTGCGTCATGATTTAGAAAGCAATGGGACTGCAAGGTCAAGCATAATCCTCCCCGCCCGAATAGCCATGGCAGTTAGGCGGGAGTGGGAGCGGTTACATAACAAGGGTGCTGCAGTCCCATAGATGGGGGACACAGAGGTTCAGGCACACACAGTGCTAGAAGGACGGCAGCTAGGTGGGATCAGCAAATAGATGGGGCAATGTGATCCTTGGTGTTGGAAATTGCCCCGCCCAAAGTTGGGACGGGGCTAGGTCAGGTGAGGCAGAGGAACTTTCCCGCAGGAGGGTTAATAGTTCCTGGCACAGGTTCACAGGACAGAAGAGTCTCTGGTTTCTGCAGACACTAGCTGACCCGGGCGAAAGTCAAAGGCTATCGTGATAGAGATGGAGTCATCTATCACCAGTAGGGAGTGATCTCTTCCCTTAGATTTGCAGGAGGCCTGGAAATGAGCGGTCGCATGTTGTAATGCGCTGTTTGGTGATTTCAGCAACTACATGGGTCAATGTGAAGCTCTGATGGGCGGAGATGATCCCCCGCCAAGGTGGCATGGAGCTAAGTCAGGGGAGGCCATTGAACATCCCTGTAAGAGGGAACTGTGCATGGCGTAAGCTCGCAGACCAGTGGGGACTGGGTTTCATCAGACACAAGCTCATCCAGGCAAATGTTAAAGGTACTTTGAGGAGGACGGGGTCCACTGTTCCCGGTGGGGATGGACTTGTTTCTCCTTGATGTAAAGGAATGTTTGGAAAGGGCAGGTTGCAGGTAATGGGAGGTGCAGTGGTGGGGGGCCCTGGCTGCGACGGTGGCCGCCCCCAGGGCTGTGGCAGAGTTACAGGGCGATCTGGAAGCAGTCCGGTACAGTAAGGGTACCACTGCGGCAGACGGGTACAGTAAGGGTACCTCTGCACGGCACAATAGGGGTGCCAGAGCCAAAGACAAGGATCCTCAGGGCAGGGTCCTGGAGAACCGCGACGGCGCCCCGTTAGCCTTTGGGCGGTTGGGGGCCTGACCAACCGGGGGTTTGCCCTGATACGCTCCGCCCTGAAAGGGGCGTGAGTAGGATGGTAACAAGGGACACGTGATCCAGTGGTGGATCAACAAAGGTGTAGCACTGACCAGGCATACATCCCACAGTGCTGGCTCATCAGGCGGGCAGGGGCAGCATAGGTTGGACGGCTGCCTGCCCATGGATCGCCCGTAAGATAACCCACCTTATTGCTTACTCTTGTATGGAATAAACCTGCGACAGTTTTTCACATAAACAAAGTGTCTTGTGGTTTATTTATGCACGTTCGCCTATGGGAAAGTGGGGGGATGTTGCCGGTATTGGGACTATGTGGCTGCCCGCCGCCCCCAACGGGGGCCCCCCTAAAAGCGCGGCCCCTTAGTGCCATTGCGGCACAAGCCTACCCCTCGTCCTAGCTGCAGAGGGTTTCCGCCTGGAGCCCGCGGTTCAGGGGGTGTGGGCGTCACTTCCGGTACGCCCAGGGGGGGAGGGAGGGTATGTATACCCCTCTGACCCTCCCAGCGGCCTCTTTGCCGCCAGCCTCGCCGTCTCCCTCCCTTCCTCTTACCCTTCGGCTGAGCTGGTGGGCAAAGTATACTGAATGTTTTAATGTTTACTTTTGTGTTGCAGGCGGAGTTACAGGGCGATCTGGAAGCAGTCCGGTACAGTAAGGGTACCACTGCGGCAGACAGGTACAGTAAGGGTACCTCTGTGCGGCACAATAGGGGTGCCAGAGCCAAAGACCAGGATCCTCAGGGCAGGGTCCTGGAGAACCGCGACGGCGCCCCGTTAGCCTTCGGGCGGTTGGGGGCCTGACCAACCGGGGGTTTGCCCTGATACGCTCCGCCCTGAAAGGGGCGTGAGTAGGATGGTAACAAGGGACACGTGATCCAGTGGTGGATCAACAAAGGTGTAGCACTGACCGGGCATACATCCCACAGTGCTGGCTCATCAGGCGGGCAGGGGCAGCATAGGTTGGACGGCTGCCTGCCCATGGATCGCCCGTAAGATAACCCACCTTATTGCATACTCTTGTATGGAATAAACCTGCGACAGTTTTTCCCATAAACAAAGTGTCTTGTGGTTTATTTATGCACGTTCACCTATGGGAAAGTGGGGGGATGTTGCCGGTATTGGGACTAGTGCTACGGCGCTGCTGATTGTATGCACCGCGCTGTTGCATGGTGGATACACCCATGATGTGGGGTGCTCGCCTGAGAAGTACTGAGATGGAAAGGGGTGTGGTTGGACCTGGGGCATCCAGTAGAGCCCCTTAAGGAGGGTAGCCTGTGTACACTGTGGCGTAGCACAGAAATCCTGCTAACATCCGAATGTATTCTGGAAGTAGTAATTCTAAAGTAACAACTGAAAAATAATTTGTAAACCAAAGGCGGAATACTGAAGCATTGCGTCCTTCCAGAAATTGAGTTTTTTGGTAACTTTACACGCAGCATAAGTCGACATTCCTTTGAAATAATGTCTACCTTGAGAGTAGCGTAGTTTCCATTTAAAACACACACAAAATTGCAAAACACTGGGGCAATGGCAGAGCCGAAAACTGCTGTGGATACTTAATTTAAAAACCCACCACCCAGAAATACAAACTAACGAGGGGCGGAGGGTGAACGTGGACTGATGATTCAACAGGAACACAGCGTTTACGTAACATGCAACGTAACATGAGAACTGGTTAATAACCGGAAACCGACGGAGGGGATTGACCTCGCAAAGCCAGGCACAAAAACACTAAGGTGTCACTTAAAATCCTGTGTCCTGCCGCCACTTGTGGGTGAGCTTCATCAATCCACTACTGTGGCATCTTTGGTATACTTTAAGTTCCACCTTGCAGGCACCTGGATGATAATTCTAACATAACGTGTATTTTTAAAGCACACATTCACCCAGAAGGGTATCTTGGAGCTGAATAACAGATGTGTATTGTTACCCAACGGGACTTATTTTACCGACCTCAGAAGGATGAAAGACTGAGTGCACCCTGCCAGGATTTGAACCTGTGACCATGAGGTCAAACACAGGGTCCTACATGGGGCGCATTAACCCACTAAGCCACCAGACCTGGTATGTATACCCAAAAGCACTTCTATCTCTCCCACATGCATTCGCTATATAGCATGCTTAAGCACAAATATGTTTACTGTGGCACTATTCGAGCAATCTGGGAACCCCACAAAAGATGTTAAATTTTTTCCCTATACAACATGTATAAAAAACACATTCAGACAACCATGCAGAACAAACGGAGGAGTCTCTGGGCCTCCCAAGTTGTTTCGTAAGGAGTAGTGCAATAGAATACAAACTCACACGTGTGCTCATTCACACCTCATACATGTTTATACTCACAAATTCACACCTCTCTCATGCACACTTATTTCTCATGCACACTCAGGTCGAACAGACTAATCCAGAACATACATTTCCACATCTCGCACATTCCTACAGCACTTGTGTGTGCCATACCAGAGGCACAACTAGAGCCACATTTTGGGGGGGGGGCAACTAAAAATTTCACGGGGAGCTAATTCTTCCAGCGATAGTCAGAGTGGAGATGCAGGGGCTCTAAGAAGGGGTGAAAAACAACAAAGCCTTGTTAGCAAGTAAATGGTCTTTTAAAGACCTGTGAAGTACTCAGGTGCGGCTGTGTGTGTGCCCGGGAAGCTGTCTCAGCCCAGGCTGACACACACGACAGGGGGGGCTGAAGCCCAATGGGCGTTGCGCGCCTGCGCCAAACACACATTCATATCAAACGCCCAGACACATGTGTATTCACGAGGAGGGGGCACACATTGTACGAGTATTGTGTTCTGAAGCCTCGCAGGGAGGTGACGTGAGGGCGCAGCTTATTAAGACAATGAGGGGCGGAGGCAGAAAAGCAAGACGATGTCACTGTGGGGAAAGTTACCTAGATTTCTATCTCGCATGAGTGGGAGCCTAGATTACACTCTTTGTCTCGGGAGAGAGCGAGGTGCCTCATGCAATCCCTTATCTAAGACATGTCTGTTGTATCTTGACTCCAATGTTATTCTTGCTCTCTCTGTGGAACCTTGCTATGATGTCATCCTACAGAATGTTAGGAGTCAAATCTTCACAGTTGACTGGGCTGAGCAGCATGCTGGCTGCTCCTGGTGGGGTCTATTGTACCATCTTGAATAAAACTACCTGAAACCCATCTTGCGTACCTGACTCAATCACTACAAGTTTTTGGCGACGATCCTGAAGCGAACCTGCGTCTGTCACCTCATCAAATCTCAAGCAACATTAAGGTACAGATCAACTCAAGTTAACCTAAGGCAACTGGCATCCCTGACCCCACCAGTGACCTCTACATTGGTCACCCACAGCAGTCTACCAGTTGTTCCTGTGAGTCTGGGGAAGTGCTACTTCATGAGCTGCCCTTTCAGTTTTGGGCGTCTATTCCCCATCTTCTCTACGCGTTTCCGCTGTGGCTTCAGTGAGGGTAAGCCTTATTTAAACGTGTTGTTCTCCAGTGCTGCACCAGTGCTGCGCCTTCAGTGAGAGTAAGCCTGACTTTGTGCTCAACTGCCACATACCTACGTCTGCACTGTCTGGGAAGAAGTGTTTTATTTTTTATCTGTACGCCAACCAAGGTGACCCTCCTACTTGGATGTGGATAGAGTGTTCTGGCACAAGTTTACAGGAACTACCCTTCTACTCAAGTAAGGCATCACTGCTATATGGATGTCTGTTTCAGCCAACTCTGCAGTCTACAAGTGGTGTTTTCAGCGTATCACGAAGTGAAGTTAAGACTACCTAGACTCATCTCTGTGTGGATTTGGGAAGGTGTTCATTTATCAACGTGATTCCGTGTCAGCGCTGGATTCATTTTATTCAAGGTGTGCAAGGTTGTTTTACATGTTGGCAATTCGGTGTGTCTCCGTGTTAGTACACCACACGGCGTGTCCATGTTTCGCTGGGTCTCCCTGCCTGCTGCAAGAGAGGAGACTGACATGGTGAGCATTGTGCAGCTTTATC
Source organism: Calotriton arnoldi (assembly GCA_963921515.1). Lineage (NCBI taxonomy): Eukaryota > Metazoa > Chordata > Amphibia > Caudata > Salamandridae > Calotriton > Calotriton arnoldi. Next base: position 3,081,828 of record CAWUFW010000581.1, on the reverse strand, counting down.
TTCGTTTCTTTTGTGTTTTGAGTCCCCTACATTGAAACTGGTAGGAACTGTTACGCAGCATTTAAAATCTTGAAAGTGAGCGCGCGCTCTCACCCCATGCACCTCCGTCGGTCTTCGTATGTGACGGACCTGACATTCCTGCTTTCGTCACCCGCAAGTCTCTTCACAGAAGATCGTGGACGCACGCACACGCCGTGAGCCACCCTGTGCTGGCGTGCTTAGCGTGCCGCCATAGTAGAGTTGGTGTGTGCAGGCATTCTATTTGCCTTTTACAGTCCGTATTTTGCCAACCATTGTTTGCCTAATAAAGTTATTCTCTTCTCTCAAGTCGGATCGTATTCAGCGTCGCCCTTCATAATGGGTAGAAATGCAGCATCTCCAGCGCCTACAGCACCGGACTGGTTGTACAGCACAGGAAGAACAACGAATTGTATATCAAGCACGACATCTGGTGTATGGGATTTCTGCATGGTCAAGAAGCGCGCTGTCAGTGTATTCATAATAAATGCGTGTGTCAACTTGGAACTTCACTTCTTGCTAACATCCATATGTAAGCAACCTTCACCGTCGTCGAGGGATTCCTTTGGTCTTGCTCCTTTGTCAAATATAAGGGCCTTTTTCCTGCTGTTTGGTTCCATTGTGTGGCACTTTATCCTTGTTACAGCCACGCTTTGCCCCTTAACTGCCTATGTTCTTTTTATTGTTTATTCTCTCATGAAGCTCTAACTTATTTTGTTTTTTTTTGGAGTTTCACCGTGTCACGGGGGCAGTTTAATATCTACAGCATATTTTTCTATTGTTTCTTGGCATGTTTACATTTTGTTCCCTTAGGTAAGGGCATTTGTTCGCTTGGAAAGCTCGGGTGAGTCGTCGCTCACCGGTTATATCCCTTGAAGTTCCTATGTGGGATGTTACATGCTTACTGTTTTCTTTATACTTTGAACAGGCTACTTGTTTTTGTTCGCAATATGCTGTTTTATCCTTCACAAGATTGTAACTTATGTTCGTGTGATTTTACACTCCATTGTTTATGGACCCTAGGCATACACCCTGTAGGTACACACCGTCAGGGTACACATCGTCAAGAGTCCATTGTTTCTTTGCTGTCTCATGCATACGATTACACTGGGATCGCAGTGGGTTTTAGTCCCATCTGCTCATTGTACATTCGTACACTTCCCACATGTGCACAAATTTACTCTGTCTTCCTCCTGGGAGCTATGCTAGGGTTTTTGTCTTGATCGTATTATTATATGGGTCCCTATCCATATCTGTTTTCTGATATCACTCACATTGTTATATGGGTCCCTATCCATATCTGTTTTCTGACGTCACTCACATTATTATATGGGTCCCTATCCATATCTGTTTCTTGACATCGCTCAACCTCTCTGCATTATTATAGGGTTCCTACTCATGTCTCTTTGGTGACTTCGCTCTATCTCTTTTTGTTTTCACGATGTCAATTTTACAAGGACTATGGTTTCTATGGGTTTTAGTCCCATCCGTTACTGCTGTAATCCCTTATCTTCTAAGGGTTTTGCTTTCGGGTTTATAGTCCTCCCGAATCTCACATTTAGATATGTATTTGTTTTAATGAATTTGCTATTATTAATATACACTGTTGTCTTTACACTATATTTTGGTATTATGTATTGATGATGGTGTTTGACTTGGGTGAGGATTTTCTTATACTTTTCCTCATCTTCCTTTTTTTCTTTCTTCTTTTCTGTTCCTTTGGTGATGTTTTCTCCTGGTGTCTCGTGTGGATTCTTAGTTTTCCTCGGCTTTTCTCTATGTTTTCCACATCCTGTAGTCCTGAGTTTTGTTGGTTCATTTCTCTTCTGCCTTCTTACTTTCCTGTTCTGGCCAGTGGGTATGTTTTGGGGCAGTTATTCGTGTTTTTTTTTCTTCTTTTCTCTGACGATGTTATTTCGTTCTTTTTCTTTGTGTACAGAAGGGAGGATGGTTCTTATATCTTGGTTTGCCTCTCTTCTTTGCTTCTCTTTTCCTTTTCTGATGCTCTCTTCTTTCAATGGTTTCTTGTTTCTGATTTCCTCCGTTTCTCCTCATCTTTGGTTCTTCTTTCTTGTCCCTCATTGTTGTTTTATTTATATATCGAAGAAAGGGGGATATGTTGTATCTTGACTCCAATGTTATTCTTGCTCTCTCTGTGGAACCTTGCTATGATGTCATCCTACAGAATGTTAGGAGTCAAATCTTCACAGTTGACTGGGCTGAGCAGCATGCTGGCTGCTCCTGGTGGGGTCTATTGTACCATCTTGAATAAAACTACCTGAAACCCATCTTGCGTACCTGACTCAATCACTACAATGTCTCATATAGTTTTTTTACCAGGATGTATCTCGTACACCCGGGCACTCTCACAAACATGTCTAATGCTGCCACTTACTGGATCTGCCTTTTTTTTAAGCTTTATATAGCGTGGACTCCATCCGAAGATAATGTAGGGGAGAGGATGTAGCCTAGCTAGAGCTGCCAACCTTGGAGCAGGGGAACCGGGTTCGAGCCTCTGCATTGGCTGAGCATCCTGTGATTCTGGGCAAATCACGTAATCTCCCCCTGCCTAAAAAAAATGAATGCGTCCTTTTGTAACGTAACTGGTGCTCATGTAAAGCGCTCCAATACCTTCGGGTTGAGTTCGCACTATATAAATCTGCAAAAAAATATATATATATGCTTTACACAAGCACCAGTTACATTACACAAGGACTCATTCTGTTTTTTCGGCATAGGTAGATTCAGGGCACAAGCCCTAACAAGAGGTGCCGGGTGAGAAACATTAGACGCAGCTATCAATGAAGGATATCGTGAGCTATTACCTATAAGAGCTACTCTGTAAACCAGGCGCTTTATCGCTGCTGGGAGTGTGCGCTGTCATAAGCGCCAGTTTACAAGAACTCTGTTAAGTGTGCCACATCGGGTGCAGCTTATTAAGTAGAGGTGGTGGAGCCACAGAAAGCTCGAAACAAAGTCCAAGCTTTACAGTGGCTTCTGAACAGTTAGTAAATTCAAGTCACAGTGGCATCTGCCAGCAATTGTAATTTCATTTATATAGCGCTTACTAGCCATGGCAAGGCGGCGAAGTGCTGTGCATGACCGCATAAACCGCGCAACCTGGAGAAAAGTGTGTATAATATACAGTAGCTGGTGACAGAGAAGGAGGCCAGACACAACGCTGCAGAACGCATGGCAGCAGGCGACACTACAAAACACCCAAAGCCCAGAGGGAAAGCTGAAAATACTCGGAATCAGGGGACATTACAAGGCAACCAAAGCCAAGCAATAAAACGCCAAAATTCATGGGCACTTGAGAGTGAAAGGCACTTGAGGCAAAGGGAAAGGCTGTAAAATCTCTAGCAGGAAGTGAGAGCATAAAGCGACCAGAGGGCTGGGACTTGCATGGCAGCATCGAGCAACATACGCCACCGCAAACCCCTAAATACAGCTGCAGGATTCTGGGTAGCTTCGGGAAGTACTGATTACCTCAGGTGAAGCTGCAAGTGACGCCATGAGACCACAGCAGACTCTGCACATGCACTTGTTTTCAGAAAAGTGGCCACGAGATACAGAAGACCAGTATACAAAGGAATAAAGACATGGATGGAGAAAGGGGGTAGAAAAGAGCAAGGCGAGAGTTATTAAAGGGATGAAAAACATAAGTATAATAAGAAGGCTATTATATAAGCTAACGAGCAAACCCCCGCTCTAACCTCAAGCACCAACAATTAAAGAATACCTCAATCTCCTGGGTGCGTTGAAACGCCCCCACCCCTTTAACACCGATTGTTAGGACAATCCAGCACACACAACGATACCGCCCTGAGATGTATCAACTATAGGAAAGGGTTGAGCGATAATCCGATGTTAATAACCCTTTCCTGCGGACACAGGAGGCAGCAGCTACCTCCCTCGGTGTGGCCGAAATAATTCCTGAAAGATGTAAATGTGGAGAAATGTACAAACATCCGCCACCAAGGTTCCCGTCGCCAGTCAACCCACTCAACAACCACAGCAACAGTAAATTGCAGCCTCCTACCCGACGCAGAGAAGGAGAAGGGCTCAAAGTGAAAGAAAGCACGGCGCCCGTGCTCATAAACATTAGACACATGGCGGCCCCTGAAGTGGCCGACATAGTAATAATAATGAAAGCGGGCGCATGGCGCCTCTGCATATTAAACTTATGCACATGGCAACCTGTGAAGCGTGCGCCATACCGATTCAAATAAATAAATTAATGAAGTAGTCCCAAAATAAAAGACATACAGACCTACAGCGTAGCTAAACTGTAGTTGGTCGGTGCTGCTTCTTACAAAACGGAAGTGACATATCAGAGAAGCAGCCAATAATGAGCCAGGAAAGCAGAGCAACGCCAGAGTGAACCAATGCCAAGCGGCAGGCAGGATTGCACTCCGTATACTGTTTACTACAGGTCTTGCAGACAGCGCATGTGTGCTGCCTAGGCTCGACCTAATGAAAGGAAAAAAATTAAGCTGGAGCTTTAGGGTCCACAAATATGAGACACAAAACAACGGGGGCTTCAAATTAAAAAAGTGTCCTCTTTGATTATTTAGAAATTCAGAAGAGTGGAACAGTAGGACGTGATACAATATATAGTACAGAGCATATATGATGTACAAGGGGCATTTACATAGTAGTCTGCAATGCTTGTACTACAAAGGCGTAAATCCTAATATTTGTTGTACACCTGCTGTTATTATCACTGTTCCGAAAACATTATTTGTAGATCTGTTCAAATCAATTGGGGACTAATATAATAATATTATTAACTGACATATTTGTTACATGGTATGTGAAGCCTACACATTTGTACATATGCTATGCTTAATAACTTACTGTGCACGTTCTGTCTCTAATGTCTCTGAACTTCTAGAAATGAAAACGTTGGATCTGCTGTAATGGGTCAGAGCTGTAATAAACCAGCCCCTACCTGGGATGGAATCTTTTCATGTAGGGCCAGAGGATGCTTCTCTTTGGAAATTAAGAGGTAATTCTAGCTCTCAATGACTGGTAATTCCAAAAATTCAGTTCTACACCAAAGAAGCATAGAATGCATCTCATAAGAGTAATATTAGTTTTACAAGCTGTGGCGGCGAACATTCCAGGGTTGTTTTGCCAGCTATCCCACTCTACTATTTGTTCAGTTTCTGCCAGTGAAGGATCCCTGCTTGACAAAATGATTGACCCCTTCCCAGGATCAACCTGGACACGGGTTTCAGTGCTTCTCCTGGAGAACTTGACGCTGTTTCTGGGTAAGTGTACATCCCAAATGTGATTTCAATGTTTGTTCTTGAGAGAATAATCCACCTCCACCCTAACTAAAAGGAGTCCACTGGTCGTTGGCAGTAGATTAAACTAAACCGTGGCTGTATCCTCAAGAATCAGTCTGCTGCCCACTAGGTAAATCCTAATGAACCTTCTGTAATTGCATCCCTAATTTTAACCATTTTGAATGTGTGGGGTGAATGTGTGTTTAGAGCACAGCTGCCCTGTGGATCTAGAGATGAGTGCATATATGGTGGTCATGCGTCTGTCAGCATGGTAACATGGTAGTCTCAATTGAACATCCTTCCAGTCCCTGGCTTCTTCCACCTTCTCTGTCTGTGAGAATCCATAAAACCTCCTTCCTGGATCTCTCCTCTTAAATGTGCAGAAAGACGTCTGTGAAAACAACCTTACTTCACCAGGAATTACCTCTTCATCTGGAGTTCTTTTTTAAATCTTTGGTTTGGGCCTGGAATAAAGATCAGGATCCAGCTTAAGACAGCACATGATATCCCAGAGTTTGATAAGGTCAGTTAAGATTACCTCTGAAGGAAGTGAATGGCACCCATTGCTTGAGTCACACCATAGCCTTATATTGGCAGAGGCCTCCTGCCAAAGCTGGAAATAAACATTTAAGCCTGACTTCAGTAAATTAAATACTCATACCAACTTCACCTGAAACGACTGGTGCAAATTCCTTGAGGCTTAGGAATCAAGGAACTGTGTGCTGCCTGTATTTCATAGGCTGGGCCCACCCCTTAAAAACTGGCCACGTCCTTCCTGGTTGCCCATATGCATACCCCACTAGTCACCTGTGAGGAGTCCCTTCCAGGAAGAGGACAACTGCCATGATCACCAAACACTTCTTGTGACGTGATCCCATCAAGGTCGATGTAGAACTTATCAACAAAAATAACAACATGCAGGTCAGCAGACTCACCAGAAATGATAAGCCTAGCAGGCATACTCATAATAACTTACAAGTAACTCTCTCGATGTGAGACCCCTAAACCAACTCAGCACTTTCCAGCTCCATCTGATAGTCCATGAAGGAGTTGAGCAAGAGCCCCTCTTGCCTTGGAACTAGGTTCCTGAAGACTTTGCTGATGATGACAAACAGTGAAGAGGACCCAAAACCACACAGCCCATGTGCCCTATCTTATGTTTCAGTGCTTCATTAACCCATCTTTGAGAATACATCCTGATTTTAACCATAGAAAGTTTGAACTACAATTGTCCTGTTTGAGGTGGGACACCATCCAAACCGTCATCATTGTCAAGAAGAATTCCTCAGTGACCTATTACAAACAAGCTAGTGCACAAAGTACTTCGCATATATGATTCCTAGCTTTATAAAACCACAGCCATAGCAGACAACAGCCTCTTTTCTCTTCAGAAGAACACACTGCTGTCACTTTTGACCAGCATTTAAAAATACAGAGTTAAGTTAATTTATCTAAGGATAGCTATTCATCCCATTACCCTAGGGCACTGTAGGCTTGCACTATAGGCTTTAAAGCATAATCAGGAAATTATGAGCTGTTGGTCACAGCAGCCAACAGCAACCACTGACCACAACTCCGACACACATGGAGAGCCTAGCAAACCAGTAAGACTAGAGAATTTTGAAGTCAACCAGTAGGAAATTAAAGAATCTGACTGTTATCCATACTACTAGAGCGGATAATAGCCCAAGGTAAATTCTAGGATTGCTTTTCCTGTCTTTTATCCACCACATAGAATCAATTACTTCAGAGTCAGCATTGCAGACTATTTGATAAGTTTGTAAAATCATTAAAAAATTGATCCATTCATAGATTCCAGCGTGCGAAAACTGCTATTTTACAATTGATATGGTATGACAGTGACAAGAGAAGAGGCACTTATTTTTTAATTAGTAGACTTCAGAGAATACGGCTATCTCTGTCTGAAATTTTTAAAATTTATTACATAAAGTACGGTACAATACAGACATACAGAACGAGGAATAAATGTTAAAAATATCTGTTTGAAGATTTACATTCTAGCAACAAGAGGCAATAGGCCCAGTGTGAGACGCTCCAAATTGAAACAAAATTGATGATAAAGTTTTGATCAGCTATTTGGAATCCCACTTTAGGGGCTCTATCAACATTCTTTCTAACTGGTGGGTCCCCAAACAGGAATATGATGATACACATCACATAGGGTCTCATTTACTATATTTTGATTCACGACAGTACAGCAAGCCTTCCTGCTACGCTGTCGTGCGTCAAAATAAAAGGACAGGAATGAGCTGTATCTACAACATACGGCACATTCCTGTCTTTCTCCGCTGCGCTGGTGCACTAACAGCAACAGTGCGCCAACACAGACACCCTTGCGCCATGGTGCAAGGGTGCCTGTGTTGCATTAATGCTTATTCATGTGGAGGAAGGGACACCTTCCTGCACATAAACAATCATTAAAGGTGATTTGCTCCTTCTATGTGTGCCTCATAAAAACTAGAAGAAATAAAAGTATTTCTCCTTGTTGCACCATTCTTACGCTGCCCCTGGGGAGGCATTGGATTTTGACGCATTCCCAGGTTTAGGACACTTTGTAAATCTGAGAATGTACCCACAGCAACACCCATGGAACGCCCCTTTCACGCAGAGTTGTGCGTGAAAGGGGCCCATATTTACAAGGCCATGAAAAGTCATGCTTGGTGACATTACGTGGCCTTGTAAATATGGGCTGGCACACTGCACCGCCGGTGCGTCTATTAAAGTGACACACCAGCGACTCAATGAGGCTCAAAGTTTAGATCCTAATGCCATCTAGAATGGTGAGGCTGTATGACGTCTCTAGTAATGCACTTGGAGTGTATTGTACGACAAGCGTAGATTAATGATTCATTTTTTTAAATTTATTTACAGGATTTGGTGTTATTTCTGAATCATGCAAGAATCAGTTTTAATTCCTGTTCAAAAAGTGATTCTAGACTAAATACAGGGAATTTTCACATGATAGCAACATTGAGCTCAACCAGTAACATTTTGCCATAGAATAGGCAATATTGGGAACCAAGATTTCTAAGACTCGAATTGGTTTTAGGCATGGCATGTCTGCTTTTCACAATGAATTAGCATTACGTACAGTGACTTAGAAGCATTTAACAAAGGTTATGTGCTCTGGTTTGTGCATTGTTAGGATTTCACCACATTCTTTGACAGGTTTGAATAGGCTAGCCTATGGCCAAGTTGGATGCATGGGAAGTTCCACTGCCACTGGACTTCAGGATGAGCCTTGCGTGTGGTGCTTGTGGATAGGCAGCTAAACAGAATGTCAGGGGCTTGCAACCACAGAGGTTTACAAAATCAATTGAGGTAGCTATGACAACGAAATGAACTAAAACTATACTATGGACAGAATAAATTGTAAATTAACCACTGTAAAACAAAGACCCTATGCTATGGGCAAAACAGTAGAAAACTGAAGTGTTATTGTTTATTAGACCATTGAATGATGACCGCTATTACTACCTTGGTGTATTCTTTATAACTGGCTGAGGGAGAAATTTGACTAGATGGTAAATAAAAGGACATGCTCCATTGATAAAGATGATACATAAAATTAATGCATTGCATATCAGTTTCAATTTAGTCCCTCTAAGCACAGCTTATACAGCCAAAGCACAACCTGTTAGTGTGTTTGATCACCTATGTCGATGTACAAGGGGAAAATGGTAGATAAGTTACAAGTAATATCAAAATTATCTGTATTACTATGAAGCAGTGTTTTGGCTGAGGCCAATGGGAGCGAGCTGGGATTTCAAGCAGGATAGGACCTGCCTACTTGCACTGTGCTTCATTAGCTTAACATGATTGTCAATGAATAGTTTGTCGCTTAGTTGGAAATGGAATTAATATCAAGGAGGATGGGAGTAAGGAAAAGTTGAATAAGACATTAGCATTGACTAAGAAGGTAATAAAAGTTGTACGGGACAAATATGAACTAAAGATGCTAGTAAAAAAAGATGTGCCAAAGTGTAGCTGTAGTACATGTAGTAGTGTTCCTGTAGTACTACTTCATGTATTCATAAATGCAATTGACATAGTTATGGGTTGAGATCTAACCATATGCCTATCCTAGCTCATTAGCAGAGTCCTCCATTGAGAGTGCGCAGAAATACACAAATTTAGGACCTCATTACGATGGTGGGCAGACTGCCACCGACAGGCCGTTGGTTGCGGTCCATCTGCCATCTAGGGTATTGGTCCGACTGCTGCAGTACAATGCAGCCAGTCGGACCGCAGAGTCGGGGGTAGGACTGCTACCTCTGGCAGGGTCAAAGAACCCGTCGAGCCAGATTCCTAATCCCTACAATGGGGGCGGTGCCTGCATAGGTAACGCAGTAGGGATTAGGATATCCCTTTCCGACTGCCTCTTCATGGCGATCCCACCGCCATGAATAGGCGGCCGGAAAGGGACTTTGGGGTCGCTTAGCAGGGCCCCCATACCCCCTCGGCCTCCGCTATGTGGCCTGGGGGGGCACATGTGGTGCCCCCCGAAACATCCATGCACCGTGTGCCAGGCACAACATGGTGACTGGCACGCGGTGCATGGATGTTTAAAAACATACCTTTTCCAATTGCAGCTCGTGCTGTGGCCCTTTTCCGGGGCGGAGCACAAGCCGCAATTGGAAAAGGCGTGTTTCAGACTGCCGTGTAATATGGCGGGTGGAGCCACCTACTACCTGTTGGCCAGTCTCCATTCCGCCGTGTGTCTGACTGCCATCGTAATGAGCCCCTTAATTCTACGTTTTATGGGTACATGTGGGAGTTCCAATTGGAGTGGTGGGAAAATGCGGAATATCTACAACAAATTGGGGGAAAGAGCGAGAAAATCAATGAAGAGTACTGGGAGGGACATGCAAATAAGAAAACACAACTAGGAAAGTGTCTTTTTTTTTTGCAATTCAAAAAAGTTACACCAACATCTACCTCAGTTGTACTACAGCCAAAAACAGCTCAAAGTTATTCCACGCATGACTTGAAGAAAGCCAAACGCCACACATGGCCACTCACAGATACTGGAAAGCAATGAGACTTAACTCAATGGAAGCACTGTACCTAAAAACAAAGATAACAAAAAGTAAATGATAAGAAATTGAGTTATTAGTTGTGAAGGATATGAGCCCTTCACAAGTAGGAGGTCCACAATTTATTATGGGGAACCAAATACCTAGGTGTAACACTTAACTTTCTCAGGATAGCAAAGCAGAGTCACAGACACTCTCTCCTACTAATTCCACCTCACCTACCTTCAAGGAGCTACGTCTTACTGTACACAATTGACCTCTAATTTCCTATTCCATTCTCAATCTAAGATGTAGACCTGACAATTTAAATTCCTCTTCCTCCCTTATTTTTTCTAACACAGTTCTCTGTCCTTCCCACTTTGTATAACCTTTATTCCTTTTTCATTGTATTTGCTAATTAAGTTATGCTCTTCTCTACTCAAAAGCCACCGATAACTTTGAACAGTGTAAGTATCAAACCTGTTTTGTGCAATCACTCTCAAACATTTAACATGTTTATTTACTTTATTATCTTCTCTAATAGGCAAATCCTCTAAAGGAACATTAAAAGTAGCCAAAAAATGAGAAAGAAATTAATCTTGAATGAATATTCAAAGTCAAAGAAATACTTTATTTCGGCCTATAAGACCTTAAAAGCAAAGATAAAACAATTACAAGTTCATTAAAATTTATCAATATAACATTATTTATATGCTAATAAGAAAGATAAAAACATCTAAAAAGTTAGCAAAATTTGCAATATCGAATAGCTTAATAAACATTAGGTATCTCAATCATAAAATACAAAATCGAATGTAATAAAAGGTAAAACTAAAAAAAACGATGTCCTAAATTTTAAGAGATGCAAAGAGTAGGCAATTTAAACTTGATCTTTCTTTAAGACTACGCGGCGAGCGCACCACATTGAGAACAAATAACGGGCAACAGAGTATACAATTGGCATGCCAGTATCATATTTCAGGATTCTATAGGCCTGTAGGCAGTGGGAAGTTCCAAGGTTTCTACAAAGCTGTCGTAACCAACGAGCCCTTATAGCCTTGTAGGTGGGGCAGAAAAACAACACATGCAGGTCGGTCTCCGTACAGTTTATACAAGACGGACAATCTTTCGTCGGACTACCCCCCACTTGTAGGTAACAGCACGTAAGGGGAGTACGCCATGCCTGAACTGCATGTAGAGTTTTTTAGCTAGGGACGGCTGTATGTCATCAATGCTGGATTCTAGGAGATATTGAAATTTGACATCTAGAAAAGATGTAGTAAGTGTACCTATCCTATGCCCCCTCTGGAGTAAGTTGAGATGGTGATCCTTGAAATTTTTTATCAGGACCTTTCTCGATGTCACCAAAAAACTTTCTTCCGGGCGATCCCATAGGTCTCCCATTCCAATGGCTACAAAAAAGTTCTTAATATAGGTGAGCCAAGGAATTTTACTTGCCCCCCTGATATTGGCCACCTCCCTCAACTCCTCCTTATACATGGATGGTCCATAGGCGGCGCCAGTAAAGTAAGGGTCTGAGCGCAACCTCCTGTGCCATTGGGCTGACGCCCAGATCCATTCGGAGCGGAGTTAAAGGGGTGCTATTGGGAAGACCCACCAACTGTCTAAGGAATGAGTTTTCAATCCATACAAGTTGTTCGGTTGGCCTATGTCCCCATAGTTCGGCTCCATACATGGCAGCCCCTCTAACTTGGGCCTTATAAATTTCCAACACCGGCCCCAGCATCTTGTGTACACACTTCCTCTGTTGTTTCGCAAGGCCCCCTGATGTTTGCGTCAACTTTAGACTGACCTTCCTGATTTGATCACCCCACTCCATTTTCTCGTTGATGGTTAAGCCCAAATAGTCACAAGCAGGGACTTTCTCTAGAAATTCCCCGGCAAGTTGTGAATTAGGACGCTTTGAGTGGCCTGCATTGAACACCATATATTTTGTTTTCTGGGTGTTTATTTCCAGGCCCCTGTTCTTGCAAAATAGATAAAAGGTATCCAAAGCCCTTTGAATACCCATCGGTGATTTTGACAGCAGGAGGGTATCATCTGCGAACATCAAGGCAGGTACCTTGCGGCCCGCTAGTTTAGGCGCATCTATGTCCCCTCCCGCTGCCAATTCTCCCACTAGACCATTTATAAAAAGACAAAAGAGGGTTGGGGCTAAAACACACCCCTGTCTTACCCCTCTCTCTATGGGTATACGATCAGTGAGATCTCCATTCTTCCCATATCTAATTTGGGCATAATTGTTCACATGCAATCTTTTCAGGATCTCGCACAGATACGGAGGCGCCCCTAGGTCAGAAAGAATAGCCCAAAGTTTTTCTCTAGGGACTAAATCGAAGGCCGATTTCAAGTCCACAAAGATCATATAGAGACTGCCATCCTCCAAGATTACTGTTTTCCAGTGCAATAATTGCAATCTGAAAACTTGATCGATTGTGGACATTTTTGTGCGGAAACCGGCCTGATAGGGAGTAAGAATGGAAAACTCCTCCATCCAAATCTGCAAGCGGTCCAGGAGCACTCGAGCAAAGATTTTTTGTGCAACATCAATAAGGCTAATGGGCCGATAGTTTGCAGGATGGAGGGGTGAACCCTTCTTAAATATGGGGATGATTTCAGCCCCTAGCCATGTTGTTGGGACCTCCATTCCCTGTAGTATAGCGTTAAAAATACTCCATAGGTAGGGCGCCCAAACGCTGGGTTCATTTCGATAAAGATCCCCCGGGATCTTATCTAACCCCGGGGCCTTGGCAGGTATTTCTCGAGCAATTGCGGCTGTTACCTCTTTTAGAGAAATTTCCGGAGTTTCCAAGCCGGCTAGATGTATAAGGGGGGTGGGGGTTTCGGCTTGGTCAGGAGTACCCTCTACATTGGAGTAAAGTGACTGAAAATGTACTCTCCAGACCTCAGCTCCCAAGTTTGGTTCGAAAGCATGTTTGTCCTCCTTTGTATCTGAGCTTATTAATTTCCAAAAGTCCTCATGTCCCTCCTGTTTAGAGCGTATCTCAAGCTATCCCACTTTTCTATTTCCCACTCCTTTTTAGCTTGTTTGATTGCATATTTATATAGTATCCTGTTTCCCTTAATCGCCAGCTTATCATTACTTTTAATAGCTTTGAGCAAGTTTGTCTTAGCCTTTCGGCATTTACCATTGTACCAGGGATGTCTGGGACCACTACCTACCTTTACTTGTATTGTTTTTACAAAGCTTTCCATCAGAGCCGCCACTAATCCCTGGTGATTTTCTGCTATTTTACTAAGTGGGCGAACAGGATCACTGGACTCGTTTAATTGGAGTGCAACCTCTAAATAGGGCAAGATTATTTGGTAGAGTGAGGATAATCTATCTTGGGATTCACATAGGGTGCCCCACCTTACTCTTCTCCTGCAACTGGATAGGATTGGCCCTGGTGTTTTCAACTGGTGATCCTTGGAGGCTTCTACAATGTATGGAGAGACCAATTCTAGTATCAGAGCATTGTGATCACTGTCGAATCTAGGGACAATCTTAAAGTTGACCATACGATGCCAAGATTTAGAATTCACCATAATGTAGTCTAGGATCGAAGGGGAGCCCAACCTGTTATAAGTGAAATTTGCCGGACTATCAGAGTTGGAACGTCCATTGCACGCCCTGAGCGAATATTTCAGGGTGAGGGTGTTCAACTGAACAATTAGTGGTGTCCATGCCCGTACTGGCTGGGCGTTGGCCACTGGAATAGCCCAATGCAGGTCCTCCTCGTTTAATTCGTCAGCCTCTAGGTCCTTCAGTGGTTCATACTGACAATTAAAATCACCAGCCAGAATCACTATGTCATTATCAATGACTGTGGATATGAAAGATGATAGTTTGTCAAGGGTAGAAGACTCTTGCCCGTAACCAGTTGGCCGTGAGTATACATTAATAAGCACTAACCTAGGGCCAGTTGGAGAACTCAGAATAACACAGAGAATGTCGCTAGATGAAGTCTCCACCTGCTTCACTGTGCAGCCCAGATGTGTGGCAACCCAAGTAATAAGTCCCCCAGATGGTCTGCCCTTCCCCCCTGATGTAGCGGGTATGCTGTAAGTTACCTAGCCAGGTCTATGGGTTGTCACCCTGATCCAAGTTTCCTGCAGCATGCATATGTCTAAGTCTTGGATGAAGGCCCCCTACTCTGGGTTGTCTATTTTGGAGCAGAGACCTGCCACATTCCAAGATAATATTTTAAGCTTCGATGAGAGGTTTATACGGTTGCTATAGATTTCAGACTCCCCAACAAATGGCCTATGGCCACTCCTGACTGAGGACTGCTGAGCCTCTACAGTTGTTGGATGTGGATTCGCCAACTGTTGGACATTATAGATCTCTGAACGTAGCTCTTTGGGTTTATTGAGAGGAGGTTTACCCGTTGTCACGTTCCTTTCACCGCTTCTGTCTCCCCTGCCCTCTGCTGGTCCTTGCATATGAAGCATAGAAGTGTCAATGCCTCTAGTTACTGCCCTTCTCTCATGTGGCTCATCTTTAGATGTTTCCAGTCAATCTATGTCCTCCATAGTACTAAGGGCCGCAAAATAGTTGTTCACTGGGATATTATATCTAGATTGGTTCCAACCTTCCCCACCATCCATTCTAGATGGCAACTGCTTATGGCTAGGAGGCTTGTAAAAGAACCCCAATGGTAAAACGTGAATCCCTGTTTGCTCAACTGTCCGATTCCCCACCCTATCCAGTAATGTTTGAACAAGGTTGGGCGACCCAAATGATAGCACCACACAGTCACCCCCTAGCAGCTTCTTAGAACTGCCTAACCAACCAACCTGTCTAACCATTTTAAATTCAGTAAAGAGTGGGGAAGAGAGTCCAGATCTAGAGATTAACAGGGACAGTGCTTTATTTTTAAGAGAAGACCAGTGTTCCTTGGTGCCATCGGGCAGCGTGGGGACATTGGCTAGCACTATCGTATAGGGTGTTGCTTCTGGTGGAAGATGTAGGATGTTTGTGTTGGATATACCTCTTAGGTTGTGAAATACTTTATCTTGTCCACTTTGCTTTGGTAATGCCCCTTTGTTTCCATCTCTAGGTCTACCAACTAAAGGCTCATTTTGTATATTTAGTAGGCGTTCCTGGATGGAACTTTTAGCCTGTGGCTTATGATACACAGTAGACGTGCCTGCCTGGGACTGGGTCTGTCTCATGTGCAGGGGAGCTAATTGTGATGCAGTCGCGGGTCCAGGGTTTGGGGGTCCTGTTTGTATGAATAAAGGCCTATCGTCCCCAGTTTTTTGTGTGTCCTTTGTAACACAATAACAGTGGCAAGGATTAGTCAATGGGGGCTGGCTAATGTGCGACCCTGGCTGGCTCGACAGAGGCTGCTGCATCCGTTCGAGTTTTTCAATACTCACTTCAATATGATTTAATTTTTGAAGTAAGGGTTCTAATAAGGTGGTAACCAGCCCTCCGATTTTTTCCCAGTACTCGCTACTTTTGGTGCCTTGTAAGGAGGTTGTGAGACTTGTGGGGGGTGCTATATTAGCGGGATTAATTACGGAAGGAGGCTCCTCAGCCACTTCCTCCATCTCCTCCCTCGTGGATTTGTTTTTACGCCCTCTCTTTGATGCTGGGAGAATAAGTTTGGGTTGGCCCTGCTCCTTTCTTTTCCTGGGCTGGGTAGGAGAACTTATCCTCTGATTAGACTTGCTCTTCTGTCCCCTAGTGTTTATTTTAGTTTTAACGCTGACATCCCTCGACATTACACTGTCATTTCCTTCAATGGTGTTACTAGTCGCTATCCTGTTAGGGGGAGTGCTCTCTTGGCAATCAATAATATTAAAAGCCTCTAAGGTATCGAGCTGCCCTTGTGGGAGTTTTGGTTCCAGGGACAATCTACGCTCTGTTAGCGCGATTTCGTGGATAAGGGCTGACTCGGCACGTATCAGAAAAGCATCAAGGGTCCCCACCACACTTTGTCCTGTAAGGGATTTTCTTTTATTCATTTTGAAAGACTATCAATATGCCTAATTTAAAGTGTTATATGACAGCCTATATGACAGCCTATACCAATGGATAGACAGCAGTCGAACAAATTGTTTCAATAGACCCAAAAAGATCCCAAAAAGAACCCTTAACCCACAGACACTTACCCCTCCAAAAACAAACAAATACAGAGATTATAACTTTCGGGCTCAAAATGTTAATAATGTGACCCTGCCCGGTCCGGCCCGGCCCGACCTCTTACAGTCTCTGGCAGTCTCTGACGGGCACAGTCGGCACTGCAAAAGTCCTGTTATTGTTAATGTTTTGAAGCGCCTTCCTGGCGGCGCCACTAGGGCTGTTGGGACTTGCAGTCTTTTCGGCAGCCTCCCCCAAAAAATGCACGAAATGCACGAAATGCCCAATGCCCGATGAGAACGCCCAATAACTCCGATGGCGTGGGCAGCAACGATGGCGGCAGAAAGAAGCAAAGCCGCAAGTTCCCAAAAAAATATATATATATATAATAAGAGAGATTTTTTTTTTAGGAAAAAAAAAGAACGTTTTCAAGAAAAAAAGCCAGAATCTGAGAGCAGCTGAGGACAAGCTGTACCAAGAGCTATCACGCCCCTGCCCGGGCGTTTGCATCCATCGGTGGCCGGGCTCAAATGTCAGGGCGAGCAAACTTTGGCTCGGGCTCTGGCTCGAGAGACTCCGGGAGGCTCCGGTCGAAAGGCTCGGGAGGCGGGGGGCGGGGTCCCAGAGTATGAACCAAACCCGGTTCCCACCTTCAACCACGTTCCCCCCCAGAGTCCACTGCTCGTTACCTCCGGCACGCCGTTTCAGGCATCGCGGCTCCGTCAGCTGGGATTATCCGGATTGCCGGTGAGTTCCTTCAGGTGCTCAGGATGCGAACTTGGCGACTCCTGGATTCTAACTATCTTTTCGAATCAAAAGTTGCTAAAACGTGGCAGCATCCGCCGTCGTCGTCACCGCTGTCCAGGACAACTCGCACAACCGGTGCCCCAAGACGACTTATGCTAAGAATGAACAGCGTTGTTTTCGCTCCCTCTGCGCTTGTTTTGCATCCGGTTGCAGCTTTTCGCCGCGACCCACGTCTCTCTACAAACAGGATTGCATTAACCCCTACCCTAGGCACATCACCTCAGCCATCAGTGCAGGCCACACTGAACGTTAATTATAGCGGAGTTATACGGCTACCAACACTTATTTTCAATTTCAATTGCACAGTTTTGAGCCCATCTGCTACCAACTGCCGTAATTACTTTGCCAGTTTCTGTAATTTAGCCCAGCACTTGATCTCACCACAGCGCCGCATTGCCACCTCGGCTCCCCTCGCTGTTCCAGTTAGCTCCTACCAACTTCCCAAGGCAGCGTTTTTAGATCCTTTCTGCTGCTTACTCACGCCATTAAGACAGCCTCGCCGCCTCGCCTTGCACCGCAGTAGTTCAAGGCTGTCCAACATTCAGCGTGCTCACCGCCCAGACTTGAAAGCGCCAGCGGGAGCTTAACCGCGATGTGGCAACAGTTACACTCGGAGCCACTGCAGAATTAATCTCCGCCGTTCAGCACCATTCGCCGTTCAACATTCCACGATAATTCCTTGATCATTCCACGATCGGCATTTCGCTTTTGCGGCGTTCTCGGTGGTAGCAGCAGTCAGCGGTAGCGGCAGTCAGCGGCAGCGGCAGTCAGCATTCTCGAGCGGTCTCCATTGAATGAATATTGCAACATACTGAATATGAAATTGGCAAGTGTACATAAGTAGATCCCTCTCCAGCAGAGGCAGGAAGTTAGGTGCAAACATAGCACCCACTAACCTTCAGTATAGCTACATATTCTCTAATAATTTTAGTATAGACATTATCCCTAAATCAACTAACTAAATATTCTCTACACATTGGTACATCATGTTTTAGTTCATTTCTTTCAGTACAGATTTGTTAGAAATGAGGTCTGTAGTTGGCAGAGGCAGGTACCTTTGCCCAAATAGGGACCCTTGCTTCTAGTCAGGGTAAGGGGGATACACTTTTAAAATAACCCCTGCTCACCCCCTTGGTAGCTTGGCACGAGCAGACAGGCTTATCTCTGAGGCTGTGTGTAAAGCATTTGTGAACACATACAGTAATACAGTGAAAACACTACAAATGGACACCACACCAGTTTAGAAAAATAGATAATCTTTATCTAAACCAAAACAAGACCAAACAACAAAAATCCACAATACAGTAATAAAAATATGACTTTCAGATGGTAGAAATAGTTCAGTTCAAAGCAAACTGCAGATACGACACTTTTCACACAAAGTACAGTGGATGCGTCACGCAAACAAACAAAATGCGCCGCAGGGAAGGTGATGCGTCGGTTCCTTACACTCAGGGAACGTGATGCGTCAGTTCCTTGCTCCGGGGGAGGTGATGCGTCGGTTCCTTACTGCTGCGCAGGGGGGGAGGTGATGCGTTGGTTCCTTACTGGAGAGGAGGTGATGCATCGGTTTCTTACTGCGTGGGGAGGTGATGCGTCGGTTTCTTACTGCGGCCCCCAATGATGCGACAGACTTGGCGCCTCAATGCGATGCGACAATCCGGGACGATGCATGGATTCTTGCAGCCGCACAGCAGGGCTGGCATCGGAATTGGTGCAGTGATCTCGGACTTCGGAGACCGTTGCCCTCGATGCGGCGCGTTGCAATTTCTCGAGGTGCGGCAGGCGCTGCGACGGTTTCTTTGGCAATGCGTCGGAAACAGGTACAGATGCGTCACGCTTCTCGGTGTTGCCTTGATTTTCCAGCACCCAGCGGAAAACAGACTCTAGAGGTCCAAAACAACAGCAGGCACCCATTTGCAGGCCAGAACTCCCAGCAAGGAAGTTCAGGGGAGCTGGTGGGGAAGTCTTTGTGTCCCTGAGACTTCAGAACAGGAGGAACCCTCAGTTTCAAGCCCTTGGAGATCTTCTTCAAGCAGGGGACACAGCAAACAGCAAAGTCCTTTTCTCCTTTCCTTGGCAGCAAGTAGCCACTGCAGGCCAACCCCAGACAGCAAACAGCACAGGGGCAGCATTCCTCCTCAGCTTCGCCGGCTCTTCTCCTTGGCAAAGGTTCCTCTTGATTCCCAGAAGTGATCTAAAAGTCTGGGGTCTATTCCCCTCTTTTATACAGTAAATCTCTTTGTTCTCTCCTGGCCCAGGACTTTGAGCCCAGTCCAAACCAATTCTGGGGGGCACTTTGCAAGTGCACAACAACCTCCATTGTCAGTGTGAGCTCTGGCTCCAGACACACCACAGGGGGGCGGAGCCATCATTGTGGAAGGCAGACACAGCCCTATTCAGGTGCAGGTGCTACTCCTTCCACCACTCCAAATGCAGACCAGGCCTATTCAGCCTAGACCATCAACAAACAATGTCAGTCAGCCATTTCTAAAGGTGTTTCTTTAATATCTGGTCATGGTTCTGCACTGGCCAAGTAGGGAACACAATCCTAGTCAGGGTAAGTCAGATACACACCCTAAATATACCTATGCTCACCCTCTAGCAGCTTGGCACAGAGCAGGCAGGCAGGCTTAACTTATGAGGCAATGTGTAAAGTATTTGTGCAACATTGAATACAGTAAAACAGTGAAAACACCACACAAAAATAATCAACACCAGGTTAACAAAATAGAGCTTAATTTTATTAACAAAACAAAACCAAAATGACAAAAATCCAATATGTAGAACTCTAGTTATGAATTTTGAAAGAATATCTTGAAATATAGTGCTTAGAAACATAAAGTGCCAACCGGGGCTATCTGGTCGCGCTGGACTGGGTCAAATCTAAAAAGTCAGGCCGAACGCGATGGAGCGCGAGTTGGATACAGGAGCCACACAGGGTCCGCTGCAAACAGTACCTTCACGAAGAAATAGTCGACGGCGAGAAGCAAGATGCGAGGCGCGATCAGAGGTGATGAGTCGGCGTCGATCCTTAGGAGTGTAGGCGACTACTTTGCAGGGTAGGCCTCACAGTAAGCAGAGTCCAGGTACTGGTTGGTGAAATGGAGTGAGGTCTTTAATATCCCTGAGACTTCAGAACAGAAGGCAAGCAGACAAGCCCTTGGGGTCACTCTGGGTTCAAGTGGTTTAGGTCCAGTCCTTATCACCCTGGAAGAGAGGGCACCAGGCAGTTCAACACAGCAGAAAAGCAGTTCTTCCAGAGTAGCAGTCCAGTAGAGTGGCTGTCTTTCAGCAGCACAGCAGCCCTTCTTCCTGGCAGAGTAGCCACGAGTCCAGAAGTGTACTGAGTTGGTGGGGTCAGATGTCCAGTTCTTATACCCAGTGGTGCCTTTGAAGTGGGGGTGACTTCAAAGAGGGGCTTTGAAGTCCCATCCTGCCCAGGTTGATCCATCAGGATGTTAATGGCCCCCATCCTGCCCAGGATGACCCATCAGGATGTTAATGGCCCATCAGGATGTGAATGTTCCGTATGGCACACATACGTTCCCTTTGTGTCTGACTGTCTAGAGAGAATGCACAAAGCCCAGCTGTCACCTAACCCAGATGTGTATTAAAGGCAGGCAGCAGGCACACAGAGCACAAAAATGCCAACTTTCTAAAAGTGGCATTATTTGAAGTTGTAATCATAAATCCGACTTTACCATTAAAGAAGATTTGTTATTATAAGTCCATAGGTACCAAACATGATAGTTCCACTTCTTCTCAATTAGGAATTACACTTAATAAATGTATTAATGAAACCTCAATGTTAACCTATGAGAAGGGTAGGCCTCACAGGACTGAAAAACTAATTTGAGAGTTTTTCACTACCACGACATGTAAAACTAGAAAGTATATGTTTCGCCTTTTACTTACACAGCATCCTACCCTAGGGGCTACCTAGAGCCAGCCTTAGGGGTGACCTATGTGTAATAAAAGGGGAGTTTAAGGCTTAAAAAGCAGTTATAAATGCCAAGTCGACATGGCAGCAAGACTGCGCATACAGGCTCTGAAGTTGCATGCCCAGGGGGGTACATAAGTGGGTGCCACAATCAGTGGTGCAGGCCCACTAGTAGCATTTAACTTACAGGCCCTGGGCACACATAGTGCACTTTACTAGGGGCTTACAAGTAAATTAAATATGCAATTTGGGTATACACCACCAATATTACCATGTTTTAGGGGAGTGAGCACATGCACTTTAGCACTGGTTAGTAGTGGTAAAGTGCCCAGAGTCCTAAGACCAACAAAAACAGATCAGCAAAAACTGAGGCAAACAGGCAAAAGGTTTGGGGGAAGACCACCCAAAGGCTGACAGGTCTATCATGTACATAACTCAGTCACTTTCCAACAATCATGATCTGATTTTTCATCATTTTCCCTGTCTGTACAATGCTTGTCTGAAATCGGAAAAAGTGTTGTTGGACTCAAAACATTACATCTCCTAAAAGAGATACTTTCAGCTGTAAGAATGATTTGCTCATAACGATTCTGTCTACTGTTCTTTACATGCTGGGTTCTCGTCCTTGTCAAAAGGACTTCAACTAAATGTGGGACATATACAATTAAAGTATGATTCATCACAGTCCCTTTACTTTGTTCATTAGCAATGGAAACAGCTGCAACCAATTTCAAACAACCTGGAGGACTTACAGCTACTGGATCAAATACAGCAGAAAGATATGCCACTGAAAACTTTAAACCTCCATGTTTTTCTGTAAGAATCAAAAGTGCACAACCATTTCTGCCACGACAGACCAGAAAAAACATCAAATTGTAATTAAGCATCCAAAGTGCAGGTACATGACACTAACTCTCTTTCAGTTTTTTTAAATTCATCAATGCATTCATTGTCAAATGGCATCGGATCTTGGACATCACTGCATGTCAACCTTACTAAAGGCTTTGCAATCAAGGAAAAGTTGGAATCTACTGATGACAGTACCCAACAATTTCACGAAACATCTGAACACCCTCTGGGTGGTCCAATCTACTTCATAATTGCAGAAATGTGTTCTTTTGAGACTTTCCACACACCTTTTTCTATATGGTGTCCAAGATAGATGACTTCCTTTTTACAATACTGCATTATAGTTGGGGGAAACCTTATGTCCATTTTCAGCTAGATGATTCAGCAATGCAAATGCATCAAGCTTACAGTAGATCATAAATATATTGCACCAAGACTGAACTGCATGGCAACTTCAAATCCTCCAGATCTTTCTTCAGCATTTGGCTAAAAGTCAAAGGACTTTCCGTAAACCCTTGTGGGATTCTACAAGACGGAGACCTATATTCAAAAATCGGAACTCAAAAAGGAACTGCGATTCCTCATGCAAAGGAATTGAGAATAACGCTTGGCATAATTCAATGACTGTATACCATTATGCTTCTGATGGAATCTGAAACAAAAGCACTGCTGGGTTCGGTACCACTTGACAACATAGAACTACAATCTTATTCATCTAGAGGAGATCCTGCATGATTCTCCGCTTGCCATTCGACTTCTTAATTTCTGTCACAGGAGAGATACAAAGACAACCAAATAACTCCTAGAGGAATCATATTCTCAATCACTGGCTTCATTCCTTCTGCTTCTTTTGTAAGTCTGTATTGTCTCGTTCTAGGAAATATTGCATCAGGATTAATCTTAATTTTCACTGGCTTTGCTCTTTTGATGAATCCAATCTCTTTTCCAGAAAAACCCCATATCTCATCTCAGAGAGTATATCTTAAATCCAGAGGCAGGTCTTCCTCTGTTAAGACTGGTAACAACTCAACTCTCAAATCTGATTAATTTATTTTTAACATAGAATCCTTATCTTGTGTCTCAATTGCAACACCATCCAGTGTATAATAAATCATGCAATTCATTCTGCAAAGTCCCTTCCCAAAAGTTTCACAGGACTTGAACCATACAAAATAAATTGGAGCCTCTTCTCCATCTGCCAATTGTAACTGAGACATCTGCTGTAAGTTGATTACCATTTGTTTATTATTGATCCCTACAACTAGGACTTCTTTTTCTGAGAGGGTTAGGTTTGGGACTTCTGCAGAATGAACTGCAGAATGGGTTGACCCTGTATCGATCAAAAATAAAATGGGACGCTATTGACTTCGGCGTCAATATAGGGGCCACTTTGGTCTACGAATAGGACTGCTCCAAGTATGCAATCCTCCTCCTCCCTCAGGCACTGCCATTGTGAACTACTTACTTCCAACTCATCACTCAGAATCAATGGCTTCTACAGGTATCCTGCACTATATGGCATATTATTATTCATTATTTGCTGCATCACTGAAGCTGTAGCTATTGGCATTGAAAAGGATTTCTGACCCTACACATTGTGAGCAGAATTTTGCATATTTGTAACATCATAATAATTCTCTGCATTTGTTCTCCATTGCTCTGAACCCTGTTGGGATTCTGATGACATTCCCTCTTCCAGAGCCCAATCTTCCTGCAGAAGTGACAAACTGTATTCTTTTTCATCATATTAACACCATTACATCTACTGCCACCTTGCATTTGCATCTGATTCATTCCAGTTTGCACTAAATTAATATTTGAACCCATTTGATTCAAAACCCTTTCTAAAACAGCTTTGTCTGAGCAATCATGAGTTAAGCTTTTTCTGTTACATCTCAAAATAATCTCTATTATTTTTTGCTAACATCAAGATTTTTTCTACACCCTTTGTTTGCCAGCATAACTCACTCTGATGGGATCACTGACAAAATATCGAAGGTCAAAAAATCGACCTACAAAAATATCGGAGCAAGAATATTGATGTCAACAATATCGATATCCTATCCACAACATGGTAAGTACAAAAATATCGAAAAAAAAATATCGATGTCAAAAATATCGTTATCAAAATTATCTTTTTTTTTGTTAAAAAAAATATGTAAAATAAACTAAATAATACTTATAAATAAAATAAACATAGTTAAAATATTTTATAATGTTTAAATTAATAAGCAATATATATAATTGAATAAAACATTAATTAAACATACATATAATATATAATATATATACTTACTTAGGGGCTCATTACGATGGCGGGCGGAAGCACAACCGCCGTGCTGGCGGATGCAAAAACCACCAGTTACCGCCGGCACGCAGCAGTCCACACGCCCGCCCAATTACGATGCGAAAAGTAGGCCAAACACCGCCGGCAAGCCAGCAACACCGTCCGCCATCAAAGTGCGCCCGTACACGTAGCGGCGCAGCCCAACTGACACACACCGTCCGACGAAACACGTCCCGCCCGGCGCATAAATTACGATGCCGCAAACAAACGGCTCCCACGGCCAAGAGATACCGTACGACAAACCGAAGCGGTAACACGGACGCCGAGCACGGACAACGAAGAAGCGGCTCCCCGAGCATGAATCCAGCACTGCAGGCCCTCCCCATGCTCCTGCTGATGCACCACCAAGGACGCAACGTACCGCGGAGACGCAGGTAGGCACACACACAAGTGCACGCAAACAGCGCACACAGTGCAAGGGCGGAAAAAGCAGACAACCCCCACCAGCGCGTGTACACTACACATCCACCATTGCATCCACATATGACACACAGGCCAAATCGTAACATCGCGTAACACATGTGTACACACCACCTGGGACTAGGAACCAACAACCCCGTCACGGCCCCAAGCGGCGATGACGCCGCCACACATGCGCACAACGCAGAGGCCAACCGCAGCGCCATGCATGCGTCGCACACAGACACAGGGACACAACCAAGCAGCACACACATCAGCCCCACCCCGAACGCACATGACACATGACAGGCCTGCCACAGACATGTCCCCAACGCCCAATTCACGGACAACACCCAACGCCACACAACCGACGCACACATGTCAGTGAAGACACGCAACAGCAGGACACACCCCAGTGTAACAAACATGGCGTAGCACACAGCGGCGGCAACACCAACTAGGAGAAGCAGGGCCCCTTCGGGAAGAGGAACGCCAGTACCACACTGAAACACCCATACCACCCTGCACATATGAACAAGACATATAAAACGGAACACCAAAGAGCCCGGGGACCGACAACAGGTGGCCCAAGAATAACATTCACACACAAGGCCCAACGCAGAGCGGAAAGGCAGCCTGCCGCCCACACAAGGGAGAGCAGACAGCACTGAATGACCTTCCATTCCAACTCCGAAACCACAGCCCTACGACAGAAGCCGGTGAATACAGCCATTGTCCAAGAATAGACCAACACAGGCATGCCGAGGAGACCGACCACAGGGCAGATAGCGCATATCACAGAAGCACACAACGGACGGGGAAGAAAGAAGAAAACACTCCCCATGTCGGCCACATGCAAGTTAATTGGAAGGAGTCACACATCACTGACCTTGAACTGTCTGAGAAGCATGTGGGATGAGGGCCCGTGTCCTCCAAACAAGCCAACAGAACACAAGTCCTGTCTCCCTACGACTACACAGAGCTCACAGCAACCTCGGAGCGTGCACATTGCAGACTGCACACACAGCCGGAGCACGCCACCACAACGCACCGCTGCGAAATGGCAACCGCAACACACCTACCCAACTACGCCGAACAGCTCAAGCTGTACAAAACCAACCTGTTTCATATATTGGGATGCGATCTCCTGTCCCTGCTGAACGTAAGTTACCGACTGACTTACCGCATCACATTGTTCAGCTGCGTCATGCCCGTCTTCTACTGTCGGAGGTGTCCCTACCAGCATCCCGTGGAGATATGCCTCTCCAACCCGGCATGTCTGAAGGCGGACCTGCTACCACTACTCCTCCCTCTGGACGCACACGACAGGGCCTGCTCTGCCTATGGGGGCATGGCGTATGTGGCCAACATCGCACCCGCACTGAAATGGGACCACTGTGCCTCCACACGACGGATCATCGAGAACAGCTACATCGAATGTCACCCAGCATGCCCCATCATGGTCCTCCAAGGGACAACTTACGAACAACACCTTGACAGCCACCATCCGCTACATTGGCTGGCAAACATGTACACCACCAATGACATGGAAGCCCTGCTGGACGGCATCGCATACCTGACAACCTGTAAATTCGTCGGACCACAACGCAGGTTCCCCGATTGACCTATGATGTCCAACCCCGCACCCATGCTTAGCTTCCGCACGGACTGGCCAGTCACCACCACAACAGCCATACCAAACGACCGGCAACTGTAACCACACCATCAACGACATCGCCATGACATCGGATATGACCGGGACATGCACACTGTTCCCCATCACATCCAGGAACACCGCATGCATCGTGGGAGGCAGTGGCATGGGCTCTGTGTATCGCACCCACATGGACGGAACTGCACGAACAACCAGGACACGACATGGATCCAGCGCACATGGACACACACACCGCTCAGTGGACATGAATAGGTCGCCTGGAGTCTGTGGGTGCTGCACCCCTCCCACCCCCGCCCCGGGAATCCCATACCAGGACCTTTGCATGGACGACAAGTGCATACAACAACAACACGACCCCAGTGACTGTGACATGTCCAGTAACCACCACAGTGCAACAACAAGTGGCACGCCGCTGCATGCACGCAAGCACATGCCCTGATGTCATCTCACATGCACGCGTGCATGAGGAACAACCGCAGCAAACCTGTCACATGGAACTGAGATGGACTGTGCCCATGATGCCAAGCGGTCTGGTAGGCTACATGTATACCATCTGTGTCAAAGTCCGCAGCTCCGCAGCTATACGTAAATGTACATTAGCACAGCCTTGGCCAAGCAGATGTCACTCTGAAGCCCACATCCCACATGCAACAGCCAATCACATGTAACCCCACACCCTATCCCATTTGCAATCATGCTCAGTATATCCTCAACATGTATTCCGCTGCCAGTAGTGTCCACTATACTGCATCACAGAGGACAGAAGACTCAATATAATGTTTGAAACCAAAACTGTCTCCGCTGACTCATTTCACAAGTACGAATGAGAGAGGATGAGAGTATGTGAAGTACACGGCAGTCGTGACATGACCATGTAGTCCACTGGTATTGGATGTCAACGCAAATGAGTAGCATGTGTCGTGTGAAGTCGTATGGACGCAGTGCTCAGGTGGGTGGGTGTGACGGGTAGATGCGCACATGCCAAGTTGGAGCACGCCGTGTTGGGAGGGGTCATGAACAGTACACCACCGCTTCCCTGGGCATTGTGAGAGGACACCTGTCGGGGGGGAGTGAACACGTGTGTGCACAGCAGCCGGGCACACGTACAAAGCGGTACCAGGCGCACCTCAGCCCACCCTCTGTGGACAAGCTGGATCCTGTTGTGCGCCCGCCATGCCCCTTGACAAGGCACACACAGCCCCAGTCGACCAGGTGTAACCCCAACATAGTCAATCCGCACAGGCGATACAGGGCAGGGGATGGCAGTGGAGCATGGTGTGTGAGAGGTCTCCTCGCGCTCCTCCTGGTCATATCACGCAGGCAATAGAACCTCAACGTCTAGCATGGCACAAGTCAAATGGAAGTGTAGGGGGACGCACCACAGCACGAGCAGCACTGACGTCACGGGAGGTGGCTCGCACCATCCCATCCATTGCCCATCATACCAACCACGCCACATGCCATTGCGACTAAGTGCAAGCGCGTGCGCCACCACCCCCGAGCCCTCCCCAGAGAGGCCAAAGAGTGAATGTGTGGGCCATCAGCCACAGACGGATGCGGCCTGGCCGCAAGGGCAGCCACAGCCACTGGGTGACGCAGGTGGCGGATCCGGAAGGCGAAGACTGTGATGCATAGTCCATGCAGGCCGGGTCTCCATTTGGGGCACCACGCAGGTGGACGGCGTCCCGCCACACATCATACCCTGAGACAGCCCACTCGTGCAACTGGACCCACACATACACTCCTTGCCCTCTCTGGTGCGAGCTTGGGGCTGCCTGTGCAAGCGCTAGCCTCGCAGGTGAGCATGCATATTGGGGGAGCGAGGGGAGGACATGAGGGCTGGGGCGAAGATGACTGTATCACTGTCAGTTAGTACACGGGATGACCCAGATGTGGAAAGGAAGAGACGTGTCCCGTGTGTACTGCAACTAGTCGCCAATCCAACTACCCCCCATGTCCGGAATGTAAGCCCGCACCTAGGCCCGCCCATCCGCCACATCGAACATACCACCAGCACGACAACCTTCCCATTCGAAACACTGACTGGGGGTGGCGACCAGTGAACAATCATGTGTAGCCTACCCACGCGTACATGTGGGCCCTCCATGATCCATGTCACCTGCGGCAAAGTCATGACATGCGCAATGAGGGAAGTGAGGAGAGCTGTCCGCCCCACGCGCAGAAGGTGCATCAGCTCCACAGACCCAGCAGCGAGTCCAGCAGGGGTCACATGTGCAGGGGCAGCTGTGCCTGGTGTGAAGGCACATGCATATAGACAGCACATCGACCAATGTGTAGTCTGCCCACATCTACAGTCCATCATCATGCGGACATAGGAATTGAACACAGGGCAACACATCTTAGTTGGTGCACCCACCGTGACCAACAATGCGCAATCATCGACGTACCCGCCCTGTGCATGGCCCCCACCCAACGGAGGCACATCCAGTGCCACCATCCCACACACACAAGCCTTCCACGGAACATGCTGTGTCCAATGGTCAGTACAGAGTCAGCGCCCATCTGGTGGATCCTGAACAGGAGACACATGCACACACATGCCAGCTCCCACTATGTACGTCTGCCACCTGGCACATGCAATGTAACCTCTCACCTGTGACGTGTGACTGCAAGCACACAGCCGTCTTGGCATGGGGCTGTCAATGTGGACACCTGTCAATGTTTCGGGAGGTGTGATCCGTACAGTGCTGTACATAGGGTGCAGTGCTGACACCTACTACTGTCTCATATCCCCTCGTGCCACAGGTCCCACTTGTTTTGGCCGCTCAGCCTGTGCCCACATCGTCGTCGTCGTGTACCATACTCATCCAGCCGCGGAAGCAGTTCCATGCTCAGCAGACATTCATGTTGCCGTGGCGTTGCCGCTTGACGGATATGCAGTCAGTCCCCATCAGCACGCCCCGCAAGTCATTGGGGCCTAGATCCCCATGTGCATGCACATGGCAGTGGTTTGTATCACTAGCCATTGCCATTGTTGGGAGACCTGTGTAAGTGTATTGTGGCCGTGCCGTCCCAGCTTGACAGCTGGGCTGTGGCTCATGTGCTTGCTCAGTCATGTCAGTGATGTGTATGCGAAATTGCTATGTGTTGTGTTGCTTTGACATGTGTCCTCTGCCATTGTCCCTAGGCGGAGACCGAACATTGACCGCCCATACCAATTGCTGGCGGACATGGACGATACAGAGGTTATTAGGAAGTTTCGGCTGGACAGGCCAACCCTGCATTGACTGTGTGCCATGTTAGAACCCCATCTCCGTCCCCGCAGGGTGTATCCGACTGCTGTCACCCCCACGGCTAAGGTGATGGCCGCCATGCATTTCTTCGCCACTGGGTCATTCCAGCACACAGTGGGCATTGGAGGAGGGATGTCCCAGCCCATGTTCAGCAAGGTGCTGAGGGATGTACTGGCAGCCATGATGCTGTACCAAAACAGGTACATCCGCTTCCCCAGGGCTCGTGAATTGGCGGCAGTGAAGGGTGCATTCTATGCCCTTGGCAGAATCCCACACGTCGTTGGAGCCATTGACTGCACACATGTCGGCCTTGTTCCACCACAGGCCACTGAGCACCTGTACCGCAACAGGAAGCACACGCACTCCCTGAATGTGCAAGTGGTGTGCCTTGCGGACATGGTGATCACCCACGTGTGTGCAAAGTTCCCAGGCTCGGCCCATGACGCACACATAATGCGCAACAGCATCTTGCCACGACTGATGTCCAATATGCAACAGGATCGTGGCTGTATTGTCGGTGAGTATGTGGAGTGGTGTAGC
Source organism: Calotriton arnoldi (assembly GCA_963921515.1). Classification (NCBI taxonomy): domain Eukaryota; kingdom Metazoa; phylum Chordata; class Amphibia; order Caudata; family Salamandridae; genus Calotriton; species Calotriton arnoldi. Next base: position 3,051,554 of record CAWUFW010000581.1, on the reverse strand, counting down.
GTGCTGGTTGTGCGATGCTGTCCCCTGTCCAGTTGGAATAGCAACGGTTCTCTGTGTCCCTCACACCCAGGTGACTCTGCGTACCCGAATGGGGCATGGCTGCTCAGTCCATTGAGGAATCCTCGCACCCCAGCAGACGATCGCTACAATGAGGCACATGGGAGGACCAGACGTGTGGTCGAGCGTACCTTTGGCCTCCTCAAGTCCAGGTTCAGGTGCCTGGACCGCACCGGGGTGCGCTGGCGTACTCCCCACAGAAGGTGTGCCGGATAGTGGTGGCGTGCTGCATGCTGCACAATCTGGCCATTCGGAAGCAGATCCCCCTCATCGTGGATGACGGAGATCAACCAGGGCCCCAGCCCGCAGACCAGGACAGCTCGAGTGAGGAGGACAGCGGAGAGGAGGAAGCTGGTAATGTGCGGCAGCAGCTCATCGCCCGCTACTTCACTTGACGGTGAGTGTCCATGTACGACGGCTGATGTGGCTGTATCTGTGCAGGTGTGTGTGTGCTGTGTCAGGGTGGCCGTTTGTTCACTGCGTGCTGTGTGTCAACGCTCCATGGCCAGGGTAGTATGCCACTGTTGGTGGCTGTGGCATTGTGCCCTATTGCTCTGTGCGATGTGTGTACATTGCTTGTAGTTGTTGACATGTACTGTGTGATGGGTGTGTGACACACTCATTGAATGTGCTCCTGTTCTGTCTCCCACCCCTAGGTCCCTACAGGCCCTCCGGATTCCATTGCCATGCCACGCATCAGGTGCCTTTCCGCCCAAGGTGGCCGTTGTATTCCGTACAAATAAAACACAGGGCACAAACAGCAGTTAGTGTAAGAGGTGCATTTATTTCAAACTGTGACATGTGATTGTGTGTAAGGTGATGACAAAAGTGGTGCGTGCAGTGACAATGAGCTGTCGGTCATGGCTGCGTGATGCTCAGGGTGTACCCACTGGTTCTATGTCCATAGTCCAACACACACATGCCATCCAGATGGCTGTGTGGAGTGGGATCGTAGTCCAAGTCAATGCAGTGGCTGGTCAAGGAAGGCTGGCGGAAGGCTGGCTGGCTGCCTCACTTGCATTTGGAGCGTGCGAAGTCCTCCCGGGAGATCGGCTTCCACTTCGGACGGCCCCTTCCACGTTTGCGAGGGGGGGTGCCTGCTTGCGACATGCTGGTGGTTGAGGTGTGCTCACTGGCTGTGGACGCAGGGGAACTGGACACTGCTGCTCGACCCTGCGCCCCGGCAGGTGGTGGCGGAGGGGGAGCTGCTGTCCCTGGCTGTGACCTCACCGCCACCACCAGCTGGCCCATGAGGTCCACGAGTTGGCCCATACGGGCGTCCATGGACCTCAGCACCCCCAGCACCTCACGCGTGTCTGAAGCAGACCTGACCCATTGTCCTTGGGCCTCTTCATAGGCCCCAAGGACTCTGGCCATTTGAGGCAGGGCATGGCTCCCAGGGGAGGCTGGCGTTTCCCTGACCCTGCTCCTCCTACCAGTCCTGCTGCCACCGGCCTGCCCACTAGCCACATTGCTCACCACGGTCCTCGCTGTGGCTCCCAGGGTGGATCCAGTCGGCCGGGCCACCACCTGCGCTGGGGCTGGTGCCAGCGAAGACGTGGTGGTGGTGGCGGCGGTGGTGGTCGGTGCGGCGATGGTGGCGGTTGCGGCAGTGGTAGTGGCCGCAATGACCGTGGGTGTGGCCGCAACGACAGTGGCAGCAGGGGGCTGGGAATGTTCAGCAGCCCTGGATGATGGGTTGGTGGGTAGGAGGGGTCCTGGGGAGCGGCTGGGCCCTGCCACACCAGATGGGCCTGCTTGGTGGTCCGTGTCCGAAGAGGAGGACAGATCCTCCAGATCCGTGTGTCCTCGTTGGGGGCTTGTAGGCTGCTGGCTCCATCCCCAGCATCCAGCAGTTCGTCACCTGTGGAGAGAATGAGATTTGTTATTGTGTTGCACCTGGCGAAGTATGTATTTGTCGTCTGACATTAACAGTTCGTGCACTCTCGTACATGGGTTTCCCGGAGGCGTGTGTGTGGCTGTAGCATTTGTAGTTGTGTGTGCTTGGCAATGGGACTGTGTGCTGTGGACATGTGGCATGGGACGGATTGGCCATGCCGATGGGTGTGTTGCTGTGCCCCTACTTATTGTGACTCTGGTGTATGCGGGCTCCTGGCCCATCCTGGGTCTGGTTTGTACTTTGCTTTTGGTGTTCAGATGGGTCGCTTAGGAACGCATATGGCAACATGGGGGCCATGCCCCAGATTCGCATTTGGGAGGGAATATGCTTTTGGGGTTCAAATGGAACGCTTAGGAACGCATATGGCAACATGGGGGCCATGCCCCAGATTCGCATTTGGGAGGGAATATGCTTTTGGGGTTCAAATGGAACGCTTAGGAACGCATATGGCAACATGGGGGCCATGCCCCAGATTCGCATTTGGGAGGGAATATGCTTTTGGGGTTCAAATGGAACGCTTAGGAACGCATATGGCAACATGGGGGCCATGCCCCAGATTCGCATTTGGGAGGGAATATGCTTTTGGGGTTCAAATGGAACGCTTAGGAACGCATATGGCAACATGGGGGCCATGCCCCAGATTCGCATTTGGGAGGGAATATGCTTTTGGGGTTCAAATGGAACGCTTAGGAACGCATATGGCAACATGGGGGCCATGCCCCAGATTCGCATTTGGGAGGGAATATGCTTTTGGGGTTCAAATGGAATGCTTAGGAACGCATATGGCAACATGGGGGCCATGCCCCAGATTCGCATTTGGGAGGGAATATGCTTTTGGGGTTCAAATGGAACGCTTAGGAACGCATATGGCAACATGGGGGCCATGCCCCAGATTCGCATTTGGGAGGGAATATGCTTTTGGGGTACATGCTGTGAGCCATGGGTGCCGAACGTGACATGTGTTGTGGCAGCATGACAGTGCATGGTCTGAGGTGTGTGCATGCCTGACATGGCCTGCATATTTGCTGTCTGTTGTGATTACTGGACATGGCATTGGACGCATCGTTATGAGTGAGTGTTGGTTGTGTGCCAGCCAACGTATTGCAGTTGTCCCATCTCCTTGGTGTGCGTGCTGCCCTGTGCCATGTGCATCACTGCAGTGCTCGGGGGGTGTGGCCCATGTTGTGTGTTGTTGCTCACAGTGTGGCGTGCGCTTCATTGACTTCTGGCACATGGTTGGTCATGGGCATGTATCTTAGCGTGACTGCTGTATGTGTGGCAGCTGTGCGGATGACATGCCTTTCATGAGACTGGGGCTGACGGATGGGATGGATGGTATGTTGTATGTGCATGGTGTGTCTGTGTGTTTGATGGGTTCAGTGGTGTTCGTGTGCATTTATGTTGTTCCGCTCTGTTGCGTCTAGTGTTGTTTGTCTTACATAGGCGTAGTTGTGGGGTGTGTGGTTGACAGGCAGTAGGGGCTACATGGACAGGACTTCAATGGTGTTTCGGTTGTGTGTGATGAGTTGCACAGTGGCTGCCGTGTGGTACTATATTCAGTGTGGCTTGTGCATGCAGACGTGGCTCCTTGGGTGTTGCTATGTCTGTGATGGGTCATGTGGGGTGTGAGTCTGTTGTTCATGTCCGTGTGCACATTGTTCACTTGTTCGTGACGGTGGGCGGTGCTGCGTGTTCGTTTGCTACGTGACATGTCCCATGTGTTGGTCGTGTTCCGGTCCTCATGCCTCCAGTAATCCAGCCCTGTCCAGTTTCCCACCTGCAAGTTGTTCGTGCGTGCACTGTACTGGATGCCACATGGCTCTAAGCGGGGGGTGCTCCATGTTGCAGGTCTGTGGGGGTGGGGGGTGTTGTGGGTCGTGGGGGTGGCTGGACACCCACTGACACCGATTGCTGTGGACCGTGATGTCTGCCTTTCGGCTGTCGTTGTGCACTGCGGTGGCTGACACGTGGCTGTGGGGTGTGGGGGATGCTCCTCCTTGCTGTGCTGTGGTACTAGGGGCCTGGTGTGTGTTGTACTTGGGCTGTCCACCGTCCCACCCACTGCACTTTGTGTTCCTGCCACTTACCTGTTACTTGTCGGTTAGTGCAGCTGTGGCGGACACATGGGTGTGGTGGGTGCTCGTTGTGGCGCTTCTGGCATATTTGGGGACCTGTTGGTGGTTACGTGGCTGGCTGAGTGTACACATGTCCCCACGTATCTTACAGTTGTTCAGTTTGGGCTGTGTGTGGTGGTGTCTGTTGCATGTGTGTGTGATGTGTTGTGTATTGTGTGCTGGACATGGGGGTGTTTGTCCCTGGGAGCTGTGGCATGGTGGTAGTGCATGTGAGTACATAGCGGTGTGCTGGTATACATTAGTTTGTACTTACCAGCCTCCACTCCCCTGCTAATCCGGCGAGGATCTCCGGATGTATTATGACTCGCACCTTCTCCTCCCACGCTTTGAAGGTCTTGAAGAGCGCGGGATTCCCTCCGCCAGTGACGGCAGCCAGCTCTCTGTTTTTGCCCTCCTTCTTCTTGACCAGGCTCTTGACGTCATTCCAACGTTTGTTTATTTCTCCTCTGTTCCTGGGCAGGGTCCCGACTGCATTGACCTGGTCTACGATCCGGTTCCACATTCTGTTTCTGGTGGATAGTGGTGTGTGCTGGACCATGTTCCCATAGATTTGTGGGTACACCTTGATGATCTCGTCGACCATGACCGTCAGCTCAATGGGCGTGAACTTGGGCATTCTTTGTGGTGCCATGGTGTTTGTGGTGCTGGTGCGGTGTGTGTTGTGTAATGTGCAGGGGGTTTGTGGTGCAGGTGTTTGGTGGTGGTGGTGGTGGTGGTGGTTGTGATGTGTGCGTTTCTGTGGTGTGCTGCTGTCCTTGCTGTGTCACTGTGTCCTCTCCTCTCCTCTCTGGTTTGCAATGTTGCAAGGGGTTGTGGTCTGTGGGAGTGCTGCTTTTGTACTTACCTATGTGGGTGTGTCCTCATGGTCTGTTGTTTTCAGGTGTGTTGTGTCTGGGGTTCTGGCCTTTGTAGTTTTTGTTTGTCCAGGGGGTGTTTTCGGGATGTGTACTGTGCTTGTGTATTTGTGCGTGCCTTGCTGTGTGGACTTGTTGGCCATGTTGTGTGCTATTGGTTTTGTGAGCGGATGGTTTCTGTGCAGGTACGTGGGCGCCATGGCTTCTGCCGTGTCGATTCTCATCGGCGTTGTTTGCGCTGGCGGGCGGTATATTTGTAGTTTTCCCGCGCTCATGGCGGTGCGATCGTAATTTCACGTGCGGTGTGTCGGCCGTGAGGGCGGGCGGTTTTGTGTTGTCGTGCGTGTTTCCGTCCGTGGCGGGCGGTTTGACTCCGACTCGGACGATGGCGGGCGGTATTTTGTGTGATTTTTCGCCGATGGCGGTTTTCGGTTTGTGTAATCGGAATGGCGTGGTCGGTGTTCAGACGGTGTGTGCGGGCGGATTTTTGCCGCTTCCATGCCTGGCGGATTTTTTTACGCCGGGTATCGTAATGGGCCCCTTAATAATGAGTTTTAATAATTATTTTAATAAATTATAAATTAATAAAAAATATTATAAATTACAAATACATCTATACACATAAAACAATAACATAAATAAAAATTAAATAATTATGTATAACAAATTAAAAAAATTAAATTTACTTTTAATATTTTTAAAATTAATTATATACTACATTAACTAGAATAATACAAAAAATATTAAATAGCGGAGGGAATAAAACTACTATTTCAACTCCCAAAAAAAGTAGGGAAAGCGTTGGATAGCGGGAGGGTAAAAATTACTATTCCCACTCCAGTGAGTGCAACAGTAGGGAAAGCATTGGATAGGGTGAGGGTAAAAATTACTATTCCCACTCCAGTGAGTGCAACAGTAGGGAAAATGTTGGATAGCGTAGGGGTAAAAATTACTATTCCAACTCCAGAGAGTGCAACCGTAGGGAAAGTGTTGGATAGCATAGGGGTAAAAATTACTAGTCCAACTCCAGAGAGCGTAGAAGTTACAAATAACATACTTATAAATCAAATAATTTTTTTAAATAATTAATGAATTATTTAAATAACTGTAAACTATTTACCAATACCAATAAATAATTATTAAAAACATAATTACCAATAGAAAATTTATTATCAATAAATTAATAATACATACCAATAAATAATAATTAATAAATATTAATTACTAAATAATAAATATTGAACAATAAAATATTTTTAATAACAAAAAACATATAAATTATTAAAACTTAATTACCAATAAACTAATATTGAACAATTAAATGTTTTTTTATACCAAAAATAATAATAATTCAACATTAATTATCAATTAATAATTACTTCTTAATATATTAATTAAATTTATCAATAAATAATATTTAATAATATTTAATTACCAATTGATGATAAAACAACAATAAATTAATTTTTAGAACCAAAAAATTATAATTAAAAAAATTACCAATTAATAATTAATGTCCAATAAATTAATTATCAATACCCAAAAATAAATGTAATAATTACTTACTTAGATTTCAATTACTTCCAAAAGTATTCCCTATAAACGCACAACACACTCCAATAATAAAATAATACACTTAACATAATGATCAATTAATCAATTAATAAAAATTAATAACCAATTAATAAAAATTAATTACCATTTATTAATTAATTAACAATTATATAATTATCAATACCAATTAATTAAAATAAATTATAACTTAATTACAATTACATTACATAATGATCAATTAATCCATTAATAAAAATGAGTAACTAATTAATAAAAATTAATTACCAATTATTAATTAATTAACAATAATATAATTATCAATACCAATTAATTAAAATAAATTATAACTTAATTACAATTAAATTACATAATGATCAATTAATCCATTAATAAAAATGAATAACTAATTAATAAAAATTAATTACCAATTATTAATTAATTAACAATAATATAATTATCAATACCAATTAATTAAAATAAATTATAACTTAATTACAATTAAATTACTTCCCACCCTATTCCCCTATAAACCTACAACCCGCTACAGAACTTAAACGCAAAAAATAATAAAAATTAATTTATAATTCCTAAAAATTAATAATTAATTTAGTATAATTAAATTACTTCCCACCCTATTCCCCTATAAACCCACAACCCGCTACGGTACAAAAAAAAAACCAATAACATAAAAAAAACATTATTAACATATAAAGATTGTATACATATATTTTTAGACAAGTAGAACACTTAACAAAAACACATATAACACATACATATTAAAAACATAACAAAATACATAACAATAATACAAATATCGATATTAGTAACATCGATATTAGTAACATCGATATATTTGATTTCGATATTACTAACTTCGATATTACTTACATCGATATAAAAAATTCGATATTACTTACCTTAGGGTCGATATTCTGTCCATCGATATTCTTAACATCGATATTCTGTCCCTTCGATATTGTGACTTCGATATTAGTGTATGTCGATATTTTATTTTCGATATTTTGACTGCTCACCACTCTGATGAATGTCATTACTTATTTCTGGCCTCAATCCATTCACAAAAGCGGACACAAAATCACTAACCCCATCTTTTTAGAGATTTTTGACTACACTGTATTTCTTATAGATATGAATAAGCCTCTCGTAAAAAGAATGCACTTACTCTTCTGGCTGTGAAGTTCTTAAAATGTGACTCCAATTTATATCCTTTTAACAAACTCATTTTTTCAAATATTCATTCACAGCCTTGTATTTTTCTGCTACCTCTGGAACAGGTGCATTATTAGGACAAATTCTAGTTGATTCTTGTGTCAACCATCTAATTACAACCTTAAACTCTAACCACAAATCTCCAGAAACCACAATCTCAAATAATTAATTCCACACCAACTAAGAAATGTGTGTAGGTTTATGTATCTCAAAAATATAAGAGAGGGGTCCCACTCACCAAGGGGACAGGACACCAAAACTAGACACTTCTGTCAAAAGTAAATACCCCTTGGGTTTATTTTAAGCATCCAGAGTCTCACTCCAACATTATCTTTCATACATCATCCACCTCAACAATCTCAAATGGAAACCAAAGAGGTGTATCTATATGAAATTTGTAAAAAAATTATTGTTATTAATGCTTTATCTCAATAAATTGAAAATCTTTGTTCACCAAAAGGCAATTATCAAATATGCATGTAGAATTAAAACACTTCAGACATCAACATTGGTTAGAAAACATCATTTAAAACCACAACATGGGAGAATATAAAAATGGCAAAACAAATTTTGATATATGTACAAATGAAAAAATCAAAGTGGGCAACCCAGTCCATAACACTAAGGGGCCGATTATGATGGCGGGCGGACTTTGTCCGCCCGCCTTCGCCCCGGTAAATGGGACCGCCCGCTATGTGTGCGGCGGTCCCGCACATGTGATTAGGATGCCACGGTGGCGGTGGCATCCCCCATTTCCAGCATTGTGGCGGGCGGTGCTCACAACACCGCCCGCCACAGTGCTGGAAATGCATGTTGTGCATCTGCATGCACAACATGACAGGCACCGCGCGGTGCCTGCCACCTTGTGCATGCAGATGCAGGGGGGTACCATAGGTACCCCCCATGTGCAGCCCCCACCCACCCAACACCCTGGGGGCCCGCAATGGGCCCCCAACAGCAAAGACCGCGAGCCTTTCCATGGCGGCGACGCCACCATGGAAAGGCTCATCTCCGCCGGCATCATAATATGGATGGCGGTGTCTTGCAGACACCGCCACCATATTAAACACTTTTCCGCCCGGTCGACTGATCGGCCGGGCGGAAAACATGCGGACGGTCTTTCCGTCCGCCGGGGTCCCCTCCGCCATGGTAATATGGCGGGGGGAATTTGGTGGTGGACGGACGAAAATGGCGGGCGGATAGTTTGATAACCCTGGTTATGTTATTTTTCGATTTCACTTCCTCCTAATTGAACCAGGTGGTGTCTTGGGTGCACTCTTAAAGCAAAGCGACGCGTTTCGGTGGCATACACTGATAAACCACCTTCTTCAGGCTTATGACACTCATTAACGATCTCCCAACACAATCTATAAAAAACATCATACATAAATTATTATTACAATATAATCCTTTACCACAACCATAATAACACATTACATATCGAATTGAATTAAACCAATGTAAAATTTTCACAAAAAGAATTCAGTTCATATCACAAGACATGTTAAAAACATTGTTAAAACATTATAAATACAATTCTGGTTCCATTTGAGTGACACAAATATATGCCAAAACATCCATCATTCATCCACACACTTACACATTCATATATAATTAGGGGTTATTACCCACCCGAACAATGAAACTGCAAATAGTATGGGGGTCCGTCACTTCCTCAACAAGTAGCTGTTAACTCCGCATGTACCATGCAATGGTAATCACAGTAGAGGCAAAAACGTCTGCTCGACAAACAACCCTGACGGGCAACAATAAAGGGAAATAAATATAAATAACATATCCCTTGTTATGGAAAATCCCAGTCAAAAGGAGAGATAGGTAAAACAAAACTTCTACCTTTTAGCTGGCCTTATCTTCAATGGCCCTCATATATACAGTTAAAACCAATGTGGAATTCAATCTTCTCTTCAAGCCCTGAATGTTTAACGGTGCTACAAGAGAAGAAAAGCAGGGATTCCTGAATAATCTAATCCTCTATTTCAACATTGTGCATTGGTAATCCTAAACACCATCACACAAACCCCATCACAGATCATACCTACATAGGGACTTAATCCAAAAGGGCCACTAGAGCAATTTCAGCTGAAGTGCCTGTACATAAAAATAAATATAATATTAGATAACCGCCCTATTTGTCTTATCAAGGGCTCAACTAACAGATATATCAAAATAAAAATGTAGCCCTGATGGGCTAAAAAGACTAAACAGCCTATATTCATAAATACACTGCTCAAACAATAGCAACTAATTCTGAATGTCTGGACACCGCCCGAACAATAAATCTCAAAAACTATAGTGCTTTATTCTGCCTAACGATTAACGATCACAATGGCTACATAAAATGAGAAACAAATAATCCTCCTCCATATAAGATCAACCCCGTCATTTGGAGACATGTGGTAGTCAAATATATTCATTAACAAAAAGTAATACTGCCTTAGCGCACAACCTCCCACCTCAGCTCAAAACTCATCAATGAACTATATTCATCAGTTAAAATACCCTTTGTCTAAGTAGCTATTCTCCTACACCCAATCGCTTAGCAATTCTTACCGGGACTGAAAAGCCTCCGTGTTTCCTCCTTCACTTTCAACCACGTAATGAGCGCTCGCTCGGCATTATGCCAGTCTTTAAGAACGCTCGTATTTTCTACCTCGATTGCTCAATCATGGAGGTAGAAAATGGACTGCTAGGTTTAGAAAGTGAGCGCCATGTTAGAGTGTAGTATTATATATCGGAATCATAAAAATGGAATATTTTCTTTAAAACAAACAAAAATTATACCTAGTCCATATAACATGTGTTCATCAGTTGTATTTTGTATTCCAAATTAATTTTATTATTATAGACAAGTAAAAGCCTGCTAAAACTACCGACCTATTCCTGTTGACCTATTGACCTATTGACCTATTCAAAATGCAATAAACGTCTTGTTTTTAAGAAACAGGGAAACCCCACATGTAATTAAAAGTTTAAAAAGGAAACCCCACATATAATGATACACGTTTATATAAAAGCGATCATACCAGTTTAATAAAAAGATCCCTAAAGATATTTATATTAATCAAAAACGCGAGTATCTTCTAAAACTGCCCCACATAGTCAGTAACAATATCTAAAAGTACCATATTATCAAACACACTTTAGTATCAAACTGGAATATACAAATTAATGGATGAGTTTCTCCCACTCCTCTCGGGAATTGAGTCCTTGCCTCACAGTGTTTAGAATGTATCGCTTTATTGATGATGTTTTTTTCATATGGAGTGGCTCAACAGAGGAATTTGAGGAATTCCTCAGTTGGTTGAATCTGGGAGATGAAAATCTTAAATTTACTGCCCAATACAGTAAGGACAGCGTTGACTACTTGGATATCACCATTAGATCGGAGGGTGGAAGACTGGAGGTGGAATTATATACCAAACCGATGGATAAAAATACTCTACTCCATTACTCCAGTTTCCACCCCCGTTCTCAGAAAGACAATATACCATTTAGTCAATTCCTCCGTCTAAGAAGGAATTGTACAGAATTGGAAGTCTTTTATAAACACTCTGAAGTTCTCAAGGCTAAGCTTAAAGATAGAGGATATCCTAAAAAGTTGATATCGCACTCTTTTAAAAGAGCTCGGTTCTTTGATAGGGAAGCAATGTTTGATGGAACAAAGAAAAGTAAGACAGTTTCAAAAATAGTGTTTGTTAGTCAGTTCTATGAAATTAGTAATAAAATTAAAAATGTGATAAACAGACATTGGACCATTCTCAATGATGGTGAAGATGTTAGATTAGAGAAACCCTTGTTCGCCTACAAAAGAAATACAAATTTACGGAATCAACTGGTTCATACTTATAGGGAGGAACCAGCTAGTAAACAGAGTACGATAGATAATTCCATAGCCAAGGGCAATATTAAATGTGGTAATTGCTCGATGTGTCCCCAATGTATAGTAGCTAAGGAATTAAAACACAACGATAGAACTATAGTGGCACACACTTTAAACAATTGTCGCAGCAAGAACATTGTGTATTTTTTGAAATGTCCCTGTGGTTATGCTTATGTGGGTGAGACTGGCCGTGAACTTAGGACACGTTTGTTAGAACATCGATCGGCCATCAAAACGAAGAAATTAAATGCCCCTCTAGTAGCTCACTTCATGGAACAGGGTCATACTGAATTTGATTTTAAATGGTACATCTTAGAAAAAGTGACCATGAATAAAAGAGGGGGGAATATGGGAGAAAAAAGGAAAGCCAGGGAACAGTGGTATATATCCATTCTAAACACTGTGAGGCAAGGACTCAATTCCCGAGAGGAGTGGGAGAAACTCATCCATTAATTTGTATATTCCAGTTTGATACTAAAGTGTGTTTGATAATATGGTACTTTTAGATATTGTTACTGACTATGTGGGGCAGTTTTAGAAGCTACTCGCGTTTTTTGATTAATATAAATATCTTTAGGGATCTTTTTATTAAACTGGTATGATCGCTTTTATATAAACGTGTATCATTATATGTGGGGTTTCCTTTTAAACTTTTAATTACATGTGGGGTTTCCCTGTTTCTTAAAAACAAGACGTTTATTGCATTTTGAATAGGTCAATAGGTCAATAGGTCAACAGGAATAGGTCGGTAGTTTTAGCAGGCTTTTTACTTGTCTATAATAATAAAATTAATTTGGAATACAAAATACAACTGATGAACACAGTGTTATACTGAACTAGGTATAATTTTTGTTTGTTTTAAAGAAAATATTCAATTTTTATGATTCCGATATATAATACTACACTCTAACATGGCGCTCACTTTCTAAACCTAGCAGTCCATTTTCTACCTCCATGATTGAGCAATCGAGGTAGAAAATAGGAGCGTTCTTAAAGACTGGCATAATGCCGAGCGAGCGTTCATTACGTGGTTGAAAGTGAAGGAGGAAACACGGAGGCTTTTCAGTCCCGGTAAGAATTGCTAAGCGATTGGGTGTAGGAGAATAGCTACTTAGACAAAGGGTATTTTAACTGATGAATATAGTTCATTGATGAGTTTTGAGCTGAGGTGGGAGGTTGTGCGCTAAGGCAGTATTACTTTTTGTTAATGAATATATTTGACTACCACATGTCTCCAAATGACGGGGTTGATCTTATATGGAGGAGGATTATTTGTTTCTCATTTTATGTAGCCATTGTGATCGTTAATCGTTAGGCAGAATAAAGCAGTATAGTTTTTGAGATTTATTGTTCGGGCGGTGTCCAGACATTCAGAATTAGTTGCTATTGTTTGAGCAGTGTATTTATGAATATAGGCCGTTTAGTCTTTTTAGCCCATCAGGGCTACATTTTTATTTTGATATTTCTGTTAGTTGAGCCCTTGATAAGACAAATAGGGCGGTTATCTAATATTATATTTATTTTTATGTACAGGCACTTCAGCTGAAATTGCTCTAGTGGCCCTTTGGATTAAGTCCCTATGTAGGTATGATCTGTGATGGGGTTTGTGTGATGGTGTTTAGGATTACCAATGCACAATGTTGAAATAGAGGATTAGATTATTCAGGAATCCCTGCTTTTCTTCTCTTGTAGCACCGTTAAACATTCAGGGCTTGAAGAGAAGATTGAATTCCACATTGGTTTTAACTGTATATATGAGGGCCATTGAAGATAAGGCCAGCTAAAAGGTAGAAGTTTTGTTTTACCTATCTCTCCTTTTGACTGGGATTTTCCATAACAAGGGATATGTTATTTATATTTATTTCCCTTTATTGTTGCCCGTCAGGGTTGTTTGTCGAGCAGACGTTTTTGCCTCTACTGTGATTACCATTGCATGGTACATGCGGAGTTAACAGCTACTTGTTGAGGAAGTGACGGACCCCATACTATTTGCAGTTTCATTGTTCGGGTGGGTAATAACCCCTAATTATATATGAATGTGTAAGTGTGTGGATGAATGATGGATGTTTTGGCATATATTTGTGTCACTCAAATGGAACCAGAATTGTATTTATAATGTTTTAACAATGTTTTTAACATGTCTTGTGATATGAACTGAATTCTTTTGTGAAAATTTTACATTGGTTTAATTCAATTCGATATGTAATGTGTTATTATGGTTGTGGTAAAGGATTATATTGTAATAATAATTTATGTATGATGTTTTTATAGATTGTGTTGGGAGATCGTTAATGAGTGTCATAAGCCTGAAGAAGGTGGTTTATCAGTGTATGCCACCGAAACGCGTCGCTTTGCTTTAAGAGTGCACCCAAGACACCACCTGGTTCAATTAGGAGGAAGTGAAATCGAAAAATAACATAACCAGGGTTATCAAACTTAGGGGCCCATTAGGATGGCGGGCGGAAGCACCACCGCCGTGCTGGTGGATGCAAAAAGCACCAGTTACCGTCCGCCCGCCACAGCACACACGCCCGCCCAATTAGGATGCGAAAAGACAGCCAAACACCGCCCGTACGCCAGCGACGCCGTCCGCCATCAAAGTGCGCCCGTTCACGGAGCGGCGCGGCCCAATGGAGACACAACGCCCGACGAAATCACGTACCGCCCGGCGTACAAATTACGATGCCAGAACCAAACAGTTCCCCCGGCTAAGAGACACCGCACGTGAAAGCAAGGCGGAAAACCGAACGCACAGTACGGATAGCAAAGAGGCGGACCCCCCGAGCATGAATCCAGCACTGCAGGCCCTCCCCATGCTCTACCTGATGCAGCACCCAGGAGTCAACGCACCGCGGCGACGCAGGTAGGCAGACACACAACAGGGGCACGCAAACAGCGCACACAGTGCAAGGGCGGAAAAACTGTATATGGCCCCCCCCGACATCCCTGCGTGGACACGACACATCCACCACTGCACCCACACATGCGCACAACGCAGAGGCCAACGCCAATTCACTGTTGCCAACCTGACGTCACACAACTGACCCGAACATGTCAGTGACGTCACGCCACATTAGGACACACCCCTGTGTGCAAAACACGGCGAAGCACACAGCGGAGGCAACATCACCCATCAGAATATGGACCCCGTCGGGAAAAGGTACGCCAGTACCACACAGAAACACCGGTGCCACCCTGCACCCAATAACAAGACATGCAATACGTAACATCAAAGATACCGGGGACAGACAACAGGTGGGACCAATTATAACACAAGGCCCAACGTATAGCGGAAAAGCAGCCTGCTGCCCACACACGGGAGAGGAGACAGCACCGAATTACCTTCCATTCCCACTGTGAAACCACATCCCGACTAAACAAGCCGGAGACAACAGTCATTGCACCAAACAAAGCCCAACACAGGCATGCAGAGCGAAGCGGCCACAGGGCAGATAGCGCATAACACCAAAGAACATTCAGAACGGAAAGAAGAAATGATAACACTCCCCCATGTGGTTCACATGCAAGTTATCTGGAAGGAGTCAGACACCACTGACCTTGACCATTCAGAGAAGCATGTGGGATGAGGGCCCGTGTCCTCCGCACAAGCCAACATAACACAAGTCCTGCCTCCCTACGACCATTACAGAATTCCCAGCAACATCGGAGGTTGCACTCTGCAGACTGCACAGACAGCCGGAGCACGCCACCACAGCGCCCTGCAGCAAAATGGCACTTGCACCACACCTACCCAACTACGCCGGACAGTTCAAGCTGTACAAACATAACCTGATACAGATATTGGGATGTGACAATCTGGCCTTGCTGAACGTAAGTTACCGACTAACTTACCGCATCGCATTGTTCAGCTGCGTCATCCCCGTCTTCTACTGTCGGAGGTGTCCCTTCTACTATCCTGTGGAGTTATGTCTCTCCAACCCGGCATGTCCAAGGGCGGACCTGCTACAACTATTCAACACCCTGGACGCCCACGACAGGGTCTGTTCAGCCTATGGGGGCATGGCGTATGTGGCGACTATCGGACCCACACTGCAATGGGACCACTGTGCCTCCACACGACGGATAATGGATTACAGTTACATCGAATGCCATCCAACATGTCCCATCATGCTCCTACAAGGGACAACTCACGACCAACACCTTGACAGCCACCATCCGCTACATTGGATGGCAACCATGTCCACCACCAATGCCATGGAAGCCCTGCTGGAAGGTATTGCATTCCTGACAACCTGTCAATTCGTCGGGCCCCGTCGCCAGACCCCCAATTGAGCAATGATGTCCCACACCATACCCATGCTTGGCTTACGCACGGACTAGGCAGTTACCAGTACAACTACTACACCATGCAACCTGCAACTGACACCACAACAACAACTACACTGCCATGACATCTGATACTATTTGGGAAATGCACCCTGTACCTCATCACATCCAGTAACTCTGCATGAACAGGGGGAGGCAGAGGCATGGGATTTGTGTATGGCAACCACATGGACAGAACTGCACGTACAACCATGCCATGATATGGATCCTGCGCCCATGAACATATGCACCGGTCAGTGGACAGCAATCGTCCTGCTGTAGTATGTGAGAGCTGTCACCACACCTCCCTCTGAACGTCCGTGCCAGGACCTTTGCATGGACACCAAGTGCATCCACCAACAACATGAGCCCAGTGACTGTGACATGGCCAGTACCCACCACATCGCAACAACAAGTGGGACGCCTTTGCATGCACGTAAGCCCATGCCCTGATGTCACCTCCACGCACGTGTGTATGAGTAACCATAGCAGCAAACCTGTAACATGGAACTGAGATGCACTGTGCCCATGATGACAAGCGGACTGGTAGGCTAAATGTATACTGTCTGTGTCAGTCAGCAGCACCACAGTAATTAGCAAATGTACATTAGCACACCAACGGCTAAGCAGTTGTAACTCTGAAACCCACATCCCACAGTCAACAACTAATCACTGTACCCCTACACCCTATGCTATGTGTAATCATGCTGAGTATATCCTCCACATGCACTTCGCTGCCAGTAGTGTTCACTATACTGCATCACAGAGGACATAAGTCCCAATACATGGCTTGAAGCAACAATGTGTCTCTGCTGATTCATTTCACAAGTACGAATGAGAGAGGATGAGAGTGTGTGAAGTACACGGCAGTCGTGAGATGACCATGTAGTCCACTGTCATTGGATGTCAACGCAAATGAGTAGCACAACTGTGGGAGACACACATGTGTCATGTGAAGCGGGAGTTACGCATGGCTCAGGTGGGTTGGTGTGACGGGTAGGTGCGCACATGCAATGTTGAAACACGCTGTGTTGGGAGGACTCAGGACCAGTACATTGGCGCACTCCTGGGAATCTGTAAAGACCACCTGTCTGGTGACGAATGTGAACTCGTGTGTGCACAACAGGCGGGCACACGAACAATGCCGCATCAAGTGTAGACGTCAGCCCACCCTCCGTGGACATGCCGGATACTGCTGCGCGTCTGCCAGGCCCTTGCCAAGGCACTCACATCCCCTGTCGACCTGGTGTATCCCCAACATTGTCCACTTGCACAGGCAATCCAGGGCACGGGATGGCAGTAGAGCATGGTGGGTGAGAGGTCATGGCGCGCTCATCCTTGTCACATCACGCAGGCAACACATCCACAATGTGTAGTATGGCACAAGTCAAATGGAAGTAGTGGGGGACGCACACATCACAAGCAGCAGTGACGTCACGGAAGGTGGCTCGCACCATCCCACCCATTGACAATACACCCACACACGTTACATGCCATTGCAACAGAGAAGCCAGCGCGTGCACAAGCAGCTCCAAGCTCGCCCCAGAGAGGCCAAAGAGTGAATGTGTGGGGCCATGAGCTCCAGTTGGACGCGGACTGGCCCGCTAGGGCAGCTACAGCCTCTGTGTGTTGCAGGTGGTGTATCCGGACTGCGGAGCCTGTCATGCATTGTCAATGTTGCCCGGGTCTCGAGTCGGGGCACCACGCATGTGGACGGCATAACACCACTAATTATACCGTGAGACAGACCACATGTACAACTGGACCCACACATACACTCCTTGGCCTCTCTGGGGCGAGCTTGGAGCTGCTTGTGCATGCGCTAGCTTCTCATGTGCAAATGCATATTGGTGTGAGCGAGGGGAGGCCATGAGGACAGTGTAAAAGATAACTGTTTGACTTTCAGTTAGTTTAAGGAATGCCCCTGATGTGGTCAGAAAAAGACATGTCTTGTGTGTATTGCAACTAGTAGATAAGCCGATGACCTTCCCATGTCTTGCACGTAGCCCCGCACCTAGCCCGCACACTCGACACAACAAAATGAGTACCAGCACCACATACTTCCCATTCGAAGCACTGACTGGGGGTGACAACCATTGGACAGTCTTGTGTAGTCCACCGACGCGTACATGTGGGCCCTCCATGATCCATGTCACCTGCGGCAAAGTGATGTCATGGGCAATGACGGAAGTGAGCAGAGCTGTCTGCCCCACTCACAGACGGTGCATCAGCTCACCAGACCCAGCACTGAGTGCAGCAGGGGTCACATGTGCAGGGGCAGTTGTGCCTGGTGTGAATGCACATGCACATAGACAGCACATCGAGCAATGTGTAGCCTGCCCACATCTACTGTCCATTGTCAGGCTGACCTAGAAAAAGATCACAAGGCAACACATCTGTGTGGGTGTACCCACTGTGACCAACACTGCACAACCATCAGCGTACTCGCCCTGTGCATGGCCCACCCCGCAACGAAGGTCACATTCAGTGCCACTATCTCTCACACACATCCCTATCACGAGTCATGGTGTGTCCAATCGACAGTGCAGAGTAAGCGCTCATCCGGGGGTCCTGAACAGGAGACACATGTAACCCACTAGGCAGTCTGTGTCGGCACCTACTGGCATTGTGCAGTCAATGTGCAGGCCAGGCCTGCTGGGACTGAGAAGGGCAGCATGGCCCCAGCCTGACTTCCACACGACCAACAAGTGCACTGAGACCTGCATTGCCAATTGTCTGTGTCACTGGATGTCTGACATGAAGTTGCCATGTACCACCACTCGGGAGGGACAGACAGGTCAAAGCGCCCGAGAGCTCACATACCCATGCCACCTGCAGCCAGCATGGTGTGCAGTGCATGTCTGTACTCCACAGGCTCTGACTCATAGTGCTGAGGAGCAACGACATGTGTGTCCCCCACATGCACACCCACACACACTGCAGTTGTCTCTCACACACAACTTTCGCAAGGAATAGCCATGTGCAGTGTGCGTGGAGCACGGAATCCAGGTTCTCCAGCTCCTCGCTGGTGAGTGGACCTGGACATGTCCTCAGCGTCATCCACGTGTAGGTGTAGTGGTGGCAGCAGCAGGTGTCGTCGAGGGTGCCAGGCTGCAGTGCCAGGTAGCTGTGGTTATGCCTGTCCCACTCACACACACATATTACCCCCTGGGGCCGTTTCAGTGGGTACAAGCTGCTGCGATTCGTGTACCATGTCTGGCAGCTTCAATTGCAGACGTTGGCCTGCTCCCAGCTGGCCATGGACGCCTACCTCCACAGTGGAACACGCAGGGTGCAACCGCGAGGGTCATTGGAGTTGGCCGTAAGGGCCTGGCCCATGCCGGGTACAGTCCGCTGATGCCATGTGCACCACACAGTATAATGTGCGCAATGCATCTGCAGGTGTGGCCATGATTTGCGTGTGGGTGCAGGTCCACAATGGACAGGGCCACAACATGCTGTGTGCATAGGCAGGGACGGCCAGTGCTCAGCCTCCACATGTATGTAGGAACATCATCATGTACACATTGGCATGGGAGCATGGGATATGCATATGCACACACATGCCATCTTTCACTATGTACATCTGCCACTTGGCACGTGCAATGTTACGTGTCACTTGTGATGTGTAGTTGCAAGCACACAGCCGTGTCGGCATGGGGCTGTCAATGTGTACACCTGTCAATGTTTCTGGAAGTGTGATCCGTACAGTGCTGTACTTAGGGTGCAGTAGGGACATCAATGACTGTCTCATATCCCCTCGTGCCACCGGTCCCAATTGTTTTGGCCGCTCAGCCTGTGTCCATAGCGTTGTTGGTGTGTGCCCTACACACCCAGCCTCGGAAGCAGTGTGATGCACAGCAGCTAGTCATGTTGCCGCGGTGTTGCAGCTTACCGAATATGCAGTCTGTTGCCATCAGCATGCCTTACAAGTTGTTAAGGCCTAACTCCCCATGTGCATGCTCATAGCAATGGTGTGTGTCACTGCCCATTGCTATTGGTAGGGGACCTGTGTAAGTGTATTGTGGCTGTGCTGTCCCTACTTGTCAGCCGTTCTGTCATTCAATTGCCTGCTCAGTCATTTATGTTCTGTGTATGTGAATATGCCATGTGGCGTGTTGCTTTGACATGTGTTCACTTCCATCTTTCCTAGGCGGAGACCAAACATTCATCGCCCCTACCAATTGCTGTCAGACATGGTGGATGTTGAGGTCATCCGCAAATATCGTCTGGACCGACCCACCCTGCATCGTCTATGTGTCTTGTTGGAACCCCACCTCCGTCCTCGCAGGGTGTATCCAACAGCATTCACCCCCACGGCTAAGGTGATGGCTGCACTGCATTTCTTCGCCACTGGGTCATTCCAGCACACAGTGGGCAGTGGAGGTGGGATGTCCCAACCCATGTTCAGCATGGTGCTCAGGGATGTACTGTCAGCCATGATGCTGTACAGGAACAGATACATCCGCTTCCCCAGGGCTCGTGAATTGGCGGCAGTGAAGGGTGCATTCTATGCTCTTGGACGAATCCCCACGTCGTTGGTGCAATAGACTGCACCCATGTTGGCCTTGTTGCACCACAGGCCACCGAGCACCTCTACCGCAACCGGAAGCACACGCACTCCCTGAATGTGCAAGTGGTGTGCCTTGCGGACATGGTGATCACACACGTGTGTGCGAAATTCCCAGGATCGGCCCATGACGCGCACATCATGCGCAACAGCATCCTACCACGTCTGATGACCAATCTGCAACCGGACCGTGGCTGGATTGTTGGTGAGTATGTGGAGTAGTGTAGCGTGCTGGCTGTGCGATGCTGTCTTGTGTCCAGTTGGAATTGCAACGGTTCTCTGTGTCCCTCACACCCAGGTGACTCTGCTTACCCGAATGGACCCTGGCTGCTCAGCCCATTACGATGTCCTGGGAGCCCAGCAGATGTACGCTACAATGAGGCACATGGGAGGACCAGACGTGTGGTTGAGCGGACCTTTGGCCTCCTCAAGTCCAGGTTCAGATGCCTGGACCGCACCGGGGCGCACTGGCATACTCCCCACAGAAGGTGTGCCAGATAATTGTGGCTTGCTGCATGCTGCACAATCTGGCGATCCGCAAGCAGATCCCCCTAATTGTGGATGACGGAGATCAACCAGGGCCCCAGCCTGCAGACCTGGACAGCTCCAGTGAAGAGGACAGTGGAGAGGATGAAGCTGTGAATGTGCGTCAGCAGCTCATCGCCCGCTACTTCACTTGACGGTGAGTGACCATGTACGACGGCTGATGTAGCTGTAGTTGTGCAGGTGTATGTGTGCTCTGTTACGGGGGCCTTTTGTTCACTGAGTGCTGTGTGTCAATGGTCCATGTCCAGGTTGGTATGCCACTGACAGTGGCTGTAGCATTGTGCCCTGTTGCTCTGTGAGATGTGTGTGCATTGCTTGTAGTTGGTGACAAGTACTGTGTGATGAGTGTGTGACACACTCATTGAATGTACTCTTGTTCTGTTTTTCACCCCTAGGTCCCTGCAGCCTCTCCTGTCCCATCGACATGCCACACAGCAGATGCATTTCTGCTCATGGTGGCGATTGCACATCGTGGAATAAACCCAGGACACATTAAGCCGATTGTGATCAAGGTGTATTTATTAACAGCGGTGACATGTGATTGTGTGCAAGGTGATGACAAATGTGGTGCATGCTGTGACAATGAGTTGACGGTCATGGCTGCGTGATGGTCAAGGTGTACCCATGGAGTTCTATGTCCACAGTCCAACAGACACATGCCATTCACATGGCAGTGTGGGGTAGGATCGTATTACATGTCAATGCAGTAGGTGGTCAAGGTGGCTGGCTGACTCACTGGCGTTTGGTGCGGGCGAAGTCCTCTCTGGACACCTGTTTCCTCTTCGGACGGCCCCTTCCACGTTTGGTAGGGGGGTGTTGATGTTCCGCTGGTGGTGGTTGAGGAGTGCTCACTCGCTGTGGACGCAGGGGAACGCGATGCTGCACGAGCCTGCGCCACAGCAGGTGGTGGCGGAGGTGGTGTTGCTGGCCTTGCTTGTGCCCTCCCCCACCACCAGCTGGCCCATGAGGGCCGCGATTTGGGCCATATGGGCGTCCATGGACCTCAACACCGCAAGGACCTCCCGCGTGTCGCTTGCCGACCTGGCCCATTCGCCTTGGGCCTCTTCATAGGCCCCAAGGACTCTGTCGATTGGCGGCAGGGCTTGGCTCCCAGGCACAGTTGGCGTTGGCCTGGCCCTGCTCCTCCTACCAGTACTGCTGCCACCGACCTGCCCACTAGCCACATTGCTCACCACGGTCCTCGCTCTGGCTCCCAGGGTGGAGCCCGACGGCCGTGCCGACCCTTGCGCAGGGGCTGTGGCGAGGGATGGCGTGGTGGTGGTGGTTGCGGCGGTGGTGGTGGTGGTGGTTGCGGCGGTGGTGGTGGTTGCGGCGGTGGTGGTGGCCGCAACGGCTGTGGCAGCAGGGGTCTGTGACTGGTCAGCAGCCCTGGGTGATGGGTTGGTAGGCAGGAGGGGCCCTGGGGAGCGGTTGTGCCCTGCCACTCCAGATGGGCCTGCTGGGTGGTCCGTGTCCGGAGAGGTGTCCAGCTCCTCTACATCCGTGAGTCCGGGTCGGGGGCTTGCGGACTGGCTGTGCTGGCTGCTGTCACCCTCTCCAGCATCCAGCAGTTCGGCACCTGTGGGGAGGATGAGATGGGTCATTGTGTTGCACCTAGCAAAGTATGTATTGGTTGTCTGACATTCACAGTTCGTGCACTGTCGTGCACAGGTTTCCCAGTGGCGTGTGTGTGGATGTACGATGTGTGTATGCGTGGGCTAGGCAATGGGTCTGTGTGATGTGGACATGTGGCATGGGACGGATTAGCAATGCCGATGGGTGTGTGTTGCTATGCTCCTACATTTTGTGGCTCGTGTGTATGCGTGCTCCAGGACCATCGGCGATGTTGGGTTGAACGATGGTTTAGGGGGAGGGATGGAACGCTTAGGTACGCTGATGCCAGAAGGGGGTACAGGCCCCTAAACGCTCTTGGGTTGAAATATGCTTTTGGGGTACATGCTGTGGGTAATGGGTGCAGAACGTGACATGTGTTCTGGCAACGTGACAGTGCATGGACAAAGGTGTGTGTCTGTCTCACATGGCCGGAATATCTGCTGACTGTTATCATTCATGGACATCACATTGGTAGCAATGTTGTGAGTTCGTGCTTGTTGTGTGCCACACGTCGTATTGAAGATGGGCCAATTCCTTTGTGTGCGTGCTGCCCTGGTACATGTGCATCAGTGCTGTGCTCTTGGGGTGTTGACTATGTTATGTGTGTCGTTATTCGCAGTGTGACGTGCGCTTCGGTCACTGCAGGCACTTGATTTGTCATGGGCAGGTATCTTTGCATGTCTACTGTATGAGGGCCAGCTGTTCGGATGTCATACCTTTCATGACATTGTGGCTGTGAGATGAGATGGATGATATGTTGAATGTGCATTGTGTGCCTGTGTGTTTCATGGGTCCGGTTGTCTTTGTGTGCAATATTGTGGTTCCAAGCTGTTACTTCTAGTACGGTCTGTCTTACGTGGGCGTTGTTGTACGATGTGTGGGTGACAGGCAGTGAGGACTACATGGACAGGACTTCGATGGTGTTGCTGATGTGTGTGATGGGTGGCACAGTGCCTGCCGTGTGGGTCTGTGCTCCAGTGGGACTTGTACATGCAGACGTGGCTCCTTAGGTGTTGCTGTATCTGTGATAGGTCATGTGGGGTTTGACTCTGTTGAACATGTCCGTGTGCACATTGGTCTCATGATTGTGACTGGGAGCAGTGCTGCGTGTTCCTCTGCTACGTGACATGTCCCATGTGTCAGTCGTAGTACAGTCCTCATGCCTACAGACGCCCCGCCCTGTACAGTTTCCCACCTACAGGTTGTTTCTGAGTGCGCAATGCAATGGATGCCACATGGTACTGGGAGGGAGGGGTGCTCCACCTTGCTGGTCTGTGGTAGTGGGGGCCTGGTGGGTGTTTTACTTCAGCTGTCCCCCTCCGACCCACTGTCTTTGTGTTCCGGCTACTTACCTGTTACTTGTCGGTCAGTGCAGCTATGGCGGACACATGGATGTGGGGTGTGCTCCACCTTGCTGGTCTGTGGTAGTGGGGGCCTGGTGGGTGTTTTACTTCAGCTGTCCCCCTCCGACCCACTGTCTTTGTGTTCCGGCTACTTACCTGTTACTTGTCGGTCAGTGCAGCTATGGCGGACACATGGATGTGGGGTGTGCTCCACCTTGCTGGTCTGTGGTAGTGGGGGCCTGGTGGGTGTTTTACTTCAGCTGTCCCCCCTCCGACCCACTGTCTTTGTGTTCCGGCTACTTACCTGTTAATTGTCGGTCAGTGCAGCTATGGCGGACACATGGATGTGGGTGTGGGGAGTGCTCATTCTGGCGCATCTGGAGTACAAGGGGACCTGGTGGTAGTTGCGGTGCTGGCTGACTGTACACATGCCCCCATGGTTTTGTTAGTTGGTAGCTTTGGGCTGAGTGTGTGTGAGTGTCTGTTGCATGTGTGGGTGATGTCTTGTGTATTGTGTACTGGACATGGGGGTGTTTGTCCCTAGGAGCTATGGCATGGTGGTAGTGCATGTGATTACATGGCGGTGTGCTGGTATACGTTTGTTTGTACTTACCAGCCTCCACTCCCCCTGGTAATCCGGTGAGGATCTCCGGATGTATGATGACTCGCACCTTCTCCTCCCACGCCTTGAAGGTCTTGAATAGCGCGGGATTCCCTCCGCCAGTCCTGGCAGCCAGCTCTCGATTTTTGCTCTCCTTCTTCTTGACCACGCTTTTGAGGTCGTTCCACCTTTTGTTAATTTCTCCTCTGTTGCGTGGAACGTTCCCGACTGCATTGACCTGGTCTACGATCCTGCTCCACAACCGGTTTCTGGTGGATAGTGGTGTCTGTTGGACCTGGTTGCCATAGATTTGTGGGTGCACCTTGACGATCTCGTCGACCATGACCGTCAGCTCGGTGGAAGTGAACTTGGGCATTCTGTGTGATGCCATGGTGTGTGTTTTGGTGTTTGTGGTGCTGGTGCGGTGTGTGGTGTGTGATGTGCAGGGGGTTTGTGGGTCAGGTGTTTGGTGGTGGTGGTGATGGGTGTGATAGGTGCGTGTCTGTGGTGTGCTGCTGTCCTTTCTGTCTCGCTGTGTTGTGTGCTTTCGTCCTCAGTTTGTAATGTTGCAGGGGGTTGTGGTCTGTGGAGGGGCTGGTTTTGTACTTACCTATGTGGGTGTGTCATGATGGTCTGTTGTTTTCAGGTGTGTTGTGGCTGGTGTTCTGGGATTTGTAGTTGATTTGTATGTCCAGGGGGGGTGTTTCAGGGATGTGTACTGTGTTTGGGTTTTTGTGCGTGGGTTGCTGTGTGGACTTGTTAGCCATGTTGTGTGTGTTTGTTTTCGTCAGCGGATGGTTTCTGTGCATGGACGTGGCCGCCAGGGCTTCCGCCGTGTCCATTTTCGTCACTGTTGTTTGCGCTGGCGGGCGGTGTATTTGTGGATTTCCCGCGCTCATGTCGGTACGATCCTAATTTAACGGGCGGTGTCTCGGTCGTCAGGGCGGGAGGTTTTGGCTTTTCGTGCGTCTTTCCGTCCGTGGCGGGCGGATGGACTTGGACTCGGACATGGGCGGGCGGTTTTTTCTGTTTATTTTCCGCCTCCGGCGGTTTTCGGTTCGCGGTATCGTAATTGACCGGTCGGTATTCAGAGGGTGTAGGCGGGCGGATTTTCGCCACTGTGGTTGGTGGCGGATTGTTATCCGCCCGACATCGTAATGGACACCTTAGTGTTGTGGACTGGGTTGCCCACTTTGATTTTTTCATTTGTACATATATCAAAATTTGTTTTGCCATTTTTATATTCTCCCATGTTGTGGTTTTAAATGATGTTTTCTAACCAATGTTGATGTCTGAAGTGTTTTAATTCTACATGCATATTTGATAATTGCCTTTTTGGTGAACAAAGATTTTCAATTTATTGAGATAAAGCATTAATAACAATACATTTTTTACAAATTTCATATAGATACACCTCTTTGGTTTCCATTTGAGATTGTTGATGTAGATGATGTATGAAAGATAATGTTGGAGTGAGACTCTGGATGCTTAAAATAAACCCAAGGGGTATTTACTTTTGACAGAAGGTTTATGTATCTCATCATACCACTTTACTGGATTCTCTCAAAACGTTGGAAAATTGGGTGTAAATACATATAAATCAGCTTGTGTCTATGCTACATATACAATAGTACCTTCATGTATCTCTCTCTGAGGAAAATTCCAAAATTGTCTCTGTCCCAACCTCTGAATCACTTGCAACTCTTCTCGCCTTACCTTTGGCCCCTTTCGTTTGATTTTTTTTCTGTCCCTTAATATGGGTTCTTAAAGTAATCAAGCCCATTTCCTTAATTTCGTCATGTGTCAAATCCATTTTGTAATTTCATTTCACATTTTTCATTTTTATAATGTCAACCTCTAATTCTACAGCCAATTCTTCTATTTTATCATGTGCTTCATTTGCACATCTGACTGCTTCATTAATCAAATATCAAATTTCATCAGCACTGTAAGTCAGCACCTTTTCAAATTCACATTGCCTTGAAGTATCTCACCAAATTCAATCTTTAAAATGCCAATGCTAATTTCTTTAGGAGGCTCCTCAATTACCACTGCTTTTACAGGTGTGGTGTCTTGAATCTGGATATCGGATTCTAGGAACTGCTGTCATTACTAACATCTATTGGCACACTTGGTGTCACCTTAGTAGGAGCTTGGACCACTGTACTGTCTCCCCCAGTATCTGTATCTAGTCTTTTAGCAGAAGGAGTTGTGCCTGTTGCCCTGCCTGTTTATGGAGGAGGTCTAAAATGTAAAAGCTCATTTATAAATGTATCATCATCACCAGAACCATCTGCTTGTTTTTCTTTTCTTGTCTTTGTCATTATTTTCAGTAATTGTTGCAGAGAATATCTTTACACATTCCATCATATCCTCCCTTCAGCTCTTTTCCTGCAGATCCATTTTGCTCTCAAGCCAATGCTTAAATTGCCTGCTTTTCTGCCTTCTTTCTCTCTTTCTCTGTCACCACACCATCCCATTTATTAAGCGCCTCAAACTGTGTAGGTCCAGGAATCGGCTTCATGTCATACATGGTTTATCATAAGAAATCTGGGGCCAGCTGTACAACACATTTTACTGTTCTCACACGGCCCCTGGGCCGTGTGCGACTGCTAAAATGCATTTTCAAATGTACCAACCCTATTTTTGGAAACGGTAACCTATTACTGACTAGCAAAATAGGGTTTCCGAGTCATTAGTAGGAAGGGGCATGCCAAGTGCGTCCCTTCCTAATACCGAGTTGCACTGGTTTGTAGGAATGTTTTGCAACCATGAATGCGGTCGCAAAACATTCGCAGTTTACCACCAATCTCAAATTGGTGGCAAGTCATTCGCAAACATGAAGGGATGCCCAAGGGACCCCTTCCCCTTTGTGAATGGGGTGCCAACATTTTTTCAGAGAGGGCAGCGGTCCCAAGGACCACTGTCCGCTCTGAAAAAATTAAAAGAAAACTTTTCATTTTTATTTTTGAAAAGCATTTTGTTTTCCTTTGAGGAAAAAGGACTGCATTTCATTAAAAAAAAATGCTTTATTTAAAAAGCAGTCACGGACATGGTGGTCTGCTAACCCCGGCCTGCCGGTGCTCTGCTAACCTCGGCAGGCCACCGTCCCTGTGAGTGCTGGCCATTACCAATGGGTCGCAAATTGTGACTTGCCTCATAAATATTAATGAGACAGGTCCCTTGGGACCTATTTGGGAATCGCAACAGTGTCACAGACATTGTTGTACATCAGGTTTTGTGACTCTGAAATCCAGGTACACATATAGTACTTAATCTCCTTCATCATTACGTGAGCTAGCATTCTATCTGCTGGCAATTTCTGACCCTCCCTAGGTACCATTCTACCCTTAGGGTTTTCTAACAAACTTCCCATTATTTCTGCTTAAAACAAACTCCAAAAATCAACTCAAAACCACAACAAACAACCTAGAGTACAACAAACAATCAGAGCATGTCTCTGTCAAAGGTCAATCTATCACAGAACAGCTTTGTCAGTAACTAACCAATCAGAGCACTGCTTTGTGATGACATATCAGCAACTCCAGCGTGGCTCTCTGGGTAACCAACCAATCATAGCATGACTTATTCGTGAACAGGAAAACAATTGCACAACCTCTTTAAAATCAATAAACTAAACAAACCCCTGTCTGTTTAACCTAGAAAGGAAACAATAGTCATTAAACCAAGCAGAACGACTCAACTGAATGGTTTGCGATTGAGTCACAATCTAAATTAAGAAACAAAACCTTTTTAAACAACAATTCACACTACGTAGACTCCTATCCAGCGGTAATCCACACTAGTCAGTGAGCTCGCTCCCGTGCACTCAAGAGCGAGATTCACCAACCCAAAATAAGCACGCAACCTATAAAAGGAAAATTCATTAGTTCAGAATCCTTATCAATGTGTAAGCGGAGCCTCGCTCTACACACCACAATTACAGGCAAGTAAAACCAGTATATTTTGATATCCTGGATTTCGACGAATCCAATAACCAAACCAACCAATAAAATTTCAAATAGTCTTCAAATGCGTTTACAATTATGACTAATACATCAACACAAGACTGATAATTATACCAATAGAACCCACTATTGTCATTGCATAACCAAACAGCTCACAACAGAAACAGAAAACCATTCCGTAAGCACGCACTACAACATACATCTAAATACATACACCAAACACAAATCAATTCACCCTATTCATAATTACACTACAAATCATTCAGAAGTACTCAGCAAATCACTTCTCCGAAGTCTTTGCAACACCAGACGTTTGGCAAAGTTCCAAGACTCCTTTTTGTCCTGAACTGGGCATTAAAGACTCAAACTTCAATCACAGGAACAATTTGGGACTACTATAGTGATTGCGAATAATACAGAGGTGCTCTTAAGCAACCATCCTCTATTACCTTTTTTGACGGAGCTGAATCCCAATTTTTGCCTACACCCCAATATTTAGGTCACCCCACAATTTACCTTCAGCCAGCAGCTCGACTCCACCACTCTTGATCTAGCAATAAAAGTCAACACAGTAACATCAGGCCATGTAAATAGCAGAGTAATTTAATAAATGATTGGGTCCACTCAATAACCGAGTTTGAGTCTGAATAAAAGTTTAAAAGATTTATGACAAAATCTCAAAATAGGCAATACAGAGAATAGGAATGCAATGCTGTGAAAGTGCAAATACAAAATGCATAGTCAGAATTCATTAATATTTCTAAATCCTGATAAGCAGCAAAAAGTCATAAAGACAAGATCTCTAATAAATTAGGAAATCTATTAATCATTGGACAGAGTTCTGTGAGATAAACAAAACGTTTTCACATTTTGACTGTCAGATTCAAAAGGAACAGCAACAGTATCTTTAGGGGTAAAGGAAAAGTCTCAACACTCCGCGCCAAAACCAGGGGTTTTTCTAAACATTTTACGTTTAGGCAATAAGCTAAAACTGCAAATTCAGCATGGGCTGACTAGTGATATTATTATTATTATTATTATTATTATTAAGAAGTTTGTGTAGCGCACAGCTACCTCCAACGGAGGTGTCCCGGCGCTGAGGCAGTCGACTGATAAGAAGGGAAAGGGAAGAAGCTAGAAGTAGTTGAAAAGCCAGTTTTTGAGGGCACGATGGAAAGTAAGCTCTGACTCTGATAAGCGGATGGAAAGTGGGAGGGCGTTCCAGAGCTTAGCGGTCCTGACCGCAAAGGCTCTGCCGCCAGTTCTTGCCTTGCGAAAGCGGGGAGAGACAAGGAGACACAAATGGTTGGATCTCAGGGTACGGACGTGGTGGTAATGTTGGAGCCTGTTTCTCAGATAAACCGGGCCCAGTCCCCTCGTTGCTCTGAAAGCCAGAGTCAGGGCCTTGAATTCAATGCGCCTAATCACGGGTAACCAGTGCATGTTCTTCAGGTGGGGGGAGATCGAGTGGCGAATGGGTATCTTGCAGAACATTCTGGCCGCAGCGTTCTGGACCATCTGCAGTCTGTTAGTCAAGTAGGCGGGGAGACCCAAGTAGAGACTGTTGGTGTAGTTCAGGTGAGATGTAATAAGTGCATGGACTTCAGTTCTACAACTTTCCAGTGGAAGAAAGTGGAGGAATTTCTGCAGAATGTGTAGCTTCCAAAAGCAGGAGGAGGAGACTTGCCTGATTTGGGCCTTGTGATAACACACATTGGACTAATCAGAATCACGTTTGTCATAGAAATTATTATAGCACTAACCCATTTCTAAGGCACAGGAAATCTTCCATTAGCTTCCACAGCAACAACAAGTGTATGCTAGCACACCTACATCGGAACTTCCAGCGGAAGTATCCTTTACAAATTTACATTATGAACATGGTGAAAAGTTTCATTCACAATACATGCTCTCTAAAGAAAAATAACCAATTACGTCACAGTGTCCCAGGCTCCGCGAAAACTCTGAGGAGAGAAGACACACAGGGGGACATTGATTGGGAGGGGTAAAGAGATTACCAATTAGCGATTTTGGGAGAATCAATATTTGGTACTAGTGTACTACAGTTATATCTGGTTCTTATATCCTAATTAGCGATTTGCAGTGGGTCACAAATATACCTCTTCAATATTGAATATTAATGAGGTAGGTCACAATTTGTGACCCACTAGGATTCACTGCCATTACAGGGATGGTGGCCTGCTGGGGTCAGCAGACCACCATGTCTGTGATTGATTTAAATAAAGCAATCTTTTTTTTTAATGCAGGCTGTTTTCCTTAAAGGAAAATGGCATTTGTTTAAAAAAACAAATAAAATGTTTCATCTTTATTTTTTAAGAATAGGCAGTGGTCCGCAGCAAAACATATTTTTTTAAATATTCGCAAAGGAGAAGGTGTCCGAAGGGGACTCCTTTCCATTTGCAAAAGGGTTAATATCCGCTTTGAGTTGGTGGTAAAGTATAAATGTTTTGCAACCGCATTTCAGGTTCCCTATTTGAGGATAGGAACAGGCCCCTTCTAAATAAGCAATTCTGGGCCCGATTCACAAAAGTAATCTGAGACAAAATCCTAACTGTACGACTTTCAGTATTCACAAAAGTTAGGATTCCTAACTTTACTACTCCTAAATGCCCTTTATGAATACCGAAAGTCGTAAAGTTAGGATTTTGTCTCAGTTTAGATGTAGTAAAGTTAGGAATCCTAACTTTACTACTCCTAAATGCCTTTTGTGAATACCGAAAGTCGTAAAGTTAGGATTTTGTCTCAGATTACTTTTGTGAATCGGGCCCTCTGTTTTTGGTTGCAAACCCAAACTGCGATGTGCTAGAATTGCAGTTTGGTGTTTGTACACTTGAAAAAGCATTTTTTCTGTCGCAAACTGCCCACTTCTGTAAATCAGACCATTTGCGACCGAACAAATGCTTTATACATCTGGCCCTATATTCATTATAAAAATCATTGATATTCAATAATAACTTGTGGCCCAGATTTGCGCATTTAAGGAAAAGTTTTAACAACCTCCACCCTCCGATTATTTTTTAATAATCACTAAACCCCATTATTAAACTTTATTAATTACTCATCATTTAGTAGATTTCATCATCCTTGGTTTCTTCTGTGAATCTTCCTCAACTATCTTTAACTGGTTGTAGACATGAGCCTTGGCACTTTTCAGTTCCATTTCTATAATTGTTTTTCTCTTCATCGACATACATTCACCTTTACCTTTGTTTTTGTATCTACTAATCATACGTTCAGAAAAATTTAGCAAAAGAAATAGAATAAATGCACAAATCATTATGATTATTACAGGAGATATTATAGTATGAAAAACACTCTTGCATTACCTAACCACTCTCGAACCTTACTAAAAGTCTTTTCTATTTCTCTAAACCATGAACCAACACTTTCCCATAAACCAGATACCTAAAAAGAGTATGGGGTTTATCTACAAGCCCCTTGCACCACTGGTGTGTTACTTTTTTCAACGCACCGGTGGCGCAGTGTGCTGGCCCATATTTTCAAGGCCACGCAAAGCCACCCCGCGTGGCATTACAAGGCCTTGTAAATATGGCCCCCTTTCAC
Source organism: Calotriton arnoldi (assembly GCA_963921515.1). NCBI lineage: Eukaryota > Metazoa > Chordata > Amphibia > Caudata > Salamandridae > Calotriton > Calotriton arnoldi. The sequence goes on along the minus strand of CAWUFW010000581.1, from coordinate 3,019,370 downwards.
GCATCACTTTGCGTGAAAGGGGCATGCCATGTGTGTTGCTGTGGGTGTTCCCACGCATCACCCATGGATTATGCTGCGTTCCCAGATTTACAACATTTCGTAAACCTGGGAATGCATCAGAATCCTATGCCTCCCCAGGGGTGGCGTAAGGAGGCGCAACGAGTTTTTCCTCTTTCTATGCGTGCTGCAGAACAGAAAGAGGAAAACACCATCAATAATTGTTTTTATGCAGGAATGTGGTCCCTTCCTGCACAAAAACAATCATCCCCGCAACGCAGGCACCCTTGCTCCATGGTGGGGTCAGCTTGGCGCAGCAAAATGGCTTGCAGTGCTGCACTGTGTCATTTGTTGTAAATGAGGCCGTTAATCTTATGCAAGAGGTTAGTTAAGTTAGTAATAAAAGAATCAGTATACCGCCTCTATTGTCAGGAATAAACATAAGCACATCTTAGCCTTTATACCCTTGGAGACTCTTCCCTCTTTTGCCAAAAGACTGTTTAAAGCAATACAATTTTGTATTACCAGAGCCCTAACAACTACCATTTCCACATTCACTAACTTAAATGACCCTGCTGTTTCTACTACAAGCCTATGTATCACTGTAGAAAAATACCTAATTTTCACATCATTCATTGCTACACCCTCAGAAGGAATAACGGCACCAAATATACCTAAAATCATATGACCAACTATCTCCTCAAGTTATGTTCATCATCCAAGTCATTCATATGATAAACTCTAGGAAACACTATGGCTTATTAAAACAAACCAACCCACTTTCTCAGCAAATTGAAATAAACAGTTTTCCCACAAGCATGGTAAATTCCCTTCAAAATTGGTTATCCACCAAGTAAATAATCTCCACTAACTTCATAGATTCTCTCACATACACTCTTTCCTACAATTTCTACCTTACCTCTCTTCGAGGAGCTACGTCTTACCTCTCATTTCCTGTTCCATTCTCAATCTAGGATGTACACCTGACAATCTAAATTCCTCTTTCTCTCTTATTTCTTCCAACGCAATGCTTTGTTCTTCCCAGTTTCCCACAACATTTACACCTCTCTCCATGTATTCTCTAATGAAATTATGTTCTTCTCTACTCAAGACATCCATAACTTTGAACAGTGTTAGTATTATACCTGTTTTGTGAAATCACTCTCTAAAAAATGACCATGCTTAACATTTTTGTTATCTTCTCTAATAAGCAACGCATCTAAAGACACATTAGAATCAGTCAAATAAGGAGAAAACCCTAATCTTGTTTAAAACCTAAAGTAAATACTACAGATTAATGAATATGAAATCGGAACATGCACATAAGTAGATCTCTCTCTCCAGCAGAGGTAGGAAGATAAGCACAAACCTTCATTATATCTACATATCCTCTAATCATTTTAGTATACATGTTATCCTTAAATCCACAAAGTAAATATTCTCTATACATGACACATCATGTTTTATTTCACTTCTTTTAGTAGTGATTTTAACATTAGCATTATTAATGCTATCTGAAACGTATGCCACAGGAGTGAGTAAGCACAACTGCCCCACTAAAACTACTAATAGACTATCAGTGTTATTAACCCAACAATTTTACGGCATCTGCTGTATTCCATCTTCTACTGAGATAAAAATTCTTTAATCATGGTAAAATCCAAATAATCAATAAACATTTTCTTTCTTCTTATTTTGTTTAAACAATAATCAAATCAAAAATTCAAAATAATCTCAGTTAAAAGTTCACTTTCAAATTTGTTTCAGGTTTCAGTTCTCTTTGTTCAACAACGGTCTCAAGAATGTGATTTCAAAGGTCTCACAAGCTCAAGGTGGTTCCTCTCCTGACTCAAACTCACTCTCTGATTAATTTTCAAACTTGTACTGGCACTGATTCACAAAAGTATAGTCATTCAACTCAGTTTCATTTTCTTCAGAAACTCTCGTAGCTAAATACACTCAATAAGGTGACGCATATTTTTGATATAGAACTCTCTTTCTTAATGATCTCTTGGCAACTGATGATTCGCTTCCATTAGTTTCATTATCTGTCTCTCAAGTTTCTTTTCTATCTCACTGTATTATCTTTTGCAAGTTCTCTACCTTGGAATACCTTCCTCAAGTCTTTCTCGCTCAGCAGCAGTCCTTGTCAGGGGATTTTTAACTCTAGAAGGATCTTTGAGTTGAGATCAGACTTGAATTTGAACTCTGATCAGTTTTGTCTATTTCTGCTCCATTCACAGTGAACTTCTTCTTTCCTTTGAGAGTCTTTGTAACTGTAATCTTCAACTGCAACTTTTCATTGCTTGTATCAGAGACTACTTCTTCTTACTACCATTCATGCTTTTCGTCATTTGCTCTGTAACAGCTCATCACTCTGATATTTGTTTTAAAACTGGACTTCAGGAATTTCATGTACTTTGTCAGAACTTTCATTAATCTGAAACTTCACTCATTAAGTTTACCTTTGCTCTCTGTCTTCACCAATTTCATAATTTTCAAAATCTTCACTCCCCTTTGGATTTAAGTTACAAACTTGAGCTTCACTTTGAGTGTGACTTTGCACTCCCGCCTGTGTGCCCTTCTCTGGACCATTCAACTCACTCACTGCTTCAGCTACTCTCCCTCTTTTTGTGGAAGCAGTGTGGATCCATTGTGGCACACCTGCACACTTCACAGCATTATTTGCCGTCAGGATCACCTGGTATGGCCCTTTACAGCACTTTTCCAAATATAACTTGCGGTCTTGTTTTCTGATTACAATCTAATCCCCAGGGTTCAATCCATGACATGGAATATTCTTATATTCTTCTGTTGCCATATTCACGTGATGAGAGACAAATTTAACCATATCAGCCAGACCTTTGCAGTAATCTAGCACAATGTCATCAATTATTAAATTTAGTGTAGCTCAAGGAACATATACAAGCCTCGCCTCTCTACCAATGATAATCTCATGGGCGATACAACAGTCTTTCTGTCAGGAATATTTCTCATGCTCATCAAAAGAAGGGGAAGGGAATAATGCCACTATAAACTAGTCGAAGCACAAACCTTTTCTAACTTGTTCTTAAGAGTTCTATTCGCTCTTTCCGCAGAACCAGACAATCGTGACAGATAACTACAATTACATTTCTGATTGATTTTGAAGGCTGTACAAATTATTTGCAAAACTTCATTTTTGAAATGCGTCACAGTCAGTTGCAATAGAAGTTGAAAGAACAAATCACTGTGTCAACTCCCTCAACAACAAATGGGCGACTTTAAGACTGGCTGCTCTCCTTATGGGAAATGCTGTCAACCAGTTAGAAAACAAGTAGATCATTGCTAAGATGTACTTCAAAACATTACAATTTGGTATCTCAATAAAATCCGATTAGAGCCTTGTAAATGGGCCTTTTGATTTTCCAATATGATTCATAACAGTAACTGTTATCTTGCTTAGATTATTCAAATGACACACCAAATAAATGTTGCAAACATCTCCAGCAACTTTCAAAATCCTGACTTCCCCAATACTTTTTGAAAATCCCAGGAGGCGGAGCTTGCGGACGGCAAGATGGCCGCTTAAAAGCCCGGCTCCGAGAAACCGCCACACGATCCGAACAATATCCTCCTTCTAACGCCTTTGACAACCCTACTCCTTTGCTGCACTAAGCACTGAAGAGGCTGGCACCAGGTAGAACTGTTCGGGACCTTTCTACCCATATGCATCCCGCTGATACTGCGAGGCGCTCGGCGGAGGCCTACACAACACGCTGACGCCCCGGCCTAAAGTGAGTACTGCCGGGTACGTCACGGCGCAGAGCAGGCGCCCGCAACACCGAGCCCCATCGGTCGTCCGGAAGGCTACGAGCGGCCAAGAACGGGCTCTAGACGCTACGATCGGACCCTGCGGACTGCCGCGTACTGCCGCTTGAGCCTCGATGCTGCTTTTACCCACCAATGTATCCCGCTCCAGATACTGCCCATCTGCATCCCGCTGATACTGTGAGACGCCCAGCGGAGGCCTGCGCGGCATGCTGAAGCCCCGGCCTAAAGTGAGTGCCGTCAGCTGCGTCACGGCGCAGAGCAGGCGCCCGCAACACTGAACCCCATCGGTCACCCGGAAGGCTACGAGCGGCCAAGAACGGGCTCCAGACGCCGTGATCGGACCCTGCGGACTGCCGTTGACTGCCGTTTGATCCTCGACGCTGATTTCAGCCATCAGCGTCACGCACTCCAGATCGGAGATCGGGCCGCTGTCGGGGTCCCGCTACGGTCCTTGCTGGGGAAACGAGGTGAGCGCATAGCCGGGGAAGAAAAAGGAGCCGCGCCGGTGATTTCAGCGCGTCTGAAGGTTGCGTGAGTGGGGGCCCTTATAACCAGAGAGGGGTGCTCCAGCCCGGTGCGGAAACCAAAGCAGCTACATTACTGCAAGTCAGCTGTCTTACACAGAGCTGGGGGGTGACAAGCAAGCCTTTCCACACTGCTCCTCACACTACGTGTTCCCCCCAGCAAGACATAGCACAATCTACATTGACTGGCTGGGATTATTATACTAAGCTACACCAGGCTAATACAGTGAAGATCTGAGGGCAACTGAATAATTGGAAAGAACTACTGGCTAAAGCATAAAGGAGCAGTTGAGCGCCACTTCTACCCTATTATTGTTTCCTCTCTACTGGCTTGGCCGAGATAACATTGACGAGCTCGTGATTGCCTGTGCAGCGCCACACACAATGGGCAGAGTTGACAGAAATCAACCCAAACTCACATTTGACCATAGAAAGTCCAAAAGCCGTGACTCTGCTGTGGAGGAAGAGGATACCGCTGTGGACCAACCGAACGACATGGTGGAGGGCGATATCCGCTCCATGTTGGTCACAATGGAAAAAAATCTTCAAGGCAGTCTGTCAGGCCTGAGCAATAAGATAGATGCACTCTCTTACCGCATGGACAGAATGTCTGAAAGAATAGACAAGCATGCGGAGAGACTAGACATGGCAGAGCGCAGGATCACCGAGGTGGAAGAGGCACAAACATCACTGGACACGAGTCACCTCAAAACGTAAAAAGCCCTGCAAACCCATCAAGACAAGGCCGAAGATTTGGAGGCGCGCTCGCGCCGAAATAATCTGCGCATCACGGGGGTCCCCGAATTGACTCCAACGGGCAATATGGAGAAGTTTATTGAAGCGCTGCTGACCACGCTACTGGGCAAGGAAGTATTTTCTAACATTTTTGTGGTGGAAAGGGCGCATAGATCGTTGGGCCCACGCCCACCTCCTGGTGCGCCACCTCGGCCCATAATAGCACGATTGCTAAATTACAGGGACCGTGACTCAGCATTGGCTGCTGCAAGGTCCAAGAAATCTCTGCAATATGAGGGGTCCAACATCTCCTTATATCCAGACTTCACGGCACATGTGCAAGAAGCGCGCAGGCAATTTGCTCCGTACAAGCGCCAGATGAGAGACCTAAATATAGACTATGCCATGTTATATCCCGCCAAACTTCGAGTTAACAGAAATGGCTCTTCACGGATTTTTACTGATCCCAAATCCCTGCAAAAAGCACTGAAAGAGTGGGCCAAGGAGACTCGGAGAAGCCCGACGCGAGAAGTACTAGAGGGAGCAGTCGGCGGTAGCCTGGAAGAATAGGACTGAGTTGGACATTGCAGTATTTTCAATAGATGTTTGCCGGGGTGTTGTGGGCTGTTTGGACCTGGGGAGGGGGCGGGGGTCTCACCAATGAGGGATTAAGCTATTGGGAGACATGTTATTAGTTTCAGTAGTCTCGAACTATGGTTGCCTGATGGGCGTACTATGTGCAGCGTGGGGAGAACCTTGGAAGTCTCATTGCATTTAACAAAGTATTACAATGTGGGGGAAGTCTTGGCTATGAAGGCTAGTTTATTTTGGCGGTGGATTGCGCTGTGCGCTAGGATTGGCCACTGCATATGTTTTTCTACTGTGTGCAACATCTGCCCTCGTGTGAATCACACTGTTCTTGTTCAAGTTGGGACGGGGGGGATGGGATATTGAAATCAGTTTAAGCGAAACTGTACTTGTTCTTTTGTCTCTAGTTGGGGTCGGGTGAGGAACAAATTGTCGTTCAGGCGCAGTTGGGAATAGCCTGACGTGGGTGGCGGGAGGGAATGTATTGAGACTCTCATGGACTGTTTTTATTAACGTGGCTTTTTGCGATGTGTTGTACCATAGACGTATCAGACTGATGGTACTAACAGTATGGCAGCTATGCGTAGCACAAACACATGACAGATACGACTAGATCTCGCAGGGACGATTGCCCGGACACGGTTACCGCGCTCACATGGAACGTACGAGGACTAAATGACCATAGGAAGGTATGCAAGATTTTAAGTTACCTACACAGGCATGACATAGATATCGCACTATTGCAGGAAACGCACCTCCCGCAAGACAGCCCTATGCTACGCATTAGAGGGTTGCAGTGCAACACACATGCGGCTTGATTTACCACACATGCTAGGGGGTCCTCACATGGGTGAACCCTAAAAAAGCGTTCAAGCTGGAGCCTTTAGAGAAAGAAAAAAAAACGTTTTGAAAATCCCAACTAGACTATCTCTACCTGCATGCGTCCGGTTATGCAAATATTTACACGTAGGATGTAACACTGAACAAGTTAGCACATATGTATGTACTGCATTTACATACAAAGCCTGATAATTCTTTTTGTAGCCCAAACTCTTCCATTTTCTTTACTCTTTCTCTGTGGCATCTTCCTGCAAATCTCTTAGTTCACTCAAAAAAGTCTTCATTGACTCAATAAAGAAACAACTCGCATTTTCCACATGTTGCACTGAATCTTTGCACGAGGAATTGCATAACTCAGTCAGTTTCAAACAATCATGATCTGACTCCTCATCAATTCCATTATTTTTCCTGTCTTCACAACTCCTGCCTAAAATAGGAAAAAGTTCGTTATATGCTGGGTTTATCCGATCTTCTAACTTTTTCATAAGTCTGTACTATCTCATTGCGGGAAATATTGCATCAGGTTTAATATTTTTTGTTGACTGGCTTTGCTCTTTAGATTAATCCAATCTCTTTTCCAAAAAATCTCAAACCTCATCTCTGACTGTATATCTAAAATCTAGAGACAGGTCTTCCTCTTTTAAAACTGGTAACAACTCAACTCTTATATCTGATGAATGTATTTTGAAACATAGAATCCTTACCTTGTGTTTCAATTGCAACACCATCTGGTGTACAATAAATCACACAATAAATTTTGCAAAGCAAGTCCCTTGCCAACAAGTTCCCAGAACATGAATTACCCAAAATATATTGGTGCCTATTCACCATCTGGCCAGTTTTAATGAGGACATCTGCTGTAACTTGATTACCTTTTGTTTATAAATGATCCCTACAACTTGGACTTCTCTTCCAGAGAGGAATAGGTTTGTGACTTCCAAATAACATACTGTAGAACTGGCAGTCCTCTGTATCAATAAAAAATAAAATGTGATGGCCATTGACTTCTCTGTCAACATATGGGCCACATTGGTCTACCTCCAGGACTGCTCCAAGTATCCTCCTACTCCCTCGTGCACCGTCATTGTGAACTACTCACTGCCAACTCATCACTCAGAATCAATGGATTCTACTAGTACCCTGCACTACATGGCCTGTAATTGGTCATGTCTTGCTGCATCACTGGAGTTATGGGCATTGAAATTCAAAATGATTTCTGACCCTGCACATTCTTTTCAGAAGTTTGCATATTCAGAACCATCATATTAATTCTCTGCATTTCTTCTTCATTCCATTGTATCCTGTTAGAATTCTGATGACATTCTCTCTTCCAGTGCCCAATCCTCCTGCAGAAGTGACAAGCTGTATTTGTTTTCATCATTTCAACACTCATATTCACATTATTACCACCTTGCATTTGCATCTGATTCATTCAATTCATTCCAGTTTGCACAAAACTCATATTCTAACCCATATGCTTTATCTGGGCAATGATCAGATTTTCTTTAAGCATTTTCTGCTTCAACTCAAAATAATCACTACTATTTTTTGCTAACTTCAATATTTTATCTATAGCCTTTGTCTGCAGCACAACTCACTCTCTTGAATGTGATTACTTATTTCTGGCCTCAACTCATTCATGAAAGCTGACACGTAACCATAAACCTATCTGTTTTGGGATTTTTGAACCAGCTGTGTCTCTTGTAGGTATGTATAAGTCTTTTGTAAAAAGAATGGACAGACTCTTTTGGCTCCTGTGAAGTTCTCAAAATTGTATGCTAATTTATATCCTTTTCAGGAACTCATTTTTTCAAATACTCAGTCACAGCCTTGTATTTGTCTGCTACCTCTCCAGCAGATGTGTTATTAGGACCAATTCTAGCTGATTCTTGTGTTGGCCATCCAATTACAGGCTTACACTCTAACCACAAATCTCCAGGAACCACAATCTCAAATAATGAATACAAATTCCTGCACAACATCTGAGAACTATGTGTAGGTTTATGTATCTCATCATACCACTTTACTGGATCCCCTTGCATCTTTGACAATTGTGCGCAAATGCATATAAATCAGCTTGTGTCCATGACATATGTACAAGATTCCTTCCATGTACCTCTGTCAGAGGTAATTCCAAAACTTTCTCTGTCCCAGCTTCCGAATCACTTGCAGTTCTTCTCGCCTTACCTTTGGTCCCTTTCATTTTCTTTTTATTTTGCTATCCCTTTCTTCCACCCCTCTCAATAGTTATTCAAATTACTCTAATCCCTTGTTTTCTCAATCAAATCCTTAATCTGGGCTCTTGAAAAAATCATGCCCATTTCCTTTATTTCATCATGGGTCAAATCCATTTTATAATTTAGTTTCACATTTTTCATTTTAAAAATTTCAACCTCTAATTTATCAGCCAATTCTTCTAATTGATCATGTGCTTCATTTGTGCATCTGGCTGCTTCTTTAATCAGACAGCTCATTTCATCAGCATTGTAAGTCAACATCCTTTTCAAACCCACGTTACCATGAAGCCTCTCACTAAATTTAATCTTTGAAATGCCAATGTGAATTTCTATAGGAGGTTCCTCAGCTACCACTACTCTTACAGGTGTGGCAGCTTGAATCTGGAATTTAGATTGTACATCCCTACTCATACTAGATACTACTGTCATCGCTAACTCTGTTGGTGTACATGGTTACACTCCAGTAGGAGCTTGCACCACTGTACTATCTCCCCCAGAATCTGTGTCTGGTCCTAAAGCAGTAGGAGTTGTGCCTTTTGCCTTGTCTGTATATGGAGGAGGTCTAGAATTTAAAAACTCATTAATACATTTATCATAATCATCAGAATCAGCCACTTCTTTTTCTTTTCTATTCAACTTGTCTTTGTCATTATTTTCAGTAATTATTGCAGGGAATAGCCTTACACATTCAATCATATCCTCCCTTTCAAACATTTACCTGCCGATCCATTTTGCTCCTAAACCAATGCTTAAATTACGTGCTCTGCTGCCTTCTTTCTCTCATTCTTTGTAGCCATACAATCCCATTGATTAAGTTCCTCAAACTGTAAGTCTAGGTTATCGGCTTCATGCCATACATGATTTGTCTTATGAAATTTTGCCTTTTAAAACTTAAGGTACCCCAAACTTGAAACTGTAAAAACTTCATCAACTGCAGAATATTTATTCTGTTCTGAAATCTAGGTACACATATACTACCTAATCTCCTTGATCATTTTGTAAGCTGGTGTTGCAGCTGCTGGCTATTTCTGACACTCCCTAGGTACCATTCTAACCTTAGGCTTTACTAACAAATTTATTGTTATTTCTGCTTAAAACAAACTCCAAAAATCAACTCAAAACCACAACAATCAACCTAGTGAACAACAACCAACAGCAGCGTGGCTCTGTCAAAGGTCAACGTTTCACAGCACAGCTTGGTCAGTAAACAACCAATCAGAGCACTACTTTGTGATGACGTATCACTAATCCCAGTTCAGCTCTCTGGCTGACCAACCAATCACAGCAAGGCTTATCCATAAACAGGAAAACAATGGCAAAACCTCTTTAAAATCAATAAACTAAATAAACCCTTGCCTGTTTAACCTAGAAAGGAAAGAAAAGTCAGTAAATGAAGCAGAACAACTCAACAGAATGAATTGCAATTGAATCACAATCTAAAACAAGACACGGAAATTTTATTTAAACCACAATTTTCACTAGGTAGACAGTGCGCTTGCTCCCATGCACTCAAGAGCAAGAATCACCAACCTAAATTAAACACACAGCCTAGAAATGAAAATTCTGTTAGTACAGAATCCCTATAAATTTGTATGCGGAGCCTCGCTCTACAAACCACAATTAAAGACAAGTAAAACTAGTATATCTCAAGATCTTGGATTTTGACGAATCCAAAACCCAAACCAACCAATAAAACTTTAAATAGTCTTCACATGTATGCACAATTATGAATAATACATCAGCACAACAGTGACAATTCCATCAATAGAACCCACAATCCTTCTCACAAACAACTAACAACATCAACAGAAATCCATTCCTTATGTATGCACTACAACATACATCCAGATACATATACCAACATACTTACACTTGTTGGACTTGGCCCGTTTTGCAGGGTTAGCTCCAAGATTTTTTGCTTCTTTTTTCCGGACCTGCTTGTGTTGGCTTTAGGAATCTGTGCACTTTTCCACTGCTGATCAGTGCTAAAGTGCATATGCCCTCTGTGTAAATTGTTATCATGATTGGTTAACCATGATTGGCTTATTTGATTTACTGGTGAGGCCCTAGCAAAGTGCACTGAGTGTGCAAGGGCCTGTAAATCAAATACTACTAGTGGGCCTGCAGCACTGATTGTGCCACCCACATGAGTAGCCCTGTAAATGTATCTCAGACCTGCCACTGCAGTGTCTGTGTGCAGTTTGATCTGCCATGTTGACCTGGCAAGGGCACCCTCTTTCCAGGCCCTAACCTTCCCTTTTCTTACATGTACCACACCCCTTGGGTAGGCCCAAGGAACCCCCATGGGCAGGGTGCAGTGTATGTGAAAGGTAGTACATGTACTGGTGTATGTGACATGTCCTGATAGTGAAATACTGCCAATTTTGCTTTTCACTATTGAAAGGCTATCTGTCCCATAGGATAGCATGGGAGGCACTTTGTAACATCTTACAAGTATAACTTCCCATTGGGACAAGATAGAGGTATAAAGTTTAGGCTCTCTGAACTCAAAATGTAATAACACATCTTTTAGTAAAGATGGTTTTTAAATTGTGTGTTTGAAAGAAAGTAGGTATTTTCTCGTTTACCCATTCTGTGTGCATCTGCCTGGTTGTGGGTTGACTGCCTGGTTTTGGAGTGACATGGGCTGGGGATGTGTATTCACTATAGACAGCCACTGGGGAGGTTGAGGTGTGCCTGGCCCTTCCTGGATGACTCAGAGCTGGACTGAATAGACCTTGGCTGCATTTAGAGTAGTGGGAGGAGTTTTCCTTGCACCTGGTTAGGGCCTGTCTCCCTTCCACAATGTTGTCTCCACCCCCTGTGGTCATACTGCACCAGTGAGGACAAAACTGGTTTGGAGTGGGCTCAGAGACCCTTGCACAAAGAAGAACAAAGACAGAATGGGGTATAAGTAGTGGACCTTAAACCAACAACTTTAGATCACTTCTGGAGTCAAGAGGAGCCTTTACCAAGGAGAAGAGCTGGAGAGCTGTGAGGAGGAGTACTGCCCCTTTTGCTGTGTGGGGTTGGCCTGCAGTTGCTGCTTCTGCCAAGGAAAGGACAAAGACTGGAACTTTGCTGTGAACCTGATTGCAGAAGAATCTCCAAGGGCCTGTGTGTGCTGGCCTCCTGTTCTGAAGTCTCAGGGACACAAAAACTTCACGCCCAGCTCCTCTAAACTCTATTGCTGAGAGTTCTGACCTACCAGGAGGTGCCTATTCCTCTGGAGGTTGTTCCTGCTGTTGGGAGCTGGAATCAACTTGAAGCAAACAAGAAAGCCTGTCTCCGGCAGCATCAGCGACACCACTACGACGCGGCGACCTGCACCGAGGCACTGGGCACTGCTCGTGAAGTACATGACGCACCGCCCTGCCTGCACTGCAACGCCTGCCGATGCCTGCAGTTATCGGCATTCTTGACGCCAGTGCTCGCACCGACTCCGTCACTGCCAGCACCTGCATCCTGTTATCGTGGCACTGATAACCGCCGAGGGTGACTCCACGAACTTGCCAACTTCTCATCGCCTCACCGGAACAGACGCCTCACCGCCGATGCAACCGTCTTACTCTGTCCTGAATTTGACACGTCACCTCCTCACGGACACAATGCCTCGCCTCCCATGTGGCAGCCAGGGAGCCGGCCTCAGCACCGCCGCCTCACCTCCATGACGCCGTGCATCATCATAGACTTCGTTATCCAATGGTACTGTTTGTTTGGAGGTCCACGTGACTCTGTGCCCGACGCCGCACACCTTCCGGTCGGCGCCGTACTTTGGATTCATTGCTGTCACGATGTCCTAATAGCCCCAGGTGGAGCTATTGGAAATAACTGTTTTTGAGCGCTATTTTACTACATGTATGTTGAGTTTTTGGTTGTTTTGATCTTGTTGAGTTTAGATAAAGATATTTTATTTTCCTAACCTGGTGTGGTGTCCATTTGTGGTGTTATCACTGTATTGCTGTGTGTTTTGAGTACAAATTCTTTACACATTGCCTTTGGGATAAGCCTGTCTGCTCGTTCCAAGCTACCAAGGGGGTAAGCAGGTGTTATCTAAAGTGTGTATCATCCTTACCCTGACTAGAAGCAAGGGTCCCTACTTGGACAAAGGTACCTACCTCTGCTAACTAGAGACCCCCATGTCTAACAACACTTCAAATAGTTGAGGAACACTCAGGAAATCACTTCTCAGGAGTCTCTGCAACACCAGTATTTAGGCAGAGTTTTATTAACTCCCTTTTCTGCCAAACTGGGCTTTAAAGATTCAAAAATGAATCAGAGGAAAATATTTCGAACTACTATAGGGATTGCAAATAATAAGAAGGTGCTGCTATGCAACCATCCTCTGCTACCATTTTTGTGGAAGCCGAACCCCAATATTTCCCTGCACTCCAATATTTAGATCACTCCAAAATGTACCTTCAGCTGCTCGGCTGCACCACTCTTAATCTAGCAATAAGAGTCAACACTTTTTTTAACATCAGGCCTTGCAAGTAGCAGAGTAATTTAATAAATGACTAGGTCCACTCAATACCTGAGTTTTAGTCTGTTGAAAAGTTTAGATTTACGACAAAATCTCAAAATCAATAATACAGAAAATAGGATAAGAATGCCATGAAAGCTCAAACTCAAAATGCATAGTCAGAGATCATTAATACTTGTTAGCATCACTTGTTATAGCAAGGCAAACCATCCCCGAAGAAATATCTCAGCCCTCAGCGGTCCTAGAGCAAGTGAACTAACTAATTTAAACTAGAACAACCATGTTTTTATACGTTTTTTCAACTTACCAAGCTAAGAGCATGAGCAAATTTATAGGGGGAATTTGTTCCAGTATAAGTGGTCAAGGTAAGAAAAGCACCCCCCACCGAATCTTAAAGTATGGATGCGCAGAATCTGGATCAAGGGTCTGTCTTTAGATCTCAGCGATCTGACCGGGCAGTAGTAGCTAAGCCTAATTAGCAGATAGGAAGGACCATTGCCATTTACAGATTTATGGGTGAGAATGAATAGCTTAAAAATCACCCGTTTCCTGATTGTCAGCCAATGTTAAGAATATAGAGTTGGAGCAGAAGGAGAACCAGACCGTAGATTGCAAACTAGTCTCGCTGCAGTATTCTGTACTGCCTTCAGTTTTGAAAGCAGAGGCTCATTGCCTGCCACCATTAAAGTGCTTCCGTATTCCAGGCAACTCATAATCAGTGCCTGGACTAATGTTTTTCTAGAAGTAGGTGGAAGCCAAGCCAATGATAGCAAAGCAAGTTCCACAAAACGTTATTAATAATTAATATTCTAATATTCTAAGTCCCAATAAGCAGCAAAAAGTCATAAAGACAGGATCTCTAACAGAATAGGAAATCTATTAATAATTGGACAGAGTCCTGTGAGATAAACAAAAGGTCTCTAAAGTTTGACTGTCAGACTCAAGAGGAACACCAACTACATCTCTAGGGGTTAAGGAAAAGTCTCAACACTCACCCACATAACCAGCATTTTTATAAATATTTTACGCATAGGCAAAAAGCTAAAACTGCAAATTTAGCATGGCATGATTAGTGATAACAGATATTGGATGACTCAGAATCACAATCGTCATAGAAATTATTATAGCACTAACCCATTCCTAAGGCAGAGGAAATCTTTCATTAGCTTCCACGGCAACAACAGGTTATGCAAGCAAACCAGTGGAAGTATCCTTCAGAAAGTTTCATTATGAACATGATAAAAAGTTTAACTCATAATACATGCTCTCCAAAGAAAAATAACAAATTATATCACAGTGTCCAGTGCTATGTGAAAACTGTGGCGAGGGGACATTGATTGGGAGCGGTAATGAGCAGTACTAAGATGAACAGAACATCAAAAACAGCATTCATTTTAATACAATGGTGTCACTACAAACATGTGGAATAACTTAACTTCATTAATAAGCACACTTACAAATTAAATTGTTTTAAGTGCAACATTATCAATTCCTCGGTTATGACTATATTCTTTGTAAAAATAATTAGTGTTCAATAATAAATTGTGGATTTAGGAAAAAACTTTAACACATGCTAATGAAATATTTTATACCTAAATGGCTCTGTATCAAGTAAAATAATCATTTTATAATTAAAAATATATGACTTCATTTCACTTCGCTTTACCCTGGAAAAAACATAAATAGTAGTCTAAATATTTAGACAGGCTCTGTAGTGAATACTCCAGAAGATCTCACTTCTCATAGGATAATATGGAAGAAATGTGCCCTTTAAGAGGCTGTGAGAAAGTGAAATATTAATTGAGGTGGATGAGAGTATACCACAAGTAATGAGGTCACCTGTAAGGTCAAGCTCAAGCTTTCAGTAATTTAAACCTGAGCTCAACCCTGGTAGCTATGACACAGAGCAGACAGGTTTAACTAAAAGACAATGTGTAATTAATTTAGAAGCACCAAAACAGTTACAAAGTGAAAAACACAACACAATAAAAATCACTGCATGGTTGCAGGCTGTATCCAATGATTAATTTTATAAGGTCGGATACCTTCTCACTGAGGGCCCACTGAGACAAATTTGTTGCTGTGGAGAAGATTCAAATGAAGAAAGTTGTTTCTTAAGCTCAGCAAAGTTGTCCCTTGAACGGATTAACTTGGGTGGTTGGTTCTGATTCTGTTGGCAATAGTCCAGTTAAACACAGCCAAGGGGCCCAGGACCTCAGTAACAACACTTGGGAGTCAAGACTCACTCCAGCAGAGGCCACCAGCAGGGTTCAGCCTAGGTCCAGTTGCTACTGGTCAACTGGGCACTTCAGGAAAAAGGGCTTTTGCATCTTCTTGTGTTCCAGCAGCCCCACAGGAGGTCAGCCAACTGACCCTTGGAGTCCACTTCCTTTTCTGGGATACAAGTGAGAGCAGGTCCAGCTCTTCATGTCTCTTCACAGGTTTCAAACAGCAGGTGCAGTTCCAGATATTGTTCTGAGAAGAGTGCCTGTGTATGCCATATTTATGGTTTGCACCAGTTAGTGGGTAATTAGTGATTCCTGGTCCAGTGTTAACCAATGGGAAGCAATTTCCCAGGGGTAATATTAGCCGCTTTTGCAACCGTTCCTGTTTGCTGTACTATAAACAATACCACAGTGCACCTTACTAGCAAAATACCAAACTTTTGGAACCCTTCCTCCCTTGTGCAGAGCCTGTGTGCCCAACCAGAAGCATGGCCAGGCAAATGAGTAGTCCCCTCCTCTGTAATCACTCAGAATTGGTTCTGGGGGTAGGTCCCCTCCCACTTTTTCAGGTCTTACCTTACATTTACTTGTGAAAGGCCATGCTGCTTTACGAGTTAATGAGGTTCCTCTGTCCACCCTAACAGGTCTGCCTGTAAGGGGACGAAAAACACTTCCCCACACTCAGTACATTGTTCCTGCTGAGGGAGCATTTTTTACAACTCATTAAAGAGAAGTACTGTCTGGGCACCTACTAGAGTGCTAATGCAAATTAGCCTCCCGGCGCTTTAGGCTAAAGGTTACATTTTCTAAATGTTTATTAAAAATCCAACATCACCATTGAGTTAGGCTTTTGATAAATATTAAGAAGAGTTGTTGAACTATTTTCTAGCTGGTTCTAAAACAGATATGGAAGAAATAGTACTTTAATCTGTGCTCCAGACAGCCAGAGCATTCACAAATAGCTTTTGTTTGGGAGGGGGTGGTTTATCGCTGCAGGTAACATGCTAACATTACATTTCTACATGTCTCACTTTTAAATAACAAGCACCCTACCTTGTTGGCTACAATCCCTACATACGGGGTGGCTTATTAATACTTAAAAGGGAATTTTTTCCCCTGTCAAAATGGTTATTTTGACAGGTCAGGCTGCAGGTTAAATTTGCAACAGTAACAGTACAATGGTAGGCATGAAGCCAAGTTTTCCCTGTCACGTTAGTGGATAGCAAAATAAGCACTGCAGTCCACAGGTGATGTTAACTTACCATGCCATGGGTGTAGTTTCTATATCATGTACTATGGCCTTATAAGAAAGTTAAATGTTCTGCTCAGAGATTTGCCAATTTCTACATTTTACTTTGAAACTATTTTATTGGGAAGCTAATAGGTGTATTCGTCTTGGACATTTTCCAGCATACACTTCTCATTTTTACTGCTTTCAGCCTCTTACACTATCCACAATCCATCCCTCTCCCTTGCACAAGCAAGTCAGGTACTCATTTAGGTGTAAGGTTGACTATTCCCCCATCGACTTTAATTGGCAAAGATCTGATCAGTTCCGGGCCTGCCAATAGTCAATAATTCAAGTGCAGAGCTCGTAGACTATGTGTAATGTGTTAATCCTCCGTCTATCCCCAGAAAGTGATCAATCAATGGCGAACAGATTTGACGAAACCTGTTGCGTTGATAGTTAAGGTCATACATATGTTTTTCCACGGCCACCATGCTTCACAACTTAGGGCCCGATTCCGATCTCGCCAGGAAAGCCCTCCGTACGACTCAGATCCGGAGAGTTTTCCGAGCGAGACGTGCTCCTGGAGTCCGAACAGGCGAGTACAATGCTGCCGTCTGCTTACGGACTCGGTTCGCTCGGACTCCCATTGAACTCTATGGGAGCCTGTGTACAGACACGTACACAAGCTCCCATAGCAGAAAAGGGGTGGGTGGGGAAAAGCGTACACCTTGTGGCGGGCACCCCATGTTGCCCATCACACTGTGCATGCCTGGATCGGAGAGGCCCATGGGCACACCCCCGCAACAGATTTGGAGGGCCCCAGGTGCAGGGGAGCCTGCTACGACCCCCCGAAGTACGCTTCCAACAGCTGTTTCGTCTCGCTGAGACCAAGGCGAAGCGGCTGTCCGAATCGTGCATCGTACTCTCTCAGTCAGAATTCGGCTCCATTGCGCGGTACGATCCGGCTGCGAATGAGTCGTACGGAGCGGTTCAAGTCCGGAAACGATTCGTCAGCACTTATGCGATCTTCGCATCGTACTTGGTAGTTCGGACCTGTGTACGATTCGGTCATAAACAAGGGCTACGAATCGGATCCGGCAAAGCCAAATCCGATTTGGAGGCCGTCCAAACGACATCGAAATCGGGCCCTTAGTGTAAAATTGATTTAAGGTGTGGCATTCCTGTGTTTTTACCAGTCCAAAGTTATCAATTGCTTGGCAGCTGTCGATAACTGGTTGACCATGTTTTCTGCCCTGGGAATTTGAGTCACAGCAATATAACTTCAGGCCACTCTTGAATAGGGTAACCAATTATTGGCTTAATCCGGCTGAGGATTTTTTACAGATACCTGGAGAGGTATATAGTGGAGAGGTGTGGTGCAGCGGCCAGGGCAGCTGACTTCGGAGCACAGGGTTCACCGTTCGATCCCCGGCTCCGGCGGCAGCTCAGCTCAGCACCATGCGACTCTGGGCAATAGCTCACTTAATTTCCACTACGGCCCCCAGCGCCTTGAGACCCGTAAGGGTGAGTAGCTGCGCTATATAAAAACGGACTTACATATACCTCTTAGTTTATTGCAGGTCCCCCCGATATGCAAGGTAGTGCTCACTTTTTCCCCACATCTCTAGCAGTGGTCCCACATTCTTGGGTATTTCTGTTTTAAGGGCTGGGGGTCGAGGGGTACCGACTGTACATCATTTTATACCTTTGTTGTCTGTCAAGGATAATCTTATGACCATTGTGTATATCTTCCCACACCATTTATCATTCCTTATCATTTATCACTCTCCTCACCACTGTTTCCCATGTTTTTTTAAATCTCCATTTTTACTTCCTTTCTCCCATTTTCAGGATTTTCTACAAATTAGAAATAACTCCTCTGGATTCTGGATTGGTCATGGTGTGTTTTCCAAAGTCTGTAAAGTCCCACCCTAAATCCGGGTTGCATGGCCCAATGGAGTGTATGTTAGTTGGTAATGTTCCAAAATTTTAAAATCTGTCTTGTACTGTAAGAATGGTTTAATAGTTCCTTTAAGTCTCTTTAGAAATAGTTGCCCTATAATGAGGCAATCACCCTTCTTCCACCATCAAACACTTTGTCCCACCTGTGCCAGTGTAAAGTCTGAATTCTTGTGCATGTGTGTGAAGGGTGAAAGGTTTGTTGTGAGTCTTAGCTTGGTGTGGAGTATATCACTTGCATATGTATTTCTATGTCTGGCAGATTATGGCAGCCAAAGAATATTCCAGAGTCATCTGCACAAAACCTCCATGTCAATAAATATCCACTTTTTTATTAATTTCCCTTATGGTCTAGGCTTGGAGAAGTCACAACTGAGCTGCTTGATAGTATCTCCACAGGTAGGGAAACAATGATCTCCTCTTCCCCTGGCTCTAAGGACCATCAAGATTCTCGTAGCTACTTGAGTTTTTCCCTTTCCATGTGTAAGTTTCTAGTTGTTTTTGCAGAGGCAGTATTTTCTCTTTTGATAAAGAATGTGGGATAGTCTGAAAGAGGTATAACATTCTTGGTAGTATATTCATTTTGATTGTGGCAATCCTGCTGAAACACAGAAGAGACAAGACTCCCCATCTACCAAGATCTCGTGTGATTTCCCCCTCAACCCAATCCAATTAAATTGCAACGTGTTAGGTGGGGGAAGGTGATAGTTATTCTTAGGCATCATAAATGAGAGGATGCCTATCGAAAAGAGGATCCCACCTTCAGTTTAGCTATCTCATACTGTGTTAACATCAGGTTTAATATCTTGGGTTTATCATTATTAATTCTAAACCCTGCTATGTTTTCGGAGTGTTCCAAATGATGTGTTACAGTGAGCAATGATTCCTCTGGTTTAGTCAAAGTCAGGAGAACATTGTCTGCAAAAGGCATTGTTTATGGGCCGCTCCCCCAAAGCCAATTCCATGAACATTAGGATCCGCTCTCATCATTGCTGCTACTAGCTCTAATGATAGGCTGAACAGGAGAGGCAAGAGGGGGCACCTCTGTCTGGCCCCCCTCTGTAAAGTCGCCACCTCGACTTGTCACTGTCTAACAAGTATGTTTGCTCTAAGAGCATCATAGTTGGCTATTATCCACCGTTGCATTTGGGTACTGAATCCCAACCTGCAGAGAACTTAATGAGAAAAACTCCAGCTGACATGTCAAATGGTTTTTCTGAGCCTTACGTGACGAGTATGGCTGAGATCTTTTTCTTAGCAGCCTTTTCTATCAAATGTGCAGCACTCCTTATATTATTGTGTGTTTTCTGGCATCTAACAAAGCCAGATAGATCCACATACGCAACATCTGATAGGTATTTCTCCAGCCTAATCCCAAGTACTTTAGTGAAAATGTTTGCATTTAGGTTTAGCAATACAATTGTGCAATAGAACTTACATTACCTAGGATCATTGCTTGGGCTTGAGCTTGAAATTAGCACCACATTTGCTTCTCCCATTGATAGGGTGCCTCAAACTGACTCACCAAAAGACTTAAAAAGATATGTTAGGTACAGGGTCAATAATTGTTTTAGTATTTTGGAGAAAGTGGCAGTGTAGTCATCTGGTCCTGGTGCCTTCCGACTCTTAATCACTTCAACTACCTTTTCTCTTTCAATGGGTTATTGTACATGTTTTATGAGTCAGAGCACTAGACAACAGTTCCTCAGTGTGTAGAGTTTAATAACCAGTAATAAAATGCTGCAGGAAAAAAGGGGGTGACCTAGCAAAAAGAGACATTTTCTCACTGAAGTATTCAGTCAAATAGAACTAGGAAACAGAGCTTGAAATGGAAATGGTAAATGTACTGCAGAGCAAACCTCTTTTCCTAAATGTAGTTTCTTGAACAATGGTTTAATGGTTAGGATAGACACTAAGAACTTTCCTTGTTGGTCTTCATTTTTCCCACATGTGAATGCTAATGTATTGATTCAACTGTTATTTGTTTTCAAAGAAATAACTTTGGCTGGACATTTATATTTATTGTGCTTGTATATGTCTCACCCTTGAGACCACCTCCCATGAACAATGACATGAATGACGAGCAAAGAGGATTTGAAAGCCTAACTTTATAATGAAGACCAAGTCCAAGATTTTGGAAAATTCCCACAACACAGCACAGCAACTAAAGTTGCTGTACTGCTTTGCATGAAAGAGAGAGAGTAAAACAAGGCCATATCTAATACGACAGGGTGCTGTTTTCCTTCCTCCTGTGCTGGCACACTTAGGCTGCCATGCACCAATGCATACACCTTTGCATCATAGTGCAAGGGTGTGTGCATACAGAAAGGACCCTTTCAGTACAAAAAACATCATTCAACACTTTTTCTGCTTTGTATATTTGATGCACAGTGCAACATGCATGCAAATTTAGGAAAAATGAAGAGAAATGAAAATATTTCTCCTTTTCACACCTGCATTGAGGAGGTGTAAGACTTTGTGCCAATCCCTGTGCCACAGACATCTGTGACACACACCAATGTTTGTAGATAGGGATTTGTGCCAAAACCCATGGGTGGTTGCATGGGAATGTCCTTGTATCACCCATGGAACACCCCCTTAATGCAAAGTAAATCAAAAAAGCTATAGTTTTTCATACAACTGAAGAAATACTGCAATATTTCTTAAAGGAAGTGTGACACTAAGGCAGACAGATCCAGAAAATCATAACCTAAGCCGAGAATTAGATCCTGATAGCTCATGCAAAAACCGAGAAAGACTGAATTAGGGCATCCTGATTTCTACACAAGCATATCACTCTGAACCGCTACCATGCCTGTAACAGTATCCAAGAAATTTTGTGAGTAACATGGTCCTCCTGTTGACGACACCTTGGCAGCACAGCCCTTACCCACGTAATAATTCTTAAACTGCAAACTTTGCAATAATTTTCATACAAAAATAGGAATCCAGCAGGTGCCCAGGAAGTTTTGCTCAAGTGGGAACATTTTTTCATTTGTTTAAGAGGTGTGGGCCATTCTGCTGATGATGCAGCAGCCTATTCCCTGCTCCTGGTTGGCCTAACCCCTCGTGCTCATCCATGGCCCACAGGCAGTGATTGCGGCCCAAGGAGCAGTGAGTGCAACCCTGCTCTTGCACAGAGGCGCCCCGCTGCCTGCCTGTGATACGAGCTAGCTGCATCAGCACTCCTGACCCTGTGCGGCAGCTCTCGTTCTTCCAGTACATTCAATCATACAGGAGCAGCCCGCGGACTGGTCACGTGAGTGGCTCCCTGAACACTTGGTACCAGCATCTCCTCCCTTTGCTGCCAGCCAGCACAACTGCCTGTTTGGCCCCCGGGGCCTCCCCCTCTGGTGATGAGATAAACCTAGTTAGAAATGAGGACCAGGGGCACTTCGGAGTGGAGGGAGCATATCGGTGTGGCCTTCCTTATTACTGCAGCTCTCTTAAAACTTGCTACGCAGCTGTGTTGTGTGGTGGATTGCGAGGGGCTGCACCTGAGCTGGGGGACCTTCATTGATTCGGTACACACTCACTGGGCCGTCCGAGGCCCGCACCAATTCCTTGCCTGCTTGCTGTTGCACTGAAATGGGTCTCAGTCCCCAATGTTCCCTTCACTAAAGGAAGACGAGCAACCCTGCCTGATGCCACAAAAGTGTCAGGTGACTCCCGCACTGCAGGACACACTCACTGGGCCGACGGAGGCCTGCACCAATTCCTTGCCTGCCTGCTGTTGCGCTGGGGTGGGACTCAGTCCACCAGCGTTTCCTTCACTAAAGGAGGAAGAGCAACCCTCCCTGATGCCACTAAAGCACCAGGTGACTCCCGCAGTGCAGGATGCACGCGGGTATGCCCAGGCCAAGGACAGGACCGTCTGCGCCCGTCAGAGACCAGAGGAGGTTGGGCCACCCCTCTAACATTTAACCTCCAAGGTACTCTCTCTAATCTTGCTCCTTGTGTGTGTTACTTTGAAGAG
Source organism: Calotriton arnoldi (assembly GCA_963921515.1). Lineage (NCBI taxonomy): Eukaryota > Metazoa > Chordata > Amphibia > Caudata > Salamandridae > Calotriton > Calotriton arnoldi. Next base: position 2,996,762 of record CAWUFW010000581.1, on the reverse strand, counting down.
ACCGAAGATCCTTTTCTGCTATAGAGGATTTGACTGCCAGTTGGCATGGTTGACTGCTAATTAAGCTGTCTAGCTGGTGTTTTTGCTGTACAGTTGTTCTCTTTTTTTGCTCATCAATTATGCAAAACGGAAGGCTACATAGGGGGCTATGGAGGTCGTTAAACAAAAAAAATCCAAGACAAGTCATAAATCTGCCGGGGACAACTGCGTACTTGACAGGATTGATGATCTTCTGGTAGAATGTGAACAGATTTTGGTTCCAGATCCACCATCTCTCATCTTACTGCTCCAAGTCTTCCTACCCCTGATGCAGCAGGAAACCAGCGGAGAATCCTGGGATTGTTCTTTAGATTTAGGGGGCAGGGACATGAACTGACCACTGTTGCCTAAACAGCACCGTGTACTTGTTCCCCTGTTGACACTACTGCTTCTTCTGTGCCCTTTACCCCCCTACTACTCTAAATACTAACTATAATGTGAACGCTTTTCCTTGCAGTAATTGTTTTGCTCCCTTGAGTGATTTGCAGGTTGACCAGACAAATGCCACTGCTCAAGCTACTGATGTTATCAAACATGTACATCATTCTATTGATTTGCCGCTGTCTGGTTGCCCCTCTACTAATGAAGTTTTCCTTATTTCTCTTGTTCAATCCCTGAAGGAGGAGGTGGGTGTCTTAAAATCACTGGTTTCATCTCTGGCTTTGACAGTTAATTCCTTACTAGCTCCTAGTCGGCCTTTAGTAGAGCCTAATCTTCACTGATACTCTGCATCTTCTTCTGGGCTTCCATGTCCTACTCAGAATCTACCCACTAATTTGGAATAGTTTAATTCAGAGAGATTCTTGCCTAGGCCCGTTGCACAGACCCGTAGAGTTGCAGTTGATTTTCCGACTGACCGAGCCACTAGTGCTTTTGGCACTCAGCGCCAGTCACACAGGGGAAACATCCCCAACACTTACCCGGCTTATGCTTATAGGAGATTGCATGGAAAACACTTCTAAAACAACACAACTCTAGGCAGGGGCAAACATTTAACTTATGGCTACATCACAATGATTAATATCCCTAAGCTAACTCCCTGCTCAACTGTGGAGAGAGAAGACTGTTTAAAAAACAAGTCGATCCATTGGATTCGTCATGGTCGGGGGTGTCGTTCTGTTATACGGGATAGCATTATTAGTGTCAAAAGATCAGGCTGTTCTCTTTCTGGTTTAGACACCCTAGATTTAATTTTAGTCTTCTCTGACTTGGCTGATAACCTGATCGACCTAGATCACAGAACTAACCCACCAGGTAATTCCAATATACTGTTTAAGTATACTAAACCTCGTCTGATTTAATGGGATTAATGCTTAGATTCCCAACAGGATTTCATCTAGTGTTACTAAACATATATGCTAGGTCTATGCCCATGAATAGTGAATCACTGATTATATCTCTAATAGACGACGTGATTGCTCAGTAACAGCAGAATACAAAAGTAATCGTAGTTGGTGATTTTAATTCTTCATTTGAACCCAATATCTTAGTATAACAAAGAAGGAGGATGAGCAATGGGGTACCCCTAGGATACATTTCAGCATTGTTTTTTTAATGCTGCTTTGCAAATTGCATCTGTGGTGGTAGGGCGGAGTTTGCGAGCATGCAACGGGAGAACCCGTTCTGACCCAAAGAGAGCAGCCACGTTTAAGAGGAGAGTTACTTCTAGCATGATTGATGATGTCCTTTTGGAGGTTAGTCTCTGGCTGCTGCTTCATGACATGGTGGTCCTGACGCGTGCAGTGACCACAATCCCCTGATTGCCACACTATTTGGGGATGACTTCAGTAGATTGTTGTCCAATTATAGTACTTTGGACCCTGAATCCATTGTGGTCAACAACATGGCCTAGGGTTATAGTTAATGGGAATCTCCATGCTGAGATATACTAGTGATTCATATATTTTTTATTTAATTATGAGAATTTCCCTGAGGAGGCTATACCAATTTTAGATGTTCATGGTTGTTTCTTTAAAAAGCTACAACATATTTTTTACAAAGAACCTTGCGCTAATGTACAAGCCCTTCCCAAAGACCCAAAATGGTACTCGTCTGAATGTGAACGGGCCAAGCAAGCGCTGAAAAGAGCTATTAGGGGCTGTAACTGATTTGAGATTTGTACAGCACTTCGAGAATATAAGTATGCAATCGACCATTCTAGGAGGAAGTGGGAGGATGCTAATTGGCAAGATATGCTCCAGGCATTCAAAGTGAACGATGGCCGGTCATTCTGCCATATCATTGTACATGGGACAGTCGGAAGCACCAACCCTAGAAGGAATAACATCCCACCAGAAGGATTGGAAGAACACTGTGCCAAATTATAAGCTCAAGATTGCCCCATAAAACAGCCCTTCAATGTGGTAGATGAGTGCCCCGAGGGTGATGTTACAAAGTTGGGAATTGGGGAGTCTCATAAGATCTCTTTTAGCTGAGAGGACACCCTCTCTGCTATTAATAGTTTAAATACACCAAAGGCCCCTAGTCCCGATTGCATTCCTGGTGATCTGCACAAATCAGAACCTTGGTTGTGGGCTAGTTAAGTGAATCTTCTTTCTAATGCAATAGCTAGGGTCAAGGAGATTCCAGACACCTGAAGGGGGGCAGAAATAATCCCGATCTTTAACAAGCATTGGCCGCGCGGCCGTGAAACTGGCGGCCGTGAAAGTAATCGTGAGGAAGCGGGTTTTGGAAGTGCAAACAGTGGCTTTTGCTGGCGACCAGATTGCGTTCACGCGAGCGTCCAGATGGCGAGGGAAGCCATATGGCGCCTGATCGCGCGTGCACGCTCGCGTGAACGCAGGCTAGTCGCCACCAAAAGCCACTGTTTGCACTTCCAAAACCCGCTTACTAAAACTCTCGCCAGAGCAGCGCATGCGCTGGCTCAGGCGAGACCTAAAAAGGGCAATGCTGATTGCCTGTCAAATTACAGGTCCATTAGCTTATTAGATAACCTTCAAAAAATATTCTCTAGGCAGGTCTTAAATAGATTGCAAGAGTGGATGGATGATCAGAAGATCTTAACGACCTTTCAGGCAGGATTATGTGCTAAAGTTAGCACAATAGATCAGGTTTTTAAGTTTGCCCTCCTTTATTGGAAATATGTCCTGTTGGGCAGCCAGAAACTCTATGTGGCATTTGTTGACCTGGGTGCCGTGTTCAACCTGATACCCCGGGAGAACCTTTGGAGAGTACTAGCAAGCATAGGAATTGTGCTAATTGAACTATTAGCTAGGCTGCATGAAAAGAACTATGTGCAGGCTAGGTGGGGTGATAGAGGGGAGCTGACAGAGTGTATTCCAGTTGCAAGAGGGTCTGACAGGGGTGCATTTTGGCACCTACCCAGTTCACCTTATACATTAATAATGTGGCCAAGGAACTGACAAAGCGTGTTAATGACTCTCCTATCCTGAATTTAAATGCTGCAAAAACTAAGTTTATGGTTTTTGGTAAGAATGTTAACAAGAGTTGTTCTGCAATGGCTGGAAAAGACCGATTGCAAGAGGTTTGCTTTGAATATTTGGAGGTAACCCTGTCCGACAAAGTCAGGTGTGGCCACCAACTAAATATAGGATCACTCATAATATCGCACAGTTCAAAGGCCAGCCTACATTTTCAGAAGAACACATACTCGAGTTCTATTTCTCCTGCCTTGGAAACTTACTGTGCGAAGGACAAAGTGCTGCCTTGTATGGCGCAAATGTTTGGGGTTACACGGACACTAACAAGCTCACTGTGGCAGAGAACACTTACATTAGATCATTGATCTCTGTCCCGGTAAGAACCCCCCTTGTATCACTTTATTTTGATATTGGTATGAAAAGAGTTTCTGATCTCGCCCACTTAAAACCATTATTATTTTTGGTTTGAATCTGGATAACTCCAGAACTAGCTGAATAAAGAGATTCCCTGAGAGATGTAAAGGAACTGGATCATACTTTGGAGGTACCCTGGTTAAGATTTGTTCACGACTGGTGTAAAAAATTGGGCTTGATTAAATTATGGGACTCACCTGAAATAATTTGTAAGGCGGACAAGCTAGTCTTAAAATGTGTGTGAAGAGCTAATAACCACGGGCACTCTGGGCTACTTAACCGAGCAGTTCTTGGCATTTCAATGTACCCAGCCTCTGAAAGCTATATGTATAATATAACACCACCCTTGGCTAAGAGTTTGCATATTAGAATAGGCTGTCTGCCCCTTCGATCATTCAGCAGAAACTGGAGTAAAAATTCTTTGTCTGATGCTTGCTCAGATTGTGGCATGAATTCTGAGACTCTTGCTCATATCATGTTTGTATGTTCTGAATATCGTGGTGTGCACACAAAATGGCTGCGTCCGATCTGTTTGGCCATGGGGGTATCTCATTGTAGAGAGGTGAAGCAATACTGATGACCGATACAACTGGTGCGGTTGTATTTTCTGTGAGTCGGTTCTTGTTTAACATCTGGATAAAAAGAGATAAGTTTTTGAAATCATCGTAATCTGCAGTATGTTTAGAGTATGCTTCTTTTTATGTAAACAACTTCAAGTATTCATGGACTATGTACATAAATGTATGTATATTTATTAACTATTGGTCTAACTTCCTTGATTGCACTCTTTCAAACACTGTACAACTTTAGGATATGATATGGATGAGTTTTATTCATTTTAGATTTTGGGTTTGGATTAAACAATTAATTTAGTTACTGTATAGATAATGCTATTGATATGTGGGCGTATCCTTGGTCTTATTGATTAGCAACAATTGTAATGAAATCATAATTTGTATGAACTCTGCTGGGAGCAAGTTTTATGACTTTTATGAATTTTAAGTTTTTTATTATATTTATGTATTAAGGATGCTGATTGATGTTAAATGTTTTGGATGTTTTGTAACTTTAACGGTTATGAACCTGAATAAAGTATGTTTGATGATGACTAAGATAAAACACAAAAATCTTGAAATAAGCCACCTATTTAGACTAATGACCACGTGTGAGCAAATAAATGTTGCTAGAACATCTATATAAGGAGATGTTCAATCAAGATAATATTCAAAATCAAAGTATGGAAAAACAACTCACTTGTCACACACATATGTAGCACACACGTCGGAACAGGATGACAAAAGAGAGAAGGAAGGAGCTGTGGAAATGGCTCTCTCCATACAGAATGTATACATAAATGCCTGAAAAAAGTCATCAAAAAATACCCTCTTCTAATGCAAACACAGGCCCTCACCAAACCAAGATCATTAATTACATCACTCACAGAAAATGTTCAAGCAATCAATTTTGGAAGTGAATTTTAGCCACCACAACTGTCTGACAAAGCATCATTATAATAGAGTTACTAAATTTCAAACTAGAGACACCATGAACAACATACATTACAGAAGAGCACCCTTTGTCAATACTTAACATTTATACAGGAATCAAAATTAATGTTCCAATACTACACCAACTTCAGACAGGTGCACAACTTACTGGCTAGCTTCCCCGTATCTTTGAGACATTTTGTCACTAGTTCATACCTACTATACAAGAGAGCAATACAATTTGTCAGGTGAATAATAACTCACTATATGGTCTACCCATTTAAACGGAGAGTGGATTTGCAACCTCTGGCCACTTATTTTATTTTATCTCTACCCCGATAACGACCTCCTATTCTAGCTGGATTCTACTCATTTTTCATGTAATTCAAGGTGTATTGACATTGAAAATTTGATGAATACGTTCCCAGTTGTTATAGGCAATCAAGTGCACAATATATTCTGATCATTGAGGATGCATCCCTTATGCCAACCCCTATAATTGTTTAAAGGGCATTGCAAAATTGGTATAACTGTAAAACGGCTACACATAGATTGTCTCACGATTGTTGTCTCCACCTACAAAGCAATCACCTTCAAGGAGTGAACTTACTTCCTAACCACATTATAGAATCAGGACGGGCCGTAGCGGTCACCGGGCATTTTCCCGGTGGGCCGTAGGGGTGGGGAGCCGGTTTTGTACCCGTGTGGGCTGTTTTGTTACTGGGGACTGGTTTTTCAGCAGTGCTGCAATATCAGCCCCCTGTAACAAAAGTGGGAGCGGTGTTCTCACCAGCAACCCGCCCCCCCCCCCCACACCTGGGGCCGATTGAGCAGCAATCTGCTAGGGCTGGTTGCTGTTCTCAGTCCGGCAGTGTATAGAATGCCATAAAAGTGCAGAGGCCCAATGACACAGACAAAAGCAAACATGGAAGATTCTTGGAAAACACACATTTAGGGACGGAGAGAGACAGAAAAGAAGGAACAGACATGCAAAGACACAGGCAATACTAGACATAAGACGTTCTGAGAAACACAAAGGGCCAGATTTACTACAATTTTGCACTGGTGCAAACTCAGGCAAAGTGGCACAAATTTGTGCAAAGTCTTGGAAGGGTATTTTTCTTCCAGCACAAAAGGTGCCCTTTTTTTGGTGTAAATGGGCATTTCACAGCTTTGCACCACTTTGTACCAAGGGGACATTACATGGGTGTGAAGTGGATTAATTAATCAGATACACTGATAGATAGCAAAGTCCGATCTACTACGATAGTCAGACCAACATTTGAATTAAATAATGCCTCCTTGAAGTAGATGCTAACTTGGAGAAATGTTTTTATTTCTCCAAACGTTTCACACATTGCACATGTGCTGCATTGTACAGCACAGTCTAATAGAATATATTACAATGTGTCTAGGCATTGGATTTTATACTGAAACAAATTTTATGCTAGACATCACACACACACCTTTGCACCATGGTGCAATGGTTACACTTGGTGCTAAGCATCTAGTTTGTGCGCCAGCGCAAGGGATGACAGCAGCCCCAGGCTATTTCAATAAATATGGCTCTGTTGTTTTCTTCCTCTTGTGCACCGCAGCACAGAAATTTCAGTTTGCTGCACTGCATTTTGCTAAAAATGTATAACTCTGCCCTAAACAAACACAGACAAAGGCTAACAAGGGAAACATATAAAGTTAAAGGGAAGTACAGACTTGGGGCAACACAGAGTGGAAAACTATGGATACACAGGGATATATGAACAATGATAGACATTGAAATCCGGGGGACACAGGTGTTAGCAAGAAATCTCTTGTAATTGAAAGCCAAGAGGTAGTAGAAGGTTCAACAGATACTTTATTGAGGACAGTTTATGCTCCCTCTCCCTCTCCAGCCAGCAGGCAACTGATCACAGAGAGAATACAACTGTGCCATAGTACACCAAAACATTAGAACATAAGTAAGACAACATTCTAGGTTTAAAGGAACAAGTACCCTAAGCCCTTCAAACCAAGATACAATACATCTCCCTCCCTTTATAGCCCAAGAGAATCAAAACCGAATCATTTCACAACTGATAAATAAAATAACATGAAAAGAAAAATGAAACATTATACTGAAAAGTAAAATGACATCTCACTAAAATGGATCACACTTTACCACAAACATAATCCTCCAAGTACCTTGGAGGATTTCTGTGTCTAGGTATCTTATAACTTCCTACCTCCTGTGCACCATCCATCATAACTTCATTATACCTTTCCCGCTCACCATCACCCTGACACTTCTTGCCCAACACATCAAAACCACAGGGAAATAAGGACATATAAATACATGGAAAACATGAGGTGGCAAGGAGAGACACAAACATGGGAAGATGTGAACACACAAGCCCTTGAATACTGAGCGATTCAGACACAGAGTTATGGACAGCAATAGTCCCTGGTATTGCTAGACCGAAAAATGGTGAGAAAGTTACTCTGCACAACGCCTGATTTCAGTTGGCAGGAAACCACAAATCCAAACAAGATACATCAACCAGGAAGCCCAGCATTCCTTAAAGTCACAGCCCTGACAGCAGTATGCTTTCTAAGCATCATGTTAGTGTAAATCTGCTCACAGTGTGGGTATTAATATTATTGTCCTTATCTAATTTTGTAGCTCTTTCCAATTCCATTCATAGGTATTTAAGATACTCAGTGGGCAAATGTACCTGTTACGGAACTCTGAAAGTCCCAAGTGTGAATCTCAGTGGGTGTATCTTGACCCCATATTTATTCACACTATATATAAATAGTCTGAGGCCTATAGTATGTCCTGCTTGTAAAGATTTCCCACGGACAGGGTTTCACCTTATCCCGGCCCTACTATATGCTGATGATGCGAGAACCGCAGTGGGCCTACAGCAACTGCTTACGTTTTTTGTTAGTTTTATGAAAGTCTGGATTTGAGTAACAACTATAACAAATCACGCACAATGGTTATGGACTCTAGAGGCAAGGGACACAGAAAATGTATCGTAGAGGGATCCAATATTACTAGAATAAAGGCATTTTCTTATCTTGGGGTCTTACTTGATGAGAAAGACTCATGGGACCCTTTGGTGAGAGCTAAAAGAAGCGCGATGGTCAGGGTTGCTGCCTCAGTGTTTGCTTTTGGTTCACATCTGGAAACGAAGTCTATTAAGGCCCTGATTCATCAATCTCAATGTATCTCCACAGCGAGTTATGGTAGCGATGTTTGGGGTTTCAAAAAGGCCATAGAGCTACAACCAGTTGAAAATAAATTTATGAGACGCTTATTATCTGTTCTCCAATCTACACTTTCTTATATCCTGCACGAAGAATTAGGGATAGGATAGATATCAGATTTGCTAACTTTGCGACCTTTGCTTAGATGGATCTCAATGTGACTTAATACAGAATTGGGATTGAATCAGGCTATATTGAAGGACTGCATGAAAATTAAGAGTGCTGGTAGTATTCCCTGGCTTAGGTACATTAAATCTTCTTTTGCGGATTTAGGACATTCTGATTTATACAAGCTGCCAGAAAGGATTGTCTTTAAGGACTAATTGTGGGTCAAGAGACAACATACACATACATTTGTAGCACAAACAAAGAGAGAGATGAGGGAGATGCATATAGTCTCTCTATGAGCTACTTTACTACAAAATATCATCCCACAGTGACATCTGCCACCTGAATACCACCCTAACCAAGATACAAAACTGGCTAAGCACTAATCTCCTAAGACTGAACCCTAACAAAACTGAACTGTTACTCTTTTCCCCAAATGACAAGTCATGGCCAATCCAAAAATGGCTTCAGAGCATGGGCACTCTTAACTGCTCTCTCACACTCTGCAACTCTGTGAAGTCCCTAGTAATCACCCTAGACAAAAACACGTCGATGATTCCGCCATAGGTGTGCTCTAAACCCTAAAACATCTCAAGAAACTCAAACCATTTATCCCACTGTAAGACCTGAAGACTGTAGTACAATCACTTGTCCACTCGAAACCTGATTATGGCCATGCTATAAATGTTAGAAATTAGGTTTCTGATTGGCTAGGGTATACATCTAAGCCAGGCAGATCCCACCACTCTAGTTAGGGCAAGTCATTTACACAACAAAGATAACCTGTGCTCACCCTCTGTTAGCTTGACGCAGAGCAGACAGGCTTATCCTCAGAGACACTGTGTAAAGCGTTTGCTCAAAACACTCACACCAGGGACACAATGAATACACCACAAAGGAGACTTCACACAGGATTATATAAAAAATATACTTCGGTAGTGTATAGATATTATAAGACCAAAACAACATAAATTAGAAACATTCTGCATATCATGCCAATACTGAATTATTGCTTGGTATCCTGATAAATGCAAAAGGAAATCACAACATCATACATGATAGCATCTAAGCACTACAAACAGCAAGTTGGTCAGAAAACACACATGAATTACACTGTCTCACCCTCACCCACTAAATACCCAGCAGGTAGAGCCCACTGGTTTAGAGGAAGTACACATCACCAGAATCATAGGCCCCAGTGCAGCTGCGCTTTTAATAACAGGGTTACGGTAGTTTCAGTGAACTCCGCTGAACCAAGTGAATTTAGTAGCAGTGTGTAGGCCGCTAGAGCACTTGCATGCCTACTCGTCGGGATACTGTAATGCTGAATTCCATGTGGGGCAGGGGAGCCCCGGCAAGTGAATTACAAACTATACAGTCGCACTACCATACGGCAAACTCCACTAGCACAGGGGGCACTGTACACAGCCGAGCGGTAATCTGATACTTTGCTAGCTGGTCATGGCACAACACCTTCTAGGCACCGCAGTGGTATCTCCTGACATAGGCGACGGCGTCCATGTAGGGAATTCCTCTGACTTTTAGGAGTGGTCAGCTGGCCTCAGAAGGAATGCTTGCATTGCCAGGGCAGCACACGTGCTGTTTTAAAGAAACCAGATAAATCGCTCACCAGGCGCAAATAACAAGTAAGTAAAAAAATGAGGAGCTCACCATGAGCTGATAGTAGGGACTGCGAAAGCTGGACTCACAGTCCCACAGCCAATTCTGGGGCAGCCACCAGTCCCAGGAGTACGCTTGGGGAGACACAGGGCAAGCAGGCAGGCTAGCACAAAAGTTCTTTATTGCAGGGGGGCAGTCTCGACAGCAACCTTACAAGCAGGCAGGCCAGTACACAACAAAGCAAATGGCAGTTCCTCCTGACAACACCACAGTGCCTTGGTAGAACAGGGTCAGGGAGCAGCTGGCAACAGGGCAACAAAAAGAAAAACAAATCAGTGAGTCCTTTATGCGACCCAGCAAGGAGCAGGCAGCAGGGCAACAGCAGAGGAGCACTCCAGATGAGTCCTTTAAGCAGTGCAGCAGTCCTTCTGACAGAGATTCGGTCCCAGTTCCAAAGGTGCTCTGAAAACATGGGGCCAGAGCCCTTGTACATATACTCAAAATTGTCTTAATCAAGGGGGAGCTTCAAAGGAATCCTTAGAAGTGCACAACACTCCCTTCCAACCCCAGCCCTGGCTCCAGACATCAGTAGGGGGTAAATCATCCCTTTCTGTGAGGGCAGGACACAGCCTATTCAAATGTAAAGTGTAAACGGTCCTCTCTCTCGCAGCCCAGAAAGACCATCAGTATGCAGATTAATGCAAATGTAACCCGTCATACCCAACTCTTCCTGTGTGGTGGCTGTCTGGAAAGTATGCACAAGTGTAGCTGTCACCAGGGCCCAGACGTGGATTGCAGTCAGGCTGCAAAGTACAAAGAGTCATAAGCACAGAGAAAGGACTACTTTCTAAAAGTGGCATTTCTAAATTTGTAATGGAAAATTCACGTACACCAGTAAGCAGGTAATCACTACCATTTTAAACATACCAAACATGGCAATGTTACTCTTTTCAGATAAGGAATTGCCACTTAAGAACATATGAGGGAATTCCCAATGTTAGCCTATTAGAGGAATAGGCCTCACAGTAGTGAGAAATACAATAGGCTGTTTGTCACTACCAGGACAAACCACACATAAAAGCACATGTCCTACCTTTTGCTTATACAGCACCCTGCCCACAGGCTACCTAGGGCCTACCTTAGGGGTGACCTATGTGTAGTAAAAGGGGAGTTTAAGGCTTGGCAAGTAGTTTTAAATGCCAAGTCAAAGTGGCAGTAAACTGCACATGCAGGCTCTGCAGTGGAAAGCCTGAGACAGGTTTGAAAGGCTATTTCGGTGGATGGCACAAGCAGTGCTGCAGGCCCACTAGTAGCATTTAATTTACAGGCCCTGGCTATATGGGATACCACATTACAAGGGACCTACAAGCAAATTAAATATGCCAAACAGGTATAAACCAATCATAACATCTTTCGAGGAGAGACCACATGCAACTGATTAGCAGTGGTAAAGTGCCCAGAATACTAAAGCCAACAAAAAGGTCAGAAAAATATGAGGAAGAAGGCGAAAAGTTTGGGGATAACCTTGCAAAAAGGGCCAGATTGAGCACATAATCACTGGGACCCTAAAAACCCATGTAGCACCTCTTAGAACAACTCTGAATGCAGCCACTAGACTCCTCACAGGTCCCAAAAGATTCAACCATATCTCAGCCACTCTCAAGAGTCTTAATTGGCTCCCAATAGAAGGAAGGTGCATCTTCAAGACAGCCTGCATCAACCACAAAGCCCTTCACACCGCAAACCCTATATATTTAGAAAAAATCTATTGAGAGTAGTCAAAACTCGGGCTCTAAGAAGCTCCAACTCACTTCTTCTCATCCCTCCCAAATTGAAAAAAACCATCTCAGAAATGTTCTTTCTCAGGTAACGCTACATCGATTTGGAACTCTCTTCCTAAAGACCTTCGCTGCAACCCTCCCTATACCTGCTTTAAACAGAATCTCAAAACTCTACTACTGAACAAATACCTCAACCCGCCCCCCTGAGTTTGCTACATGAACAGGACTATTCAATACGGTCACTTGACCCAATTCAGCGTCTATACTTCGGATGGACAATGTTGGATTATCTGTTACTCTTCTAGATAGGTATTTTATGTTGCACTGTTTTTATCCCCTCTTGTTGTACTATGTCAACTGTGAAGCCTTCTTTCAATGCTATGTCCTGTAATGCACTCTGATACCCTCAGGTCTAGCCAACGCTATATAGAACTCTCAAATAAATAAATAAATAGGTTACTCTGCAGTCAAGTATGACCATCAAACCCTATCTTTCAGCTGCCACAAACCCTCACCATCAATTTTTATTAACAAGATTTAGATTAAATTTATTGCACTGGCTTTTGGCAGAGCCTCGTGGTTGGAACAAAACTGAAAATCTAGACACTTGTAGTTGTGATTCCTTTTCAGACCAAGATGCTGTGACATCATGTCTGGTTCCTTGTAGAATTTCACTGTGTGTTCTAAGTAGAATCTCATGATGTAAGGGGATTCTGTTCTTGTCAGTTACAGAACAGCTGTTGATGGATGGGGTGAATAAATCCGACCAGAAGCCTTACCTTGTATTTGTCAGTTCTTTCTGGAAGACACCACATTAATTTGGCGATGAAGATGGGTCTCACCTCAACATCAAGAGAGGACTGCTTGCCTACCTCCTTCTTCATCGGCAGAGAAGTAGTGTTATACTCTTCTCCAGCGGCGGAAAAACGGTCAGATGAGAAGTTGTTTCAGAACACTTCTCCGGCGGCTGTTTGTAGCTTGAAGGAAGCGTTTCAGCAGCTAAGGAGGCACTGGTGAGGAGTTCCGCGGGAGGGGCAAGCGGTGAAACGCACATGCGTTCCACTATCTTTGTCAGGCCTCATTTCCCTGCGTAAAGAACAATTGTTGGAACGCATTTGCATTCCAGCGGAGGAGCTGTTCTTCGAGCGCCGACGTGTGACGTCACGCACAAGCGCCATCTTAAAGGTTTGGGAAGTCTATTCTCAGCTCTGTTTGGATGCCTGGACGTGCGTCATCATGCACGGATGCCATTTTGAAAGGTTGGGATGCTCTTCATGTAACAACTCTTAAATCAAGTTGTTCTCTCGTGGATGGGTTGCTAAGTAACCACTCCTCAGTTTAAATGCCCGTTTCTTCGGAGAAACTGTTTACGGTGATTGGCACACCTCCGTTTGTGTGTCGATATTGTGAAAGTACGCATTCTGTTTTCTCTGCTAATAAGCAGAAAAACGGGTTTAAGGCACAGTGATCGTCTAGGATTGGCATACCTCTACATTTTTATTGCGTGTTTATGACAAGGAACCTATGTCTTTGAATCACCTTGTTATATTCTGGATCAGTAAGTTGTTCATTTTCTTTTGGCAATTGTAGGTGCTGCGCTCCTGTCAAACTGTTACATTCAAAAGGAAAAAAGTTGTGTTTCCTATTAATATTAAATTAGTGTTGTTTCCTAAAAAAAGTGTAGGAAGGTTTACTGAAAATTTGCCAGAAGGAAATTAAGACACTTTTACTTCATCTCTTCAGCGTTAAGTGACATTTGCATATTTTGTTGATACTAAGTCAAAATGCAGAACGTCACACAACCACCTTTTTTTTGACAAGTCCAGGAGAACCAACGATAAAGTGGCAGAAATGGAAGAAGATTTTCATGAACTATGCAAGAGTTTGTGGAACAAATTTAAGTGCAGAACGTAAACATTCTTTGCTACTTCACTGTCTAGGGGAGAAGGACAGGAGGTACTTGCGCATTTGCCTGAACTCAGTGCTGCTGATCAGAGGGCGCTAAATGAGTATGAAATATGCATTCTACAATTGGATCGGCACTATCTTCCTCGTTTAAGCACCATAATGGAGAGATATCATTTTTGTTTACGTGAACAGAAGAAGGATGAGTCTGTGGAGGAGTTTGTGACTGGGTTAAGGAAACTTGCTGCCTCCTGCAAGTTTGGTGGTGCTGTAGAGGAGAGAATTAGGGATCAATTCGTTTTGAAGTGTGCACATGATAAAATAAGGGAGGAGTTATGGTTAAAGGATGAGCCTCCCTTGGATGAGGTGTTGGCAATTGCCAAACGAGTTGAACACATGATGAAATGTGTAGATGAGTTAAGTAAAGCTAAAAGCAAGTCAAATGAATTGAGCACTAATGTTGATGAAGTTGTCTGTCTGGTAAAAAATAAGACATCATTTGATGTTGACTGTGGTAAGCCTTCTCGTGTCACAGAAAGTACCTTCTCACATGACAGTAGGTCTATCTGTTTTAGATGTGGTAGATCAGGCCACAGAGTGAATGCTTCCTTCTGTCCTGCTCTGCAGGTCATTTGCAATGCCTGTGGCTGGAAGGGCCACTTTGCAAAATGTTGTAAGAGTAAAGTAAAAAAAAGAGAACAGCCACAGATTAAAGAAAAACCACAGGTTAAAGAAATCATTTATCAGGTAGATGACAAAAAAACAAAACATCCTTCTCATGTAGTCTTTATTGAAGGTATTGAGCTTGAAATGAAGTTTGACTCATGCTCACACCTCACTATGATTAGCAAAGACACATTTGATGAGTTATTTAAAGACAAAGTTACTCTTCTGGGAAGTGATGTCTCTCCCGTTGGTTATGGTGGTCTACCGATAAAAATGCTGGGGTATTTTTTGGCTTGTATTGAATTGAGTGGACGAATGACTGATGGTAAGGTTTATGTTGCAAGGAGAGGTGATGCACTCTTAGGGTGGCCTCATCAACGTTTGCTTGGGGTTCTTCTTAATCCTAATGCTGTGCCACAAGTCCAAGTACAGGTGGTAGACAATCCAGTAACGGATTGTTTTGCTGATGTTTTCAAAGACTAGTTGGGATGTCTGGGTGGGTACAAACATCACATAAAATTGAAGGAAGGTGCTGTCCCTATTGTTGCCAAAGTTAGGAGAGTACCGTTGAATGAACAAGCCAGTGTGCAGAAGGAGATTGAGCGTTTGATTGACATGGGTGTCATTGAGTCTGTCGCGATTGGAGAGGCAAGATGGCGGCCGTGAGAGCGGCTGAGTGAGTTCGAGCTCCCAGAGTCCTTCCCCCCTGCCCGACTTACCGTATAGCTGGCGGCGGTCCTTTGAGATCGGCGAGAGGCATGCAAATCTAAAAGTGAGGCTGGCGGCTGGCCTGGAGTGTGTGACTCGAGGAATGCTGTGGAGCATTTGTCAGGCTCCCCGTGTGGCTATCTGGCGGCTGCTGATCCTTGCTGGGCAGACATCCGGTTGTGCGCACTGCGGACGCAGTGCGCGTGGAGCGCCGACGAGCTCTGACGCTGTGGCAGAGACTGGGACGCTCAACGCTGTGATGCCCCCGAAGGCAGGACGGGGAAAGGCGAGATACACGGAGGTGGCTGAGAATGGGCCAGCGCAGGAGACAGAGAAGAAGAAACCTAGTTTAAATCTGGAAAAGATTCGTGTGGAGGGCGGTAAGAAGTCCGTTCCGGCTCTATTTCTTGCTGGGAAGGTAAAGAAACTACCTGCCCCCACACCTAAGAAGGACATGAATATGCATCCTGATGACTCTACATTAGATAAAGAGAGCGTGGTGGGGGACAATTCCTGTGAGATAGTTAAAGAGGGGGGAAAAGATGGGAAAAGAGGAGAGATACCTTTGGAGAGTGCGGAGCTGGGGGTAATTGGAAATAAAGCTGATAATTACGACGCTGCAAAGGAGAGTGATTCAGGGGACTTTCCTTTTTTCTCAATGTCGGACCCCTCGGATACTTCGGGGGATGAGATTGATGAGATAGACGATGGTCTCCCTAGTACTATGCGTAAGAGGGCTGACTCAGGTGTGGGTGCAGGCCTACAGATAGCGGAAAACACTGATTCCTTCCACTGGGATTATTCATTTATCGGGGAGACCTGGGACGGAACCAATGGAGTGGCTAGCGGGGTACAATCTGGTTTAAAGATGATGGAGAATCCTGAGGATATCTCCCTGGCTCTTATTTATCAGAGCATAATGGCGCACAGGGAGGAAACCCGGACCGAGAGCCAACGCACACAGGGAGCATGTCGTAAGCTCCAGAATTCAGTGCGGAGGGTGGCAAAATCATGTTCCGAGTTCGTAGAGAGGTTCAATGAAGCAGAGACACGCATCTCGAACCTGGAGGATGAACTCGCTGTACAGAAAGCTACAACAGAGACGCTACGCATAGAGAAAGATGACACCCTCTGGAAAATTACGGACTTGGAAAATCGCCTGCGGCGTAACAATCTCCGCGTACTGGACATTCCGGAAGGGGCGGAGGGGCAGGATGTACGGAAATTTGTGATCGAACTGTTTTCTGAGGCTTTTCCTGGGCTAACCCAATGGGATTGGGACCGGGAGATCCAACGAGCACATAGATTCCCCTTCACACAGCGCAATAGAGTAGGTCAGAATATTAGCAGACCAAGTAGACCAAGGGCAATTTTAATATCATTGAATAACTTCTTGGCGAGAGAGGCAGTGTATGATTTGGCGCGGCCGGACCGAAAGAAATGTGGGAAGGGATTAGAATTCTTTGTGCGACCCGATTACTGTCCCCTTACCGTTGAAAAGAGATGGCAATTGCGCCAGCTTATTACTCCATTTCGAGATAAGAATGCCAAAGTTTTTCTACTGAATCCCGCTAAACTCAAGGTTATTTATAAAGAGCAGGTGCGGTTCTTCACGACAGAGTCAGCGGCTAAGGAATACCTCCATACAATGTAAAAAGTGATAAGGGGAAGAAGCTTTAGAGTATGCGCATAATTAAATGTGTTAGAAATATATGTATAGATCAAATTTAGATTTAGATAAGAAGTGGTATTTTTGGTTCTTCTCTGATCTTGTGTGATGTGGTGATTCAATTGCTGATTTTGAGTGTGGTAGGTGGTCGGACAGGGGGGAGCTGGGGGGGTAGGCTCGTTCCATCACAGAGGCCTTGTGCCTCCTAGCCTCGTTTTTGGGGGAAGGTGGGGGGAGGGCACGGCTTCGGCTGAAGCCGTGTAGGGAGGGGTGGGGAGGGCACGGGTAAAAAAAATCCATGAAGGTGTAGGAAGATTGTTTAAGAAAGTCAATGGTTTTAGAATTGTGATCTTTGTGCTTAAATCTGCTGGAAATAGAGATGGGGGATAGACGTAAAAAATTTGCCATTAGGCTCTGCTCCCTGAATGTTTGTGGTTTGAACAGTTATAATAAGAGACAACGGGTTACGGCTGAATTGCGATTGCTTCAACCAGATCTGGTATGTGTTCAAGAGACCCACATTCCGTGGGGCAAAAGAAAATTATTGGCGGAATTAGGGTTTAATGTATTGGTGTCTACAGAGCAGTGCACTACTATACGAGGGGTAGCGATACTGGTTAAAAATCATATACAGGGGACCGGTAGAGCATTAGCAGATAAAGCAGGGAGGTGGGCAATTGCGGAATGTTTGATCGGTAATATGAAATGCACTATCTGTTCTATATATGGATCAAACCTTGATGAGGCTTCAGTAATAGAAGGGCTTAATGTGGAATTAGCATTATGGCCCACACCACTGATTTTATGTGGAGATCTAAATATACATCTTGAGACAGGGCTGCTATATGATGACAGTAAATCCTATAATGGGAGGAAACCGAAAGTTTTTAAAGCGTTGCAGTCTTTAGTGATAGATCATGGTCTGATGGATGCATGGGCCGCTCTGAATGGGCCGGACCCTGGGTATACCTTTTATTCATACCCGCACCAGAAGCTGGTAAGATTAGACTATTTTTTTCTTTCTGGGTTATTACTGTCAGGTGCTAATATCCAGGTCCATCCACGGATTTCTTCTGATCACGGCCCTCTGGTATTGAAGCTTGCTATACTCGAGACTGATAGTAGGCCTCGAACTTTTTCGTTTGATAGAAAATTGCTTCTGGATAATGAATATGTGGTGCATATGAAGGAGTGGATTGAGCACTTTTTGGCTATAAATCGGAACACGGCTCAGATTGGGTCAGTGTGGGATGCTCTAAAGGCGGGTATAAGGGGTGAAACCCTTAGCTTTGGGCTACATAAGCAGAAGCAGATACAGGCAGCAGTACAGGAATTATGTGACAATCTGTCAGTAGCCGAAGGAAATCTTATGCAGGGGATTCAGGCTGGGCTTGATATCTCAGAAATCCAGATGCACGTAGCCAGGTGTAAGGCCAAAATAAATTCATATTGGAGCAAAGAAATAGCTAGGACATACTCTATCAATAGGAACCAAAGTTATGAATATGGGGAGTCAACTGGACGCTGCTTGGCGCAAAGATTGCGATCAAAAGAGGCGGCCCAAAGAATCGGACCAGTAGCAGATACTCGGGGGAATTTGGTAGATACGGGTGAGGAGATATTAAAGGTGTTCCACGGTTATTACGAGGCACTCTATGCTGGGGATCCCTCTGATGCACAGGCCAGGGAAAAGCTGTTGCAGGGACTTAATTGTAAAAAAGTAGACCCGCTAGATGCAGAAAGACTTGAGGAACCTATTACGATGGAAGAACTAGAAAGAGCTATTAATAGCCTAGCCTCCAGCAAAGCAGCATGGCCCGACAAGCTTCCGTTGGGAATATATAAAACTTTTTTTAGTGAAATTAAAACCGATATGCATACCACTTTTTTACAGGCACAAACAGGAGCTGCCCCCTCGACTTGGGATGAGGCTAACATAATAGTTTTTAAAAAGAAAGATAAACCTGCCGAACAACCAGGCTCGTATCGCCCAATATCATTATTAAACGCAGATGGCAAAGTTTATGCCAAAATACTCCCGACCCGGTTAGCTGATGTAATTACCCCGTTAGTGTCAACTCGGCAACATGGGTTTATACCTAAGAGGGGAACAACTAATCATATTAATCGGGTGGTAACCTTGTTGGATATTGCTAATACTATGGGGAATAAATTCAGTTTGATTTTATTGGACGCCGAAAAAGCGTTTGACCGGGTCGCGTGGGAATTTTTATGGGCAGTATTACGACAGGCAGGCTTGCAGCCAAACTTTATGTTAGCCATTCAAGTTTTATATAGACGCCCGACTGCTAAGATATGCATTATGGGTCTTGAGTCAGACTCGGTATATATAACACGAGGTACAAGACAGGGGTGCCCTTGCTCGCCTTTGCTATTTTCATTATATATTAACCCCTTTTTAATGATGCTGGAGCAAAGTGCAGGAATAGAACCGGTAATTTGGAAGCAAGAGCAGTACCGAGTTTTTGCATACGCTGACGATGTGGCAGTAGTTACAACTAACCCTGAGGGAGCTATCTCCAAGATAGAACAGCTAGCATTAGAATTTGGAGCCACATCAGGATATAAGCTGAATGTGTCTAAGAAACAAATTTTGTGTCTAAACCAAACCGGCTTCAATGATCGAAGAGTGTTAAATGAGGTATCATACTTAGGGGTTATAATAAGGACATGTTTAAAGGCACTGGTTGAGGTCAATTGGTGCAATATTTTAACCTCGGTACGGAAGCAGTTAGATCGGTGGGAATGTTTACATCTGACACTTGTGGGACGGTGTAATGTTCTTAAAATGCTAATTTTACCCAAAGTTTTATATTTTTTTAGATCCGTGCCGCTAGAAATTTCTTGTGCTCAACTGGCTGTATTACAATCAATATGTGCTAGGTTTTAATGGGCACAAGGGAAACCCCGAAGAGCAGTGCGCTATATGATCTTACCGCGGGAGAAAGGAGGATGGGCAGTGCCTGATTTTACTTTATATTATCTGGTTTGTATGTTGCAGCGTATGAATATTTTATTAACAGGAGTAGAACCATTTAGCATAGCCGAGGCACCCTCGATATATCAAATGTTACTGGGTAGCAATGCGAAAAATCGGCTGTTTGTAAGCTTGGAGCCCAGCTACCATAAAAAAACAGGTTCAAGGTTTTAAATGCTGCCTATAAAGTGTGGAAAGTGGTCCGAAAGTGTTACAGAATTGAGAGGGTCACTCAGTATACCCCGTTTGATGCCACCAATCTTTTGCCTACGATATTTTGGGACAGGACCATAAACAGATGGGGGACAAAAGGTATTCAATACATCGGGGATTTATATGATAATGGGGGCCTGATGTCCTTTGAGATGTTGACCGAGAAATACAACCTCCCTAAAAACGAATTTTTTTAATATTTGCAAATCCGTGATTACCTATGTAAGAGTCAATGGAAGATTGCTCTAAATCCTGTAGTTGAAGCTGTAAAGAGAAATGCATGCATCGGTCTGTTATATAATATATTGTTAGAGACCAAGGGTGAAGATTTAGAAAGACAAAACACCAAGTGGGACGATAGGCTTGGGTGTTTAGGTACACGGGTGGAATATTCTATTGATTTGGCGGGGAGGTTACTGAGGTCTGCTAATCTACGCGCACAACACTATAAGAACATTTTTAATCTCGACTACAACCCAGTTAGGCTGTTAAAATGGGGTGGAGTTAATGACGGCAAATGTTTCCGTTGTGGAGCTGATGATGCGGATATTGTGCATATTTTCTTTTCATGTAGACACTTAAGCAAATTCTGGGAGCACTTAGAAGAGTTTGTGCTTGGAGGTCCAATAAAATTAACTGCATCTCACGTGTTGTTGGGAGTTGAGGAGGGTGATGGGCGTGACCAGCTGGTATATAGGTATCAATATCTGATCTTTGTGGCCATGGCTATAGCTAGGTTGTGTATTGCCTCAATGTGGCTTCATAAAGATGCCCCGACGTTTGAACTATGGAGGACAAGATTTTTTAACATTTTTAACCTAGAATATAGCTTATATGCATTAAAGGGGGCTCGAAAGAGGAAACTAGGTCAGGAAATTTGGGGGCCGATGATTGCCTTTATGGATGGGTGATGTATTATTTTATAAATGAAGTATGCGCCTTTTTAAGGACTTATGATATGCAGTGTATGTGGCACCTTGCACTTTTTGGGTTAAAGTAATATGTGATATATTTTGCACAATGCACCTGCACTTTAGAGCTGCAATAACTGTGGATAAACTGTGAATATCGAACATACTAACCTTATGCCTGCTGTGTAATCAATTTTTGCCTTTTAAAGATCATGTGGATGTGTGTTTCTCTTATCTCTATTTTATACCATTGATTATCGTTGTGTAATGTATTAATTGTATTGTAATTTTAACCTTCATGGATCAATAATAATAAAAAGAATTTAAAAAAAAGAGTCTGTTGAGGCAACTGAGTGGTTGGCTCCGATTGTTGTTGCGAAGAAGGCCAATGGTGAGATTCATCTCTGCATTGATTTGCGCTCTCTCAACAAAGAGGTAGTTGTGGATAGATTTCCTCTACCCAACATTGATGAGATTGTTAGCACTTTAGCGGGAGCTAAGTACTTCACCACCCTAGATCTTGCATCTGCCTACCATCAGGTGGAGTTGGATAAGCCATCGCAGGATTTGATTGCGTTCGTGACACCCATGGGAACTTTTAAATTCGGATGCCATTTGGGCTTGTTTCAGCTGCGTCTGTTTTCCAACGGATTTTGTCTAATGTACTTAAAGGTCTTTCTGGGGTGAAGTGCTATCAGGATGACTTGTTGATTTATGGTAGCACCAAGGCTGAGCATTTTTCAAGGGTTTGTGCTGTTTTAGAAAGTCTGAGGAAAGCTGGTTTGACGCTTAAGAAGGAGAAATGTAAGTTTGCTGTGGAAGAAGTGAACTATCTTGGTCATTGTATCTCTGGGCAGGGTGTCTTTCCAAATAAAGAACTGGTTAGCACCATTGTGAAGATGAATGAACCTTGTAACAAGGAGGAGTTGCTGTCTTTTTTGGGCATGGTAGAATTTTATGGTAAGTTCATTCCTGGATATGCTGACAAGATGCAAAGTCTTAGGAGATTGACGGGTAAGAATGTGGTCTTTGATTGGTGTACGATGTGTGCAAGAGAATTTGTCTCCCTCAAGGAAGATTTGATGAAAGCTCCCTCCTTACAAGCCTTTGTACCAGGTGATGAGACTCACATTTTGACTGATGCCAGTGCCAAGGGATTAAGAGCAATCTTACTTCAAAAGAGTTGTGGAGAAGAACGTCTGATTGCCTGTGCATCGAGATGTTTGAGGGGCTCTGAACTGAATTACTCGGTTATCGAGAAAGAGGCTTTGGCCATTTTTTGGGCCTTGAGAAAGTTCAAGAATTTGATTTGGGGTACTAAAGTAAGAGTTCTCTCGGACCATAAGCCCTTAAAGGAGGTTTTTTCAAAAAAAAGGTCTAGATTCAATTTCATCTAGGATAAGGAAGTGGATTATCTCTCTTCAAGAATTTAATTTTGATGTTGATTACATTCCAATCAATCAATCAATCAATCAATCATGTCACTTATAAAGCGCACTACATACCCGCGAGGGTCTCAAGGCGCTGGGGGAAGAGGGGGGTGGTGCTGCTACTGATCGAAGAGCCAGGTCTTGAGGAGTCTTCTGAAGGCCAGTAGGTCTTGGGTCTGTCGGAGGTTGGTGGGGAGGGTGTTCCAGGTCTTGGCGGCGAGGTGGGAGAAGGATCTGCCGCCGGCGGTCGTTTTCCGGATGCGGGGGACTGTGGCGAGGGCGAGGCTGGTCGAGCGGAGCTGGCGGGTGGGGGTGTAGAAGCTGAGTCGTCTGTTGAGGTAGGCTGGTCCGGAGTTGTGGAGTGCTTTGTGTGCGTGGGTGAGGAGCTTGAAGGTTATCCTCTTGTTGACAGGGAGCCAGTGCAGGTCTCTCAGGTGGGGTGTGATGTGGCTGGTCGGGGGATGTCGAGGATGAGACGTGCAGAGGCGTTCTGGATGCGTTGCAGCCGTCTCAGGAGTTTAGCCGTCGTTCCTGCGTAGAGGGCGTTTCCGTAGTCCAGCCTGCTGGTGACGAGGGCCTGGGTGACTGTTTTTCTTGTTTCGGTGGGGATCCACTTGAAGATCCTGCGGAGCATTCGGAGGATGTTGAAGCAGGATGAGGAAACAGCGTTGACCTGCTTAGTCATGGAGAGGGTGGGGTCGAGGATGACCCCTAGGTTGCGTACGTGGTCGGTGGGTGGCGGGGCTGTTCCCAGTGATGTTGGCCACCAGGAGTCGTCCCAGGCTGAAGGGTTGGAACCAAGGATGAGGACCTCCGTCTTGTCCGAGTTCAGCTTCAGGCGGCTGGTCCTCATCCATTCGGCGACGGCCTTCATTCCTTCGTGGAGGTGGGCTTTGGCGGTGTGAGGGTCTTTGGTGAGGGAGAGGATCAGCTGGGTGTCGTCGGCGTAGGAGATGATGTTGAGGTTGTGCTGTCGGGCGACGTGGGCGAGGGGTGCCATGTAGATGTTGAACAGCGTTGGGCTGAGGGAGGAGCCTTGGGGTACGCCGCAGATGATCTTGGTGGCCTTGGATCGGAAGGGGCGAGGCGGACGCTTTGTGTTCTGCCGGAAAGGAAGGATGTGGTCCAGTCCAGGGCCTTCTCTTTGATCCCGGCGTCGTGAAGGCGTGTTCGTAGTGTGTGGTGGCAGACCGTGTCGAAGGCGGCTGATAGGTCCAGGAGGATGAGGGCTGCTGTTTCTCCGTTGTCTAGCAGGGTCCTGATGTCATCGGTGGCGGCGATGAGGGCAGTTTCGGTGCTGTGGTTGCTGCGGAAGCCGGACTGGGAAGGGTCCAGGATGTTGTTCTCCTCGAGGTAGCGGGTCAGTTGTTTGTTGACGATTTTCTCGGTGACCTTCGCGGGGAACGGGAGCAGAGAGATGGGTCGGAAGTTCTTGAGGTCCTTGGGGTCTGCCTTGGGTTTCTTGAGTAAGGCGGTGATCTCGGCGTGCTTCCAGCTTTCCGGGAAGGTTGCTGTCTCGAAGGAGATGTTGATTATTTTCCGGAGATGGGGCGCGATGGCTGTACTGGCTTTGTTGAAGATGTGGTGAGGGCACGGGTCTAGCGGTGAACCGGAGTGGATGGTGTTCATGATCTCGCTGGTGTCCTCGTCGTTGATGTTGGTCCAGGAGAGCAGGCGGTTGGTGGTTGTGGGGCAGTGGTCTCGGTGGTTGCCGGGGCGGTCGTGGTGTTGAAGCTGTCGTGGATGTCGGCGATTTTGCGGTGGAAGAAGGTGGCCAGTGAGTCGCACAGGTCTCGCGACGGCTGGATGTCGTTGGTGTTGGAGCTGGGGTTGGAGAGTTCCTTCACGATGTTGAAGAGCTCTTTGCTGTTGTGTGCGTTGTTGTCTAGGCGGTCTTTGAGTGAGGCCCTTTTGGCGGATCTGATGAGGTGATGGTGACTGCGGGTGGCACTCTTGTGGGCGGCGTAGCTGTCCGCTGTCCGTTCGTGGAGCCAGATCTTCTCCAGTTTTCGGCATGTTCGTTTGGAGGCCTGGAGGTCTTCGGTGAACCAGGTGGCTTTCTTGCTGGTGTGGCTGTTGGGCGGATTCTTGAGCGGGGCGAGGGTGTTGGCGCAGTCGTCGATCCACTGTCTGAGGTTGCGGGCGGCGGTGTCGGGGTCGGAGGGTTCGGCGGGTGGGCTCAGGGCGAGGGTTGTGGTTAGCTGGTCTTCCGTGACTCTGCTCCAGCAGCGGCGAGGCATTTGTTCGGTGCGGTGGTGCGTGGTGGGCTTCCTGTAGGTGAAGTGGATGCAGTGGTGGTCAGTCCAGTGGGGTTCGGAGGTGTGGTTGAAGGAGACGTGTGGGCTTGCGGAAAAGATGGAGTCGAGCGTGTGGCCGGCGGCGTGGGTGGGTGTAGTCACGAGCTGTCTGAGTCCGAGGGTGGCGAGGTTGTCGATCAGGGTGGTGGAGTTGGTGTCCTTGTTGTTCTCGAGGTGGAAGTTCAGGTCCCCGAGGAGGATGTAGTCCATGGAGGCGATGGCGTGTGTGCTGACGAAGTCAGCGATGGAATCGCTGAACTGTGGTCGGGGTCCGGGGGTCTGTAGATGAGGGTTCCTCTGAGGGTGGTGTTGGGATCGGTGTGGATCTGGAAGTGCATGTGTTCGGCGGTGCTGAGGGTGTCGTCGGTGTTGGTTGAGACTCTGAGGGTGTTCCTGTGGACGATGGCGATGCCTCCTCCGACTCCGTTGGTGCGGTCCCTGCGGGTGATCTTGTATCCGTCCGGGATGGCAATGGCGATGTCGGGGGCTGAAGCGGGATTCAGCCAGGTCTCCGTCAGGAATGCGACGTCTGGGGAGGTTGAGTCGAGAAGGTCCCAGAGTTCGATGGCATGTTTGCGGGCGGAGCGGGTGTTGAGGAGGATGCATCTGAGGTAGTTGGGTTCTTTCCTGGGCGGTGGTTTGGCGGGGCGGGTGCTGGTGAAGCTGCAGTTCCGGCAGGTGAAGGGCCCTTGGGTGCGCTTCGGGGTGGCCTGGTAGCAGGCGTGATCTTTTCCGGGGTTGAGTGCGTGGAGGGTGCTGGCGTCGTATCGGCGTCTGTTGATGTGGCGGGCGCGGGGGATGCCCGGACCAGGGGGTCTGGCGCTGGGCACGGTCACGGCGCGGACGGGCGCAGACGGGCTTGCCTTAGGCGCGCCTTCGGCGCGCCAGCGGCACGCCCGCTGCGCATGTCCGCTGCGCGGCCGCCCAGCGGCTGCCATAAATGGGGAGGTGGGAGGGAGGAGCAGGGAATGGGGCAGCGAATGGGCAGTGAGGGGGCGGGGCCGCAGGGGCGCAGCGGCGGGAAACAGGCACAGAAGGGAAAACGAGCACAATCAGGGCATCAAGGGGGCACAGAAAGGAAAAAAAAACGATCACTATCAGGGGCAGCAAGGGGGCACAGAAAGGGAAAAAAAACGAGCACAATCAGGGGCAGCAAGGGGGCACAGAAAGGAAAAAACTAGCACAATGAGGGGCAGCAAGGGGGCACAGAAAGGAAAAACGAGCACAATCAGGGGCAGCAAGGGGGCACAGAAAGGAAAAAACGAGCACAATCAGGGGCAGCAAGGGGGCACAGAAAGGAAAAACGAGCACAATCAGGGGCAGCAAGGGGGGCACAGAAAGGAAAAACGAGCACAATCAGGGGCAGCAAGGGGGCACAGAAAGGAAAAACGAACACAATAAGGGGCAGCAAGGGGGGCACAGAAAGGAAAAAACGAGCACAATCAGGGGCAGCAAGGGGGCACAGAAAGGAAAAACGAGCACAATCAGGGGCAGCAGCAGGGCACACAGACGGAGCTGTGTGGTGGGGGAGCGACCTACCAGTCAAGGTCAGGGGTCGCTCTCTTCACCACGCACGGCCGCCATAAATGGGGAGGTGGGAGGGAGGAGCAGGGAATGGGGCAGCGAATGGGCAGTGAGGGGGCGGGCCGCAGGGGCGCAGCGGCGGGAAACAGGCACAGAAGGGAAAACGAGCACAATCAGGGCATCAAGGGGCACAGAAAGGAAAAAAAAACGAGCACAATGAGGGGCAGCAAGGGGGCACAGAAAGGAAAAAACTAGCACAATGAGGGGCAGCAAGGGGGCACAGAAAGGAAAAACGAGCACAATCAGGGGCAGCAAGGGGGCACAGAAAGGGAAAAAAACGAGCACAATCAGGGGCAGCAAGGGGGCACAGAAAGGAAAAAACTAGCACAATGAGGGGCAGCAAGGGGGCACAGAAAGGAAAAACGAGCACAATCAGGGGCAGCAAGGGGGCACAGAAAGGAAAAACTAGCACAATCAGGGGCAGCAAGGGGGCACAGAAAGGAAAAACGAGCACAATCAGGGGCAGCAAGGGGGCACAGAAAGGAAAAAACGAGCACAATCAGGGGCAGCAAGGGGGTCACAGAAAGGAAAAAACGAGCACAATCAGGGGCAGCAAGGGGGGCACAGAAAGGAAAAAACGAGCACAATCAGGGGCAGCAAGGGGGCATAGAAAGGAAAAACGAGCACAATCAGGGGCAGCAGCAGGGCACACAGACGGAGCTGTGTGGTGGGGGAGCGACCTACCAGTCAAGGAAGGAAGTCCAGGTGTGATCAACAACTCTGCAGATTGTTTATCTCGATTAGTCGATGTTAAGGAGATTGATTTGGATGAGGAGAGTCTGATTGATGATGTGATAAATGTCTGTGAGGTTACGTTGGGTGCGGTTGACGAGACTGAGTGGAAAGCAGAAGTTGCCAAAAACCCTGAAATTTCCAGGGTGATGGAGTTGCTGTTGTTGGGGAAAAACAAACATCTTGGAAAACCATGGTCCTTAATTTGTGAAGAGTTATCAGTCATGGATGGTGTGCTTGCTCGTGGTACCAGGCTTATTCCACCGTTGGGTGTACGGAGTAAGCTCCTTAACCTTGCACATGTTGGTCATCTAGGCATTGTAAAAACCAAGGAGTATTTGAGGATGCAATTCTGGTGGCCGGGTATGGATTTAGAAGTTGAGAGAATGGTTAAGGATTGCATGGAGTGTTGTGCTAGTGACAAAATTTTGAAAACTAAGCAGATGCCCATGGTTTGCAGAAAGTTACCAGAGCATCCCTGGGATGAGATTGCCATCGATATTGTAGGACCCTTGCATGGTGTGAGTGATACTCCCTATTTGATTGTTGTTTTGGATCTTTATTCAAGATGGATTGAAGTTAGTACTGTTAGAGATATTTCTTCGTCTTGTGTCATCAGATTCTTAGAGGAAATCTTCAAGAGGGAAAGCTATCCCAATTGCATTCTTTCTGATAATGGGCCACAGTTTTGCTCTTCTGAAATGCAGACCTTTTTGAAAGATTGTGGCATAATTCATAAGAGAAGTTCTGTTTACCATCCAGAAACCAATGGGGCTGTAGAAAGGGTAAATAAGACACTCAAAGAAAGTATTCAGTTGGCCAGGGCGAGTAATTTAAACTGGAAAACCGTCCTGCAAGACAGGAGCACTGCTTACCGTATGTCACCTCACACGACCACGGGAAGAACTCCCTTTGAGTTGTTCAAGGGTAGGGACTCAAACTCTAAGTTGTGTCCAGGATGGATGGTTTTGAACAAAGGGTTGAAGAACAACCAGATAGGTGATTGGAGACGCAGAGAGCTTGATAAACAGTTGGCAATGAAACTGTATTTTGATCAAATGAAATGTGTTCAAACCAATGATGTCAATGTAGGCGACTTTGTGAAAATTAAGGCACCTGTTGGTTGGCAACCTTGGTCAAAGTATACCAAGGTAAGAAAAGTTGCTAAAATGTTCAAGAATGCGGTAAAGACAGATGATGGTAGGATTTGGAGTAAGAGCAGAGTTGTGTTAGTCAATACAAATGTGAATCCTGCTTTCAGTGGTAAGTGTTGCACTCGCTCGTATTCCCCAAAAGGTGGTGCTGATTTTTCTCTGACAAGGGCGGATTCCATGTCCGATAATGTTAGAGGGAGAAGTCAGAGGGTACGTAGACAACCTTTATATATGAAGGACTATGTTTGTTAAGCTTATTTATCTGCTCTGTTTTTTTTTATGTTTCCTTATTTGCATTGTTTGTTGCTCATCATTCTCATTCTTGCTCTTATGCTTTATTAGCTTTCTTTTGTTGTAAAGAAGGGAGATGCGTGACATCATGTCTGGTTCCTTGTAGAATTTCACTGTGTGTTCTAAGTAGAATCTCATGATGTAAGGGGATTCTGTTCTTGTCAGTTACAGAACAGCTGTTGATGGATGGGGTGAATAAATCCGACCAGAAGCCTTACCTTGTATTTGTCAGTTCTTTCTGGAAGACACCACAGATGCTATGCACTTTCTTATGTTTTGTGAGCACTATAGATCTTTCCAAAAACAGTATATTTTACCTTTATTGCGAGAGAAACAATTTACCCAAGTTAGGCCTGCATTAACCTTTTTACAAATGCAACCTAATGAATTTATATGCTTTAATGCGGCCAGTTTTTTAAAAGCTGCCGTAAGACTTAGACAGAAAGAAGATCCATAATCATAATGATAATAGCGGTCTATTTGCTAATAATGGTGGATGTTTTATGGATTTTATACATTTTAGAAAGATTTAATCATTGTTATCTATCTTCTTACTATACATTTAGGACAGTACAATTTATTATGTTTAACATCGAATGGGAAATATTGTATTGATTTAATATGCTTTTTTTTTTTAAATCGATTGCATATTTTTTGGTTTTAACTAACCCAATAAAGATTATTTAATGATGATGATGAATCTCAGTGGGCTTACTCAAACAATAATTCTTCTGTGGTCAAATGGATGAGGTTGAGTGTGAAGATATGTGCGCCTATTATTTATATAAGTATGCGGCCCACAAGATAGTGTCAGAAAGTGCTTTATATAAAATTAAATTTATTTTATTCATGCCACAACTATTATTTTTCACCTATTTTCCCACACCCTTCTCATGATTTTTATTTAAGATGAAAAGTTCATTAAACTGTATGAATTATGAATCATTTATAGACATCATATTAAACCCCGAAATGAATTGATTATGGCTCGTAAATAATAAGCCACTGGGCTTTGAATGACGCCTGCTGGGGTCAGATGCTGTGACCTAAAGGTAATGGCCATAAAAATCTGTTACAGTTCCTTAAGCCACTAAGGTATCTGAATACCAGCATGTTTGCTTTATGTCCCTGCAGTTATTTTAATAGTTAAGCTTATCTTCCTAGCGTGCAATGTGCTTATTTTATATCACATATTGCTTTAAAGTTCAAAAATATATATTTTTAGATAAATTATTTCAACCTTTTTAGAAAAAGTTTTAGGGATCAAGTGAATGGTGTTTCTCTGTGTGTGCTGTTATTGAGCCAAATGCTATAATAAGGAGTTACCAAGGAGTTTGCAAACTTTATGGAAAATAAATATTCCACATGATAACAGCAATGTCACACAATTTATTATATCAGGTTTGATGTTTAATAAATCAAACAATGAACTGTGCTAAGAGCAACCTCCATTTTCTAATGAAAAACGGATAATTCATAGAAAACATCCATTGGCAAATGTTGGAAACTACCATCTTTTGCTTGGTGTGGCCTGAGGTTTTAGCTGACTGTAGAACTCTGTGCACTTCACCCCTTCTAACCAGTCGCAAGGCCCTCTGCTCCCACTCTCAACCTGCTGAGATTGACATAACCTTAAATGGCATATTTAGCTTACCTGTAAGTTCCTACCATATGGTACAAAGTGAACCCAGGGCCTGTAAGTTAAATGTCACCAATGGGCTGCAGCGCACATTTTGCCACCCACTGCAGTGACAGTACAAACAAGACTGCAGGCCTATGATTTGTAGCCTGGGCATGAAGTTTTAAAAACTGCAAATTCAATCTGTCAAAATAACTCCGTTTGATAGACCTAAACCTTCCTTTTCAATATAAATGCCACCCATAAGTACGTCTTGTTGTCCCTAAAGCAGGGTTCATGGTATTTAACCGTAGGACATATAAACGTTTAATGTTTATTGTTAATGAGAAGGCCCCAAAGGCCCCAAAAACTATTTTTTTAACTGCAGCAGGGTTGGCTGTTACATCGGGAAGCATTGGCATACAAATATTAAATTTCATAATGTCATCTCTGACTAGGAAAGTACTACAAATGTAATTCTTGGAATTTTTGAAATATTTATTACAAGCCTATTGCAACAGTGAAGTGGATGATGTGTAATAAATATTTTGGAAAAGGTAATTTTAAAAAGTTACCTATCCGTGCCTGAAGCCTTTGGTGGTCCATGGATGAACTAAATGTGTAACACTTTGAAGGGAGTCAACGTTTAGTGTGCCCTCGATGTGCCATTTGGTGGGGGATGCAAACAATTCCATAGGCCATGCCCTGATGAAAACCACACAAATTAATTCATCTAGGAATGAAACATAGACCCACTCTATTTCAAACTGTTTTACCATGAAATCAACAATGTATGTAGTTGAATGTGATAACCTTTGCGTTGTGTATCTTTAAAACTCTGTGCCAGTTAAAACATTTTCATTCTTCTTTTTGCATATGTGCGTCCCACTTAGTTCACTGTCACTCATCACTTATCACTTTTTTGATGTACTGCACCATCACTTTTTTCACCTATTGTTCACATCCTTGATTAATATATTTTTACAGAAAATGTCTGTAATATGTAAATAATATGTAAATAAGCAAGTAAATGCTGAGCTCTGATTTGATCCACTATTGAGTCTGTGGCTTTTCCATATAAATAATATATGTACTGCACAGATATGTTTGCCATTCACAGTGTCATAATATTCAAAATTGATTGATAAATAACTACAAAGGAACCATCTTCTTTATCAATGCGACAGATATATATCAGGTTCTACTCACTTCAGTGGCTTTTTCATATGCCATGATGCAAGCAAATGACTCTGATTGTGCGCCTTGATGGCCCAGTGTTGAATCAGGGAGCATGTGCAGTTGCCTGTTGTTGAAGGTGGGGTTCATGCATAGCACCAATACTGTGTAGGGTGGTTGCTGATGAAACCCTACTGAATGGCTTTGAGAAAGGGGATTATGATTGAAGTGGCTGGTAGTCCTCTTCTAGTAATAATGGCACTATTCCTTCCTAGGTCCAGTTAGTTTTCAATAAACAAAACCTGAGCTCAACCCTTGGTGGCTGTGGCACAGATCAGGCAGGCTTAACTTGGGAGAAAATGTAAAGCATTTATCAGTAGGAAAATGCCAACTTTCTAAAAGTGGCATTTTTAAAATAGTAATTTAAAATCTGACTTGATCATTAAACTTGATTTTAAATTATTATAAACTTGACTCCTTGAATTATGGTTTTAGCTATTCCCAAACTGAACGTATGCATTATAAGGTGTCATAATGTAAAACTCTATGGGAGTGCCAGATTTGCCACAGTGGAAAATGACTTTGGGGATTTTTCACTGCTTTCACTATTTGGGAATAGGGGAAAGGGCCTTGGCTTAGAGGAGGTGTGACCTCCTCCTGACAGGATGGCCTGGAAAATGTGCTCACCAAATGCACAAGCTTCAAAGGAGCATTCACTGTCACAGGCAGATGTATCTCACACCTAGGCCTACCCATGCCATTATACAAGTAGCCAGAGTGGAACCTATCCCAGTGTGGGGTAAACCTGGTCCAGACCTGCTGTACAGGTGCACCCACAGCTCTGCTAGTAGCAAAGAAATAGAGGTCAAGTGGGAGGGTTTATAGTATTTAAATGTGCCCACAGCTCTGCACAAGGGAAGAAAGGTTATGCTATAATGGTTTTAGGTAGAGAGGAGTACTGTGGGATTGTTAACAGTAATGCACACCGGAAGTGCTCCAAAAGTGGGCTGGAGCAATCCTGGGACCTTTTATCCCATTGGTTAGGGAGTGGCCTCGAGATTCCCTCACCCACAGGCTGGCACCGGGCGTAAAATTGATACTCACAGTAGAACATTGCTAGACCGGAGGAAGACAGAAGAAGAACTGTACCTTCAGAAAGAAGACTGCACCTACTATAACATGTGCAGAGGTACCCCAAGGACAGGCCCTGCTCCCACTCGAACCCAAAACAGAAGAATGGAGTCGAAGGGCTGGTTGACTAGCCTCCTTTTAAGCTACATGTCCACAAAAGCTGCCAAAAGTCCGCCTTCTTGAAGAGAAGACCAATTCCAATTGGACTTGCCCTGGACCCTGCTGGTGGCTTCCTTTGGAGTGAGTTCTGGCCCCAAGTGATGTCCCTAAGGTCCTGGGGGCCTTGGATACGTGTCAGAGTGTACTCTTCCTGTATAACCCTAAAGGATGAGACTGAAAACATTTTTCAAGGATTTTTGCCAAAAGAATCAGAGGTTACTACCGAACCACCGGTTGGACTCATCTTGTTGTTTTGCCTCTCTGAAAGTATCCTGACTTCCCAAAACGTTTTAAAGTCTGAAGTCAGAATTCTTCGCCTTGCTAAGGCACCAAAATGATGCACATATTTGTTCCCCATAACTTTCCCGCCAAAAGGCAAAGGCCTCATTGGGACTTCGTCTGATAGCTATTCGGACTTGTGAAACTCATCTCGGTCACAGCCTTCTGCCTTGCCGGCTAAGGATTTTCAACTTTCATTCCAGAGACTGAGTGAGAAGGTGACACTTTCCACCAAACCAAACCTGGTCCTTATACCCGGCCTGCGCGCCATTGTACTCCATCACGTCAGCCTTAACTTTTGATGGTGGCCTCTGATGGATGATGCCTTTGTGATAAATAACACACAGTGCACCACGCAGAGAGCAAGCGTCTGCTTCTAGCCAGATTACGGGACATTTCATTTATATGAAACTTTAGAAAGCCGAATACTATAATACATGTCCATCTATACCGACAGTCTCTACGTGTGTGTTCCCTTCTTTCTACTACAATTAAATTATCCAGTAGAGAGCGATACGTGGAGAGATCTGATTGTGGGATGTGGGGCATAACGGGAGCAGATGACTAGAGAGAAGAGCTATGATTATAAATTACTCTCCGGTGGCAGCCTCACTCTTGTCTTTTCTACTCCCTGGGCATGATGACGCAAGAACAGTAGAGATAAAGGCAACAAGGGACAGAAAATGATCAATCACTGTATGGCTTCGTATTAAAGCCATACAGTGATTGGCCATGTTCTTCTGTAAAGCCAAACCTCCCACCCCCAATGCTGCCTTCTATACTAGGCCTACATGCATCTCTTGAGCCAATCCAGATGCTGCTCCCTTGCTGCACACAGCACAAGCCATTAATAATAATGGGGTTGCCCTCTGTCCCTCAGAAACTGAGTGTACAATTTTATAAAGCTACAGTGAGTTCTGTTGGGAGACGCAATTTCTTTGTGTGATACTGGTGCTTAAATAATACACCTATATATATGGACCATCAAAGTATCTAAAAAGATTCACAGGTCTGGGCTTGTTTGAAACAACATTGAGCGTAAACAAGATCTATTAAACATTAGAGACAACACACCAAAGACTGCGATTACGTGGTATAGTCTCAACCATAAATCCAAGTTATACACATATTTGAGAAATTAAGGGGCCGATTCCGATCTCGGCCGGTAGGGCTCCGAATCGGATTCGGCTTAACCGGATCCGATTCGGAGCCCTATTTTCCGACCGATTCGTACGCGCGTCCGGGCGAGCGAGTACGATGCGAATTCGCCGACTGACTCGTCCGGGCGTCCCGACCGCTCCGACCGACTCGTTCCCGGGTCGAACCGCACCGACCGACTCGCTCGGACTCGACTCGCACCACGCAATGGAGACGTTCCCCGGCCGGGTGAGTACGATGCGCGCCGCGAGCAGTCCGACCGAGCCGCGCACTCCGGCTCCAAAGAGCAGTCGGAGACGTACTTTGGGGGTCCGTGTCGGACCCCCCTGTACGCGTAGCCGCGCGAGTCGCACACAGGGGGACCCATGGGTCCCCCTACCTGTGCGTGTACGGCGCGAGTCGCTTCGACGCGTACCCGCTGTAGGGGCGCCCTTGACCGCCTCACACCCATTGAGTCAATGGGAGCCCGCGTACGCGTTGTACGACCGGCTCCCATTGACTTCAATGGGAGTCCGACCGACTCGAGTCCGATGGCATACGTGCGCATCGTACTCGTTCGGTCGGGCTGCCAGAGTCCGATTCGGTCGGAAATCTCTCCGAGTCCGGCTCGGTCGGAGAGATTTCCGGCCCAAATCGGAATCGGCCCCTAAGTCTCATATATCGCTGTTACACAAAAATACATAGAAGCATGACTTAGTGACAAGGTGACACAGTATGAACACATGAGTCTAACAAAAAAAAAACAACAAATGACAAAAACATAGTGTAAGACAAAGAGTGCAGTGGAAGAATGTCTGTTTTTCAATTATCAACAGCTCAGCCCCATAAAGCCTATGTTATTACTGGCACATTCTCTAGGCTTGTTGGCCATGAACATGGATCATCAATGTTATCATCTGCGTTTCGACCCTAAAGGTATATGTTATTTGTTAAACATCACAACCGGTCTTTCTCAGGAATATACATGCATGAACAGCCTGGATGAAAAACGGCCTATAAATGGTTGTTCAGGAAGGAGACTCCTCCAAGCCTGGATGGAATCCTAATATGGATCGAATCGTATACACAATATTATGTAAGGACTGCCAAGGGGATTCCCAATTGATGCAGCTGCCAAAGATACTAGTTAAAAGCGATGTCTGCGGTGAGTGCAGAGTGACATCATGATCCCCATGGGATTCTCTTAGAAATGGCGCTTGCCTTCCTTACGTGTGATAGAAGCTTCTTTTAAGTATGATCTTTGGCAGCTGCATCTAGTGGGAATCCCCTTGGGGTTCCTATCTGGAACTATGTACCCTGATTACATAATATTGTGGATACGATTCGATCAATATTAGGACTCCATCCAGGCTTGATGGAGTCACCTTCCTTAACGACTATTTATAGGCTGTTTTTCATCCAGGCTGTTCACGTATGCATAGTTCTGAGGAAGACCTACTGTGATGTTTAACATTTAACACATACCTACAGTGTTGGAACATCGACGGTAACATTCATGATCCATGTTCATGGCCAACAAGCCTAGAGAATGTGTCAGAAATAACATAGGCTTTATGGAGTTGAGCTGTTGATAATTGAAAAACAGACATTCTTCCACTGCACTTTTTTGTCTTCTACTATGTTTTTGTCATTAGTTGACTTTTTATTGTTAGACTCATGTGTCCACACTGTGTCACCATGTCACTAAGTCACGCTACTATGTATTTTCTGTAACAGCCATATATGAGCCTTCCATTCTCAAAAACGTGTATAACTTGGATGTATGATTGAGAATGTATCAAGGAATCGCAGTCTTTGGTGTGTTGTGTCTAATGATTAATAAATCCTGTTTCCTCTCAATGTTGTTTGACACAAGCCCAGACCTGTAAATCTTTTTGGATACTTTGATGGTACATAAGTATAGGAGTATTAATTAAGCACCAGTATCACACACAGCATAAGAGCAGCACAAGGATTGGCTGGAGCAGGCAAAATCA
Organism: Calotriton arnoldi; assembly: GCA_963921515.1. Lineage (NCBI taxonomy): Eukaryota > Metazoa > Chordata > Amphibia > Caudata > Salamandridae > Calotriton > Calotriton arnoldi. The sequence continues at coordinate 2,960,608 of CAWUFW010000581.1, read as the reverse complement.
GTGCTCCTTAGGACACCAGGGAGACTGTGGCTGTGATCCTTGGCTCACTAATGTTGTGCTGGTAGGAGAGACCTCAAGTGCGCATGTCGGGTTAGTCGTAGTAAGACCCAACATGCACACTGACACTTCACTTAAATTGCAGACCCAGCCAGACTACCTGCCATCAATAATAAAGCTCCACCCCCACTCACCCATGATTGAAAGCCTAGGCATCCGCCTGCAGTGTGTACCCAGCCTGGCCCATCTGCAATAAAAGCACTGCAGGTGGGAAAGAAACCCTTTAAATACATTTTAACATCACAATTTAACATTTGCATTGCATGGGCCAGGGGGGCCACAAATACAGGGGGGCGAGACACTCATGACCCCACAGAGAAACCACCACTGAGGAGGAAGCCACTCATAGTGAGAGGCCAGGGAACCAGGAGTTACCTACTCAGGCAGGAGAGGACCCCCAAGACTGGCACTGGTGAGGTCACTGCTGACCTGGGAGGGCCACTTGCACTGTCACAGCAAGAGGAGACTCCGACCAGACAGACTACCCCAAGACACCACCAGAGTGTGTCATTCTTGAGAGAGACTATAGGTCAACCCTAGACGTCCTGGGATGGCAGGCATCTGCTCATTCTCAGGGTACAGACCCTGAGAGAGTAGAAGTGAGATTGAAAGGAGGGTATCTGTAACCAGGGGTTTTAGCCCCCCACTCAGAGAAGAGGTTCAAGGAATTTTTGGAGCAAGTGGGTGACTCCTTACCAGCCCCTAGGTTGGAGGTGAGACCTACTCCTGGCACCAGACTACAGTGTCCACCTGTCAGTGAATGGCTATGGCCCTGGTTCCTGGCACTGACAGCTTTCAGTGGCCTCTGCTGGTTTCTTGCCTTTGGAGTAGCACTGACTCATGGGAACAGAAGCCTGACCTGGGAGGCAAGGTGGGCTACATGACAGTGTTGGCCATGGTGATGCTAGTCAGCTGCTGGGAGTACCTCCGTGTTAGCTGTATCATCTCTGCAGAAAACTCAAGGAGAACTGCCATGGTCGTGGCTTATGATCTTTTCGTTTAGCTCGGTGTGTGGGCGCTTGTGTAAGAAAATGCTCTTTTGGTGTGGTCACTACCGCATTTTTTGCTCAATTTTATTGTTGGTATGTGGACTCTGAAAACTGGGGTGCTGCTGTCCAGAGACAAGTGTCTGTGCCCTGACCCCTAAAAATATGTACAATTACTTAATCCCTGATTGGCATATAAAATATATATATAAGTGCCAAGTATATGGTACTCTGTGTACCAAGGGCCTATAAGTTAAATGTCACTAGTGGATTGCAGCACTGATTGTGCCACCATTAAAGTAACAATGCAAAGCATGTATTTAGGCCTTCCCCTGTAGCCTGCATTGCAGTTTAAAAACTGGAAATTCGACCTGCCAAAATAAACCTTTTGCCAGGACTAGACCATCCTTTTTAATACTTACAAGTCACCCCAAGGTAGACCCTAAATGCCCATGGTATTTAAAACATAGGACATGTGTACTTAGGTTTTACATGTCCTGGCAGTGAAAAATCCCTAAAGTCATTTTTCACCTTGGCAAGGCTGACTCTCCCATAGAAAATCACTGGGTTACATTATAACACCTTATAATGCATATCTTTAATTTGGGAATGGCCCTTTGGACCCCTTCCTCTTTGGGAATCAGTGTGGCAGCTCCAAGCGGAGTAGGCAGTGGGCAAGGGGACCATTGTCTGCTATAACTGATGTTTTCCAAAATGGAAAGCCTTTTTATTTTTGAAGCAGTCCGGCTTCCTTTAAGAAAATTGGGCTGCATTACAAAAATAATGTTCAGTTTGTTTGTAGGCCACCAGATTCCTTTGTTTGTAGCCAATCACCAGGGGCAGCACATTGCAACCTGCCTAAATAACATTAATTAGGCAGGTAGTTTTAAGACCCCATGTGAATCGGTATTTTGTGTAGCAATCTATTTGAACAAAGTCGGTTGATAAAATCAGATTCCATTACCAAAAAGTTGGTGCGCAATTTGTGACCATACAGTGTGAATGTAATCTTTGCCCATCAGACCCTAAATTCATATAGAAATTCCTTTTCTGCACAGGTGTGTACCCATTCTGGACTGGAAATCCCAAAAAATAAGAAAAAAGCAAAAAACTGATATTCTAAGTGGAATCAGGTAACCATAGTATTTGAGCAGATGTTAAAAGGGATCAATACGTTTTTGAAAAATAAAATGTGTTCTTCTTCACTATTAATGTCATGTTCTTTGGTGTTTTTCCAATCACAACATTTTACATCTAAACCAGCCCTGCCAAGTACCATGAATCAGGAGTTATACAAATGCTTTTTAGTGTGGTGGTCCGCAGCCCTGCAATAAAATGCATTAGTCATGCACTATTAGTGCCTCGATGCCACCTGCACGCTGCGAGGGAAAAGCTGGGAGTGACCGCGACCATCACGATGCACTAGGAGCAGCGTGAGTGATGTGCACACTGTGCTGCGAGACTCGCACTGGCCTCAGTCTAGTGTCTGTGTGTCAGAGTTTATGTATTAATAATTGGCTGACATGATCCAATAATTATTTATTAAGCAGCTTACAACTGCTCTTACCTGGGGCCGGAGTGCCACGGGCAGGCTCAGCTGGGTGTATTGATTAGCAGCTGAGACCCTGCCCCAGCTGCCTTAGAGGCAGTACCATGTCAAGTGGCCTGTGCAACCTATATACATCCTATCCGACAGTGCCCTTACAAAAATTCGGACTGGAGGCCACCACCTCACTGGTGTAGTGCATTGTCACTGACACTGAGGCGGCTGTGCGGACATGATTCTGATGCAGATCATGGGCATGATCTGTGTTTTCATCTTTGGGGCCTCTCAGGTCCAAGTGTGGACATACACAGTAACTGTCAGTGAAATGGTCCGTCCTGTTGGCGCAGGCAGTATATTATTAATTTCAAATTCCTGCTGCAGACGGCCCGGGCCTTCATGAAATGCTGCTGCCCCTGGCAGAATTAAATTAAAGGACAAGCAGTGTCCTCAGTGACCTCCTTGACATGTGCTGCCCTCCCCTGCTTGTGGGTTGTGTCCACAGTCCGGAGATGGTGAGAGCAGGAGGTGAGTGTAGACACAAGGCATCCACGCGATGCGCTCTCACTGTGACTTAAATATACAGCTGCAGATTAGATGCAATGCACTACTGTGCTGTCTGCGGAGGAGCCTCAGCATCATCTCTGTCACTGCGGCAACTGACTCCTGTCTCTTGCACATCACAGCACTGTCTGAGCAGCTGTCTGTAGTGACAGTTACTACAGCGACCAGCCCAAGGCAAAAGCCATTATTTTTCCAGCACTGTCACAGTGACTCTGAGTTGGTAAGTCAAAGATAACAATAGCGAATTGTGGGGCATATTAGCAAGACCGGCACATCTAACCTGGGCTTCTATTGGAATTCCATAACGCATATTATCAAGGCCATTATCGCGGGTCTTGCTAATATGCCCCTATGTTCCTGCTGGAGAGAGATAGGCGTTTTCTCTAGTCACAGTTTTGACTCACCATAAAGTAGCACAGATGGCTAATACACCTGCTGCAAAGAACGTGTACCATGCAGATCGCAGAACTCTATTTTATGAGGATAGCTCAGTGGGTTACTAATTTTGTCACAGAGATCGTTTTGCTAATTGCTGTTAAGTCACAATTCTAGTATAGCACAGTGATCTATGAACTGACATAAAAGAGCTGCATGTAAACTGCATGTCACAGGTTATAGTGTTAATATTTTTTCTGCAGTCTTTCATTGTACTAATGTTGCTAAAAGGGGTTAGTTTAAGTAGAAATACATTCTTTTTAGTAAAGGCAACCACGATCACTGTGGTACTTTTAAATCCTGAGTTTGTGCTTCTCCACAACAAACACTTTTAAAATATACTTCCTACTAGTATGGATGGCATGTGATTCCTACACCTTGTAATCCTCATTGTTTTATGTAACATTTCCTAGACTGATTGACACACATATGATTCATTGTCTCAATATAATGTGTCTGAGTAATGCAATAAAACAGATGAATGCCTGGGAGAGAGGCGCTATGTAGAGATGCGGGGCAGTGTTGGATCGTGGTAGTGAGGGAATCCGTGGAGAAGGAGGCCATTGGATATACATCTGTTTGTATATATTTTTGTATGCAACTATGTATGTATTTGCATATGTGCACAGATCATTAATAAAGTACTGCCTCTGAAAGACGTGTTTATTGTTTAATATCATGGTTACACTATTGTTTTGCAGTGCAATCAGCTCAAAATGGCACTAGGTTAGTGCACTTCTGTTTCAGGTGCTTTGCAGCAGTTTCAAGACCTTCTTAGAGTTTCTCATTGCTCATATAGCTGTAACTCTGACATTTATCTGTTTCCATGGACTTCACTGCTTGATTTTGGTCTGAGAAAGTGTCACTCTAAGTGTCACACATAGCCGTTAAATTTCACTCATAAATACACTGAAACTATGAAAATGTCACACATAATCAATCAATCAGGGAATTGTAAGCGCGCTACTCACCTGTGAGGGTCTCAAGGCGCTGAGGGGGGGGGGTCCGCAGATCTGTTTAGCCGAAGAGCCAGGTCTTGAGGGTCTTCCTGAAGGTGTTCAGGGAGGGGGCGCGTCTGATGTCTGCCGTTAGCTCGTTCCAGGTCTTGGCTGCAGTGTGAGATAAGGACCTTCCTCCTGCTCTGGCTCTGTGGATGCGCGGGGTTTCGGCCAGTGCGAGGTTGGAAGATCGGAGGTTCCTTTTAGGTACGTGGAAGTTGATTCTGTCGTTGAGGTATTTGGGTCCGTTGTTGTGTAGGCATTTGTAGGCGTGAGTGAGGATTTTGAAAGTGACTCTTTTCTCCACGGGGAGCCAGTGGAGACTTCATAGGTGTTGGCTGATGTGTTCGTGTCGGGGGATGCCGAGGACGAGTCTGGCGGCGGTGTTCTGTATTGTCTGGAGTTTGCGGAGTAGGGACTTGTTGATGCCGGCATAGAGTGCGTTTCCATAGTCCAGTCTGCTGGTGATGAGTGCGTGGGTGACTATCTTCCTTGACTCAGGGGGGATCCACTTGAAGGTCTTGCGGAGGATGCTGAAGCAGCTGGAGGTAACGGCGTTGACCTGTCGGTTCATGGTGAGTGATGAGTCGAGTACGATGCCGAGGTTCTTGCCGTGGTCTGAGGGGGTAGGTGGGCTTCCGAGGGCGGTCGGCCACCAGGTGCTGTCCCATGCAGAAGGGGTGGTACCGAGGACGAGCACTTCTGTCTTCTCGGCGTTGAGCTTCAGGCAGCTGTTGGTCATCCAGACTGCGACGTCTTGCATTCCTTTCTGGAAGTTGAGTTTGGCAGTGGTGGAGTCTTTGGTGAGGGAGAGGATGAGCTGGGTGTCGTCGGCGTAGAATAAGATGTTGAGGCCGTGTTGTCGGACGATGGCTGCGAGGGGGGCCATGTAGATATTGAAGAGGGTGGGGCTCAGTGATGAACCCTGTGGGACTCCGCAGGTGATTTTCGTGGGGTCGGAGAGGAAGGGTGGGAGTCTGATCCTTTGACTTCTTCCGGTGAGGAATGATTGGATCCAGTCCAGGGCTGTTCCTTGTATGCCTGCGTCGTGTAGTCTGGCGACTAGTGTGCGGTGGGAGACGGTGTCGAAGGCCGCTGATAGGTCGAGTAGGATGAGGGCTGCGTAGTGGCCTTGGTCCAGGAGGGTGCGGATGTTGTCTGTGGCGGCGAGTAGGGCGGTCTCTGTGCTGTGGTTGCTTCGGAATCCGGATTGGGACGGGTCGAGGACGGCGTTCTCTTCAATGAATCGTGTCAGTTTCCTGTTGACTGTTTTCTCTGCAACTTTGGCTGCGAAGGGGAGGAGCAAGATGGGCTGATAGTTCTTGAGGTCGGTGGGGTCAGCTGTGGGCTTCATGAGCAGGGGTCTGACTTCTGCGCGCTTCCAGTAATCTGGGAAGGTGCCTGTTTTGAAGGTGGTGTTGATGGTGCGTTGTAGTTCGGGTGCGATGGCGGCCGCGGCTCTGTGGTAGATGTGAGGGGGGCAGGGGTCCGTGAGGGCCCCCGAGTGGATGCTTTTCATGGTCGAGGCGGTGTCTTCGGCCGTGATCGGTGTCCAGTTGGAGATGGTGGGCTGGCTGGTGTTTCTGGGGGGCGGGGGCAGTCTGTGGCACCTGGTGGATGGTCGATGAATTTGTCGTAGAGGTTTTTGATCTTGAGGTGGAAATAGGTTCCAAGCTTGTCGCAGAGGTCTTGGGATGGGGTGATGTCTGTGGCTTCGCTGCGTGGGTTGGTGAATTCCTGAATGTCACTGAAAAGTTCCTTGGAGTTGGTGGAGTTGGCCAGGATTTTGTTGTGGATGAAGTTCCTCTTGGTGGCTCTGATCTGGTTGTGGTAGTCCGTCATGGCGTCCTTGTAGGTGGTGTGGTTTTTGGTTGTCTTGGTGTTTCTCCAGTTCTTCTCCAGGCATCTGCAGGTGCGTCTGGCTTCTTGGAGAGCGGTGGTGAACCAGGCGGCTTTCCTGGGGCGTTGTCTGTCTGTGTTGCGAAGCGGGGCGAGCTCGTCTGCGCAGTTGAAGATCCAGGTGTGGAGTTCTCCGGCTGCGTCATTTGCGTCGGGTGCCCAGGTGTGGTTGTCTCGGGTGAGGGTGGAGTTAAGTTGCTCATCGGTAACCTTGCTCCAGTTCCTTCGAGGTGGGCGTGGGGCTGGTTTGGGTGCCTTGGGTTTGTTGATGGCGAAGTGTACTCATTTGTGGTCGGTCCATGGCGGCTGCATTGTGTGGCTGAATTGGACGTTGTTTCCTGCCGCGAAGATGGGGTCGAGGGTGTGTCCTGCTCTGTGGGTCGGTGCATTCAGCATTCAGAAACCTTGGTAGCTATGCTAAGCAATTTTATATTTTTTAAAGAAACTTTTCTTGAATTGGCTTAAGGTTATGAACTATCATGAACACCTGAAACAGGAGGCGGCTTAGGACTCGAACAGAAAATGCTAACTGTTTTTAATTAACTTTTAGATTAACTAAAGCAGAAACCAAACAAAGTGCAACGTTACCTGGAGTCTCCCTCCCCCATACCTCAAGTCCACATTTTGCTTCCTACCTCAGCTAATGACTGTGGCTGGGCGACATTTATAGGAATCCGACGATGATAAACAATACGTTTTCTAATTTCCAGTTTACATGATTTTTCAAAATTAAAATATAATCAGGTACCATTGGATCGTAGTCCGGAAAAGTCTTCCAGAAATGTCTCTGTCTTTCGGTCTTGAAGCATTATTTTTTGATCAGATGCTAATGTTTCTTTGTTGGTTATTTGGTAAAATCCATACTCCGGACTCAGGCTCAAATTAATTCCCATGGAACAGCAAAGGTTGGCAACTGCTAAACTTCTGCTTGTAAAAACGAAAAAATAGAAAACGTACAACAGTATTTATTCAGACCAAAAATGTATTTGTGTTTCTGTTTTTAAATTAAAAACACTGTTCTCTTATAGACATTTTGTATGAACAGATTTAATGTTTAACAATTTGTCCAAAAAGTAAAATGAAAACACAGACTAACATTACTTCAGATCTCTGCTTAATAAGCTGTGGGTACGTTTATTAATCAGGGACCTCTATATTTGAGGTCTACATAGTGTAATAAAATACATTTCAGTAATTAACAAAATATAAAGACATTGGAGGCTATGATATGTACACTTCTGCAAGAGTTTGAAAATACTTCAGGCAGTGTCGCTGGAACAATTTTTAGAATGATGGTGCTGGCTATCAACATCACCTGACTTAGGTGCCTTGATTGTGCTTTGTAAAGTAAACATGTATGTATGTGTTCGAAAACCTATGGAATAATGTGGCCTTCTCTTTTAACCTATACCCCAGCAAAAGTGTCACTAGATAAAATTACATAATACCCTAAAAATGCAGTCAGAGAAAGCAATAGTAAACACAGCTTCCACCTTGAAAAACTTATTAACAGCATTTAGCCACGCAAAGTTACTTGTCATGACACAGCCTGTACCTCAACTACAATACCTACTTCATGACTAATAAATAAAGGTCTCTTCATTATTTAGTCTCTATCTAAACCACCATCAAGGATTAATGGGAGTGCTGCAGCAACCCTCACCCACTTCCTAACAGCAAATACTCCGCCGCCCCTCCCACCCCGAAATCCTTTTCCAGCTCCACTGCCTTCAGGGTTGCTTAATTATGTAAAATTACGTACTGTCCCCGTTATTTGCAGAAAGAGCCTTTAATAGGGTGTGCAAAGCATAGACCAAGGCAGTGATTTGCATTACAAACAAAATAAACTTTCTCCAGTGCAAGAGCAAAGTCATGAAACTGCTGATCTAGTTTTTAATGCAGAAGGCCAAACAAGACTGAACAAGAGGGCGGGGATCTCTCCATACATCGGTGGAGTGTATGACCATAATTGTCTGTGGGACTGACGTCAAGGGCTTCCTTAAGACCCAACCTCTTAAACCAAAGCAGTGCAATCGGGGAATCTCAAGCGTGCAGTGCACCACCTCCTAAGTGCTGTGGAGTCAGGGCGCCTCCTGACACACTGTTTGTCCTTGCACCTGCTTCTGTACTATGAGACGGTACAGAGACAAAGGCGTTGCTACATACGCATGCGGTCCACATCCCCCTTCACATGAGGAAATGTTAGAATCACAGAGACGACTGATGCAACCCATATCACAGAAGACCAGCCCCAGTGTCTGCAGCCCCCTGTCTATTATGGAAGTTCCCTGGTGTAAATGTAACTTGCGCCCCTGGAACACATCCACAATACAACACTTTATTTACTTTTCAAATTATGCTACAGGCACTTCCTCAATTGTTTTTTTCTCATATCCATTCTCCTGTTGCCATTTCCTCCAAGCACTAGAATCAGTCATGAAGGAGCTGAGCTCGTATGTTCTAGATCTGCTTTAGAACCTCAAGTTGATGGTACTTTTTCCTCAGCATGAAAGCGTGGAGGGGAGAGAAGTTGCTAACAATGTCAATCAAATCAACCGCAGTTTCTCTAGACCCGTAGTAACCACAGACTACTAAGTAAGGTTAGTTGATTTATTACAAAGCCAAAAATAACTGAACATACCGACACTTGAAGACGAGGGAGTAGAACTACATCCGGACCAACATAAAGCCAAATCTGTGAGTAAGGTTGAGGCGGTGCAACATGCACAAGACAATTAATTCAAGAATTAGATGCAGAAAATCAGAAAACATGAATCCAAGGTCCCCTGCATCGAGGGTTGATGAAAATAAAGCATTAACTTATCCCTACACTCGCACTAACGTGACATCCCTACTTGAGCATTCTTCTGGCCAGGATAGGTTAAGGTGTCAGTGTGTGGAGTTTTCCTTAGAAGTCTCTCCACTTCAATGGGTCAGGTAGCATGAAGCTACTGAGACAGAGCTTGTTCAAAGATGCTCTCTCTCCAAAAGCAGAGAAGAAGTGGGGCTTCTCTCCCTAACTGCAATGTTCCCATATCACAGGTGTCTTCCCAGGATTCCTTTCGGGTCACGCCATCTGATCAGGCCACATTCTCGTAGGTAGTTTTCCACAGGACGGCGATGCTCTCGAACAGTAACATGATGACCTTGATTCCCAGGCCTTCTCTGGTGAGATAATACAACAGTCTTCTTATCAACATTAACTCTCAATGTATCCTCTTCTCTCCTAGCCTAACTCCTAAAACAAAGACATTATTCTAACTAACAAGGGCGCTTCTTCCACCTGCAACACAAACGTGAGAAAGAACAGAATCCAACGTGCACATGAAATTCAAACTATTAATTCTAATGCGAGAACTTCCAGGGAAAATGCACTTCAGGCTTACCAAATTCAGCTAACATAAGAGAAATGGAACATGAAATTACATAAGAATTAAGGCACATTCCATTAATATTCCCACCTACATACGAAATGACACGATTAATAAACACATTCAATAATGAATGATTGTCAGTTGCACAACACAAGTGTTTCTGTTAGTGTTTTCTGCTGGTTACATTTAATCTTCCGCAATAATTCTTCACATATTCTACATTTGGCCTAAACACGTCACATTTATGTTACTACATTACTAGGTCCTAACACTTTGGTTAACACAACAGTAGGTTATATGTGGATGCGTTCTACACGTGTGATTATAATGCACCCCTACAAATGAAAATGGATTTTGCGCTACATCAATCTATTAATAAATGTTATTTAAACACAATCAATGTCAAGTTCAGAATTATTATCAGTGGAAATTTAAAAATTTTAAAAATCAGGGCCCTCATTCCAAACTATTTAAGGTCCTGTTGAGGTTTAGCAGCTACAACCATCAGTAGAATCCTAGACAAACCAATAGACAACCCCCTGAGACAGACTCGCATTACTGCACGATATACTTAATATACCTGACAGCAATACCCTGGCAACCGCGAAAAGTTGCATATTGCTACACTGGTGTTCGTCTAATATCCCCATGCATAACAAATGGCTAGCAGAAATGCTCAAAGCAGTTTCATTTGAGACAATCATATATAAACTGCAAGATAGGTTGAATGTATTTTTGGAAGTACGGTCGTCCTTTCTAGAGGCTTGCCCCTCAAACCATTAGGACGGGCCACGGCTGCTCTGTTCCCTGAGAAGTAACCTCCTACAAATGAAAGCTACAGGTTGGTCTAGACCCTCAACATTTAGCTGTGAAAGAACTGCCCTATTCCATGTTTTGAGGCATCAGTTTGTTCAATGAATTCCTTGGAAATGTCAGGGGCCTTGAGCACAGGGGCTGTGCACATGGCCTGCTTTAGGGAGTCAAATGCTTTTAGTCAAGCCTCTGTCCAGATCAACATTCTGGGCTCCTTCTTAGAAGTCAGCTCAGTCAAGGGGGCAAGAATGGTCCCATATCCCTTGACAAACCTCCTATAATAACCTGTGTGGCCCAAGAAGGCTCTCACCTCAGTTTGAGTTTTTGGGGGCTCCCAGGCAATGATGGTTTCTAACTTGGACTGGAGGAGCTGCACCTTACCTGGCCCACCAGGTGTCCCAAGTACACCACAGACCCCTGCCCTATCTGGCACTTACTGGCCTTGATAGTCAGACCTGCATTCCGCAGGGCCTGAAGTACTTCCTGCAGGGGAAAGAAATGGGCCTTCCAGCTGCTACTGAAGGCAGGTATGTCATCCAAGTATGCAGCACTGAAGGCCTCCATAACAGCCAACATCTTGTTCATCAGCCACTGGAAGGTGGCAGGGGCATTCTTTTCTCCAAAGGGCATTACTTTAAACTGGTAGTAGCCCTCTGGAGTGGAGAAGGCTGACCTTATCCACTTGGTTCCTTCAGTTAGGGCAATCTACCACTACCCTAAAGATCAAAGGTACTCAGGAACTTGCCAGCCTCTAACCTGTCAATCAGCTCATCAGCCCGGGGAATGGGATGAGCATCAGTCTTGGTGACTGAGTTGAGCCCCCTATAACCTACACAGAACCTGAGTTCTGGTGTAGTGCCCGATGGGGCAGCTTTTGGTACCAGCACCAAAAGGGCTGGATCAGAGGCTACTGAAGGGTTCAATCACCCCAACTCCAGCATCTTGGATACCTTATCCTTGATGCTGGTCCTTACTTTGTCAGACAGCCTGTAGATTTGATTTTTGATGGGGAGGCTGTCTCTTGTGTCAACATCATGGATACACTGATGGGTAAACCCAGGAGTGAGGGGAAACAGAGAGGAGAACTGTCCCAGCAAGTGGTGCCAGTCCCTCTGCTGTTCTGCAGTCAGGGTAGGGGAAAGGTTTACACCTTCCACTGTGGAGGCTAGGATGTCAGAGAGAGGTTCACTCTCCTCTTCCTCCCCACCATCTGTCACCAACAACATGGTGACCTCAGACCACTCAAAGTGTGCTTTGAGGCGGTTGAGATGGAGAACCATTAGGGGGAGTTTGGGGGTTTTGAGGTACACCAAGTAGTTGGCCTCCCCCTTCCTCAACAATGTCATAGGGTCCAGTCCACTGGTCTTGCAGAGCCCTAGGCTCCATGGGTTCCATCAACCACACTTTTTGCCCAAGCTGGAATTCGCCAGGGGAGGCCGCCTGGTCATACCACTGCTTCATTACCTCCTGGCTGGCTTCCAAGTTTTCAGAAGCCTTCTTCTGAAACTTGCCAATCTCGCTCCGGACGGCTAGTATATAGCTAACGATATCCTGGGGGAGGGGAGTTGTTAGGAGCTTGCTCCCACCCCTCCATACCCAGACTGAGAGGTCTCTTTGCAGGATGATCATATAGATCCAACCCCCTTCTGTGGTACCTCTCTGTAAGCAAAGTGCAGGTATAGTAAGAGGACGTCCCACTTATGCCTCATGGGCTCAGGCAGGCCCTTAATCATGTCCTTTAGGGTCTTGTTGAATCTCTCAACAAACCCTTTGGTTTGTGGATGGTAGGGTGTGGAAAAATTGCAAGTAACTCTACACTCCTTCCACATGAAGTTAGTGCCCCTGTCAGACACCACCTCCTTGGGGAAAACCACTCTGGCGAAAATCGCAATCAGAGCATTAGCCACTGTAGGTACAGCTGCAGCCCTCAGAGGTATGGCCTCTAGTTACCTTGTGGCATGATCCACCAGTACCACGATAAACCAGTTGCCAGAGGCTGTCTGGGGATATATGGCCCCTGCAATGTTGAAACCGACCCTTTCAAAGGGGGTGCCAATGATAAGCAAGGGATTTAGGGGAGCATTAAGCTTCTGCCCTGACTTTCCGCTGGCCTGGCAGGTCAAGCAAGTCCGATGGAATGTATCTGAGAAAACTTTCATCCGGGGTCAGTAAAAGTGGTAGACAAGCCTTGCAATGGTCTTGTCCTGCCCCAGATGTCTTGCCATGGGTATCTCATGAGACAGCCCAGTAGGAAGGCCCTGTCGCATTGGGGAACCACTAGTGCCCTTGTTGCCCCATGCACAGGTGCCTTAGGCTCACTATACAGGAGGCCCTCCTCCCAGTAGATGCGGCTACTACTAGAGGCATCACCAGCTGACTTGGCTTCTGCCTGTTGCCTTATGCCCTCCAGGGTTGGGCACTTTTCTGTGCCTTGCAGAACTCCTCCCTGGTGGGTTCCCCCTCAACTTGCCTTCTAGCAAGTTCAGGTAGGTCACCAAGGGAGGTAATGTCCTCTCCAGAAGGCTCCAGGGCAATCTCTTCCGGTGCCCCATCCACCTCAGCTGGGAGACATCCAGGGGCTATTTTCCAACTTCTCTTGCCCTTCCCTCTTTTGGTAGCTGTCTCTGCCATTATTCCAGGCTCCAGCCATCCATGACTCCCTTCCTGGGCAGCCATGCCCCTGGTGAATGTACAAACCCACTCAGGTAACCCCAATATTTCCAGGTATGACCTGAGCTCTACTTCCCTCCAGGTAGTGCTATCAAGATCATTCCCTAGCAAACAGTCCTCAGGCATGGTAGGACTCACAGCAACTTTCAGAAGACCTGAGAGCCCCCCTCACTCACATGGAACAAGGCAACTGGGTAATGACCCTCCTGGTTGTCAGCTACTACAACCTTGTGGAATGTATTGGCTCAAATCTGCTCTGGTGCCACCAGTTGACTCCTTACCGCAGTCATACTGGCTTTTATGTTCCTCAAAGCCTCAACTCCTTGCCCATTGATTGTAACCCACTACATATACTTTGTAGTATTGGAAGGCATATGGGCTTTAGATACCATCTCCACATCACCCGGGGAAACTAGGGTAACAGCACTGACTTCCCCCGCACGGACTGGGATAAACTCGCCCCCCAAGCACTACACTAGCCAACCCTGGCGTTTTACCTCCAGTGGAAGGCTATGTCCTTTTGGGACATTTGGGATCCCCCTTGTAATGCCCAAACTCATAGCACTTGCAAGTTTTGTTCCGATTCTTATCAGGGAAGCTCTTTTTCTGGTGGCCAGATTGAGAATGGTACCCTTTACCATGAGAATTATATTGGGGGCCTTGTGAGAACTCCTTCTTTTTATCTTCTGCCTCCTTCTTCTGGTAGTAACACTGGCAACACTTTTGTGAGTCCCCCCCAGATGCCTTCTTGGACACTCTGTTATTGGCCCAGAGGTCCACCTCTTCAGCAAGCTTCCTGGGGTCAGTCAGCATGCTATCAACTAGGTGCTGGTGCAGCTCTGTAAAACAAATATCAAGCATTTGCTCTCTCAAGATCAGGTGGTACAGACCAGTATAATCTTCTGCTCCATCAGTGCCTTGCTGGAGTAGTTTGGGAAATCCACCTTGGTCTGAGTAGGAAGTTTGTGGCTGCCCCTGAACTTCTGCCTATATCTCTCAGGGGTTAACCCAAATGTCTTGACAAGAATGGCGTTCATAGGAGTGTTCTGTATTTGGTCCTCTACCTCTAGTGTTAGGACTGTGTCCTTCTCCATCGTGGGCATGTACATCCACAAGCTACCCCCCATTACTCCTCAGGAACTTTGCGGACCATTAGAGCCACTTCATAAGCTGAGAACCACTTGTCAATGTCATCTCCCACCACATATTTGGACACCAAATCCTTTGGTATGCGGACCCTTGCTTCTCCAGTGGACACTGCAGGTATGCTGCCACCATTACTGCTGGACTCTGCCTATTTGGCCTTGATGTCTAGCTCCTTGAGTGTGAGTTTATGTACCATCTTTTTCTCCCCCATCCTTAGTTTGGCCAGTTCCAATTTAAGTTTTCTCTTCTGTTTCCTGTCCTCCAGCTCCTGTGGGGTCTGACCTCTGGCAGACACACTCCTCCCTGCTCCATCCTGAGAATCAGGGGCATCCATGTCATCTGCTGGGGTCAGGTTGGCCTCTCCTTGGAGCTCAGGACACTGCTCTGGGTCTTCCCTCTCCTCCTCCTCTGATAGCGCCCCCTCCTCCGCCTCATTGTCATCCACCTCAACTTTCTCTGAGGTGGACTGCCATCTTTGCACTTCCTCAAATGCCCCGAGGGCTACCTGGAGATCCAGATTGGTAGACTTCTTGTCTGACCTCAGCCCCATCCGTGCACAGAGCTTCAGCAGCTCAGGCATGCTGAGGGTGTCAAAATTTTAGGCATCCATGGTGCAAAAAGGAACGTTAGGGCAACTAAATTTAAAAAGGGGACAACAGCCAATAAAAAAGCTAAGGAAGAATTTTAAAACTTCCAGTGGTCTCAGATGTGGAATAGTAGTGCACACCAAGTCACTGTAGGGCCCTGGACAAACACAAGTCCTATCTTCACAGTTGATCACAAATGTTACAAATTGGGTTCCTGGTTGACTGGGGTATGAGCCCTGGTCAAGCAGTAACCACAATCCTAGTCAGGATAAGTCATAAACATACCCTACATTAACCTGTGCTACAGCATCAGTGAGGGTCAACGGCCTGCTGTTCAGACGCTTCAATATAGTGAGGGGAATGAGGCAGGAGTGCCCATTATCACCTCTTTTATTTACTCTATATATGGATCCCTTAGCTGAGCAAATTCGCACAAACCCACTGATCAATAGTAGCAATATGGGAAATCAGATGCACAAAATCTCCGTTTACGCGGATGATATCATGCTTGCGTTTACACAACCCCGCACTTCTCTGCCGCGCTATTACAGGAACTGGAAGCCTTTGGCAAGGTTTCTGGCTTTAAGGCAAACATATAGAAATCTCAGGCCCTCAACCTCACCATACCTCAGAGTGACAGAATCCCATTGGAGAGCCTCTTCTCATTCCCCTGAGAATCAATACTTAGGGCTTCAATCCATCCCACTGTAGAAAAGATAGTGGAACGTAACTATACAGCCCTGCTGGCAAACATTCACTCTGACATACAATCCTAGCGGGGTGGCCCCCTATCTTGACTGGGTAGGAAAGCAGCAGTGAAAAGGACTCCTCTCCGGTAGATCCTCTATCTAAAGCAAACCCTTCCCCTACAGCCAGCCCCACACGTGCTTGAGAAACTCCAACATTTGACTGAAACATATATATGGGATGGCAAGAGTGCACGCATAGCTAGAAGATGCACCTACCTACCCGTAGTAGAGGGCAGCCTAAATATTCTTCATTTAACGCACTACTATCAAGCAGCACGGTTAAGATAAGACCCAGCGATCACCGGCATACACATTTGTAAAATACCTTGGCTGACCAAAAAACACGACCCACGAGGGGTATATATCTCACTAGTTGTTCAGGACAGGGTTAAAGTGACTAAGAAGCTCTCTACACCTATCTTGCCCTTAACGCCTATTATAGGGAACCCTGATTTCCCACCCGCTATGCATGGCATGGCGTACCTGCCATGGCAAAAGGCCAACTGGAATACGATAGGAGATATGTTTGACCAACAAGGCCTTTTAGACTTCTCGCAAATCAAATATGACTATGGAATCCCAAAGGACGAGTCCTGCCAGTACCTTTCTATGAAACATTGATTGACACTAACCTTTTATGTGCCAAGCCGCTAGCAGACCCCTTACGCCTTTTGAGAAGTGGCTTCCAACTCGTTACAACGATAAGGGCCTTCTCTCAGATGCCTACACTTTTCTCAATAGCCTCACAAATTCTAACAAATCTCCAGCTTAGTGGAGATGGGAATTGAAATGCGAACGCACTTTCACTGCAAAAGAATGGGCAGACATTTTGTATCGCTCTCGCACTTCAGCGCATAGTGCCTCTGGGAAAGAAACCTTTTCTGGTATTATACGCTGGCCATGGCTGCCAGGTGGAAATGAGGAAGCAACGGAGTATCTTGGTGCAAATGTGGTCAGCAAGGTACACTATCCCACATCCTATGGCATTGTTCCAAACTGCATCAGTATTGGTCTGGCATACTAACAGACATTGATAAAATATACACCAATGATATACCTCGATTGAGATACATCTTCACTCTGCTAAGGGGAAGGCCATCAGACTAGCTCTGTCTGCAATTAAGCAAATTCTCCTGTCGAAATGGGGCACAGAAACGGCACCGACTCCCACTGCCTGGCTAAATAAACTATGGGATCTCCTCGGTATGGAAAAGCTGACAGATTCTGTAGAACACACACTCCGACAGTTCGACAAAATCTGGGGCCCCTGCATACGCTACCTCATGCAGACCTTTAGAGAGCTCACTTGTCTAGTTTACCGGCAAGTACTTTGCCATAAGGCTATGGAGACAACCCTGATTAACACCCCACACACCTTGTGATATGCTGTTTTTACTGCTGCTGGATGTAGGGTAGCTCGGCAAGTACTACTTCTTCCCCCATTCTGACTTCTCCCCTAGCTTCATCCCTTATTACTGGACAATTGGACCTCTACCTCTCCCTCCCTCACGCCCCATTCCCTTCTCTCCTAAGTTCACACTCCTTTTCCCTACCCTTCCCTTCACCAGCCTGTGGATGTAGCTGAGGTCACAGTTATGTATGTGTTGTTCTTTGAAAATTAATAAAAAAGATTTAAACCTTAAATTAATCTGTGCTCACCCTCTGGTAGCTTGGTACAAAGCAGTCAGGCTTAACTTTAGAAGCAATGTGTAAAGTATTTGTCAACACTTCAAACAGTAAAACAGAGAAAACACCACAAAAACCAGATTGAATACCAGGTAAGAAACATAGAGCCTGAATCAGTGAACAAAACAAGACCAAAGCGTCAAAAAAACAATAAGTAGAACCAGAGTCATGAATTTTTAAAGAATAAACGGAAAGATAGTGCCTAAAAGCATAAAGTGCCAACCGGGGATATATGGTCACGCTAGACCGGGTCAAACCCAAAAGTTCAGGCCGACCTCAATGGAACACGGGGAGGATACAGTCCCAGGTTAGTCCAGCTGAAGGTTTACGTTCTCAAGATTTGTGTCAAGAATCAAGTTCGCGGGGAAGCAGGTTGCTGGGAGCAGAGAGAGTGTCGCTGGCAGTGGTCGGCATGGCATGAAGAGGATGGGTGGGCTGGAGCCTTATGTTGGTGAACCACAATGGCAGATGATGCTTGCTATGTGAAGAGACAGTCTTGCGGTGGCTTGCGCTGATTCTTTGTGCGAGCAGTGCGGTTCCAGAGTGAACAAACCCGCTCGCATTCGCGAAGAGCCCGAAACCATGATTTATGGAGCCAAAAAACCCTTTCAAGGGCCCGGGACCTGAGAGGGGGTCAGGAGCGCATTGAAGATGGGTCCAGGAGCTGTAGGGAGCCTGTTATTTCCCTGAGGCACAGACCAGGAGGTCAGCAGACTAGCCCTTTAAGTCACTTTGGGGTCCTGGGTTCAAGATGAGGGGTGTAGCAGGCAGCAGGTCAGCACAGCACAGCAAAAATATAGTTCTTCCAAAGCAGCAGTCCAGCAGAGTGGCAGTCCTTCAGCAGCACAGCAGTCCTTCTTCTTCCTGGCAGAGTATCCATAGCTCCAAAAGTGTACTGAAGTGGTAGAGTCTGAGGTCCTGTTCTTATTCTCAGTGGTGCCTTTGAAGTGCGGGAGACTTCAAATAAGGGGCATTGAAGTGCACAGAGGTCCTCCCTCCCTGCCCTGGCTGCAGACTCAATACAGGGTGGCATGTAGCCATTTCTCTGGGGAAAGGACACACCCTATTCAGGTGTAAGTGTGAGACCGTGCACAGCTCCTCCCTCCCATTCTCCCAGGATGGCCCATCAAGTCACACCTTAGCTCCCATTGTGTCACCCTATCTAGACACACAAGGCTAAGAACAGGAAGATGCCAACTTTCTAAAAGTGACATTTTCAAAATTATACTCATAAGTTCGACTTTGCCATTAAAGAGGATGTGTCATAACTATTCCATAGGTACTAAACACTAGACCTGGGCGGTAAAATCCGCTCCGCTCGCCGAATTTGCGGAATTTTGGCAATTCCGCGTTCCACGGAGAAAGCGGAATTGCCGAAAATTCCGCGATCCGCGGCGTAGCGGAATTTTTTCCTTGTTCGCGCTTTCAAAATGCGTGTTCGCGCAAGCGGTAGCGACTTACCGGGATCCCTGCGTTCGCCGACAAGTTTTCCTATCCATTCGCGTGCGCCACGAGATTTTGGTAGCCGGCCGCGCAATCCCGCGAAATTGTGCGATCGCGAACACTTCATTCGGACGCGCCATCGGACATCCGCGTTCGCGAACAGGAAACACGCATCGCGAATGGGCGGGACAAGTGAAACAAGATGGCCGCGCCAATTGGCGACCGCATGGGCAAGTTCGCGAGATATTTCCCCCCGAGCACGCAAACAGCGTCCCCGAACAGGAAAAACGCATTGCGAACGGGCGGAACAAGCAATTCCGCATGCTCGCGGAATTCTGCGTATCTCGCAGAGATTTTTTACATCTTCGCGGAACTTTGCGTAACGGGACTACGCAAATTCCGCCCAGGCCTACTAAACACAACAGATCTACCTCTTCTCAATGAGGAATTACAGCTTATTATCTGTATTAAGGAATACCCAATGCTAACAGCCTATGAGAGAGGTGGGCCTCACAGTAGTGAAAAATGAATTTGAGAGTTGTTCACTACCAGGATATGTAAAACTTAAATGTACATGTTATGCTGTTTACTTACACATCACCCTGCCCTATGGGCTACCTCAGGGGTGACTGATATATAATAAAAAGGGAGTTTAGGGCTTGGCAAGGAGTTTTAAATGAATGTATGATTTTTTAACGAAAGCCATTAGGCTGAATGCTCTTGTAAAGTATGTGTTAGTGTGAAGTTTTTTTTAGCATGCCTTTTTTTTAATGAACTACATTTTTACGACGGCATATAATGTGCAACCTAACGTTCAAAAACAACTAATGCCCCGATCTCACTGGTGTCTTCTGTTTTTTTTGCGGGCAGGTCTTGTTGTGGGGCCGACTCAAGGACAGTCTGTCGTTCATGCCTCATCCGTCGCCCGAATCAGGGAAGGTGCGTGTTTTCTACTTATGCCTCATGGGTGCCACTGCAACTCAGGGATGGCGCCAATTTTTTTTTTTTTTAAATGAAACCCCCCTTATATCCTTACCCCCTAAACCCCTCCACACTATTAGTCCTAAAAAATGCCCCCACGCCCTTTGCCCTGAAAACCACCCCTCACACCCTTAATCCTAAAACTGCCCCTTTCCTTAGCCCTAAACCCACCCCTTCCCTTAATCTTAAACCGCCCCTTCTCTTTACCTAAACACTCCCTTTCCCTTAGCCCTAAAGCCACCCCAACCCTCCCTTAACCTAAACCCACCCCTTCTCTTTACCGAAAAACGCCCCTTCCCTTAACCTAAACCCACCTCTTCCCTTAACCTAAAACCACCCCTCCCCTTAACCTTAAACCGCCCCTTAGCTCTTCCCTCAACCTAAACCCACCCATTTCCTTAGCATAAAACCGCCAGCTTCGTGCTAGTGTACGTTTCGGCATATAGAAGTGCATTCTAATGACGCCGTCATAATGCCGCTTTCGATCTAAAGGCTTTCGTAATAAAGCCTTCGTTAAAAAGGTCACTTTCCATTTTAAATGCCAGGTCGACATGGCAGTGTAAACTGCACACACAGGCTATGCAGTGGCAGGCCTGAGACATGTTTAAAGGGCTACTTTAGTGGGTGGCACATTCGGTGAAGCAGGCCTTCTAGTAGCATTTAATTTACAGGCCTTGGGCACATGTAGTGCACCTTACTAGGGACTTATAGGTACATTAAATATCCATTGGCGGATAGTCCAATCAAACTATGTTTAGGCAAGTGAGCACAGCACTTTAGCACTAGTTAGCAACGGTAAAGTACACAGTGTCCTAAGGCCAACAAAAACTAATTTAGCAAAATTGGAGGCAAGCAGGCAAAATGTTTTGGGGAAGATCACCCTAAGGAAGAAAGGTCTAACAAATTCTATAGGATAATTCACTGCTGGAGGAATCAAACCTATTGTTTCCTTATGCTAGCCTTGGTTGAACAAATATGTTACTTTCTCTTCTGTTTGGTTGAGAATTAGGAGTTTGGACACCAACAAGCTATGTTGCTCTATTCTGCTGATTTATGTGTTTAGTCTTTTCTTTGTTTTTTATATGGAGGTTTTGGGCATAACTGGAGGAAGGTTGAACACCAACAGCCTCACTTTGTGATCATAGCCACTTTGCCGCACAGTAGATTTCATAAATCCGACTCTTGTGCAGTGGGCCTGAGAGAAGAATTGTTGTAGCTGTATTGCTGAGACTTTTCTTCCTTAACCTTGTCCACCAAACTTTGTAAGCTATTAGGTAAGGTTTTGAGCTTATTCAATACAGGGGAACAATTGCACCATGTAGTACTATATTGGGAATAGTATGTGGCTTGGGTTCCCAATTGAGTGTTGATGAAAACCACAGAAGTTGAAAACATTTAAACAAGCATTTGCAATGCAATCGGTCTCGCCTTTGGGACCTTATATTTATTTAGCTATGCAGCACATTAGCCTGGGTGCTGAAACATCTACTGTTCTTTAACATGGAGGGAAAGTAAGCACCAAACTGCGTGACACGCCAGGTATGGGAACACATGGAGAGAAATATTGCCTTTCAGCGGGAAATGGTATAGTCCAAAGCTCTGTTTTTAATATAAAAACAGGACCTTTGGTGGTCATATCACTGAAAATACAAGATTTAAAAAAAATATTGTTGTCTATGGGTGCTCGTGGAAGACAATTTCTATGGACTGGAATCTAGAGAATGCTAAAGTGATTCTGGTATTTTACTGACCTCTGCTGGTCGTTTTCCATCAAGAAAGTTAAATAGAGGCAGTTTCCAGAAAAATAAAAAAAATAAAGTCCTTCAGCAGAAAGCAATTCTGGTATTTTACTGACCTCTTGTGGTCATTTTCTATGAAGACAGTTAAATAGAGGCAGTTGAACAAAAAAAAAAATCCCTAGGCGGAAGCAGACAAGTCCTAGGGCTGATCTCCAGTGCCTACAAAGTACATACACATATAAGTATATAATAAGTATATACTAAAGTATATACAAGAGGTCTCGAATGCTTGACCTAAAAACGGTCCCTGTACAGGTTTTGTTTTTCTGAGTGACAGTTTAGAGCCTTTCTAGTGGCTTCTAGAGGCATACACAGGCCACAAGGAATTATGAAAGTATTTAATTAAAGCAGAGCCCAAAGTCCCAGGAGGATCATTATTTACATTTCTTCTCTCTGATGAATTAACTTTGGGACCCATTGCACCCTTCCCATTGTGTGGCGAATAAGTAAATAAGGAAATGTTTAAGACTCTGCACTGTAACAATTTTACATATGTAACTTGCAATAGGGACAAGATAGAAAAATGAAGTTTGGACTCTCTGAACTCAGAATTTATTGACGTACCTTTTGGTGACAGTGTTTTTTAAATCCTGTGTTTGAAAAAGCCACTTTTAGAAAGTGGGCATTTTCTTACTTTACCATTCTATATGCCTATGGCTGTATGTGTATTCAGTGTCTGGTGTGTGAGTGACAGGAGCTGAGATGTGCATTCACTCTAGACAGTCACTGGGGGGTTTGAGGTGTGCCCTGCCTTTCCTGGATGACTCATCGCAGGGCTGAATAGACTTGGTCTGCATTTAGAGTGGGGGGAGGAGTTTTGCTTACACCTGAATAGGCTGTGTCTCCTTTTGCACAACGCTGTCTCCGTCCCCTGTGGTCATGCTGCACCAGGGAGGACAGGACTGGTTTGGAATGGGTTCAGAGACCCTTGCCACAAAGAGAACAATGACATTTTGGGGTATAAGTATTACACCTACAACCCCAGGACTTTAGATTACTTCAAGGAACAAGAGGACCCTACCAAGAAGAAGAGCTGAAGAGCTGTAAGGAGGAGCACTGCCTCTTTGCTGTGTGCTGTGTGCGGTTGGCCTGCAATTGCTGCTTCTGTCTGTGGTGGAGGAAAAGGACTGCTGTGGTATCCTGCTTGTGAAGAATCTCCAAGGGCTTTGTGAGCTTGCCTCCTGTAAGAAGTCTCAGGGATTTCAAAGACTTCATGGAAAAGTCCTAGCTGGAACCTGCCTGGAAGGGAAACTGCGGACTGTGTGAGGAGCACTGTCCTGGTGTGAGGGGTGAATTGACCTGCAGTTGCTGCTCCTGTCTGGAGCACTAGAGGGACTGGACTGTCCTCCTTCCTTAAAGTTTCAGAGAAAGCGTGTGGAGTGCTTGAGGTTGCTTCCCCCGTCATTTCTACAGCCTGCGAGCAAAAGCACATGAGAAGCACATGAGAAGCGCTTCTTTCACTGTTCAGCGTTTGTGGAGCGCTTTCGTTTTCACTACCGTGCTGCCCTTGCCTGTGGCTAATGAGGGACGGGAGGGGAGAGCTGAAGCAGGAGAAGTGCTCCCCCTCTCCCTGGCGGCCTGTCTCTGTTTTTGGCAGTGTGCGCAGCCTGGGCTCTGCTACATGGTCCCGGGCTGCAGAAAACCACCCCACAACACAGCCAGGAACCCCGGGCGGGAGTTCCCTGGCATTGCTGGGCAACTTCGTAGCCGAAGGAAGCAGTGTCACCAGCGTGAGCAGGGAGCCAAGGGCGTTGCCTGGCAAACGCTCTGGAGCCAAAGGAGAAAGGCGGGGCCACCCAGGAGAAGGCCATGCATCAGCAACACAGCTGCCGTGCAAGGCGGCAGCTGCCCCCAGCGAAAAAGCACCCCTGGGTGTGGCCCCTTCCCCAATCTCAGTGTCATAGCCACGCCCTGCTGCACCGCCCGGTCACGGGCAGCTGCGCTTATACTTACCGTGGTGGCATTGTTCTTTTTGGGACATTTACTAGTGGAGCTCGTCCCAGAGGCCCCCGATCCCATGATAGTACTGAACGAGGAAAACTTACCATATTCATGGTGGGAATCACTGACTAAATATCGAAGGTCACAATATCGACCTACAAATATATCGCAGCAAAAATATCGAAGACAAGAATATCGACATCCTATCTACATTAAGGTAAGTACAAAAATATCGAAAATAAAATATCGATGTCACAAATATCGTTGTTAAAAATATCGTTTTTAATTTAAGTTAAAAAAATATTGTAAAATAAAGTAAATAATACATATAATTAAAAGAAACATAGTTAAAAATATTTTAAAATGCTTAAAAATAATAAGTAATATATATAATTTGAAAATACATTAAACATATACATATAATATATATATACTTACTTATTGATATGTTTTAATATTTATTTTAATAACTTATAAATTGTTTAATTTATTTTTTATAAATTATAAATACATCTATACACATAAAACAATAATATAAGTTAAAATTAAATAAATATATGTAACAATTTAAAAAAAAAAATTATTTTCAATCTTTTTAAAAATAATTATACAGTACATTAGCTAAAAA
The DNA here is from genome assembly GCA_963921515.1 of Calotriton arnoldi. Classification (NCBI taxonomy): domain Eukaryota; kingdom Metazoa; phylum Chordata; class Amphibia; order Caudata; family Salamandridae; genus Calotriton; species Calotriton arnoldi. The sequence continues at coordinate 2,936,309 of CAWUFW010000581.1, read as the reverse complement.
AATAAAACAATATTAGATAGCGGAGGTAATAAAATACTATTCCCACTCCAGTGAGTGCAACAGTAGGGAAAGTGTTGGATAGCTGAGGGGGAAAAATTACTATTCCCACTCCAGTGAGTGCAACAGTAGGGAAAGTGTTGGATAGCGTAGATGTTAAAATTACTATTCCCACTCCAGTGAGTGCAACAGTAGGGAAAGTGTTGGATAGCGTAGGGGTAAAAATTACTATTCCCACTCCAGTGAGTGCAACAGTAGGGAAAGTGTTGGATAGCGTAGGGGTAAAAATTACTTTCCCACTCCAGTGAGTGTAACAGTAGGGAAAGTGTTGGATAGCGGGGGGGTAAAAATTACTATTCCCACTCCAGTGAGTGGAACAGTAGGGAAAGTGTTGGATAGCGTAGGGGTAAAAATTACTATTCCCACTCCAGTGAGAGCAACAGTAGGGAAAGTGTTGGATAGCGGGGGGTAAAAATTACTATTCCCACTCCAGTGAGTGCAACAGTAGGGAAAGTGTTGGATAGCGTAGGGGTAAAATTACTATTCCCACTCCAGTGAGTGCAACAGTAGGGAAAGTGTTGGATAGCGGGGGGGGTAAAAATTACTATTCCCACTCCAGTGAGTGCAACAGTAGGGAAAGTGTTGGATAGCGTAGGGGTAAAAATTACTATTCCCACTCCAGTGAGTGCAACAGTAGGGAAAGTGTTGGATAGCGTAGGGGTAAAAATTACTATTCCCACTCCAGTGAGTGCAACAGCAGGGAAAGTGTTGGATAGCATAGGGGTAAAAATTACTATTCCCCCTCCAGTGAGTGCAACAGTAGGGAAAATGTAGAATCGCGTAGGGGTTAAATTAACATACTCATAATTTTTTTTCTTTTTAAATAAATAACATATTAATAATTATTTAACCAAATAATTATTAATAAATACCTATTAAATTAAATTAATATTTACTTAAATAACATTAAATTACTTCCCACCCTATTCCCCTATAAACACACAACGCGCTACACATAAAAAATAACACAATTAATTTAATTATCAATTAATCAATTAATAAAAATTAATTACCAATTAATAATTAATTAACAATAAATTAATTAAAAATAACAATAAATAAAAAATAATAATAAATTAATTATCATTAATATAATTTTTAATTAACCAATTAATACAAATAAATTACCAATTAATTAACAATAAATTAATAATCAATAGCAATAAATATACACATATTAACTAATTAATTATATTTAAATTACTTCCCACCCTATTCCCCTATAAACCCACAACCCGCTACACATTAAAAATAACATAATTAATTTAATTACCAATTAATCAATGAATTAAAAGTAATTACCAATTCATAATTAATTTACAATAAATTAATTAACAATAACAATAAATAAAATTTAATAATAAATTAATTATAATTAATATAATTATAAATTAACCAATTAATATAAATTAATTACCAATTAATAATTAATTAACAATGAATAACAATAAATGAAAACATATTAATTAATTAATTATAATTAAATTACTTCCCACCCTATTCCCCTATAAACCCACAACCCGCTCTGATACTAAAACGCAAAATTTCCTTTAAAATTTTTTACTATTTTCTAAACATTTAATACATATATTTAAAAATAATGAAATTTAAAAAAAAAAAAATGTTATACATACATATAAAATACATAACACTAAAATAAAATGGATATTATTAACAACTATATTTTTGCTAACGATATTAATGACTTCGTTATTACTTACTTCGATATTAAAAAATCGATATTACTTACCTTAAAGTCGATATTCTGGTCAACGATATTCTTCACTTCGATATTCTGTCCCTACTATATTAAAAACTCGATATTAGTGTAGGTCGATATTTAAAATTCGATATTTTGACTGCCCACCTCATGGTGGTAGGTGGGCGGGTAGCCCTGTAGCCTACGTGGAGAAACTACAGTACCTGAGGAGGTGGATCCCAGGATAGAAGCACTGTGCCCTATGCATTCAGGTGATGGATGATATTTCTCAGCCCTAAGGTTATAAAATATAGGGAGGCGATGATGGGCACAGTGATGGTGATTCTTACAACATTCTTATGGTAGGAGCAGCACAATGAGGGTGTTGTTTCTTGTGATGTAATACATAATGTTGCCTTAATGTTTTCAGGACTTGCGCAACTTCTAAGTATATGATTTACTGCACTAATGGTGGCAAAGTTATCATGATGCATATGATGTTATGACAAACTGACCTATGACAGAGTGATGATGATTTATGGTTTATGCATTCTTATGACAAGTGCCTAGTGACACAATGATTTGTGTAACAGTGATCTATGTGATGACAATTGCCCTAGGGGCAGTGATTAATGTGATCTGTGGTCTAGATGTCTTACATTCAGTTTTGAGACAAGCGCCTAGTGGCGCAGTGATTATGTGATTTGTGGTCTACTGTGTTTTTATGGTCAATACAAAAGATATTTTTGATATGACCTTGTGTGCAGTCTCTCTATTTGTGATGTGCCTAGTGTGTCACTGGTGTGTGTGTGAGTTGCGAAAACGCTTTACACATTGACTCTGGGATAAGCCTGACTGCCCTGCCAAGCTACCAAGGGGGTGAGCAGGGGTTATCTTGGGTGTGTAACCCCCTTACCATGACTAGAGTGGTGGGTTCTGCCTGGCTTAGGTGTATACCCTAGTCAACCAGAAACCCCATTTCTAACAGCCTCCTTCCCAGACAGGACCCTGTTGACCAGCCTCTGAAAGGTGGCAGGGGCATTCTTCAAGCCAAAGGGCATCCCCCTAAACTGCAAGTGGCCCTCTAGGGTTGAGAATGCAGACCTCTCCTTTCCCCCCCTCAGTCAGAGCGATCTGTCAATACCCTGATGCCAAATCAAAAGTATTAAGAAATTTGGCAACATCCAGCCTGTCTATGAGCTCATCAGCTGGGGGGATGGAATGTGCTTCAGTCTTTCTGAGGGAATTGAAACCCCAGTAGTCCATACAGAACCAAAGTTCTAGAGAGGCCGTCAGTGGGTCAGCTTTAGTTACCAGCACCCCAGGGCTGGACCAGGGACTTTTGAAGGGCTCAATCACCTCTAACACCAACATCTTAGAGACTTCCTCCTTGATACTGGCCTTCACCTTGTCTGACAACCTGTAAATCTTATTTTTAACAGGTGGACTGTCTCCAGTGTCAATGTGATGGATGCACAGGTGTGTGAGTCCAGGGCTGAGGGAGAACAGAGAGGCAAACTTCCCGAGTAACTGACAACGGTCACTCTGCTGCTCTGGTGTCAGGGTAGGGGAGAGGCTGACACCCTCTTCTGACCCATCGTACTCCTGGGCAGACAGGAGGTCAGGGAGAGGCTCACTCCCCTCTTCCACTCCTTCATCTGTCACCAGGAGCATGTTTACTTCGGACCTCTCAAAGTGTGGTTTGAGGAGGTTCATTTGGAGCACCCTTAAGGGGTTTCTAGGGATCTGGAGATCTTCCAAGTAAGTGGACTCCCCCTTCCGCTCCTTCACCTCATGTGGGCCTGTCCAGTGAACCTGTCCAGTGAGCTCTGGGCTCTACAGGCTCCACAAACCACACATTCTGGCCAGGCTGAAACTCTACCAGAGTAGCCTTCTGGTCATACTAGAGTTTCCTAACTTCTTGACTGGCCTCAAGATTGCTTTTTCCCTTCTTCTAGAAGCGATGCATCTGGTAGTGGAGGGCCAGCATGTAGCTGACCACATCCTGAGAGGGTTTCCTGGGAGTTTGCTCCCGCACCTCTCTTACAAGGCTCTGAGGTCCCCTAACAGGGTGGCCATAGAGAAGTTTAAAGGGGCTAAACCCTACTCTATCTGTGGCACCTCCCTGTAGGCAAAGAGAAGCCAAGGCAGGAGGGCATCTACTTACGCCTTATGTGCTCAGGTAGGCCCATTATCATGCCCATCAGGGTATTGTTAAATCGCTCCACAAGACCGTCTGTTTGGGGATGATAGAGTGTGGAAAATGTATAAGTTACCCCACACTCATCTCACATGGACATCATGTACGCTGACATGAGGTTAATGCCTATGACAGACACTACCTCTTTGAGGAACCCCACCAGGGTAAAAATCCCCATCAGGGCCCTGGCCACTGCAGGTGCAGTCACCAACCTCAGAGGGATGGCCTCTGGGTGGCGAGTGGTGTGGTCCACCATGACGAACCTGTTGCCTACAGCTGTCTTGAGGTCCAAGGATTTAATAATGTTGATACCTAGCCTCTCCAAGGGAGTGCAAATAGCAGGTAAGGGTCAGGGGAGCCTTGAGCTTTTTCCCTGACTACCCACTGAGCTGGCAAGTGGGACAGGACCTATCGAATGCATCAGAGGCCGTCTTCATCCAGGGCCAATAGAAGTGAGCGAAAACCTTGGCTTCGGTCTTGTCTTGCCCTAGATGTCCTGCCATGGGTATGTCATGAGCCAAACCCTGTAGGGAGGTCCTTTAATACTGTGGGGCCACCACCACATGGGCTGCCCTAGTTCCGGGAACCTTAGGCTCGCTATATAGGAGGTCATTCTCCCAATGCACCAGGTGATCTCCAGAAATGCCACCTGCTGCCTGGGTCTCAGCTTGCAGCCTCAAGCCTTCTAGAGTTGGGCACTCTTTCTGCGCTTTGTAGAATTCCTCCCTGACGGGCCTACCCTCATCTCGCTAACCAGCAAGCTCAGGCAGGTCACCCAGGGTGCCATTTTTCCAAGCCCCAGGCACCCTTGACCCCCTTACCGGGCAGCCATGGACTGTGTGGTCATACAGACCCGTTCAGGCAATCCTAACATCTCCAAGTGTGACCTGAGCTCTACCTCCCTCCAGATAGTGTGCTCCAGGTCGTTGCCCAACAGACAATCTACAGGCATGGCAGGGCTCACAGCTACTTTTAGAGAAGCTGAGGAACCCCCCCTCTACTCAAAGGGAACCAGAGCCACCGGTAGATGGCTCACAGGTTGTCAGCGGCTATGGCTTAGTGGAATGTGTTAGGGAAGACCTGCTCTGAGAACACCAGCTGACACCTCTCAGTAGTCATGCTGGCTCCTATGTCTCTGAGTCCCCACCCGTTGCCCATTAATGGTGACCCATTGCCTATACTTAAAAGTATTGGCGGGCATATAGACTTTTGGCACCATCTCCTTATCCCCCAGGGAAACTATTATCATTTCTGTCTGCTCCCAAAGACTGACTGGGACTACCTACTCCTGAGTGCTACACTTGTCAACGCAGATGTCTGCCCTCTAGTGGGGACATTGGATATTTGGGACATTTGGAGTCGCCCTTGGAGTGCCCATACTTGTAGTACTCTGTGAATTGGGGTACAAACCTCCCTGTCAGCTTGTCAAAAACAAACCTTCTCCTTAAGCTCAGACTGGGACTGGTTACCACTACTCCCTTGAAAATTGTTTTGGGAGCCTTTAGAGAGCTCCTTGTTTTTAAGTTGTTCTTCCCCCTCTGTCTTCTGGTGGGACCCCTGACCACCCTTGTGGGAGTCCCCCCAGATAACTGTTTAGACACTCTGGTGCTGCCCAGAGATCCACTTCCTTAGCAAGTTTCCTGGGGTCAGTCTGCGTGCTGTCATCTAGGTACTGGTGTAGCTCTGGAAAAAGCACTGAGCATGTGCTCTATCTAAATCTGACTCTACAACCCAACATAATTGCTAGACCTGATACTCTTGAGTTCGTGTTTCCCTAAACTTTATGCTTGTTCCTCATGGGTTTTGCTGATTCTCTTTTTGTGGCCGTAAGACTCTGGGCACTTTCCAACTATAATGCAGTGTGAAAGTGTGCACGGCCTTCCAACACGTTAGGAAGTGGTGCTTACCTGGTGTTTTTAAATATGTCTCAAGCCTGCGATTGCAGGCCTTGTGTGCACATTTGCACTTATGCTCAGGTTGGCCTTTATAAATCATTGGGCAATGCTGAGGTGCCTTTCACTAACACTAGAGGCACCCTAGAATGAGCCCTGGGGGATGGAGCAAGTGATAGGTGAAAGGCAGGGCAGGTACACACGTGTGTTCCCTGTCCAGGTATTGAAGAACCCCCATGTGTGTTTTCACTACCTATGAAGTCTGCTCTCCCCATAGGTTAACAATGGGGAATGGCTGCGATTGATTTAAGCTGCATTGCTGGTTTACAGTGGAGCAGCCTCATGGTGTTTACTATCAATGGAATAACAAATCCTCCCTTGTGCTAAAGGTGGATTTGTCATTAATAGCTTAGAACTTTCACTTCTAGAAAGTGGGCATTTCTCTGCGCTAAACTCTTTTGTGTGCCTTTTAGTTTGACACCAGTCCACAATGGAGGTTGGGGGAGCACATCTGTCCATTCCCCACAAACAGCCATAAACATGGGGCATGCAACTGGAATGACAGACCTCTGCCATTTGAGGACATGGTTGGATAGATTGGGGGGAGAGGTTTTGACACTGGGCCTCTGGGAAGCCAGATCATGGCCCCACTAAAGATTAAGATCCGTATTCCACGGCCTCAGGGCAGAGATACACTTATGGGACCAGACATCCTGGACTGCGTGGTTCACACTGCTAGAGAAATCTGTTGTGCACAAGGATGAGACTATCAATGAAAGGGACCATACACCCTGACTGAATAGTGGCTGGCCTCGACTGACTACCTGCTGCTGTGTGATGCCCTGAAGTGTGCTCTCAAAGGGCTTGTTGGCTTGCCCCCTGTTCTTTGTGGAGGTATCAGGGACATCAAAGACCTCCTGTAAGGGACCTACACCATTTACGTGTTTCACCTGGAGAGCGGTGCCCTCTCAAACGCCTACTTCGTCTGCTGGATACTGACTTGAGCACGGTGGGAGCGTGGAACTAAGTATTGTGCCTGGAGACCATATTGCCTTGTGTGGAGCCCCCAAACTGTGCCCGCATGTAAGCAATGTGGCCCCTGCATCATGGGGCAGTATTTTGCCTGGAGAATGGATTGCCTTGTGTGGAGCGCCCAAAACTGTGCCCCCATCTAAGGAGTGTGGCCCCTGCATCCAGGGGCCTCAGCACGCACAAGCGTCTCATTGGTTGTGAGCGGAATCACGGGTTGTGGGACTCAACGTGGCCCGCTTCGTCTGTGCTGCATCTCTCTCGTGCGACACGTCGACTGCATGCTCATGGCGTGCGGTGTCCGATTCACATGTTGCAACCCTCGGAGGGAGGGCGCATCCGTAATAGTGCCTCATTCTACTTTGTGCGGTACTACTTAACTTGCGACTGTGTGTGTGGGACCAGATTGTCTGGTGCGACACATATCATCGTGCACCAGAAGATGTGCCTCATTCCAGGCAGGTAAGGCAAACCCGACTGTGGGTTGATTGTAATCGTATTGTTTGGTGCGATTCATATCGCGCACCAGACGTTGTACCTCATTCCAGGGTGGTACCGTGAACCCGACTGTGGGTTGATTGTAACAGGATAGTCTGGTGCGACTCGTATCATCGCGCACCAAACATTGTGCCTCATTCCAGGGAGGTACGGTGAATCACACCCAGACACACCCAGAAGATGACATCATTCTCCTACAGAGTCCAACAGGGACCAGAAGGGTCCCACTATTCATATTTACAAGACGTTACATAACTGATTTATCTCCTATGTTTATTTTTTTCCACTGGTTGCAGGTGGAGCACTCCAACATCAAATGTTGGGAACGCAGTCTTATTTTTTATCGACATGCTTTAACCCTAAGGAAGAGAGAAGCAGACAGAAAATGGAGAAAGGAGGAAGAGAAAGCTAGGGAAACAGGCAAATGGAGAAAGCAGAAATGGAAAAGAACTTGTAAAGTTAAGACAAACAAAAAAAGGCTGCAAAGTGGTGGAAGAAACAGGCATGGGGTGGAATCAAGACTAGGAAGCCCAGGTGTTCGGCAACTTTGACAATTAGCAAACCTGTTGTCGGACTCCCAAGATAATGTTTGTAACTCTTGCACTTACTTTTTTTCTAAAAATGAAGCACAAGAACTATGTATTATGTACCTGGGAGGGACCAGTGGCATCCTGAACCCCCGCTTTCACAGCTTAAGCGGGGGTGGTGTTGACAATTATAGTTATTTATGACCCTATCCTGGCTGCAGCTCTGCAGACAAAAGGTATTAAATAATCAAAAGTAATGGAAAACGATTAACAATATAGCAATCAGGAGTGAACCACAGCAAAGAAATTAAGAGAAAAAGAGACGGAATGAGAGAGTGGGAGAGACGTTTGGAAGGAAGAGCAAAAGGAAGGACATAAAAATAAGGATGGAACTTTGGATGAAAGGATTATGCAAGTATATAAGGACTGATGGATGGAAGGGGAAACAAGATTTACATGGGTGGGTGATAGAAAGTGTCTGTAATGATGAAAGGCTGGATAAATGGGTGGATGGATGAACAGACAGCTGGATGGAAGGGTGAAAGGATGAATTGGTGGGTTGATAAAAGGAGGGTGAATTGTTGAATGGATGAAAACGAATGGATGGATGAATGGGTAAAAGTGCGGAGGAATGGTTGGAAGTGTGAGTAGAAGGATGGGTGCAAGATTGTAAAGATGAGAGGGTAGATGGATGGAATGGTGAAAGAATGGATGTATGGGTGGAAACATGAAAAGATGGATAGATGGATGGATGCATGACAGGCTCAAAGGATGGAGAAATAGATGGACAAAAGGCTCCATTAAGGGACCTCATCTAGATTGGGTAGAGTTTACTCACTTTGCTCACCTGACGGCGTTCGAGGGATGGATCTAAGTGGGGAGTATTTAAATTTTCTGGCTACCCCCTTGGTACTGTGGAAAAAGTAACACAGGTATAGTCAACCTCGGATTGGTAAGGCGGGCCATCGGGCATTGGCCGATGGGCCACTCGCTGAGGCCAGTTGGTGGGCTGGTTTTTTGGACTCCACCCCTGGTGCACAGCATGAAAGGCTGTTACAGCCTTGACAAAACATGACCCAATGCAGCTGAAGTCAGGCCAGCCGGCTAAGGTCAGCGGCAGAGGCAGATTGACAATAGGCTGCTCTGACTGTCACAGCATGAGCTGTGCCTGCCTCCATCCTGGTGTGACAGAGGCCTCAAGGAGCTGCGGATGGGAAGCCATTAGCACTTACTTTTCAGGGGCCTGCAGCAGGGGAGAGGACTGGAGCATCGAGAGGTGGGACTTTGTGAGGCCCAGCGAGGAAGCGCCTCAGTTTATGATAATTCTGTGCTTTCAAAGTATATTTTTTCCTTGGAATGTTAATTTCCTATTTAGGTACTGGCTCTATAAGCTTTAAAATACATTTATTACCGCAAATGTTTGCCATCATTTAGCTCCATAAACTAACTAAGCAGTGTATTATAAAAGGTTGCAATTTTCGAATGTGGGCCACTTTTTTAGGTCTCGCCTACGCAGCGCGCATGCGCTGCATAGGAGGGACCTTTTGGAATCGATGCAGCATTTGAGCCAAAAACGTGCACCTGTTGCATTGCTTTCTATTGCAACGCGTGCACGTTTGGCGATTCCCTTGCGGGAGCGAGCAGCGGCGCCATGTGTTTGTAATTATCGTGCCCGCCGCTGCTCGCTCCCGTAAGGTAAACGCTGCTTGTCGCGCTTGTTAATTAGCGTGCCTGCGCTGTGTCTCGCCCCCTTGTGCAGGCCGTGGTTCTCGGACTTTGACTTGGGACGGTACTGACGGAATAAGATAGTGCTCTGGGGACATCTAGTGGCCAGTGTTGTGTGGCGCAAATGGCATTAGGCATTTTTCCACGTTGCTGGAGCCACTGGCAACTGCTCCACTTCTGTTTCACTTTCTTCTTCATTCTGTGGAGCAAGAAATGCAGGGGATGGCCTTCTAAGGGCGAGCAATGACGGTCTCCACTAGTTCTACTGTTGTTTATAGGACCCACTGACCGAGGCACGGGCCAGATTCAGATGCGCCCAATCCATGGGCTAGTTTTTGCAACCGGAGCATACTAACGCCAATGAGGACACAGCTGATACAATGGAAGCCGAGGACAGACCACCAGCCTCATATCGCATACTCACATGGAAAACACAACAGCAGAGTTTACTTCTACTCAGTGTACCCCGAGGAGAAAGGCTCACAACGCAGCCTCGGTTCATGCTGGGCCAGCACAATTTTATAATAATCAGATCTATTGGAAAGTAAACAGTATTGGTGATAATCTGACCATAAAAAAATATAAAGCAGTCCACTACAGACGTATCTAGTGGTTCAATTCATCAAACGGTGCCTCGCCTACTCACCAGTGCTGTGGTAACTCTGAAGTAGTCGTTTGGGTGCGGGGTCCTAGAGTTCATGTTTTTTATGAAGATTAATGTAGATCTTTTAAAAGGGCTCAATTTACTCCGCCCAGTTTGACAGTGGAGGTTCTGGCTCTTCACTCTGAATGTGTAAGCCAGCCAAGGTCAGATGTTGGACCTATCCATCTCAAAACCTCGTTCCTGGAAAATGAGCAGCACGGCTGATGATGGGACATACCGAACAATCATTCATTTCATGCTGTCCAGGAAAAGCTTAGGTCAGTCGCTGCACTGTATCCAATAAAAAGAGCCCACGTAAACCATTGGCTGCTGGGCTGCCATTAGACTGGCTCGGATCGAACTACACCTCAAGTTCTGTACAGTGACTCGTCCAACATTTCTTGACAGTTTGCAGCAGTGCATATGCGGCTTCAGTTCCGAAAAGATGCTTTTAGGTTCTGGTTTGTTTTCAATGTTCTTGGAAATGCTTTCGGTACACATGGCATCGGAGGCGGCTTCTCCCAAAAGAATGGGTTAACTTTCTTCAGAATAAAGGAAGAAATGTTTGTGTACACCCAGGGGACAAACAGCGGAAAACCACACCTTAACAGGCGTCTACTCCCGCGCCACCCTCGAGGAACTTCCAAACAAACGCGCACAAACGCATGTGTTGGCGCGACTAGGCCAGAAGTCACACGCAGTTGTTAGAGCACAGCGCCTGCACAGTCAATCAGCACCTGGTGTGGAATGGCGCAATCGCGAAAAACATGTTTAGTGTGGAAATGGTTGTTTCACTAGCGCTGTCATTTCTAAAACACAACTCCATTGAGCTATCACTCAACACGGCACGTCACAACTCACTAGCCCACATTTTACTAACCACTCCTCATTTGCCACCCATCAAACTCACCCAACAGTCAACACAGTAGAAACCATACAAAGAGGCCATGAGGAAAGATGATGAAGAAGCGAGAGGCAGAAACCACCAGAAAGCAACCAAAGGGACACCTTCGAAAACAAAGCGGAACTGCAGAAAATAACTGAATACCATACAGTTGAGATAGCTGAGCATTTTCCATTTCTAAGAATGTGATTAGGGGACTATAGTTACATCCCAGCAGACCACAACGCTGGCTCAACAGAGCAACCACACAAAGGTTAGCTGTGTGTATAGTGCCTTCGACCACCAGCACGGGTCTCCCCTGCTAATAAATAGTCTGACGAGACCACAAGCGACGGACCACTCTTCCACACATGATTCAAGTTAAAGGCAAAGGGTCAGAAGACCCTCCCACAGGGGCAATCCAAACACACAAGTACCTCACATGGGTCTAAAGAGGGTGGCCACCTTTCCAGGGAAAAAAATAGAGCATTTGGTCACGTTTTTAAGATTCTGCAAAGGCCTGTGCGCAATACTTAAATATGACTTTAAATATACTCGCCTTCGCCTACATTCATTTTAGCAAGGTCTTAGTTTACTTCAATGATCAGGCAGGAATAATTGAAGGAACTTATTTTTTAAGTGTTCTTGTCTTATACGTACTATTTAAGGTATATACTGATAATGGGAAACTATCGGCCTTACATTAAAATAACGGCCGTGTCGGTAAAAACAGCCAGGTGACAAACCTCGTCTGGACAGCAGGTTGCAAAATCCACTCCTGTACACTCAAAACACTGACAGACCACCCACAACCTCACCCACTGAGCCCTCCTCACAGCCTTAGAAACCCACAAACCAATGCTGTGACACGGTATTTATAGCATGACCACTAGGAGAGCACTGTTGCCCCACCATTCGCCAACTTGAATGAGGTGTTAACTGGGTCACCAGGAATGTATTATGTATGGCATTTGTAAGGTTGCAACTGGATCACGACACACGTCGACAATTGCGCTGTCAGTGACCTGGCCAAAGATGGCATGAAAGAGTTTAAACTGGATTATAAATTCAAAGCTGTTCCAAACAAGGCCCACCAAATGCGTTTGACCCAGGGAGCACAAAACCCTTAAGATGTCCCTGAAATGGCGCACCCGCTGGAAGGACAATTGTGCCAGGAGGATGAAGCGCGCGTGCTCCGAGCGCACTCATGAACCTCGGGGTATTGTACCTGTGGTGGAGTCAAGGATGCCAGACACTTTAAAGAGGTCAGAAAGATCAAAAGAGAGTATGGAGGCGATACCAGAGGAGGAGAAGGCCTATCGACAGTGCGTGCTATGGATACAGGAGGGTTCGCTGTCTCCATAGAGAGGATGTGGCGTTACGGCCAGAGCTGCCGACTTTGGTCTTGGGAAACCAAATTCGAGTCTCGGGGTGCCTCACCATCTTGTGATTCTAACCAAACCACTTAATCTCCTCGGGCATGTCACAGAAATAATAATGCGACCTTGTGTGATAGAGCTGGCGCTCATGTAAAGCACTTTAATACCTTCTGGTCGAGTTCACGCTATATAAAACTGCAAAAAGATAAAAATGAACAAATTGTAACAATCCCGTGTCAGGCAGAGCCGTGGCTATATTTGGTGGTAAAGGATCCCGCCAATACCAACTTACTGGAACCCTGAATTTCTCGGCAGGAGAAGGGGAGCTTGTTGCATGGTAACTACAGAAAGTATGCGTGTCCGTGCAACTTCATCTGATGGGGAATGGCATTTAGGCCATTGCCATTAACACTTGGTAAAAAACCTACAATCGTCAAATCACAAGAGACACTGTTCCAAGATAGGGGTGCAAAATGTCACCCTCTCATCAACAAGAAAAGATTGAGAGTAGAGTCAAAAAAGAGGAAGAAGAAATAGAGAGGCAAAGATATCTCCCCAGTATCAAGGATCCAATCCCGAAGGGAGGGCCAAGTCTTGCCTCTTAGTAGCCCTCACACACCCCAAGGGATGTCATGCTTCATCATAGGGCCTGTGCTCCTCGTCGGGCCGGCGCTGCAATGCTCAGCGGGTCCCCGAAGGGTCACTTTGCGGAGATCTTTTAGAGAAAAGCCGTAAGATGAGTGCAGGTGTGTGGGGTGGATCCGAAGGTGGAAGTGATGAAAGACGTGCAGTGAAAGGTGCTCAAAATTAAAATTAAAACTACCTAGGAGTATCCACAAGAAGAAATTTTAATCACGTGGTGCCCCTGGTAGACTAAAAAACCCGAAGGTAAGTAAGTTACTGTGGGGCTGTATGCGCCCGAGTAACTATTCCAAGGTCGACATGTTTCACGCCTAGTGTGTCTGAATGATCAATGGCGTTTCCTCAGGACCTAACAGTGAAGATTATAAGATAAGTGCACGTAAAGGGGTTCCAAAATGAGGATGGTAACCCACAAAAGTGAAAGGTATATCTGGGCAATCCACAAACTGTGTTCCTTACAGTTTGGTTACTATCTAAACTATAGATGTGCCCTAAACAATGAAGTACCTAGGGAGATGACAAACAAACAAAGAGATAAAAAAGAAAGTTTCTATGTCAAACAAGCCACGATATAAGTGCTTAGAAATACATTGCACGATGTACATAGTGGCAGAGGAAAGACATATCACACCAACATATCTTCAACAACATGACTCAAACTCATTGTGATTGTTGCTGGCATTGCGCTTGTGACGGATCCCCGCTGCTTTCCATGGGGAAGCTGCTGATGACTCTGATTAGATAAGACTAAATCACAATGAGTTTGAGTCATGTTGTTGAAGATATGTTGGTGTGATATGTCTTTCCTCTGCCACTATGTACATCGTGCAATGTATTTCTAAGCACTTATATCAAGGCTTGTTTGACATAGAAACTTTCTTTTTTATCTCTTTGTTTGTTTGTTTGTCATCTCCCCAAAGGTACTTCATTGTTTAGGGCACATCTATAGTTTAGATAGTAACCAAACTGTAAGGAACACAGTTGTGTGGATTGCCCAGATATACCTTTCACTTTTGTGGGTTACCATCCTCATTTTGGAACCCCCTTTACGTGCACTTATCTTATAATCTTCACTGTTAGGTCCTGAGGAAACGCCATTGATCATTCAGACACACTAGGCGTGAAACATGTCGACCTTGGAATAGTTACTCGGGCACATACAGCCCCACAGTAACTTACTTACCTTCGGGTTTTTTAGTCTACCAGGGGCACCACGTGATTAAAATTTCTTCTTGTGGATACTCCTAGGTAGTTTTAATTTTAATTTTGAGCACCTTTCACTGCACGTCTTTCATCACTTCCACCTTCGGATCCACCCCACACACCTGCACTCATCTTACGGCTTTTCTCTTAAAAGATCTCCGCAAAAGTGACCCTTCGGGGACCCGAGGCATTGCAGCCGGCCCGACGAGGAGCACAGGCCCTATGATGAAGCATGACATCCCTTGGGGTGTGTGAGGGCTACTAAGAGGCAAGACTTGGCCTCTCTTCGGGATTGGATCCTTGATACTGGGGAGATATCTTTGCCTCTCTCTATTTCTTCTTCCTCTTTTTTGACTCTACTCTCAATCTTTTCTTGTTGATGAGAGGGTGACATTTTTGCACCCCTATCTTGGAACAGTGTCTCTTGTGATTTGACGTTCACTTATGGAGCACGGACACTGGACCTTAACAGGCTCCTGGTCCCCCCCCTTTTCTTCTTTTTTGACGTAAAAAAACCTACAATCACACATTTCTCGAACGGAATAAGGAACTACAAGGTCTTCTGGAAAAGGAATACAGTTGTATTCCCTTTTACTTTTCTTATTTTTATTTCCATCTAAAGACAGCCTTTGTTGTTGCTGCCAGCATGATAGCACAACACAGTGTTGTGTTATAGAAATGTATTCACCCGACTCAATGCAGTCTAATCCCAGTTTCAACTAAGAAATAAACAAATACGAAAATCCCCAAAATCGCACCCTTTGTGTAGCCTGAGCACAGTTACTGACATATGGGCTGCGTATTCCATATACATCCAGGTTCCTTGAAAAACAGCCCATACACACCCCTAAGAGAAGCTCTGCATCACCGTCATTTTGTCCTCTTCAAGGGATATTTACAGATGTTGCTTACCATAGTAAGTAACAAATAAAATACTTATACGGCAAAGTCCATGTAGCAATTTCACATAATTGCCCCTAAATAGGCCAATTACTAAAATGCCCCAAGAAGCTGTGCATAACTGGCACTGTCCAGTACATCCGTGCCAAGATAATCAAACTCATCACAAGGAAAATAAAACTAACGCCTGAAATCTCCTGTGCCAGCTAGATGCAGCATAAGCATTTTCCATAAATCTTCCCCCATCACCTTGCCCTCTGACCAGCTGAGGTTTTCTTAGCTTCTGAGGCGACTTTCAAAGCAGGAGGGGAAAATGAAAAGCACATGCAACTCCTATATTTCTTTTTCAGTGTTTCATTCCCATCTGAAAATAATAACTATGTGCACAAAGCCTCATTCACGGAAGATAGAAAATGATTTGCCCTTTAGCAAAAACATTACCAAGCAGTCATCTTTAATAAAAAGCTAGTTTTACTCCTCAAAATAAGTATTACAAATCATTGACAAGGTTAGTCACCCTACTGGCCTTCCCACATCAGCAGAACCATCACGAACCTTTCATCATGGCTGTGACAATGGGGACGGGGAGGGTGGCATTGTGACTCGGGCTCACGCTTACAGGGCCCCTGTAGTTAAATTTACTTGGCCAAAAGAGGTCCCTTGGGCACATATGATACTGCACCCTGCAACATGGCTAGGTAAAGAACATTGGCATTTACAATGCCAATAACTCCAAATCCAACAAATGCGAGGCCTATTGCATTTCAAATGCAATAGGTCTCGCATTTGTTAAAGTTAGAGCTGTTGGCGTTGAAAATGACAATGTTTTTTACTTTTGCTTTTTATACCTATGGCAATAGCGCTATGTAAATATAATTACTCCACTGCAAACCAAACAAGCATTGGCATAGCCAATAGGTCTCGCCTTTGGGACCTTATAAGTGTTTAGTTATCCAGCACAATATCCTTGGTGCAACAACATCAACTGTTGCATGGCTAAACACTTATAAGGTCCCAAAAGCGAGACCTATTGGCTATGCCAATGCTTGTTTTGTCTGCCCCGGCCGAATTGTGTCCCCAATCCAACCCTGGGTATAGTTCATTTGTGAAAGTCAAAGAACCCCAATGTTCGTGTGAATTTCGGCCCATTAAACGACGAGTCTACTATCCATAAACATAAGAATGTGTGTTTTGAACTGACAGATTCCAGAGGCTGTTATGGACAAGTCTATGAAAACAGGGTTTTGGTTTCAAATGCTGGTATTTTTACCTTGGAACAACCACCAATTCAAAGCGTTCTTGCACTTTCTGCAGTAAGACTTTCATTGTATGTTTCTGGACCTTCCTTCCGTGCTTGGCCCATTTTTCACAGAATTCGACGTCATAGGATTTCTTAAACCACGACAGCTCTAGAAGGAAAATACATCTCTTTATATTTGACACGGTCCTAAACAGATAAAAAGCTGAACAAAAGGTTCTAGAGTTTTTTTTATCTCTTCGTGCTAGCTCCCACACTTTGAAATTGTTTCGGCTCATAATTGGCCTTTTGATTGCTGGAGGAGCATAGGCTATCTGCCCTGTCTCCCCTCCCCCGAATATCTCAGCCTAAGGAATTGGAGCATTCCACTGTAATGATAACTTTACGCGTACCTTCCAAGAAAGCATGCTGTGGCAGGGGTAGTATTATTGCTCCGGTGCCATTTGAACTGCACGTGCTGAATAATTCAGGACCTTCTAGTCAGTTACAGACAAAGCGCAGCCTATTGCCAAGGTCATTCTCAGATCCAGGCAGGGAGAGGCGGGACTGCATGTGCTATCGCCGGCAGAGCCAGGGAGGGCTGCAAGCTCATGAACGTCTCGCAGGCGCTGCTCTCAGTTAATATTTGCTCACTTTGGACGCAAGCTGTCAGACGGGAGGCGTTTCTACAGACGCTGCAGATCTCGCGCGTGATGACAGCAGGCCACGCATTTGCATTCTTACCGTTTTCGACTTTCATCAACCTCTGTTGCAAGTTACTTTTTTCAGCACTTTGGTTAGAGTCCAGCTTTTCAGATGAAAACGTTTTGAGACGAAACGTTATTTCTTCAATCTCAAGGTGCAGCCTTTTCTATTAAAATAACAACAGATGGAAAGATAATCGGCATGATACTAAGATAAGAATTTCTAAGTATTTTGTCTTTTGTCAGTGTTAAAATTGATGAAAGGCATAAAGTGTCAGATTACAAGCATTATATTGATGATTAAGCAGTTTTGTACTGTCAATCGGTCAGTTTTGTACTGGTAATTGCACACACTGACACTGACACTGACAAAGTGCAAAATTACATTTGAATTAAATGATCAATGGAAAAGCTGTGCCCTGTAATGGAGGAGGGGAGTCCTCCTGGAGCCATAGGAGTCCCTGGGGAACGCTACTCCCCCCACCCTTCCCCCCAATGCCGGCTCCAGCAATATCCCTGCTGTTTGCTATGGCTTGGCAGGAACATTAACGCTCACGCCAAGCCATAGCAAACTCTGCTCTGGTTCGAGTAAGCGAGAGCATGTAAAATGCTCTTGCTTACTCGAAGCAGAGCAGAATTGATTCAGGACAGAGTGAGCTGCATGTTCAGCAGCTCCCTCTGTCCAAAAACAATGCCGGCTCCTGCAGGATGCGGTAAGCCGGCAGGGACAGTGGGGGACTTCAGGCTCCCCCCGTAGTCGCCAAAGTGAGGACCAGGGCATACAGTATTGTGCCCGGTCCTGGGGGATGGGGTACCCAGGCCAAAATTAGCCCGGGAGGGGAGCTGCACTGCCCCCTCCCATGTTTTAAAAATAAATAAATAAAGGGCAGGCCCTGGAGGATGGAGTCCCTGGGGCCAAAATCGGCTCAGGGAAGGGGGCCATTTGGCTCCCCTTCCCTTATTAAAAAAAGAAAAAGCTGGGCCTCTCCAGGGATGGGGTCCCTGGGGCCGTAATGGGCCCGGGGAGGCAGGCCACACGGACCCCTTCCCTTATAATTTAAAAAGGCCCTGCCCCTTTCTGCACCACTCTGCAATTGCGCCTCCTGGCGCGCTGCTGGTTGGGGGATGAAGTCCCCTTGGCTGGTGAGGGTCCTTGGGGGCGAACAACCCCTCCTGTTACCTCCAGCAAGTCCCACTCAATGATGTCACCAGTGATGTCATCAGTGATGTCACTGACCATATCACAATTGATGTAATATGTGAGGTCATAAGCAGTACATTGTGGGAGCATAAGTTATAGTTAGCTCAGGTAATTATAACTGCCAAATTTCACTGGTTTTGTACGAGTGAAATCTGAGCCAAGTTATAACGTACCTGTAACCTTAGTTTTTTTCAGTGAATATATATATATATATACATATATATCGAAAACACTCCACCCGCCACTTGACGACCACTTCCAAACGATGGAGCACGGACCACAGAATTGGTCCTGGTAAAACTTCTTTATTCCTTTAACATGTAACAGCCATAACGCGTTTCAGCCCCGAAGGGCCTTGATCACATGACGCGCATCACAGCCCACATTAGCCTTTTATACAATTTTTTTGCCTGTTTCTTAAAGTGACATGTGCATAAAACGTTTGTAGTCATGAACATAAACAAAATATTCTATGTTTGCATATGATCCAGTGATACATGAACCAACATTGTTGTATAATACAACTTGTGCAAATCTTGAAAATAAAGTACCAATAACAAAGTGTCGTAATTCTTTTCAAGAATCCATAAAATGCTAGTGCAGTTATGTTTATTTGTTGTCCCAGTGTCGGTTTGAATACCCGCAATGTGGAGGCAGATTTAGCCTACCGATATTTCATCTCGCCCTCCTTTAAAATCAATTGTGTATTTTTAGGGGTGGCCTAAAACTGTAAAGACTATGAACGACACTATTTATATAATATAATTTGTGCAAATATTGCTAATTACAGTACTGTTTGGACCAAAGTATCATCATTCGGATTCAACAAATCACCATAGGGTGCTGGTGCTAACATAATTTCATACCTTGCATGTTATAAACCTATTGACTACATAAAGTGCTAGTGCATAAAATAGTTATTAAAAGTGCATGTGCGATATAATCACCGATGTGTAAAAAGCTAAAAAATGAGATTAAAATTAACGACTGTGCTATCGATTGGTGGGCGGCCAGTTCATAATTAGTTTACTAGGCTGATGACAATGATTGTATAAATACTAATTATCATCTACTCATCTGTACCCTCGCGCCCTTTGAACTCTCATTTTTATTTACAAGCATGTATAGAGGTCTTCGGTGATGTTAAGACCCCCTGGATGTTTGGAATCAAGTTCCAGGATGTATCGGGTCACTAGTTTGCGCAAGGCTTTTTCTCTGTTGCCTCCTCTCTTATTGGCTGGCACTGCATCTATCAGATAGTATTTGAGTTCTTTGGGGTCAGATTTGTGCATTTCCCCAAAGTGCCGTGCCACTGGGTAGGCCTGATCTTGATTCTTGATGGCCTGATATGCTGCAGTATCCTCTTGTGCCCCTGTAGTTTGGTTCTTCCCACGTACCGTAAACCACAGGGGCACTCAAGAATATAGATGACATGGTCTGTCTTGCAAGTCAGGGTCTTACTAATGGTAAATTCCTGATTGCCAAAGGGTGATACATAGGTAGTTCTACTGATGCCATGCTGGCAGGCCTTACATTGTTTGCATTTGAAAAAACCTTTTCTTTGCG
Source organism: Calotriton arnoldi (assembly GCA_963921515.1). Lineage (NCBI taxonomy): Eukaryota > Metazoa > Chordata > Amphibia > Caudata > Salamandridae > Calotriton > Calotriton arnoldi. The sequence continues at coordinate 2,916,324 of CAWUFW010000581.1, read as the reverse complement.
CCAGCCATGTGCTACCTGTTGGGCTGTCAGGGTTATTATGCACTAAATAATCTTTCATAGAGGGTGCTCTACTGTGGGTGATGGCCAATTTAGTAGGTAACAGATGGCCTATGGTGGGATCGTTGAGAACAATCGGCCAATTTCTTTGAATGATGCAGTTGATTGCTCTTTCCTGCCTACTATACCCTACAATCATTCTAAAGGTATCCTCCCCTGTATCTCGCATCTTGCTGGCATCCATAGCTGCCTGAGTCTGTCCCTGGTGTTCAGTGTTTCTGAGTAGGTCCTCCCTGATCAGTGCCTGGCTCTTGTTAATGGCTGCATTAATGCATTTATTGGAGTTTCCCCTTTGAAGGAACCCCGGCTTTACTGGCTTGTTGGGTTAACTTCAGATCATATTCATTACTGCAGATTCTTCTTAACCTGACCTGGGGCCAAAATCGGCTCAGGGAAGGGGGCCATTTGGCTCCCCTTCCCTTATTAAAAAAAGAAAAAGCTGGGCTTCTCCAGGGATGGGGTCCCTGGGGCCGTAATGGGCCCGGGGAGGCAGGCCACACGGACCCCTTCCCTTATAATTTAAAAAGGCCCTGCCCCTTTCTGCACCACTCTGCAAATGCGCCTCCTGGTGCGCTGCTGGTTGGGGGATGAAGTCGCCTTGGCTGGTGAGGGTCCTTGGGGGCGAACAACCCCTCCTGTTACCTCCAGCAAGTCCCACTCAATGATGTCACCAGTGATGTCATCAGTGATGTCACTGACCATATCACAAATGATGTAATATGTGAGGCCATAAGCAGTACATTGTGGGAGCATAAGTTATAGTTAGCTTAGGTAACTATAACTGCTGAATCTCACTGGTTTTGTACGAGTGAAATCTGAGCCAAACTATAACATCCCTGTAACCTTAGTTTTTTTCAGTGAATATATATATATATATATTTATTTATATATATATATTTATATCTATCTATATCTATCTATCTATCTCTCTCTCTCTCTATATATATATATATATATATATATTATCTACTGGCGGTCGCCAGTAGATAGTTATAGTTAGGACCTATTATCCATAGGAAATCCGCGACATTCTATTTGAAATAACGTTGGCGCCGGTTGACGAATCTTCGCGAAAGCTTCCAACTTGTTGGGGCGCTCCGCTCCGCTCCTACCCTGAAAGTCTCGGGTTGATTCGTCAAGCGGGGGCCGAGAAAAAAGGGGGGTCCCAAAACGCGTTTTCCCCATTCATTTTTCCATAGGAACCTTTAGTCGCAGCTACAGCCTGAACTGCTGAACGGAATTACACCAAATTTGGCAAAGAGGTAGCCCTTGGTTCAGACTGGTGCCTTTGGCTTAAATGGTGTAAATCCGTTCAGTAGTTCCTGAGAAACTCACAAGTAAAGTCACATATATATCTATGGCCGAGTAGGGTCCGCGTACCCTCAGCGCACCCTGCGCGCACCGTCCCGATCACGAGCTGCATGCTAATTGGCTGTCAGCTGGCTGTCAACACTCCAAACCAGGAAGTGTTGGCAGCCATTTTGTCCTCGGTAGAACCAAGGCACAAAAACAAGTGCGCAAAACGCACAAAGGGGGCAGGGTAGAAACACCCTGACCCCCTAGGTCTGCTCAGGGGGTCCCACAAGGACCCCTGGGCAGAAAAAGCATTTTTTTTTTTAAATCGGCAGGATGCGCTCAGGGTGCGCGGATCCTGCCGATTAGAAAAACCCAGAGGAAACAAGTGCGCAAAACGCACAAAGGGGGCAGGGTAGAAACACCTGACCCCTAGGTCTGCTCAGGGGTCCCACAAGGACCCCCTGGGCAGAAAAAGCATTTTTTTAAAAAAATCGGCGGGATGCGCTCAGGGTGCGCGGATCCCGCCGAGAAAAAAATCGAAGCGCGGTCTCCCGCGCTTGTTGTTAATTTGCCCCGGGTGGGCCAAGTCCCGGGGGCATGGTGGGGGTTTAGATTTAATGTGGGGGCCTCTAAGGCCCCCAAGCCCCAGGGACCGCCACCCCCGGGGCTTTAAAAACATAATGGTGCGGGAGGGCTCTTGGCCCTCCCGCAGCCCCGGGACCGCCACCCCCGGGGCTTCTTTTAAAAAAAAAATTGACCTGTGTGGGGGCTCCAGCCCCCACACGCCCGGGACCGCCACCTCCCGGGGCACTAAAGATTTGAATATGGGGGTCCGTTACGGACCCTCAAAGCCCCGGGACCACCACCTCCCGGGGCTGTGCACTAGATGGGAGGGGGGCCGCGCGGCCCCCTCCTGGAGGCCCTTGATGGCCCTGGGGACCACCACCCCCAGGGCCGGCTCCTCGCAGTGTCCCGGGTGCCTACCCCGGGACACTGCTGTTTGCAATGACAGGACGGGAGCCTCGCGGCTCCCGTCCTGTCATTGCAAACTTGCTTTGGATATTGGAAGCGAGAGCAGGAAACCTGCTCTGCTTCCAATATCCAAAGCAATTGCTTTCCACATGGGGAGCAGCATGTTAGCTGCTCCCCATGTGGAAAAGCCAATGCCGGGACGCGAGGAGCCGGCAGGACTGTGGGGCTTGGGGACCCCCACAGTCCCCAACGAGAGCCAGGCCCCGGGGATGGGGTCCCCGGGGCCATAAGTGGCCAGGGAGGGGCCACGCAGCCCCCCTCCCCTAAAAAATAAATATTTAAAGGCCGGCCCCGGGGATGGGGTCCCCGGGGCCTTAAATGGCCTGAGGAGGGGGCCACGCAGCCCCCTCCAAATTTTTTATTAAAAAAGAGGGCTTGCCCCGGGGATGGGGTCCCCGGGGCCAATACAGGCCCAGGGAAGGGGGCCACGCGGCCCCTTCCCGTTTTTAAATTTATAAAAAAAAAAAAACTCCTTAGGCCCCGGGGGATGGGGTCCTTGGGGCAAAAGTGGCTGAGGGAAGGGGGCCACGCAGCCCCCTCCCAATAAAAAAAAAAAAGACCGGCATCGTGCCGGAGGCCCCGCCCTCCTCCCTGCAGCAGTCTGCAAACGCGCCCCTGGCGCGTTTTGAGAAGGGAAGTAATTCCCTTGAATACTGGGGGTCCCTGGGGCCAACTAGCCCACCAGGAACCTCCAGTATGCGCCAGGGGCTGTGTTGCAGAGAGGTGTACAGAGGCCACGCCCTTTTTACACCTCTCTGCAACGCAGCTCTGTGGCGCTTTTTGGAAGTACATGGTGGGCTAGTTGGACTCCAGGGACCCTCAGGATTCAAGGGGACTTAATCCCCCAACTTAAAACGCGCCACGGGGCGCGTTTGCACAGTGGTGAAGGGAGGGGGCGGGGCTTCAGGTGACATGTGTGCAAACAGGCCCCGTGGCGCGTTTTAAGATGAGGAATTAAATCCCCTTCAATCCTGAGGGTCCCTGTTCAAACAGGGATGAAGCTCTCCCATCTTATTCCACCCTTTCCATACCAACTGATGGTATACATGTCAAATTAAAACCTAAATTCGCCCCATGACTGCTTGACCTCGCGTGTCGTTCTGCCCAGTTAACGAAGCAGTGGCCTACAATCCATATCTTCAAACCCACAGCCTGAGGGCCGGGAACAGAACCTGAAACAGAAACAAAAGTTAACATCCTGCACCATTAATTAGCAAGACCCCTCCCACCCCCTAACATATCTGTGGAAACAATTAAACATCCATCTACCCAGATCCATTATGTTCCCCTGAATCCAACACTGCCTACCAGCTTCTGTAGCCATACTGTTAGAAATGGGATCTCTGATTGGCTGAGGCTTGCGCCAAAGCCAGGCAGAGACCACCACTCTAGTCAGGGCAAGGAAGTTACACGCCGAAGATAACCCCTGCTCACCCCCTTGGTAGCTTGGCACGAGCAGTCAGGCTTATCCCGGAGGCAATGTGTAAAGCATTTGCGCAACACACACACAGCACAACACCCAAGGCACACTACAAAAGGCACTCCACACAAGGTTATATATAAAAATAGCCTTTGTATTATCATAAAACACATTAGAATGGTACTCACATACAATACACTGTGCCAACTGGCACGGGACAATATTTACAGGGGATTATGTACACATGACAGGGCCACGTGGACCACTGTCAGAACCATCACTTAGTAAAAGGTAATAGATGTAGAACACGTAATAAATGTAGGACATATCAGAAACGTACAACCAGTAATCACTGGCAACCACTGTACTTAGCATCAGCCTGTAACATAAACCATATTATGCACAGCATCACATTAGGCGCAAAACCTTATGCGCCAACCTCACTCAGCATAAACACATTATGCAATTATCTCTCCAGTCTAAACGCATTAGACAATAACATCCTAAGTCTAAATCACATTAGGAAATAATCTCAGGGGAAAATAACTCACAACCTAAACGCATGAGGAAGTAATAACCTCACAAGCATAAAAACCACATTTTAGATGTAACCAAAACAGGGTGCGTAAAACATACTACCTGCATTACATTTCCTAGCACCGAATACTCACAGTAGCACATAACCTCATAGTAGAAAGAACCATAGCAGAGGTATAAATCACATTAGCCTTTAAATCCTAGGAAAGAAGCTCACTAACACACAAATCACATTAGGGCCTGGCGCCCTATAAACCTAGCAGTCCCCTTGGCCAACTGGCCATCTCACAAGGGGCTCAAATGCCCTATGTCCAAAGAGTCAGGGCTGCTGCCAATGCAGCGAAAGTCAAGGGTGCGCCACTGCGCAAACCTAAACGTAGCAGCTGCCCACTACTTGCTGGGCAGCTGGGAAAGTCAGGGGCCCAGGAGTGCATCTTACTCCTAGCGCAAAAGACAGGCCCCCAAAGAAAGAATGGCCTAAACGTTGCAGCTGCCCACTACTTGCTGGGCAGCTGGACATTTATCACAAGACCAAATAACGAGAAGGCCACAATACTGTACAAAAATAATACTCTCTTGATGCTGCAAAAATAGTTCAAATGGGGAATGCACAGTTCAGGGCAGTGGTCTCTGCGACCCTTTTACTCACAGTTTCTGGATGTGGTGTCAATAATCCACAAAATGCCGCTAAGGCGTGATAGCGATGTTTTTCCTCACGCTCTTGGTCGCGGCGGCTCGCAAATAGACCTTAGCGATGGTTTCGAGGCCCGCAAACGTGCGGGGCGATGATCAGGTCAGCGAGCACTCAGCGGCAGCAGCGCAATGGATTTCCGAGCGCTCTTCGGCTGCGGCGGCTCGCAAACGGGCGATAGCGATGGTTCCAAGGTCCGCAAACGTGCAGGGCGATGACTTTGGGCAGCGAGCACTCAGCGGCAGCGGCGCGATGGATTTCCGAGCGCTCTTCGGCTGCGGCAGCTCGCTAACCGGCGTTAGCGACAAAATGGCGATCTGTAAGCGTGCGGTGCGATGATTTGGTCAGCGAGCACTCAGCGGCAGCAGTGCGACGGATTCCTTAACGCTCCTCGGCTGCGGCGGCTCGCTAACAGGCTTTAGCGACGAAATGAAGTCTACTGGGCCTGAGACCAGTCAGGAGGCTAGTTCTCTCTCTCCTTGGCAAATAAAGCGCTCACGAGGCGCTAGGGAGCCATGCAGTCCTTAAGGCTAAAAGATGAAGCAAAAGGTCCCAAATAAAAGTCCTCACAGATGCAAAGGGCAATGCAGGGCCCAGGGAGGCAAGCCCTCTTGGTAGCCCCCCCTGGGCCCCAGCAGCAGCACGCCCTGGCAGGAACAGCAACCCAAAAACTGAACAGGAACTGAACATTTTCATGGGGTCACAACCCCTTCTTTTATACACAGTTTTTCCTTTGTCACCCAGCACAGGGCTGGGGAAAACCAGATGCAACTGGTTTGGGGAGATTTGGAGCACTTTGTTTTGCTCAGCTCCTCTCTCCTTTCACAGGACAGGCTAGGGACATCAGACGCACCACAGGGGTGGAGCCAGCATTGTGGAGGGAAGGCCCAGCCCTATTCAGGTCCCAGGTGCACTCCTCCCACCCATCTGCATGGAGATCTCTCTATTCACCACTGGGCTGACTCACCCTGGCTCCTGGAATTCCCCACACCATCCAGCACCTGTCACTCACAAAGCCAGACATGCAATCCACATCAGGTAGGCAGGCACAGAGCACACATACATGCCAACTTCTAAAAGTGGCACTTCTACACCAGCCATAATAAATCTGCGCACACCATTGCGCAGCATTCATTCTCACGAATTCACACATACTAAACTTGACCACACTGCTCCTCACATAACAGGAATTACCACTGGCACACAGACCCTCAATGCATTCCTATGGGAGGGCAGGCCAACCTTACAAATGTAACACAGAGCGCACGCACTTTACACTGGGACGCAGTGCTAAAGTGCCTAGAGGCCTAAACCCACTAACACTACATAGGAAAAAGGCTAGGATAAATGAAAAAAAAGTTTAGGGGTGAGCCTGCCAAAAGGGCCAGGTCCAACACATACCTATTAGAAAAAAGTGAGCACCAAAAGCGTGTGCATCCACACCACTCATAGCCAACACCTTGTGCTTGATAGCCAACAACTGAAAAGACGTGACTGGTTTACTGTCCTCATGCTGAAAAACCCTCTCCCTCCCAGTCACAGACCGAGGCCGAATAGTTGCCCCCCAGCGAACCGGACAGAGACTGGCAACAGGATATACCTGAAGGAGAATGCTTCCGCCCTCGCTCCTTTGATCTTTTTTAGATTTATATAGCCAGACTTTCAGGCCTTCTTCCTGCTGACCGACCTCCTCCCAATGCACTCCCCTATGCTCCCTACCCCCCAGAAGCTCAGAGACCCAAAATGCGCCCAAAAACATCCACGACATAAGGGCCGAGAACAGCACTGTCTCCCGTTTCTCCTTGCAAATCCTTGGGAGGACCTTCAGTACGTCACTGAACATGCCCAAAGTTAAAGGCCTCCTTTTGGGACCACATCACCCCACCTCCCTGGCCCAGCCTTCCAAAATACTCCTCCCTAAATCACCCACTGAGGAGGGATATTCTCATAGAAGCTTACCCATGAATGTAATACTTGACTGACCTTTTTCTTTCAGAGACATTCTAAATTGAACCACATCCTCAGTCCTGTCCCATTACTCTGACCTCCTCCTGGCACCGCCCGTTATGAATTCAGACCAGGCCTGTGAGTAAGCTGCCCTTGTAGAGACTGCTAGAGAATCTGCTACCAGCTGAAGCATCCTCTCTCTCCTACTGACCAAAGGTCCTGCGGCATCCGCATCCTGACTCGGTCTGACTCCGTGGCCAGCCCATGGAACCTCTCCTACTGCAAACCAAACCAAGCATCTGCAGTGTCATTGTCCACATCTGACACATGCCTGGCTCTAAAAAGTTTACCAAAATGCAGGTATTTTAGAACAAAAACCCTCAACAACTTCAACAGCTGTGTTTCCCTTGTTTACTGCCTGTTAACCATGTTGTCAACTCTGAAGAGAAATCTCTTGTGGGCCAACTACTCACCCCGCAGTGCCACTGCTACTACCAGAGGAAAGAATTCTAGAAATACAATGCTGTGGCCACCCCGCTTCCACTCTGGAGGCCTCTCTTCAGCACCCCAATGTACTTACCTATAAACCCCCTGCCGCGTCTGAAAATATCGAGCATACCAATCCATTTCTGTCAATGCCGCTATGGGAATCCCATTAAAGGATTGAAGAAAGGCTCGCCCCATCCGCAAGTCATCTGTGACACCTTCTGACAGCCTGATATTATGATGTGGCAATGGTAAACCTGAGAGTTCCAGACCCAACCTCTGACAAAATATCCTTCCCGCCATCACCACTCTGAATGCAAAGTTCTAATGGCCCAACAGGACCTGTACATCCTTTACCGTGACTTTTTGCTTTCCTTAACATTGCATCCAAAAGCCACTGAATCGTAATTTTCTTCTCCTCCAGCAACCAAGCTTCCATAGCCCTTGAATCAATCTTGATACCCAGAAAAGACAAGACCATGCTGGGTCCCACCGTCTTCTCTAGTGCAAATGGCACGCCTCTGTCACCCATGAGCTCCTGGAAACTTGCCAGCATATGCTGTCCGTCCACGGAACCGGGTTTCCCTACAGTCATCAAAGTAATGTGTTATGTGCTCCTGCCGTGTGCACCACGTGAAAAGCCATTGCAGAAACGTGCTGAACCACTCAAAGAGTGAACAGCAAATAGAACAGCCCATTGGCAGTGCTTTATCTACATACCATTAGTCCTCAAATTTTATGCCCAGCAAGTAAAAGTCGGCAGGGTGTACTGGCAACAAACGGAGAGCCAACCTAATGTCGTTCTTAGCCATAAGCGCCCCCGTCCCACTCTTTCCACTAAAGCTAATGCCACATCCACTGTTGAGTACTTCACGGAGACTCGTTCTGTTGTTATGAAATCTTTAAATAACTGTCCTTACGGCCAAGAGAGATGTTGAATCAGCCTAAATTGTCCCTGCTATTTTTTGGGGGCTACCCCAATCGGAAACACTATTAGGAGATCCATAGGCCAACCCTCAAAGGGGCTCGCCATCCTATGCTCCTGAATCTCTTTGAGCAACTTGCCTCTCACAACTTGTCTGTGCTCTTTGGCTGATTTTAGATTAGATTCCCAATGGTGCACTCGCGGGCCTTCATAACCCAATCTGAAACCCCATTTGAAACCGTTCAACAGTAGCATAGCTTCAACCTTCCGTTCATAATGGGAAAGTCAAAAGTCCAATCTATCCAACTTAATAGGCGTACAAACCTTTGCCTCCAGGTCCCTGGCCACCCCTCACTGCCCTGTAGCTGCTACCTTGTCCATACTGCTGCCCTCCTGTGGCCCCCTGCTGGTGCCCACACCCTGCTGAACTGGATTACCCGCCTGCCCGAAGCAATTGACCAAGAGATGTCTGCCTGCACATTTGGAACATTCATGCCAGAAATAACTCCCTTGTGAAAAGTCCCTTATTGTAATCTCAGCAAGCCCCAAGCTGACTACCCTGTCCTTTGCTTGCAACCCCCACCCCTCCCGGGTGGGGCGCCCTTGAAAGGGCCGGTATACAATCGGTAAGCCGTGAGCAGTAAAAAGTGTCCTGCCAAACTTAGCAGGGCCCATAGTGTGCTGCACAAGTGAGTATCAAGCTCGCCCCATTGAGCTTCTGGGCCAACCGCCATATGGGCCTGGAATTCTTCATCATATTGAGCCCAAGCATAGCCTCCGTCATTTAGCAGGCTTTTCTAATGATATCCATATATTTAAATTGTGCGACCGACCTCTCTATGTACTTTTCACAGTACACACTTGCATATGTAAGAAATGCCACTGTCCAATTCTCCATAGTTATCGGCACCTTAGGCCGTTTGGACAACTCCAGTTCTTCCTCTTTGGAATTCTCTTTAGACCTAAGATCTCTTTGTGGGAATTTGATCATTTCCACATATTCTCCCTTCGAAATCCTTTCATTAGTCGCCAGCATGAGGTGAGCCCCTAATGGATTCGATGTTCCCATGTAAGGCAATTTTTGATTTTCACTTCCTTACTCTCCTGGCTTTCCAGACTCTGTGACGTATCCCCTTGCATGTCCCCCCAAGACCCCTCATCCATGCCCCTGTCCAGGACCGTGCTGGAGGACCCAGGCTGCTCTTTTGTCAATTCCCCTGAGCCTGTGACCTCATATTTCTTTTCCATTTGCCCCAGTGGTGAAAGTTTTTACCTCAAAATGCATTTGTCCATACCAACAGCAGTGTCCTTCACATATAAACCTTTCCGGGGATGGGCCTCCCCACTTTCCTGACGCTCCTTTGCCTCATCCCCACAGATATCATACATGAGGCGGACGTCCCGCCCCACGGTATCTTACCTGGTGTTAAGGTCGGTTCCTGCTGAGGGGCCTACCACTTCGTCATCCTTTCTTGTCACCAAGTTCTGCCTTGTCCTCCTTGTTACTGCCGCACACCTGTATCCTGCAAAATACTAGTGGCATGTTGATTAGAAGACTCCCCCATGCCTTCCTGCCACCAGATCAACTCCTCTGCCTGAACTTCATTCTCCTCCCACAACTCCCACTCTTCTAAGGTCTCTTCTTAATAGTTAAGCATGCACAGCTCCCCTGCATTTTCTCCAATCACCCTCTGGGCATCCTCGCCCGCCCAACTTTGCATACGACTGTCAGATTGTACTGTTGTTTCAAAAAACAACTTACATGGGGGGCCATACCTTGCGCTCCTCACTGCTCTACTGATGCAGGACGAGTCATCCTGTGTGTTCCTTTGCTGGAGGGTGCTCCTAAACCTTCCGCATGGTGCACCACCAAGGCCACACCAGACCTTCTTGAGGCGGTGATCTTGTGGTCCTTCGCCACTGTCAAGCTAGCCACACGGGCCGTGCCTTCTCTTCCGTAGACTGGTGCACCCACGTTGCCACCCCCTGGCCTGCACTACCATGGAACAATCGCACCTCTATGGAACTTGCCCGCACCCTGGCCTCTAAATTGACTCTGGGTCTCAAACACCATCACTTCACTTCCTTGCAGCCTTTGCCCTGCCCCTACATGACCTGCTGCACCATAAACTTTGCTAGGTTAGGCTCCTGCAATTCTTCATCTAGGTCCTCCCCCTCTTCGTCACTCCATTCTAAAATAGCCGCTGACAATGCCGGGGTTAACCCCCATTTTGTTTGCAAACCCCAGCCTCTTGCAATGACTCACCATAAACCGACTTGGCGCTCACCACTGCCCCAACCTTACACATGCTGCCTCCCACCTCCCTCTCTTCTCTTGTCCAATGTGCCTTGATCCCCAAAGGCGCTTTCTCCATCCAACTACCAATGCCCCATTCAATTCTATTCAGTCTCCCTGGATGCGTCGTGCTAGGCCCTTCCTCCTGCTCCATAATCATGTGATCTCCTCAACTAACTGTCTGTACACCTATTGAAAATCTATGAAATCTTCCAGGACACCAGCCTCCCTGCCAGGAACCACTGCTGCTGAATCCTCAGACTCAACCCGAGCCCCTCCCACATGCCTGTTGCACTGGTTAATACCCATTGAGAGCCCCCGACCTCCCCTTGCAGAGCCGGACTTTCCCTTCCCTTTTTGTAAGGTTGCGTGCATATCCGCGGCAGCCCCGCCCACTCAAGAGAACTGCGAGGCCTCTGACAGCCTCACATCGGCCTCGCTCATGCTGCCAACTGCCACACTTAATGCACATTCTACAGGGCACTCCGGCTTACCCGGAGCCTCTCTCCTCGTACGAGAGCGGCCCGCCTGCTCACCTGGACATGTGCAGCTGATCTGGGGTCTGGCGCGGCAGTGAGCAAGCCAGCACCGCAGCGGCGACCACCTCCACCGCATTCCAAATGGGGTGACCGTTATGATGCGGCGCCTCCTCTGCAATTAAATCGAGGTGCCCTGCCTCTGCCAGCAGCCTCAACTCCTGGGCCACCATGTTATCACTCTACACGCAGGACGAGCCATCTTTATGTGAGTGCAATTAACGTGTCAAATGTAACTAGCCTGCACAAACTTGTAGAAAATACTGCCAAATGCTATTCACAAATGCCTACAGCTAAAACACCGCAAAAAGCTAACTACCAGGTATGCACAAAGTGGTCAATGGTGTTGCCTCGGAGTACTTTTGTGGAGGGGTATAGCAGTAGGTTTATCTGACCTATTTGTCTCCTACATGCAAAAGCAAGTGCTGTCCAAACCATCCAACTGGTTGCACCACACTTTAATTACCACTCGAGGCTTTGTTGGTAGGTGCCAGCTCCTTCCACATTCCTATGACTGGTGTCCTTATGCTCATAGCACATATATGTTGATTATCATGCAAATTCAATTGGACACCCAATAATCTCTTCCAGAATGAAACTGCAGAAAGTATTTAATAAATTAGCTTGTCAAATGTCACAGACGCTTATAACAAACAAGTATTGACAAAGCCAATTGGTCTGGCATGGCAATTCTTGTTTTGTTCTGTCATGGTTTTTGCAAAACATTATTGTTGGGGAGCTGGGGGTCCTTGTCAATCTTAAAAAAACATAACTGGCTTAAGGAAAAAATATTTTTTGTCTCAAAAAATCACACATTACCTTTGTAGTCCCAGCCACTAAAGGTAGCTACTTTGTGTGTGAATGAACTCCCTGTGAAAGAGCAGCATGCTTAACCCTTTCGGTGCTCATGACGGAATGGTTCCGTCATGAGCACCAGTGCTCCTCTGCTCATTACAGAACCATTCCGTCATGTGCACAGGCGCACTAAATACCTCTGCTTCAAACAACAGAGGGATTTCCTTTTGGGGGCGGGGGTGGGCTCAGGAGGTGGGGAAGAGCTTCCCCAACCTTCCAAGTCTTTTTTTTTTCTTTCAATGTAATGACGATCGCACGCATGGCATGCTGTCAACATTACCTTGAAAACAAAACTGAAACTTAGTTTCAGTTTCACTGTTTCAGTGCTTGTGGGGCTATCTCGGCCCGAGCACCGAAACACATGGGAGGGGTATCGTTGGAAAGGGGAGAATCTCCCCTTTCCAATGGTACCACTCCCTAGTGGATCCCTGCTTGGGGATCGCCCCAGGTGATCCCCAAGCAGTGATCCACCCACTAGCCACTAGGGAGGGGGGGAGCGGCCCTTTGGGCAAGGGCCTTTGCTCCCCCCAATAAATCCTGGCATAACCAGTCTTTCTGCCCCCCCTGGGGCAGAAAGCACCCTAGACACCAGGGCTTATTCTTTATAGGCCAGGGGTGGGGACTGCCCACAATGGGCATGCCAATGCCCCCACCCTTTCCCCCCAAAAAAGGCAAATGTCTTTCTCTCCCCCCAGGAGGCAGATGAGGGCAATAGCCCCTGACCTGCCCCCCGGGGGCAGGAAGCCCACTAGGCACCAGGGATTTATTTATTTCTTGTACATAGGGGTGGGGGCTGCCCAGAACAGGCATGCCAATGCCCCCACCCCAAAAAAAATTGCTACAGTCTTTCTGCCCCCCGGGAGGCATATGGGGGTAATAGCCCCTTATCTGCCCCCCCCGGAGGGGCAGAAAGCACCCTAGACACCAGGGAATTTTTTTTATAGGCCAGTGGTGGGGACTGCCCACAATGGGCATGCCAATGCCCCCACCCTTTCCCCCCAAAAATGGCAAAAGTCTTTCTGGCCCCCCAGGAGGCAGATGGGGGCAATAGCCACTGATCTGCCCCCCGTGAGGGGCAGAAAGCCCACTAGGCACCATGGATTTTTTTGTATGTATGGGTGGAGGCTGCCCAGAATGGGCATGCCAATGCTACCACCCCAAAAAAAATTGCTACAGTCTTTCTGCCCCCCTGGGAGGCAGATGGGGCAATACCCCCTTATCTGCCCCCCCAGAGGCAGAAAGCCCACGAGGCACCAGTTAATATTTTGTTTCAAAGTACAGGGGTGGGGGCTGCCCAGAATGGGCATGCCAATGCCCCCAACCCCCCCCCAAAAATGCTGCAGTCTTTCCGCCCCCCAGGAGGCAGATGGGGGCAGTAGCCCCTGATCTGCCCCCGGGGGGAGGGGGGGCAGAAAGTCCACTAGGCACCAGGGATTATGCTGGCTTTTAAAAACGTAGGGGTGGGGGCTGCCCAGAATAGGCATACCAATGCCCCCAACCCCCCAGAAAAATAGCCACAGTCTTTCTGCCACCCTTGGGGCATATCGGGGTAATAGCCCCGATTCCACCCCTCCCCCCCACCCCCCCCAGGGTGGCAGAAAGCACCCAGGGGAATCCAGGATGTGGTGACTTGTGTGCCTCTCACCAGGTTCTGTTACCCAAAATCCCTTGCAAATCTCAAACTTAGTTAAAAAAAAAACACATTTTCCTCATATTTCTGTGATGGAAAGTCCTGGAATCTAAGGGGAGCAACAAACTTCCACCAAACAAGCATTCCCCCAAGACTCAAGATAAAAATGGTACTGCACTTGTGTGGGTAGGCCTAGTGCCAGCAACAGGAAACTGCCCAAAACACAATGTGGACACATCACATCTTTCCAGTGAAAACTGACCCTTTTTTGGCAATGTGCCTAGCTGTGGATTTTGGACCCTAGCTCAGCTGGCACCTAAGGAAACCTAGCAAACCTATACATTTTTGAAAACTAGACACACCGGGGAATCCAGGATGTGGTGACTTGTGTGGCTCTCCCTAGGTTCTGTTCCCCAAACTCCCTTGCAAACCTCAAACTTTGTAAAAAAACACATTTTCCTCACATTTCTGTGATGGAAAGTTCTGGAATCAGTACAAATCAACAAACTTCAACTCACCCAGCATTCACCAAAGTCTCCCGATAACAATGGTACCTCACTTGTGTGGGTAGGCCTAGTGCCCGTGACATGAAACAGCCCAAAATGTACTGTGGAGACTTCAAAATTATCGATTACAAAAAGACCTTGTTTTGCGAGGGAGTCACCTGCGTTTTTGATCTTGGGTTCGGTGGCCACCTAGGGAAACCTACCAATCCCAGATATTTCTGAAAACTAGACACCCCGGGGGATTCCAGGGAGGTGTGACTTGCGTGGATTCCCCAATGTTTTCCTACCCAGAATCCCATGCAAATCTCAAATTTAGCTGAAAAAACCCACATTTTTCTCACATTTCTGGGTGGGAAAGTGGTAGGCTCACCGGCCTGACACAAATTTCCTACACCCCACGTTCCCCCAGGTCTCCTGATAAAAATGGCACCTCACTTATGAGGGTGAGCCAAGTACCTGCAACAGGCAAGTGCCTAAAACATATTGTGAAGACATCAAAATAATCTTTCACAAAAACGACCTGGTTTTGTAAGGGGGTCACATGAGTTTTTGGTCCCGAGCTCAGCGGCCATTTAGGGAAACCTACCAAACCCACACATTTCTGAAAACTAGACACCCGGGGGAGTCCAGGGATGTGTGGCTTGCGTGGATCCCCTAACGTTTTCCTACCCAGAATCTCCTGCAAAACTCAATTTAACTAAAAACAAAATCACATTTTCCTTACATTTTTGTGTGGGATCACCGCACCAGCAAAAATGTCCTAACACCCAGCGTACCCCTTGGTCTCCCGATAAAAATGATACCTCACTTGTGTGGCTGCCCAATGCAGAATCGCCTCCAAACATATTTAAAAAACAATATAGCTCTTAGAGTTTGCGGTGCTATACCCTCAATCCCAATGTTTACACACACAAGTGAGGTATCATTTTACTCGGGAGACTGAGGAGAACGCTGAGTGGAAGGACATTTGTGCGGGGCGCGGTGATTCCGGACAGAAATGTGAGGAAAATGTGATTTTATTAGCGAAATATGAGGTTTGCAAGGGATTCTGGGTAGGAAAACATTGGGGGATCCATGCAAGCCATACCTCCCTGGACTTCCCCTGGTCTCTAGTTTTCAGAAATGTGTGGGTTTGGTAGGTTTCTCTAGATGACCGCCGAGCCGGGGGCCAAAAACCAAGGTGTCCCCCCTTGCAAAAACAGGTTGTTTTGCAGTAGGTAATTTTGATGTCTCCACAATACGTTTTGGGCCGTTACCTGTCTCGGTTACTTGGCCCACCCACACAAGTGAGGTACCATTTTTATTGAAAGACTTTGGAGAATGCGGGGTGGGTGGAATTTTGTGGATCCACACATATTCCAGAACTTTCTATCAAAGAAATGTGAGGAAAATGTGTTTTTTTTTTTTACAAAGTTTGAGGTTTGCAAGGGTTTCTGGGTAACAGAACCTGGTGAGAGCCACACAAGTAACCCCCTCCTGGATTCCTCTGGGTGTCTATTTTGCTAAAAATGTATAGGTTTGCTAGGTTTCCCCAGATGTCGGCAGAGCTAGGATTCAAAATCCACAGCTAGTCACTTTGCAAAAAAAGGGTCAGTTTTCACTGTAAAAATGTGGTGTGTCCACGTTGCATTTTGGGCCATTTCCTGTCGCGGGCACTGGGCCTATCAACACAAGTGAGGTGCCATTTTTATCAGAAGACTTTGGGGAATGCGGGGAGGGTGGCATTTTGTGGATCCACAGATTCCAGAACTTTCCATCACAGAAATGTGAGAAAATGGTTTTTTTTTTTACAAAGTTTGAGGTTTGCAAGGGATTCTGGGTAACAGAACCTGGTGAGAGCAAGGCAAGTCACCCCCTCCCGGATTTGCCTGGGTGTCTAGTTTTCAAAAATGTAAAGGTTTGCTAGGTTTCCCTAGGTGCTGCCAGAGCTAGGGTTCAAAATCTACAGCTAGGCACTTTGCTAAAAAAGGGTCAGTTTTCACTGTAAAAATGTGCTGTGTCCACGTTGCGTTTTAGGCCGTTTCCTGTCACGGCACAAGGCCTACCCACACAAGTGAGATACCATTATTATCAGAAGACTTTGGGGAATGCGGGGTGGGTGGAATTTTGTGGATCCACGCAGATTCCAGAACTTTCTATCAAAGGAATGTGAGGAAAATTTGTTTTTTCGACAACGTTTGAGGTTTGCAATGGATTCTGGGTAAGAGAACCTGGTGAGAGCCACACAAGTGACCCCATCCTGGATTTCCCTGGGTGTCTAGTTTTCAAAAATGTATAGGTCTGCTAGGTTTCCCTAGGTGCCGCCGGAGCTAAGGTTCAAAATCTACAGCTAGGCACTTTGCAAAAAAAGGGTCAGTTTTCACTGTAAAAATGTAGTGTGTCCACGTTGCGTTTTGGGCCGTTTTCTGTTGCGGGCACTAGGCCTACCCACACACGTGAGGTACCATTTTTATCGGAAGACTTTGGGAAATGCGGGGTGGGTAGAATTGTGTGGATTCACGCAGATTCCAGAACTTTCCATTACAGAAATGTGAGGAAAATGTGTTTTTGTTTTACAAAGTTTGAGGTTTGCAAGGGATTCTGGGTAACAGAACCTGGTGAGAGCCACACAAGTCACCCCATCCTGGATTCCCCTGAGTGTCTAGTTTTCAAACATGAATAGGTTTGCTAGGTTTCCCTAGGTGTCGGCAGAGCTAGGGTTCAAAATCCACAGCTAGGCACTTTGAAAAAAAGGGTCAGTTTTCACTGTAAAAATGTGGTGTGTCCACGTTGCGTTTTGGGCCATTTCCTGTTGCAGGCACTAGGCCTACCCACACAAGTGAGGTACCATTTTTATCGGAAGACTTGGGGGAATGCGGGGTGGGTGGAATTTTGTGGATCCACATAGATTCCAGAACTTTCCATCCCAGAAATGTGAGGAAAATGTTTTGTTTTTTTACAAAGTTTGAGGTTTACAAGGGATTCTGGGTAACACAACCTGGTGAAAGTCACTCAAGTCACCCCATCCTGGATTCCTCTGGGTGTCTAGTTTTAAAAAATGTATAGGTTTGCTAGGTTTCCTTAGGTGCCGGCTGAGCGAGGGTTCAAAATCCACAGCTAGGCACTTTGCAAAAAAAGTGAAGCTGGAAACCAACACAATACATTAAAAAAAAGCCAATCGGTCTAATGTTGGCATCAAGCTTCTTGCCTTTGGTAATGCTTTTTTGTAACAGTTTTGTAAATCTTTATTATCGATACATAGAAAGTGATGAAAATAATAACTAGATAGATAGATAGATAGATAGATAGATAGATAGATAGATAGATAGATAGATAGATAGATAGATAGATAGATAGATAATTGGAATAAAAGGCACAACTTCAATTAGTCATATAATAGTTAAATGTCTATATAAGCACGACATACAAGAGCACTGAAAGCAAACTAGAAAGCCATACAAGCAGGACATACAGACTAAATTGGTTTCAAGTATATCTGTCATCCTCAATTAAAAATACATACCAGAATGACATACAGGTGTGCAGTTATACATGCACATCTGAAAAAGACTATTAGTTATAGATTCCTTACCTTAGAATTACCCCCAGGCCTCAGACTGGATCCGGAGAAATTTTTTCGTAGCAGTACCCCTGCGTGTCGGTAGGTGGTGTTGGTCGACTCCGCATTCGTCGTCGGCGTCGTGATCGCCGGGGTGACGTCGCAGTATCTACTTAGACACGGCCCTCGTGCGCTGACGTCAGTTCTTTCTTTTTCCGCGCCAGCCAGCGCAGATCCAGAGAGAGCGGTACCTCTAGTCACTTTTTGACTACTGTTTTTCGACTTTTGTCGACTTCTTTTCGAGTCGTTCAACTCCTGGTGCACGTAGGGATGTCCCGGCCTCGAACCGGCTTCAAGACTTGTGACTCCTGTCGCAAATTGATGTCGGTTACGGACCCGCACCTTGTGTGCCTTTGGTGTTTGGACTGCCATGTGGTACTACAACAAACAGGGCGGGGTGGGGTCATGGACCCTATGTCAAGAGGCTCTCCGCCTTTGGTCATGGCTGGAACATCAGGGCATATCTCTGGTGGTTCAACACCTGGCAGGTTCCCTGAACGCCAGGGCAAACGAACTCAGCCACAGGTGCATGATGGATCATGAATGGCGTCTTCACTCGGAGGTGGTGCAAGGTCTCTTTCAGCTGTGGGGAGAACCTTGGTTAGATCTATTCGCCACCGAAGAGAACGCGCAATGTCAGCAGTACTGCGCGTTGGAATTTCCAAGGCGGTACTCGCTCTGCAACGCTTTTCGTCACGAGTGGAGTTACGGTCTTCAATGCACCTTTTCGCCTATACCACTTCTGCCCAGAGTGCTGAAGAAGATCAAGCGCGACTGGGCCCAAGTCACCCTTGTGGCTCTGGATTAAGCACGGAGAGTCTGGTATCCCAAGCTCTTACACATGGCCATCGATCCTCCGATCAGACTGCCTCTTCGGGAGGATCTTCTGTCGCAGCAGCAGGGGACGGACCTCCACCCGAACCTGTCCAGTCTCCACCTCCTTGCGTGGAGAGTGAGCGGTGACAGTTGACAGCTTTCGACCTTCCTCCCGAAGTCTATAATGTTATTCTGGCAGCCAGGCATCCCTCCACTAAAACGGTATACGCCTGTAGATGGAACAAATTTGTGGCATGGTGCACAGCTTAGGCTGTGGATCCCCTTTCCGCCCCTCTTGCCGAGGTACTTTTGTTCCTCCTTTCTTTGGCCCAGCAGGGCTCTGCTCTGGGCACACTTAAGGGCTATCTATCGGCTATTTCAGCCTTTCTTCAGCTTCCTGATCGGCCTTCTCTTTTCAAGTCCCCTATTGTAAATAGATTCCTTAAGGGCATTACTCATCTCTTTCCTCCTATTCCTTTCGTAATGCCACAGTGGGACTTGAATTTGGTTTTGACTTACCTTATGTGCGCTCCCTTCGAGCCGCTACATAATTGTCCTCTCAGACTCTTAACTTTAAAAACTGCTTTTCTGATTGCCATCACCTCTGCTCGCAGGGTGAGTGAGCTTCAGGCTCTGTCTTCTAAGCCTCCTTTCCTTGCTGTTCATCCGGACAAGGTTGTCCTTAGAACACGACCTTCTTTCCTTCTCAAAGTGGTTGCCTCTTTCCACATTGGGCAGACCATCACTTTGCCCACCTTCTTCCCGCCCCACATCCTTTAAAGGAGGAGAGGCTCCACTGTCTGGATCCAAAACGTGTGCTGTCTTTCTATCTGGATCGCACAAAACAATTCAGGGTGGATGACCAGCTCTTTGTTGTCTATAAGGGCGCCAAGAAAGGCCGGGCCATGCAAAAACGGACCATCTCTCGGTGGGTCGTTCTTTGCATCAAAATTTGTTATTCCTTGGCAAAGAAGGAACCTCCGGTAGGACTGCGCGCTCATTCCACCAGGACGACAGCAGCCACTACTGCTTTGGGACGTGGCGTTCCCCTCAGTGACATCTGCCAGGCAGCCACATGGGCATCCCTGCACACGTTCACGAAACACTACTGCCTGGACAGCCAAGTCTGGAGAGATGGCTTCTTTGGCCGTTCAGTTCTCCAGGACTTTCAGGTGTGAACTTAGTTTGCAGATCCACCTCCGGGGTTGGTATTGCTGGGTTATCTATTCTAAGGTAAGGAATCTATAACTAATAGTCTCTTTCAGATGAACAAGTTACTTACCTTCGGTAACGGTATATCTGTAAGAGACATATATTAGTTATAGATTCCTTACCGCCCCACCTATCCTCCCCGTTCTGCAAACTGACTTCTAGGGTAAGGGACTCCCTTTCAGGGCCCTAGTTGTGTGCACCAGTGGTCAGTGTCTTGCATGGCTCTGCGCTTCTGGCATGGAATGTCGTGTAAAGAACTGACGTCAGCGCGCAAGGGCGGCGTCTAAGTAGATACCGCGACGTCATCCCGGCGATCACGACAACGAACGCGGAGTCGACCGGCGCCACCTACCGACGCGCAGGTGTACAGCTACGAAAAAAATTCTCCGGTTCCATTCTAACGCCTGGGGGTAATTCAAAGGTAAGGTATCTATAACTAATATATGTCTCTTACAGATATATCGTTACCGAAGGTAAGTAACTTTTTCTTCTTGCACACATTCTAAAAAGAGGCTAACTCTATTAAGAACAGTTTCAAATGGACACAATCCAGTATGCTGTGAAATAGCAGCAGTCAGATAAAGATAGGCCACTCCAAAAAGAATTTATGACAGCATAAGCAGGAGATAGGAGCTTATACATCTGGGGTATGTCCTCTGCATGTAGAGCAGGTAGAAAGCATCTTGCTATCACATCAGGTTCTAAAAACACAGGAAACACTAAAGTAATAATAAAAAGAAATACACTTGCACTGAGGAAACTACCTTGTGTGCAGCTGAGTTCCTTGTGAAAGAGCAAAATGCAGTCACTCTAAGTGAAGTTAGCCGGTGGCTAAAGTAGGCTGCCCATTGCTCCTTTCTGTATGCTGTAGTGGGCAGAAGCAAAATGTGAATGACACAACAACAGACCAATGGATAAAGAGATCTGGCTGAAAGCCCCTTTTAGTGTGTTATACATATAATTTTAGCAAAATCAAAAGGTCTTGGCTATTCCCAGAACTAAAAAGAGATTTTCACAAACAAGTATGTCAGCTGTATGAGATCACTCCAAAAGGTTTTTTTCTTAAATACATAACAAAAATGAATATACAAAATCATATTTGTGCAACTACAATGACTACAAAACCTACCTTTTCTGCAACCTGAGTTTTATTTCCACTATGGACCTGAGCATTTATGTGCTGCTGTCTGCCCATATACAAGCCACACCGGTAAAGCCAGTCTAACCTTTCTAACCTGTATACCCTAATGGCCTGCACATGACAGCGCTCCTTTTATCAAAATGCATCTTTCAATTATTATGTTTTGGGAATATACTAGTCTTGTGCAATTTTCAATTAACGTAACAGAGCTTATGTTTTAGGTCATATTATGTTTCTGTGCTAGGATGCTACTGGTTATGAACAATATGTTCATAAACTGCTGGCAGGTCAATTTAAATATCATCTGTCAAAGTCAATGGCAGATAACCCAATAGATCTGCACTTCATGGCTGCCTGTCGCTGCTTTTCTCTCAGATGCATCAGACCTTTCCCACGACCTTTCTTTCCCACAGGTCTCAAATACCTCAAAATCTAGGTTGAACTGACTCTCCTCACACTTGATGGTTCCAACTTGGCCACATCACATATATCAAGTCAAAATAAGGCTGATCCCACATCTATAATTCAATGTAAGTATGATTTAAATAGAATCACGGTATATGACAGTATGTGTACATAAGCACGCATTACTTATCTCCCAGACCTCTAAAATGCATGCACTGCACATTTGATTCATAACAGTGCATGGGTGTGCTATCAAGATATAGATTACTATACATGCAAGACACAGCATCACTACTTATTGTTAAGCCTACAAAAAAATTTCTCTTAAGTTTTTAAAAGTATTTTTTATTTTAGTTTGCATAATTCCATTCCATTCTCTGATACAAAAGATCCATCCTCCAACATTACTTAATATTTTTTCTGTCTTCTATTCGAGTTAGAATTCTTTCACTAGCTTGGCCAGGTCAGTAGGTAAGATGAGTACTTTGTCATCTTTTGTTATAGGTACCCATCCTATTTTTGATACTTAGGGGTCGATTCCGATCTCGGTCGGAGGCGCACCCAACACCATTCGGTCGGGAAAAAAGCCATGCGAAAGCCTGTTTCCCGACCGATCCGTACAGCACACCGAACGAGTAAGTACGATGCGCACAACAGCAAAGAATCTGGCCGAGCCGTACTCACCCAAACCAGGTCCTGTTCCCCGACCGAGGCGAATCCGGAAACGCTGAATCGAGTCGCACGGAAGGAAAAATGCAGCTCCGTCCGGCCGAACGAGTACGATGCGCTTTCCGTATGCGCCGAACCCGTCGCTACGCACGGCACGTCAAAGCATCCGGGAGAGGCACACATAAGCTCCGATTCGCGCCACAACACGATCCACGGCTCCGAGACGAACACGCCAGCGACGAGGACGAGGCGAAGCGACGAGGACGACGCGAAGCAACGAGAAGGACGAACGACACGAACCAACCATGAATCCCTTCGTCCCGATCATACCAATATTCTACATTTACTACCGGAACAGGCACGGACGCGTACGGCGCAGAAGGTAAGCCAGACACCAACCACAAAACACATACAACACGTACACGACACATCACACACACACAGAGGGATGCAGAATATACTTACACCAGCAACAGCAGCACCATAGGGGCGGGATGCCCATCACCAATGCCACATATGCACACAGGGGCCTGAATGCGCACCACCACCCCTACCCAGGAGGGGCAGGATGCCTACCACTACTACCACCCTCACCCAGGGGGGGCTGGATGCCTACCACTACTACCACCCTTAGCCAGGGGGAATGGATGCCTACCACTACTACCACCCTTACCCAGGGGGGGCAGGATGCCTACCACTACTACCACCCTCACCAAGGGGGGGCTGGATGCCTACCACCACCCTTAGCCAGGGGGGCTGGATGCCTACCACTACTACCACCCTCACCCAGGGGGGCTGGATGCCTACCACTACTACCAACCCCACTCATAGGATGGACAATGCATGACACAACCAGCACACCACAACCTAGGGAATGCAAGAAGAAGACATCCCCCAACACCATGACAAGCGTGTGTAGACTGTGTCAAATGCCTACAACACCGAACATGACTTTGAACATACAATGTGACCCCCTAGCACATGTGCCACACATATATGTGTGTGGCACCCACAATGCAAGCAGGCCATGACCATTGTGGCAATGGGGTCCAAACCCCCATCATCACAGTGACCAAAATGTAAGTGTGGGGTCCATAGCTGAAGCACATTTTGAACATTGTGGCAATGGGGTCCAAACCCCCATCATCACAGTGACCAAAATGTAAGTGTGGGGTCCATAGCTGAAGCACATTTTGAACATTGTGGCAATGGGGTCCAAACCCCCATCATCACAGTGACCAAAATGTAAGTGTGGGGTCCATAGCTGAAGCACACTTTGAACATTGTGGCAATGGGGTCCAAACCCCCATCATCACAGTGACCAAAATGTAAGTGTGGGGTCCATAGCTGAAGCACACTTTGAACATTGTGGCAATGGGGTCCAAACCCCCATCATTACAGTGACCAAAATGTAAGTGTGGGGTCCATAGCTGAAGCACACTTTGAACATTGTGGCAATGGGGTCCAAACCCCCATCATCACAGTGACCAAAAGGTAAGTGTGGGGTCCATAGCTGAAGCACATTTCGAACATTGTGGCAATGGGGTCCAAACCCCCATCATCACAGTGACCAAAAGGTAAGTGTTGACAAAGAAAGAGGTGCAACTGCCAAACTGCATGGATGATTCCTGGTCACAGAACAACAAACACATCAGTGGCAAAGTAGTGTATGTGTCCCATTGCAACATAAATTGGGGGAGCCAAATCCTGCAGTGCAAATAAGACATACCTTTGGCCATGTGCAGACAAACAACACCCATGGGGGCTGACACCGTCAACAATCATCAATGACAGAAGTGACCATCAGAATGCAGACCCACATATTTGCACCAATGGGCACACACATGCAGATACCCTGTGGAGACTGCAGATGTGAGGTGAACAGATACCATACCATGGCAGCAATGGGACACACAAACCATGATCATTGTGGTGACCGATGACCTAGGAGTCCCAGGGACAGCAGGGGAAACCCACCAAACTACATACAGCCAATGGCACACCCAAGATATGCCAATGCAGTGGTGCAGATGCACAAACACAAACAGGCAGACCCACACTGCACATCATACACAACAGGTGAGGGGGGTGCCAGTGTCCCCAGGCAACCACACAACACATGAGGAGACCTGAATACCAATCATACAGATGTGCATACAGTGCCACACAAAGGTAACTCATGGATCCAAATCCCCTATGTGGGCAAGCAGGCATTGTCAGATGAGGGGGAGCACAAATCACACATGTCACACAGGCACGTAGGGACAGCAACTGACACAGCAAGACACAGACACACCACAGCACCACCCCCAGGGCCCCCACAATGTGGTGACCCTGGGCTGCATTACAATCCCACTGTGATGACAAAGCTAAATGTGGTTCACACTGTGAACCACAGTCATGTGTCCTGAGCGACTAACTACCATCACACCTACACAAGCACAAATCAAACAGCATGGCCAGTAAGCCAAGGCCAACATGGAGGCAGGGGCCTAGCCGGGCAACAACTCTCATCTGCACACACTCAACACCACACCCCTCGACCTCCAACAATGTGCAGCAGTGAAGCACACATGCACTGGTGACATTGCACATGCACCCATGACTATTCCAGGGTGGTGGGTGGGAACCAAGGTGCAGAAACACATCACACATGGCCACTCAACAAGACTCCTGAATGTCTGACACACTGCACACTACGCTGTACATGGACATGACGGCAATACCACACCAACCAATGGGATCCCAGCCACAGTCACACACCAATGAAGAAGCCAAGGTCACCCACAAAGAACACACATAGACAACAACCAACATTGCAGCCCGGACCCTGAGGAGTGCCAGCAGTCACACACACAACGTGTCACAATCACTGAAAGATAACACAAACTGGAAATCACATGACAGGGGCAAACAACAAGTGCCAAGGGGAAACCTGACTGTGACCCATCTGCGTCTGCACACAAACTCAGCCCTGACAGCAAACACACCTATGGGTGACACCCTGATGACCAGTAATGTGCCATGCACCCACATCACAGAGAACCCAGGGAGAAGACTTTGGGGAACATAGGTCAACTCAGCTAGCATCACAAACAGGTACAACACTAGGGATCACAGCATGCACAGCTAAACGGAAGTGAACACACAGACATGCACATACAACACACACCTTGGGCGCAGGCAATGTCTTAGGAGTACACACTGCCATGAGGGGACTCCACTCCTGTGTGAGGAAAGCTGTGCCATATGTTGCCTCAGTAGGGCCCCATCATGTCAGCTGAGCACTTGGTCACACAATCAACAATTAGCACCAAATGAGGGCTCCCGTAACATCAGCCTGGTCATGGAAGTGCCAACGGAATCATCAGCACAGATCCAATACACTTGTATAGCAATGTTGCACTGACAACACAGATGAGTCCTTCCCCATTGATGCCCAAACCTGCATGTCCACTGGAGATGGCCACACGGTCAGGGAAGTAGACGATTTGAACAATGGCAGGCACAACAGATGTGCAGGGGTGGAAGCCACAGATGTGAAATAGCCAATCTAAGTAGGAAATCCCATTGCCAAATACTGAACACATGACACCCTCAGATGCTGCTATGGATGACATGGATACACCACAGGATAGGACACATTCCCCCTGGACCACATGGGTTCCTGCACAGTAACACTTCATTATCATGAGACCAAATATCACCATCACTGCAGCAAGGGCATGGTTAGCATCATCAACATCATGTACATCAGAAGCAAAAGCACTAGAGAACAGAAAGTTGCTTTATTCAGCATATGTGGCATTAAAAGTAGAAGTCCGGTAGAACATAAACAAAGGCCAATGGCCAGTCCATCAACAAAGTCACAAGTGGGTGACAGTGGCAGATGCCACCCTACACATGCCTGCACAAAACCAGGGACAATCCACTAGGAGGGGCAACCGGGGGGTAGGCCAGGCACCGCAGGGACAGGATCAGGGCTCACCAGGAGGAAGCAGGGAAGGGGTGGTGGGTGCTGGAGAGCCACTGACAACTGCAGTGGAGGTGTCTGACATGGTGTGTGCCGGCACAACTGGGGGCATGGCTCAGATGTTGTGGGTGCCGGCACGACTGCAGTGGACCCTGCAGATGGAGTGGACAGGTCCCCCACTGCAGTGCCCAAGTCAGACAGGGTGGTAGTGGACTCCACTGCAGTGCCTACCACCAGGGGAGAAGAATGGGGAACAGGCAAGGTGGGCTGGACAGAGGGGAGGACACCCTCACCACATCAGTGGCACAGACAAGCGCAGCGGGGGTGTGGTGCCGGGAGAGCAAGTGGCAGGGGGAGAAGGCCGGAGCCTCTTGAGAATGGTATATCTGTGGGTGGGGGAACCTGGGGCAGGGTGTGGTGGGGGCACCTGTGGAGTGGGGGCCTGAGGGATGGAGGAAGGAGACCTGGTGCTTGAGCTGCAGGGCGGCGGCGGGGTCTTGCTCTTACCACTCCGGGGGGACTTGCGGGTGGGGGCCTCAGTCTGTCTGCGCCTGGGGGAGGGTGTCCGGGGGCGAGGGGCACTCTGCTCCGTGTGGGGGGGCTTCCTCTTCCCCCTGGATGCTGGAGCAGCTGGATCGGAGGGGCAGAGGCCGAGGTCACTGAGGAAGAGGCGCTGGGTCTTTGGGGTTGCAGGTGAGGCAAGGGAGGGTGCTTTGGAGGGAGAGGCAACTGAGGACTGCGCAGTGCCCGTGGATGCGTGTGTGTGTACCAGGGCCCCATCCCCTGTGAGTCTGGTTTCAGTCCCCTGACTGTGCATGCGTGTGCGTTTTGTTTGTGGCGTGTGTGTCTGTGTGCTGGACGTGTGTGTGCTGGTGTGTGCCTGTGCCGGTGTGTGTGTGCTTGGGACGGGTAAGGTGCTGGGGAGTGTGGATGTAGCAGAGGCAGGAGGGGTGAGGGACTGTCTGAGGAGGGACACTGCTGCCGTCAGGGAGGAGTCCATGGACCTATTGCCCCTCTGTAGGTCAGACATGCCCGATGAGATGCCCTCCATGAACGACACCAGCTGAGTCAACAGTGCGGTGTGCGCATGGAGGACACTCAGCATGGCTGTCTGCCCTACATGGAGCTGGCGAAGGAGGTACACAGACTCCTCACTCAGGGCAGCAGGGGACACAGGGGCAGGGGGTGCGGTGCCTGGCCCAAAGGAGACACGCTCCCGAACATGGGAGCCTCCACGGACCTGGGGAATGGGAGCCGATGGGAGGGCGGTGGTGGTGCTGGTGGTGGCGGGGACAGCAACACTAGCTGGGGTGTGGTGGCTGCTGACACCCGCCTCCACAAGGGAGTCATCCTCCGAGTTGCTCTGGTCCTCAGCTGAGGTGGATGGTGCTGAGGACTCCTCGGTGTGGCTCCCTCGCCCTCCGTGCCACTGGGTCCCTCCGACCACTCCTCGGCTGCTGACCCAGTCTGGCTCTCTGGCTCCTCCTGATCCGTGGAGCTGTCCCCTTCCGTGGCCGTGGATGTATCTGCAAACAATGGGGAAACAGACAGACATCAGTCACCTGCACCAAACGCACACACCACTGTGAGCACAGCACATTACAGAGCAAGCCCTGGCATCATTAGTTGTACATTGCTAAAAGTGCCCTAACTGAACAGGAGAAGCCAATTGTCAGTCTGATGCCAAGCATGGCACTCACATCCCACATGGCCTTGCACCCATCTGTCTGGTGTCTGTTGGATTGCAACACCCCAGTGTGGACACATGCACCAAGTACACAGTAGTTGGACAGTGCAGAGGACACGGTGTGGCATGTGGACATGCACACATCACAGCTCTTGCCACTGAGTCAGTACAGGTTTCCGGATGAAAGGGATGCCCAGAGTCAAATAGGAAATGCATGTGATGCATACCAGCGACAGACACCATGATGCACCCATGTCCTGATAGCCATCGCCACAATGGTGGGCATGTAGCACATGTCACTCCCCTGCAGGACCACCAATAAGTTGACACATGCCATGGCAGAGGCATGACTGCTAAGTCATACATCACTGTCTCAGTGATGTATGACTTGGCAGCCAGACAACAACACTATGCACTGTGTCACAATAGTAGGTCATGGGGAATGCAAGTCCTGGAGCTGCACAAGTGCACATGTACATCCCCCACACAACACATCATCTTAACCCTCATCTGTCCAGGTCATACCTATTGGACATATGGGAGACCTGTGACACTACCCTCTGAACCTGAGCCCCTCACAATTTGCTGTGAATGGGGAACAGCTGCCTGAACTTCACATACGCATACCCCAGTCTGCACGGGCAGCTGATCAAACACCTATGTGACGCACAAGTATCGTCTCCTATGGTCACATCTCCAGGGGCATGCTGAGCCCCTACCAAGAAACACCCCAGCAGTCCTGGCAACTAATCCACAGCACACTGACACAGAGGCAGACACCTGAGGGGTCAAATCACTGTGCACAATGTGTCAGCTGATACACGGGAGTGGGAGTACAGAGTGCATTGCATGGCCTGGAGTAGGCATGACTGTCCTGCTCCACATGAATGAGGGATGTGCCCTGGACAGTGGATAGCTGGCTATGTATGTGTGACACACGTAATCTGCACACTCCTGGGGCCCAAACATTGTTCCCACCCGCTGCATGGGCGTGTGCCACATACCCCAGGCACATGTGGTGGCTCAGCTCAGCAAGTGGACCGCATATCAAAGCAACACGCAGATCACATGTCCGAACACAGGCGTTGTGTGAACAATGGACCCACCCATGATGCCCACAACAGAGTTAGGGAAACAGATGCTGTCCCCCACCTTTAGTGAAGCAAACTGCAAGGACACAGTCCCAAGTGACACAATTCCCTGAATGTAAGGGCCACACCTGGGTATCAGATGAGCAGTGGGCAGTGCACAATAGAGGGACATGGCTCCTGGACAACATGACTGCTGCACTGTGGCAGTTGAACCAGGCCAGAGGAGGGCACAAAGCATGTAATACAGAGTTCACAGTGCAGTCTTTGACTCACCCCCTCCTTGCTGCTGTCTGGCCTTCAGCTGCCCATCCAGGTCTGGAAACACCACCGCCAGGATCTGGAGCATGTGGGGGGTCAGGGTCCGTGTTCCGCCCCTCCTGCGAGGAGGCGACAGCTTCAGCCTGACCCGTGCAATCCTCCGGGTCCAGCCCCGAAGGTCCTGCCACCTCTTCTGGCAGTTGCGGATCCGGCGCTTGTAGACCCCCACGGACCGGACGGCCCGGACGATGTCCTTCCAGATCTCCTGCTTCCGATGGGCATTAACCTGTCAGGATGACAAAGTGAAAAGGCCATTACTACACATGCAACATATCCGTGCATGACACAGTTGTATATACAAGTCTCAATCACAGGGGCACATGATGTACACAGGCAGTGCAAAGCTGCCCATGGACAGTTTGCCAGACGTCACTACATGGTATCATTGCATGGGAAGTAAAACCTTGTTCAAATGCACTGTCACTGCACCATACCTGTCCAGTGCATGTCACTACACACTATGGGGGGTGACAACTACTCAGTGAGCCTGCTAGCCAGTGGCGTGCAGACTTTCAGCCTTGCTAGTCAGACGAAATGCACATTCAGAAAGGCAGTGCACAGAACACTCACCTGCTCCCCTGGTGTCCCATACAGCTTGCTGTACTGTGGAAGTAGGCTGTCCAGCAGGGCCTGGTTCTCTTCAAGGCTGAAGGCTGGGGCTCTCTCCACAGTACGTGCCATTGCAGGGTCCAGAGGGGCAGAGACAGCAGCAGTGCAGTGGCAGATGTCGTCTTGGAGCATGTAGTGCAGGCAAGTGAGCTCTCAGGGGAACAGCCAGCAATATATATGTGCTGGAGAGGCAGATACTGTCCCTTGTGTCCAAAGTGATAGGTCCAAGTCGTTTGCATCTTCTGAATCTGGCCAATCCATGGAATAGCAGCACCAAAACACGCCCACAGCATCCTTCAAATCTTCAACTTCATGACATACATGATTTTGCAACATTGTTGTGGGTGACCAACTGATTTTCCAGCAACCGACTCGTTCGAAATTCAAAAACGCGTCCGTTGCCAGGCAAGCCCATTGTCAATGGGTGCGCACCGATCGGTCCATTGCGGTACAACACGTACAGGGGTACAACGCGTACAGGGGTACAACGCGTACCCGCACACATTGAATGCAATGGGCCGGCCGGGGGCACCGATCGGTCCATTGCAGTACAACGCGTACAGGGGTACAACGCGTACCCGCACACATTGAATGCAATGGGCCGGCCGGGGGCACCGATCGGTCCATTGCAGTTCAACGCGTACAGGGGTACAACGCGTACCGCACACATTGAATGCAATGGGCCGGCCGGGGGCACCGATCGGTCCATTGCAGTACAACGCGTACAGGGGTACAACGCGTACAGGGGTACAACGCGTACCCGCACACATTGAATGCAATGGGCCGGCCGGGGGCACCGATTGGTCCATTGCAGTTCAACGCGTACAGGGGTACAACGCGTACCCGCACACATTGAATGCAATGGGCCGGCCGGGGCACCGATCGGTCCATTGCAGTACAACGCGTACAGGGGTACAACGCGTACAGGGGTACAACGCGTACCCGCACACATTGAATGCAATGGGCCGGCCGGGGGCACCGATCGGTCCATTGCAGTTCAACGCGTACAGGGGTACAACGCGTACCCGCACACATTGAATGCAATGGGCCGGCCGGGGGCACCGATCGGTCCATTGCAGTACAACGCGTACAGGGGTACGACGCGTACCCGCACAGATTGAATGCAATGGGCCGGCCGGGGGCACCGATCGGTCCATTGCAGTTCAACGCATCACTGTACATGTGACTGGCATATGTCAGCATGCCTGTCTCAGATGGACATATGCCAGCCACAGATAGCTCCCAGGGAGTGAGGGGCACACCTACATCACGACAGCCTGTCCAAACTTTGTCATAAGGCATGTAAGGCTGCATTTCCTATTGTGTGTATGTTGGTGTACATGTTGTCCTGTGGGTGTCACCTGTGGGCAGCCACCCCCAGGCTGTGCACGTGTTCATGGGGACAGGATCCTGGGTGTTATGTGTACATGACCACTGTGATGTGCAACTGTTCATATCTGTGCATGTGCCATGGTCACATTTCACGGTGGTGTATGTGTATGTCATGTCACATACCCCGTGAGTCCCATGTGGGACGGTATGTTTGAGCCAGGGTGTCCCAGTGGCACAATAGTGATGGTCCTCCACAGTCTTTGTGCATGTAGTGTTTACAATGTCTCTGATTTCATGTGCACAATGGGAGACAGTCTCCACATCCAGGTTGTGTGTGCATGGACTTTGATGTTGTGCATGTGTGTGTCACAGACGTCCATGTCTGTCCTGCCGTGGCAAGTGGGGCCACTACCTGTGGGGGTCATGGTTGTTTTGCTGTGGTGTATACATGATACTCCATGTAATGCCAGTGTCCATGTGGCAATACAGGGTCCCTGGGAATGTACCTGTCGTTGAGCTGTGGTGCCTGGGGCACATCTGTCCTCACATGTCACTGTGGGGGGTTATTGTGACATGGCAGCAATAGATGGGAACTGTGACACGGCCTCATGATATCCAATGGGCCAACCTGGGACTAATTGATGCCACCTGTTGGACCGTGTTGACAGATGTTGGCCATGTATGTACCATACATGTCCTTCCGGAACTGCACACTTCATGTAGTTGTGCCTCATAATGATGTATGTTGGGATATTGAGTGTGTTCAATGCCGCATATGTGGGGTGACTGACAATCTTGCTTACTTCTCCTCTGCACTGCAGGGCTCCTGCTGTCCATCGACCATTCCCAGACCTGGCAACGATGGTGGAACGGGACAGCATCCGACGGTACCGCTTCACCAGGCAGCTGATTGAGGATTTGGCAGTGCAGTTGTCCCCACATTTGCAGCCTGGCCGGCCGTATCCTACAGCGCTGACCCCCAAGGTGAAGGTGATGGCAGCCCTACACTTCTTTGCCACCGGTACCTTCCAACATACTGTGGCGACTGCTGGTGGGATGTCACAGACCATGTTGAGCTGTGTGCTCCGCGATGTTTTGGCTGCAATGTTGCTATTCCTGAACCGGTACATCTATTTCCCTAGACTGCGACGACTCACTGACGTGAAGAGTGACTTTTATGCCCTGGGGAGGATGCCGCATGTCATTGGCTCCATTGATGGGACACATGTGGCTTTGGTACCACCACAGGCCCAGGAGCAGGCCTACAGGAACCGCAAGCACTACCACTCGGTCAATGCACTGGTGGTGTGTCTTGCAGACATGACCATCACACACGTGTGTGCCCGTTTCCCAGGTTCAGCACACGATGCCTTTGTGATGAGGAGTAGTCGCATCCCCAGGATGATGGCACAGATGCAGAACCAGCGTGCCTGGCTTGTCGGTGTGTACTGACTTTGTGCCATTGTGTGTGATCTGATCTGTAGTATTCCGCTCAGTTTTCCAAGTCAGCTAATGTGCACTTGTCTGTCCGTAGGTGACTCGGGATACCCCAACATGCCGTGGTTGCTGACACCCCTCAGGAACCCTGTGACACCAGCCCAGATGCGCTACAATGAGGCACATGGTCGGACCAGGAGAGTGATTGAGCGGACATTTGGTCTCCTGAAGAGCCGCTTCCGCTGCCTGGACAAGACCGGAGGGTCCCTCCCATATGCCCCTGCGAAAGTGTGCAAGATTATCATCGTCTGCTGCATGCTCCACAACCTGGCAGTGCGGAAGGAGTTGCCTCTCATCCAGGATGACAATGACCAACATCCGCCACCTGTGGAGGATCCTGGCCTGCACCACGATGCCAGTGACGATGATGATGATGATGATGGTGATGTCCGCACACAGCTCATCACCAACTTCTTTAGCTGAATGTGAGTATCCTGAGGTGTCATGTCAATGATGTGAGTTGGCATGATGTGTAGGTGGTGCTCTGGTGCTGTTGGAGTGTGTCCATGGGCTACTTGACTGGATGTGTGTTGCGATGTGTGCTTACAGGTGGGCTGTACTCCCCAACAGTGTTGACATGCTAACTTGGTTCTGGGTGGGTATCTTGTAACATGTATTGTGCATGAGTTTTGCTGTTCTGTCCTGTACTCCATTGCTTTTGACTGTGTGTCATTTCTGTCCTTCACAGGGTACTTTCAGATTCGTTTGGTCAACTGTGTCCACCGACGACGTGATTGCACTTCCAGGCTGGTAGCTGTTGTGTCCCTACAGGTGATGTGCGCCACACCCATGGACTTCCTTCCATCTACAGTTGTTGACTGTGTGCCCGCTGCCAGGTGGGATTACCTTGCATCTGTAGTGGTTACGACATGTTGCAACTGTGTAATAAACCTGTGCTTCACTTTGTGATGTGCGTTGTCTGTGGTCACACATTTGAGTGCCATTTGCTTACTGCACCTGTGTGCTACTTGACTACAACTGGGAATGGGTGTGGTGTCTGTGCATTGCACCGTCTTCCCTGGCAACATCAGTGTAGGCAATGAGTCAGCTGGCCTAGGTGTGTATGTGTTGTGTAGCCCTGGTGGTGTGTCTCCCTCATATGTGTCACGTTGCCTTTACTCACATGCCTGTGTTGTCCTTGCTGTTGCAGTTCGCATACACAGTGTAATTTTGCAGTTCATCATCCCCATAACAGCACCCACGTTGGAATCACGACAGAGGCAAGTATGGTGTATTAGTGTGTTTATTGTGATACATTTGTGTGAATAGTGCATAGGATGGGTAGTGCTGTACATAAATCTTGCAATCCGAAGTTCCTAGGTGAATTGAAAGTCCTGGTAGACAAGATCCCCAGTATCGGGGCCACAGTTGTCTGACACATTGGTCCAACTTGTACTCCCCATGCAATGTGTGGGAGTAGTGTTGCCGTCAACAGGGTGAGCAGTCTGTGCACAAAGGCGAACATCCAGAACAGGTTCAGGCTTCCTGGGAGTTGCGCTTGGCCATCGGCCTCTCACTTGCCCCTCCTCGGACGACCCCTCTTCTTGGGGGGGCCCCTCAAGTACAGGCTGCTGCGGTGCAGGGGACTCTCCGCCAGAGTCATCCTCCCTCCCTGTGGCAGTTGCAGTTTTTCGGCACCAGATGTTGTTGGCACACAGGGAGGTGTGGACTGGTTGCTGTTCATCTGGCGGAGGCATTGTAAAATGTCCCTGTGCACCGCCGTCATCTCATGCAGTGCATCCCACTTGGACTCCACGCGGGACATGTGTGAGTCCACGCGGGACATGTGTGACTCCACGTGGGACATGTGGGAGTCCAAGCGGGCATGATGGGCAGCCTGCTGCTGTTTCATGTCTCTGAGGAGCCCCACTACCTGGCTGAGGTCTCCGGTGCTGGACTGGTACGCATCAGCTATGCGTACCAGTTGTGGGTCATCATGCACACCAGCAACGTCTGCAAGCAGCGACCTCTGTCTCCCACCCCTCCCACCACCCCTGCTGACATGTGCAGTGTGTGCAGTGGCACGCACAGATAACCCTGGTCCACCTTGGGGGTTGGTGGTGGTGGTGGTGTCCATGGCCCCAGGTTGGTCCAGGGTCCCTGTGCTGGTGTTGCTCCTTGTTCTGTCCATGTCGGCAGGGATGGTATTTGTGGTGACAGTCGTTGGAGGGTGGGTGCAGGGGGTGCAGCTGGTGGTCCTGCTGGTGCTGCAGCTGGTGGTCCTGCTGGTGCTGCATGTTGACTTGCACCGGATGTGCCAGGTTGGTCTTCATCGTCCGAGGAGGACAGAGGCTGTACGACGCCAGTGAGCTCCTCATCCTCTTGAGCCTGGGACTGGGACTCCTCAGCGTCTGCTGCTGTGTCCCCATCATCACCTGTTTTTGGGAGACACAAACAATGTATGTTATGTTTCTGCAGGCATCAATGGTTGACACACATGACAGTTGTGACTGTGCCTCTGGGTGCGGGCCTGTACATTGCATTGTCCTAAGTTGTCACAGTCAGGGGTTGATATTGGTGTGGCACATTGTCCTGCATTATTTGTGCATTTCTATGTATTTTTTGGGGTGTGAACATGGTCTGCATTGGTTGTGTTTGGTTGACAGCCGGCCCTCCTTCCCACCCACCCAGCCAGTCAGTTATCCCACCATGGAACGTGCTTGCGTTGCAGGGAGTGGAAGTTGTCTCTCAGGATGTCAGTCAGTGGTGTCCTGCTGTTTGTTGGTGCACAGTTGCCAGCAGGGCCTTGTGCTCCCCACAGCAGTAGCCAGTGTCAGCCATCTTGTGAGTCCTTCTCCACTCCCTGTGATGTGAGCATGGTTCAGGGTGGTGTTGATGGGACAGTTGTGGGGGTGAGCTATGTCTGTGACTATGACTCCCATCATGCTATTGCCTCCACCCCCCTTCCCAGCATGCCCATGCTTCCTTCCTTTTGACTCTGCTTCCCTGTGGGGTGGGCTGGCTGTGCTGACAGGATGGCTGGGAGTGTTGTCCTGGCAGTTATTTGGCTACAAGTCCCAAGAGTGGCCCTGTGCTTCACACAACATAACCCAGGGTGGTGGTTCTTTGTGGGATCTTGTGTTATGATGGGGGGCATTGCATTCTACCAGGTGGGTTCTGTGGAGTTTGTGTTGGGGGGGGTGTGTGAGGGGAGGTGCTTGTGACTATGGTTAGTGCTGCAAGTCCTCCTTCCCACCCACCCAGCCAGCCAGTTATCCCACCATGGAACGTGCTTGCATTGCAGGGAGTGGAAGTTGTCTCTCAGGATGTCAGTCAGTGGTGTCCTGCTGTTTGTTGGTGCACAGTTGCCAGCAGGGCCTTGTGCTCCCCACAGTAGTAGCCAGTGTCAGCCATCTTGTGAGTCCTTCTCCACTCCCTGTGATGTGAGCATGGTTCAGGGTGGTGTTGATGGGACAGTTGTGGGGGTGAGCTATGTCTGTGACTACGACTCCCATCATGCTATTGCCTCCACCCCACTTCCCAGCATTCCCATACTTACTTGCTTTTGTGGGGAGTTCAGTGTGTGTGGGTGTGAGAGCAATGGCAAGATGGCTGACAGTGGTGTCCTGCTGTTGGTTGGTGTGCAGTACCCAGCATGCCCTTGTGCTCCCCACGACACAGCAACAGTGTCAGACATCTTTGATGGGCCTTTCCACTCTCTGTGGGATGTGCATGCATGAGTGTGAGCTTGCTGGGCCATGTGGAGGGGGATGTAGAGCTGTGACTATGACTCACATCATGCTATTGCCTCCACCCCCCTTCCCAGCATGCCCATGCTTCCTTCCTTTTGACTCTGCTTCCCTGTGGGGTGGGCTGGCTGTGCTGACAGGATGGCTGGGAGTGTTGTCCTGGCAGTTGTTTGGCTAAAAGTCCCAAGAGTGGCCCTGTGCTTCACACAACATAACCCAGGGTGGTGGTTCTTTGTGGGATCTTGTGTTAGGATGGGGGGCATTGCATTCTACCAGGTGGGTTCTGTGGAGTTTGTGTTGGGGTGTGTGTGAGGGGAGGTGCTTGTGACTATGGTCAGTGCTGCAAGTCCTCCTTCCCACCCACCCAGCCAGCCAGTTATCCCACCATGGAACGTGCTTGCATTGCAGGGAGTGGAAGTTGTCTCTCAGGATGTCAGTCAGTGGTGTCCTGCTGTTTGTTGGTGCACAGTTGCCAGCAGGGCCTTGTGCTCCCCACAGCAGTTGCCAGTGTCAGCCATCTTGTGAGTCCTTCTCCACTCCCTGTGATGTGCGCATGGTTCATGGTGGTGTTGATGGGACAGTTGTGGGGGGGCAATATGTGTGACTGCGACTCCCATGGTGCTATTGGCTACACTGACTTGGCCAGCATACACAGAATTCCTTCCTTTGAGTGGTCTTCACTGTGTGTTGGTGTTGTTGTGGTGGCTACATGTCTGGATGTGTTTGTTAGTTCTATTTGTGCCACTGCCTAGCTGTAGTTGTAGTTGTGTTTGTACATGTGATGGCTCAGTTGGATGTGACTTTTTTGATGGCATGTGTTGTGTTTATCTGACTGACATACACATTTTGGGATGATTCTGTTCTGGTTGCTGTGTAATTGCTATGAGTGCATGGTTTGACTCTCCCCTTGACAGTGATGTGTGTGTGTTTTGTGGCAGTATATTGTGTACATTTGTTGTGTACTCACCAGGCTCTGGGATGTCCTCTAGTCCATATACGCTCACTGGCGGAAGGATGGCCCGCACCTTCTCCTCCCAGGGCCTGAGGTATATTGGCTTGGCAGGAGGGCCACTGCCGGTGTATTGGCTGTTGATGTAGTCTTTCTTGAGCAGGTCCCTGACCCTCCTGCGCACGTCATACCACCTGTTCTGGATGTCGCTCTTTGTGCGCCGACATGGTGATTGTGCGTTCACCCTGTTGATGATCCTCTCCCACATCTTGGTTTTCTGGGAGATGGGGGTCTGTTGGACCAGTGTGCCAAACAGCTGTGGCTCTACCCTGAGGATCTCGTCTACCATGACTTCCAATTCACAATCTAGGAACTTGGGATTCTTCTTGGGGGGCATGGTGATGGGTGGTGATGGTGAGTGATGTGTGTGTTGGTGTGCAGGTGAGGGTGTGTGAGTGTGTGTTTTGCTGGGTGTATGTGAGGTAGGTATTTGTTGGTGTGCTGATGGTGTGTGGCTTGTGTGAGGGATGAGCTGTGGGTGTGTGGTTGCTTTCTCTTGGGTGCTGGCAGTGGAATGGCATTTGCAAAGGCTCATGGTTGTGATTTGTGTCCTTTATATGGGTGGAGTTGTGGGTGTGTCTTTGTTCTCTGTCCCCACCCCCCAGTATTTATTGGCTTGGTAATTGCTTGTTTGGCCTTTTTTTGGGTGAATTTTCCTTTGTACTGTCTGTGTATGTTGGAAACGTTCTTGTGACCGAGTCGGACCCTGCATTTGTCTCGTACGGTGTTCTCCGTTTCGTTCATGCTGTGTTTGTGCAGTTTTCTATGCTGCGTACGCGTCGGTCGCAGTGTTTTGTGTTGCTTCGGCTCGGTTTTGTATGCGTGTCGGTCGTACGGCTTGTCCTCCGTCCGACTCGCTCGTGGTTTTCGCGCCTTGCATCGTACTTTGCAGTTTGGAGTTCGCGTGTACGTTTCGGTCGGATTTGTTCCGGGTGCGTGTCGGTCGGTTGGATTCGCGTGTTTTTCCGACCGGATTGCTGTTTTCCGTGCGGCTCGGTCGGTCGACTTGGGTTCGGTACGTGTCGGTCGGATTTTTCACGCCTTGCATCGTACTTGGCGTGTCGGGCGCCACAGGTACGTGTCGGTCGGTATTATTTCCGGATCCGAGTCGGTCGGTGCTTTTTCCGGCCCGAATCGGAATCGACCCCTTATTGTTTTAAGTCGATTGCATTGAAGGCTGTATGGCTGCACTTCAGCAAGCTCGGGAAGGAGAGGGGACTCTGTCTGACAGATGTCTTCAGGTGTACATACGAGCATGAGTCCCAGTCAGGGGTCTAATTTACTCCATCTCTGATGTTACTTTCTCAACATCTTGCCCTGCATTCTTTGCATGGCCTCTTTAGGCGTTTTGGGGGTGAAAAGGCAAACTTCTTGTGCTTAATCACGACTTTAAGAATTCTCTGATATACTGCTAGGAGGGAAGTTATTCTTGGTATTAGCTGGACAAAGGGATGCAATCCGCTATGAGAAGAGATCACTTTTTATGATAGATACTAGAGAGGATCACAAAAAAGCAAGCTTCTCCACATGGCCACTTTTGTTCTTCTAATGTTTGATCTAGAATTTAGAATGCCTAATCATGGGTTGACACTTCCAGTTATATTGCACTGTTGGTTCACAACATTTATTCAGTAATGTTAGTTTAATTCCCTTCTTCAAGATTTTTGCTCTCATTCCAGAACTTAAGGTGTGGTCTTGGCTCAGCTCAGTTGACAGTATGCGCTGGAGATATTCAGTCACTAGTAAAGAAACACAACCTTTATTGTGTGTGAGGAGTTACTACACTATTTTGGTGACGATCGCACAGCATATTGGATTTGGAGGGTGAAGTCATCATAATGATAAGCGACCCCCACACCAAAGAGATCACTCTACATTCTACACTATGTGTTGTTAGGACCTTTGCTAATTTTCACTTCGGATTTTGTTGAAATGGAAAAACAATCACAGGTATAGAAAATGATGCCCAAATAAGGATTTCATCCATCAATGGATAAAACATCAATGATATTTGGTAACTCGTTCTAGAGTTGGATATCCCCATGGCCACTGGAAATGACCATCACGCTCATGGTGCATCTGATCGCGAACGCCTCCGGTGCAGATGGCACACTGTGCCTTCTGCTGTTTCAGTAGAACCCAGGCCACCTCTAGGAGGCAAGAAGTACATCGATCCCAGGATGGCACACAGGGTTATGGCGTAAACTCATGTGGTAGACATCTTTAATGGCTGCAACGTGTTGGAAAGTCGAGTTAGCTAGATGTGAGGAGGCAACTGCAGAGAAGATTGTGTTGGCTGATTTCACGTTACATGGATTTAACAAAGAGAGCACCGGATTTTGGAACTTTATGTACTGGGAGTGAAAAAAAAAGGTCTGGTAACATTTTAAAGAAGATTTTTTTATTTTGCTATTTAATCTTCAAGGGCAAAACAATGAGTGAGTGTTTGATTTTAGTGCATGTTTCTTTTAGCAGCAATGCATCAGGGAGTAACGGGGAGAGTGTGTTATGGAGTAGGCGGTGAACTCACCTTTCCGATAAAGATGGACCGTGGGGTTGCGTTCTTGCCCCTTTTTTATTTTGTATATATATAAATGACTTAGAAAGTCATATCAGAATCGGAAATGTAGACGCTCCCCTGATAGGCCGCAGGTCCCTCCCCGCGTTATTATATGCAGATGAATGTGTTTTAATGTCCAGAACCGGGGTGGGGTTGCAAAGGCTTTTAACTAGTTTTAACAATTTTATGAGTGACCTTGGACTAAAAACAAATGTTTTAAAATCACATGTCATGGTGGTAGGCAAATCTCCCCCGAAAACAAAACCTTTTTATATAAATAATGAAAAATTGCTTCATGTGCCAACTTTTTCTTATTTAGGTATCCTTTTTAATCAAAAAAATTCCTGGACGAATCTAGTTGACGCAAGGATTGGAGGTTTTAATCAAAATGCTGAGGCCATTTTTAGATTTACCAAAAAACTAGGCTCCCAGCCCATAAAAGCTATTATAGACATCTATAAAGCACGCACATGCGCTGTTACTTTGTATGGTGCCGGAGTCTGGGGTTGTTCAAATACCTTGGGCTTACAGAGAGCTGAGAACATGTTTTTGAAACGAGTGCTGACAGCCCCTAAAAGCATCGCCGCTACTATTTGTCATAATGAATTGGGTGTAATCGCATTGTCTTTTCGTATACAACTAGCACCCTTGATGCTATGGCACAATACTTGGGTAAAAGAGAAAACAGTTCTGAACCGCGCTATAATCTCGGATTGTTTGAAGTTGGACCGCGTGAGAAAAATTCCTTGGATTACCCACATACAAGATCAATTGGGGAAGCTGGGACTGTTTGACTGTTTTGATAGCCCTGGAAACATAGCTAAAATCCGAAGAGCCAAGCTCAAAAGAGACTTTCTCTCCTATTTGTATCAAGTTAGAGATAGTAAAGAGCTGGTAAAAAAAAGGGTTGTCGAGCACTCGCTCTTAGTCAGCTCCCTAGGTACCGAGCGTTACCTTTCCTTTTACTTTAATCATGCCAAAATGTTTTATTTGATCTGGTTTAGGATGAGTATCTCTCATCTTTTGGTCTCATACCCATGAGATGCACATTGTGATGCTAAACTAGAATTGTGTGCATGCGATTCAGAGTCCACACAGAACACTCTGCATTTTATGTTTTTTTGTAAACTTTATAACAATCCAAGACGTGCTTTTTTAATACCACTGATAAGAACTTTAAATATAAGAAAGTGTCGGCCTGCATTACATTATTTACTCCTTTTAAACAATGAATTTACCTGTCTGATGATTTATAAGTACATTTCTACTGCTGTACGGCTCTGGAATATTGTTGGGAAATGATTCCTTGTGCATTTATTATGTTGGTCAAATTTTAATGTGTTAATTCTTTTGAAATGTCGTTTTTAAGATGTATTCTTTTATGGCTGGTATTCAGCCGAATAAAGATTTTTGACTGACTGACTGAGTGAGCTTTTTAACCTAGTAGAAGTATATACTTATTTCTACACTTATCAGATGCAATTTCATTTTATCAAGGAACCTGTCTACATTCTGTTGGCTTTGTGCACATATTGAATTAGTAGTGAAAATTGGACTAAAGACTAGACCTTATTTATATAAGGTGAAGCCAGGGCTCGTCTAGTCCATTCATTGGCAGATATGTCTGTAAATCTAGTCCCCATCAATCACCCCCTTGAGAGTTTCTGGTCACATCAGGAGAACCAACTTTACAGTGGTCAGAGTGGAAAGAATAATTCCTCAGCTACATAAACATCATTGATTAAACTAACATAACACCTGAAAGATAGAAAAACATACATTTAAGTTTCTTTGAACCAAAGGGTTAAAAAATGTATAGAAACATAAAAAACAAAGATGGTGGAGGGAAGGTAACCGAAAAGTATTTAATGATGTGGTGTCCGATCTGATGCCCATTTTACCTCTAAGTTGTATATAAGCATAATGAGGTACACATTTTATCATATAAAGCAGCTGAAGGATGAGACAATAGTTACTGCTTTGAAAAAAACTGCAGTGGACAGCAAATCTGGCATGCTGCATGGGCAACTAAGAAATCAAGGGGCATATTACTAAGGGCCTTATCGCCGCTTTAGCGGCACTTTTTGCCGCCAAAGCGGCGATTTTTTTTCCGCCCTATTAGCAAGCTGTCGCTAACAGCTGTTAGCGACAGCTTTTAGGCGATAGCGACAGGGTTGGGTGCCACTTTGCATGCCAGCGATATTTATCGCTAATGACATGCAAAGTAGGCGTTCCCAACCTGGCAGCGACTGGAAATAGTCGCTAACATCGCTATCGCCTATTAGGGAGGCCAGCAAGGCGATAAAGAAACCAGCGCTAAACACTATTAGCGCTTGTTTCTTTACACCTGGTCCAAACCTGACTTAGCCATGTAATC
Organism: Calotriton arnoldi; assembly: GCA_963921515.1. Classification (NCBI taxonomy): domain Eukaryota; kingdom Metazoa; phylum Chordata; class Amphibia; order Caudata; family Salamandridae; genus Calotriton; species Calotriton arnoldi. Next base: position 2,874,127 of record CAWUFW010000581.1, on the reverse strand, counting down.
CAATGGGAGGTGGATTACATGGCTAAATCCCCCTTGCCCTATCAGCAAGCTATCGCCGGTCACAGTGCGATTATCGCTGGATTTCCAGCGATAATCGCACTGTTTTCCAGCGACAGCAGGGGTTTCTATCGCATTGGAGATAAGCGTTGCTGATAGCACGCTATCTCCACGATAGAAACCGGCGATAGCCGGCGATAATTATCCTACCGCTAAGTGCGCTTAGCGATAATTATCGCCGGTTATTGCTAATAGGCCCCCAAGTCCTTATGCATGTGTGCAACCTTGCTGCACAAGAGCGGTTGTGGGTAAGTGGAGATTCTGAATTAACAAATGTCACAGCAATTTTTAGGAAAGCCGAGTTATCAGGGCAATGTGCAAAAGGGGTTAAGGAGGAAGCAGGAAGTGTAGACATTTGTGGTATTGGCAAAGTAAGCTTCAAGAAACACGCGTGGGTTTAACAGAAATAAGATTAAAAAACCTAAAACTACAAAAGTTTCAGGGAAAGATGTTATAAGTTGTTGTTGATGCAACATTTCCACACAATTAGTTTATAGTAAAAATTGTCCTGCTCTTAAACAGACATTTCGCTCTTGTTTGCAAAAAAGGAAAAAGTGGCTCAAGAGTAAGATGCATCGAAAATTCTGAAGAAAAATTACCTTGTGACAATGATGTGGGTAGTAGTGGTTTATAAAGATTGAAGTTGTCCACATACAGGTACACTCAGACTCTGATTCACCAAATACAATAATGAAGAAAGTGTATGGATATGTTCGAAAAAATGCTTTGACCTAATTTAAAGGAGTGTGACATTAGCCCCGAGAGATGCAAGGGAATCCATAGAGATGCAGGGGTGCCAAAGCTTACTTTTCAGGTTCAAGAACAGAAAATTACTGTCAAACGTTTTGTGGGTAAAAAGGGTCCCTTGGTTGATTAGATGAAAGAAGCACGCACATAGTGTTAGATCCCAACAGCAAGAAACAAACGTCGATAGAGGATGGAGGGGAAACACCTTTAAAGGTCATGTTAAACAAATATTCTGAGGTAGTCAATAGGAAAATAGGTAGTCTACATGGATTTGAACACAAGACTGTACTCAAGCGCCTAAATCCTTCTTTCAAAAAATGTATTCTATCCTTAGGAGCTTCCTAGGAACCAAGGTGCGCCTCGCATAGCCCTCGTTAAATGTTTTAAATTGACATACAATGGGGGCATAGCTGCAGCGAACGTTGAAACATACTATGGAACCTCTCAGCTAGTGGCCATCAACCAGTGGTGGTACGCCACCTCGGGGGACCCAGCTTATGCCTCTGAGAAATGGGCCCTCCAAGGCACATCTATACAAGAATTACTATATGGAGGGAAAATCCCAACAAAACTTCCTCCGGCCTCAGTGGTAGTCCTCCAGACATGGAGAGCGGCCCTAAAAAGCATGGGCTGGGACAAACAACTCACAGATCAAACACCTCTGTGGGAGGCTAACATACTTCCCCAAGTAGCGGCTCTGTAAGGTTTTCCTGGCTGGGATACCATTGGGAAGTCCACCTTAGGAGACTTGATTGAAGGCACAACGCTTAAAGCGTACCAGACTTTCCAATGCAATTATGCCCTGCACCATAGCCAATTCTACTGATGCTTGCAAATGTGGAATGGCCTCACGCCCTACATTGAAGACTTGGAATATCTCCCTGAATGTAACCCTTTAGAGGCCAAACTGCTCCTGGGGGATGTAGTTGACCATAAAACATTCCAAGTCTATCACTCCCTGATCCGCAACACGCCAGATACATTTGCGGTACTACATGCCACATGGGAGCAAGACCTAGGCACCTCGCCCGATGAGGACTGGGAGGAAGCTAAGGCGTCCCCGAGGTATGGAGCGGTAGCCACACAATTTCGCCTCATCCAGTTAAAGTACATGCATAGGGCCTACCTTGCATGACACAGACTTGGACATAGCCCGATCGCACGACCTCAACATCATCTCATACGCCGATGACACCCAGCTGATCCTCTCCCTCACCAAGGCCCCCACCACCGCCAAAACCAACCTCCACGAAGGAATGAAGGCCGTCGCCAAATGGATGAAGAACAGCCGCCTGAAACTGAACTCGGACAAGACGGAGGTCCTCATCCTCGGCTCCACCCCCTCCGCCTGGGACGACTCCTGGTGGCCGGCCACACTGGGAGCTGCACCGACACCCACCGACCACGCACGCAACCTGGGGTTCATCCTAGACTCATCGCTATCAATGACCCAGCAAGTCAATGCCGTCTCCTCCTCCTGCTTCAACACCCTCCGCATGCTCCGCAAGATCTACAGATGGATCCCCACCGGAACCAGAAGGACGGTCACCCAGGCCCTCGTCAGCAGCAGACTGGACTACGGCAACGCCCTCTACGCGGGAACCACGGCCAAACTCCAGAAACGACTACAACGCATACAGAACGTCTCTGCACGCCTCATCCTCGACATCCCCCGCCACAGCCACATCACAGCCCACCTGAGAGACCTGCACTGGCTCCCCATCAACAAGAGGATCACCTTCAAGCTCCTCACCCACGCTCACAAGGCACTCCACAACACCGGACCAGCATACCTCAACGAACGACTCACCTTCTACACCCCGAACCGCCAGCTTCGCTCCGCTGACCTCGCCCTCGCCACGGTTCCACGCATCCACAGAACGACCGCCGGCGGCAGATCATTCTCCCACCTCGCCGCCAAGACATGGAACACCCTCCCCATCCACCTGCGGCAGACCCAGGACCTGCTGACCTTCAGGAGACTTCTCAAGACCTGGCTGTTCGAGCAGTAGCAGCTCCCCCCCCCACCCTCTAGCGCCTTGAGACCCTCACGGGTGAGTAGTGCGCTTTACAAATGTTTGATTGATTGACGGATAGAAGTGATTGCCTCATCCAACTGCCTAAGGTTTAAGATGCTCACAGAGGACTTCCTACACATCACACGGAGATGCAGAAAACTGCACCCATACAGAGAAGGTATCTTCACCTGATTAGATCACATACTGGGACTTCCGACACCCTCCTGCATATAACTGCCAATATTGACATGAACTTCTATAAACTGGCACTGCTCTGGGTGGGCCTCACAGTGGCAAAAAGAAATATGGCGCCACTGGAAGGCGGAGGCCCCACCTTCAATCGAGGAGTGGAAGAGAGGCATGGAATGGTGTATGATCAGGGAGCAGCCAGTCTACGGAGCCAGGGAATGTCCCCAGAAGCATGTTAAAATATGGGGTACGTGGTTAGATTACCGAGGTATCATTATTATGATGATGATAAAACGTATAGAGCGCTCAATTGCCCGGCGCTGTTAGTGAACAAAGATGAGAACCAAACTAAAAGCTGAAACAAACATAGATACGGTTGGGCAGAACCAAGCTAGGTGCTGAATAAACATGTTTTTAGCATTTTTTTAAACTCTAAAGATGAAGTAGCAGATTTTTGTTTCACAGGGAGGCTGTTCCACTGAAGAGTTGTACACGTAACAAAGTGTCTGCCTCCACAGGAGGAGCCCTTAAAAGGCAGGACAATCAAACTGTTGGCAGAGCTAGAAAGAAGAGATCTGTTGGGAGAATACCACTTGAACCTTTCCCGCAGATAGGCAGGGCTGGATCCGTGCATGGCCTAGAATGCAATGCGTAGCGCCTTAAAGGTGACAAGTTGCTTAATAGGAATCCAAAGTAATGTATTAAGAGCCAAAGCAGCAGATTGAAATCTAGGATTATCAAACAGCATCCGGGCTGCAGAATTTTGCAAGATTTGCAGTATATTCAACAAACTTTTTTGCAGATTCAGATAGAAGTCATTACAGTAATCTAATCTGGCCAAGGCCAGTGTGGTGACAACTGTCTTCCATAGGAACAAAATGAGCAGTCTTCTTTATGATCTTGAGCATATGAAAGGAAGAGAAAATAAATAGTGTTCAGTTGGCTTTTAAAGGTAAGTTTCTTATCCATTATGACGCCAAGATTTCTTTACCTTCTTTGCGGGAGTGGGAAGAGCCCAAAGATCTTGTGGCCACCAGGAGTGGGACCAGAAAGAAACATTGTTCCCTAATAGAAGAACTTCGGTCTTTGAAGAGTTCAACTTCAAACAGTTATCGTTCATCCAGTTGCTGACTGTAGACATGCAGTTACGGAAAGCCTCACCCAAGTTGTGATTGTTGTTAGAGAGTGAAACAACAATCTGGGTGTCGTCGGCATAATACACCAACGAAAACCCCAAAGACTTAATTAAACTAGCAAGGGGCATGACATAAAGTTTAAAAAGGGTTGGGCTCAAGGATGAGCCATGAAGAACCCCACAGGGCAGAAAGAACAAATCAGAGGTGAATTCCCCAAGGGTGTCCTTTTGAACACGTTCAGAGAGAAAAGAACAGAGCAGAGACAGAGCTGTACCTTTGATCCCAAGTAACTGGTCAATATGAAGGTCATGATTGACCTTGTCAAAGGCTTCAGACAGGTCAAGTAAGATAAGGGCTGCCCTAACGCCCTTATCTAAAGTTAACCTGATTTCTTCAGTGGCCACAGTCAGCACCGCATCGGTGCTGTGGCCACTTCTGAAGCCGAATTGGGTGTCATCCAGTAAGTGGTTTCTCGCAAAGAAAGATGCAAGTTGTTGGTTCATGGCCCTCTTCACGATTTTTAGCTGGGAAAGGAAGAAGGGAGATGGGACGATAGTCATTAGGATCTGTTGGATTAAGGTTCGCCTTTTTAAGTAAAGGGAGAATTGAAGCTGATTTCCAGGGTTTAGGGAAAGAGCCTGAACTAAACATAGGTTTGAAGATCGTGGTCAAGAATTGAAAAACTGCTGGTGGGCAGGGATTGAGAGGAGAACCTGACTTGGTGGTAAGAATGGCCTGTTTTACCTGATCTGTAGTGAGCTGTGCAAATTCCTTCAAGAGCAGTTCTGCCTGAACCATAGATGTAATGCTGTTACTAAGAAGACCAGTAGAATTGCTTGTGGAGAACTTGTTAAATATGTCCTCAACTTTCTTAAGAAAGAAGTTAGCGAGAGAGTTACAGAAAAACTGACTACATCCTGCCGACTTAGGGGCATATTATCAAGCGGCAGCGATAATTATCGCTGGCCGCTCTTAGCGAGGTTTACCTTATCGCCGGCTATCGCTGGCAATTATCGCCATGCTATCGTTGTATTAACAACGCATAGCGCAATGGCGATAATTTCCCAGCGTTTGCGGTGTTTTCCATGGAACATCGCTGGTTTTCCAGCGATGTTCCATGGAAAACGGCGATAACCTTGCTGATACGACCCACAGGGTCGTATCAGCAGGATCCACCTCCTATGTGTAACATGGGTAAGTCGAGATTGTAGCAGACGTTAGATTTTGGCGAAAACGGCCGTTTTCGCCAAAATCTAAGGTCTGCTACAATCCTGTGGGCTGCCTTGTAAATATCGCGATGTACACATCGGCGATATTTACAACGTAGCCCATCTGGGGTACGCCCAGTAACGCCCACCTTGCATCTCATTAGAGATGCAAGGATGGGAGTTGGGGGAAAGGGCGATAGTGCAAGGTTTCACGCGATAGCGTGACCTTGCTGATTGGGCGATAGGATTATCGCCGCTTTTCGTCCGAAAACGGACGCTAAAGCGGCGATAATTGCCTATCGCCTCCTTGTTAATATGCCCCTTACTACTGGTTGTAGAACTGAGCTTGGTAACAGTCTGAAAAAGTTTGGCCAATTAATGTAATAAATTGATTTTTCTTTCAAGGACTGGTTCTTATACTTTGCGATACTACGTTTGTATTTGTATTTTTCTAGGAAGTTATAGTCCTTCCTCCATATCCGTTCCTGCCTGCGACAACCTTCTTTAAGGGCTCTTATGTTCTCATTAAACCAGGGCACTGATGGTTTACTTCTATTACAGGTCCTAGTTTTAGGGGGTGCAAAAGTATTGACTGCTGATTTAGCCAAGCAGAGTAATTCAAAGACAGCTGATGTAAGTCATTGGTAATAGCTAGCAGTAAAGCTTCTAGTAGAGAATTAAATTCAGAGGTCTGAATTTTGTGCCATGCATGAGAAACATGAATGTTGCGAGAGGATTTACTGAGGAAGTCTTTCGAAAGAATCATAATTTTGTAAATTATGGCCCTGTGATCCGTCCATGTTAATGGAAGGGTGGACGAACTGGTGATGCAGCGATTGTTGGTGAAAATGCCGTCAAGGCTGAGCCCTGCAAGACATGTAGGATCAGCCACTATCTGAGAAAGGCCAAGACATGACAATGTATCTACTAAACATTCCGTATCTTTATTTAGAAGATTTTCTAAATGGAAATTGAAATCACCTAGCACCTTGAGATCAGTTTTAAGGGAGACAGATTCCAGAAGAGACATGATCGCTAGGGTAAAGGGACCTCTGGGTCCAGGAGGCCGGTAGAGTAGAAGCCCATTGAAGGACTGAGGGGCATAATAGCAAGGAATAGCGATATTTATCGCTAACCGCCGCCTATTGCTGGAAAATATCGCTGAGATAACACCCTATTAGTAAGGTTTATCTCCATAGCGATATTATTTCCAGCGATAGCGGTAAAATGTGAGAATATCGCTGGAAAAGCAGCGATATTCTCGCATTATCGCTAAGGTGGATTCAGCATTAGAATCCACCTCCTATACCTTAAACAGGTAAGTCATCCTCACTAGCAGGAGATAAAATATAGCGATAAACGCGCTTAGCGCGAGTTATTATATCGCTTCGCCTGCCTTGCTAATAGGGGGTAGTGGGATTAGCGACTGTTTTCAGTCGCTTTTAGTAGGGAACGCCTTCCTTGCATGTCATTAGCGATAATTATCGCTGACATGCAAGGCGATGGTTAACGCGGCCTCTAACGCCTGAAAGCTGTCGCTAACGCCTGTTAGCGACAGCTTGCTAATAGGGCGATAAAATTATCGCCGCTTTGGCGGCAAAAAGTGCCGCTAAAGCGGCGATAAAGCCCTTGATAATATGCCCCTGATTTTTTGTTAGATCTAAGTTAAAAATGAGTCCCTCGCATTCATTAGATGAAGCTGGTGAGAAAATAGTATCCATTCTGTGTCTATATATGACGGCTAGTCCTCCACCCTTTTTGTGTGCTCTATCTAATCTGTAGATGACGTATCCAGAAGGTAAAGCTGCTGCCATATCTGGGCCGGGCACAAGGTCTGCCGAGGTTTCTGTGACGAAGGTTAAGTTGAACTGATGTGAGTCTAGGAAATCTAAAAACTCAGAATTATGCTTTACCAAGAACTAAGCGTTAATTAAGACAGTGGAGCTTTTAAAGCCTTTGGGCGTCGTGACATTACCCAAAGTTTTATGTGCCAAATTGGCAGGCCTGACAGCAGCTTGTAAGTTCCCTTTAATGAACTTACATTTACAGAGCTGACAAAAAGTATGAGCGGGATTTCTGACAGGCATAGGATTCAAATTGGGGCAGCCCATGGTATTGCCTGATAAATTGAGAGCAAGGGCTTGAGAAACTAAACTGCCAGGGGGATGGGTGCTGGGTGCGGTCCAGGCGCAGACGGGATTGCCTTAGGTGTGCCTTTGGAGTGCCAGCAGCGCGGACACGCTGTGTTGGTCATTAAGCAGCCCGTCATAGAGAGGGGGGTGTTCGGGGCGTGTCCTAACTCAGGCGCTTTGCAGTGCGAAGACGACAAAAAGGGGTATGTGAAAATGGAAGCAAACAGGGATCCAGCAACCCCTTACTCCAACCCCAAGCTCCCCTGAGGAGAGAGCAGTATTGGTAAAGTAGCACATAATGCAAAATAAAGGGAGAAAGCTAAAACCATAAAATCACTTAAAAGAGGGTTGGAGCCCTCAGCAATATGGTGTCCACTAGAGAAGGAGCCAAGCAACTCCAAAACGGCACCTGTGTGCCTACAAGGAGATAAAAGTAGTGGGTTGCACCAACCTTGTCACACAGAGTGCAGACGTGCTGTGTTGGTCATTAAGTAGCCCGTCATAGAGAGAGGCGTTTCGGGGCATGTCCAAAACTAGGCGCTTTGCAGCTCGAAAACTACGAAAACAGGTAGGTGAAAATTAAAGCAAACAGGGGTCCAGCAACCCCATACTCTAGCCCCAGGCTCCCCTGAGGAGAGAGCAGTACTGGTAAAGTAACTTATAAGGCAAAATAAAGGGAGAAAGCTAAAACCATAAAATCACTTAAAAGAGGGTCAGAGCCCTCAGCAATATGGTGTCCACTAGAGAAGGAGCAAGGCAACTCCTAAACGGCACCTGTGTGCCTGCAAGGAAACAAAAGTAGTGGGTTGCACACACCTTGTATGAAGAGATACTCAAATATTATGAACCTAGACACTCAAATCTGGACATATGCGGGACTGGGGCAGCAACCTAGATAAGATGTACAAATCCGCAAATGAGAACCAGGGAGAGGAGAGAGGGCAGCAAGGCGACTGAGGACACAGCCCTTACATTGTACCGATACTGTGCTTTTATCTCATGAAAAACATAATGAAGAGTGTTATAAAAAAAATGACTGTACTCAATTAGGGTGCGATAATGAAAGTACACAAAACCAGAAGTATACCTATTTCAATTACAGAAGAAGTATCCAAAGAACTTAAGAAGTTGGAAGAGGCTACAATTATTGAGCCCACAGTCCTTTATTATGGTAGTGCACCTGTTCATTGGGAAAATCAGGCTCTGTGTAGGCTATCAAGACCTGAATAATACTATTATAATAGAAAGTTGCCCCCTTCTTAAAATCAAAGAAATGCTGGTATTGGTAAAAGGTATCACACTGTTTTTGATATTAGATGTTTCCTCAATCTATCAGCAAGTTCCCCTACATGCAGACCATAGGAAATGCATGACGTTCATGACAGCTGTTGGGTGCTTCCAGTTTGGAAGGATGCTGTTCGGACTAGTGTACACTGTAGCAGTCATATATAGACTTATGTTGCACCTGCCGGGTAACATAAAGTGGATTCTGTATTTCCAAGATGACATCCTAATTATGGAAAAGGATATGATCAGAAGCACTGACTGGAAAGAGTGCTAAACATGTTAAACAGCAAAGGTTTGTCCCTCCAAAGCATAATAAAGATGATGTCACATCATTTTAGGATTGACGGACATTTATGCCAAATTTGTAGATATATTTGCAGACAAAACTTGACATATTTGGCAGTTGCTTAAAGGTCAAGTTTTCATAGTCCGCAGAGTGTCAAGAAAGCTTTGTGTGGATCAAAGAGGCTATTTTGAAGAGCCAGCACTTCAAGGCTTCGACGCATAAGTGGCAAGCATTCTTATCATTGACGCTAATGGGAAAGGTTTAGGTGCTTCTAAATCTTTCACACCCACTGAGGAAAGATATGCTGGAACTGAACAAAAGGCATTAGCATGTGTTTGGGCCCTAGAACACTTTGGCACTTTTATTTGGGCGAAGAGTTTGTGATTAGCTCCAACCATAACCCACTTATTAAAATACTGAGAACCAGTGAGTTGGGGAGTGCCTCCGCTCCACCAGCCTGTATATCCCTTTGTCTACATGACTTTGCTTACAAAGTGGAAAATCTGTCAGTCAGAAAAAATATAATTGGAGGCTTTATTTCCAGGATGCCTTCTTCCATCACAGAGAGTGGCAAGATTTGTCGGGTGATTGGCATGTGGCTATTGTGTGCAATGATGGGTGTGCAAAATATCGAGAGAGATGAGCGGGTGGAGCCTTCCTGAGACAAGCCCAAATTGTAAAGTGCAATGAGCTTTTCCTAAGGAAGCCCACCAACATATCGTTACCTCTATTTTCCCATTCAGCAAAGCCAGGCAGGCCCAGATATAATGTTGTGCATTGGAACTGACCAACTTAAACTTTTATTTCTTGTTCTGTGAAAATAATAATAATTTGGAAACATTTCTTGCCTACATGAACAATAGACCAGCTGAACTCCTCTCTAGATCAGCCAAACAAGAGCTTCATGAGAGTGACGAGTAAGACACTTAGGGGCATATTCACAAGGACTTATCGCCGCGTTAGCGGCACTTTTCTGCCGCTAATGCGGTGATAATTTTATCGCCCTATTACCAAGCTGTCGCTAACAGCCATTAGCGACAGTTTTTAGGTGAAAACGTCCGTTATAAAGATCGCTACTTCTGTTAGCGATAATTATATGCAGGAGAGGCGTTCCCGTGCAAAAACGGCCGCAAACACCACTACTCCATATTCACAAGGGGATCCTTGAACTTCTGTAGACCAAAAAAACTGGCTCTAACTGCAGTTAGAGCCAGTTATTTAAGACCAGAAAATAGCTGGTCTTAAAAATGGGGATAACACTTGGGGCCACATCTCAGCAGGTTTTGGTGCTGGACAGCGCTGCAAGCAATGTTGCAGCGCTGCCCTGCGACAAAACTACAGTGCAGGAATGCGCACCATCAATAAGATAGTGCGCATTCCTGGGCCCCAGTCATGAAAAGTGTTGCAGCGCTGCGGCAAGACAGCGTTGAAACACTTCTCACTATGCCCTTCTTGCAACAGCATTGATGCGCTGTATTCATTGGACAGCGCTCCATGTCGCAAGTAATGACAGATACGTCAGGAATCCTGACGTATCTGTCTGCGCTAAAGTCACGCATTGCTGCAGTCGTGTCACAACCATGACGCAACTCCAGCAATGCATGGGGCCAGCCTATCCCTGTGGCACTGCGTCACCCTCACACCTGCCATCAGGCAGGCGGAAGGTACTGATGCAGTGCTGTTCATGAGGGGTGCCCGAATGTCGGCGCTGTTGGAGATCCATCGGTGGTGATTGCGCGCTGCGGTGTCATCGTTTGGAAGCATTGGTGGAGTGTTGGTGCGGAGGGAGTTGACGAGACGTTCTTCGGTGGCCTTGATCCAGCTGCGAGGGGGTGCGATGATGGCGGTGGCGTCCGGTTGGCAAGGTGAAGATGTGATGTTACCAATGATGGTCGGTCCAGGAGAGTCCGGTGTTGTGGCTGTAGTTGAAGTTGCCGTTGGCGTAGGTGACATGCTCGACCATGTCTCCTATGTGGCTTGTTGCGGTGACATGGTGCTTGCGTCTGATGTAGGGGACCTTCCCCATGAGGGGGTGTTGTCCTGGTCACTGGGGTTGTGCAGGTGGAACTTCAGTTCACCGAGTAGGATGTCATCGGTGGATGGGAGACCCTGGAGTGCAATGAGGTCTACAATGGTATTGGAGAATGGGGGGCCATGGCCCGGGGGGCCTGCACATGAGGGTGCCACAGAGGATGTGCTTGGGCTTGGTCCGGATCTGGGAGCTGAGGTGGTCCATGGTCACCCTTGGGTCATTAGAGTGCGTGGTCAGTCGGAGTGTGCTTCTGTAGGTGATGGCAATGCCTCCTCCTTGATGGTCGGGGTGCTCCTTGCGGGTGATACTGCAGCCGTCAGTGATGGCAATGGCGATGTCTGGTCCAGAGCAGAGGTTGGTCCTGGCAGGCGAGGTGGCGTCCAGGGTTTATGGCGAGGAGGGTGCTGGTGTGGTAGCAGTGGAATGTCCAAGAGGAAGGCTCCTTGGTGCTGAGCGCGGTCCAGGGGTAGACAGACGCAAATGGCGTAGCCTATGGGTTGCCTTTGGCACGGGAGATGACCATTACAACGCAGACAGTACATCGTTAACAACGCAACTCCGACAATGCAGGTGCCTTTACATCGCATTTGATTACAACGCATTGTGAGGTCAGTAATGGGGTAATTTAAAGTTTTTCTGGTGTGTATGTGTTTTGGTTGTAAAATCTGAAAATTGGGGTGTGTTTTGGGGTAAGATATGGAATTTGGGGTGTGTTTTGGGGTAAGATATGGAATTTGGGGCGTGTTTTGGGGTAAAATATGAAAATTGGGGTGTGCATTTGGGTCAAATTTGATTTTTGGGTGTGTTATGGGGGCTCAAAAAGGAATTCCAGGGTTAACGGTTGGTTTTGGGGTGCAAAGCTTAGTTTTGGGTTGCACTCACTGAAGTGGGAATAGTGATAATAATGTCTCCGCTATGCAACACCTACTCTACTGTTGCAATGTACCTAGTATTAGTATGCATTGGAATGGAATGCGATGTTATGGCATGCGTCGCAACCACGTATGTGCCTTTTGCACACGAGTGGTACGCCCGCTGTGCATGGGCGCACAGCGGCTGTCATTTAGAAGTGCTGGGGGGGAAGCTGGACAGCTGTGAGGTGGTAAACGCTGGAAAGAACACTGGATGGGGCGTGGACGTGGGGATGTGTGAGCGGGTGTTGTAAATATTTGAATAAGGGACGTCTTACCTCGAAGCCGGGTCCCGTGTCTTCGTTGCTCCTGCTCTCCTGCGTCTGCTTCCAGGAACAGGAAGTAGGCAGCCAGGCTCCCTTCCCTGAGCCAATCACAACGCTGCGATGCGGCGGTGGGATTGGTAATTGGCAACGGGACAAGGCATGCAGCCAGGGGCTGGAGGGGTGGGCATGTTCTCCATGCAGGCTGTAATGCAGCCTGCATTACGAACAGGGAAGTGCGCATGCCTGCTTTGGGCAGCCTGAGTGGGCCGACCAAACAGTCATTGCGCTCTTGAGTGAGCATGCCAATCCACCTATGCATTGCCCCGTGCTTGGAGCAGTCCTACACACAAACCCACCCGCAAAGGTAACATAGCACGGTTACATCAGTAAGTTATCATCATGTGATGATTGTTCCTCTTCTGCACTGCTTGAAAGCAGTGGGACAACGCTCTTCCGCCATAGTGGATGAGCCGCCACTGGGGGTGCATCATCTTCGTGTGCTAGGCCTGGGCGACGCGTCCCACCTTCTCCTTACCTGGACATTGACACTGTGGCGCAATCTGCTGCACTGTCTCCAAATATGTGACTCAGCCAGCAGGAGCCTCAGCCAGGTGGGATTTCACAAGCCTGGGTACAGAAGTCGCCGCCAAGTCCACTGGTGAACCTCCTGATACAGTTGATGCAGCAGGGCCCCCTTAGGCGTGAAGTTGCAGCGCTCCCGCCACACAAGTTCGGCGCAGCTCTGGGGCCTCACCCTCCACAGTGTCCAGCCAGCCCAACATCATCCGGCCTGTGATGCAGAGAGGCGGCACCCACCGTTGGTAATCCCCTCCGTGCACCCCGGTGTAGTGGTGGATCATAGTATGCGATGCAGACCTCCCTACGTTGGGGCGCAGGAACGCCTCTACTATTAACAGCTCCAAGGTCCGCAAGGTGGTCTTCTCACACAGGTCAGCAACGTGTCTCCATGCGACCTGCCAGACTTCACCACCAGGTATGGGCTATCGTCCCGCCTCAAGGTCTACCGCCATGGCTCATCTACCCCACAACTCCTCCGCATCCCACTCCAGGCTCCAGACGCAGGTCCAGCGAGGCATCCAGGCTCCAGACGCAGGTCCAGCGAGGCATCCAGGATCCAGACGCAGGTCCAGCGAGGCATCCAGGCTCCAGACGCAGGTCCAGCGAGGCATCCAGGCTCCAGACGCAGGTCCAGCGAGGCATCCAGGCTCCAGATGCAGGTCCAGCGAGGCATCCTGGCTCTCATCCTGGTCATCCTGGATGTTGGGTGGCTTGCAGGGGTTGTTGTTGTGTGCTGCACTTGGCCCAGGCTCCTCCATTCTGCATTTTTTTGGTTTTTATGCCTATTTTCTCTTGGATGTTGACTGATAGGCTATTTTTTGCATTAGAGGCAAAAAAAACTCACGTTGGGCTGACTAACATGAGTTTTTTTTGCCGCTAATGGGCCTATCGGTAGTTTTTGCCCGCCAACGCCGGATTTCCTATCGCCTTCGCGCTGATGTTAGCAGCAGTTTTCTCCGCCGTTCCCTGATACTATCGCCATGTAGCGACGGCTTGGTAATACGCCGCTAACATGGCGATAGTTTTCAGGGTTAGGTGGCGATAAAAAAACTGCCGCTAACTGGCCTTTGCGATAGCTATCGCCGGTCCTTGTGAATATGCCCCTTACTTCTTCAGCTGAGGCTCTAAACTGGAGCTCATAAAAATGGAACATTAAGTCTTGATTCTTCAGCAATTAGCTCACTCAGTGAACAAAGTGTGTCATCATTTACCTCCCAATTCTCAAATGGATTTTATGTAATTGCAGGTTGATAAACTGAGTGAATCACCTCACAGGGAAAGATCTAGCTGATGATCTGAAAATTAACCAGTATGTATCTTTTGCTCCCAACCCAGCTGTAATGAATTTCCAGCTTCCACCTGCAGAATTAATCAACTTAAACTCACTGGCTCCCACTGCTTCAAAGAGATGATGAATTTGGTTAAAAGGAGCAGATAACATAAATCTCTTGATTAAATGTCCCCCTGAGTACAGTATATCTCTCGCAGACCAATATTAGTCAAGGGTTGTAGTTGTCCATACAGACATATATCTTGACCGCCAAAGAAAATGCAGAAGAAGGGTAAGTCTATGTCACTATTTTCTGGTGCTCATACAGATATAATATCAATGCCTGGTTTTTAAATTTGATGAGATTCTATCATACACTGCCATAGCCCTTAAAAATATACTCAACTCCTAGTTAAGGTCAATGGTAACAGGCAGACGGGACAGAGCAAGTTTTGGGCACCCCAGTAAAAAAAATCCGTAGGCAATCCATGGAGAACAACTTGTCATTGATTCAAAAACATGTAGCATTAACAAAGCAGATAGGTCCTCACAGTAGGGGTGTGTGTGCGTGTGTGTGTGTGTGTGTGTGTGTTTATGTGTGTGTGTGTGTGTGTGTGTGTACACATGTCCAAGGATTCAGAGAGATAGAAGATCTTCTGATTTTTGCTTGGTAATAACTTTGGCACGATTTAACGCATCTCTCCACAAGACTTTGCAGACCTATTTCTTTCTCTACATTGGCTGATAATGCAAAGTTTTGCGGTGATTAGTTAAGGGAAAGCAAAGAAAAAAGATGGGTCCCAAAACACATTTTTCCATCAATGCATTTTCCACAGACATTTTACTTGGACGTAGTAGCAAAATGGCTGAATGGATTTTAATGATATTTGGCATTATGCTGTGTAAATGAGCCTTTGTGTTATTTGATCTGAATTGGTTGACTACTTTCAAAGTTATAAGGCAAAAAACAATTGTAATATATTGGTCTGTGCTATACCGCAGTAATTTCTCTGCATATTGCGGTACATGGAAATGACAAAACAAAATAGTATTGGCATATGACATCCCGCACAAAATTAAAAGGCAGCCATATTGTTTTCACCACACTTTGTATATGTTCTGGGTTTCAACAGGAAATCTACCTTACTACATATTTAAAAATACATACAAACAAATAAGGCACTTGACATTTTGATTCTTTTATATATTTTAAAAATGTTTGCGGAGTAACGCATTACTTTCTCAAAACAATCAATGAAGTACTGCGGTCCCTATAGAAATAAAAGAAAATTAAATATAACAAATCACACTGCACAACACGCCGATCCACTCCACTCTACAACACGCCACTCCACTCTATGACACGCCACTCCACTCTACCCTATGCCATGCCACTCCACTCTATTCTATCACACTACACTCCACACTATGCCACTCCACTCAACGCCACTCAAATCCACTCCACTCGATGCCACTCAACTCTATGCCATGACACTCTACAATTTGGCACTCTACGCCTTGAAATGCTACGCCACAACACTCTATGCCACTCCACTCTATACAATTCCACTCTACGCCACTCAGCTCTAACCCACAACATTCTACGACACGACATGACACTCTAAGACATGACACTGTACAACACTCCACCATAAGCTGGTCCACTTTATGCCACTCCGCTTTACAACGCTGTACTCCACAATATGGCACTCTACCACACTGTACTCCAGTCTATGCCACGCCACTCTACAATACTCTACTCCACTCTATAGCATCCTACAACACTCTACTCCACTCTATGCCACTGTACTCCACTTTACATCACTGTATGACACTCTACGCAACTCCCTTTACGCCACTCCTCCCCACTTTATTCTACTCTACTCTATAACACACTACTTCACTCTACTCCACTCTACGTTACTCCACTCTACTCTATGACACACCACAGCACTCAATGCCACTCCACTGTAGAACATTCCACTTCACTCTGTGCCCCTCCACTCTTCACTTCACTTTCCGAAACTCAACGCCATGCCACTCCACTCCACCACTCAACTGTATTACATTTTAATCTATTCTATGCTACTCCACTCCACTCTACTCCACTCCATACCACTCTACCATGCAACACGCCTCTCCACCCTACCACACGCCACTCCACTGTATAACAGTTTTCACTCCACTCTGCTCCACAGTACGACACTTAACTCCCCTCAATACCACTCTTTACACAAGTCACGATTAGACATTAGGGGCTTCCCAAGGTAAATAACTTTACTTTACTTTGTATCCGCATCACGAAGGAGCGTGCGCTATTTATGTTATGCACCACTTGAGTAGAACGCTCATACCAGGTGGCATTTACACTGGATTTCTGATCTCTTTTCCATGCTTCAGTATTAAGTATGTGAGACACATGGGTTAGCTATAATTTGACGTTTTGCACATGCTAACACTTCGTTTTCTGTATTTATATGTAGATACTTTACTCTTCCATCATGGCGGCCATGCTTATTCAAGATATGCTAGTACATGTGCTTAGTACTTTGCCAATTTTTACTCAGGAAGTGTATGTAAGGACACAAGAATTTTCACTCCGGTGTGTGATCAAGACCATTTCTGGTCGAAACGAGTCAGAGGATTTATGATGCCTAATAAATCCCCTTTTTGATGATTGGAATGTTTCCTGAATTATTTGCCTGAGAGCGCCGATCTACTGGAATTGCATGCAGGATGTATATATATATATGCCGAGGAAGGCAGACCGCCGAAACGCGTTTGTTTCTGGAAGAATAAAATATCTTCAAAAACGCCATTCGTGAGTGCTTACTTTCCTGTAAAGTAAAGGAAATAGAGCCATAGTATTTGCGGAGTGCACCGCCGCACAATAGCACCCATCCAAGTGATTCGTGTTTGGTGCGAACCGAGCGTCAATATATATATACTCACACACATATATATATATATATTTTTATATATATATATATATATATATATATATAGGTTCTCCAAGTGTGTCCTGTGCTTGGGGACGCACTCCATTACAGGCTGGTTTAACAAATTCTATGCATCCAGGGGAACCGGCAATTTTATTCCTGAGTTGAATTCACAGCCTAACATGTTTTAGAGCCCCCAGCTCCTTTCTCAAAGGCACAGCCACAGCTTCGCGCAAGCAAACACCAAAGGTGCACTCTTTGTTTCACTCCCAATTTATTGCCTTAGTAGGTTGCAGGTGAGTAATTTTACATAGGATTCTGGTATCCATAGTGCACCTTTAGTCAATTACAGCCCTTCAGTAGGTGTTGCGCGGCTGCCGAGTTATCAATAAAGTTTTCAACCCTCCAGTGGGCCTCAGATCATAAACTGCACGGTTCATATTTACAAGCACTGTGATGCCGCATACAGGTTAAAGATGATTCTTTACCTTGCGCCCCATGTTCCTTCTTGGGTGGTGCTGTCCCCCACGGCAGGACTGCCGTGTTAAATCTTGTTCTCCAAGTGTGTCCTGTGCTTGGGGACGCACTCCATTACAGGCTGAATTAACAAATTCTATGCATCCAGGGGAACCGGCAATTTTATTCCTGAGTTGAATTCACAGCCTAACATGTTTCAGAGCCCCCAGTTCTTTTCTCCAAGGCACAGCCACAGCTTCGCGCAAACAAACACCAAAAGTGCACTCTTTGTTTCACTCCTAATTTATTGCTTTAGTAGGTTGCAGGTGAGTAATTTTGCATAGGATTCTGGTATCCGTAGTGCACCTTTAGTCAATTACAGCCCTTCAGTAGGTGTTGCGCGGCTGCCGAGTTATCAATAAAGTTTTCAACCCTCCAGTGGGCCTCAGATCATAAACTGCACGGTTCATATTTACATGCACTGTGATGCCGCATACAGGTTAAAGATGATTCTTTACCTTGCGCCACATATTCCTTCTTGGGTGGTGCTGTCCCCCACGGCAGGACTGCCGTGTTAAATCTTGCTCTCCAAGTGTGTCCTGTGCTTGGGGACGCACTCCATTACAGGTGGAATTAACAAATTCTATGCATCCAGGGGAACCGGCAATTTTATTCCTGAGTTGAATTCACATCCTGACATGTTTCAGAGCCCCCATCTCCTTTCTCAAAGGCACAGCTTCGCGCAAACAAACATCAAAAGTGCACTCTTTGTTTCACTCCCAATTTATTGCCTTAGTAGGTTGCAGGTGAGTAATTTTGCATAGGATTCTGGTATCCGTAGTGCACCTTTAGTCAATTACAGCCCTTCAGTAGGTGTTGCGCGGCTGCTGAGTTATACCGACATCGCAAACCGACTGATAGGAACACAATTCTTCACTATCAAAGTTTCCATCCAAGGAGTTTAAGGGATAACCTCCCTTACGGCCAACTACTACGGATCCGAAGGAACTGTGCACGAAAGGAAGATTTTATGATACACGCAGAAGTTTTGTGCGACCAACTCAAGGAGAGAGGGTATCCGAAAAGATGCTCAAACATGCGACCAAGAGGGCATGGTACACACCATGAGAAGAATTGCTTTCCAAAAAAGAAAAGAAACCTCAGGAGAAGTTGGTTTGTGTGTCTACGTTTGGTCCACACACTAATAAATTCCGACAGATAATTTTAAAAAACTGGCATCTCCTCACACAGCTGGAATGCCCAATGGAACGACCATTATTCGCAATGAAAAAGAATGGGAGCTTCGGTCAAAGAATCATCCGAGCAGATCTTGCCTCAACTACAAA
Source organism: Calotriton arnoldi (assembly GCA_963921515.1). Classification (NCBI taxonomy): domain Eukaryota; kingdom Metazoa; phylum Chordata; class Amphibia; order Caudata; family Salamandridae; genus Calotriton; species Calotriton arnoldi. The sequence goes on along the minus strand of CAWUFW010000581.1, from coordinate 2,855,268 downwards.
GAAGAAAGATTTAAGGACACAATGGAACATGAGCCCATTGAGGGCCATCAAAAATTTGGCAACTGTTCAGTTTGCGATAACACCATTGAAGGCCATGAGTTCATGCACGATTCAACCAAATGGATTCACAAAGAGTTCTCTAACTGCAAAACCAAAAACACAGTCTATGCAATTCAGTGCCCATGTCCCAAGCTCTACATTGGGAAGACGAATCAACAAATTAATCAAAGGATTGTACAACACCGATCTCGAATTAAAAAAAAGGTATTGACAGCACCGATGGTGTCACACTTTGTTGAGAAAAAACACTCCGAAAAAGATTTTGTATGGACTGTATTAGCAGTACTAAAACAACCGCCGCGTGGTGGCAATGTAGAAACTGTACTGTAAAAAAAGAGCCATATTTAATCTTAAAATTTAATTGCATCCAGAAAGGTCTAAACGAAATGTCTGAATTAAATCAAGTCACTAATTAGTATTTCAGCTATTAATTATAACACAGACCGCAACGGAATTAGTATGAATAGAAACGATTATATAACATATTGCGCAATCCAACAAATGAAGTATGCTTTATATGAAAAGTCCATAAAACTACAATTCCCACAAATCACCAAAACGTCTCACTTCCTGTTTCTGAAATTCAAAAGCGCAACCAACCGGAAAAGCGGAATTGAAGGATTGAGTTGACAGTGTGAGCCCGTCTCAGAAGAGAAACTATGTGAGTGTTAAACTAGCTTGTGATAACATCTGCTTTTTCAGTCCATGACTGCACAGATCAGCTCTTGAAATCAGGAATAAATGCGATCAAACGAAGTAAGTCTACAGGGCCCGCTCTGTTGCACTTTGATTAAATGCGTTAGAACTGACTACAGAAAGGCACCGTGAAACATTGTTGCTCCTTCAATCTTACAGATACAAGTTTTGAAAATAACCCCGAAAGCTGAACGAACAGGCAATTCACGCTTCAATAAGTACACAGCGGAACAAGGAGGCTCACTCATTTTTTCTTTTAAACTTGAATGGACTCACAGTCCTTTAAAAAGTAAGCAATTATATTTGAAATCTTTTGTTCTCAAAAGCCTCAATCATTTTGGTCTGTCATTTTTAACCACATAAAACCTGTGTCAGTTTTTTCAGATTCAATATAATTCCCAAATGGCACATTGAAGAAAAACCACTACGCAGTTAGGAAGACCGATTCTCAAAGTTTAGGACCAATTAATTCACATAAATAGGTAACATTAAGGTAGAGAGAAGGGATTCACAATACTGAATGATTTCCCTTTTATTATTTACAGATTACACCGTGTCTCTGCCCTGAAGAAAATCCCTTAACTTCGACGGCGATTTGAAACGCGTCAGCATTTCCCTTTATTTATGAGGGTGTTTAATTAAATTGACCGCAGGTTCTGGAGAGGGATTCTGTATAATGATTGATCCCAACAGATACTAATTTTTTCCCCCATGAAGAGGATCTCTCCACGAGAAGCTACCTACAGGGTTTTATGAGAGTGCTCATTGTCTAATTTAGTGTGTTAAAGATATGCTGGTGTAATTTTCTATATATGATTTGAATGTGTTTAATTCACCGTTTTCCTTTGTCACAAGTGTTTGTTTCATGAACATTTGCACTTTTATTTTGTATTCAACAGTGTATCTTTGAAAGTCTCAGACATAATTTAAATGTGAAAAAAAAAGTGTTTTCTGAATATGTTAATCATGGCGAAATGATTAAGCCAGGTCCAAGGACTATATGTATTGGCCCTTAGTCTGCTGAAATAAATAGCAGTGTGTTGAAAATGGTCGCCAGGTTCCTTTGTTTCTTTAAACTTTAGCACGTCCTACCTGGCCATCTGTATTGGACGAAACCCCCCATTCGATACTCATGTATGGCACATGGACATTTTTAGACCTGTCAGCCTTAGGGTGGTCTTCCCCCAAACATTTTGCTTGTTTTGCCTAATTTTTTGCTGATCTGTTTTTGTTTGGGCACTGTACCACTGCTAACCAGTGCTAAAGTGCATGTGCTCACTCCCCTAAAACATGGTAATATTGGTGTATCCACAACTGGCTTATTTAATTTACTTATAAGTCCCTAGTGAAGTGCACTACGTGTGCACAGGACCAGTAAATTAAATGCTACTAGTGGGCCTGCAGCATTGATTATGCCACCCACTTAAATAGCCCTTCAAACATGTCTCAGGCCTGCCACTGCAGAGCCTTTGTGTGCAGTTTCACTACCATGTCGACTTGGCATTTAAAACACTTGCCTAGCCTTAAACCTCCCTTTTTTAAATACACATAGGTCACCCGTAAGGGAGGCTTTAGGTAGCCCATAGGACAGGGTGCTGTGTAATTTAAAGGCAGGGCATATACTTTTTAGTTTTACATGTCCTGGTAGTGAAAAACACCCAAATTTGTTTTTCACTACTTTGAGGCCTACCCGTCTCATAGGTTAACATTGGGGATTCCTTAATACATTTATTAAGTGTAATTTTGATTGAGAAGGAGTAGAACAGTTGTGTTTGGCCCCTACGGACTGATAAATCCTCTTTAATAGTAAAGTTGGATTTATGATAACAACTTTAAAACTGTCTGTTAGAACTGGGGGTCTCTAGTTGGCAGAGGTAGGTACCTTTGTCCAAATAGGGACCCTTGCTTCCAGTCAGGGTAAGGGGGATACACTACTAAAATAACCCCTGCTCACCCCCTTGGTCGCTTGGCACGAGCAGGCAGGCTTATCTCAGAGGCAGTGTGTAAAGCATTTGTGAACACATACAGTAACCCAGTGACAACACTACAGATGGACACCACACAGGTTGTAGTATAAAAATAGGTATTTTTATATAGACTTAACTCAAGACCCAAAACGATAAAAATCCACAATACAATACGAAAAATATGACTGTCAATGGTAGAAAATAGCTCAGGTCAATAAAGATGATAAATGCAACACTTTACTCTCAATGTACCTTTGGATGCGTAACGCAAAACAAACAAAAAGGTCGCAGGGAAGGTGATGCTTTGATTCCTTACACGCAGAAAGGAGGATGTGTCGGTTTCTTACTGCGGCCCGGTTCCGATGCGATGATGTTCCGGTGCGATGCGAGAAAATGGCGTCTTGCTTACGGTTCGACAACGTTGATGGTATGCATGTACGGCCGACGGCCGTGCGGCGACTCGGCGATCTTCTGAGCCGCGACAGGCCCTGCGACACACTTCTCCGGTGATGCGCCGGCGTCCTCTGTGGTGGCGGCACGCTTCTCCGGTGATGCGAGGCGCTTCGGTGATGTGATGGCGACAGCGGCAGCGGCGGCACGCTTACTCCGTGATGCGACGACAACTGCTGCGGCGGCACGCTTCTCCGGTGATGTGGGGCGCTTCGGTGATGCAACATCGGCAGCACGCTTACTCTGTGATGCGATGACAGCTGCTGCGGCGGCGACACGCTTCCTCTTCGTTGCGTCACGCTTCCAGCTCCCAGCGACACGCAGTCTCTCAGAAGGCCCAACAGCAGTAGGCACTTCAATTCCCAGCAAGGGAATTCAGTAGGGGAGCTGGGGGTGAAGTCTTGTATCCCTGAGACTTCAGGCAGGAGGCAAGCTCAATGTTCAAGCCCTTGGAGATCTTCTTCAAGATGATGAAAGCACACTCAGTCCTTTTCTCCTTTCTTTGGCAATAAAGTAATCACTGCAGGCCAACCCCAACAGCACGCAGCATAGGGGTAGTCTCCTCCTTCAGCTTCCTGGTTCTTCTCCTCAGCAAAGGTTCGTCTTGATTCCCAGAAGTGATCTAAAATCTTGGGGTCTGGGTCCCAATATTTATACTCAAAAATCCTTTGTCTCTGAAGGCAGAGAGTCCTGTACCTAGTCCAAACCAGTTCTGGGTGCATTCTGCCAGTGCACAACTTCTTCCTTTGTCAGTGTGGGCCAGGGTGATCAGACACACCACAGGAGGTGGAGCCAGCATTGTGGAAGACAGGCACAGCCCTATTCAGGCCCAGGTGCTACTCCTCCCACCACTCCTCATGCAGATAGGTCTATTCAGCCCTGTGCTGACTCACCCTGTCTCCTGGAGTTCCCCAGCCCCTGTCACTCACAAACCCAGACACACAATACACAAGCTAGCAGAGGCAGGCTGGATGGTTAGGCAAGAAAATACCTACTTTCTAAAAGTGGTATTTTCAAACACAGAATGTTAAAACCAACTTCACTAAAAGATGTATTTTATCATTCTGAGTTCAGGCATACTAAATTCGTTTTTCTACCATGTTCCCTGGATCAGTTAGGATTATAAGATGTTATAATCAAACTGGGTGCACTTACCAAGTCAACATGGCAGTACTAGACTGCACACAGGCTCTGCAATGGCAGGCCTGAGACACACTTTCCAAGCTGCTCCGGTGGGTGGCACAACCAGTGCTGCAAGCCCACCAGCAGCATTTGATTTACAGGCCCTGGGCACACGCGGTGCTACTATACCAGGGTCTGACAGTAAGTCAAATAAGCCAAGCATGGAGTCACTAATCCATACATCATTTTATCATAGGGAGCACTTGCACTTTGGCACTGATTAGCAGTGGCAAAGTGCCCAAAGCATCTAAACCAGCAAAAACAGGTCAACAACAAAGGAGGCATAGCGAAAAAATGGAAGGGAGACCCACGCCAATGGTACCAGGTCTAACACTGCCACATTTAGAAAGTTGCCATTTTCTGCTCTTAAGCACTGTGTGTCTCCAATACACATCTGGGGTGGGTGACAGCTGGGCTTTGGGGGCTTTTACCTCTAGATAGCCACACACAAAGGGAGCTGAGGTGTGCCAAATGGGCCATTCACATCCTAATGGGCCATTAACATCATGATGGGTCATCCTGGGCAGGATGGGAGGGAGCAGCTGATACTTGCACCTGGAAGGGCTGTGCCTCTCCCCACGCAAATATCTGCATACCCCATGTGATGTGTCTGGAGGCAGGGCAGAAAAGTGGACTTCAGAGCTCCTCTTTGAAGTCTCCTCCACTTCAAAGGCACCACTGAATATAAGAACTGGACTTCTGACCCCACCAAATCATTACACTTCTGGACCTATGGATACTCCGCCAGAAAGAAGGACTGCTGTGCTGCTGAAGGACTGCCACTCTTCTGGACTGCTGCTCTGGAAGAACTGTGTTTCTGCTGTGCTGACCAGCCTGCTGCCCTCTCTGCCTGGTTGAGAAGGACTCGACCTACACCACTTGAATCCAGAGGGACTCCAAGGACTTGTCTGCTTGCCTCCTGTTCTGCAGTCTCTGGGACATCAAAGACTGTCTGCATCTCTCCAACCAGCACCTGGACTCTGCCATCTGTGAGTCCTACCCTGCCAAGTGGTGGCAATCTAGTCCTAGGCCTTTGGAAGAGGTTTTCCTTTGCTGCAGCACCAAAATCCATGCTGTGTCAACTTTGCGCCGGTCGTAACCGGCCCATCCCCATCTACCCAGACGCATCACCTACAATCCTACGGATCGACACTCACACACTGCCTTTTACCGATCCTCGCATTTTGCTCCTCAACATCGATGCTTCCTCCATGAAGGTAATGTTTGCAGGGGGCCCTGCGTGGCTCCTGTATCTGACCTGCACTCCATCACGGTCAGCCTAACTTTTCAGATTTTACCATGTCCAGTGCAATCAATCAGATAACCCCGGTTGGCGCTTTATGTTTGTAAGCACTATATTTCAAGATATTCTTTAAAAATGTATAACTCTGGTTCTACTTATTGTATTTTTGTCTTGTTTTGTTAATTAAATTAAGCTCTATTTTTCTGGTGTAGATTATTTTTGTGTGGTGTTTTCCCTGTTTTACTGTTCTAAGCATTGCACAAATACTTTACACATTGCCTCTTAAGTTAAGCGTGACTGCTCTCTGTGCCAAGCTAACAGAGGGTGAGCACAGGTTAATTTAGGGTGTGTAATTGACTTACCCTGTCTAGGATTCATGATGCATACTTCTGCCAACTAGAAGACCCAATTTCTAACAAACATATATACGTAAGGGCTGCAGTCTGAGTAGGAGAAGGTGGCAGGATACCAAGAAGGAAATGTACTAACACTTTGCACCAGGTTTGTATTATAAAAGTGAAGAAAACACAGCAAAAAGGATTGTGTTGGGATTTACTTTCCAATGCAAATCATGATTTTCGTTGAGAAGTTGCCTAAAGAAATGCAAATCATCACAGTTTTGCATCAAGATGGTATTCTATGGGTGGCACATGGGTGTTCCCATGCAACCACCAATGGGTTTTGATGCAAATCCCTATCTACTAACATATGTAGACAGAGATTTGCTCCAAAAAAGTACACCTCCACTTAATAGATATGGTGCTGTTTTCTCTCTCCCTTTAATGGAATGCAGCACTGCAACTGTTGTTGCCGTGCTGCACTACGTTGCATCAAAAGTTTGTAAATTTCCCACCAAATGTTAACAAAGTGGTTAGAGTCAGGGAGGAGGCAAAGGATGGCAGGACGTGTTTTTTTATTTTTATTGTTCCTTAGGGTTCAATCTGTCAAGAGAGAACAGAAAGGCATACTACTGCATGGCTTCTGCCCCTCTACAGTTGGTCCATCCCATCAGCTTCACATGCATGGTGCAGTGAAGCCATACACGGCATCAAATTAAACTACTTGAGCTTCACTCCTGTTGTTTATTCTATCACTCAGAGCTAGGGGTATGAAAATTTGCACCTGACTGGTGAAGTTAGAAACGTGGTCCTTGGTGAAGTTGAATGAAGCTTTGCACCTTTGTAGGATATCACCCAGGGAGACGTTTTGGTACCCACATACAATGATGATTTCCTGCTGCAGGATGTCCCGTCAACAGGACATCCTGCAGCACAGATAGTATCATCAGCAGCATGGAATCAGACAGCCTGTGAGCCTGGAACGAAATGCATGAGGTGCCTGGGTGGACAGCAGCGTGTATTGCTGGTAGGGGCCAGGAAAATGTGGTGGCTTGCAGAGGCGATTGGTGCTCCTGAAATAGTAGAGCCTAGAGGAAGGGCACAGGGGAGAGGAGGGGACAGATAGAGGAATGGGGCAAGACATTTTGTAGTAGTTCGCCTTTTTTAAAAAAAAACTTTGTGAGCTACACATTTTAACAAGCTTCTGAACTTAAAAAAAAATGCAAAGTTGCGAGTTCACAAACTTTGCGATTTCACACACCCTATTCAGAAAACCTCTATTAAAAACATCACGTTTGTTGATAGCTAGCCAGCTATAATGTTACGTATTTCCTTAAGTAATCAGCTGTGATAAAAGGCCTCGATCATGTTAAAAGCACAAACCGTAAGGCATAGACAATAGCATAACTCTTGGAGCCACAAGTTTGGGTCGGGAACGGTAATAAAGCAATTCAGTTACTGTGGTATTTCATTCATGAACATCGTTCTGGATTCAGCCACTTTTGGGACATTTGTGATGCATGTGTCAGGATTGCGCATAGATCTGCTAATCTCATAAAATCACAACTTGGATATACATCATTACAACGATGTACTTGTAATATAGTTGTAGAAATGTCAGCACGTACCATGGACTCTGCAACAGTTCTGCTTTGCTTGTACTTGTAGCCAGCCATGAAAATGAAGCATGCATAAGCGCATATAGCCTGGGGTTCAGCCTAAAAATAGAATTCAGATATGATAAAAATAAGTTGCAGTTTTCAACCGGAGAGGAATAATCATTTTAGTTCTTTGGAACGATATTTGAGTTTCTAACTGCAGCTGCAATTTTTTTCTTTTGATTTGCCCAGGGACCATACGCCATATATTATTAGAGAAATATAAAAACTGTGGATGGGCTTGAAAAAATCTATAATTAAAACTTGTGAGTGTCTGCTTAGAAAATCTTATATTGCGCAATGTCAATTATAATCAATTATTAAATATTAAGAGCAAATATCACAGCATATCAAGGGAAAGAGGCTGTAAAATTGACCAGCGAAATATTATTATTTACTCATTGTCGATCTGTTAATATAGAAATTATAGCAAATTTTAATAAGCACTTTAGGGGTGCACACAAATGCCACCGGCTCCCAGAAGCCAAAAAGTTAATGTCGTTTTCTTGCACTGATTTAATCATAACATTTCTCACGTGTGTGAGATCCACAAAATTGTGACTATGCACATTACTCAAGCAGTAACACATGTTTGAAAAAGGCTACATAAGTGGGTGGCACAATAAGTGCTGCAGGCCCACTAGTAGCATTTAATTTACAGGTCCTTGGTACATGTATTACCACTTTACTAGGGATGTATAAGTAGATTACATGTGCAAATTGGGTCTAAGCCAATTTTACCATGTTTAAAGAAAGCAAATCACTTTAGCAGTGTACAGTGCACAGAGTCCTCAGGCCAACAAAAACGAATTCAGCAAAACAGGAGGAGAGAAGGCAAAACGTTTGGGAGAAGACCACCCTAAGGCTGACAGGTCTAACAAACATACTAGAACGTTCAAAGAGAAAGAGGCATTTATTCTACCCTGAAGGGTTTATTTCTGTACTTGGAGGATTTGCAGTAGGCAAATGCGAAGGAAGCGAAGAGTTACCATATACCATCTATATCATCTCCGCAATCAGGGTCAGCAGTTCCAAAGAGCGAGATAAGGCCTTTGTATCAGGCCAGTGGAGGCGCCAGATACCTCCAAAAGGCCCTTAATTTCCTGATGCCTCTTTCTGACCACAGTCTTGCCACTATTACTAAGCCTCAGCCTGTGTTCTACAGACAATGGAGGCCAAGAGTGAGGAACTTTGTTTTCCATCATGTTGGGTTTTCCATAGAGGGCACAAGGGTTCAAATCTGTTCCTTCTGCTCCGTAGCATGGTGGCAGCTCCTTAGATAAGGGTGTTGGGCTTCCACCTTCCCAATTGCTACCATACACTTTACACAATAAGTAAGACGTTAAATACCTTATAGACTGCCCAGCTGTCTGGCGAGCTGACCCTCATTACTAGTCAGAAAATAGTATTTGGCAGGTTATAGTGGCTCAGGCAACTTATCTGCCATGTTTCAACACCTAGTGCCACTCCTAGAATGATGTAAAAACCACAGGATCAACCATAGACCTTGCTGGATAGGGGTATTCATAGTTAAAGACAACAATGTGCAAAAAGGGTTTTATTTTCAATACATAGTTTACAACATTTGTCATATACTCTAATTGTATCTGTGAAACAATGATTGTAGGTAGCCAAACATTTACAAGAAGGGAAAAACGTAACTATATATTGTAATTATAAAGAAAAATATTTATAAAAAGAGTAAACATAGGGCATGTACAATAAACTTATGAGCGTTTATAGAGAATAAATTAATCATAAGTGCTCGATGAACTCAGTGGACACGAAGTGCTAGTGATAAAAGTGGCCTGAAAAAGTGATCACACGTGAAAAAAATGCTGGTAGACTGCAAGCAGTTCAAAATGTGGAGCAGTCATAGAAAACAGAATTCATAGAAATGTTGCTCTGCCAAGAAATTTTTGAAACGTCTTATCTCTGCCATAAGGATGTTGGCGATGTTTCAAATCTATGTGAGTAAACAGGTCATCATCAGGACCGAAAAAAATTCTGCCGAGCACATGTAATAATCAATATCACTGAATGTGTAAAAAAAAAAAAAACGTAGAACCAGAATCCTACTACTGTATTACTTATGATACATCGAAAAACAACAGGATCATGTTGGTGAAGAATACCTACAATTCGATTAGGTGCATGAATATAACTAACTAAGGAAAAGATAAGAGGAATAAATCACAACGACCTTGTGGTCTTTTGATGTATCATGAAGTAAAATATTTTATGAATGCAGGGTATGCCACTCCTCATGTCTCGTTTGTCGTCAACTGATGGTCTAGGGGAACATTCATTGTTCTCCTCAACAGGAGGGTGTGTTTCACAACTTGGAGCATCTGCAGTAATTGGATCCTTTGGAATATGTGAAATCTTCTGAAGTAGTTTAGAACTCATTGAGTACCAATAATTTTATGAAAAGTGGTTCAATAACCTTTCTGAAGTATATCGTATTTCAGCTATTAAGACTAGCAGTTTTAGGACATGCGAGGGTCTGCCAATATCCACGCTACAACATACTGAACAACTGTACAATATGTTAAACACACATTAAGCAACCCAGAGGGTTTACATTTTTGCAATTTGCAGAATTAAGGGCCTGATTTAAAGTTTGGCGGTCGGAGTAGAGTCCGATCCCGAGGGTATTCCATCCACCAAATTTAGAGCTGACCTCCGGGGCCAAGGGTCATCTACGTACATTGAATCATCGTCACCGTGATTCTTCTCAATGTGCTAAACGTTTGGTGTATGGCCTACGATAGTTTGTGGACTGTACACCAAACTAGTGACATTTATTTGTGTTTCAAAATTAAAAAAGCAGAAAAACGAATGACCCCCACGCGCTTGGAGATTTCTCCCTCGGTGCGGGGTCAATATAGTTGTTTCCGTTTCACTCACCGCCAGGGTTTTTTCCCCCCTGTCCGCCACGCTCTTAATCTAGCCCTCCCGTACAAGGAGAGAAAGTAATGAATAACATTTACACAGACACATCCTTCCTAATGAAGCCTACATTTATACCTTTTCTGACACCAATACTAGTTCTGTGCTAATTTGTACTTTGTTAGTTGGCAAATTGGCTCAGTGAAATTACACTCGACAATGGCATTTGATGTAATATGTAGGTCACAATTTCAAATCAACAAGGCAAGGTCAGCTCAGTCATCCATTCTTCTGAGCTCAGTATACTGAGTATCATTAAGCGTGTTATTAATTTCTTGGAAATGTTTTGATTCAGTACCATATATCCAGTGTGAAATATACCGCATAAGTAACTTAGAAGTAATTTTTTTGCAACGTGATTTAATTGACTGTATGATTGAATTTGTTTAATTGGATTAACAATATTACTGATCAAATATACATTTCAGACTGATAATTGAATATGATGTTTTTATTTTAACATGTGAGAATAATTAATAAAAGTTTCCAATAGGTGGCACTGATGTACTTTGAACAGCTACATTGGAGATCCGAGAAAGAAGAAAAATGGTAGGGCATGATAATGTGGAATTAGATCATAGTGATTTTGGTTTTCATGTAATAATGTTTTATATTTTACGTTTTGGATTAGGAGAAGCAGTGAAATTAGTATGTAAAAACATTGGAGCAATTAATGAGATTGTTAATCTAAATAATTGTTTTATGATTTAGTTGAAAATATGGCCAATTTAAAGGCCTTCTACTGTGCTGATGAAGTATGAGTGTGCTCAAAACAAATTTGGTGGAGGTTTGAAGGTGATAATGATTAGTTGCTCAAAGGCTCAGCCCCATCTCATTCGCTTCCGGTGACCCTGTTATATATAGAAGTTAGATGTATTTTGCTATAGCTATGTCTTATCCCTTTCTTTGTGTCCCTGTTCCCCAACCCTTCTAGATTTCCCTTGTTGTATTCTAGTGGTGATCTTGCTAGAGATTCTACTTGTGTTAGTTATTCAACTGGTCACCTGGGGAAGTGTTTGTTATGCTGCTGGCTCAATAAAGTCGACATATCCTACCTTGAGAAGTGTCCAGACTACTTCATTTACAACAGATTTTGGCGACGATCGTGCTGCTCTGACCAGACGAGTTACCACAACCTTATCTCTTCGTGTTGCCAGTGCAGTCCAGCAGCGAACACTTCGGACCACCTCCGCAACTGTGGTCCCAACTCCTGCCACCTCAACTTCATATCCGGTCCAACAAAGAAATATTTATCCCATCTGGTGAGTGATACAACTCCGACTCTCCAAGGACGGCCTCCTCATTCTCGATGACGTCACCCTGTACTCGACATCCATCACCAGCACGTCTTCACGTCACCACGCATTATGCTTTATATAGGTACCCTAATATAGGCCTGGGTAACATCATACCCCTTCACCTACATTACCTCCCCTACACTACACTGTACCGAGCCTTTTAGGATTGAACCTTTACCTAGTTCTAGTCCTGGGTGCAGAAGGAGGGTTTCTCCTGAACAATAGAGTCCTATAACTCCATCAATGGACTCACACAGCATGAATGAATATTCATAAGGGTTCTTAGAAACCAGGCTGGGGCTACACCACCTTCCTCCCCATATCTACGTACACGGTTCATCTCATACGTCATCCTCAAATCCAACAATGGCTAATACAAGCAACAAGGGACAAAGGAGCCCTAAATACTTTCTGTATAAATATAGCACCTCTTGCTAATGTTAGGCAGAGGGAACCGAGACTTCCAGGCCGACACACTGACCAGAGACGCTCCAGCTGACAGTGGTCTGAACATCCCTCGCGGGGTGTCCAACTCGGGACCAAGAAGGGTTCCTACATTCTCACACCTCAGGTAATGGGGTTCAAATAAATCCTAGAGGGATTCTTGGCTTTAGACCTACTCACATGCTAGGTACACTTAGGTACATCTAGATAGGCATCGTAGGAGTACGCGCTTTCTTATATCAATGCATTTTATATTCATGTATTTATTCATGCGTATTGCAAGATGGTAGAACTGTACTATCCATTTATATTCATTGTACTGCTAATCATCTATCTCTGCTACTGTCTAATGGTTGTTGCAGCTCACATATTCTACACAAGAATGACAACTGTTCAATAAACCCTTATTGAAACACCCAGGCTGTTTATTCTGTGTATCTCTGAGACAAGATAAGTGAGCACGAGTGACTGAGCGAAAAGTAGTACATTGTTTCCACGATCTTGAGGGATCAGGGTTGTCATGTTCTAAGGTTGCCAGAAACTAATCTCTCCCCGATAAGAGGAGACACTAGTGGCACTGTGAGCTAGCTTATGCAAACAGGCTAACATTCTCAGTGGGGGTGCTCAGAATCAGTCTGCCACCAAACCCGCAGTTTATGTTATCCGAACGCGCAGGTCCTGTATGGGCAATATAGGAACTACACGATATGGCACCGCCAACGTTGGTTGGGTACTTATTTAACAGTAGAATCTGAGTAGTTCAGTCGTGCTAATTCTCAGAGACCCCTACTCACAAACACCAGAGACGTCTGGAGTGGGTGGGCACAAACTCCGCCACAGCTGAGTAGGCGAAATATCTTATTTATTGGCTGCTGGTTAATCAAGCTTGAAGGACATTTTGTTCCTAAAATTGTGCATAAAACCTCATCATGGTTTCCTGGGAAAGATAGTTTGTGTTCTGTACACAATGACTAACCAGGTCTTAGACCCACTGCAAATGCCACTGCCCCTCTCAGACGAAGAGGTGGATGGAATTCTCATTGCACCTAAATTCAGACGTACTATCACCCTGAAACTACTAGAATACGGTTTAACACCTAGGGGTGGCTTAGTAGCTTTTGTGATTGCGGCACACAAATCAAATAAAACAGAGGTATTCTATTCATGGGTTATATTCCCAGAAGCAGATGCAAGAACACACACATTTCACTACTATGTAGAAGGAGATGCACCAGTGGAATACGGTCCTTGCGAGGACATAGAAGTTCCACTCACGTACCAGGAACACCTATACTGGTTTAAAGGCGCCCTACCCCATATAAGACACAGAGTAAGATTAGGCCCGCTCGGAGGAGACTGGGCAACATGGCCGATATTAGCGGCATACACACCACATCCTGACATTGAAACAATGCCACAACCAGACTTACTCATACAACACAAAGATTTAATTAGAATCTACAGAAACCTGACGCAATACGTCATGAGGACTTTCACAGTCCAACCAACAACAGTTGCAACAAATGGAACTCAATCTCAGGGTACAGCAACTAAAATAACTCCACAAACATTACATGCAGTAATGGGCAAAAATTCCCACGAAACACGAACAAATACCATTCTGGGTAGCTCAGAAAATAACTCCGCTTGAGGCAGTATTTCCAAATACTACCACATTTGAAAAACACAGAATGCTAACAATCTGCTTGCCCATGGGGATAACATCACAATTAGAGGATTGTACCACGTGGGGTACAGTCTTTGCTGCCATATATACCAGAACTCATGGTATTCCTTCATTAGCGGTAGTACCAGATGTATTAAGACAAATACAAAGCGAGTACGGAGCAGAGCCTGCCCTGAACTTAGGGATGAAGTTATTAAATAACTATGACCAGGTATCAGCCATAATACTAGCTAATATTAAAGGGGAAGCAGCTTCAGTGGCAATCCGCCAACGCCTAAGGGAGTTCAGTCCGTTAGACCAACCACACGAACTACCCAAAATAATAGAAACTGCATATGCAGAATTAGACAGAGACAGTTTGGGTGGGAAAGCTTTAAAACCACAACTGATGGGCAGTCCTGAAAAGGACACTTCCAAGCAGACACCTGCTTCTTCTAAAAAGAAGTGGGATGATAAAAAACAATAAAACTTTTCAGAAAATAGATCTCAATCCCGAGGTAGATCACCTCCACAGGAGCCCTCTGAAAAGAGGTATAATCTCAGGAATAGGGATAATATCAGGAAACCTGACAGGTATCAGGATACTGATACACGTTCCTCTCGTTCCTTTCAGGGCTCGACGAAAACTTCAGAGAGAGAAGGACGGTCAGAACACAAAGAAGAGTGTACAAAGTCCAGAGACAAGCAGCACGCTCATGACTATACTTCCAAAAAAGAAGACAAGCCAAAATCAAAACCTCAATTTAAGAAAAAGAAAGTTGCAGGCATAAAGATCATACATGCCCCATGCCCAGAATTCTGAGGACGCAACTTCTGAACGGGGAATGGGCTCAGACGATGCTAGACAGTGCAGCAGAGGTAACAATAGCTCGCCAGAACCTGAAGGAATTTCTGGTGACAGCGGCCTTGAATGATTACATCACGGTGGAAACACCAGACACCAGGGTGAGCGTCCCACATAAGTTACACGAGATAACACTCCAAATGGAGGGGGACAAGCCCAGGAAAGTTAAGGGTCTCTTTTGGGAAAATCTGTCATCTGGGTATGACATCCTATTAGCAGAACAAGATTGGCCGCCAGCATTCATTATGGAGTGCCCTAGGGAGGAAAACATAATTATTCCAGCATTCTCCGACCTCATCCCCATACATCTTAAACATGCATATGCACAGGAGTGGGCAGTTGCCCTAGCTCCAGCACTATATAAAAATCATTCTGGTTGGGATAGGATTCAACCCACCATGTGATCCCGTTAAAAGTTTCACCAAATGCACAGAGACAATACCCAATAAAGCAAGAAGTTAAAAAACAGGTCAGGGAGATCTTAGATCAACTTGAATACCAAGGGGTGATCGAAAATTGCACCTTACCTATGAACAATCCTTTGTTTCCCGTATCAAAACCGGACAACTCATATCGTCCAGTTTTAGATTACAGACATTTAAACTCATGCACAAAGACATTCGCCGTCCAAAACGCACATAGTGCTGCATTAATGAATAACATTGTGCGGAAAAAATACAAAACAACACTTGATATCTCGAATGGATTTTTCTGCCAAAATATAGCGCCTGAAAGCAGGTATTTGACCGCATTCTCAGCGTTGGGGTCCCAGCGACAATTTTGTCACCTCCCCCAGGGGTATAAGAACAGCCCGGGGGTATTCTCAGCAAGAGTAACTGAGTTACTCCAAAATTTTGATGAAGAAGTATTGTCCTATGTGGATGATATTTATCTGACGGACGATGACTTAAAGAGGCACTTGACCAGGGTGAGTACCATTATTATGGGATTCGCCTCTGAGGGCTACAAATTTAATTTCAAGTAATCAAAAATAGCCCACCTCAATGTCCTGTTTTTAGGATATGAGCTTTCAAGTGAAGGGAAAAGCCTGGCAGCTAACTTTTTAGAAAAGTGTGCGCTGCTCCAACCTCCAAAAACATTGAAAACTTGCAATCAATACTGGGATTCCTGAATTTCGGCAGAACATACATTTTGGATTACGCAGAAAGAGTAAAACCTTTCTATGATTTAATCAAACCTGACTTTTCAGTCAGACATTGGACACAGGAACACTAAAACATCCTAAGTTCATTACAAGAAGACATGATTGCTTCCAAACACTTACAGACACGCGTAAACGTACGCAACTTGGTGATCCGTGTAATAGCGGGTCAATGCGGGTACACATACTTAACCTTCAATGAAGGCGAAACAGTACCTATCGCATACAAATCACACCTGTACACAAACCCAGAAATGCGTTTCACTTCAACAGAAAAAAATACTGACAGCTGTTCAGACCGCTGTAGCAAGAGAAAGAGCACTGGCTCAGGGGAAACGCATAATTGTCGTAACCCCGATACCAGCTGTAGAAGCTGTTACTAAGGCGAGCATTCCGAATGCAAAAGCCTTACATCCGAGATGGATACAATGGGCTAATTCTCTTACTGCAACGGACGTTGAATACAGATTTGATCCAAGTCTAAAAACACAAGCATTCCTGCAATACGAACAAGAATATCCTCTACCAAATGAGATTTTGCCTCTAGATCAGTATGAATATATTATTTACACTGACGGATCTGCTCAACCGGCCATAGGGAGTAAGCAACAATACAGCACAGCATGTGCTATCGTTAAAGGTCACATGCGGGATGGAAAGTTCCATCCAAGTTGCACAAAAACGCAATCTCTAGGGGACTGCATGGCTCAGTTGGCAGAGTTAAAAGCACTGATACTGGCACTTGTAAATACGGATCACGAATTCCCCACACTAATCGTGTATGATTCCTTTTACTGTGTGCAGTCATACAATGAATACTTACAACATTGGGAGCTAAACGAGTTTAAAGATGCAAAAGGTGGCACAATTAAGCATAAAATGCTATGGGAACAGGTAGTGGAGTTGAAAAACGAACTATCAAGGGCTCACGTGATACACACACTGAGTCATCAACGTGATGGCATTCACGTTGAAGGGAATTCATTGACTGATGAAGCCGCAAAGGGGGCTGTGCGAAGGGCTTCCGTAGCTGCAATCACTTGCTCTAAAACAAGAATAGACGGTGAGGTTATGGTGGCTGTTATTGCTTCAAGCAAAAACAGCGGTGCAGTACCAAAGAAATTTCCACTCAAGTACTCCTACAAGTTAGATGCACAAAACATTCCATACGCTCAGATTCCTGGAGTGGGGGATAGAGTAATACCAAATAGGGATCGTAGACAAGGTTTGATTGTTGCAGCACACGAGGGTTTGGGTTCTGTGCACACAGGCGTTACGGCGACTATTTCCTTGTTGAAACAGCGCTATTGGTGGCCAGGTCTAGCTAAACAAACTAAAGAATATGTCTTGAAATGTGACATCTGTCAACAAATGAAAGGCTCCACAGTAACATGCTCGGCACAGACATCATTATTAAAATCAGACAAACCTCTTGCTTGTGTTTATCTGGATCACTGCGGTCCCTTACAATCTGATGGGGCTTACAAGTATATCTTGGTGGCAGTGGATTCTTGTTCCAGATTCCTATGGGTTTGGCCTCAGCGCTCGGCTGACACCTGAACTGTTATAAAAGATTTGCTAGTCTTTATAGGGACATACGCAGTTGGCACGTTACATTCTGACCGTGGCCCGGCGTTTAGCTCTCGGGCTCACAAAGAGGCCATGGAAAGTATGGGGATAGCATTGCGGTACTCCTCTCCGTACCATCCTGAGGGACATTCGGTCGTGGGAAGGAAAAACCGTGACTTAAAGCAATCTTTAACAGCTAGGGTATTAGGCAAGGGCGGTAGTTGGGTCAACCACTTATATGGGGTTCAGAGAGCACTCAACAATCAGCCAAGAAGTTCTCTAGGGGGTGTCACTCCATATGATGTCCTATTTGGGACGAGAATGTTGGTACCTGATCTTAATTGTGAAGGCACAGTGGCGGATGAGAAACCATTTGATATCCATGATCGTTTGGCTGTTTTACAGGATCTAAATGAATCCAGGACACAACAAAGCAACGTCCACTTAAAAGAGACCGCCACTGGGGAAGTCAAGGCAGTCACGGCAAGACCTGTCTGGATCCCAAAAGTCGGGGATCTGGTCAGAGAGAAAATAGCGGACAAGAAAGAATTCGGGCCATCCTACAGAAAGCCTGTACCGGTCCTAGCAGTACAAGGAACAAGAACTGTACTTCTGCCGCCTCTTGCTGGGAAAAAGGAGAAAAGATTTGTCTCAATTGACTTAATCAAACCACACTATGTGGCCGATACTGAACAGTAGGCCTTGTGGACTCCACAGTAGCAGATGCCCTCCTCTCGCTACAATCCAAGAAGTTCAAACAGAAAGACTCATCACGTTTGAAGAGCTCCTGTGCGGAATGAAGGACTAAGCAACAATGCTATGGAACTCGTTCCCCTTGAACCCGAAGTTCATCCACAAAATGAAACTCAAAACAACACTCAAGTTGCAATCAGACCAAATACAGACGTCTACGTCAACATGCCTCGACGAGAGTAAAATGCGATTTCAACAAATCCCGATGCAATTCCTACAATTGATCGAACTGCTTCTGGCTACTTCATGAACTTTGATACATTTTCTTTGGATCCAAGTGAACCAGAAACGATGCCAGCCCAAAAATCACGCAAACACAAGCTAAAGACTTTCTCAACAAAACTTACCTGGTATCACCTTGGTTAGAACTTTGGGTAATTACTGGGATTCTATTTTTTCTTTTCTGGCTAGGCTTAGTAATGACTTTTAGCATGCTTATTAATGGACGATATCTCCAGCAAAGTTCTACAGCCCTGAAAGTTAATTTGATTTTAAAACCATATCAGTCGTCTCATCGTGACCAGAGAGACTTGTTATCAGTGAACATCACAGCGGTTCCTATCCCGGATGGTATAGTTTGGGACAAGGTTGATTTCTAAATATTCGGTCTGACTGAACTTTTTAAAATTTCTCATTTATTTAAAATTTCATTAAGTGATATCATTACCTCCAGTACATTTTCTGATGATTGGGACTCTGAAACTGTTAATAACATGTTGTCTGATTTAGAAAAAACTGCTGCATTTCCGAATACTGAAATGTTAGAAAGTAATTCAGACTATGACACTTTGTACTGTTACCAGCATTATGGTCATCATTTCCTGCATAAATCTATTTCACCTAGAAATGTTTTTGAGTACCAACAGTGGGAACATTGCCCTACACCACCAAAAAGTAGTTCGCACACATTTGCACAGAAATTTTCGTACTTTTCAGGCTTGAACACCACTGACCCGACCTCATATTATTATAAGGTTACACCAACATCAGCACTGAAAATTATGTTGACGAACACCAAGCAGATTTACTCTGCTTCCTTTATTGTCCAATTGTCTGAACAGGGTTTTGACCTATGGAAGGACATAATAGACTTAAAATCAGTCTGGGGTTCTAGGGACTGGCAAGTCCAGGGAACAGAAACGCTATTTAGAGCATGCCTCATTCCACAGCAGATGATATTTCTTAACGGAACTGTGCAACAGACATCTTGTCGTGGATTAGCCAAGATAAAGGACCTTAACACACCTCGGTTTCCAACACCATCACAGATGGGAGGGTGGCAAAATTCGACTTCACAGGAAGGGGCAACAGTAGATGACATTTTACAGTACAATAGATCAGACCCTAATTGGGAAAAATGGGTGGTTTGGCCCTTAGACACAAACATATGTCATAAACGATTCTTGGGTATCACCGAAGGGTTCAATATCCATAGGCCAGACCCATGTTATGTACAAAGAGAACACCCAGGGGTAGTGACATCCTACAGTGTTGGGAAGTTGTGCCTTGATTGGCTAGAAATCTCAACACTAACAGAAGTGAAACAACACTTAGCCTTACTCTCACAAGACATGGATCTTAGGGATTTTATACAAGGTCCCAAGAAACAACGTCAGAAACGTTTCATATATGCCTGTATTTATGCTGCCTATAATGAAAATTGGAAAATATCCCAACAAGAGGCCGCAGAGAGAATACAGAAAATAGACCGTATTAACTTAGAAAAATCATTGGCTGTGGTAGACAATGGGTTAACAACTTTGTCCTCCAGAATATATTCTTTGGGCAACATTGTGTCTTCTGCGATAGACATCCTAGAACAAGATTTGGCCATATTACAACACGGGCAATCTCAATTACGTTCTATCATGTTATTGAGCTGGACGCTGCAATCTTTGCGTGCAGGCTTTGTGCCTTGGCGTTTTATAAACAGTACGTCTCTGTTTTCTGAATATAATCTAACAGATAAACAGGTTGAAATGGCACAAAGGGGAGCTAAATATACAATGCTGCGTATTGAAAAACTGGACCGACTGCCATTTACAGTAGCAGAATTTCTGTCTACAGAATGGCTTATCCATGGCCACATAATTCTACCGGTCACTATTTTTCAGTTTCAATATTGCCTTGAACAGAGGCAGGCGGGCAAATATGAAAAAATGGGTAAGGAATACATTAAGGAATCCTGGGATTTACCATATAGATTTCGATGCCGGAGTGGGGATCGAGAAGTGTTTCTAAGTGGTACAAACTGCAAGAACGCTTTGAGCGGTTCTCTCGTGCCGGAACATTTCATTGCACGGAGCTTGTAATGGGTCGGTGGCAAACTTGTCCTGCCACATGGAAGGGACTCCAGCTGCCGTGATTAAACCAGTGTTCGAGCTGCTCTCGAATGGGAGTTACTTGATGCTGAACGATCAAGGTTGCTGTGGTATGCTTCCGGGCATTGCCTATCTGGTCACTGTGAACTTCAGGGTTACTTGCTGTATGCAAGTATTGTTTCCCCCAACAAGTACAGTCAGGGAGGCGCCATTACGGCCTTCGTTGAATGTTTCTTTTATACAATTTGATACTTTGAGCAGACTGAAAGCCATGCTTTTACAGCAAACCGTACCCTTAACCTCCGCTCGAGAGACCTTTGATCTTAAAATCACAAGGACCTCGGCAAGATCTCCAGGTCAGGAACGTTCCTGGTATTTTCCGTGAGGACCCCAAATTTAAGGGTAGCTTCAGCAATATTTCAACCACCTGTTCACGCCATCGGATGGTGTTATGGGTGGAAACGGCCTTAGAACACGCAAAAGCAGAACTACAGGAAATTGCAGATCTAGAAAAAGAGTTACTAGGTGGGGATGGTGTAGTAGAAGCTAAGACACTACTAGATAAACTGAATAAAACAATAGAGGACTTCAATACGTTTGAACTGAAAAAGAAAGCAGACAAGGTGACAAAGGATATCAAGAACTTTAGTAAGGAGAGAGCATACCCCTACCTGAGGGAAGACTACTACATAGCAGCAGGACCCCAGAATAGACAGAACACCTGGGGCAGATTCAGGCGAAACCAGCCTATCACCTTTTCTGAGTCTTCCGGTGGCTCTGACGACTCAGACGCCCAACCAGGCCCCAGCCGCCCAGAAGGTCATTCTGGACAGCCTTTTTTAGACCGCGGTGGGAAAACCAAAGGGAAAGTATGGTACCAATATGCGGGAGAGCACCAAACCAGGCGGAAACATTATCAGTGGGGCCCCCAACCATACTAAATCAGGACACAGAGACACCCATGGCCATTCCTATATCCAACCTATCACAACATGTATTGTCCTCAGATGAAATATCATTACTAAGTAAGGGACTCTCCTTTGTCATAACAGAGCGCACCAACTTCTTTGATCTAAAAACTGAACTCTTTCAGTTTTTCCGTAAAATACGTCTTAAACTATTTTTTATGAACAAGGAACCAATGACACACGACTCTGTGACCGGCCTTAGACCGCCATCCACCTTCTACCCCACCAACAATATGATGCCACATGAACTGTTGACATTTGAGAAATTCATTCTGGGAGGACTAGACAGTCTAAAGACTAACCACTCCTTTGTACCATATAATATAACCATGCAAGAGAGACATGCGTTACAGTCCTTAAAAAATGACAATTCGATAATTCTAAAACCAGCCGATAAAGGGGGTGGAATAGTGGTTCAAGATAGGAAAGATTACGACACCGAGATCAATAAACAAATTGGTGAGGAAAAACATTACAGAAAAATGAGTACAAATCCATTACCTGACATCAAAACACAAATCTTGAAAATTACCACCAAAGGCAAAGAGGAGGGTTATATCAGTCAGAAAGAATTTGAATTTCTAAATGCAGAAAACCCCAGAACACCAGTACTGTATACATTACCAAAAATCCATAAAACCACCACCAATCCGCCAGAGCGACCAATACTATCAGAATGTGGGTCCATCCTGGAACCCATTGGCAAGTACATAGATTTTTTCATAAAAGACTTTGTGCCCATACAAGATACATATGTGAGAGACACTATGTTTATGATCAACCTAGTAGATGGCTTACCTTATAACATAGATACAGACTGGCTGGCCACATTAGATATCTCCTCACTATATACCAATATCCCTCAAAACGAAAGCATCAAGGTTATAGAGGATTTATTAGAAACAAGACCAAGCCCACTGCAGGTACCCACCTCATTTATCATTTCACTACTACGCATTGCTCTGAAATCCAACTATTTTGTTTCTAACGGTGTTTACTACCAGCAATGCTCTGGTACTAGTATGGGGGCCATTTTTGCGCCGAACCTGGCAAATATCTATATGAATGATGTGGAAAACAAATTTGTTCTGACCGTCAACAACATCTACCATCCCAACATTAGATGTTGGAAAAGATATATTGACGACATTTTCTTAATTTGGTCTGGGACCCCCGAAGACTTTGAGGAATTTGTGAAATATCTGAACACCATACAGACACATTTAACTTTTACTTCCACCATTGACAAAACATGTATTCCCTTCTTAGACCTTAAGATACAACATTCGTGAGGAATGAGGCAGCCATCTTGGAATAGTAATATATTTTCAAGATACTGCCACATTCAGCGCTAGTGCTGAAAATGGCAGTCATTAAACCAGTCCTCTCCCCACCGCCACTGGTCTCCTGCTCTCCTGCAGTGCCAATCCAGCAGAATCTGTGGCTCCGCTTACATCCACTGACTGCATACTGCTATGCTGATTCCGATGAAAGTAAACAGTCACCTATGCAGGACTTGGGTCATCCTTTTCAGTCTCTGTACTGCCTCCTTCTAATCCTGCTGGAGGATGACCTTGTTGGACACCTCCTCTTCCCTCATATCATCCTCTGTTTGTGGATCCACCAAGTTGCTGTCTACAACACTTCCCCATATGCTTCCTCTATCATACCAGCTCTGACCATCCTTATAACTTGCCGCTACTAACGTTCAACTCTCACAGAACATGCACCACTTTCCACAGGAGCTACCAGAAAATGAAGAAAAAGTAGAAAGAGAAGACCAGAGAAGCCAAAAGCAGATACATAATAAAAACACATGGTGCTGTGTCATAGAAAGCACCCAGGGGTGCAACTGGTATATACATCCTCTTTTTGCACCCCTAAGATCCACTGTGGTACAAAAGGAACCAGCTTCTTCCGGCATCTTCATCGGAACCGGCACATAATCGCCGTTGCTGGGATCAGAACGGCACATCTTCCACTTTGCATAAATCGGAAATGGCACATTCTCATCATTGCTCAGAGATGAACTAGCACATCACGTTCGGAAACTGCGCATCGCCCTCAGAGTCGAAACATCCTCTTCCACAAGAGCAGAACAGACGCTTCACATTCGGGACCAGTGAACCACCCTTGAAGCTGACACATCGACCCATTTGCATGGGGAAAACCGACGCATCTCCCTCTGTTGCGGGATTGGAACCAATGCATCGTCTCAGCTGCACTCCTCATCTTCCTCAACATCGATGTAAACCAGTATCAAGGTACTTTTGTTCGGCGGGCCTTAGTGGGTCCCTGTATCTGGCCTGCGCTCCATCGCAGTTGGCTTAAATTTTTGACTTTTTCCCAGCCCAGTGCGACCAGATATCCCAAAAAGGCGCTTATTGCTTCTAAGCGCTATTTTACAGTTTAATCTTTAAAAAAAATCATATTACGAGTTCTACTTATTGGATTTTTGTCTTTTTGGTCTTGTTTTATTTATAAAATTATTCTCTATTTTTCTAATCTAGGCTGGTGTGGAGTCTTTTTGTGGTATTTTCACTGGTTTACTGTTTGAAGTGTTGCACAAATACTTTACACATTGCCTCTTAAGTTAAACCTGACTTCTCTGTGCCAAGCTACCCAAGTGTGAGCACAGGATAATTTAGGGTGTGTTTTTACTTACCCTGGCTAGGATTGTGGTTCCGGCTTGGACAAGGTGCATCCATCAGCTAACCAGAAACCCAATTTCTAACACAGATCATGTTCACACTAAATGTGTACCAAGTGATCCTAAGGTAGTGTTCCCTCATTTTCTTGGTGGTGTGGCCCCATTCAAATGAGGGAATTTGTTGTCTATGCACCCATGATATATTACAAATGCCAGAATATAGAAGTGGCGGACAGTCAGTAAGCCTCCCCTGGGTACCCCTCGGATGGGCTGGTGCAGTCTGTTACACCTAGATTGCCATTTGGTACCCCAGACACTACTCCGACTACCCCTGGCACAGGGCCATAATGGCAGCATCAGTCAGAAAAACTAATCTGGATTCTAAAAAACATTTTTGTTTAGTATAGTTTTCACTATTTTCCCTTTCTATTGCCCCAAAGGAGCAATATACACAGCTAAAGGGTCTGAGGTTTAACCTGTGATATTACTGTGGCTCAAAAGGTACAAAATAGCTTCTCCGCAGACCTGACCGTGCATGTATAGCCTTTGATTGTTTATAAACAATACTATTCTTTAGTTTATTCCCTGGTACACTTTTACTGCTCTAAAGCAACCATACTACTGTTTCAGTGTGACCCGTATGGACACAATTATGACATATTGATAAAAGATCTAAATTACATGCTGAAACAAGATCTTAGCAAAACTCATACTGCAATACAACACTGTTGGACAAAAATTTGCACAATTTGCAAAACACCCCCGTTAACACTCATGGCGCAGACAGTATGGAGTTCACCATCTGGTTGGTCGGTGTTGCACACCACCAGAGTGATGATGGCATACCTACTTCAGCAAACCACACTGCTACGTCCTCTTTCCTTCCTCAATTGAATGCAACCAGTATAGGCACAGAGAGAAGACAAGCAGTTTGCTACAGACCTACATTTACTAAGATTTTGTGTCAGGTTGCACCACTTTTGTGTAACAAGCCTGAGGCAAAATCCATGCAAGTCAAGATTTCTGTAGCTTTGCATCAGATTTTATCCAAAAAGAATAGCAACTCCGCACATAGTGCTGCCTTGCATTAGGTTGCCTCGTCAATGCCTTACATGGGTGGAGCATGGGTATTCCCATGCATCCACTTATGTATTTTGACACAAATCCATATTTTATAATGTCAGTAAACATGGGTTTACATCAGTCAGTCTAAGTAACTGTATTTGACTTGAAATAACAGCCTTAAAAGTACAATCATTAATATCAACAGCCTAAATAAAACGAGTACAAATTAGTAAAAAGTTAAAAACTATGCTTTACACAGAAACATTATAAACATACAATTACATGTGTACATAATGACCCCTATCATGTTTGGGCAACATAGTAATTCGCTATTCTTAAAGCAGTTTAAATAAAATGTACAGTATTCACAGGTATCATATCAGAGGACAATTGTTGCAGAGTTCTTAATGCTTGTTTGCCCCTCCTCATCTTAAAATCACATAATAAGGGCAAAAGATAGAGGGGCATATTATCAAGGGCTTTATCGCCGCTTTAGCGGCACTTTTTGCCGCTTTTTATCGCCCTATTAGCAAGCTGTCGGTAACAGGCGTTAGCGACAGCTTTCAGGCGTTAGAGGCCGCGTTAACCATTGCCTTGCATGTCAGCGATAATTATCGCTAATGACATGCAAGGAAGGCGTTCCCTACTAAAAGCGACTGAAAACAGTCGCTAATCCCACTACCCCCTATTAGCAAGGCAGGCGAAGCGATATAATAATTCGTGCTAAGCGCGTTTATCGCTATATTTTATCTCCTGCTAGTGAGGATGACTTACCTGTTTAAGGTATAGGAGGTGGATTCTAATGCTGAATCCACCTTAGCGATAATGCGAGAATATCGCTGCTTTTTCAGCGATATTCTCACATTTTGCCGCTATCGCTGGAAATGTTATCGCTATGGAGATAAACCTTGTTAATAGGGTGTTATCTCAGCGATATTTTCCAGCGATAGGCGGCGTTAACCAAAGTCGCGCTAAGCGTGGTTAGCGATAAATATCGCTATTCCTTGCTAATATGCCCCAGAGTTTCCTGGGTTCAGTATAAAAATTGTAAAATATAATTTAGTGCAGAATGCTTTAGATGGAATAATTATCATAGGAGCATAAACTAAGATCATCTACCCATGATCCACATTTTGCGAACGCCACCAAAAAGTGCACCATGTTTAGTCAAAATCGTGTTAGATAGAATCTATGCTGAGGGTTCATAACCCTCCCCAGATAAGGATCCATCCCACCCCCAGAAATCAAAATGGTGGAACTACCCAGGCTGGGGTAATAAAAAGCAATATCTTTATTTCTCCTAGGTTCTTCCTCTTTGCATGTGTGCTACGTTCCACAGCACACATACACAGAGGAATAAGCCTCTAAGAGTAGTTTTTATGTAGTAAGAAATTGATTCCTACATAAAACTATACTGACCACAACGCAAACACCTTTGCATCATGGCACAAGGGTGCAAGTGTTGATAATAGGCAGCCAGAAGTACGCCAGCTCTACAAGAGAGCAAAAGTCTGTGTCATATCCGAGTAGATATGGCGCATTTCTGTTCTCTCCCTTTGATGCAACACAGAACAGCAACTTCCTTTGCTCTGTTGTGTTGCGTCCAAGTTCAGTAAATCTGTCAGTAAGAGAGCAAACAGTGTTTCACCATGCCTTGAGGCCACGTTACCCTTCCTGGTAGCTTGATGTACTTCCACATGCTTCAAGGATTTTGGTGTTGGCTCCTCTTTTGGGGCAATGCAGGAGGTAAGTGAAAAAGTGATGTGCCTGTCCCGATCCTTATCTGGTGGGCTCCAAGGTCCATGATAGGTATCACCTCCGAGCAACATTTTGTTTTCTCTTTTGTATTTGTTCTGCCCTATTTCTTGTTCCGTCGATTAGAATGCCTTGTTTGTTTGGTTCAGAGAATGTTTTTAGCTTCTACTTTCCTCTCTCTCTCCTGCCCTGACTTCTTTTTTCAAATGCCATCAAGATGAGTAAAGGGCTGACTCAAGACAGACTTTCCATGTGTGTATGTGGGAGATTCTGCAGCCATACATACAAAATAACAATCAAAAGTATTTATTGTTTAAAAAAAAGATGATTTTTTTTTTGTCAGTGCGTGTTCACTAATATATTAAAGCATGTTAATAGAGGATGTATCTATGCACTGCATATGCAATCTTCCTCAACCAGATTAGGTTGTGCAGCATCAGTTAAACTAAAGGCTTCCTCATAGATGCACGGTTTTCCTTAGAATGAAAAATACCTGAGAATGTGAAATTAGACATTTTTTCTTTAAACGTTTTAGTCCTCTATTTTCATTCAGGTGTATTTCATTGTAGCTCAAGCACTAGTGGGAACAAAGCTCAGGTATTGCAACTTCTCCATGTTGATAGCTAGACAACTGTAGCAGATTCAGAATTTTTGGGACACAAAGGAAATCAAAGCAAATAAACGTCCACGCTTTACGCACGTTCCGTCATCTTCCCTGGCTATGGGTTCAAAAAGGATCAAGTATAACCTCTCACTGGTTCATCAAACTTACATTACTCCTACAAAAAACTACCCAAAGAGAAGGCTTGAAATGTACATGACTTTCAGGAATCTCTGTCCAGCAGGTAACGATTGATCATGGGTTCCTAGATTTAGCAACAATTTGAGGCAGATCTATCAACATATACTAGTGACAACTATATACTATCAACCGGAATATAATTCACACAATTCCTTTATGCTAATTGGTGATAAACCTTCATTCCATAGCAGAACTCATTTTACCTTTCAAAAATGTCAACATCTAGACTGATAATAATATTCAAGCGCAGGAGAAAGAGCTGGTATCTTCTGAGATGGTTGCCTTTTTTAATCCGCATTTCCCATGAGCCCCTCATCAGTCAGAGCCACAATTAGCGGAATTTGCAGAATTAAGGTATTGATGGGTAACTGGCAATATAAAGGAGTGGAGACTTACCCTGAAAGATACGGAAAGTAATGGTTTTCCTAATGAAAAATAGATGGACCCAGTTCCCTGACATCCAGACCTGATATCAGGTTTTGAAAAATTATAACTCTGGTATTTATTATGTGTCTTGTCCCTGCTCCACTCTGATTAACTAATTTGGCTATGTCTAGTGATAATTGCAATGATAGCCTTACTTACGTTCTCTGTATTGGCTGATTATCATAAACAGCACAGGTGTAGTGTGAATCCTTCCTTTGGAGGTGTTTTGAGGCAAGCTGCCAAAATTCATTGAGTTTCATTGAGCTTAGTCCACACGGTTCCAACTGGTGCAACAGCGTTGATCAATCAATCAATCAATCAGGAAATTTGTAGAGCGCACTACTCACCCGTGAGGGTCTCAAGGCGCTAGGGGGGTGGGGGGGGTGCTGCTACTGCTCGAATAGCCAGGTCTTGAGTAGCCTCCTGAAGGGTAGTAGGTCTTGGGTCTGCCGTAGAAGGATGGGGAGGGTGTTCCAGGTCTTGGCGGCGAGGTAGGAGAACGATCTGCCACCGGAGGTCGCTCTTCGGATGCGGGGGATGGTAGCGAGGGCGTGGTCGGCGGAGCGGAGCTGGCGGTTCGGGGTGTAGAAGGTGAGTCGTCTGTTGAGGTATGCTGGTCCGGTGTCGTGGAGTGCCTTGTGTGCGTGGGTGAGGAGCTTGAAGGTGATCCTCTTGTTGACGGGCAGCCAGTGCAGGTCTCTCAGGTGGGGTGTGATGTGGCTGTGTCGAGGGATGTCGAGGATCAGGCGGGCAGAGGCGTTCTGTATGCGTTGCAGTCGTTTCAGCAGTTTGGCCGGGGCTCCCGTTTAGAGTCGTCCCAGGCTGAGGGAGTGGAGCCGAGGATGAGGACCTCCGTCTTGTCCGAGTTCAGCTTCAGACGGCTGTTCTTCATCCATTCTTCGACGGCTTTCATTCCTTCGTGGAGGTTGGTTTTGGCGGTGAGGGGGTCCTTGGTGAGGGAGAGGATCAGCTGTGTGTCGTCGGCATAGGAGATGATGTTGAGGTCGTGCAGTCTGGCGACGTGGGCGAGCGGGGTCATGTCGGGCTGAGGGATGATCCTTGGGGTACGCCGCAGATGATCTTGGAGGCTTCGGAACGGAAAGGGGGGAGGCGGACGCTCTGGGTTCTGCCGGAGAGGAAGGAGGTGGTCCATTCCAGAGCCTTGTCTCGGATCCCTGCGTTGTGGAGGCGTGTGCATAGGGTGCGGTGGCAGACCGTGTCGAAGGCGGCTGATAGGTCCAGGAGGATGAGGGCCGCGGTTTCGCCGTTGTCCAGCAGGGCCCTGATGTCATCGGTGGCGGCGATGAGGGCAGTTTCGGTGCTGTGGTTGCTGCGGAACCCGGACTGGGACGGGTCCAGGATGTTGTTCTCCTCGAGGTAGCGGGTCAGCTGTTTGTTGACGGTTTTCTCGATGACCTTCGCCGGGAACGGGAGCAGGGAGATGGGCCGGAAGTTCTTGAGGTCCCTCGGATCTGCCTTGGGTTTCTTGAGCAAGGCGTTGATCTCGGCGTACTTCCAGCTCTCCGGGAAGGTCGCAGTCTCGAAGGAGATGTTGATGGCCTTGCGGAGATGGGGTACGATGGTGGCGCTGGCTTTGTTGAAGATGTGGTGTGGGCACGGGTCTGACGGGGAGCCGGAGTGGATGGTGTTCATGATTTTGATGGTGTCGTCGTCGTTGATGTGAGTCCAGGTGAGCAGGGGGTCGTTGTGGGTGGTGGTCGTGGGGACTGAGGTGTCGTTGGCTGTCATGGTGGTCTGGTTGTCGAAGCTGTTGTGGATGTCTGTGATCTTGCTATGGAAGAAGGTGGCCAGGGAGTTGCACAGGTCTTGCGATGGTGGGATGTCGTTGGTGTTGGAGCTGGGATTGGAGAGTTCCTTCATGATGTTGAAGAGCTCTTTGCTGTTGTGTGCGTTGTTGTCGAGGCGGTCCTTGAAGGAGGTCCTTTTGGCGGATCTGATGAGGTGATGGTGTTGGCGCATGGCGTTCTTGTGGGCTGCGTGGTTCTCCGGTGTCTGTTCGCGGTGCCATTTCTTCTCTAGTCTTCGGCAGGTTTGTTTGGAGGTCTGGAGGTCCGCGGAGAACCAGCTGGCATTCTTGTTGGTGCGTCTGTTGGAGGGTTTCTTGATCGGGGCGAGGGTGTTGGCGCAGTCGTTGATCCAATCCCTGAGGTTGCTGGCGGTGGCGTCGGGGTCGGTGGGGTCGGCGGGTGGGCTTCGGGCGAGGGCGGTGTTTAGCTGGTCTTCGGTGATTTTGCTCCAGCAGCGGCGGGGGATCTGTTGAGTGCGGTGGTGCGTGGTGGGTTTCTGGAAGGTGAAGTGGATGCAGCGATGGTCGGTCCAGTGGAGTTCGGTGGTGTGGCTGAAGGAGACGTGGGAGCTTGCGGAGAAGATGGGATCAAGCGTGTGGCCGGCGGAGTGGGTGGGCGTTGTGATGAGCTGTCGGAGTCCGAGGTTGGCGAGGTTGGCGATCAGGGTGGTGGAGTTGGTGTCGTTGTTGTTCTCGAGGTGGAAGTTCAGGTCTCCGAGGAGGATGTAGTCCGTGGAGGCGAGGGCGTGCGTGCTGACGAAGTCGACGATGGAGTCGCTGAACTGAGGCCGGGATCCGGGGGGTCTGTAGATCAGAGTTCCTCTGAGAGTGGTGTTGGGATCAGTGTGGATCTGGAAGTGCAGGTGTTCGGCGGTGCTGAGGGTGTCGTCGGAGTTGGTCGCGACCTTGAGGGTGGACTTGTGGATGATGGCGATTCCACCTCCTACTCCGTTGGTGCGGTCCCTGCGGGTAATCTTGTAGCCGTCCGGGATGGCTACGGCGATGTCCGGTGCCGAGGAGTCTTTCATCCAGGTCTCTGTCAGGAAGGCGATGTCCGGGGAGGATGTGTCGAGCAGGTCCCAGAGTTCGACGGCGTGTTTGCGTGCGGAGCGGGTGTTCAGTAGTATGCATTTGAGGTGGTTGCGTCCTGTCCTGGTGGGCGGCTCGGAGACTGGTGAAGCTGCAGCTCCGGCAGGAGAAGGGTCCTTTGGTGCGCTTCGGGGCGGCCAGGAAGCAGGTGTGCGCTCGTCCGGTGTTGAGTGCGTGGTGGGTGTTGGTGTCGTAGCGGAGACGGGCGTCGTGGCGTACGCGGGGGCCAGGGGTTCTGGTGCTGGGCGCGGTCCAGGCGCGGACGGGCGCAGACGGGCTTGCCTTAGGCAAGGGGAGGTGGGAGGGAGGAGCAGCTGGGAGGCGGGAGCGGGGTGACGAATGGGCAAGCAGGGGGGCGGGGCCGCAGGGGACGCAGCGGCGGGGACGAAGGGAAGAGCGGGATACAGAAGGCAAAGGGGACAAAAGCAACAATATCACAGTGCAAACCAGAAAAACAGAACTGAAGGTGAAATACAATTACATACAAACTGGGGCAGAGGCAAAATACGGTCAGGCAGAAACGAGCGCAGAGAGCTCACGGGCCTCGAACTGCCAGCAGCGGCAGCAGCGGGGATTGGGGCACGGACACACAGGTGGTGCTGTGTGGCGTGGGGAGCGGCCTACCTGAAGACAGGGTCAAGGGTCGCTCTCCTTACCGAGCAGCGGCCGCCATATAAGGGGAGGTGGGAGGGAGGAGCAGCTGGGAGGTGGGAGCGGGGCAGCACTTTATACCCACTTCCAAGGGTCCAAGATTGGATTGGCACAACTTAGCACGGCAAGACTCTCAGATGGCAGAGTCCAGGTGGTGTAGCAGGTGAGTTGGAAGTCTTTTATATCCCTGAGACTTCATTCAGGAGGCAAGCCAGCAAGTCCTTGGAGCCACTCTGGTTCTGGGTTCAAGTGATCTGGGTCCAGTCCTTTCACCCAAGCAAGGTGGTCAGCAGGCAGCAGGCAGGTCAGCACAGCACAAAAGCAGGTCTTCCAGAGCAGCAGCCCAGCAGAGTGACAGTCCTTCAGCAGCACAGCAGTCCCTCCTCCTGGCAGAGCATCAACAGGTCCAGAATTGTACTGAGTTGGTAGGGTCAGAAGTCCAGATCTTATACCCAGTGGTGCCTTTAAACTGGGAGAGACTTCAAAGAGGGGCATTGTAGTGGACAGAGGTCCTTCCTTCCTGCCCTGGCTCCAGACTCACTACAGGGGGTTAAGCAGTCATTTGTGTAGGGACAGGACACAGCCTATTTAGGTGTAAGTGTGAAGCTGTGGCAAGCTTCTCCCTCCCATTCTGCCCAGGATGGCCCATTAGGATGTGGATGGCCCATCAGTCACATCTAAGTTCCCTTGGTGTGTGGCTGTCTAGAGAGAATGCACAAAGCCCAGCTGTCACCTCCCGCAGACGTGTATTGCAGACTGACAGCAGGCACACAGGGCTAAGAGCAGAAAAATGCTATCTTTCCAAAAGTGCTGCGGCAACAAATGATGGACTGAATACTGAAAGAATCAAACATTCACTCCCAGTCAAGTAATCTGGGTTAAATCCATCATTCTTTTGCTCACTACGTCACCCCAGTTTCGACCCAGCCATATGCAAATCAGTCTTGAACCTGCCCCTTATGGGGACAATCCAGCCCGAACTGCCAAGCCGGGTCCTCCCTGAACCGGAAGCAAGCATCTTGGTACCGGTTTCAGGGTAACACCCCTCATCAGCCAGGCTAGCTTGAATCCAGTGACATAGCAAGGGACCCATGTCTGGGTATACCCATCCCACTTAGGGTAAAAAGTGCTGCAGCAACAAGGATGCTTGTTTCTGGTCCAGGGAGGCCCTGACTTGGCAGTTTAAGCTGGACTGTTCCCATGAGGAGCAAGGTCAAGACTGATTTGCATATTGCGGGGTCCAAACTGGGGTGGTGTAGTGAGCAAAAGAATGATGGATTTAACCCAGATTACTTGACTGGGAGTGAATGTTTGATTCATTCAGCATTCTGTCCATCATTTGTTGCCTCAACACTTCTCGCCCTAAGTGGGATGGGTATACCAGACGTGGGTCCCTTGCTCACTGTGCCACTGGATTCAAGCTAGCCTGGCTGATGAAGGGTGTTACATTGAAACCAGTCCAGGATGCTTGTTTCCAGTCCAGGGAGGACCCGGCTTGGCAGTTCGGGCTGGATTGTTCCCATGAGGAGCAGGGTCAAGACTGATTTGCATATGGCTGGGTCCAAATGGGGTGGTTTAGTGAGGAAAAGAACTATGGATTTAACCCAGATCTCTTGATGGGGAATGTTTGATTCATTCAGCATTCCGTCCATCATTTGTTGCCGCAGCAAACATCTTTCTAAAGTGGCATTTTTAAAATTGCAATGATAAATATGACTTTACCATTAAAGAAGCTTTATCATTACAATTCCACTAAACATGGAAGCTCTACCTCCTTCCAATTGGGAATTACACTGATTAAATGTAACAAGGAATCCCCAATGTTAACCTATGGTAGGGGTAGGCCTCACCGTAGTGAAAAACGAATTTGGGAGTTGTTCACTACCAGGACATGTAAAATTTAGAAGCATATGTCCTGCCTTTTACTTACCGAGCAGCCTGCCTTATGATGGTCTACCTAGGGCCTACATTAGGGGTGACTTATGTGTAATAAAAGAGGAGTGTAAGGCTTGGCAAGGGGTTTTAAATGCCAAGTCAACATGGCAGTAAAACTGCACACACAGGCTCTGCAGTGGCAGGCCTGAGACAAGATTTAAAGGGCTACTTAAGTGAGTGGCACAATCCGTGCTGCAGGCCCACCAGTAGCATTTGATTTAGAGGGCCTGGGCACATGTACTGCCCTTGACTAGGAACTTATAAGTAAATTAAATATGCCAATTGTGGATAAGCCAATGTTATCACGTTTTAGGGAGAGAGCACATGCACGTTAGCACTGGTTAGCAGTGGTAAGGTGCTCAGAGTCCGAAAGAGAAGAAAGGTAATAGGTTTGGGGTGACTCTGCAGAAACGGCCATTTCCAACATGAACTTTAGATGGTTCTTCATCATCCATGTGTTTATGACTCAAAGGCAATCATCAAGTTTTGAATTGTAGAGGTCTTCGGGGCTATACATTTTTAAAATGATTTGGGTGTCATCTGCATAGTTGTAACAGGTGAGGTTGTAACATTTCATTAGATTTGGTAAGGGGGTTAGGTAGATGTTGAATAATAGAGGGTATGTGACGGACCCCTGAGGAAAGCCACAGTGTTGTTCGTGAGGAGGTGATGTGAACGAGGGTAAATAGACTACACTTTGCCTGTCTGTGAGATGAGAAGCAATCCATTTCAAAACATTTGCACAGATTTGGTTATTGTGAAGTCTTTGCAGTAGGGTGTGGTGGTGGACAGTATCACATGCAGCAGATAAATCCAGAAGTAATAATGAAGCTACTCCTTTTTTGTCCACTGTGAGTTTTAGATCATCCCAGATGGATATAATGGCTGGCTCTGTGCCTTTGCCTTGCTTAAAACTGGACTGTTGGTCTGACAGTAAGCCATAATGTTTGGTAAAATTAGAGAGTTGAGTAAATACTTCTCGCGCAAACATTTTACCTATGAATGGTCCATTTGATATCAGCCTGTAATTTGGTTGATGAGATGGGTCAAGGTTTTCCTATTTGTGAAGACGTCTGATGTAGGAGGTTTTGAGCTCAGACAGGAATTAACCTTGTTCCGGGAACTTGTTCAGTAGGCATCTGCCTACCGCTCCTGCACAGGTTGAGCAAAGGATATCTTTAAAGAATCTCTGGCGCTGCTGGGTTTGATGGTGATCCTTATGGTCTGGCGGCAATAATAATATTGAGGAAATATTTTTGTGACAGGGTATTGAAGGTATGCATTGATGGATGGTTATTGTCTCTTTCTGTGGTGGTTATGACCCATATTGTTGTGGTGTTGTCTGTGTCTTTCTTCAGGTAATTTTCAATCTTTGTAATTTGTTAGATGAATTGATTGGATATTTAGTAAAAGAAGTCTTGTGATCGCGGTGTTTCTGTATTTAAGCACTCCTCATGTACCTCCAGTGAACCCTGAGTCTACCAAAATGTAACTCAGCATCTTCCATGAATTGTACCATTCACAGCCACACATGGCTTGAATGGCTTGGGAAGAGGTGTGGCGCCATGGCCAGGGCGACTGACGCTGGAAGCTGGGCTCACAGTTCGATCCCCGGCACCGGCGGCAGGTCAGCCCAGCACCATGTGACTCTGGGCAATAACTTGCTTAATCTTCCCGACGGCCCCCAGTGCCAGGATGCCTTCGGGTAGCTGTTCGCGCTTTACAAATACTGGATTTACATGCATTCAGCACATGCATATAACACACTCTCACTGCACCATCCCTGTATTGTGCCATTCACAGACACACATATACCCCGCACATGTATAAGACGCGTCCTCTGCACAGCACTGCACACCAAACCAATGTAGGCAAGCAGCTGAACTTTAAATGAGTGAGCCTGTAGGCCTCACTCCAGTGACACAGATTAAAAGGCTTGTTCACTCCTACTGATCACTACTTGGTATGCTGCCACCAACGCACTCATGCTGCTTAACTCCCGGTAAAGGCAGTGACCTTTCACCACTACCTGGGTAGCGATTTGGGCATGCTTCCTGTCCAAAAAAAACACAATCCGCGAGACTGGCCTAAGTCATAGTACACACACATGATCTGTGTCCGCCAATCATCATTCAGGGCAGGGGTGCACGTCCATCACCATGCGAAGGAATTTTCGGTCCTAAAACTGCCCCAGAAAATGAGTCAAACAGGAAAGTGAGAGGTCAGGTATTTATGTCCTGTGGCAAGTGGAAGGGCAAACAAATTTGTTACATTTATGGTTAGTCATTTCCCAGACAACAGGCATAGCAAATGTTCAAATGTCATTGGGACCTGCTCCTTCTTTTCATCTGTCTTATGCTGATAAAATGACACTATGGAGATGGGGGATAACAAAATCTATTAGCCAAACACCAGTCAAAGATTCAGTTTGTAGTACGCAGTGAATAAATCGTCAGTAATGTATATTGCATATTATTAATATTGTGATGATTTATAATTGGTATAACTGTTGTTTAAGTGTTACTGATCCGATCATATCGAATACTTAAAACCCAGATTCTACTGAGTCAAACTCGAGATGGTAAATTAAGTATTCAGTGAGAAGAGGATCAGGGTCAAAAGTTAATAATAAAAGTAAATGAACGAAATAGGGCAGTGTGGTTCTTCTCTGCCCAATGCTTGCTCAGTTGTCAGATCACTGCAAAGTCCAGCAAGGCGTTAATTGTTTTCGTTCGAAGGAGTTGTGATTTAGTGCTCAGTATAACTCCTTTCAACATTGCCTTTGGTTTGTGAAGTAGTGAACCATGCAGTGCCTAATTTGAGCATGTGGTTGCTGGTGGGGGCCACCGGTACTCATTTTCGGGCACAAGCACTTTCTGCATCAGACTTTTATCCAGAGCAAGGTAGGAAAAACAAACAAAGCAGAAAGACAGAGGAATAGAAAAACAGAAAACCGTAGTGAAGGCAGAAAGCAGCAACCTGCAAGAGTGAGACAAAACAAGCAACCTACTGAAGACACTTCCTGGTATTACCTACCTTAACGAGGTCATCTGATGAAAATGAGGTTGATACACGCAGAAGAGCTTCAAGTGTTTTCAGGGCGATATTCACAGTCCACCTTTCAAAAAGAAATAAAAGTCCACGTTACAGCATTAGATCATGTAATTTTAATATTCTAAATCAAAATATTTTCTTCAGGGGTTATAAATAGAGAAATATTATTTCATTATGCATACGGCATTAAGCAAAAGAAGGGACTTCATTGTGGGATGGTAGCGAACATTTCTCCTATCACCTTCTGTGTTTCATAAACTTCAGACTGCACAGCTGATTTGTGCTTTCCGCGCTTCATGCATTAACATAGAAATTCAAAATCGCTATAGACGATGTGCGCTTATAAAAACAGGGCTCAACTCTGAGCTGATCCTGCGCAATTGTTCATACATAAAATGCCCCTTGACTGGTACAGGTGCCATTGATGCAAATACGGAAGGCGAGTGCATCAAATCTGTGCATTTTTCTCAGTGTAGGTAAAAAAACACAGGGGCATATTAGCAAGACCCACGTTAAAATTATCGCCGTTTTAGCGGCAGGACACTGCCGCTAAAACGGCGATAATGGGATATGCGTTATGGAATTCCAATAGAAGCCCAGGTTAGATGTGCAGGACATCTAACCTGGGCTTCTATTGGAATTCCATAACGCATATTAGCAAGCCCATTATCGCCGTTTTAGCGGCAGTTTCCTGCCGCTAAAACGGCGATAATTTTAACGTGGGTCTTGCTAATATGCCCCACAGTTTTAGACCACATTTCCTGTCTGCAATGTACTGAGACAATGATAAGAGCACCCAGGCCGGCTTTTGTGGCTTTGCCTCTTGCCCTCAAGGTCGTTTCTTCATGGTGTCTAGGGACGGCCAATTGATAAAGATTGGCATCCTTCATTCTTTCTTCACCAATGTATGTTGTTAACTTCCCTTCGTGTGATGTTGAGATGTTCTTACTGTAATTTTGGCTAAATGTTGTCTTTTAATGTAATAGGGCTTACATTCTTCTGTTATGTTCTTTTATACTTTCATGATGTATCACAGGGCGATTACTTAAGGCTTCACAGCTTTTCTTTATTCTCAATTATGCGGCTTAATGGTATATTGAGAGTATTTATGAGTGCTTGGTACTGAGGTCCTCATTGCAGCTCAGCATTTGGCGCTTGAAATGGTACCATTTGGTTGCTAGGCAGTGACTATTAGTGCTGCAGTTAAACGGGTATTTAGATTATTTACTTTCTTAATTAAGTCAGACAGTGAGTCTGTCCCACAGCTCACCACAATAAGGTACTTATGACCTATTTCAGCACAGTTAATCCACATTTATAAGCCATATTTGCAGAGCTTCAAAATAATGTCTTGGTTGATGGTTCACTGATGCTCCAATTATTGTCTTGCCCAAATGAAATTCAGGACATACTGCTGTATCTAATTATGTTATGTTATGATATGTGTATTTGTAAAGCACACTATCACATACAAGGGTATCCTGGCACTGACCAGGTGTTTATACCTAGCACTTGCTGTGGTAGGTTGATTTATTGAAAAGCCAGGTCCTCAGCGTCTTGAGGAATTCAAGAAGAGAGGTGGAGGCTCTCTGGTGTTGAGTGGGAGGACATTCCATGCTTTAGAAGCAACGTAAAAGAACGCCCATCCTCTTGACCTGGTTCTGTATATGCATGGGATGTATGAGAGTAGGAGTCCTGCAGAGCAGAGGTGCCTGTGTGGTTGGTGAAAGAAGATGTGACTGTTCAGGTAGGTGGGGCCTAAATTGTACAGTGCCTTGAATGTGTGTGTGAGTTGTTTTAAATAAGTGCTTTTGTGTATCGGGAGCCAGTGGAGCCCCTGAGGTGTGGTGATGGGATTTCCATGTAGGTTGAGGATGAGTCTGGCTGCCGAGTTCTGGATGGTTTGTAGTCTTCTAGTGAGTTGCTTGGTGATCCCTGCATAGAGGGTGTTCCCATAGTCCAGTCTTGCTGGTGACTAGGGTGTAAGGGACAGCACAGTTTTTCTAGTGTTGCTTAGGAGCCATTTGAAGATCTTCCTCAGTATCTTTAAGGTCTGGATGCAGGATGCAGCTACAGTGTTGACTGTTGTGGTCATTTCAAGTTTGCTGTCGATGATTATTCTGTGGTTCCTGACATTTTGTTAATGAATCAAGATTGGAAAGTCTTTGATACAATCCTATTTCCTAGATTTCCTATTGTTGAATTCTAAGTGTGAGGAGACTTGAAGAATTCCATTCTAGACTAGAATAGAGACCACATTGGCAGTTGCAGGCGGACTCCCTCCTGCTGAGATATATGTTAATAAACCTCTTACCTGCTTAACAATTCTAGAAGTAACCTCTTTATTTCACTGGCGAAGAGCGTCTTAAGAACCTGCTGTCACTGGGAGGAAAGCCGTGAAGAAAGCCTGTATCGTGTAATGGTAGTAAAGAGTATAATCGATGCAAAATCTGAAAACTGAGACCAGAGATCCTCCCAGATTGGAGCCGGCCAATGGGGAGCAATCATAACAGGTTCTATCGATACCTGGTGTGAGCAGGTATTTGCTGAAGGGATATTGTAAGAACTCCTCATGCACATGTTGCATGTTTTTTTGTTTGGAGAGCATGCGCTTCTTGAACAGTGCAACTGCAGATATTGTCAACGTACTGATGTTGACTTGATGAAAAGAAACAAAGCTAAGAGTTGCTTAGGAATGCCAGCCAACGTGCCAGCGCATCCAAACTTACAGTGCTGAAGTTATTAAGGAAGGAAAAAATAAATTAATGGAATAAAAGAGAACTGCAATATACTAATATAGGAGGCCAAAAGAAAAGGGAAAGGGTTGTTGAGCTGATTTGCTGACTGTGGAGATTCTCTTCTATCAGCTGGGAGATTATGACAACATTCATCATTTGAAAAATCATTAATGGAAAGGTTTTGAGCTCCCACATTTTTTCTACATACACCAGGTGAACCTGGTTTGCCCCAGGAAGATTGGAAAGATGGCTTTGAGGCTTATGTGCAGGCCATTGGAGGTGACATATTTACAGCCTCTAGACGGTTGGCCATGCTTAAACATTGCCTCATGGGGGGCG
Source organism: Calotriton arnoldi (assembly GCA_963921515.1). Taxonomy (NCBI): domain Eukaryota; kingdom Metazoa; phylum Chordata; class Amphibia; order Caudata; family Salamandridae; genus Calotriton; species Calotriton arnoldi. The sequence continues at coordinate 2,815,365 of CAWUFW010000581.1, read as the reverse complement.
TGGCCAACCGCAGAGAAACATGGCCGCTTGTTGAAGCGGCTCCGCGCTCCGTCCCTCTGCCCCGCGATATATCCGGACATTTATCCGCTAGTGGACCCCCGCTGAGGGGCTGTAGGAGCTGGTGAACCCAGGAAGTAACTGCCAGAGGGTCCAATGCGGTAAAAACGTACCTGAGACACGACAGAGACAGCGCGGCCTTGAGGCGTGGCTGAACCACCGAACAAAAGTGTGCAGCAACGCGTCGTTCTCGCAGGTCACGCCTGGAGCGGCAAACAGAGGGAGAACGGATCACAAGAACGATCGGCCCTCCAGGACCTGCGGCCCTCCTGGGAGGCGACAGCTGGCAGGAGCAGAACTCGGGGAGAGAACAACGGACATGAAACAGATGGGGCATTATTGAAGAAAGCTTGAGGTGGAGCGGACTGATAGAGTTGAGGGGGTGAGTGTGGAATTGACGAGTGTTCCCCCCCACCCCCACACCTGAGCACAAAGCAATAATAGGCCTGCCCGTCTGGCCAGAGCCCACTCGCAGGCTCCACCGCACACCTGGGAAGTTGACGGGCCCGGCAGCAATCCTCAGAGTGGGGGTCTACTCGAACCGTCAGCGATAATAATTCCCGCAAAATAAAGCCCTGGTTCACTACAAACAATCAGTTTTGAGATAAAGAGTGCCCAACACACTCAGGGACCAGTCCTCAAGGAGTGGGGGGGACTTGGCACTACCGGGAGAAAACCTGACAGGCCGCGAAGGGACTAACATATCCCGGTGGCATGCGGCAGGGAGTAACCTGGAGCCTTTCCTCCTCCACCAACGAGCTCAGCAACTCCAAGCAGAGATGAATGGGGGAGAGGAACCAAAAGTACTCATCAAACGAAGCTTTATAAATTTGCCCTCCCCAGAGGGCAGGAGGGCCCTGAAAATACAGAGAATGACGCTTCAGGGGCACCCCCACTGTCACCAAATGGCAACAACATTCCCCTCAGAGACATAATGGCGGCAATCCAGGGCGTTCGCACTGCCCTGGAGGGGCGCATAGACAACGTAACCTCAGAAGTATCCCTGATTCGCACAGATATCCGCAATATGAACTCAAGGGTCCGTGATGTAGAGGGCAAGGCGAAAGAGTTACAACAAGATACTAAGACCCTCAAGGACCAGGTGAAAGAGCTACAAACAAACACTGCCCACCTCGAGGCAAGGATAGAAGACTATGAGGGAAGATCAAGACGTAACAACGTACAAATTTTGGGGGTCCCGGAGCGGGCGGAGGGGTCGACTGCGGAGCTCTTCGCTGAGGACTTTATCCTTGTATAGCTCCAGCCTAAGGGCCTCACCAAATTCTTTTCGGTAGAAAGAGCACACAGAGTGCCGGGGGGAGGCCTCGTCCAGGTGCGCAGCCTAGACCGATTTTGGCTCGTCTTTTTATCTGCAGGGACATGACGTGGTGCTCCAGTCAGCCCTGGCCGCCCCACCAGTCCCATATGAAAACGCCAATATAACCTACTTCCCAGACTTCACCCTAAAGGTCCAAAGGCAAAGACGCAGCTTCCTAGAGGTCAAACAAGCATTGCGGGAAAAGGGACTGAAATACTCCATGATCTACCCAGCAAAGCTGCGTGTCGAAGATGAAGGCAAGTCTTGGTTCTTTGACTCACCGGAGGCAGGCTGGGAAATGATGGGGGCTGCAGGATGGGTTGCCGAAGGCACAGACTTGACAGTGGATAATGGGAGGATAAAAAAGACCAATGGGACCAATCTAACTCACAAATTAATCAATGGTTGTAATTGTTGGGCTGATACGAATATTGGTGCGGGTGGAGGGTGGAGATTTCAGGGGCACCCAGCCACCTCTCATGTTTTGCTTATAACAGGGAGGGACGACGGGCGCCCTGCTTAGTTGGGGGAGGTGGTTAGTTGTGAATCCGCCAGGCAGGGATGCGGGGTGGGGGGGTTGTTGACAGGGTAATGGGTTAAAGGGAGTTAGGAAATGATTTTATTGTTTATCAGATCACTGTATACTGATGTAGCTATGCCAGCACCAAGAAGTTTGAACAATATGCACCAGAAGCAGCTAGCACAGGCTCCGTGAGAGCCACTCCCCCCCCCTCCACTGGCAGAAGAGACCCCGTCCGAACTTTACAGGAAGCTCGCTCTACAGCCATTACACCCCATGACAAACACACACATCCCTAAGATTTGCCTAGTGACGTGGAACGTGAATGGCTTGGCGGATAAAATTAAGCGAGGTGTGGTCCTTCAGTTCCTAAAACAACACTCTCCAAATGTAGTCCTCCTGCAGGAAACCCATATGTTGGGCAGGACATGCAAAGCATTAGATCGATGGGGTATACAATGTTGGCCCATTCAGGGTTCACTTCAGGCTCCAGTGGCGCAGGCATACTCCTCAAGAGGCAATTCCCATTAATAGTTGAAAGAACATGGATAGACAAAGGGGGCAGGTACGCAGCAATCTCAGGTAGATGGGCGGGGGAAACAATAAACATACTGTCATTATACATTCCACCGACACTCCACCACACTACTTTCTCAGATCTGGGAGCACTCTTACTGGAGTTGCCAATGGGTCACCTCCTTCTTGGTGGGGACTTCAATATGACACCAAATAACACAATTGACCGATTGCCAGTGAGGAAAACACATGAAACACAGACGCAACTGACAGAGTTTATGGGTGCCATGGGACTGATAGACGTTTTGAGGGCACTGAATCCAATGGCTCGAGAGTTCACCTTCCACTCTGGTGCACATGGGAGCCTCTCACAGATAGATCTCCTGGTGGCACTTCCTTCACAGTAGTCGAATTTTGAGGATGTGAGACATCTAGCCCGGGGAATATCTGACCATTCCCCGATACAGGCTAGGTATAAAATTGGCAAGCAGCGCACCAGAAGTACCATACGCATTAACTCCACATGCTTGCAAATCCCGAAGATTAGAGAAGGCCTGCAGAAAGCAACGGACCTATACTTTAAAGAGAATGAGCAGTCTGTGACATCACCAGTAACATTGTGGGAGGCTTATAAAACGGTGATTAGGGGGCAGGCACTCTCCTTGATGGTTGGGCATAAGAAAGAACAGAGGAACGAGGTGGAGAGATTAGAGGAGAGTATCCTGGACCTGGAGGCCCAAATAGCACGACAGAATGATGAGAATACATGACACCTGTTGGACTTGGCCCTTTTTGGCAAGTTCACCCCTAAACTTTTTGCCTTGTATGTTAGTAGTTTTAAGTCTCTGGGCACTTTAGCACTGTGGTCCAGTGTAAAGTGCGTGCGCGCTGTGTGCGTGTGTGGTGAGACTGGCCTGCCCTCCCATAGGAATGCATTGAGGATGAGTGTGTCAGTGGTAATTCCTGTTATGAGAGGTGCAGCATGGTCAAGTCTAGTATGTCTGAATTCGTGAGATTAAATGCTGCGCAATGGTGTGCGCAGATTTATGGTGACTGGTAGGGAAATGCCACTTCTAGAAGTTGGCATTTCTGTGTGCTCTGTGTCTGCCTGCCTGATGTGAATTGCATGTTTGGCTTGTGAGTGACAGGGGCTGGGAGGTGTGTGTGGCTCCAGGAGGGGCAGGGTGAGTCAGCGCAGGGCTGAATGGAGAGATCTCCATGTGGGTGGGAGGAGTTGCACCTGGGACCTGAATAGGGCCTTCCCTCTACAATGCTGGCTCCACCTCCTGTGGTGCGTCTGATGTCCCTAGCCTACCCTATGAAAAGGAGAGAGGAGCTGAGCAAAACAAAGTGCTCCAAAGCTCCCCTAAACCAGTTCTGACTGGTATCCCCCAAGCCCTGCACCTTTAGACAAAGGAATTCTGTGTATAAATGTAGGGGCTGTGACCCCATAATGTTGTTCAGTTCTTGGTTGCTGTTCCTGCCAGGGCGTGCTGCTGCTGGGGCCCAGGGGGGGCTACCATGAGGGCTTGCCTCCCTGGGCCCTGCATTGCCCTTCTCACCTTTTGAGGACCTTTTTACTGGGACTGACGTTGATTCATTTTCCTTAATACCCAGGACTTTATACAGCCCTTCTTTTGTGCCCTGGGAGCGCTATCTTTTGAACTTCCCACACAGGAGAGGGAGAGCCTGGGGGCTGCGCAGTGCTGAGCTGCAGCCCCCCCCTTTGGGAGGGAACCCCCACCTTGGGGATTCCCCCGGGATGCCTGCAGCGGCGGGTGCCCACCCCGCATTTATCGTGGTTTCGCGGGTGCCCCCTCCGCTTTTGTAATGCTGATGCTTTTACTGTGATGCGGGTGCCCACCCCGCTTGATATTCTTAATGAAGAGGGAGCCTACCCCTCATTGCGCCCGGAGAACCACGATCACCGCTGCGGCCCGAGTTGCGGCAAAAGCGGAAGTCAGGCAACATGGTGCCTGGCGGCGGGCGGGACTTCCGGTTTTGCGGAGGAAGTCCCGCGCACGCCCCCGCAGCCTGAGGAGACGCCTGGAACCCCATAGGCTCCATGCTGAAGTCCCGGTCCCAGGAGAGGGACCGGGCGAAGGGCGAAGAGCGGAGACCGGAGCAGAAAGGAGCAGGGAAGTCCCGGGTCCCAGGAGGGGGCCCGGGTGAAGAGAGCAGGAGGAGCAGAAGCAGCCCGTAGGAGCCTGAGGCGGAGGGGGCTCGAGGCACATTGCCGGTGCCTGCCCCCGCCGCACGAGAGAGAAGCCGCATGCGGCTGACTCATCGGAAGGAGTCACGGAAACCAGAGCCCCGAGAGGAGTCCAGAGCATAGACCGGTGAGTGGGGGCTCTGGGTGATACCGGCCAGGTGGGGCTCCAAGGGCACACGTAGTGCCAGTGCCCGTGTTCTGTGGTGCCAGTGGAGGCACCGTGTTTAGCTTTCCCGAGCGGCCCCGTCTGGCAGCGGGCCGCTCCAACTTGGGCATGGTTATTCTGGGAGCCCGTGCACTCCCACAACGTAGCGCATAATTGTTTTAGAGCCCCATGCTGCTCCAACATGGGGCACAGTGATTCTCAGAGCCTAAGTGGCTCCATCGTTTGGCCTCAGTATTTCAGAGCCTACGTGGCTCCAACAAGGCAGGCATGTATTGATGTGAGAGCCTGTGCGTGGCTCCACCATGTGCATATTTATTTAAAGCACCAGTGCGCTCCACAGTGCTTGGGGACATGTTTATTTTTAGAGCCCGTGCGTGGCTCCAACGCTTTGTATTTGTTCCAGAGCCCATGTCGCTCCAACGAAGGGGGCATCATTTGTTATAAGGGCCACTGAGAGCCCATGCCTCATTTATACATTTCCAGCTGCCCAGCAAGTAGTGGGCAGCTGCAACGTTTAGGTTATTCTTTCTTTTAGGGGACATGTTTTAAGTTAGGAGTGAGATGCACTCCTTTGCCCCCTACATTCACAGCTGCCCAGCAATTAGTGGGCAGCTGCTACGTTTAGGTTTGCGCAGTGGCGCACTTTGGATTCAGCTGCTAGGCAGCAGCCCTGACACTTGGGACATAGGGCATTTGAGCCCCCTTTTAGAGATGGCCAGTTGGCCCAAGGGGAATGTGAGGTTTATAGGGCGCCAGGCCCTAATATGATTTATGGGTTAGTGAGCTTCTCTCCTATGATTTATAGGTTAATGTGATTTGTGTCCTAATATGTGGTGCTAGGAAATGTGATGCATTTACTATGCTTTACGCACCCTGTTTATACCTCTAATGTAGTTTTATGATTATGAGGCTTTGCATAATGTGTTTATGCTTGTGATTTTATTCTTCCCTAATGCGTTTCGGTTATGAGTTATGACATACTATGTTTATGTTGAGTTATTCTTTACTGTGGTCTAGGTATGAGTTATTCCCTACTGCGGTTTATGTTGGTAAGAGTTATGCCCCTAATATAAGTTATACTTAGGAGGTTATTGTCTAATGTGTTTAGGCTTATGAGGTTGGCGCAGAATGTATTTCACGCCTAATGTGATGAGGACTGCATAATATGATTTATGTTGCAGGATGATGCTGAGTACAGCGTTTGCCAGTGATTACTGGTTGTGTTCTATGTTTATTATATGTTCTACCTTTATTATCTTTACTAAGTGATGGTTCTGACAGTGGCCCACGTGGCCCTGTCATGTGTACATAATCCCCTGTAAATACTGCCCAGTGCCAGTTGGCACAGTGTATATTATGTGATTACTATTCTAATGTGTTTTATTACAATACAAAGGCTATTTTTATATATAATCTTGTGTGGAGTTCCTTTTTGTGGTGTGCCTAGTATGTTTTTGCTGTGTGTGTGTTGCGCAAACGCTTTACACATTGCCTCCGGGATAAGCCTGACTGCTCGTGCCAAGCTACCAAGGGGGTGAGCAGGGGTTATCTTCGGCATGTAACTCCCTCGCCCTGACTAGAGTGGTGGTTTCTGCTTAGCTTTGGCGCAAGCCTTAGCCAACCACAGACCCCATTTCTAACATTGGTGATCAGCGGTGGGATTAGGACTTGCGTTTGCGTAGTACCACAGCGACAACTGGCTGCATTACAAAACTCTGCATTTTAGATAGTCACATGGAAAGGGATTATTGTTTCTGAGTTGTTTTAAGTGTCATTTCTTTTTGAAATGTGTGTTCTGGTTGCACTATGAGTTGGGTGTCCTGCCAAGGACAGAAACCAGAGAAGCTGAAGGAGTTTTGTACTGCCCTTGTGCAGACTGCTATTTCTTGGGTTGTCCTGAAGCTGAAGGAGTGTGACTGCCCTTGTGCCATCGTGCTATTTCTTGGGTTGGCCTGAAGCTGAAGGAGTTGTTACTGCCCCTGTGCTGTCTGCTATTTCTAGGGTTAGCCTGCAGTGGTTACCATTGGACTTGAAAGAAGAGGGAAAAGGTTCTCTCAATCACCCAAGGGCTAGGAGAGAGCTAGCCTCCTGTTGAAGTCTCAGGCACATCAGACTTCACCACCAGCCTCCTGATTCCTCCCAGCGAGGATTTCTATCTGCAGGTGAGGCTCCTGTGAGTTCCAGGGCCTCTAGTTCTACTACAGAGAAGAGAGTGCTGAAATCGTCGCTAATGCACGTTTGCGAGCCGCCGCAGCCGAGAGCGCCCGAAAAATCATCGCGCCGCTGCCGCCGAGCGCTCGCAACCAAAGGGAGTCATCGCATCAACGGTGTAGCGTGCAGAAGTTTGTCGCATTGTCTCTACACGCATCAGCAGATCGGCGCATCATCCTCCCTCGCGGCAAGGATTTAACGCATCGCCGGCCTCGTGTGCAGAAATTCATCGCTACAGCTTCTTTGCGACAATTTGTTGATTTTGCTACGAAATCCAGGAACTTTGTAGGTAAAAGGGTCGCAGAGACCACTGCTTTGAACTGAACTCCTCTTTGCACACTTTGAACTATTTTTACAGCATTTCAAGAGTAATCCTATTTTACAGTATTGTAGCTTTTTGGATCGTTTTAGTTTTCTGGAATCCCCAGTAGGGTGGGATCCAGTGGTGGCAGCAATATGTAGTCCAGTGCAGGAAGTCCCATTCCCAGTTCCCCTAGTATGGTACCTGGTTCCCGGTTAAGAGGGGGACAGGTTGTGTTTCAGGGGCAGTAAGATGCTGTCTCACCAGTCTTGTGGGGGGAGTGTGGATGAATGTTGTGATGCACTGGACGTTTGGGTAAATGGTTTAGTGTGTGAGTTCTTTGATTGTAGGGAGCTTGCATTGGGAGTGACCCTAGAAGAATGGTGCAGGTATCTCCAACCCTTGCGGCGGAGATGGTTCAGAGTAGCCCAGCTAGGTGACCTTATAGTGAGGAGGTTGTAGGGACTCACATCCTGTCTCGCAGGAGAAGGAGTGAGATTGGGCTGTGTCCCGAAGTGCCCGCACCTCAGTCTCCAGTACTGGTTGGTTCCATGAGGGAACACCAGGTAGGGAGCCTAGTCTGTCCTGTTGGACCGTTCTTCGAGGTGGTTTTTCCCGTTTTAGGTGAGTTGGGAGTGCCTGTAATCAGACCTCCAGCAGTTCTAGTGTCTGGCAGTACCGCTCCAGTTGGGAGGGTGCAGAAGTCCACAGTGAGGGGTGAGAGGGGGAAAGAGTCCCCAGTGGAAGAACCAGTGGGTCAGGGGCCAGCCAGAAGGGCTGAGCCTCATAGGATTGGCCATGGTGATGCCACTTCTGTCCTGGGGCATCTTCACGCACTGTCAGAGGGACAGGAGGTCGTGAGCTCTGTGCCAGGCAGACTGTCACACGACACACTAGGTATGTGTCACCATCAGGAAGTCCTGGTTCGCCGGGCATCTGACCAAAGGGTATCGTCCCTGGGTTGGGGAGCCAGGTTCAGGTGTTTGCCTGTCCTGGACGGCAGGGCGACTGTAGTCAGTGTCCTGGCTGGTTTGTCTTCTAGGGGTACCCCTGTGAACACAGGTGGGGCCCATCTTAAGTGAAGAGACCCTGTGTTTCCCAGAAGGGGTGGTGCAGGCCTAGCCGGGATCTTTAGGGTCCCTGGCTGAATTTGGTAGTACTACCCTGAGAGCAGGTGGGGCCCATCTTAAGTGAAGGGACCCTGCTCTACAGTGGGAGGGTGCAGAACTCTGGAAGGGGGTGCAGAGGGAGGGAGCCCTCGTCTCTGACCCCGGTGCATCCGGTAAATGTGGATCCCAGGTGGTAGACCAGTTGATGGAGAGAGGTCCTGAACTGGTGGGAGAGTTGTGTTCTGGTGGGTGCTTCCCCTGTGAGGGTGCGTAACCCCAGAAGAGAGGTAGGGTGAGGAGATGCTTCGCCCGTGACCCCTGGTCAGCCTGAGGGTGCGGACCCTAGGTTGGAGGATCAGTGGTAGTTTGGAACTACACTGAGGGAGAGTGGAGAATGGCTATTGTATGCCAGGGGTTACTGCCCCCCACTCTGTGGATTGGCAAGGACCAGTGGCATCTGGGTGGCCTAGGGCCTGGTCCTGGCCGTGGACAACTAAGGAGTACCGGTGGGGTAGCCTAGTTGGTCCTGAGTTTTTTTTCCGTTTTTTTTTCTCTTAGATGGATTCCATGGGTTCCAAATGGCGTAGGACCGGAGGGTGTCCCTGCAGTGCGGGCCCGCGTCCGTGTTCTATCGCCCCAAGCAGGGAAGCCCATCATGGTGGTGATTGGTCTACCCTGCGTTTTGGCTGGAAGGGGGTTGTGTTGGACTTGGCCCTTTTTGGCAAGTTCACCCCTAAACTTTTTGCCTTGTATGTTAGTAGTTTTAAGTCTCTGGGCACTTTAGCACTGTGGTCCAGTGTAAAGTGCGTGCGCGCTGTGTGCGTGTGTGGTGAGACTGGCCTGCCCTCCCATAGGAATGCATTGAGGATGAGTGTGTCAGTGGTAATTCCTGTTATGAGAGGTGCAGCATGGTCAAGTCTAGTATGTCTGAATTCGTGAGATTAAATGCTGCGCAATGGTGTGCGCAGATTTATGGTGACTGGTAGGGAAATGCCACTTCTAGAAGTTGGCATTTCTGTGTGCTCTGTGTCTGCCTGCCTGATGTGAATTGCATGTCTGGCTTGTGAGTGACAGGGGCTGGGAGGTGTGTGTGGCTCCAGGAGGGGCAGGGTGAGTCAGCGCAGAGCTGAATGGAGAGATCTCCATGTGGGTGGGAGGAGTTGCACCTGGGACCTGAATAGGGCTGTGCCTTCCCTCTACAATGCTGGCTCCACCTCCTGTGGTGCGTCTGATGTCCCTAGCCTACCCTATTAAAAGGAGAGAGGAGCTGAGCAAAACAAAGTGCTCCAAAGCTCCCCTAAACCAGTTCTGACTGGTATCCCCCAAGCCCTGCACCTTTAGACAAAGGAATTCTGTGTATAAATGTAGGGGCTGTGACCCCATAATGTTGTTCAGTTCTTGGTTGCTGTTCCTGCCAGGGCGTGCTGCTGCTGGGGCCCAGGGGGGGCTACCATGAGGGCTTGCCTCCCTGGGCCCTGCATTGCCCTTCTCACCTTTTGAGGACCTTTTTACTGGGACTGACGTTGATTCATTTTCCTTAATACCCAGGACTTTATACAGCCCTTCTTTTGCGCCCTGGGAGCGCTATCTTTTGAACTTCCCCCACAGGAGAGGGAGAGCCTGGGGGCTGCGCAGTGCTGAGCTGCAGCCCCCCCCTTTGGGAGGGAACCCCCACCTTGGGGATTCCCCTGGGATGCCTGCAGCGGCGGGTGCCCACCCCACATTTATCGTGGTTTCGCGGGTGCCCCCTCCGCTTTTGTAATGCTGATGCTTTTACTGTGATGCGGGTGCCCACCCCGCTTGATATTCTTAATGAAGAGGGAGCCTACCCCTCATTGCGCCCGGAGAACCGCGATCACCGCTGCGGCCCGAGTCGCGGCAAAAGCGGAAGTCAGGCAACATGGTGCCTGGCGGCGGGCAGGACTTCCGGTTTTGCGGAGGAAGTCCCGCCACGCCCTCGCAGCCTGAGGAGACGCCTGGAGCCCCGTAGGCTCCATGCTGAAGTCCCGGTCCCAGGAGAGGGACCGGGCGAAGGGTGAAGAGCGGAGACCGGAGCAGAAAGGAGCAGGGAAGTCCCGGGTCCCAGGAGGGGGCCCGGGTGAAGAGAGCAGGAGGAGCAGAAGCAGCCCGTAGGAGCCTGAGGCGGAGGGGGCTCGAGGCACATTGCCGGTGCCTGCCCCCGCCACACGAGAGAGAAGCCGCATGCTGCTGACTCCGCGGAAGGAGTCACGGAAACCAGATCCCCGAGAGGAGTCCGGAGCATAGACCGGTGAGTGGGGGCTCTGGGTGATACCGGCCAGGTGGGGCTCCAAGGGCACACGTAGTGCCAGTGCCCGTGTTCTGTGGTGCCAGTGGAGGCACCGTGTTTAGCTTTCCCGAGCGGCCCCGTCTGGCAGCGGGCTGCTCCAACTTGGGCATGATTATTCTGGGAGCCCGTGCACTCCCACAACGTAGTGCATAATTGTTTTAGAGCCCCGTGCTGCTCCAACATGGGGCACAGTGATTCTCAGAGCCTATGTGGCTCCATCGTTTGGCCTCAGTATTTCAGAGCCTACGTGGCTCCAACAAGGCAGGCATGTATTGATGTGAGAGCCTGTGCGTGGCTCCACCATGTGCATATTTATTTAAAGCACCAGTGCGCTCCACAGTGCTTGGGGACATGTTTATTTTTAGAGCCCGTGCGTGGCTCCAACGCATTGTATTTGTTCCAGAGCCCATGTGGCTCCAACGAAGGGGGCATCATTTGTTTTAAGGGCCACTGAGAGCCCATGCCTCATTTATACATTTCCAGCTGCCCAGCAAGTAGTGGGCAGCTGCAACGTTTAGGTTATTCTTTCTTTTAGGGGACATGTTTTAAGTTAGGAGTGAGATGCACTCCTTTGCCCCCTACATTCACAGCTGCCCAGCAATTAGTGGGCAGCTGCTACGTTTAGGTTGCGCAGTGGCGCACTTTGGATTCAGCTGCTAGGCAGCAGCCCTGACACTTGGGACATAGGGCATTTGAGCCCCCTTTTAGAGATGGCCAGTTGGCCCAAGGGGAATGTGAGGTTTATAGGGCGCCAGGCCCTAATATGATTTATGGGTTAGTGAGCTTCTCTCCTATGATTTATAGGTTAATGTGATTTGTGTCCTAATATGTGGTGCTAGGAAATGTGATGCATTTACTATGCTTTACGCACCCTGTTTATACCTCTAATGTAGTTTTATGATTATGAGGCTTTGCATAATGTGTTTATGCTTGTGATTTTATTCTTCCCTAATGCGTTTCGGTTATGAGTTATGACATACTATGTTTATGTTGAGTTATTCTTTACTGTGGTCTAGGTATGAGTTATTCCCTACTGCGGTTTATGTTGGTAAGAGTTATGCCCCTAATATAAGTTATACTTAGGAGGTTATTGTCTAATGTGTTTAGGCTTATGAGGTTGGCGCAGAATGTATTTCACGCCTAATGTGATGAGGACTGCATAATATGATTTATGTTGCAGGATGATGCTGAGTACAGCATTTGCCAGTGATTACTGGTTGTGTTCTATGTTTATTATATGTTCTACCTTTATTATCTTTACTAAGTGATGGTTCTGACAGTGGCCCACGTGGCCCTGTCATGTGTACATAATCCCCTGTAAATACTGCCCAGTGCCAGTTGGCACAGTGTATATTATGTGATTACTATTCTAATGTGTTTTATTACAATACAAAGGCTATTTTTATATATAACCTTGTGTGGAGTTCCTTTTTGTGGTGTGCCTAGTATGTTGTTGCTGTGTGTGTGTTGCGCAAATGCTTTACACATTGCCTCCGGGATAAGCCTGACTGCTCGTGCCAAGCTACCAAGGGGGTGAGCAGGGGTTATCTTCGGCGTGTAACTCCCTCGCCCTGACTAGAGTGGTGGTTTCTGCTTGGCTTTGGCGCAAGCCTTAGCCAACCAGAGACCCCATTTCTAACAACACCGGTTAAGCCTCAAACAACAGGAGTATAGAGACTTGACTACCAAAACCACTAAAGCCATGATTAAGATGACCCAGTACCGCCTATATGAACAGTGGGACAAGGCGGTAAGGCTCCTTGCCTGGCTCGACAGGAGGGAGAAGGCCAGTCATTGGGTGGCATCAGTCAAACTGGCAAACGGTGACAATCTCACCGATCCTCAAGAAATAGCAGACACATTTGCCTCTCACTACGAGACTGCATATGCCTCAGAAACAACACACACTAAATGCGACGAATTAGAGCTCCTTAGTGACCGACCTCTCCCTAAACCCACTGCAGAAGATATTCAGGCTTTAAATAGAGAGCTGGCAGGAGAGGAGGTGGGACAGGCGATCACCGCGCTTCAGTCCCAAAAAGCACTGGGCCACAACAGGATCCCAGTCGAACTGTATAAACCAACAAAGACCACTGCAGTGCCGTACCTACTCAAGATGTATGAGGAGAGTAGGGAAGTTGGTCCTCTCCCCAGAGACCAAAGCCTCGCGACAATAGTGGGAATCCACAAGGAGGGTAAACCGCGTGATGATTGTGGATCATATCGACCTATATCCCTGATCAACGTAGAAGCGAAATTCCTGGCTAAATTGCTAGCCCTCTGCCTTGTACCGATAATAGCTAAACTTGTGCATCCAGATCAATCTGGTTTTATGCCAGGCCGGAACACGGCCCTCAATTTAAGGCGATTGCATGGAGTCCTCGGTCACGCTAACCAAATTCAAGAAGAAGCAGTGATTTTGTCTCTCGACGCGCGTATGGCATTCGATACCATCGAGTTGCCGTACCTATTCGAGGTCCTTGAGCACCTAGGGGTAGGACATCGATTCATAGAATGGATTCGCCTCCTCTACACAGCTCCTTTGGCGCAGGTAGTTGTGAACGGTAGAGTGTCCCACATTTTCCCGCTCCACCGGGGCACAAGACAGGCTGCCCTCTCTCGCCATTGCTATTTGCGTTGGTGCTGGAGCCACTGGCAGCTTGGATACAGGGGGGATCCACTTATCCATGGCCTTCGATGGAATGCAGACTGGGAGGATAGAATATCCTTCTATGCAGACGACATCCTCTTATATGTGGCAGCTCTATACACATCCATCTCCAGAATACTCAGGGCCTCATTTATGAGACTCATTGCGCCTCCGGAACGTCACTTTTTGTGATGTTCCCTGGCGCAGAAGCCTGCGTGATATTTATCAGGCAGCAATAAGTCACTTTTTTTGGCTTATTGCTGCCTGATAAATATCGGTCCCTTTAACACAGTTTTCTGAGATTAATGGAGTGTATGATTGCAACATTCGCAGTGAGTCAAATGTCGTGATGTGGATTGTTTAATTATGTAATTGTGGCACATCTTGGATTAAAGGGCCTTGGCCTCAGAATGCGCGATGTGCTCAAGAGTGAGTGTAGCATCACAGCAGCATATAATTCTTGAAAAGAGAATTGTGCATTAATATTAAGTGTGTCGGATATCTGTATGAAGTGAGTATTGATCATTTCTATCAATGACAAAACTCTTATAACTATGAATACTATGTCCTGCAAATAGATATTATATGGAGAGCTTACAAGCCATTCTAAGATTACTTGAGAGTGTGGTGCTGTGTAATTTGCATGGTTTTTGTGTTTTTTTAACCTTTTCCTTTGCAGGTCTCCCTCCCACTGTTCCTGTCCCAAACCCTTCCTCCACCTGCCACTCAATCCCCGGTGCTATGACAGCATTCCAAGTTGGAGGTGCCTGGAGGTGGAAATCAAAGGTTGTCATGCTGACAAAATCGCAGGCCCACAAATTATACTTCCTCCTGGTTTCCACAAAGTTCTTTACGATGGCCACTTTAGATGACCTCATAAAGGCCATAACACAAATGCATAGAGATTTAATCGTATAAAAAAGAATGCTACAGCAGCTCTCACCGAAAAGGTGGCCCAGTTGCAATATAAGGTGGGGGAAATGGGAGGGATTGGAGACCAAAACCCTTTCACTCTACCCTAGGGGAACCCTCCTAGTCACACGGGTACCATTCTGCCCCAACATTCAACTCCATCACCTCCTACCAATATCTTAGTAAATGTACCATAATCAAGTACCGTTGGCCACACCAGAGAGATTTTTGGGAGTCCCATGTAAAGTACAGATCTTTCTCACTACATTTCATATGTAGGTCTAGCACCTTCCAGGACCCGCAATCCAGAATTGCATATCTAATCTTCCATGTGTCTGAAGATGCTGCTACTTGGGCAGTACCATTGGTGAGACAAGATAGCACCCTCTTGTATGATTGACGACAATTTGTAGCAAAATTTGAAAAGGAGACAGAAAACGGTTGGACAGGTCTAGTTGGTGCACAGAGAAACCCAGAATCCATCCTGGACACAGGCACAGAACCCATGGAGATTGAGACATTTCGCCAACCCTTAATTAACGATGAAAAAGAAACACGTCACCGGAATGGGCAGTGTTTGTATTGTGGCCGTAAGGGACATTTCATCAAAGAATGCTCAGTCAAGCCAAAAGAAAAATTGCCTTCCTCTATGTCCAACATGAAAAGCCTGGCCAGCCTAGAAACAGTGGCAGAAAACCAGCGAGCCCAAGCTCCAAAGAAGGGGACCACTTGGGTACATTATCTGTCCCTTCAATAAATTCTTACGCCACAAACCATATGCCACATTTCCGTTTCAAAGTACAGTTTTCCCTGGCTGACAAGAGACATCTAATCCAGGTTTTCTTTGACCCTGGTGCCATCGGGAATTTTATGGATTTTGAAAACTTCTCAACACTTAAAAATTCCATGTGTACAAAAAGGGACCCCAGAAGTGGTGAAGGCAGTGAATGGTAGTATCCTGCAAAACACACAAGATGATGGACGGAATGCTGCACATTGGCAAACATTCACCCCCAGTCACAGATCTGGGTTTAATCCATCGTTATTTTGCTTCACCACGCCACCCCAGTTCAGACATAGCCATATGCAAATCAGTCTTGACCCTGTGCCTCATGGGAACAGTCCAGACCGAACTGCCAAGCCATGTCTTCCCTGGACCGGAATCAAGCATCCTAGGACCGGTTTCGGGCTTTCAGCCCAGACGTGGGTCCCGTGCTCACTACGCCACTGGAGTCAAGCTATCCTGGCTGATGAAGGCTGATAGCCTGAAACCGGTCCTAGGATGCTTGATTCCGGTCCAGGGAAGACATGGCTTGGCAGTTCGGTCTGGACTGTTCCCATGAGGCACAGGGTCAAGACTGATTTGCATATGGCTATGTCTGAACTGGGGTGGCGTGGTGAAGCAAAATAACGATGGATTAAACCCAGATCTGTGACTGGGGGTGAATGTTTGCCAATATGCAACATTCCGTCCATCATCTTGTGTGTTTTGCAATTCGCCCTAAGTGGGAAGGGTATGCCCAGACGTGGGTCCCGTGCTCACTACGCCACTGGAGTCAAGCTATCCTGGCTGATGAGGGCTGAAAGCCCGAAACCGGTCCTAGGATGCTTGATTCCGGTCCAGGGAAGACATGGCTTGGCAGTTCGGTCTGGACTGTTCCCATGAGGCACAGGGTCAAGACTGATTTGCATATGGCTATGTCTGAACTGGGGTGGCGTGGTGAAGCAAAATAACGATGGATTAAACCCAGATCTGTGACTGGGGGTGAATGTTTGCCAATGTGCAACATTCCGTCCATCATCTTGTGTGTTTTGCAATGGTAGTATCCTCTCAGGAGATCCAGTGACGATGCAAACAACAGAATTTCAGATTTCCTGTGACAACCCTGCCAGGGGAAAGCATGTGGAACAAATACAATTTGATGTTATCAAAGTCCCCTCAGTATGGGTTCATTCTAGGAATAACCGGGTTAATCTTACTCAACCCTCACATTGACTGGTGTAATAGATTTCTTAAGTATCTCTCGTCATATTGCCAGATCAACTGCATACATCAGAAACCAAGGCATTCTGGGTTGTCCACCCAGTTACAGATTGCCACTGTGGCAGAAAAGGAAACTGAACTGCCCCCACACTATGAATAGTTAGCTGATGTGTTCAGCAACTAGGAAACCGAGACATTGCCCCTACACAGGCCCTATGATTGCCAAATTGACTTGATGTCTGGTGCTAGCTAACCTAGTTGTTGGGTATACGCAGTGTCTGACCAAGAAAACCAGCACTTACATAGATATCTTGATCAATATCTAACTAATGGATTCATCCAACCATCAAAGTACCCTGCAACATCCCCTCTCTTCTTCATCCCCAAACGATTTGGCCGACTAGGCCACCGCCCCCTACATGTTCTTCAATATGCGGATGACATAGTCATCATGGATCACACCAAAGTAGGACTGCAATGCGCTTTGACCAGCCTACACAATTACTGTACAACAAACCATCTAATCATTAATTCGGAAAAAACCAAGATCCTTATACTTGGCCGGCAAAAGCACAAAAAGCAAATCACTTGCAACATAGATGCCACGACAATCAATTCAGCTCCAAAATACAAATACTTGGGGGTCTGGTTTACAGAATAAGCTCAACCCTCTGCTCACAAAAAAGATCTGATCAAGAAATCGATGGCCATTACTTACGGTCTAATCAAACTTAACAACAAGCTAAAAAGCCCATCTGCAGAGAGCATAAGAAAAGTAACTCAAGCTTCCCTCCTACCAGCACTCTCATATGGACATCACGCATTCCCAGGTGCTGGCGCGGAAATCCTGGAGCAAGCTCAGTACTTGGGTTACAAAAAGATCTTTCAACTTCCAAAACATCTTTCCAGGGCTATACTCAGGCTGGAGCTTGGTTTGACTAAACAATCTTTAACTCTTGACGCGGACCTTCTAAAATAATACATTTGAATCCTGAAAGCCCCGGAGCTATCCCTAAAGAGCTGCCTCAAAGACATTTGAAAAAGCTGGATCCCCGTGAAATACTCAGTTCATGAGAGCCCTTGCCATTATAAAAGTAAACAAACCAGCACTTGCCCTGCCTTTTATCTCATACGCTACCTGGAAAAAGCGTATTAACAAGCAAGTGCAATCAGTTTCATTCCTGCAGGACCAGGAAACAATAAAAACATCTTCCTTCCTGGCCCCGCTCAACAGATCATATTTGGTATCCAAACCCCAGCCTTACTTCTTCTCTGCTCTCAACTCCAAAACCAGAAGAGAGATTATATACATGCAACTGCTAGCATTGCCGATAGTGGAATTTAGCCCGGCCTGGGCAAACCAAAAAACTGGGTGGGGCATGCCGCCTATGTGACTACAAACGAGAATCATGGCTGCACCTTCTGTGCTGCTGCGCTGCTATAGCTAATGAATGAAGAACCCTCCTTAGGGAACTATACTCCAGTGAAGAAGCAAGTACCTGCCTAGAGGCTTCAGCAATATGTTTTACACAAAAGGAACCCTGCATCCTAGCCCGCTGTGGGCGATTTATACAAACAATTAGGGACGCTCTCCAGCCTCGCTCTGGCCCTGACCTCAACCTTGAATAGTCCAAAAGGTGATCCCGGATTACTTTAAAGGGAAGCCTGCATGAACTCTTAGCCAACCAGAACTGAAAAAAGGAGAATACTTACTCATCCTCTTAACGACATGAAAGCAGACGGAGCATTTAGCATTCTGATAGATCTCAGTCTTTGCCCTGGAGGAAGTAACTGAGACTGGAGATTTCCAACCATTTTATTCAATGAAAGGCTGTTTCAAACTTGCACTAAGCTGCAATGCACAAAGCACTTTACCAGGGAACTTGGTCTAACGATAGAATACATGGTATTCAAGGAGAATGGGAGGGAAGCAAGATCAGGAACAACGAGAGTCAGATGGGCGACTGGGGCCGGTTGCAGAGCAAAAGACATGTGTAAATATGAAAACAAGTTCAGAGCCAAATGATGGCATATAATACTTGCACTTTACTAGAACTTTTAATCCTCACGAATGGGCATGTCCAGTATTATGGCTTTCCTTTTTATAATGTTCTTTATTTTTTTACTGTATTGCAATGGTTTTAATTAACTTATGCAAATAAATAAATATCAAATATCAAAATATCATCCCCAAACCCAATGGGGATTTGTGGACATGTATTGACTATAGCTGGCTGAACAAAATCACCATTAAGAACTAGTACCCATGGGGACGTGGCCAAGATGGTGGTCGCATCGGACGTACCTTAGTGAGCTCTGTGGCTGGCCGAATAAAATTCTTCATTCATCCTCTCCGTCCAGCTGCTTTTTGCTGGCCAGGACCACTGTGCTTGTGCCAGCTACAGAGGGCTGTCGATCACACGGCTAATGAGTGAGCGCCGCCATGGCCTGGATGATGGAGAATCCCACAGCGGAGACAGGAGGTGAGGCCTAAGACAAGGCCTTCCAGGATGCAGCCCCGGAGCTACGCAGGTCCCCGTCCACAGTCACAACCAGTAAAGTAGGAGAGGAGGCTCATCTGTCACTGCTACCCATGTGCAAGCTTGCAGAAGCAGGGTTCGACCACATGGCCTGACGTGGGTGAACATAACGACCACCACTGTGGAACTAACAGGTCATATACTGACGTCCACCCCGAGTCCTACCTCCTTGGCCTCCATCCCAAAGCAAAGGGAGACAAGTATCTACACCGGTTTATTGACCTTGGGTTTGTTCCTTTCAAATGGCAAATTGCAATGCAATGGAAAGTACCTGTGGTCCCAGACACTGCTAATTGGCTGACTATACTACTACAATGGGCATGCGCAGAATCGAGCGTGCTGCATGCACTGCGTGCCTAAGGCATAGCAAGGGTGGGGGGTAACAACTGGGACACCTACATTGTGAATATTGAAGCCAAGAATGACACGCTCCCACTTTGAGGGGAACAATATGCAACCACCGGACTGTCATTATAAATGGGTGATACGACCAACTCATGGGCCTCCTACACTGTTGAAATCCAGTGGGTGATGGTTAGTAGACATGTAAGTAGAACTAGCAAATTTGTGCTGCAAGTTGACAAAATTCGAATTTCATGTTACACAAGTAGAGTTTCTTGCTGTGTTCCTAGCTACATCAGGCTTGCAGATGTCAGGGTGAAAGGTTCAGCAGTGGCTGACTGGCCAACTCCAAAGTCTGTCTGAGACATACAATGTTTCACTTTTTGCAAACTGTGGCACCCATTAGCAGGTTATTGCGTAAGAAGGTTAATTGTGAATGGTCCCCTGAGGCACAATCTGCCTTCCGTACACTCAAGGCAGCCTCAGTTTCTGCACCGATCTTGGCACATTCTAACACAGAAAAACCTTTTGTGGTAGAAGCTGATGCTTCCGATGTGGCAGTGGGGTCCATCCTTTCACAAAGACATGTAGAAATGGGCAGCTTCACCCAGTAGCATCCATGTCTAGGAAGCTCAACGAAGCTGAACATAACTACACAACTGCAGAAAAAGAATAGTTGCCCATTCGAGACGCCTTCAAGGAATGGAGGCACTATCTGCTGGGTGCCAAACACACTGTAATCGTGTATGAGGACCGTAGATATCTGCAATTCATAACCTCAGCACAGTTACTAACACCCAGGCAGGTCTGATGTATGTTATTTTTTACAGATTTTGATTTCATTGTCACATATAGATCAAGGACTGAAAACCGAAAGACAGATGCCCTTTCTAGACAGGACTTGATGGCTACCCATACAGTAGGATCCCCTTGGTCCATCGTAGCCCCTTCTAAGGTTCTTTGTCTAACCTCCACAGGTACCATTCAACATCATTTCCAGATAACTGAGTGGCAAGAGTGCCTCAAAAAAGACTCTGAAAGAACTATTTCACAACGGTTACCCCAGTATGACTCTTGCTTGTTTTTACCAACCCCAGGATTAAGACAGACAGTCTTCCATTGGTTACATGCTAATCCTCTTGCTGGTCACCCTCGTCGCCCAAAAACCATGGAACTAGTGGAAAGATATTGTTGGTGGACTGATCTGAAAAAAGATGTAACACACATGATCCAAGAATGTGAAGTCTGTGCAAGATGCACAACTGATCACTACAAGCCAAAATGGTTAATACATCCCATACCAACTCCATTCATTCCATGGGAACACATAAACATGGATTTAATTACTGGACTTCCTACTATTCATCAGCATTGTGACCTTTGTTGTGGTGGACAGTCTAACCTAGCATGCACATTTTATTTCTTGCAATTTCCCATAAAGCAAATGCTGAGGACAAACAGAGAAACCTGAATTGTATTTCACCTGAGGCACAACGTTCTTTGTACCTCAAATTTACACTTGTTGCATTGCCAACTAGAGTGTATCTGTCAACGTTCAGCAACAGTCAAATATCTGGTGATCAATGCGACTTCAGTGGGTGTGATACAATTTTGCACTTTATGTAGTTTTGCAGAAAAGTCTGAAGCCCCACGCTATAAGTGGCCAGTGACATTATTTAAACTCTTTTCTTTTACTACTTGTACTGAAGCACTGGCACTTTGTTACAGAACTGACTCACCCTCAATCTTCATCCTTGTCTCATGCACTATTTGGGTCGTTTGGCTCACTGTGAGAAGATCAACTCTGGACTTTTAAACAGTGACAATATTATGGAGGGGTGCTGTGTACTTTCATCAGCCTAATTTCTAGCACAATGTGCAAAGCAGTGGTATCAGTGCTGTTAGTGTTTATTACTTTCATGTAAGCATTGTAGTTGTCTTATGCTGCACTAAAGCACTTACACTTTGTAATGGCAATGCATTCAGCTGCAGGCTTACATTACATTTGGGAGGATGTTCTCTTTCTTTTTTTCACACTGCCTTCTCTTTCATATTTATCTTTCTATTTCTATTTGTATTTCATTTTTAACCTTTTAACCTGTAAATTTTTAATTTGTGTTTATTTGTTATCGCTTACTGCTAAGAGCAATAAAATAGACTGTTGCACCTCAGTGGTCAGGCAGCTCTGATCCAGGATTTAGTGGGTCCAACTGCTCCGTCTCTCAAAGAAATGACGTGGGGGCAGGCCGGACCCTTCTTCGGGTCCCCTAACACATGGTGGGCCCCCAACACTCTGGGGTTTCCCAATGCAACACTTTCAACCACCTCAACCCTATTTTCACAACCCTACTTTTTAAGGACCAGGCAGACTGAGATCAAGGGGAAGAAGAAGACAACACAATGGTCATGTACATTGGAGCCCCCCACTGTCACGCTGACAAACACAGAGCATGACGAAGGGAGACCCACAACCAGGGACAAGCAGCGAGACAATCTTCAATCTCAGCAGCTGTATCCAGACACCACAAGAAACCAGCCTATTGAAGAAAGGGTTGGCCCTTGTCCCTACGCTCAAAGGTGACGATTTCCAAATTCACAAGGAATTGGCCCAGTTCTTCTGCAAAATAGGTCTGCACTACTTTTTAAAGATAGATGTAACGTTTTTCACCCCTCCATCTCACATGCTTCCTCCTGAAGTACTGGCCTTTGAGAAGGCAGTCAATCAATCAATCAATCACAGAATTTGTAGAGCGCACTACTTACCCGCAAGGGTCTCAAGGCGCTGGGGAGAGGGAAGGGGGGATGCTGCTACTGGTCGAACAGCCAGGTCTTGAGTAGCCTCCTGAAGGTCAGCAGGTCTTGGGTCTGTCGTAGGCTTAGTGGAAGGGTGTTCCAGGTCTTGGCGGCGAGGTGTGAGAAGGATCTGCCGCCGGTGGTTGTTCTTCGAATGCGAGGGACGGTGGCGAGGGAGAGGTCGGCGGAGCGTAACTGGCGGTTGGGGACGTAGAAGAAGAGTCGTCTGTTGAGGTAGGCTGGGCCAGTTTTGTGGAGTGCCTTGTGTGCGTGGATGAGGAGTTTGAAGGTGATCCTCCTGTCGACGGGGAGCCAGTGCAGGTTCCTCAAGTGGGGGTGATGTGGCTGTGGCGTGGTACGTCGAGGATCAGGCGTGCGGAGGCGTTTTGTATGCGTTGCAGTCGCTTGATGAGCTTGGCCGGGGCTCCGCGTAGAGGGCGTTCCCATAGTCAAGTCTGCTACTGACGAGGGCCTGGGTGACTGTTCTTCTTGTGTCTGTCGGGATCCACCTGTAGATCTTGCGAAGCATGCGGAGGGTGTTGAAGCAGGAGGAGGAGACTGCGTTGACTTGCTTGGCCATGGAGAGCGTTGAGTCGAGGATGACTCCCAGGTTGCGTGCGTGGTCGGTGGGTGTCGGGGCTGCTCCCAGCGTCGTTGGCCACCAGGAGTCGTCCCAGGCTGAGGGGTTGGAGCCGAGGATGAGGACCTCCGTCTTGTCCGTGTTCAGCTTTAGTCGGCTGATCTTCATCCAATCGGCGACGGCCTTCATTCCTTCATGGAGATTGGCTTTGGCAGCGAGGGGGTCCTTGGTGAGGGAGAGGATCAGTTGAGTGTCGTCGGCGTAGGAGATAATGTTGAGGTCGTGCTGTCTGGCGATGCGTGCGAGCGGGGCCATGTAGATGTTGAACAGTGTTGGGCTGAGGGAAGATCCCTGGGGTACGCCGCAGATGATCTCGGAGGCTTCGGATCGGAAAGGTGGGAGGCGGACTCTCTGGGTTCTGCCGTCGAGGAAGGAGGTGGTCCATTCCAGGGCCTTGTCTCGGATCCCTCCGTCGTGGATGCGTGCGCGTAGAGTGCGGTGGCAGACAGTGTCGAAGGCGGCGGAGAGGTCCAGCAGGATGAGGGCTGCGGTCTCGCCATTGTCCAGAAGGATCCTGATGTCGTCGGTGGCGGCGATGAGGGCAGTCTCAGTGCTGTGGTTGCTGCAGAACCCTGATTGGGATGGGTCCAGGATGCTGTTTTCTTCGAGGTATCGGGTTAGCTGTTTGTTGACGATCTTCTCGATGACCTTGGCTGGGAACGGAAGCAGGGAGATGGGCCGGAAGTTCTTGAGATCTCTCGGGTCCGCCTTGGGTTTTTTGAGTAGGGCGTTGATCTCTGCGTGTTTCCAGCTCTCTGGGAAGGTCATGGTCTCGAAGGAGAGATTAATGACGTTGCACAGGTGGGGTGCGATGGAGCTGCTGGCTTTGTTGAAGATGTGGTGCGGGAAAGGGTCTGACGGGGAGCCGGAGTGTATTGTGCTCATGGTCTTGATGGTGTCCTCGATGTTCACACTGGCCCAGGCTGGCAGGGGGTCGTGGTCGATGGTGTGTGGCGGGTCTGGTGCATCGATCTTAGTTGGGGCTGTCTGGGTGTTGAAGCTGTCGTGGATGTCGGCGATCTTGCGGTGAAAGAAGGTGGCGAGGGAATCGCACAGGGGTTGCGACGGCGGGATGTCGTTGGTGTTGGAGCTGGGATTGGAGAGTTCCTTCACGATGTTGAAAAGCTCCTTGCTGTTGTGTGCATTGTTGTCGAGGCGGTCTTTGAAGGAGATTCTCTTGGCGGACCTGATGAGGTGGTGGTGGTTACGGATGGCGTCTTTGTGGGCTGTGTGGCTGTCCGGTGTCTTATCACTGTGCCATTTCTTCTCTAGTTTCCGGCAGGTACGCTTGGAAGCTAGGAGTTCCGAGGTGAACCAGCTGGCTCTTTTGGTGGTGTCGCTGTAGGTGAGCTTTTTCAGCGGGGCGAGGGTGTTGGCACAGTCGTCCATCCATCGTCTGAGGTTGCAGGCAGCGTCGTCGGTGTTGGATGGGTCGGAGGGAGGGCTGAGAGCGAGTGAAAGATTTTGAGACTAACAAACACAATGTGCGACAACCTTTTTACATCCTCTCTAAATCTGAACAGAAAGTCATTACCACATTGAGTATAGATACGGCTATCACAACAAAGTCAGAGCAATTGTCCTTCTTGAGACTGCCTCCTACATGGCTGAAAACCTTAGACAACTCAGTGTTAGGGGCTCCTATCGACCCCTTAAATACGATCCTACCAAACGCCTTCAGGCCAGCATTAAACTGATGGTGGAAGACGTTAAAGAAAAAGGATGGATCACGGCCAAAGAAGCCGAATTCTTGATTGCAGCTGGCCCAGCTACACCCTACTTTTATATGCTACCCAAAATACATACGCCCCCACCGGGCAGACCTATCATCTCAGGGATCCAGTCACTGCTTGAACCCCTTTCTCAGTTCATAGGCTTTTTCCTAAAACCTCTTGTATGGGCCATGCCCAGTTACCTACAAGATACCAAAGATGTCCTCCAATATCTTGACGGTCTAGCCTTTGACACAAGCACTGAGCTCTTAATCACTTTTGATGTTGAGTCACTATACACCTGCATCCCTCAAGATCAGACTCTTGCTACTCTAGAGTCCCTGCTCTCAGACTGTCTCCATGACTTCTTCACACCTATCGCTTTCATTATGGAGTGTGCCACTCTGGCAATGAAAGAGAATTTCTTTCGCTTTGAGCACTGTCTATACCTTCAAACCTCAGGGACTTTGATGGGCAGTACCTTCGCCCCAAGTCTGGCAAATCTCTATATGCATGATTTGGAAAGCAAGCATGTTCTCTATGATGAGAATCCGTACTGCTCCAACATAAAAATCTGGAAGTGTTATGTCGATGACATCCTTGTCCTGGAACAAAGATGCAGCATCAATAGGATCATTTCATGAATGGCTGAACTCCCAAAATCCCTTTCTGAAATCAGTAAAGACAAGCTCCCTTTTCTAGACCTATTGATATGTTCCTGTGCCGGTATCCTTGCAACTGAGCGCTACAGAAAACCTATGGCAAGGAATGCTCTCCTGTCCGACAACAGCTTTCACCCAAAGTCACTCAGGGACAACCTACCATCAGCCAGTTTCTTCGATTGATGCGAAACTGCTCCCAAGTTGAGAAATTTAAAGAACATGCTCAAGATCTACCCATCCAACTTTTACATAGGCAATATCCTGCACCATTGGTACATTCAGCGGCTAAAGGGCAAGAAACAACAACCGGACTGGACTCTTAGAAACTAGACCACCCAAACCCCCACTCAAGAGACTAGTCTGCGTCAAAATTTTTAGCAGCCTCTCCTCTTCCATCAAGAGGGCCTTGTGTAGCAACTGGCACATACTGAAAAAGGGGGATCAGACAATACAAAGCGCCCCCTCTTCACTTTCAAACAAAGTCAGAATATGAGAGACTGTTGGACTTGGCCCTTTCTGGCAGGTTCACCCCTAAACTTTTTGCCTTGTCTGTAACCTGGTGTTGGTGATTTTAGGCCTCTGGGCACTTTCGCACTGTGGTCCAGTGGAAAGTGCGTGCGCTCTCTGTGTACATTGGTGAGCTTGGCCTGCCCTCCCATAGGAATGCATGGGGGATCCCTGATCAGTGTGTGTCAGTGGTAATTCCTGTTATGAGAGGAGCAGTATGGTCAAGTCTGGTATGTATGAAATTGTGTGAATAAATGCTGCGCAATGGTGTGCGCAGATTTATTGTGGTTATTTTTTAAATGCCACTTTTAGAAGTTGGCATTTCTGTGTGCTATGTGTCTGCCTGCCTGATGTGAATTGCATGTCTGGCTTTGTGAGTGACAGGGGCTGGGAGGTGTGTGTGGCTCCAGGAGGGGCAGGGTGAGTCAGCGCTGGGCTGAATAGGACACCTGGGCTAAGGGTAGTGGGAGGAGTAATCCCCTGACCCTGAATAGGAGTGTGCCTGCCCTGTACAATGCTGGCTCCGCCCCCTGTGGTGTGTCTGAGTACCTAGCCCCCACCTGACAAAAGGGGAAGAGGAGCTTGGAAAACAAAGTGCTCCTGAACTAGTTGTATCTGGTTCCCCCAAACCCTGCACCTAAGACAAAGGAAATTGGTGTATAAAAGTAGGGCCTGTGACCCCATGAAAATGTTCAGTTCCTGTTCTGTACTTTGGTGCTGATCCTGCTGGGGCATGCTGCTGCTGGGACCCAGGGGGGGTGGTAGGAGGGCTTGCCTCCCTGGGCCCTGCATTGCCCTTTTATCCCTAAAGGACTCCCCTGGACTGTTGCCTCTAGCGCCCTGTGAGCGCTGTATTTTTGTTCCTTAAGAGCGCTTTGCTCTGGGCAGCAGAGAAGGAGCGCGTGGGCTCTGCAGCGCTGAAGCTGCGGCTGATTCTGAGGGAATCCTGACGTAGGGATTCTCCCGCATTGCGTGGAGAGCGGGTGCCCACCTCGCTTTATATTTTAAATCCAGAGGGAGCCTAACCCTCACTGCCGCGTCTTGAAAAACACCGCTGCAGCCCTTGGAGAGGGAATCCCGACCCGAGGGATTCCCCCGTGCTTCGTGATCAAGCGGGAGCCCACCCCGCTGATTTGTGCTTATATTGAAGAGCTGGTGCCCACCCCGCTCTTTACTGTCTCTTAAGAGGGAGCCTACCCCTCATTGCCGCCGAGAGAAGGGAGGAAAGACCTCCGCTGCGATCCGCGGCCCGCCTGGTTGTGGGCGGAGCCTAACGGACGGAAGCAGAAGAGGAAAGAAAATGGCGGCGCCAACTCGAGCAGGCCTCCGGTGTGCCGGGGGAGCCCTGCCTGAGCCCAGAGAAGTCCCGGGTCCCAGGAGGGGGCCCGGGTGAAGTGAGAGGCATCCCCAGAGGTCGGCACATGCCTGCGTGGGGCTCCCGTGAGTGAGGGAGAGCCCCGCACGTCTGGAAGTAGAAGTCCCGGGTCCCAGGAGGGGGCCCGGGTGAAGTGAGGAGAGCCCTGGGCAGAGAGGCCTGACCGGAGCCTCGAGGGCTCCCCGTGTGAAGTCTCCACAGCGGGAAGCAGAGACCGGAGCCACAGAGGAGCGGAGTCCCCACGCCAGCCCCGGTGAGTAGGGGCCTCGTCCGTGTTGGGGTGCCTTGTGAGGTCCAGTGTTGGATCCCGTGCCCTGGCCTCTTTCCTGAGCGGCCCCCGCCTGATAGGGGGTCGCTCCAACGAAGGGGGCACATTGTTGTTTAAAGGGCCAGAGGGGCCCGTGTTCTCCCCAGTGTTCTAGCCGATCGAGGCACCAGCGCCAGTGCGCTCCAACGATGGGGGCATGTGTTTAGTGCCACGTGGGGGTCCAGAGGGCACAGAGGTGCCGGGCCCCCTTTTCATGAAAAAATGCCACAGCTGCGCCGCACCAGCGCGGGCAGCTGCAACGAGATGGGCATGAGTGTGAGAAGTCCCAGTGGGGACCCCAAGGGCACAGAGGTGCCAGGCCTTCACTTATTTTTTTTTTAACAAACGTTATTAAGCCGTGATATTCGTATCATCATCTTAGTAAGTTGACATGTTAGGCGTTTTACTTTTGTTGATTCTGATTATAACAGTCCATATTATTAACACATACATTTACTTTGTCGTATATACGCCAGGCACATGTAGTACATCCTAGCCCTGTAGGATAATCTATCACAGTAGTGTTCTGCGTTGTACAGTTAAAATCAATAATTCCTCACAAATCCAGGAGATGGCTAACACTATATACAATCTAATCCCCAACTCCCTCCTCCCCTCCCACCCTCTCCCCCACCAGGCCTTCACTTGATGCACAGCTGCCCGGCAAGTAGTGGGCAGCTGCAACGTTTAGGCCATTCATTCTTTGGGGGCATTATTGAGAGATGAGATAGGAGTGAGATGCACTCCTCTGCCCCAGTACTTTCACAGCTGCGCTGCATTTAGTACCAGCTGCAACGTTTAGGTCTGCGCAATTGTTCACATGGTTTCTGCTGCATTGGCAGCCGCCATGACATTTTGGACACAGGGCATTTGAGCCCCTTTGAGAAGGCCAGTTGGCCAGGGGGACTGTGAGGTTAATAGGGCGCCAGGCCCTAATGTGATTAATGCCTCTACTATGGTCTTTATTAGGAGACTATGTGCTAATGTGATGTATGTGGTGCTAGGAAATGTGATTCATGTAGTATGATTTACGCACCCTGTTTGATGCCTCTAACTGTGGTTTATGGACGAGGTTATTTGCATAATATGGTTTATGCTTGGGAGGTTATCCTCCACTGTGATTTATGCCCCTAATGTGAGTGATACTTAGGAGGTTAGGGTCTAAGATGTTAGACTGATGAGGTTGGCGCAGAATGTAATTCGCGCCTAAGGTGATACTGTGCATAATGTGGTTTATGTTACAGGCTGATGCTGAGTACAGTGGTTACCAGTGATTACTGGTTGTATTCTACATCTACAATTTGTGCTACATTTATTATAAGTTCTGCATTTACTAAGTTCGCTTTGTGATGGTTCTGACAGTGGTCCAGTGGGCCCTGCCAGGTGTAAATAATCCCTTGTAAATATGACCTAGTGCCAGGTGGCACGATCTATATTATGTGAGTACTATTCTAATGTGTTATGAGAATACAAAGGCTATTTTTGATATAACCTTGTGTGGAGTTCCTTTTGTAGTGTGCCTGGTATGTTGTTGCTGTGTGCGTGCGCAAACGCTTTACACATTGCCTCCGGGATAAGCCTGACTGCTCGTGCCAAGCTACCAAGGGGGTGAGCAGGGGTTATCTTTGGCGTGTAACTCCCTCGCCCTGACTAGAGTGGTGGTCTCTGCCTGGCTTTGGCGCAAGCCTTAGCCAACCAGAGATCCCATTTCTAACATTGGTTGTCAGCGGTGGGGATAGGACTTGCGTTTGCGCAGTACCACAGCGACAACTGGTTGCACTACAAGCTCTACATTTTAGATAGTCACATGGAAAGGGATTATTGTGTCTGAGTTTGTTTTAAGAGTCATTTCTTTTAAATGTGTTTTATTGCACTACGAGTTGGGGGTCCTGCCAAGGACAGAAACCAGAGAATCTGAAGGAGGGACTGCCCTTGTGCCCTCGTGCTATTTCTTGGGTTGGCCTGAAGCCGAAGGAGTGACTGCCCCTGTGCTGTCTGCTGGTTCTAGGGTTGGCCTACAGTGGTAACTTAATTGGCATGGAGTAACTGGCTCGGGAGGGTAGATTATCCCCTAAGTGCAGTGTGAGTTTTCTGGAATCCCCAGTAAGGGTGGGAGCCAGTGGTGGCAGCAAGATGAAGTCCAGTGCAGGAAGTCCCATTCCCAGTTCCCAGAGTATGGTACCTGGTTCCCAGTAAGAGGGGGATAGGTTGAGATTCAGGGGCAGTAAGATACTGTCTCACCAGTCTGGGGGGGGCGTAGGTGGATGAGTGGTGTGTTGCACTGGACGATTGGGTGTGAGTTCTCTGAAATAAGGAGCTTGCATGGGGGAGTGACCCTAGAGGAATGGTGCAGGTGTCTCCCAACCCGCGTGGCAGAGATGGTTCAGAGGAACCCAACTAGGTACCATTATAGTGAGGAGGTTGCAAGGCCTCACATCATGTCCTGCGAGGAAGGTGTGACACTGGGCCGTATTCCGAGCCTCAACCTCAGTCTCCAGTACTGGATGGTTCTTAGAGGGAACACCAGGAAAGGAACCTAGTCTGTCCTGTTGGACTGTTCTGTGTTGGGGACCTCCCCGTGTTAGAGGATCTGAAGAGGCATTGGGGAGTGATTCCAACAAGAGTGGCTTGGGTATCTTCCGGTCCTGTGTGGTGGAAGAGGTTCAGTGTAGCCCAGCTAGGTCCCAGTGTAGTGGGAGGGGTGTAGGGGCTCACGTCCTGTCTCAGAGGAGAAGGAGTGAGTGTGGGCTGTGTCCCAAGGTGCCCGAAACCCAGTCCCAGGGCCTGGATGGTTTCTTCAGGGAACACCAGGTCGGGGGCCTAGGCTGTACTTGTAGGCCATTTGAGGAGGATCTCCCAGTGTCTAGAGGACGTGGAGTGTCTGTAACCAGAGCTCCAGCGGTCCTGGTGTCTGGCAGTACCGCTCCCATTGGGAGGGTGCAGAGGTCCAGAGTGAGGGATGAGAGGGGGAAAGAGTCCCCAGTGGAAGAACCAGTGGGTCAGGGGCCAGCCAGAAGGGCTGAGTCGCCAATGATTGGCCATGGTGACGCCACTTCTGTCCTGGGAGATCTTCGCGCACTGTCAGATGGACAGGGGTCGTGAGATCTGCGCCAGGCAGACTGTCACACGACACATTAGTTATGTGTCACCCTCGGGGGGGCATGCGTGCTCCCCGTGAAGTCCTGGTTCGCCGGGCATCTGACCAAAGGGTACCGTCCCTGGGTTGGGGAGCCAGGAGCAGCTGTTTCCTGACCTGGACGGCAGGGCGACTGTAATCAGTGTCCTAGCCGGTTTGCCTTCTAGGGGTACCCCTGTGAACACAGGTGGGGCCCATCTTAAAGGAAACGGACCCTGTGTTTCCCAGAAGGGGTAGTGCAGGCCTAGCCGGGATCTTTAGGGTCCCTGGCTGAATGTGGTAGTACTACCCTGAGAGCAGGTGGGGCCCATCTTAAGTGAAGGGACCCTGCTCTACAGTGGGAGGGTGCAGAACTCTGGAAGGGGGTGCAGAGGGAGGGAGTCCTCGCCTCTGACCCCGGTGCAGCCGGTGAATTTGGATCCCAGGTGGTAGACCAGTTGATGGAGAGAGGTCCTGAACTGGCGGGAGAGTTGTGTTCTGAAGGGTGCTTCTTCTGGGAGAGTGCGCAACCCCAGAAGTAGAGGTAGGGTGAGGAGACGCTTTGCCCGTGACCTCTGGTCAGCCTGAGGGTGAGGACCCTAGGTTGGAGGATCAGTGGTAGTTTGGAACTACACTGAGAAGGGAGAGTGGAGATTAGCTATTGGATGCCAGGGGTTACTGCCCCCCACTCTGTGGATTGGCAAGGACCAGTGACGTCTGGGTGGCCTAGGGCCTGGTCCTGGCCGTGGACAACTAAGGAGTACCAGTGGGCTAGCCTAGTTGGTCCTGAGAGTTTTTTTCTCAGAGGAAACCACATGGGTTCAGAGTGGCGTAGAACCGGAGGGTGTCCCTGCAGTGCGGGCCCGCGTCCGTGTTCTATCGCCCCAAGCAGGAAAGCCCATCACAGTGGTGATTGGTCTGCCCTGCGTTTTGGCTGGAAGGGGGTTGTGTTGTACTTGGCCCTTTCTGGCAGGTTCACCCCTAAACTTTTTGCCTTGTCTGTAACCTGGTGTTGGTGATTTTAGGCCTCTGGGCACTTTCGCACTGTGGTCCAGTGGAAAGTGCGTGCGCTCTCTGTGTACATTGGTGAGCTTGGCCTGCCCTCCCATAGGAATGCATGGGGGATTCCCTGATCAGTGTGTGTCAGTGGTAATTCCTGTTATGAGAGGAGCAGTATGGTCAAGTCTGGTATGTATGAAATTGTGTGAATAAATGCTGCGCAATGGTGTGCGCAGATTTATTGTGGTTATTTTAGAAATGCCACTTTTAGAAGTTGGCATTTCTGTGTGCTATGTGTCTGACTGCCTGATGTGAATTGCATGTCTGGCTTTGTGAGTGACAGGGGCTGGGAGGTGTGTGTGGCTCCAGGAGGGGCAGGGTGAGTCAGCGCTGGGCTGAATAGGACACCTGGGCTAAGGGTAGTGGGAGGAGTAATCCCCTGACCCTGAATAGGAGTGTGCCTGCCCTGTACAATGCTGGCTCTGCCCCCTGTGGTGTGTCTGAGTACCTAGCCCCCACCTGACAAAAGGGGAAGAGGAGCTTGGAAAACAAAGTGCTCCTGAACCAGTTGTATCTGGTTCCCCCAAACCCTGCACCTAAGACAAAGGAAATTGGTGTATAAAAGTAGGGGCTGTGACCCCATGAAAATGTTCAGTTCCTGTTCTGTACTTTGGTGCTGATCCTGCTGGGGCGTGCTGCTGCTGGGGCCCAGGGGGGGCTGCCAGGAGGGCTTGCCTCCCTGGGCCCTGCATTGCCCTTTTATCCCTAAAGGACTCCCCTGGACTGTTGCCTCTAGCGCCCTGTGAGCGCTGAATTTTTGTTCCTTAAGAGCGCTTTGCTCTGGGCAGCAGAGAAGGAGCGCGTGGGCTCTGCAGCGCTGAAGCTGCGGCTGATTCCGAGGGAATCCCGACGTAGGGATTCCCCGCATTGCGTGGAGAGCGGGTGCCCACCCCGCTTTATATTTTAAATCCAGAGGGAGCCTAACCCTCACTGCCGCGTCTTGAAAAGCACCGCTGCAGCCCTTGGAGAGGGAATCCCGACCCGAGGGATTCCCCCGTGCTTCGTAATCAAGCGGGAGCCCACCCCGCTGATTTGTGCTTATATTGAAGAGCTGGTGCCCACCCCGCTCTTTACTGACTCTTAAGAGGGAGCCTACCCCTCATTGCCGCCGAGAGAAGGGAGGAAAGACCTCCGCCGCGATCCGCGGCCCTCCTGGTCGTGGGCGGAGCCTAACGGACGGAAGCAGAAGAGGAAAGAAAATGGCGGCGCCGACTCGAGCAGGGCTCCCGTGTGCCGGGGGAGCCCTGCCTGTGATCAGAGAAGTCCCGGGTCCCAGGAGGGGGCCCGGGCGAAGTGAGAGGCGTCCCCAGAGGTCGGCGCATGCCTGCGTGGGGCTCCCGTGAGTGAGGGAGAGCCCCGCATGTCTGGAAGTAGAAGTCCCGGGTCCCAGGAGGGGGCCCGGGTGAAGTAAGGAGAGCCCTGGGCAGAGAGGCCTGACCGGAGCCTCGAGGGCTCCCCATGTGAAGTCTCCACAGCGGGAAGCAAAGACTGGAGCAAAAGAGGAGCGGAGTCCACACGCCAGCCCCGGTGAGTAGGGGCTTTGTCCGTGTTGGGGTGCCTTGTGAGGTCCAGTGTTGGATCCCGTGCCCCGGCCTATTTCCTGAGCGGCCCCCGCCTGATAGGGGGTCGCTCCAACGAAGGGGGCACACTGTTGTTTAAAGGGCCAGAGGGGCCCGTGTTCTCCCCAGTGTTCGTGCCGATCGAGGCGCCAGTGCGCTCCAACGATGGGGGCATGTGTTTAGTGCCACGTGGGGGTCCAGAGGGCACAGAGGTGCCGGGCCCCCTTTTCATGAAAAATGCCACAGCTGCGCCGCACCAGCGCGGGCAGCTGCAACGAGATGGGCATGAGTGTGAGAAGTCCCAGTGGGGACCCCAAGGGCACAGAGGTGCCATGCCGTCACTTGATGCACAGCTGCCCAGCAAGTAGTGGGCAGCTGCAACGTTTAGGCCATTCATTCTTTGGGGGCATTATTGAGAGATGAGATAGGAGTGAGATGCACTCCTCTGCCCCAGTACTTTCACAGCTGCGCAGCATTTAGTGCCAGCTGCAACGTTTAGGTCTGCGCAATTGCGCACATGGATTCTGCTGCATTGGCAGCCGCCCTGACATTTTGGACACAGGGCATTTGAGACCCTTTGAGAAGGCCAGTTGGCCAGGGGGACTGTGAGGTTAATAGGGCGCCAGGCCCTAATGTGATTAATTCCTCTACAAAGGTCTTTATTAGGAGACTATGTGCTAATGTGATGTATGTGGTGCTAGGAAATGTGATTCATGTAGTATGATTTACCCACCCTGTTTGATGCCTCTAACTCTGGTTTATGTATGAGGTTATTTGCATAATATGGTTTATGCTTGGGAGGTTATCCTCCACTGTGATTTATGCCCCTAATGTGAGTGATACTTAGGAGGTTAGGGTCTAAGATGTTAGACTGATGAGGTTGGCGCAGAATGTAATTCGCGCCTAAGGTGATACTGTGCATAATGTGGTTTATGTTACAGGCTGATGCTGAGTACAGTGGTTACCAGTGATTACTGGTTGTATTCTACATCTACAATTTGTGCTTCATTTATTATAAGTTCTACATTTACTAAGTTCGCTTTGTGATGGTTCTGACAGTGGTCCAGTGGGCCCTGCCAGGTGTAAATAATCCCTTGTAAATATGACCTAGTGCCAGGTGGCACGATCTATATTATGTGAGTACTATTCTAATGTGTTATGAGAATACAAAGGCTATTTTTGATATAACCTTGTGTGGAGTTCCTTTTGTAGTGTGCCTGGTATGTTGTTGCTGTGTGCGTGCGCAAACGCTTTACTCATTGCCTCCGGGATAAGCCTGACTGCTCGTGCCAAGCTACCAAGGGGGTGAGCAGGGGTTATCTTTGGCGTGTAACTCCCTCACCCTGACCAGAGTGGTGACCTCTGCCTGGCTTTGGCGCAAGCCTTAGCCAACCAGAGATCCCATTTCTAACAGAGACAAACTGGTACACACCAGACCAGACCCCTTCCTTCCCCCAACACCAGACAGGAAACATTGTGGGATTTACAGCCTGTGTAAGGACAGGCTCCTGCGGTGGTGTGCGTTTACTGAGTGCACCACACATGTAGATATCGGCACGATACACCCTGGAATCTTAGCCAACAAACAAATTGTAACAGAGAGAAATTGATTTATCTTGTTACTTGCACCTGCCATCTGAGGTATGTTAGCATGACTACCCGCAAAATCAGAACACGCATTACTGAGCATAGGAGCGCCATAAGATCTACACTGGACGGTGTTAGACAAGCCGACACCACTGGCCACAGTCCAAGATATCTCACAGTTTCTTTATGTTAAAGAACAACTCTAAGTTGCAGAGCCATGTGGACGATCTTAATGATGAGATACCATAGACATCTATACCATGACATTCTAGCTTCAGCAACTCTTGTGCTCCTCCAGCACCATTGAGGCACACACTCTCATACAACAGGGTGGATGACTGTGTGGTAAGCTTACACCCACTTCACAACCTCTGTTGATTCTGTTTGGTCCTTTTCCTCTCAACGCATAGCCACGGTCTTTGCAAATTTCAGTATGTCACAAAATATACAACCAAGTCCACCCTTTGATAATATGTAAAGCACTTCTCTACATCTCTCTGTTCACCACGATGCACCACTGTTGTTTTGCATTCTGCAGTAATAGACATGTTGCTGATCACCATGCACTCTTCAATGCCTATTGGCAGGGGCTTAATCATGTTACTAGCCTCTTACACTGCATGTTGTTCATGGAGCTCATGGCCCCTGACCTCATTTCCCACCATAATTTTCACGGTCACGCCCTTTGCACACGTCTCACGGCGCCCAACTCCGCCCTTAAATAATCCCCATTGCGGCCACCTTCAGCGTCCTCGAACCTGGCGGTAGTTGGACTTCACAGGGGCACCAACCTAAGGTAAGCAGCTCACATGAGCCATGCTGTATTTGCAACATGACATCCTTGTCACTGTAACAACTTTGCACGAGGCTCCTTCTCCCCTGAGCCGCACTGCCTGCACTGGTTTACGGAATCTGAGGAGCACGCTTGCTCAGCGGCTCCTCTCCCCTGAGCAGCGCGTCCTTCACTGCTTTGCGGAATCTGAGGAGCACGCTTACTCGGTGGCTCGTCTCCCCTGAGCCGCACTGCCCTCACTGCTTTACGGAATCTGAGGAGCACGCTTACTCCACAGTCCATTTTCGGATGCTGCTTTAAAGTTTAGTGACAGCATCTCCTCCGGCTTCAATACTCTCATGCTGAGGCTTGACATGGCTCAAAGTTGCAGTTCAGAAATTGCCCATGGCTCTTTCTGTGCACACGCTGCGTTTTAAGCTGCACCTAGTGGTTTACAAATGAGCATGATCTTTCACTAACGCTGTATCATATTTAATTCACGGCGTACGATTGGAGCATTATGCTCTTTAGACACCAGGCTACGGAGTGTCCCCGTTTGTCATTTTCAACCTATGGGCACAGTTCTCTTTTCAAGACTAATTAATTAAAACATGCATTCTGCTCTATTAAAAACCCTTAATTCCTCCTATTGTGAGTACCAGGAAGTACAGATTGTGCTTGCCGCAGAGTGAATATCACCGCCGACTGGCACAGTACACCAGTACTGATAACTTTGCTCTCTTAAATAACTCAGTGAGCACGCATAGACAGCATGCTGTTACCTTGGGCATTGTTTTCTCTTGGCATTAAGAGTGCAACGAAGTATGCACTGTTCGCTCCTCAGAATCTCCACTATTGTTCATGAGCATATTCGGCTCGTTTGGACAGAGAGCTTTCTTACCCAGCATTACCTCTACTCTACATGGACTATTTAACCAGTGCAACTATGATCCTTTGGCCAGTGCTTTAGATGGTGAGGTCTTCATCCTACATATACATGTCTCCTCATCACACTTACATGTCAACCTTTCTTTTGTTTATGACCGAGTCCTAACACAGCACTTGCGTCATTCTTTTACTAATTCTTCCTTTCTTCCGTACATGACATGCCACAGCCAGCCTGTTTTCTTGTCGCTACTTGACTGGACAATCTTGGCTGAGTGTGCCAGCACCAAGGACCCTTGCCGTTTTAGCAATGTAATATTTACCTATTTCCCTCCTTATAGGACAGAGTGCACCCTGAGCCCCATGCCAGCTTCCCTCGAGTTGAGGCACGACACCAGACGATTGCGGGTAAGCTTGTGTGCTTTGTACTAATGCAACGACTATATATATTTTGTACACACACTTTTGTGGTGGATACATTGTACCATTGTTTGGGTTGTTGGACGCACTATATTGGTAAGTGTTATCAACACACTCACAGTAACCTACCTGTCCTTATATCTCCCTACAGGTCATAACAAAATGGAGCCACTGTTGAAATATTGTGGACCCCTAACTTTTAAGGTCCTGATGAATGGCAATACACCTCCCATGAGGGTCTATTTGGCAGAAACATGACCAATGACACACGAAAGCAGGGTCTGTTGACCGCTGCAGTGTCTCCACTTTTTTAAATCCTGGTCCAGGCATCAGTGGCATAGCAAGGAGGGACAGGAGGCGGTCCGTCCCAGGCAGCACAAGTTTTGGGGGCGGCAACCGGCACCCCCAACCCCTTGCTCCTACGTGGGGTGGCAGCAGCAGGAATCGCCAGCAACCCCCCCGCTCTTAGATTCGCCTGCCGCGGGCGGCAAACACAGGGGCCGCCCCTGGCGGCCTAAGTCCTAGCTACGCCACTGCCAGGCATGCAAGAATAAAGCTAGACACCTGCTCTGGAGTCGGTTTTAATCAGTACCATCACATTTTTGTTCAAGTTTTGCATGCTCTGCTAGCCTCACCACCCTTTGTCTCCATTGGGCTTCTACCATATATCAAAATATCTGAAGAGCTCCTCCTTCTTAGAGGAGGAGTTGTAGCCCGAACTGTGATCTGCTGTCACGGTTCGAGTTGAATCTCAATGATGAAGCATGCCACCTCTGTGGATGAGGGTTTTCGTCCTAAAACCCAGGTGTCTCTTTGCATGAAAGATCATTGTCCATAAAGCATTTCAATTTCAATAAACCATGAGCATGATTTTGTCATCTACTCCTAACATGCTGCTGCACAGCCTCCCCAAAGACCATAACCACATTAGGAACCACCAGCAGAGATCTTAAACTCCAAAGCCTATGGGCAAAAGCCTAAGCTTCAGGAGTGCTTAAAATATTGCTGAACAGCCTCCCCAAGTCAGAATCCCATGACCTGGGAGACTTATTGTGACATTTGGGGGTACTCTTCAAGGGGCTGCTGCACTTATGGCAGCTCACATAGCCCTGATAAAACTGTTGGTGGTGCCCCTGCCATATTTGAGGTCATCACAAAGCCCTGTATAGAAGTTTATTTTGTGTTCCAGAGAATTGTGGGCTGCTTCTTTGGCTGACCACACATGTTTTATAAGCTACGTCACGCCGCAACCAAAATGCTTTTTTTTTGGGTTATACAAATGTGCTGGTAGGAGAGTCTCTTGATCACTAGCTGCAAGATCGGCACCCACAATGGTCACATGATGGAGATTGGGGGAGAGCCCATCAGCCCTTGTACTTCCTATCCACTCCTCACAAGCTGATGAACTGTTTTTCAGTAACACAGGAGCCAGTTGGCATACTCTTTTTCCACCCGCACTGACATCAGGCATTAAGTTGATTCTGGGTGCTTCCACCCTTCTCCAGACACAGGCACAGGAGAGCAAGGCAGCACCCATCTGTCCTGGTGCTGAAGCGGGACAGCACTCACTTTTCTCCAGACTTAGGGATACATTCCAGAATGCAACAGCGTCCAGTTTATTTATCTGGTGGTTGGGCTTGTCTTGTGTTGGGCGGTGGGGGAATAGGGAACCAAAGCAACAATTCAGAAAGATAATGGGGGGAGTCATGCGCACTCCTCTAGTCATTTTCCTTCCTGGAATCTTGGTCCTCCTCAGGCAATCAGGAGCAGGACGCCATGCGCATCCATCCTTGCCGGCCCCCCCAGGCGACCGCGCTTCTTGCTGTGCTTTCCCGGCCCCATTGGGCCAAATTTAATGAGTTTGGGCCTCTATTACTCCTGGGAGCCAGCCCTGGCCAATAGGAGTGTCAATATTAAGCCTACTGCCCCCTAAACATTTGCATTTCGGTAGAAGCTTGCTTTTCTGCACTTAAGCTCCTTGCTCAGGACCTGTCCTCTGCCCAGCATCTGGTGTTGTCCCCAGCCTGGGTCGTCTCAAGCCATATCCCCCAACTCAGACTACCCTCCTTGCCTGCACTCCTCAGGTCCCATAGCCTGTGTAGCCACCTGAAGGGCACCTGTGTGATAGTAGAAGACAGGACTCCTCTACAGACCCAGTCCTCAGATGTTCCAGAGGAACCCTTCTTCTCCAGGCTCCCCTAGCAGGTCCATCCCTCTATTGTCCCCAAGAGGGGTCAAAAGGGGTTAGTGCCACTGACCCTGGGAGGTGAGTCCACAGAGTCCCACCCAGATAAGATACGCCACCCAGGCTAAGTTCAGAGTGCTCCATCACCCAAGACAGAGGTCTGGTTTTCTTCCTGGTCCTGCGGAATTCATCTCTCTCCCTTCTCATGCCTGTGCAAAGGTTTTTAAGTGGGGCAGAAATTACCAGAATGTAGGAACCGCTGTTGAATCCTAGGATGACACATCATAACTCTACCCCTGTCCTGACCGTACTGCAAAGCATCTTGATACATTTCAAGATGGCAATTTGAAGTAGTCTGTTGAAAGACCGCTCCAAGAGCTGGAAACCACACAACTAACCGACACAGCTGCCTTGTCTCTTCCTTCCAAAACTTCAAAGGAGAGCCTCTCTGGTGGTTGGGTCTAGAGGTCTAGCCTTTCCCCTTAAGATGAGCCTTATCAGACACTGAGCAGTGTACAAAGTAGTTATCACATGCAGACTCCCAGCACTGGCAAATTACCCTACTGTGTGAATATGTGGGGAGACCTTTGATCCTCTAGCTGGCCAGCAGAGTAATGAACTTAGCCCAGAAGGGGTAACAAAAGCTTAGAATCTAATTAGGAGCTGAACTCAAGAAATATGACACGCTCTCAAGTTCCAGTAGGAATTTAGATATGACAAAAGTGAAAATGAATTTTCATTTTTGCCATATGATCAGTGCTTCTTTAAAATTGAAAAGGTCGATGTTGAAATGAATAATGATACGCAAGATTCCGGTTTATCAACGGCATGTGCCTGTAATTCTTGCTGGTACGTGACTTTCACGGTCTGGCGGTTACCCGTGCGATGTTATGCCGAACACTCTAGAAAGTATTGACCGTGCTAAGATATCTGTTTCCATACCTGGGATTTCCTTGATCTTCTACAGCCTTAACCCGCATGTTGAATCTTGACATATTTTTGCGGCACACTATCAGAAGAACCTTTGTGCAGTACAGAGCACATCTATACATATGATCTCTGAGTCAGGGTGATCCTGACCACCTAATGAGCATCCACCATATCTAAATAGGGGTGCAAAAATCACTATCATACGAATTACCCTCACTCTAAGAATGGCGAGTTCTAAAATCAGATAGAGAATGTCTTGGACTGTTTATTCTGTGGTTTCTTGAGGAAGGCATTTTACCGAAACATGCGTAGAATAATGAACAACATATAAATTAGGCCACTACTCTGTAACCATCATTTTAATAATCAGTCTGCTGTAACATATATATTTATAATGAATGTTGTTTTCACTAGAATAATTAACAACATATAAATTAGGCCACTACTCTGTAACCATCATTTTAATAATCAGTCTGCTGTAACATATATATTTATAATGAATGTTGTTTTCACGAGTGTGCAAGAGAGATGTGTAATAGTATGATTGTGTGCGGTTAGGAGAGTATGATTTGTTAATGAATTGTTGTTTGTATTATCATTTACAATGATCATGTATTTGTGTAAAAAGAAAATACTGTACATATATCGCTATTTTTATTTTTACTATAACAATAAATAAGAATATATTTTTCTATTTGATGTACTGTTTGTCTCTCTGATTGTCCTAGTATGTGCCTCTAGTATTGTGACAAGAATTATTAGTTGCCTGAGTCTTTCCTATTTGTTCATCTTTTTTTTCCCTGCCTTGGGCAAATATTTTTGTAGCAGGGGACCCTTTTTCTTTACATTAAAAAAGAAATCACATCTTTATTGACAAATTCGCCCATTGTGAACTCCATGTCAACCCTGGCTCAGAAATACATAGTCAGTCAGGCACTGAGACCCAAGCCCGTGGTCAATGATTGACAGGTCACAGGTTGGGTGGCACGTAGCTGGCACATAAATGCGCAAACAATTCACAGATCAATTTCACAGATAGGCGCAGCGATACTACAACGGTCCAGGGAGATTGGCCCCAATAAAGCACACATGGCCGGAGGGGTGCGCACGTTCCCAAAACAACAGAACGGCAGATGCCAAATGAAATTAGGAACACAGTGCCATTCAGGACACAGCACACACAGTACATGCAGTGATCACAAGCTCCCCATGCCGGACATTTTGACAAATTACCCACTTGCCGCATTGTGTCCACGCAAGATCGAGGCCCACCTGGATTCCTCATCCAATACATTAATTTATGACTCCAAAGACAGAGGTACACATTCCTTACCAAAAAAGGATCACTGGAACTATTTTATTGCATTCAATGAACTGTATAAAAACCCATGTTAGGCCGACTGTAAATTGAGACCGTCCTCAGACCCTATGCTTGTGACTGCTCTCCCAGCCACATTGTTAAATTAAACAAACAGTTCCTGTTTTGCCAAATCCTTCTTGTCTCTTGGTTTTTCAAGCTATTTCAAGTTCAACCAACATTTCACACTACTCTCTAGGCTTAACTATAGTGAAACTATATTTTGCAGATTTCGCCCACAACAAAGCATTCCCTTCTCAGTTAAGCACTACAGACTTAAACTGTGAAATTCCAGTCACATTATAAGACTCACTCTTGGCCAGTATTAATACCTGAAGGGTCATGTCGGTGACAGGCTATCAGTGCACAGATACTGGGCTCAGCTGGACGGTAGTCCCACTTGCTCATGCTGCACACATGTGCACATGTGTGTGCAAGTGTGATATGCAGGCGACTCAGAGCCTCTTAGCTCAGCAGCAGACCTTATCATAAAAGGCAGTCACCAGCGGCTTGTCCTTTCAATCGATTTTAACAGAGTTTACATGAGTAAGACTCAGTTAGTTAAACTCACTCAAAGTATAAGTCCAGTAACCGGGAAGTCCAAAAGCAAACTATCGAGGGATAATAATTAATAGTTAATATAATTGTCTGTATCTCACACTGGATATCTCATTAACATCATATACATTCTCTTTTAATTCTTATGTAGCTCTTTTTAGTTTCCATTTTACTCAATTTCCAATTCACGTTGTTTGAACTATGGCGGTTAATCTGTCCTGAAATTTGCTTTTGTTATTGTCGCTATGTTTTAAACATCAATAAAATATTTTCAACAAACAAAAAGAAGAAATTATGCCATTGTTGGGCAATGACTTAGGAGCCAATTTAAATTTTGACGGGTGGCCTGTTTCTTCACCAGGACTATCGAATAATTACTCTGTCGCCCTTAAGGAGATGCAGCCGCCGGAATTCATAAATGACCACCAAGTTGCGATCTTTTATTTAACATTGGCAGGAACACAGAAGTTCTTGTCAATGTCTTTTGCAGTTTGGATGGAGCCCTGCACCAAACTGTTTTCTTTTTTTATTTTAAAAAAGAAAATCCCAAAACTGGATTTTCGTTTTGAAAATTAAAAATAAAATGCTCCCATCACCAGGGGAGTCCTTGCCCATGGTGTGGGGATCATTTAGTAGTTTTGACTGCCCCTTACCGCCAGGGTTTTCCTGGCAGTGAAAACTGACCTTCATTCCGCCCATCTAAATCAGGTACATGGAATTACAGGTGTGCCTCCGACGAACCTTACTCCACAGGGCCTCTATAGAGTTTTAATCACGGCATAAACGGAGTAGTCTCTGCGGTGATTAAACCTATGGTAAACCCGCATCTAAATCCGGCCGGTGCACCATTATCTTGACAGGATAGATACTCCATCGCCGTTGCGACGGAGTATCTATACCGCCAAGATATAAATCAGCCCCTAAATCAGGAAGCAAGCATGTTTTGCAGCCAACCACGATAATGTTGTTGAGAACTATTGTCATGCTCCTCAGATATTCAGTGACCTCAAGGTGAGTAAGCAGTATTCCAAGGGAACACTGCCTGCCCCTCCCCTCAACGTAGAAACATTTTTTTAATACCAGCACCGGTTTCTTTAACACAAGCTGCTTTAAAATAAGATTTCCTGTTTGAGATTGTCAACAGAGGAATGGTGGTCTGCCGTACCTTGCTGGCCACCATCCCTGTGATTGCAATCATTGATAGGTGGTTGGAAATAACGACCTGCCTAATGCATACTCATTAGGCAGGTCATTCCGCAGCCACCTTTACGATGCAACCTATTAGTACATATGTCACGTAGCAACAATTTGAGATGGGTTGCAAAAGTCCCTGCACAATTTGTAATCACTTTTTACAACCCCTCTCTTAATGCACCTGACTGAAAGTTCTAGACATTAGGATTGATTGATAACCTCTAGCTCCATGTTAATTAATTGCCTTCTGAAAAGCATGATTTGGGTCTTATTCACACTGATAGTAAATCACTTTTCAATTGATATTGCAGTCCCCTAGGTGTGCTATCCAATATCACTAAATCATCCACAAAAAGTAGAACATTCAAATATTAGTCAAGAATTTCAGTGAAAACTCTGTCCAATTTCTGTTATGGAAAAGTTTAATCAGGGTGTATAGAGATTTATTTATACTCAGTTTTGCCA
The DNA here is from genome assembly GCA_963921515.1 of Calotriton arnoldi. Classification (NCBI taxonomy): domain Eukaryota; kingdom Metazoa; phylum Chordata; class Amphibia; order Caudata; family Salamandridae; genus Calotriton; species Calotriton arnoldi. The sequence goes on along the minus strand of CAWUFW010000581.1, from coordinate 2,772,137 downwards.
TCCTTAGCCATAAATATTCATGATAACAGTACTGAGTGTTGCCCAAAAGTAAACAAACATAAGGTTTGCCATTATTACATGATTGGGCAATGTACAAACAGAGTAAAGATGTGATGGTAGGTACTGAGCTTGGGACTAAAACATATGCCCTTAAAGTGGATTCAATTTAACATCAACATTTCACCCTCTACCATCCTAAAAGAACAGTTTAACATTTTTTAAAGTAGATCATTCAAAAAGAGTTAGTACCCTTTGTTTTAGACAGAATGTTGATCCAACAGCTAGGTAATTTACCACATATCATGTAATTAAATTTGTTCAGTTAGCTAAAATCACAACAATTAGGCCTTGTGAGTTTCAGGCATGTGTCCTAGGGAGATAATTAACTGTCACTAGCTTGTATACACAATTTTCATTTATAATATTGACCTGTCATTGAGGAGCACTTCCAAAGTAAATGTGTTCGGCAGGAAAGCATTGACCATGCTGCACATTACCCAACTGTCCATAAGATCATGCAAGGTTTTGACTTTCAGTTTCTTAGTTTTACAGGACATCTGTAACAGAGTGACAAAAAAGAAAACACAGCAAAAGATTAATAATACCTGAATTAAATAGGTCTAATGAGGAGGGATTTAGGGGACCTTTTCTTTTTAATATCTTCAGTATCAAAATTAATTTAAAGATCAAAATAGTAACCTTGTGAACAGTAGAAGAGATATAATAAATGAGATTGTCTTTGAATATATTTATTATGTATCATTACAAATATGGCTAGGTGAAATTATGTTTTTGCACATATACTGTTCCAAAGGTGACTCACTTATTTAGTGAAAAATCTCCAGCAAATATTTTTACAAAATATTAGGTTCTTTGTCAGAGTGTGCATTACCATAAAAGGCGTTTCACCTGCTATTTTTTTAAACCTTTACCAGCTTCTTGATGTTGGTGAAATTTGAAGCAATCCTATACAAATTGGCCAACGCCTTCAATCACAAAACAAATCATTTCCAGCTCCCTCTAATCAAAATAAAGAAAAGTATGAAGGTGTTAGATTCATATAATCAGTTTAAAATTCTATTATCAATGCAGTTAGGAAAGGTAGGAAGACATTCAATATGAGTGGTCCAAGATAAACAAACTGCATTCATCTCACAATCAAATTTAGTTATTCCTTTCCATTTTTTTCTTATTGACACAATTCAAAAATGGTGTATAAAATGTTTAGAAAACGACATTTTAATTTGAAGTAAATTGAAAACTGACCCAAACCTTTGTTTATTTTTGTAGTGGCAAAATGTTTCATTTTGATTTTACATCAGAGTGTAAGATGTAAAAACTGAACATGATTGATTAGCTCTTTCTTTTAGAGCTTTGCTCATAGTGAAATGATTTGGTGGCCCAGCAAATTTTCAATTTCAAGGGATTGCCATGGACATTAGAGCAGCCTAGTACACTTTTTTCACTGATTTAATTAAAAACGGCTGCATTGTTTTGAATTGCTAAATGCCAGTCGGCGGAAATGAGAAAAGTAAATTATTTTGTTGCTTAAATATCCACTTATCTAATTGCATAAGTGTCAGTCTTCTTAGCTGATGATTAGATAAAAAGGTGTACTTTCAGATTTTATTATCTGTGTATTACACAATTAATTATATTCAGAAGATGAATGATAAACGCTTGGATGAAATAGAGGGTGAGTGTGCTGCCCTGTGAAAGTCTCACTCTCCTACCCTTTTCCACAAAAATTACTGGAAATCAAAATGATCCAGGGATCATTTGAGCACGCTGCTACACCTCTGGGTCATGTTTCAGCATAGTTTTTAAAAAGTGTGCCCTTAATTTTGCTCATCTTACTCAGGTTTTTGAAATCTTGTTCGTCATTTAGGACTCTATACTTAACTCGGTTAAGGAGGAATCATTGATGTTTAAAAAATCTATTTATACCCAGACACTTTGTCATCTTACTGACCTATCCCCATCTTATTCTTCATGGCAAATATTTTTAGAGAAGATTGCTGTTATACAATTCCAAAAATGTCTTGCGGAGGCTAATGGTCTTATGATTTCAATATGGAATTCACCTCTAACGTGAGATTGAGAATGTGCTGCTACAGATTATACCTCTTAAAAAAGTTTTACTAACAGTACAGACTTCATTTTTCTTCCTCCCCAAGACACAAAATTTGGTTACAGGGTTACACCTGCATGCTATCATTTAAAGGATCAAGATATGCATTATATGGTGTCCATAGGGCCTTGACATCTTGACGTCGCAAGCTGCATGGCAGAACAAGTTGCAGCATTTCTTTACAGGTCGCAACACTTCTGAACCGCACGTGGAGTGACAGCGATGGCCCCCTTCATCCAGTGGATGACTATTTCTCTTTTAACCAGCAGAAGTGCGATTGCAGTTAGTTGTCTCGTGGATTAATGTATGTCAGAGACATATCCCAGTATAACTACATCTGCAAACCTAACTATGGCCAAATTCACCCTTTGAGCCTGGGTCTCATTTCTAATAGTTCTGTACCCAAAATGTGTTTATATTCCGGCTTGTCTGTTGCAAGTGTAAAAGTCTGGCTGACGATGGTTGCACCTGTGACATTCGTGTGGCCTGGTCTTTATGCAACTTTGCAGCAGTGTTACATAACCTGTGTAAAAACTTAAAGTGTTAAAAACTTAAAGTGCAGTATCTTGTGCAGGTAAATCATTGACATGGTATCCAACTGAGCACAGCAGCAAGACCATTTATGTACATCCAAAATTCAGCCAAATCTTTTTCCCATAGTTACATTGCCAGTATGTGTTCTTTGTTTAAAACCCTATAAAAGAGAGAGCGATTCTCCACGTAAGGAGGAGACCCTTTCCTCATTCGATGAAGGTGAATCTGTTATGTTTATATTTTAACCTTACTAAGCCATATGCTTATTGATTTTAACGCTTACTGATGATAACTGATGGATAAATACACACTATGTACATGGGTAGGAAAAACGGGAAAAGAAAGGAAGTGGAGAGCACTGCTCTTTTAGGACGAGAACCCTCAATCACCCTAAGGTTACATGCTTCATCATAGGGTCCCCTCCTCACACCGGAACCACAAGGCACCCAGTGTGGGCTACAACTCCCCCGCGTCGGAGGAGCAGAGGTGTTCTACGAACGATGAATACTACCTATGTGGGGAGAGAGGGTTAGAGTGCAAATGTAGATAAAGAAAAAGTGAGTAAAACTATCTCCTGGTGGGCGAAAAAGTATTTTATTCTGGTGCCCCCAGTAGATAGGGTTAAAAAAGCTAGGTGAATAGGGATTATGGATATTACCCTATTTTATGGTCAACATGTTTCTGCCAAACAGGACTTAAAAAGTTCTAGGCATTTCTCAGGACCAAAATATATGTGTCACTCTGCTATATAAAGAGTATTTATAAAAGTAATAACATAAAAGCCATACAGTAAGCTCAATGGCTATTCTTGTGGCACCATCATCTAATAAGATCCACTTGACACATCGCCATATTTGTAAGGATCCGCTCAACCGTCAACAGTCCATTCACAGTGTGCAGAGCTTGTATGCTTCTTCACGCCTCATCTTCCGAAGGTCTGGCGAGATAACATTGATGGCCCAGCTTGTTGTACTTTATTTTTTAATTTATTGAGTAAAGCTTAAAACTAAGACCCTCATCTGTCATCATTATGAGAAATGCTTTGCTCTTGCTTGCTCTGCTCTGCTATGTCAGCTAACTAAGAGGCACGGACCCAGCAGGGAGTACCAAAGTCCGATCGGATGCCGGCCCGCCACTGAGATTCAAATAAATATATGGGTTTGTGCGCTGACAGTACTACTTTACTAGGGTCTTACAGTATATTAAATGTGCAAATTGGGTGTAAGACAATTTTACCATGTTTTAAGCAGAGAGAACAAGCACTTTAGCACTGGTTAGCAGTGGTAAAATGTGCAGAGTCCTAAAGCCAGCAAAAACGAGTTCAGCAAAAACAGGAGGATGGAAGGCAAATCGTTGGGGTAGACCACGCCAAAAATGTCAGGGCCAACAGCATACTAGTAGCACAGGCTCAAAATCAACGTGAGTTCATGAAGGCTGTGGTCTAGACTCCACTCCATTTAACATCTACCTGTCTAGAGTGTCTAATAAAATCACATAATACTTTTCATACATTTTCATGGGTACTCAAAAGGTGAAGGCTAAATGTATACTTATTGCTTCTATTCTACTGAACCCCAGTCAGGTTGCAGAAAGGCCTAAATTCACTTATGGTTAATGCATGAAAGAATAGAGTTAACATTAATTTCTCAAAAGGTCAAATAGTGTCTTTCTGTATAAATGTTGAAGGAATTGATTGCTTTGAAGAGAGTATACAATTTAAATAAGTGACTTATTATAAGTACTTGAAAAACTACTTCGACAGTAACTTGGCACGAGTTTGACTTCCAGTGCAAAGGTTTTTCTTTTGAAATATTGACCAACACATTACAGCGATTTAATGAGAAGTCTAATAGCTGCACTCTAAGACCATTAATCAAACTTTACCACACAAAGATTGCTCCAATATTAGTCTACGGTCCTCAATTTGGTTTGTAGGTATCAGTAAGTGATTTGACAAGTTAGAAACAGCATAGGGGTGGTACCTTCTGGGTTTAAAGATGTCTACCCGACATGGAAGCCATAAGAAATAGAAATAGGAATAAAAATCTAGTTGGTCTGTAACACTGGTTCAGTCCTGCGTGCTATATTTCCTTCAGCAAGTCATTGTTTTCCACACTACTGAATTGGACAGCAGTTGTGTTAATTTCGAGCACTAAGATGAAATACACTAGTGTGAAATATGTGTGTTATGCAGAGTTCTACCTCACAGGAATGGAGCATGTAAACCCTAAATCAACTGATGAAAACCCAGGCATCTCAACTAGAATGCCTAGCGAGCTAATAAAAGTCTATAAAGAGCTCTAGTCACATGAAGCAGATATTATTTATTGTATTCTAAAATACATTGTATCCATTACCGTTCTTATTTATTTCTGTGGGTGAGAGCACACTATTGCCTGTGAAGTATTAAAGTGCCACTGAAAAACAAAATGTTATTTGGGGATCAAAAATAGTTCTATATACGCCTGAGAGAAATTTTAAGTACACCAGAGTAATCAGAGTAATTTTAGTAATTGCGTATTACTCTTGTGATGTGAAATTACTGAAATGATGCGATTACGCCAGCTTGAGTAATTAAGAGAAATTTGGGAGAATAAACTGAGAGCGAGCAGCTGCTGGCTACTGCTATTCGTGTCCTGTAACATTTACTGCTATTTCCTTAGTGCAAAATGCATCCTGTGGCCCATTTTTGATGCTGGGGTGCATTTTGCACCAAGAAAATTGTGTTAAATGCTGGATTATGCTTCTCACACAATTATTCATAATTACAAGTAATTTTGTGGTAATTGCGTGTAATTAAGCTAGAGAGAATTACGCCAGTTACGCACACCCCTAGTTGTATATCACTTTTTGCTATCATTGAAGCTGACACAACATTACAAAGATATAGAGAATGCGCTGGTTGTCCCTGCAATAGACTGCACCCTTGGATCATTTTAACGTGAAACACTTCATCACACCAGGTCCACATTTGTTGATATTTCATGATGACATGTATAATTATGGACAACTGACAATTCTATAGTCTAACCTTTGATATGGCATTTTAGTTTGAGAGACAGAAATTTTAGTTTATATTTTGTAAACCTGTTTTCATTCAGAAAAAATGCACACCAAGCAAAGTATAAATGCAGATAAAAAGATTGGCAATGGCAAAAAGCATATTAGAATGTATAACTGTTTCCAGAATCAGGAGTCAAAAGTATTCCAGAGAAGATTTAAGTTGTGAAGCCCTTCAGGATGAGTGTTAAAATTGCATTTTTGTTGAGTTCTGAGTTTGCTCCTCTGCTCAGACCACAATATTTAGGCAAAATGGGACAGGCCTGACCAGTAGTAATGGAGATACTCAGGGCCTGATTATGATCTTGGTGGATGGGATACTTCATCACAAACATGACGGATATCCTGTATGCCGTATTACAAGTTCCATAAGATATAATGAAATTTTAACACGGGGACGGGATATCCGTCACATGTGTGACGGAGTAACCCTGTCCACCAAGATCATAATCAGGCCCAGAGACTGACATCATCAGACCACAGCCGGTGCCATAACTTTTCTCAGAGGGAATCGGGTGGCATGGTCCACCAAGACCAGGATGAACCTGTTGCCCAATGCTGTCTTAGGGTCCAGAGGCCCCAGAATATCAAAGGGGGTGCCAACAACTGGAAGGGGTACCAGGGGAGACTTCTGCTTCCCCCCTGTCTTCCCATGGTCTGGAAGGTAGTACAGGACCTACAGAATGCATCTGAAGTCATTCTTATCTAAGGCCAATAAAAGAGGATGACCAGCCTTTCAGAGGCCTTGGTTTGCTCCAGATGTACGGCCAGGGGTACATCATTAGCCTGTCTCCATAGGAAGGCCCTGTAGCACTGGGGACCACCAACACATGGGTTGCCCCAGGCTCAAGAACCTTAGGCTTGCTATATAGGAGATCTATCTCCCAGTAAATGAGGTAATCACCAGAGATATCTCCATTTGCCTGGGCTTCAGCCTGGCTCCAAACACCCTTGACAGTGGGCACTCTTTCTGCACTTCACAGATCTCTGCCTTGGAGGGGCCTCCTTCAGCTTGCCAGCCAGTTGAGGTAGGTCTCCCAGGGCAGCAATGTCTTCCCCCTGTAGGTTCCGGAGCATCGTCCTCAGGTTCTGCTTCCTCCCGGACCATGTGAAGCTCTGGGGTGGGTTTACCGTGCCCTCTGCCCTTTCTCCTCTAGGCAGTTGCCTGGGTCACTGTTCCAGGCTCCAGAACTTTGGGGTGTTTCTCTCGGGAGGCCATGGACGATGTGGTCAGGCATACCCACTCAGGCAATGCTAGCATCTCCAAATACAACTGGGACTCCACCTCCTTCCAGATGGTGTGCTCCACATCATTACCCAACAGACAATCCACAGGCATTGCTGGACTCACAGCTAGCTTCCAGGAACCTGAGAACCCCACCTCCCATCCAAAGGGAGTCACTGAGTAGTGACTCTTGTGGTTGTCAGCAGTACCCACCTGATGGACTAGATTGGGAAGTACCTGCCACAGAGGACACCAGATGACACCTGACAATAGTCATACTGGCTCCTGTGTCTCTTAGAGTCTCTACCCTTTGCCGAATGATGGTGACCTATCGCCTATACTTCTTAGTATTAGTAGCCACATGAGTCTTGTGTACCATCTCTATGTCTCCGCGGTATACTATGGTGACCTCTGCATTACCACCCGTACTAACTGTGACAATCTCCTCTCTGAGCACTACACTAGCCATTCCTGGGGCCTGCCCACCAGTGCGAGGCTGCTGCCTTTTTGGGCAGTGGGGGTCACCCTTTGAGTGCCCATACCTGTTACACTCAAAGCATGTAGGGGTGAAGTGAACTGAAGGCTTCTTCCCATAGAAACCTTCCTTCTTATGGTCAGGATTGGACTGGGAATCCTTCCCCTGGAAACTCTTCTGGGGGCCTTTTGAGAACTCGGATGTATTATCCTTGTCTCCCCCTCTTAATTTTGGTGGGGACTCTGCCCACCGTTTCAGTGATTCCCCCATGTCCCTTTTTGGACACCCTGGTGCTGCTCCAGAGGTCCACCTCCTTCACAAGTTCCCAGGGTGAAGTAAGCTTACTGTCAATTAGGTGTTGGTGTAGCTCTGTGAAACAAGTGTTGAACACGTGCTTTTTTAAAATAAGATGATATAGCCCCTCATAATCACTCACTTTGCTGCTCTTCACCCAACCATTCTGAGCCTCAATAGAGTAATCAATTAAATCCACCCAAGACTGGCTTTGCAGCATGTGGCATGTGGCAGTTCCTAAACCTCATGCGGTTTTTCTCTGGGGCAAGCCCAAACCTGGTGACAAGAATGGCTTTTATGCGAGCGTACCTCATCTGGTCATCTACCTCTAATGTCAGCAGGGTATCCCTCCCCACCGTGGGCATGTGTTTTCAGAGACTCGCCCCCCCCAATCCTCTTCTGGGACCCAATGCATTCTTAGGGGCTACCTCATATGCTGAAAACCATTTGTCAATGTCATCCCCACCACATAGCTAGGCACCAAGTCTTTAGGAATGTGGACTTTTCTCCCCACTGGACACTGTGGTTTCACTGCCACCATTGTTGCTATGCTGTGTTTTGTTTTGTCTTCAGGTCCAGCTCCTTAATACTCACTTAGCGAGCCATCAATAGTTTTCTTTCTGTCACAGCCCTTTCGGCCTCAGCTTTCTCCTTGACTAAGACCCTTCCCGCCTCAGCTTTCTCCTGGCTAAGGCAATCTCTGCCTCAGCCCTCCTCTTCTCCAGGGCTCTCTAACCGGCAGCTGTCTCCTCTTTGGCAATCTCCCATTTTGCGGCTTCCTCTTCCATCAAGAGTTTGGTAAGCTGCAACCTGAACTCTCTTTCAGACTTTCTGTCTTCCAGTTCTTCAGGGGACAGACTGTGAGAGGAGATGCTGCTGCCTTCCTTAATCTGGCAAGGGACCTCACTTCAGTGGGCTCCCTCTCTCCTCTTAGCCAATCATCAGGGGATTGTCCTCCTCCCCCATTATTTCCTCCTCCTGCTGCTACATGTCATCTTCTTCCTGAGCTGTGACTTGTAACTGGCTGGTCTCCTCCCAGGCCCTGAGGGCTTTCTGGAGCTCCTGCTTCTTGAAGCGTGTGGTTACTGGAAGCCCCCCTCTCTCTGCAGAATCTTTTGAGCTCAGCCACAGTGTAGCCCCCCAGCTTGTTGAGCTAAACAAAAATTGACATACCTGCCGCCGTCTCTCCTCTGTCCTTCTGTCGACGAAGCCGGAAGCACACAGGCTCCCAGATTCCCCTAGCCAATCACGACGCTGTTGTCACCAGCATGACAGCAGCGTTGTGATTGGTCTGAGCGCCCTGGTTCAGAGCTCACACATGGAGTGGGAGCCTGTGCATGTTCTCCACCCAGGCTGTGCAATACAGCCAGGTGAACAAATGCTAAATGCGCATGACTGTTTTGCCGGCCAAGACTTAGAAAGTGCCCACCACTCATCCCCCTGCTGGCTGTGATGACAGTTCAGCCCCGCCCACACCTAAAATGCAACCGAACTGAGCCAGTGCGGAATAATAAAATGATAATAACATCGTGTTATTATCATTTTATTTTTCGTTTTTGCACTGCTAAGAGAGCGGTGGAGCGACGATCCTCTGCCTTAGTGAGGAGCCGTCGCTGTTGTCTTTGTGCATGGGTGACTTTGTGACAATGTGTCTTTGTCTATATGTGTATGTGTTCCCTTGTGTTGTGTGCATCTGTGCGTAGGGCACACCTATTGGCTGTGTCATTATTCTTTATTTGACAATGCGTGAGCTATATTGATTTCTTCCAAAACATTGTTATTGTCCTCTTTCAAAAATCATGAATTCTTACAGCTACAATTTAGATACTTGGGACAGTGTTTTATTTCTGGCTAAAATAGTCCTCTAAATAAACCAATATCGGTCCCTGAGCTGCTTGTTACCATGCTCCAGATTTCACTGTTTGATGAAAAAAAATCACATGCAAAACCCGAGCTAAAAATAGCAAGTTCTGAGGTCATCATTACTACACTGGAACACGGCCTGATTTCTATGCATGACTAAATTGCTGTGGATGCCGACAGGAGCAGCTGAAGGGACATCGAAACTAAATTAAAATTAATATTTATTAAATTTGAAAAGATCTCTTTTTAAAAATCAATGTAACCTGCATCTGCAATCTGCATTCCATTCTAAACATAGGTAGAAGACATTTTAGTTTAATTAAAATGACTGAAAAATGTAGAACATTATCACTATGCTAGCTAACTATGTTTTGAACTTCAATTTACTGCCAAGCCATTACTGAGTCAACAGTTTTAGTCTTATTCAAGTAGAAAAAATAAATGCCAGTTCAGATTAGGCGAAGGTATGTTTGCTGATACCTGGTAATTAGTCCCTCTGGCAGTTCCCTCTACAAATCGAAGAAAATGCTGGAATGTTGGTTTATTTATTAAGTAAAATATATTTTAAATGCGTTTGTTAAGGTTAATTAACCCATAAAGCACGACTACTGGCACCAATATTTTCAACGGCAAATGCCTCATGCTAAAGCAGCACTTGCCAAGTATTTGATCGCTTGAAGAAATGACAACTGTTATCAGTCCCAGCGCCCATTACCCATACCCCAACATTCTTAACTGAGTGTAAATGCATCCATGGAGAAATGCAGATCGGAGGCAAAAAGCCGAGATCACACCAAGTTTTGTTGGAGAAAAATATTTTGCAGGTTTTTAGAAAGATAATATGTACATTCATGTGTAAGAAATCAGGTTGTTAGTTGAGGGGGTGGGGTGGTAGCCCCATTCAGGCAACAACCACAATCCTTGTCAGGGTGAACCACAAAAGTAAGTAAATTAACTTGTGCTTACCCCTCTGGTAGCTTGGCACAAAAGCAGTCAAACTTAACTTAAAGGCAATGTGTAAAGTATTTATGAAGCATGCAACCAGTAATATAGAGAAAACACAACAGAAGAAAAACCCCAAAGAACTTTAGAGAAATAGAGTAAATGTTAATAAACAAAATGATACCAGAACAACAAAAATCCAATCAGTAGAACCGAAGGTATGCAATTTTACAGTTTTAGGTAGATAGGGCCGTTGCACCCGCTTTGCGTGCCCCAGGGCACTTTGGTATTACAGAAGGGGCCGCAGATGCTTATGCAGGTCCTTCTGTAATACCGATAGCGCTGGTGCACATAAAGTGCCAACGCTATCTTCAGGGGCATTCCCTCATTTGTATGGGGCACGCTGCCATGCCTCTGCGCCCGTGCCGTATTACAGATGCAGAGGCATATAAGCTGTCAGGAGGCGCACTCTCAGTGCACCCTCTTAGAGCAGCCCTCTGGAGGGGGAAAAAGGGGTCCCATGGACCCCCCATACATCCCCCTGCAGGCGGGTGCAGTCAGTGACTGCACCCGGCTGCCAGGGGATCTCTAATCCCCTTTAAAAGTGCATGTAAGTTTCCGCCTACACCGTGAAAACAAGGAGCGGCTTTAAAGCAGCCGCTCTGTTTTTCACATGAATGCGCTGCCCTGGGGGCAGCGCATTCCATGTAATAGGGCGCACATTCCCGGTTTGCACCCGGCGCACCTGTTTTTATGTGTGGGAAAGTGTGCCCTTCACATAATAAGGCCCATAGCCCCTAAACGCACAACATGCCAATCGCTGTGATCTGATCGTGCTGGACTGGGGAAGTAACAAGTTCAGGCCAACTTTCTCAAAATCCGGTGCGAAGATATCCATTCGTGATGGAGGAGGTGACGAGGAGCAGGGACGGCTTCGTAGATGGTTGTTACTGTAGCGCGGAGCTTCACAATGGTGTTTGTCATGGGCAGCAGAGTCTCATCGTGAACTGGTGGGGACGCAGTCACAAAGAACCCAAAACTTCAGGATTTCACCTTTCTTCACACAGGAATGCACTCTGATGCCAGCCAAGGGTCCACGCCCTGGGGAGTCACCTCTTGCAGACCAGGGACCTACTTTAGCAAGGCCAGCAGGGATCAGGCAGGTCCAGCTGTAGGTCCAGTGCAACAGGTCAGCCGGGCAGTCACAGAAAAGCCTTTGGAGTTTGTTGTGTCCCTGTAGCTTAGAATAGGGGGCGAGTCGACTGACCCTAGGAATCACTCAGGTAGCCTGGGAAAAAGGGAGCAGGTCCAGTCTTCCTTCTCACAGATCAGGGCAGACCTTAAGCAGCAGGACACTGCTCTGTGGGACAAGGCAGGCCTCAAGAAGGGAGGACGTCCTCAGGGGAACAAGGCAGGCCTCATACAGTAGGACACTCCTCTGGAGAACAAGGCAGTCCTCTCTCTTGTAATGTCCACAGGTCCAGGAGTATACTGAAGGGGTGTTCTGAGGGTCCATTGTTTGTCAACAATAATCAAGGAGGAAATAGAAGTATTGGAAGTGGATCCACTCAGCTTCCAATTGTAAATGTCTACAAACCAAAACGGAATGGAACCTGGATAGTACCTCTCCTGATCTGGAAATCTTTTATTGTTTCAAAAGAACTCTCATCCACTAGAATGATGGCATGCTTCATCATCGAGTCCACACCCAGAACACCTAGTATGTCTGGGTGGGATCCACCTCACAAGGAAGGGGGCTCTTCTAAAACATTGTATTGGGATCTGTGGAAAGATTAAAATTACCTCAAGTATCCCCCAAAAAATCTTTATTGAGTTCATAGGTAAGATTAAAAATAGGATGAGTTAGGAGTCCCCTACATCCACGGAAAAGATCGACATGTTTCAACCACTTATGCCAAGATCGGGTCTGGTTGCTTTCTTCAAGACCCTGCTACAGATCCCTTAAAAATAAAACAAAAAAATGGGAACACTATCCCACAGGTATCACTAATACCATCACAGTTTGTGCTATAAACTTGAAGATTGTGGCATCAATCATAAACAGTATTCACTCATGCATTTCACAAACGTACATACAATTCGGGTTTAATTTACCCAGTTCTTGTAAATCTGAAAGAAACAACATAAAAAACGAATGAGGCATAGTGTCTCCGCCCCTCCTATGTACGATGAACGTAAGCGGCCTACTATCTACACTGTTAGGTGCAATGGCGGTGTAAAAGATCAGAAAAGTGAAACTGATCTACAAACTTTGATAGTAAAGAGGTAAAGAATTATTAACATGACCATCAGGGAATGCACTCTTATCCAAAAATTAGGACTTAGGAATTTAAATATAATGATCTTTTACAAAAAAACGGATAAGACAAAGGTCCCTAGGACAAAATCGAAAGCCCCGACAATCGATCAATATGGTGACAGTGTCAAATTGTTATAGTAAAGAGGTAAAAGATTCAGACATGACCATCAGGGAATGCACTCGGATCCAGAAATAAGGACCTTGCGGGTCAACGGGAATTTAAACATAATTATCTTTCATCAAAAACTGGACAAGACAAAGGTCCCTAGGACAAAATCGAAAGCATGGGCAATCGATCAATATAGTGCCAGTGTCACTCAGATTATAATACCAGTTTAAGTCGCCCTCACAGTGATTATGAATGAATGGTCTTCAGGTACCACCCATGATCAAAAGGTTCATAAAAAAGAACTAGCACATTAATAAGTCTGGACAACTTAATTTTGACCAACCTAGGTTCTTCCATAAGAGGGGACATAACCTGTGTGATTATCTAGTGCATACCGACCTTGGGTTCCCCCTAAGAAAATCTCAATGGTGTCAACACTGGGTTCTTGAACCAGTTACAGGGCATTATCCATGTGTCTCATGCAGCGTATGTCACCTATCTCTACAAAGACCTTGGATCTGGGTCTGGAAAAACCCTGAATATTGAGAAAATATACAATTTGCAATACATCACATTTCATGTACATGATCGCATGTCCATGTAATAGGAGATATATTGGGATTTTTGGGGGATACTTGAGTTAATATTAATCTTTCCACAGATCCCCAAAAAGTATTTTAGAAGATCTTCCTTCCATGTGAGGTTGAGCCCACCCAGAAATACTAGGTGTTCTGGGTGTGGACTCGAAGATGAAGCATGCCACTAGAGTATTCAAGTGGGTGAGAGTCCTTTTAAAAACAATAAAGGATTCCCAGATCAGGAGGGGCAATATCGTGGTTCCATTCCCTTTAGGTTTGTAGAGTTGCAATATTTATACCTAGTGCCAACCTTTTAAGTGGGGGAATCTTTTAGGCTACCTCCATATCTGATTCTGGAAATTCTTCCCTTTCTCTCTCAAGGCTCCAAGTAGTCTTTTGTGACAAAAGTCTAGTCTCAGGTTCCTTTGTGAGTGTGCTGGAGACAGGCCTTTGAAATATAAGTGCGGCAAGAAATAGCTCCTCCCCCAGCAATCCAGGCAGGATGGCCCATCCTGCCTACACCCAGTCCCCTTTTTCTCACTGTCTGGCAGGAATACGCAAACCCCACAGCAGAGCCATTCACAGTCATGTGACCCAGGACACTGCCATAGGTACGAAAATGGTTAGGTCAGGGAAATGAATTCACACAAGGGAGATTTAAGGACCAGCGTGAGCCAACTCCCCACTCTTAAATCATTACACTGAAAATAGCCAAGGGTCCAAAATATTACAGAGAGGTCAAGAATGAGAGCTACGTCCACTTACCCAGTATCTGGGGGAATCCCTCTTTAAGGACAGTTCCCCTCACACACCAAAGGTGTCATGCTTCATCATAGGGGTACCTCCTCGCGTTAGGGACCTAGTCCCTACGCGGGCTACAAACCCCTCTCTACGAAGGAGGAGCACAGGGATGTTTTATTTTTGGTACAACGGGTGTGTTAAAACCCTATGTGAGCTTGGTGTAGTAAAATAGTGCAGTGCTGGTGTGTGTGTGTTTTCTAAAACTGGCTACGGGGTTAGCTAAGTGGCAACTTTATTCCGCTACCCAGTGTCAGGATTAAAAACAAATCAAACAGCATATGACACGGATAACGCTATCAGGAGCGACTGTGTCCATACATGACCAACATGTTTCGGCCTGGAGACCTTTTGTAGTGTCGCGGCCTTCGTCAGGGTCGGTTAATCAGCTACTGCGATTCAAACTTGAGTGTGTATTAGTGCTCATAAACCAAGATAACGTGCGATAATGAAAATCAAAAAGGTTGTATACTGAACCAGTTAGGTATCTGTTCAGTATGTTCACTGTATAACCTGTAATAAGAAACAGAAACAACATATAATATGTGCATACATATTCAATGTGCGAATGTATAGTGGACTATGGCTCAAATTGATCCTCTCATTCGTAAAAACTATTAGAAAACATTGAAGCATAAAGTCAAAAATGTATTATACATGTAATGTATGTGCGCTGTGTATTCAGTCACAAGACATGGAGTTCAATGGACGACATTTGAAGTCAAAAACCCTCAATAATTGTAAAAGTAAGAGTGTAGTTTATCTACTACTTTGCCCATGTGGCCTAGGCTATGTGGGCGAAACAAGTAGAGAACTACGAGTGAGGATTCAGGAACATAGGTCAGCTATTAAAACAAGGAAAGAGAATGCCCCTTTGGTCCCTCATTTTATAGAAATGGGACACAAAGAGAATGATTTTGGGTGGTTCATATTGGAAAAGGTAACCATTGGGAGGCGAGGTGGCAATCTGGAAATCAAAAGAAAATATCGAGAGCAGTGGTATATTTCTCTTTTAAATACCATGTGTAAAGGCCTGAATTCCAAAGAAGAATGGGAACGACTGGTGGGGTCGTTTTAGTCAGGTTTTTTTGACAATATATGCGATACTCTCAATGTCAGGCCTTGAACTATCAGTTTTTAGTTAGTAGAAATGTGTTTGACTAGATGGGCTCTTGCGTATATTTTTTATATTTTTTGTATTTTTTGTCCCTTTTTTTATCAAAAAGTCTTTTTGCCAACTATTTTATTTATTTTTGTTCTGTGATTGGTGTATAAAAGATTTTTTGATAAGGATTGTATTATAAATGCGGGTAGACAGTAGGGTGAGCATGTGTAGGAACAGTTTTTATCAGTCTACTATGTCTTTGAAACTCCAATATGGCGTTTCTATATTCTGTTTGGACTAGGTGACTTTAGGATTACCGATATTTCGTATAGAGAAGTTGTCTTTCTTTTTTTTTTACAAGAATGGGATGTAAATTTATAATTATGAAGATGCCACTAACCTCTCTTAGGTATGTGGCCATATGAGTAGTTGTCTGGTGGGGCCTTTTCTATGATTTATAAGCGCCACTGTTTAGTATTACGTTCTAAGATGGCGCTGCCGGAATTGACTTAAAGTCATGTGATATTTTGATCACAGCTGTTGTAAAAAGTTTTCTTAGATCGTCAATTACAGGCGCGGGAATTTAGGGTTTAAATAGAAGCGTACTCAGGATGTGAAGAGCTACGCTTACGGAGGCCAAGTACCCTGTGTTGGAGCCCCGGTTTTAATTACGTGTAATCTGCTGGACAGGTAAGCGGGAGAGGGCGGTTTGTTTGGACCGTGCAGTTAGTCCCGTTTTAGATTCGAGTTTAGATTCTAAGCTCTCAACTAAGGGTGTGTGGTTTGTGACCTATGATGTCTGTCCTCTGAGATTTTGTTCGGGTCATGTAATTGGGTACACATATTTGACCCGATCCTTTGGAGAACTATAGACACGGGAGATGGTTGGTCCCCGCAGATTGGTTCAGTAAAAAATAGGGCACTGTCCCATAACTCTGGTTTCATTTTTCGTTCTTCGTTTTTCTTTTAAACCATTTAACCAGGTGTATAATATTGCCTGGGTATTACAATTCGCTCGTAACTTATACGTTAAATATGGGCTCCAATTTGGTGTTTTTTGGAGACTACATCATAGTTACGGTGATTTTATTATAAATTTATTTTTGTATGTATAGATACGGTTCACCAAATATACAGCTCGGAGAGAGAAGAAGCCTTCCCTCCTTTTGATGTGCTAAAGACACGGGACTAGCCTGGACTTCTTTCTTCTTCTTTATTATTATCAAACAGGTAATTACTTTGAGAGCCCCCAACTTTCTACGACCTTAGCTGATAGTTATTCGCAAGGTGTGTATTAGTAACATTTTTCTGCATATTGTTTTCATGTAGATTGGGATTCTATCCATCTAGAACCACTGATATAAGGAAGTGAATCATCAATAAGGAGCCTGGTTCTCAATACATGAGTGTGAGGGTTTTTAGCCTCATATTAAGGTAAAATGCCTAAAGAAGTGCAGCACACTGTGATATAGAGTCTAGAGAAAGTAGGATGAGAACCTGATGGTGTTTTATCCTTTTGTATTTTTTATAGCTGTGTGTGGAGAGGAACGTAGTCCGTATTCCTGAACTATTTTTAGTCTGGCAGTATACATTTTTATGTTGAAGGTATGTTTGCCCTCTATTGTATGAGTGAATGAGTAAATGAAGTATGGTTGAGACGGGTGATAAGGTTAATGGTAACTGCAAGTATGTGTGGTTCTTAATGTTTGAGAATAATGGAGTTGGTATCCATAAAATGTACTCAAGTGGGGCAGTAATTTGACTTTGAGATATGCGTGCCCTATGTCGTTGAGTCATTGAGTGAATGAAGTATGATGGAGACTCATGACAGTCTAGGTGAGAATTGGAAGTATGTTCGAAAGTTAGCATGTTCGAGTAGTTGGGAGTAATCCACAGAGGATGTTAATTGTGAACTTTTTAATCAACTCATAATGGTTGTTATATATGTTTTATTTTATTGTATCTCATTTAGAAATATTCAAGCAAGGTGGGAAGATATTGGCTTTCCTGAAGAAGGTGGAGGTGATATTTCGTTGGACCCACAGAAACGCGTAGATGCTTTGCAGTTGAATACATCACGGATTAATGACAAAGTGCAACACTTTATGGCTATCATTTAACAAGAATTTGTTGTTCTAATTGTGTGCATTTATATCCCAAAAAAATTCTGTCTGATTATTGTGATGTCTTCTTGATTTGAAAATATTTTTTCTTGCTGCTTTCCCACTCGCTGTAGTTGTATGTTTCTTTAATTTGTTTTCTCTAATTCATTTTCGGATTTGTGATTAGTTGTTTTTATTGAATGTCACATTTGAGTATTAAATAGCCTTATAAAATGTTTTTAACACTGTGATTAGTTAGTATATGTACATATATATTTTTAATAAATTGAAGAGAGTAAAAAATTTGTTCTTTCTGACTTGATTTTAGAGTTCATGTAATTTGCACCTCTGTGTTGGGTTTACTCTGGATGATTGATATTAAGTTTGGTGGTGGATGTGAGAATCAGTTGTTGTGGCGGTACATCTGTTCCCAAGGGAATTGTTTTTTTGACTATTGGTCTATAGGCACCCTACCCCTGTGGTGATATAGGGTCCCTCTCTCTTTTTCTAAATACTAGCCACGTGGTACATGCGCAGAACCTATCAAAGAAGGGTCATTGTGTATTAAATATGGAATCAGGAGTCCAAAAGGGGGAAAATTAGAGTAGAAGGGAGAACCCATTGGCAGCGCTTAGAGATAGTGTCATATCTATAAATAGCCAGGAGGAATAAACCGTCTCATTCTTACTAGTGTGGCTTCCGACTTCCAACCAAGCAGCTAGGGTGGACAAAAGGGGCACATACAAGTGTCCGGAGGATGATCGAACCAGGTGGGGGCGGGACCTCCTAGATGAAGGTGGTGGTGTGCCTAGCGTTACATCAGAACTGGGGCTCTGCAGTGTATCGTAGTCACATGGTTGTGGACCCAAATAGTGGGGGACCAACAGGGTGTGGAACCGGGAGCTCGGTTGGGATTAAAAGAAGGGTATAAGGCAGGCAAACCACATGTAAGCTGTAGCGGGTATGAGAAGGTGAAAGCGTGTCTCGTGCAGGAGCACGCTAGTGGAAAGAGATAGGAAGATCGTCTATATGGCGCCAGGGGCAGTGGGAGGTGACACGGAGCCCCAAATTGAGAGACACCCGAGTACGGGAGTGAGGAGCGCTGGGTAGCGCCATGCGGGTAACGCCGACCGACCGCTTAGGTCTGCGAAGAAGGGTACTTACCGCGGGATAGCAGCATCTGGTCCGGGAGGCACACGTCCTAGGACTGGGAACCATTGAACCGTAGTGTGCCCGAATAAATAGTGCCAGATGAATTGGATACCGGTGTGTGACCGGAAATCCGCCGGAAACAGAGTAATCATGGGAATTGTAGTCCACACGGCCTCAGGAGAAGTATGATTGGATCTGAGGCTGGCCCTGCGTGTAACATCCCGAAGTGCGATAACAGCTCAGTCACCGGTAAGAATGGCCAGAGGCAGGCACAGGGATAGTGTGACAAAACCAGAAACAGGCATAACTGGAGTGAAGCCTGGAGATAAAGGCTGGCCGTAGTGCCGTTAAAACCATAATGGGTCGATAACACTGGGGAGCTGGTGGGAGCTAATTGTCGGCATGCGAAGAGTATCACATGTGTCTGATAAAACGGGATAGAGGCCATACATCCCACGGGGGCTGGTCAGAAAAAGGAGGGAGTGGTGGGGTGTCCTGTTGGTACAAACTGGATTTGGAGAAACATCAATAAAGGGGAGTATGGGTGGTAGCAAGGTATAAATGTCCTGCTACCAACGCTGAGGGTGGCGGGGTGTCATGTTAGTCCAGCCTGCATTCAGAAAAGCATCAGTAAGGGGGAGTATAGGTGGTTGCAAGGTGTGGATGTCCTGCTACCTACGCTGAGAGGTAAAGGGGTCTCCTGGATGATGGTCACACAGGAGACATTTAAGACAAAGCTAGCCAGAGGATGTCATCGTTAAGACCAACGTTGGCAGTGCCCAATCTGTACACCCATCTCTGCTCGAGTCGAAGAAGTTTAGTCGCCAGACCAGGAGTGGTTGAATTGAGATTAGGTTTATCCAGCACTGTCCAAGTGAGCGAGTCAGCTCTGTGTTGCTTGTCTAGGAAATGTTTGGTAAGTCTCGTCATTTGTTTACCACATCTTATGGTGCTCTTGTGCTCAAGTATGCGGGTGCGTACCTTCCTGGTAGTCATACCCACATACCTTAAACCGCAGGGGCAGGTAATAAGGTACACCACCCGCTCACTGTTGCAGTTGGTGTGGTGTTGGAGCACCCACGGCCTTTGTGTGCCTATGTCTATGTACTTGGTGACTCTCGTTTGAGCACACACTGTGCAAGAGCCACAAGGGTAATGTCCTTGGACATCAGGAAGATTCCAGAGGGTGTTGGGTCTAGAGGTGATGTTGGGGGGTGGTCGTGTGTGTACAAGGCAGTCTCGTAGGTTATGCCCTCTCTTGAAGGCAAAGAGAGGTTTCTTGAGGGACATCTGGCCTTTGTTAAGAATGTCCCAATTACGTAGTATTGACTTCTTGACTGTATGAGACATGGGACTAAAGGTATTGACACATACCAGTTCGGAAGGTGTATCTTTAGTCCTGGAGTGGTCCAGCAGAGATTCTCGGTTGTTGTTGAGTGCACGTTTTGCAGCTTTTTTAACTAGGGCCGCTGGATAATGCCTGTCAAGCAGGTTGCTTTTTAGTCGTGAGGCATGTTCAGCGTATTTCTCAACCATCGAACAATTCCGTCTTATCCTCCGGAACTATCCGAAAGGTAGATTATCGCGCAATGCCTTAGGAT
Source organism: Calotriton arnoldi (assembly GCA_963921515.1). NCBI lineage: Eukaryota > Metazoa > Chordata > Amphibia > Caudata > Salamandridae > Calotriton > Calotriton arnoldi. The sequence goes on along the minus strand of CAWUFW010000581.1, from coordinate 2,751,848 downwards.
GGTAGCTGTCATATAGAAGTAAGGCATTACGAGCCATGGGCTTCTGATACAGTTCAGTGTGTAAAGTGCCTTCTGCTGAATAGATAGAGATATCCAGGAAGGCAAGTCTCTCCTTACTAAATTCATAGGTGAATCGAAGGTGACTGTTTCTGGTGTTGAGCCAATCATGGAAGCGTTTAATCGTGACATCATCCCCTTGCCAGATCACGAGAATATCGTCAATATACCTCTTCCACCAGACAATGTGTGTGAGGAAAGGATTGTCTCGCCCAAGGACAACACCTTCTTCGAACTCGTGCATGTACAGGTTTGCTAGACTTGGGGCGAAGGTGCTGCCCATGGAAGTCATGTGACCCAGGACACTGCCATAGGTACGAAAATGGTTAGGTCAGTGAAATACCAACTTTCTAAAAAAAGATTTTTTTCAGAACTGTGACTTAAAATCTGACTTACCATTAAAGAGGATTTTAAATTACAATTAATTTGAGTCTTCACACGACATTTGTACATGCTCCCAATCCAAAGTTAGAACTTAATACATTTGATAAGGTTACCCAGTGTTATCCAGTTGGAGTGATAGGCCTAACAGTAGTGAAGATAAATTTAGGACTTTTTCACTACCAGAACATGTAAAACTTAAACCCACATGCCCTACTTTTTAAGTACAATGCACCCTGCCATGTGGGCCTTTAGAGCTTACCTTAGTGGTGATTTTTATCTATTAAAACAGCGTTTAGGTCTGGTAAAAGGCCAATTTTTAAGGATCAGGAGGAACTGCACCAAACTAGATAAGTTCAAAGAACATGCGATAACACTCAGAGACCACCTATCGCAGAGATCCAACCCACAAGATCTCATCAACAGAGCGGCGAAACGAGCTAGAAATAATAGTAGGGAAGCCCTGCTGGAGACACATCCCACACAACGGATAGAAAATCTTGTCTGTGTGAGTACATATAGCCATCTCACAAATACAATGAAAAAGGTGGTGAATAAGAACTAGCCTATTCTAAACACAGGAGTCAAGAATCTACCTAAACCACTGTTTGCCCTAAAATAAAGCAAGACCATTGGAGACATGGTTGTCCACACAAGACCGCAATTAGATCAGATGAAGACAAATCAAAATACTTTGTGGTCCCTTCCTCCCATGAAGGGACATTTCCTGTGTGGATTGTGCTCAGTCTGTCCATATACCAATGTGACGCATAAGATTGACCTAGGACTCAAAACACCATGGGAACTCTTAAAACATACAAATTGCAACACAGAAAGAGTAATATATCTACTTATATGCCCATGTAAATTGAACGTTAGAGGCATGACTACCCGCAAGGTTAAGACTAGGATCGGTGATCACCGGAGCTCTGTGAGGTGTAAGAAAACTAACACGAAACTCACCAGACATTTCTTGGATCTAGCTCACACAAACAACGATATAACATGGGTGGTAATAGACAAACCAAACTTTTCACCAACAATGAGCTCCCAGGAATCAGTCTTGTTCCAGAGAGAACAACGTTGGGTTTTTAGATTAAGGAGTGACAGATGTGGGCTGAAAGATTAGATCCTGTGTACCAGCCTGGCCAAATAATACATAACGATAGTGATATCCTCTATAAAGTATGTTTACCAAATGAAAGATCACACCATTTATGACCATATATTGATATGGTCACACTAATACTTATTTAGTTTGATGCACACATATTCCCCCCACGCCTTGTGTATATATCACTTTCATACAGAGAATTATATGTACAGGAATGAGCAAGGCAGAGATGCCGAAACGAGTTACAGCAAAATAATAAACGTGAAGTAACTTTAGAGAAGTCGAGCCCCTGTGTCGGTGTCTGATTTCTATCAGGGAATTGGAGCTGGTGTGTGTGTGTATATATATATATATATATATATTACAAACTAGCAGTCGCCAGTAGGTAGTTATAGTTAGGACCTTGTTTCTATTCAAAAAGAGTTTTCTCTTTTGCCAATATCTTTGGCGCCATTTCAAAACTAATGGGGCGCTCCGGTCAGCTCCTGTCTTGAAAGTTTTGGGGTGATTCGTCAAGCGGGGGCCGAGAAAAAAGGGGGTTCCAAAACGCATTTTCTCCAAGTTAATTTCCATAGGAAACTTTAGACAAGGCTACAGCCCGTACTGCTGAGCGGAATTATACCAAATTTGGCAAAAAGGTAGCTCTTGGTTGTTAAATGGTGTAAATCCATTCAGTAGTTCCTGAGAAATTCGTATATAAAGAAATATTAGTATCTGGTGACCGCGGTGAATCCGCGAACCCTCTCGATCACGAGCTTGACTCTGATTGGCTGCCAACACTTCAAACCAGGAAGTGTTGGCAGCCATCTTGTGACTCGGTTGAACCGAGTCACAAGAAAAAAGGTAAAAAAAAAGTATTAAAATCAAGAAAAGGGGGCAGGGTAGAAAAACCCTGACCCCCTAGTAGGCCTGCTCAGGGGGTCCCACAGGGACCCGGAGGGCCAAAAAAAAGCATTTTTTTAAAAATATTTTTGGCGGGACTCACGTAGGGTCCGCGCATCCCACCGAAAAGTTTTTTTAAAAATGAAGCGCGGTCTACCGCTCTTCGTTTAATTGAGCCCCTGAGTGGGCCAGGTCATGGGGCATTGCAAAAATGTGATGCAGGAGCCCCGCAGGGCCCCCGCAGCCCCGGGGACCACTATCTCCCCAGGGCAATTTTAATGATATGCGGGGGGCACGCGCCCCCCCGCAGCCCCGGGGACTGCCACCTCCCCGGTGCTTTTTGTTAATAAAAAAGCATGGGGGGTCCTGCCCCCCACGCTGCCCCAGGGTCCACCACCTCCCCGGGGCATTCCTTAATTATGGGTGGGGGGGGCCTCATGGGTCCACCCAAGCCCCGGAGACCGCCACTTCCCCGGGGCTTTAATCTTTAAATGCGGGGGCCTCACGCCCCCCACATCCCCAGGGACTGCCATCTCCCCGGTGCTTCAATTTTTTAAATGAAGTGTGGGGGGCTCTTGACCCCCCCCCACACTGCCCAAGGGACCACCACCTCCCCGGGGCATTCATTAATTAAAATACGGAGGTCTGTAGCCGACCCCCGGGGACCACCACCTCCCGGGGCTTTAAACGTGCCCCGGGGGTCCAGGGGACCGCCACCCCCCAGGGCCGGCACCAGCAATGTCCCGAGGTGCCCACCCCCGGGACATTGCAGTTTGCTATGGCAGGGCGGGAGCACTTCTCCTGCCCTGCCATAGCAAACATCTACTTCGCTTCATGGAAGCGAGAGCAGAAAAACTGCTCTTGCTTCCATGAAGTGAAGCAGTATTGCCTTTGGGCAAAGGGAGCTGCATGTTTGCAGCTCCCTTTGTCCAAAAGCAATACTGGCTCCCGCAGGGGCAGCAGGGACCGCGGGGGCATTGGGGCTCCACCAGCGGTCCCCAACGTGAGGCCAAGCCCCGGGGCCAAAAATGGCCCAGGAGGGGGTCACTCGGTCCCCCTCCCTTTTTAATATATATATTTTTTAAAACATATGGCTGGGCCCCGGGGTATGGGGTCCCCAGAGCCAAAATTGGCCTCAGGAGGGGGGCACGTGGCCCCCCTCCAAAATATATTTTTTTTAAAGCCAGGGCAGGCCCCAGGTGATGGGGTCCCCAGGGCCAAAAGTGGCCCAGGGATGGTGGGCCACATGGCCCACCTTCCAGAAAAAAAGCTTTCATTGGCCATGGGGGATGGGGTCCCGGGTCCAAAATTGGCCTGGGGAGGGGGGCCACACGCACCCCTCCCATTTCAATAATTTTATTTTATTTTTTAAAATGGCTCAGGCCCCAGGTGATAGGGTCGCCGGGGCCCAATAGAGTCAAGGGAAGGGGGGCCACACAGCCCCCTTTCTAAAATAAAAAATAAAAAATGAAACCGGCAACTGGCCGGAGGCCCCGCCTCCTCCCTGCACCACTCTGCAAGCACAACTCCTGGCACGCTCTGGGTTGGGGGATGAAGTGCCCTTCACTGGAGAGGGTCCTTAGGGGCCAACTAGCCCACCAGGTACCTCCAGTAAGCCCCACACAGTGGGATTGCTGAGAGGTGGTAGGAAGCCACGCCCCTTTTTACACCACTCTGCAAACGTGCTTCTTGGCTAGGGTGACCAGATTCTCAAAACAAAAAACCGGGACACGCCATAGACATAGAAGTAGGACTACAGTTTGCAGCAACCTTCAACATAAAAGTAGGACTATTTGACACCTGTCATCGACATAGAAAAAGGACTACAATGACGGCCTCCTCCACAAACACATATGAAGAATTACAGACGACAAATCAGATGTCTTTTATTGGCTGTAAACGCCTTTCCATTTCAACTGACTTTGCCTCAACATTTGCTGTAGTTGGTGACCACCCTTGCCTTGAAACTCCTATTAAATAAAGCAACATACATATGCAGTAGTCATCAAAATCAGGTACTGCTGTTTGTAGAATACTCCTCCGTACATCCTAGTCTACTTTACACACCATGCTACCTCGGTTTGGGCCCAGCCATATGTAAATCAGTGTGTCACTGGAACCAAGCTGTACCTGGTTTTTGAGCTCTAACTAGGGCAAAACCAGTCCTGGGTTGCTTAGGTTCTGGTTCAGGGAGGACATAGCCTGGCAGGCAGGCTGGACTGATCCCATTGGAGCAGCGTCAAGACTCCAATCCATCACTTTTTGCGTACTTTAAGAAAACAAATTGACCATGATATCCCTTTTCATATTAAAGAGAGATTCTTGCATATGAAGGAAGGCCGGAGGAGGTTCGGCTGTCACAAATGCAAATAGACATCCCAAGTCTTCCTGAGCTTGAAAGCGACTGCCTGTTCTTTATATAGGCACCAGATCTCCCTCGAAATGGGTCCAGGTTTCCTACGTGTCTGTGGAATTAACATAGTTTTCTGTTGGGCGTCTACCTTGTAGTGATGCACAGAGTGTGCTGGAGTGTAATGAGGTTTCTTTAGTCTCCTGACCAGCCATGCATGGCATATAAACAACTACCAGTAGAGTGATAACGTAGAAATAATATACCGATGTAGAAACCTTGAGTGATTGAACTTAAACAAAATAAAAACATACATTTAAGGACACATTTACATGCTGTACATATTTAAACTTGTGAGTCGGTGGGAGATGTGGCATCTGATGGTAAAGAGATGTGGGCTTTGGGTTCATCATTTTCAAGACTTGGGTGAATTTATAGAGAATGCTTAAAAAAGAGATGGGAAAAACTGGCTTAGAGCTGCATGGTATATTTTCTGTTCTCGGTTTCAAAGTACGATGAAGGTGCAAAACCTTCAGGATGTAAAAAGTCCCTTTAGAACGTTTTGGATGAGGGACCAACCCCCCACCACCAAGAAAGCCCCATAACAACTCAAGAGTCCATCCTAGACTTTTTTTAACAGTTTCTTTTTTGCTCCAGTGGACCCCCCATAAATTCATCCTCCCTCACCTCTACATCAGTCAGTGTCTGAGGGAATGACAACCCTTAGTCACTCCCAAATCCAAACCCTCTATCACACTTACCTCCTGCTCATCAATCACTCACACGCACCTCCGACTTGTGCCCATGACATTTTAAACAAATGGCCAGTATTTTTTGGGCAGAGGTGGAAATAAAAAGAATATGTCCCAAAGGCATTTGAATAGTCAAGTTGCGAGTCTCGTGTGGCTGCTGAAGAATCCAATTCATGGCTGCTCTGATGCGGAGGCTGTGTCCTAACTTGCTGGTGCTGTTAGGGCTGGGGAGGATCATCCAGGAATGGATGAGTCCACTCCAGGCTCCTTTCACTTTTGGAAGATGCGTGATTCGGATGCAGTTCGCAGCTCCGTAAAAGGGCAGAGCAGGGTCAGGCATTTGGCTGGCTGGATCTTGCCCCGGTGACCTCTGACTCCTGGTCACTGTTGGTTCCAAGGCGCTCTTATATCCTGATGGCTGGCACGATGACATTGCTGCGTTGTAGAAAGAAAGGGAGATCTAGAGAGGAAATGTCTCTCTTTAAAGGATTTGCCTTTCTTCTACAACAATCACCTATTTCATGTAACACTGTAACATGTTCAGCATTGGAAAGTGAGTATGCGCACATCTATTTTACACCAGTGTGCATACTCAACACAGACACTATAGAAAAAACGGGACGTTTATTTAAATAACACAGGCACTAGCCAAAAACCGGGACATTTCTTCAATTTGGAGAAAAGTGTCGGGACACTTCTCCAAAAACCGGGACCATCTGGGGAAATCCGGGATGTTTGGTCACCCTACTCTTGGCACACTGCTGGTGGGGTGATGAGGTCCCCTTGTGTCCTGAGGACCTCAGGACTAAAGAGGACTTCATACCCCAAGCAGCAGTGTGCCCCCAAGGATGTCCTTGGGGGCCAACTACCCCTCCTGTTACCTCCAGTAAGTCCCACACAGTGGGATCGCTAAGAGGTCTTCGGAGGCCATGCGCCTCTTTCTCCACCACTCTGCAAATGCGCCTCCTGGCACACTACTGGTTGGGGGATGAAGTCCACTTTACTCCTGAGGGACTTTGGGGGCCAAGAAGCCCTCCTGCTACCTCCTGTAAGTCCTATGCAGCAGAATTCCTGAGCGCTGGTCGGAGGCCCAGCCGCCTTTCTCCACCACTCTGCAAACACAACTTCTAGTTAAAGAAGCATTTGCAATGTAATAGGTTTCGCATTTGTGAGAGTTAGAGCATTTGGCGTTGTAAATGTAAAAGTTTTTTACTAATGCTTTTTGAAGTGGAGTGGATGTACGTTGTGTGGAGTGGAAATATGTGGTATGTTGTGCAGTGAAATTATGCGGATAGAAAGTATGTGGTATTTAGTGTATAGGAATTATGTAGGGTGGGATTATGTGTTATGGAGAGTAATTATATGGTATGGTAGTCTGTGTTGTGGAGTGGTAACCTCAGGTTTAGTCTTCCTAGTTTCCATAGAAGCTAAACTATAAACTCAATGAGACAAAAAAAAGAAGGAACCACTGAGGAGCACTTCTGGACCTAGTCAGAGGTATGAGCAGGGCCACTGGAATTATGCAACTGTTTGGCTGCACCGATTTTCGCATAATTATACATTTTCTGCATTTGCCACAAAATAGATCATCTGCTGCATAATCTGCAGATTTGACCAAAAAAAACCTTGTTTCTAGCTCAAACGGCTCAAACGTTACCAAAAAGACAGAGACAAGTGTTACAGCGTGATGGAAGGCCCTTTGCAAACCTGGAATGGTCAACTGTTACTTATTGCTAAATGTGGGTGTTAAATTGGTACCACTCTTGCTTCTTTCTGCGCCTCTCTTGCCTCTGTATGCATTTCTCTTGCTTCTTTCTGCATCTTTCTTCCTTTTTCTGCACTTCTCTTACCTCTTTCTGCACATCTCTTCCGCTTCCTGCACCTCCCTTCTTTCTGCACCTCTTGCTTCTTTCTGCAACTCTCTTGCTTCTTTCTTCTGCACCTCTCATGCGTCTTTCTGCACCTCTGTTGCTTTTCTGTACTTCTCTTACCTCTTTCTGCACCCTCTTCCCTCTTTCTGCACCTCTCTTGTCTCTTTCTGAACCTCTCTTGCCTCTTTCTGCACTTCCCTTGCTTCTTTCTGAACCTCTCTTGCTTCTTTCTGCACCCACTTTGCCTCATTCTGCACCTCTGTTGCTTCTTTCTGCACAACTCTTGCTTCTTTCTGTACCTCCCATGCTTCTTTCTGCACCCCTCTTCCCTCTTTCTGCACCCCTCTTCCCTCTTTCTGCACCTCTGTTGCTTGTTTTTGTACCTTACTTGCCTGTTTCTGCACTTCTGTTGCTTCTTTCTGCACCCCTCTTGCCTCTTTCTGCACCTCTGTTGCTTCTTTCTGCACTTCTCTTGCTTCTTTCTGCACTTCTCTTGTTTCTTTCTGCGCGTCTCTTCCTTCTTTCTGCACCCCTCTTACCTCTTTTTGCACCTTTCTTGCCTCTTTGTGCACCTCACTTGTCTCTTTCTGCACCTCTCTAGCCTCTTTCTGCAGTTCTCTTGCCTCTTTCTGCACCTCTGTTGGTTCTTTCTTCACTGCTCTTGCTTATTTCTGCACTGCTCTTGCTTATTTCTGCACCTCTCTTGCAAATTTCTGCACCCCTCTTGCCTCTTTCTGCACCCCTCTTCCCTCTTTCTGCACCTCTTGTGCCTCTTTCTGCAACTCTCTTGCCTCTTTCTGCAGTTCTCTTGCCTCTTTCTGCACCACTGTTGCTTCTTTCTGCACTTCTCTTGCCTCTTTCTGCACCTCCGTTGGTTCTTTCTGCACTTCTTTTGCTTTTTTCTGAAACTCTCTTGCTTCTTTCTGTACCCCTCTTGCCTCTTTCTGCACCTGTATTTCCTCTTTCTGCGCCTCTCTTGCCTGTTTCTGCAACTCTCTTACCTCTTTCTGCAGTTCTCTTGCCTCTTTCTGCACATCGTTTGGTTATTTCTGCACGTCTCTTGCTTTTTTCCGCACCTCTCTTACTTCTCTCTGTACCCCTCTTCCCTCTTTCTGTACCTCTCTTGCCTTTTTCTGCAGTTCTCTTGCCTCTTTCTGTACCTCTGTTGCTTCTTTCTATACCCCTCTTGCCTCTTTCTGCACCCGTCTTACCTCTTTCTGCACCTTTCTTGCCTGTTTCTGCAACTCTCTTGCCTCTTTCTGCAGTTCTCTTGCCTCCTTCTGCACCTCTGTTGCTTCTTTCTGCACTTCTCTTGCCTCTCTCTGCAACCCTCCTGCCTGTTTCTGTACCTCACTTGCCTCTTTCTGCCCTCTCTTGCCTCTTTCTGCACTTCTCTTGCCTATTTCTGCACCTCACTTGCCTCTTTCTGTACTTCTCTTGCTTTTTTCTGCACCTCTCTTGTTTCTTTCTGCAACTCTCTTGTCTCTATCATCACTTCTCTTGCTTCTTTCTACACCTCTGTTGCTTCTTTTAGTACTTCTCTTGCCTCTTACTGCACCTCACTTGCTTCTTTCTGCACCCCTCTTGCCTCTTTTGGCACCCCTCTTCCCTCTTTCTGTACCTCTCTTGCCTCTTTCTGCACCCCTGTACCCTCTTTCTGCACCTCTCCTACCTGTTTCTGCACCTCTTGCTTCTTTCTGCACTTCTCTAGCTTCTTTCTGCACCTCTCTTGCTTCTTTGTGCACCCCTCTTGCCTCTTTCTGCACCCTTCTTCCCTCTTTGTGCACCTCTCTTGCCTCTTTCTGCAGTTCTCTTGCCTCTTTCTGCACCTCTTTAGCTCCTTTCTGCACTTCTCTTGCCTTTTTCTGCACCCCTCTTGCCTCTTTCTGCACCTCTGTTGGTTCTTTCTGCACTGCTCTTGCTTCTTTCTGCACCTCTCTTGCAAATTTCTGCACCCCTCTTGCCTCTTTCTGCACCCTTCTTCCCTCTTTCTGCACCTCTCTTGCCTCCGTCTGCACCCCTGTTCCCTCTTTATGCACCTCTTTTGCCTCTTTTTGCACCCCTCTTGCCTCTTTCTGCAGTTCTCTTGCCTCCTTCTGCACCTCTGTTGCTTCTTTCTGTACTTCTCTTGCATCTTTCTGCACCCCTCTTGCCTCTTTATGCACCTCATTTGACTTTCTGCACCTCCCTTGCCTCTTTCAGCACTTCTCTTGCCTCTTTATGCACCTTACTTGCCTCTTTCTGCACTTCTCTTGCTTTTTTCTGCACCTCTCTTGTTTCTTTCTGCAACTCTCTTGTCTCTTTCATCACTTCTCTTGCTTCTTTCTACACCTCTGTTGCTTCTTTCAGCACCTCTCTTGCCTCTTTCTGCACTTCTCTTGCCTGTTTCTGCACTTCTCTTGCCTCTTTCTGCACCTCTCTTCCCTCTTTCTGCACCTCACTTGCTTCTTTCTGCACCCCTCTTGCCTCTTTCTGTACCCCTCTTCCCTCTTTCTGCACTTCTCTTGCCTCTTTCTGCATATAACGGCTGAATTTCTTTGGTTTTGTACGAGTGAAATGTCAGCCTAACTATAATGTCCCTGAAACTTGTGTGTTTTACAGTGAATGTCTAAGGTTTTTTAAATGCTAATTCCTAACTATAACATCCCTGAAACCTGTGTTTCTTTCAGTGAATTTCTAAGGTTTTTTAAATGCTAATACTAACTATAACGTCCCTGAAACCTGTGTTTTTTTACTCTGAAAAATGGATCGCACTCACAGGGAGATTAGAAGGATTTTAATCTCAATGCTTTTCAATTCTTTATGGACAAATTCATCAAACCTACGCATTTCGGTCTTCCTGAGACCTTGTTCATGGTAAACAGTAGGTTTGAGGTATTTGCCCGTAAAGAATTGAAAAGCACTGAGATTAAAATCCTTCTAATCTCCCTGTGAATGCGATCCATTTTTCCCGGGTGGAATGTTGGTCTGATGTAAAACGGCATGGCTCAGCCGTTGGATTACGCACCGCAGAAAGCACTGAGAAAACCAGCAGGAGCGAGCTGGAGTGTTGAATATATATATATATATATATATATATATATATATATTTTTTTTTTTTTTTTTATGGTTTGTGCAATAATTGAAGATTATTACATGCTATTAGCATTGCTCAAACATTATTTTGCTTAGTGACAACTCCTAGATAGGGACACACACTTTTACGCCCAAGAACTTCTAGTGGTACCAGTTATGCAGCCTGCTGTCATGAGTGCAATTTCCGAAAAGTAACAAATATATTTAGTTGGGGACCATCATTAGTGTAAAAATTCTTAAAGAATCATAACGAAAAATGCTGAAGATTACACAGCACAGAACACATTAGTGGAACTACATGTCCCATGATTCCTATAATGGGAGTCGCGTGCGCATAACGCATGCAACGTGCGTAGCACACGCAACATACATCACACACCATATCCTCAAACAGAACGCAGACGGCGGTCGTTTTCAACTCTCACCAGGATGTCTGTTGGGATTCAGCATTGACTCTAAAGGTAAGCGGGGATCCTATACAATCTATACTGAGCTGTATTCTCAATGCATGATTAGCCTCTTGCCGAGCCAGTGTAATTTCAGGCTCCGACTAATGGTTTGGGCTGATTGTTAACGTTAGTGGGTGTGCCCAATGATCCCCTAACATAAACTTTGGTTTGCACTTCAATTTACCTCTTTCCAATTGTTAAGCAACACAGAGAATTTCGGAAAGAGCAGGAAGAACTCATAAAAAGGTGTCTGTTTCTATGTTTTTATGTATATGATTTATTTACATGGAGATATCGCCAGTTTGACATTTACACATCTTCACAATATGTAGATGCCCTTAATGTGAATAACTTAATTGCTGATATGAAATTGTATTTGTCACCAAATAAGATACATCCTGATAATCACTGCCATAGTTTGTGATTCCACACATCCTTGCATACTTTGTTTGCTATTGTCACTCTCTTTTTTCAGTTGAGCACCACAAGACGTACCCAGTGGTTCGAGAGTGAACCCCACTTCTCTTATCATGAGGTAAGACCAATCATGGATTATTAAGTGAAGCTATGCTAGTTTCTACATAACTTAACTACCATAGATCTTCTACAGTTTCGAGATAATTTTAGTATTACACTGCCATTTTGAGACCCATGTACATTGTGATGATAATTGAATCATTGTTTTTATTATCATTTATTATTCAGAAAGGCGGTGCCCACAGAATAATATGGGTCATCGCAAGCCTGGCCGCTTTAATCACGTGGTGGCCAGTATATCTACATTTTTTCTAATTTTTTCACTAACACAAGCTTATGCAGAGTGACTTTATAACTTTGAGGTCCTGACGAATACCCTGGAATCCCTTTATGGGACCATATATGGGCAGAAACATGTTGACCCCTGAGAGGGATATAATTTATTAATCCCAAGTCCTCTTTTTAAACTCTACCCCATAGGCCATTGAATAAAATTTACGTTGACCCCTGGAAATAGTTTTATCCATCACCCTAACACTTTTTTTGCACTCTGCCCCTCACTAACCCTTTTCAATCGCCCATCTTTGCAAAACACCTCAGCTCCTCCCCTTAGGGGAGTTGTAGCCCACACCATGGACCTTGTAGTCCAGGTGCGAGGAGGGAACCCAATGATGAAGCATGTCACCCTCGGGTGAGTGAGGGTTCTTGTCCTAAAAAGATTTCTTTCCCGGCAGCTCTATTACATACAGTTACTAGTGAATATACAGGACTAAACTTCGATATAGGTGATCAGTTTGCCGTTCTGAATAAACTCCCGGATGTACGGTTTGTGATTTTTCTGACTAATAGGGACCAGTACATTCCTGGTTCTTTTGATCCCATTAGGATCCTCTGTGTGGAGACAACAAAAGGTTTATTATGCCAGGTTGAAATGTCAGTTTACAACTGCACTACAGTCTGTAGTAGTTGACCTGAGACAAGTTTTAAGGTGCTACTTTAGTGGGTAGCACAATGAATCCTCCAGGCCCACCAGTAGTATTTCATTTGCAGGCACTGGGTACCATGTGGCTCCATATACTAGGGAATTACAAGGAAATTAAATGTGCCAACTTTACCATGTTTTAGGGAGAGAGCACACATACGTTAGTTCTAGTTAGCAGTGGTAAAGTGCAGAGAGTACTAATTCCAACAAAAATAAATTCAGAAAACAGTTGGGGTAAAGGCAAAAAGCTTGAGGGTGGCCTTCATAGAGGGCCAAGTCCAACATGATGCTTTTATGGTGATGAACGTCCATGCGTCTATCATCTGTCGCGATTTGCTTGTACATTTTCACACGCTACAGTCCACGATCAGACATGCAACAGCAAACATGCTCACTTACCCTCACAAACATGGCTTCTAGACATGCACATAACATTAATTAATAATATATGCTATACTGGGAGCAGGAGTTCTTCCTGGGACGTGTTTTCTTCTACTCGTATCTCTTACATATTTTGAACATGTTTTAGACCACTGGTAACAGATTGCAAACTGTACCATAAAATGAAAAACAAATATACCAAATGATAGTTGATATTTACTGATAAGTGGATCCAAGTCAGTAGTTATGATATTTAAATCCTTTCACAAATAGTGATAGTATGTATGACATACTCCAGCCTCAAGGATGTAAGCCGATTTACACAGCAACAGAGTTAACTTGTTTTCAAAAGAAAGACAAAAGGATCAGCGATAGAGTGAAATCTGTAGGCAATGAAGCAGATAGCTGGACAGAGCACCAGCTAGAATTGGGAAATGCAGTACAATGCCCATTAGCTCAAAAAACTATTTGCAAAAACATCAGGCGTATAAGAGAACATATTTAATAATGTGAGCTACTCTGGTTTCAAATTGAGGGAATGCATATGGTCAGGGCATTTAGAATCTGCTGCATTCGGTAGCAGGGAAGGTAGGCTAGTGAACCTACTAGTCACAAATGCAGGCCTTGATTTTCCATAGTAACGAAGTTGCCAGTCCTTGTGTGATCTCTGTCTCTCACTGTGGTTGATCTTCCACACGGATTTGCTGTGTGGTGCCGCCTTCATTGCATTATCATAGAGAGGCATTTCTCAATGGTCTTTTCTCTTCATACACCTTGGCTGCCTTCTTCACTCTGATGCCTTCTGTGGTCTTCAGTCTTTCAAGATCATCAGGCACTCCCATTTAAGTGAGTCTAGAGCATCCTAAAAATGTGACCATAAGGTGTCAGGATTTTATGTGAAGTATTCAGACCCCATGGGATATACTGACAGCCCCACTCTTCTGAAGATACTAAAATGTAATAACTCAATCAGGTACCAGGGAAAGAATTGGAGGAAAGTGTAAGACACCACTAGAGACATTGGTTTGGAATAGCAGCAACATTTACCTCAGATCGCCATGTAAGCACGGCTCAATCATTTTGACAAAATAAAGGACAGGACGAAGAATTTTAGAATATGTTGCGATAAACAAATTGCTACATATATGACACAGGAAGCAAAGGGGATAGTAGTTAAACGCTCACATGGCTGAGGAAGACTTTACATAGCCTTGATCTTATAAAGGCCCAGAGCTGGAAGATGCCAAGGAAAGGATAGATGCCATTGAAGGGACAGCAGATGAATGTTTAGTGATCAGGTAAAGAGTTGTGAGGCAAAGGTGGTCGAGTTGTGAGGGTTTTGTACTCGCAGATTCCATATGAGAAGCAGAGTTCTGCAGGAATTAATGATCGGGGGAAACAGGAACTGGAACGAAGAATTAAAGGAGCGTTTCCGCACGAGATCTGTATTTGGAATTAATAACTGAGACACACATATAAAGGGTAATCCAATGCAACAGTGATACTGTTGAGACAAAGAGCCTAACAAGTGACTTCCTGTTACGTTTCTGATAGCATTACAGAAGACAAATCACATTAATACATATCCAAGAAGAACTAGGAGTTACTTATCACCAGGGTCAAGCATGTACCTCGATTCCTTTTGATTTCTTGGTGGTACTTGATCACATTGACCACAAAGTGCTGCTTGACTGCTTTCCTACATATGCTTGTCAGACAAACCGCCCTATTGTGGGCCACACCCTTCATGGCAAAAGCGCATTCAGGAAATAAAACCAAGATCTATCTTGGTTTCAGTCACCACTTTAGATGGCGGTGTCCTTCCCACTCATCCACTTACCTGTATCTTGGACACAAACTGCGTTGGGCACCTGTATGGAGAAGGCATCCAGCCCTTTATCTAACTGTATGAAAGCATTACCAAGGGGCAAACTGGCAAACTACTTAAAGATGTGGAGTCCTGAATGAGGCCTAGATTGCTTTGCCATAATAATCCATCGTCCGGGACACCAAAAGCATGAATTCACCCACGACCCTTTGGATTGCTTTATGTAGAACCCAAGCCAGCAAGATGCCTAAGACATGTCCCAACAACTGTCAACACAGCAGCAAGAACATGATTATGTGTGATCTGAGTTAATACTATTCTATGGCATGCGATTATATAAGTAACGCTAACATCTGGAGCTTAGCTTATATTACACACCGAAATATGGAATGCACCTCCTATGGACTTTACAGATTTTGCACCGTCTGCAAAAATCAAAAGGGGCATAAATGAAAACTTTGCTTTAATAAATGACATAGTACGTTTTTACTGACCTGTACTAAAATCTCTATTTTGTCCAATGAAACAATAAGTCAATGGGTGATGGTTTTGTAATTCTGAATAGCCTTGAAGCCTCTTATTTTGGCTAGCTGTCATTATATTAAGTTGAAACGTTACAAGGACCCTAAGAAAGTGAAGATATCTGCAGGAATGGAGCTCTGGTAAATACAACTGCCGTCTTCATGTACTGTCACTTAGGTCTCGGCCACCACCAGCATGTGTTGATCCTGTATTTGTATATAGCACAGTCCAATGCCCTACCTTTTGCATTCTTGGAAGTCAACAGATGGATTGCGTCATCTTGCATTTCTATAGGCCTGAAGGAAAATATTTGAGGAACATCTAAGAACGGAGAGTAAGTGAAAGGGACCACCTGCAGTGCGACAATAGCCACAACACTAAATTAGTATTGCCTGTCAAAATGCAGACAGAATGAATAAAAGCACAGAGATGGATGGTTGCCACTTCAGATGAAACATCTAAAAGAAACAGGAGTATATCAGGATTTAGGTTAAACATATTTGGGTTTATTTTCGGTTATATAAAACACATGTTCACACCTCTGCCTCGATGTGCAAAAATAGGATCAGTGTAACTGCTCTCACAAGCTCAGCCCTCAATAAAACAACTGTAAAAGCCAGCCTTAAAACACCAAACTGGCATACTTGAGGCGAATGCATAAAAACAGAGAAACCAAAAGTGATACCTTTAAAAGTTCATTGATTAAGTCAATGATGCATTTCTCAGCAGAAGGATAGCAGTTCCAGCCTCCTTTGGGTATCTTCGTATTGTATTTCTTAGATAGCTCGTGGCCTAGAAAAAATGTTTAAAAAAACGTGTTTAGTGCATCTTCTATCAGTTTACAGCTGACAATTAAGTGACGTTAAAGGAAACTGTTTTACTTCACGAGGTCTCGGCACTGTGGTTGATGCAACCTACCCCTTGCAAAAAAATGTGTTACAATGGTAAATTAGTGAGGTGATCTACCCACCAATACAATCAAGCAAAACCAAAGCATGGATAATCTTCATGAACTACTTAATGAACCAGTTCAGTAAAGCTGTGTAGTTATGACTCAAGAGTAGATCATTTCTTCTCAATTAGCAATCAAATGGTTCATAAGGGGTCTTCACCTGTATTTTGTAATTTATCCATAAGTTTGATTAGGCAAAAAAGCAATGTCAGACAAGGTGCAGCAATTGCAAATATACTATTTGCCAAGTAGAAATGGAATTCCAAAAGCTTGTGTGTGTCAATCAGGAAGGGAGTCGGATGACAAACTGTGTACAAAGTACATGCAAAGATTTCAAAAGCACCTCAGAGTAATTACCAATCCATGGCATGCCCTGAAACACACCTTTCACTGTACAAAACCACACCACACCCTCATCCGCATCATACTATGTGGGCATTGGATCACCAACGAGTCGTATCTAGTCATAAATTAACTACAAAAGACAACATGATATGAGCAGCCGCGCATACATGTACCTGAACAATTAATACCGTAACACAACCACAGACTGAATTCAGGCTCAAGTCAGCCCTTACCCCTTCAAAGAAATGTGCACATGTTCAAAATGTTGCCTTAAAGAGAGTTGCATCATAGACTTAGCTGAGAAGTCAAGGACAAGACAAAATTTGTAGAGACACCACACAAATTGCAACACAAGCAATAATTAAACAGATATAAAATTAAAAACGCATGGATCTCTCTTCAGCCCCAACCTCCCGGGCACAAAAAGCACAAAGTAAAGGATTTAAAAAAAAAAAAAAAAACATTTTCCCCCACGTAGGAAGAAAAGCAAGATATGTCAGAGAAGAGAGAAATACGATACCGCCCCACACATACATGCGACGTGTTAGTTGGAATGTGCTGCAATTCATTTTAATACCAACAGTCGCCTACCAGCCAATCATCATAATAAGCAATGGAAAGTAAAGCAGCACCCCTACTTACCGATACCCCACAACGACAACAGGACACTACACCATAGGTAGTTTAAATAGGTATGTTAAGAGATTCTGTAGTTACTTGCAATCCACATCATTAAAGCCTTCATCACCTACCCAAGTAATCAGGAAACCACTCTTAACCAGGAGGAAGGTCATAAAACACGATCCCTTACACGATCGATATTCCACATTTGAACACAATCAGAACATCAGCAACGGCATTCCTATGTGCGATGCTAGACCTCCACACACCTGTTTCTAAAAATGTAAGAACTAATCAGAAGGATAAGCAGCACACACAAAAAATGCACTGTCAGCCATTTCACACCCCCACCAGAACAAGCCAGCCTGAGGCGATGCCATCTACACCTCTAACTGCAAAAAGAAGTAATCCACAACTGATGGAATTCCTGAAACGAAAGCACACCAAAAGACCAAGATAATACTGCATCTCAGCACACCTCCCACAGAAGACAGCAGAAGTCTGAGAATACAGATCCTTCTCAGGAAATGTGCGTCTTAGCACAGGCAATATCTCTAGCAGTGTCCTCCCACCCCTTACTTCCAAGGAGCCTACTTCTCAAACAGTATATCAGAGTTCATCCACACGGGGGGCGTGGCTTGGCGCCCAACGGAGATGGCAGCACACGGGTGAAGCTCCCCGGTGTGTCTCTGAGGAACTGCACTTCTAGACTAAACGGGGACTAACGGAGGGCAAATACAAGTGGCGGAAGATGGAAGGAGCACCATGGGACCCTTGCAACACTTGAATGTCACCAGCAAGTAACTCTTTTTTTGCATTTTCTGCTAATTTTCGGCCGCGATTTATCGCGGCCGCCATTTTGAATTTTTTACCGCGATTGCGGCATTCCTGCACTTCAGGCTGGACCCCTCATTAAGTACTTTATACCATTCCATAACGCCTAGAAGATGTTTGACACCTCTTCACTTCAATGGGGTAAAAGTTTATAGGAAAACGTCAAGAATTGCAGGAAGTTTGCGATTGTTTATGTTTGGCGGCCATTTTGGGTCTTTATGAGGAGCCCTCACAGAAAATAATCTTCCTTATTTCGCTCTACTGAATGGTGGCAATTGCGGAGTGATTATTCACTAATGGCATTGATTATGTTCTGACGCATCCAGTTTACCTCGGTTTGGGTTACAGCGCATGTTTTCTCCTCAGAGCACCGAGGTATGAAGCTGTGTGAGGGCGCTAAGGCTGACTGAGGATTTATGAGAGATCTATTTGGCGGCCATCTTAGCTTTTCTGAGTGAGCTCACATTGGAGTTATTTTTTCTCCTCCTATACTGCTGAATAGGAGTGGGAGTCTGGGGTTAGCGTTGTATGGGTGGAACAAAAGGAGTCCGACCCTCTCCATCCAAAAGGCATATCTTCATAAAAAACTCAAAAATTTTCTCTGAGTTCTCTAAGTTTGAAGACTCTCTATCATCTTCGCACCAGTACTCTCAAGCAAATATGGATTCATCCTCTGGAACCGCTGGAAAATCTCTCACTAAACGGCTTAAAAAGGACCCTCCTTCACCACCCAAGTCCGCCTCGCCTGTTTCGATGGAACTATTACTTGAGGAAATTAGGGCCCTTCGACCTTTCATGGAAGAGACTAACATCAAACTGCAAACCCTAACAGATAATTGGTCTCAATTAGACGCGAGAGTCTCCTCAGTCGAAAATACTGTTTCCTCTTTGAAAGAGACATGCACAACTGTCTCTCAATTACACTCCCATGTCTCCATACTCCAGAAACAGGTGGAAGATCTTGGAAACCGCAACAGACGGAACAATCTG
Source organism: Calotriton arnoldi (assembly GCA_963921515.1). Lineage (NCBI taxonomy): Eukaryota > Metazoa > Chordata > Amphibia > Caudata > Salamandridae > Calotriton > Calotriton arnoldi. Next base: position 2,732,985 of record CAWUFW010000581.1, on the reverse strand, counting down.
CGTATCTACGGCCTGGAAGAAGGAGTTGAAGGTTCAGATCCGCCCACGTTCTTTAAGTCATTTCTCCCTAAACTACTCCGCATGCCAGAGGGAACCCAACTCAACATTCAGCGGGCCCACAGATTGGGACGGGCTTCATCTCACACTAGTCCCTCACAGAGACCGAAAGGAGTTATCTTATATTTCTTGGAGTACACGGATTTGATGAAAGTGCTCGCAGCGGTTAAAACTTCTACGAGAATTGTCTGGTCAGGATCGCCTTTATTTTTTGCACAAGATTATTCTAAAGCCACTGCTGACAGACGTAAGGCTTTCCTCAACATGAGAGCTGATCTACGTTCCATGGGAGCCAGATATGGCCTGTTCCACCCGTGTCTCTTCAAGGTTACCTATAACAACAAGACAACGTCGTATGAAGACCCGTTACGTTTGCAAAGTTTCATCAATTCCTATAAAACGACTGTTATGGACTCTTCTGGGCCTTCGTCCTCATTCAACATTTGATTCTTTAATAGGTTGTTTAAGGTTGCTTTAGATCCGGTTTTCTTTGGCATAATATCTTGTTAACTCACAGGTGTTTTTTCTTAGTTTTGGATATTATTGCTACTGTTCTCATGAAGTAATACTGTTTAATGAGTTATGGATCATTATTACTGATCTCCTCCTCGCATTGGAATGTTCTAATATTTGTTTCATGTGTTTGTCCCAATGCTTTTCTCAATCCCTATTTGGTATTGTCCCCACAGATTATTACCTTTGTATTGTGGTTTCTCCCCGACCCTCTGTTCCGTTGATCCTGGGTGTGTTGCCTGCTTCATGTGGCTCCATCCCCCCGTGTATACCTGAGTCTTCTTCGTAAGTATGGTATTTTCATACATCCTCTTAGATATATTGTTTGTTTTGTCTTTTGTTTTCTGTCTCTTTTCTGTAGTTTCTATTCTTTCGTCAATTTACGTCTCTTCTTTTTTTTTCAACTTTTCTTGCCTTCCTATAATCACTATTCTTTTAGTCAGTACAATTGCAAATATCTTGACTCTTATGATATCCCTTTACCTCTCTACTTGGACTTTCTTTTTTCATATCCTGTCACTTGATTCCCTTTTTTTATTCTGGTTATTGGTCTTATCTATTATGCTTTGCTATGAAACTAAATCAATTAATTCCTTCCTGTTTTATCTCTCTTACTTTGAATACTGCTTATATAATGAATTGGACTTATGTGCTACATTATTATTACAACCTGTTCTTAAGTGCTTATGTCATTAAAACTGATTACATGGAACGTTAGGGGATTAAACTCTCCCATCAAGAGGCAGAGAATTTTGAGCCATTTAGCCAAATTAGACGCGGATGTTGTATTCCTGCAAGAAACTCACCTCTCAGATGTTGAGTCATTGAAGTTGAAGAGAGGTTGGGTGGGGGAGGTTTTCTATTCCCCTGGAGATGGCAAGCGAAATGGAGTAATGATACTTTGTCGCAAATCCCTTTCACTTTCATTTGTGTCCCAAGAATCCGATCTGGATGGCAGATGGTTGAATGTCAAATTATCTTTGAAGGGCGTTACAATATCTCTTCTAAATGTCTATGCTCCTACGTGTGGTGAATCCTCTTTTGGCATACAATGGCTAAGCGAATTACTCACTGTATGGAGGACAATTTTATTTTAGCTGGAGATTGTAACCAGACTTTTGACCCATTTATCGACAGAAATTCCAAAGTCTCCTTTGTTCCCAACAAGTCACATAAATCTTTTGTTCATGCTATAAATCAACATAAACTCTTGGACGCTTGGCGTCTTTGCAACCCGACCACTAGAGAGTATACTTTTTATTCCCCAGCTCACCAAACTCAATCAAGAATTGACTATATATTTGTCTCGCATAACATCTCACAAACACTTACGCATGCAGAGATTGGTCCCATCTTATTATCAGATCACGCCCCAATCTCGATTGGTATTGATATTCTACCTAAGGATTCGGGCCCCAAGAGATGGCGTTTTAACAATGCTCTCCTTCTGGACCCAAAGTTTACTGCCTCATTCCCTAACTTCTTCAAAGAGTTTTTGAATTGAATCAAACCCAATTCATGCCCTTTTCCACTCTATGGGATGCATTCAAGGCCTCGGCGAGGGGTTTCATAATTAGCTATGTTGCAAAGAAACGGAAAACTTCCCGTAAGCTCACTAAAGATCTGCTTCAGGATATTAAAAGATTGGAACATTCATTTTACACCTCACACTCGAAGGAGTGTCTCACAACTCTCATAAAAGCCAAAATGCAATTTAATAAGAAATCAACGGAGGACGCTTCATTATATCTGTTGAAATCCAGTGCAAAATGTTATGGGGGCAAAAATAAGGCAGGGAAAATATTGGCTAATTACTTAAAAGTTAAACATAATAGACTAAATATTGAATCTATCTATGATGAACGTTCAGATTTAAAATTTAAAGACGCTGAAATACTGAATGAGTTCTCCACCTTTTACAAATCACTATATACTTCCGCAACACAGCCCTCTGAGCAATCATTATCGCACTTCTTCTCTGATATTCAAAATCCCCAATACACGTTGCCGGACTTATCATCTCTGGAGTTAGACCTAACTCACCAAGAACTATTAATTGCTCTTCAACATCTCAAAAAATACAAAGCACCGGGACCAGATGGCTTCACCGTAGAATTTTATCAACATTTTTCTAAACTCATAATGCCCAAGTTACATTCTCTAATCGATGCCTTCACCACACTAGGTAGCTCACTGGGTTCTTTTTCGGAAGCACATATTTGCCTTATACCAAAAGAAGGCAAGGACTCTAAATATTGTAAAAATTACAGACCCATATCCTTGGTCAACATTGATTATAAAATTTTCTCCAAAGCATTAGCATTACGTTTAGATTCCTATTTACCTGATTTATTGGGAAAAGAACAATCTGGTTTCGTTAAGGGTAGGTTCATAACTGACAATACGAGACTCCTCTTTAACGTCTTATCTAAATCTTCCCACTTAAAACAATCCCTTGTGGCAATAGCTCTGGATGCTGAAAAGGTGTTTGATAGAGTTGAGTGGACTTATTTATTTTATACTCTTAAACAGTTCGGCTTTGGCCCTAAATTTATATCCCTCATCTCTCTCCTCTACTCTAATCCACGTGCGGCTGTGTGCGCCAACGGCTTAATTTCCCCATATTTTGAGCTGGGGAGAGGAGTGCGTCAGGGCTGCCCTCTTTCCCCCTTCCTTTTAATTTGGCCTTGGAACCTTTTCTCTCTAAACTACGTCAAAATCCAAATTTACATGGTTTTCAAACATTGAACTCCCATATTAAACTTGCAGCCTACGCTGACGATATTTTGCTTTTTATGTCCAAACCAAGTGACTCAATTCCTGCCTTTTTGGCAGAGGTACAAGCCTACTCTAATATCTCCGGTTATAAGTTAAACAACGATAAATGTGAGATTTTACCCCTGACTAAGTTTACTTTTAAATCAGACTTTATGACTTCCAATTTTACTTGGAGCCCGAATCATATTAAATATCTCGGATTACATGTTACTTCCTCAATATCAGACACAGTGTCATTGTGCATGAATAAATGTATACAAAAAATCTCAGACTTAACTGCCAAGTGGCACCCCTCTATTTGTCCTGGTGGGGTCGTCTGGATACCATAAAGATGATGCTGTCCCCCATAATTTTATATACTGTTTCCAACATTCCAGTTCCTATTTCCGCAAAAATTTTTAAAAAGATCAATTCATCTCTATCCTCCTTCCTATGGAATAATAAGAGATCCCGAATGTCTCTATTTAAATTAATTCGACCTAAAGTAGAAGGGGGGTTAACTTTCCAGATTTTCAAGCATATCAGAAGGCATTCCTTTTACGTCAAGCCTCTCGTTGGTTGCTTGACCCCACGGAAGATTGTCCTCTATGGACTACAGTTGAACGTCTTTTCTTAACCCCTTCTCTTTTCATGAATATCTTTCTTTTTCACGCAAACCACAGGCCTTGTCCACCCCCATAATCAAACTGACCTCTAAACTTTTGGAACCTGCATTCACTCCCACACATAACATTATAGATTCATTCCTCAATTCAACAATTTGGCATAACAAAAATCTGACCATCCGTAATAAACCATTTTATTGGAAGACTTGGCGACTGAAAGGTCTAATTTGGATACATCAATTATTTACACACATGGACTTTCTATCTTTCCCCTCACTCAGTCAAATATTTAACCTACCTACCACCTACATTCATAAATATAATTTACTTAAGAAGGCAGTGACAGATAGATACACTCATCTCTTGGGCACGTCCATTGCTCCAATTGTTTTGGATCCTCCTTCACAACTTCACACGTTGTTAAAAACCATGCCCAAAGCTTCCACTTTATATAGTTTTTTGCAGGGCAAGGATAGCGTTAGGCAGAAGTCTAAAACAGAGGAGGCATGGGAACAGGATTTCATGGTATCTTGGCCAGTGTCTTTGTGGAATAAATTGTGGCTCAAATTACGTAAATCATCTAGAGCAGCTAACATAACACAAACGCTTTTTTTGTATATAATAGACTTTTTCTCACACCAGCTATCTTAAGTAAAAGTTTTGCGACCACATCAGATGTTTGTTGGACATGTTCTACTCCGAACGCTAATTTATTTCATATGTTATTCTCTTGTCCAAATGTATACAATTTCTGGAAGCAGGTATGGTCTCAAATTAACCTAATTTTTGGAGCTAAATTTGCTTTTTCTTTGACCCATGTTTTCTTGGGAAGTCTCTCACCTTGCTGGGAGAAGGTTACTCACAATGTTAAAATTATTGATTTATTATTAGCAGTCGCATTTGAGCAGATCACTGTAAATTGGAAGGATTTCACAAAAATCTCTTGTAAGGCATGGTGGTATGCTGTTTGCCATAATCATAGATTGGACACCTCCTTTGTTTACCCAATACATATGGCAGCGAAACGTATAGATTTGTGGTCACCTGTTACAATATATCTTGATACATGTGCCAAGCGATATTACCAACTGCAACCATCTCAGCAAGAGGTCCTAAAACCTCCTTGATCCCCTCAATTGTTCCTAGAATATTTGTTATTCCATTTTTCTTAATGATTTTTTTTTTATTGTATCATTTTTCCTTATTCAATCATAAGTCTGAGTCACTTATCATTATTGTAGCAAACTTTATTGTAATGACAGGAATTTAATGCTTTGAACTCTGTACTGACACTTTTATCTATATCAATAAAATTTTCTTTTTGAACTGAAAAAAAAAAAAAAGAGTTCATCCACACATATCACAAGCCAGCGATTACCTTCCAGACAGGTTTCTGACAGTGCAAACCTTCATCATAGGGACAACATTATTTTGGAAGGACAGATAGCTACAGAATGCAGGCATCTAATTCTTAGATGAAGTTACAGGTCTCTTGGTAGCTCGTAAGTAGGTTACTCACATATGTGCACCCTGCAGTCCAATGCTTAAAAGGTAAAATAATAAGTGCAGGGGACCAACGTTTTGCTGAGAAACCTGCAGCCAGCACCATTGATTGACAGTGTGCTGAATACCAAGGCTACGTAGTTTTGATTTCACCTCATGCCTCTTTAATCCACAACTAGCCCCTTTATATCATTCATACAAGTTTCTGCTTTCACCTTTTGTCACAGTTTTTCAAATGTTTCCAATCTAGCAGCAGAGCATTGTGGCATAAATGCTATTACTAATACTGTATACAATAGCCCATAGAGCCCGGGTTGTCACCAAAGCCGCTTCGCTAGGCGAACGGTCAGCTCCACCCACCGACCCCTGAAAATGACTGAGACCTTTAAATCTGGGCAAATTTAAATTCCTAGATACCTTGATTGGTGATGCGGCGCATTCATGCCACTACACCCCATGACCCCATAGCCGCACCCACCACCCCTCAGGATGCGGAAACATGACATATAAACGCGGGCATAGCGATGAGGAAACACCGTCACAGGTGTTTCAGTGGCATTGCAGGTTTCTCGTGACACATAACCCATGGAGTGGAAAGAAGGACCTTTCCTGCTTCCTCCTCCCCTCTAATTCTGGATGGTAGGTGGATTATTGAGACACTAATGATCTCAATTTAAATTCTACCAGAGTGTGACTAAAAGGATGCATCCCATCAGCATGTATATGGTGCTAGCATATACCTAGGAGGGTAAGAACCTAACCAGGAGTATAGACTATGACTATGCTGTGCAAAAATGCTACACACACGTTTGCAGTGTTACTGGGGGAATACCACTTATTTTTCACGTTATTCATATTTATGTGTGTTGCTGATTATTTAATGTAAATGTGTATGCAAAGGGACGACACATTCACCCAATTGCATGAAGATACATGAGAGAATCGTAAGTGTACACACTTTGTAAAAAGTGTCCCCGACCAATTATGAAGCTATGAGGGCACACTAAAAATATGGTGTGACATGCACGGAATATGCATGGCTGTGGATGCATTATGAGAATGTGCTATATTTATACATTCTATCACACTCACTCAGAACAGTCTGAGCTAATGAGTCTCTTCTTTTGTCTTGTTTTTTCTTTCTATGTATTTATATTTCCTTGGTCTTTTGCTACGCTATGATTCCTCAACAATGCACAATTATATGCCTCTTCACCAGGGGCCAGCCTCTCCTCTTAATGTTTGTCTTATGTCTTGTATTGTGGCAAATGACGAGCGACAGACCCGATATCACAGACTAAAACAGTGACACTAAATTAGAAATAGAGATTCGGCATTAGTCCTGATGAATGCCTGGGACACCACATGGGCCGTGAGAAAGGGTTGAAACATGTTGAATTAGCACAATGATATATGTGTAGTAACCCTCCCTTTAATTAACCTGAATTTTACTTGTATTTTAATCCTACCAGTGGCACCCAAAATAAAGGGGAATAGGAGTGACCACGAGGTATTTCCAGGATTTACAGTCCCCGGCAGGATTAGAACATTATCCAAAGTGCTCCCTGGAAGATGGTTGAGCCCACTCTGGTTTTTAGGGACCAGGGTGTGACCCAATGATGAAGCAAAACACCAATAGGTTGTGTGAGGGTCCACAATAAAAATACTTAATATTCCAGTAAGAGCAACAGGACCAGATAATTATTTTATAACTGAGTAAAATATGGTAGGATACCTTTTGTAGGATAGATTCTAGGTAGGGAGACAGTATCCTACATTCCCCATAAATGAATTTTCCCTCTCCCCTTCCACAAGTCAGTGGAATTTTATGAATGGATTACTCTACCTTACAGTCTCCTCAGTCAACGACACTCAGTGAATCAAAATCTTCCTTGAGGTAATTCAAAACTGGATGTCTAGTATTTAACATAAAGATGGAATTCCTCTTGACTGCAAACATCTCCAAATTCCCACAGACTGAAGCATGAATTCCTGACATGAACTTAGACAATTTCACCACCCACCTAATAAACAGTGCAAAATCACTGGTTTCACCATAGACACAGACTTCACATTCAAAGAAACCATGGAAAGCCAAGATAGCATGGTACCCTCTATATCCTGAATAAAGTGAGCTCCGTTTTTCTAGACATTATGTTCAGAACAAACGTGTAAGCTTTGTCCCTCTTCTATCAGGATGGAGCCAACATTCAACTGAATATCCTCCCTTGCACCATTTATGTGCACCAGGAAAGAATCCTGCACAGTGTAGACTATCTCATCAAGGTTTGAATATGTTCCAACACCTCACTCCAGCACTGAAGGAACTACACTGGCTCCATCTCCAGAACTGTATCATCTTCAAGACCAGCTCCATCACTTTTGCGACATCAGAAATAATACTTTGACAAACCTGGCAAATCAGCTAAAAACCTCAGATGTACAGTGCCACATGAGGAGCCAAACATTGAAGACTGGAGAAAAAAAGGGCAAGAAGGTATAAAAATACCAATAGGCTGACCTTCAATAGTGCTGGTGTAAATTTGAACCCACACTTAAGATATCAATGAAAATCTCAACATGCATTGAACAGTAATGAGTGGTAGAGCAAATCTGATTATGCACTAAGGATTACTGAGTGATGTGGCACATGTAAACCTGCACTGAGCACTACTGAATGATTGTTTTAACTGAACATGCATAATGGTGATAGTTCTTGACATATTGGAGCCTAATCCCAATGGTATTTTAAGCCATAAACAAAGGTTTACCTCTGAAAAGACCTTTTTTGCGCCTGCCAAGACTTCACAAAGGAATTCCTAGTGGATCTAAATGCATTAACTACTGTGGATTTCTCTGCCACAAGTGTGGAGAATTCCATGTTAGGAAATCCTGCTCATGAAAAGAGAAGTTGAAAGGAAAGCATGGTTTGCATTGAAAGCTTTGAACACACATCAACATCCTTTCAATTAAAGTACCATTGTCTGCGCTTTGCTTATGCTCACTGCAGTGAACACACTTTTAAGAAATTGAAACTGGGGTGCTGGTGAGGCATGCGTTAATGGAAAACCACAATGTACACGTTAGTCAAACACCAACTTCTTCATTGGCCGGAACCCACTCACCACACATACTTAGAGAAGAGACAATTAATCTATACAAGCTTGATTAAAAAGTTCCAAAACCTTCCATTAAAATCTTCTAAAGAATTTCGTTTGTGAAAAATCCTATAACTCATACATCAAGAACCACAACATGTACATACATGTACATTTGTATGCAGTCCGAAACTTCGATTCAACTCCTTTCCACCCTGGAAATGATTAGAGATTTACTTCAGCCAAGGCCTCGAGTAACTTCTCTTCCAGGATGGGAAAGAGAGCCAATCACCCCCAAAATTGCTAGCTAAGCAAAGCAGAGAAAAATATTTTTCCACAGGACCTCCTGTTCCACTTTTACCATGTTTTGGGTGAATAGGCCCCATTGTGGGCGTTCCTGCATTATGGGGTGCGCTCCATCATAATCCTTGCACTGTCATAAGAGGAGAAATTCTTGACAAATTGGAGGATCTCTCTAAACCTTTATGCCCAGCTCTGTTAAAATGCTTGCACTTACATAATATTGGTTGTTCTCTGCGTTTGTAGAACATGATCACTGTTACTGTCCTGAGGTTCAGCCCTGTAAAATTGGTGTTACTTGTCTGCATGCACCCACTCACCAACCCATGCACTCCCCCATTCATCCAGCCATCCACTTCAGCAGGCACTCACTTATTCATCTATTACAATACCAAATGGCCCAGGCACTAACTCATCTTCACGTTCACCCTCTCATCCATCCACACAATCACTAGTCAATCAATGAAAAATCAGTTTTGCTTAGAAAACAGGCTGATCTATTCACTTTGCCAGAGATTATTTCAAATTAATATACAAATCTGAATCAAAGGGTGGAGAATGGGGGAACGTATTTTGCAAGAAGCCCCAAATGTCTCTTTCTGTTCCTGGATATATGACCGTAAACAGGACCAAAACTGTCAAAGATGATCACTCTAATAGTTTCTGGTCTAGTTAACAGACCTCAATAATCGTAAAATTGTTAAAATCAGCAGTTAAGATATTTTGATGATGAACTCGTTGACAGTCAACTGAGTCGTACGGAAGAAGCAGCTGCTTTGTGTATAAAAATAGAATATATCCCAGTGGATTGTTATCGAAGAGCACTCGAAATGTTCTGCTCGTGTTAAAGAAATTCAACTGCCATCCCTGATTCCAATTCACGTTAAAATAAATAATCCTTAACAGGAGAAGTGTGCTCATAGTCCAAAGAAATTGCAATCTTTTACTCAGGCCAAGTAATGTCTCATTTAAACGAAACATAAACTTTATATTCGTCTAATATGTTTCAAATTACTTAGCACAATCAAAATCCAAGGGTACTTTCCCAGAGAGGCTTACGTTCCCAGTGTCACCAACAGCTCCTTTTGTTAGTCTTTGAGTAATGTCCAGTTAAAAGACATTTTGAGCTTTACGATAGAGATGACATTTTTAAGTGTGGCGCCATTTTTGCAGCTTTAACTGTCTCACCATTTTGTACAAAAATGATTTTTTTGTCAGCCCTCCTCAGCCATTGGTCAGTTTAATTGCCATTCGCTCTTAGCTTCCACCCACCACAGCATACAGCATGAGGGAAAAGCCCAGCCATGTTTGACAGCTCGACTCTCTGTGAGTGACATCACAGTGCATGTGCACATTACTCATTCACCTGAAATGTAGTGCATTATGGTGCCATGGCTGGTGGGACAATATCTTCTTTCATTTATGGGGTATATTTTCAGTCTCTGCCAATAGTTACACTTTCTTTCCCAGGGACTAGTCTTTCGCAGGCCAAATGCCACTCTCGCAAGCTTCTCTCCTCTCACTGCTCAGCTGACTTGCTTATCGGGCTGCTCATTAGGAATACAAAAGCAGCAGACAGTCATTGCGATCCATCTTCACTGTATGCAAAACGTGCAGTGTTGTATATCTGTTTTTTGTTTGCAGTTTTAAATAAGGGGACCATGCCTCGAGGGCATTGGAGGGCTTTTCAAGACAACCAGATTAGTTACAACTTGTTTTAAGCACAGGGAAATTGTGGGGCCCATTCACAAAGGAGCATGTACACATAGATTTCGTACTACTAAATTTACACTAACACTTTTGAGCAGCTGTGCTACTGTGGGCTATTTACATAATCCAAGTGTAATCTTATTGTAAAGTGTAGACTTACCTGTCTCCACCCCGTGAATAGGGAACGAAGCCAAATTTACGAATGTAAAGTTACTACTGACATAAAGGAGCAGTTGTAAGTCCAGCACCACACATAGCCAACAACTCAAACTACAACACCCTCCCTTAGAAAATAATGGAGACAGGGACTTAGGGCCTTATTATGAGTTGGCGTTCCTCCTGTCGATCCGCCACCGCCGCTCCGACAGGAGGACCGCCAAGTCCATCCTGCGCCCGCTGGATTCTGAGTTGAATACACAGTGGGTGGGAGGTGCTGCAGAGGTCTCACGGCGGAGGCTGTGTAATGCTCTTAGGAGAGCCTAAACAGCAGACCGCCGCTGTGACAGCGCCTGCAGCATGTTTCTACATGGTGTGGCATGCATGCAACACCATGCAGGACCATAACATATGCTCCCCATAAGCACCCCAGGCCCAGATCCGTCTGGGGGCCCTGTTAGGGCCCCCTTACTTGCACGTCCGCCACCCCATTCATGGCGGGCTCACTGCCATGGAAAGGGCGGTGGACATGTAGATCGTAATATGCTCGGTGGCGCCGGCATCGGCACCGCTAGCATATTGAGGTCGGTTGCAGACCGCCGGCGCAGCGGGATCCTTGATCCCAGCGGAGCCAATGGTCTTGTGGCGGTCCAACCACCACACTCCGTGGTGGAGGTGATTGGACCGCCACCGCGAGTACAGCGGTCCTGAGGACCACTGTACTTATAATAAGGCCCTTAAAATAGAACCCATAGGAAATAATTAAAGTCATTTGCAAAGCGCCAATCAGCTGCTGCTGAGTTATGTGAGATGCCTTGGCTCCCCATTAGTAAGCGGATCAGGTTTAAGGCTATCTATATTGTACAAAAGGCTCTACATCAAGCGAGAACAGCTGGGATCAGGTATATGTTCCACCGGTACATTCGAGTCTAAAATCTCCGTTCAGCCCATCGTAATCTGGTTACTTTGCCTAGAATTGGGAAGAAGAAATGGGGGGGCAGAGCCTTTTCGGTGGCTGCAGCCAGACTCCTGAATTCCCACCTCCGGTCTTTGACTGCGAATAATGGACACCTGCATTTTAGAAAGGTACTTGAGACCTGGCTATATACTATTTAGTCAGCCCCTAAGATCAGGTAACTGGCTGAACTGCCATTGTTCTGTAGCAGACTGATGTAATTATAGCGTCTTGATGCCTATGGGTAATTGTCGCACTTTATAAAATCAAAATCAATCAATTTATTCCGACTTTATAAATATATATGTATGTTTGTATGTACATATATATATAATTATAGTCGCAAGCTTGCCCACCACTTCACATCAACTCGAAATCAGGCAAGAGTAGACCCATATATGTTGCAGTGTTGTTTATTCAGCAATCACCATGTCGCCATGACGCGTTTCGGCCAAAAGAGACGGCCTTGATCACATGTCAGCGTCTGGGGCGGGATTCCCTCTATTTAAAGTGCAAAAGCAAGTGAATAGCAGCAATAGATATAGTAAACATACTTCATAATTAATTTCACAGCATAATGCGTAAAATCATATAAAATACAAATGTAAAGATTCTACTAGGATAACAAATCACTGTAAAATACATAGATAATTAACACACATGATAAAATATATGTACTATTATATATTGATAGGGGAATAAGTTTTAGTATAAATACATACGCATAATCCCTTATTCATGTATATGAAAATGTCCTAGCTATATATCAACATCACATTTTTATGCTGCCCTTTGTTATTAAAGTGACTAAGTGCATAGATAATATCCCCCTACATCCTGATGTGCGAGTCCCCCATAAAATCCTAATATGTGCAAAAAAGTGCAAAGATAAATCCTAATGTGCAATATGTTTTCCTAATGTGCAATAAAGTTTTTGGTAGCAGCCTAATAAGTTCCCTAATATGTGGCAGAACCTATATCTAATTCAAGTACAGATTAACAGGGCACAGTATCTGGTCTCAATTGGAAATGACACACAAGGCTAATTATTATATGAAGGGATCATAAGGTTGATTCCCACAAATGAATACACAATACAAAAAATTAATATTGTAAAATCATTCCAACCTAAAATCCCATAAAAATTAGCTAAAACCTCCTAATGTTATTAAAAAGATAATTAAACATTATTTTATAATCCAAATTCAAGATTAAAAGTAGTGACTCATACAGGGAAATGTAACCTTATTATCCTAATGTCTCTGACTAGGTCGACGTGTGGTCCATATCCGGAGGCCATCTCTACCCTACCTGATATAAAAATAAATAGATATAAGAGGGGAGGGCCAATACTCATATCCAAATCAGTAATGAGTCAAAACAAACACCCTTAATGAATAACCACAGTAACATCGAAAAGTATATACATATATAGATATACATATATATATAGAGACAATAGATGGACAGATAGTGGAAAAACAGTGGAGAAACTCATAAATAGGTATACATATCCTCGCTAGTATTTAAACCTCCCGGCTGCTTGGTATCCATTTCTAAAATATATCTTGTTTCTAAACGCCGGAGTTTGGCTTCCCTATTGCCTCCTCTCTTATCTATCGGCAATGAATCCAATACATAATATTTAAGATGTTTAAGGCTACTTTGGTGATGTTCCTTAAAATGCCTAGCCACAGGATAATTGGGGTCACTGTTAGTAATAGCACGTGTATGCTGCAAGATTCTTTTATGCACCGCTAATTTGGTACTGCCAATATACATTAAATTGCAGCTACATATTAGTGCATATATATGTATAATTATATACATATATAATTAATTTAATGTTAAAAAATTTAAATAATTAGAAAATAAAGATTTTTTATGATAAAATATTGTAATAACTTTTTTTGCTTTAAAAAAAATTAACATTAATTTATAAAAATATAATTAATTTGATAAATTCCAAACACGTGTTGTAATTCATATTACAAAATGAATAAATATATACCTTTTAATTTAGGTGGTATGGTATAATAGATCTTCAGAAAATAATGTTAACTTAATGTAATATATTTACACAGCGGAAAAATAAACTCAGAACGAATTGAAAATCCAGCCCCTGTGTCGGTGTCCATTACATATTGAGGAAATTGGAAGTGAAGTGTGTATCGAGCCGCTAATTGTTGGAAGCGGCAACACCGACGTGCCCTTGGTTTGGTGCTTCTTTGAATCCAAAAGGTGGAAGTATGCGCCGCATTGCAAGAAGCCCCCCCGGTAGCACTAAGAGAGAACGTGGAACACGACCACAAGGTGAGGAGCGTCCAGGAGCAGTGGGTCGGAGGACGCCTGTGATCGGGTAAGCGCTCTTGCCGATAATAGCGGATTTCTGCGAACTTAGACGGGGAGAGGAGCCGGGGAGGCTACCTGGCGCGACTGGACTGTATTTCTGACGTTTAAAAAGCTAAAAAAAAAAAATGAGAAGCGAGCATTTCAGTATTAGTGGAGAGAAATGGATACTTGGCTTAAGGAGAGAGAGGAAGCGGCGAACGCAGTATTTGACGAGAAAGTAGCAGGTACGGCTGGTCGTAATAGAGGGTCTGAAATCCCTTCAACTGAAATAAATTTACAGACTCATGCGTAAACTTGAAAAGTTAAAACGAACGGAAGTGTCAAAATGGTGGGAAGTGAAATCTCTGGAGAGGTATCTAGAGGTGGGGAGAGTCCCACGAGGCTTGAGAGTACTCATAGCTCCCACTTTTGAAAACCCGGATCCCGAAATGCTGCAGGAGTGGGCCGTGAACAGTGCGGACTCCTCGCAGAATATGATGAGAATCCTTGTGAAATACGAAAAGAGGGATCATGAAAACATATTGGAAGAAATTAAGAACCTGGCAATCGAGATGAGCAAAATGGCAAAACCAGATAATTTGGTGAAATTTGAAACTGATTTACAGGTTAGATTAAAGAAGCACGCTCAAACTATCAGGTACAGGAAAGCGACCAAGTTTTAAGAGATAGGTTGGACTACCAAAGAGGCCAAATATATACATTGGCCTGACGCTTCGATAATATACGCCGACAGAGGCTGTCCAATAACATGAGTGTGGAGAAAAGAAATAATGAACGACAAACAGGATTAGAAAACAGCTCTGGAACAAGCTCCAACATGAGCTCAGAAGTGGATTCTGAATCAGAGGATCGGACCGGGTGCTCCAACAGCAATAGGGACCAACAGGAACCTCCATTGGTCATTGAGGAGCTGCGTTTTTTACGCTTGGACTGGACTCAGAACACCAGACAGAAACCACAACGAAAAAGAAAAGACAATCAAGGAAACGTAAAGCCCGGAGGGGAGGGAATGGAACTACGGTCAGGTGCCAAAGTGAAGGAACCTTACCAGGGCAAGTAATAAATGATCCAGCGACAATAATCAATTTGACGGACCTGAAACTTACAGATGAAGAAACAAATATACTCTCATTAGGTTTGTCTTATTGTACAAGAACTAATTTCAACTACAGCCAAACTTGCATTGACTTTTTCAAGTTTATTAGAAAATTAAAGTTAAGGAAATTTTTCTTTAACAGAGCAGAACGATCAGGTGCCATGCAAATGGACCCAGAGGGAGCCTGGAATTTGGAAGTTGGTGATTTGAATCTCTTGCATGAATTGAATCAACTTGAAAGGGAATGTGAAGGTTTGTCGCTACCAGGAACTATAGGAGAAACTGCTGGAACATTTGGACTGGACATCTTTGAGAGTATTAAAACACCATTTAAACCAAAATCTGTTTTCATCCCTAATGTACCGAAAGATTCAATAGATATTTTCTCTGATCTAGTTGTGAAAGATTTAAAAGCATTGTCAATATCATCGAGTGAGGGTTTTATGAAGGGTGGCAATCATTATGACAAGAAATATTCAATGGTCATGAATAAGATTAAGAATAGAAAATATATAGTAGTCCGCCAATCGGACAAAGGAGGTAATGTGGTCTGGTCCTTTGGCCCCTCAGTATGTACAATGAGGAAGCGAAGTCCCAGTTAAGGGAGAGTAGATGTTAACAAAAGGTGCCGCACAGCAATCTCCTAGAGATGAAAAATAAATATCATAAAGACCTGGCAAGATGGAGAGGCTTGGGCATGATATCTCAGGGTGAGTATATGTACCTGAAAGTAGAGAACCCTGTTACACCGATCATGTATCTTATTCCTAAAGTGCATAAGTACAAAGAGGTCCCGCCAGGTAGACCCATAATTTCTGCAATAGGAAGTCTATTTAAACCAACTTCAAGATACCTTGACCATTTTCTGCAGGAGTTCGTTAAAGAACTCCCAGCCTATATACAAGACACGAGGGACTTTTTGAGTAAAATTGAGAATCTAGTGTGGAAGGAGTCATTCCTCCTGATCACGCTTGATGTAACATCATTATATACAAGTATAGTACACGATGATGGGCTGCAAGCAATGAGATACTACCTCAACACACGACCCATTGCACTGTATCAACATTCAGGGATGCTGGTAGAGATGGGTAGACTATGCCTGGAGAATAATTTCTTCATGTATGGCAGTGATACATTCAAACAGATGCGAGGGACGCCCATGGGCACCTGCTACGCCCCCAGCTATGCTAATTTGCATATGGGCTGGTGGGAGGAGCAGGTGCTCAGAGTCGAACATGCCAGGGAGTGGAAAGAGAATGTTATTGTATGGTTGAGATTTATAGAAGATCTCTTTCTAGTATGGGAAGGGACGAAGGAATCAGCCGAACAGTTTGTTCTGAAATTGAATAACAACTTATTGAACCTCAGATTTACTGACAGAATAAGTAGGACACAAGTCTCCTTCCTTGACCTAGAAGTATATGTAAAAGATAACATACTACATACTTGTAGATACAGAAAGCCTACGGCAGACAACTCTATCCTGCACGCCCGAAGTTTTCACCCTTAGAAATTAAAAAATAGCATCCCTTACGCTGAGCACCTCAGAATTAAAGAAATTGCAGTGAGATGTCAGCGTTGA
This sequence comes from Calotriton arnoldi, assembly GCA_963921515.1. NCBI lineage: Eukaryota > Metazoa > Chordata > Amphibia > Caudata > Salamandridae > Calotriton > Calotriton arnoldi. The sequence goes on along the minus strand of CAWUFW010000581.1, from coordinate 2,716,277 downwards.
CAGAAGCCCAGAAAAGCCTTACAGCGAGATTCGCCCAGAGAGGCTATAACACACGAGTACTAGATCAAGCACTGTGTAAAGTGAATGGGATCAGGAGAGAGGCGCTACTCCAACCCAATGAGTCAAAAGGAGCAGACAACAGGAGAAACAATGAGGAAATATGTATGGTCACTGGGTACAGTGCTTACCATACCAGGGTGAGAGACTGTTTGAGTAAGCACTGGTACCTTGTGAAAAGGGACCCCATATTAAATACTGTGATTCCCCGCAGACCACTAATCACTTTTAAAAAAGCAAGGTCAATGAGACAGGATTTGGTGAATAGCAGTCCGGAGATTGGAAACAGTGAGGGAAAGCAAGTCCCGGTTTTCATAAATGCCTAAAATGTAAGGCCTGCAAGAGTGCTCGCAATGAGAGGCAAGTAATATCATATTTAATGAAAAGTCCATGGAATATCAGAAGTTTCTTGAACTGTAGAAGTGAATTCGTGGTATACATTTTGCAATGTACATGTCCCAAAATGTATGTGGGTAGCACTATTCACATGGTGCATGTACAAATATTACAGCACTTGAGGGCGGTTAAGAATAACGATAAAAACTACCCTGTTGCCAGACACATTAATGAAGTACATAAGGGAAATGTAAATGATCTCACGTATTTTGCGATAGATCAAGTAGCGAAAATGAGAAGGGGAGGCAATTGTGAGCAGAAACTACGACAGTGAGAGTCCAGATATATACTGCTGTTCAATACTAAAATTCCGTCAGGTCTCAATTCAGAAGAGGACCAACATGTACACTTAGGATTCTAGAGGTATCCATACTTAGAGTTTTTAATGACAGTAAGGAATTACAGGTTACAGGAAGATACGATGAGTTTGAAAATCAAGCCTCTTGGGAATCGTTGTTTGCTACAGAGGTATTTAATTTTGGATTTTATGTATACACATTTTTTCATATAGTCTTTATGTATAATACCAGGGATGACATAAGAATATGGGGCATTGTATTAAATGCAACCCGTATTTATATGATGTCATCATACGTCTGTTTCTCTCACGAGTGTATGAGAGAACCTAGTTAGTTGCGCATTAAGTTTGATCAAATGTGCAAACCACTGCATAATGACTCAAAGAGATGGAGGTTTGCATTTATTAGTGGTATAGCGAAGATATGAATAACCAAAATCTTGTCACTTGAAGGAAGGAAGGAATTGTAAATAATTGCACTGGTACTTTATACCCCTACAAATTAACTCTGAAGGAAACAAATTATTGTAAGCACAAATCTGCATGGTTTTTACTTATAGGTGATAAACCGGAGAGCACTTGCACTTTATAAAGGTTATACTCCATAAGCCATTAGGCCTGAGCTGGTTGATAACCTAATAACCATCAATGCTGCATTTGCACTTTATGAAATCGAGGCTGCGGGGCAACCAAGTTAGGGGATAACCAGTAGTGAAAGGCTGTGAAAGCACTTGCACTTTATAAAGATTATATTCCATAAGCCATTAGGCTTGAGATATTTTTTTCTATGCTGGTTGATAACCAAATAATTATCAATGCTGCATTTGCACTTTATTCAGTCGATGCAGCGGGGCAACCGAGCTAGGGGTTAAACCGGAGTGAAAGGCTGTGGCAGAGCCTTGGAAACTTTGAAGTATTTGCATCTTTGCACAATGTTATCTCTGAAAACTACAACACAGGGTAATTCTGATTCCATCAGAATTATATGAGTCATTTTGTTAAAAAGCTTTAATTACAATTCCATGTCTATCTTAACCTAAATTTTGTCAAGACTATTTATTGATAATATTTATGATTAAGCACATGCACTTTATTTGCCAAGTGAGGCACTGACACAACACTAAGGGCCCGATTCCGATCTCACTAGGAAAGCCCTCCGTACGACTCGGATCCGGAGGGCTTTCCGAGCGAGACGTGCTCCAGGAGTCCGAACGAGCGAGTACGATGCTGCTGTATGCCTACGGACTCGGTTCGCTCAGTCTCCCATTGAACTCTTTGGGAGCCCGTATACAGACGCATACACAGGCTCCCATAGCAGAAAAGGGGTGGGTGGGGAAAAGGGTACACCCTGTGGCGGGTACCCCATGGTGCCCGTCACACTGTGCATGCTTGGATCGGGGGGACCCATGGGCACCCCCCCCGTGATAGATTCAGAGTGCCCCGGGTGAAGGGGGGCCTGATACGGCCCCCCGAAGTACGCTTCCAACAGTCGTTTTGTCTCGCTGCGACCGAGGCGAATCGTGCATCGCACTCGCTCGGTCGGAAATCGGCTCCATTGCGCAACACGATTCGTCTACAAGCGAGACGTACGGAGCGGTTCGGGTCCGGAAAACGATTTGGTCGGCGCTTACGCGATCTTCGCATCATACTTGGTCGTTCGGACTTGTGTACAATTCGGTCGTAAACAAGGGCTACGAATCAGATCCGGTAAAGCCAAATCCGATTCGGAGGCCTTCCGAACGACATCGGAATCGGGTCCTAAGTGTAACTCTGATCTCCCCTTTTTGAAGATGTCACGAGATCGGTAAACAATTTGTGATATAATCATGTTTGATTAATTATTAGTGAAAAACAAGCACCCGAAGATTTCACCATTGTGACTAATACTACAAATGTTTTGATGAATTTGTAAATTGTAAAGGTATCTCAACACGAGAGATGGGTGTTGAGTCTGTTTTCCATGGTTGTGAAATGAGAAAATCATGTGACCTATAGTTCTGTTATTTTAATGGGACAATGCGAAAGACGCTTGTTGTGTGAGCAAGGCAGAAATGCCGAAACGCGTAATACAGCGGAAAAATAAACGCAGAACGAATTGACAATCCAGCCCATGTGTCAGTGTCCGTTTCATATTGAGGAAATTGGAAGTGGAGTGTACATATATATATATATAATTATATACATATATAATTAATTTAATGTTAAAAATTTTAAATAATTGGAAAATAAAGATTTTTTTATGATAAAATATTGTAATAAAATTTTTTGCTTTAAAAAAAACAATTTAAAATTAATTTATAAAAATATAATTAATTTAATAAATTCCAAACACGTGTTGTAATTCATATTACAAAATAAATAAGTATAAACATTTTAATTTAGGTGGTATGATTTAATAGATCTTCAGAAAATAATGTTAACTTAATGCCATATATTTAAATTAATTAAATATTAATTACAAAATTGAGTTAATTCTGCTGTAGCAATTGCTTTATTTTGTTCTACATTCAAAATAAACATTTAAAATGTATTTACATTAATATTTAACATAAACAGTTTTGCTTTCAAATTAAATAAACTATTTAGATTTCCCATATAGTTTACCAGAGGATGACCTCTACCCCGGTGGCAGAGCTCTCCCTATGGTACAGTATTGGAAAAAGTAAAAGGGTTTAGTAAATATCAAAAATAAATATTGAAAATACATTTATGTTAAATATGAATGTAAATGTATACATTTATTCTAACCCTAGATCAAATTAAATAAAATGTTATAGAATTGTTAACCTAATTATAGATTAAATAAATAATTAGCTTTAGTATATTTAAATAATTAAAAATATATTTAGTTATCTATTATTCTTCAAAAAAACTCCCACTACAATAAATGTACCACATTAATTTACTATGTACAAAACATTAATAAAAGTTATGTATAGTGGGAAGGGTATGCCCAGACGTGGGTCCCGTGCTCACTGCGGCACTGGAGTCAAGCTATCCTGGCTGATGAGGGCTGAAAGCCCGAAACCGGTCCTAGGATGCTTGATTCCGGTCCAGGGTCTGGACTGTTCCCATGAGGCACAGGGTCAAGACTGATTTGCATATGGCTATGTCTGAACTGGGGTGGCGTGGTGAAGCAAAATAACGATGGATTAAACCCAGATCTGTGACTGGGGGTGAATGTTTGCCAATGTGCAACATTCCGTCCATCATCTTGTGTGTTTAGCATTAATTATTTAACATATTTAACAATGAAATATATATTCACATTAAACTAAATGCATATATATATATATTTATATATATATTACTCCTCTCTGGCACGGTTCAAGCCAAAAAACGGACGCACTCTCGGGTTAGTAGATCAAAAGTTTGTTTAATGTGCGAGCCTCCCGCACAAACAGACGCGTTTCGGCGTAGAGCCTTTTTCGATGTCGGTGGCCAAAAACAAATGCAATGATTAAATGCAAACAAAAAAAGTCTGTCATGTGATAATCATAAACATTAAAGACGGTTCCATAGCCTTGCTCCTTTCCCCAGGAATCATGGCGGCCATCTTTGAACATAATACAAAATCATTTGCCTGTAAAGAGTGCAAATAATAATGCTTTTACATATGTTTAAAAATCCAAAAATTAATCACCTATCGTGCACAAATATATACAATCAAAAAAGGGGGGCCTGACGTCTAGAGGACTCCAATAATGATATTATATAACACGGTCAATTGAGTGTTCTCAAATGACTACAGCTAGTACCCAAATAAATCAAAATTGCGCCCTCAATGGGCAATCAATGCTGCCTTCAAATAGATACATCATCAGATATTCAATTAATTTGTTAATTCATGCACGAAGGAATCATAAAGGCTTAAAAAATTGTTTGGGGTTTGATTATATATTTGGACTCTAGGATACGTAACTTTTTTATCCTATCTCCCCCTCTCTCGTCTCTACGGACTTGGTCCAAACAAAAGAAACTCAGTAGGTCCCTGTTGCTCTGATGGACCTCTTCAAAGTGGCGGGCAACCGGATAGTTACTATCTTTGTTACTGATGTCCCGCATATGCTCTAAAACGCGCTTCTTGGTAGGATGAATCGTGCTACCAATATATCGCTTGTTACACGGGCATACCAGACAATAAACGGTATATTCTGAGTTGCAATTTAACAGTAGTTTGATTTTCCATACTGAGTTGGGGTCGTTCTCTCTAATTCTGTAAGTGGAGATTTTCTTTCTATATTTACAGGCCTTGCATTTCATGCAGGGGAAGAATCCCGTAATTTGATCCTTTTTGGGGGGTACTGAATAGAAGTGGCTATGCACTAACTGATCACCTATAGACTTCCCTCTCCTATAAGTTATAATATGTTCAGGTGGAATCACTCCGCGTAAGGTTTGATCTGTTTGCAAGATGTTCCAATTCTTTTTAAAGATTTGCACTATCTGTGCTGATTTGTCATTATACTGGATGATCATCCTTACAGGCTCTCTAGTCTCTTGTTTATGAATGCCCCCTTGGTTTTTAGCCACTAACAATTGTGTTCTTTGCACTAAATTAACCTTTGTTTTGGCCAAATATAGGCTATTGGTAGTATAGCCTCTGGCTTTAAAGTGTTGGAATGCCTCTGTTTTCGCATGTTGGTACTCTGCCTCTTTGGTGCAATTCCGTTTCATCCGTAACAGTTCCCCATAAGGGATGTTATTAATCAGACTCTTCGGGTGATAACTCCCTGCATATAGGATGGAGTTCCCTGATGTTGGTTTCCTATATAACCTAGTTAGTAGCCTGTCATCCTCCACATATACCTCCAGATCCAGGTAACATACTGTAGTCTTACTGATGTTAGCTGTAAAAAACAGATTTAACTCGTTGTCATTCAATGATTTAATGTACTCTTCAGCCGAAGAACGGTTGCCCCGCCACACAACAAACAGGTCGTCGATATATCTAGCCCATAGGGTTATCTTATCGACCCATTTTTCGTTCATGCCCGCCCAGGCCACGTGCTTCTCCCACCAGCCTACGCACAAATTCGCATAGCTGGGGGCGATGCACGTGCCCATCGCAGTCCCCCGTTGTTGCCTGTAAAGTTGTCCTGAGAAAACAAAGATATTATTTTCCAGGCAAAACCTTACCATTTCCAAAAGCATACGATTGTGTGTCTGAAATCTCAATGGTCTGTTATCTAAAAACCACTTGACTGCATGGAGGCCCTGAGTATGATTGATGCAAGTATAAAGACTTGTGATGTCTAAGGTTATCAACATCATGTCAGTACAGTATTGGAAAAAGTAAAAGGGTTTAGTAAATATCAAAAATAAATATTGAAAATACATTTATGTTAAATATGAATGTAAATGTATACATTTATTCTAACCCTAGATCAAATTAAATAAAATGTTATAGAATTGTTAACCTAATTATAGATTAAATAAATAATTAGCTTTAGTATATTAGTTTGCATGCAAATACAACCGTAGACCAAAATTGTGTCCGCCGACACAAACAGGAGCACACACGAGAATTTGTGATAAGATCTTTCTTTATTCGTGCGTATCCCCCCTCAGCGCTGACAGACGCGTTTTGCCATTCCGGCTTTGTCAATGTCAGTTTGTCAATTAAAACACCACCATTTTAAAGTGAAAAAAGTGCAGTAAACGTGTGATAGACATAAAAAATGTCCTAATTCATACATAATGCATTGATTCTGTGGCGGCCATCTTAAAGCCTGCTGTGGTGCCGTAAATAGTCACATTTGATAAATATCAAAAACCATAATTCATTGTATCCCCATGCCATAGCAAAATACATGATAAACAGTTGTGTGTGACATTCATAATCTGGGTATGGAATAAAAGCCTCAGATAATTGCGATATTGACCACTATCAGGTCACATCTACAATTACTACTACCACCAATACCACCGGTAACAATGCCACTACAACCGCAATACCATCATCAATACAACAATACCAAACCATCACTAATAATACCACCAACAACAATACCACCCATACCCCATCGCCAATACCACCACCATCAATACCACCTATATCACCACCACCAATACTAGTAATGCCACCACTGAAGATACAATTGCGACCAATACCACCCCACTGGTACTGTTAGTGCCACCAATACCACAATATTAATGCCACCAAAATACCTTTATCACACTACCATCACCACTGTAAGAAACTGTTGTTTGACTGGTTTGTTAGCCCTGGTCAACCATTAACAACAATCCTTGTCAGGGCAAGGCACGAACAAACCCCAAATTAACCTGTACTAAACCCCCTTGTAGATTGGCACAGAGCGATCAGGCTTAACTTAGAGGCAATGTGCAAAGTATTTATGCAACAATCACTAAAACAGTGAAAACACACCGCAGAAAGAGCCCAAAACAGAGTTAGAAAAATAGAGTAGATTTTAATAAATAAAACAAACAAGACCAAAATGACAAAAATCCAATTTGGAGATACTAATTTGAATGTTTTTAGAGAAAATAGCGCCAAAAGGTGTAAAGCATCAACTGTGCATATCTGGTCACGCCGGACCGGGACCAAGTCACAAGTTCAGGCCGACCATGATGGTGTCATCGACGAGGCTGCCAGTGACGAACGATGCAATGGCCTGCAGCGAGAATGCGTCCCACAGTGGCGGTTTTGAAAGCGATGCAGGCAGTGGCTGCAAAGCGAGTATTTGCGATGGGTCCAATCCACGCAGCAGTAGAGATGCATTGCTTCTGCTCAAGGTTGCGCCACGCTGCAGAGGTGATACATCGGCTCCGCTGGATCCACAGAGGATGGCAAAGCACCTCAAGCCCACTACCCAAGGGTCCAGGACTGGGGTGGCACTTCTTGACAGGGTAGACTCACAGATGGAAGAGTAGAGGTGCAGATGCAAGTTTGTTGGAAGGCTGTCATGTCCTTAAGGCCTTAGATCAGGAGGCCAGCCAATTAGCCCTTGGAGTCACTCTGGGCTAATATTTCAAGAGATGCAAGTCCAGTCCTTCTTACCCAAGCAAGAGGGCAGTCGATCAGCACAGCAAAGCAGCAGTCCAGCAGAGTGACAGTCCTTCAGCAGCACAGCACTCCTTCCTGGCAGAGCATCCACTGGTCCAGTAGTGTACTGGAGTGGTGGCGTCTGAGGTCCATCTTTTATACCCTTGTGCCCTGTTTCTGAGAGGTAGGAGAAGCTTCTAGACAGTGGCTTTGAAGTGCAAGGAATTCCCTGCCTCCCCAGCCCTGACTGCAAGCTGGCTGGAGTGACAATGCAGGGTCGTTAGGTCCTTTGTGTATGGACAGGACACAGCCTATTGAGGTGCAAGTGAGGCTGGGTCTAGCTCCTCACTAATTTAATCAAGTAACTAAACTTGAAACCAATGTGCACAATTCAAAAGACAACAATATCTACAAAATTGTCAATTTCATCAATCTGATATATTTTTAGACTTAGTTTTTTCACAAATCGTATTGTGAAAGTTGATTTGACAATTCTATATGTTGACAATCACATGTAGAAAATACATAAATATATTATACATGCATAAGAAAATATACAAATTTTCCATTTATGCTTCCAGTACAAATTAGTTTTTCATGCCCAATGCATTTCGGGACTATGTCCCTTCCTCAGGGGCCAATCTGAAAAGATAAAAATAGCAATGTACAGGGGTTGATACCAATGCTGATGCTTAATTATAAAGTAGTAGAAATGCTGTTTATGTGATACCAGTCTGTTTTTGTGATGATTCATGTGCTATTATTCTCAAATGGTAAAATGTGACCTTCTGCTGTTCCAAGCCAACCATCTTTATAAAGTGCTCGTGCTTGAACTTAAATCGGTACGGCACCTATCGTCGTGACTACAACTTAATTACGTGGTGAGAGCCCCATTATGTGCCATTTTCACTTTTGTCACCATGACTTACTAGATGCCAATGTGAAAACGCGGACCGCCTTTAATTATGTTTTTCAGTCCTTTTCTGCTAACCAAAGCAACGTAATGAATTAGACAATTTACCCTCTTTTATAGATGTGATATCCAAAAATTCAAGCATACGCTCTTTCTGAGCCATAACAATGCATGAACTTATAAAAAACTAACCTTTTCATTCTGTGTTATGCCACCTCCTTCAGAGCGTATTGTTGATCACTTGGGCTTCTGTAATTCAAATTACAAAGTCTACACTATTTAAATAAATCGTAACTATTCCATTCTTCTTATCCATTAGCAATATATGCACGAATACATATTAGGTCACATGAGTGTTTACCACGTTAAAGTTACTCCCATTCACCTCCTAAAAAAAACGTAACCCAATTCAAACAAGTTCTTCGTGTCTGTTACCAATACATATGCAAAAGCATACAGGGTCACTCGAATGTTTACCGCGTTGCAATTACTCCTATCTACGTCCGTAAGAGTCAGAACCCGCTTACCTCTGAACTATAAATTCTACTGCGACCGAAAAAGCAGCATCTGCCGTTAACCCGCATTGTCTGTGATCCTTAATTTTAACTTGTCTTCGGATATCATCAACACCAACAATGGACTTCTGCATACACTTTGATTTGTTCCAATAGCATTGATATCATCTTAAGACGGTATCTACTTGTATTATGTGTATATTCAAAAAACGTATTCTACCGTTCTACACCAGACTGTAAAATCTTCAGCTGCCGATGACGTTCCAGTGTGATACCCCCAGTTCCACATTGACATGTTGTTAGAAATGGGATTTCTGGTTGGCTAGGGCAAGCGCCTAAGCCAGGCAGAAACAACTACTCTAGTCAAGGCAAGGGAGTTACACTGAAGATAACCCCTGCTCACCCCCTTGGTAGCTTGGCACGAGCAGTCATGCTTATCCCAGAGGCAATGTGTAAAGTGTTTGCGCAACACACCCACACAGCAGCGACACACTAGGCACACCACAAAAGAAACTCCACACAAGGTTATGTAAAAATAGCCTTTGTATTACTCATAAAACGCATTAGAGCATAATCACAAATGTACGCTGAGCCACCTGGCACTAGGAATTACTTTACAGGGGATTATATACATTGCAGGGCCAATCGGGCCACTGTCATCACCATCATAACACATAAGTAGCGAAAATCACAACCAGTAACTACTGGTAACCTCACAGGTAGCATAACACATTATGCCTAAATCATGAGCGTGAACATCATAATTACCAGTGTAACCTGGTAAGGAGCATTATGCATACATCATCATTAGTAGCAGTGCGCCACAGTTATCATGATCACTGCCAATCTCATAATCACCTCCTGCCCTTCTTAGACATTTGCAGATCACCCTTACTGTACCTCTAGGGTGCAACCTAGACAATGAATTACGACCTTCATGGGCTCCTTACTGGCCATGTGCCCTTACATCAGGGCACAGCATATGTTCACTCCTAAGTGGGGGCCCTGTCCTGGGCTCGCCCCACAATGCCCTTGTCCAACACTCAGGGCTCTTCTGTCATTAGGCCTCCACCGGCCCGTATTCTCAAGGGGGGGGTGAGGGTGCAACTCACCCTGGTCACTCGCTGGTCAACAGAAATGCCCCCGTCGCTGCAGCTGCCGCGATCCTGCGGTGCAGCTGTAAAAATGGTCACCGGCACCAACAGTGCCTTGGTAGCCCCCTTCACCGGGCTCCTCCTGGTGCAACTGACACCCCAAATAGGCACCCACAGTGCCCAGCACAGGCCCCACTCACCGGGGCTTCATCCCAGGAAATCGGGGAATGGGCGGCTGCATCGGCGGGGAGCCTGCGAGGCTCCGGTCCTCCCTCGATGTCCGGCGAGCCGGCGAGGCTCGGTCTCGGTCTAGGCTGCACGCGGGGCTCTCCTCACCACTACGGGAGCCCCGCCTTGAACCAGGCACAGGGTTGCCTGCCTTCCGCTCCGGCCGCGCTTCCTCCGGACGGCCCCGCCCACAGTCAGGCTCCGCTTGACTTCTGCCTGCTTCCTCAGTTGATTTTTCGGCAAAAACAGCGTTCTGTGCCGGTCGGGCAATCCTGCCCCACGAGCCCTCTTCTTGGCTTCGAGTAATTAAATGAAAAAGTGCCCACCACGCCCTCCTGATGCACGGGCAAAGCACTGAGGGGCATAGCAAGGCCAGAATGGTCCTCACGCTATCGGTGGCCCCAGCTGCACCCAGACGGTCGGCCACACAAAGACCGGGCAGTGCTCCTTTCAGGGTAATGGCGCCTAGCCCTCTCAATGCAGGGGGATGACTCCAGCAAGCACCTCACGCTGGGTCAGAGGTTCCATAGGGCAGAGCTGGGCACAGGCAGGCCAGCACGTAGGGACCCCCAGGAGACAGCAGCTGGGTCCCACGGCGGTTCCTCCTGACGCCCAGCAGCCCTTCAGCTCCAAAACAGGTATCAAAAACATGGGGTCACCGCCCCAATACTTATACCACGTGTGTCCTTTGCTCTGCCCTGGCACAGGGCTTGGGTTCCAGTTCGAACCAGTTCTAGGGGGCACTTAATATTTTATTTACATTGTACACCAACCTCCTTTGTAAGTGTAGGCTCTGGCCCCAGACACACCACAGGGGGGCAGAGCCAGCATTGTACAAGGCAGGCACAGACCTATTCAGGGTCAGGGGCTACTCCTCACACTACTCCAAATGCAGATCTGCCTATTCAGCCTAGCGCTGACTCACCCAGCCCCTCTGGAGCCACTGCACCTCCCCAGTCTCTGTCACTCCAGAGCCAGACATGCAATACAAAACAGGCAGGCACAAAGACACATAGCACACAGAAATGCGCACTTCTAAAAGTGGCATTTCTAAAATAGTGACAATAAATCTGCGCACACCACCACACAGCATTTATCACCACTATTCCAAACATACCAAACTTGATCACGCTACTCCTCTCAGATCAGGAATTATCACTGAAACACATATCAGGGAATCCCCAATGCATTCCTATGAGAGGGCAGCCTCACAGTAGTGAGAAACCAAAATGGCTGTTTGTCACTACTAGGACATGCCACACAGTTAAGGTACATGTCCTACCTTTTACCTACAGCGCACCCTGCCCATAGGGCTAGCTAGGGCCCACCTTAGGGGTGAATGATATGTAGTAAAAGGGGAGTCACAGATGTGGCATCCACTTTATGTGCCACGTCACAGCGGCAGTAAACTGCGCGCGCAGGCCCTGCAGTGCCAGAGGCCTGAGACAGGCCTGGTGGGTTGGCCTAAGCAGCGCTGCAAGCCCACAAGTAGAATTTAATTTACTGGCCCTGGGTATATGAGATACTACTGTACAAGGGACTGATAGGTAAACTAAATATGCCAAACAGGTGTAGACCAATCTTACCAAGTTCACTATAGAGAGCACATGCACTTTAGCGCTGAACAGCAGTGATAAAGTACCCAGAGTCCTAAAACCACCAACAACAGGTCAGAAAAAATACAGGAGGAAGGCAAAAAGTTCTGGGATGACCCTGCAAAAAGGGCCAACTCCAACAATGACTTACTAGATGCCGATTGCTGCAGCCAGGGCTCTGCTGATTGGCCCCGGGCTGCTACCCCACGTGGTGTAAGGAAAGGAGCCAAGTTGATGGAGACTTCGCTCCGTATGCTATCGGCCATCTAGAGGCAGGAAGTCAGGCGGAGGACGTCTGGTCGTGGGCAGGGCTCCCATAAGGAAGGGGAGAGCCCCATGTGCTGCCTGAGCCTGTTTGTGGGCAGGGCCGGAGGCGAGAACGAGTCGGAGCCTCATGGGCTCCTGGTGCAGTCAAGAGGAGGGTCTGCTCGCCAGCAAGAGACCGAGGAGACCCCGGTGAGGAGCCCTGTTGCATTTTTCCGCATTTCCAACATCAGAGGGGGTGGCTGCCTACCACGCATGTTTAAGCTGGGTGGCCGAGGCAGGTCGCCCCACCAGAGTGGACTGCTGGGGCCATTTCTTCTGAAAAGGGGCCGGGTGAGGTCCTCCTGCCCTCAGGTGCCTGTGCGTGCCGCATTTGTTGTTGGCAGTCCCCCCGCACGCCTGCGGGACTGCCAGGGCCATTTCTTCTGAAAAGGGGCCGGGTGAGGTCCTCCTGCCCTCATGGGCATTTGCATGAAGAGAATACAGCCTTGCTTGGTTAGGGGCACGGCCGGCCCCATTGGCCTAAGCCCTCACTTTTGAAAAGCGGCAGTGCGGGGCGAGCCCTATATGTTGAATTTCGCTGTGTAATATGATGCAATGTCATTAATGGAGACAAGTTTAAAAAAAAAAAACATGTCTTTACAGAAAAAAAGGTCCCAAAAGCTATTTTCAGTGTAGCAGGGTTAGCTGTGCCATGGGAAAGCATTAGGATACAATATTCAATTTAATAATGTTATCTCTGGCTAGGAAACCCCTACAAATGTCATTCTTTGCCTTTTTTAAATATTTATTACTAGCCCAATTCACTGGTAAAGTGGGATTTGTAATATATATCTTGGAAAAGGTACTTTTAGAAAATTGCCTAAAGCCTCCAGAGAAACATTTGCATGAGCTCCAACTGTCACCCAGGAGCTGAATAGCCCTGTGATTTAATGTGAACTTACTCCTAGAGCTGAGACCAAGGCCATGGATGTGGGGAGGTATCCTGTTCCTCCTGCAGGTTGACCATTCGTGCTGTGCCCAGTAACTTGATTAACTTCAAAGGGGCTTACCCTGTCACAGGCCTTCTTTGTTCGCTCAGCAAGGCACTCACCAATCCCAGTGGGAAAATAGCTTCCCCCAGAACTGGTTTGAAGTGAGGTGACCGCAGATGAGGGGTTGCTCTTTTCACTCGCCACACCTCTGGCGGGGGGGCATATAGTCTCTGCACAAAGGGAGAAGGGTTTCACCATCTTGGATTTATGCAGAGAGGAATACTGTGGGACTGTTTGAAGTAGGGAACACAGGAGCTGCTACAAAAGTGTGTTGGGTAAGCCCTGTGAACTTTTTCCCTATTGGTTAGGGAGGGGCCAGAAGTCACCCCCACCCACAGGCTAGTGTCAAGTATAAATGTGGCACACCTGAGTATCCTCTTCAGAACTACTAGCCTTCCAGAAGACAGAATGACTGCACCTGCAGTTGAGAACTGCACTCCCACTTGTACCCCGGACAAAGAAGTGGACTCCAAAGGGCAGTTGGCTGACCCTCTGTTAAGCTCTAGGAACACCACAAGTTGCCAGAAGGCCTTTACCAAAAGAGTCCAGCTGACCAGTTCCAACTGGACCTGCCCTGGACTCTACTAATAGCGTGTGCTGGAGTGAATCTTGACCCCGCCCCTGGGACAATCCCATTGAGTCAATATGACAAAGGTTAGTTGCCGCTGGGCCAAAGATTCTGGCTGCTCCTGCTTTCAGCTTTTCTGCAGTAGCAAATCAGTTTGAATCAGTGGCGGTTGGTGACATTTGAAAGTGGTGTGGCGTAAAAATTTGGGAAGAGTGCCCTGTGGTGAGAGAGCGAGGCTGACTGCCATAAGGGGGGATTTCGCAGGGGGAATTCCCTCCGGGAAAAGTTTGAAAAAAGAGTGAGCAAATGGTGCATTTTCAAGCAAATTTGAAAAGCAAGAAGATTTAATAAAGCTATTGTGAAACTGTAGTTATGACATCAATAAAGAAATTTCATATGATAATGACGTAGGTTGCTGCTTATTCAGTATAACACTGTCTTATAGCCGGAAAATCATCAGAAGTTATGCATCAGATAGTTTTAAACATGCCATTTGCCGCTAGTCATTATTCTTACATTAGGGGCATAAAGTTATCTCGCTGTTTATATTACATTAATTGTTTGGTCAGCATATTTTCCCATTTTCTTAAAATTCAATTAACCCAAAATAGCTACGACAGCCATGTAAACCCTCACAGTGGATATGCTACATTTAGGGTTAGTAATCAAGTAACATGTATTGCTAAACAGATTAGACTCAAATTCACGCGCACTGAAAAAAAATCAACAAAACTTTTTCTGCAAATATCACAGAATTCTCATATACTAGGTCCAGAGTACCATCAGATTGCTTATCTAAGTCCATTAGGTGCAGTGGTACTTTAGGTCCAGATGTACCAAGGGCCCACTGCACCCCAATTATATCATTATTCTAATACCACCATGGGGGCGGGGGCAGAGGCTAATTTCTCTTGTTTGCATTAGGGCCCATGACATCCTAGCTACACCACTAAAACATACAGCTGAAAAAGTGGTCAACTTTTGCAAATCAGGGCGGTGTTTAATTTGTAAAAACCATGGGGCATATTCTCAAGGAGCTATCGCCGAGTTAACGGCACTTTATCGCAGCCAAAGTTGCGATAAATACATCGCCCCATTCACAAGCTGGTGTGAACAGCCCATAACACCAGTTTACCCGCGATAGCAGCAGCAAAAAACATCGCCACAGATGACCCCGGCAACTATCGCTAATGAGATGCAGAGTAGGCCTTCCCGTGCAAAAAGCCGCGACAACACCACTCCTCAACATTCACAACGACAAGCCAGATCCGCGATAAGATCACAAAACATGCGATAAGGCGCGTTAGCAGCAGGAAACTAACACCTGCTCCGACCTGGTGCAAAGTCGGACGACAGCCTTCACCACAAAAGAGAGCCCAGCCCGAGCCACACCTGAAGAACAACAGATGCCCTGGAGCCACTGAACATGCGTGCCGGACACCCAAGAGGGCCACAACACCCACCGCCACCACCCCCAGGACCACACCCATCCCCCCACCCCCGGGCCCCACCCTGGGCACCCCCACCTCCCCGGACCAAGACACAGCACATCAACTGCACGGAAACATGAACACAAGCACCAGCCTGATGTCGCACAATTGCAACAATCAACATACATGTGAGCACTGAAATGCTGATTCATACATACACCATTGAAAGACCAAACAAAATGTCACATTCTAATTCGTCACCGAACAACTATTCTGAGGAGTCATGGCGGGGCATCCCTGGACAATCTGTGACTCACAGCCTGCAAGACAATATCCAAGATAAGAAGGTGTGTCAGGCACCCATCAAAGGACAGGGAGAAAGAGAGAGAGAGAGAAAGAAACAGAGAGAAAGAGAGAGACTGAACAAGGAGCGCAAGGCCAATCGGGCCCTTGGCTCATGCAAACATGCCAACAGCTGCGTGTGTCTCGAAATATGCGCACCCCAAATCACAGGCCTGGCATCAAAGTCAGCGCGAAGTCCACATCACAATTAAGACATGCAAGCAGTAGTCAGACGAAAATCAGGAATGAAAGCTCCTTTGTCTCAACACACAAGGCCGAAGGCCAAACAAACCCCCGACCTTGGTCCTGAATGCGGCTGGCACACCCTGCGTGAGATACCATACCAGCATCCGACGACTCCCACACCACGAACTGCGCTAATGAAACACCAACGTGCCCACACCCCACACACACTTGTCCCTGCACGACCTACACCTGCAAGGGATGCCCTTGACACATTGTCAAGAACTACCCATACGTCCAAACGTTGCACACACATACGACTCATTGCCCAGAGCTGTGGCATATCGTCCACCGAACACCCACCGGTCAGACGAGTGCCGGTGCCACGAGACCAACAAACGCAATGGCTGGCATTCCCGGGCACATGCACAACCCGTCACGTGGAACTGTACCATGCACGAATGCTGCATCTGTTGGGATCCCTGCCAATGGCAGTGTTGCGAATCAGTTTCTGTCTGAGTTTCCGTCTTGCCTACGTCACCTGCGTCCAGCCCTGGTTCCACTGTCGATCATGCACATTCGAGTGGCCCATGGAGGTCTGCCTATCCAACGCAACGGTAGCTGAATTGGATTATGACCTGACAGTGCGCCCCCTGTTGGCCCACCAACAGGAGTGTCACCTGGATACCCGTGAATGGGATGCACTGATCCTTGGCGTATGTGCTGGCAGTTGCGCATGGGAGATTGCACAACTCCTCGTGTGCAGTGACCACATCCAGGCACTCCCCTATTGGGCTGTGTTGCGGATTGGGGAAACGGCGTGGACTCAGCACATCTGCCCGGACCAGTTAATGGATTGGCTCACCCTGGTGTTCCTTGAACTTGACAACAACGTACTATTGGAACACATTGCCCATGAAGCTGCGCTGGCATTCATGGACAAGTAACTACGTCCCTGCAGCCACATCTGATTGTCACCCACAGCACTGGTCCCAACACCTTGTAGCATCGTGGGGAATGCTCACATATCCCACCACAACAGAGGACATGTCTGCCTTTGTCTGGACTCTGAATGCATGTGCGTGGAACTACGCGTGTGTACACACACCTGTGCAAGGTGATGCAGTTCCATGGTCGGAGCAGCACAGTGTCGTTTGGCAACATTACCAAGTCGGACACTCTGCTGGGGGGAGAGTACACACATGGCAATGTAGCACGACATGTGAACTTGTCGGACCCTTTCACCGGAACACTGTCAGCAGTCAGGTGGCAGAGCACTATGCAGACCCCATGGGCTGTGAGTCGTGCCCCCTCACACGGGGCAATGGGCAGACGCCAAACAACACATGACTCGTCCAGCAAGGCAAGGTGGGCTGAGACCGTTGCCATCCGTGATGATTGGTGTTCATTTTTGCCTCCCCATTCCCTGCACCTCGACATGTTCCCATGCTGCGTGTAAGTGTCTTAAGCATGTCCCTGCCTGTTGTGGCCGTTGCCTTGTCCGTACTGACACGCACATGCCAATAAAGTCTACGCAACACCACTGGTGTCTAACTGTGATGAGTGTTGATTAGATTGACCACTCGTGTGCCACAATGAGCATCATCCCTACACAGGGAGGAACTGACTGACGCATGTACAATGGGGGTGGGTCCCTTCTGAAAGCTCCACCTCTGTGAGCCAGACATTGTTTTGGGATAGTTGCTGGTAGACCTGTGCTCTTACGTGTCTTCAGCAATGTGAGTATGGTGTCCAACCTCTGACCATGTTGAGCAATGTTATGAATCATTACAGAATGTGTCCACACAGATGTGTGTGAGTAGGTATGCGACGTGAAGTTCTGTCGTCACATGTGATGTAGGACACCACTTCTGGCCTGCTACCGATTTGGTCATTACTACACACAGCCCTATTCAATACATGGACTTGTGCCTACGTTGGGGGGTTGTGAGATTGTTGCTAATGTGCAATGGGGACACAGCCAGTACCCACCTTCACAGTCATCCAATGGCCATGTGTCTCAGGGATGAACATGCGCATTGATGTCATTTACCAGGGTGTACCTTCTTCTGCGATCATTGTCCCTACATCCAGCCATACTTCCATACGTGAGTGAACATAGTCATGACACATCTGCATGATTTCGAATGTTTTATTCACATTCTGGTGAATGACGGAGAGGGAGCTGTACATGGCCATCCAAGCCCACATAACATGGAAGCCCAGTGGTGGGCCAACCAGAGTCCTTTGGGGATTGAAAAGTGATTTGGAAGAGGGGGAGTGCAGTCGGCAGCAGGATTGCTGTGTAATTTTCAAGCAGTGGAGATATGGCAGTCCGTGTCGGGGTCCGGGTGAATGTCGCAGAGTGTTCCGGGGGTCAGTGGAAGGGGTTGTCCCAGGGCATGATGCATGGGGCAGAGTCAGGCAGGGCAAGCCATATGGAGGTGATGGATGCTACTGCCTCCTTCCTCACACAGTAATTACCATCCACATCTTACTCCTCTGATACTTCTTCTGTGACCGGTGTGTCCGGTGTGTGTGTGGCGGTGTAATGGCTGCATCACTGTGTGCCACTGACACATCAGGGTGTGAAGGCGAATGGGCTGCATCACTGTGTGCCACTGACACATCAGGGGTCGGAGATGTGTGTGTCGAGGTTCCTGCAGCAGTCATCTGGAACAGGCTCAGTGGCAGCAGTGGCAAGATGAGGATCTGCAAGGCATGGAAGATCACAGCTACATCTCGCTGGTGTTCAGCAGTGGCAGCCATACTGCCAGCCTGCATCGGCTCCATGGTCTCCATTGTCCTCCGCATCTGTGCCAACTCTGTGCTGTCATCGCTGGAGCCTGTCTGCCTAGACAATTCTTGTATCCGAGTAATGGAACCAGCGATGTCAGCCAAGGATTGCTGGTGGGCATGGTGCGGACAGTGGGTATCCGTTAGGGACTGTAGGTGCTCCCTGATGGGACTCAGGCACCCACGTATGGCATCGAGTTTGGCTGCCATGAGGTCAAAACCCAGCTGCAGCTGATCTGCCATCTTCTCCTGGCACCCTAACACACGGCGTTTGAAATCCATGTGTTGGTCGTGGGGGTCCTGGGAGGCAGCCGTGGTGGTGTGTGCTTCCTGCTGTGTGGTCTGTGCAGGGTGTGGGCTCACCGCGATGCAGCTGGGCTGCCCTGCTCCTGGAGGTGGGGTGAGGAGGCTGTCCACGAGCCATTGGAGTGTGTCTGGGCAAATGGGCAGGGTGTCCTCTTCATCATCACTGAAGAGATGTATGGTCTGCTCTGCAGGAGGTGTTGGTTGTCCCTCTGCAATGTAAGGGGAGATGCAGGTTAACAGTGTGTTCCATGTATGTTGACGCATTGTGGATGTTTACATTCAGACTGCATGACGGTGTACATTGTGACTGTTTTGGTGTAGCTGGCTATTTGATGGGAGTCAGTGGACATTCCGACTACATGACGGATGTGTGGTTGTACTCGTACATTATCATCTCACAGTGTCATGCATTGCCAGATGTGATTGGCCAGTTTCTACGCATGAGAGGCACCAGTTGTGTCCTCTGTCCTGTGGTGTAGGGGTTGCACTCTCTCCCACATTGTCGTCAATGTTAATGTACTGTGATTGCTATGTGTGTGTGCTGCATTGTTGGTGATTCGCCCCTGCAGCTCTGCATTGGCGGACCCTTATCCCTTTGAGTCGGTGTGCATTTGACTTGTGTGCTTTTCGGGTGCTGGGATGTTTGCGACTTGGGTCATTTGTGCTACTGGAGATATTTGGTACTCTTGTGCATTGTTTGTCTGCAGATGTGTTCTTGACGTCATGAGCTGGAGGAAATGGTGGCCACAGTCCTCAGTGTGGAGACAGTGCAAGGAGTTGGGGGTCTGGACACGGCCCAAAATGACCTGACCCAACAGCAACAGGGTGAGTAACGACCAGGGACTGGAGGACGGGGGCAGATGGGCACAATGGCACACATGCACAATCATGTGCAGCACACTGCACACCTGCAATGAGTGTGGAACATGTCCCTGATACCCTTGGCACACTGCAGCACACATAGAAACACCAAGTAGGCCCCCGTCCACAATGTGCACAAATGGGCCCGCCTCCATATCACCAAGGCCACAACCTACCCATGCACATGTGCTGAATCCAGAAAAGCAGCGGCTCTGTGAGCCACAATGACAATGCAAGTGACACTGCATGACAGATAGCATGGCTGAAGTCACAATACATGACATGGTGCACGAGATGACACTGAGGTGGCTGAATGTGGACCACATCCGTAAAGGAGCCGGTCACACTCTGACACATCCACGTCAGAGTGTGACCGGCTCCTTTACGGATGTGGTCCACATTCAGCCACCTCAGTGTCATCTCGTGCACCATGTCATGTATTGTGACTTCAGCCATGCTATCTGTCATGCAGTGTCACTGCATTGTCATTGTGGCTCACAGAGCCGCTGCTTTCTGGATTCAGCACATGTGCATGGGTAGGTTGTGGCCTTGGTGATATGGAGGCGGGCCCATTTGTGCACATTGTGGACGGGAGCCTACTGGTGTTTCTATGTGTGCTGCAGTGTGCCAAAGGTATCAGGGACATGTTCCACACTCATTGTGGGTGTGCAGTGTGCTGCACATGATTGTGCATGTGTGCCATTGTGCCCATCTGCCCGTCCCCAGTCCCGGTCGTTACTCACCCTGTTGCTGGTCAGGTCAGGTACATGAGCCGTGTCCAGACCCCCAACTCTGCACTGTCTCCACACTGAGACTGTGGCCACCATTTCCTCCAGCTCATCCAGCTCCTCCTGTGGCGCAGGACTCCCACCTCCAGTCGCCTTTGCTGCCTTCATGTTGGCAGCGAGTTTCTGTTTGGTTTGGCTGTGCACTTCATGCCAGCGCCTCTTGAAATCCTCCATTGACCTCCTCGACACTCCGACTGCATTCACTTTGGTGACGATGGACTGCCATATTTCCGTTTGTGTTGCCAATGACGCAGTGGAGGTGACGAACAGTTGTTGGTAGTGTTCTATCACCTCCGTGACGGTGATCTGGTCTTCCTGCGGACTGAACCCCGTCTTCCTCTTCCTCTTCTCCTTGCCCTCCCCCGAACAGGGGGTTCCCTGCTGGTCTTCCGTGGGGCTTGTGGAGTTCAGCTTCTCCTCTGCACTCGGTCCGGGTGCATCCATGGTGCTACGCAGTTTGGATTGGTTTTGGGGTTTGTTTTTTTATTGCTTTTATAGTGCATTTTCACGCATGATGCCTGGGTATTGCAGGCATGTCGCTGGTTTTCGCTGATTTTGGTATCGCGCTTTGTGGCATCGCAACTTTTTGGGCGATTGTGTTTCGCATTTTTTGTTTATCGCGTTGGTTTTTACGCGGTCATTTGGCGGGTTATCATGCTGCTTTCGCATGGTGCCGAGGGGTTGGGAATTGGACGTTAAGATGGTGTTATTTTCTCGCGATGGACTGCGATATGCAAAGTTGCATTAAGCTAAATTTGCGATGATTATCACACGTTCTTGAGAATATGCCCCCATGTGTGTAGGTGTTTGGCAAGGTATGTGAGACTGTGCATTTACACTTGGTGCAGTCAGTTTTTGTTGTAATATTAAATCAACAGTACAAACCAATTCACTACACCATAAAACAGGCCCACAAACAGCCCACACACTGACCTGTCAGACCAGCCCTTGGAAGTGAAACCTCTCTCTAGCCCCTAGAGCCTATGGAGACAAAAGCAGGCGGAGGTATAAGACCCGGAGATCATCTAATAAAACCTTCACCTGAGAGTGCCATCCCGACTACATTTAAAAATAACCTAGAGTATTGCTAATTTTAAAAGTATATACACGATGTGGGCCCAGCTCTTGGCACAATCAACCAAATCTCTGTTTGTCTTCTTCCACAATTACCCCCAATGGCTACCAAGGCACTACATTTTGCTCTTCAAACATGTTGTCCGTCAACTCAGCCAAAACAGCAATTTCTAAAAGAGCTGCTGTTTCTTTACTCGTGTACACTACACGGTTCGCTTTGATTACTAACAGAGCCGGTGCAACTGTGTTGTAAATATGGTCATAAAAATTAAATACATTTTAACATAAAGATGCGCAGCAGGTCTAAAATTCACTTCAGCTATATATCCATCCTCTTCTTCCACGATGTCAGATGTGTATGAATTTACAGTTAATTGTTTTGATCGAGTTATTGCCTTTCTCATATTATGTGCAGACAATCCTCCCCTAAACGCACTCTGAGGAAATGGTTTCTTAGAATACACAATTTTTTGTCCTCTATTTACAATTGTTAATTTTAATTTAATTTCTAAACGAAATTAAGAATGTATAAAAGCGAGCTCGTTCTTTGGGTACATTGACCTGTTACTGAAGTTAGGGGGCAGTTTTGGAGGGTCATTCAGAAGGTGACTTTGAGCACAAAGCCGCACCAGTTTGCCTCTTGGCTGGAGCCATCTAACTTTGCTTTCTGCCGCACCGTCTGACCCAGGCAGGTGGGCACCGCATCCACCCTGCCAGTTGCACCCTTCACTGTTGTCAATGCAATTTAGTGCCCATTTTGTGCGCCGAGAGACGTGGGCGCTTTAGTTGCGGGCACAATGGAGCTTGGTCAGGAGTCTAGTAAGGAACAAAGGCGAAGAACTGCGGCTCTCCATCGGCCACTGGGGGCCATTCATCAGGCGGTCAGCCGGTGGCTCCACATAACTGGGGCTGCCCACTATTTCAAGGAGACTGGTGGCCACTGCCGCCACCTCATGTTGGGCACGGCAGAGGCATGCCCCTTGTGGCTTTTTCAGGGGATTGGAGTCACACGCACTGACAAACCCCACCTCCTTCGCAATGATTTATTGGTGTAAAAAATATGTTTTTAATGTCCCAGTGACCCTCGCAGTGATCAGTCCATATTTACCCTACCAGTTCTGAGGTCTGAGTCACCACACCGGGAAACTGTAATCCTGAAAGGTGCCCCTGTGAGCCGGGTGACATGCCACACGGGCCCTGAAATATTCCTTCAGTGTGTCAGGAGTTTGCAGCTCTACGTGCAGCAGACACACGGCCATTTGTGGTGTGTGTGTGTGTGCGCGCACATCTCTCTTTGTATATAGTTTAAATTCACACATATAATGTATGATTTATTTTTCTATAAAACATATATATGTATATAATAAAAAGAAACAACTTGTATATTACACAACTGTATATGTTCCGATACCCGACAAGAGACTTACTGTCAGGTCCGTCTCTGAGAACACCATTGGTCATGACTTTGCCTCCAGGCAATGGAACTTGTGACCACACCAGCTCGCCCTCTGTCCCACCCCCACGACTCTTGAGCCCATCTTCACGTTTCTCCCTTGCTGTTTATGTTAGAAAACAGCAAAAGAGTAGCATGACGATTGGCTCGGTCAGTCGCTGCCAACTCTCCGAAGGAGACTTGAGGGCTCTGGCAGCAATCTCCCGGGCTCCTAACATTGCTGCAGATAGGCGAGGGTGCAAGTGAGCATGTCGGGCTAGGCAGAGCAAGGCACCAGGCCAACATGACATGCGCACTTCAACCCAAGGAGGCCCAGCAGCTTGTCTGTCAATTATACAAGCTCCAACCAATCCCCCTCCCACGTCCGTCGGACCGCCCTCAGTCATTCTCATCTTAGGCAAACATTGCCAAGGCCATGCCGCGCACAGCAGCAAGAAAATACAAAAGGAATCAAAATAAATTTACAGTATGAGCAACCGCCACTGGTTTGAATGGGATGATGAGGAAAATGTATCTGGCCACATGGAGATCTGTTCGACTATAGGGCCTTGCCCTGCTGGAGGAATCTGAACTCCAAAAAAGTGACTAGGTCCAAAAGTAGAAATCATCACTAGGCGAAGACGCTAAAAGTAGCCAGCGACGAACCTTTCTAAGTCTGCAGGTAAAACTTCAGACCTGGTCGAACTTGGTTTCTGCATCCGACCCGCATTCCATCGTGGTTGGCACTTAATGCTTTTTGGCGCTATTTTTATTTAAAACTTTAAAAATTCTTATCTCTAGTTCCCCTAATTGAGTTTGTGTTGGTTTAGTTTCATTTTGTTCATTAAATTATTCTCTATTTTATAAAGTGGAGTGGAATTTTTATTGTGTTGGGAAGTTTTTAACTTTGTAGC
Source organism: Calotriton arnoldi (assembly GCA_963921515.1). Lineage (NCBI taxonomy): Eukaryota > Metazoa > Chordata > Amphibia > Caudata > Salamandridae > Calotriton > Calotriton arnoldi. The sequence continues at coordinate 2,692,180 of CAWUFW010000581.1, read as the reverse complement.
TGTTTTGGTACTTCTAAATGCTTTACACATTTTCTTAAGTTGAGCCTGTCTGCTCAGTGCCACAGCTACTAGAGTGGTAGCTCAGGTTTAAATTACTGAAAACTTTACAGGATCTAACAAGAATGGTGGCATTTTTACATGGACAACCATTCACCCTAACCAATAATCCTACAACACCCTTTCAATAAGCACTACCTCTCGAGACAGAGTAGCATGCCACCTGTCTACAAAGTGCATTGGAGCTTATTCAGGGGTATGGTACGCTATGTAAGGGCAGCTACAATACAATATAATCCAACACATAATACCGCTTCACGCAAGAAGCTCTTTAACTCATCTAACAATAGGAAAACCATTGTCACAGATCTGCTTCTCACTGTCAAGTACAGGCCGAATGCAAAATGCACAGTCTGACACTAAGTGAATCACACGATGGTGGACTTTAGAACACAGACTTTCTTTGATCCATTATACTAAGCAAGCAGGAAAGTACAGGGTCAACAATAAGTGAGATCGCAGAATACAGCAATTTTGGATTTGTTCTGTTCTCAGCATATTATGCATGGCATATTCATTGTCACAGTACCTTCCTCTCCCTCCTTCATTCCAATCAAATTGAGCGTACCTGGGAATGACTGAAAGTCCTTCAGTTCAGAGGGCTGTGTCTCTATGTGCGGGTGTAGAGAGCTCAATGGAGAGGACAGATTTTCCAGCTCCTCTAGGCTGGCCATCAACGACGATGCTCCCGGAGCTGGCAGTTTTTCTTTCTCTGTGGGTTTTACCTCCAGTGTCCACTGTCAAAAGAGATCAAACAGAGCCAGTTGATGTATGTGCAAGGTTCTTTATTTACTTGCAAATTCTGTTGAGTAGAAATCTGTGCTAAATGCTTTCACAATGATACCTCGAAATCGAGATTCCAGTTAAAAAAAAAGATGTGATGTTAAAGGACATATTAGGTACCCTTTGCATCCAAGTTTTGATCAAAAAGACTCTGCTCATGTGAGTTGCATTGAAAAGCCTTTATAACAAGCATTTGCAATGCAATAGGTCTTGCATTCACGCAAATTTGAGCTATTGGCATTGTAAAGGACAATGCCTTTTATTTATGTTTTGGGTTTTAAAACATAAATAAAAGGCATTGTCATTTACAATACTAATAGCTTAAACTCTCGCAAATGTGAGACATATTGCATTGCATTAAAGGTCCTTCTCGACTGCTTGTTAGATTGTAAATATTAGAGGAAGAGACTGGCCTGTGACGTCTTCAAAGTAGTGATAAATAGTGCAGTGAAGAAGATGTGTAAGTGTTGTAAATTACACAGACACAAAATGTGAAGTGAGAGTTACATATGATCTGAGCTATAAACACTAACAAAGTGCTCCAACACCTTTAGCTCTGTGATTACACTGTCGCGGCTCAGGAGGAAGAGAGGGGGGCTATTTCCTGCCCTCTCCGTGATTTGAGTGTGCAGTGTGGCATTGCGTGATGTCATTGCTATCTGTGGCCTAATAAAAAACACTCCAGCTGTAGTAGGGCCCTGGCTTCACCTCCTGGTGCAGGGCAGGCTGTGCTTTATGGCAGGCATGGAGGGAGGAAGGGATGTTCTTGGCGGCAGCTCCGGCCTCGTACATTGTTCCTGCTATTACTAGTGAGCGAGAGGCGCTGAGGTGGTGGTCTTGGTGGTGGTGGTATTGGTATTGGTGGTGGTGGTATTGGTGGTGGTGGTGGTGGTGGTATTGGTGGTGGTGGTATTGGTATTGGTGGTGGTGGTGGTATTGGTGGTGGTGGTATTGGTGGTATTGGTGGTGGTGGTATTGGTGGTGGTGGTATTGGTGGTATTGGTGGTGGTGGTGGCGACATTGGTGGTGGTATTGGTGGTGCAGGTGGTATTGGTGGTGGTGGTATTGGTGGTGGTATTGGTATTGGTGGTGGTGGTATTGGTATTGGGAGTGGTGGTACTGGTATTGGTGGTGGTGGTATTGGTGGTGGTATTGGTGGTATTGGTGGTGGTATTCATGGTAGTATTGGTGGTGGTGGTGGTGCTATTGGTTGTGGTGGTATTGGTGGTGGAGGTGGTATTGGTGGTGGTGGTATTGGTGGTGGTGGTATTGGTATTGGTGGTGGTGGATTGGTGGGGGTGGTATTGGTGGTGGTGCTATTGGTGGTGGTTTTCGTGGTGGTGGTATTGGTGGTGGTGGTATTAGTGGTGGTTGTGGTATTGGTGGTTGTGGTGGTATTGGTGGTGGTGGTATTAGGTGGTATGGTGATGGTATTGGTGGTGGTGGTATTGGTGGTGGTGGTATTGGTGGTGGTGGTATTGGTGGTGATATTGGTGGTGGCATTGATGGTAGTATTGGTATTGTATTGGTGGTGGTATTGGTGGTGGTGGTATTGGCATTAAAACAGGTGTTGCCCCCAAATATCTTCAATCCATGGTCAACTCTTATGTGCCCTCCAGGTGACTCCGTTCATCCACTCAAGGGAACTTTACTGTGCCCAGAATAAAGCTATCCCGGATGGGAGGAAGGTCTTTCTCCTACCTTGGCCCCTTGTTATGGAACTCACTTCCTAAAGCCATCCGAAACGAAACGGCATACACCCAATTTCGGAAATCTCTGAAGACTTGGCTCTTCAACCAGTAATCAACTTAGCTGCCTTTTGTTCTTCTGCTTCGCTCCGGCGCTGGGAAACCCTTTTTGGGTAGCTGCTGCGCTTTACAAGTTTAATAAATAATAATAATAATAATAATTGGTGGTGGTGGTATTGGCAATGGTGGTGGTATTGGTAGTGGTGGTATTGGTGGTGGTGGTATTGGTGGTGGTGGTATTGGTGGTGGTGATATTGGTGGTGGTGGTGGTATCGGTGATGGTATTGGTCGTGGTGGGATTGGTATTGGTGGTGGTATCGGTGGTGGTGGGGGTGGTATTGGTGGTGGTATTGGTAGTGGTGGTATTCTTGGTGGTATTGGTGGTGGTGGTATTGGTGGTGGTGGTGGTATTGGTCGTAGTGGAATTGGTGGTGAGGGTATTGGTGGTGGTGGTATTGGTATTGATGGTGGTATAGGTGGTAGTGGTATTGGTATTGGTGGTGGTGGAATTGATGGTGATGGTATTGGTGGTGGTAATGGTGGTGGTATTGGTGGTGGTATTGGTGGTGGTGGTGGTATTGGTGATGGTATTGGTGGTGGTAGTGGTGGTGTTGGGGTGGCATTGGTGGTGGTATTGGTGGTGGTATTGGTGGTGGTGGTATTGGTGGTGGTATTGGTATAAGTGGTGGTGATATTGGTGGTGGTATTGGTGGTGGTGGTATTGGTGGTGGTGGTATTGGTGGTAGTATTGGTGGTGGTGGTGGTATTGGTGGTGGTGATATTAGTGGTGGTATTGGTGGTGGTATTGGTGGTGGTGGTATTGGTGGTGGTGGTAGAGGTGGTATTGGTGGTGGTGGTATTGGGGTGGTGGTTTTGGTGGTATTGGTGGTGGTGGTATTGGTGGTGGTGATATTGGTGGTGGTATTGGTGGTGGTGGTGGTATTGGTGGTGGTGGTGGTATTGGTGGTGGTGGTGGTGGTATTGGTGGTGGTGGGATTGGTGGTAAAGCTAGTACCTCTGGTGGTGGTATTGGTGGTGGTATTGGTGTTGGTGGTTGTGGTATTGGTGGTGGTGGTATTGGTGGTGGTTTTGGTGGTGGTGTGGTATTGGTAGTGGTGGTGGTGGTATTGGTGGTGGTGGTGGTATTGGTGGTGGCGGTATTGGTGGTATGGTGATGGTGGTGCTTTTGGTGGTAGTATTGATGTTGGTGGTATTGGTGGTGGTGCTATTGCTGGTGGTATTGCTATTGATGGTGGTATTGGTATTGGTATTGGCGGTGGTAGTATTGGTGGTATTGGTGGTGGTGGTGATGGTGGTGGTATTGGTGGTGGAATTGGTGGTGGTGGTATTGTTAGTGGTGGTGGTATTGGTGGTGGTGATATTGTTGGTGGTATTGGTGGTGGTGGTATTAGTGGTGGTATTGGTGATGGAGGTGGTATAGGTGGTGGTGGTACTGGTGGTGGTGATATTGGTGGTAGTATTGGTGGTGGTGGTGGTATTGGTGGTGGTGGTGGTATTTGTGGCATGATGGTATTGGTGGTGGTGGTATTGATGGTGGTGGTGGTATTGGTGGTGGTGGTATTGGTGGTGGTATCCGTATTAATGGTGGTATTGGTGGTGGTGGTGGTGTTTGGGTGGTATTGGTGATGGTATTGGTGGTGGTATTGATGGTGGTATTGGTGGTGGTATTGGTGGTGTTGGTGATGGTATTGGTATAAGTGGTGGTGGTATTGGTGGTGGTAATGGTATTGGTGGTGGTGTTATTGATGGTGGTGGTATTGGTGGTGGTGGTATTGGTGGTGGTGATATTGGTGGTGGTATTGGTGGTGGTGATTTTGGTGGTGGTATTGGTGGTGGTGGTATTACGTGGTATGGTGATGGTATTGGTGGTGATGGTATTGGTGGTGGTGGTATTGGTGGTGGTGGTATTGGTGGTGGTATTGGTGGTGGTGGTATTGGTGGTGGTATTGGTGGTGGTGGTATTGGTGGTGGTGGTATTGGTGGTGATATTGGTGGTGGCATTGATGGTAGTATTGGTATTGTATTGGTGGTGGTATTGGTGGTGGTGGTATTGGCGGTGTATTGGTGGTGGTGGTATTGGTAGTGGTGGTATTGGTGGTGGTGGTATTAATGGTGGTGGTGGTATTGGTGGTGGTGATACTGGTGGTAGTGGTGGTATCAGTGGTGGTATTGGTGGTGGTGGTATTGGTATTGGTGGTGGTGGTGGTATTGGTCATGGTGGGATTGGTATTGGTGGCGGTATTGGTGGTGGTGGTACTGGTATTGGTGGTGGTATTGGTGGTGGTATTGGTAGTGGTGGTATTGTTGGTGGTATTGGTGGTGGTGGTATTGGTGGTGATGGTGGTATTGGTCGTGGTGGAATTGGTGGTGAGGGTATTGGTAGTGGTGGTATTGGTATTGATGGTGGTATTGGTGGTAGTGGTATTGGTATTGGTGGTGGTGGAATTGGTGGTGGTGGTATTGGTGGTGGTAATGGTGGTGGTATTGGTGGTGGTATTGGTGGTGGTGGTGGTACTGGTGATGGTATTGGTGGTGGTGGTGTTGGGGTGGCATTGGTGATGGTATTGGTGGTGGTATTAGTGGTGGTATTGGTGGTGGTATTGGTGGTGGTAGTATTGGTGGTGGTATTGGTATAAGTGGTGGTGGTATTGGTGGTGGTATTGGTGGGGGTGGTATTGGTGGTGGTGGTATTGGTGGTGGTATTGGTAGTGGTGGTATTGGTGGTGGTGATATTAGTGGTGGTATTGGTGATGGTTGTGGTATTGGTGGTGGTGGTATTGGTGGTGGTGGTATTGGGGGTGGTGGTATTGGTGGTGGTGGTATTGGTGGTGGTGGTATTGGTGGTGGTGATATTGGTGGTGGTATTGGTGGTGGTATTGGTGGCGGTGGTGGTGGTATTGGTGGTGGTATTGGTGGTGGTGGTACTGGTGGTGGTGGGATTGGTGGTATTGCTAGTATCTCTGGTGGTGGTATTAGTGCTGGTGGTTGTGGTATTGGTGGTGGTGGTATTGGTGGTGGTATTGGTGGTGGTTTTGGTGGTGGTGTGGTATTGGTAGTGGTGGTGGTGGTATTGGTGGTGGTATTGGTGGTGGTGGTGGTGGTATTGGTGGTGGTGGTATTGGTGGTATGGTGATGGTATTGATGGTGGTGGTATTGGTGGTGGTATTGGTGTTGGTGGTATTGGTGGTGGTGCTATTGGTGGTGGTATTGGTATTGACGGTGGTATTGGTATTGGTATTGGTGGTGGTAGTATTGGTGGTATTGGTGGTGGTATTGGTGGTGGTGGTGATGGTGGTGGTATTGGTGGTGGAATTGGTGGTGGTGGTATTGTTAGTGGTGGTGGTATTGGTGGTGGAGATATTGTTGGTGGTGTTGGTGGTGGTGGTATTGGTGGTGGTATTGGTGATGGTGATGGTATTGGTGGTGGTGGTATTGGTGGTGGTGTATTGGTGGTGGTATTGGTGGTGGTGGTATTGGTGGTAGTATTGGTGGTGGTGGTGGTGGTATTGGTGGTGGTGGTATTCGTGGCATGGTGGTATTGGTGGTGGTGGTATTGATGGTGGTGGTGGTATTGGTGGTGGTGGTATTGGTGGTGATATCCATATTGGTGGTGGTGTTGGGGTGGTATTGGTGATGGTATTGGTGGTGGTATTGATGGTGGTATTGGTGGTGGTATTGGTGGTGTTGTTGGTGGTGGTGGTGGTATTGGTGGTGGTATTGGTATAAGTGGTGGTGGTATTGGTGGTGGTAATGGTATTGGTGGTGGTATTATTGGTGGTGGTGATATTGGTGGTGGTGATATTGGTGGTGGTATTGGTGATGGTGTGGTATTGGTGGTGGTATTGGTGGTGGTGGTATTGGTGGTGGTGGTGGTATTGGTGATATTGGGGGTGGTGGTATTGGTGGTGGTGGAATTGGTGGTGGTGATATTGGTGGTGGTATTGGTGGTGGTGCTGGTGGCGGTGGTTGTATTGGTGGTGGTGGTGGTATTGGTGGTGGTATTGGTGGTGGTGGTACTGGTGGTGGTGGTATTGCTGGTGGTATTGCTGGTATTTCTGGTGGTGGTATTGGTGGTGGTATTGGTATTGGTGTTGGTGGTTGTGGTATTGGTCCAGTGGTATTGGTGGTGGTGGTGGTGGTATTGGTGGTGGTTTTGGTATTGGTGTGGTATTGGTGGTGGTGGTGGTGGTATTGGTGGTGGTATTGGTGGTGATATTGGTGGTGATATTGGTGGTGGTATTGGTGGTATGGTGATGGTATTGGTGGTGGTGGTATTGGTGGTGGTAGTATTGGTAGTGGCATTGGTGGTGGTATTGGTATAGATGGTGGTATTGGTATTGACGGTGGTGGTATTGGTATTGGTGGTGGTGGTATTGGTGGTGGTATTGGTGGTGGTGGTGGTGGTATTGGTGGTGGTGATGGTGGTGGTATTGGTGGTGTTGGTATTGGTGGTGGTATTGGTGGTGGTGATATTGTTGGTGGTATTGGTGGTGGTGGTATTGGTGGTGGTATTGGTATAAGTGGTGGTGGTATTGGTGGTGGTATTGGTGGGGGTGGTATTGGTGGTGGTGGTATTGGTGGTGGTATTGGTAGTGGTGGTATTGGTGGTGGTGATATTAGTGGTGGTATTGGTGATGGTTGTGGTATTGGTGGTGGTGGTATTGGTGGTGGTGGTATTGGGGGTGGTGGTATTGGTGGTGGTGGTATTGGTGGTGGTGGTATTGGTGGTGGTGATATTGGTGGTGGTATTGGTGGTGGTATTGGTGGCGGTGGTGGTGGTATTGGTGGTGGTATTGGTGGTGGTGGTACTGGTGGTGGTGGGATTGGTGGTATTGCTAGTATCTCTGGTGGTGGTATTAGTGCTGGTGGTTGTGGTATTGGTGGTGGTGGTATTGGTGGTGGTATTGGTGGTGGTTTTGGTGGTGGTGTGGTATTGGTAGTGGTGGTGGTGGTATTGGTGGTGGTATTGGTGGTGGTGGTGGTGGTATTGGTGGTGGTGGTATTGGTGGTATGGTGATGGTATTGATGGTGGTGGTATTGGTGGTGGTATTGGTGTTGGTGGTATTGGTGGTGGTGCTATTGGTGGTGGTATTGGTATTGACGGTGGTATTGGTATTGGTATTGGTGGTGGTAGTATTGGTGGTATTGGTGGTGGTATTGGTGGTGGTGGTGATGGTGGTGGTATTGGTGGTGGAATTGGTGGTGGTGGTATTGTTAGTGGTGGTGGTATTGGTGGTGGAGATATTGTTGGTGGTGTTGGTGGTGGTGGTATTGGTGGTGGTATTGGTGATGGTGATGGTATTGGTGGTGGTGGTATTGGTGGTGGTGTATTGGTGGTGGTATTGGTGGTGGTGGTATTGGTGGTAGTATTGGTGGTGGTGGTGGTGGTATTGGTGGTGGTGGTATTCGTGGCATGGTGGTATTGGTGGTGGTGGTATTGATGGTGGTGGTGGTATTGGTGGTGGTGGTATTGGTGGTGATATCCATATTGGTGGTGGTGTTGGGGTGGTATTGGTGATGGTATTGGTGGTGGTATTGATGGTGGTATTGGTGGTGGTATTGGTGGTGTTGTTGGTGGTGGTGGTGGTATTGGTGGTGGTATTGGTATAAGTGGTGGTGGTATTGGTGGTGGTAATGGTATTGGTGGTGGTATTATTGGTGGTGGTGATATTGGTGGTGGTGATATTGGTGGTGGTATTGGTGATGGTGTGGTATTGGTGGTGGTATTGGTGGTGGTGGTATTGGTGGTGGTGGTGGTATTGGTGATATTGGGGGTGGTGGTATTGGTGGTGGTGGAATTGGTGGTGGTGATATTGGTGGTGGTATTGGTGGTGGTGCTGGTGGCGGTGGTTGTATTGGTGGTGGTGGTGGTATTGGTGGTGGTATTGGTGGTGGTGGTACTGGTGGTGGTGGTATTGCTGGTGGTATTGCTGGTATTTCTGGTGGTGGTATTGGTGGTGGTATTGGTATTGGTGTTGGTGGTTGTGGTATTGGTCCAGTGGTATTGGTGGTGGTGGTGGTGGTATTGGTGGTGGTTTTGGTATTGGTGTGGTATTGGTGGTGGTGGTGGTGGTATTGGTGGTGGTATTGGTGGTGATATTGGTGGTGATATTGGTGGTGGTATTGGTGGTATGGTGATGGTATTGGTGGTGGTGGTATTGGTGGTGGTAGTATTGGTAGTGGCATTGGTGGTGGTATTGGTATAGATGGTGGTATTGGTATTGACGGTGGTGGTATTGGTATTGGTGGTGGTGGTATTGGTGGTGGTATTGGTGGTGGTGGTGGTATTGGTGGTGGTGATGGTGGTGGTATTGGTGGTGTTGGTGTTGGTGGTGGTATTGGTGGTGGTGATATTGTTGGTGGTATTGGTGGTGGTGGTATTGGTGGTGGTATTGGTGATGGTGGTGGTATTGGTGGTGGTATTGGTGGTGGTGGTGGTATTGGTGGTGGTGGTGGTATTGGTGGTGGTGGTATTGGTGGCATGATTGTATTGGTGGTGGTATTGGTGGTGGTGGTATTGGTGGTGGTATTCGTATTGATGGTGGTATTGGTATTGGTGGTGGTATTGTTATTGGTGGTGGTGGTATTGGTGGTGGTGGTATTGGTAGTGGTGGTGGTATTGGTGGTGGTGGTGGTATTGGTGGTGGTATTGGTGGTGGTGGTGGTATTGGTAGTGGTGGTATTGGTGGTGGTGGTATTAATGGTGGTGGTGGTATTGGTGGTGGTGATATTGGTGGTGGTGGTGGTATCGGTGGTGGTATTGGTGGTGGTGGTATTGGTGGTGGTATTGGTCGTGGTGGGATTGGTATTGGTGGTGGTATTGGTGGTGGTGGTGGTATTGCTGGTGGTATTGGTGGTATTGCTGGTGGTATTGGTGGTGGTGGTATTGGTGGTGGTGGTGGTATTGGTCGTGGTGGAATTGGTGGTGAGGGTATTGGTAGTGGTGGTGTTGGTATTGATGGTGGTATTGGTGGTAGTGGTATTGGTGGTGGTGGAATTGGTGGTGGTGGTATTGGTGGTGGTATTGGTGGTGGTGGTGGTATTGGTGATGGTATTGGTGATGGTATTGGTGGTGGTGGTGGTGTTGGGGTGGCATTGGTGATGGTATTGGTGGTGGTGGTATTGGTGGTGGTATTGGTATAAGTGGTGGTGGTATTGGTGGTGGTATTGGTGGTGGTGGTATTGGTGGTGGTATTGGTGGTGGTATTGGTGGTGGTGGTATTGGTGGTGGTGATATTAGTGGTGGTATTGGTGGTGGTATTGGTGGTGGTATTGGTGATGGTGGTGGTATTGGTGGTGGTGGTATTGGTGGTGGTGGTATTGGGGGTGGTGGTATTGGTGGTGGTGGTATTGGTGATATTGGTGGTGGTATTGGTGGTGGTATTGGTGGCGGTGGTGGTATTGGTGGTGGTGGTGGTATTGGTGGTGGTATTGGTGGTAGTGGTACTGGTGGTGGTGGTGGTATTGGTGGTGGTGGGATTGGTGGGATTGCTAGTATCTCTGTTGGTGGTATTGGTGATGGTATTGGTGTTGGTGGTTGTGGTATTGGTGGTGGTGGTATTGGTGGTGGTATTGGTGGTGGTTTTGGTGGTGGTGTGGTATTGGTAGTGGTGGTGGTGGTATTGGTGGTGGTATTGGTGGTGGTGGTATTGGTGGTGGTGGTATTGGTGGTATGGTGATGGTATTGATGGTGGTGGTATTGGGGGTGGTATTGGTGTTGGTGGTATTGGTGGTGGTGCTATTGGTGGTGCTTTTGGTATTGATGGTGGTATTGGTATTGGTGGTGGTAGTATTGGTGGTATTGGTGGTGGTATTGGTGGTGGTGGTGATGGTGGTGGAATTGGTGGTGGTGGTATTGTTAGTGGTGGTGGTATTGGTGGTGGTGATATTGTTGGTGGTCTTGGTGGTGGTGGTATTGGTGGTGGTATTGGTGATGGTGGTGGTATTGGTGGTGGTGGTATTGGTGGTGGTGTATTGGTGGTGGTATTGGTGGTGGTGGTATTGGTGGTAGTATTGGTGGTGGTGGTGGTATTGGTAGTGGTGGTATTTGTGGCATGATGGTATTGGTGGTGGTGGTATTGATGGTGGTGGTGGTATTGGTGGTGGTGGTAATGGTGGTGGTATCCGTATTAATGGTGGTATTGGTGACGGTATTGGTGGTGGTGGTGGTGTTGGGGTGGTATTGGTGATGGTATTGGTGGTGGTATTGATGGTGGTATTGGTGGTGGTATTGGTGGTGTTGTTGGTGGTGGTGGTGGTATTGGTATAATTGGTGGTGGTGTTGGTGGTGGTAATGGTATTGGTGGTGGTGTTATTGGTGGTGGTGGTATTGGTGGTGGTGGTATTGGTGGTGGTGATATTGGTGTTGGTATTGGTGGTGGTATTGGTGATGGTGTGGTATTTGTGGTGGTATTGGTGGTGGTGATATTGGGGGTGGTGGTATTGGTGGTGGTGGAATTGGTGGTGGTGATATTGGTGGTGGTATTGGTGGTATTGGTGGTGGTGCTAGTGGCGGTGGTGGTATTGGTGGTGGTATTGGTGGTGGTATTGGTGGTGGTGGTACTGGTGGTGGTGGTGGTATTGCTGTTATTTCTGGTGGTGGTATTGGTGGTGGTATTGGTGGTATTGGTGTTGGTGGTTGTGGTATTAGTATTGGTGGTGGTGGTATTGGTGGTGGTGGTGGTATTGGTGGTGGTTTTGGTAGTGGTGTGGTATTGGTGGTGGTATTGGTGGTGGTATTGGTGGTGATATTGGTGGTGGTATTGGTGGTATGTTGATGGTATTGGTGGTGGTGGTATTGGTGGTGGTATTGGTGGTGGTAGTATTGGTGGTGGTATTGGTGGTGGTATTGGTAGAGATGGTGGTATTGTTATTGGCGGTGGTGGTATTGGTATTGGTGGTGGTGGTATTGGTGGTGGTATTGGTGGTGGTGGTGGTATTGGTGGTGGTGATGGTGGTGGTATTGGTGGTGGTATTGGTGGTGGTGGTATTGGTGGTGGTATTGGTGGTGGTGATATTGTTGGTGGTATTGGTGGTGGTGGTATTGGTGGTGGTATTGGTGATGGTGGTGGTATTGGTGGTGGTGGTATTGGTGGTGGTATTGGTGGTGGTGGTGGTATTGGTGGTGGTGGTATTGGTGGTGGTGGTATTGGTGGCATGATTGTATTGGTGGTGGCATTGGTGGTGGTGGTGGTGGTGGTATTGGTGGTGGTGGTATTGGTGGTGGTATTCGTATTGATGGTGGTATTGGTATTGGTGGTGGTATTGTTATTGGTGGTGGTGGTATTGGTGGTGGTGGTATTGGTAGTGGTGGTATTGGTGATGGTGGTATTGGTGGTGGTGGTGGTATTGGTGGTGGTGGTATTGGTGGTGGTGGTATTGTAGGTGGTATTGGTATTTGTGGTGGTGGTGGCATTGGTATTGGTGGTGGTATTGGGATTGGTGGTGGTGGTACTGGTATTGGTGGTGGTGGTATTGGTAGTGGTATTGGTGGTGGTATTGATGGTGGTGGTATTGGTGGTGCAATTGGTGGTGGTATTGGTGGTGGTGGTATTGGTGGTGGGGGTATTTGTGGTGGTGGTATTGGTGGTGGTGGTATTGGTATTGATGGTGGTATTGGTGGTGGTGGTATTGGTATTGGTATTGGTGGTGGTATTGGTTGTGGTGGTATTGGTGGTGGTAGTTAAGGTTGTGCTGGTGTTATTGGTGGTGGTGGTATTGGTGGTGGTATTGGTGTAGGTGGTATTGGTGGTGGTGCTATTGGTGGTGGTATTGGTATTGATGGTGGTATTGGTATTGGCGGTGGTAGTATTGGTGGTATTGGTGGTGGTATTGGTGGTGGTGATGGTGGTGGTATTGGTGGTGGTATTGGTGGTGGTGGTATGGTTGGTGGTGTTTGTATTGGTGGTGGTGGTGGTATTGGTGGTGGTATTGGTGGTGGTGATATTGTTGGTGGTATTGGTGGTGGTATTGGTGATGGTGGTGGTATTGGAGGTGGTGGTATTGGTGGTGGGTGGTGGTATTGGTGGTGGTGGTATTTGTGACATGATGGTATTGGTGGTGGTGGTATTGGTGGTGGTATTCGTATTAATGGTGGTATTGGTATTGGTGGTGGTATTGGTGGTGGTGGTGGTGGTGGTGTTGGGGTGGTATTGGTGATGATATTGGTGGTGGTATTGGTGGTGGTATTGGTGGTGGTATTGGTGCTGGTGATATTGGTGGTGGTATTGATATAAGTGGTGGTGGTATTGGTGGTGGTATTGGTGGTGGTGGTATTGGTGGTGGTGGTATTGGTGGTGCTGATATTGGTGGTGGTATTGGTGGTGGTATTGGTGATGGTGGTGGTATTGGTGGTGGTATTGGTGGTGGTGGTATTGGTGGTGGTGGTGGTGGTATTGGTGGTGGTGGTATTGGTGGTGGTGATATTGGTGGTGGTGATATTGGTGGTAGTATTGGTGGTATTGGTGGTGGTGGTGGTATTGGTGGTGGTTGTGGTATTGGTGGTGGTATTGGTGGTGGTGGTACTGGTGGTGGTGGTGGTGGCATTGGTGGTGGTGGGATTGGTGGGATTGCTGGTATTTCTGGTGGTGGTATTGGTGTTGGTGGTTGTGGTATTGGTATTGGTGGTGGTGGTGGTATTGGTGGTGGTTTTGGTAGTGGTGTGGTATTGGTGGTAGTGGTGGTGGTATTGGTGGTGGTGGTATTGGTGGTGGTGGTATTGGTGGTGGTGGTGGTGGTATTGGTGGTGGTGGTATTGGTGGTATGGTAATGGTATTGGTGGTGGTGGTATTGGTGGTGGTATTGGTGGTTGTATTGGTGTTGGTGGTATTGGTGTTGGTGGTATTGGTGGTGGTATTGGTATTGATGGTGGTATTGGTATTGGCGGTGGTGGTATTGGTGGTATTGGTGGTGGTGGTATTGGTGGTGGTGGGGGTATTGGTGGTGGTGATTGTGGTGGTATTGGTGGTGGTATTGGTGGTGGTGATATTGTTGGTGGTATTGGTGGTGGTGGTATTGGTGGTGATATTGGTGATGGTGGTGGTATTGGTGGTGGTATTGGTGGTGGTGGTATTGGTGGTGGTATTGGTGGTGGTGGTGGTATTGGTGGTGGTGGTGGTATTGGTGGTGGTGGTATTGGAGGCATGATGGTATTGGTGGTGGTATTGGTGGTGGTGGTGGTATTGGTGGTGGTGGTATTGGTGGTGGTATTGGTATTGATGGTGGTATTGGTATTGGTGGTGGTATTGGTATTGGTGGTGGTGGTGGTGGTATTGGTAGTGGTGGTATTGGTGGTGGTGGTGGTATTTGTGGTGGTGGTGGTATTGGTGGTGGTGGTGGTATTGGTGGTGGTGGTATTGGTGGCATGATGGTATTGGTGGTGGTATTGGTGGTGGTGGTGATATTGGTGGTGGTGGTATTGGTGGTGGTATTCATATTGATGGTGGTATTGGTATTGGTGGTGGTATTGGTATTGGTGGTGGTGGTATTGGTGGTGGTGGTATTGGTGGTGGTGATATTGGAGGTGGTATTGGTGGTGGTGGTATTGGTATTGGAGGTGGTATTGGTATTTGTGGTGGTGGCATTGGTATTGGTGGTGGTATTGGGATTGGTGGTGGTGGTACTGGTATTGGTGGTGGTGTTGGTGGTGGTGGTGGTATTGGTGGTGGTGTTGATGGTGGTGGTATTGGTGGTGGTGGTGGTATTGGTGGTGCAATTGGTGGTGGTATTGGTGGTGGGGGTATTTGTGGTATTGGTGGTGGTGGTATTGGTGGTGGTGGTATTGGTATTGGTGGTGGTGGTATTGGTGGTGGTGGTATAGGTTGTGGTGGTTGTATTGGTGGGTGTGGAATTGGTGGTGGTATTGGTGGTGGTGGTGGTGTTTTTGGTGATGGTATTGGTGGTGGTGGTGGTATTGGTGATGGTATTGGTGGTGGTATTGGTGGTGGTATTGGTGGTGGTATTGGTGGTGGTATTGGTGGTGGTGGTATTGGTGGTGGTGGTGTTATTGGTGGTGGATTTATTGGTGGCGGTGGTGGTATTGGTGGTGGTATTGGTGGTGGTATTGGTGATGGTGGTGGTATTGGTGGTGGTGGTGGTGGTGGTATTGGTGGTGGTGGTATTGGTGGTGGTGGTGGTATTGGTGGTGGTGGTCATATTGGTGGTGGTGTTGTTGTTGTTAATAAAACAGGCTTTTGAAAACAACCCTGTCAGGTGGCTTTAGTGCAGATGACATGTAACACAGATGTGCTGTTGTCAGCTTCAGCCCATTAGCACACGATTATGTGCTACCTGGAATTCACATGACTTAATTCGCTAATCATTTCTAAATCCATTTTACTTGGGGGGGTTGAAACAGGCACGAGATAATGCCGGGTTAAAGCGATTGAAAGCGGGTGACCGTGTTACGTGGGCGATACCAAAGGGGATGATGGACGGAGCGTTAGAGTAAATCAAACACTCACCCCCAGTCAACAGATCTGGGTTTAATCCATCATCATTCTTTAGCTCACTCCACCTGGTGGAATGATGATGGATTAAACCCAGATCAGTTGACTGGGGGTGAGTGTTTGATTTGCTCTAACGCTCCGTCCATCATCCCCTTTGGTATCGCTTTGTTCGCCCTAAGTAGGCAGGGTATGCCCAGACGTGGGTCCCTTGCTCACTTTGCCGCTGGATTCAAGATAGCCTGGCTGATGAGGGTTTTGAACCCGAAACCGGTCCCAGGATGCTTGTTTCCGGTCCAGGGAAGACATGGCTTGGCAGTTCGGGCTGGACTGTTCCCATGAGGCACAGGGTCAGACTGATTTGCATATGGCCATGTCTGAATTGGGGTGGTGGAGTGAGCTAAAGAATGATGATGGATTAAACCCAGATCAGTTGACTGGGGGTGAGTGTTTGATTTGCTCTAACGCTCCGTCCATCATCCCCTTTGGTATCGCTTTGTTCGCCCTAAGTTGGCAGGGTATGCCCAGATGTGGGTCCCTTGCTCACTTTGCCACTGGATTCAAGATAGCCTGTCTGATGAGGGTTTTGAACCCGAAACCGGTCCCAGGATGCTTGTTTCCGGTCCAGGGAAGACATGGCTTGGCAGTTCGGGCTGGACTGTTCCTATGAGGCACAGGGTCAGACTGATTTGCATATGGCCATGTCTGAATTGGGGTGGTGGAGTGAGCTAAAGAATGATGATGGATTAAACCCAGATCAGTTGACTGGGGGTGAGTGTTTGATTTGCTCTAACGCTCCGTCCATCATCCCCTTTGGTATCGCTTTGTTCGCCCTAAGTTGGCAGGGTCCCTTGCTCACCTTGCCACTGGATTTAAGATAGCCTGGCTGATGAGGGTTTTGAACCCGAAACCGGTCCCAGGATGCTTGTTTCCGGACCAGGGAAGACATGGCTTGGCAGTTCGGGCTGGACTGTTCCCATGAGGCACAGGGTCAGACTGATTTGCATATGGCCATGTCTGAATTGGGGTGGTGGAGTGAGCTAAAGAATGATGATGGATTAAACCCAGATCAGTTGACTGGGGGTGAGTGTTTGATTTGCTCTAACGCTCCGTCCATCATCCCCTTTGGTATCGCCGTGTTACGTGGGCGGCGGTGCTGCTTAAAAAAACACAAGCGGTTTTAGCTGAAGCAGCGCATGTCCGGCCTGCAGTAAGAGAAACTCAATAAAGTGAATAGTGCTTACAGACTAAATAACAGGTCCCATGTAACAACCGAAGTAAAGGGGCCAGTAGCCATGGAAGATTACAAATGAAGACAAGGCCGTACTAAGGAGGGACTAACAAGCCTATTAACAAATCCGAAGGCAGCATTTATGAAAGACAATGACACAAGCCAATGAAAAATATGGGCGGAGAGTGGGCGCTGGCTTCTCTCCCATACTCTACTACAGCAGTCTCACAGAGCGAGCAGTGCATGCATGCTGCCACTAGGCTCCACCTAAAAATAGCTCAACAGAATAGGGCCAATTCACAAAGGGGTTTATGAGTATGTGAAGTAATCATTAAGCACTATTTCACGTACTCATAAATGCCTTTGTGAATTGGCTCCATAGATTAGAATGTAGACGACTATGAAAAATGGTTTTCATGTGTGCCTAAAGAGTGATCATTAAGCAAGCAAGTCCCCAAAACCAAAACATTAACTTATGATTCATTTAAACAGTTCTGAGCAGGGGTGGTTCCTTTTCAGGGGCTCCAGGGCATAGTCCTGACACCTGAAAGCCCAAGGAGCCACTGATAAATTAAATTATTACACTGGTAATATTTTAATTTAGCAGTGTTCATGCAAACACGACTTTCATGTTTGCATGAATTCTGCAGCATACAGGCCAGCCCTCTCGGCCTCTCCACTAGGCTCCTGATGATAAGCAGAGGAGGAGGGGGCTGAGCAACAATCCAGCTACAGAGTGTTGTTAAGAAACAAAGCACTCTGTAGATGTATGTCTAGATTGCACATGCAAGGGGCGGGGTTCAACTGCAATCCCCAAACAATCCTTTTTATTTAGCAGACATACTACGCATGCATCTGGCAGCACAGTATATCTGCCAAAATAGAGATGTCAGGGTGCAGATGAGTGCCTCCCAGAGGCAAAGGAGGAGCCACACACAGAAGCAGTGGCAGTACCCCCAGCACTTTCCCAGCTTCTGATAGGACTGTGCTTCAAAAAGCTAGGAGAGGACTTGAGGTGGGTCTTGCTGTGAAACCTGACCCTGCTGCACTGTCTGTCTACTTATTAGAAATCATGGATTGCTGTTTCCTCTGTCCAGCACACAATTCCTGCTCAGGTGCTGCCATGAAGCCTCTGAGTTGCCATAAAATGAAGAAAGGTGAGCAAAAAAATAATTCTGTGATTCTCTGTGTATATGTGAGTGAAAGTGTGCTTGTGAGTGATTGAGAGAGAAAGTGTCAGGTTCTCACCTGTGTTTCTGCAGGAACGCCACGGATGATGATAAGGTCCGCAACCTCCCCTAGTCACCCAAGGCACCCGGTATAAACAAGGTATCAAAGGTAACCCGGGGAAGAAGGGAAACAAAACAAGGAAAGAAGGGGAAAACACAGCTTCGAAACTCTGGGCACCTCAGGGACATCCGGATACGCCAAGAAGCTGTGAGGGTGCAGAAAAAGGGTTAATAACACTTTCCAATAAAGACAATCTGTAATTCTCTGTGCGATTATTCCTACCTTCACTTTTTGCTATGATTGAATTCCTTTCTGTGATAAATTGGTGACCACTATATACAGTGTGTATGAAAACGGGACTACCGCCATGTACTTAGGGGGGAAAGAAAAGAAAGTGATACGAGTTTTCTACTTCCTATACCACTGACCACAGAATGCACCTGGAACCACTCTTGCCCCTACCTCCTTCGTATGTAGTGTGTAGATCCTTCTCCCCTTCTAGTGAACGAGGGGCAAATAAAGGTAAAAAGAATATCGTGCTCTGCATAGGGACATAATAACCCCTCCTTTATCTCTGTCTAAATAGGTGGCCCTGTTCAGGCGGGGAGAACCCCCACACAACGCCCAGAGCACAGGACCACGTAAGTAATAGCAAGTGAGAAAATAACATAAAGCAGCGCAAGTGCGCCGTTACCGCCACCGAGCAATTCTAACTGCTTCTCTTCATACGTTCTTCTATACTGCAGGAACACGCAACGCAACACCAAAGAGCCAGGACCGCCGGGAGACGACCAACGAGGGAAGAACGCCGCCGCGCACTGGAACCACCCGTCGGAACAACAACCCGGAAGTGAACAGGTGAGTGCAAAACCGGAACTCAGGAAACACTAGAACGCGAAGCGCTGCGTAGTGAGGACGGCCGGATTTTGATGTGCCCGGCCCTTCTCTGCGCACGCGCAAAGTGTACCGATCCTTCAGGTGAGTAGCTGCCATCTGTCTGCCCGCACGCAATCCTGACAGAAAGATTGAGTGACAGTGTGTGTTAGTTTAATGTACTTGAGAGTGTCAATGATAATGAAAGAGTGAGAACAAATAAGTGACTGAGAGAAGGTATGAATAAGGGAAAGTGAGTGAGTAAAGATGTGTGAGAGGAAGGGAGAGTGGGTCAGGGGTGTCTCTATCAATGGTACAACGGATGCAGCTGCACCAGGGCACAAAGGCCCACAGTGTATGGGTACATTTGTTTGTGAGGGCACCCAAGGCAAACTTTGAAAACAATTAGATGAACCTGTGGTAAGTATCCCGCCCCACCACTTTCAGGGATCACCAGACATCAATGGTTCTGAGGCCAATCAACAAAGTTATTTATGAGTATACTAAGTAATGTTTAGGTAGTACTACTTTCCTTACTCATAAATGTTTTTGTGAAATGGTCCAAATGTGTTTGGATTCATGTTAGAAATTGGGTTGTAGTTTGACTAATGAATGAGCCCTAGTCAAGCAGCAACCACAATCCTAGTCAGGGTAAGAAGTAGGCAAACCCTAAATTAGCCAGTGCTTACCCTCTGGTAGCTTGTCACAGAGCAGTCAGGCTTAACTTAAAGCCAAAGTGTAAAACAGTGAAAACATCACACAAAAAGATTCCACACCAGGTTAGTAAAATAGAACTTAATGTAATAAACAAAGCAAGAACAAAACAACAAAAATCCAATAAGTAGATCTTGAGATATGAATTTTAAAGAATAAACTGTAAAATAGCGCTTAGTAGCAATAAGCACTTACTTGGGATATCTGGACGCGGCTGACCGAGACAAAGTCAAAAGTTCACTCTGACCACAATGGAGCTTAGGCCCGATACAGGGAGCCAGACAGGCCCGCTGAACAAAAATACCTTGATTCTGGTGGCGGCGATGTAAAAAATGTGGGCCACAGCCGAAGCAATATGTTGGTGTCGATCCACGCAGTGGTGGCGATGGGCTGGTCCTGATCCACGCAGCAGCGATGATGAGTTGGCGCCGATGAGTGTAGGGCTGTGAGGTGGAGATTCGGCATCGCCGTCTAAGATGCAGTCTACAGAGATGCGGAGACCTTGTGCAGATGTGGTTCCAAAGGCAGGGCATTGGGGCTGATCCAAGCAGTAGAGCCGAAGTGCTGGTTCTGGTCACACAACAGGAGTGATGTGCTGGTTCCGATCCATGCAACAGGAGTGATGCTCTGATTCCGATCCACGCAACAGGGGTGATGTGCCGATTCTGATCCACGCAATGGCATCGATGCACCATTTCGACAGAGGATGCATGGGTTTTGCTGAAGCAAGCACCTTAGGCCTAACTTCAAAGTGTCCAGGACTGGGGTGGCACCATTTGGCAGGGCAGTCTCACAGAGTCCAGGTGCAGAAGCAGGCATGTTGAAAGTCTTTCATTTCCCTGAAACCACAGATCAGGAGGCCAGCCAGCTAGCCTTTGGAGTCACTCTGGGTTCAAGTGATGCATTTCCAGTCCTTCTCACCCATGCAGGGCAACAGCAGGCAGCAGGGAAACACAGCAAGGCAGGAGTCCAGCAAAGCAGCAGTCCAGCAGAGTGGCAGTCCTTCAGCAGCACTGCAATTCGTCTTCCTGGCAGAGTCTTCACAGGTTCAGAAGTGTACTGAAGTAGTGGCATCTAAGGTCCAGTACTTATACCCAGGTGTGCCTTTGAAGTGGGTAAGACTGTTATGAGCCCCAAGGTACCCCAATATAGGCCTAGGTAGCTGCACGACCTTTTGCCTACGTTCGTCCTACCTTACTCTACATAACGGTTCTGACGCTGACCTTTTACCTAGTTATGTGCCGAATAAATGTAGTGTGGTTTTCTTTGAAAACTAGCCTCATTTATTATGCATGAGGATTCTTAGTATCATATCTTAATCCCCTGCCTAGGACATGCACAGCAGGATTACCATCGTCTGTATAATAACTCTGTACAAAAGTCACCGCTATCGTCATCCTTGAACGACTGACCCACAGTACCATTTCACATCTAGGTAGAACCCCGAAGGGTACTTTTCGGGTATAAAAGAACCTTATCTTCACTGGGCAACCAGAGGAGAAGCTTTCACGCTGACACTAGATGCTGAGGACCCGGCCTGCAGAAGCTCCAGCAAGCAGTGGTCTGACATCCCTTGCAGGGTGTCCAACTCGAGACCAAGACGGGGTCCTTCATTCTCTCCCATCAGGTAATGGAGTTGGTTATTTCCTAGGGGATTCTTGGCTTTACACCCAGATAGATGCTAGGTACACTTAGGTACACTTAGACAGGTATCATAGAAGTGCGCTTGATTACTACCATGTATCGATATGCCTGCATATATCTACTGTTTTAGCACCATGGTAGAATTCTACCTTTTACTCTGTTGGTGCTCGTATTCTTAAATATCTGTTTTGTCACGCTGGTTCAATAAATGCTTATTAAAAACGTCCCCATCGTTATTCTGTGTGTGTCTCTGAGACTTAGTGAGCACGATTTACTGAGCGAAAGGTACTGCACTGTTTCCACAATCCCTGAAAGATCAAGGGTTGTCATGTTCAATAGTTGCCAGAAACTATTCGCTCCTTGGTAAGGTTAGGGGGCTTATGGTGGCACTGTGAGCTAGCTGGTCTAAAAGCTAACATATCCTTTGGGGGTGTCTGGAATCAGTCTGGACACCAATCACTTAGTTTATGTTATCTAAACGTGCATGTATTATTAGGAACTACACGACAAGACTTCAAAGACATGTCTTTGAAGTGCACAGAGGTCCTCCGTTCATGCCCTGGCTCCAGACTCATAATAGGGGGGTTTGCAGCCCTTTGCGTGGGGACAGGACACAGCCTATCCAGGTGTAAGTGAGGCTGGGTTCAGCTCCTCCCTCCCATCCTGCCAGGATAGTCCATTAAGTCACACCTAAACACCCATTGTGTGTGGCTGTCTAGGGGGAATACACAAAGCCCAGTTTTCACCCTTCCCAGGCGTTTATCAAAACAGGCAGCAGACACCAAATGTCTAAAGTAAGAAAATGTCAACTTTGTAAAAGTGACATTTTCAGAATTGCAATTTTAAATCCGACTTCACCATAAGTTGTGATTTTAAATTGTGATTCCAGAGACACCAAACTTGAAAAGTCTATCTCTTCAAAATTGGGAATTATACTTAAGAGAAATGTAATAAATTAATCCCAAAATTGCCCTATGGGAGAAATAGGCCTTGCAGTAGTGAAAAACAAATTTGAGAGTTTTTTTACTATAAATACATGTAAAACTTAAAAGTACATGTCCTGCCTTTTAAATATATTGCACCCTGCCCTGGGCATTGACCAAGGCCCGCTATAGGGGTAACTTACATGTACAAAAAGGAAAGGTTTGGGCCTGGCAAGAGGTTTATCTTGTCAGGTCGAAATAGCAGTGTAAACTGCACACAAAGGCTCTGCAATGGCAGGCCTGAGCCATGGTTAGAGGGCTACTCTAATTTAAAAAAATTAATTAATTAATTCCACATTTATAAAGCACGAACTTATCACCCCTATGGGGAAGAAGGCGCTGCGGGGCCGTCGGGGAGATTAAATGAGCCATTGCCCAGAGTCACATGATGCTGAGCTGAGCTACCACCGGCATTGAACCGTGAGCCCCGCGCTCCGGAGTCAGCTGCTCTGCCCACTGCGCCACACCTCTCCCTCTCTACCTAAGTGGGTGGCCCAATAAGTGCAGCAGGCTCACTAGTAGCATTTAATTCACATGCCCCAGGCACATGTAGTGACACTTTACTAGGGACTTACAAGTAAATTAAATATGCCAATTGGCTTTAAGCCATTGTTACCATGTTTTAAGGAGAGAACACAATCACTTTAGCACTAGTTAGCAGTGGTAAAGTGTGCAGAGTCCTAAGGCCAGCACAAACTGCTGGTCTGAAGTCAAAAAGTTAGGGAGAAACCACGCCAAGGAAGGCAGGTCTAACACACACAGGGCCCGATTCACAGAACTAACTTAAGACAAAATCCTAAACTTACTACCATTTTGGTATTCACAGAAGGCACTTACTCATTTTGGTATTCACAGAAGGCACTTACTTACTCATTTTGAGTAACTTACTCATTTTGGTATTCGCAGAAGGCACTTACTCATTGATGAGTAAGTGCCTTCTGTGAATACCAAAATGAGTAAGTTACTCAAAACGAGTAAGTTACTCAAAATGAGTAAGTTACTCATTTTGGTATTCACAGAAGGCACTTATTCATTGATGAGTAAGTACCTTCTGTGATTACCAAAATGAGTAAGTTACTCAAAACGAGTAAGTTACTCAAAATGAGTAAGTTACTCATTTTGGTATTCACAGAAGGCACTTACTCATCGATGAGTAAGTGCCTTCTGTGAATACCAAAATGAGTAAGTTACTCAAAATGAGTAAGTAAGTGCTTTCTGTGAATACCAAAATGAGTAAGTGCCTTCTGTGAATACCAAAATGGTAGTAAGTTTAGGATGTTGTCTTAAGTTAGTTCTGTGAATCGGGCCCTTCATGTTTTGATCTATTCTGCAGTTTGATGCCTGCTCACAGTCTCAACCACAACCCGGCAACATTAAAGGTGACAATGCGAGTGTATAGCACTAACCAGGTCACTGGGTACTTGGGCTCTTATGAAACTTGACTCAATGAGTATCTTGCTCGAGCAGTCATGGCCAAGCTCAAAGGAAGAAGTGTGAAGTTTGAGTCCAGGAAGAGTATAACACATTTATCTCAGTTGTAATACTGATGAGAAAGTTCAGCAAGGGTTCTTATTTTAAGAACAGCACTTTATTAATATGTCACGATATGTAAATAAGTACTCAGTACAAATAGTATTCAAATGATGAAAAGCAAACAAATTGCTTACTTAACAAAAATAACACAAGTAAATACAGCTGCAACTTCGGGCTATGCGTTGAATTTAGTTATTGCAAATTACTCTTGGCGAAGAGGGTGGCCATTAAGCCCAACCCCAGGATGGAACTAC
This sequence comes from Calotriton arnoldi, assembly GCA_963921515.1. Taxonomy (NCBI): domain Eukaryota; kingdom Metazoa; phylum Chordata; class Amphibia; order Caudata; family Salamandridae; genus Calotriton; species Calotriton arnoldi. Next base: position 2,668,666 of record CAWUFW010000581.1, on the reverse strand, counting down.
CATCACACGTGACGGGAATCGTGATAGTGAGCATAAAACTGGAACATAGACAGACTGAGATTCAGGTTCATGATCTCAGTCTTTTTCTCAAGACCCTTTTCTTCAGATAAAGCTTTAAAATGAAACAGGAGTGAGCCTCCCTTGCTTGTAATGCGGGAGGAAGGACGATTCTAATCGGTATTGAGAGGAACACTGAAGAGCTGCCTCTGCTTCTTGTTTTTATTCTTGCTTAATTGACTTTGTCAACAACTAGGGAACCAGTTTCTTTCAGCCTTCGGGGACGGTCGGATTTCAGACTGCTTAGCACTGTGCATTGTCCGCATTGAGGGGCCGTAGCTCCTGGTAGCTGTATGCTGTTTACATCCAGTCCCTTTTGTTCTTACTAAAAGAATATGGAATGTTTTTTATACCAAAAACAATCGCTTTACTGGGGATTTAATATTATTATTTTAGATTTAGCCAAACGGACTAAAGGTTAGTTATTCCAACATGAAGTATTTTTCACACTAGCCACTATCCTTTCTTCCATTTTGTTTTATTGTTCGTATTCATTTATTTCATATGCACTATGGTTTGTTTGGTGTTAGACAACACCTGCATACATTTTCATATGACACACAGGACCTGATATACTATTCTTTCATGAAGGCATCACAGCAAGGAAAATAATTGTGTTGCGTGAAAGGGCGTGAGCAGAAATGCGCCATTGCTAAGTGCCAATGTAGACACCCTGGTGCAAGGGTGCTTGCATTGTGGTCAGAATTGTTTTTGTGCAGGAAGGAAAACCTTCCTGCACAAAAATAACCCTTAGACACATCTTTCTCTTTTCACGTATGCTGCAGAATGCAACACACATGAAAGAGGACGTTAACAAGAGGAAATAAAGCTATTTACTTCGTTATGCCTCTGTCAGGTAGGTGCACCATTTTGGTTGAACCCAGGTTTAATGACTTTCGTAATCTGGGTTTGCTTCAAAATACATGGGTGGGTCTGCATAATAACACCCATGTTCCACCCATGTAATGCCTACCCAATGCAGGGTAATGCAAGGCATGCAAGGGGCTGGGTTGAGTTACTCTGTGGCTGAAAAGTGATGCAAAGCCACCCAACTCTCCACTAGTGTAGCTTTTTAAATGTAACTTCAGCACTAGCATTGCATTGCGTCGACTTGTGTGACATAAGGACAACACAAGTGCATAGTAAAGCTGGCCCACAATATGCAAGTCAAATCTGTCGTATACCAACCAATCATCATTATGACGTGCAGGAGGTGGCCATGCCAGCTTCCCTCTATCTGGGGCATAGATGACATTGGCAGGAGGAATCTACAAGCCAATGGAACACACAAACATCGAGCTGCAAACAAAGGAAAGCATCCAGTAGACAAGGTACACACCACAGTCCAGGATATCACAGCTTCTCAGAGTGAGACTAGTCTAGGATCCATCCACCTTCGAGGAGGCCGCATAGGCTTCCAATTTGCACATTAATTATACCTCAATATCACAGTATGAAATGCCTGTACACATTGGCACACACAGTGCAAACAAGTGATTCCTCTCCACAGCATGTTTTTTCTCAAACTCGTAGGTCAAGATAGGAATATATGTTTAGCAAGTATTGCTTCGATGAAAACGTCGTTCCCTTTATTCCATAATTAGGATTTGATGACCTACGCATGTGCCAGGCAATTGTTAATAAACGTTCTGAACAAGAAATCTTCCAATTGTAATTAAAAATCAACTAACTTGGAATAATGTTGTTTGGTTAACATCAGTAGGAAGAAATTAAATGAAATGTTCAGTTTTATGTATTACTGTTTCATTAGCAAACAGTCAACCTGTATCCTTAGAGGAAAACAAAGAAGGCGCTCTTAAATGCAGAGGTAATGAAAATATTGTAGCTTAACTGAATGAGGGTTTCTGAAGGTTTTCTGGATTTTGTTCCAGGAGATATATAATGTTGCCAGCATTTGCACAGCGCATTCCTACCATGTGTATGTCTGTTGTCTCGCAATGTCCCCGTGTCTACAAAGCCAGAAAGAGTTAATTATGTACCTGGAAAGGAACAGAGCAGACGACGTCAGCATCAGTGTCTTGCAGCTGGCAGGAACTTTCCCAGGTGAACCTGATGTCATGTTCGATCAGCTTCCATAAGAATTTAAGAACCTAAGATTCAGACACGGACATTAGGTTCTAAGGCACAAACTCCCTCTTCATTCTCATCAAATTGCACAGCAATCGCTCAATACATACAGCAACCCGTTGTGGGAAATGAATAACTGAGAAAGTGTGCCCAAGAGTAGACAGGTTTTAACCCCTTAGCTGCGAGGCTTTTCCCACCTCGGTGCTGAGCACTTTTTTCATGTTTTACTTGTGCAATAACCCTTCAGAATATTTTCTACAAAAGGTGTCTGTCCAAGACTGTGTCCTTTTTTCCCACCTTTTGGGGTTTCTAAAGTACCCAGGGTTTGTGCATTCCAATCGTGAGGACTGAGAAAAAAGACAATGCATAGCAAAATGTCGGATAGGAAAAAAGTACTGTGCAGGAAAGAGTTTTTTTTTTTTTAAGGGCATCTCTTAAAGCTTTCCTGTGATAACATCACCATCTTACCAGTTTTCAGGACCAACCATAGTTGTAAAACAACAGTATTTTACCCCCCGTTTTTGTATTTCTCTAAGTGGTAGTACATTTTCCCTATTTATTGTGGTTTGAGGTGGAAACAGGTGTGAAACCCATGGGTGAACTCAGAAAGCTAGTTCATTTCTGAAAGCTAGGCAAAATCCCAAATTTCACAATTTGTGCAATTTGTGTAAATCGATCATGGTTTACTCAAATAAACTAATAATTGAAATAAAAAATAATGTGGAAAAAATAAAAATAGCTGACAATGTGTTCATCTATGAATGCTTGCTCCAATGGCCGATTTGCAAAAGTTGAATACCATTATGTCTGTCAGATCGTTCTGGTCACAAGGATCTACAGTGTTCTTCATTGTCCAAAAACCTGTGATACCCAGAGCCAACAACTGAGCTGTAGCTTAAAATGATTTTTCTTGAGTACTGACTATGCTTCAGTTCATAGGGTAAATTTGAATGATTAAAAAATGGCTATGAAGGAAACCTAACATTTTTAATCACACTCAAACACACACATGGGGTACTGTTTTTATCGGGAGAAGTGTGTGAACACTGGGTGTTAAGAACTTTGAGTATCTCGGCAGATTCTGGAACTTTCCAATGCAGAAATCTGAGGAAAATGCACGATTTTAGTCCAGGTTGGAGGTTTGCCTGACATTCTAGATAAGAACAAATAGTGGGGTTTACACAAGCCACGCCACCCTGGACTCCCATGGGTTTCTATTTTTCAAAAATGTCTGGGTTTAGTATGGTTTCCAGCTGACCCACAGCTCAAGTACTGCAGCCATTCACCAAGCAAGCAAGAAGAAATTGGGATTTCGCTGCTCTCTGCCAACCCATATGTCAAAAGTACACCCAACACTTCTTTATTTTGCTTCCTTTTTTACAAAGGGTTGCCAAATTGCAATTCATTGCACAGTTACTATGGTTTGTGAATGATAACTCTTTCATTCCGGCAATCATTATTATTTCCATGGTATTTAAGTACTCTGTAAAGTGGGTCCCTCATCCACTGTTCTACAGGGATGTGGATATCAGCATTTGGTAACTAGAAATCGCTTTGGAGGAACAATGCATCAGTATTTTACCACTGGAGACGATACAGGGCCTAGCAACTTGCTGAAATACAGTGGCCTAGACTAGTATTACCACAGAGGAGAAATTAATTTATTTTTAGAAGCAGAGTGGATGTGTTTAGTAGGACCAATGAACAGGTGGTGAAGCTTTACCAATTGGATAAGTGGTACCCAGTACACATTCAAGACGAATTTAAAGCCATGCACAAGTACACATACAAGAGTGTCACTACTGAGCAAACAATTAGCTGTTCTTCATTTATGAGCAACTGGCTCTATCCAAGGGACTGTTGCTTTCCCTCCTTGAATTCCCTAACTATCCTTCTGCATGATCTTCAAGCAAGTTCTCGAAGCCGTGTTACAAGACAAGCCCTACTATCCCTGAACTCCTAAAGACACTGCAGAGTTAACTGCTGTCAAAACTGGCATCGATGTTTTCATTTAATTTCCTCATGTGGTGGGTGCTATTGACTGCACACACATATGCATCATCCCTCTTAAAGCTTTCACAATAGGAAAATTAAATGCTTGTTGAATTTCCAAATTATTCGAGGTTGCAGACTTAAACATTGACATTGCATTGCATATATATCCTAAGGAGCAGTAATATTCCATGCTTCATGATCAACATGCAGTAGGAGAGCAATTGTTTATTGGGTGAGCCCTCCTTGCATTTTGGCTATTTGTAAAGCCGCTACATGAACATGAGTGCGACAGGGAAAAGTTAAGTTGAGTTAGATCTACATCTAAACCATGGTATGCCCTCTCTCTTAAATTGCTGTTTCGTGTTGCGATTCTTTAGTTCCATCCTCGAGGCTTCAAAATTCAGTAGCACCTTGTTCATTATTACTTGTCTCTCCCTTTCAGGTTATAGTACCAACCATTTACGGCCATGGCAGTTGATACCATCCACACAACAATGCAGAGGAGAATTATAACACAGCTGTCAAATATGTGGTTACTGGTTGAGGGGGTGGAACTCTACTCAAGCAGCAACCACAATTCTTGTCAGGGAGAAACACAAGAAAACCCCAAATCAACCTGTGGTTAACCCTCTGCTAGCTTGCCACAAAAACAGTCAGGCTTAACTTGGAGGCAATGTGTAAAGTATTTATGTAGCACACAAACAGAAATAAAGTGAAAACATAGCACAAGAAAAATCCCACATCAATTTAGAAAAATAGAGTAAAATGTAATAAATTATTTGACACCAAAATGACAAAAAATAGAATTGGTAGAAACGGAGATTTGGAATTTTAAATGTTTATGGAAAAATAGTGCTTAAAAGCACAAAGCGCCAACTGTGGTTATCTGGTCGTGCCAGACTAGGGACAAAGTGACAAGTTCAGGCCAACTGCGATGGAGCGCAGGCCGGATAGAGGGACCAAGTTAGGCCCGCTAAACCAAGTACCTTAAATCCTGGCTGTAGAGCATCGCAAGATCTCGAGTCAAGGACGTGAGGTCCAAGACTGGGGTGGCACCACTTAGGGACCAGATTCACCGCAGGCAGATTCCAGGTGCAATGTTCAAGGTGGTTAGAGCCTTTTCTTTCCCTGAGGCTCTGATCAGGAGGCCGGTCAATTAGCCCTTGGAGTCACTTTGGTGATCTTGGGTTCAGAAGGCAGGTCCAGTCCTTCTCGCTCAGGCAGCAGGGCAGCAGAGTAGCAGAGTCGCAGTACTCCTTGCAGGAGAGCAGCACAGCAGTTTTCTTCTGAGTCTTCAGCAAGTCCAGATGTGTACTGAAGATTTGAGTCTGAGAGCTCATGATTTATCGTTGGTGCCCACTTTGAAGTAGGAGAAGCTTCTAGAGTCCTCCCCTACATAGGTGTCTGGAATTTCCTGCCTCCCTGTCCTGGCCCCAGCTTGTCTGGGGGCACAAAAGACTAATGTAAAACCCTTGTGAGTGTGCTGGGGCAGTCTTTGTGATGTACAAGCGTGTTAGGTGACAGCTCCGCCCCCCCCCCCATCAAGTCAGATACGGCCCATCTTGCCAACACCTATTCCCCCTTTGTCTCACTGTCTGGAAGCAATACACGCATGTGCCACACGCAGGTGTGAACTGTCAGTCACACCTCGTCATGTGACCAAGGATACAGGCTGCAGGCATTAAATGGTTAGGACAAGAAAATGCCAACTTTCTACAAGTGAATTTTTCAGAATTGTGACTTAAAATCCTACTTTACCATTAAAGAGGGTTTTAAATTACAATTCTTTAGACACCAAACTCTACATTCCTAATTGCTCCCAATAGTTAGTTGTCACTTACAAAATGTAATAAGGCAACCCAGTGTTATCCTATTGAAGAGGTAGGCCTTGCAGCAGTGAAAAACAGATGTAAGAGTTTTTCATTACCAGTATATATAAAAGTTAAAAGTATATGTCCAACTTTTTAAATACACTGCACCCTGCCCTATGGGCTGTTTACAGCGTACCCTGGGAGGAATTACAAGTATTAATAAGCATTTGCAATGCAATAGGTCTCGCATTTATGCAAGTTTAAGCTATTGGCATTGTAAATGACAATGCCTATTATTTTTGTTTTTTAAAACATAAATAAAAGGCATTGTCATTTACAATGCCAATAGCTTAAACTCGCGTAAATGCGAGACCTATTGCAATGCAAATGCTTGTTCTTTTTAGGACTTACAGATGCTCTCGCTAATCAAATTGCCTTGTCTTCAATTTTTTCTGTTGTCATAGATGTGCGTGCGTGTGTGTGTCATTTTATGCTTTTTTTCAAGGGGAGTACAGTCCTAGGTCGGGCTTTACTCTGTCCGTTGCCACCATTCTTTTTGCCTTTTCTCACATTTTTGAGTCTAAACATATTTTGCTATATTTCCTTTTAGCATTCACTTTCACGTATACGCAGAAACACGCAATTAGTTGAGGGTCTTCATGTCTTACCAGTCACATGCATGTATTCTTCATTCAAACAGCTTGCTTCCAATGTTCGAAAGGTTTGTATCATTCAGATTTCCCAGGGGAACTGTTGGAACGTACATTACGTCATACTCCCTGTACCTATCAATCGGCTATTTCTGCAACGAGAAATAAAGCTGTAAAAATAACACACGCAGATACAGTGACGCACACGCGCCACGCGGGATGGACTAACTGAACTATAAAGTAGCACTTCATGTAGAAATAAACAACGTTTTCGGCGTCAGTTGATCTTAACCGGCACGGACAAATGTGCAATAAATGCACACCCAAATCAGGACCTCTACACCAGATATTTTGAAAGAATCATTTCATTTAAATGTGACACATACAGGTCAAAATGAAGTTGACTGCTGTATAAACCAAAAGCTTAAAATAAAACCAACAATTTGAATAATTCTGTTCCACTCTGATCACTGATAACACGAACATACATGAGTAAAGGCCACTGCCTTGGAAGTAAAAAATAAAATAAAAAATAAAGCCCCAGTGGGAATCCCACAGGAAGCAAACATGTGAAGGCACAATGATCTCAAATCACAGGGCGGCATTTCCTTTTTAACAAATGATACGAGTCGAAGAACTAAAAACTTATGGAACAAGAAGACACTAACAGAGAGAGCAAAAGGAGATGAGCTAGTAAAAACGCACATTTACACACACCTACCTGCAACGCAGGGCGGAGGGGCGGCAGCTGCCTTGAAAACAGCTAAACGCACACGACTGAAGCCCACAACACAAACAAACTAACCATGACGCACTGCAACACAGAGCTCCATGGAAAACTGCCCAGGTCTAACCCCATGCAAGCCTCCTTGACATGTTGATGCAGCTCTGAAGGATTATACCCTCTTGATGAGTTGGGCAGTGCTGTTTCAGACTGTCCTATAATGTTTAGGAGCCGAGTACGGATGCGGTTTCTACATGTTTATTTTCGCATCTTTCTGAACTTTTTTTCCCTTTCTTTTTTTCGTCACTAACAGGATGTTGCGCAGGAAGGGGTTCCTCAGACCTCTCAAGGAATCGGACAGAGAGGCTGGTAAAGGAACCAGGAAACAGATAAAAACAAGCATTTGCAATGCAATAGGACTCGCATTTACGCAAGACCTATTGCATTGGAAACAGGAGTGTGGGCGGGCGGGACTCAGGGGGGCGAGAAGGCATGAACAACAAGAGGGTTGGCAGGGGGCTGAGAAGGCATGGACTGCGGGGGGAGAAGGCACGGGCAGTAAGAGAACCTCATTAAAGAAAATAGTGCTCACAATCTAAATAACACATACCATGCAACACTCAAATAAAGGGGCCAGTAGCCATGGAAGGATACAAATGACAACATGGACTAACAAGCCTATAAACCAATCGGAAGGCAGCATTTAGGAAGGACAAAGACACAAGCCAATGAAAAAGATGGGTGGGGGAGTGGGCGGGGCTTCGCTCACGTAGTGAACTACCACAGATCAACCCCAGGGCAGCGCTTGTGCGCTGGCTCAGGGCTCGACCTAAAAAGGAAGGTTTAGGCCTGTCAAAAGTTTTATTTTGCCAGGTTGAAATGGCAGTTTAAAACTGCACGCACAGGCTGCAATGGCAGACCTGAGACATGTTTTAAAAAGGTTACTTAAGTGTGTGGCACAATCAATGGCAGGTAGTAGCATTTGAAAGTGGTGGCGTGTAAAAGTTAGGAATTACTTTTAGGTAGCAAGCAAGCACCACATTTTCTTTTACTTTCACCTTGTCATTATTTTAAAGAATGTGTACCCCCATGATAGGGGTGCCATCATACACATCTGCACAGAATCACAATTACAACTTGAATACGTGACCACTGCCCCGTGCTCTCTCTGCAAAGAAGCCAAGGATTGGATGGCCATGTATTCTGAATATGTTTTTGACTGACTGACAGGCACTGTGAAAAACTCGCAGAGCCTTCAGCCTCAGCTCCAGAGCTCTCAATTGCGGCATACACACTGGTGGTAGTGCTTGTGACTCGGTTAATTGGAGGGAGAAGTGAAAGGGGTTAGGAAAGGAAAACAGAACTAAGAAGTTCAGGCAAGAAGGGGATGGAATGAAAAAGAAGGGATGGGAAAGAGAACAATGAGAAGAGGAAAAAAGATGTGGAGAGAAGAGGAAACCAGAAATAGTGATTGAGATAAACAGCTAAAAATCTCCAATTAAACAACGAGAGAATCAAACAGCGAGAGAATATCACAGCAGGGCATTGTGTGGGGAGAGGACATATCAGAACAAGGTTCAGTGGAGAAGAGGGCGGTGCTAAAAATGGAACAGTACGAGATTACAAGCAAATAGATATCACAGGCAAAAGAGCAGCCATGGGAAAATATTTGTCGAAGGAAGCAATTTAAGCCTGCTGATTCAGTGGCATGCTTGGTGCTCTACAAAACCCCAAATGTATCCAACCTGTAGAATGTGGTAATTGGCAGAGCCCTGGTGCTCAATGATAAATTGATGTTTTGGATCAAGTAGTATGGTTGCAGTGTGGAATGTATGCAGGAGCAAGAAGTGCATTAAAAGTATGGGTGAGCAAGATTAAGAATGAAAAACTGCTCCGATGCGTTGTGCCTGGAATACTTGTGTTGCTGCATTACGTTTTTTTATTAAATTATAACGCTAACTCAACCGGAAGGTGTTGGAGCGCTCATATGAGCACCAGTTACATTTCACAGTCACATTCATTTTTGGGTTTTTTGCATGGGGAGATTTGTTCAAAATCCCAGGATTTTGTGGCGATGCCGAGATTTACAGATACTGCCATCCAGTCCAGTGCCTTGTGATCCTGATGGTGTGTTCCAAGTCTAACTGAGAGCAGCCAAGAGAGCCTGATCCAGTTCCAAAGGGAGGGAAGGTGGATCATGAATGACTTTCCTTACAAAAGCAAAGAGCCAGCGAACCTACCCAATTCTTGATCTACTCTCATGCCGTTTTCAGCATGAGAGAAGTGCCAGGATTGGTCAGAGCAGGCTAACGCAGAACTCCTTTTGAGACTAGGGGCCTGTGTCTGCAATGCGCCATGATTGGTGTGGGCTGAAGTGTGCTTGTAGGGCTGGGCATCGCAAAACAGCCGGCCAATCCGATATGCGCACTATATGCTTTAGGCAAGTAATTCCTGCTGCCAATCAGCAGGAATTGCCCCACCCTCACACTAGATGCTGGAATAGTGGCACTTCACTTTATAATAAAATTATTATGACCATTTTTATTAATTTATGTTTGCTGCTGCGCTAGCAGCAGGCGTTGCGACACTCCTTCACCCTAAAGAAGGAACTGCCGCTGGGCACAATAGGTATTGCAGGCCCATTATAAACATTTAATCTATAGGCCATGGGTACATATAGTACCACTTTACTAGGCACTTACAAATACATTAAATATGCAAATCGAGTGTAAGCCGATTTTTCCATGTTTAAGGGAGAGAGCACAAGCACTTTAGCACTAGTTAACAGTATGACCGTACCCGCTGTACAGGAAGAGTGCCTTGGATTTTGTTCGTAGCCATATTCAGGTTGATCAGGTATTTGTCCTGTGATTTCAAGCCCACCAGATTGAGGCGTGGCTACAGATAAGGTCTGATAAAGTGTTATCAGACCTTAGATTTCTACAAATGGTGATAGAGAAGTACTCTTCGTTGTGATATCTATCTGTTGGAAAAAGTGCGTGTAATCTAGACCAACAAATCTACTTATTGTGGACACCCCGACGTTGATTCAGCTTGGAGTGTCCGGTTTCGTATTCTTATGCCCTGAAGAAGTCCTTTATTGGACGAAACGCGTCGGCTGTCTTTTACACAAATTCGATACAAATAAAAGAAGAGCCTAAAAAGATTTACATTATGGATATGGATTGTTATATTTTTTCATATTATCATTAAGTGGTGCACCTTTGGTTTTTTGTTTAAATTATTATAATCCTGTATTGGATTGCATCGTGGCAGTGGGTGCATTAACGGTGTGCACATATGCGTGATGGGTGATTTCCATCTTTAGAAATAACAACTAGGGATAACGGGTCAGGTGCTTGGTCTCTACAGGGTACATTGCCAATAGTTTGTTTTACTAGTTAACAGTAGTAAGGTGCGCAGAGCCCAAAAAGCCAACAAAAACTGGTTCAGAAAACAGAAAAGTCAAGGCTAAAAGTTTCGGGCTGACACCGCAAAAAGGGCTAAGTCCAATATGAGCTCGTCTAAAAACAAAAAATGTCATTGAAAGGACTTTTAGACTTTTAGACAATTGATGTTGATTTAGTGTTTGCAAGTGGGAACTGCCAGTACTCACTAGAAAAGGTCTGTTAGACCATCGTGTTGTGCTGCATTTTGCACAATGTGTCTACCTGATTGTATGTGTCTCTCATATTGGATAAACTACAGATCAAAAGCAATGAAGATGGAGATGACAGAGTGGAACATGCAAATAGATGAAAGGCATAGGGAAGGTACAGAAGTGCACAACGTAGACATGGAAAACTGTTCTTAACATATTTTATTTTATAAAAATATGTATGCAGTTTGGGCCAGTCACATCTCCTTGTCTAAGGGTAGCATTCCCTTTTGTTGAACCTGACATCATTCGAAAAACTGCTTTTGGCTTATATCGTCATCATTGTATATAGTATTCTCTGCAACGTACATAGGTAAGATACGTTTTTAATAAATAGTTGTTTTAAAAAAAAATGTTTTATTGTATTCACATATTAGAGAACAATAATCAAAGTGAAATGCTCACACAAAGAGAATTCAACAATTACAATACAGTGCAATGTAATCTAGGTCATGAGCATAATACTTTACTAGACCCCCCACCCCACGCAAACTATGTAAACAAGTTATGATTATTTGACAAACTTTTCTACTTTCATTGTTTTTAGTGGCTGTGGACTTAAGGAGCATAACACTGGGATGGGGGAACTGTTTAGGCATTTGAGCTACTAATGACAAATTAGTAGAGGGGGAGTCCTTGTCAACAGACATTGTACTAATCACACTTTGTATTGTTAGTACAGCTTCACTGTTGCTTTGGCAGCATTCCAAAATGATTGCCTGCATACATTAAGGTGACTCTTGTCGAGTGTATATTGTCTCTAGAGTTTTGACTATTCATTCAATACCGGTGCACAGTTTTTTATTTTCTTGTCAGTGCAGTTTTCAACTTAAAAAAATCATATTCAGTTTTTAGTGCATCTTTGGTTGCAAGTTTGTGCTGCTGACGAGCTGTATCTTATAGACCAAGTCTGCTTCTGCATGGGTAACCTCTACAGGATGTACTTCAATCTTCTACTAAATGTCCTCTTAAACTGGGTAAAATATAATCTCTTCTTGATTGATTCCCTGGGGATTTGTTGGCTAATGGTGTCGTTAACGCATCTATTGGAGTACTTAGAATACTCTCAGCCACAAGTTGGGTTTCAACTTTAGCTGCTTTCTTAATGGGGACTGTCTGCACATTGCTTCCTCTCAAGTTGTGTTCTGCATTCACGTTGGCTGTGGTTTCTACTTGAACGTCTTCAGTATTGTCGCCTGTAGAGGAGCCGATGTGAAATAATAAGTTAAAACCCCCTATGGTTATCTCAACTTACACTTCACTGGTGATTGATTTGACATGTTGACAGACTAGTAATAGTAAGCATAAGGGTAGCACTTGAGTTACTGTGGGGAAGAATACTGTGCACATACATCATGGATAAACACGCTGAAGCATACAGCCAGCACAGTCCTCACAGGTATATATGACACCTGTTCCCAAGCGTGTTCTTTAGCTTGCAAACTATTTTCTTCTTTATCTGACATCACAGATGATAGTCCATTTTTCCACAGTTCTTTGCATCTAGTTTCACTGCTCCCACTGCATTTATTTCACCACCTTATCACACATTCCGTTTGTTTTGGAAAGTGGTGTGCTATGGAAATTGGATCTAAAAGATTTGGTTCAACCAGCAGCATGGCTTCCACTAACATCGCAAGCTCCTTGTTGGAAAACATTGTCTTCTGCATTCTGTAATACAGGTTCTTTTCCTACAGCAAAATAAAGAAGTATTCGTGAACTTGCCCCTATGGTTCTATTTCAGGACCGGAGGCTCCGATTATGCTTCTCTTTCTTTTACTGCAAAACATAGCAGCCAATGAAAAACGTTTTAGCACTAACATATACTACATATCCCATGATATCCTGCTCATAACCACCAATCATGGTCCAGCAGTCCATATAAGAGCCGATATCACCATCTTGAGAGCCTCTTTCTTTGCTGCTCGCAGCCGAGATAAGTGACTCTCTATTGTTGCCTTATTGCGATATTGTCTTTGTTTATGATACTTGTCTTAGAATTGTGGAAGTCTATTGCTTATTAATTCACAAGCTCCTTCCACACGCTGCCCATGTTGGGGAAAAGCGAGCTCTTGTGATTTTTCCTCAAAGCCAGTCCGAGCGCCTGCGCAGCTTTCCTCTGGTTCTCGCTCACCTGAACGAGCTAGATACACAGTTGTGTCAGCCGTGATGTATAGCCCTCAGTGCCTTCCCTAATTGGACCCGAGTTTCCTCTGCTGAGCCTTGGAACGCGTGTAGCCCAATTGGGCTGGGAATTTGGCCTCGTTTGGGCTACACGTCGTCCCCCTTCTATGTTTATGCCTCCTCGCCGAAGCGTTCCATTAACGCTCAGCTTCCCGCTGCTATTATTGCATTTTGCAGCGCGGAAGAGACGCTGACTCCGGCTGCAAGAATCAAATTGCCCAAGTGAGCGGTGTGCAAGCTCCTATATTAATTAAGGCTCTGGATACCCTTTGATCTGCAAGGACTGCAATAAATTCACTACAGTACCTGCTGAGGAGCCTGTAACTCTCTATTACTGTGCACTTGGGGTTTTGGCTCTCCCCGACTTAATCCCACGGGATAGACTTCGCATATTAATATTTTTTTTTTCAATCAATAAAAGAAAATTGGGCCCCCTTTGAGGAGGAGGAATATGAATCCTAATATGAGGAACAACCACAAGGGCCCTATTTGAAGGACAATTTGGTTGATGCTCTTGATGCCTCTGTGCAACAGTCTGTCATCACGGCAATTGAGACTGCTGTTCCTATCACAGTTAATCAGGCTCTTGCGGCTGCACTAAAGCCCATTAAGGCTCAGTTGGAAAGCTTTGCCAAATGACATGGTTATCACCATCCATTGACACCGGATCCTAAGGACGGTAAGTCAGATGTGCCCCGCAAAGCCAAGTCGTCTGAGTTGCCTCATACTGACACCTTGTCCAATCTCTCCCAAGGTCCACTTGGAGATCATGGATACTCTGCCCCCTCTACATCCAAAGGGTCGTAGTCCAGGCATAAAGATGATAGGGACACTGACACTGACTCTACACATACAGATGCCACCCATTCAGACCACAATAATACTGCTAAACGAAAGAAGGCTAAAACGTCCGCCTCAGCCAAACCTCTGGCTCCTTCTAGACCCCCCTCCAATTCCTTTACCTTTAACCCCAAGACATTCTTCACCCGATATCGTCTGATTGGGCCCCCACTCCGGCAGTGTCTGAATGCCTACATGAGAATTTACGTAAAGGGTTCGACAAAGAAGTTTGCAACCGTCTTAGGGCGGAATGCCCCAGACCTGATATCCCTGACAAGGTTGATGAGACTACTGAGATCAACCCTAGAATGTTGACATTTCTGAAAAAAATTGACCCTAAGAAGGGCATTGACTGAGCCTGGCGTGGATGTCAAGACAAAATGCTGGATCTTGCGGGACCCCTTACAAAGATTCTAGAAATGGCCTTCATGTCCAAAGAAACTGGCTCTCCTGTTGACCCCAATATACTGGCAGGCTGGACCCAGTGAGCTATTTGCTTATTAGGAAAAGCAAATTGTGCTATGTCCTCTGATGCAAGTCACTTCTCATGTGCATGGATTCAAACCTGACTGAGCTTGCTTCGTCTGAAGCTGGGCCCTTAACCGAGGGCCACCTCTACGGTGACAAATTCATGAAGTACATTTCCAAGTATGTCAGTACTTTTACATCCCTAGATAAAGCACAATCAAATATCAAAAGGGTTTTCCAAGCTGGCCTTTTTGCTCATGCTGGGAGAGGCAGGGGCTGCTCGCCAGGCCGTTACTATTGCCAAAGGCCCTCTCAGAGGTGTGTACAGTCATGGTAGAGGAGATTGGCAATACTCCACTAGAGGAGCTCCTTTCTACCCAACCAGACAACAGTTCTCCTGATGCCGCTTTAGCAGAGGCGGTCCCAGAACAGGTTTCCAGTCCCACAATACTGCAGGTAAGACTTCTTGATGCCTCCGAAGTTCAATTGGGGGGTTGAGTTCAATTCTTTCTTCACAATTGGAGTACTCTTACTCAGAATGCATTGGTATTACAGACCAGTCAGGGTTTTCACCTAGAATTTTATCAACCTTCTCAGCAAATGAAACTTCCTCAACAGTTACATTTTTCCCTACAAGAGTCTGCTTTTATAGATGCGGAAATAGAAGGCCTGCTGCAGAAGAGTGCGGTGGCCTACTGCGACAACAACGCCACAGGCTTCTGCAGCAACATCTTTTTGGTACAAAAGACAGGAGGTGGATACAGGTTAGTTCCGAATCTGCGAGACTTCAACTATTACATCACTTACAGACATTTCAAGAAGGAGGGCATCCATCTTTTAGCAGATCAGTTGCGGAAAGCAGACTGGATGGTCCATCTGGACCTCAAAGATGCATATCTAACCATCCCCATCTTCCTGCCGCACTGGCGATTCCTTCAATTCTGTTGGAGGGGCAGGTGGCTGGAATATTTGGTCCTTCCTTATGGACTTTATTCTGCGCTGTGGTGTTTCACCAAGGTGATGAAGCCAGTGGTACCCCATCTCCGAGAGAAGAGATCTGCATGATAGTATACGTGAATGACATTCTCATCATGCCACATTCCCAAACATTGGCCATCCTTCATTTGCATATGGCAACCTCTCTCTTACAGGATTTGGGGTTTGTCATAAATGGAACTAAATCAATACTATGCCCATCTCAGACAATAGACTTTCTGGGGTTTGTGATCGATTCTCAGTCTGCACAACTGAAGCTCCCCAAAACCAAATTACGAGACATAAAAAAAAAATTGAAATCGGTTCACTCCTGCCAAGTAGTTTCCCTGGGGGCAATTGCTTGCCTGGTCGGCTTTCTGGCTTCCTCCATGTAGGCCATCTTTCTGGGACCCCTTCACTACAGAGCACCCCAGAAATTGAAAATTCAACAACTACTGTCATGTAGTTCCTAGGAGTCCCCCAGGTCCTGTGCGTTTTGGATGACCTGAACTGAGGGCTTGGTGTCCCAACCGCTTCCGGACACCCCCACAGGATATGTCAGCCGTTAGACCAGCTAGCTCTACAGTGCCACTACCCCCCCCCCCCCAGTATTCTACAGTGGTCTAGGTAGTCTCTGGCAACCAATGAACATGACAACCCTGATTCCTCAAGGATCGTGGAAAACAATACAGTACGTTTCGCTCAGACACTCGTGCTTGCTTACTCTCAGAAAATACACAGTATGGCGATTAGGACGTTTGAATAAGAATTTATTGGTCCAGCGACAGCCTGGTGTAAAACGTATTGGCTGCAACAATCAGGAGACAGAAGCAAACGAAAGAGATTGCTAGTACCAATATCGTAAATAGTAGATAAATTTCTACCGTAGTGCTAATAAGATGAACCTAAGCAGTTCAGATAAAAACAATAGCACTTGCATATTCCTAAAATGTGCGCCCTAAGTAATTTGCCTAAATGTAGCTAGCCTAGATCTGTATGTGTGTCATGTATAAGCGTCTATGTAGCCATGTGTATCTGTAGCCAAGAAACCCCTAGGGAAGAACCAGCCCCCTCACCTGATGGTTTAGAATGAAGGACCCCATCTCTGCTTCGAGGATTACACCCTGAAAGGGATGTCTGACCATTGCATAACAAAGATTCAGCATGCAGGACCCCGTGTCAGCTTGGAAGGAATTCTCCTCTAATTTGTAGGGGGGTGTGAGGGTCTTTTATACTAAAGTGGTCACTCCAGGGTTTTTTCTAGAATCAATATGTTTTTAAAACAATCATGGATGTTTTGAAAACAATCATAAATGCTTTTCTGAAACAAGTGTGGTCATGCACAGCTGGCTGTAGGCCAAGGATGAAAAAAAGTGGTGACCCTTATACAGAATAATTCTTCAGTGCCTGGGGACATGTTTATGTATGTCAGGTACAGGAATTATGATTGAAGACTAAGAGCCTGGTGTCGAAGAGACAGGATCAAGCTACTAGGTAAAAGGTCACCTGTTTAGAATCGTTATTGTCATGTGGATGGGACAATGTATGTAAAAATGGGGTATACATGACGGGACTATCCTAAAAGACATGACACTACAGAAGGTCTTGTTTTACACAGACCAGGTTCCCCTGACGGAGGACGTGAGAGAAGTACTCTGTTAGTGGCTGGGACACGTGGCTGCCTCGAATGGTAAAGCCATCTTCGGGTCCCAGCCAGAGATAGTGATAGAGTCGGACGCCAGACATTGGGGCTGCGCAGTGCGTTGTGGAGACAGCTCCACTTGCGGCAGGTGGTCCTTCCAAGAATTAACCTTCCATATCAACTGTCTGGAGTTATTAGAGGGGTCCTTTGTGATCAGGACCCTCACTCCCAAGAATGTATCCTGTTGCATCCTCCTCAGGATGGACAATGTATCTTCAGTGAGGTACACCAACAAATTGGGAGGTACAATGTCATCACATTTAGTGGAGATAGCCAAGGACTTTTGGCACTATTTTCTGAGTCACAAGATATCTGTGATAGTGGAATACATTCCAGGACAACCCAACAAAGTAGCGGATTAGAACTCCAGGTATCTGACAGATTACAGGGATTGGCAGCTCCATCCACATCTGTTTCGGTGGATACAGTCAATTTGGGGCCCCTGCACAACTGATCTTTTCGCCTCCAGACTGAACCGATAGTTAGAGACATTCTTCAGCTGGAGGCCCGTTAGCACAAGTGATGGATTCTTTTTCTCAGGATTGGTGAATGACAATGAATTATGATTTTCCCTCATTCGCACTGATACCCAGGGTAGCGACTCAGATCTACGGACAGGTGGCGGAAGTGGTGTTAGCTACCTCTTTCTGGAAAGCACAGACTTGGTTTCCGGTTCTTTTGGGGAATGACATGTGATTGCCCTCTCCTTCTGCCTTGGTCTCGGATGATGCTCCAGGGCCCCAACGGAGCACTGCACCCAATGATAATCTCAGCGCAGGTGTCCCTGGTGGTCTGTAGGCTTTCCAGCACCAGTGGAATTTGTCAGGCATTTCGGGGGGGGGGGGGCTTTAGAGTTCATCAAACGAACCGGGGTCCTCTCCACTAGGAAGAGGTATTGCGCAGTATGGAGATGGTGTATTGGTTGGTGCCTGGAATGGCACGTGTTCCCATGATGGCAGAATTACCTCACATTGTGAATTTTCTGTCTCAGAAAGCTTCTGATGGTTTGTCATACAGGTCATTGAATATTTTCCTTCTGCTATTTCAGCAGGACATATGCAGGTTGATGGTAGGCAGGTAGGAATGCACCGTTTCATTTGTAAGCTTCTTAAAGGTATCAGGGTGACAAATCCTTCCATAGCTAAGTATTCTTTTCTATGCGTCTTTGATTTTGACTCTTTTTGATAAACGGCCGGATAATGCTCATCTTCCCAGGAAGCAGTTGTTAACTAAATTAGCTATTCTCTTATGTCTATCCGCATGTAGAAGAACTTTGAATGTGCGAGTTCTGGATTTAGTAGGTAGAGTATTTACTCCGGAAGGAGTTTCCTTTACCATTACTGCCAAAACAAAAACTTTTTCGTGAGGTATTGAATATAATGTTTTTCCTACTAATGACAAGTTGTGCGTTGTTGGATGCTTGAAAGCTTATGAGGAATGTACTCGTGAATTGAGAACTGATGATTCTATGCAATTGCTGATGGCTTTGCAGAAGCCATTTAAACCAGTGTCAACTGCCACAATTGCTAGATGGCTGAAATTAATAATGGCAGAGGCTGGTATAGATGATAGAGTGCTCGGGGCTCATTTTATTCGACGGGCTATGACTTCCAAATCATTTATGTTGGGTTTCACCATTCAGGACATGAGATCAGCTGACTGGTCATCAGAATCTACTTTAAAACAGTTTTATTATAAACCTGTGGGTGATATTACTTCTCTGGTTTTCGATAAGCGTTAAACTAGCATAATTGGATCCTCCGGTCCTGAAATAGGATAAAAACTTTGCTAGTATTAGTGCCAAGAATTTTCAATTCTATTAAGGACACTGAGGCAAGAATTATCCCACTCAGTATTATCAGTCATTGAATGATTGTCATGATTTCATTGTTCTCCTTCAAATGTTTACCTGCCCGTATTTAGCTTGTGTTATATGGATATTACGGGTCTTATTTCATTTCTAGGTTCGTATCAGAAGTTGGAGTGATCCCGTTCCAGTTTTCATCTCTGTGTTGGCGCTTTGCGCCCCTGTTGCTGCATGAGCTGTTGCTCGTAGTTTGAAGATGGCCGCAGGAGCTGGTCCTGCAGAAACAGTTGGTTATTGTCGCAGTTCGACTGTTATGGACTATTCGGAGCAAAGAAAGAGGCTCTCAAGATGGCGATATCGGCTCTTATATGGACTGCTGGACCATGATTGGTAGTTGTAAGCAGGGTATCATAGGATATGTTGTTTATTTTGGTGTTAAAAAAATGTCATTGGCTGCTGTGTTTTGCAGTAAAAGAAAGAGAAGTATAATCCTCACCTCCATGTCCTTAATAGAATAGAAAATTCTTGGCGTGAATGCTAGCAAATTTTTTATTCACTAAGCCTCTGGCATGTTCGTCACCAGAAACAGGAGTGGAATGAGAAGAGATTAGCAATACATGTGATTTGTAACAAATCATCATCATTGTGAATACAACATTGAATCAGGGCATACGAGCATGTAACGGAAGGACAAACTCAGACAAGGTTGGGAAACCCACCTTCAACAGAGCATCTAGTTCGAGTTTAATAGATTACATCTTGGTGGATGTTAGATTATGGCCTTGTGTTTCGGACATGACTGTTAACAGAAAAATAGGCAGCGATCACAATGCACTAGACCTTTCACTGGGTCTAGTAAGGAATCAAGCTGTGGCCACAATATCTAACCCCATAGATTATAGATGCAGTTATCAAATAACAAGCGAAGAATACAATGGCAGACTGTGAGTCGCTCAGAGGAAACCATGAGGCACATAAACAGCTTAGTTGAAAGGGACCTGGGAGCTTATTGTGACCTTGACCTTGAATTAAATCAGACACATTCTTTAAAAGCAACAGGGGAGATCGACCTTAACCTTCCTGAGGACCTCAAAAAAGTCTTCTATACAGAAGAGCGAAATCTGGGTGAAGCAAGTGAAGTACCTACCTGGTATAATAAGCAATGTAGATAGGCCACAAAAGCCTTGATAACTGCTTTAAAAACTAAGGATAGAGGGGAAATACAACAAAGTAGAGCTGGTTACAATAAAATACTAAACTCGCAAAAAAAGAGTGGGACCATGGTAAATGGGAGTTGGTCTTGGCAGCAACAAGGGAAAAAAATCACACAACTTTTTGTAACTTGGTTGCCAAGGGAAATGTACAAGGACTTTCCAAAATAGATAAGAACATAGCAGCAGAGGCCTGGATTTCCCACATTTCAAGTTTGTACTCGACCCCGCAAGGTAGTGGACCCCAATATGTGAATGCCCTGGTTCCTACTGTTATTAACATAACTAATTTGAACAGTCTTGATGATTACCCTCTCATCATCTGTGAAGAAGTTGAACATGCCATCTGGAAGGTAGTCCCACACAAAGCCCCAGGCATAGACAAAATTCCGGCAGATTTATTTCTGACAGAATTACAAATATGAAGCCCCTACCTTACTTTGATATTTAATGCTATTCTTAAGGGTCTACAGGTGCCACACTCTTGGACTGGAGCAGAAATTTTTCAAGTGTAAAAAAAGGGTTCTCCTTTAGACCTTGAGAACTAAGGCCAATAAGCCTAATAGATACTACCCAGAAAATCTTTAGCAGGTTCATTATTTTTCAGCTCATGCAAAGGATTTATTTATTTATTAAGTTTTGTATAGCGCGAACATGACCTTGAAAGGTATCAGAGCGCTTCACATCATGGAAGGGAAGAACATAGTATGAGGGGAGATTACGAGGGGGTTACAGAAAATAACAGAATCGAATGATAACAATGTACCCGGATGAGAACAAACAATGCTTAAGAGGGTATAACATACAACCCTGCGCTTTACAGTTGTTAGGCCAAAAGAAGTGAAGTATGGATCTTTGAGAAAGCTGACGATCTACACTCATTTAAGGCAATAACTTGTTCATTAAGATAATTTTTACTTCATGTTTGAAGGCAGCCGAGTGGGGGATTCTGTGAACTTCCTGTGGGAGGGAGTTCCAGATCTTCGGTGCCGAGCCCGAGAAGGCTCTGAGCCTCGTTCTCTTTTTGCGAAAAGTCTGAGGTTTCAATAGGAGAGAATTCGCACTTCTTGATGATCTACCACCTCCTGATAGTTCAAGCTTTTGAGCCAGGTAGCCAGGTGTTTTGAAATGGATGGCTTTGTGTGTCAAACAAGCAATCTTTAGCTGTACTCTTGCTTCGTAAGGTAACCAATTTAGAGATCTTAGAGCTAGAGGTATGCGTTCATTCCTTTTTGTCCCCGTAATCAGTCTAGCAGCGGCATTCAAGGAGGCCCTGAGTGGGGCCAAGGTGTATTTGTGGAGGCCACAGAGCGTAGCGCTACCATAGTCTAGGCTTGGCAAGACAAGCGCTTGAACCACCTGCTTGAGGTCCTCTTGCAGGAGGAATGGTTTTAGATTTATAAGAATCCTCATTTGGTGGTTAGCACCCTTGCACATCTTGCTGATATGATTCTTCATATTCAAGTTCGAATCCAGGGTGATTCCGAGAGATTTGGCTGAGTCAATGATATGAGAGGAGCAGTTGAAGGCAGTGAGGAGTTTCATCCAGTGGTCTATCTTGGTGGTATGATTAGGAGGAGATATGGGAAGGAATTCAGTTTTGGCAGTGTTGAGTAGGAGGAGTTTCTCAGTTTGCCAGTTTTGTGTATTCATCAAGATGGAGTTGAGTGAGGTGAAGTCTTCAGAGGGGGTGATTTTTAGATAAAGTTGCGTGTCGTCCGCATACATATGACAGGATAGACGAGCATGAAGTCCTATGTCCATTCCAGGTGGGCTTTCGCTCCAGTACATCGACTGTAGATCAGATTTTCAGGTTCCACTTAATATACTGGAAGACTGTTACAATTGGGGGGGCAGACTCTATGCTGTATTTTTGGATCTTATAGCGGCCTTCAATCTGGTGCCGAGGGCTACTCTCTGGAGGGTTCAAGCAGAGATGGGCATCCCTGGTTACTTATGTACAATTATAGAGAGACTGCATGAGTCAAACTTTGCCCAGGTCCGATGTGGCAACTCGGTGAACTGACCGAACCCTTCCCTGTAAACAAAGGTATACGACAGGGTTGTGTGATGGCCCGACCCTCTTTACATTATTTAATAACGATCTGGTTAGCTACCTAAACAAATGAGATAACGATGTGACCAAACTAGCAAACGTGAGGGTTCCTGCCCTCACATTTGTAGATGATACTCTTCTTCTGACGAAATCGCCTATGGGGTTCCAGAAACTACTGGACCAGTTTAGCACGTTTTGCTCAGATATGGGACTGGAAATAAATTGTCCAAGACCAAGTACATGGTTTTCAATCCATGTCATTCAACTCGATCACACCCAACGCTTAATGGGGTACTTTTAAGAAGAGGCGATAGCAGTTATCTTCTTTAAGAATAAAAGGGCTTTATTCAGTAAAAGAGTAGTAACCCCCAGCAGCCGTTCCTCCTCAAGCAATACCACCACTGCCCCAGGATTCCACAATCCAGAATCCAGTGACAGAGCTAGCAGTTGCTAAGGTCCGGTTACCAGGACAATAGAACCAAACATTACACATTAATAAGTTAATAGGACATAACATATATCCTCTTTCCTTAAATAACAACAAGCCAAAAGAACATATATTTTTCACCTAAGCAACACATAAATTAATTGCATATGTAATCTTGAAACTTTTTGGGTGGTACCCTTGCACGAGTACTGAGATTTCTTCTGGAGTAACACAATTGGTCATACAGTGGATTGATTTTTAACCACTCCTGAACTTCCACATCACTGCAAATAGCAACACGCTTGGAATTCCACCATCTTCCATCAGAAAGTTTAAGAGAATCGCCTTTAACCACAGAAACCTTTTTAATGTCAGACAACCTGGAATAGCCTTTTCCAGAAGAAGTTCCCAAGAGTACTCTCAAATACATCCCTTCTTTGAACACTCTTGGTTTTTTAAATAACTTGTCATTGTTTCTTCGCTCATATGCTAGTTGGTAATCTTCCACCTTGTTCCGTACATCTCTCTCATCCACATTTTTTTTCCACATCTCTCCATCCAGGCAGGCACAGCTATGGTACATGGAACTCTACCCTTTAAAAAACGAAAGGGTGTTTCCCCAGTTACAGAATGTGGAGTAGTTCTATAATTCCATAACATCTTCTTTACACAACTCCTCCAACACAAATTGCCATGCACGGCCATTTGAATGCACTCCCCCAAAACTCTGTTAAAGCGCTCAACCAAACCATTGCCCCTTGGATGATAAAGAGGTGTTTTGAAATGTTTGATACCCCATCTTTTCAGAAAGTCGCTGAACTCACTAGAAGTAAATTGAGGGCCATTATCAGATAAAATTTCCGCAGGACATCCCTCTCTACGAAAGATTTCCTCACAAAAGTTTATTACGTTACTAGTTTTAACTTCTCGAACAAAGGTTACTTCTGGCCATTTCGAAAAATAATCCATTATGACTAATGCATACTTTTCTCCCACACCTAATAGTTCGAAAGGTCCACAAATATCAATAGCCACTCTTTCCCACGCACGCATAGGCCACTTTACAGAATGTATGGGCGTATCTTGTACTACATGAGTTTTATCACTGCATGAACACGCAATGCATTCTCTTACAAATCTTTCTATGTGTCTGTCCATACCTGGCCACCGAAAGTCATCTCTAGCCTTCCTTTTCATAGCTGTCATCCCACCATGACCTTCGTGCAAAAGTACCATAAGTCTATTCCTCATACTGACCGGAACCACTAACTTGTCGCTCCTTCTCAAAATCCCTTCAACTACTGATAATTCACTCCAAACTTCTTTATATTGCAACATGTCATCGTGCAATTTCCAACCATACTTATTTGGTAGATTTTTTATTACTTTACATATAATTTCATCATCAGAAATGGCTTGTTTCCACTCAGATTCCCCTATGGCTTGACACACATCTTCTAAATTAGCAACAATCCAATCGTCTTCATCAGATTTTCCTTCATCACTTTCCAATTTATCAACAGGCAAACGAGACAAACAATCAGCGTTTACATTCCTAGATCCAGGAACGTACTTTAAGACAAAATTGTATTCCTGTAACCGATAAATCCACTTAGCTATATGCGGTGTAGCTCTACCTGCACCGGCCGTGGAAAATATATCAATGATGGGTTTATGGTCAGTATGCAATACAAAATTGGTACCCCATACAAAAGTGCGAAAATGCTGTACTCCCCACCAGCATGCTAATGCTTCCTTTTCAATAGTAGAGTACGTGCCTTCAGCACCCTTGAGTATGCGTGATGCGAAGGCCACCACTCTTTCTTTCCCTTCATGTAATTGCATCAAAACCGCTCCCAAACCATATCCGCTGGCATCTGTTACTATTATACTTTTATCTCTAGGATTGAAAGGTTTCAAAGCGGTAGCTTTTGCAACAGCTGCTTTGACATCATTGAAAGCACTTTGACACCTATCAGACCACACATATGTTGCGTTCCTTTTCATTAATTCACGTAAAGGAAAAACACGGTCAGAAAAATTAAAGATGAATCTCGAATAATATTCGGCCAGTCACAGAAATGATCTTAACTGGTCCTTGTCTTGCGGAATAGGAGCTTTCTCTAAATCCTCCACAAGTTTGAGTTTAGGTTTGACACCATCTTGAGATAGAGTATGACCCAAATAATCTACCTCTGATTTGCAGAATTTGCATTTCTGTAAACTTATGGTCAAACCAGCTTCTTCTAATCTTCTAAGTACAATTCTTAAAATCTTATCATGTTGTGACTTGTCCTTACCCCATATTAAAACATCGTCTTGGAATACTAACACATTAGAGACATCCTTCAAAACTCCTTGCATCACCATTTGGAAAACTGCAGAAGCAGATGCAAGACCAAAAGGCATGCGAATGAATTGAAATGCACCTTCTGGAGTTATGAAGGATGTCAAATGTCTGGATTCAGGTTGTAACAAAACTTGATGGTATGCACTTGATAAGTCTAAGGTAGAGAAAACCTTCCCGTTGTCCACACTGGCAAGCATCTCGTTTATGTGAGGTAACGGATGACAGTCCACCCATATCCATTCATTTAAATCCCTCAAGTCCACACACATGCGGATACTGCCATTGGGTTTGCGTGCGATCACAATTGGACTTAACCAATCAGATGCTTCTATTGGTTCTATAATGCTCTCTTCACATAACCTGTTCAATTCATTTTTAAGAGGTTCTCTTAGGGCCAAAGGAACATTCTGCACTTTGTGTACTTTAGGAGAGGACACCTCTTTGAGCATTATGCAATGTCTAAATTTTTTTAAGCAACCTAAATCTTTTTTGAATAGATTGGGAAAGCTGGATACCCATTCATTAATACATTGTGGTTCAGTCAACAACACCTGCATAGGATGGTTGGGGTCAAGAATAATATTTAAGGCTTTTTGTTCTCTCCACCCCAACAAAGATTTTCCTTTTTCTACAACATATATCTTAGCTGTGGCTTCCCTTTTGCAAAACCAAATTTTTGCTACAAAATAACCAAGCACAGGTAATTTTTGGCCACAGTATCCTACAGGATTTACATCAGCTGTTTGTAATTCATTGGAACCTAAATCCATCCATACTTGCTTATCAATTAAAGTGATAGGTGAACATGAATCGGCCCACATAGCTAATTTCTTGTCGTCTATACAAATATCACATTTAGGTGGACAATAAGTGTTGCTAGATTTCTCCTTGGTATCATCTATTTCATTAATTACTAAAACCTCTATGTCACTTTCACTTCCTGAATTGACAGCTGAGTTGTCTCTAATGACATTTACAACTTGTTTGGTATGAGAAATGTCACTCACTCTGCATACTCTAGAAAAGTGACCTACTTTTTTACACTTATAACACCTACTTTTTAAACCAGGACAATGAGTGGCATCAGCATTGTGCCTATTGCTCCCACACCTATAACATGACCTTTTAAAGTTCGAAAATTGTTTTTTATCGCTGTTGTCTTTGATATCATCTGGACGTCCTCCTTTCTTATTGCTACTCACAACGCATACCTTCAAAGTGTTAGCATCAACGATGGGTACAGATTTTGATAACTCTTTCACATACTGTGACGTATTTTCAATGCGCTTGGCAATTTCTAAGGACTTCTCTAAAGTGGGATCCTTTAAATCTAGTAATTTTTCTTGTATTTTAGTGTTGTTAGTAGCATTTATCAATTGATCTCTGATTATCTCATCCCTGAGATCTCTGAATTTACATGTTGTAGCTAATCTCCTTAATGCTGCCACATACTGTTCAATCTTTTCCCCTTGTAATTGTTTGCGTGAAAAGAATTTATGTCTTTCCACGACTATGCTTAACTTTTTGCCATAGTTCTCAGATAACGCTGCAATAGCTAATTTATAAACATCTACACACTCTTCTGTTGCGTCTTCACCAGAGCTCCTTACATTAATAACAGGTTTAGGAAGAGTTTTCAAAACTTTCCTTCCTTCTATCCCCAAGCTCAATTTTAAGATTGCTAATTTTCTACTAGCTACATATACATCCCCACCAATAGCCTCTATGTACGTTGTGAAGGCTTCTAGCCAGTCCTCCCAGTCCATGCAAGTGGGACCAGGTTCTTCCAAAAATACGGGAGGTGGAGGGATTGATTGTGATGCCATGATATACTAATTATGAGACAGTGAATTTAACAAGTGAAGATAACAGTATGCTTTTTACAGAAATTTGCTCCTGTTGATGTTCTTTCTTGAGAGAATACGGAAGAAGGTGAACGTAAAAGGGAATTGAGAAAACCACAGTCACTTGTCAGCTTGTCCAGAAATCAGAAATAAAGTCTCAGCACAATGTGAAAAAAAAATTAGCGATTATCATTGAGAATAACGCTTTAATCTCACCAACTGTAGAGAGTCCTCGAATGTCACAGCAGTCGAGGTCAAAGTAGAGAATACGATCCCTTCCACATATGCCAAAAGGTGGACAAAATTCTCAAATGCCGATAACGAAGATAAAATTCTTCAAAATGGCGGCACGCACTACGTGACCTCAATAAGCGTGGGTCACGCTACTAAAACGAGAAGTAATAGGAATGTTTACATCCAAGATGGTGGCACGCACAATGTGACCTTCACCAACGTGGTCACGCACCATCAACGTCAGGAGGAACAGGAACTTCTAAATGGGAATTCTGTATACGAACGTCCCTCGCTGACAACGGCACAAAGGATTATCCGTGTGCTCCTCGCGAAATGCTGAAGATTTGAAAGATGCAAATGCGTACAGCAGCTCCCAGTAGCCGTTGATCAACAAAATTGTAAGTTTAAGTACTTACATACTTTTCTTCCAAACTTGAAGTTCCGCAAATCGGTGTCCGCAAATACGGTGCATACACGCACGCTGCCAGGGGCCTTCAATACTTCGAGCAGCAAAACAAACGGCAGCCACACGACCATAAGCAGCCTAGCCCAATCAAAAACGAGCACTGCTGGCAAGGATGTCTTCCTCTTCTTCTTCTTCACAGCCATTTTTAAGAAGAGGCGATAGCACTTATCTTCTTTAAGAATAAAAGGGCTTTATTCAGTAAAAGAGTAGTAACCCCCAGCAGCCATTCCTCCTCAAGCAATACCACCACTGCCCCAGGATTCCACAATCCAGAATCCAGTGACAGAGCTAGCAGTTGCTAAGGTCCGGTTACCAGGACAATAGAACCAAACTTTACACATTAATAAGTTAATAGGACATAACAGGTACCCCTAGAACAAGTCCATCTGTTTGAATACCTGGGTGCCACATTAAGTGGAACGATGGATTGGGCTCTAAACGAAGGATTAAATTAGAGCAACAGATAGGAGGGCTGTTAAAGATATATCAGGGGCTTCATATGGAGAAGTGTGGCTCAATGGTTAGAGCGGCAGACCCTGATGCAGAGATCTGGCCCGGGACCAGGGTTCAATTCCCGCCTCGGCGGGTCTTGGGCTCAATTTCCTCGGACCTGATAATTCTCGCCTTGGTGCCTATTCTAATCATGGGTCCCACTCTGCAACTCTGGGCAATAGCTTGCTTAATCTCCACAACGGCCCCAACAGCGCTGGGATGCCTGGCTTCACCCAGGAGTGGACATTTCACAGGGAAAAGCCAGGAAGGGTTCCACAGCGGTATGCGTACAGCGCCTGGACACCCCTTTGGGGGTATGGGTGCGCTTTACAAGTACAAATTTCATTTCATTTTAAACCATACTCACTGGTTGCCCAGCTTTATTCCTGTCAGGCTTTGAGGGTGGCCTTATACTGGGCTGAGCTATGGGGCATAAAAATCTTAGTAGCCTAGAATTGGTGGAAAATAGGTTTTTGAGGCAGGTGTTAAATATGCCAGTCAGTGCCTCTTTGATTCCTTTAAGACTGGATGCTGGCCTCAGACCAATTACGGAAAAAGCAGCGGTCAGACCCTTAATATTCTGGAGAAGATTGTGGGTTACCCCTGAATTGATATTTTATCGTAATGGTCTTGAGGAAGTGCTCAGGTACCCTGCTGCGGTTAATCTTCTGTGGATAAAATATATTAAAGACACATTTATTGAAATGGGTTTACCCAATATGTGGGAAGATCCGGGGACCTGCAATCTCTGCCAAGGAATTAAAAATCCGGTTTAGATCATATAGGCTGAATAAGCCTTTAACCTCTTCGTCACCGGGTAATCTAACAGGCTCTTTTTTAATGATAAAAGATATTTATAGCACAGAACCCTTTCTAGATGATATTGAGGCGATCCTGGCAAGAAAACTCTATATGCACTTTCGATATGGCACTTTGCCATTATGCACTTTCACCTCAAGATGGGCAAAGTCAACAAATTTAGCTGCAGTGGGATCCAAACCTGTGGACATAATAGGGAAACCGTAGCCCATATCCTGTTTTTCTGCCTAACCTATAGTAGGGCTAGGTGGATAATTCGTATATGTAGACGTTTAGGAGTTAATTGACATCTGGAGGCGTGTAAAATTATGCAGACTGACTTGATGGCCCCTATGGTGTTTGCTGTTTCTAGATTTTTATTGAGCATGTGTAGTGCTACGAAGAAATATGAACTAGTATAATCCATTCCTCTGCCTATTAATTTCTGATATGATTGATTTTAAAGTTCAGAAGATATTTATTAGGACACCGAGCATTCTGTTTTTAACTATTTATTATCTATATCTAATTTTAGAATTATAAGTACATTTTTAAAGTTCTATTTGTTATACCCAGTGCTTCATATTTTACTGTAATTCTTTGTCTCTTATATGGTATTTTACCGATATAAAGAGTATTGAACGGAACTGAATACAACACGAAAGTCAATTACTATAAGTTGAATGTTTTCATAGTCGCGTTCATTGATGCAATGAAGTCGGACATATTTTTGTTAATTCAATCCGAACAGTACAACAAACTTTGAGTCAGAGTCCTCGTGGACAACATATTGATTGCTGTGAAACAAAAAATATGGCTCGTGGCATTACTCAGTTGTAAGAGCTAGCAGCGAGCGCCACCTATAGTCAGTGAGTGGTATTACAAGTCAAACTATCCAAGATTCCGGATAGAATGTATTTTCGTATTCATAATTCATAACACAGGTTCATAAACAACATTGTCAAATATGTATTTTCACAATGTTCACAAAGCCCCTGGACACGTTGTATCCATACATGTTACGCCATAAGACGCCATGTTATAGACTGAATCTGTCTGACATCATAAATTCATAAATTTCAGGTTTGAATTTACAGAAAAGCAGGCATGTTCATGCACGAGTTAAACAGTGCATTTTTAATCCCACGTCCCAAAGAAATGTCTAGTAATACTTTTACAAGATTCACATCTCAGATGTCTCACTTTTAAGGAAAGATCTTTACTCATTAATCGTTATCAGTATCTTAATCATATTGATCTCGTCTATAAGTGGCTAGCTAATCACTCTGTGGCTATTCATTTTACATTTAGCGCTATAAATACTACTGTTTTTTTTTTTTTTTTTAAATAAGCATCTATGTAGTATTAGTTCATACATGATCCACGTTTCTTAGAGCAATGCTCTGACAGTCCATGTTGGCTTTCTCGTCAATGATACCATGCTTTTTCATTTCAGCTACAAACCATTCCACTCGGGTAAGTATCTGCTGCTGAGTAAGTCCATCCAAACTCTGCAATCGTTTCACGGACTTCCCTGTAAAACCTAAACAACAGAGAAATAAATAATGCCGAAAAATATCACTAAGAACAGAAATGTAAGTGTCCTCACCTATTTTAAGATAATACAAATAATCAGACAAGCAGGTGTTTAGACTTTTGTTTTGAAACACAAAGTAATAAACATTAGCGCTTTGCTAAACATTGTAAAAGATATACTTTCTCACTTAGGCAAACATATCTAAATTCAATTATTTAACATATCTGAACTATTATTTTTATAGAAATTAATGTATACCATACTGCATTTTATTTAAGAATGTTTGTTGAATTTTCATTATATGTATTTATTTTTAAATTAAAAATGTACAATTATGATATTGAAAATTAACTCTTCCTTCCACTTTCCCATGTAAATTACTCTTTCCTCCATGTTTGTTGCCTGGGGTTTAATTAGTAACTTTGATCTTTTTCCACCAGCACATGAACTTTGTCCAATGTAAACAGTAAATCTGCAGCCACCCCACCAAATGTTTGTGAGCCTTATGTTAGAATATTAAATTTGCCCCCTTCGCCTCCCAGTGTATACTATTTTATTTAAGTAAGTTGGACCTGAGCTAGAATAGTAAATATGTGCTGTCCCAAATGTATGTGGTGCAGGAGTTTAGAGTTTGAATTGTAAAATTAAAGTCCCACAACATGAGCACTTTTCCCAATGTAAGTGGAACCAAAGTTAGAATAGTGAATATGTCCCCCAAATATATACACTTTCCACAATGTTTGTTGGACTGGCACTAGAATAGTAATTCTGACCCACCTACCCTTCTAATATCTGCACGTTCCCCAAATTAAGGGAGCCATCACGATGTTGGACGGACTGGCACCTACAGGCCATCTGTAGTGGCCCACCCGATAGCCTGGGAATCGATCCGACCGCCGCATTACAATACAGGCGGTTGGAGCGCAGAGGTCGGGGGGGAGGGTAGTACCGCCGCCTCTGACAGGATCAAAGATTCCTAATCCTACAATGAGGGCAGTGTCTACGCAGGCACCGGCGTAGAGATTAGGATATCCCTTTCTGACTACCTTTTCATGGAGGTTTCACCACCATAAAAAGGCAGCCGGAAAGGGACTTTGGGGACCCCAAGCAGGGTCCCTGTCCCCCGTAGGCCACTGCTAAGTGGCCTGGGGGGGCACATGTAGTGCCCCCCAACATATCCATGCACTGTGTGCCAGGCACCACATGGTGCCTGACACACAGTGCATGGATGTGCAGAAACTGCCTTTTTCCACGGCGGCTTGTGCTGTAGCCCTTTTCCTGGGCCGCAGCAGAAACCACAGTAAAAAAAGTCAGTTTCCGACCACCTACACCGGTCTAATCGTTATATGGCGGATGGGACCACCGACTCCTTGTCGGCCGGTCACGTTTCCGCTGCGATGGCGGTCAGTTATCCAACCAACCGCCATCATAATTAGGCCCTAAATTGGATTTAAACAGCCTTTAATGTTTGCTCTTTCCCCTTTTTGTTGGATTCGAGTTAGAATAGTAAGCCTTACCGGTCAAATATTCTTTTTAAAAATTAGGGGTTTGTAAATATAAATTATATTTTTTTATAAATACATCTATACTATTTATGCAAGGACTAATATATACTTTCAATGTAAATTTATTTTACATACTTTTATAATGGAAAATGTATTATGATTTACATATGTTTATATAATGCAATGTGTTTTAAGTTAACTGAGTTAAATGTAGGTTCTTATATTTATAACTATATATTTTAATAAAAAATCGTATTACATATTTATGCTGATATCAAATAAACTTATGTTGAAAATTGTCTATTTTGCATTATATGTAGTTCTAAACTATTATTTAAAGCATGTTTTAGATTAGAAAATATACACCTACAAATAATTTTTTTAACATTGATATTGAAAAGCCTATGATATATTTGATGTTTATAAAACTAATTAGCATTCCATTTTATGTTTAAAAGCTATTATTTATCATTATAATAATTTTTTAATGGTACATTTTTGATATTTTGTTACACTCTTGGTTGTCGATAATGTTGTACATTACATTACATGATTGTAAACTCAATATTTTTGTTGTTGATGAATTGACGACAACATTTTTATACCATCATATTTGTACAGTCAATAATTTGTAGTGACATAGTAGCCTGGATAACTGCAGAACCAAACCATTAGTTCACACTTGAGATGGAAAAGTTAAAAAATATTCCGGAGGTATCTGGGTGGTTGGTGGAAGGAGATGCGACTGTTAAATTAATGTTCACGTTTCAAATCAAGTGAGCGATTCCTGCAGCTCACAGATGCCTCAGGTGAAATGCAGAAGGGTATCATCAACAAGTTGAGGTTGCTAATCATGGTATCTGCTTGGCTGAGAAAAATCAAATGAAGGCTCCCGGCATTGTAAAGTCAGTGGAAAGTCATGGTTGTGTGTTTTACAGCACATGCTTAAATGTGAGCATGGGGTCTCATGTATAACCTTCACTGCTACGAAAAAAAGATATTGCACATCACGTGTATTGTACATGTGAAGAGTTTTTTGTATAAATCACACAATATCAATGACCACTAAAATCAGTTTTCATCACACTAATGGAGTAAAGAAGCAGATATTAACTTACTTTCAAGAAGATGCTTCATATTAGTGCCTTGGAATATTTCAGTTAATACGTTATTGACCTGGCAATCGAAGACAAAAAGGCGCACGTTTATCCAGGCACTGAATCCATTTATTTGGCTTTGAAGCGACATTTTCCTCCCTCGGGAAGGCAGAATCTTGTCAGAAGAAGCTGCAAATGAAAGTTGAGAAAATAGGATATCATAAAAAATAGGGTTTGGGTTTTTTCTTCCTGACAGAAAACAGCACTTGGTCTGTGCAGTTTAGCCAGAGGGTGTTGTGTCACCGGCACTTCCTGTATATTTCTTTGATTAATCACTTATCATATTCTTTCAGGCACATAAAGTAATTGCATGGTGTTATAATTATAATTGCTAGTTGTAGTTTCCTTTACAATTTCTGCAAATTCCCATGGCTGGGAGACTGAGTGCCTTTCAAGTGATTTTACACACCACTATATTTTCAGAAGGCAAAAGAGGTCCTACCACGTGTGCAATAGGAGCTAAGGCTGTAGTTGCCTGTTAATTCCATCAGTTACCAAAATTTCAAAAAATTTCATTAGGTTGTCCTTAATGTATATCGTCCAAGCACCCCTCAGTGGTAGTGCATGTTTGCACCTGAAATCTATATAATAATGCTGAGTACTGGTATCCTCAGATCAGCTCATCCAATTAGGTGATCTGTGTCTGATCTTCCACAAGGCCCAAATGCCATCCACTAAGGCAAAATGTTGTTTTAGGTATTCCTGGCTCGCCACTAAGATGCTTGGCACAAGCAGCAACTCCTTTCTCATGGAAAATGCATGTGGCATTAGTGCAACAACTAACCGAAGCAACACTATAGCTATGAAATACATACCTTAAGAGCTACAAAGTTAGATATAAAAAAAAATGTAATAATAAAAATGTCTCAAAATGAGTATAAAATTAATTAATGAGATCAAAGGTCATAATGAAAACCAAAACGGCCTCATTCGAAAGTACTGGAATGTTAGCCTGTGGGAAATGCATGTGACCCAGGGAGACTTGTGACCAATCCTCAAGTGACTATGCCAGGTTAAGGGCAGGGTAAGAAAGTGGGTTAATTATTGGGGTGGATGTGAGTCCACTCTCAACTCAAAACAAATCCTTGGGTCTATATACGCACACATGAGTGTCTATGAAGTGACAGACTGATGTCTCACACAAACCCCACTTGGGAAAGATTCCTTTCAGGACGAATACCCTCACCCACCAGAGGTGGCATGCTTCATCATATGGGTATCTCCCATGGATGTGAGTACACCACAAGTAATAAGGCAGCACGCTTGGTAGGGTAAAACAAAGTTTCAATAATTTAAACCTGAGCTCATGACACAGAGCAGACAGGTCTAAGTTGGGAACATTTTTAAAGTATTTAGCAGTAACAAAACAGTTACAAAGCTAAACACAATTAAATAAAAATCCCACACCAATTAAAAAAATAAACAATTATTGAGCAAAATGATACCAAAACATCAACAATCCAATATGAATTTTTAAAGAGTTAGGGTAAAGAGTGCTAAGAAAAAATAAGGTGCAAATTAGAAGTTATTGTTCATGGGTGACCAAGACCTAGGTGCGAACTCAAGCCAACCTTCATGGAGCGTTGGTCAGATACAACATGTGGCTCATCCGGATCAAAGATTTTACCTTCTGGCTTAGGGCCTGATTAAGAGTTTGGCGGTGTGAGAGCGGGCTGCCACGCCAGCACCCTGCTCCCACACTGCCATACTCAACCGCCGGCTGCCTGCCAGATTACGAGTTTCCTGTGGTCTGGCAGGCATTCCTTTGGCGGTGCCTATTAGAAAGGTACGCAATGGGAGCACCAAAGCCCGTTCCTGCACAGCATGGACTGTGCAGCCCATACAGTGCAGGAAATGGGGTGCATGCACACAGGTGGGCACTCCATGTGCCCTCCTGCATGTATCCCCAGGCCCAGAGGCTACAGGGGGCCAACAGGCCCCCCTTAGTTTCCTCACTGGCAGCATTTTCATTGCGTGAGCACTGCCATGAGTCCGCTGGCGGTGAGGAAACTCGTAATATGCTTGGCGGTGCCGCAGCGGCACCACAAAGCATACTGCAGCTTTAGACCACCGCACCACTGCAAGGGATCACAGATCCCTGGTGGTTGAGGTGGTCCTATGGAAGTCCGACCACTGTATTCGTAATACAGCAGTCCAAGCACCGGTGCAACAGTCCCCAACTGGCACTGCAGCTCCACCATGGGTTTTCCAGTCCGATGGACCGCCAAACTCATAACTAGGGCTCTAAAATGGAGTATCATGCACAGTTTTCTTGAAGTTGGGCAGCTGTTGGACAAGGCCCAGCTGAAGCCATTGTTTTTGGCGGGAACAGCTCCGAGCAGGAGAAATTCAAATTTTGCAGTAGATAAAATCCTCTCGTCAGGTGGATACTTTTGGCACCTTCACTCGGTCAAGGTTTCAAACCTCAGACTACTTGAAGGTTAAACTTTGTGGCCTTCTTGCTTTGCTTAGCTCTCTGTTTTTGCTGAGCTTCTGCAGCTCAGCCCTGGTGAAGGTGTTGAAGTTCAGCAGCTCACGCTCCGTGGTACAGCAATGGGTGGCAAGCACTGTTCCCTCTAAGGTGCGCGCGCGCACCTCTGTTTCCCCGAGCGCGCAGTGCTGTGTGTGAAGCGCGCACACACAGCAATCTCGGGAGAGTGTTCGTGCACCAAAAGGCAGAAAATGCTCCTGCATTTGCTGCCTTTCTTTTCTAAATAGGGCGCAGCTATGGGGCTGATTGTGGGCCTTTTGAAAGTATTTATGTTAAATGCAGCCCATGACGGGCACTGCGATTAACATAAATACTTTCAAAAGGCAAACAATCAGCCCGCAGCCGCGCTCTATTTAGAAACGAAATGCAGCAAGTCTATAAACACGAGGTGTGTTTTCAGAATCATATCTTCTGAAAGCACATGTTCGTGCTTTTAAACTTGATGCATTTCTTTTCTAAATAGAGCGGGCTGTGGGGCTGATTTTTTGCCTTTTAAAAGTATTTATGTTAAAATTGCAGCCCTTGACGGGCGCTGGGATTAACTTAAATACTTTCAAAAAGCCCACAATCAGCCCCACAGCCATGCTGCATTAAGAAAAGAAAGGCAGCAAGTCTACAAACACAACGTGTGCTTTCAGGATCATCTGAAAGCACACGTTGTGCTTTTAAACTTGATGCAGTTATTTTCTTACAGCGCGGCTGCGGGCTGATTGTGGGCCTTTCGAAAGTATTTATGTTAATCACAGCACCCATCAAGGGCTCCATTTTTAACATAAATTCTTTCAAAAGGTGCTGGGGGCCAAGGGGAGGGGGCTAGTTCCCCACTTAGTCCTACCATCCCTGATCAAATTCATCCCCCTTGGTGTCTGATGCCAACCCCATGCTTCCACATACACAGTTGTTCATCTCTGATCCTCCTTACGCCTCTAATCAAACGATGTACTCCTCACCTGCTGCCTGTTTGGACAGTCGATGATTTTGTACATACACCAGCAGAGTAGCATCAGGAGAAGTCACTTGACCCTTGAATTTAGCAAGGAGGTTGTAACATCCATGAGGCAGACGGGTGTGGTTGTCAGTGATGGCCTCAGATAAAGCATCCAAAGGTGCTCCATACACCTATGTGGAATGCAGTAAAGAGTACTGCCTCCTGGCTTGCACTGATCTACTGCCTCCTCCATCCCATCTGACACATTCCATGGAAAGGGTGTTTGCCTCATTCAGAGCCAACAGTGGACCACTTCCAAAGCATCACAGTCGCCGAAACAGGTGAAGAGGTAAACTACTTATGCTCCCTTTTGTTGCCTCTGTCCCTCCCCTTTGCCATCATGTCTCCCACTGTTTACCTTCTCTTCTCCTACTCTTTCTTTTTCTCTTTTGCACCTTCCTTTCTCCTGTACTTCCGTTTTTACCCTTGTCCAACACTTTCCACTTTTCCGTCATGTATTCCTTTGTCATGCTCTTCTGTTGACACCCTTTATTCCTTTCCTCTCTCCCACCCTTCATTGCTTTCCTCACTCCCACCCTTTATTCCCTTCCACCATTCATTCCCTTCCACCCTTTATTCCCTTCCACCGTTCCACGCTTCATTCCCTTCCTAAAAAAAAGTAAGTCCGTTTTTATATAGCGCAGCTACTCACCCTTACGGGTCTGAAGGCGCTGGGGGCCATAGTGGAAATTAAGTGAGCTATTGCCCAGAGCCACATGGTGCTGAGCTGAGCTGCCGCCGGAGCCGGGGATCGAACCGTGAACCCTGTGCTCCGAAGTCAGCTGCCCTGGCCGCTGCACCACACCTCTTCCTCACTCTCACAATTCATTCCTTTCCTCTCTCCCACCATTCATTCCCTTCCTCACTCTCACCCTTCCCAGTCCTTCTCTCACTCTCTTCCTTTCGGTCACTGCTCCTGTAGTCCCCCCCTTCCTCCTAGGTTGCTTCACGTTACAAACATACACACGTCCTTGAGTATGGATCTGACCTGTTGAAGTTAGTATTCATTATTTCTATTTAATTTGCTGTGAGTTCTTGCTCATGCCTAAACAAATCCTGTGTTTTTCCCTGTGGCCCTTCTGGGCCTGACACCCCAGTTGGAGACTATCGATTCTGAGTTTAAAGAAATTCTGCGTTTGACAAAGTTCGGTATAATGGTGCATAACGTAGCTCGGATGTTTTGCCCAGAAGATTTAGTGGTGTTTTACTGTCGGGCAGTGTATGAAGCTTCTCAGTTTACGATAAGGGCTACCACACCTAAACTCTGTTTATGTATGTAGTGGCTTCTCACGCCCAAGAATCAGTGTGATAACTTCATGGGTCCCCTTAGACAGGGGAATCTTAGGGCCTGATTCACACATCTATTTGCATGCCTAAGGTGAATTTAGGTGTGCACATTTTTTTGATTTAGGAGTGTAAATCCACGCTTGATATTATCAAAAGCTACATACACGCACTCTCTTTACGGGAGAGTATATTGGCAGGGAGAGGCTGCCCCAGGCTTGAAATGCCTGGGATTTTCCACAAACTTTGAGCAAATCTATCCCACCCTATCAAGAGCAGGTGTAAATTCTTTCAAAAGGCAAACCATCAACCCCGCATTTAGAAAAGAAATGCAGCAAGTTTTTATATAGTGCAAACTCAACCCAAACGTATTGGAGCGCTTTACATGATTTATTATTATTTTTTTTGGTATGCATGGGGAGATTAATTGATTTGCCCAGAATCACAGGATGTTAAGCTGACCCGAGACTCAAACCCCATCTCCTAAGTCGACAGCTCGAGCATTAAGCCACAACCTTTACCACAAGAGCGGAAGCATTTTCAATATTGTTGGAAATGGCCCTTTTTGCAGGGTTATCCCCAAACTTTTTGCTTCTTCCTCCTATTTTTTCCTGACCTGTTGTTGTTAGCTTGAGGACTCTGTGCAAATTGTTATTATGATTGGTTATCCATGATTGGCATATTTGATTTACTGATGAGCCCCTAGTAAAGTGCACTTAGTGTTCCAGGGCCTGTGAATCAAATGCTACTAGTGGGCCTGCAGTACTGATTGTGCCACCCACATGAGTAGCTCTGAAAAGGTAACTCAGGCCTGCCACCGCAGTGCCTGTGCGCAATTTGTAAACTGCCCTAACCTTCCCTTTTCTTACATGTTAGTCACCCCTAAGGTAGGCCCAAGGTACCCCTGTGGGCAGGGTGCAGTGTAT
Source organism: Calotriton arnoldi (assembly GCA_963921515.1). Lineage (NCBI taxonomy): Eukaryota > Metazoa > Chordata > Amphibia > Caudata > Salamandridae > Calotriton > Calotriton arnoldi. The sequence goes on along the minus strand of CAWUFW010000581.1, from coordinate 2,629,941 downwards.
GTGAAAGGTAGGACATGCCCTGATGTGTGTGGCATGTCCTGATAGTGAAATACTGCCTACTTCGTTTTTCACTATTGCAAGGCCATCTGTTCCCATTGGATAGAATGGGGAGTTTGCTTATAACATCTTATAAACATAACTACCCCTGGGAACAAGGTAGGAAAATAAAGTTTAGTATGCCTGAACTCGGAATCTAAAGATGCATCATTTAGGAAAGGTTATTTTTACATTCTGTGTTTGAAAATACCACTTTTAGAAAGTAGGTATTTTCTTGCTTAGCCATCCTGTGTGCCTCTGCTGGGTTGTGTATTGACTGTCTGGCTTTGGATTGACAGGGGCTGGTGAGTTGCAGTGGCTCCAGAGAGTCTGGATGAGTCCGCGCTAGGCTGAATAGGCCTGGTCTGCATTTGGAGTGGTGGGAGGAGTAGCACCTGCACCTCAATAGGGCTGTGCCTGTCTTTCACAATGATCGCTCCCCCCCCCCTGTGGTGTGTCTGGAGCCAGGGCTCACACTGACAATGAAGGTTCTTGTGCACTTGCAAAGTTCCCCCCCAGAACTGGTTTGGACTGGGCTTAGAGCCCTGGACCAGGAGAGAACAAAGAGATTTACTGTATAAAAAGAGGGGCCCAGACCCCAGACTTTTAGATCATCCCTGGAATTCAAGAGGACCCTTTGCCAAGGAGAAGAGCTGGAGAGACTGAGGAGAAGTACTGCCCCTTTGCTGTGTGCTGTGTGGGGTTGGCCTGCAGTTGCTGTTTCTGCCAAGGAAAGGAGAAGGACTTTGCTGTGTGTTGGGTCCCCTGCTTGAAGGAGATCTCCAAGGGCATGTGTGTGCTGGCCTCCTGTTCTGAAGCCTCAGGGACACAAAGACTTCACCCACAGCTCCCCTGAACTCTGCTGCTGTGAGTTCTGCCCTGCCAGGAGGTGCCTGTGCCAGTATTGGACCTCTGGAGGTTGTTGCTGCTGTTTGGGAGCTGGAAGAGAGAAGGAACTTGAAGAACTACAAAAACGACGCATTGCTCTTCTTGCGGCTGTTTTTCTGATGCATCTCCACCGCGCGAGAAGAATTTCCACGTATCGCCATGCCGCTACGAAAACCGACGCAGCGCCTATCGCCGCTGCAAGAATCGACGCATTGAGGGGTCGCGGCTGAAGAAAACCGATGGAGCGGCGCTCGCCGCCGCCGCATCAATAACCTATGCAGCCCGGATTTCCACGCATTCCACCTGTGCGACAAGTTTTCCTGACGCATCACCTGCGGACCGGAACCGACACGAAGAATCGACGCATCACTTCCCCCTACAGATCGGATTCGACGTATCACTTCTCCTGCGTGCAGCAGAACTGTTGCATCGCCATTCCAAGGTCTCAGGAACTGACGCATCTCTTTGTTTTCGACGCTTCTTCACTCTGCGGCTGTTTGGCCTTGTGAATTTTGACACATCTACAGGTACTTTGTGTAAAAGTCACGCATCCACAGTTTTCTATGGTACAAGTTCTTGAAACCTTTTGAAAGTCATATTTTTAACTGCGTATGTTGGATTTTTGTTGTTTTGGTCTTGTTAAGTTTAGATGAAGATATTTTATTTCTCTAAACTGGTGTGGTGTCCATTTGTGGTGTTATCACTATGTTACTGTTAGTGCTGGTACAAATACTTTACACATTGCCTTTAGGACAAGCCTGTCTGCTCGTGCCAAGCTACCAAGGGGGTGAGCAGGGGTTATCTAAAGTGTGTATCCCCCTTACCCTGACTAGAAGCAAGGGTCCCTAATTGGACAAAGGTACCTACCCCTGCCAACTAGAGACCCCCATTTCTAACATTGGTGGTCAGAGGTGAGGATTTGAACATGTATTTGTACTTGACCCACAGTGATTGATGTACATCACTAGTTTAGTGCAGACCACCACGCAACCACATACTGTGTTTTATTTTTGGTTCTATTTTTTATCTGACCCTTGAAGTATCCACTCACCATGTCTCTGAATGGTAAATCAGCAAGTGAGGCTGCAGAATTGGTGTTTGACATTGAAATGTTAAGTGGTTACAAAGTAGAGCAACTCAAGCAATTCTGCAAGTGCTTTGGATGTCCCATGAGGAGCAACTCTAGGAAGGAGGAGCTACAGAAGGCCTTAGGGGCCTGGTGGGAGGCCAGAGAAGCTGGGGAGACAGATGATGCAGATTTGGATGGGGGTGTGCCAGAAGGTCGTTTCAGATCCCAGGATTTGCCAGTTGGGAGAGCAGCCTCTAGGGCTGGCAGCAATCATTCTTCCAGGAATTTTTCTCCAGAGGATTTGGAGGAAAGGCAAAGAGCCAGAGATCATGAGTTGGGGGTCATGAGGCTCCGGGCAAAGGCAGAGGAGAGAAAGAAGGCTTATGCCTTGGAAGAGAAGAAATTGATCTTGGCACATGAGCTGAGAATGAGAGAGCTGATGAGGAGCTCAGAAGGCTTGAGGCCATGAGTGTCTTACCTAAGAAAAAGGAAATGTGTGCAGCTCATGATGTGAGCTTGGCTGGGTTGGAGGTGGAGTTGAACTCAGATGGTGGCAGCAAAAATGTAGTGTCTAGTGCTGAGGGAGAAGTACACACACCCAGAGAGGTGGCGCCTGACTTGAAGGAGGGGGTTGACATACACCAAGGGGTTCAGGGTTATGAGGTAGCTCCAGTGGTGCGCAGTGTCCCTGAGGTGGATTGGGGAACTGGCACAGGTGTTCATATTCCTAGTGGTGGGAGGGACACTACTGACCCTAGATGAGAGGTGCAGGGAGAGTGGTTCCCCCATGGTAGAAGCCTTGGTATGTGAGTATGGAAACCACCCAAAAGAGTGTGGGTTGAGTGACAGAAACAGTCAGACACTGTCTTGCAAGTCTCAGGAGGGTGATGTGCTTACTTGTGTGGGCACTGGGTGGTGAGGCAGAGTAGTTTGGTCAACGCTTGTGTGGGGCCATGTGATTCAATTGTTGGAGAGCATATTTTAAGTCCCTGTTTTCCAGAGCTAGGCCAACAGCCGGTGGAGTGTGAGTTCTCTGACCTCAGGGAGCTTGCACTGGAGGTAGACCTTTTGGTAGATTCCAGAGGGCCTGAAGAAGCTTTTGGGAGTGATCCTGAAGGGGGTGGCTTAGGTTTTACCCAACCAAGTGGGGTAGGGGAGGATTGTGGTAGCCCAGATAGGTCCCAGAGTAGTGGAAGAGGTGTAGGGTCCCACGTCCTGTCTCAGAGGAGGAGTGGGAGTGGGCTGTGTCCCAAGGTGCCTGAAACCCAGTCCCAGGGCCTGGTTGGTTCCATGAGTGAACACCAGGGGGTGGGCCTAGTCTGTACCGAGAGGCCATCCCCTGAGGGGGATCCCAAAGTGTCAGGTGGACTGGGGGGGACTGCTGTAACAAGCATCACACCAGTTCTGGTGTCTGGCAGCACCGCTCCAGTGGGGAGGGTGCATGAGTCCAGAGAAAAGCGTGAGGGGGGACGCTGTCCCCAGCAGCAGGACCAGTGGGTCAGGGGTTGCCAGCTCGGAGGTCAGAGCACCCCAGGACTGACCCTGGTGAGGCCACTTCTGGCCTGGGGGGTCTTCATGCTCAGTCAAGTGGACAGGATGCTGGAGACCTGCGCAAGACAGACTCTCGTACAACTCATGAGGAGTGTGTTTCCCTTGGGGGGGTTGGTGTACTCCCCCAGAAGTCTGGGTTGCCAAGCACAGGTCCAACCTAAGGGTATAGACCCTGGGTTGGAGGACGGGGTGACTGCTAACAGTGCACCTACCAAGTTGTCTTCTGGGGGTACTGCTCCAGGTGGGAGGGTGCAGAGCCCCAGGGAGGAAGACAGGGTGTGGGAGAGCCCATCCCAGTCTCTTGTCCAGCCACAGGGTACAGACCCTGGGCTTGTGGGCCAGTGTCAGGATGCCATGCCTGACTTGGCAGGAGGGAGAGTGGAGAAAAAGTGCCAGGCACCTGGGGCTACCGCCCCCCACTTTCTGATGCCACAGAGGTTAGAGAGGCCTGAAAGGCATGAGGCCTGGCTCTCATCACTGACAGTTGTCAGTGGCCATTGTGGCTTGCTGTCCTGGTAGACAGAGTTGCCCCGGGGAGGGGGACAGGAGTCACACCCTGGGGGTGGCCTGGGCCACACCACTGTGTTGGCCATGTGGGTACTGTCTGCCTGTTGGGACACATCTGTGAGCAAAGTAAGTTTAGGTGCTGCACAGATGGTATCCACAGGTGAGGAGAAGGGTTCCCCATGGGTCAGCTTAGTGGGCCCTGAGAGTATGGATAGAGGGATCCAACTGGCTTCAGAAAGGCGAAGAATGAGAATAGACCCCTGCTGTTGCGGGCCAGGTTCCATGTTCTATCGCCCCAAGCCGGGAAGCCCATCGAGGTATTGATTGGTCTACCCTGGCTTTAGGCTGGAAAGGGGTTGTGTTGGAAATGGCCCTTTTTGCAGGGTTATCCCCAAACGTTTTGCTTCTTCTTCCTATTTTTTCCTGACCTTTTGTTGTTGGCTTTAGGACTCTGGGCACTTTACCACTGCTAATCAGTGCTAAAGTGCATATGCTCTCTATGTAAATTGTTATTATGATTGGTTATCCATGATTGGCATATTTGATTTACTGGTAAGCCCCTAGTAAAGTGCACTGAGTGTGCCAGGGCCTGTAAATCAAATGCTACTAGTGGGCCTGCAGCACTGATTGTGTCACCCACATGAGTGCTCTGAAAAGGTAACTCAGGCCTGCCACTGCAGTGCCTGTGCGCAGTTGGTAAACTGCCATGTCAACCTGGCAAGTGTACCCACTTGCCAGGACCTAACCTTCCTATTTCTTACATGTTAGTTACCCCTGAGGTAGGCCCAAGGTACCCCTGTGGGCAGGGTGCAGTGTATGTGAAAGGTAGGACATGCCCTGATGTGTGTGGCATGTCCTGATAGTGAAATACTGCCAATTTCGTTTTTCACTATTGCAAGGCTATCTGTTCCCATAGAATAGGATGGGGAGCTTATTTATAACATCTTATAAACATAACTACCCCTGGGAACAAGGTAGGAAAATAAAGTTTAGTATGCCTGAACTCAGAATCTATAGATGCATCATTTAAGAAAGGTGATTTTTACATTCTGTGTTTGAAAATACCACTTTTAGAAAGTAGGTATTTTCTTGCTTAGCCATCCTGTGTGGCTCTGCTGGGCTGTGTATTGACTGTCTGTCTTTGGAGTGACAGGGGCTGGGGAGGTGCAGTGGCTCCAGAGAGTCTGGATGAGTCAACGCTAGGCTGAATAGGCCTGGTCTGCATTTGGAGTGGTGGGCGGAGTAGCACCTGCACCTCAATAGGGCTGTGCCTGCCTTCCACAATGATGGCTCCACCCCCCTGTGGTGTGTCTGGAGCCAGGGCTCACACTGACAATGGAGGTTCTTGTGCACTTGCAAAGTGCCCCCCAGAACTGGTTTGGACTGGGCTTAGAGCCCTGGGCCAGGAGAGAACAAAGAGATTTACTGTATAAAAAGAGCGGCCCAGACCCCAGACGTTTAGATCATCCCTGGAATTCAAGAGGACCCTTTGCCAAGGAGAAGAACTGGAGATACTGAGGAGAAGTATTGCCCCTTTGCTGTGTGCTGTGTGGGCTTGGCCTGCTGTTGCTGTTTCTGCCAAGGAAAGGAGAAGGACTTTGCTGTGTGCTGGGTCCCCTGCTTGAAGGAGATCTCCAAGGGCCTGTGTGTGCTGGCCTCCTGTTCTGAAGTCTCTGGGACACAAAGACTTCCCCCCCAGCTCCCCTGAACTCTGCTGCTGTGAGTTCTGACCTGCCAAGAGGTGCCTGTGCCAGTATTGGATCTCTGGAAGTTGTTGCTGCTTTTTGGGAGCTGTGAGATAAAGGAACTTGAAGAACTACAAAAACGACGCATCGCTCTACTTGGGGCTGTTTTTCTGATGCATCTCCATGGCACAAGAAGAATTTCCACGCATCGCTGTGTCACTACGAACACAGACGCAGCACCTGTTGCCACTGCAAGAATCGACGCATCGAGGGGTCATGGCTGATGAAAACCGATGCAGCGCCGCTCGAGCCGCCGCATCGATTACCGACGCATCTCGGATTTCCACGCAGCGCATCTGTGCGACAAGTTTTCCCGATGCATCACCTACGGACCGGAACCGTCACGAAGAATCGACGCATCACTTCCCTCTACAGACCGGATTCGACGCATCACTTCTCCTGCGTGCAGCAGAACTGTCGCATCGCCTCCCAAAGGTCTCAGGAACTGACACATCTCTTTGTTTTCGACGCTTATTCACTCTGCGGCTGTTTTGCCTTGTGAATTTTTACGCAACTACAGGTACTTTGTGTAAAAGTCATTTATCCAGTTTTCTATGGAACAAGTTCTTGAAACCTTTTGAAAGTCATATTTTTAACTGTGTATGTTGGAGTTTTGTTGTTTTGGTCTTGTTAAGATTAGATAAAGATGTTTTATTTTTCTAAACTGGTGTTGTGTCCATTTGTGGTGTTTTCACTATGTTACTGTGAGTGTTGGTACAAATACTTTACACATTTCCTTTGAGATAAGCCTGTCTGCTCGTGCCAAGCTACCAAGGGGGTGAGCAGGGGTTATCTAAAGTGTGTATCCTCCTTACCCTGACTAGAAGCAAGGGTCCCTATTTGGACAAAGACCAACTAGAGACCCCCATTTCTAACAAATATTATATACAACTTGATGCAAAAAACAACCATTGACAAAGCCAATAGTCCTGGCTTCTTGTAGGTGTAATGTTACTTGTATTATATATCAGGATGCACATATTTTTAGCTTAATTGCTTTTAAGCCACACCCTTAATTGCATTGGTTACGCCCCTTTGAGAACCCCCTAGTTTTTTCATCCCACTCAAAGCCCTGGTCTACACACGCGGTCGGGTTCTTGGCGCACACAGCCTTGGAACAGCGCACAGAAACCTTACTCTGCCATACACAGAGGAAACAAATTAGAGGGAACGTTAGTGGTAAGGTACTTAAATTTTAGAAGGAGAAAACAGCCAATGGAAATCTAAAAAGAACTGAAAAAGAGGTCAACTCTGATATCAGATTATTTATATGGGATTCGAGCGTTAGACCAATCACTGTATGGCACTGCACAAATACAAGTACTGGATCCCACCACTGATCACCAATGTGAGAAATTGGGTTGTTGGTTGAATGGGGTGTTAACCCTGTTCAAACAACAGCCACATTCCTTGTCAGGTAATCCACAAACGTCACTAAATTAACCTGTGCTTAACCATCTCGTGGCTTCATACGATAGCAGTCAGGCTTAACTTAGAGGCAATGTGTAAAGTATTTATGCTGCACACAAACAGTAATGAAGTTAAAACACAACACAGAAAAATAGAGTACATTTTAATACTGATTCTGACACCAAAATGACAAAAATCTAAATAGTAGAACCGGAGTTATAGATATTGAAAGTTTATTGTAAAAACTAGTGCCTAAAAGATCTAAGTGCCAACCACGGACATTTAGTCGTGCAAGACAGTGTGAAAGTCGAAAAATATGGCCGACCGTGATGGAGCGTGAGTCGAATACACAAAGTGGATTGGGCACGGTCTGCGCTTACCTTCAGACTTAGAAGAAACTTGAAGAAAAAGTCTCTGAGAAGGTAGAAGTTCAGCGGGTCAAGGCTGCAGGCAGTCTCGAAGGAGGAGACGCCATCATCAGGTAACCACTGGACGGAGTCATGGTGAAGATTTCTGCATTCTGACTTAGTCTCTTTTTTGGAAGTTGAAAATCTCCAGCAGTATGAAGTTGAAGGCTTTAGCCAAAGACTCAAGTTTGGGATTTTAGTTATCAGGGTACCTTTAACACCACCACCATGAGTCCATGACTGCAGGAGCACCACTTGGGGGGTTATCACTCACTCAGGGTCTGATCAGGAGGCCAGCCAATTAGCCCTTAAAGTCACTCTGGTATTTCTAATTTCAAGAAGCAGAACAGGGCTCAAACAGCAGGGCAGGCTTCTGAGGGTTCAAGACAGTCTTCAGGCAGTGAAGCAGTCCTTCCAGGTGTAGCAAAGCAGCCCTCTGAAGTACACAGCAGGCCACATCAGCAGGTAGTTCTCTGAAAGTCCTTCCACAGATCTACAAAGTGAACAGATAAGTGGGTCTGTGGATCCTCTTTTTATACCTGGTGCCTTCTTTGAAGTAGGAGAAGTTTCTAGAGAATTTCCTTTGAAGTGCTTGAAGTTTCATGCTTCTCCTGTCCTAGCTCCAAGCTGGCTGCATGAATAATGCAGGGGTGGCAAGCCCTTGGTGTGAAGGCAGAGCACAGTCTATTCAGTTGCAAGTGAGGCTGTGCTCAGCTCCACTCCCCCATCCTTCCAGTGATGTCCCATCCAGTCACACCTAATCCCTTTATTGTGTGGCTGTCTAGGAGGAATAAACAAAGTCCAACTGTCAACTATATCCTGTCATGTGACCCAGGAACAGGCTGCAGGTACCAAATATCTAGGGCAGGAAAATGCTAACTTTCTAAAAGTGGCATTTTCAAAATTGTAACTTAAAATCAGACTTAACATTAAGGAGGATTTGACTTACAATTTCTCAAACACCAAACAAAATGTTCACCCGTTGCCAATAAAAACTTAGCACTTATTAAATGTAATAAGGCAACCCAATGTTATGCTACAGGAAATGTAGGCCCCACAGTAGTGAAAAATTCATTTAGGAGTTTTCACTACCAGTACATGTAAAACTTAAAAGTACATGTCCAGCCTTTTCATTACAATGCACCCTATCCTATAGGTTGCCTTGTAATGTACCTTAGGGGTGGCTTATTTCCAGTTCACTGCAGTGCAATGGCAGGCCTGAGACATGTTTTACAGGGCTACTTAAGTGGGTAGCACAACAAATGCTGCAGGCCCACTAAATAGCATTTAATTTACAGGCCCTTTGTATACGATATACCACTTTACCAGGGACTTATAAGTAAATTAAATATGCCAATCCTGTGTAAGACAATTTTACCATGTTTCAGTGAGTGAGCACAAGCCTTTTAGCACTGGTTAGCAGTGGTAAAGTGTACAGTCCTAAAACCAACAAAAATGAATTCAGCAAAATATGAGGGTGAAGGCAAAAGGTTTGGGGAACACCACCCTAAGGCTGGTGGGGGTGCTTAGATAAGCGTTTGCAGGGCGATCCCTTCTGGGCTTCCAAAGAACATGCCAAATGGAGCGTCCCACAATGGAGCGGTCCATGTGGAGCCAGTGTTTATCAGACTCCCGTGCTGTCCACTCTGCCACCACTCGCAGCTGCGCCGCTTGGTAGTACAGCGAAAGGTCTGGCAGTGCCACCCCACCCTCTTTCCTAGGTTTCCTCAAAACACAGTAGGGTAGGCGTGCCCGTCCCCCCTGCCAAATGAATTTAGTGACCATGGAACGGAGTCGCGGCAGGAGGTCATGCTCCAAGGGGATCGGTAGTGCCTGGAATAAATAAAGTAGCTTGGGGAGGACGGTCATTTTCACTGCATTGATCCGTCCTAACCAGGATATGTAGAGTGGCTTCCATCTTTTAAAGTCTTGTTGCAGCTGTGCCACCAATGGGGGAAAGTTTGCGCGATAGAGGTCACCGATTTTAGCCGTGAGATAGACACCCAGGTAGAGAAGAGAGTGTTTGGCCCATTGGAAGGGAGTTTGGGCCTTCAATCGCGATACCTCCCCCACCGGGAGCGTGAGGTTGAGTATGGAGGATTTCGAGAAATTTACCTTGAAGCCCACTACACGTTCAAAGCTCAGCAGCTCACTTTGCACCGCCGACAGAGAGGAGGCTGGCTCCCTGAGCGTGAGGAGAATATCGTCAGCGAACAAGGATGCTTTGTGCTCAATGCCACTGAACTTAATCCCCCTTATTTCGTCATTGGCCCGGAATTGAGCTGCAAGAGGTTCAATACTGAGGGCGAACAGGAGGGGAGAAAGAGGGCAGCCCTGACGCGTGCCCCTACTGAGAGTGAAAGGGAGGGACGGGGACCCATTTACCACCACTCTAGAAATCGGGAGATGGTAATTGGCCTGGACCATGTGGAGGAAGGCCTCCCCGAAGCCAAAGCGTTGCATGGCGAGAAAGAGGAACGACCAGTCCACCCTGTCGAAGGCCTTTTCCGCATCAAGGCCAACCAAGACAGCGGGCAGTTTGAATTAGGAGGCTTTTTCAATGAGGTGTATGGTGCGACGAATGTTGTCATGGGTTTGTCGCCCCTGTATAAAGCCGGACTGATCAGGGTGGACTAGTTCGGTCATCAACCCCTCCAGCCGCGCCGCCAGCATCATGGAGTAGAGTTTGGCATCGAGGTTGAGCAGGGCTATAGGCCTGTACGAGGCGCAGTGCTGAGGGTCCTTCCCCGGTTTTGGTATTACCGAAATCACCGCCTCGGCCATAGAGGTGCAGACACGAGCATCCACGGCTATCGCCTGGAATAGGGCAGTGAGCTGGGGTGTGAGCTCCGTTGCAAAGCTCTTATAAAATTGGGCCGTAAAGCCGTCAGGGCCAGGAGCTTTGTGTACTTTGAGTCTCCCGATGGCCATTCGTACCTCCTCTGAGGAGATCGGGGCGTCGAGGGACTCCGCGGCTGCGGAGGAGATCTGAGGAAGCGATAGGTTATCTAAGTATTGTTGTTGTAGGGCTATGTTGGGGGTGGAGCCCTGATAGAGCTTCCCATAAAAATCGCCAAAGATATTGGCCTTCTGCTCGTCAGCGTGGGTGAGCTGCCCCCGTTGATCCACAATACCCAATATAAATTCCTGCTCCCGTTTTACTCATAGACACCGTGCTAAATGAGACCCTATCTTGTCCCCTTGCGCATAGGATGTCTGCCGCAATTTCAAAAGTGTGTACTCCGCTATATTGTTATAAATCACGCGTAATTTGCCCCGAACAGCGGTGAGTTGGCGCTGAATCTCCCGGGTGGGGGTCGCTTTGTGAGCCTTTTCAATTACCTCCAGCTCTTGTTCTAGGTCTACCCGTTCCTTTCCCCGTCGATTATTAAGGGTCGCGTTGAGTTGGATACATTTACCCCTGGTAACCGCCTTAAAGGCGTCCCAATTGTTCTGCGCCGAGGTGTCCTGGGGAGAGTTATGTGTAAAAAAATCGAGTATGGAGGCCTTCAACTCCTCACAAAGGACGGTGTCGCGTAGGATCGGGGTTGGGAAATACCATCGAGCCCTGCCCGTCTTCGGTCCCGGCCATTTTAAATTAATAGCTACCACGCTGTGGTCGGAGACGGAGATCGGCAATATCTGCGCCCCCTGTAGGGAACCCATCAGAGCCTGACTAATAAATATGTAGTCAATCCTGGAGTAGGACTGGTGCACGTACGAATAAAACGTGAAGTCTTTGGTAGTGAGATGCATCTCCCGCCATGCGTCACACAGACCCAACGCGGATATTCGTTGTTTGGTTCCTTTGGGAAAGGTGGACGCTGTTGCCCTATGTGTATGTGAGCTGTCCAAGCTCTCGTGCCAAGCCAAATTAAAGTCCCCCAGGAGTATTACCGGCCCCTCCGCAAACCCGGAGATCAGGTCAAGAGTGTGCATGCAAAAGATGGACTGTCCCGAGTTGGGTGCATATACGGATGCAAAGGTACATAACGTGCCCCGGAGCCGCCCCTTTACCACAACAACCCGCCCCTCTCGGTCTGTTTTGGTAGCCTCGTGTTGGAATTTGGTGGAGCTGTGGAAGAGTAGTGCCACCCCGTTGTGCTTTGTGCTGGAAGACGACTTGTATAAGAGGGGATAAGACTTGTGGCGCAGCCGAGTGTCCTCTGACTTTTTTAGATGAGTTTCTTGTAAGGCTACCACCTCGAACCGTCTATCAGTGATGTATTTCCAGATTTTTGGGCGTTTTTGGGGAGAGTTCATCCCCTTAACATTCCAGGTTGCTACTGATACCATTGGAAAGTCTCATCACTCCCTCCTCCCATATGGGTCAGCATCATCCCAATTCTGCAGGAAAGACCCCCTAGCTAGCTCCCCGCTGAAACAAAGCAATAACCACCAACGTGCCCCCCGCCTATCATAAGCTAGTACCGTGATCGAAAAGAAAAAAAAAACCCAGACCCCACCACCAGGGTACCCTCCCCCCCCAAAAAACCCCCCACAAAAACTAAGAGCCGCTCGGCCAACGGGCCCACGACTCGGAACCTCCCTGAAGAGCCAGGGAAAATTCTGGGTGGTACGGACAAGGCCCGCACCCCCCGACTGCCATGTGCCAAAGAGCCAAAAGATATGATAGCTGGAAAGGAGATGAAAATAAAAACCTCAGTGTCTTTAACAGTCGAAGGATCTATACGCCAGCTCGAATGTCTCAGTCGGGCGCCGGGCGCCGGGCTCCCGCCCGCCGGAGCACCTCTAAGCCCATTCTCTCAGGACTCGAGACCTCGGTCCACCAACAGAACTATGAAGTCCACCTCCGGGAATTCATTTAGACTTCGGGATCGTGTGCCAGGCGCTGGGCCCTTTCTGCCGTTGCTCCGCACCGCCGGGTGCGCCCACCGAAGAGTCCCCCTCCATTGGTGGCAGGCCCAGAATACGAAGGCCGTCGGCCAGCTCCGTCACGTGGTGAGGTTTATTCTTGTATTCAAAGGCCAATCCAAAGGGAAAAGACCAGCGGTATCGAATGTTCTCATCTCTTAACTTAGAGGTGATGGGTCTCAGCAGCTGCCTGCGAGCGAGAGTAGCCGGCGCCAGGTCTTGAAATATCGAGCACTTAAAGCCCTGGAAGGAAATCTCCGCCTTCTCCCTCGCTGCACTCAGGATGGCCTCCTTCGTCTTGAACGCGTGCATCTTGACCAGGACGTCTCGCGGTCATCTGCGGTCTCCCGGATGATAAGCCCCCACCCGGTGAGCCCGATCAATTTTAATCTTCAGTTGGAGGGGCGATAAGATTTCCCCGAAGAGGCCTGTTATGAACGCCTCCATGTCCGTCCCCTCCGCTCCCTCCTCCAGGTCACGGATTCGGACGTTCTCCCGCCGGGATCTATTCTCCAGGTCTTCTGCTTTAAGTAGTGCTTGCTGGAGTTGGGCCCTTAATTCCTGTTGGGTGTCTTGCAGAGTGGTGGTTCTGGTCTCCAGATCCTGCGTCCGCTCCTCCACCTCCAGCACTCTGGTGCCCACTGCGTCAACATCCTGGCGAAGAGACACCATTTTCTCAGTGAGGTCTGCCTTGAGCTGATCCATGGAAGACCGCAGGTTTGTTTGATCTCGGTGCAGAGATCCGCTTTAAAGTCTCTCAGCGTTGCCACTAACTCTTCTCGAGTGAGCGCCATGTTCTGCTGATGGGGGGAGCCCAAAAGTGGAGAGTCCTTATCGGTGGCCGAGAAGTCGCGGGAAACTTTGTTCGTGGCTTTCTTGGGCGGCATAGGAGCTGCGACCCTCACCGCTCGAGAGGCAAGGACCCGGGCGGGGCGTCGGTGAACCAGGCACCCCCTACTTCCACAGGTGCAAAATCCGGCGTGCACTCGAGCAGACTGTGCTGAGGTTGTTAATGGACGGCCATGTTAAGGTCAGGCGTCTTCAGGCCGGTGGCCCCAGGTCTTCGGCATCGGACACCCTCAAATAGGACAGGAGCTAGGTATGCACCTCTTCTTTGCCGCCTCCCTCAGGTCACCGCCACTTCCCCGTGGCCGCAGGTAGGCCGTTCTAGCTGGCCGCCGGACCGCATGCCGCCATCTTAAGGTCAGGCGAGGCCCTCGCATCCCAACCGCTCCCTCCAACATCGGGAATCGAGCCCTGGGCAAAGGGGGTGCACTGACCGTGTGCGTTGCAGGATGGTGTCCTCATGCGGCCGGATCTCCGCTTCCCCCCCTGTGCCGCCAGACCCAGGCACCGGTCTCTGCGTCGTCGGGCCGACCGCAGGACCTCAGGGCCGCAATCCCCGCCAAACAGGATCCACTCAGGAGCGGGAGCTAGAGGGGTAACAGCAACCGATCCCCTTCCTCGCTGGCGAGTCTCGGTCTTGTCTGGGTCTCGTCAGTATCCGGGCAGCCGCCGAGACCGCGCTATGGCACTGCCACGCCAGGCTCCTTGGGATCCGCTACGCCATCTCGCGCGTGGCCTCGTCTCCCGGTCTCCCGCCTCGTGGCCAGCGCCCGTCCCCGCGCCGAAGTTTCGGGGTCGGCTAAGACACCCCCGTTAATTGGGGGCACCTCCGCTCCGCATCAGCCAAAAATCCGCTCTCCTTCTGTGGCGAAAAAGGCTCAAAGCAGCCGCAGGGGTCCGGAGCTGAAGCGGTTCACGTCCGCTCAGCCATCTTACTTGGCCACGCCCCGATTATTTATTTTTTATTGACGTTGGGGTGGGGGCTGCCCAAAAAGGGCATGGCAATGCCCCCACCCTCCCCCAGAGAAATGTAAGACTTTCTGCCCCCCCTTGGGGGCAGAAAGCCCACTAGGAACCAGGGATTTTTTTTTTATTGACATTGGGGTGGGGGCTGCCCAAAAGGGCATGGCAATGCCCCCAAACCCCCCAGAGAAATGTAAGTCTTTCTGCCCCCAGGGGGCGGAAAGCCCACTAGAAACCAGGGATTTTTTTTTTTTTATTGACATTGGGGTGGGGCTGCCCAAAAGGGCATGGCAATGCCCCCAAACCCCCCAGAGAAATGTAAGTCTTTCTGCCCCCAGGGGGGCAGATGGGGGCAGTGGCCCACAATCTGCCCCCCCGAGGGGGCAGAAAGCCCACTAGGAACCAGGGATTTATTTATTTTATTGATGTTGGGGTGGGGGCTGCCCAAAAAGGGCATGGCAATGCCCCCCCCCCCAGAGAAATGTCAGTCTTTCTGATGGGAGCAGTAGCCCCCAATCTGCCTCCCCGTGGGGCGGAAAGCCCACTAGAAACCAGGGATTATTTTTTTTATTGACGTTGGGGTGGGGGCTACCCAAAAAGGGCATGGCAATGCCCCCAGCCCCCCAGAGAAATGTAAGTCTTTCTGCCCCCCCCCTGGGGGGCATATGGGGGCAGTAGTCCCCAATCTGCCCCCCCGGGGTGGCGGAAAGCCAACTAGAAACCAGGGATTTTTTTTTTGTATTCATGTAGGGGTGGGGGCTACCCAAAATGGGCATGACAATACCCTCCCCCCCCCCAGAGAAATGTCAGTCTTTCTGCCCCCTCGAGGGGGCATATGAGGGCAGTGGCCCCTGATCTGCCCCCCGGGGAGGCAGAAAGCCCACTAGGCGCCAGTGATTACGCTGGATTCTTTTATGCATGGGGTGGGGGCTGCCCAGAATGGGCATACCAATGCTCCCACCCCCCAAAAAAATAGCCACAGTCTTTCTGCCCCCCAAGGGGCAATATCGGGGCAAACTCCCCCCCCCCCCCCCCGATCGCCCCCAGGGCAGCAGAAAGCCCACAAGGCACAGACTTATTTTTAGCAATGTGCCTTCCTGTGGATTTCGGGACCTAGCGCAGCCGGGACATAGGGAAACCTAGCAAACCTGTACATTTTTGAAAACTAGACACCATGGGGAATTCGGGATGGGGTGACTTGTGTGCTTCTCACCAGGTTCTGTTACCCAGAATCCCTTGCAAACCTCAAACTTTGTAAAAAAACACATTTTCCTCACAATTCTGTTGTGGGAAAGTTCTGGAATCTGCGTGGATCCACAAATTTCCTTCTACACAGCATTCCCCTAGGTCTCCCAATACAAATGTTACCTCACTCGCGTGGGTGGGTCAAGTACCCACGAAAGGCAAGGGCCCAAAACCTAGTGAGGCAACATCAAAATTACCTATCACAAACCAACCTGGTTTTCAAGGGGGGTCCCATGGGTTTTTGGCCCCGGGCTCGGCGGCCAGCTAGGGAAACCTACCAAACCCACACATTTCTGAAAACTAGACACCCGGGGGATTCCAGGGAGGTATGGCTTGCATGGATCCACCAACGTTTTCTTACCGAGAATCCCCTGCACACCTCAAATTTAGCTGAAAAAAATCACTTTTTCCACACATTTTTTGTGTGGGAAAGTTGTAGCATCACTGAGCTGACACAAATTTCCTACCACCCAGCATTCCCCAGGTCTCCCGATAAAAATGGTGCCTCACTTGTGTGGGAGGCCCAAGTACCTGCGACAGGCAAGGGCCCAAAACATATTGAGGCAACATCAAAATTGCCTATCACAAAACGACCTGGTTTTGCAGGAGTCACCTGGGTTTTGGCCCTGTACTCGGCGGCCAGCTAGGAAACCTACCAAACCCACACATTTCTGAAAACTAGACACCCGGGGAATTATAGGGAGGTATGGCTTGCGTGGATCCCCCAACGTTTTCTTACCCAGAATCCCCTGCAATCCTCAAATTTAGCTGAAAAAATCACGTTTTCCACACATTTTTGTGTGGGAAAGTTGTGGCATCACCGTGCTGACACAAATTTCCTACCACCCAGCGTTCCCTCAGGTCTCCCAATAAAAATGGTGCCTCACTTGTGTGGGAGGCCCAAGTACGCGACAGGCAAGGGCCCAAAACATATTGAGGTGACATCAAAATTGCCTATCACAAAACTGACCTGGTTTTGCAGTGAGGTCACCTGGTTTTGACTCGTGCTCGCGGCCAGCTAGGAAACCTACCAAACCCACACATTTCTGAAAACTAGACACCCAGGGATTCCAGGAGGTATGGCTTGCATGGATCCCCCAACGTTTTCTTACCAGAATCCCCTGCACACCTCAAATTTAGCTGAAAAATCACTTTTTCCACACATTTTTGTGTGGGAAAGTTGTGGCATCACCGGGCGGACACAAATTTCCTACCACCCAGCATTCCCCAGGTCTCCTGATAAAAATGGTGCCTCACTTGTGTGGGAGGCCCAAGTACTCGCGACAGGCAAGGGCCCAAAACGTATTGAGGCAACATCAAAATTGCCTATCACAATGACACCTGGTTTTGCAGGAGGTCACCTGGGTTTTGGCCCTGTACTCGGCGGCCAGCTAGGGAAACCTACCAAACCCACACATTTCTGAAAACTAGACACCCGGGGAATTATAGGGAGGTATGGCTTGCGTGGATCCCCCAACCGTTTCTTATCCAGAATCCCCTGCAAACCTCAAATTTAGCTGAAAAAATCACGTTTTCCACACATTTTTGTGTGGGAAAGTTGTGGCATCACCGTGCTGACACAAATTTCCTACCACCCAGCGTTCCCTCAGGTCTCCCAATAGAAATGGTGCCTCACTTGTGTGGGAGGCCCAAGTACCGGCGACAGGCAAGGGCCCAAAACATATTGAGGCGACATCAAAATTGCCTATCACAAAACGACCTGGTTTTGCAAGGGGGGTCATCTGGGTTTTGGGCCCCATGCTCGGCGGCCAGCTAGGGAAACCTACCAAACCCAGACATTTCTGAAAACTAGACACCCAGGGGATTCCAGGGAGGTATGGCTTGCGTGGATCCCCCAACGTTTCCTTACCCAGAATCCCCGGCAAACGTCAAATTTAGCTGAAAACAATCACTTTTTCCACACATTTTTGTGTGGAAAAGTTGTGGCATGACCGGGCTGACACAAATTTCCTACCACCCAGTGTTCCCCCAGGTCTCCCGCTAAAAATGGTGCCTCACTCGTGTGGGAGGCCCAAGTACCCGCAACAGGCAAGGGCCCAAAACCTATTGAGGCGACATCAAAATTGCATATCACAAAATGTTTTGGGCCCTTGCGTGTTGTGGGTACTTGGGCCTCCCACACGAGTGAGGCACCATTTTTATCGGGAGACCTGGAGGAACGCTGGGTGGTAGGAAATTTGTGTCAGCCCGGTGATGCCACAACTTTCCCACACAAAAATGTGTGGAAAAAGTGATTTTTTTCAGCTAAATTTGAGGTTTGCAGGGATTCTGGGTAAGAAAACATTGGGGTATCCACGCAAGCCATACCTCCTGGAATTCCCTGGGTGTCTAGTTTTCAGAAATGTGTGGGTTTGGTAGGTTTCCTAGCTGGCCGCCAAGCACGGGCCAAAACCCAGGTAACCCCCTTGCAAAACCAGGTCGTTTTGTGATAGGTAATTTTGATGTCGCCTCAATACGTTTTGGGCCCTTGCCTGTCGCGGGTACTTGGGCCTCCCGCACGAGTGAGGCACCATTTTTATCGGGAGACCTAGGGAAATGCTGGGTGGTAGAAATTTGTGTCAGCCCGGTGATGCCACAACTTTCCCACACAAAATGTGTGGAAAAAGTGATTTTTTCAGCTAAATTTGAGGTTTGCTGGGGATTCTGGGTAAGAAAACATTGGGAGATCCACTCAAGCCATACCTCCTGGAATCCCCGTGTGTCTAGTTTTCAGAAATGTGTGGGTTTGGTAGGTTTCCTAGCTGGCCGCCGAGCACAGGCCAAAACCCAGGTGACCCCCTTGCAAAACCAGGTAGTTTTGAGATAGGCAATTTTGATGTCGCCTCAATACGTTTTGGGCCCTTGCCTTTCGCGGGTACTTGGGCCTCCAACACGAGTGAGGCACCATTTTTATCGGGAGACCTGGGGGAACGCTGGGTGGTAGGAAATTTGTGTCAGCCCGGTGATGCCACAACTTTCCCACACAAAAATGTGTGGAAAAAGTGATTTTTTTCAGCTAAATCTGAGGTTTGCAGGGGATTCTGGGCAAGAAAAAGGTGGGGGATCCACGCAAGCCATACCTCCCTGGAATCCCCCGGGTGTCTAGTTTTCAGAAATGTGTGGGTTTGGTAGGTTTCCTAGCTGGCCGCCGAGCACGGGGCCAAAACCCAGGTGACCCCTTGCAAAACCAGGTAGTTTTGAGATAGGCAATTTTGATGTCGCCTCAATACGTTTTGGGCCCTTGCCTCGCTGAGTACTTGGGCCTCCAACACGAGTGAGGCACCATTTTTATCGGGAGACCTGGGGGAACGCTGGGTGGTAGGAAATTTGTGTCAGCCCGGTGATGCCACAACTTTCCCACACAAAAATGTGTGGAAAAAGTGATTTTTTTCAGCTAAATCTGAGGTTTGCAGGGGATTCTGGGCAAGAAAAGGTGGGGATCCACGCAAGCCATACCTCCCTGGAATCCCTCGGGTGTCTAGGTTTCAGAAATGTGTGGGTTTGGTAGGTTTCCTAGCTGGCCGCCGAGCACGGGGCCAAAAACCCAGGTGACCCCTTGCAAAACCAGGTCGTTTTGTGATAGGCAATTTGATATCGCCTCAATACGTTTTGAGCCCTTGCCTGTCGCGGGTACTTGGGCTTCCCACACGAGTGAAGCACCATTTTTATCGGGAGACCTGGGGTAACACTAGGTGGTAGGAAATTTGTGTCAGCCGGGTGATGCCACAACTTTCCCACACAAAAATGTGTGGAAAAAGTGATTTTTTCAGCTAAATTTGAGGTTTGCAGGGGATTCTGGGTAAGAAAACGTTGGGGGATCCACGCAAGCCATACCTCCCTGGAATTCCCCGGGTGTCTAGTTTTCAGAAATGTGTGGGTATGGTAGGTTTCCCTAGCTGGCTGCCAAGCACGGGGCCAAAAACCCAGGTAACCCCCCTTGCAAAACCAGGTCGTTTTGTGATAGGCAATTTTGATGTCGCCTCAATACGTTTTGGGCCCTTGCCTGTCGCCGCGTACTTGGGCCTCCCGCACGAGTGAGGCACCATTTTTATCGGGAGACCTAGGGGAATGCTGGGTGGTAGGAAATTTGTGTCAGCCCGGTGATGCCACAACTTTCCCACACAAAAATGTGTGGAAAAAAGTGATTTATTCAGCTAAATTTGAGGTTTGCTGGGGATTCTGGGTAAGAAAACATTGGGAGATCCACTCAAGCCATACCTCCCTGGAATCCCCCGTGTGTCTAGTTTTCAGAAATGTGTGGGTTTGGTAGGTTTCCCTAGCTGGCCGCCGAGCACGGGGCCAAAAACCCAGGTGACCCCCTTGCAAAACCAGGTAGTTTTGTGATAGGCAATTTTGATGTCGCCTCAATACGTTTTGGGCCCTTGCCTGTCGCGGGTACTTGGGCCTCCAACACGAGTGAGGCACCATTTTTATCGGGAGACCTGGGGGAATGCTGGGTGGTAGGAAATTTGTGTCAGCCCGGTGATGCCACAATTTTCCCACACAAAAATGTGTGGAAAAAGTGATTTTTTTCAGCCAAATTTGAGGTTTGCAGGGGATTCTGCGTAAGAAAAAGGTGGGGGATCCATGCAAGCCATACCTCCCTGGAATCCCCCGGGTGTCTAGTTTTCAGAAATGTGTGGGTTTGGTAGGTTTCCCTAGCTGGCCGCCGAGCACGGGGCCAAAACCCAGGTGACCCCCTTGCAAAACCAGGTCGTTTTGTGAAAGGCAATTTTGATGTCGCCTCAATACGTTTTGGGCCCTTGCCTGTCGCGGGTACTTGGGCCTCCCACACGAGTGAGGCACCATTTTTATCGGGACACCTGGGGGAACTCTGGGTGGTAGGAAATTTGTGTCAGCCCGGTGATGCCACATCTTTCCCACACAAAAATGTGTGGAAAAAGTGATTTGTTTTCAGCTAAATTTGAGGTTTGCAGGGGATTCTGGGTAAGAAAACGTTGGGGGATCCACGCAAGCCATACCTCCCTGGAATTCCCTGGGTGTCTAGTTTTTAAAAATGTATAGGTTTGCTAGGTTTCCCTAGGTGCCGGCAGAGCTAGGGTTCAAAATCTACAGCTAGGCACTTTGCAAAAAAAGGGTCAGTTTTCACTGTGAAAATGTGGTGTGTCCACGTTGCGTTTTGGGCCGTTTCCTGTCGCGGGCACTAGGCCTACCCACACAAGTGAGGTACCATTTTTCTCGGAAGACTTTGGGGAATGCGGGGTGGGTGGAATTTTGTGGATCCACGCAGATTCCAGAACTTTCCACCACAGAAATGTGAGAAAATTTGTTTTTTTTGACAAATGTTTAGGTTTGCATGGGATTCTGGGTAACAGAACCTGGTGAGAGCCAGTCAAGTCACCCCATCCTGGGTTCCCCTTGGTGTCTAGTTTTCAAAAATGTATAGGTTTGCTAGGTTTCCCTAGGTACTGGCAGAGTTAGGGTTCAAAATCTAGAGCTAGGAACTTTGCAAAAAAAGGGTCAGTTTTCCCTGTGAAAATGTGGTGTGTCCATGTTGTGTTTTGGGCCGTTTTCTGTCGTGGGCCCTAGGCCTACCCACACAAGTGAGGTACCATTTTTCTTGGAAGACTTTAGGGAACGCGGGGTGGGTGGAATTTTGTGGATCCACGCAGATTCCAGAACTTTCCACCACAGAAATGTGAGGAAAATGTGTTTTTTTGGACACATTTTTTGGTTTGCAAGGGATTCTAGGTAACAGAACCTGGTGAGAGCCAGTCAAGTCACCCCATCCTGGATTCCCCTGGGTATCTAGTTTTCAAAAATGTATAGGTTTGCTAGGTTTTCTTAGGTGCCGGCAGAGCTAGGGTTCAAAATCTACAGCTAGGCACTTTGCAAAAAAAGGATCCGTTTTCACTGTGAAAATGTGGTGTGTCCATGTTGCGTTTTGGGCCGTTTCCTATTGCGGGCACTAGGCCTATCCACACAAGTGAGGTACCATTTTTCTCGGAAGACTTTGGGGAACGCGGGGTGGGGAGAATTTTGTGGATCCACTCAAATTCCAGAACTTTCCACCACAGAAATGTGAGGAAAATGTGTTTTTTTTACAACATTTTAGGTTTGCAAGGGATTCTGGGTAATAGAACCTGGTGAGAGCCAGTCAAGTCACCCCCTGGATTACCCTGGGTGTCTAGTTTTCAAAAATGTATAGGTTTGCTAGGTTTCCCTAGGTGCCGGCAGAGCTAGGGTTCAAAATCTACAGCTAGGCACTTTGCATAAAAAGGGTCCGTTTTCACTGTGAAAATGTGGTGTGTCCACGTTGCGTTTTGGGCCGTTTGCTGTTGCGGGAAATAGGCCTACCCACACAAGTGAGGTACCATTTTTCTCAGAAGACTTTGGGGAATGCGGGGTGGTGGAATTTTGTGGATCCACGCAGATTCCAGAACTGTCCACCACAGAAATGTGAGGAAAATTTGTTTTTTTTAACAAACTTTTAGGTTTGCATGGGATTCTGGGTAACAGAACCTGGTGAGAGCCAGTCAAGTCACCCCATCCTGGGTTCCCCTGGGTGTCTAGTTTTCAAAAATTTATAGGTTTGCTAGGTTTCCCTAGGTACTGGCAGAGTTAGGGTTCAAAATCTAGAGCTAGGCACTTTGCAAAAAAAGGGTCAGTTTTCCCTGTGAAAATGTGGTGTGTCCATGTTGCGTTTTGGGCCGTTTCCTGTTGCGGGCCCTAGGCCTACCCACACAAGTGAGGTACCATTTTTCTTGGAAGACTTTAGGGAACGCGGGGTGTGTGGAATTTTGTGGATCCACGCAGATTCCAGAACTTTCCACCACAGAAATGTGAGGAAAATGTGTTTTTCTTGACAAATTTTTAGGTTTGCAAGGGATTCTGGGTAACAGAACCTGGTGAGAGCCAGTCAAGTCACTCCATCCTGGATTCCCCTGGGTGTCTAGTTTTCAAAAATGTATAGGTTTGCTAGGTTTTCCTAGGTGCCGGCAGAGCTAGGGTTCACAATCTACAGCTAGGCACTTTGCAAAAAAAGGATCCGTTTTCACTGTGAAAATGTGGTGTGTCCATGTTGCGTTTTGAGCCGTTTCCTGTTGCGGGCACTAGGCCTATCCACACAAGTGAGGTACCATTTTTCTCGGAAGACTTTGGGGAACGCGGGGTGGGGAGAATTTTGTGGATCCACGCAGATTCCAGAACTTTCCACCACAGAAATGTGAGGAAAATGTGTTTTTTTTACAACATTTTAGGTTTGCAAGGGATTCTGGGTAATAGAACCTGGTGAGAGCCAGTCAAGTCACCCCATCCTGGATTCCCCTGGGTGTCTAGTTTTCAAAAATGTATAGGTTTGCTAGGTTTCCCTAGGTGCTGGCAGAGCTAGGGTTCAAAATCTACAGTTAGGCACTTTGCAAAAAAAGGGTCCGTTTTCACTGTGAAAATGTGGTGTGTCCACGTTGCGTTTTGGGCCGTTTCCTGTCGGGGGCACTAGGCCTACCCACACAAGTGAGGTACCATTTTTCTCAGAAGACTTTGGGGAATGCGGGGTGGTGGAATTTTGTGGGTCCACGCAGATTCCAGAACTGTCCACCACAGAAATGTGAGGAAAATTTGTTTTTTTTAACAAACTTTTAGGTTTGCATGGGATTCTGAGTAACAGAACCTGGTGAGAGCCAGTCAAGTCACCCCATCCTGGGTTCCCCTGGGTGTCTAGTTTTCAAAAATGTATAGGTTTGCTAGGTTTCCCTAGGTACTGGCAGAGTTAGGGTTCAAAATCTAGAGCTAGGCACTTTGCAAAAAAAGGGTCAGTTTTCCCTGTGAAAATGTGGTGTGTCCATGTTGCGTTTTGGGCCGTTTCCTGTCGCGGGCCCTAGGCCTACCCACACAAGTGAGGTACCATTTTTCTTGGAAGACTTTAGGGAACGCGGGGTGTGTGGAATTTTGTGGATCCACGCAGATTCCAGAACTTTCCACCACAGAAATGTGAGGAAAATGTGTTTTTCTTGACAAATTTTTAGGTTTGCAAGGGATTCTGGGTAACAGAACCTGGTGAGAGCCAGTCAAGTCACTCCATCCTGGATTCCCCTGGGTGTCTAGGTTTCAAAAATGTATAGGTTTGCTAGGTTTTCCTAGGTGCCGGCAGAGCTAGGGTTCAAAATCTACAGCTAGGCACTTTGCAAAAAAAGGATCCGTTTTCACTGTGAAAATGTGGTGTGTCCATGTTGCGTTTTGAGCCGTTTCCTGTTGCGGGCACTAGGCCTATCAACACAAGTGAGGTACCATTTTTCTCGGAAGACTTTGGGGAACGCGGGGTGGGGAGAATTTTGTGGATCCACGCAGATTCCAGAACTTTCCACCACAGAAATGTGAGGAAAATGTGTTTTTTTTACAACATTTTAGGTTTGCAAGGGATTCTGGGTAATAGAACCTGGTGAGAGCCAGTCAAGTCACCCCATCCTGGATTCCCCTGGGTGTCTAGTTTTCAAAAATGTATAGGTTTGCTAGGTTTCCCTAGGTGCCGGCAGAGCTAGGGTTCAAAATCTACAGTTAGGCACTTTGCAAAAAAAGGGTCTGTTTTCACTGTGAAAATGTGGTGTGTCCACGTTGCGTTTTGGGCCGTTTCCTGTCGGGGGCACTAGGCCTACCCACACAAGTGAGGTACCATTTTTCTCTGAAGACTTTGGAGAACGCGGGGTCAGGGGAATTATGTTGATCCACGCAGATTCCAGAACTGTCCACCACAGAAATGTGAGGAAAATGTGGGTTTTTTTAACACATTTTTAGGTTTGCAAGGGATTCTGGGTATAGAACCTGGTGAGAGCCAGTCAAGTCACCCCATCCTGGATTCCTCTGGGTGTCTAGTTTTCAAAAACGTATAGGTTTGCTAGGTTTCCCTAGGTGCCGGCAGAGCTAGGGTTCAAAATCTACAGCTAGGCACTCTACAAAAAAAGTGTCAGTTGTCACTGTAAAAATAAAGTGTGTCCACGTTGCGTTTTGAGCCGTTTCCTGTCGCGCGCACTAGGCCTACCCACACAAGTGAGGTACCATTTTTATCGGGAAACTTAGGGTAACACATAATTGTAGAGCAACTGTTATTACCTATTGACTTTCGATGCATTTCTGCCTTCCAAATGAAAGACAATGTGTAAAAAGAAGTCATTTTGAAAAATGACCTATAATTCTCATGCCAGTATGGGTACTCACAATTTCGGAAATGTGCAAATATCTACTTTTTCTAAACTCTATATTTTGTTCCAATTTCATAAATACATAGGTGTCTTTCATACCGATTTTTCCATGTATATATTTTCCCAAATTAATTGCTATATACCCGGTACATAATAAAAAACCATTGCAAGACGCTGCTCAGTTATTGGCTCTGGGTTCGTTGAGTTCTTGGTGAACCTACAAGTCCTATATATCCCCACAACCAGAAAGGTCCAGGGGATGTAACGGTATATTGCTTTCAAACAGCTGTCATAATTAGAAGAAGTTACAGGTGAAAACGTTGACACAAATGGCTGTATTTCTCAACTCATTTTCAATTTTTCCTATATTCAACGGTTAATTTCTATAAAGAAACCTTGAAGGATCTACACAAATGACCCCTTGCTGAATTTAGAATTTTGTCTACTTTTCTAAAATGTATAGCTTTACAGGATCCATTATTGCTTTTATACCCATTTCTAACATTAACTGGAAAGAGGTTGAAAGCACAAAAAATAGCAAAAATAGGCTATGTCCCAGAAAAATGCCAAAACTGTGTAAAACATTTTGGTTTTCTGACAAAAGTCTGCTTGTCCCTGAAAGCTGGGAAGATGGTGATTTCAGCACCACAACCCCTTTTTGATACCATTTGCAGGGAAAAACCAGACGCTTTCATCTGTAGCCCTTTTTCCCATTTTTCCCCAAAAAAACAAAATTTAGCTGTATTTTGGCTAATTTCTGGGTCCCTTCCAGGGGAATCCACAAACCCAGGGTACCTTTAAAATCCTCATGATGTTGGAAAAAAAGGACGCAAATTTGGCGTGGATAGCTTATGTGGTCAAAAAGTTACAGGGGCCTAAGCGCAAACTACCCCAAATAGCCAAAAAAAGGCTTAGCACAGGGGGGGGAAAGGCCTAGCAGCGAAGGGGTTAATCATAGTATTTCTGTTAGTGCTCTACAAAGAGAAAACGAGAGCACATTTTCTATAAATTCTCAAATATCTTCCTCATCAATGTCAGAGAAAAGTCTGGTATGCAGAGTGAAACATGTACTTCCAACACCACCAAGCAGTCTGTCTGTTAGCTCCCTAGTGGTCAACTGCTGCTTCACCAGAGACTTCTAATGAACAAGTAGAGTGCTAACATTTTGTATTCAAGACAAAAGTGAGGCTCTCCTGAACGGAATAGGAGTTAAAACCCTGTCCTAGAGTTGAAGCCTGGCCTGCATCCACAGGGGGTGCACCCCAATGGACATCTGAATTTATGTAAAAAAAAATGTTTAATTCCTTGGGGGGAAAAGTGACATTAAAGTTAGGAAGTGTAATTATATTTTACTTTACATTAAAAAAACCTTAGAAAATTGCTGAAAAAAACAACGGTTAATGTGACAGTTTTTGTTAGGTATTCAGAAAACCTTAGAAACTCACTGAAAAAAACAAAGAAAGTGATATTATAGTTAGGTGACAATGCCAGTTGCAACATTACATTGTAAACAAAAAAACACTGAAATTCATCAGTTATAGTTAACTCAAGTAACTAAAACTAGTGCCCCCAGCACTATGCACAGTGTTGTCATCAATGATGTTATATTCAGATATCGTATTAATGTTATCAATGCTGTCATAGACTATGCAATGAATGATGTAATATATGAGGTCATAAGTAATGCATGGATCGGGTCTGAGTTATAGTTACTTCAGTTAACTATGACTGGGGAATTTCAGTGTTTTTTAGTTTGAAATGTTACGTCTTAATTGACATTTTCACATAACTATAACTGTACTTCAACCTTTATTTTTTTCTGTGAATTTCAAGTTTTTTTTGTTTAACATGAAGTCCTATTTTTTTTATCATACCTAAATGGGGCCAGGCCCTGCACCCAACACCCTGCCAATACCCTGTTTCTGGCTAACCCCCATGGTCTTGCAACACCCAATGCCCCCTTTTTAGGTCGAGCCTAGAGTCAGCACACAAGCGCTGCTCTAGGGAAGATCTGTGGTAGTTCAAGAGGTGAGGGAAGCCCCGCCCACTACCCCGCCCATATATTTCATTGGCGTGTGTCTTTGTCCTTCGTAAATGCTGCCTTCGGATTGGTTTATAGGCTTGTTAGTCCCTCCTTATTACGGGCATGTCGTCATGGCTACTAGCCCCTTTACTTCGAGTGTTACACATTATATAGACTGTGAGCACTATTTTCTTTAAAGAGTTCTCCTACTGCCCTCTCCCCCCCTCCCCACTCCCGTTGTCCGTGACTCCCGCCCCCCTTCCCTCCCGGTGTCTGACTCCCGCCCAGCCTCCCTCCCGTAGTCCGTGACTCCCACCCCCCCTCCCTCCCGTAGTCCGTGATGACTACCGTTTGCAATGCAATAGGTCTTGCGTAAATGCGAGTCCTATTGCATTGAAAATGCTTGTTTAGCTATTCTGATTCCCCTGTGGGGGAGTAGGGGCACTTTTGAATTTGGTGCCCGGGGCCTAATTTCTATCCCGGTCCGGCCCTACTCCTCACACTCGTAGAGATGGAAGTCAAGAGGATATTTATGAAATGCCCGATAATTCTAACATGCACCACGAGCGTCCTTTCACTGCTCTTCCTTTCCTTAGCATTACTTTTCTAGTGTCCTTGCTTGTCGCGCCAGTAGTTGCTCTTAAAAGAACCTCTTCATGCACGCTTTATACTGCGCTTAGAACAGTAAGGTACGCCATTGTGTGCAGTGCGGTAAGAACTCCCCAGCATCATTAATGGAGGCAAACAGCTGACAGGCTCTGGGGGTGCAGAGCGCGGCCCTCACGGGTGCCAGCAGGGCACATTCTCGTCCTTTCTGTGGGCAGTCACCAGGCTCGCCGTGGTAAAGAATAGTAGCTGTCACTTGATTTGTCAGCCAGTTTTCCGCTGACGCATCTCTTCAGCCCTATTGTCTGTGGTGCCCCCACTCCAGAGCCATTGCGCTCCTCCGTGCCTGGCCTGCAGGCTGCTTCTCACAGCGCTAGCTTTTTATCTGGGACACAGTCCTTTAGTGGAATTGTTTGATTTATGATCCATGCGGTTCTGGTGATGCAATACTCGTACGCTTCCAAGTCGGTAATTCTTTTTTTTGGTCTTTTTTTGTGCTTAACAGGCCAGGTAAGGATAACCGCGCAGTACCTATAACCCTAAGCATTACTCCCCTTTATAAGGTACACCGTGCAAAACAAACCACGTGTTGCAGCTTTTGGAGGGGGCGGGATTGCTTTGAACGAGAAGGGTCCAAAGACTACGGGGCTTTTATCCTCTCACCTGTCCTTGTTCTGAAGGTGGTCCCCCAAAGTCCATTCCTTAGAAGACCGATAAAGAAGAGGCCTGGGTCTCCATTATTGATATGGGAGTGACAGATAAATGCAGTTGCTCAGAGCCCAGGGCTTTAGGTGGGCCGGGTCCTGCCGGTGCTCAGCACCGGCAGTTCATAAAAGCAGGTGCCGAGATGGGACCCTAGCGGGCTCTCCGTTTTTGCCCTCAACATCAGGGTGAAAAACAAATCTTTACTCTTCAGCAGTGCCACACTTCACATCCTCTGATGTAACTTCAAAGAGACTTGTTATAGTTCTTTACAGTCTCATCATTTCAGGATTGAAGCATTTTCAATATTTTAGACAACGAAGTCATAGTTGTTGCTTATTTATCTTATGCATCTAACAACCATTGACAAAGCCAATCGTCCTTGCTTGTTCTAGGTGTAATGTTACTTGTTGTATTATGTCTGGATGCAATGAAAGAAGCAGGAAAATACCAGAGGGGCGGCACACTATGGTAAGCACAGATTTTAAGCGTGGGTGTTTTTAAGCTATGCCCTTAATTATATAGACCACGCCCTTTTGAGAGACCCCCCCCCCAGTTTTTTCATCCCACTTAAAGCCCTGCTCAAGCCATTCACTTTTGACATCTTTACATTTGATGAGAATTTTGTATGGCTTTGTAGGAGTTTGGAGATGGTACCATGAGATCTGGACTCAGGGCCTGATTAGGATGGCAGGTGGACTTAGTCCCACCGTCATCCTAATCGGGCCCTAAGATACTATGAGCCCCTGAAAGAAAAAAAGTCAAGACTTGCACCACATTTAGAGGCTGGTGGGAATCAGCTGTTTGCTAGAAACTGGCATTTCTCCCATCCACCCACCTTTCACATCTTCTCCCTCATTTAGAATATGAGGTATGTGATTTTCCTGATTGTGGCGCTACCACTGGATCCACCATCAGGAAAACCATTGCATGGAGCACCGGCCAGTGGAAGTCAAAGGGGCTGCTCTTTTTGTCATCGCTTCGGACCTCCCCTCAATGTTTTTTATTTCCCTAATGTGGCCACCGCATAGGGGCGACATGGCAGGTAGTTCTCAATTGTGCAAGCTGGCCACACAGCTGAAGAACCAGAGGCAGTGCCTCTTCTGCCCTCATTTAGTGAATAGCCTTCTATATGCTAAATGAGGCTATGGCACTCTTAATAACTTCTGCTAATGAACCATAACCCAGCCATACACCATATTATTGCACTAGTGAACTCACAGAACCCCTGCAAAGCACTGAAAACATTTGCTGCAGGGCCTTCTGTTATTCAAGAATTCACAATCACTAAATAAAGTGACTGCCACTGAGTTGGGAAACAATAAACGTCTGTTACAGATTATCAAGAAGCCAGTTGTGAATGTGTACAAGACTTCACACCAAGATGATCAGTAAGCAGTTTTAGGTTTATCCAGATAAGCCCTTCATCCACAGCCATATTCAGCTTCACCTCCTCCACTTCTCTGCCGCTTCTAAATGAGGTACATTCTAGATCCCACATGAGATATCAACTTCTCTTATCAGCAGTTAATCACACCTTCTATTGATACATTTCATCAGTGATACCACACCCCTCAAACCTGGCATGAAGCAACCCTGCTACTCCAAGAACAGCACATGCAGAACTCTGCTGATGTCCCTCATCACTTCCCTGAGGTTGTAGACACAACCATGCATACCTAAACCACACGTTCGTTCACAACACAGCCGGAACAACAAATGCTTCTTAACCACGCATTCCTTTACCACTCAAGTCTTTACAACGACTTGCCTTAGGGAAAGCACTGGGCTTTGGAACAGTATAATTTGCTATTCCAACTCCAGTCCGCGCATCAGTAGGGAAAGCGTTGGATTTTAAAGTCCAACGCCACATTACCTAAGGCATGTTGTTGTAACGACATGCGTGGTAAAGGAATGCGAGGTTAAGAAGCATTCGTTGTTCCGACCACGTTGCAAAGGTAATGCGTTTTTCGGCCGCCGTTTTAATTGCTGTTTTTCCTTCCCTGACAGCATCTCTTGGATCTTCATGACTCAAACCCACTAGCAGTTGTGCAATTGCACACAAGCCCGATCTGCAGCATGGGCTCATTTTCCTTGAATGAGAGATGCACATAGCTCTCCCAATGCACCTCATTCTTAACCCGTCGGACACCGCTCCACATATATCAATATATTTGTTTTTAATTATTCTTGAAATATAGCTTTTCAAAATAGACAAAAACAACATACTACAAAAATAAACTTAAAATAAGCTTTATAGCCACTTTATTCGAATGCAAAAATATTGTTTTATTGAAAACATTTAATCAACCACCCATTGCTAAAGTCAGCAATCACCTGCAACCAACCCTCTTAATTCCAAATGCTTTTAAAATGCTCTCAATTGTATGGAATTGTGTTTGTTTTACCTGGATATACAACACTATTTTTTATGCTTCATAGACGCACACCTGCCTTCTCAAATACAGCTTCAAATATTCAAAATGCACTTATTTAGATTCAGGAAAACCTAAAAAAATTAATGGGCCTCAGTATATAATTTACTGCCCCTGAGGTCAGTGGGACATTTTCAGTGGCTGGAAAAGGACTGAGAAGGCCCTTGTCCCACCTGCCTGGTCGTTTCTGGCCAACAGTCCAATGTCGGTGGAAATGTTTCTGCTGGGAAATGGTGGGTGTCTGATGCTCCCCAACTTTAGAGACTCTTTTTGGCCCATTTTGTGGGGATAACAGGGGTCCTCTGAATCCCCTCAGTAAGTCACGGGTCTCATGAATCGAAAAAAGCCATTCTAAAGCTTTGCACCGCAACATCTGCCACTTGTGGGTCATAATGCCAATTCAGAATTTGTTGCTGTCAGTAGGTGGGATTTCATTTGCCTGGAGAGACTGAATGCAAATAAGGTCCTATCCACATGCTGTCAGCAATTGGTGCTGGCCAAAGTCTTCCTCCAGTGGGACTGCATTGCCGGCAGCAATCTTTGCCCATCATGGTAGGCCTTGCTTAGTGGGAGGTTCAGAATCTCCGAGCAATATGTACAGCTACTGTTGGTAAGTACATGCCATCCATTCACCTACTATTGGTAATATCAATTAAGGTACCTGGTACATCATGCAAACAAATTAAAAAACAATACTCTTGAAACGTTCCCCCTGAAAGATATCTTTGAGATATATTGTAACCAACAACCATACTTATGACCTTAAAATATTTTCCAAATATTTTGATTACCAAAGCCAACTGAAAGTATTAGCATGCCATTCTTATACATTACATATAGTCTTGCCGTGTTGAAACAAAGACAAGGTATTTAAATGTTCAACATTCCTCTCTAAGCTAAAATTCATCAAGAACACTTTTACATTTTTCTTATAGATGCTCATTGAAATAGTTCATTAAAATCAGATCATTATGATAACCCAGGATTCAAAAATTTTGAGCGCATAACTAGTATATGTGTATGTCTTGAACAATGTGAACCTGGGACAAAATAAGGAGATGAAGCAAAGGTGTTTTTTTTTGTTTATAAATTTAAGAACAGGCGTGCACTTTGAAGTTCTCTATGAGCACATATTTAATAGAAGGACCTAGGTCTCTCCTAAGAGCTTTAACTGAGGTACCTGGGAGAAGGCCCAGCAACAGTGGGCATACGTTCCACTATGTTACCTTCATTTTTAGGTCGAGCCTAGAGTCAGCGCGCAAGCGCTGATCTGGTGAAGATCTGCTGTAGTTCAGTACGTGAGGGAAGCCCCGCCCACTCCCCCGCCCATATTTTTCATTGGTTTGTGTCTTTGTCCTTTGTAAATGCTGCCTTCTGATTCGTTTATAGGCTTGTTAGTCCCTCCTTATTACGGCCATGTCGTCATTTGTATCCTCCCATGGCTACTGGCCCCTTTACTTCGAGTGTTACACAGTATGTGTTATTTAGATTGTGAGCACTATTTTCTTTAATGAGGTTCTCCTACTGCCTTCTCTACTCTCCCTCCCTCCCGTTGTCTGTGCCTTCTCACCCACTCTCCCCCGCCCGCACTCCCGTTGTCCGTGCCTTCTCACCCCCTTCTCCCCCCCGCCCGCACTCCCGTTGTCCGTGCCTTCTCGCCCCCTTCTCACCCCCTCCCCTGCCCGCACTCCCGTTGTCCATGCCTTCTCGCCCCCTTCTCCCCCCTACCCCGCACTCCTGTTGTCCTTGCCTTCTTCCCCCTCCCCCACCCGCACTCCCATTGTC
This sequence comes from Calotriton arnoldi, assembly GCA_963921515.1. Classification (NCBI taxonomy): domain Eukaryota; kingdom Metazoa; phylum Chordata; class Amphibia; order Caudata; family Salamandridae; genus Calotriton; species Calotriton arnoldi. Next base: position 2,597,693 of record CAWUFW010000581.1, on the reverse strand, counting down.
CTTGCCTTCCCCCCTCCACCCGCACTCCCGTTGTCCGTGCCTCCCGAGTTGTCCGTGATGACTACCGTTTGTATTGCAATAGGTCTCGCGTAAATGCGAGTCCTATTGCATTGCAAATGCTTGTTGTTTTATTATCTGTTATTGTCTTTTTTTCTAGGCAGTTAACGTGCATTTGGGTCAGCGTTTTACTTTCAAGATGGAAGCCATAGATTGGCTTATACCATTCTTTGTAGGCGTACGTATCTCCTTCTGTGCACGTCTCTCAAGAGTAACCTCAGTTGACACATTGATGTTGGCGGAAGTAGTCTGATCGTGGGTCACTTCCTCAACCAACTTTGACTTGTTCGTAAATAATTGCTCAGCATGTTCTCCAGTTATGTGGTCTTTCTGGGATGGATGTGTTGTAGGCAGCAGGCGTACTTTCCTATTCATGCTAAGCTTATGTAAGGAGTGACATTGCCAGTTCAGTGTTACACATAAAATATCTGAAGGTCGAGAAGAATTAAGAGGTTTGGACTGAAAGTTTATTTTTAAATGATAAATCGTTTTATATGATGTGAGAAATAATGGCCAGGGCTGGTGAATATGGTGGCAGGGGTGAGCTTTTGCTCTGTCTTGTCACAATAGGACTCGACATGTGTGACTTGAGGTCTGTGTATAGTTGAAGCTGTCTTACTGGTATCAGCAGTACACGCAGTCCTTTTCAAGCATGGCATACGTTTGACGAGTTTTACTGGCAGTTCTAATACAAACTGCAATTAGAGTAGGGTTTTTTTCTCCAAGTTTTGCAACTGATTGTATTGAAGATTTTAAGTATCGTGCATAAAACTTTTAGTATTGTACAGTTCTAACACTGCATCCGCTGTTATCATTGTGCCACATGTTAAATAACAGCTAATTCTCACAGTGGCCACGTCTCGTTGCTGTAAACCAACAAAAATGATTCAGGTAGTTGATATTTTTCTTTTTACTTTCTGTCGCCCATTCGCGATCTCATAAAACTATGTATGATATGTTTTTAAAGCTATATTTTCTCGTTTAAGAACGTACTGTAGCATTATTGGACTCTTCTCAGCACTCACCAGTGAGCGTCAACAAATGTTAATTGCCCCCTCTTAATTTTTTATCAAAGGTTAGGGGGCATGCTGAGGAGCTGGGCAATTAAAAACACTCCATGCCAGACAGTTTTTGGGACGTTAAGGCCATTAGCTCAGTCTGCCTGAGTCTCCCCTAATAAATAAAACAAAAATATCTGCGTCGTTTCTACCTCTTTGTGTCCTTGCCACTGAACCAGGAATGCAGACAAACCGTAGTAAATAGTGCCAGAAAGGCCGAGTTAGATGCAACTTCTACACTGACAACATCCTAAAAAGGGAGCAAATGTATGCTTATTTGAACCATTCATTTATCCCGGTGTGCGTGTACAGCTGTGTGGTTGGTTTACATGGGCACCTATATGTGTGTATGTTCATGGTCTGTGATGTTTCGTGTCAATAGGTAGTTGTATGGGTTTGCATATTTATGGATGCTCGTTGTTGAGTCTGCCTATGTACAATTGCACATTTATGCATGGTGTATACCTCTGGGTGCAAGTGCTATACCGAAAGCCTAAACTGAGTTTGCCAATGCTTGGGTTTTTCATTCGGGTATTTGTAGTCTTCCATTTATTAGAAGAGGGGAAGAGGACAGGAGAGTGAAACTAAAAGAATGGGAATCCAAAGCAAAGGCCACAAATGGACGAGCAACTACCACTTAACCTGGGGTGATTAGATCTGTTTTGAAGTGTTGATGAAAGTGTTGTCCAGGCACCAATTCAGTATATGCTTAGGAAGAATAGCGTGTGGAAGTAGAGTGAAGACCAAGAGTCTGCGATAGTCATTTTCAGGGATTTTTGTGGGTGGATCTGGTTTAGTATTTTGTATTACACCTGGGATTGTCATATCACAGTACAGAAATTCCATATCCTAATAAACCTGACTTGATTTTTACTATTGGTGGCTCAACAGCCCTTGCCCTCATTTCTGTAGCAAAGCCAATAACTCCGGCTAAATACGTATAAGGTCCCAAAGGCGAGACCTATTGGCTATGCCAATGCTTGTTTAATTTGGAATCTGTGGTACCATAGTACTAATGTGAAATTACATTGGGGCGGGGCGCTCTGAGCGTCACTCTAGTACTGCAGCGCCACAAAAAAATAATTATTTTTAATTTGATCCCAAGGGATATCCCTCTGGGACTAGCCAACAAATATCCCTATCTTAACCCTTTATCTCCCTCTTTTTGTCATATAATGGCGACCGCAAATTTCTCTTTATGATAGCGTTCTTTGAGATTGCGGTACTACTGAGAAAGTTCTGCAGCCTGAAATATCTATACATTTTTAACCTTAATTTCTCTAAAACTACTGAACAGATTTACACCAAATCACAAAAAGCACACTTCCTGGATCAAGCTCTAGTTTTTGCCAAATGTGGTGTAATTCTGCTCAGTCGTTTTGGTTGTAGCGCTGTTCAAAATTTCTATCAGAAAATGCGTGGGAAAAATTAATTTTCTGGCCGCCTTTTTTTCAGATCACCCCAAAACTTTCCAATGAGGAGCTGAGGTGGATGAACCTTTTTTTGGAAAGTGTGGTGAAAATTGGTCATGGTATACAACGGTACATTATGGGGACATAACACTAAGGGCCAGATTACGAGTCTGGGGGTCCAAGGACCGCCAGTCTCGTGGTGGCGCAGTGGTGGCAGATCCAGCCACTGCCACACCGGCGGTCTGACCGCCTGATTACGACTTGGGCAGTCGGACCGCACTAGGACTGCGGGCTCTGCCAGGGAACCGCCGTTCCCTGGCTTAGGAGTGGTGGTCAGAGGCTGCAATATGCTTGGCAGGACCACCACGGTCCCGCCAAGCATATTACAAGTTTCCTCTCCACCAGGCTTTTCATGGTGGGGTCCCCGTGTGTGTCAGACATATGTGGATGCACACAGTGCGGCATAACATGGCCCCCCTGTGTGCATGCACATAGGATCCTGCACGGCATGGACTTTCGAGTCCATGCAGTGCAGGAATCTTGTGAGGCGTTCTCATTGCGGTGCCCTTTTAAAAGGCACTGCCACCTTTTAAAGGGCACCGCAGGGGAACAACCACGCCGCCCACCCGCCAGACCACTGTAAAGTAGTAATGTGGCGGGTGGGCAGTGGCGGCCTTCGGCGGAGTGGTGGCACGGCGGTTTGAACCGGCGCGCCACCGCTCTGCTGTAAGGTTGTAATTTAGCCCTATGTGTTTTAATACATGTTCACCCATTCAACTGATAAATGCAATAAGCAGACACCACTATATTTGCGACATGCAACATGAAGTATTGAAAGTTTAACAAGTATCATACTTGTGACTGGTAATATTGGCTACTGTAACGCATTGCTGAATAAGGATTTTTTGGTGTAACCCATGTTACAGAAGTAGATGCTTTTATGATTTTTTTTGTACCAAAGTGGATGCGCATTTTTGCTTAATACATAAATATATTGCAGACTGTAATGTTTGTTTATTGAAGAATATGGGAATGAACTCCATTCTAATATGGCCTCCAAACCAGGCATCACAGTGAAGTCTTGTTTCTAACGCTAAGGGGCCGATTCCGATTCGGGCCGGAAATCTCCCCGACCGAGCCGGACCCGGAGAGATTTCCGACCGAATCGGACCCGTGCAGTCCGACCGAACGAGTACGATGCGCACGTATGCCATCGGACTCGAGTCGGTCGGACTCCCATTGAAGACAATGGGAGCCTGTCGTACAACGCGTACGCGGGCTCCCATTGACTCAATGGGTGCGATGCGGACAAGTGCGCCCCCTACAGCGTGTACGCGGCGAGCGATTCGCGCCGTACACGCACAGGTAGGGGGACCCATGGGTCCCCCTGTGTGCGACTTCGCGCGTCGACGCGTACAGGGGGTCCGACACGGACCCCCAAAGTACGGCTCCGACAGCTCTTTCGAGCCGGAGTGCGCGGCTCGGTCGGACTGCTCGCGGCGCACATCGTACTTACCCGGCCGGGGAACGTCTCCATTGCGCGGTGCGAGTCGAGTCCGAGCGAGTCGGTCGGTGCGGGTAGACCCGGGTACGAGTCGGTCGGAGCGGACGGGACGCCCGGACGAGTCGGTCGGCGAATACGCATCGTACTCGCTCGCCCGGACCCGCGTACGGATCGGTCGGGAAATAGGGCTCCGAATCGGATCCGGTTAAGCCGAATCTGATTCGGAGCCCTACCGGCCGAGATCGGAATCGGCCCCTAAGTGTACAAGTTCAGTGTTCCACATACAAGCTATGTACGTGATTAAGGCTGTAGTATCAGCCAAAACGTGTCATGAGTCATTGCAATAAAGCACGCTTTATGGATATCGTGAGTGAGCGCAGACCCATTTTCTTTCAAAGGAGATGGTACATTTGGATTACTGTAGCTGGGAGCTCGGTCCGGCACTGCATGACACCCCCGAAGGGTTAGGAAGTTGTAACAGTTGTAATATATACATATTTAAATATATATAATACACTACATTATGTTTGGAATTTTCGTCTTTATGGAAGGGTAGTGTATGGGGTACTAAGATTTTTAGAGTTCAGGGTTTGATAGTGTGGGTGAGTAGTAGGAAGTTTTTAAGGTTCAGGGATAGGTAGAGGATAGTGATGGTAAGGAATTTTGAGCCTGGTGACGGGATTTTTTTAGGAGTAGTAAAGAGTTTTAGGCCTCAGGGTGGGTAGTGTGGAGGGGAAGCAACAGTGTTATAGGGTTCAGGGAAGGATACTGCTTGACTGCAGGGAGTAAGTCCGGTAACTTCCAAAGACAAAAAATCTATTGATTTTATTTATTTATTTAGAACACTTTTCTATAGCTTTGCTTCACCAGCAATTGTTTGAGTTCTTTACATACAACTAAAACTACATATTCCACATATGTTTTACATAGTAACAAGAGGGTAAATCAAACTGTAGGAGGATGAAGGGAGCGAGAGGGGAGAGGGAAGAGAAAAGAGGCAGTTGTCAGAGAATAACCATTGAGAGTGGCAAAATTATATTTACATAGAAAATTAAAAGCCTATGGTCCAGTAAATTAAAAGAGAAGGGTGAGACTTACATTTCGAGCAGGGTCTCTCAATTTACTGGGGGGCCTTGATTCAGGAAAGTGGCAAAAAAGTGGGTTTTGAGTTTCTTCCTGATTGAGAGGATGTCTAGCACCATTCCTAGTTATCAGAATGATGTTCCAGGTGGTAGGGGCCAAACATGTGAACGGATTGTCTATGAGCTACAGCAATTTTGAATTTTGGGTATTCCAAATTGAGAGAGTCCTTGCTCTGTGAGATTCTGGTGCAGCCAGATATTTTAAAGAAATCAGATAAGTAGCTTTGTCTTCGCATATGAATGGCTTTGAACGTGAGGCATGAGGTTTTAAATGTGATTCTTGCCTCCAGTGGGAGTCAATGAAGTTCTCTCAGAGTAGGGAATATGTGGTCAAATGTTCTTTTCTCTTAGATCATCCGAGCTGTTGAATGTACAACTGCTTTTAGGACAGGCCAGATAAGAGGTCATTGTCTACATCTAGTCTGGAGATCATGAGTGTTTGAACGGTAGTCTTGAGGTGATGTTAGAGAGATATTTTATTGTTTGTAATTGATGTACATGGAAATTAGCCATTTGGGTAAACTTTTTTATGTGGGGTTCCAATGAAAATGAGTTGTCAATGAAGAATCCGATTGATTTTACTGCTGTTAATGGGGTGGGTGGGTAACTGTTTTCAAAGAGTGGCTTTATTAAGGGTGGGTCAATCCTTATATTCACATTGTGTGTCAGGTATAAGAATTATGTTTTCTGTGGTTTGAATTTTAAAGAGTTCTCGGATGACCAGAAGAACATTTTTTACATGCCTCTTTTGAGAATAAGGATATTATTTACAGAGGAGAGTTAAAGCTGCTCAACATCTGCTTTTTCATGTAGCTGGATGTCCATTTTTTCTAGAACTTGACTTAAAGTTTTGACATATATATTGAATAACATGCAGGATCGGACTAAGCCTTAAAATACCCCTAGTGATGTCTGTCAGGTCTAGACATATGGTATCTTAGTTTTACCAGTTGGAATCAGTTAAAGAAAAAGATTTCAACCATCCCAATTCGTCCCTTTTGGGCCCATTCTGACTTTGAGTGTTTTTAGGGGGATTTCATAATGTTAGGCACTCCTAAGCATCACAAGGACTAAAATTAATTATGTAACAGAACCGTCTAAGTAGACCAGGAAATAACAGCACTTTAAAAATAATGTTGTCCTACATACTAGAGTTCTCATTTCTGCACACTACCTGGCTGGACACCAAAAACTCTGGTTCCCAAACGCAGATCACAGTTAACAGTGCAGTAAATACTAAATAGGCTATAGCAGGTTATATTGGAACTGTTAGAGGCATGGCATTAGTCAGTCCATTGTTTTAGTTTAATCAGTTTCCATTAATACAAAAACATTTCCTATCCAAATTATGTTTCTATGCTTTGCTAACACTCGTAGACAACTGTAGACAACCAGGGATGATATTCCGAGTTTTTCTAAAAACATCAGAAAATAAATGCTGTAAAGTGCTACAGATGAAATAAACATTAATGCTTTTATTTTGAACAATGCGATCTAGGACTAATACTGGCATGTGTTTTGCGTTACCTTTCATTTTTCATTGTAATTTATTTTTTACCAAATTTTGGATATCTAAGTGTTTTTGTGTTAAGATTGGTTTTCTTCTAGTGAAGCATAATTTGAAGGTGGTCCTCATTTTTGTTCCTGAACTGCAGCGCTCTGTGCCACAGCTACCAGGGGGTTGACAACAGGTTTATTTAGTGACTTTTGTGGTTCACACTAACATGAATTGTGATTATTATTTGAAGTTGGATCTCACCCCTTTCAACTAATATTCCAATTTCAAATGGCCCTGTCTCAGATTGCACCAACGCTTAAAAGGGGCATTCACAATGTGACTGTAGGGCCTCAGACCAGGCTTGGTGAAAAGATGTTCACACAGACTAACATCAGGCTCTGTTTGGAGTGGCTAAAAATACCTAACACCAGACTTGTTCCTGAGGTGCTAAGATGGACCACAGTTTCTCCAGAACACATCTAAGTATGTTGCAGATTCACCAGATCTTATCTGCAGATATAACAATTCTGCATCATGCCATTAACTCAGAAGACCTCCTCAAAGGAGTATTCTGTTTTATGTTTGCCACACAGAGGTGAATCATCTGGAAGACTGGGACCTGATGTTGTTGAAAAGTATATATCTTAACAAAAGAGAAGGTCAGCCTCATAAATTTGTCCTCATAAATTTGTCCTGGCATGGAGAGGACCTGGGTGTTGCTTTTGTATTTCCAGAAGCTAACTTTTAAGTTGAGAGCACCTTATCACAGTGAAAAATGTGGTCAACTGGCTACGTTTCTGACTTTGTACCTTGGAATTCTACTTTCTAATGTCATCTTAGGACCTTCAACAGATAGTGCATTGCTCTGGGCAAATCACTTCATGTCCCTCTGCTTGACACAGTAAATAACTGTACATATTACCTTTGTATATAAGTGTAAGGTAAATATGTGTAATTTACACTCTGCTTTCTAGTATGGTCTCAATTAGATGTTCTTACCACCGCTCCCCATCATATTCAAGATTTTGCAGCCCAATTTCAACCAAACTCCCAAACAAACTCCACATTGTCAGTGATGATAGGATTGATTGGCTTTCTTGTATTTGCTGAATAATTCCAATGTTTATGCCTGACTGCCATATGTATAAGCTGCCTCTTTTGACTATTAAACTGAAAATAAAGTTAAAAAAAAAAAAAAATTACCATATCGCAATTTGGCTTTTGTATGTTCCAAATGCTTTTTTTGTAGTCGCAAACACCTGATTTTGCGATTCGGCCTGTTTACGACTGCAAAAACATTTTGTGCATATGGCCTTTAGTCTCTTAATTTGAAGTCAGAAATCCTCAGCGTGGCAAGGCAGCAGGCTGTAGCCTAGTATGGGTCCACGTCACCGTATAGCCCATGGGTGAGACCTCAGTGAAACTTCTAATTTTTGGAAGAAAGGCTCACAGTGCGAGAAATTTTAATTTCACATCCAGAAAGGGTTCCTCACCGGCCTCATATTTTTTCATCCCTTCACCCACTGAAGATTTCTACCTTTGGATTTAGTCACATTTTTTTTAGCATGAATTCTTCCAGTGGGGCAAGACTGTAGGTTCCACAAGCCCGGATATCTTCTCTACGAGGTCCCATTGGATCACATTTGCTGCTGAAGAGAGGAACTTAGTGGGATCAACCTGAATCTTTGGCCCAGCGGTTACATACCTTTATCAGATTGGCTCGGCAGGTTGGTACCTGTCCCCATGTTATTTCTCAAAGCAAATAGTTGCCAAAAAGTTTCTAAGTCCAAGGTTTCAGGATATGTTAGGTGGAGTACACTTTAACACAAGTCAAGAGTCCAGGATCTTGGGGACAGCACTTGGGAGTGAAGACTCACTCCAATAGAGGCCAGCTGTAGAGTCGTAGGCAGGTCTATTTGGAATTGGTCAGCTGAGGATGCAGAAAAAGGACTCTTGAAGCTTGTGTGTCCCTGTAGCCCAAACATGAGTTCAGCCCTATGACCAGGGCCACTGGAATTATGCGATTGTGCAGCTGTGATGATTTTCACATAATTATAGATTTGCCACTTTTGCCCCATAATCCTTCATCTGCCACATAATCTGCAGATTTTAACAAAAAGAATGTGTTTCTAGCTCAAACGGTTCAAAAGTTACTAAAAAAGCAGTGAGACGTGTTGCCGTGCAGTGGAAGGCCCTTTGCAAAACTGGTCTGGTCACCTTTCTGTTGCTTATTGCTATATTTGGGTGTTAACTAGGTAATAATGAGGTGCAACCAATACCCAGGCTGTGCTACCAAGTTTAAAAATGACGAAATAATGAAGTAATACTATTACAAAATGTGCTGCATTATGCTGCATAATTTACCTTTTCTTGACACATAATTTACTCAACCCTGCCGCATAATGTAGCCCTCTCCTGCCACATAATTCCAGTGGCCCAGCCTATGACCCTTGGAGTTCACTTCTTTGTACTGGGTACAAGAGGGAGAGCAGGTCTGGTCTTCAGGGCTCTTCTCAGGTCACAGACAGTAAGTCCAGTCCTCTTCTGTTCTTCCACAGGTCCAGAAGTGATCTGAGGAGGGTACAGTGGGTACACCATTTATGCTCACTGCCAGCCTGTGGGTGGGGGAATCTCCTGCCCACTCCCTAACCAATGAGGGTAAAAGTTCCCAGGGATGACCTTACCCAATTTTACAGAACGTCCTGTATGTTTTAGCGAAACTAATACCAGAGTGCCCCTCTATGATCAAAACCAACTTGGAAGAACCTTTCACCTGTGCAGGGCTCCTGTAACCACCCTAGAGGTGTGGCCAGGGACATGAGTAACCCTGTCTCCTGTGGTCACTCAAAAGCAGCTTTGGGGGCAGCTCCTCTTATTGGGCCTGGTGCCTGACTGTCTTAGGGGATAGAGGAAGGGGCAGGTCCAGTTGTTAGCTATATCTGTTTATGACTGAGCAAGCCCCTTTGAAGTTATGTTCTTGGGCACAGCCCAGATAGTTAGCCTGCCAGAGAAACAGAACACCTCCCCACACCCAAGGCCTTTGTCTCAGCTCTAGGAGCAAGTTCACACCTCCTGGGTAGCAGCTGTTAGCGCAAGCAAAAATGGGTTTCAAGAGACTTTAGGCAGGTAACTGGCAACTTTTAAAGTACCTGTTTTTAAATATTTATTACAAATCACACTTTACCAATCAATTGGGTTTGTAATATTTTTTTAAAGTCCAAGAATGAATTCTGCAACTGATCCCTAAATGGAAATAGCAATATTAAATTTAATGCTATTCCCCAGTGCTTTCCTATGGAACACATAACCTCACTACAGTGAAAATGGCCTTTTGGACCTTTTCACTTAAGAGCATGTTTTACATTAAACTTTCACATATCCTACTTCTACAAATCATGCACCTGGCCTTAGTGGGCATTAAGGTCTACTTAGGGGTGACTTATTAATTTTTAAAATGAAGGTGTAGGCCTGTCAAATGGGTTTACTCTGACAGCTCGAATTTGCAGTTAAAAACCAGTACCACTGTACTACACGTGGTAGGCCTGAAGTCGTGTTTCTCCTGTCACTGTAGCAAGTGGCACAATGTGTGCTGCAGCCTACTGGAGACATTTAACTTAGAGGCCCTGTGTACACTTCACATACCATATACCAGGGTCTTATTGGCAAGTTAAAGATGCCAATTCGGGGTATGATATTTTCATCATGTTGAAAGGCGGAGCATCTGCACTTTATCCCTGGTTAGCATGGATAACACGCAGAGAGTTCTACAACCAGCACAAACAGTCAAGGCTAACATCTGCGGGTTCACCAGGCAAAATATGGTAATTTCCAAAATCCACGACATACGATAAAATCCCTGTCTTGTTAAGTCCAGCCAAAGGTTTCAGTAATTTAATCCTGAGCTCAAACCCTGGAATTTATGGCACAGAAAGAAAGGTTTAACTTAACAAAACAGTGGACAGTAATTGGAAATACCAAAAAAGTAATAAGTTGAAACCACAACACAATGAAATCTCACTCCAATTTAGAAACACAGAGTAAAAACTAATGAACAAAATTACACCAAAACTACAATTATCAAATAAGGGGAACAGGAGATATGATTTTTTTGTTTAAGATTTAAGTAGAAAGAGTGCTGTTAGACCTGTCAGCCTTTGCGCGGGTTCCCCCTGCATTTTTTGCCTTTGCCTTCTGTATTTTTACCGTGTGATGGATTTCGTTTTGCTGGTCTAGATGCTTTGTATTACGCAGACAAACTGGTATAGAGGAACAAATATCTATTCATTTACTTCATCATAGGGAACATCAAATTACCCTATCAATGGTACAATGTCCCATTTCAATTTATGGAGGACCAATTCAAAAAATGCCCATACCACAATGACTTTCTTTGAAAAAATCAATCATTATTTTTGGTTTTTTGTAAATAGAAAACATGAAAATACACATATATAGACATTTACATCACAAACGTATATAGACATGGACATAAACAAAGTTTTTGTTGCCTATACCCACTTATTTTTACAATGAATCAGTGTTGGCACACTTAATCTAGGCAATACACTGTGAGGTAATCCTATTTGCACACGAGGTTTCAACACCTCTACAGACATTTTTTGAATGTGCCTTGAGATACAATAATAAATCTTGTTTTCAAGTGAATTCCTCCCATCAAAACTGTCGACGCGTTTCAGCCCCCATTCCTTCAGGGCCTCATCAGGACAAGGGTAAAGGAACTAACGTGGCCTAAACCAATTCTGGCTCTTGTGCGTGCTCCAAATACGCAGTACCCCTCCTTGTGGGGAATGATGTTTACCGTAAAACGTGGTTCAGTCACCTCTCGGTGATGTCAAATACTCTTAACTGAGGCGTTCAACCCTGGTGTGTACTCGCTCCCTCTATGGTGGAACCCCTTCGGTACCACCTGGGGAAACGTAACAAATACGAGAAGCTGCTCCGCGAGTCCGAGAATGTCAACACTCCGGCGCGAGTATTTGACATCACCGAGAGGTGACTGAACCACGTTTTACGGTAAACATCATTCCCCAGAAGGAGGGGTACTGCGTATTTGGAGCACGCACAAGAGCCAGAATTGGTTTAGGCCACGTTGGTTCCTTTACCGTTGTCCTGATGAGGCCCGGAAGGAATGGGGGCTGAAGCGCGTCGACAGTTTTGATGGGAGGAATCCACTTGAAAACAAGATTTATTATTGTATTTCAAGGCACATTCAATAAATGTCTGTAGAGGTGTTGAAACCTCGTGTGCAAAGAGGATTACCTCACAGTGTATTGCCTAGATCAAGGGGTCGATTCCGATCTCGGCCGGAAGGCCTCCGAATCGGATTCGGCGTTACCGGATCCGAGTCGGAGGCTTTGTTTCCGACCGAGTCGTACAGAGGTCCGGACGCCCAAGTACGATGCGAATGAATGCGAAATCGCCGACCGACTCGTTTCCGGGTATGAACCGCTCCGTACGACTCGGTCGCAGACGAACCATACCGCGCAATGGAGTCGATTTCCGACCGAGCCAGTACAATGCACGATTCGGACAGCCGGATCGAGTCGGATTCTCTGGGACGAAAAAGCTCCGGGAAGCGGACTTCGGGGGTCCGTGCCGGACCCCCCTTCACCCGTAGCTTTACGAGTCGGACACAGGGGGGACCCATGGGTCCCCCCTATACATGCATGTGCGGTGCGGATGACACCAACGCGTACCCACTACAGGGGGCACCCTTTTGCGCAACGTACCCATTGAGTCAATGGGAGCCCATGTACGCGTCGTACGACCGGCTCCCATTGACTTCAATGGGAGTCCGACCGAACCGAGTCCGGCAGCATGCGGCCGCATCGTACTCGCTCGGTCGGACTGCAGGAGTCCGGCTCGGTCGGAAAACAATACGGATCCGGATCGGTCGGAGTGCTTTCCGACCCAGATCGGAATCGGCCCCTAAGTGTGCGAACACTGATTCATTGTAAAAATAAGTGGGTATAGGCAACAAAAACTTTGTTTATGTTCATGTCTATATATGTTTGTGATGTAAATGTCTATATATGTGTATTTTCATGTTTTCTATTTACAAAAAAACAAAAATAATGATTGATTTTTTCAAAGATAGTCATTGTGGTATGTGCATTTTTGAATTGGTCCTCCATAAATTGAAATGGGACATTGTACCATTGGTAGAGTAATTTGATGTTCCCTATGATGAAGTATATGAATAGATATTTGTTCCTCTATACCAGTTTTTCTGCGTAATATGTAGTTTCTTTGCCCAGGTATAGGAGGGTGATATGGGCAAACCCCGCTGCTTTTGTATCATTGGTCTAGATGCTTTGGGCACTTTGCCACTGCTGATCAGTGCCAAAGTGCAAGTGCTCCCTTTGTAAATTGTTTTTATGGATTGATACTTCCATGATTCGTTTATTTGGTTTACTGTTAAGCCCCTAGTACAGTTCACTGTGTGTGCCCAGGGCCGGTCAACCAAATGCAGCTAGTGGGCTCGCAGCACTGATTGTGCCACCCACACAAGCTGCTTTGCAACAGAGTCTCAGACCTGCCATCGCGGTGCCTGTGTGCAGTCTAGTACTGCCATGTCGACCCGGCAAGTACACCCACTTGCCATGCCCTAACCTTCTCTTTTCTTACATGTGAGTCACCCCTAAGGTAGGCCCAAGGTACACCTGTGGGCAGGGTGCAGTGTATGTGAAAGGTAGGACATGCCCTGATGTGTGTGGCATGCCCTGATAGTGAAATACTACCAATTTTGTTTTTCATTATTGTAAGGCTATCTGTCCCATAGGATAGAATGGGGAGTTTACTCATAGCCTCTTATGAGTATTGCTGCCCATGGGAACAAGATGGGAAAATAAAGTTTGATATGCCTGAACTCAGAATGTTAAGATGCATCTTTTAGTGAGGATGATTTTTACATTCTGTGTTTGAAAATACCACTTTTAGAAAGTAGGTATTTTCTTGCCTAACCATCCAGTGTGCCTCTGCTAGGTTGTGTATTGACTGTCTGGCTTTGGAGTGACAGGGGCTGGGGATGTGCATTCTGTTCAGACAGCCACTTGGGAGGGTTAGGTGTGTCCTGCCTTTCCAGGGTGAGTCAGGGCTGGGCTGAATGGACCTGGGCTGCATTCAGAGTAGGGGAGGAGGTTTATTTCACACCTGAATGGGCCTGGTCTGCCTTAGACAATGCTGTCTCCACCTCCTGCAAGGAAGCAGCACCAGAGAGAACAGAACTGGTTTTGGCTGGGCAAAGAGCTTCTCTGCCACAGAGAACAAAGGATTTTGCGTTATAAAAGAGGGGCCCAGACCCCAGACTTTTAGATTACTTCTGGGAATCAAGAGGAACCTTTGCCAAGGAGAAGAGCTGGAGAAACTGAGGAGGAGTACTGCCCCTTTGCTGTTTGCTGTCTGGGGTTGGCCTCCAGTGGCTGTTTCTGCCAGGGAAAGGACAAGGACTTTGCTGTGTCCCCTGCTTGAGGAAGATCTCCAAGGGCTTGAAATAGAGCTTAGCTCCTGTTCTGCAGTCTCAAGGACACAAAGACTTCACCACCAGCTCCCTGGAACTACCTTGCTGGGAGTTCTGACCTGCTAAGAGGTGTCTGCTGCTGTTTTGGACCTCTAGTGGCTGTTTGCTACTGGGAGCTGGAAAAGTAACGTAACTTTGAGAAGTGCGACGCATCCGCACCTGTTTCCGACGCATCGCCAAAGAAATCGACGCAGCGCCTGCCGCGGCTTGAGAAATCGCCTCACGTCGAATCTGATGCACCGATCTCCGAAGTCTGAGATCACTGCACCAATACCAACGCAGGCCCTGCTGTGCGGCTGCAAGAACCAACGCATCATGGGACAGCGGCTGACGAGAACAACGCAGTTTCATCGCTGCCGCCGCATCGAGAACCACCGCATCCCTGATCCTCACCCATTGCATCTGGATGCCACGCCAGCAAGAACACCGGGGTCGCAGTAAGAAACCGATGCATCACCTCCTTGCACAGTAAGAAACCGACACATCACCTCCCCTGAAGTAAGGAACCGACGCATCAACTTCCCTGGGCGTAATGAACTGACGCATCACCTTCCCTGCGACAGTTTTTGTTTGTGTGCGCGACACATCCAAGGTACTTTGTGTGAAAAGTGTCGCATCTGCAATTTGCTTTGAACAGAACTATTTTTACCTTTAAAAAGTCCTATTTTGATTACTTTATTGTGGATTTTTGGCGTTTTGGTCTTGTTTGGTTTAGATAAAGATTACTTATTTTTCTAAACTGGTGTGGTGCCCATTCATAGTGTTTTCACTGTATTACTGTATGTGTTCACAAATGCTTTACACACTGCCTCTGAGATAAGCCTGTCTGCTCGTGCCAAGCTACCTAGGGGTGAGCAGGGGTTATTTTAGAAGTGTATCCCCTTACCCTGACCCTACTTGGACAAAGGTGCAAACCCTTGCCAACTAGAGACCCCCATTTCTAACAGGTGCCAAGAAAAAGTAAAAGCCAATGACAGTCAATGGTTGTGGTAGACAGGACCAAAGTGCAATTGCAGGCCGACCCTGATGGAGCCTAGGTTGGATACATCAAGTGTATTGGTCCCGGTAAAAGTCTGAAAGTTGAAACTTTCAGAAAAGTTTTTAAGCCTCCCACTGATCAGAAGAAGTTTTCATTTGCTTCTAAACTTTCTTCTCGTGCCCAAACAACCACAGAGTACACTTCTAAGGCCTTCAGAACCTCATGGGAGACACTTAGAGAGTGTCAGACAGATGCCAACAAAAGGGTCCAGTTCAGAACCAAATGTTGCTAATCAGCTGGATCTTTAAGGCGGACCGCTGGGTCAGTACCAGGGTCCAAAAAGGTTGTGTGGGAGACTCCGCCAAGGGTGGGCAGGGTCCCCAGCAGAAGAGTGGGGGGGGTCAGGGGTAAACAGAAGGAGTTCCAAAAAGGGCCCCAAAGTAATTCCCAAGAGAAAGGTTCCCAGACTCCCACTGAAAAGAAGCCATGGGTCCTTGCAGGTTAGAAGGCCCAGAAGGGCCCCCTCACATATTATGCTTGTGGTCAGGTGGGTCACTTTCAGGGGGACCCTAGGTGTCCCAAAAAGATTACCCCTGCACCCACCAGTGCACCGCCCCTGAAGATGGCTAGTGTAGTCTTGGGGGAGGAGTTGGGTGCCCAAGGGGGGTGGGAGCCCGCAGAAATGACCCTGGTTTCTTTAGGAGACAGTGAGATGGTCCCAAGGGCTCTTCTGCCTGACAACACTAAAAAGTACAGTCAGTGGGTGATCATCAATGGCCATAGTGTGGAAGCTCTGAGAGACACTGGAGCCAGTGTGACAGCTGTCAGTTGTCGGCTAGTGTCTGAGGAGCGGGTGGTCCCCAACACATTCTACCCAGTAGTTGCAGCTGACAATTCGGGAGTGCCTTTGCAAAGTGGCACAGGTTCCCTTTGAGTGTGCGGGGTCTCAGGTACCTTAAAAGTAGTTGTGAGGCCAGCCATGCCTGTTGACTGTCTGCTTGGAAATGATCTGGAGAGTTCCCCTTGGGTGAAGGTGGAACGGAAGTCTCATTTGGAAATGTTGGATCTGCCTGAGTGGGCGTGTGTGACCACTCGGTCTATGGCAGCCGGTAGGGGCAATCAAGAGGACCTGGAGCCTGAAAGAATGGCCCAGGTGCCTGCCAGAATGAGCGGAGGCAGGGGGAGCGGGAAACTGGCCCCCGAGGTTCCCACGGTCAATGAGGAGGCAGACCTTGAGGGGGATGCCCTGAAGTCTACAGGGGAACAATTGGCTGAACTGGGGGTCCTGCCTGAGCTGACCCTTTGGCAGCAGGAAGATTTCTGCAAGGAGCAGCAGGAATGCCCTTCTTTGTTGGCTTGCGGAAGCAGGCTGCAAGCCAGGCAGCAGGTGATCAGTCTGGGTCATATTGGATTTACTGGGAGAATGGTCTCCTGTATAGTGAGACTAAGGTTGCTGAGCCTGGGTCAGCCCGTGTGCTGGTGGTACCCCAGTGCTTCAGAGCATTCCTACTGTGTCTGGCTCATGATGTGCCTTTAGCAGGACATCTGGGGAAAGACAAGACCTTTGAAAGGCTTGTCACCCACTTTTACTGGCCCCAGATGTGCAAGGATTCTGACACCCATTGTTGGACTTGCCAGACTTGTCATGCAAGTGGCAAGAGTGGGAGGAAGTGTAAGGCTTCTCTCCAATCCTTCCCTGTCATTAGCACCCCCTTTGAGAGGGTGCGCATCGACATTGTGGGGCCTCTGGACCCCAAGGCAGGCATACGCAACAGGTTCATCCTGGTCTTGGTGGACCATGCCACCCGGTACCTGGAAGCCATCCCTCTCGGGACTGTGACGGCCCCGTGGTGGGTCGTGCGTTGATGGGGATTTTCTCCTGTGTGGGGTTCCCCAGAGAGGTGGTGCCTGACCGGGGAACCAACTTCATATCTAGGTATATGAAGTCCCTGTGGGAGGAGTGCGGTGTAACCTATAAGTTCACCACTCCTTACCGCCCCCAAGGAAATGGGCTGGTTGAGAGATTCGACCAGACCCTGAAGGGCATGATTATGGGTCTTGGTGAACCCATGAGGCATAAGTGGGACGTCCTCTTACCATGCCTGCAGTTTGCTTACAGAGAGGTACCGCAGACGTCCTTAGGGTTCAGTCCCTTTGAACTTCTGTATGGGCATTCTGTAACAAAGCCTCTAAGTCTGGTCACAGAAGGCTGGGAGAAAGCTCCCAGTAAACCTCCTCAGGATGTATATAGCTACATGCTGCCCTTCAGGAACCAGACTACGCGCTTCAGGCAACTCGCTCAGGTGAATCTGGAAGCCAGCCATGAAGAAATTAAGTGGTGGTATGATCAGAATGCCACTTTGATCGAGTGTCAGGCTGGCCAGAAAGTGTGGGTCATGGCGCCAGTGGACCCTTGTGCGCTCCAGGATAAATGGACTGGGCCATTTGAGGTGGTAGAGCGCAAGAGTAAAGTCACCTACTTGGTGGACTTGCAGTCTCCCAGGAACCCTTTGCGGGTCCTACATGTGAACCGCCTCAAGCCCCACTTGGAGAGGTCTGAGGTGGGCATGCTCCTAGCGACAGATGATGGGCTGGAAGAGGAGACTGAGCCTCTACCTGACCTCCTGTCTGCTAAGGAGCACGATGGGTCAGTGGACTGGATGAACCTCTCCCCCGCCCTGACTCCTGAACAGCAGAGTAACTGCCGCCAACTGTTGGGACAATTTGCTGCTCTGTTCTCCCTGACCCCTGGTGTCACTCAGTGGTGTGTCCATGATGTGGACACTGGGGATAGTCCTCCTGTAAAGCACAAAATTTACTCTTAACTGAGGCGTTCAACCCTGGTGTGTACTCGCTCCCTCTATGGTGGAACCCCTTCTGTACCACCTGGGGAAACATAACAAATACGAGAAGCTGCTCCGCGAGTCCGAGAATGTCAACACTCCGGCGCGAGTATTTGACATCACCGAGAGGTGACTGAACCACGTTTTACGGTAAACATCATTCCCCAGAAGGAGGGGTACTGCGTATTTGGAGCACGCACAAGAGCCAGAATTGGTTTAGGCCACGTTGGTTCCTTTACCGTTGTCCTGATGAGGCCCGGAAGGAATGGGGGCTGAAGCGCGTCGACAGTTTTGATGGGAGGAATCCACTTGAAAACAAGATTTATTATTGTATTTCAAGGCACATTCAATAAATGTCTGTAGAGGTGTTGAAACCTCGTGTGCAAAGAGGATTACCTCACAGTGTATTGCCTAGATCAAGGGGTCGATTCCGATCTCGGCCGGAAGGCCTCCGAATCGGATTCGGCGTTACCGGATCCGAGTCGGAGGCTTTGTTTCCGACCGAGTCGTACAGAGGTCCGGACGCCCAAGTACGATGCGAATGAATGCGAAATCGCCGACCGACTCGTTTCCGGGTATGAACCGCTCCGTACGACTCGGTTGCAGACGAACCATACCGCGCAATGGAGTCGATTTCCGACCGAGCCAGTACAATGCACGATTCGGACAGCCGGATCGAGTCGGATTCTCCGGGACGAAAAAGCTCCGGGAAGCGGACTTCGAGGTCCGTGCCGACCCCCTTCACCCGTAGCTTTACGAGTCGGATACATGCATGTGCGGTGCGGATGACACCAACGCTGCACCCACTACAGGGGGCACCCTTTGCGCAACGTACCCATTGAGTCAATGGGAGCCCATGTACGCGTCGTACGACCGCCCCCATTGACTTCAATGGGAGTCCGACCGAACCGAGTCCGGCAGCATGCGGCCGCATCGTACTCGCTCGGTCGGACTGCAGGAGTCCGGCTCGGTCGGAAAACAATACGGATCCGGATCGGTCGGAGTGCTTTCCGACCCAGATCGGAATTGGCCCCTAAGTGTGCGAACACTGATTCATTGTAAAAATAAGTGGGTATAGGCAACAAAAACTTTGTTTATGTTCATGTCTATATATGTTTGTGATGTAAATGTCTATATATGTGTATTTTCATGTTTTCTATTTACAAAAAAAACAAAAATAATGATTGATTTTTTCAAAGATAGTCATTGTGGTATGTGCATTTTTTGAATTGGTCCTCCATAAATTGAAATGGGACATTGTACCATTGGTAGGGTAATTTGATGTTCCCTATGATGAAGTATATGAATAGATATTTGTTCCTCTATACCAGTTTTTCTGCGTAATATGTAGTTTCTTTGCCCAGGTATAGGAGGGTGATATGGGCAAACCCCGCTGCTTTTGTATCATTGGTCTAGATGCTTTGGGCACTTTGCCACTGCTGATCAGTGCCAAAGTGCAAGTGCTCCCTTTGTAAATTGTTTTTATGGATTGATACTTCCATGATTAGTTTATTTGGTTTACTGTTAAGCCCCTAGTACAGTTCACTGTGTGTGCCCAGGGCCGGTCAACCAAATGCAGCTAGTGGGCTCGCAGCACTGATTGTGCCACCCACACAAGCTGCTTTGCAACAGAGTCTCAGACCTGCCATCGCGGTGCCTGTGTGCAGTCTAGTACTGCCATGTCGACCCGGCAAGTACACCCACTTGCCATGCCCTAACCTTCTCTTTTCTTACATGTGAGTCACCCCTAAGGTAGGCCCAAGGTACCCCTGTGGGCAGGGTGCAGTGTATGTGAAAGGTAGGACATGCCCTGATGTGTGTGGCATGCCCTGATAGTGAAATACTACCAATTTTGTTTTTCATTATTGTAAGGCTATCTGTCCCATAGGATAGAATGGGGAGTTTACTCATAGCCTCTTATGAGTATTGCTGCCCATGGGAACAAGATGGGAAAATAAAGTTTGATATGCCTGAACTCAGAATGTTAAGATGCATCTTTTAGTGAGGATGATTTTTACATTCTGTGTTTGAAAAATACCACTTTTAGAAAGTAGGTATTTTCTTGCCTAACCATCCAGTGTGCCTCTGCTAGGTTGTGTATTGACTGTCTGGCTTTGGAGTGACAGGGGCTGGGGATGTGCATTCTGTTCAGACAGCCACTTGGGAGGGTTAGGTGTGTCCTGCCTTTCCAGGGTGAGTCAGGGCTGGGCTGAATGGACCTGGGCTGCATTCAGAGTAGGGGGAGGAGGTTTATTTCACACCTGAATGGGCCTGGTCTGCCTTAGACAATGCTGTCTCCACCTCCTGCAAGGAAGCAGCACCAGAGAGAACAGAACTGGTTTTGGCTGGGCAAAGAGCTTCTCTGCCACAGAGAACAAAGGATTTTGTGTTATAAAAAGAGGGGCCCAGACCCCAGACTTTTAGATTACTTCTGGGAATCAAGAGGAACCTTTGCCAAGGAGAAGAGCTGGAGAAACTGAGGAGGAGTACTGCCCCTTTGCTGTTTGCTGTCTGGGGTTGGCCTCCAGTGGGAAGGGTATGCCCAGACGTGGGTCCCGTGCTCACTGCGCCACTGGAGTCAGGCTATCCTGGCTGATGAGGGCTGAATGCCCGAAACCGGTCCTAGGATGCTTGATTCCGGTCCAGGGAAGACGTGGCTTGGCAGTTCGGTCTGGACTGTTCCCATGAGGCACAGGGTCAAGACTGATTTGCATATGGCCATGTCTGAACTGGGGTGGCGTGGTGAAGCAAAATAACGATGGATTAAACCCAGATCTGTGACTGGGGGTGAATGTTGCCATTGTGCAACATTCCGTCCATCATCTTGTGTGTTTTGCAATTCGCCCCAAGTGGGAAGGGTATGCCCAGACGTGGGTCCCGTGCTCACTGCGCCACTGGAGTCAGGCTATCCTGGCTGATGAGGGCTGAATGCCCGAAACCGGTCCTAGGATGCTTGATTCCGGTCCAGGGAAGACGTGGCTTGGCAGTTCGGTCTGGACTGTTCCCATGAGGCACAGGGTCAAGACTGATTTGCATATGGCCATGTCTGAACTGGGGTGGCGTGGTGAAGCAAAATAACGATGGATTAAACCCAGATCTGTGACTGGGGGTGAATGTTTGCCATTGTGCAACATTCCGTCCATCATCTTGTGTGTTTTGCAATTCGCCCCAAGTGGGAAGGGTATGCCCAGACGTGGGTCCCGTGCTCACTGCACCACTGGAGTCAGGCTATCCTGGCTGATGAGGGCTGAATGCCCGAAACCGGTCCTAGGATGCTTGATTCCGGTCCAGGAAGACGTGGCTTGGCAGTTCGGTCTGGACTGTTCCCATGAGGCACAGGGTCAAGACTGATTTGCATATGGCCATGTCTGAACTGGGGTGTGCGTGGTGAAGCAAAATAACGATGGATTAAACCCAGATCTGTGACTGGGGGTGAATGTTTGCCATTGTGCAACATTCCGTGCATCATCTTGTGTGTTTTGCAATCCGCCCCAAGTGGGAAGGGTATGCCCAGACGTGGGTCCCGTGCTCACTGCGCCACTGGAGTCAGGGCTATCCTGGCTGATGAGGGCTGAATGCCCGAAACCGGTCCTAGGATGCTTGATTCCGGTCCAGGGAAGACGTGGCTTGGCAGTTCGGTCTGGACTGTTCCCATGAGGCACAGGGTCAAGACTGATTTGCATATGGCCATGTCTGAACTGGGGTGGCGTGGTGAAGCAAAATAACGATGGATTAAACCCAGATCTGTGACTGGGGGTGAATGTTTGCCATTGTGCAACATTCCGTCCATCATCTTGTGTGTTTTGCAATTCGCCCCAAGTGGGAAGGGTATGCCCAGACGTGGGTCCCGTGCTCACTGCGCCACTGGAGTCAGGCTATCCTGGCTGATGAGGGCTGAATGCCCGAAACCGGTCCTAGGATGCTTGATTCCGGTCCAGGGAAGACGTGGCTTGGCAGTTCGGTCTGGACTGTTCCCATGAGGCACAGGGTCAAGACTGATTTGCATATGGCCATGTCTGAACTGGGGTGGCGTGGTGAAGCAAAATAATGATGGATTAAACCCAGATCTGTGACTGGGGTGAATGTTTGCCATTGTGCAACATTCCGTCCATCATCTTGTGTGTTTTGCAATTCGCCCCAAGTGGGAAGGGTATGCCCAGACGTGGGTCCCGTGCTCACTGCGCCACTGGAGTCAGGCTATCCTGGCTGATGAGGGCTGAATGCCCGAAACCGGTCCTAGGATGCTTGATTCCGGTCCAGGGAAGACGTGGCTTGGCAGTTCGGTCTGGACTGTTCCCATGAGGCACAGGGTCAAGACTGATTTGCATATGGCCATGTCTGAACTGGGGTGGCGTGGTGAAGCAAAATAACGATGGATTAAACCCAGATCTGTGACTGGGGGTGAATGTTTGCCATTGTGCAACATTCCGTCCATCATCTTGTGTGTTTTGCAATTCGCCCCAAGTGGGAAGGGTATGCCCAGACGTGGGTCCCGTGCTCACTGCGCCACTGGAGTCAGGCTATCCTGGCTGATGAGGGCTGAATGCCCAAAACCGGTCCTAGGATGCTTGATTCCGGTCCAGGGAAGACGTGGCTTGGCAGTTCAGTCTGGACTGTTCCCATGAGGCACAGGGTCAAGACTGATTTGCATATGGCCATGTCTGAACTGGGGTGGCGTGGTGAAGCAAAATAACGATGGATTAAACCCAGATCTGTGACTGGGGGTGAATGTTTGCCATTGTTCAACATTCCGTCCATCATCTTGTGTGTTTTGCAGTGGCTGTTTCTGCCAGGGAAAGGACAAGGACTTTGCTGTGTCCCCTGCTTGAGGAAGATCTCCAAGGGCTTGAAATAGAGCTTAGCTCCTGTTCTGCAGTCTCAAGGACACAAAGACTTCACCACCAGCTCCCTGGAACTACCTTGCTGGGAGTTCTGACCTGCTAAGAGGTGTCTGCTGCTGTTTTGGACCTCTAGTGGCTGTTTGCTACTGGGAGCTGGAAAAGTAACGTAACTTTGAGAAGTGCGACGCATCCGCACCTGTTTCCGACGCATCGCCAAAGAAATCGACGCAGCGCCTGCCGCGGCTTGAGAAATCGCCTCACGTCGAATCTGATGCACCGATCTCCGAAGTCTGAGATCACTGCACCAATACCAACGCAGGCCCTGCTGTGCGGCTGCAAGAACCAACGCATCATGGGACAGCGGCTGACGAGAACAACGCAGTTTCATCGCTGCCGCCGCATCGAGAACCACCGCATCCCTGATCCTCACCCATTGCATCTGGATGCCACGCCAGCAAGAACACCGGGGTCGTTGTAAGAAACCGATGCATCACCTCCTTGCACAGTAAGAAACCGACACATCACCTCCCCTGAAGTAAGGAACCGACGCATCAACTTCCCTGGGCGTAATGAACTGACGCATCACCTTCCCTGCGACAGTTTTTGTTTGTGTGCGCGACACATCCAAGGTACTTTGTGTGAAAAGTGTCGCATCTGCAATTTGCTTTGAACAGAACTATTTTTACCTTTAAAAAGTCCTATTTTGATTACTGTATTGTGGATTTTTGGCGTTTTGGTCTTGTTTGGTTTAGATAAAGATTACTTATTTTTCTAAACTGGTGTGGTGCCCATTCATAGTGTTTTCACTGTATTACTGTATGTGTTCACAAATGCTTTACACACTGCCTCTGAGATAAGCCTGTCTGCTCGTGCCAAGCTACCTAGGGGGTGAGCACGGGTTATTTTAGAAGTGTATCCCCCTTACCCTGACTAGGAAGAAGGGTCCCTACTTGGACAAAGGTGCAAACCCTTGCCAACTAGAGACCCCCATTTCTAACAGGTGCCAAGAAAAAGTAAAGAGCCAATGACAGTCAATGGTTGTGGTAGACAGGACCAAAGTGCAATTGCAGGCCGACCCTGATGGAGCCTAGGTTGGATACACCAAGTGTATTGGTCCCGGTAAAAGTCTGAAAGTTGAAACTTTCAGAAAAGTTTTTAAGCCTCCCACTGATCAGAAGAAGTTTTCATTTGCTTCTAAACTTTCTTCTCGTGCCCAAACAACCACAGAGTACACTTCTAAGGCCTTCAGAACCTCATGGGAGACACTTAGAGAGTGTCAGACAAATGCCAACAAAAGGGTCCAGTTCAGAACCAAATGTTGCTAATCAGCTGGATCTTTAAGGCGGACCGCTGGGTCAGTACCAGGGTCCAAAAAGGTTGTGTGGGAGACTCCGCCAAGGGTGGGCAGGGTCCCCAGCAGAAGAGTGGGGGGGGGTCAGGGGTAAACAGAAGGAGTTCCAAAAAGGGCCCCAAAGTAATTCCCAAGAGAAAGGTTCCCAGACTCCCACTGAAAAGAAGCCATGGGTCCTTGCAGGTTAGAAGGCCCAGAAGGGCCCCCTCACATATTATGCTTGTGGTCAGGTGGGTCACTTTCAGGGGGACCCTAGGTGTCCCAAAAAGATTACCCCTGCACCCACCAGTGCACCGCCCCTGAAGATGGCTAGTGTAGTCTTGGGGGAGGAGTTGGGTGCCCAAGGGGGGTGGGAGCCCGCAGAAATGACCCTGGTTTCTTTAGGAGACAGTGAGATGGTCCCAAGGGCTCTTCTGCCTGACAACACTAAAAAGTACAGTCAGTGGGTGATCATCAATGGCCATAGTGTGGAAGCTCTGAGAGACACTGGAGCCAGTGTGACAGCTGTCAGTTGTCGGCTAGTGTCTGAGGAGCGGGTGGTCCCCAACACATTCTACCCAGTAGTTGCAGCTGACAATTCGGAGTGCCTTTGCAAAGTGGCACAGGTTCCCTTTGAGTGTGCGGGGTCTCAGGTACCTTAAAAGTAGTTGTGAGGCCAGCCATGCCTGTTGACTGTCTGCTTGGAAATGATCTGGAGAGTTCCCCTTGGGTGAAGGTGGAACGGAAGTCTCATTTGGAAATGTTGGATCTGCCTGAGTGGGCGTGTGTGACCACTCGGTCTATGGCAGCCGGTAGGGCAATCAAGAGGACCTGGAGCCTGAAAGAATGGCCCAGGTGCCTGCCAGAATGAGAGGAGGCAGGGGGAGCGGGAAACTGGCCCCCGAGGTTCCCACGGTCAATGAGGAGGCAGACCTTGAGGGGGATGCCCTGAAGTCTACAGGGGAACAATTGGCTGAACTGGGGGTCCTGCCTGAGCTGACCCTTTGGCAGCAGGAAGATTTCTGCAAGGAGCAGCAGGAATGCCCTTCTTTGTTGGCTTGCGGAAGCAGGCTGCAAGCCAGGCAGCAGGTGATCAGTCTGGGTCATATTGGATTTACTGGGAGAATGGTCTCCTCTATAGTGAGACTAAGGTTGCTGAGCCTGGGTCAGCCCGTGTGCTGGTGGTACCCCAGTGCTTCAGAGCATTCCTACTGTGTCTGGCTCATGATGTGCCTTTAGCAGGACATCTGGGGAAAGACAAGACCTTTGAAAGGCTTGTCACCCACTTTTACTGGCCCCAGATGTGCAAGGATTCTGACACCCATTGTTGGACTTGCCAGACTTGTCATGCAAGTGGCAAGAGTGGGAGGAAGTGTAAGGCTTCTCTCCAATCCTTCCCTGTCATTAGCACCCCCTTTGAGAGGGTGCGCATCGACATTGTGGGGCCTCTGGACCCCAAGGCAGGCATACGCAACAGGTTCATCCTGGTCTTGGTGGACCATGCCACCCGGTACCTGGAAGCCATCCCTCTCGGGACTGTGACGGCCCCCGTGGTGGGTCGTGCGTTGATGGGGATTTTCTCCTGTGTGGGGTTCCCCAGAGAGGTGGTGCCTGACCGGGGAACCAACTTCATATCTAGGTATATGAAGTCCCTGTGGGAGGAGTGCGGTGTAACCTATAAGTTCACCACTCCTTACCGCCCCCAAGGAAATGGGCTGGTTGAGAGATTCGACCAGACCCTGAAGGGCATGATTATGGGTCTTGGTGAACCCATGAGGCATAAGTGGGACGTCCTCTTACCATGCCTGCAGTTTGCTTACAGAGAGGTACCGCAGACGTCCGTAGGGTTCAGTCCCTTTGAACTTCTGTATGGGCATTCTGTAACAAAGCCTCTAAGTCTGGTCACAGAAGGCTGGGAGAAAGCTCCCAGTAAACCTCCTCAGGATGTATATAGCTACATGCTGCCCTTCAGGAACCAGACTACGCGCTTCAGGCAACTCGCTCAGGTGAATCTGGAAGCCAGCCATGAAGAAATTAAGTGGTGGTATGATCAGAATGCCACTTTGATCGAGTGTCAGGCTGGCCAGAAAGTGTGGGTCATGGCGCCAGTGGACCCTTGTGCGCTCCAGGATAAATGGACTGGGCCATTTGAGGTGGTAGAGCGCAAGAGTAAAGTCACCTACTTGGTGGACTTGCAGTCTCCCAGGAACCCTTTGCGGGTCCTACATGTGAACCGCCTCAAGCCCCACTTGGAGAGGTCTGAGGTGGGCATGCTCCTAGCGACAGATGATGGGCTGGAAGAGGAGACTGAGCCTCTACCTGACCTCCTGTCTGCTAAGGAGCACGATGGGTCAGTGGACTGGATGAACCTCTCCCCGCCCTGACTCCTGAACAGCAGAGTAACTGCCGCCAACTGTTGGGACAATTTGCTGCTCTGTTCTCCCTGACCCCTGGTGTCACTCAGTGGTGTGTCCATGATGTGGACACTGGGGATAGTCCTCCTGTAAAGCACAAAATTTACTCTTAACTGAGGCGTTCAACCCTGGTGTGTACTCGCTCCTCTATGGTGGAACCCCTTCTGTACCACCTGGGGAAACGTAACAAATACGAGAAGCTGCTCCGCGAGTCCGAGAATGTCAACACTCCGGCGCGAGTATTTGACATCACCGAGAGGTGACTGAACCACGTTTTACGGTAAACATCATTCCCCAGAAGGAGGGGTACTGCGTATTTGGAGCACGCACAAGAGCCAGAATTGGTTTAGGCCACGTTGGTTCCTTTACCGTTGTCCTGATGAGGCCCGGAAGGAATGGGGGCTGAAGCGCGTCGACAGTTTTGATGGGAGGAATCCACTTGAAAACAAGATTTATTATTGTATTTCAAGGCACATTCAATAAATGTCTGTAGAGGTGTTGAAACCTCGTGTGCAAAGAGGATTACCTCACAGTGTATTGCCTAGATCAAGGGGTCGATTCCGATCTCGGCCGGAAGGCCTCCGAATCGGATTCGGCGCTACCGGATCCGGAGTCGGAGGCTTTGTTTCCGACCGAGTCGTACAGAGGTCCGGACGCCCAAGTACGATGCGAATGAATGCGAAATCGCCGACCGACTCGTTTCCGGGTATGAACCGCTCCGTACGACTCGGTCGCGAGACGAACCATACCGCGCAATGGAGTCGATTTCCGACCGAGCCAGTACAATGCACGATTCGGACAGCCGGATCGAGTCGGATTCTCCGGGACGAAAAGCTCCGGGAAGCGGACTTCGGGGGTCCGTGCCGGACCCCCCTTCACCCGTAGCTTTACGAGTCGGATACATGCATGTGCGGTGCGGATGACACCAACGCGTACCCACTACAGGGGGCACCCTTTTGCGCAACGTACCCATTGAGTCAATGGGAGCCCATGTACGCGTCGTACGACCGGCTCCCATTGACTTCAATGGGAGTCCGACCGAACCGAGTCCGGCAGCATGCGGCCGCATCGTACTCGCTCGGTCGGACTGCAGGAGTCCGGCTCGGTCGGAAAACAATACGGATCCGGATCGGTCGGAGTGCTTTCCGACCCAGATCGGAATCGGCCCCTAAGTGTGCGAACACTGATTCATTGTAAAAATAAGTGGGTATAGGCAACAAAAACTTTGTTTATGTTCATGTCTATATATGTTTGTGATGTAAATGTCTATATATGTGTATTTTCATGTTTTCTATTTACAAAAAAAACAAAAATAATGATTGATTTTTTCAAAGATAGTCATTGTGGTATGTGCATTTTTTGAATTGGTCCTCCATAAATTGAAATGGGACATTGTACCATTGGTAGGGTAATTTGATGTTCCCTATGATGAAGTATATGAATAGATATTTGTTCCTCTATACCAGTTTTTCTGCGTAATATGTAGTTTCTTTGCCCAGGTATAGGAGGTGATATGGGCAAACCCCGCTGCTTTTGTATCATTGGTCTAGATACTTTGGGCACTTTGCCACTGCTGATCAGTGCCAAAGTGCAAGTGCTCCCTTTGTAAATTGTTTTTATGGATTGATACTTCCATGATTAGTTTATTTGGTTTACTGTTAAGCCCCTAGTACAGTTCACTGTGTGTGCCCAGGGCCGGTCAACCAAATGCAGCTAGTGGGCTCGCAGCACTGATTGTGCCACCCACACAAGCTGCTTTGCAACAGAGTCTCAGACCTGCCATCGCGGTGCCTGTGTGCAGTCTAGTACTGCCATGTCGACCCGGCAAGTACACCCACTTGCCATGCCCTAACCTTCTCTTTTCTTACATGTGAGTCACCCCTAAGGTAGGCCAAAGGTACCCCTGTGGGCAGGGTGCAGTGTATGTGAAAGGTAGGACATGCCCTGATGTGTGTGGCATGCCCTGATAGTGAAATACTGCCAATTTCGTTTTTCACTATTGTAAGGCTATCTGTCCCATAGGATAGAATGGGGAGTTTACTCATAACCTCTTATGAGCATTACTGCCCATGGGAACAAGATAGGAAAATGAAGTTTGATATGCCTGAACTCAGAATGTTAAGATGATTCTTTTAGTGAGGGTGATTTTTACATTCTGGGTTTGAAAATACCACTTCTAGAAAGTAGGTATTTTCTTGCCTAACCATCCAGTGTGCCTCTGCTAGGTTGTGTATTGACTGTCTGGCTTTGAAGTGACAGGTCCTGGGGATATGCATTCTGTTCAGACAGCCACTTGGGGGTGTTAGGTGTGTCCTACCTTTCCAGGGTGAGTCAGGGCTGGGCTAAATGGACGTGGGCTGCATTCAGAGTAGTGGAAGGAGATTTCTTTCACACCTGAATGGGCCTGGCCTGCTTTAGACAATGCTGTCTCCACCTCCTGCCAGGAAACTGCACCAGAGACGACAGAAGTGGTTTTAGCTGGGCAAAGAGCTTCTCTGCCACAGAGAACAAAGGATTTTGTATTATAAAAAGAGGGGCCCAGACTTTTAGATCACTTCTGGAAATCAAGAGGAACCTTTGCCAAGGAGAAGTGCTGGAGAAACTGAAGAGGAGTACTGCCCTTTGCTGTTTTCTGTCTGGGGTTGGCCTGCAGTGGCTGTTTCTGCCAGGGAAAGGACAAGGACTTTGCTGTGTGCTGTGTGCTGTGTCCCCTGCTTGAGGAAAATCTCCAAGGGCTTGAAATAGAGCATGCCTCCTGTTCTGAACTCTCAGGGACACAAAGACTTCACCACCAGCTCCCCGGAACTTCCTTGCTGGGTGTTCTGACCTACTAAGAGGTGCCTGCTGCTGTTTTGGACCTTTGGAGGCTGTTGGCCGCTGGG
This sequence comes from Calotriton arnoldi, assembly GCA_963921515.1. Lineage (NCBI taxonomy): Eukaryota > Metazoa > Chordata > Amphibia > Caudata > Salamandridae > Calotriton > Calotriton arnoldi. Next base: position 2,568,193 of record CAWUFW010000581.1, on the reverse strand, counting down.
AGCTGGAAAAGTAACGCAATTTCGAGAAGCACAACGCATCCGCACCTGTTTCCGACGCATCGCCGAAGAAATCGATGAAGTACCTGCAGCGGCTCGAGAAATCGCTGCACGCCAAATCCCGTGCACCGATCTCCGAAGTCCGAGATCACCGCACCGATTCCGACGCAGGCCCTGCTGTGCGGCTGCAAGAACCAATGCATCGTGGGACCGCGGCTGGAGAGAACAACGCAGTGGCGCCGCCGCATCGAGAACCGACGCATCCCCAAACCTCACGCATCGCATCTGGGCGCCATGCCGGCAAGAACACCGGGGTCGCAGTAAGAAACCAACGCATCACCTCCCTGCCCAGTAAGAAACCGACGCATCACCTCCCCTTCAGAAAGGAACCGACATATCCCCGCCCCTGCGTGGCTGTAAGGCACCAGCGCATCACCTTCCTTGAAGTAAGGAACCAATGCATCACCTTCCCTGGGCATAAGGAACCGACGCATCAATTTCCCTGTGACAGTTTTTGTTTGTGTGCGCAACGCTTCCAAGGTACTTTGTGTGAAAAGTGTTGCATCTGCAATTTGCTTTGAACAGAACTATTTTTACCTTTCAAAAGTCATATTTTGATTACTGTATTGTGGATTTTTGTCGTTTTGGTCTTGTTTGGTTTAGATAAAGATTACTTATTTTTCTAAACTGGTGTGGTGTCCATTTGTAGTGTTTTCACTGTATTACTGTATGTGTTCACAAATGCTTTACACACTGCCTCTGAGATAAGCCTGTCTGCTCGTGCCAAGCTACCAAGGGGGTTAGCAGGAGTTATTTTAGAAGTGTATCCCCCTTACCCTGACTAGGAAGAAGGGTCCCAACTTGGACAAAGGTGCAAACCCTTGCCAACTAGAGACCCCCATTTCTAACAGGTGCCAAGAAAAAGTAAAGAGCCAATGACAGTCAATGGTTGTGGTAGACAGGACCAAAGTGCAATTGCAGGCCGACCCTGATGGAGCCTAGGTTGGATACACCAAGTGTATTGGTCCCGGTAAAAGTCTGAAAGTCGAAACTTTCAGAAAAGTTTTTAAGCCTCCCACTGATCAGAAGAAGTTTTCATTTGCTTCTAAACTTTCTTCTCGTGCCCAAACAACCACAGAGTACACTTCTAAGGCCTTCAGAACCTCATGGGAGACACTTAGAGAGTGTCAGACAGATGCCAACAAAAGGATCCAGTTCAGGTCCAAATGTTGCTAATCAGCTGGATCATTAAGGAAAAAGGCCTCTTGCAGCTTGTTGTGTCCCTGTACACCTAGGAAGTCAGCCAACTGGTCGTTAGAGTTCGCTTTTTTGCCCTCTGTACAAGTGAAGTAGGTCCAGCCACTCATGTGTTCTCATACAACTAAAACAGCAGGTTCTTCTGTTCTTCCACAGTTCCAGAAAATGTTTTGAGGATGGAACCTTGGGGTTGCTAGATTTATGGTTGGCACCAGCTAGTGGGGGGATGGGGGTGACTCCTGGACACTCCTTAACCAGAGTTTCAATTCCTCATCAGAGGTAGTAAGTGCTATATAATTGCAATATATAATTACAATGGAGTAAATATACTTTGTGGCAAGTGTACCGATTTTTTTCAGTAGTTCCTGTATGCTTTACTGCAAACAGGCGCAAAATGCCAGGTGGTAGGGCATTTTCAAGCTGGCGAAAGTCTTCAGCCACACTAAACTTGGGCTGTGAGGTCTGGGGGTGTGTGGGGGGTGTCATAAGGAAATCAATAGTGTCCTCCCACATATTACTCTAAAATCCAGTTTTAAGTAGGCCCTGTACCCAAAACAAACCAGGATACAGGAGGACAAGAGTAGGGTTCCTCAGCACTGGAAAGGTGATACACATGAATTGTCCTAGCATTTGTTTTGTTCCCTTTCAAGTGCACCTTAGGGTTACATGTGATACAAATGGACCTGTCAGGCAGGATTTGACATTGTGGAGCCAACAAGATGGCAAACCCCCAACCTTCTGCTGAGCTCAAAGGAGTCTTCCCTGCACATTCAGTTCAACCGGTCAATCACAGTGACCTATTGTGTAGCTTCTAGGAGGAATATCACACCTCATTCACACCTCTCTCAGTTCAAGGACTTTCTGGAGGGTTTATGCAAAATAGTCTTCACGAACATCAGGCAGGGAAAAGGCAATCTTTTAAAAGTTACTTTTCCCTAATATTTATTAAAACTTTGACTTCACTATTGAATTTGATGTTTAATACCTAATAAAAATTGTTTAATTATTTTCTAGCCGGTCCCATTCATGAGATACTGTATCAGTTTTTAATCTGTACTCTGATTTACTACATAGGACAGCTACACCTGCCACAGTGAAAATTGCTTTTAGTGCCTTTTCATTGTAGGGACATGGAAATTTTGATTTTTTACATGCACCACTTTTAAATATCATGCACCCTACCTTTTGGGATAGAAGGCCTAGAAAGGGGTGACTTAGTAATATTTACAAGGGAGGTTTTTTCCTGGCAACAAAATTTATTTTCACAGGTCGCACTGGAAGTGTAAACTGCAGCAGCCAGGCTATAATTGTTGGCCTGAAGTCATGTCTTCCATGTTACAGTAGTGGATAGCACAATAAGTGCTGCAGTTCACAGGTAGCATATAACTTTCCAAGCCATGGGTGCAGTTTCTACACCATGTACTATTGCCTTATTGCAGAGTTAAATACAGCAAACAGGGATTAGCTCATTTCTACATGCTTTATGTGTCAGAGCACATACACTACAGCAGTACCCCAGTGAACAATTTTAAAAAATCAGCAATAAAATGCAGTACAAAATGGGGGTCTATACGTAAAAAGGAGCATTTTTTCACAGGTATACACACAAAACTGAAATGACAATTAAGCTTTGAAACAGATTTTGCATGGTAGGAATCTTTTCTCTTGGGTACACTAAATTAAAATGAGCATTGGGAAATCCAATAGGTCTCGCTTTTACTACCAGTCATTGACCTGTTTTTCCACCCAGATGGTTGCCAAGAAAGCATACGCATGCATGGCGGCCATCCTGTAAAGACGTTTCTAATTGTTTATAATCTAAATTACAAGATGACCACTGTAAATCTGCCCCCATGCACAGTGGCCATCTTGTAATGGAGCTTCTTATTTTTTTTAAGCTCCATTACAAGTTGACTGCTGTGCATGTACATACATATTCGGTGGTCATCTCATAATGTATTCTTTTATAACAATTAAGAAAAACCATTACAAGATAGAAGCCTTGTACATTCCTGCATGCACAGTGGCAATCTCCAGACTAGACTACAGCAACGTCCTCTACCTAGGCATTGGCACAAAGCTCACCAGCAGACTTCACATGGGTCAAAACTCGGCTGCTAGACTCATAGTCAGCCTCCCTCCATGAGCAAACATATCCAAACACCTCATAGACCTCCACTTGCTCCCCTTCCAGAAATGCACAATTTTCTAACTGCTTTTGCTTACCTACAAAGCACTCCAAAATGTATGCCCTGCATACCTCGATACAAAAGGGGATGATGGACGGAACGTTTGTGCCAATCAAACACTCACCCCCAGTCAACTGATCTGGGTTTAATCCATCATCATTCTTTAGCTCACTCCACCACCCCAGTTCAGACATGGCCATATGCAAATCAGTCTGACCCTGTGCCTCATGGGAACAGTCCAGCCCGAACTGCCAAGCCATGTCTTCCCTGGACCGGAAACAAGCATCCTAGGACCGGTTTCTGGCATTCCAGCCGTCATCAGCCAGGTTTGCTTGAATCCAGTGGCAAAGTGAGCAAGGGACCCACGTCTGGGCATACCCCGCCAACTTAGGGCGAACAAAGCGATACAAAAGGGGATGATGGACGGAACGCTTGAGCCAATCAAACACTCACCCCCAGTCAACTGATCTGGGTTTAATCCATCATCATTCTTTAGCTCACTCCACCACCCCAGTTCAGACATGGCCATATGCAAATCAGTCTGACCCTGTGCCTCATGGGAACAGTCCAGCACGAACTGCCAAGCCATGTCTTCCCTGGACCGGAAACAAGCATCCTAGGACCGGTTTCTGGCATTCCAGCCGTCATCAGCCAGGCTTGCTTGAATCCAGTGGCAAAGTGAGCAAGGGACCCACGTCTGGGCATACCCCGCCAACTTAGGGCGAAGAAAGCGATACAAAAGGGGATGATGGACGGAACGTTTGAGCCAATCAAACACTCACCCCCAGTCAACTGATCTGGGTTTAATCCATCATCATTCTTTAGCTCACTCCACCACCCCAGTTCAGACATGGCCATATGCAAATCAGTCTGACCCTGTGCCTCATGGGAACAGTCCAGCCCAAACTGCCAAGCCATGTCTTCCCTGGACCGGAAACAAGCATCATAGGACCGGTTTCTGGCATTCCAGCCGTCATCAGCCAGGCTTGCTTGAATCCAGTGGCAAAGTGAGCAAGGGACCCACGTCTGGGCATACCCCGCCAACTTAGGGCGAACAAAGCGATACAAAAGGGGATGATGGACGGAACGTTTGAGCCAATCAAACACTCACCCCCAGTCAACTGATCTGGGTTTAATCCATCATCATTCTTTAGCTCACTCCACCACCCCAGTTCAGACATGGCCATATGCAAATCAGTCTGACCCTGTGCCTCATGGGAACAGTCCAGCCCGAACTGCCAAGCCATGTCTTCCCTGGACCGGAAACAAGCATCCTAGGACCGGTTTCTGGCATTCCAGCCGTCATCAGCCAGGCTTGCTTGAATCCAGTGGCAAAGTGAGCAAGGGACCCACGTCTGGGCATACCCCGCCAACTTAGGGCGAACAAAGCGATACAAAAGGGGATGATGAGCGGAACGTTTGAGCCAATCAAACACTCACCCCCAGTCAACTGATCTGGGTTTAATCCATCATCATTCTTTAGCTCACTCCACCACCCCAGTTCAGACATGGCCATATGCAAATCAGTCTGACCCTGTGCCTCATGGGAACAGTCCAGCCCGAACTGCCAAGCCATGTCTTCCCTGGACCGGAAACAAGCATCCTAGGACCGGTTTCTGGCATTCCAGCCGTCATCAGCCAGGCTTGCTTGAATCCAGTGGCAAAGTGAGCAAGGGACCCACGTCTGGGCATACCCCGCCAACTTAGGGCGAACAAAGCAATACAAAAGGGGATGATGGACGGAACGTTTGAGCCAATCAAACACTCACCCCCAGTCAACTGATCTGGGTTTAATCCATCATCATTCTTTAGCTCACTCCACCACCCCAGTTCAGACATAGCCATATGCAAATCAGTCTGACCCTGTGCCTCATGGGAACAGTCCAGCACGAACTGCCAAGCCATGTCTTCCCTGGACCGGAAACAAGCATCCTAGGACCGGTTTCTGGCATTCCAGCCGTCATCAGCCAGGCTTGCTTGAATCCAGTGGCAAAGTGAGCAAGGGACCCACGTCTGGGCATACCCCGCCAACTTAGGGCGAACAAAGCGATACAAAAGGGGATGATGGACGGAACGTTTGAGCCAATCAAACACTCACCCCCAGTCAACTGATCTGGGTTTAATCCATCATCATTCTTTAGCTCACTCCACCACCCCAGTTCAGACATGGCCATATGCAAATCAGTCTGACCCTGTGCCTCATGGGAACAGTCCAGCCCGAACTGCCAAGCCATGTCTTCCCTGGACCGGAAACAAGCATCCTAGGACCGGTTTCTGGCATTCCAGCCGTCATCAGCCAGGCTTGCTTGAATCCAGTGGCAAAGTGAGCAAGGGACCCACGTCTGGGCATACCCCGCCAACTTAGGGCGAACAAAGCGATACAAAAGGGGATGATGGACGGAACGTTTGAGCCAATCAAACACTCACCCCCAGTCAACTGATCTGGGTTTAATCCATCATCATTCTTTAGCTCACTCCACCACCCCAGTTCAGACATGGCCATATGCAAACCAGTCTGACCCTATGCCTCATGGGAACAGTCCAGCCCGAACTGCCAAGCCATGTCTTCCCTGGACCGGAAACAAGCATCCTAGGACCGGTTTCTGGCATTCCAGCCGTCATCAGCCAGGCTTGCTTGAATCCAGTGGCAAAGTGAGCAAGGGACCCACGTCTGGGCATACCCCGCCAACTTAGGGCGAACAAAGCGATACAAAAGGGGATGATGGATGGAACGTTTGAGCCAATCAAACACTCACCCCCAGTCAACTGATCTGGGTTTAATCCATCATCATTCTTTAGCTCACTCCACCACCCCAGTTCAGACATGGCCATATGCAAATCAGTCTGACCCTGTGCCTCATGGGAACAGTCCAGCCCGAACTGCCAAGCCATGTCTTCCCTGGACCGGAAACAAGCATCCTAGGACCGGTTTCTGGCATTCCAGCCGTCATCAGCCAGGCTTGCTTGAATCCAGTGGCAAAGTGAGCAAGGGACCCACGTCTGGGCATACCCCGCCAACTTAGGGCGAACAAAGCGATACAAAAGGGGATGATGGACGGAACGTTTGAGCCAATCAAACACTCACCCCCAGTCAACTGATCTGGGTTTAATCCATCATCATTCTTTAGCTCACTCCACCACCCCAGTTCAGACATGGCCATATGCAAATCAGTCTGACCCTGTGCCTCATGGGAACAGTCCAGCCCGAACTGCCAAGCCATGTCTTCCCTGGACCGGAAACAAGCATCCTAGGACCGGTTTCTGGCATTCCAGCCGTCATCAGCCAGGCTTGCTTGAATCCAGTGGCAAAGTGAGCAAGGGACCCACGTCTGGGCATACCCCGCCAACTTAGGGCGAACAAAGCGATACAAAAGGGGATGATGGACGGAACGTTTGAGCCAATCAAACACTCACCCCCAGTCAACTGATCTGGGTTTAATCCATCATCATTCTTTAGCTCACTCCACCACACCAGTTCAGACATGGCCATATGCAAATCAGTCTGACCCTGTGCCTCATGGGAACAGTCCAGCCCGAACTGACAAGCCATGTCTTCCCTGGACCGGAAACAAGCATCCTAGGACCGGTTTCTGGCATTCCAGCCGTCATCAGCCAGGCTTGCTTGAATCCAGTGGCAAAGTGAGCAAGGGACCCACGTCTGGGCATACCCCGCCAACTTAGGGCGAACAAAGCGATACAAAAGGGGATGATGGACGGAACGTTTGAGCCAATCAAACACTCACCCCCAGTCAACTGATCTGGGTTTAATCCATCATCATTCTTTAGCTCACTCCACCACCCCAGTTCAGACATGGCCATATGCAAATCAGTCTGACCCTGTGCCTCATGGGAACAGTCCAGCCCGAACTGCCAAGCCATGTCTTCCCTGGACCGGAAACAAGCATCCTAGGACCGGTTTCTGGCATTCCAGCCGTCATCAGCCAGGCTTGCTTGAATCCAGTGGCAAAGTGAGCAAGGGACCCACGTCTGGGCATACCCCGCCAACTTAGGGCGAACAAAGCGATACAAAAGGGGATGATGGACGGAGCGTTTGAGCCAATCAAACACTCACCCCCAGTCAACTGATCTGGGTTTAATCCATCATCATTCTTTAGCTCACTCCACCACCCCAGTTCAGACATGGCCATATGCAAATCAGTCTGACCCTGTGCCTCATGGGAACAGTCCAGCCCGAACTGCCAAGCCATGTCTTCCCTGGACCGGGAACAAGCATCCTAGGACCGGTTTCTGGCATTCCAGCCGTCATCAGCCAGGCTTGCTTGAATCCAGTGGCAAAGTGAGCAAGGGACCCACGTCTGGGCATACCCCGCCAACTTAGGGCGAACAAAGCGATACAAAAGGGGATGATGGACGGAACGTTTGAGCCAATCAAACACTCACCCCCAGTCAACTGATCTGGGTTTAATCCATCATCATTCTTTAGCTCACTCCACCACCCCAGTTCAGACATGGCCATATGCAAATCAGTCTGACCCTGTGCCTCATGGGAACAGTCCAGCCCGAACTGCCAAGCCATGTCTTCCCTGGACCGGAAACAAGCATCCTAGGACCGGTTTCTGGCATTCCAGCCGTCATCAGCCAGGCTTGCTTGAATCCAGTGGCAAAGTGAGCAAGGGACCCACGTCTGGGCATACCCCGCCAACTTAGGGCGAACAAAGCGATACAAAAGGGGATGATGGACGGAACGTTTGAGCCAATCAAACACTCACCCCCAGTCAACTGATCTGGGTTTAATCCATCATCATTCTTTAGCTCACTCCACCACACCATATCCACAAATCTAAAAGGCACCTCAGTACATTAGCATAAGATAACATAAAACATAACATATTTGAATAATATGACTGTTAGACCTGGCATTTCTTGGCGTTGTTACCCATGACTTTTTGCCTCTCCCTCCTCTATTTTTGGTGCTGTGATGGATTTTGTTTTGCCAACTTAGATGCTTTGGACACTTTGCCACTGCTAATGAGTGTCAAAGTGCAAGTTCTCCCTGTATAAAGTGTAATGGTAATTGGTTGTCCATGATTGGTATGTTTGCCTTACTAGTAAAGTCCCTAGTAAAGTGCACTATGTGTGCCAGGGCTGGTAATGCAAATGCTACTAATGGGCCTGCAGCACGAATTGTTACACCCACACAAGTAGCCTTAAAGAGGGAACTCAGGCATGCCATGTTGTTCTGACAAGTGCACTCACTTGCCAGACCTTACCCTTCCCTTTCTATGCACATCAGACACCCCTATGGTAGGTACCCCCAGGGCAGGGTGCAGTGCATGTGAAAGGTAGGACATGTACTAAGGTGTGTACCATGTCCTGACAGTGAAATAATCTCCATTTCGTTTTTCACTTTGGAAAGGCCATCTTGCCCATAGGATAAAATGGGGAGGCTGTGTAATATGTTTTCCAGACTATCTTCCCAAAGGCTTAAGATGGAGAGGTGAAGTTTAGTGTGCCTGAACTCACAATGTAATAACACATCTTTTTATGAAGGTGGTTTTTGCATTGTGTGTTTAGAAGCCACTCTTTTAGAAGTGGCTGGGTTTTTGTGCTCTAACATTTCTGTGTGTCTCTGCCTGGTTGTGGATCGATTGTCTGGATTTGAAAGTGATAGGATCTGGGGAATGTCTTGACCCAGGGGAGGAGGTGAGACAGCAACAGGCTGACCTGCATCTGGAGTGTAGGGGGGAGGAGTAGCCCCTAGACGTGAAGAGGCCTGGGCTGCAGCCATAAACCAATGGCTCCATCCCCTGCTGAGTGATTGAGGATCCAGACCCCCACTATCAAAGGAATAAGGTGTCACTGGCAGGGAGGCACCCAGAACTGGTTTGAACAGGGGTCAGTGCCCCCCTGAACACAAAGACTTCAAAGACATTTAGGGGTATAACTATGAGAGCTGAAGCCCCTGAACTTTGGAGAAATGGATTGATCAAGATTGAACAAGACTGAAGCTACTTCGTGGTCAAGAGGAACCTTTGCCAAGGAAGAAACAGCTGAAGAGACTGAAGGAAAGGACTGACCCTTGCTGTGTGTTCTGGGGCTGGCCTGCAGTTTGCTGCTTTAACCAAGGAGAGGCTAAAGGGACTTTGCTGTGTCCCCCTGCTTGAAAGGACTTTGCTGTGTGCTGTGACCGGAAGTAACATCCCCAAGGGCCCGAGGTGAGCTGGCTCCCTGTTGCGGAAACTCAGGAACACAAAAGTTTCCAGGAGAGTCTCAGCGATGCTGTGTGTGTGTGCTTTTTGCAGCCTGAGACCCTCATAAGAATTGCCCTGTGATCGTGGGCATCTGGAGTCCAAGCGAGTCTCAGCGACGCTGTGTGCGTGTGCTTTTTGCAGCCTGAGCCCTTCGTGAGGATTGTCCTGTCATCGTGTGCACCAGAGTCCAAGTGAGTCTCAGCGACGCTGTGTGCATGTGCTTTGTGCAGCCTGAGACCTTCGTGAGGATTGCCCTGTTATCGTGCACACCCGGAGTCCAAGTGAGTCTCAGCGACGCTGTGTGCGTGTGCTTTGTGCAGCCTGAGACCTTCGTGAGGATTGCCTTGTTATTGTGCACCCGGAATTCAAGTGAGTCTCAGCGACGCTGTGTGCATATGCCCTGTTGCAGCCTGAGATCTTCGTAGCATCAGCGGCCCGGACTGGCAGCCCCGGAGGAGCCGAGCTGCCGGCCCGAGCCCGCCGTTGCCAGAGCGGGACCTCGAACCAACCTCGTCGAGGGAGGGCCCGAGTCCCACTGCCCGGAATTCACAAAGATTGCATCGGAGGTCCAAGTCGCGGGAAGAGGAGAGGAGAGCGAGGTCGCACCCCCCAGGTAACGTGTGTCGACGCCTGGGGTGGGGTGTGGGCTCGGAGGGAGGCCCTCTCAGCCTCTCCCATTCCTGCAGTGAGAGCCTCTGCTTCGGCTCGTATCGTGGCCCGTACTTGCCAACAGAGTGGCAGTACCGGGGTCGGAGTGCGGAGCTGCACTTTTTGTTTACACCATACCCGTGTGGGGGCAACTGCTGGCAGAGGCTGACTGCGAGTCAGTACGAGTGGCGGAGAGACCGCCTGAGGCACTGTGATCGGTGCTGGAGTGTATTACGCATTGCATTGTTTCTGCATAACTTACTACCTGATTAGTGTATTACGCATTGCATTGTTTCTGCATAACGAACTACCTGATTAATGTATTACGCATTGCAGTGTTTCTGCATAACGAACTACCTGATTGTCGTATTACGCATTGCATTATTTCTGCATAACGAACTACCTGATTGTCGTATTCGCATTGCATTATTTCTGCATAGCGAAATACCTGATTGTTGCGTTACGCATTGCATTATTTTTACATTGCAAAGTGCCTGATGCTATCATTATGAACTGCAATATTTCTACATTGCAAAGTGCCTGATTCGAGTATTACGAACTGCACTATTTCTACATTGCAAAGTGCCTGATTCTAGCATTACGAACTGCTCAGCATTGCATTAGGACTGCAGTGGAACGTTTAGAAGTGCTCATTAATATCGCCAGAACTTACAAGGGCTGGCTGGCCTAACAACCGGCCAGGAAGAATATTACAAATACGCATATGTTGGATTTATATCGTGTGGTCTTATCGTACATCTTTTTATATAAATTTATACTCGTTTTTTATGAAACTCGTGTGGAGTCCATTTGTGGTGTCATCATTGGGTTGCTGTGAGCGTGGTTGCAAATACTTTACACATTTGCCTTGAAGATAAGCCTGGCTGCTCGTGCCAAGCTACAAGGGGGTGAGCGAGGGCTATCTGAGAAGGTGTCCTTCCTTTCCCTGACGTGAGAGCGAGGGCCCCTATTTGGCCTAAGGTACCTACCTCAGCCAACCAGGGATCCCGGGTCTAACATTTTGTGGTCAGCGGTTGGGATTTGAACGTATATTTGCAAATTCAGTCACAGTAATTGGTGTACATCACAAATTTAGCGCAGACCACGATGCAACCACATATTGTGTTTTTGATTTGTTGGTTCTATTTTTGAGTGACCTTTAAGCCACACATCATGTCTCAGAGGAGTCAAGTAGCCAGTGAGGCTGCAGAATTAGAGTTCGACATTGAGGCATTGCTTACCTACAAAGTTGATCAATTGAGGCAATTCTGCAGAGCTTTGGGATGTCCCATGAAAAGTAGCGCCAAGAAGGAGGAGCTGCAAATGGCCTTGAGGGCCTGGTGGGAAGCCAAAGGGGCTCAGGAGACGGGTGATGTTGAGGTGGATGAGGATGACCCAGGGAATGGATTTGGTCCACAGGATTTGCCAGTGGAGGGACCAGCCTTAGGCGCTAGTAGTAGCCATTCAGGGAGGAGTTTTTCACCAGAGGAGCTGGAGGAAAACCAAAGGGTCAGAGAGCATGAGTTGGAGGTTTTAAAACTTAAAACTCAAGCAGAAGAGAAGAAGCTGCTCATTGAAAGTGAAAAGCGAGCAGAGGAGAGCAGGAACGTTCTCGCCTTGGAAGAGAAAAAGATTCTCTTAGCTCATGAGTTAAGCATGAGGGAACTGGAAATGAAGGTTAAACAGGCAGAGTCCAGTTCAAATGGTGGCAGCACACAACCAGTGCCAGTGGGAAAGGTGTACATTCCCAAAGATTTAGTGTGATATTACCAAAGGGGTGATGATATTTATGCTTGGTTCACGGCATATGAGATTGCACTGAGGATGAATGAGGTGCCTGAGAAGCATTGGGGGGCGGGCCTATGGAAACACTTTGAGGCTTCTGGGAGGGATGTTTTACCCCCTTTAGGGAGGGCGGGAACCCTGACCTACGCCAATATGAAGGAGGCTTTATGCCTCAGGTATGGGCTCACTCCAATTAGGCTTGGTAGTATATAATCATCAGTCCTTCCTGATACATGCACTCTCAGCTGACATTACGGGACGACGACCGGGATGCTGTTTTAGAGCGCAGTTCGCCGTGTTGGAGGTGCTTCCACATCCCAGCACGCTGAAACTCTGATTAGCGTTTTCTCCCAGCTATGTTCACAGATTGGGTAAGCATAGCTCCACATGTATTTTATCCTAAATACGAAGCTAGGTGTTTTAGATCTGATTTCATTAATAATAGTTTTTTTCCCTCTCTTGGTTCACTTTAATGACATTGGAATCTTTTTATCCGAGTGAGATTATCTCCACTTCATGCGTTAATATCTACATTTCTTCAGTTATGTTTAGCAGGTACATATATATAGTTTTTATAAATTCTATAACCCATGTTCAGACCCCTGCACACTTCTGTTCCTTCTTTGTCATGAAGGTGACTATAGAATAAGTCAGATCGCTATTTGCTTGATTTACTTGGTAGAGCTGCTACATGGCCTTGACTATTCCTGATTACTTTTTTGGCACTCGTATATTATATCCATTTGTTTCTCGAGCCCATTCAGCTTATTCAATTTTGTTTAACATTAAGCATTGAGTATCTTTGTCACAGACAAATTATCATCACTGATCTTTTTAAATATATAACTTCTGTAATCTCAATATATATTTTCATTATTACTTTCTCTTTATAGTGGATGATCATTACCCACTGTTGGCCATCTCCACTGTTAACCAGTTGGTCCATTACCTTGGACCGTTTGATATGTACAGTATATATATCATCTATCTTGGAGCTATCTAACTGAAAGGTAATGTTTCACCTATAACTATATAGCCCTATACCTTCGAACAAGTAGAGCAGCCCATTCCTGCTATCTTTTCAACCTCTCATTATTTTCTTATTGTTTTTTTATTAGAATTTATTATCCTACACTGGGCCCTAGATCCATTCTATTAACATTCAACAAACTGTTTGCCGTGCTGAATCCTATGAGGTAATTGCTTTGATTTCTTAGTCCTTTTATAATAAGTTTGAGACTAGGAGGATAGTCTCTATAAACTAGATGCGCATTTGTCTTAGCTTCATAGCACTTCTTGGTAAACTTGGGATCATCCTGACTCTAACTAAGTTTCCCCTTTCTTTCCTTTTTATTAGTGACATTATTAGCCCACTTCAAACCTTCACAACTAGGTGTTTGAACATCTACATCTTTGCTTTCTTACCTTTTCTTCTAGTCCCTGGTGTTGGGTATCTTCTGTGACCTACATTGCTCCATGTCTAAATATGTCATGGTTTGTGACTGATTTGTAATTAGTGCTTTTAATTTTTTAGGTTAATTATTTGTTTAGACCCAATTTCTGGGCATTCTAAGTAAAATTAATTGAGCAGGACCACCTGTGGAATATTGATATATATCTCATATTTACATTTACATGCATTCTGTTTAGGTCTCTATTTAATACATGGCTTCCTGATGAAGGCGCACAGCCGAAACGCGCGTAGGATACGGAATTTCAAGAGCCATATTAACATTGAATGTATCATGTTTATTATGAAGTGATTATTCACCCTATCTATATGTCTTGATAAAAGAAGATAATTCAAATATTGTGTATAATTCTATCCTTATTAACACTGATATGATGTAAAATGTAATTGACAGAAAGTTTATATAAAAATCGATTTGTATTTTTAATGTATAATTGAACATAGAGAGGATTATGTTCTTTCCTCCTTTTTTTAAATGTACAGATATTCTATACAATCTATAATAATAAATACAACAATAAATATTTTTGATACCTTTCACAGAGTCTGCATGTTTTGATAAGCATTATCAATGTCTATAATCAAAGTTGTCATTCCTATATTGTGATATTTACATATGGGCTCACTCCTGAACAGTACAGGCAGAAATTCAGGAACTTCAAGAAACTGGAATCCAGTACTTGGGTGGAGTGTGTGAATGCGTACATGCGTGCACTGGATGGTTGGATGAAGGGCAGCAAGGCAACTGATTTTAAGAGCCTATGCGATTTAATTAGTTGGGAGCACTTGAGTAGTCTGTGTGTTCCAGAGCTGCGCCAGCATCTTTTGGACAGTAAGCTGACTGATCCCAGTAAGCTTGCTGAAGAGGCGGTCCGCTGGACCAGTACCCGGCTCCACAAGGGGATTGGAGGTACCACTACCAAAAGTGTACAGGGTCCCCCGCCAAAGGTAGGGGAGGACAAGGGTAACCACAAGGGGTTCTCTAAAGGGCCCCAAAGTAGTTCACAGGTGAAAGGGTCCCAGTCCCACAAGGCTAAGAGGTCCTGGCCCCATAAGGGCAAGCGGGACAACCGAGGTCCTCCTACTTGTTACTTCTGTAAAGAAGTGGGTCATATTTCCCCTAAATGCCTCAAGAAGTCATCTGCACCCACTGGTGCTCCAACACCGGGTTTAGTGAGTGTAGCGTTGGGTGAGGAATTGAGTCCTTGGACAGGGGAGGAGCAAGCAGTTATGACCCTGGTCTCATTAGGAGATCGAGAGATGGTCCAGGAAATCTCTCTGCCTGAGAATACTAAGCAGTACAGGCAGTGGGTGACCATCAATGGAAGAAGGGTGGAGGCTCTGAGAGACACAGGAGCCAGTTTGACATCTGTCAGGTGTCAGTGGGTGTCTGAAGAGCAGGTAATTCCCAATGTGCTTCACCCTGTAGTTGCAGCAGACAACTCTGTGCGCCTCTGCAAGGTGGCGCTAGTTCCCTTTGAATGGGGGGGGTCTCAGGTTCCTTGAAGGTCTTTGTAAGTCCGTCCATGCCTGTAGACTGTCTGCTGGGGAATGACCTGGAGAGTTCCCCCTGGAAGGAGGTGGAGCGCCAGGTGCATTTGGAGATGTTGGGTCTGCCTGAGTGGGCTTGTGTGACCACTCAGTCTATGGCAGCCAGTAAAGGTGTTCAAGAGGACCTGGAGCCTGAAACAGTGGCCCAGGTGCCTGCCGTGAAGAGAAGAGGCAGGGGGCGCGGGAAACCGGCCCCCACAGTTCCCACGGTCCAGGAGGAGGCACCCTTTGAGGGGGATGCCCTGGAGCCTACGGGGGAGGAAGTAGCTGAACTGGGGGACCTACCTGAGCTGAGCGAATGGCAGCAGGAGGGAGGGCCCTCCAGGGAGGAATTCTGTGAGGAGCAGAAGAAGTGCCCTTCTCTTGTAGGTCTGCGGCAACAGGCAGCAAACCAGGCAGCAGGTGATCAGTCGGGATCTCACTTGATTTACTGGGAGAATGATCTCCTATATAGTGAGCCTAAGGTTGCTGAGCCTGGTTCAGCCTGTGCGCTGGTGGTACCCCAGCGCTTCAGCGCCTTCCTACTGGGGTTGGCTCATTATGTACCTTTAGCAGGACATTTGGGGCAGGACAAGACCTTTGAGAGGCTTGTCACCCACTTCTACTGGCCTCAAATGCGCAAGAGTTCTGATACTCATTGCCGGACCTGTCAGACTTGCCAGGCAAGTGGTAAGAATGGAAGGAAGCGCAAGCCTCCCCTCCAACCTTTCCCTGTAGTCAGCACCCCCTTTGAAAGGGTGGGCATTGACATTGTGGGGCCTCTGGATCCCAAGACCGCCATGGGCAACAGGTTCATCCTGGTCTTGGTAGACCATGCCACCCGGTAACCGGAAGCTATCCCTCTCCGGACGGTGACAGCCCCCGTGGTGGGCCGTGCACTGATGGGGATTTTCTCCCACGTGGGGTTCCCCAGAGAGGTGGTGTCCGACAGGGGTACTAATTTCATATCAAGGTATATGAAATCTCTGTGGAAGGAGTGCGGTGTAACCTACAAGTCACCACGCCGTACCACCCCCAGGGTAATGGTCTGGTTGAGAGATTTAACCGGACCCTGAAGGGCATGATTATGGGTCTTGAGGAGCCCATGAGGCGTAAGTGGGACGTCCTCTTACCATGCCTGCTGTTTGCTTACCGAGAGGTGCCACAGAAGTCCTTAGGGTTCAGTCCCTTTGAGCTCCTGTATGAACACCCGGTAAGAGGACCCTTGAGTTTGGTGAAGGAGGGCTGGGAGAAGGCTCCTAGTAAACCCCCACAGGATGTACATAGCTACATGCTGGCCTTCAGGAACCAAACTAGGCGTTTCAGGCAACTCACTCAGGCGAATCTGGAAGCCAGCCAGGAAGAAATGAAGCGGTGGTACGACCAGAATGCCACTCTGGTCGAATGGGCAAAAAGTGTGGGTGATGGCGCCAGTGGAGCCTTGCGCGCTCCAGGACAAGTGGACTGGGCCTTATGAGGTGGTGGAGCGCAGGAGCGAAGTGACCTACCTGGTTGACTTACGGTCTCCTAGGAACCCTTTGAGGGTCCTCCATGTGAACCGCCTCAAACCACACTTTGAGAGGTCTGCTGTGACCATGCTCTTGGCTACAGACGATGGGGCAGAAGAGGAGAGTGAACCTCTTCCTGACCCCCTGTCAGCCAAGGAGAAGGATGGGTCAGTGGATGGGGTGAACCTCTCGCCTACACTGACCCCGGAACAGCAGAGGAACTCTCGCCAGGTATTGGGTCAGTTCGCCTCCCTGTTCTCCCTGACCCCAGGAGTCACCCCTTGGTGCGTCCATAATGTGGACACTGGAGACAGCCTGCCTGTAAAACAAAAATTTTACAGAGTAGCTGATAAGGTCAGGGCCAGCATCAAGGAGGAGGTTTCCAAGATGCTGGCGCTAGGGGTGATTGAGCCATCCAGCAGCCCCTGGGCTAGCCCAGTGGTCCTTGTGCCAAAAGCCACTGTGCCAGGTGCCACCCCAGAACTCCGGTTCTGTGTGGATTACCGTGGGCTCAATGCCGTCACCAAGACTGACGCTGACCCCATCCCCAGAGCTGATGAGCTCGTGAATTGGCTGGGAGCTGCCCGGTACCTCAGTACATTTGACTTGACGTCGGGGTACTGGCAGATTGCCTTGACCGAGGGGGCCAAAGAGAGGTCAGCGTTCTCAACGCCAGAGGGGCACTACCAGTTCAGAGCTATGCCCTTTGGGTTGAAGAACGCCCTGCCACCTTCCAGAGACTGGTTAACCAGGTGCTGGGTGGGCTGGAGGAATTCAGCGCCGCCTACCTGGACGACATTGCTGTGTTTAGCTCCAGTTGGGAGGAACATTTGCAACACCTCTGTGAAGTGTTGAAGGCCTTGCAGAGGGCGGGCCTGACTATCAAGGCAAGTAAGTGTCAGATAGGGCAGGGTTCTGTGGTGTACTTAGGACACCAGGTAGGGAGCGGCCAGGTGGCGCCCCTACGGGCAAAGATTGATACCATTCTGGCTTGGGAACCCCCCAAGACCTAGACAGGAGTGAGGGCCTTTCTAGGACTCACTGGGTATTACCGACGGTTTGTGAAGGGGTATGGCACCATTGTTGCCCCCTTGACAGAACTGACGTCAAAGAAACAGCCCAAGAAAGTGATCTGGACTGATGCCTGCCAGACCGCTTTTGATGCCCTGAAAACTGCCATGTGCACGGCGCCCGTGCTCAAGGCGCCTGATTCCTCCAAAGAGTTTGTAGTGCAGACAGATGCTTCAGAGCATGGTGTGGGAGCAGTACTCTCACAATTGTACGATGAGGGCTTGGACCAACCAGTAGCTTTCATTAGCCGGAGGCTACTTCCCAGGGAACAGAGGTGGAGTACAATTGAAAGGGAAGCTTTTGCTGTGGTCTGGGCACTGAAGAAGCTGAGGCCTTACTTGTTTGGGACTCACTTCCTGGTTCAGACAGACCACAGGCCCCTCAGATGGTTGATGCATATGAGGGGCGAGAACCCAAAACTGTTGAGGTGGTCCATCTCCCTACAGGGAATGGACTTCACAGTGGAACACCGCCCGGGAACAGAACACGCCAACGCTGATGGTCTGTCCAGATTTTTCAGCCTTAGTGATGAGAACTCCCATGAGGGTGGGTAGTTCCCCCCACGTTTCGGCTGGAGGGGACACGTGTTAGACCTGGCATTTCTTGGCGTGGTTACCCCTGACTTTTTGCCTCTACCTCCTCTATTTTTGGTGCTGTGATGGATTTTGTTTTGCCAACTTAGATGCTTTGGACACTTTGCCACTGCTAATCAGTGTCAAAGTGCAAGTGCTCCCTGTATAAAGTGTAATGGTAATTGGTTGTCCATGATTGGTATGTTTGCCTTACTAGTAAAGTGCACTATGTGTGCCAGGGCTGGTAATTCAAATGCTACTAGTGGGCCTGCAGCACGAATTGTGCCACCCACACAAGTAGCCTTAAAGAGGGAACTTAGGCCTGCCACTGCAGTGCCTGCACGCAGTTTGTTAAACTGCCATGTTGTTCTGACAAGTGCACCCACTTGCCAGACCTTACCCTTCCCTTTCTATGCACATCAGACACCCCTATGGTAGGTCCAAGGTACCCCCTGGGCAGGGTGCAGTGCATGTGAAAGGTAGGACATGTACTAAGGTGTGTACCATGTCCTGACAGTGAAATAATCTCCATTTCGTTTTTCACTGTGGAAAGGCCATCTTGCCCATAGGATAAAATGGGGAGGCTGTGTAATATGTTTTCCAGCCTATCTTCCCAAAGGCATAAGATGGAGAGGTGAAGTTTAGTGTGCCTGAACTCACAATGTAATAACACATCTTTTTATGAAGGTGGTTTTTGCATTGTGTGTTTAGAAAGCCACTCTTTTAGAAGTGGCTGGGTTTTTGTGCTCTAACATTTCTGTGTGTCTCTGCCTGGTTGTGGATCGACTGTCTGGATTTGAAAGTGATAGGATCTGGGGAATGTCTTGACCCAGGGAGGAGGTGAGACAGCAACAGGCTGACCTGCATCTGGAGTGTAGGGGGAGGAGTAGCCCCTAGAGGTGAAGAGGCCTGGGCTGCAGCCATAAACCAATGGCTCCGTCCCCTGCTGAGTGATTGAGGATCCAGACCCCCACTATCAAAGGAATAAGGTGTCACTGGCAGGGAGGCACCCAGAACTGGTTTGAACAGGGGTCAGTGCCCCCTGAACACAAAGACTTCAAAGACATTTAGGGGTATAACTATGAGAGCTGAAGCCCCTGAACTTTGGAGAAATGGATTGATCAAGATTGAACAAGACTGAAGCTACTTCGTGGTCAAGAGGAACCTTTGCCAAGGAAGAAACAGCTGAAGAGACTGAAGGAAAGGACTGACCCTTGCTGTGTGTTCTGGGGCTGGCCTGCAGTTTGCTGCTTTAACCAAGGAGAGGCTAAAGGGACTTTGCTGTGTGCTGTGTCCCCCTGCTTGAAAGGACTTTGCTGTGTGCTGTGTCCGGAAGTAACTTATCCCCAAGGGCCCGAGGTGAGCTGGCTCCCTGTTGTGGAAACTCAGGAACACAAAAGTTTCCAGGAGAGTCTCAGCGATGCTGTGTGCGTGTGCTTTTTGCAGCCTGAGACCCTCGTAAGAATTGCCCTGTGATCGTGGGCATCTGGAGTCCAAGCGAGTCTCAGCGACGCTGTGTGCGTGTGCTTTTTGCAGCCTGAGCCCTTCGTGAGGATTGTCCTGTGATCGTGTGCACCGGAGTCCAAGTGAGTCTCAGCGACGCTGTGTGCGTGTGCTTTGTGCAGCCTGAGACCTTCGTGAGGATTGCCCTGTTATCGTGCACACCCGGAGTCCAAGTGAGTCTCAGCGACGCTGTGTGCGTGTGCTTTGTGCAGCCTGAGACCTCCGTGAGGATTGCCTTGTTATCGCGCACCCGGAGTTCAAGTGAGTCTCAGCGACGCTGTGTGCGTGTGCCCTGTTGCAGCCTGACATCTTCGTAGCATCAGCGGCCCGGACCGGCAGCCCCGGAGGAGCCGAGCTGCCGGCCCGAGCCCGCCGTTGCCAGAGCGGGACCTCGAACCAACCTCGTCGAGGAAGGGCCCGAGTCCCACTGCCCGTAATTCACAAAGATTGCATCGGAGGCCCAAGTCGCGGGAAGAGGAGAGGAGAGCGAGGTCGCACCCCCCCAGGTAACATGTGTCGACCCCTGGGGCGGGGTGCGGGCTCGGAGGGAGACGCTCTCGGCTTCTCCCATTCCTGCAGTGCGAGCCTCTGCTTCGGCTCGTATCGCGGCCCGTACCTGCCAACGGAGTGGCAGTACCGGGGCCGGAGTGCGGAGCTGCACTTTTTGTTTACACCATACCCGTGTGGGGGCAACTTTTGACAGAAGCTGACTGCGAGTCAGTACGAGTGGCGGAGAGACCGCCTGAGGCACCGTAATCGGTGCTGGAGTGTATTACGCATTGCATTGTTTCTGCATAACGAACTACCTGATTAGTGTATTACGCATTGCATTGTTTCTGCATAACGAACTACCTGATTAGTGTATTACGCATTGCATTGTTTCTGCATAACGAACTACCCTGATTAGTGTATTACGCATTGCAGTGTTTCTGCATAACGAACTACCTGATTGTCGTATTACGCATTGCATTATTTCTGCATAACGAACTACCTGATTGTCGTATTGCGCATTGCATTATTTCTGCATAACGAAATACCTGATTGTTGCGTTACGCATTGCATTATTTTTACATTGCAAAGTACCTGATGCTAGCATTACGAACTGCATTATTTCTACATCGCAATGTGCCTGATTCGAGCATTACAAACTGCATTATTTCTACATTGCAAAGTGCCTGATTCTAGCATTACGAACTGCTTAGCATTGCATTAGGACTGCAGTGGAACGTTTAGAAGTGCTCATTAATATCGCCAGAACTTACAAGGGCTGGCTGGCCTAACAACCGGCCAGGAAGAATATTACAAATACGCATATGTTGGATTTATATCGTGTGGTCTTATCGTACATCTTTTTATATAAATTTATACTCGTTTTTTATGAAACTCGTGTGGAGTCCATTTGTGGTGTCATCATTGGGTTGCTGTGAGCGTGGTTGCAAATACTTTACACATTTGCCTTGAAGATAAGCCTGGCTGCTCGTGCCAAGCTACCAAGGGGGTGAGCGGGGGCTATCTGAGAAGGTGTCCTTCCTTTCCCTGGCGTGAGAGCGAGGGTCCCTATTTGGCCTAAGGTACCTACCTCAGCCAACCAGGGATCCCGGGTCTAACAATGACTTTTCCAATGTTTGTGATGCAATTCAACAAGCACTGACAAAGCTAAAAAAAGTAGGGGCGTGCTGGAGCCAGAGAGTGTGTGCCTGTGGGGTGGTAGGGAGCATCCTTTGGTAGAGCCACATATCCTACTTTTGTAGGGGCGTAGCTTCATGGTGGGTGTTTGGGGTGGTACATCCCCTAAAAAATTTATTCTATGGTAAATAGTTGGTTACAGGTGCTTTCAGTCGGGTATGGTGAGGTGTCT
The DNA here is from genome assembly GCA_963921515.1 of Calotriton arnoldi. Classification (NCBI taxonomy): domain Eukaryota; kingdom Metazoa; phylum Chordata; class Amphibia; order Caudata; family Salamandridae; genus Calotriton; species Calotriton arnoldi. The sequence continues at coordinate 2,546,592 of CAWUFW010000581.1, read as the reverse complement.
GTCACTCTGGATTTTTGCATGCACTCACAGAAAAAAACACACACACACTCTCTCTCTCTGTCTTAAAACTTGGTTTGTTTGAAACTATTGGGGGGATTTACTAAGATTTTATGTAGTGTTTGCATCACAAAAGTGACGCAAATTGGCGAAATATCTTTTTTTACCATTTACTTTCCAACGTTAAACCTATGGCATACCATGGGTGATGGAAGGGCGTTCCATGCAACCACCCAAGGTTTCTGACGTTAAACCCTGTTTACTAAATAAGGCATATGGGGTTTAGCGTCAGAAAACTGCAGCCTTTTGAAGTAGGCACAACAAAGGAGAAATGCTTTTATTTCTCCATCCTTACCCCCCTTTGTATGTGTGCTGCACTGTACAGCACACATACAAAGAGGGTAAAGGGTCAAAGTCAGTCTATGCACAGTATTTTGTACTGGAAGGATAACCTTCCAGTACAAAACCTATGCTTGACTGACGAAGACACTCTTGCCCTATGGTGCAAAGATGTCTCAGTGGTGCATGGCAGCTAATTGCAGCCCTGGCACTAGGGAGAGGGTAGGAGAGTGCCATTTTTTGTAAATATAGCAAAACCAAAGGGGATGATGGATGGAGTGTTGAACATTGCAAGCACTCACCCCCAGTCAACTGATCTGGGTTTAATCCATCATCATTCTTTAGCTCACTCCGCCACCCTAGTTCAGACATGGCCATATGCAAATCAGTCTGACCCTGTGCCTCATGGGAACAGTCCAGCCCGAACTGCCAAGCCATGTCTTCCCTGAACCGGAAACAAGCATCCTGGGACCGGTTTCTGGCTTACAGCCGTCATCAGCCAGGCTATCCTGAATCCAGTGGCAAAGTGAGCAAGGGACCCACGTCTGGGCATACCCTGCCAACTTAGGGCGAACATAGCAAAACCAAAGGGGATGATGGACGGAGTGTTGAACATTGCAAGCACTCACCCCCAGTCAACTGATCTGGGTTTAATCCATCATCATTCTTTAGCTCACTCCGCCACCCCAGTTCAGACATGGCCATATGCAAATCAGTCTGACCCTGTGCCTCATGGGAACAGTCCAGCCCGAACTGCCAAGCCATGTCTTCCCTGAACCGGAAACAAGCATCCTGGGACCGGTTTCTGGCTTACAGCCGTCATCAGCCAGGCTATCCTGAATCCAGTGGCAAAGTGAGCAAGGGACCCACGTCTGGGCATACCCTGCCAACTTAGGGCGAACATAGCAAAACCAAAGGGGATGATGGACGGAGTGTTGAACATTGCAAGCACTCACCCCCAGTCAACTGATCTGGGTTTAATCCATCATCATTCTTTAGCTCACTCCGCCACCCCAGTTCAGACATGGCCATATGCAAATCAGTCTGACCCTGTGCCTCATGGGAACAGTCCAGCCCGAACTGCCAAGCCATGTCTTCCCTGAACCGGAAACAAGCATCCTGGGACCGGTTTCTGGCTTACAGCCGTCATCAGCCAGGATATCCTGAATCCAGTGGCAAAGTGAGCAAGGGACCCACGTCTGGGCATACCCTGCCAACTTAGGGCGAACATAGCAAAACCAAAGGGGATGATGGACGGAGTGTTGAACATTGCAAGCACTCACCCCCAGTCAACTGATCTGGGTTTAATCCATCATCATTCTTTAGCTCACTCCGCCACCCCAGTTCAGACATGGCCATATGCAAATCAGTCTGACCCTGTGCCTCATGGGAACAGTCCAGCCCGAACTGCCAAGCCATGTCTTCCCTGAACCGGAAACAAGCATCCTGGGACCGGTTTCTGGCTTACAGCCGTCATCAGCCAGGCTATCCTGAATCCAGTGGCAAAGTGAGCAAGGGACCCACGTCTGGGCATACCCTGCCAACTTAGGGCGAACATAGCAAAACCAAAGGGGATGATGGACGGAGTGTTGAACATTGCAAGCACTCACCCCCAGTCAACTGATCTGGGTTTAATCCATCATCATTCTTTAGCTCACTCCGCCACCCCAGTTCAGACATGGCCATATGCAAATCAGTCTGACCCTGTGCCTCATGGGAACAGTCCAGCCCGAACTGCCAAGCCATGTCTTCCCTGAACCGGAAACAAGCATCCTGGGACCGGTTTCTGGCTTACAGTCGTCATCAGCCAGGCTATCCTGAATCCAGTGGCAAAGTGAGCAAGGGACCCACGTCTGGGCATACCCTGCCAACTTAGGGCGAACATAACAAAACCAAAGGGAATGATGGACGGAGTGTTGAACATTGCAAGCACTCACCCCCAGTCAACTGATCTGGCTTTAATCCATCATCATTCTTTAGCTCACTCCGCCACCCCAGTTCAGACATGGCCATATGCAAATCAGTCTGACCCTGTGCCTCATGGGAACAGTCCAGCCCGAACTGCCAAGCCATGTCTTCCCTGAACCGGAAACAAGCATCCTGGGACCGGTTTCTGGCTTACAGCCGTCATCAGCCAGGCTATCCTGAATCCAGTGGCAAAGTGAGCAAGGGACCCACGTCTGGGCATACATTTTTTGTAAATATGGCACTCTCCTCCTCTCTCCTTTTCATGCAGCGCAGCATTTGCAGCTGACTGCGCTGCGTGTGAGTGGTGAATCTGGCCCTATTGTGTTTTAAGTGTCCCTAACAATACGCACTCCTGTCTTTTTCCGCTGCCTCTTAAGCCCCCCTCATGTTCTGTTTGTCCTGTAATGTATTTTAACATTATATGCCAGCATGATTGTTGGGAAATCTGCAGCTCACACCCCCCCAATCTTACTGACCAAGCTACGCTCCTGTACTTTTGCGCGGGTGTGGACTGGCAGTGTGGTAGGGCACAGAAATAGCAAACAAGGTAGCAGAACAGTGGAGAGATGACCGCAGGGGACAAGTAAAAAGCCCCGTGTAACCTTCCACAAAATGCCATGGCTTTATGGGTAGCCGACCCAGCCAAAAGCAACTTCTCAAAAATGGCAACAGCAACACCACTGGCCAAAGGGGGCTGACCAAAACCCCACCACACTGTACTGTATCTATCAGTTGCGGCCGGCATGACTCGCGGGTGGGCAGACGGGGGTCGCGCGGGGAGAGAGGGTTAATTTTTTTTTTTTTATTAAAACTTACCTTCGCATCCAGTTCCGCGTCGTGTCTCCTTCTCTCTCTGCTCCGAGTCCCAGGAAGCAGGCAGCCTCCCTCTCCTCCCCTGAGCCAATCACAACGCTGCAATGGCAGCGTTGTGATTAGCTGTGACGCCGACCACACAGGCGTCTATGAGGAGGCCGTTTTCTCCATGCAGGCTGCATGCAGCCTACATGGAGAAAACGGGAGAGTGCGTATGACTGGTTTGGTCGGCCCTGGGGCCGACCAAACAGTCAGCGCCCACAACAGTGGGCAAGCCACTCCTCCCCTGCCCTGCAGCAGGACCGCCCAACCGCCTGCCCCCAACCAAACCCTTCTTTCTGCTTTCTCGCAGTGCGAGATGCAGAAAGATAAAATGGTATTCATAATACCATTTTATCTTTCTGCTTCTCGCACTGCGAGAAAGGAGAGGAGCCACCCCGGGATCTATGTAAGTATCTGTATATGTATTGATAAAATGAGATCTCCAAGAGAAAGCTACGGCTGTCTGTATTTGAGACCTAAAACTTAGTTGAAATTCATAGACGTTGTGAAATAGAACCGTGTACCATACAAAAGAGGGCTCGAAGCAGAACGCTGGCAATGTGCTAACGCTTATCAGGGCTGCCAAGCCCAATTCACAGTAATACCTGCTTATATCAAGAATATTAGAAAAAAATAACTGGCACGCGGAGAAGGCTTGGTTCATTCCAGGTGAATATTAGTTAGGTTAATTTATGCGTGTAGATGCGGGGTGTGAAGACTCATTGCTTCCCAGGCACTACATCATCATCGGCTTGTCTGTAGAGTAATGAATGCCCGGGGTTCCAATATTTGAAATTGCCACCGGAGACGAGAACAAAAGACAGCACTTCGTCTTCTGAATTAATTCAGGATGTTTTCGGAATACATTATTTGGCTCCTTCTTTTATTAAAATAACAGTGCTGGATGAAAACGGGAGGGCAGTTGACACCACAATTTTTACAGCTAGAACCTGGAGGAAATACTTGTCAACGGATATCTAAACAATTATAATATTTCTTCAAACTATTTCACGTGCATAGTTCAGGACCAAAATGTAGCCCCTGTGTCAGATACATACACAACACGCACACGTACCTTTTAGGGGCAGAAAGCTTTCTTCGGATTCTTCTTACAGTTGCCCCTTAACTCGGACCAGTGCTTGCAGTCAGTGGCCTTCAGATACCGAGCTAGAGAATACAGATGAGATGAGCAACGAAACACAATCGGTGCTAAACTATTCGGAAAGCAGGGAAATAGGTCAAAAATTCAGTTTATATCATATTATATTGCATAATAAATCCCGGGTAGGATCTTCGCTGATGCAGCCCTGTTTTTGCAGGAGGCAAGGTGTTGCTAAGAGCGTGGCATGAGGTAAAACAAATATTTAATAGAGTGACATCAGCATTTGTTATTATACCATAGGAGTGGCTGTTTGCGGTTGCTGTAGATACAGCAGTGAGAGAAAACGGGCGTTAAGCTGCACATTGTTTACGCAGTAGATTCAATTGGATTTTGGCAGAAATTAAACCTGGCATGCACTTCACATCTTTGGAACGGACGACTCATTCGAAACCCACGGAACAAAGCAATTTTGAAATGGGCATTTTGAGAACTCTTGAAAATTCAATTTAAGAAACATTGGCAATGAACCTCCTGGGCAGCCTGATGTTAGTCTGAGGAAGCAGCCAGGTACCTCTGGAGAAGGGACGGTGCCTTCCTTAAGTCCTACATTTAACTGTTCATTGTATTTTTAACTTCTACGTCTGTTCTACATATGATATCGACTCTACTTAGCGCACTTAAACAGCCAAATAATCAGTTCACTATATCTGCAGCAAAACAGCTGAGCTCCAGTCACTTTCGTGCCACCTACGTGCAACAAGAAGAGATGTTGAAAGCAGACACCTGTTTGGTCACCCTGACCCTCTCCACACACTTTCTTTTCTACTGCGACAGGGAGAAGCCCATGCTTACCCAATGACACATATGTAACTTCTTTGTACAGCCTGCAATCCCTCCCATTTTATCTTATGCTCTAAAATACATTCCTATTCATAAATGGAAGTTACAAACACGAAAGAAGGGAATCTGCTTCGAAAAATTGTAAAGGTTAATCAAGCGGTCCCTGTTGAAGCACTGCACCTCGAGTTATCCATAGTTAGCTCTTTTGCTGGGGCTATAGGAAATATAATAAGATGGGCGTGCAATTTATTACACGCTGAAGTAGGATCCTTAAGGGACTTATTAAAACTTGAAACATTTAAAAGCGAATCTGTGCAATATACTTTTAATAAGAATCTTAACACAGTGCTAGAACTTTCTCAGTGCACAATAAGACTTTTAAAATCTTGGACTCCTTCACTTTCGAAGTTATTCTTGAAGAACTTGAGTCCAAGAATAAGCTATGAGCTCGACGTAAAGCACTGCTCTCAGTTATCACACCATAAATCGTACGTAGATACTATAGATTGTAAGATTCAGCAAAGACACCTGCGATTCACATTAGTACATAGCGTCCGATGCTGCATTATTTTGTTGCGCTTCGGGATTCTACCACTAAAAGTCTACACAAAAAATTGGAATAAATTTGACGATAAGACAGGCTTATGCGACCTTTGTAATGGAGGTGTACCAGTTATAACTCATGTATTATATGCCTGCCCAAACAAAATACTGGTAGAGGCCCATTGTCATTTTCTAAAACCTATATGCTTTAGATATAATATTTTCACTGTTCAAGGTCTAATTGTGCTTTTAAGATCGCTGTCTAATGAATTAGTTTGCCATAATCTGTTTACATTTTTTTAAATGTTTTTTAAAATAATTCTAAAAGAAATATCGTGATTGGTTTTTATAATGAAAATTACGCTTTGTAATATTGCTAATTTTATCTTTTTTGTTGATCTATGCAGAGGTCAAAATCAAATAAAAACTTACTTTACTTTACAACCTTCACTTTTGTCGTCAATTTGGCCCCATTCTGTAATTTTGCCTTGTGTTAAATTTTGTCAACATGGAACTTGCCTTTGTAGACGTATGCAGAATGAATATTTAAAGGAAATCTTATCTTGGTGTAAAGTTTAAACTGATGCATGTTATGAAGCGCCCCATGGTGCTCGCAATGAAATAATGAGGAGATGCGAAGGTGCAAGATAACAGATGGGTCTCTCTAAAGTCCCGAAACACAAGGTGAGGTTTAGAATCAATACCCTGAAGTGCATAGTGAAATTACGGTCTGCTAAATTGTGAGTGTGAGGATACTCCAGGTGCGATTAGCCACACATCCACTCTCCCGATCCTGGAATGTTGTCAATGATACTAAGGCAAGCAAATATTTCAAAGGATATGTTGTGCACATCAAGAAGGCCATGCATTCATTTGCATTAGTCCACTCTCCTGGTCAATGATTAACAGCTTGTTGTCTGTCCCAGATTGCTGGCTTCTTCTGGAGGTAAATTATCCAAAAGGGTCTTAACAGAAGCACAGCTGGGCTCTTTATGGGATGCCAAATTAGAGCCAGGTGGATGGGGGTCCTAGGATTACTGATCATCTATCAGTTTTCCTGCTTTTCTCTGGACCATTAGGAGGCAAAATATGTTGCTCATTGACAGGCACATATTGTGTGAGTTCACATAAAAAAATAATCAGGAATTGATGGCGGTGCCAGGTACAACTAGACACTCCTTGGGAAGTATGAAATGGAGAATATATCGGAGCAGATGCAGATGATGTTGGCATCTGCTAACAATGAAATGTATCTGAATATCAAGATTTAGAGGGTCATTAGCATGGCGGGCGGACTTTGTCCGCCCGCCATACCCCCGGGAAATGGGACCGCCCGCAATGCATGCGGCGGTCCTGCACATCCCATTAGGATGCGCCCGCCACACTGGCGGGCGCATCCTGCATTTCTAACATTGCGGCGGGCGGTGCTGAAAGCACCGCCCGCCGCAATGCCAGAAATGCAAGTTGTGCATTTGACAGTACAACGTGGCAGGCACCGCAGTGAATCCCTGGGGACCCGCTACGGGCGCCCAATGTTGAGAATCGCATGCCTTTCCGTGGCGGCATTTCCCCGCATGTATTCTAATATGGATGGCGGTGTCTACCAGACACCGCCACCATATTAACAGCTTTTCCGCCCGGTCGACTCATCGACCGGGCGGTAAACAGGCGGACGGTCTTTCCGTCCGCCGGGGTCCCCCCCGCCATGGTCATGTGGCGGGGGAAATTTGCATGCGGGCGGAGGAATATGTCGGGCGGATCGCCACCGCCATGCGGGCGGTGGCGATTAGCCCAACATACTAATGGACCCCTAAGTTTTGAGTCTAGGTTTACTCTTAGGCTTTTGACTTTGGTGCTGAAGGATACAGAGTGGCCAAAAATTAGTATTAGTAATGAGATTACAAGGATTTTTGTGACATTTGTTATTGAGGAAAAGTAATTCAGTTATGCTTTTATTGAGTTTTTGAAGATCTGCTGCCATCCACAGTTCATTATAAGCTGATGGGGCACTGCCAGAAAACGACAAAGGACCTGGGAACAATGCAATAAGTACAACAATTGGTCCTGATGTACCTCCTTAATCCACCCAAAGAGGCAAAAGACTCAAAAGATCCATCAAATGAGTCCTCAGAAGAACTTTACGTTAAAAAAAGAGGAGTAAAGCCCTCTAAACGAATATACCATAGAGAAGCCAAAAACACAACTGAATTTTTAAAGACAAAATCTTTTTATATATAATCTTTAAGGCATAGGCACAATCAATATAGCATTAAAACCTTAGACGGTTGTCAGGAAAGAATTCATGAGTATTCAGTATAGGTGAGGCCCATAATCAAAATCCAGGATAAGGCGAACAAATCGCCACATTCCGGTTTTTAGAATAATTTCAACCTTTCCAGTAGTACACTGATCCTTACATTCATTATTTTATTTTTTACTTTTGTAGATGAACGTGGCGATTTGTTAGCTTATCCTGGATTTTGATTATGGGTCTCACCTATACTGAATACTTATGAAGCCGTTACACTGCACGGCTACTTACTTAATGAATACTGCCCTGCCATTTTTCTACTAATCTTCTGGGGAGCCCTTCTACTGCAAATAGGGGGTAAGTTATTAATTAGCCATTTAACCACTTACCAATTGGTTCATTCTTTGATGTAGGGTGGTTCTGAAATGCTGTATTATTCATCTTGCAGACTGCCGTTTCTATGATCAATATACGGATTTAGTCCATTTGTTTATTACGGACCATCCATTTATTGGACTGGCCTTTTTCGAGACACCCGCTACGGTCAGTTTTTTCATTGCATTTCCTTTCATGATATTATACTCACCAGAGAGACAGGTCTGGTGGTGGAGACCGAGGTGGTAGGAAATTTGTGCCGGCACATTGATCACACACAGAAATGTGAGGAAAATGTGATTTTGTTTAGCAAAATTTGAGTTTTGAAGGGGATTCTGGGTAGTAAAACGTTGGAAGATCCATGCAAGCTACACCTTCCTGGACTCCCCTTGGTATCTAGTTTTCAGGACTGTCTGGGTTTCATAGGTTTTCCTAGATGCCTGCCGAGCCCGGGACCAAAATCACAGGCAACTCCCTCACAAAACCAAATCTTTTTGTGATCAATAATTTTGAAGTCTCCACAGTACGTTTTGGGTCATTTCCTGTCACGGGCACTAGGCCTACCTACACAAGTGAGGTACCATTTTTATCGGGAGACTTGCAGGAATGCTGGCTGCATGTTGACGTTCGCAAGGGATTCCGGGTAACAGGACCTGGTGTGACCCACACAAGTCACCCCAACCTGGATTTCCCTGGGTGTCTAGTTTTCAAAAATGTACAGGTTTGCTAGGTTTTCCTAAGTGCCGGCTGAGCTAGGGTCCAAAATTCACAGCTAGGCACATTAAAAAAAAAAGAGTCAGATTTCACTGGAAACAGTTGATGTGTCCACGTTGCGTTTTGGGGCATTTCCTGTTGCGGGCACTAGGCCTACCCACACAAGTGAGATACTATTTTTATCGGGAGACTTGGGGGAATGCTGGGTGGGTAGAAGTTTGTGACTCCCCACAGATTCCAGAACTTTTCATCACAGAAATGTGAAGAAAATGTGTTTGTTTTTTTACAAAGTTTGAGGTTTGCCAGGGATTCTGTGTAACAGAACCTAATAGCAGCCACACAAGTCACCCCATCCTGGGTGTCTAGTTTTAAAAAATGTACACATTTGAAAGTTTCCCTAGGTGGCGGCTAAGCTAGGGTCCAAAATCCACAGCTAGGAACATTGCAAAAAAAGGGTCGGATTTCACTGGAAAAATTTGATGTGTCCACGTTGTGTTTTGGGGCGTTTCCTGTCACTGGCACTAGGCCTACCCACACAAGTGAGGTACATTTTTTATCAGGAGATTTAGGGGAATGCTGGGTGGGTGGAAGTTTGTGGTTCCCCGCAGATTCCAGTACTTTCCCTCACAGAAATCTGAGGGAAATGTGGTTATTTTTCACAAAGTTTGAGTTTTGCAAGGGATTCTGAGTAACAGAACCTGGTGACAGCCACACAAGTCACCCCATCCTGAATTGCCCTGGGCGTCTAGTTTTTAAAAAAGTACAGGATTTCTAGGTTTCCTTAGGTGCCAGCTGAGCTAGGGTCCAAAATCCACAGCTAGGCATATTTCAAACAAGCATTGGCATAGCCAATAGGTCTCGCTTTTGGGACCTCTTAAGTATTTAGTTATGCAGCACAATATCCTTGGTGCAACAACATTAACTGTTGCATGGTTAAACACTTATAAGGCCCCAAAGGCGAGACCTATTGGATATGCTAATGCTTTAGGTGGTGTTGAGTGGTGTTGAGGTGGTGCTGAGTGATGCTGTGGTGGTGCTGAGTGATGCTGTGGTGGTGCTGAGTGATGCTGTGGAGATGCTGAGTGATGCTGTGGAGATGCTGAGTGATGGTGTGGTGGTGCTGAGTGGTGTTGTGGTGGTCCTGTGCTGGTGCTGAGTGATGCTGGGGTGGTGCTGTGGTGGTGCTGAGTGATGCTGTGGAGATGCTGAGTGATGCTGTGGTGTTGCGGAGTGGTGCTGTGGTGGTGCGGAGTGGTGCTGTGGTGGTGCGGAGTGGTGCTGTGGTAATGCTGACTGATGCTGTGGTGTTGCTGAGTGATGCTGTGGTGGTGCTGAGTGGTGGTGTGGTGGTGCTGAGTGGTGCTGTCGTGGTGCTGAGAGATGCTGTGAAGAGAGAGAATGAGAGGTTGCATAGTTGTGGAGAAACTGGTAGAAGTCCCCTGTGTAAAATGGGCAGTGAAGGGTATGATAAAGCTGTGAAATCCCTTCCTGTGTGGCTGTCCTGTAACATCACACCACATGACGTCACTGTGCATTGCCTAGGATATGTTTCTGTCTTTTAGGGCTTGTGTTCTGTCTGCATTATCATATGCCAATGTCTCCGCACTATTGAACATACATTTTGACATCCTTCACAGCGACATGTACACAGATGGACCTGTGTTGTATTGCAGACTCCTTGCCATATCCACTGTGACACTGGAAAAACAACCAGTTTGCTTCCCTGTCTCAAGCACGTCTCTTAGCAAACTCAATAACACTGTCTTTATAATAGCAAGTCTTAAACATACCCGTTAGTGCTGTAGCTTTGTGTTTGTTACCAAGATACAGTGATTGGTGGCACCTGAAAGGAAAGGTAGGCACATGGCATCTGTGTATTCATTGCCCACATTCATGACATTTGGCCTCAAAGTGGATTTTTCGTGTGTGTGTGTGTGGGGAGGGAGGGAGGGGGGGGGGCTTGTCCAGCAGGAAGAGTCGATGTATCGTTGGTTATTTGTGAATGTTTCTGTAAAAGTTTTTCGAACTCTCGAGTGGCACGAAGGTACAGAGAGTAGGAAGCGGAAGTCAGAAGCCGTATTCTAGCAAAAAATATGTGCCACAGATTAAATGGTGCCTTGTAATTCCGAAGGACCTCTCCTTGTGCGAGATGCACAAGTTAGACTTCCAGTAGTAATGTTAGAGGGGGCAGGGAGCAGAGAATCCGAGTGTGAGCAGCGTTAGCTGAAAGGGCGGTGAGCACGAGAGAGCAGTGATTTGGCAGAAAGAACAGTTAGTGTTCGCGGGAGACAAGAAGGATAGGTGGTCAGTGTTTAAGCAGAGAGGGCGGTGTGCGTCCAGAGAGGTCAGCGAACGTTCAGAGAGAGCAGATGGTCATTGTGCAAGCAGAAGGCGACGGCAGTAAAGTAGGCTTAATGAGCCTTGACAGAACCCCACATGGCGGCTGCGCGCGTGCACGCTCGCGTGAACGCAAGCTGGTAGCCAGCAAAAGCCTCTCTGGTAGCACTTCAAAAACCCACTTACTAAATTTCTCGGCCAGGGCAGCGCTAAGCGCTGGCTCAGGCGAGACCTAAAAAGGGGTCAGATTTCACTGGAAACATTTGATGTGTCCACGTTGCGTTTTGGGACGTATCCTGTCACGGGAAGTAGGCCTACCCACACAAGTGAGGTACCATTTTTATTGGGAGACTTGGGGGAATGCTGGGGGGTAGAAATTTGTGGCTCCCCACAGATTCCAGAACTTTTCATCACAGAAATGTGAAGAAAATGTGTTTTTAGTTTTTTTACAAAGTTTGAGGTTTACAATAGATTGTGTGTAACAGAAGCTGACAACAGCCAAACAAATCACCCCATCCTGGATTTCTCTGAGTGTCCAGTTTTCAAAATTGTACAGGTTTGCAAGGTTACCCTAGGTGCCGGCTGAGCTAGGGTCCAAAATCCACAGCTAGGCACATTGTGAAAAAAGGGTCAGATTTCACTCGAAAAATGTGATGTGCCCACGTTGCGTTTTGGGCCGTTTACTGTCACGGGCACTGAGCCTACCCACAAAAGTGAGGTACCATTTTTATTGGGAGACTTAGGGGAATACAGAATAGTAGAACAAGTGTTATTACCATTTGACTTTCTATGCAATTCTGCCTTCCAAATGTAAGACAGTGTGTAAAAAAGAAGTCATTTTGAAAAATGCCCTCTAATTCACATTCTAGTATGGGTACCCACAATTTTGGAGATGTGCAAATAATCACTGCTTCTAAACTCCATATGTTGTTCCCATTTCGGAAATACATAGGTTTCCTTGATACCTATTTTTCTCTCATTTTATTTTACCAAATGAATTGCAGTATACCCAGTACACAATGAAAAACCATTGCAAGGCGCAGCTCAGTTAGTGGCTCTGGGTACCTCGGGTTCTTTGTGAACCTACAAGTCCTATATATACCTGCAACCAGAAGAGTCCAGCAGACGTAACGGTAGGTTTTTTTTAAAAATCGTCCATATTTATAAGTTACAAGTGAAAACATAGGCACATGCGTTTTTTTTTTTTTTTAAATCAATATCAATTTTTTTAAATTTAACCTCTTACTTTCTACACAAATGACCTCTTGCTGAATTCAGAAATACTTTTCATAACTGTATACCTTTCTGGGCACCATTATTGGTTTCACACCCATTTCTACCACTAACTGGAAGGCGAGGAATAGCACAAATAATAGGAAAAATAGGCTAAGTCCCACTGAAATGCCAAAACTGTGTGGAAAATTTAGGTTTTCTGACAAAGGTCTGCCTGTTCCTGAAAGCTGGGAAGATGGTGATTGTAGCACTGCAAACCCTTTGTTGATACCATTTGCAGGGGAAAAAACAGACGCTTCCTTCTGCAGCACTTTTTTCCCTTTTTTCCCAAAATTTAGCTGTATTTTGGCTTATTTCCCCATCCCCTCCAGGGGAATCCACAAAACATTTAGAATCCCCAGGATGTTAGAAGAAAAGGACGCAAATTTGGCTTGGATATCTTATGTGGACAAAACGTTACGGGGCCTAAGCACGAATACCCCAAATAGCCAAAAAAAGAGGCTTAGCATAGGGGAGGAAAAGGTCTAGCAGCGAAGGGGTTAAAAGAAATAAACTCAAAATCAATATCAAATATAATGCTATAAATCATTTCAAATAGGGAATATGCAGAGTTTTCACCAGAGATTATTACATGGAAATAGCTAACATTAGAAATACCCTACTACAACAATTTTTGTCAACATTCATATAAGTGTATAGTACAAAATTCATTTTTCAATTTTCATAAACTACAGAATCTCTAGTAATATTATGGGAAATTTCAAGATTGTACCTAGTTTCTACACATTTTTTCACCAACTTTTCTAAATGGTACATTCTAACAAAAAGCATTAGAAACACTAGGCCACTTTATAAACAGAACAATTTTATCCATAAACGTTAATAAATTACATTTCCATAAGGAACTCTTATTAGTGCAACTCGATTATATGTATTAGTATTGCTTTGTATGTATGTTTTCTCCATCTTGCATTTTAAAGCATGCTTTTACGGTGCCTCTACTACACTTGTCTCAGTTACTGTGTCTAACGTGTGCAAATTATACATGTAAATGTGTCATGTATTATGATTTTTAAAATCGTGCTTCATCAGTGTCAAGTGACAAGGAACCTAGTACAAAAGCCACATGATGTGTTCTTCTGACATTCTCATGTGCTTTATGTCAGGCATGTTTCCTCTGGGAAGCCAACATATCTTCTAAGTATGTTGTCAAGAGCTGCCAATTGCAGACTTATGCATGCTTCTTGCACTCACACTTGACAATCACCAATGATTAACCCTTAGTTCTAACCTACTCACATCCCTGGGTTCCCAAAAGGCAATCATGTCAGCTTTCAGTAATTTTACGATCACAGCAAAAAATGTAATATCTGCTATTATTAAATTTCAGTCAAAGTTAAAAAATACCATTATTACGGGACAATTTCTGTCCTCATTTTAATGAGTATGTATGGTAAGAATACCTTCAAATATCAGATTAAAACAGCATCAGTGTCCAAGCAGAATAGTTTGGAAACAGCAGCATACTATTAATGGCGCAGCTGCAGAGGCATTTAAACCCCCAGTGATCAGCCCTTTCCTTTCTATATTTGGGGTACTTCATGTTTACTCCTTCATAAATGTTTTCCCGCATTAGTATCCACAAAATATTTTCATCCTCTTTTCTGAAATCCTGGTGATTTTAAAGGTACCCAGGGATTGAGGATTTTACTGGAGGCCGGCGAGAAAATAGCCAAAATATAGCTACATTTTGTGTTTTGGAGGAAAAATGGGGAAAAGTGCTGTACAAGAAAACATATGTTTTTTTCTACAAATGGCATTAACGAAAGGTTTTGCCGTGCCAGGATCGCTATCTTCCCAGCATTTAAGAGCAAGCAGAGTTGTATAATAAACAAAAAAAATGACCCCCATTTTTGCATTTTTAGGTCTCGCCTACCGCAGCGCGCATGCGCTGCATAGGAAAAAGACCTTTAGTCATCGGCACAGCTTTGCGGGCAAAAACGTGCACGCGTTGCATTGCTTCCAATGGCAACGCGTGCACGTCTGGCGATTCCCATGCGGGAGCGAGCTTTTTCGTCACGTGTTATCAATTATCTCTCCTGGCGCCGTCGCTCCCGCAAGGGAAACGCTGCCTGCTCTCGGCCGCACTCTCCGCCCCCCCCCCACTCCCTACTTGCGCGAGGGGCGCGCGCGCTTGTTTTTCTAGGCTTTTGGTCCTAATCACAGATCATCAAGAAGTAGATTTTCATCTGTAAAAACGTGCATCACCAAAGATCTGCCTGTGCTTTGATTCTAGGGTGCACTCTCGCTGGGGCGCTGCAGAGGGACTGCGTAGCACGCACGATCACCGGTAGTAAAATGCCACTAAAGTACACTCCCAGATTTGCAGAGAAAAGCAGAACAAAGGCGAGCACGTGTACACTTTTGTCCAAAAATAGGTGTTTTCACTAGGTAGTGGGGACGTGCGGCCCCAAGAGGGGTGTTTGCCAGGTCTGCCAACCCCGAGTGCTATTAATAGCCCATGTGCGCTGAGTTCCCCCAGGGTTACCCAGCAGTAGTCGCAGCAGCCACAGCAGCAGTAGCAGTGTGTCCTCTGCTCTGCCGCAGTCCCTGCCGCCAGGCGCAGCCAGGGGGCGCTCGTCCGCCCGCCTGACCCTCGCTCTGGCTGGCAGGCTCCGCACTGGCTGCCTGGCCGCATCTACTCGTTCGGCGGTTCCTGGGCACTGGGGATGGCGGCGGCGTTGGCCGGGAGCGGAGGGCGCCCGGGTGGCAGCGGGCAGGGGGTCTGAGCGCGGGCGGGCTGAGCACGGAGCCGCAGAGGAGAGGAGGAGGCGGGGAGCACTGCACCCGCCCGGGGCCTGGAGGAGAAGCCGCAGCTCCTGTCTCTTCCTGTGTTCCTTTACCTTGCTGTCTCTGACCTCATACCCTGTTCGTGTCACTTGCTCACGGCTTGCCCTGCTCACTCCAGCCGTTTGCCCTGTTATTTCTGTCTTTAGCCCCTCGCCATGTTGTCTGTGTTTCCAGCCCATTGCCTGCCCCTGCTGTCTTTATCACCGCCCCTTGGCGTCTCTTGATGCATGCCCTGTTGTCTCTGTCACTGCGCCTTGCTCTCTTGTCTCTTTCACTGTCTCTTGCCCAGCTGCCTCTCACTGCCCTTTGACCTTTCGTTTCTGTTTCTGTCACTGCCCCTTCTACCGCTGGTTTTCATATTAACCCGTTGGTCTGCTGTTTTAGTCACTGACCCCTAGCTTTTCTCCCTCCGTCACTGGACCCTTGCCCAGCTGTCTCTGACACTGCCCTCAGACGCTGCCCCCTTGCCCTGCTGTCTCTGACACTGGCCCCTTGCTTGGCTCTCTCTGTCACTGGCCCCTTGCCCGGCCGTCTCGGAGAACTGCCCCCTTGCTTTGCTCTCTCAGTGACCGGCCCCTTGCCAGACTGTCTTTGACACTAGCCCCTTGCTTTGCTCTCTCTGTCACTGCCCTTTGATCTTTCGTTTCTGTTTCTGTCACTGTCCCTTGTGCCACTAATTCTCACATTAACCCTTTGCCTTTCTGTTTTGGTTACTGCCCCAGCCTTTCTCCCTCAGTCACTGGCCCCGTTCCCTGCTGTCTCTGACACTAGCCCCTTGCCCTGCTGTCTCAGTCACACCGGCCCCTTGCCTTGCTGCCTCTGACACTGCCCTCTTTCCCTTATGTCGCGGACACTGCCCTCATGGTTCGGACACTGGCCCCTTTCCCTGATGTCTCTGACACTGGCCCCTTGCTTTGCTCTTTCGGTCACTGGCCTCTTGTTCTGCTGTTTATCTCAGTGAGCGCTTTTGTTTCCGTCGCTGGCCCCTTGTCAACCCCACATGGCTGTCGCATCGAGTCACGCGCCAACTGAATCAAAGGACCTTCTATGTCTAGTTCAATGAACTCGACTTTAAATTGACTGTTTCAACTTTTATTAACTCAAAAGAATACAACGTCCGAGTAACTTTTTCCAATTGCTAATCAGGACTACATATCCCACAGTCCTCTTCGCTGCTCCAAAGGCTCCTTAACAATGTTGGGGCACCTGCTGTTTTAATTGACGTCTCCAGAGATTTAGAGGCCTCATGTATTAAAGGACTTTACCCATTTTGTGTCTATGGGAAAAGTATTCATACATACGGGGCTTAATCTTCAGTCATCGTATTAAAAGTCCACAGTACATTAATGAATGAATTCCTAATGTCGCTTTTCTTGTCTCGGGGTATGTTACCATGGTAGACATGCTTACTGAAATCTGGAAAAACAGTACTGCTGATGAGATTAGAGGGGCATTTACAGAAGGCTATGGACGTTGGTACTGCTTTGGGGGACTGGTGTTAAATTGCTATTTTTTGCGTGCACTTTATTGACACAAGCGCCTAGAAGTAATGCAGCTCTCAGTGGGGCCATACAATTCATCTCTAACATCTCAGTTTAGCCCTCAGTCTAATGCTCAACGTAAAGCCAGTTTTGGCGCTAACGACTTTGCACCCAAATCAGTATTACATGTGCGAACATTTTCCACAGGGCTGGATTTTTCCGCGCAGATCCCGCTACGTAAGAAGTGAAGTTTGTATCGTGGAGGGTGTGTTTAATTTGTGTTGGTTGTTGCTGGTGTTGGACTAGACACCGGCACTCGTATTTGGGGCCGGGACTTTTCATCGTCAGACTTTAACCCAGGCGAAGCGAAAGAAAGGCAGCAATGGCAAAATATGTACGGAGAAAAGGGTTGAAAACAACGAATAGTAGGAAAAACAGAGACGGAATTACCTGAGAGAGTGAGATAGAAGGCGTAGAGCAGTGGAAGGAAGAGGGATGGAGTGTAATCAAAACTAGACAGCCTTCGTGGTTATTAAATACCGCAGCACTCACATCCAACAGCAGCTGCCTTGGTTCTTAAAAAACGTCAGGGCCTTGCTTCACATTGTACTGTACTACTGTAGCTTTTATAAAGCGCTTCATACCCCTCTGTGGGGCGTCGAAGCACATTAATAGTGGAGTCGTGCACTATACGTGGCTTCAGAGAGTGCTGTATTTGTTGTGATCCTTTGTGAGAAGCGTTGAGGTGACCAGTGAGGCGCTCCTGTCTTGTGGTCCAGCACCCAGGGGCTGATGGAAGAGGAGATGTGAGAGAAAGGCCCACAAATTCTGACTATAGCCAAGGCTACTGGAATTATGCGGCAGGAGAGGGCCAAATTATGCGGCAGGGCTGAGAAAATTATGCGGCAAGAAAAGGCTAATTATGCGGCATAATGTGGCATATTTTGTGAAAGTATTACTTCATTATTTCGTCATTTTTAAACTTGAAAAAACTGTCTGGGCACAGGTTACACCGCATTAGTACTAGTTTAACACTCAAATATAGCAATAAGCAACAGAAAGGTGACCAGTCCAGCTGTGCAAAAGGCCTTCCACTGCGCGGCAACACTGGTCTCTGCATTTTTAGTAACTTTTGAACTCTTTGAACCAGGGACCACATTTTTTTTGTTAAAATCTGCAGATTATGCGGAAGATGATGGATTATGTGGCAATTGCATCCAATCTATTGTTGTGCAAAAATCACCACGGCCGCACAATCGCATAATTCCAGTGGCCCTGACTATAACGTAAAGGCAGCCACACAGCACTGACTGAGGCCCTGGAGAAGCTGGGAGCTGCCTGCATGCACATACATAAAAGGGGTCGGGTAATCAGAACAGGCCCGGTGTAAATCATACGGCAAAGTGCACAAGGAAGAGATGCAGGCAAACAGACACATTGATGCCAAATGTGGAAAAATCGGAGTTGGTGACATGACCAGTAGCTATGCAACTTTTTTACAGGCAGGGATGCTGCTTACTGCTGCACAAATACACCTCAAGAAAGAGGATGGAAATGGAAGAGAAATCACGCTTGGCAGCCTGAGTTGAAACTATTCCACCTAACATCCTTAGATTTCACCTGCTCTTCTTGGCTGAAAGAGGCCTAGATTCGGAGCAGGGATTCGTACCCCAAGAACCTCTCCTGCTCCCGCGGGCTCCTAAATAATTTCCTGACATTTTTAGCGTTTACTGTAAATAGATGAGAATACAGCAACCCTTTTTAAGCCTCTACTCTTGCGTTACAGCATATTGAATGCAATCTTTGGCATTTACTAGATCCAACCACCACATATGTCCACTCTGCTCTAAAGCTAACACATATAGCTTAGTAGGAGAACCGGAAACTTATTGTTGTGTTACATGCGATGATAAGGCATTTATAGGCCATACTGTCACTTAACACCAATGCCCACTAGTTTATATTTTATGTCTCCCACTTTCCTCTTCTTAAATGTTGGCACTTGGCTTGTGCTAGAAGACTTCCTGTCGCTTTGGGCAGCGGCTATATCCTCGGCGCACACAATGCAGCTCCTCCTATGTCTCCGCCCCCACAGCTTCCCCCCAGACATAGACCCGAGCCCGGACCCATAGCAAAGAGACACACTGAGTCCCGCACAGGGAAAACCCGCTAAACTGGCTTCTGAACGGGTCACTTTTTAGGTCTCGCCTGAGCCAGCGCATGCGCTGCTGTGGCGAGAGTTGTAGTAAGCGGGTTTTGGAAATGCAAACGGTGGCTTTTGCCGGCGACCAGCCTGCGTTCGCGAGAGCGTGCACGCGCGCAGCTGCCATGCATTCCTCGCATCGCTGGCGAGGCGCCATCTGCCTTTCCTCCCCCTCCTCCCCCTCCCTCACCACTCCTCCCCCTCCCTCAAAAGAGAGCGCGTTTCTTGGCCGCGCGTCTTGTTTTTTTAGATTTTAATTTAAGAGCATACATGGGTATGCATCTGCTGGATCTCTTCTACCATAAAATAATATTTACCTAGATGTGGCATGATTTAGTCACTCCGTCAAAAACAGTTCAACCCAGCATGAGCTGTTCATTTTCTCTAAACATTTGCTAAGGATTTAAGCCCAGCTGTCCGCTCTTTTAAAAGCAAGTCAGATTTTCTACGTGCTCTGATTAGAAAGCTTTGATTGGGGTTGCTGCAAAATGTTACTGGTATGAAAAGAATTCTTGTTAGCAACAACTGCACCAATACGCCTTAGTTAAGACAGGCAGTGTCAGGTTTGTAAGGAATTGTTTTGTGTTGCTCCGGACAGATGGCGGGATTGCCTCATGTAACATTCCAGTGGAAGGTAAAGCCGGCCGCCATTTCATGACTTGCTTTCCCAATGTCCAGACAGTTGTTTTACGTTGCACAAACGTGCCTGACAATTGTGGACGTCAGGCCTGCAGGCAGATGTCATTTGGTACTTTAAAGAAACTAAACGCACATTCCTACTTTACTTGCCTGCCCGACATCTGAACGAAATTGGTCTGTTCCTGAAAGCCAGAGGAAATTCCTTTCATCGCAGAGGCTTTTATGGTAGGAGGAAGGGAGGGGAACTAAGATAAAACTGTCAAGTCAAAAGTAGAAGGTTATTTCTCGAAGTAGAAGCATGTCTTGACAAGTTTTTTTCTCCAAAGAGTTTCACTCATTGAAAGAAAATTCGACAGGATCTCAAGTGTCTGTGTACCTTTATTTAAAACGAAAGCCAGGATTTAAACTAATACGCTAAAATGTTAGAAGCTGTTCGGACATGATATTTACAGACATAGCGAAAGAGGGGCGACCCTGGAAATGTTTTTAACATTGACTTGAAGTGGGCAACCCAAAAAAGAACAAGTATTGGCATAGCCAATAGGTCTCGCTTTTGGGACCTTATAAGTATTTAGTTATGCAGCACAATATCCTTGGTGCAACAACATTAACTGTTGCATGGTTAAACACTTATAAGGCCCCAAAGGCGAGACCTATTGGCTATGCCAATGCTTGTTATTCATATAGGGCTTGAAGCTTTTAGGCGTTTGGGACTCACAGCATCACGGGTCACATTTATTTATGCATATGGAACTCACTGCTTAATAGTTTACTTTTTAATTTATGTATACTGATTAGCGACTCATTGTTAGATCTCGCCTGCAACAGCGCACACATTGCATGCGCTCTCACTTGTGTCTCTCGTGCCCTAACCTCTCTCCACTGGCTGCCGGTGAAGGACAGAGGGTTGTTTACATCTCTCTGCCTAGTACATGAAACACTTTTTAATGCTTGTTACACACCTTTGTCAGTTTGCTGTCTTGCTATAAACCCAGCAGTTGCTTGTGGTCTATGGATGTTTTCCTTCTGTCAGTACATCAGTTTCTCCATTCCGCAATTAGTGGCAGAGCGTTTTCAGGGGCAACTGCCTCAGATTTGACCTTGCTTACTCTATCTTTGCAGTAACAATTATTTGTTCTAAACGTCAGGAAAGCTCTGAAGACCTAGCTTTTTCTCTCTTTGTTAAATAAGTGTCATTTAGGCACTATGCCCTTGCACCCTTTCTACTGTGAACCCCCCTAGTGAACAGTTACCTGCAACAATCTTAAACTGTGCAGTGTGCCCCCGCATGCTTCTTGATGTTGTCCCTTATGCATTTTAGTGAATTGTGATCCTCTCAATATCTGCACTGCTCCCTCACACCCTTCTGTCTGTGGAACTCACGAGTGCCAGTAAATAGTGCCCTGCGCCCTTACAATGCAAACTAGCATTGGCATAGCCAATAGGTCTCGCCTTTCGGACCTTATAAGTGTTTAGCAATGCAACAGTTGATGTTGTTGCACCAAGGATATTGTGCTGCATAAATAAATACTTATAAGGTCCCGAAGGCGAGACCTATTGGCTATGCCAATGCTTGTTCTAAGAGGTATTCTATTTTTCCTACATTTTGTGGTTTCAACCTACTTGTAATTTGTGGTGGAAACAGATGCGAAACCCATCAATGATTCCAGAAAACTAAATCAACCAATTTTTCTGAAGTTTTTCTAGTTTTTGAAAGTAGTAAAAAGCAGATTGTTCTGACCTGTCATCACTATTAAAATATGAGAACCTTTTCTGAAAACGTTTGGAAGCAATTGTGGACTGGGCCCTGCAATGCTCCCACTGTGTATAAAAATATATTTCTTGGAGCTGCTAGTTCTATGTATTTAGTGATGTCTACAATGATGTAAACAAAACAATTCTTGATGATTTTCAGCATTCAAGTAAGGATTTTCATTATCAAACATGGCATAAGAAGATAAATCAGTCATCATTTGTTTGACGGCATTTATGTGCCAAGAGTCTGAGAAGAACCAAGGGGCCCATTATGATAATGGGCGGATCGCCACCGCCCGTATGGCGGTGGCGATCCGCCCGCTATCACTCACCGCCCGCCACCCATTTCCCCCCGCCATATAGGCGGGGGTACCGCGGCGGACGGGAAGACCGTCCGCCGCTTTTCCGCCCGGTCCACAAGTCGAATGGGCGGAAAAGGTTTTAATATGGTGGCGGTGTCTGCTAGACACCGCCATCCATATTAGCATGGGTGCGGGAAGCAGCCTTTCCGTGGCGGCGATGCCGCCACGGAAAGGCATGCAGAGTTTGCTGTTGGGGGCCCATTGCGGGCCCCCAGGGTATTGGAGGGTGGGTGTGCACATGGGGGGTACCTATGGTACCCCCCTACATTGTCATGCACAAGGTGGCAGGCACCGCGCGGTGCCTGTCACCTTGTGCATGACAATGCACACAGTGCATTCCCAGCATTGTGGCGGGCGGTGCTGTGAGCACCGCCCGCCACAATGCTGGGAATGGAGGATGCCACGGTGGCGGTGGCATCCTAATCGCCGGTGCAGGATCGCCGCACCACTGGCAGCCGGTCCCAGCACCGCTAGGGTGGCGGGCGGACGAAAGTCCGCCCGCCATCCTAATAGGCCCCCAAGTGTTAACACATCATCTAAAGGCACTTCCATGACACAGGTTATCTGTATCAAAGTCAAAGTCAAAAAGTACTTCATTTCGGTCAAAGACTATAAAAGAATCATATTTGTAAAAACATTTGCAAAAGTACAATATTCTTTCTTTCATAACGTCACAATTTAAGCTTCATCACGTAATTCATGTGCAGCCATAAACAGTTCTAATAGCATGGATAACATGTATTTACATAAAAATAACGTGTACGATACAGTGTAAAAATGGAATAAAATATTCATGATTGTAAAATCAATACAAATGAGCTACACATTTTGAAATCAGTAACAACAACAATCCTTTCGGGACGTATAGCTAGTGTTATATCATTTCAAAAAAGTGCAATGGTACCTTTCAGCAGCTTCTGTAGCATAAACATTCTCCCTTGTCGGGCTAATTATCAATATACCCAACAACAATCTGTTAGCCAATGATGCTTCTAGGCTGAAATAAGATTATATGCTACTTTAATTGTGATCTTGGTTCTAATTGGCCATATAGACTCAAGGTATTTTGCAACTGAGAAGATTATGCACGGTCTTGTATCAGCTCTGGAAATTCTCAAGCCATCTTATATTGAGAGACTCCCAGGAATCGACAGAGCAACCCAATCCACCGCCTGCGTTGCCTAGTGCACACGGGGGAAAAAACACAAGAGATGTTGCTCTGTTTCATCTGCCTCCCTGCATGCAAGGCATAGGGCATTACCCCATGGCGACCCCCTCCATTTATTGGTGAAATTTGCAAGCGGCAAACTCCCTAGCCTAAATATATTGTAAAGGTACCTAGTGAAGGGGGTGGTCGATTTCATCAAGAAACATCTCAAACATCGGTGTTGACTTGATTTCTAAGAACATATCGATCAATCTTCCCTGGTGTGTTGATTGAGTGGTTTGCCCTCTTTCATCTTCCCAGAAAGTCAGCTTCACCAATTCAATAGAGGAGTTGCTAATAGATGCAAGTTGTTTCCATAATCCTGGGAGACCCAGATTAAATAGGGTCTGCTTGACAGATTTCAACCAGGGAAGTGCTGCAGTGCCACGATTATCCAGGATTTTGTCTTAGCCCTACCCTGTAGGGTTCTAGTTCCTCAAATAACAAAATGCGTAGCCAGTATAGAATAGGTTTGAGCCTGACTTTAGCAGTTATCGGTTGCATATCCAGGTCCATTCTAGAAAGGACTAGTGGGGTGCTTTGGAGGAGTCTCAGTGCAGACCTCAAGAATTTATTCTCAGCAACCTCCAGTGGCACTAGGCTGCTATGACCCTATAATTCAGAGCCGTATATGACGGCAGCCACAGCTTGTGGTATCCAGATCTCCATGAGAGGGGATACTTGGTAGGATGAAGTGTTCTTTGCAAAACTTAACATGGCAGGCTCCCTATGACTGAAATTTGGCTAGCCCAAGAGCTACTGCTTGGAAGACAAATTCCCAAGTAGTCAAATTCTGAAACCAGCTCCAGTCTAATTCCATGCAGTTTCTGAGACCCTCTGAAGTGTTTGTGGGGTTTTATTGTCATAAATCTGGTCTTATTGGAATTGACGACTAGGCCATGATTGGTAAAAAAGAGCTTGAGCCTAGCAAGAAGCGTTGCGATTCCCTTTGGGGTTTTCTATACCACTAGGGTGTCATCTGCAAACAATAATGCTGCTGTTTTTGAACCTCCCAATACAGGCAAATCATTTTCACAACCCAGGAGAAAATCTACACAACCATTAGTGAATAAAATAAATAGAGAACTGGCAAGGACACAGTCTCACCTGACCCCTTCATCAACCATAACTTGGTCAGTTGTTTCCCTGTTAACTCCCCATCTTATTTGTGCATACCTATCTGTGAGAAGGCGCACAATGATATCCAGCGGAGGCAGAGGTAGCCCAATATCTCTCAAAATTCCCCAGAGTCTAGCTCTTGGAACCATATCAAAGGCAGCCCTTAAATTAACTAATGCTATATAGAGGCAGCCTTTATGTCCACCACTTTCCATTTTAGCAACTGGAATCTAAAGTCCTGATCTATCGTGCTTGTTTTACAGCAAAACCCAGCCTGTAACTGTAAGAGTATCTTATTGTCCTCCACTCAAGATATCAATTTGTTCAGAATCTGTTTACAGAACATTTTCTGGGCATTGTCAATAAGACTTATTGAGCGATATTTGGCTGGGTCAGACCTTAGGTCCTTTTTAAAGATGGGAATGATCTTCGCTCCCGTGTCCATTGCTTTAAAGGCTGCTTTATCTGCAATTCCCTTACTATATAATGATTGAAAGTGGGCGGCTCAGTCCTGGGGTAGTATATTGGTCTCCGGCCTCATTGCTTTGGATTTGGCCGCCGTGGCTAATCATGTGCCAAAAAGCTGCCTGATTCCTAGTTCGGACTGCATCCAAGATGTCCCCTCATATTGTTGTATCCCAGGATATTTTTGCCTTTGTTTGGGTCTCCTTATAGTTTGCGCTAGCAGCTTGAATTTCATGGGTAGTCTCATTTTTGATAGTAATAATCATAAAGGTTTTGGCTTCCCTGCAGTCCTTGCTGTACCATGAGGATTTACCTGGATCTGAAGTTCTATTCTTGTTGACAAATTTAGTAAAATTAAGATTTTTCAGATCCTCAAAACATTTAGTATGAAGGTTCATAACTGTATGTGATGGGAGTCTAGGGTCTTCAAATGTAGTTAACATTTGAATTATATATTGTTATAGGTGACTGGTGGCAACATCATTTTTGGCTACTGTGACCCATTTAACGTTCCTTCCATTATTAGCGATGACCAGATCACCACAGGACTGCCCTGTGTGTCTAGGGTTATTAGGGTCATGGCTTCCCTGTAGTGTAAGGAAAGGGGATGACGATCGCTCTCATAGCAATAAATGACTTCCATGTCAATGAGATCTGACCATGAGTACATATCTAACAGAATGTAATCAATGTTACTCGTGTACGATATTCTTCTATAATTAGGTTTCCGACTCAAGTCTGACACTGTGTGGCCATTGCATGCTCTCAGATAGAAACTAAGTGATACATCTATTAGCTGGAGGGCAGCCCTATGTGTACATGGGCTGCGGGGGTCTTGTAACTGGGGAACACCTCACTGTTGGTCCTCATCGTGAGTTATGTCCCTCATAAAAATGTAGGATTCGAAACAGACATTAAAATCCCCACCCAACATAACTGCAGTGGTCTTATCAGCAAAGGGGAGTCAGCAGTCCGTGTGGTGCTTCTATTGTATACATTGTACATTATACGTTTTTTGCCATTCCATGTGGAAAATTCTACGCCTAGTATGTCTGGCGAATTAATATTTAGTTGCTTTACCTCGCATCCAATAGAACTACTAACCCATGTAGCAAGACCCCCAGACGTTCTACCAGCTCGTGATGCCAGTGCCGGAATAAAGAAATTCTATATCTTTGCCTGTGGCTATATATCCATGTTTCCTGGAACATGATGGCATCAGCTTTATCAACAAATGCACACCAGTCGTCTTGGGGAGCTTTACTCTTATGTCCCGCTATATTTCACAATACCACTGTTAGATTGTTACCTTCAGTGATAATGTTAGCCAGGTCTGCCTGTATAGATGTTGTTGCAGAGGCCATGTCTAATGAGGCAGAGAAGGGGGTTCAAAGGAACAGGGCGGTTACATAATTATCCTCCTGGCTCACATTCAACACTATGCTAGTGTGTCCACTCTTACTGTTGACATTTGTCATCGGCAGTCAGTGATTCAAAGATGTAGGGGATTTTATCTCGGACTCTCTGAGCTGCCTCTAATGGTGGAAGTGTGGATATGAATTAAATTTTTGAATGGGGTGGCTGTACATGCATTAAGTGCTAAGAGATCATTAGCCACAAAAGGAGATTTGAGGGTAAATTTTATAAAGTCAAAATGCCCCTCGACAGAGAATGGTGAGTGGCCCTAATGATGACAGGGTGGATCAAACTATAGGTCTTTCAAACCCCTCTTATCCAGTGGGTGACCTTTTAATCAGGGAGTACTCAGTCTCTCTAGAATGGGATGTTAGATTTGGAACGCCTGTCATGTACCCTATTCTGCTGGTCAGAAAGCTTGGGCTGTATTTACCTCCCTCTATATTGCCTACTTTGCCTCTCGGATATGGGGCTGTAGGCTTAATCGAAATTGGGCAGTTAAGGGGTTGTTTGAGTTTTTTAGGGCCAGGAGTACTGAACTCATCATTTAAAAATTATCTTGAGCGAAAATTGGGGCTTTTGCAGGGTAAGTTGAATTTAAATTACTCAATTGAACTTTCTGTGCATTTTCTAGGTACCCATCATGGTGTTGCGTCTTATGTGCTGTGATGTCGGTTTGGCAACATTTCAGGTGGTGCTATGAGTTGGCCCCCCTTACAGGGTGGTAAATGTCGCAGTCTGCCCTTCTACTCTCGGTCTCAACCCATCTATGGAATGAACTCATGGACCTTCCCGCCTGGGGATATCTCTGAAGGGGCTCAGTCAGCAAGTGCACCTTAACTCATAAGTCAATTATCTCAGCCTTCATGACATTAATGATATCCCATAGTTAATTTATTGTCCTATCCGGCTCTGTAGTGCTTCGGGGTTGAACATTGCCTGCTAGTTGAGAAAAATGCTCAGTACGTTTTGCGTCATTAGTGGATTAAGGAGCATATCGATTGGTGCAAATAATGAGTGGTTCCAGTGGGACATTAGGTCCCTTTTGTGGTTGTGCTGGTGTACCACTGCTGCTTATCAAGTTTTCCTGATTAATGGGTTTGGGAGTCAGGGTGTTCTGATTTTTGTTCTTTTTTGTCAAATAATGGGGCCACTTTTTTGCTTATGGGCTCCCCTAGATTCACTAGTTTTCCTTTCCCCCATGATCAGTACTAAACAGTTGGCTTATTTCCGGCAAATGGCGTTTGATATTAACTTAAAGACAAGGAAGTAGAACTCTACCCACAGGTGTCCTATACAATTTCAACAATTAAAAGAATTCCCTGTTAAGCGATGCAATGCGTTGAGCCCTTCAGTATTTATTTATTTATTTATTAAAGATAAAAAGGGCAGAACATAAAACAAACAAATGGAAATCAGTTACTTGCCCA
Organism: Calotriton arnoldi; assembly: GCA_963921515.1. Lineage (NCBI taxonomy): Eukaryota > Metazoa > Chordata > Amphibia > Caudata > Salamandridae > Calotriton > Calotriton arnoldi. The sequence goes on along the minus strand of CAWUFW010000581.1, from coordinate 2,519,111 downwards.
AATTTAAATACTAAAGAGCCTTACACATAGGCACCAAATATTCTTGTATGAACTAGAATATACTATATAGGTTCAATAAACACTATTAAGTTAGCAGTCACAGCGAGAAATAAGTAAATTCAGTGCCGAAGACAAATCTCCCCCACAAAGTTTCGAAAGCATAAAATAGACCCTTTGTCATGGGCCTCAGTAAACAACTTGGCCACAGTAATCAATAAAGACTAAATTATCAGTATGTTTTCACGCAGAATTAGTGGATAAGTGGGGGAGAGCAAAAGTACCTTTAGTAAAATCTAAGGAGGGTGGCGCAGCCCAGCCTTTTACGGGCTATGATGGGCGTGGATGGGCCTGCCATTGGCCTGGGCGCATCCCGCGCAGCAGGAGTAACAGGCGCGCTATGTAGCGCCGGGTGGTGTTTGTAGAGAGCCATCCGGGATCTCCACTACTTTGTTGCGGTTTATTGCTGTGCACGCACTCCTCGGGGCGGGCTCGACCCGAGGAGATAAATAAACGGCGGAAGACCGCTCGGGGTCTTCCCGCCAGAGTAACGCTAACAAGTGTGGGCGTACCATTATTACAGCGCTGCGTAGGCCTCTGTTATCCCCAGGCCCCGCCGCGCTACATTGGCGACGAGGCCGGTCATACCCTGGTGCACCATCCCTGCCAGGCGAGGAGTGCGTGGAGCCCACCCGCGACGCTCCGCTATCTAGAGAACCTGTTTTCCAGCCACCTCTCACCGTGTGGAGCCGTCCGCGGCCTGGGCTATGTCTCCTGTGCCCTGCGCTGCCGCTGCTGTGGTGCCTCCTGCCCCGCCCCCAGCGCTGAGACTCCGGCCGGTGTCACCTCCTGCCAAGTGTGAGGCTGCTGGGACGTCTTGCACCCGCCGGCGCTTCCCTGGACTGACGGGAGCGTGCTCGGTCCGGCGGTGCGTGTGAGAAGCCTGCGTGCAGTGAGTCAGCCTGAGTCAGCCGGCCCCGTAGAGAGCTCACCCGGTGGCACACAGTAGAATTGCAGGCCTACAGTGAGGAAGGCTGCGAGAGACGCCTTCCATGTGGCCCGTATCTCACCATCTGCTGCAGGGGAAACAGCACCGCCCGGCAGACATCCAGGGGTGGCCTGAGAACCCTGCCCCACTGCCAGAACCACCTCAGAGGGAGACCCAAGGGACCTTGTGCAGCCCACAAGAGGGAGAGTGCCACCAAGACCCCAGCACTGGCTACAGTGAAAGACAGGGCAGTTTCAGTCAGCCATACAGTCCACAGGGTGGCCGTACCACGTCAACCTGAGGAGCAGGCCCAGCGCATCACACATCACCAGGCCCATCCCACACGTGGCTACACGCCGGCACAGACCTTGCATCCAGGACCCCTAGCGCCAACACTGAGCCACTGTGTCCGCGCCCAAGCGCGCCCCCACCATGAGCAACCCAGCCCTACCAGGCACGGCGGGCCAACAGGCCGATGAGGACAATCCACCCAGGGGTGCCAACGCTCCACCCCCAGGACACAGCCACACGGTTGTCTCCCCACTGCCACCGTTTAGCAAAACCGCTGACCCTCCCATGGTGGCCCCACGATGGAAAGCGTGGATTGGGCGATTGAACCATTATTTTAAGGGTACCAGAGAAACGGATGGCACTGTGAAGAGGTTGCTGCTTATATACTACGGCGGCGCGGAGATATACGATCTCTTTGAAACCCTGCCCAACACAGGTGAAGATGACGACTATGAGGCGGCGGTCGCCGCGCTCAATAGGCACTTCGACCCTCAACTTAACCCCGACTTCGAGCGATTCAAGTTTAGACAGGCGTCACAGTCGGACACGGAGTCCGTGGACATGTTTTACGCGCGGTTGCACAGGCTAGCCAGCACGTGTGCCTTCCTGGACCAAAGGGAGGAAATACGCGGCCAAGTCATCCAGGGGTGCCGCTCTACACTGTTGTGAAAACTGATACTTTGGCAACCGGGGATCTCTTTGGATGAGATCCTCATCCTGGCCAGGTCTCATGAACTGTCGGACTTCCGGGCTGGTGAAATGGAGGCTGCTCTGCACAAGTCTGCCGCGGCGACACACGCCCCACGATATGCACCCGTCAAAGAAGAAAGAGTCGAGGCGATACAACGGTGCCCTACCATGGCTCACCAGGCACCAAGGACGACAACTGGTGGGGCATGCGGCAACTGCGGAGAGGACCACCCGACGACGGCAGTGTGTGGGGCAAGGGGGAAGACGTGCTCCCACTGTGGGAAGATGAACCACTTCGCAAGGGTGTGTCGAAGTAGCCGGTCCCGGAAAGCCCCTCAAAGATCACGAGGTATGTCACAATGCCTGCGCCAAGTCTCACTCGAAAACCCGCAATCGTGAGAGGTCGACCCGCCACGGGAGCGCTGCCTCGCCCTAGAAGACGATGACGATGAAGTGTTCGTCGTGTCTTTTGTCAGCAGGTCCGACAATCACCGGAGGCCGCCACCGATGTGCTCGGTCCTAGTTGAAGGGTCCCCTGTCCGGGTGCTCATCGACACGGGCGCGTCGGTCAACGTTATGGATTCGGAGCAGTATGACCGTATGTCACCACGGCCCCTGCTCGCACCCACCAAGGCTCAGATCTACACCTATGGAGGAACAGACCCGCTCCCCCTTCGAGGAGTCATCGAAGTCAAGATCGCCAGCGGAAAGCATGTCACAGTGGCTCGATTCCATGTCACGGAAGGGAGAAAAGGCACGCTACTCAGCTGCCACACGGCGGAGGATCTAGGTTTGGTCTTCTTTGCGAACCAAGTCCACGAATCCCACGCTGAAGCCATCCTGAGGGAGTTCCCGGCGCTATTCACTGGGCTTGGCAAGCTAAAAGGGAAACGGTTCAAGCTCCACATAGACACCACGGTGAGGCCTACCGCCCTGAGGCACAGGAGAGTGCCGTTCAATCTCCGCCCGCAAGTGGAAGAAGAGCTGAAGAAGCTGGAAGACCTCAATGTCATTGAGAAGGTGTCCGGCCCAACCCCATGGGTGTCCCCGCTGGTCGTGGCTCCCAAGCCAAAGCAGCCCAGAGCCATCCGGGTCTGCGTGGACATGAGGCTCCCGAACCTGGCGGTCAAGAGGGAACGCCACCTTACGCCACCATGGACGACATCGTGGCGGATCTGAACGGAGCCAAATGGTTTTCGAAGCTGGACCTAAATGCGGGGTACCACTAGTTGGAGCTCGAACCCGAGAGCAGGTATATCACCACATTCTCAACTCACGTCAGCCTCAGGAGGTACAAGAGACTGAGTTTTGGGGTGTCGTCGGCAGCCGAAGTCTTCCAGAAGGCCATCAGGGAAGCACTGTCAGGCTTGCAGGGTGTCATCAGCCTGAGCGACGACATCCTGGTGTTCTCGAACACCTTGGAAGAACACCACACTCACCTCCGGGCCACCCTCCAACGGCTCGAAGATTGCGGTCTGACCCTTCACAAAGCAAAGTGTTCATTCTACCAGGAGTCAGTCGAATTCTTTGGGTACATTTTCACTAGGGAAGGACTGCAAGTGGACCCCAAGAAGGCCGTGGCCATACGAGCAGCTAGCACCCCTAAGACCCCCACGGAGGTTCGCAGTTTCCTCGGCATGGCCACATACTGTGGCAGATTCATCCCGAATCTGGCCTCACTGTCGGAACCACTTCGCATCCTCACCTGCAGTGACCACAAGTGGGAATGGACCGTAGCTGCTAACACTGCGTTCAACAACATCAAGGCCGCGCTCATGGATAAGACGGTGATGGCCTACTTCCACCCGGGGCGACGCACCGAGCTGGTCGTCGATGCCAGCCCAGTAGGCCTTGGAGCAGTCCTCCTTCAGGATCATAGTCAAGAGACCTGGAGGCCAGTGGCGTACGCCAGCAGGGCCCTATCAGACACTGAGGCAAGGTACGCCCAAATCGAAAGAGAGGCGCTGGCAATAAAATGGGCATGCCAGCATTTTCACCTGTACTTGTACGGACAAGAGTTTCAAGTGATAACCGACCACAAGCCACTGCTCCCGCTATTTGCTGGCTCATCGAGACTGGCCCCTCCAAGAATAGATAGATGGGCCGTGCAGCTACAGGCATACAATTTCAAAGTTGTCTTCCGTCCTGGTGCACACAATCAGGCGGACTACCTCTCAAGACACCCTGAGTCCCTGGTCCCTCGAAGTCCACCGGTGGATGTAGCGTACTTTATGGCGTTTGTGAAAATGATCTCGCAGGAGGCATGCCCCAGCGCCATGACGTTAGAGGAGATCGGCCAAGCGACGGAGGAAGACGAAACACTGATCAGAGTGAAATCCACCCTGCTGAGCAACGGATTGGCACACTTCCTGGAAGGGGCTCAGGCCCTCCGAGCTGAAGACAGCCACGCTCGGCAACAGATCTGGCAAGTTCGCCATGAACTAAGTGTGGGAGAACGGGGTGTTGTTCTGAGGGGACACGTCATCATAATCCCGAAGAGACTGCAACACCGGATCCTCCAGCTAGCACACGTCGGCCACCAAGGAATAGCGAAGACAAAGGCCAGACTGCGGAACAAGGTGTGGTTCCCAGCCATGGATGCCATGGTGGAGGACATGGTGAGACAATGTCACGCTTGCACCATCACTGGTGGGGACCCGGCGCCGGTAATCACGGAAGAACCAAGCGAACTCCCATGGGCCAAGGTCAATATTGACTTTGGAAGCTTCCCGGATGGTCGCACCATGTTGGTGATGGTTGACTCCTTCTCAAAATTCCCGATCGTGGAGGTGGTGACGTCGACAGCGTTCGTGCATGTACGAAGAGTCCTTGAGAAGACATTCGCACTCATGGGGTTACCTGATGAAATCCGTTCAGACAATGGACCTCCGTTCCAGGGCCGGGAGTTCCAGGAATACTTGGAGAAGAAGGCAATTCGCCACAGGAAGATCACCCCTCTGTGGCCACAAGCCAATGGGGAGGTGGAACGTCTTATGCGGACACTCAACTGGGCCCTGCACATTGCTGTCGATCAAGGGGCAGATGCAGAATCGGCACTCGACCAGTTCCTTGACGCCTACAGGCAGACGCCACACAGCACGACCAAGTGTGCTCCTGCTCATCTGCTTTTCAAAAGGCCCCCAAGGGACAGCATCCCGACTGACCCAACATGGAAACCCCCGGAACGGGACAATGAAGCCGTCCAAGCGAGGAGAACATCAACGAATCAAAAGGCGAGTGAAGCCCGCAGAGCAAGAGAGCCGCAGTTGAAAGTGGGGGACTGTGTTGTGGTCAAGGACAGACACCCAGGGTGGAAGTTTAGAACACCGTATGAACCGGAAGAATGGGTCATTGTTAAGATTCAAGGGACCATGGTCACTGCTCAGCGAGGGCAACAAGTTGTCACGAGGAATGTGTCAAGCTTCAAGAAGTCGAGTGGGACCGGCATTGACCAGGAAGAGTCAGGAGGTCTGGAGAGCACCCCGAGCCTCACCCCCAGCGGCTCGCCGGGACCGCTAGTCTCTTCACCAAGTTCCCCGCAGGCAGAGAGTGGAGGGACTGTCCCTGAGGCCAGCGGGTCCCGCCAAAGACTTGTGACTGTTTCGCCCCCGAACACTCAAATGGATGCAGTGGCCAGTTCCAACTCCCGGAGCCAGAAGTATGGTCTCCGGTCGAACCCTGCACCCAGCCCACGGCTGAGAGACTTTGTGTGCACATCCCCGTAACCCTGAAGAATCCTGATAGACTGTGTCTAAAGAAAAGGAGGGATGTAGAGAGCCATCCGGGCTCTCCACTACTTTGTTGCGGTTTGTTGCTGTGCATGCACTCCTCGGGGCGGGCTCGACCCGAGGAGATAAATAAACGGCGGAAGACCGCTCGGGGTCTTCCCGCCAGAGTACCGCTAACAAGTGTGGGCGTACCATTATTACAGCACTGCGTAGGCCTCTGTTATCCCCAGGCCCCGCCGCGCTACAGTGTTGAGGTCTCTAGAATCCTGGGACAGGTAGTCCCTTGCTGTGTCCAGCATCCTGTATCATCTCAGTAGGTCCGAAAACCTGATAGGGAACCTTTTTCAAAGCCACACAATTTAAAATAGGATATGCAGTGATGTGGAGAGCTTGATAATCCAGACGTGCTCTATGAGAATAATGCGGCTATAATTCCGTAACCACAGTAGATGGCACAATCTTATCAAGAATATAGTTTCCATTTATCAAAAGCAACATTGTAATCAACATAACAATGCACATTAGAAGAAAAACACAGCAGTAGCAATACAAACATTGGACCAAATGCGGAGAAAGGTATCTATCATAGAATCAACAGAAAATTTTAATCCATTTTCAACACAAATAAATTGTAGACTCTCTTATAACAAAGTCTGCATCAGAATCATTCTTATACAACAGGGGACCATTTCAATTGATTGAAAACTGTGAGGTAGTAGTGGTATGACCATCTCACCTCCTATAAGAATACAATATAATGGGTAAAGTATAATAAGCAAAAAGACCTTTGGTTGGTGCTCTATTGGTATCATGTACCCTGTTACCCAAAGGTACAAACAACAACAGACCAGAAGGGTCCACTGTGCAAATTGAAAACAGATAAAGATACCAGAGCACTCAAAATCGGAGTCTTAGTATTTGACACCGCAACTCCTGCATGAAACTTCGTTCTTCAGGAAGGAGCTTACCAGTGTCTCATTACCTCAGTGATTTATGCGACCGCTAGATTGTCGGTGCGGTCTCATGATATTTTGGGAAATCTGTTTACAGATTTCGCAGCATAAGTAACCCCAATATTCTATAAGTGGTTTCCCATAAAATTGCCACTAACAGGAGCTTGACTTTGACATTTGGATAGACTCATTGGGTGCCACATTTTACTGTAAAAAATTTCTGTGAAGACCTAGTGTACTCAGGGGATCTGCCTTTGGATTCCTAGACAATGCCATTTTTCGCTCAACAAGTGGCTTCCAAGAATATTTGTTAGTAACAGCTAGGAACTTGTTTCTGACTCAATACCACATTTATTTAAAACTTTTTGGGCGCAAATTTGGGTCACTTGAGGACTTCTCTTTCATACCAACCAGATTTTAGGCCAACAGACACCCGCTCCACACAGGAGAATTTCTCTACAGTCAGATTTCTTTTACCCATATTATTTTGGCCATTTCATGTGAATTATAGGCAACACCAGAGGATATTCGATTCTGGATTTATGACACACTCTGCCACGAGCATCTCATTTTCTGCTTGGGCATCTGAACATTTGAAGATCTACTATTTTATTTTTGGAAGAACTTTCTCATGATCCTTTCAATAGGCTATTACAACTCAACCAAACACTATTAGTCTTGAAAAAGTTACATTTTGTGACGAAACGTGTCGTCTGATGTCATGAGGACTTGAATTACTGAATTCTTTACGTCTCAATAAGTCATTGACACTGGATTTTCTATGAACCGTACTTAGTAGACTTTTATTTTGAGTGCTGTGGTGTATTTATCTATATCCACTTCAACTGATGTATCAATAAAATTATACAAGAATGACAAAAATCCAATCTGTAGACCAGGAGATATATTATTTCAAAGTATTAGGTAGATATAGCACCTAAAAGCACAAATCACCACTCGCAATTATCTGGTCATGCTAGACCCAGGGAAAGTCACAATTCATGCCAACCGCAATAGAGAGCGGGCCGAATACAGGTTAGTCCTACTGACAAAGTTACCATCTTGAAGTCCAGTGCAAAGAGTTCAGTTTGCAGTGAAGGAGGCCACAAGGATCAGAGAGAGCATTGAGGATGGTATTTGCTGTAGCGCAAAGAGCAGGCCTGGTGTCACGGATCTTTGTGATAGAGCACAAAGAACCGATCGGGCGTTGGTGGTCACCACAGGCTGTCATTGCTGTAGTGCTAAGTGCAGATCTCACGTTGCCGGTCACTGTAGTGCAAAGAGTCTAGTTCACCAAAGCTTCACGTTGGCAGTCATTACAGCCAGTAGAGTCTTGGTGTAAAAGGGCTTGTTCACAGTTGCAAAGAGCGCAATACTTCAGGATTTCACCTTTCTTCACAGAGAAGTGCACTCTGATGCAAGCCCATGGTCCAGGACCAGGGGAGGTAGCTCTTGGGGATCAGGGACCTACTCTAGCAGAGGCCAGAAGGACTCTGACAGGCCCAGTTAGGTCCAGTTGCAGCAGGTCAGCTGGGAAGTTGCAGGGAGGCTCTGTAGCTTGTTATGTCCCTTTAGCTCAGAACAGAAGGTCAGACAACTGACCCTTGCAGTCACTCAGGTAGCCTGGGATGAAGGGAGTAGGTCCACTCTTCCTTCACAGAGATAAGGGCAGTCCTCAAGCAGCCAGACAGTCCTCTTGGGGACAAGCCAGGTCTCGCGTAGCATGGCAGTCCTCCTGGGAACAAGGCAGTCCTTCCTCTTGTAATGTTCGATGGTCCAGGAGTGTACTGATGAGTGGCTTAGGAGTTCCAATATTTATACCTGGTGCCAACCTTTGAAGTGGTAGAATTCCATCTACTATGCCCACATCTGGTTGTGTAAAGTTTTTCCTTGCTCTATCAAGGCTCCAAGAAGTCTGGGGTGACATAAGACAAGTGGTAAGCTCCTTTGTGTGTGCTGGAGGCAAGCCCTTTAATTGCAAGTGGGACAGGAAACAGTTCCGCCCTCAACCACCCTGGCAAGTGGGCCCACTCCTGCCAACAGCTAGTCCTCTTTGTTTCACTATCTGGCAGGAATACACAAACCCCAACAGCAGAGCAATTCACAGTCATGTGACCCAGGACAATGGCAGAAGGCATAAATGATTAAGAAAAGAAAATGCCAACTTTCTAAAAGTTCTCTCCCAAAGGGCACTTACTCATGAACTCAATCTGTCGCACTGCAAAAACAGGGGGACAAGCCTCCCACTTCCTCATACTGTTGTTGAAAGCCTGGATAGGCACACAAAAAGCATTTGAAACTATTCAATAAAGACCTCAGGTGTAATTATGCGGTCTCCGCAGTGATTGAACATGCAGGAAGATTATGGAATAAGGATTTGAATATTGCATTGGAGTACATTGATGAAACACGGATTACGTATGAGGAAGTGGGAGGCTTGTCCCCCTGTTTTTGCAGTGCGACATATTGGGGGCGTGAGTAAGTGTCCTTTGGGAGAGATTTTAATAAGCTGGGATTTGGGACGGTTCTCAGCATCTGTTTACGCACGCAGTACATGAATATATTTTCTACTAAAGATGACATTTAAGGGAAGGTGTACATTCCTACATCTACTTGACTTTAACTTTCTAAAAGTGGCATTTTCAGAAGTATGACTTAAAATCTGACTTTACCATTAAGGAGGATTTTAAATTACAATTAGTTTGAGACTAAATGTGACATTCCTACCTGCTCACAATCAAAAGGTAGCACTTAATACATGGTGTAAGGTAATCCAATGTTATTCAATGGGAGAGATAGCCTTGCAGTAGTGACAAACAAATGTAGGTGTTTTTCACTGCCAATGCATGTGAAACTTATAACCACATTGTCTTGCTTTTTAAATATGTTGCACCATGCCCTATGGGCCTTTAAGGCTTACCATAGGAGTGGCTTAGAATATGTATTAAAAGGGAATGTTTAGGCCTAGAAAAAGGGTTATTTTATCAGGTCGAAATGACAGTTTAAAACTGCACTACAGGCTGCCATGGCTGTCAAGGCCTTGAATCCTCGGGATCGTGTGTTGCTTTATATGGTCCACCTCCTGATAGCCCCAAGGTCTGATTTATACAACAGACTTAATGGAGTGATCAAGTGGGGGAAGGGAAGGATGGGAACAGCTGGCAGGGAGACCTGCAACGAGAGCAATAACGTTGAGAACCCAGAACATCAAACAATAGGCACAAGAACACCTCTTTACACTCCTCTTAGTAATAATACCTGTAAAGTAAAACAGTTCGGATTCCTAGACGGATAATCCTTGAGGAATTAATCCACTATGATCAAATGAGTCATATAGTGGCGGTAACAGGGGTGCAGAGCTGCCTTCTGGATGTGCTCGAACAACCCCTGCTGTGGGATACACAAATAAACAGACCAAGACAACAGCAAGGTTAAATGGGTGCATACAGGTTAGTTAACCCAAAGGAAACTTCATTCAAATGGATCCAAAGTTCAGGCTCCAAACCCTCTTGGGGCCGTACGTGAATCAATTAACCACAAAGTTGCGCATACATGTAGTTCTGGTTTTCCAAGGTACACACAGCACACCAAAGTTAGTAAGCAACTAATGGCAGTAGCTTCCAAACAGAAATGTTCTAAGCACAACGTGTCACAAAGGAATTATGGTAACCCAATCGCTCCTTGGGAAACAATGCTTAATTCAGCTATGATCAACTGTACATATTGCGCCAGCTTTTTGCCTGCTGTGAACGTTCTCTCGGCATGAGCTGGCTTCCCAACTCTCCAACACGAGAGAACAGGGAGTCGGGATGTACAGACTGCAATGGCAGCCGCTTAACCAACGCGTGTTGCCGTTACTCGTAGGAATAGTCAGCGGTAGTGCAAATTGTTACAGCCAGTGTGGCAGAAATGCAGGACGATGAAAGCACAAAGTCGCTGCTCGTTTAACCCTGTAAGAGCCAGTTCTATGGCTCAACCAACGGGGTAAAACAGCAGCCGGGACCAACTTCCGCAAAAGTCGGCTAACTGCAGAATGAGCTCAATCTCAACAACGAAAGGACAGGGAAATGGTGGTGCTAGAAGCACCCTTACCGGACCTCCTCTCGTCACCAAGACAGCTCTAAGCATGGAATAAACGGCACCCGACCGGTGCCCCGGAAGCAATTAAATCCCAAGCTTCCGTGAACGTAGTTACGTCATCAGCGGCAATCACCCAAGGAATCATGGGAGTTGTAGTTCCTCCGGGTTTCAGCCGGCAGACGTAAGAACCGCAAGTCTCTACAGAGTTCTCCGGATGCCGCCGCGATGTGACGCGACAGTACATCCCTCTCCCGAAGAACACTGGCAGAGACATGGCTTCCCAGGGAAGCGTATATGAAACTGGGTTGTGAAACGAAGGGCATGAACTCCTGTGGCTGCTTCCCAGGAGTTCTCCTCGTTCCCATACCCCTTCCAGGCTACCAGATACCACAATCTTGTTCAATAGATTTTAGAATCTATGATACCCCTCACCTCATGTTCCACCTCGTTGTTCACCAGAACTGCGGCTAGATATAGTAACTACCAGATAAGGCGTTACCGAAGATAAGTAACTTGTTTCTCATAGAGATTTCCAGCTGCAGATTCCTTACCTTTGAGTACCCAAGCAAAACCTTCCCCAGTGGTGGGTCTGCGGACAAATTTAAGCTAAGAAGTCCTGCAGGACCAATCGGGCGGAATGACCAGCCTGCAGACCTGACTATCTAGTCAGTAATGTTTGGTAAGAGTGTGGAAGGAAGCCCATGTTGCTGCCTGGCAGATGCCCATGACTGGGACTGCGCGTGCTAACGCAGTGGTTGCAGCTTTTGCTATGGGCGAATGAGCCCGTAAGCCTTCAGGAGGCTGCTTCTTTGCCAGTGCATTGCAAATCTTGATGCAGAGAACGACCCATCGAGAGATGGTCTGTTTCTGCACCACACGACCTTTCTTTGCGCTAACATACTTCACGAAGAGTTGGTCATCCACCCGTGGCTCTCATGTGTGGTCAAGATAGATTGACAATGCTCTTTTTGGATGCAGATAGTGAAGTCACTCCTCTTCCTTAGAGGGATGTGGAGGAGCGTAGAAAATGGGCAAATTGACAGATTGGCCCAAATGAAATGGTGTTACCACTTTCGGCAGGAATGAGGCCTTAGTGCAAAGCACGAGTTAGTCCGGATAAACTGAAAAGAATGAAGGCTTGGAAGATTAAGCCTGCAGCTCACTCAGCCTCCGGGTCGGTATAATCGCCACAAGAAAGGGTGTTTGGATGGTGAGCAGCCTGAGGGGACAATTGTGTAGAGGCTCAAAAGAAGCACACATCAAGAATGTGAGAACCAAGTTAAGGTCCCACTGAGGCATAATGAAAGGGGCAGAGGGAAACAAATGTACAAAACTGTTCAAAAACCTATTTACAATACGGGGCTTGAAAAGGGATGGTTGGTCTGGCAGCCGCAAGAAGGCAGAAAGAGCAGAAAGATATCCCTTGAGAGTGCCCAGAGCAGAGCCCTGCTGGGCAATGGAAAGAATGAATAACAGTACCTCAGAAAGGGGATCAATTTGTTTGGATGAACACCATGCCACTAATTTTTTCCCATGGCAGGGCGCATACAGTTTTGGTTGAGGGACGCCTGGCTGCAGGAATAACGTTACAGACTTCGGGAGGAAGGTCGAAAGCTGTCAACTGCAGCCAATCTATCTCCACGCGATAAGGCGGACAGTGGACAGGTTTGGGTGGAGGACCCTCTCCTGCTGCTGTGACAGAGGATCCTCATGAAGGGACAGCCAGATCAGAGGATCAACACTCATGTTCAGAAGTTCGGGATACCATACTCTCCATACCCAGTCTGGAGCCACAAGGATGACTTGGGCCCGGTCGTTTCTGATCTTCTTGAGAACTCTGGGCAGGAGTGGTATGGGAGGAAAGCCCTACAGGAGGCCTGAGTGCCACTGAAGACGAAAAGAGTGAGATCAATCAATCAATCAATCACAGAATTTGTAGAGCGCACTACTTACCCGCGAGGGTCTCAAGGCGCTGGGGAGAAAAAAAAGGGGGGGGGTTGCTGCTACTGGTCGAACAGCCAGGTCTCGAGTAGCCTCCTGAAGGTCAGCAGGTCTTGGGTCTGTCGTAGGCTTAGTGGAAGGGTGTTCCAGGTCTTGGCGGTGAGGTGTGAGAAGGATCTGCCGCCGGTGCTTGTTCTTCGAATGCGAGGGACGGTGGCGAGGGAGAGGTCGGCGGAGCGGAGCTGGCGGTTGGGGACGTAGAAGAAGAGTCGTCTGTTGAGGTAGGCTGGGCCAGTCTTGTGGAGTGCCTTGTGTGCGTGGATGAGGAGTTTGAAGGAGATTCTCCTGTCGACGGGGAGCCAGTGCAGGTTCCTCAGGTGGGGGTGATGTGGCTGTGGCGTGGTACGTCGAGGATCAGGCGTGCGGAGGCGTTTTGTATGCGTTGCAGTCGCTTGATGAGCTTGGCCGGGGCTCCCGCGTAGAGGGCATTCCCATAGTCAAGTCTGCTACTGACGAGGGCCTGGGTGACTGTTCTTCTTGTATCTGTCGGGATCCACCTGTAGATCTTGCGAAGCATGCGGAGGGTGTTGAAGCAGGAGGAGGAGACTGCGTTGACTTGCTTGGCCATGGAGAGCGTTGAGTCGAGGAGTGAGAGCTTCCTTGGAAACTCTAGCGTCAAAACTGTTGACATTGCGTGTTCTCAGCAGAGGCGAACAGATCTAACCAAGGCTCTCACCACTGCTGAAAGAGACCTTGTGTTACCTCCGGGTGGAGACACCAATCATGATCCAATAGGCATCGATGGCTGAGTTCGTCTGCCCTGGCATTCAGGGAACCTGCCAGGTGTTAAACCACCAGGGATATGCCCTGCTTTTCCAGCCATGTCCATAGACGCAGGGCCTCTTGACAAAAGGTCCATGACCCCACCTCGCCCTGTTTATTGTAGTACCACATGGCGGTGATGTTGTCTGTGAACACCTGCACTAGTCTTCCCTTGAAGGAGGGTAGAAAAGCTTCCAATGCCAGTTGGATCGCATGGAGCTTCAGCATGTTGATGTAGAGTCTGGATTCCGCTGGAGGCCACAGTCCGTAGTCACGAAAGAAGCCAAAGCCAACTGTGGGTTACGGGGGCAGCTGAGAGGCCCATGGACTTGGCCGTAGTCCGCAAGTCCTTAAAGCGCTCCAGTGCAGAGTATGCTTGGTGTTAGACCTGGTACCATTGGCGTGAGTCTCCCTCCCATTTTCTTTGCTGTTGTCTCCTCTGTTTTTAATATGTTTTGCAGGTTTTAGATGCTTTGGGCACTGTGCCACTGCTATCCAGTGCTTCAGTGCAAGTGCTCCCTATTGTAAAGTATTGTAATGGATTAGTGACTCCCTGATTGGCTTGTTTGATTTACTTGTCAGACCCTAGTATAGTGCACCATGTGTGCCCAGGGCCTGTAAATTAAATGCTGCTGGTGGGCTTGCAGCACTGGTTGTGCCACCCACAGAAGCAGCTTGTAAGGTGTGTCTCAGGCCTGCCATTACAGAGCCTGTGTGCAGTCTAATACTGCCATGTTGACTTGGTAAGTGCACCCACTTACCAGTCCCTAAACCTTCCCTTTTCTACATATCAGACACCCCTAAGGTAGGCCTACGGACAGGGTGCATTGTAAGTAAGAGGTAGGACATGCCCTGATGTGTGTGGCATGTCCTGATAGTGAATTACAGCCAATTTCGTTTTTCACTATTGCAAGGCTACCTGTCCCCATAGGCCAGAATGGGCAGTTTGATTATAACATCTTATAATCCTAACTGACCCAGGGAACATGGTAGAAAAACGAATTTAGTATGCCTGAACTCAGAGTGATAAAATACATCTTTTAGTGAAGTTGGCTTTAACATTCTGTGTTTGAAAATACCACTTTTAGAAAGTTTCTTGCCTAACCATCCAGCCTGCCTCTGCTAGGTTGTGTATTGCATGTCTGGTTTGTGAGTGACAGGAGGGCTTGGGCTCCAGCAGTCTGATGAGTCAGGGCTGGGCTGAATAGGACCTTGGCTGAATAGAGAGTAGGGGGCGGGGATTTCCTTTCACTCCCCTGAGCCCTCATAGAATAGAGATTAGGAGGAGGAGATTTCCTTTCAGCTACCTGGGCCAGGTCTGCTTTCAACAATGCTGTCTCCACCTCCTGCCAGGAAGCTGCACAGAACTGGTTTTGGCTAGGTACAGGCACCCTCTGCCTTCAGAGGACAAAGGATTTACTAGTATAAATATTGGGGCCCAGACCCCAAAACTTTAGATCACTTCTGGGAATCAAGACGGACCTTTGCCAAGGAGAAGAAACCAAGGAAGCTGAAGGACTTGACTGCCCCTGTGCCAGTGTGCTATTTTCTGGGGTTGGCCTGCAGTGGTTACTTAATTGCCAAGCAAAGGGGAAAGAACTTTTATTGACCTTTCATCATCTTGAAGAAGAATCTCCAAGGGCTTGAACTGTGCTTGCCTCCTGCTGAAGTCTCAGGGACACAAGACTTCACCACCAGCTCCCCCCTGAATTCCCTTGCTGGGGATTCTATCTGCAGAAGCCTGCATATCGCTGGGAGCTGGAAGCGCGACTCAACAAGAAGAAGCGTGACGCCGTCGCAGCTGTTGCCGTCGCTTCATTGGAGAAGCGTGTCGCCGCCGCAGAGGTCACCGCCGCATCACCGGAGAAGCGTGTCTCCGTCCAAGCTGCTTGTCGTCACATCACCGGAGACCACCGCAAGGGTCGTCGTCGCATCACCGGAGAAGCGTGTCGCAGGGCCTGTCGTGGCTCAGAAGTTACAGAGTTCGCCGCACGGCCGTCGGGCGTGCACGCATCGCCTTCACGTCGTCGCATTGCATCAAGGGCGCCATCTTCTCGCATCGCCCCGGATCTTCACAACGCATCGAAGCGCCATCTTGTCGCATCGTAACCGGAACACAGTAAGGAATCGACGCATCACCTCCTCTCCGGTAAGGAACAGATGCATCGCCTACTTTGCGCAAGCACTGAGGAACAGAAGCATCGCCTCCCCCGAAGCAAGGAACCGACGCATCACCCTTCCTGCGACCCTTTTGTTTGTTTTGCGTTACGCATTCAAGATACTTTGTGAGAAACGTGTCGCATTTACCATCAACTTGAACTAAGCTATTTCTACCATCTTTAAGTCTATTTTTGATTACAGTATTGTGGATTTTTGTCGTTTGGGTCTTGTGTCAAGTCTATATAAAGAATACTTATTTTTGATAAAACCTGTGTGGTGTCCATCCGTAGTGTTTTCATTATATTACTGTATGTGTTCGCAAATGCTTTACACACTGCCTCTGAGATAAGCCTGCCTGTTCGTTCCAAGGTACCAAGGGGGTGAGCAGGGGTTATTTAGGAGTGTAGCCCCCTTACCCTGACTAGAAGCAAGGGTCCCTACTTGGCCAAAGGTACCTACCTCTGCCAACTAGAGACCCCCAGTTCTGACACTTGGTCTCCGAAGAGACTGGTACCATCGAAGGGCATGTCCATGAGGGAAGCTTGGACATCCCCAGAAAAGTCAGATGTCTTCAGCCAAGCGTGGCACCTGAGGGCCACTGTTGACGAAACCGCTCTGCCCAGCGAGTCGGTCGTGTCCAATCCACAGCGTAAAGCTAACTTTGCTGCATCCCTCCCGTCTCTGACTGCTTGGGAGAGAATAGCCCGGCATCTTTCGGGACCTGTGGCAGCACTTGCGCAACCGTGTCTCACAGCATGTGGCAATAGCGGCCCAATAAGCATGCAGTGTTTACTGACCGCAATGCAAGCCTGGCGGAACAAAGCATTTTCTTTACCAAGCTGTCCAGCATCTTGTATTCCCTGTCTGGGGGAGTGGCAGGGAACATGCCATGGGAAGTGGAGGCTTGGACTACCAAGCTCTCTGAGGTAGGTTGTTGGGTGAGGAAATTTGGCTCCGCTGGAGTGGGTCAGTGGTGGTGGGCAATCGTCCTATTCACAGGAGTCCCTGTGCTGGGTTTCGACCAGGTCCCCAGAAGGACGTTGGTGAGGGCTTCGTTGAACGGGAGTAGGGGTTCAGAGGAGGAGACTCCTACTCCTGGTTGCAGCACCTCTGTCAAGATGTTGGTCTTGACTGCCACCGAGGGCAACTGAAGATCGAGGACCTAAGCTGCCCTCTGCACCACCATTGCGTATGTAGCTCCCTCATCCGTAGCCAGGGTAGGGAGAGAAAGCATGCCGGTATCTGGAGACATATCGAGTCTGCTGGCATCACCCAGCTCCTCACAACAGTCCATATCCTGATCATAAGGCTGGTATTCTAATGGGTCCAGCGACACCTCCCAACCCTCCCCGAGGTGTAGCACTTCAGAATAGGGCTCAGGCTCTGACCTAGGACACGGGGTCTGTCCGCACCAGAATCGGCGTCTGTAGACACAGCTCTGTGTCAGATTCAGGGATCACAATGGGGCTGGTGGACCCCAGGAGCATTGGGACCAGTGCCGGGGAAGGTTGGGATGGCATGACCGGCGTCCGTCCGGATCCTTGACTGAATGCATGGGGGCCCATCAGAGCGGGGGCCGGAGCCGCTGGCATGAAACCAGATGGGCCCCCCTCTGACCCTGCAGGACCTGAAAACACACCAGAGGGGTCAGGCTGCTCAACTATGAGACGCATGGCCTCATAAAACTCTTTAACTTGAGCGGTGGTCGCTCTGGCTCCCATAAAACTGGGGAGGTGCAGAGTTGGCCCAGGCGCAGGTTCCGCGGAACCAGGCCTCGAACATCGATGTTCCTTCATCGGTCGACGGAAGAGGAGAAATGAAAGCGCGCTTCAACTTCTTATTTTTGTGCCTCTTACCTGAATGCCCTAATGATTTTAAATGGGACGAAGAGGACTTCGGAGTCCTGGAACAGTCCTGGGACCTTCCTCTCGACAAGGACCAGGACTTCCACAGAGTCGCATGCCGGGCCGCTAACAGCTTCAGGGACCGCTCCCTCAAAGCCTTTGGTGTCATGGCCCAGCAATCGGAGCACAACTTGGAGTTGGGGTTGCGATCCAGACACCACCAACAAACGTTTAAAACATGTTTACCTCGACACACTAGAAGGAAAAAACCTCAAAAAAGTTCAACAAATGTCACAAAAATTCTGTCAAAAACTGACAGAGGGGTAGCTCTTCTCTAGGTTCAGCGCTGGCTAGTGCGAAAAGAAAAGAACTGACGTCAACGCGCCGAGGTGGCACCTTAGGAGATGCGGATTTCACTTCCGGTGCAGATGACACCGACAACGCCACGCAGAGCCGACCAATGCCACCTACTGGCATGCAGGAGTACTTCTCACGAAAAATCTTCTGGATCCATTCTGATGCCTGGGGAAATTCAAAGGTAAAGAATCTGCGGCTAGAAGTCTTTATTAGATATGTGGAACTGTTGCTTTGTCCCTCTCCACTTGGTTTCTATACAACACAGGAGCTTGCTTTAAATCCCACTCACATACATATTTTTTCCTGAGCTCTTCAGGTACTAAGTAGGAAAAGGTTTGTATTATTACCGCCTCACCTTGAAGAGCATACCTTACGAAAACTGGAGGCTAATCATCTTCTATAGAATGTTACCATAAGCATCCGATAAAAGAGGCCAGACTAGTGCTTTTATGCTATTCCCTCAATCTTTATTTCTACATTATGAGCCTTAGCGGGCGTGTTTTTGTGTCTGTCTGGAGTTGCGACCTTTACATATTTTTTTAGTTGGAGTCACCAACAGATGCTCTTTGAGATTCAGTTGAACTATCGCCACCTCTGGTGCACAGTCCAGAAGTGCTATCGCCCAACTCCTGTTCCACAGAAGAATCCATAGTTTACAGGGCATGTTTCTTTTCTAATCTGGCAACTTTCTTTTTCTTAATGTTAGTCTTGGAGTCTGACCGAACCATTCTCTACCTTCTTTACACTAAGCAGTCTCTCATCTCGATTCACTTTTCTGCTTGACATACTCAGCTTTTCTGCGAAACTCAGTCCGTCCACTTGCTTCTGTCCTTTAACTTTTGGAGTCCTGAAAAAAATGGGAAGAACAGATATAGGGATTGTGATACCGATCCAGTTTTTTAATTTTATATACCCCAGCTGTACTCCTGTATTGAGGGAGATTCAATCCATTTTTTTCGGTTTTCCCTTTTGTTTCTTTTTAGTCTCCGGCAGAGCTTTCTCTTCGCCGCAAGCCTCAATCTTACCTTTTGCTTTGAGACGCAGTTTAAGGGCTCACAAACCTAATGTATCACGGCACACAGAGGTGTAAACTTCTGAAATTCTTGGTAATTCCCATTCATGTTCCTGAAGTGGATAGTTGCTAACCCCTGTCGTACTGCCAGGATGGCAGCTTCTCCTCGAATGTTGCTCAAAAATGATTGAGGAGGCTGTTTCAAAATTACGCATCAATTTCATTCATACATCTAGAGCTGGTCCAGGTCCATGCTCATTTTGCACTTGCTTTAACACCCCCGGTAGTACTGCTAATGAGGAGGTTCCATGAGTTATAGTGTAAATATTCGCCAATACTGTTCCCCAGGTGTTGCAATCATCTAGAGTAGCAGCATCTCAAGGGGAAGATACATAATGAGAATTCTATGTTTGTCTTGCTGTGCAGTGTGAGGACAGATAGCTTCCAACTGCTTGATCTTTCAAGCAATCCAAAATGGAATTTCATCTCTTTGTCTGGGTGTTTAGCCCATGATAGCATTTATAGTCTGTGGACCAATTGCCTGCAAGGCAGCATAAACCTTTGGTGCAGGTCTGGGAAGAACTGTCACAGTTGTTTGTAAAACATACTGATTAAGTCGTATATATAAGTGATTCAGCAATTGGTTTGTTTCTGCCTGAGGCAACTTTGCTGTCAGGATATGGAGTATATCAAGCCAATAAAGGCCACATGGGACCCACATTACTTAGGGGTGAGGGAGTTGACCAGCAAACCACACCTGGAGTTCCTGGTATCTTGAAGGGAGTTCCAGGTCATAGTATGGTACATAATTTGCTGGTATCTGTGTAGGTCTGTATGTATGAATGTTTTCTGCGTTGGGAATCCACAGGATCAACCTCCACCCATGAGTAAAGTAGTTCAAAATGATATGCTGCATGTGCATTCATGACAAATGTCACCCCTGTGATAGGGACACCCTTAACTAGGAGATTTTGTGTAACTGGTGCCTAGTAGTTTACTTCTATTACTAAAGGAGCCGCCTGCACCATTTTTAAACAAACAGATTTAACAAACATGATATTCAAAATCTAGAAATCAAAAATGGGGACTAACCTGACAAATCTAAAGCAAATAGGGAACACCCTTCTAAGCTGGAGGTAGCCAATATTACAACTGACATCATCGCTAATTGTAATACTTGGTCTCCTGAGAGTGTCATTCAATATTACTCATTGATCAAGATAATCAGTGCCCCGGTAAAGGATGCCAAATGTTACGTTCCTGGATATATCACATTTCACCCAGCAAAATCTTTTTTTTTTTACAATGTGTGTAGCTGTGGAATTCGGACCCTAGCTCAGCTGCCACCCAAGGTAACCTACCAAACCTAGACACCTTATATAAACTAGACACCCAGGGGAATCATGGTTGGTGTGACGTGTGGATCCCATCACATCATTTACCCAGAGGGCCTTGTAAACCTCAAACTTTGGCTAAAAACATTCATTTTCCTCACACAGCATGAAAGAAACGTTCAGAAGCTGAGTGGATCCACAAAATGCATACCAACCAGTGTTCACATGCCTCCCGATAAAAACTGTACCTCACTTGTGTGGTTGGGTCTAGCACCAGTGCTGCAAAACACCTCAAAACAAGACGTAGATTTCCCATTTCACCAATTGAAACTGACCCTTTTCTTGCGAGGTGGGTAGCTGTGGAATTTGAGCCCTGGCCCAGCTACCAGCATAGATCCCCCTGCCTTTTCTTACCCACAAAGCCCTTCAAACTGCAAATGTTGGCAAAAAAAAAATTCTCGTCACATTTCTTACGGAAAATTTTGGAATCTGTAGGTATCCACAAACTTCCTACCGACCAGTGTTACCACACTTGCACTGATAAAAACAGTACCCTACCTGTATGGGTTGGCCCAGCACCCTCAACTGGAAAGGCGTCAAACGAAACATGGAGAGATCATATTTTTCCACTCAAAACTACCCATTTTTTGCAATGTGGGTAGCAGTGTATTTTAGGCCTGGGCTTGGCTACCACCCAGGGAAAACTACCAACCTGGCGTTTCTAAAAACTAGACTGTAAGGGGAGTCCAGGGGAGTCAGTCTTGCATGGATCCCCCTAACATTTCTTACCCACAACGCCATTCAAACTACAAACTTTACTAAAAAACATGCATTTTCCTCACATTTCTCTGGACTCTCTGGGCATCCACTAATTTCCTACCACTTAGCATACCAACACTTGCCCTGATAAAAATGTGCCCCAATAGTGTAGCTTTGAGGGAGGATTACCCAGAAGATGCCCTAATAGCACTTAGCAGGGTCGTGGAAACAGAAAGTAAGCTGGCGATCCCAGAGAGATCTAAGAATTTCCACAGGGTTAAAGCAAATGGGGTTTCTGTCACTCCTCTGTGGAATACCTTTGCCAGCCAGACAACAGTGGTGGAAAGACTAGATTTCCCCAGACCAGTATCTTCCAGACAGGTTTGGAGGGTCATACATGTCCATGGTGGGGAAACTGCCCACCCTATCGCATTGGTATCCTTAGAATGGGAGGGGGCACTTGCCCTAGAAGGGCAACTGTCAGTCCCCACACGCCCATAGACTGTATCCCACAGGCAAGAAAAGAGCTGGGAGTGTTGGCCACCCAGGCACCCCCCAAAAACAGGTTTCTGGGGATGCTGTCTCTAACCGTAGAGTACAGGAGCCCGGGGAAGTGTTAGAGGTGGATGCCATCCACAGCATGAAGACCAGAGAGCAAGGGTTACCTGTTCTGACAGGTAAAGACCCTTAGACTGGCATTGGTGAGGCCACTTCTGGGTGGTGATGTTGTTTGAACTATCACATCAATAGGAAACAGGAATCCTGAGTCAGACCGAGTCCAACAAGACTTAAGAGAGTGTATACCACCCTTGAGGGGTCCTGTGCATCCACCTTAGAATTCCTGGACTGTCAAGCAAATGGACCCTGAGAGGGCAGAAGTGAGAGTGGAAAGAGGGTGTCTACAACTTGAGATTTTATCCCTTCACTCTGAAAAACCTGAGGGGCCAAAGGGACCTCAAGAAAAAGTAGGCAAATCCTTGCAGCCCAACAGCTAGAGGTGAGGTCTACTCCATGCACAAGATTGGAGCATCCACCTGTCAGTGGATTGTTAGCGGCTTGATTCCAGACACTGACAGCTGTCAGTGGCCTCTGTTGGTTGTTTGCCTTTTTAGCAGAGCTGGCCCTCACTTGGAGACAGAAGCCTGACCTTGGGAGCACAATGAACCAAATTGCCTTGTTGGTCATGATAGTCCTATTCACTTACTGGGAGGCCTCTGTAGGTAGGCTAGCTCTATCTCTGGTGGGATGTGCAGATGACAAGGGTTCCCTATGGACTGAGTTAGTGGCTCGGTATGAACCTGACAGAGTGGCAGTACTGACAAAGTCAGAACTTCAAGGTAGGCCCAAAAGTGTTGAGGCGGTGCATTGCCCTGCAGGGAATGGACTTCACAGTGGAACAAAGACCTATGACTGACCACGCCAATGCAGACAACTTTTCCAGGTTTTTCTGCTTAAGATAATAAGACCTGTCAGGAGGTTGGCTAGTTGCTCCTCACTTTTAAGTGCTTATGTTACATAGATGATTCTGAAGATTACGTTTAGTAGGAAAACCCACATATATTTGCATTTGTTATTTGCTATTGTCATACTCAGACACTCATGGGCAACATTTCCTTGGTTAGAATTCCAGGAATCAAGAAATCTAACAAAATATTGAACAACTATGTTAAAAAAGAAGCTACACCTATATTTCTCAATATATTTTCAGGCTGTAATCAGATATTTATGCAGGGTTAGTCCTGAATGTGCCTGAAAATAAAACATATAGCTTGTATGGGTGTTCAAACACTTGTACCTCTTTCATCTCTTTGAACAGCCTAGTACCGCAAAAAAGAAAAAGCTTTGGCAGAAAGGTGAGCCAACACCCCAGCAGTGAAAGCATTATTGGACTTTATGAAGCCCCACAATTACAATAAGCAACTTAACATCATGGTGTCATCACAATTATGCCAGATTGCTCATTGTTGGACTTGGCCCTTTTTGCAGGGTTATCCCCAAACTTTTTGCTTATTCCTCCTATTTTTTCCTGACCTGTTGTTGTTGGTTTTAGTGCTCTGGGCACTTTACCACTACTGATCGGTGTTAAAGTGCAAGTGCTCCCTGTGTAAACTGTTGTTACAATTGGTTCTCCCTGATTGGCATATTTGATTTACTGGTAAGTCCCTAGTAAAGTGCACTGAAGTGTGCCAGGGCCTGTAAATCAAATGCTACTAGTGGACCTGCAGCACTGATTGTGCTACCCACATGAGTAGCTCTGAAAAGGTAACTCAGACCTGCCACTGCAGTCTGTGCGCAGTTGTTAACTGCCATGCCGACCTGGCAAGTGCACCCACTTACCAGGCCCTAACCTTCCCTTTTCTTACATGTAAGGCACCCCTATGGTAGACCCAAGGTACCCCCCTGGGCAGGGTGCAGTGTATGTGAAGGTAGGACATGTACTGGTGTGTGTGACATGTCCTGATAGTGAAATACTGCCAATTTCGTTTTTCACTATTGAAAGGCTATCTTGCTCCTTAGGATAGAATGGGAAATACTTTGTAACATCTTACAAGTATAACCTCCCATTGGGATAAGATAGGGAAATAAAGTTTAGGCTCTCTGAACTCAGAATTTAATAACACATCTTTTAGTAAAGATGGTTTTTAAATTATGTGTTTGAAAATGCCACTTTTAGAAAGTAGGCATTTTCTTGTTTAACCATTCTGTGTGCCTCTGCCTGTTTGTGTATTGACTGTCTGGTTTTGGAGTGACAGGGGCTGGGAATGTACATTCACTGTAGCCAGCCATTGGGGGGTGGGAGGTAGGTGTACCTGGCCCTTCCTGGACGACTCAGAGCTGAGCTGAATAGACCTTGGCTGAATTTAGAGTAGTGGGAGGAGATTCCTTGCACCTGAATAGGGTCTGTCTCCCTTGCACAATGCTGTCTCCACCCCCTGTGGTCATACTGCACCAGTGATGACAGAACTGGTTTGGACTGGGCTCAGAGACTCTTGCACCAAGAAAAGAAGGCATTTTGGGGTATAAGTATTAGACCTAAAACCCCAGAACTTTAGTCTACTTCTGGAATCAAGAGGAACCTTTGCCAAGGGGAAGAGCTGGAGAACTGGAGGAGGAGTACAGTCCCTTTGCTGTGTGCTGTATGGAGTTGGTCTGCAGTAGCTGTTTCTGCCAAGAAAAGGACAAGGACTTTGCTGTGTGCTGTGTCCCCCTTCTTGAGGAAGATCTCCAAGGAATTGATAAGAGCTTGCCTCCTGTTCTGAAGTCTAAGGGACACAAAGACTTCACCCCCAACTCCCCTGAATTTCCTTGCTGGGAGTTCTGACCTGCCAAGAGGTGCCTGTGACTGTGTAGAGCCTCTGGAGGTTGTTCCTGCTGTTGGGAGCTGGAAAAGCATCGCAACTAAAAGAAAATTGATGCACCGCTCTTCTTGCGGCTGTTCTTCCGACGCAGCACCGCTGTGCGAGAAGAATCTCCATGCATCGACGCTGCTGAAACCGATGCAGCGCCTGTCGCTGCTGCAAGAACCGACGCATCAAGGGATCGCGGCTGGAGAAAACGGCGCAACGCCGTTCAACGCAGCCGCATCGATCGCTGACACATCCTGGATTTCCACGCATCGTACCTGTGCGGCAAGTTTTCCCGACGCATCACCCGCGGACCAGAACCGTTTTGGAATCAATGCATCACTTCCCCCTACAGACCGGATTTGACGCATCACTTCTCCTGCGTGCAACAGAACTGACGCATCGCCTCCCCATGGTCTCAGGCACTGATGCATCTCTTTGTTTTTCGACGCTTCCCATCTCTGGGGCTGTTTGGCCTTGTGAATTTTGTCACAACTACAGGTACTTTGCGAGAAATCACGCATCCATAGTTTTCTATGGGCCAAGCTGTTTGAAACCTTTTTAAAGTCATATTCTTATTACAAAGCAAAGTCCCGTTCCCGAGCAGAAAATAAGCTTATAACATCAATAATTCAGTTCATTCCAATATCAATCCAGGTCTTGTGTGATATGATTCCTCTTTATTTTCCTTGTTCGGAGCCATAAGTTGGTTACAAGATACTCATGGCAACAAATAGTGATAGTTGGTATAGCCAAAATGTAGCCGAAACGTAACAAGCATAGATACATAAAGTACTAAAACAGCATAAACAGCATAAACCAAGTTGGATCGAAAGTTAAGCATTAATGAACATTAGAGCACTGGAAGGTTGAGAGATCCACTGAGGCAATGGAGTTCCCCAAGGCCAATAATGGGTGGTATAGGCCTTGTCCTCCAATATTCCAATGTTTACATTTGTGTTTCTCCCTTTTTAATTTGGAGCATTCTACCTCAGTGTTTTAAATGTTCTAATAGCCTCATAGTCCTTCTGCCTCAGGCTAAACTGCTATAGACCCTGCCTGTGGCTCGGGCATAACACTCTGGTTCACAGCCTTAAAAAACCAGTATAACTCTTGGAAGCCAGCTATAAGGCTATAGAATACCACAAACATGAAAGAGATGTGACATAGCACTGACAGGTTATAGCACAAAAAAGGTTTATGAGCTTTTTGCTAACAATCCGCTTCAAGTATGCACCTGACCACAAGCGAAACAACAATGTATTCATTATTATCACTTAAGAGAAGCAATGCTCCACAAAGGTATGTTGATTAGTGTCCGAGTCTTCAGGGCTTTTTCTTCAGACACCAGCTTATAAATTCAAGTTGCAGCAGAGCTCCTCACAACTCCAGTTAAGGCCAGTAGCAAAACATGCAGTTTCAAGTGGTTCGTGGCATCTGTTTGCACTGCCACAAAGGCCCTTCTCGAGGGGGACTTTGGCACTCTCCATGCACAGTGGAGATGTTTTATAGGAGCAGGTAGGATAAATATCTAGTTGTAGCAAGTCCACTGGTTAACCATTAGATACAATGCAGTTTCCTCTATGCCAGGGCATTCATCACTCTCCAAACACAGGAGAGATGTTCCATCAATGGCAGAACCAGGGCACCTGTATCCTTTGAGGTCAGCAAGAGACTAGTGCCACAAACTCTGAAGCAGCTTTTTAACCAATGTAGGAGGGTCCCGTTTTACCATCTAACAGAAACCCACACCCCATTCTGCAATACCCTTCAAACCTGGCATCCCTAGATAAGCCCCACCACTGAGGCCTAGATAAAGGGTCTTTAAGTTGTCCACGGTCCTTCACTTTCTTGCAAATCCACACATAGGCCCAAGTTCACCTTCTCACAGACCTACATACAAGACCAACCATACCTTTGTAAGAGATATGTATAGGCCCAATAACTTAAGAACTGGTCTCATAGACTTCACTAACCTGACAGCAGAGGCTTGCGCCATCCTCCGCGACAAACTCTCCCCCCTCCCCCTTGTAAATTTCCACAGTTACGAGAATTAGATTAGCCCACACACGTAGGACATTTTTGGTACATCTGGCGGTTTCACAAGTACATGTGCAATATTTTTTAGTTAAGAAACTTTCCGCGCTTGCTTAATCGAACCTGTGAAAGACGGGCTGCGTGACAAAGAATTAATGTATTAAAATGTTAACTCTGAGCTTTCTTATGGT
Source organism: Calotriton arnoldi (assembly GCA_963921515.1). NCBI lineage: Eukaryota > Metazoa > Chordata > Amphibia > Caudata > Salamandridae > Calotriton > Calotriton arnoldi. Next base: position 2,492,583 of record CAWUFW010000581.1, on the reverse strand, counting down.
AAAAATTATCCTTTGTTTACTTTTTGCGGTCAGGAGCACTGACCACCTGTCAAAAGCCCCTAATTTCACCATGATACCACTTCTCAGTCCCATGGGTGGAATTTTCCATCGTTACAGGAGGGCGGTCAAGGGCTGCGTCAGGACCTACGTCAGAGAGGGTAAAACTTCTGCATTCAAGCATATATAACAGCTGCACCCAGGGTGTGGCATCGAATTCTCTTCAAACCAGCACCCAGGTGCCGTGTGAGGGTTCCCGACTGATCAATCGTTCTCCTGACTGGGCCCAGAGCTCCTATTGCCAAGGTGATAATGCTCCTACTTAATAATTCTGCCTATTGACTTTGTCAGTCTATCTGACTTAATAATTTTGCCTATTGGCTTTGTCAGATTTTGCCTATTGACTTTGTCAGTCTATCTGACTTAATAATTTTGCCTATTGACTTTGTCAAATTTTGCCTATTGACTGTGTCAGACTATCTGACTCAATAATTCTGCCTTTTGGCTTTGACAGATTATTTACTTCAGGTCATCTGTACCCAAGCAATTGCATTTATTTCAGTTTAAATGTGTAGACTTGAATATTGTTATTTTATCTCAACAAGAAGCTTGTCCTCTGAATGCTATCATTTGTATCACTCTTGAATTCAGGGCTGCCCCTTGATCGGCTGCTCATGGATTAATTTATAGATATACATTTCTGTTTGAATTGAACCAATTGATCTCTAACATTGTTGATGCAGTCATTTCTGATCTTACCCATATGTTGATGGGCAACACTTAAATTGAAGTATTTTCTTTTATGCTTTTGAATTGTTTAATAAACTATGATATTTTAACACATGGTTCTTTCTTGCCAAGTGACACAGAAGAGTGTGAAAGAGACTCTGAGAGGAGAGAGGTAAACAGAAGAGTGTGGCCAACCACAAACGTTCCCTCTAACACAGTGACGACCACGAACGGGGGTCTCGGTCGGCGAGTCATCCACAGTGTGGTCTCGGGACACACGCACGGGTTTCCCCTCCAGGCTGCACCTCGGACGCTCCGCTGCCCCCGCCCGCCTGGGTAAGTCAGGGATGGTTTTGTTTTTCTTCCTTGAATTTGCCTCAGGTTGTGGCTTGTGGGGTGGTCCGTCCGTGCTGTCGTGTCCTCTGGGGTTTCCCCTGTGTCTGCTCCCTTGTTCCCCTGTGGCTGGCTGTCTTGCCACGGCGTCCTCTGTGGCTGGTCACATTTTGTGGGGCATCTTTTTGGTCCTTCCCTCTCTACTGTCCTATTTCGCGTTTTGCTTTGTTCTGCGTGGGGTCTCTTCACCTTTCTTATTATTCTGTTGTGGTCTTTCTGCCATATAAATTGTTTTTATTGTTGTTCTTTGAGGTTTTTGCCGCATACTTTGTGTGTGTGTTTTTGTTTAATGGCTTGAGGTTTGAGTCCTGTGCCGTGTCTCTCCTATGTGACTGGCCAAATTCTGGCATGTGTTTGCTGCTTAATACATGCATTTGTGATATTTACCGCATAATTTGTATGTTTGTTTTTTCTTTCGGTTTTGCCATTAGTGGTTGCTATTTGAGGTTTGAGTCCTGCGCCGTGTCTCTCCTATGTGACTGGCCAAATTCTGGCATGTGTTTGCTGCTTAATACATGCATTTGAGATATTTACCGCATAATTTGTATGTTTGTTTTTTCTTTCGGTTTTGCCATTAGTGGTTGCTGTTTGAGGTTTGAGTCCTGCGCCGTGTCTCTCCTATGTGACTGGCCAAATTCTGGCATGTGTTTGCTGCTTAATACATGCATTTGAGATATTTACCGCATAATTTGTATGTTTGTTTTTTCTTTCGGTTTTGCCATTAGTGGTTGCTATTTGCTGTTTGGGTCCTGTGCCAGCTCTCTTATGTGGCTGGCCGGCTTATGGCATGGGTCTGCTGCTTCATGCCTGCATTTGAGGTCTTTACCGCATAATTTGTGTGTTTGTTTTTTTTCGATTTTGCCATCAGTGGTTGATATTTGGGGTTTGCGTCGTGTGCTTGTTTTATTTGGAGCGTTTCTCCGTGGCTGGCTGCCCACATTCTGGTATGCGGTGGTCACGCATTTGTGGTTCTGAGGTTCTTTGGTTTCAGTGACTGTTGTCCTGCCCTCGGGTCCTCTAGGGTCCCGCGTGCCTCTTGGGGTGTGCTCTGCCCACCATTGTGGGTGGTGTTCATGGGTGTATTCACACATTCATTCTTCACCCTCTCTGATTGGTTCCGTTCTGACTCTTTCCTGCACTGCTTGGGTACTCTTCTCTTTCTGTCTTTTAAGTTTTTTTCGGTCTCTGGTAGGCGCTTTTCTCCTTTGTTAGCTGCGCCACTCCGGATTGAGGAGCTTCCTGTTTCAGATCGTTTGTCACTTTCTGTCGTGCCTTCAGCCTTCTTCGGCTCTCTGCCAACGCGGATAGAGGAAGTCTCTGTCGAACGGTCGCTGCTGCCCTGCAGCTCCCCCTAGCCCCGCCTTTTCTCTTTGTTTCCTCGCACTCTGTTCTTCCTCACTTTGATGGTTTTCGTTTTTCTTCAGAAATGCATTTCATTTATTTAATATTTGTTTATTTTTTGTTCGTTGTGTCTGTTTTTTGTGTCTCATCTTTTTGATGATGGTTCTGCCTGTTGTTCCACGCTAGGCCCCCCCAGTTGTTGCCGTTCTGCCACCTTTACCATCCCTAGCCAAGGTGGCAGACTGCCAGTTACTTTGGTGCTCAGTTGCCCACACACACCTTCTTCGGTCCGGTTTAGCGGCGACTGCGCTAAGTAGCTGTTGTCTGGATTGCTTTGCCTTTTAATTTTAGCTGTGATCCCGCTAAGTAGTTGCATTATTTTTCGGCCCTCATTGCACGCACTTTGCGCCTTTTTTCTGTCTCTCACACATTTTGTCTGCCTCTTGCCTTGCGTCCAGTGGCAGCCAAAAGGAGGGGTGGTGGTGTATCCCCACTCCTCTTGTACTGTCCCCTTTTTATTACCCCCGTTATGTCCCTTGACCCCCCACAGATCATAAGTCTTCTCATTCATTCAGTCCGTGGTACGGCCACCGCTGTCTATCACACCTCCCTGGACCGCTTTACCCCTCTTACACGCCATCAAAGTGACATTCTTGCAGCCGCATGGAATACTTTAGGAATCACCTTTACCCCCAGTACTGAGCTACGCCTTGCCCTTCTGTCTCTCGTAGACTATCCGCCCTCATTCAACGTCTCCTCCCAGTCACTGCCTCCACCAGATACCACCCGCCCGGATCTGCTGTGGCCTGGTCATTCCTCTAATTCCTCTTCATCCTCCCCACCCTCATTAAGTTCGTCTGTTTATTTTGTTAATTCTCCCCCCGTCATTTACACAGACGACGAGTCTAACTCCGCACATTCTACAGCACTTTCTGAAGAAGCAACACTCCCTCGTCTTTCCGCTCCTGCATCTCCCACAGCATCAGCATCCAGTAGTGCTCACCCTCAACCATTGTCTTCAGCTGATGAGTCCCCACTCCTTGTGGCACTCCTGCAGGACTACTCAGTAGACCTACAGGACCCTGCACCTGACGTTCCCACTGCTCATCCCCCGACCTGTCCATCTCCGCACTTCCACTCATTATAGGGAATGAATGACCCATCCCCTGATACTACAGCCTCTCCCATCATCGTGTATTTAGTGAACAACAACGTGGTAGGTCTCTCCACTGGTCACCCATCGTCTTTTTGTTACGTCACACCTTTAGCAAACACTGTCCTTCTCACTATATTTCAAGCCCTAGGGATCGATTATACTCAAGCACAGCAAATAACGCTTTCGCTTGCACCAGCTTTTCCGCATCCTATCGTCACCAAGGTCAAAGAACAAAAACATTGCAAGCACTGACACTTTAGGAAACACTCTAGTCTCTTCAATTATTATTAGTCCTCATGAACAGAATCCTGAGTACCTCTGTTCATAAAACACCACATTATATTTGCATACGTATTCGTTTAATAGCACCAGGCTTAGAGATACCTACTACCTTAACCTCATCCTACCCCCGCAACCCACTGCAGAGCAAGATCATTGCATCTCTCTCTGACGACCAACTCCAATTTCCTGATTTTTCCCCCAACGGGATATACACCGGACCAGACGAACAGGACTTGAGGAAAGCACTGTGTCACTTTATTATTAGCGCCATAGGAGAGGAGCTAGTAGAAGACGTCCCTATCCCTACCCTTGACACTCACTCTCCTACAGCTGAATACTCACCTGACATCTAAGTGCATCCCTTTCCAACAAAAATTGACCTTCACCCTCAAACACATTGTATTTTTAAAACAACATTCATGAATGGCATTTTGAGCTCTACTGTGTATAAAACTTCTACCCACTTTCACATCTTCTTCATTATACGTCCCCATGGATCGCTACTGACTGCCATATTATCTAGCACATGGCCAAGGCACCCACTCCAGAGTTATATTGCTGAAGCCTGCTTCGACGGCCAGCTTCGCTTCCCCCTTTATACTCCAGCACAAGAGCGGGACCTACAGGACGGGGTATATGATATTGTCATTCAGGCAGTACAGCAAGAACTCATCAGAGACATTGTCCCTAGCACCTGAGAAAACGCGCTCCTGTAATTTAGGCCTTGCCTAAAGCGCCTAGGATTACGCATATCCACATGGCGACTCCACTCCAACATGTTTCAAGAACATTCGGAGGCCAGGAACACCATATCTTAAAGCACTGCAGTGAGCTTCATAAGCATACGGCAAAAATGACTCATCCTTGGCCGTCAGAGGGAAGCTTTGACCCTATAATATTGGAGCATGCCACCACCTTTCTAGATACAAAGTACTCCGGTACTAAACTACAGAAGAGAAAGGCTACTCTAGACCTTTGGCGCATTTTTAAAGATAAGGTTAGAACACACTCTGACCCCACATCACCGGTTGTACCCAATGCTCCGCCCCCACCACCTTATCACTTTAGCGGTATGTATACCGAGCTCACTAACAAGGAGCAACTGGAACTACCAGTCACCACTAATAATTCCCCGGCTGCAGGTTTTCAGCCATTACTCACCGAGGCATCTTCCTCACCGCACCTCGGCCCAGAATTACACGTCACACAGGTTGAGGAATTTCAGGCTTCCCACACGTCACCTAGTCACCCGTACCACCACATGACCAGATCACTGACCCCACCCATGCCCCCGGGCATGTATACCCTCACCTCACGGAACTGAGCAGCATGCACTTGCCTCTCCCTAACGACACAGTAAGGGACACAGCAGTATCTGGTATCCCAGGTCTTATAGATGCACAACTGTCACTAAAATTTACACCAACAGTCAATACTGCACACCCCCGCCCAGGTGGAGACGATGAGGAAGGCTCTGACTCTGTCTCTCAGACATCAACTCGTCACTCGCATGACTCCGTTTTTCAAGCCCTGCCCGGTCCCTCGCGCTCACCTGTTATTGTCACCTATGATCTCAGCACTAAACAATCCTCTAAATCAAACCCCTTCCGTGACACGGACACTAAACAACAACATGACCCCAACCCATTCCACGACACCGATACACACCTGGGTTCAAATTCGCACCCCCAATTGCAAAATAACATGCCCTTCATGGCTGCTGCCCCCCATGCTGAGGTACCAGGATCTGGCCTTATGACAGAGCAGCGACAGTCCATTGAGTTCCCCGACCCGCCACCACTGGACATACCAGACAGACAGTGTGTTCCTCTCACTGGTCTTCCATCCGCGTATGGCAATTATAGACAAAATGCAGACTTGAGCAAAAGCACCAGCCTGGAAAGTATTTCATCACAGCACCTTGAAGAAGAACAGTCACACATGCATCAATCACCTAGTCACGCAGATCAGGTGAACTCCATAAGACGCTTGTCATTCAAATTAGAGAACATGAACAAAAGCGTTGTGGACATGCTCCATAAGGTCAACACCCCAACATCACCCTCACCCACGCTGCACCGCCTCGTGAAACACCACCCAAAGACAAATATCAGTAGGAATGGGGAAGGGAGCAGACAATATCGCTTTAATGAGCACCCCTCCCACCGTGACGCTGCCGTCTCTGGAATGACACAAACATTCACTAACATACACCAAGACCTCCAATTCCCAACAGCATTAGGGCGGGAAAAGACACCTCCACGGGTGCTAGAAGGCCACAATCCAATGTTTGGTGACATCCCAATATATTGTGAACACCCGCAGGAACATGACCCAGTGGTAAGAAGAAAGGAAAGGACCACCGAGGCACAGAGACTTAAAGTCTTGGGGACACATGGACGCCCCGACGACATACTATATGACGTCTCGGGCTCTGCTTCCTTACGCACCATTAGGATGAAAAATAGACGTAACATGATGTATCTCAGTAGATCCCTTCCACCAAAAGCTAGTAATGACCTCACTCCCAATGAGATAGTGACATTGGGGGAAGGTTCAGATTATGCAGTTAACCCTTTTACAGACGATTTGGCAGGTTGGTCAGAGCCCTTGGCGCCACAAATGCGCCCTTGGCCAAGGGAAGGCTCTTTTGAACCTCAGGACATGGCAACAGCAGTTGAATGCATCCTCAAAGGATTAGGAGATCAGGATTGGGACTATGACTACATGAGGGAGAGCCTCAAAGTCTGGCAGAGATATGCTCGCCAGTATGATTCTACAGGACCCACAGCGCAACGCCCTGGGGTAACACGCCAGATGCCACTGATCTATAAAAACATCATTGATCCCCCCATCTATATCCCCTGGTCTACATTAGACAAAGAAAATGTCAAAAAGGCGCTCCCACCCCTCACAGAGGGTGCGGGAAAATGGATTGCAGCTTTTGAAAATTGCACCACGGGCAACAACATAGCAATAGGAGATGTAAAAAGCTTGCTGATCTCCCTCATTGGAGAAGATGCAGAAGATCTTTTCATACGTATTCATAAAAATCTTACCAAGACAAACACCAAACATGATGGTGTTTCCTTCAACGAGATTAGAACAGTAGCATGGGCTGAGTTGCGCAGGAAATTCCCTGATGTTCCTGACATTGGGGCTCTGTTGTCACAGACTATGCAACCAAATGAAGACCCTGCAAACTATCTTTCTAGAATGAAAGAAAAATGGTACCAGGAGTTAGGGCAACGATGGGACGCAAATGGAGGATATGGGAGACTATTTTACCACACAGTAAAGAAAGGTTTGCCAACTGAAGTACAGGAGAAATTAGATGGCATTGTAGCAATGGAATGCAAGCCATGGGCAGAGATACAAGATCACATTGTACATTACTGTAAAAAGAGACAGGAACAGGAGAAGAATAGACAGCTAGCAATAGAGAATGCCGCTGCCAAACTAGTACAGCAGAAACTCAATAAGAAAAAAGACAATGTTGACACAGTCATGCTCGCGGCACCCGTCACTCAAATGACAGCAGTAACATCCTTCCCTCAGGCTGCCATGAATGCTCTTGCAGGCAATGCCCAACTTGCACCTCAGCAGGTACAAGCACCACCTGCAGTACAGTACATACAAGCTCAACCCCAACAAGCCATACAGTATGTCCAGCAGCCACAACAGGCAATGACACAATACATGCCAGCACCACCTGCGTACAGCACCAACATACAGCCCTATTACAATAACAGACCAAACATGAACTGGAACACGGGTGGACAAGGAAGGGGGCGAGGGATGGGACAGCAAAGGTTTCCACAACAGCCAGGACAAGGGGCACCACCAATAATCTGTTACTATTGCCAGAAACAAGGCCATATCCAGAGAGACTGTAACAGTAAAAAGCGCGATATGGGTCAGCAATATATGCGTCCTGGCTACCAAGCACAGGCACCATTCCAACAACAACAGCGCACACAGCAACCCCCCCAGCAGCCCCAAGTACTATACTCATATGTGCAACCAACACAGCAACAGCAAGTGCAGCTCCAAGCGCCCCCAATGCTTCAGGTTCAGCCAGCGGCCCAACAAATGCAGATTCCAATGCAACAATCACAGCCACAGCAACAGGCTACTTACCAGATGGTCCCCCAAACACAAAACAATGTACCTCTAGGAGGAACAATTGTTGCCTCCAGCAACCCCTTTACTCAGGGCACCATCCAGCAATATCAGCATGGAGAATACACTGGCTAGGACAGCCCACAGACAACTCTTGTGTGCCCAATTTTGTCATGCACAAGCAATACTGAAGAGGACCCTATTGCAAGTGTTATGATAAATAACAAAATATACAGTTTTCTTGTTGACACAGGTGCCACATACTCCTGCATTACAGGTGGCCCTCTGCCCATTTCAAACAAAACAGCGGACACACAGGGATTTTCTGGGGCAATAGCAAGGGTCCCCTTCACCAAGCCAGTTTCAATGGAGATAGGAGGCCATACAGTGGAGCAGCCTCTGCTCTATTCACCCAGCTCCCCAGTCAATCTTTTAGGACGCGACCTCATGGCCAAACTAAACATGACCATCCACTTTGATGACAATGGAACAATGATTTGCTCCATTCCAGGTACTCCACTAACTAGGATGATGGCAGTCACTGCACAGTCTTCCTTAGATAGCCAAGTCAGAGCACGCCCAGTGAATGAGCAGGCCTTCTCTGCAGCTGTTCACACAATTGTCGCCACCACTCCCGAATTACAAGGTCGCACAGTTCAGCTACCAAAAGAATTTCTCTTTAGACCCCAAGTTCCAGACTCCCCGGCGTTAGATAAAAACTTGATTTTTGACATCTGCGCCCTTGAAATAACACCCACCTATGGTGCTTTCCTGGCATGCGATGACAATGCTCACACATGGGCTTGTGTCATCTTCCTTGAACAGGAAGGATTGGTCAGACACATTTCAGATGCTCAGCTATTTGGATCCCCTGAGGAATATTCTAAAACCGAGATTATCTATGATAACAATGTGCCCGTCTCAGTGATAGTGGAAATTAGAACACCAACGTTCACCCCCGACTATGATTCTGTGCGAGAAGCCGATTTGGCTCAGGTACCAGCACATCTTTGGACAACAGGCCCAAATGATGTGGGCCTTATTAGATCTGCCAGGCCATTTAAGATAACACTCAAACAAGGTGCTATCCTGCCCAGAATAAAACAGTACCCCTTGTCTAAAGCAGCAGAGGAGGGCATAGCCCCCACTATACAGGCCTTACTAGAACAGGGAGTAATTTATCCTTGTATCTCTCCGTGTAACACAGCCCTTTTCCCTGTGAGGAAGGGGAAAACAAATCAATGGCGTTTGATACACGATCTTCGCGCAATTAACAGCATAGTTATACCAGAATTCCCTATTGTCCCAGACCCCTCTGTCATTCTCACCAATGTCCCCCCGGATGCACAGTACTTTTCTGTCATCGACCTGAAAAATGCCTTTTTCAGCATTCCTTTGCACCCAGATAGTCAATACCTCCTGGCGTTCTCATTCAGAAATGTGCAATTTTCATACACAAGGTTAGCTCAAGGGTACTGTGAGTCCCCTAGTGTTTTTAACAGGGTCGTCAAAGAAGACTTGTCCAATTTCCAATGTGACAGCACCTTACTGCAATATGTCGATGACATACTGCTTTGCAGCCCCACCGAACAACAATGTAGGAAAGACACCATCCTCTTGCTCACCACGCTGGCACAAAGAGGATATAAAGTTGACAAACAAAAAGTACAGTATTGTCAGGAAGAGGTACACTACCTAGGACAGCTACTGTCTGCATCAGGCAGGCGAGTGACTCCAGGTCGAGTTGAGGCAATAAAAGGCACTCCTGAACCCCAGACAGTTAAAGACATGCAAAAATTCCTCGGCTTGGTTAATTATGTCCGCCAATGGGTTTTTGATTTCGCAACAATAACTGCCCCATTGCTGAAAGCTGTGAAAATGGGCAAAGACAGACATAATAAAATTGAATGGACACCTGAAATGAGAACAGCCTACACCCAGCTCAAAGATGAGATAACAAATGCACCAGTGTTAGGATCACCTGATTACACAAAAGAATTCTACCTCTTCACTCACTGTGATGGGTTAGTCATGACAGCAGTACTCACTCAAAAATACCCCATGGGCCATAAGCCAATTGCTTATTTCAGCGGAATGCTGGACTCTGTCATGAAAGGCCATTACCCTTGCGAACAGGCCCTTGCTGCCGCAGCATTTGCTGTTGAAAAAAGTACCCCCATTGTAATGGGTTCCCCACTAACAATGTACACTGAACATGCTGTTTTTGCAATAATACAGAAAGCTAAAACAACACTGACAACGCAAAGAGTGTCAGGCTACGAAGTCATACTGTCATTACCTTCTCTGAAAATTGTCAAATGTCACACCGTAAACCCCGCCACATTTTTTGCCCATCCAATTGTCACCTCAGATGATGACAACCATGATTGTGCCACTTATTCACCAGATGAGTCAGGAGCAGCAAAAGAAGATCCCTTACCAAATAGTACTGTATACTTTGTTGATGGTTCCTCTACCATTGATCAAGAAACAGGCATAAGATACACAGGAGCAGCAGTAGTTAAAGCACAGCAAAATGACTCCTCTGATTCCTTAGACATCGTGCAGCAGCTTACACTCCCATCACATTATTCTGCCCAGGCAGCAGAACTGGTAGCACTCATAGCTGCCCTAAACATTGGAGCTGAGGACCGCGTTACAATTTATTCAGATTCTGCATATGTCACTACAACAACTCACTCCAGCATCCTCCGCTGGAGAAGGCGCGGCTTCCTTAAATCAGATGGTACACCTGTCATTCACAAAATGTTACTTGAAGAACTTATTGAGGCCCTTACACTACCAGCTGAAGTAGCCGTAGTAAAATGCACAGCGCACACTAATGGCCAAGATTTTGTCTCCAGAGGTAACGCTCTGGCTGATTGGGCAGCTAAAGCTGCAGCCAGAGGCCCCACAGTAACAGGCCCATCAATCCAAACAGCACCGGAAGTCCAACTTGCACCTATCTTTTTGTCCCAAACAGTACCTCCGACAGAGCACGACACCAGCAGTGAACACAGTTCAGACACACCATCCCAATTACCAACACCATTTGATATTGACAAAACGCGACAATACGATCATACTGCACAACTACACCTCAGAGAAATGCAAGAAAGTGCACCAGATCAAGAGAAAGAGTTATGGAAGAAGAGGGGAGTACAGCAGGACTCCGCCGACTTCGTATACAGACAAACAGTAACAGGGAAACCTGTGATGCCACAGGCTTTGTTACAAGTGGCATTAGATCAACTCCACCTTCCCACACATGTCACCCGAGACAATATGTCTGTCACCTTGCAAACAGACTGGTTCATCCCCAATGCCTATGAACAGATACAATTGTATGTTAATAAATGTCTCATTTGCCAACAATACTCCCCAGCCCCTACGCTCAAAACTGTTGTCTCTACAATTCCTAGACCATCAGGCCCCTTCAAAGAGTTACACATTGACTATGTCGATATGATCGATCGCTGCCAAAACTATCGCTATCTCATTGTGGTAGTATGTCCATTCTCACGCTGGATCGAAAGTGGACCTTGCGTCCACTGCGATGCCAAAGCAGCTGCCACATTTCTATTACGTGATGTCATTCCTCGCTGGGGCATCCCAGACTCCATCCGGACCGATAACGGCAGTCATTTTTCAAATGCCATCTTTTCCTTCCTGACCACAATGCTAGGCATCAAACACAAGCTGACCTCAGCTTACCACCCACAAAGCAACGGCATTTGTGAGCGCCTTAACGGCTTGCTCAAAAACAAAATAAGTAAAATAAGTGCCACAATAGGAAAGAAATGGCTTTATTGCCTGCCCATAGCACTGTTTGCATTAAGAAACTCCCCAAGTTCGGATCATCACCTCACACCCCACCAGCTTGTCACTGGACGATCCATAAATGTAACAGTTCCATCCACACGCCCCAAATCAGATAGTGAGTCATCATCTGAGATAGTTAAGGCAGAACTTTACCACTATCTGTGCCAACTAACCAGCGCAGCGCAGTTCCTTTCTATCCAGATATCCAAGAGAAAGGGGAAGGGCCCCACCGATCCTGAGCTCCCACCAATCTGTCCCGGGACGCAGATCTTCATCCGGAAAAACGTCAGACGCTGGAGGGACCCTAAATTCGAGGGCCCATTCCAGGTGGTCGACTCGTCACCAACTGCAGTACGAATAGCTGAAAGAAAAGCATGGATCCATCGCAGTCACGTCCGCTTGGACCCCGCACCACCTCCGCCAATCGTCTAGAGGAGGGACAGGACATACCCTTGGTACAGCTCCACGAGGACAGCGGGTTTCCATCCTCCTTTGATGACGAAGATAATGACCGCCATGAGCATAATATCGAGGACCTGAGTGGGAATGCAAAGTTATGTATTTCACTTGTCTTAACATTTTGCCTTTTTTCCACTATAACGTTGGCCGCACTTAATTGGTACTTGTTTTATGTTGCAACTTTTAAGCCACATTTGTCTGCTAAAATTATTGTACCATTCTCAAAACAACCAGTTGTGCCAGAAAATACAACTGCACACAAACACTTCCCGCCCCACACTGAAGATTCATCACTTCCACAGCATACCACTGATAGTGCACACACTAGTACACACCCCACACGCATAGCTACTTTCACAGACCCAAGTATTACTACTACTCCGTGGGATAGGCTCCTAGAGATTACAGTAGGTCCCCCAGTGAACCGCAGTCCCAACTCCCGCAACATTCGCAGATTTAGAAGAGGTAGACCAAGGTTCTGGAGGAGTCATAGACCAACAAAAGATAATGACAAACAAGATTTGGCCACCGCTCTCCAGGACACTATGGTCCACGTTGCACGCCAACATCCCAGACCTGATTTCCACTCCATACGTCCTGACACACCTAATAACGAAAATGAAGCCCATAGTGCCCTGCTAGATAACATGTGGTACCGGCACATGTTTCAAATAGGGAAAAAGGTAACAAAAGAAGCATGCTTTGTGTGCTCACACATCCCGCATGCAGTTGGCGCAGACAAAATGGTGTTCCCACAAGAAATACCACCCCCAACGGCCAAATGCCTCCTCCATTTGTTTCTTTGCCGTATCTACGGCCAAATACAGCTTTTCTCAGCAGAGATAGACACTGTGTTTGTAAACACCACCGCGTGGGATTCTAACTATCTAACACACATGGTTGTCACTAATGCATTGCAATTCGAGACAGAAAATGAGAATTTGTATAGATGGGAATCACCTAGATGGGAGACACCGCTCATAACTCATGAGCATGAATTCAAAGCATCAGGGTTTTTTATGTTCACATCCCCCCCGGCACTATGTAAGGAGACAATAAACAAACAACTCCATAACAAACCCCCGATACACGAAAATAACAGTTCACACGTTGCCAACTGTCCATGTCAATATAGGTCTGTGCTGCTCTTGCAGGCCCATGTGTATTTTGATAACAAATGGCATGGCCCAGACGCCCTGGTATGTAAGGCAGCTTCCTTGGGAGAACCCTTTGCAAAAACAGAATATCAACAGAATATTGATTGGGATGTTGAGACTCAGTGTGAGGAGGTGTGGGCAGAGGAAACTAGACGGTACACCTTTGGGAAGGGAACAGCTTACAAATGGAAGAGAGCATATAAACTAAAACATCCTCTTCTTTGCTTCCTAGGTAACGGTACTCGCCCTGTGGGCAGCAACACAAACTGTAACACAACAATTTTTAATTTGGACCTCCAAGACGGCACCGCCAGCCTCATGGACATCTTTTGGGCATGCGGAGAACGCATCTACCCCCAGTTGCCTCCTCGATGGAAGGGCCTATGCACCATGGTTACCATGCACGAGCTGCATCTCGTTGTCCCGGCATCCAACATCTCTCAAGTGTTTGAGCACCCCATGACAAATGACGTCACCCTGCTTCACCGGCACCGAAGGAAGGCTCAATACTTCGCTAACGATGCCTTCGCCGAAATTCCTGAAGAATTTCGCCTGTTCAATGGTGCCCAGGAATTCTTTGGAGGCCTGTGGCCCATTTGGCAAACATCAGCTAATGCCCGGTGGCTACAGGTCACCCGATACGAACTAATGACTCTGATAAATAACACCCGAGATGGGTTCAACGCCATACAGGAAGAGTTAAGGCCTTTAAGGCTTATGGTTCTAGAGCATAGATATGTTCTAGATCAACTCACAGCTATGCAGGGTGGTGTATGCAGTGCCCTTGGAAAGAGCTGCTGCACTTTCATACCGGCTAATGATGCCACAAACGGGTCGCTCGCTAAGGCCATTGAGGACTTGGGCAACCTGGGAAAAAAGATGCGTGACGAAAGCGGTGCCGCTGCAGATCCTATCACGGACTGGTTCAACTTGAACTGGATGCCTTCATGGCTATCTGCTATCTTGAAAATTGTGCTACCTATTTGTTGTGTTGTCCTGGTAATGTGTTGCGGTGCACAGCTAGTAATTAAATGTGTCAACAGATGCAGCACCAAAGCAGTAGGAATGAATTACGTTCACACTGGAATTAATAACAATGCACAGTATCAGGACATGGACCGTGCTCCCGGGGATGGGAATGGGCAGATCCATGTGCAACTCTTAGAACAACCTGCCCATCATGCCTCTTCAAACAAACCTACAGCTCCACCGGTACCACCACCTAGATACGCCTTAAGGGAGGAGCATGACATTAACGGGTATGATGAGTTAGCTCCCGAGGATGGGGGAGAATACGTTACTATAACACCCGAATTGTCACCACAGACAGCATGCATGTATATTAGTGACCCACTCGGTATACACCAAGCCCCTGAGGGTCCAGCAAAGTGCTGTGTCACAGAAGTGTTCAATAATGAACAAGAGAAGGGATGTGTAGGAGGGTCCCGTTTTACCATCTAACAGAAACCCACACCCCATTCTGCAATACCCTTCAAACCTGGCATCCCTAGATAAGCCCCACCACTGAGGCCTAGATAAAGGGTCTTTAAGTTGTCCACGGTCCTTCACTTTCTTGCAAATCCACACATAGGCCCAAGTTCACCTTCTCACAGACCTACATACAAGACCAACCATACCTTTGTAAGAGATATGTATAGGCCCAATAACTTAAGAACTGGTCTCATAGACTTCACTAACCTGACAGCAGAGGCTTGCACCATCCTCCGCGACAAACTCTCCCCCCCTCCCCCCTTGTAAATTTCCACAGTTACGAGAATTAGATTAGCCCACACACGTAGGACATTTTTGGTACATCTGGCGGTTTCACAAGTACATGTGCAATATTTTTTAGTTAAGAAACTTTCCGCGCTTGCTTAATCGAACCTGTGAAAGACGGGTTGCGTGACAAAGAATTAATGTATTAAAATGTTAACTCTGAGCTTTCTTATGGTAAAAATTATCCTTTGTTTACTTTTTGCGGTCAGGAGCACTGACCACCTGTCAAAAGCCCCTAATTTCACCATGATACCACTTCTCAGTCCCATGGGTGGAATTTTCCATCGTTACAGGAGGGCGGTCAAGGGCTGCGTCAGGACCTACGTCAGAGAGGGTAAAACTTCTGCATTCAAGCATATATAACAGCTGCACCCAGGGTGTGGCATCGAATTCTCTTCAAACCAGCACCCAGGTGCCGTGTGAGGGTTCCCGACTGATCAATCGTTCTCCTGACTGGGCCCAGAGCTCCTATTGCCAAGGTGATAATGCTCCTACTTAATAATTCTGCCTATTGACTTTGTCAGTCTATCTGACTTAATAATTTTGCCTATTGGCTTTGTCAGATTTTGCCTATTGACTTTGTCAGTCTATCTGACTTAATAATTTTGCCTATTGACTTTGTCAAATTTTGCCTATTGACTGTGTCAGACTATCTGACTCAATAATTCTGCCTTTTGGCTTTGACAGATTATTTACTTCAGGTCATCTGTACCCAAGCAATTGCATTTATTTCAGTTTAAATGTGTAGACTTGAATATTGTTATTTTATCTCAACAAGAAGCTTGTCCTCTGAATGCTATCATTTGTATCACTCTTGAATTCAGGGCTGCCCCTTGATCGGCTGCTCATGGATTAATTTATAGATATACATTTCTGTTTGAATTGAACCAATTGATCTCTAACATTGTTGATGCAGTCATTTCTGATCTTACCCATATGTTGATGGGCAACACTTAAATTGAAGTATTTTCTTTTATGCTTTTGAATTGTTTAATAAACTATGATATTTTAACACATGGTTCTTTCTTGCCAAGTGACACAGAAGAGTGTGAAAGAGACTCTGAGAGGAGAGAGGTAAACAGAAGAGTGTGGCCAACCACAAACGTTCCCTCTAACACCAAAAGGATAAAAATGGAGACAACAATTTACAAAGGCCTCTGTTGGAAGGTTCGGAATTTCTCAATGCAGCAGCAGGAAAGTCATATCTTTCCAGAGAATGAATCAAGCCAGGCATTTTAGAGGGTAAAACCAGTAAGTGATTGTTGATTAACCGTAAGGGAAGAGAAGGGGAATTCTATGTTGGCCAGGCTCCTATTTTGTGCTGTAGTAGAACCCGGTTGCTCTTCTAAGAAATGGGTTCTGTTAAAGGGACATGCAGTCTAAAACTTTCACCTCAGAAGCGCAAATAAAGTGTCTGCTATTCTTTGTGGTAAGTAGTACAAATCTCCAAATTCCACCATGACCAGTCATAGCCTGCAAACCACCCAATTTGACACTAGGAGGAACGTACTTATGAAGTAGCACAGAATGTCCTTTTTACTGTAGCAGTCAGAAACTACAATTCTTAGAAAGGTTAATGGCACACAAGTGTGATGCCCAAGCTGTGTTGACTTACATAGGGCAACAAACAGCTGTTTTAGACTGAACTACAGCTCTCAAGCAAGACTCCTAAGCTGTAAGATCCCATACCAGCTTTGAGGACAATCAGACTAGAGAACTCCATTATAGATAGGTGTCTAAACTTTTGAATGTGATTGGGTGTCTGGTAGGAAATCTTATTAAAGATTTAAGGCGATTAGATACTACAACAGAAGATAACTTTCAACTGTCATCATGCAACTTATCAGACAAACATTGCATTGACTAAAAAACTGTTGCAACAAAATATTTCAGGACATTTTTAGAAAAAAGAATTTCTCAGAATATAAAAATTAATCTCCGTTTAGAGCACTGATTTTTGCATACATGTAACTTGTCTACTGTACACATGCACTGCGTTCTTCAGACACTCAGCAACGTGAATTCACAAACCAATACAGATATTATGCTCACACAATTGTCTGGTTAACCTGGACTAAAGCCTAACTGGTCTGCAAAGTCTTATTCAGATTATCTTGATAGGAAGCCTAGAGTGAGTATTCTTTAGCTCTTGATTGACTTTTTCCTCTTTTTTCATTCTCCTCAATACATTTAAAAAAAACCAGAATATCCTTTGGACCGTGGATGATTATTATGGACATTTATAGTTCACTGGACGAGTATAAGGAAGACAAAATCTCCATACAAGTGTGGCACTGTAGCTTTCCATACCATCCACTATTCAGTTCATATATTGTTCTCTCAAATATCTATACAAGCATCTTCTTCCTTCACAGTAAGATTACATCAGTCTTGAGATTTCATTTAAGGACATGGATCAGAACTCTGTGCTCACTCTGTGTAGGTCTGTGTTTGATAATGAGAGCTGGCTTTAGGCTATCTTAGTGTTTGGCAACATTGAGAGTAAGCACAGATTTTGTTGGGTTAGGATGTCAAATTTTGAAGATAGTTTTTATTTTTAAAATGGCAGCCTTGTATTCCTATGAAAAATCTTATGAGTTTGTGGTCAGAGGCCGGGATACATTTTTGGGACAGGTGATGGCATAGGTGGGAGGATCTGGACTGACATATACCCAACTTTCAGTTCAAAATTAATAGGTTGAGAAGTATGTAGTTCTTATAAAGATAATCTGAAAAGACTCATTGTGGTTACCTGTGGAAATGAAAGTACCTAAATTGTGAGCTGGGGGACACAGCTTCATATATAATTCACTGAAAAAAACAAATGTTATAGTGATGTTGTAGTTAGGTCTGGTAATAGGATCTTTAGTTATATTAAAAGAAAAAATCTCTGAAATTCACTGAAAAAACAAAGGTTGACTTTATAGTTAGGTGAAATGTAATGTTTTAAACTCCAAAAAACACTGAAATTCACTAGTTATAGTTAACTGAAGTAACTATAACTCGCGCCCCAGCCATGCACAGTATTGCCATAAATGTCATTTCAGATGGCATCAGCGATGTATGTTATCAATTAAGTTAATTGACATGACAAGATGTGTGTAATATGTGAGGTCATAAGCAGCAGCTGCCACTGGAAGCTAAATATAAACATATATATTCACTGAAAAAACCATATGTTTTAGGGACAGTTATAGTTAGTTGGACATTTCACTCGGACAAAACCATAGAAATTCCCCCGTTATGGTTAGTTCAGCTAACTATAACTCGCGCCCCCGCAATGCACTGCTGATGACGTCACATATTACATCACTCATGACATGGTCAGTGACATCACTGATGGCATCACTGATGACATCTCAAATGACATCACTGATGACATCACTGATGACATCATCCAGTGACTGTGTGTTTCTGTAAAGTTTAAATATGTTTAATATATATAGGGAAAGGCGTATTGAAGAATGAGTGGGTGTATAAGTGTCTGAATGGATAATTTAGTACGTGAGTGACTGACTCTACAAGTGAGTGATTAAATGTATCTTACTGAATGCATGGGTTAGTGACTAAACTGTGTGAATGTCTGTATCCGTCTGTCTGTTGGTTTGTAAGCGGCTGCATGGCTTTCTGAATAGCTACATGAGTGTCTACATGGGTTATTGATTGATTGAGTATCTGTATGGGTGCCTGAGTGTTTGTGTGGGTGGGGTGTGTGTGACTCTGTGCATAGATGTGTGAGTTGGTGATTCACTGGGTGCATGGTTTCAAGAGTGCATCTGTGATGGACTGTATGGGTGGGTGAGTGTGTGTATGGGTGTGTTAGTGATTGAATGTATATCTCAGTGGTACATGTGTGAGTAACTACATATGTGAAAGGCAGTATATATGTGTGTTGGAGTATATAAATGGCTATAAGTGAGAGTGTGTGATTGTGAGAGTGGCTGTATGGATGAGTGTGTACTTGTATCAGTGATTGTATAAGAGCGTAAGAATGTGCTAGTATTTGTATGAGTAAGTGAGCTGGTGTGTGTATAACTGTATAGGTGAGTAAATGGGTGTGTGATTAAGTTTTTTGCATGACTGACTAGGTGTGTGAGTACCTCTATGGATGAGTGGCGGTGTGTGAGTGTTTATATAGGTGTATGAGTGCATATGATAGTCCTGTACTGAGTGACTAAGTATGAGTGACTGTACGGGTGAGTGAGTGGATGTGTGTGTAGACCTAAGAATCAGTGAGTGGGTATTTAGTTTTTGGTGTTGGAGTGTCTATGGTTTTGAGAATGGCAGTCTGTAATTTAGAGTGGGTGTATCAAAAGTTATATTAGGGTGTGAGAAGATGCATGAAATTATCACATGGATGATGTCATCAGTGATGTCATTTGATATGTCATCAGTGATGTCATCAGTGATGTCACTGACCATGTCATGAGTGATGTAATATGTGACGTCATCAGCAGTGCATTGCGGGGCGCGAGTTATAGTTAGCTGAACTAACTCTAACGGGGAATTTCTATGGTTTTGTCCGAGTGAAATGTCCAACTAACTATAACTGTCCCTAAAACCTATGGTTTTTTCAGTGAATTTCAAAGGTTTTTTAAATGCTAATTTCTAACTATAACGTGTCTGAAACCTATGTTTTTTTCAGTGAATTTCAAAGATTTTTTAAATGCTAATTTCTAACTATAACGTGCCTGAAACCTATGATTTTTTAAGTGAATTTCAAAGGTTTTTTTAAATGCTAGTTTCTAACTATGCCTACAGAGGTAGGATATGTGAAGAAAGAAGAAAAAACGCACAGAAAGAAGCAAAAGATGTGCAGAAAGAACCAACAGAGGAGCAGAAAGAGGAATTGTTGCAAAATCATCCTGTGCCCACAACATTTTCAGACGGGTACTGGTGGTAACTGACTCTGACTAACCAGAGCCAGTGCTATGCTAAAAGACACTTAGAATACAGTGAAAACACCTACATACACTAGGGAACACTATGCGTTGGGGTACCCCTGTGATTAGCATGACCTCCTCTGCAAGTCCCTAGTACATAATAGGGCAGGGGATTAAAACTACCTCTTAAAACGCGCTACAGGGCGCGTTTGCACAGTGGTGAAGGGAGGGGGCCTGAGGTGACATGTGTGCAAACGCACCCCGTGGCGCATTTTAAGTTGCAGGATTAAGTCCCTTGAATTCTGAGGGTCCCTGGGGCCCAACTAGCCCCCAGGTACCTACAGTTAGGACCACAGACCTGAGTTGCAGAGGGCGTTCCGAGGCCACGCACCATTTTTCACCTCTCTGCAACGCAACTCTGTTGTGCTTACTGAAGGTACCTGGTGGGCTAGTTGGCCCCAGGGTCCCTCAGGATTCAAAGGGAATTAATTCCCCAACTTAAAACGCACCACAGGGCGTGTTTGCGCACATGTCACCTGAGGCCCCGCCCCTCCCTTCACCACTGTGCAAACGCGCCCCGTGGTGCGTTTTAAGTTGGGGGATTAGGTCACCTTGAATCCTGAGGGTCCCTGGGGCCCAACTAGCCCACTAGGTACTTCCTGTAAGCACCACAGGCCTGCGTTGCAACGCCTGTAACAAATTGTGCAGTTGTGTTTAGGTAGTGAAGAGGGTCGTGCTGGGGGTAGTGTTTTAGGGTTTAGGGTAGTGCAGTGGTGTTTGTGTAGTGTAGGGGGTCATGCTGGGGGTAGATTTAGGGTTTAGGGTAGTGCAGTGGTGTTTGGGTAGTGTAGGGAGTCGTGATGGGGGAGTGTTTTAGGGTTTAGGGTAGTGCAGTGGTGTTTGGGTAGTGTAGGGGGTCGTGCTGGGGGTAGTGTTTTAGGGTTTAGGGTAGTGCAGTGGTGTTTGGGTAGTGTAGGGGGTCGTGCTGGGGGTAGTGATTTAGGGTAGTGCAGTGGTTTTTGGGTAGTGTAGGGGTACTGCTGGGGGTAGTGTTTTAGGGTTTAGGGTAGTGCAGTGGTGTTTGGGTAGTGTAGGGGTACTGCTGGGGGTCGTTTTTTAGGGTTTAGGGTAGTGCAGTGGTGTTTGGGTAGTGTAGTGGTTCGTGCTGGGGGTAGTTTTTTAGGGTTTAGGGTAGTGCAGTGGTGTTTGTGTAGTGTAGGGGTAGTGTTTTAGGGTTTAGGGTAGTGCAGTGGTGTTTGTGTAGTGTAGGAGGTCGTGTTTTAGGGTTTAGGGTAGTGCAGTGGTCTTTGGGTAGTGTAGGGAGTCGTGCGGGGGTAGTGTTTTAGGGTTTAGGGTAGTGTAGGGGGTCATGCGGGGGGTAGTGTTTTAGGGATTAGGGTAGTGCATTGGTGTTTGGGTAGTGTAGGGGGTCATGCGGGGGTAGTGTTTTAGGGTTTAGGGCAGTGCAGTGGTGTTTGGGTAGTGTAGGGGGTCGTGCTGGGGGAGTGTTTTAGGGTTTAGGGCAGTGCAGTGGTGTTCGGGTAGTGTAGGGGGTTGTGCTGGGGGAGTGTTTTAGGGTTTAGGGCAGTGCAGTGGTGTTCGGGTAGTGTAGGGGGTCGTGCTGGGGGAGTGTTTGAGGGTTTAGGGCAGTGCAGTCGTGTTCTGGTAGTGCAGGGGTTGTGCTGGTGGTAGTATTTTAGGGTTTAGGGTAGTGCAGTGGTGTTCGGGTAGTGTAGGGGGTCGTGCTGGGGGTAGATTTAGGATTTAGGGTAGTGCAGTGGTGTTTGGGTAGTGTAGGGAGTCGTGCTGGGGGAAGTGTTTTAGGGTTTAGGGTAGTGCAGTGGTGTTTGGGTAGTGTAGGAGGTCGTGCTGGGGGTAGTGTTTTAGGGTTTAGGGTAGTGCAGTGGTGTTTGGGTAGTGTAGGGGGTCGTGCTGGGGGTAGTGATTTAGGGTAGTGCAGTGGTGTTTGGGTAGTGTAGGGGGTCATGCGGGGGGTAGTGTTTTAGGGTTTAGGGCAGTGCAGTGGTGTTTGGGTAGTGTAGGGGGTCGTACCGGGGGAGTGTTTTAGGGTTTAGGGCAGTGCAGTGGTGTTCGGGTAGTGTAGGGGGTCGTGCTGGGGGGAGTGTTTTAGGGTTTAGGGCAGTGCAGTGGTGTTCGGGTAGTGTAGGGGGTCGTGCTGGGGGAGTGTTTGAGGGTTTAGGGCAGTGCAGTCGTGTTCTGGTAGTGTAGGGGGTTGTGCTGGGGGTAGTATTTTAGGGTTTAGGGTAGTGCAGTGGTGTTCGGGTAGTGTAGGGGGTCGTGCTGGGGGTAGTGTTCTAGGGTTTAGGGCAGTGCAGTGGTGTTTGGGCAGTGTATAGGGTAATGCTGGGGGTGGTGTTTTAGGGTTTAGGGCAGTGCAGTGGTGTTCGGGCAATGTAGGGGGTCATGCTGGTGGTGGTGTTTCAGGGTTTAGGGCAGTGCAGTGGTGTTCGGTCAGTGTAGGGGGTGGTGTTTCAGAGTTTAGGGCAGTGCAGTGGTGTTCGGGCAGTGTAGGGGGTCGTGCAGGGGGTGGTGTTTCAGGGTTTAGGGCAGTGGTGTTCGGGCAGTGTAGGGGGTCGTGCTGGGGGTGGTGTTTCAGGGTTTGGGGCAGTGCAGTGGTGTTCAAGCAGTAAAGGGGGTTGTGCTGGGGGTGGTGTTTCAGGGTTTAGGGCAGTGCAGTGGTGTTCGGGCAGTGTAGGGGGCGGTGCAGGGGATGGTGTTTCAGGGTTTAGGGCAGTGCAGTGGTGTTCGGGCAGTGTAGGGGGTGGTGCAGGGGTGGTGTTTCAGGGTTTAGGGCAGTGCAGTGGTGTTCGGGCAGTGTAGGGGGTCGTGCAGGGGGTGGTGTTTCAGGGTTTAGGGCAGTGCAGTGGTGTTCGGGCAGTGTAGGGGGTCGTGCTGGGGCTGGTGTTTCTGGGTTTAGGGCAGTACAGTGGTGTTCGGGCAGTGTAGGGGGTCATGCTGGGGCTGGTGTTTCAGGGTTTAGGGCAGTGCAGTGGTGTTCGGGCAGTGTAGGGGTTGTGCTGGGGCTGGTGTTTCAGGGTTTAGGGCAGTGCAGTGGTGTTCGGGCAGTGTAGGTGGTCGTGCTGGGGCTGGTGTGTCAGGGTTTAGGGCAGTGCAGTGGTGTTCGGGCAGTGTAGGGGGTCATGCTGGGGCTGGTGTTTCAGGGTTTAGGGCAGTGCAGTGGTGTTCGGGCAGTGTAGGGGGTCTTGCTGGGGCTGGTGTTTCAGAGTCTAGGGCAGTGCAGTGGTGTTCGGGCAGTATAGGGGGTCATGCTGGGGCTGGTGTTTCAGGGTTTAGGGCGGTGCAGTGGTGTTCGGGCAGTGTAGGGGGTCGTGCTGGGGGTGGTGTTTCAGGGTTTAGGGCAGTGCAGTGGTGTTCGGGCAGTGTAGGGGGTCGTGCTGGGGCTAGTGTTTCAGGATTTAGGGCAGAGCAATGGTGTTCAGGCAGTGTAGGGGGTTTTGCTGGAGGTGGTGTTTCAGGGTTTAGGGCAGTGCAGTGGTGTTCGTGCAGTGTAGGGGGTGGTGTTTCAGGGTTTTGGGCAGTGGTGTTCAGGCAGTGTAGGGGGTCTTGCTGGGGTTGATGTTTCAGGGTTTAGGGCAGTGCAGTGGTGTTCGGGCAGTGTAGGGGTTGTGCTGGGGGTGGTGTTTCAGGGTTTAGGGCAGTGCAGTGGTGTTCCGGCAGTGTAGGAGGTCGTGCAGGGGGTGGTGTTTCAGGGGTTAGGGCAGTGCAGTGGTGTTCGGGCAGTGTAGGGGGTCGTGCTGGGGGTGGTGTTTCAGGGTTTAGGGCAGTGCAGTGGTTTTCGGGCAGTGTAGGGTGTTGTGCTGAGGGGTGGTGTTTCAGGGTTTAGGGCAGTGCAGTGGTTTTCGGGCAGTGTATGGGGTCGTGCAGGGGGTGGTGTTTCAGGGTTTATGGCAGTGCAGTGGTGTTTGGGCAGTGTAGGGGGTCGTGCAGGGGGTGGTGTTTCAGGGTTTAGGGCAGTGCAGTGGTGTTCGGCCAGTGTAGGTGGTCTTGCTGGGGGTGGTGTTTCAGGCTTTAGTGCTGTGGTGTTCGGGCAGTGTAGGGGGTCTTGCTGGGGGTGGTGTTTCAGGGTTTAGGGCAGTGCAGTGGTGTTCGGGCAGTGTAGGGGGTCTAGCTGGGGCTGGTGTTTCAGGGTTTAGGGCAGTGCAGTGGTGTTCGGGCAGTGTAGGGGGTCGTGCTGGGGCTGGTGTTTGAGGGTTTAGGGTAGTGCAGTGGTGTTCGGGCAGTGTAGGGGTCGTGCTGGGGCTGGTGTTTCAGGGTTTAGGGCAGTGCAGTGGTTTTCGGGCAGTGTAGGCGGTCGTGCTGGGGCTGGTGTTTCAGGGTTTAGGGCAGTGCAGTGGTGTTCGGGCAGTGTAGGGGTCGTGCTGGGGGTGGTGTTTCAGGGTTTAGGGCAGTGCAGTGGTGTTCGGGCAGTGTAGGGGGTCTAGCTGGGGGTGGTGTTTCAGGGTTTAGGGCAGTGCAGTGGTGTTCGGGCAGTGTAGGGGGTCGTGCTGGGGCTAGTGTTTCATGGTTTAGGGCAGTGCAGTGGTGTTCGGGCAGTGTAGGGGGTCGTGCTGGGGGTGGTGTTTCAGGGTTTAGGGCAGTGCAGTGGTGTTCGGGCAGTGTAGGGGTCATGCTGGGGGTGATGTTTCAGGGTTTAGGGAAGTGCAGTGGTGTTCGAGCAGTGTAGGGGGTCTTGCGGGGGGTGGTTTTTCAGGGTTTAGTGCAGTGGTGTTCGGGCAGTGTAGGGGGTCTTGCTGGGGGTGATGTTTCAGGGTTTAGGGCAGTGCAGTGGTGTTCGGGCAGTGTAGGGGTCTTGCTGGGGGTAGTGTTTTGGGGTTTAGGGCAGTGCAGTGGTGTTCGTGCAGTGTAGGGGGTCGTGCTGGGGGTGGTGTTTCAGGGTTTAGGGCAGTGCAGTAGTGTTCGGGCAGTGTAGGGGATCGTGCAGGGGGTGGTGTTTCAGGGTTTAGGGCAGTGCAGTGGTGTTCGGGCAGTGTAGGGGGTCGTGCTGGGGGTGGTGTTTCAGGGTTTAGGGCAGTGCAGTGGTGTTCGGGCAGTGTAGGGGGTCGTGCAGGGGTGGTGTTTCAGGGTTTAGGGCAGTGCAGTGGTGTTCGGGCAGTGTAGGGGTCATGCTGGGGCTGGTGTTTCAGGGTTTAGGGCAGTGCAGTGGTGTTCGGGCAGTGTAGGGGGTCTTGCTGGGGGTGGTGTTTCAGGGTTTAGGGCAGTGCAGTGGTGCTCGGGCAGTGTAGGGGGTCGTGCAGGGGGTGGTGTTTCAGGGTTTAGGGCAGTGCAGTGGTGTTCGGGCAGTGTAGGGGGTCGTGCTGGGGGTGGTGTTTCAGGGTTTAGGGCAGTGGTGTTCGGGCAGTGTAGGGGGGTCTTTCTGGGGGTGATGTTTCAGGGTTTAGGGCAGTGCAGTGGTGTTCGGGCAGTGTAGGAGGTCTTGCTGGGGGTAGTGTTTCAGGGTTTAGGGCAGTGCAGTGGTGTTCGGGCAGTGTAGGGGGCGTGCTGGGGGTGTTGTTTCAGAGTTTAGGGCAGTGCAGTGGTGTTCGGGCAGTGTAGGGGGTTGTGAAGGGGGTGGTGTTTCAGGGTTTAGGGCAGTGCAGTGGTGTTCGGGCAGTGTAGGGGGTCATGCTAGGGTTGGTGTTTCAGGGTTTAGGGCAGTGCAGTGGTGTTCGGGCAGTGTAGGGGGTCGTGCAGGGGCTGGTGTTTCAGGGTTTAGGGCAGTGCAGTGGTGTTTGGGCAGTGTAGGGGTCGTGCTGGGGGTAGTGTTTTAGGGTTTAGGATAGTGCAGTGGTGCTTGTGTAGTGTAGGGGGTTGTGCTGGGGGTTTAGGGTTTAGGGTAGTGCAGTGGTGTTTGTGTAGTGTAGGGGGTCATGTTTTAGGGTAGTGCAGTGGTGTTTGGGTAGTGTAGGGGGTCATGCTGGGGGTAGTGTTTTAGGGTTTAGGGTAGTGCAGTGGTGTTTGTGTAGTGTAGGGGGTCATGCTGGGGGTAGTGTTTTAGGGTTTAGGATAGTGCAGTGGTGCTTGTGTAGTGTAGGGGGTCGTGCTGGGGGTAGTGTTTTAGGGTTTAGGGTAGTGCAGTGGTGTTTTTGTAGTGTAGGGGGTCATGTTTTAAGATGCAACGCTCCAATACCTGACCAGTCTGCACTACATAAAACTGCAAAAAACTAAAAATAAAAAGTGTTTTGCACACTTTTGTCATTGGGCTATATGTGGGCTACATCTGGGTAATATTTGTGCTACATTTGGGCTCTTTTTTCACTGGTGGCCATCTTGGAAGACTTCTTTGTTATGAAGTTTCCTAATTTCCTCATTTACTGCAGTCTCCTCAGTAGGAAATGCTTTCAGTTTTTTACTTTGATTCCATCAAGAAGGCATTCAGATGTGTCACACATTTGCCATAAATTCAGAATGTTAGCACTCTAGTTGTTCATTAGATCACTGTAGTAAAGCTACTGCTCACCAAAGAGTTAACTGGAAGTCTACTGCTGGTATTGAAAGTGATTGTTTCAGTCTGCATGTCAGAATTTTCTAATGAAATAGAAGAGGATTTGAGATCTCACTTAAAACATGCACTAAATTTTCTTTTGCAGCACTAACCATAATTTCTATGGCAAAATGAACCCCCTCATTTTGTTCCTTTTTAAATTAAATGTTTTAAGTGTTACCAGTTTATTCCAATCAAGATGGCTTCAGGTGTGCCATACTTTTGTCATAAGTAAGACTGTTAGCGCTCTAGTTGTTCTTTAGAACACTCTGGGAAGCTGCAGTAGAACACAAAGGCATCAACTGACAGGCTGCTCCTGTTGAAATATAACAGGAAGATATTTGAGATCACACTTGAAACATGTCCTAATTTTTCTTTCTACAGCACTAACCATAATTTCTATGACAAAATGGACCCCATCATTTTGTTCCTTTTTAAATTAAATGTTTTAAGTGTTACCAGTTTATTCCAATCAAGATGGCTTCAGGTGTGCCATACTTTTGTCATAAATAAGACTGTTAGCGCTCTAGTTGTTCTTTAGAACACTCTGGGAAGCTGCAGTAGAACACAAAGGCATCAACTGACAGGCTGCTCCTGTTGAAATATAACAGGAAGATATTTGAGATCACACTTGAAACATGTCCTAATTTTTCTTTCCAGAGCACTAACCATAATTTCTATGACAAGATGAACCCCATCATTTTGTTCCTTTTTAAATTAAATGTTTTAAGTGTTACCAGTTTATTCCAATCAAGATGGCTTCAGGTGTGGCATACTTTTGTCATAAGTAAGGCTGTTAGCACTCTAGTTGTTCTTTAGAACACTCTGGGAAGCTGCAGTAGAACACAAAGGAATCAACTGACAGTCTCTGCCCTTGTTGGATGTACATGTTTTACTGAGAATGTCAGACTTCATTCTCACATGACTGAGAAAGATAATGTGAATTTACCGAAAATATGCTCTCATTTTAGCTTCTGGAGCACCTTCCAAAACTGTATGGGACAAGCATGTGAAAATAGTTTTCTCTCAAACATGATTCATGATATCCCAGCAGAAGGTTTTTCACAGGGTAAAATCACCTTAGAACACACCACAATTCCTGAAATTAGTATGGTACCATCAACAAATGAATTCTAATGTAACTAAAGTCTGTTATCACCCTTTATAGTTCTCCTTTTGGTAACCCTCAAAATCTTCGATTCACTACAATGCATTTCAATGGGGTACTATCATTTATATTGGTCCCAAGATGGCTGCCAGCAATTCCAGGATGAAGTGCTGACAGCCAATCAGATCTCACGATGACATGTGTGGTTAGGCTCCGCCCAGATATATATGTGTTTTTACTTTTGATTTTCTCAGCAACTACTGAACGGATTTACACCATTTAACAAAAAGGGTTCTTTCTGAACCAAGAACTACCTCTTTCCCAAATTTGGTGTAATTCCGTTCAGCAGTTCGAGCTGTAGCCTTGCATAAAGTTTCCTATGGGAAATTGATTTTTTACTCTTATTTTTTTAATTTCTCCGCAACTACTGAACGGATTTACACCATTTAACAAAAAGGGTTCTTTCTGAACCAAGAACTACCTCTTTGCCAAATTTTGTGTAATTCCGTTCAGCAGTTCGGGCTGTAGCCGTGGCTAAAGTTTCCTATGGGAAAATGAATGGGGAAAACATGTTTTGGGACCCCCCTTTTTTCTCAGCCCCCGCTTGACGAATCACCCCGAAACTTTCAGGGTAGGAGCGGACCGGAGCGGGCCATAAAGTTTGAAAATTTCGCGAAGATTCGTCAACCGACGCAAGAGTTATTTCAAATAGAATGTTGCGGATTTCCTATGGAAAATAGGTCCTAACTATAACTATCTACTGGCGACCGCCAGTAGATAATATATATATATATATATATAGATAGATAGATAGATAGATAGATAGATAGATAGATAGATAGATAGATAGATAGATATTCACTGAAAAAAACAAAAGGTTAAAGTTTTGTTATACTTAGTTAGGATAAAAAGATCTGTTTTAGTAATAAATAAAAATATGTCAGTGACAACATTAATGTTTTGAACTCAAAAAGACCATAGAAATGTACCAATTATAGTTAGCAGAGTTAACTATAACTTGCGCCGCGGCCATGCACTGCTTGTGACCTCACATATTACATCACTCATGACAATGTCTATTTTTTAGTTTTTATGACTTAAAACATTAAGGTTGTCACTGACATATTCACCTAACTATAAAGTTACAATAACCTTTGGCTTTTTCAGTTCATTTCTAGGTTTTTTTTTAACGTAAAGTAAAATTGTATTACCCTATGTAAGCCAACCCCTGCCTAGCACGACCTTTGTCCCCCTCGCCCTCCCCCCATCCCCGCCCCTCCCCCCCCCGGCTCCTAAATATTTGTTTTTAAGTTCAAGACAGGGTACTAAGTCACAGAGCCCTGTAATGGCTACCAGCTACAAATGTTCATGTTGTGTGCAGCCAATCAGAGTGCTCACTCCCGCATAAGCGAATATGCCCAAGGGAGAAAAAGCTCCCTGGGCCAATCAGAACTCTCTATTTTTCGATTGGCCTTGTCACAAGAATCCGGGTAGTTATAGTCAGGACCACGTTTACATAGGAAATGCTTTTTTTGTGTTGCTAATAACTATGGCACTGCTTGACGAATCTATATAAAACCTTCCCAAATAGTGCTACTTTTTGTCTAGTTTGTGCATGGAAAGTTACGGGGCGATCAGTCATGCGGGGGCTGAGAAAAGGGGGGTCCCAAAACGAGTTTTCCTCATTCATTTTTTCATAGGTACTTTAGACATGGCTACAACCCAAAAAGCTGAACAGATTGACACCAAATTTGGCAGAAATCTAGACCTTGGTCCAGGAAGAGTGTTTTTTTTTATTTGGTGCAAATCCATTCAGTAGCTTTTGAGCAATTAATGCTCACAAAATTATATCTATCACACCGCAGAGTATCTGTGGCACCAACAGATCTCATAGTGAAAGCTGATTTGTACCACCAAATCAACAAGGATGTGGCGGCAGCCATCCTAGGACTTGAAACTCAGTCCCAAGTGCTAAGAAAAATGTTTTAAAAAAATAACATAAGGGGCAGGGTAGGGATACCATGACCCCCTAGGCCTGGTGGTGGAATTCCAGGGGGAAAAAAAGCAATATGACAAGGTCAGCGCTGGCCATGTCATATTTCATATATTTTCGTCTTTCAGCCATGATGCAAAGCAACCACGCTGCTGTACAACATGACTCAGACAGCGGGAGGAGGGTAGGAAGGGGCAAGCAACACGAAAGACAGAGGGAGGAGGGTGAGAGGGGCAAGGAACATGACAAACAGAAGGAGGAGGGCAGGAGGGGGCCAGCAGCACAACGGACAGTGTTAAAACATGCACGCCTAGAAAAAGTAGCTCAGAAAGCATGACCATTGGAAGGACACTGCACAAGGAAGCAGTACTTTTGCCATGTTCTAGGGGAGGGAAAACACAAAAGGAGGAAGTGAAGCTGGCATGTGATGATAAAAGAGAAGCAAGCAAATGAGAGTGACGATGTAGCCAACCAATGGTAAGCGATGGGCAGGCTCTAAGCCGCCTATAGGTAAAATGTTTTGCAAGCGACAGACTAAAAAGGAAACCGAAAACCAGTCTACTCCAACGTCTCAGCAAACAGCATCATAGAGTCACTAGGCTTAAACAGGTCCTCATAAGTTTGAATGTTCTGCAGCAATTTGTATTTTCTTGATATGTGGGATTTGAATCACTAAATTAAACTACCATTATGAATTTCATGAGATAATGAGGACACTGGATGTGCTCCTAATATCATGCCAGATCATACCTGTAAGAAATTGGGTTATTGGTTGGGGTGGGAAGCCCCACTCAGGCAACAACCACAATCCTTATCAGGATGAACCACAATAAGTCACTGAATTAACATGTGCTTAACCCTCTGGCAGTTTGGCACAAAAGCAGTAAGACAGACAATGTGTAACGTATTTATGCAGCACATAAACCGCAATCAAGTGAAAACACAACACAAGAAATATCACAAACCAATTTAGAAAAGTAGAGTAAATTTTAATAAACAAAATTATACCAGAATGACAAAAAGCCAATCAATAGAACAGGAGATATTCAAGTTTAAAGTGTTTAGGGAAAATGGCTACTAAAGGCACAAGGCGCCAACTGAGGGTATCGGGTGGAGCTGGACCAGGACAAAGTCACAAGTTAAGGCTGTCAGCAATGGTGCATAGGCCAGACACAGAACCAAGATTAACCCGCTGGGAGTTGTACCTTGTGTCCTTGGAGCAAGATGTGCGTGGTGTGGCTTTGCGAGGCTTCACGTCGCTTAGCCTCTGTTCAGATGAGGCATTCAGCTGTGCGGCGAGGCTTTGCAGGATTCTGAGTCAATCAGTGTCTTGTCCGAAGAAGCTTGCAGCTGTGTGGCGAGGTTTTGTATCACTCGCATTGTTCCGATAAAGCTCTCAACTGTGTGGCAAAGGTTTGCAGGTCTTCGTGTCGCTTGGTGCCGGATTTGATGGAACCTTCAGTTAGGCAATGAGGAGTTCTCTCTAATGCCAGCCAAGGGTCCAGGACCTGGAGAGGCACTTCTTGGGGATCAGGGACTCACACCAACATCGGCCAGCAGCAGGATGAGACAGGTTCAGTTGCAGCTGGTCAGCTGGCCCTTGCAGGGAGGTCACTGAAGCTTGTCGTGTCCCTGTAGCTCAAACAGGAGGTCAGCAAACTGAGCCTTGGAGTCACTCTGGGTAGCCTGGGATTAAGCAAGCAGGTGCAATCTTTCTTCTCAGACAACAATGGAGTCCTTCAAGCAGCAGGGCAGTCCTTCTGTATAGTCTACAGGTCCAATAGTGTTCTGAAGAGTGTCTCTGGAGGTTCAATATTAATACCTGGTGCGAACCTCTGTGTGTGTGTGGGGGGAGGGGTCCCTCTCCTAACCCCTCATCTGGTTCTGGAAGGATTATGTTACTTACACTGTTCTTGGCATCTAGGGCTATAGATTCACATGCTTTGCATAAGTCCGCCATCTAGTGTTGGGCTCGGATGATTACAAGTTGTTTTTGTTCCAAGACGTTTTCTTCGAGTCACAAGGCTAGGTGACTCCTCCTCTTGGGCTACGCATGGTCATCGACGCCATCTTCAGATTGTTTTGCCGTGGGTAGGTGAGAATGTAAGAATGCTGTATGCAATGAGATGTCCATGCATTATTATGAAATAAAGTGTAAGAACTGCAACCTACACATGATTTTTTGGGGAGGAGGGTTGGCGCATGTGTATTTACAGCACTAGATGCCAAGAACAGATGCTTACAGGGTAGGTAACATAATCTGTTCGAGGCATGTGTGATGTAGATACAGATGCTTTGCATAGACTGTAAAGCAGTCTCTCTCCCGAGGTAGTGGTTAACTTGTGGGGGTTGCAGTTGTTTGAAAAAGTGTTTTAAGTACTGTCTGACCAACATTGCAAATACATCCACACAATAATGTTTTGTGAAGGTGTGTGGAGTAGACCATATTGCTGCTTTACAAATATCAGCAATAGGAACGTTTCCTAAGAAAGCCATGGAAGCTCCAATCTTTCTGGTGGAGTGGGCCTTTGGGGAAACAGGTAAGAGTTGTTTAGCTTCTGCATAGCATGTTTGGATACATTTAACTATACATCTTGAAATGCCCGATTTTGAAATTGCCTTTCCCATACGAGGAGGTGCAAAGGCAACAAACAATTGTTTTGTTTTTCTAAATGATTTAGTCCTGTCGATGTAATACATTATTGCCCTTTTGACATCTAAAGTGTGTAATGCCCTTTCTGCAACTGTGTCTGTGTCTGGTTGCGGGGAAAAAACAGGTAAATCAATGGATAGATTAACATGAAAAGTGGAAACCACTTTTGGTAGGATTTTTGGGTTAGTTCTAAGTACTACTCCGTCCCAATGTAGTTGAAAGAAAGGCTCTTCGAGAGCTAACGCCTGAATTTCACTGACTCTTCTAAGAGAAGTAATAGCGATTAAAAAGGCACGTTTCCATGAAAGGTACTGCAATTGACAAGAGTGTAATGGGTCAAAAGGAGGACCATTAATCTTGTTAGGACAATGTTTAAGCTCCATGCTGGGCAGATGGAGGTCTAGGAGGAATTATCCTTTAAGTCCCTCCATAAAGGCTTTGATAACTGGAATTTTAAACACAGATATGTGTTGTTTATTTTGCAGAAATGCAGCAATAGTTAAAAGATGTAATCGTATAGAAATGTATGCCAACCGTGCAGTTTGTAAATGCAACAAGTATAAAATAATTTCTGTACCTTAGCATGAAGAGGGTTGACTTCTTGTTTGTGGCAGAACATAACAAATCTTTTCCATTTTGCTGCATAACATTGCCTTGTAGTTGGTTTACGAGCCTCTTTCAGAATGCTCATACATTCTTGAGGTAAATGTAAGTATCCGTATTCTAAGACTTCAGGAGCCAAATTGCAAAATTCATTTCTCTGGGATTGGGATGTCTTAGTGTTCCGTGGTTCTGTGCGAGAAGGTCCGGGTTGAGGTGAAGCTTCTCGTGTGGGACTAAAGACAATTCCAGGAGTACTGAAAATCATGGTTGTCAAGCCCATGTTGGAGCTATTATTATCATAGTGAGAGATGTTTGTCTGAGTTTCCTGACAACTAACAGAAGTAGTGGGAGAGGTGGAAAAGCGCATGCAAATATCCCTGACCAGTTCATCCATAGAGCATTGCCTTTGGATTGATGGTGTGGATACCTGCTTGCGAAATGTGTGGGCATTTTGCGTTTTCTTTTGTTGCAAACAGGTCTATTTTTGGAAACGCCCCTTGTGAAAATATGGTCGAATAACACTGAGGTGAATCTCCCATTCATGGACTTGTTGTTGCGTTCTGCTTAGAAATTTCGCAATTTGATTGCTTGTCCCTGGGACATTTTCTGCTAGGAGATGAATGTTGTGGTGTATTGCTAATTTCCATTTGTTCTGTGCCAAGTGAGATAATTGGAGAGAGTGTGTCCCCTCCTGTTTTTGTAAATAATACATAGTTGGCATATTGTCTGTTCGAATTAGGGCAACTTTGTGATGTAGGTGAGGTAGGAAGGCTTTGATTGCTAGATGAACATCTTGAAGCTCTAGGTGACTGATATGGAGATCCTTGTGTTTGGAATCCCATACTCCCTGAACAGTGAGGTTGTGGAGATGGGCTCCCCAACCTGTTAGGGGAGCATCTGTTGTTAGAATTATGTGGGGAAATGGGTCCTGAACCAGCCGCCCTTTGGATAGATTCTGTGGACTCCACCATTGCAGAGAGTGATGTGTGCGGCCTTCTACCAACACTAAGTCATGAAGTTGACCCAGTAATTGAGTCCATTGTTGAGAGAGACATTGTTGAAGAGGTCTCATATTTAGTCTGGCATGTGGGACTATGTGAATACAGGTTGCCATCATGCCCAGAAGTCTGAGAAATGTTTTGACAGGAATTTGACTTCCTGTTTGAAACTGCTGAATTAATTTTACTATATTGTCTTGGGGATTACTTTGGGGCCCTTTCTGGAACTCCTTTTGTTTACCCTTGTCCCCCCACTCTTCTGCTGGGGACCCTGCCCACCTTTGGCGGAGTCTCCCACACGACCCTTTTGGACCCTGGTACTGACCCAGCGGTCCGCCTCCACAGCAAGCTTCCTGGGGGTCAGTCAGCTTACTGTCAATCA
This sequence comes from Calotriton arnoldi, assembly GCA_963921515.1. NCBI lineage: Eukaryota > Metazoa > Chordata > Amphibia > Caudata > Salamandridae > Calotriton > Calotriton arnoldi. The sequence continues at coordinate 2,458,227 of CAWUFW010000581.1, read as the reverse complement.
AGTGCTGGCGTAGCTCTGGAAAACAACTATCCGACAAGTGCTCCCATGCAACCAAATCATAGAGCACCTGAAAATCATTCACCTTGCTACCCTTCACCCAACCATCCAATGCTCTGCAAAAGAAGGATACATATTCCACCCAAGTACTGGACTCCAGCTTCCTACCGTTTCTGAATTTCTGTCTGTACAGCTCTGGGGTCAACCCATACCTGGCTACTAAGGCTTCCTTTATGGGGGCATAGGTCATCTGGTACTCAGTGGGCAAGTTCAACAATGTGTCCCTCGCCTCACCCATAAAGCGTCCCCACAACCCGCTCCCCAATCTCTCTCAGGGACCCGGTGGGACTTCATCGCTACTTCATAGGCTTTGAACCACTGACCAATGTCCTCATGCTTCATGAAATCCTTAATAACATCCTTGGGAATGTATACCTTCCCTTCCCTAGGCACTGATGGTGTGCTGCCACCGGAGGGATTGATCTCCAAACTCTTCGCTTTCAGTTCCAACTCCCTCAACACTCTCTCATGCTCTAAAAGCATCTTTTTCTCCTCCATGGCCAATCTCTTGCCCTCCAACTCCAATTTCTTATTTTCTAACTCACCCTGGCTCCCCAGTTTGAGCTTAGCAAGCTCCTAGTCGGGCACTCTGCTTCTCTCCCTGTCCTCCAACTCCTCTGGAGACAGACCCTTTGAAGAAACACTGCTGCCCACCCTGGAAGGCGCTTTCCCCCCAGTCAGGCCCAATGGCCCCTCCTGCTCCCCATCTAAATTCTCTCCCTCCACCGTAGGCTCTTCTCGGTGCTCACTGGCATTCGTAGATTCCAACCAGGTCCTCAGCGCCTTTTGGTATTCCTCCTTTCTGGGGAGGCCTCTCACAGAGATTTTAATTTTTTTGCAGACAGCTTTGAGATGTGGCACAGTGTAGGTATCAACCCTCTCTTCTTCAAATTCAATATCCACAGATGGAATGGATGCTGCTTTGCTCATGGTGAAAAATGGCAGTTCTCAAGATGCAAAAAAATTCCAAGGAAAAAAACTCTACCAAAATGTATGTGGTCGCGTAATGGTCTGCACTCACTAGTAGTGTACACCAATCACTGTATGTAAATCACAAATGCAAGTCCAGGATCCACACCGCTGACCACCAATGTTAGAAATGCGGGTCTCTAGTTGGCAGAGGTAGGTACCTTTGTCCAAATAGGGGCCCTTACTTCTAGACAGGGTAAGGGGGATACACTCCTAGAATAACCCCTGCTCACCCCCTTGGTAGCTTGGCACGAGCAGACAGGCTTATCTCAGAGGCAGCGTGTAAAGCATTTGTGAACACAGACAGTAATACAGTGAAAACACTACAAATGGACACCACACCAGTTTAGAAAAATAAGCAATCTTTATCTAAACCAAAACAAGACCAAACGACAAACATCCACAGTACAGTTATCAAGATAAGGCTTTCCAATGGTAGAAATAGTTCAGTTTAATGCAAGTTGTAAATGTGACACTTTTCCAACAAAGTACCTTGGATGCGACACGCAAAACAAACAAAATGGCCGCAGGGAAGGTGATGCATCGGTTCCTTGCTTCGGGAGAGGTGAGGCGTCAGTTCATTACTGCCGCGCAGGGGAGGTGATGCGTCTGTTCCTTACCGGAGAGGAGGTGATGCGTCTGTTTCTTACTGCGTCCTCCAACGATGCGACAAACTTGGCGCCTCGATGCGATGCGTCGATCTGGTACGATGCGTGAACTCTTGCAGCCGCACTGCAGTCCTGGAGTCGAAATCGGTGCGTCAGTCTTGGACTTCGGGGATCGGAGCACTCGATGCGGCATGCAGCGCTTTCTCGAGCCGCGGCAGGCTCTGCGACGGTTTCTTCGGCGATGCGTCGGAAACTGGTGCAGATCCGTCTCGCTTCTTCCTCGTTGCGTCGATCCTCCAGCTCCCTGCAGAAAACTGTTCTCTAGAGGCCCAAAACAACAGCAGGGCAGTTCAGGGGAGCTGGTGGTGAAGTCTTTGTGTCCCTGAGACTTCAGAACAGGAGGCAAGCTCAGTTTCAAGCCCTTGGAGATCTTTTCTTCAAGCAGGTGACAAAGCAAACAGCAAAGTCCTTTTTCTCCTTTCCTTGGCAGCAAGCAGCCACTGCAGGCCAACCCCAGACAGCAAACAGCACAGGGGCAGTATTCCTCCTCAGGTTCTCCGGCTCTTCTCCTTGGCAAAGGTTCCTCTTGATTCCTAGAAGTGATCTAAAAGTCTGGGGTCTGGGCCCCTCTTTTTATACACCAACAACCTTTGTTCTCTGAAGGCAGAGGGTGTCAGTACCCAGCCAAAACCAGTTCTGTCCTCACTGGTGCAGCTTCCTGGCAGGAGGTGGAAACAGCATTGTTGAAAGCAGATCAGGCGCATTCAGGTGAAAAGGAAATCTCCTCCCCCTACTCTAAATGCAGCCCAGGTCTATTCAGCCCAGCCCTGACTCATCAGACTTCTGGAGCCACAGCCCCTCTCCAGCCCCTGTCATCCAAAAGCCAGACATGCAATACGTAAACCTAGCAGAGGCATACTGGATGGTTAGGCAAGAAAATACCTAATTTCTAAAAGTGGTATTTTCAAACTCAGAATGTAAAAATCACCCTCACTAAAAGATGCATTTTAACATTCTGAGTTCAGGCATACTAAACTTTATTTTTCTACCTTGTTCCCAGGGCCAGTTATGTTTATAAGATGTTATAAACAAACTTCCCATTCTGTCCTATGGGAACAGGTAGCCTTGCAATAGTGAAAACGAAATTGGCAGTATTTCACTATCAGGACATGCCACCCACATCAGGGCATGTCCTACCTTTCACATACAATGCACCCTGCCCACAGGGGTACCTTGGGCCTACCTTAGGGGTGACTAATATGTCGAAAAGGGAAGATTTAGGGACTGGCAAGTGTGTGCACTTGCCAAGTCGACATGGCAGTCCCAGACTGCACACAGGCTCTGCAACGGCAGGCCAGAGTTACATTTCACAGGCTGCTTGTGTGGGTGGCACAATCAGTGCTGCGAGCCCACTAGCCGCATTTGGTTTACAGGCCCTGGACACACATAGTGCACTGTACTAGGGACTTAACAGTAAACCAAATAAACCAATCATGGAAATACAAATCCATAATAACAATTTACAAAGGGAGCACTTGCACTTTGGCACTGAACAGCAGTGGCAAAGTGCCCAAAGCATCTAGACCAGCAAAACGGTGTACAACACACAGCAAAAACACAGGAGGCAACAGCAAAGAATGGAAGGGAGACCCACGCCAATGGTGCCAGGTCTAACACTTGTCCCCTCCAGCTGAAATGTGGGGAGAACTACCCACCTTCTTGGGAGTTTTCTTCACTAAGACGGAAAAATCTGGACAGACCATCAGAATTGGCGTGTTCTGTACCAGGGCGGTGTTCCACCGTAAAGTCCATCCCCTGTAGGGAAATGTACCACCTCAACAGCTTTGGATTCTCACCCCTCATCTGCATCAACCATCTGAGGGGCCTGTGGTCTGTCTGAACCCGGAAGTGAGACCCAAACAAGTATGGTCTCAGCTTCTTCAGTGCTCAGACCACCGCAAATGCCTCACGCTCAATCGCACTCCACCTCTGTTCCCTTGGAAGTAACCTCATACTAATGAAGGCTACAGGTTGGTCTAGGCCCTCCTCATTCAGCTGTGAGAGCACCGCTCCCACACCGTGCTCTGAAGCATCTGTCTGCACAATGAATTCCCTTGAGAAGTTGGGCGCCTGAAGCACGGGCGCCGTGCACATGGCAGATTTCAGGGCATCAAAAGCCTTCTGGCAGGTATTAGTCCAGTTAACTTTCTTGGGCTGCTTCCTGGAAGTCAGCTCTGTCAAGGGGGCAACAATGGAGCCATAACCCTTGACGAATCTCCTGTAATACCCGGTGAGTCCTAAAAAGGCTCCCGCTTCTGTCTGGGTCTTGGGGGGTTCCCAAGCCAGGATGGTATCAATCTTGGGCAGTAGGGGCGCCACCTGGCCGCTCCCCACCTGGTGTCCCAAGTACACCATGGAACCCTGCCCGATCTGGCACTTACTCGCCTTGATTGTGAGGCCTGCCCTCTGCAGAGCCTTCAACACTTCCCAGAGGTGGTGCAGATGTTCCTCCCAAGTGGCACTGAACACTGCGATGTCATCCAGGTAGGTGGCACTGAAATCCTCCAGTCCAGCCAACACCTGGTTGACCAACCTCTGAAAGGTGGCAGGGGCATTCTTCAACCCAAAGGGCATCACCCGGAATTGGTAGTGCCCCTCTGGCTTTGAGAATGCTGACCTCTCCTTTGCCCCATCAGTTAAGGCAATCTTCCAGCACTCAGACGTTAAATCAAACGTACTGAGGTAGCGGCAGCTCCCAACCGATCAATGAGCTCATCAGCTCTGGGGATGGGGTGCGCGTCAGTCCTGGTGTCCGAATTGAGCCCTCGGTAGTCCACACAGAACGGGAGTTCTGGCGTGGCACCGGGTGCGGCAGCCTTTGGGACCAAGACCACTGGGCTGGCCCAAGGGTTGTTTGAGGGCTCAATCACCCCTAGCTCTAACATCTTGGAGACTACCTACTTGATGCAAGACTTGACCCTGTCAGTCACTCTGTAAATTTTGTGCTTCACAGGAGGACTGTCCCCAGTGTCCACATCATGGACGCACCACCGAGTGACACCAGGGGTCAGGGAGAACAGAGCAGCAAACTGTCCCAACAGTTGGCGACAGTCACTCTGCTGTTTGGGAGTCAGGGTGGGGGAGAGTGATACACCGTCCACTGACCCATCGTGCTCTTTTGCAGACAAGAGGTCAGGAAGAGGCTCAGGCTCCTCTTCTATTCCAGCATCTGTTGCTAGGAGCATGCCCACTTCGGACCTCTCCAAGTGGGGCTTCAGGCGGTTCACATGCAGGACCCGCAAAGGGTTACTTGGAGACTGCAAGTCCACCAAGTAGGTGACATTGCTCTTGCGCTCCACCACCTCAAAGGGGCCGGTCCACTTATCCTGGAGCGCACAAGGATCCACTGGGGCCATGACCCACACTTTCTGTCCAGGCTGAAACTCGATCAGAGTGGCATTTTGATCATACCAACGTTTCATCTCCTCCTGGCTGGCTTCCAGATTCGCCTGAGCGAGTTGTCTGAAGCGCTTAGTCTGGTTTCTGAAGGCCAGCATGTAGCTATATACATCCTGGGGAGGTTTACTGGGAGCTTTCTCCCAGCCTTCTTTCACCAGACTCAGAGGTCCTCTTACAGGATGGTCGTACAGCAATTCAAAGGGACTGAACCCTAAGGACTTCTGGGGCACCTCTCTGTAAGCAAACAAAAGGCATGGTAAGAGGACGTCCCACTTACGCCTCATGGGTTCACCAAGACCCATAATCATGCCCTTCAGGGTCCGGTTGAATCTCTCAACCAGCCCATTACCTTGGGGGTGGTAAGGAGTGGTGAACTTATAGGTAACACTGCACTCCTGCCACAGGGACTTCATATACTTCGATATGAAGTTGGTACCAAGGTCGGACACCACCTCTCTGGGGAACCCCACACAGGAGAATATCCCCATCAATGCACGACCCACCACGGGGTTGTCACAGTCGAGAGAGGGATGGCTTCCGGGTACTGGGTGGCATAGTCCACCAAGACCAGCATGAACCTGTTGCCCATGGCTGTCTTGGGATCCAGAGGCCCCACAATGTCAATACCCACCCTCTCAAAGTGGGTGCTGACCACAGGGAAAGGTTGGAGAGGAGCCTTACACTTCCTCCCACTCTTACCACTTGCCTGGCAAGTCTGGCAAGACCTACAGTGAGTATCAGAACTCTTACGCATTTGGGGCCAGTAAAAGTGGGTGACAAGTCGTTCAAAGGTCTTGTCTTGCCCCAAATGCCCTGCCAAAGGCACATCATGAGCCAGACCCAGTAGGAAGGCTCTGAAGCGCTAGGGTACCACCAGCACACGGGCTGACCCAGGCTCAGCGACCTTAGGCTCCCTATACAGGAGACCATTCTCCCAGTATATCCAATGTGATCCAGACTGATCACCTGCTGCCTGGTTTGCAGCCTGTTGCCGCAAACCAACAAGAGAAGGGCACTTCTGCTGATCCTCGCAGAATTATTCCCTGGAGGGGCCTCCTTCCTGCTGCCAATGGGGCAGCTCAGGCAGGTCCCCCAGTTCAGCCACTTGTTCCCCTGTAGGCTCCAGGGCATCCCCCTCAAGGTCTGCCTCCTCCTGGACCGTGGGAACTTCGGGGGTCGGTTTCCCGCACCCCCTGCCTCTTCTCTTTCCGGCAGGCAACTGGGCCACTCTTTCAGGCTCCAGGTCCTCTTGAATGCCCTTACCGGCTGCCATTGACCGAGTGGTCACACATGCCCACTCAGGCAGACCCAACATCTCTAAATGAGACCTCCGCTCCACCTTCGCCCAAGGTGAGCTTTCCAAATCATTGACTAGCAGACAGTCAACCGGCATGGCTGGCCTCACAGCTACTTTCAAGGTACCTGAGACCCCCCCCCCACTCAAAGGGAACCTGTGCCACTTTGCAGAGGCACTCTGAATTGTCAGCGGCAACTACTGGGTAGAATGCGTTGGGGACCACCTGCTCTTCAGACACCAGTCGACACATGACAGCTGTCATACTGGCTCCGGTATCTCTCAGAGCCTCCACACTATGGCCATTGATGGTCACCCACTGCCTGACCTTCTTATTGTTATCAGGCAGATGAGCCCTTGGGACCATCTCACTGTCTCCTAAAGAGACCAGGGACATCTCGGCGGGACCCCAACCCTCCTGGACACCCGACTCCTCCCCCAAGGCTACACTAGCCGTCTGCCGGGGCGGTGCACCAGTGGGTGCGGTGGTAACCTTCTTGGGACACCTAGGATCCCCTTGGAAGTGGCCCACCTGACCACAAACAAAACATGTCCTGGAATCCCTATGAACAGGCTTACCTGTCGGGACCCATGGTTTCTTTTCAGTGAGAGGCTGGGAACTCTTACCTTGGTTCCCTTGGGGATTACTTTGGGGCCCTTTCTGGAACTCCTTTTATTTACCCTTGTCCCCCCCCACTCTTCTGCTGGGGACCCTGCCCACCTTTGGCGGAGTCTCCCACACAACCCTTTTGGACCATGGTACTGACCCAGCGGTCCGCCTCCACAGCAAGCTTCCTGGGGTCAGTCAGCTTACTGTCAATCAAGTGCTGGCGTAGCTCTGGAAAACAACTATCCGACAAGTGCTCCCATGCAACCAAATCATAGAGCGCCTGAAAATCATTCACCTTGCTACCCTTCACCCAACCATCCAATGCTCTGCAAAAGAAGGATACATACTAAACCCAAGTACAGGACTCCAGCTTCCTACAGTTTCTGAATTTCTGTCTGTAGAGCTCTGGGGTCAACCCATACCTGGCTACTAAGGCTTCCTTCATGGGGGCATAGGACATCTGGTCCTCAGTGGGGAAGTTCAACAATGTGTCCCTCCCCTCACCCATAAAGCGTCCCCACAACCCAGCTCCCCAATCTCTCTCAGGGACCCAGTGGGACTTCATCACTACTTCATAGGCTTTGAACCACTGACCAATGTCCCCATGCTTCATGAAATCCTTAATAACATCCTTGGGAATGTATACCTTCCCTTCCCCAGGCACTGATGGTGTGCTGCCACCAGAGGGATTGATCTCTAAACTCTTCGCTTTCAGATCCAACTCCCTCAACACTCTCTCATGCTCTAAAAGCATCTTTTTCTCCTCCATGGCCAATTTATTGCCCTCCAACTCCAATTTCTTATTTTCTAACTCACCCTGGCTCCCCAGTTTGAGCTTAGCAAGCTCCAAGTCCTGCACTCTGCTTCTCTCCCTGTCCTCCAACTCCTCTGGAGACAGACCCTTTGAAGAAACACTGCTGCCCACTCTGGAAGGCGCTTTCCCCCCAGTCAGGCCCAATGGCTCCTCCTGCTGCCCATCTAAATTCTCTCCCTCCACCATAGACTCTTCTGGATGTTCACTGGCAGTCCTAGATTCCAACCAGGCCCTCAGCGCCTTTTGGTATTCCTCCTTTCTGGGGAGGCCTCTCACAGAGATTTTAATTTTTTTGCAGACAGCTTTGAGATGTGGCACAGTGTAGGTATCAACCCTCTCTTCTTCAAATTCAATATCCACAGATGGAATGGATGCTGCTTTGCTCATGGTGAAAATTGCCAGTTCTCAAGATGCAAAACAATTCCAAGGAAAAAAACTCTACCAAAATGTATGTGGTCGCTTAATGGTCTGCACTAACTAGTAGTGTACACCAATCACTGTATGTAAATCACAAATGCAAGTCCAGGATCCTCACCGCTGACCACCAATGTTAGAAATGGGGGTCTCTAGCTGGCAGAGGTAGGTACCTTTGTCCAAATAGGGGCCCTTGCTTCTAGTCAGGTTAAGGGGGGATACACTCCTAGAATAATCCCTGCTCACCCCCTTGGTAGCTTGACAGGACCAGACAGGCTTATCTCAGAGGCAGTGTGTAAAGCATTTGTGAACACACACAGTAATACAGTGAAAACACTACAAATGGACACCACACCAGTTTAGAAAAATAAGTAATCTTTTTCTAAACCAAAACAAGACCAAACGACAAAAATCCACAGTACAGTTATCAAGATAAGGCTTTCCAATAGTAGAAATAGTTCAGTTCAATGTTAGTTGGAAATGCAACACTTTTCCCACAAAATACCTTGGATGCGTCACGCAAAACAAACAAAATGGCCGCAGGGAAGGTGATGCGTCAGTTCCTTGCTTCGGGGGCGGAGATACGTCAGTACCTTACTGCAGCGCAGGGGAGGTGATGTGTCTGTTCCTTACTGGAGAGGAGGTGATGCGTCTGTTTCTTACTGCGTACCCCAACAATGCGACAAACTTGGTGCCGCGATGCGTCGATCCTGAACGATGCATGAACTCTTGCAGCCGCACTGCAGGCCTTGCGTCGAAATAGCTGCGTCGGTCTCGGACTTCGGGGATCGGAGCACTCGAAGCGGCGTGCAGCGCTTTCTCGAGCCGCGGCAGGCGCTGCCCGGTTTCTTCGGCGATGCGTCGGAAACTGGTGCGGATGCGTCTCGCTTCTTCCTCGTTGAATCGATCTTCCAGCTCCCTGCGGAACACAGTTCTCTAGAGGCCCAAAACAACAGCAAGCGCCTCTTGCAGGTCAGAACTCCCAGCAGGGCAGTTCAGGGGAGCTGGTGGTGAAGTCTTTGTGTCCCTGAGACTTGAGAACAGGAGGCAAGCTCAGTTTTAAGCCCTTGGAGATCTCTTCAAGCAGGTGACAAAGCAAACAGCAAAGTCCTTTTTCTCCTTTCCTTGGCTGCAAGCAGCCACTGCAGGCCAACCCCAGACAGCAAACAGCACAGGCGCAGTATACCTCCTCAGCTTCTCCGGCTCTTCTCCTTGGCAAAGGTTCCTCTTGATTCCCAGAAGTGATCTAAAAGTCTGGGGTCTGGACCCCTCTTTTTACACACCAAAATCCTTTGTTCTCTGAAAGCAGAGAGTGTCTGTACCCAGCCAAAACCAGTTCTGTCCTCACTGGTGCAGCTTCCTGCCAGAAGGTGGAGACAGCATTGTTGAAGACAGACCAGGTGAAAAGGAAATCTCCTCCCCATACTCTAAATGCAGCCCAGGTCTATTCAGCCCAGCCCTGACTCATCAGACTTCTGGAGCCACAGCCCCTCTCTAGCTCCTGTCATCCAAAAGCAAGACATGCAATACAAAAACCTAGCAGAGGCATACTGGATGGTTAGGCAAGAAAATACCTACTTTCTAAAAGTGGTATTTTCAAACACAGACTGTAAAAGTCACCCTTACTAAAAGATGCCTTTTAACATTCTGAGTTCAGGCATACTAAACTTCTACCTTGTTCCCAGGGCCAGTTATGTTTATAAGATGTTATAAACAAACTTCCCATTCTGTCCTATGGGAACAGGTAGCCTTGCAATAGTGAAAAACGAAATTGGCAGTATTTCACTATCAGGACATGCCACCCACATCAGGGCATGTCCTACCTTTCACATACAATGTACCCTGCCCACAGGGGTACCTTGGGCCTACCTTAGGGGTGACTAATATGTCGAAAAGGGAAGATTTAGGGACTGGCAAGTGTGTGCACTTGCCAAGTCGACATGGCAGTCCCAGACTGCACACAGGCTCTGCAATGGCAGGCCAGAGTTACATTTCACAGGCTGCTTCTGTGGGTGGCACAATCAGTGCTGCAGCCCACTAGCAGCATTTGATTTACAGGCCCTGGGCACACACAGTGCACCATACTAGGGTCTGACAAGTAAATCAAATATGCCAATCATGGAATCACTAATCCATAACAACAATTTAAAAAGGGAGCACTTGCACTTTGGCACTGAACAGCAGTGGCAAAGTGCCCAAAGCATCTAGACCAGCAAAACGGAGTCCAACACACAGCAAAAACACAGCAGGCAACAGCAAAAAATGGAAGGGAGACCCACGCCAATGGTGCCAGGTCTAACATATACCGATCGAAACAATACCACCGACAGATATAACGGGACCGAAGGAGTCTCGAACCGGAGCGCGAGATACTACATCCAAACCCGTCGGCAGAAAAAAACAATCTGAAGATGGTGTCGAAGGCCATGCACTGTATTACCAAGAGGAGGAGTCACACAGCCTCGTGACTCGAAGAAAACTTCTTGGAACCAAAACAACTTGTAATCATCTGAGCCCAACACTAGATAGCAGACTTATGCAAAGCATGTGTATCTACAGCACACATGCCTCGAACAGATATTTCCCTATCAAAGCTCCAAACTGTTTAGGGAGACAAACACAGGGCAGGCCCGGTGTCAGATTACTTTGTGGGTGGAGAAAGCACAGCCCACTAAAAATGTGTGTGGGGCTGAGTACAGTCCCTCCCAGTCGTCCTGCTAGTATGGCCCATCCTGTCCACACCTACGCCCCCTTTGTGTTGCTATCTAGAAGGAATACAAAACCCCAACAGCAGCACTGTCAGAACCCCTTTCAGAGGGCCATGGGGCATGCAGGGGCTACTGGGCCCAGCTGTTGCGGTTGAGATCTTTTATTCCAGATGTCTTGACCTACTATGGATCCTCAGCAACTGTGCCAAGAACCCCTTCTGCACTTGACTCTCAAGTGGTAGCTGTGGTGAAGTAGTCACAACTCCCTTAGGAGTGATGTTGACACAGGTCAGTGAACACGACTCATAACTCAAAGTGGAATGCCCTGTTTAATACTCGCTTTTATAGAAAAAAATGTGTTTTTATTTCTAACACTACACATGCAAAGTTATACGATATTCAAAGGCAATAACACAATCCCCCTTGAGATCGGGACTCTAGCAGTTACCAGGCAAATCCCTGTCCCACCCTTCTTTGTGTTATGTGTTTGGAGTTATTCCCCATTCACTGGTAGCCGCATCCAGAGAATGCAAACTATAAGGCCGCACTCAAGAGTTCTCCCTTTGACTCTTTAGAAATTAGTCAAAAGTGTCTAGGGTGCCGTAGCACAGCCGCTCTGTTCCAGTGATCAGAGCTGCTACCGATCAACAGACCCAAAGGTAGGTTGCTATTCTGCCCGGCAAGGGAGGGGGTGGTGGTGTGATCCTCCAGCTCCCGACCTGAGCTCCAACGAGGGTACGCTGTCCTCGTTGAGGTCCTGGTGAAACTCTGAGTCTTTGTCAGGTGCATATCACAGCATGCGGGCTCGACGCGCTGCTCACTGCAGTTTTCCTCTGGTCAACGACTAGAACCTTAGGCCAAAGTGACACTGGCACTCCCTTTTGGCATACTGAGTTACGCAGTAATCACGAGCTGGGAGCAGACTCTCCTGATTTGATCGTCCTCACTATTGCGGACCCTCCTGGCATACGGCGTCACCGATTTCGGCAGTTACAAGTCCCGCGCTCCAGGCCCAAAATCAGTTCACCAGTGGCGTGGCCAAGCCGAGCAGCAAGATGGCCGCTCGGTGAGAGGGCTCTGCCGGCCGTACCAACATCCGCACAAAATCCTGCCTAAGGAGAGACAATCAGCGCCACACAACGATGGCATGTACCTGAAGACTGCTATTGCCCCGAAAGACGAAAATCGGCTGCCTCAGAGACGTGCTACACCATTCTGCCGGAAGGCTGCACGAGACTGAGCGGCATGGCTGCTGGAGGCTGCAGCACGCTGCAGGGGAATTAAAGTGATCGGGCCGCCTGCTCCAATAACAATCTGCGACCCGCTGCGTGGACCACGACTGAGACGTACTGTGCGACTGTGAGGGCCGAGGTGAGGGTCCCGGGATCTTCGCAGGAGGGGGAGCGCGCACTGCCTCAACGTACTTCCCGCCGGAGGGTAGGTGGCGGTGCTTGGGCCCGGACCCGCCCTGCCTCGGCGGCGACCGCGGCTCCATCTGGAGCTCCCACACGCAGAAAAGCGCAGCAGGCTATCCTGGGCTGCCCCCCTCCCCTGCAGACATAAGCCGCTACTCGCGGAGCGGGCGCTCTGTGAATCTGGCTGGAGAGACGAGCGACAAAAGCGAGGCATGCACCTGACGAGGCGGAAGGGCAGCCCCTGGAGGAGAACGCCGGAGACACCCCAGGTGACACAAGCAGGCGGCCGGAAGGTATTGTGCGACTCTAGAGGCCGAGGCGAGGAGCCCTGGATCTGCGGGGGGGGGAGTGCGCACTGCTCCAACGCACTGTCCATCGGAGGGTGGATGGCGGCACTCAGGCCCGGCCCGCCCTACCATCGGCAGAGACCGCCGCTACCTCCAGAGCGCTCACGCACAGGAGAGCGCACCGGGCAATCTTGGCTGCCCCCCCACCCCGAGGACAAAAGCCGCTACACGCGGAGCGGGCGCTCTGCGAGCCCGGCTGAGAGACGAGCGACTTAGGTGAAGAGCGTGTCTGACAGAGCAGTGGGGCAGCCCCCAAGGGTGGACGCCAGTGACCCACCCAGGTGACGCGGGAGGGTGGCGTGGCCACCTGCCTCTAAGGCGTAAAGAGAGATCTGCATTAAGCGACGTCCCCAGTACTGGGTGGAGGCGCTGCTGACTGAGGCCTAACCCGCTGGCGCTGGGCAATCCGGGCCTACCTCTAAGCAGCGTGGAAAATAGACTTTGAGCACCACAAGCACAGGCCATATTTGACACACCAGGGGAAAGCCAACACTATTCTTGCAAAGAACACTTAAGATACACAGCATTTAGCTTGAGGTGAAGCATGCTAGACGTCCAGAGGCAGTGCAAATCGGCACGGATAGAGGGGATCTGACCTCTGCGCCACGTACGGCGGACCAGTGCGGCCATACTGTTCAACATGGGAAAGCAGGATCCCAAACAGCCCAGATTGACATTTGACAGCAAAATAGCCACCAGGCAAAAGGAAGTTGATAACGACCCGGAGATAGAGCAGACATCGGGCGAAGAGGCAGATGGCCAAAATGAGGACCTCAGATCCCTCTTGCTCGATATGAAGTCCAGCCTCAAAACTATCGATACCAAACTGGATAAACTCACCTTACAACTAGATCTAGTTAAGAAGGAAGTCGATGTCCATGAAACTCGCCTGAACCAACTTGAAAACCATACTTCAGAGGCACACGACTTCCAAATAGAAGCAAAAGAACAATTGCTACAAATGGACAAAGTGCTCACCATCATCAGATCCAAAAACGATGACCTCAAGGCCCACTCACGTAGCAATAATCTCTGCATAACAGGCATACCGGAAACTACGTCGATATCTAAAATGGAGACATACGTGGAAGAGCTACTAAAAGAACTCTTTGGAGCTGACCTCTCCTCCATGTTTATAGTTGAAAGAGCACACCGCACCCTGGGTCCTAAACCACCGGTGGGCGTGGCGCCCAGATCAATTGTAGCACGTCTGCTAAATTACCGAGATCGAGACATCATGCTAAGGCAAGCTAGGGAGCGGAACTCCATTACCCACAAAGGCAACACTATTTCGTTTTACCCAGATTTCACGCCGGCAGTGCAGGCAGCTAGACGCGAGTTTGCACCGGCCATGCGCCTCCTTCTACAGGCGGAGATCCCATATGCGCTGCTATACCCAGCCAAACTCAAAGTGACATACGAGGGAACAGCGCACCACTTCACTGATGCCAAATCTACAATGAAGTTTGCCAAACATATTGGAAGCAAGAAGCTCTCTCCGAAAAAGAATGAAAATCACTCCTCTGAAGCCGGCTTAAGCGACAATGACTGAATCGGGATCCTGGGGCATCGCCTCAAAACACTCTGTGGAGTTGGGGCAGTGCAGCTGGCCGCAGAGGGTGCGGCACAAAGACGTACAACATGGACAGATGTACATCAGGTAACAACTGGTAACATGCCGCAGATCAAAGATTTCGAACATTGACTCTGGACTCTCCAATAACTGTACGGCCATCCCGCCTACTGACAGGGTTGTCAGCCGGCTCAATCATGCTCCCGGGGAGATCTCCCACGTTTACGCCCCATGCTAGTTTTTGGGGCACTGTGCTAAGTTCTTGGGATCGGGAGGGTTATCAGTCACAACCTGATTGGGGGGTTGGTCTGGGTGGGGGGTGGTTGAGGGTTGTTATTGTTGTTGTTATGGTCGGACAAGCATGTTGTCAACAACTTCTAGGTTATTGCAGTTTCACAGACAGCTCCAAGATGAGGCCGCTACCACACGCAAGGCTACATACAGAGAAGGTGCAAGCATATAATCATAAGACTGTAGAAATGATGAGGCCTACTAGGTCTGGATACACGACGATACCAACATAACCAGTAAGACACTGACTTCCTATAAATTCTTAACATGGAACATCCGAGGATTAAACGACCATAGAAAGATCAGGCTAATACAGGCTTATCTAACTAGACACAACATAGATATCTGTTTCCTACAGGAAACACACATGAACAGCTCCTCCACCATTAAACTTCAACACAAAAGATGGGAAAGCATATATTCTTCGATATTCTCCAACTATGCAAGGAGAGGAGCTATACTGACTCGAAAAGGGCTAGACTGGACATTGACAGAATCACACACTGACCCGGAGGGTAGATATGTCATCCTAATGGGAGACCTGGGAAACATGCGCATATCTATGGCGGCAATATATGGGCCCAATGTCGACTGCCCAGACTTCTTCCAGAGCATTTGGGTAAAGATTATAATGATGGGAGGGGATACAGTAATATGGGGAGGGGACTTTAATGCTATACTTGATGACGCTCGGGGGCCACTCGTAAACTACACCCCCAAGCTAGTGTCGCCCTGAACAGGATCATGACAGAAGGCAAGCTGGTAGACATATGGCGGGCTCGACACCCGGGGAAATCCAAAGGGACCTGCATTACGGCTCATCATGGGGCCTGGTCTAGACTAGACTATTGGCTGGTCTTGAGTGACTTAGCGACATGGACGACAGATGTGGAACATCTCCCTAGAACACTGTCAGATCATTCTCCCTGCTGTATACAACTGGCTGTCCCGGAGGGGGGTGGGGGGCGCGGCGGATGCATAGTTGGAAACTTCCCCCTCATGCCCTACTAGATGCAGTATTTCGAGAAGAGATTAGAAAGGATGTTGAGGAATATTTTGAAACTAACTTGGGTTCCGTCTCTTCATATGCCTCACTGTGAGAGGCGTTCAAGGTGGTCATCCGAGGGAAGTGCACAGCTAGGCAAGCAGGAGTTTTAAAATCAATCAGGCAACACCTCATCAAACTCGAACCTGAGATTAGGGACCTAGAACTGCAATTTTATGCCACCGAAAAGGTGACCCTACTGGAAGTGTTAAAGGGTAAGATTATTGAGTACGAGGAGGAGGCCCAAAGGGAGGTGAAGTTTCTGGGCAAATACACTCAGGCAAGGAGATACAGGGAGGGAGACAGGCTGGGTAAAACACTGGCAAACGCTCTTAGAACACCTCGCAACACCACATACATTACTGAAGTTTTAGACGATAATCACGTGCCGGTTAGAGGGCCGCAGAATATATTAGATGCATTCACCCAGTTCTACTCTGGTTTATACTCCTCCTCCCCAGTTGACTCAACGGAGGATCTTCAATCCTACCTAGACTCAATCAAGCCGTTATGGTTGGAAAGAGCCCACAGGACATATCTGGACGTGCCCTTTACGGCTGCCGACATAGTCCAAGTAATAAACAGCCTACCAGCTGATAAAGCTGTCGGCTCAGACGGCCTAACCGCCGCTTTCTATAAATGCTATGCGGATATTCTGGCCCCCCACAAGTTATCGGTCTACGAGGAGGCACTGGAATCTGGATCGCTACCCCCAACTATGAGAGAAGCGTTTATACTGTCATTACTAAAATCAAATAAGCCCCCCCAACGAGCGAGACTCCTATAGGCCCTTATTATTGATAAACAGACACCAAAATCTACGCGAAATTAATAGCAAACAGATTACAGCCTCTGCTTCTGCTGATAGCCAGCCCGGACCAGTCGGGATTCATTCCCGGAAGGTCTACTGCTCATAACCTTCAAACATTTTTCGCTGTCCTACTGTTGGACTTGGCCCTTTTTGGCAGGTTCACCCCTGAACTTTTTGCCTTAAACTCTGACATGTTGGGAGTGGTTTTAGGTCTCTAGGCACTTTAGCACTGTGGCCCAGTGTAAAGTGCGTGCGCGCTATGAGTGCGTGTGGTGAGATTGGCCTGCCCTCCCATAGGAATGCATGGGGGATATGTGTGTCCATGGTAATTCCTGGTATGAGAGGAGTGCAGGGGCGAGTTTAGTATGTATGAACTCGTGAGAATAAATGCTGCGCAATGGTGTGCGCAGATTTATGGTGACTGGTGGAGAAATGCCACTTTTAGAAGTTGCTATTTCGGTGTACTGTGTGTCTGCCTGCCGGATGTGAATTGCATGTCTGGCTTGTGATTGACAGGAGCTGAGAGGTGTGGGTGGCTCCAGGAGACAGGGTGAGTCAGCCCAGTGATGAATAGGGAGATCTGCATATAGATGAGGGGAGGAGTTGCACCTGGGTCTGAATAGGGCTGTGCCTTCTCTCCACAATGCTGGCTCCACCTCCTGTGGTGCGTCTGATGTCCCAGGCATGTCCTGTGAAAAGAAAGAAGGAGTCATGTACACAAAGTGCTCCTGAACCAGTTGTATCTGGTTCCCCCAAACCCTGCACCTTTACACAAAGGAAACTGTGTATAAAAAGAGGGGCTGTGACCCCATGAAAATGTTCTTGTGCTGTATTTGTTCCTGAACCTGCAGGGCGTGCTGCTGCTGGGGCCCAGGGGGAGGCTGCCAGGAGGGCTTGCCTCCCTGGGCCCTGCCTTGCCCCTTGATCCCTAAAGGACCTCCAGGACTTTTTGCTTCATCTAAGCGCCTTGGGAGCGCTTACCTTTTACTTTTACGAGCACCTGGCTCTTTACTGCGAGGAGCGAGTGGGCGGTTGCAGCGCAACGCTGCATAGAGAGAGAGGGGGAATCCCCCGGCGTTGGGATTCCCCCAGTGATGCTGGAAATGGTGGCTGCCCACCCCACATGGCCGCTTCGTGTTTATTTTCCTAGCGGGAGCCCACCCCGCTTTATATTTTTAATTCCGAGGGAGCCTACCCCTCATTGCCGCCGAGAAGAGAAACCGCGATCCGCGGCCCACCTGGTTGTGGGCGGGGCCTGGCGGACGGAAGCGGAAGAGCAGCGAGGCCGGAAGGCCCAGGCGGGAGCCCACCCCGCGCTGGGACGTGCCTAGGAGAAGCCCGGAGCCTCGCAGGCTCCACGTGCAAGTCCCGGGTCCCAGGAGGGAGCCCGGGTGAAGAGGGAGACGCTGTAGGCAGACGGGAGCCCACCCCGCCTGCGTGGATGCTGATCATGGTCGACGGGGCTCTCCGAGTGAAGAGAGAGCCCCGCGTAGTGCCGTCCAGAGCCAGAGGAGTCCCCGTCGAGAGAGAGCCGGTGAGTGAAGCTGGCAGGGGGGAGCGAGGTTAAGGCCCCATGCCGGTGCCTCTTTCCCGAGCGGCCCTGCTTGACAGAGGGCCGCTCCAACGATGGGCATATTTGTTTTCAAGCCGTGGGGGTCCCGAGGGCACAGTGGTGCCGAGCCCCTTTGCCTTATCCCCAGCTGCGCCGCACCAGCGCGGGCAGCTGCAACACTTGGGGGCAAGTTCTTTTCAGGGCATCAAAGAGCCCCAGAGGGCCCCGTGTCTATGGGGGCATATCGAGGCACATTGTCGGTGCCTGGGCGGTCCCGCCAGAGAGCGGGCTGCCCCAACGATGGTGGCACATGTTGTAGTGCTACAGGGGGTCCAGAGGGCACAGAGGTGCCGGGCCCCCCTCCTTTATGCAAAGTGCCACGAACTGGGCACAATTGAGAGAGAGTCCCTGAGAGGGACCAGAGGCACAGAGGTGCCAGTGAGTTTCCCAGCTGCCCAGCAAGTAGTGGGCAGCTGCTACGTTTAGGTTTGCGCAGTTGCGCCCGTGGATTTCGCTGCTAGGCAGCAGCCCTGACTTTCTGGACACAGGGCATTTGAGCCCCTTTGAGATGGCCAGTTGGCCAGGGGGTCCCTGTTTATGTGATATTAGGAAATGTGATGCTCTACAATAATAATAATAATACTGATGCTTATAAAGCGCGACAGCTACCCCTGATAGGGGTGTCCTGGCGCTGAAACAACAGATAAATGCGCCCAGAGCGAGCACCAGTACCAGCGAAACCCTCTCTAGTCAGCCATAAAGAGCCATGTCTTCAGGGCCCTTCTAAAACAGGCTTCGGAATTGATCTGTCGCAGGGGCCCTGGCAAAGCATTCCATAGTGACGCCGTTCTGACTGTAAAAGCTCTGCCGCCCAAACGTGATTTCACAAAACGTGGGGTACACAGCAAATTGTGAGAATTGGATCGCAAAGTACGAATTTGCTTATAAGGACACAGTCTATCCTTCAAATACCTAGGGCATTTGCCATTAAGGGCCCGGTAGGCCAGCGTCATAGCCTTAAACTTAATTTGTTTCTCGACTGGAAGCCAGTGGAGCTTTTGTAGGTGCGGAGAGACATGCTGTCGAAACGGTATCTGACAGACCAGCCTCGCAGCCGCATTCTGAATCATCTGAAGTCGGTGGATGGCATACTTGGGGAGGCCTAGATATAGACTATTAGCGTAGTCCAGCCTGGATGTAACTGTGGCATGGACTACAGTTTTACGACAGTCTTCCGGTAGAAAGTGTAAGACTTTCCGGAGATTTTTTAGTTTGCTGAAGCAGGTAGCAGAGACCTGCTGTATTTGAGTTGAGAAAGAGAGGTCCGCCTCCCATCTCACTCCTAAATTTCGAATACGTGTGGCAGGGTGAGGAGGAGGACCCATTTCTGACGGCCACCATAAATCAGAGTCTGGCACTGTGCCTTTCCCAAAGAACAGAACCTCTGTCTTTTCCGCATTAAGCTTTAATTTATTCGAGTTCATCCATAGGGAATGAGTTATGCGTAATATGTTTATGCTAATGAGATTATTGCATACTGCGTGTATGCTGGTGAGGACTAATGCGTAATATGTTTATGCTGGTGAGGTTATGGTCTAATGCGTTTAGGCTTATGAGCCCTGACTAGAGTGGTGGTCTCTGCCTGGCTTTGGCGCAAGCCTTAGCCAACCAGAGATCCCATTTCTAACACCTACATTATTTGAATCCGCAAACACAGGCTCTAGCGGCGTTGCTTGACGCCACTAAGGCCTTCGACTCTCTGGAATTGTCTTATTTATTCACTGTCCTGACCAGGTTAGGAATAAGCCCAACATTCATCAAACAAATTCAAGTCTTATATGCGGAACCCACAGCCAGACTCCGCTTAAATGGACAGATTTCTTCCCCTTTCCGGATCACGCGGGGTACACGGCAGGGATGCCCCCTTTCTCCCCTGCTTTTCGCTATTGCCATGGAGCCTTTGGCTGCCAGGATCAGGCAACATCATAGAGCTAGAGGATTGGGATTCTCCTCGAGGGGCTTAATTATATCACTGTACGCTGATGATGTTACCTTATACATAAATAACCTGCTAGAAAACTTGCACCCTGTGCTGCGTGAGATCCTGAAATTTGGGGGACTATCAGGCGTCCATATTAACTGGGCCAAATAGGTACTATTCCCGCTCACAGATGACACAGCGTCGTTCGCTACAGAATACCCTCTCAAATGGGCAGACGGCCAAGTGCGCTACTTGGTGATCTGGCTGAGCCGAAATATGCAGGAGCTATGGAGGATGAATTATGGACGGGCAGTGGAATGGCTGGAGGGCAAAATAGGAGTCTGGTCGAAACTCCCGCTCTCCCTTGCCGGCAGGATTGCCATAGCCAAAATGATAATATTACCTAAGTTTCTGTATATTTTTATTAACATCCCTCTTCCCCTCACACAAGCTTTCTTTACAAAAATGCGCTCCCTCATGATTTCGCTTTTCTGGGCTGGGCAGCAAGCCCGGGTGACATGTGAATTACTTAGGCTCCCGCTGGCTCAGGGGGGATTGGGGGCCCCGGATATCACGATATACTCCTACTGCGCTCAAGCTCAATTTGCACACTACTGGCTGCACCCCACCCGCTTTCAGCCACACGTAGCCGTAGAAACAGACCGAGCAGCGCCCACTCCCCTCTCGGTGGCCCTGTATCAATCATATAGACGTCCCATAGATGAAATAAATACTATTGAAACAATGCACTGGGCATGGAGAGGGTTGACCAACAGAACTGAAGCTATTATATGCCCCCTCGATGCCCTTGGCATATAATCCGCAGATCCCCATATTGGAGGACAGAGGGGCAGTAGAGCTGCTGCAACAGCTGGGCGTCAACACATTTGCTGACCTTTACCCGGATGACAGCTTCCGTGCCCCGCCTGGTCCACCAGGCTGGTTCCGAGCCATCCACCCACACTGCATGCCCTCAAACACATACTAACGGGACCATCACCACGGAAGCTCATTACGAGGCTCTATAACATAATGCAAAGCTTAGCGCCAATAATTACGCCGAGAGCGCTACACGACTGGAACACAGAGCTGCACCCTCAGCTCACTGATGAACAATGGGCGTTCTGTTGTGGGCAGCTGCAGTTGTTATCTCCTAACTATAAGCTACGTTTAATTCATTTGAAATTCTTACATCGATTTTATAGGACACCTACTCAGTTGCATCGCATGGGTATCCAGCCTGATGACAGGTGTTGGAGATGCAACGCTGAATCGGCGACATTTCAGCATTTAGCCTGGTACTGCCCTCCTATAGCCAAATACTGGACAGCATCTTTAGTAAGATAAACACATTTTTAGAGACTCACTCGGAGCCGACACCCATGGTGGGGATACTGGGATATGTCAAGGATACCCCAGTTGAGGTTAGGAAACTGCACGCTATGCTGCTGCTATTGGATAAGCGCAGGGTGGCCATAAACTGGGGAGATAAATGTGCACCCTCGACTAAGACCTGGATACAGGATATAATATTCTGTCAGGGCCAGCTATCCACCTACTGGGAACTAATGCCAACACAATCCAGGCCTAGGGACATTTGGGGACCTGTCCTCACATGGCTACACCCTCTCCAACCAGATAGCACCATTCTTCAAAGAAGTGAGGAAGTCAATGTATAGGTGAGACACCCACAGCAGTGATCTGCTCTTAACTACACCCAGTGTAGCTCAGACAGACAGGCAGGTCAATTAGCAACGATATGCACTATATTAGCTAATACACAGTCTTGCTGAATACAATTTAACCTGATTAAGTCGGGCCCCAGCCTGATAAGTATAAAGAGCTACAAGACCACACCACTGTTGTGTTTTCTCCTTTCTTTTCTTATGCTGGTACAGTCGCTTTTCACCGGATGACTTTATTAAAAAGTGCTACAACTTTTGCATTCGGAATTAAATAGATATATACAATGCTATATTGCTGTAAATCAGACCTAGATAGATATGAACCTGCTGTGCAGTCAGTTATGTTTTGTTGTAATAGGGTTATTTGTGATTGATTTCTTTATGGTAATAACTCAATTTCATATTTCAGTATGTGACTATATGTACATTGCTAAATGCCAATAAACAAATAAATAAAATAAATAAAAAAGAATCAGTTCACCAGTGACTCCCTCTGGCATATGGGGTCACTGCAGCAGTACCGCCTGATGCTTCCTGCACAGCGCTTCTGATACGGCTCAGAACAAGGTGGCCTTCTTCTGGCACACGAGGGTCACAGAGCAGATACTGTGCATGAGCAACGGCCTGATCGGTGCACAGCCTCACACCTCCCTCAGGGAATCCTCACGCAGGGCTCCCTCTAACGCTCTCCTTTACCTCGCAGGGCACACTGGTCTTCGCAAGGTAGGCAGGCGATGGTGCTCCAGGGCAGGTGATCTTGGTATCCTGGGTGATGTCCCCTCGCCCAGCAGGGAGACTAGCAGGCCTTGGCCCCCAGTTCTGGTCACAGGCAGAAGTCTGGCAGAGCTTCCCCTTCTAACACAGCCCATCTGGCTTCATGGTAGAGGACTCAACCTCCCCTTTTTATAGTCGTTTTCCAGACACCAAATGTGTTTTAGTGTCTGAATCTTAGAGGTTTTAAGTTTGGGTTCTGCTTCTTTCAAAGTGGACACTTCTCTCTTTCTTCATGAACTGTGTCTGTCACAGCAGGCAAGACTCCGATGCTGATTGTCCCACAACACCAAAAGACTCCCAGACCTACTCTTTATCATTCCCTTATCAGCCTAATCTCCCTTTCAGAGATGTTTCCAGGACCCTTCCCTGTGATCCATTACTGATTCAAATAGCAGTCTTTTCAAGTGTAAAGGGAGTCTCTTCTTTTTCCCTTCAGTGTGTGTCCATCCCAGCTCACAGGAATGCAGCAATACACAAACCTGTCTTCTGGGGGAATTCCTCTCCTTCTCATGTCATCACCAGGCAGGCCTGGGCTTCCCAAAATGGAACTTAGGGTCCTCCATATAATGTACCATTGCAGGCACATTGACTCAGTGTACATTCACAGCACAATTAATGTTCAGCACTACTACCTCTATGCATTGTACCCTTACATGTACACATGCATTCAGTGCACACACTGTCTGCTCACACTGTTCAGCACTGAAGCTTTTCTGCATTTAACCAGGATGTGTTATTCACAAACACACACTGCAAGAACACACACACTCACCATGTGCCTGCTGCACATTTCACCCTCCATGTATTGTACTTCACACAAGCACACATACACGCAGAACATGCTTTAACTGTGCAGCACATGGACTAATCCCACATGTACTACACAGTACTGCTCTGTACTGTACCCTTCCCAGTCATACATATAACCACGCAGTCACTACACTATTCCTGCGCTAAGCAGCACTCCACATCTACCTGATTTTGGTCAAGGGTGAGTTAAGCACACAGCAGTGGAACTTTTAAAAGGTAAATGAGCCTGTAGGCCTCACTCCAGTAACACCGGGTAAAAAGGTTCTGTTCACTACTACTGATCCCTACACGGTCTGCTGACACCACTGCGCTTCTGCTGCTTAACTCCTGGTGAAGGTGGTAGACTTCAATCACTATGAGGGTAGCACTTTGGGCGCCCCTCCCAGTCTAACCAGATCGCAATCCATGAGACAGGCCTTTGTCATGGCGCACACACATCATTCATGTTTGTCTATGACAAAAAAGTCAGCATTAGGGATCCCGACAACAATACAGTTGAACACTCACTGCACGGGCACACGTCTTTACCATGCTGAGGACTTTTCCGCCCAACAGGAGCCATTCACAGACATGTGCCCCAGGACACCGACAGAAGCCACAAATGGTTAGGACATGGAAATGCCAACTTTCTAAAAGTTGTATTTTCAGAATTGTGACTTAAAATTAGACATCACCATTAAAGAGGATTTTAAATTACAATTCATTGGAGTTTAAACAGTATATTTCTGCCTGCTCTCAATCTAAAGTGATCCCCTATTGAATGTAATAGGGCAACCCAGTGTTAGTCAATGGGAAAGCTATGCCTTACAACAGTGTATAATGACTTTAGGAGTTTTCCACAGATAGGACGTGTAAAAACGTAAACGCACGTCCTACTTTTTGAATACAATGCACCCTGTCCTATGAGTCTTTAGGGTCTAGCTTAAGGGTAACTCAAAGTTTAGGTTTGGCGACAGGTTAATTTGGCCAGGTTGAAAAGGTAGTTTAAACCGGGATACTTTAGTGGGTAGTAAGAGTGCTGCAGGTCCACCAATAGCATTTCATTGTAAGACCCTGGGTACATGCAGTACCATTTACTAGGGACTTACAAGTAAATTAAATGTGCCAATTAGGCGTAGTCAAATTTGACCATGTTCGAGGGAGAGAGCGCAAGCACTTTACCACGGGTTAGCAGTGAGTCCTAATTCCAACAAAAACAGTTTGAGCATCAGAAGGCAAAAAGCTGATGCTGACCCTGCAAAAAGGGCCAGGTCCAAAAAATACCCATAAACGGTCCATAACCAAATTTATTTTACAAACATTTCAGAGAGCTAAACATATAAAGAAATCCATCGAGCCTATGGTGATTGCAGAGAAAGCATAATTGTTACAGGTTATCAGAATTTTGCAAGCACAAAGACAAGACAGACAAGACAAACTACACACACACAAAGTGGAGTTAATGTATATTGATTTACATTTCCACTTAGCAAGGATTACCACGTGGAAAAGTTACTGAGATAATTCACAAATTTCACTATTAGGTTGTGGCAAATCTCCCGAATTTGACATTTCGACATATTGTTCACTAGGCTAAGTGCACTTATTAGCTAGTCATTTTGTTTCTTTTTTAACCATTTGTGACGATCCCGTCTTAATTGTTCATAATGATCCAGGAAGAGCTCATATCATGGTTCATTGATTCAAGATACAATATCTTTGTATTGCCAGGTACACAGTTGTTCAGTTACTGAACAGCAGATACTAAAAAACGTTGTTTTGTATCACATGCACTTCAAAAATGAAACTCAATGTATGATGCTCTGTCCCCAAACATTAATGAGTTTATGATCATAATTTATGTAGTCTCTCTATGTCCTGATGAATACCATTCTTGTAGTTTTAATTTCGCCAGAACAACTTTGTCATCCTGTTCCAAGTCTAAAGCCTCTAAATTCTGTAAGATCGATGTGTGAGATATCCTTAAACAACCAGTTGGATAGATTCAGGCACATGAATATATACCGTTTGATACTGAATGATAAGTAGTTTCCTTAAAAGTTTCTTACCATGTAATTTTCTACTAATATGTTTGATAACATATGTTGTTTCAAGCTTGTGTATATGGTTCTATTGGCAACGGCTGGAGAACTGATAATTTGAATAGGCGGTCTAGTTTCGAAATTAGAGATGAGATATTGATACACACTTACAAACTTGTCTGCTGACACTTTAATCTGTATTAAGTAGCCACACACGAAAAAAGTGATTAATATTTATGCAATAAAAAAAAACTCTACATCCATATCTGAGGAACAGATGCATTGGATAATTTTGCTGGTTCTGTACTCCCATTTACTTCTTAATATTGACTCCTTTGTCTTTCTTATTCAATCAAATGCAAAGACCTATTACAGAATCCATACAAGGTAAATGAAATTGACTGGTGCATTTAAAACCCCCACAATACCCGTCATTGTTTGGTGGATTTAAACGACGATGCAGAGGAAGGGTAAAAAATAACAAAATCTCCTGCCTAATTCTTGCTAATTTGCTGTCCTGTCAGGATCACCAATTTCAGGGTGCATGTTCTTTGATAACCCACACCATTGCCCGAGCACTGCTAAACGCTTCCCCCCTGAAATGTCATTCTATGAGACATATGCAAGCAGAAAGACAATTTTGAGACTATTCCTTATATACACAAGGCACCAACGAATATTCTAAGATAACAAAGGTACAAGACTTGAATGGTGTGAAGGAGATGAAGGCTGGTTAGACACTGCCCCCCTTGCCAACCGCAAAGTGATGGGCAAAGGAAAAACTGTCACGAGGGTAAGAATGAGAGATAGATGCGGGAAGGGCAACAAAAAAATCGTTATCTGCACTTAAGTGCCAAGATCGTACCACTTTATTCATGGACCCTTGTTTGAAATAGGTCTTGCCCTAGAAAACAAGTAAGTGAACTATGGACCTTCCAATCACTGCTTAAGTCCTGCTAATTACCAACTGTAAATTATTAAACCAATGTTTATTCCTTCCTTTCTTTCAAACGTGCACAGCTGCAATGCTCTTGGGAGTACGTTGGAGCTGTACAAGTACATTTCCTGGCATGGCTGCTGTGTGAAACATGCATGGAAAATAAACGTGAATGAAATGCTCATGAGTAGTTTCCATTTTTCTGTGCCCAGAAGATTTGTCTGATCCATTTCATAATTACATTTGTGTAACAGCATTGAACACATTTAACATTGGATCATCTTCCCAAAGAGCACGTCCCGTTGGGATATATCCACACGTAGTGATTCATTAAGTACAGATAACTGCTTGATGGCCATCTATTTGCGACCCACCCCCACCCCCGCCACCAATTATTGCGCAGCAGGATCAATTAAACTGATGCGAATAAACCCACATGCTTAGGAAGGAGAAGCTTGAACAGAACAGGAACTAGAGATTGGAGATCGGCTTAATGATCAAGGCTGGTCTGTGTACCACAGACAGGAAAGTAGGACCTTAAAAAGTTCAAGAATGGGTGAAGATTTGAACTGGTGAAGATCTGTTAAAAGTAAACATCAACTTCCATCACAGTATGGAGAAATCATACGCAAGTGGCACAATTACTTGGTACTAATGTGAAACGTTCATTGCTGGTCCAGGGAAATAGGAGGCTAAATATTCTGTTAACGAACAAATTAGAAAGAATTATTAAAATCAATTTCTAATCATCTTGCACAGGTAAGAGCAAGAAGGGCACAGGTGTGAAACAAACACCTCTAGTTTCTAGATGTTAACCTTTGCACACCAAGAAGGATTAATTCCACCTGAACAAGGACACAGGTTTCTCTGAACGTCAACTTTCAAGCTCATTTTACTTCGACCAAGGCAGTCTATTTGATTCTAAAAATGTGACTCTGGTGTGGCAGGAACCTTAACTGCTGAACCTACTGTCAATCAGAGTGAAGAAACATGTGTTGGGATGCTGCATTCTATAAATATCCTTAGACTTGCCTTGCACCAAAACATGTAGAAATAAAAAAAAACATCAAAACCCCAGGGGCAAACTAAGATTCTATCAGTCATCAGTGATTATCTCATTTCATGAGTCCAGGATTTGAGATAAAGCCCTTACCGTTGTCCTCGTATATCCTTGGTTGTACAACATGTCACATGGTCATAAATAGCTTTATTAAAATGAAATATATAATTCGCTAGAATTCACATTATGATACATGTACTAGGACAAGTAATAAAATCAAATGTGAACTCTGATAACAGATAGTGTGGTTACCGAATAGTTGTGCAATGCCTTTTTACACTGTATTCTCCCATAAACAAAGCACCCAAAAGCACTGGGCTCATTTTTCACGTCCTCGTGCATAAGACGTAGCAGAAGAAACGCAAATACAATGCATCTCCATTATTTGTTTTGCTGTATTTTCTGAAGCAGATACTCCATTTGTAGGTTTAGATTTGGCTGTCCCTTTTGGTCTTTTTACTTAATATCTTATATGCTTCCATTTTTCTTTGCTTGTAGAGTCTTTGTGCTTCTTCCTTTTCTTGCTTTCTTTTAAGAGCCTCCTGAAATGACAAAAATACAATTAAGCCATGCACGTTGAAGCTTTTTGAGTTGTAGGAAAGTGTGGGTGTTAAACCCTTCAAAGTGCTAACAACTGCATAGGCAGGCTCATACAGCACGTTACTATGCTTGCTACTCAAAATTCTGTCTGAATAAAATTAAATGATTTCAGCTTTATACTTCCTCAGTTTTTCAGGCCACTTGAATCAAAACAACAGTGTTTTAGGTCAAATGTGCAATTATGGCAGTAACTGCATTATTTTTCCACATTATTCAACATTAGTTGTTCTTTTGCATAAACATTCTTATGGTTTGGATAAACAGGCTGCCTGGTACTGCAATGGTTTGTTTAATTAAACTGGTGCCTTAGAGAGAACATTTGTGGGGAGTCAAAAATATCAATGCGATGACATGTGGCCCTATCAAATGCACCTCTTCAGGTACAGTGTCTTGAAAGTTAATACTACAAAATAAACAACAAGCTCAAGTACATTGTAAAAAAAACACCTAACTGGGCTACTGATGGTAATAAAAACCTTTAGAATTGAAGTGTGTATTTCAACATTTGGGGGCCAGAATCATAACAGGATTTAGGAGTATGCAAAGTAAGACTAAATGAGTACTCTTTGATCTATCCTACATTCCTTCGACCCAAAACACTAGATCGCAATTTAGCACCAGGATAGCAGTGGAAATAATTGAGATGGACCATCAACAAAACAATTTCAGATTCAAGCAGTTGCAGTGCATTAATCTTCCAACTGCTGCACTGACAAACAGATTAGCTAATATCTTGAAAAATAACTAATATCTTGCTGACATTTGGTTATTAATGTTTCATGCTCATGGCAGGAAAGTCTTTTTCATGTTGTTTCTTACAGATAGTCAGCAGATGCATGCTAACGAAACTATTTAAGGTTCCAATTTCAGAACAAAATCTCTCCTTGGAAGTTACGCATCCAACATCTCAAAATAAAGAGCTTCTGGCGATTTCTTTAGCGGTTTGTTGAATTGTCATATAAGGTAAATGCAAGGGCGTACACATGGAATTTTGATCCAATATATATTTTTTTATTTCTACCTACACTTGTATTAAAAGACTATTCCATGTAGCATACTCACATAAATTGAACAGCAAGTTATGTTATGTTATGTTGCAGGGTTTTATATAGCGCTCGATCACCAGTCAGGTTTCTTGGCGCTGGGTAACAGAACAACGCACTGCAGGTAAAAACTTAGTTATACACTTGTCTAAAGAGCCAAGTCTTCACGAGTTTCCGTAAGCTCATATAGTTGGGTATTGAAGTGAGCGGCCTTTTAGGACTGTCTGAAGAAGGAGAAGAACATAAATGAACGAAGACCAATAAAAGGAAAACAAACTCATATACTGAAGCACCCTCAATTTTAGGTGAATATACATATGAAAGTTGGAGAGCCCCCAGGAATTCACTGTAGCTCCTTGCAGGAAAGTAGGATCTGCTTCTATGGTTACTTTTTGCCTGGTGCTAAGCTGTATTTTGACTAGTCTGACTTGGATCCTGCTGATCAGGACCCCAGTCTATCTGCTTTCTCCCTAAACTGTTGTGTTCAGTACTTAGGTACCACCCAGGTTGGATACTGGGGTATCCTTATAAGTCCCTAGTATATGGTACTAGGGTACCCAGGGCATAGGTACCCCAGAGGTCCCGCATGGACTGAAGCATGCATTATGCCACCCATGAGAGACCACTCACAATGGAACTACAGGTCTGCCATTGCAGCCTGTGTAGGCTGGTGCTAGCACCACTTACTAAAGATATAGGTTTTCTATATCTAGGGTCACTGCACTTAAAACCTATAAGTCACCCCTATAGCAGGCCTTTGCAATCCTGAAGGCAGGGTGCTTGGTTCTAAGTGAGAGGGTGCCCATGCATGAGCAGGACACCCCTCCAGCCTACGGAGTCTATTCTCCCAGGCTGTCAGTGAGGCAGCCATATACTATATAGAGGGGCACTGCGTAATTACGCGATGACCATCTCGAAAACAGCTGCAACTAATCCCATCATGTTTGGTATCAAACATATTGGAATCATACCCCACACCGGAAACGGTGTGGGAGGTATGATTCCAAGCACTGGAAGAGCCCTCCGTTAGGCTCTCAGTGTTCCTGGTACCAGCCTTCTTGACCTGGACAGAACAAAATGGTTGCTGCCGCCCAGAGACACGATTCTGCCCTCCTGCTGCTGAGACAAGCTCGAGCAGGGGAAGGCAGAACAATAGGCATCCTGTCACAGGGAGGTGTGACCACCTCCCAGGCAGGATTTAGTGTATTGGGATGGGGTGGGTGTGCTTGCCAGCGCCACTCAGTCTGCATGAGGGGCACATTTGGTGTTCCTGTGCATAGTCCAGCTCAATCCAGTCCTGGGACCCGTTGGCTTCCGCTCTGGCGCGAAACTGGACAAAGGACATGGGAGTAATCTCCCCCTGTCCAGACCCTCCCCTGGGAGGGTTCCCTGAATCTTCCCAACCCTTTCCCTAGGGTACTTAAGGGCTTACCTGGGTGTAGGTCCCTAGATTCGTCGTGGGATAAGATTCAGATCAGAAACCACTGCACTTCTATCGTCTGGGCACTCTGGACTTCGCTGGTCTTTGTTTGGGCCTGACTTCATCTCCCTTCCAGTCTGCTGCATCGTCTGAGCCTGTGCATCATACAGGAACCTTCCAAGGCCTGTGAAGCATCAAAGACACCTGAAGAAATCTCCCTTAGATTGAAGGAGTCACTACCCTGCATTCGCAGGCACCGCAACTAAGTCGACCGGTCTGCAGATCCTGAGCTCCTCCGGACTCCGTGGGCTCTGCAACACAGGTGGTGGTTTGCCACAGCTCCCGAAGCCTGCCCTGCCATCTCACCAAGTTTGAGGCCAGTATCCCTCGTGGGGGTTACAATAACCGAACCACTGTGCACCGCGTCCAACTTGCAGTTGCAAAGGCTTGGTGGCTTCTTTGCAAGAAGATCTTCGGGCTCCAAGAAGCTCCAACCTCGAGCACCTCCAGTGACCAGAATCTTCAGCCACACCGCATCGTGTGCATCGTACCCTGCATCTTTTGGTGAGCTGCTTGAAGTCCTCTCGCGACTCCAGTGCCTCTGGCCTGTGGGTCCACTTGAGGGTCACACTTGTTCCTTTTTGGGCTCCCCTGATTGCTCGAGGCCTGCCCTGACTCCCCTGCCTTTGGTGAGTCCCCTGGACCTTTCTGGTCCCAACATTGCTCCTTCTTTGATTCCTGCGTTGCTTGCCTTTGCCAAGGCTTGTTAGTGCTCCTGCCGGACACCGACCCCTTAGCACTCTACATCCTTCGTGGGACAGCTCGTGCACGGCTCCTGGTCCTCCTCAGCGTCGCCTGGTCCTCACAGCTGCAGAGTCAAGGTCATCATCATCCATCCTGCAACAACTGACACCGGAGAGCAATCGTCTTCCAAGTCTCCTGGTCACCCCTGAGTGACATAGACTCTGTCCCCTCTGCTTGCAGGTACCTTTCATCTAGAATCCATCCTTGGAGTCCACCGGACACTTTCTCCTTCTTCAACAGCAGCACTTTCCTGAAGTCCTCCACTGGGTTCGACGGCGGTTTCCAACACCACTTCACACGTAAGCACCCAGCTTCCCTGGTGTAGGTAACGTGGGTACTAGGGTATCCACGGTGGGGTGGTTCTCCAACCTTCTGTCTTCCACGGGGTTTCTTCAGGGTCCACTGGGAAGGGTCCTTAATCTTTAAAAATCCAACCGCGACTTGCACATAGAGTTGCATGGAGCACGCGGTCATGTTTCCACACTGCACACACTCTCCGTGGGGTCCCTATGGGGTCCCAGCACTTCTACGTCCTCTCGTCCCTGTCCAAGTCTTGGTTTTTATACCACTTTCTTAGTATATGGTTTGGTCCCCCCCGGGGTCCACTGTGTATTTCGTGCTATTTACTGTATTTCTTTGCTAAAGTATTGTGTGCATTGTGGTTATCGCCGTGTTGGAGATATTGGAACGTACTAGAGAGTATTATATAATAAATGCATATCTTTATAAATACTTGGTGTGGTTCTTTTCACTTAATCTATACTATAAGATTGCATTCTGGTAAAACTGTCTAAGACCTCTTAAATCACCATAAGGGTCGTCTGGACTGGTGCAAGGTGTCCACTTACATAAGTGTACATCATATACCATGCCGGCTTCTCACACTCCTAAGACAGCTCATCCACCAGTCGGTAGAGAGCTCACGAAGTGGTTCTGGTCACTGAGATGTCAGTAGCATATGTTGGAGGCTTGGCTTTGTGGTAGCACTATTAATGGCATTGGCATCAGACCTCATGCCCCCCGGCCCTGTTGGTCATGTTGGGGTTATTCAAATGTTGGGTGACCACTTTAAGTCAGCTAGGTGTTGCTCTAGCTAAGGTAGGGCCAGGTGAGGTAGACACCTCCCAGTCCCAAGTAGAGGTTGGAGAGAAGGTTGTTAGAGACACAGTCTTAGCCAAGGTCCAATTTAGAGTAGGGCCTGTCATAGTTGAGGTAGGTCACACCCTGGCAGAAGGATGTAAGGTAGAGTAGGCGCAATGGTCAGCTACTTTCTCTACAGCCTTACTCAGTGAATAGTCAAAAAGACTTACCAAAGTTCTGGTTGAGTTCTCCTGGACATATTAGCTGTGTGAGGGTGGGGCGTGTGCAAGGAAACGGGCTCTTTGCAGATTTACCCCGACTTTTCCCCCATTTTGACTGCTAGGTACACGTTTAACGGCTCTGAAATGCCCTGAGCCCTGCTAAACATGTGCATGTGCTCTGACCCTTAAAATGGTGAATGTTCGATTGACTTGTCCACAATTGACATAGCCTAACTTACTTGTAAGTCCCTAGTATATGGAACCAGAAGTACCCAGGGCCTGTAAGTTAGAGTGTCTAAGGGACTGCAGCACTTGTTGTGCCACCCTGAGTAGGGCAAGGTGAAACATGGCTCCAATGCAGACTGGAAGGGCAGTTTAAAACTGCAAATTCGACTTCGCCATTTAAAGTAATGGCAAAGCCCTAAACTCCCTTTTTAATGTATCTAAGTCACCCCTCTGGCAGGCCAAAGAGGCTTAAGGCAGGGAGCTGTATAATTAAAAGTAGAACATGTACTTTTACATGTCCCAGTAGTAAAACCCTTACATTGTCGTTTTTACTGTGGAAAGGCTAGTAGCCCCATTGTCAAGTACAGATTTACAGGCTGGCACCCCAGCTCTGCTAACTTCAGAACAGGACTACTAAGGATGGTACTGTTTGGTAGCAAAAGAATCAGTGCATTAAATCCGATTCAATGGTTAAATCAAATTTAATGTCACTGGTGGGCAAAGTGCAACTTTAGAAATTGCTGATTTAGTTGCCCAAGGTTTCCAGTGCCCGTTTACTGATGTGCATGGGGCTTGTCCAGCAGACAGCTTTCTGCCCTCCTGGGGAGATGTGCTAACGACTCCCAGGAAAGGACACAATAGGGCTGACATGGGAGAGAGATGTTACCCCCTCCTGCAGGACGCCACACAGGTGTTAGCCCAAAAGGTGAGCTTCAAAGTAGAAGCTGTCTTTGAAGGGAAAATGGGTAACACTTGGAAGAGGACTGCTCTATTGTTTAGGCAGACATGCTGGCACTGGGGACAGGAGTGGAGAAGCTAGTTGTCAAACAGTTTTTTTCAGGGGTGTGTAGCCCTGAGATAGCCACATTCTGTGGGTGGGTTGGGAGCTCTGAGTGTTGAGAGAGGGGTCTTGCCATCTTGGGAGTGAGCAGAATGGTGCATACCGAGATAGCCAAATGTCACACTTCCCAAATAGGGGTCATCAGGATGGAGGGAACCTGGTAGCCCATTGGCTAACAACCGCATATTAGCCTAGGGGTTTTCTGCAGATAAATAGGGCACCCATTGCACCCAGATTTCGACCGACTTGGAAGAAGGTCCGAAGAAAGACTGCTCTGCTGCACCAAGGGACCAGCAAAGAGAGGCTACACAATCGAAGACTGCACCTTGTGGCTAGCGAGGAGAGGGACTGCGCCTGCCATGTCCTGCTCAAGGAGAAGTTGTCTCCAGAGCCGAGTCAAACCAAGAGAACTCAAAGGGCAAGCAAATGCCTCCTGTTCGCAGCACACGGAAACAACAGCTAAAAAAGCCTGCTGAGGCAAGTTGGTAGCCCAAAGACTTCAAGCCGCTACCACCGCCGCAATACAGCACCGAGGACCAAGACCCGACGCACAAAGTTTCACCGAGTCCGCGAGCCCAGGAGTGCTGTTGGAGAGCTGCTGGGACCCTCAGAAGGAAAGCTAACAACCCAGGAAGGATTGGCCTGTAATCGCGACAACGGGTGACTGATAGTCCTGATAGTCCACCGGTATTGGACTTCGGCCAGACCGGAGAGGACTTTGTGGGACATCGACCCTGCAAACAGGACCCCCACATCATCTTCGTGGCCCGAGGAATCCCAGCAGAAATACCCTGGTCAACTCCATCGCATCAACAGCTTCCTTGGAGCATCTTCATCATCTTTTATCCCTTGCATCAGAACCACTACACAGGAATTTATTACAATGCGGATAAAGTGCATGGAATTGCTGAAGGGCTTGAAGGACTTCTCCTTCAGTGATGGGAACTGTTCTTGAGGCTCTTGCTGGTCCCCCTGGTTAGCTCCTTGCCAGAGTTGGTCGCCCCAAGTAATAGTAATCAACCGCATGGAAACTAACGCAAGTTTTCTATGAGTTGACTTTGAAAAGGCTTGTTCGAGGTTGAGTGAAATTGCTTTGATTTATTATTGCTTGTAAAATCAATATCTCTGGAATACTCTGGTGGATCTTTTTCGTTCTAATGTCTAATTTCTTATAAAAATACAGTCTAGTTTTTATAAATTGGTGCTGGATTTCTAGACTGTCATTTTAATTTCCTCTTCAATTGTTTTGGTGCTGTTTAAATGCTTTACACTTTTTCCTCTGTGTAAGCCTTGTTGCTCAGTGCCATAGCTACTGAGGGTTGAGCGGAGGGTTTTAAAGACGAAAACTACTGGACCTAAAGGGGTTGGTAAGTGTGTTACACAGTGAGGTCGCACAACCACACCATGTAATACACCCCATTTCCTCACAAACAGTCAGGCCTAACTTAGAGGCAAGTATTTTTGCAGCACACAAACAGTAATAAAGTGAAAACACAAAACGAACCAATGATGTGTGGAATGCTGAATAAGTCAAGCGTCCAACCACGCCACCCAGTTTGGACCCAGCCATACGCAAATCAGTCTTGACTCTGCTCCCCATTTGAACAGTCCAGCCCGAACTGCCAGGCCAGGTCCTCCCTGGACCGGAAACAAGCTTACTAGGACCGGATTCAGGGTATCACCCCATATCAGCCAGGCTAGCTTGAATCCAGTGGCACAGTGAGCACGGGACCCACGTCTGGGCATACCCTTCCCACTTAGGGCGACAAAAGCAAAAAGAACAAACGATGGACGGAAGGCTGAACAAATCAAGCATTCACCCCCAGTCACAGATCTGGGTTTAATCCATATTTGTGCTCCCCACCCCAGTGTGGACCCAGCCATATGCACATCAGTCCCATGGGAACAGTCCAGCCTGAACTGCCAGGGTCAAGACTGATTTGCATATGGCTGGGTCCAAACTGGGGTGGCATGGATTTAACCCAGATCTGTGACTGGGGTGAATATTTGACAGCGTTCATCTTTTTGTGTTGCTATAAAGTTTGAACACAACAGAAGAAAAATCCCAAACCAATTAAGAAAAGTAGAGTATAATTTAATGAAAAAAATGACACCAAACAAATTAAATCCAATCAGTAGAACCGGAGTTATGAATTTTGAAAGTTTTTAGTGCAAAATAGCACCTGAATGATCAAAGGACCAACCATGGCTATCTGGTCTCGTGAGACTGGGGCAAAGTCAAAAGTTAAAGCTGACAGCGATGGAGAATGGGTCAAATACACAAGGTGGATTAGGCCTGTTCTAGGCTTACCTTTGAATTTCAACAAAATTTCAGAGAAAATCCCTGAGAAGGTAGACTTTAGGTGGGGCAAGTCAGCAGACGGTGCCAGAGGAGGAGGCGTCGTCATAGAGGAGCTGCTGGACGGATTTGCAGTGAAGATTTTTACCTCGGACTTTGTAATTTTTGGGGAAGTTGGAAATCTCCTAAGGAATGAAGCTGCAGGCTGTAGATTACGAGGGCTCCACAACGACGGATACGTTCGTAGAGAGGTGCCACTAAACAGGATTTGATGCTGCAGAGAACGTAGCAAGAGTTACCGGGAAGTCAGGCAGACTGGTAATCCACCTTCGGCAGACTGGCTGGCAGGTAGGTCCCGGTCTTCTGTTCTCAGGGCACTTTCTGGTGAAAAAATGTGAAAGTCCCAAGTTATAGGGTTAGGCAGGAGCAGCACTTTCAAGGGTCCAGTACCTGGGAAGCAACACTTTGGGGGTTAGGACTCACTCTAGCAGAGGCCTGGTGCAGAGTTCAAGGTTGCTGGAGCTTGTTAAGTCCCTGTAGCTTACAAAGGCGGCCAACCAACTAGCCACTGGAGTCACTTCTGGCGGTGCTGGGTTCAAGGGAATGGTCCAGTTTTCCTTCAAGCAGCAAGGCAGGCCTTCATGCAGCAGGGTAGCCCTCTGGTAGAAGCAAGGCAGTCCACTGGTCTAGGAAGTCCTTCTGAAGTCTTCCACAGGTCCAGAAGTGTACCGAAGAGATTTGAGGATCCAATAATTATGCCTGGTGTCAAACTTTGAAAGTGGGGAGAGGGGGGGCATCCAGGCTACCCTCACATCTGGTTCTGGAAAGTTCTTCTCTTCCCCTGACAAGGCTCCAAGAAGTCTGGGGTGACAAAAGGCTGGTGTCAGGTTCCTTTACGTGTACCGCAGGCAAGTGCTTCCAAATGTAAGTGTAACTGCAACAAATGATGGACGGAATGCTGAATGATTCAGTCAAGAGATCTGGGTTAAATCCATAATTCTTTTGCCCAATACGCCACCCCAGTTTGGACCCAGCCATATGCAAATCAGTCTTCACCCTGTGCCTCATGGGAACAGTCCAGACCGAACTGCCAAGCCAGGTCCTCCCTGGACCGGAAACAAGCATCCTGGGACCGGTTTCGGGGTATGTCACCCTTCATCAGCCAGGCTAGCTTGAATCTAGTGGCATAGTGAGCAAGGGACCCACGGCTGGGCATACCCATGCCACTTAGGGCGAAAAGTGTAACTACAACAAATGATGGACGGAATGCTGAATGATTCAATCATTCTCCCCTAGTCAAGAGATCTGGGTTAAATCCATCGTTCTTCCTCCCACTACACCACCCCAGTTTGGACCCAGCCATATGCAAATTAGTCTTGACCCTGTGCCTCATGGGAACATTTAAGACCGAACTGGCATGCCAGGTCCTCCCTGGACCGGAAACAAGCATCCTGGGACCGGTTTCGGGGTATGTCACCCTTCATCAGCCAGGCTAGCTTGAATCCAGTGGCATAGTGAGCAAGGGACCCACGTCTGGGCATACCCATGCCACTTAGGGCAAAAAGTGTAACTGCAACAAATGATGGACGGAATGCTGAATGATTCAAACATTCTCCCCCAGTCAAGAGATCTGGGTTAAATCCATCATTCTTTTGCCCACTACGCCACCCCAGTTTGGACCCAGCCATATGCAAATCAGTCTTGACCCTGTGCCTCATGGGAATAGTCCAGACCGAACTGCCAAGCCAGGTCCTCCCTGGACCAGAAACAAGCATCCTGGGACCGGTTTCGGGGTATGTCACCCTTCATCAGCCAGGCTAGCTTGAATCCAGTGGCATAGTGAGCAAGGGACCCACGTCTGGGCATACCCATGCCACTTAGGGCCAAATGTGTAACTGCATCAAATGATGGACGGAATGCTGAATGATTCAAACATTCTCCCCCTGTCAAGAGATCTGGGTTAAATTCATCGTTCTTTTGCCCACTACGCCACCTCAGTTTGGACCCAGCCGTATGCAAATCAGTCTTGACCCTGTGCCTCATGGGAACAGTCCAGACCGAACTGCCAAGCCAGGTCCTCCCTGGACCGGAAACAAGCATCCTGGGACCGGTTTCGGGGTATGTCACCCTTCATCAGCCATGCTAGCTTGACTCCAGTGGCATAGTGAGCAAGGGACCTACGTCTGGGCACACCCATGCCACTTAGTGCGAAAAGTGTAACTGCAACAAATGATGGACGGAATGCTGACTGATTCAAACATTCTCCCCCAGTCAAGAGATCTGGGTTAAATCCATTGTTCTTTTGCCCACTACGCCACCCCAGTTTGGACCCAGCCATATGCAAATCAGTCTTGACCCTGTGCCTCATGGGAACAGTCCAGACCGAACTGCCAAGCCAGGTCCTCCCTGGACCGGAAACAAGCATCCTGGCTGATATGGGGTGAAACCCTGAAACCGGTCCTAGGATGCTTGTTTCCAGTCCAGGGAGGACCTGGCCTGGCAGTTCGGGCAGGACTGTTCACATGAGGCACAGGGTCAAGACTGATTTGCATATGGCTGGGTTCAAACTGGAATGGCATGGTGAGCAAAAAAACGATGGATTTAGGCCCAGATCTCTTTACTGGGGTGAATGTATGACATTGTTCTGCATTCTGTCCATCAATTGTTCTTTTTGCATTCAAATGTAAGTGGGGCAGGGAACAGCTCCGCCCCAGGCATCTAGGCAGGATGGCTCATCATGCCTACACCCAGTCCCCTTTGTCCCACTGTCTGGCAAGAATACCCAAACCTCAACAGCAAAGCCATTCACAGTCATGTGACCCAGGACACTGGCAGCAGGCCCCAATGGTTAGGGTAAGAAAATGATAACTTTGTTAAAGTGAGATTTGCAGAATTAAATTTCGACTCAACCATTAAAGAGGATATTAAAATTACAATTTATTTGATTCTAAACATGACATTTCTACCTGCTCCCAACCAAAAGACTTTTTAAATATTACATATAGAAACCAAATGATTTCTATAGAAACCTGAAGTAAGATCATATATTCAGTAATTTTAATATTCAGAATAACACACAAAGCCATCGCGGCTTAGAAGGAAAACAGGAAAAAACTACACAAATTATATAAACAGAAACTCAGACATTTACAGTGTGGTTATATAAATATTGAATTAGCACCACATTTTGCAGTACCCATGCTATTCATATCTTTAACAAATCACATTCGGAACAGTCATGGTACTTTTCGGTCAACGACGTTTCTATCCCTCATTGGAATATGGGGGCCATCATCAGGACTTAAAATATATGCCTGAGAAAAGAAATGCCTCTCATGGAAGAAGAGCAAGGGAAAG
Source organism: Calotriton arnoldi (assembly GCA_963921515.1). Lineage (NCBI taxonomy): Eukaryota > Metazoa > Chordata > Amphibia > Caudata > Salamandridae > Calotriton > Calotriton arnoldi. The sequence continues at coordinate 2,419,102 of CAWUFW010000581.1, read as the reverse complement.
AAAGAAGAAAGAATAGTTGGAGAAAAGAGAAAACAAAAGAAATTGAGAGAGAGAAGGGGAAACAAAAAATGAGTCCCGAATAGAGAAATTAGCGCGACAGCCTCTCATACCATGCACGTGCGTGAAAGGGACGTGGAAGCACTCGCTGTAGGGGCGAGAGTGCTTTCTATATGCAATATTGAAAATGTTTTTCTGGAAGGGACCTTTTGTTCCTTTCTAAATAACTTCACCCATGGTCCCTGTCGCATCCTTGAGTTCTCTTGTCTATGATAACACCCAACCAAAAGATGGCAGTTACTAAATGTAATAAGGTAACTCAATGCTATCCAAAGGGAAAGACAGGCCTTACAGTAGTGTGAAACAAACTTAGGAGTCTTTCACTACCAGGACATGTAAAACTTATATCCACATATCCTACTTCTTTAGGTTGAGCCTAGACAGCGCTTGCGCTGTCTCTTATAGACATGTATATACTTTTTGGGCTTACAGCCCGCCCATTGCATCTCATTTGTTTATATCAGTGTCCTTTAAAAATCCTTGCTTCCAAGTGGTTAATCTTTTCCTATTTGTCCCTCCTTTACGTTGGTTATTCACTCTCACGGAGCAGCGCCTCATTACTTGTAGCCTTCCACTTGTTCCATTTTAGTTGCTGGCTTAGGTACTATTTTTTTAATTCTGAAAGAGAACTTCACACAACAACGTTCGTGCTTGTTTCCGTTTATCAGTGTGGTGGCCATTACCACGCTTCATCTTTCAGCATGGCGGATACTTTGGGAGGCCGCATCTTCTTTTTTTCTGCACGGCGCCAGCTTGCTTTAAGAAAGGGAACATTCAAATCTACATTACGCTGCTTCTTAGGGTGTCCGGATAGAAGCCTGGAAGGATGGATACGGGAGAAGAAAAGTACATAGCATATACAATTCATCGAGAGGGGGTTGTAAAACGCATACACCCACCAGGGGGCGTGCGCTGTAAATGATAGGCTACGTTCTTCTCAATTGTCTTTAGTGTACAGCGGCAGGGCATTGTCCCTACAGGGGGCTTGGTCAGGCACGCCTGCTTTTCTAGCCCATTCCCTGCCTTCGGTGAACGGAGGCGGCCGGAGTTAGTCACCGGCGGTGTTTCAGAGCTACTGCCGTGCCAGCTAGAGCTTTCTGCTTAACAGTCAGTGACCTGACAGTGAGCAGCCCGCCAACAACATGTCATCACCTGCCCCTTGAACTCACCAATTCCCATAAGCACTCAATACTTGCCTTCCTGTACTGCCCAACTTACCCGACTGCTGAGCCCTCTCCTGGTCCCTCTCAACCAGTTCTTTGAACTTGTTAACTCTTCTTCCTCACCCCCTTACTTCATCCCTGCTCATCTGCTGGTTTCATTTAAGCACTCACCAATCGCTTACATGATGTTGACCCTTAACCTCTTCATTGCTACCAAGCTGAGCTCTCCTCCATATGTTCTCAAAATCACCCTCCTCACCTTTCTTTTAAGTTGACTTCCCTCTTTGCATTTCTGGTGTGCTATCTCTACCCCTGCTCTCCATCCTCATCTGTACCCCACTTCCTGTGCACATCCTTGGGCCAAACCCTACCTCCTGCGGAGCTCGTTTGCGCCAACTCCTTTCAAAACTGGGCTGCAGGAATCTTGTTGTACTATTGGGGAGTATCAGGCATGGCATTTGCAAACTTCTGGTGCATTCTGCGCTTCAGTAACAAAGACCGAAGGCGGCAGAGGGAGCACAAGCATGTGTGGTGGGACCTGGACCCCACCTTGGAGTGGGAGGTGGTGGGAGACCTTCGTGACGGCGCCTTTGGGAAGGTGATCTAATTTGTGAAGCATTGCTGGCATAAGATAATTTCTATGTACATAATTTAACTGTACAAGTCTAAACCTCTGCATTGCTGGATGCCCTTCTTATGAGTGCCAGTACCTCCTCCCACTGTTTGTCTTTGAAACATATGTTGCAATCCATTTCCTGCTTTTGCCTAGTGATAATGTCTGTATTTAGCTAGTGTGGTGACACTCTGAAAAAAAGTCAGGACTTGTATGGACTAAATCCACTACTTTGTGTTAAGCACATGGTGGGTATTGAGGTTTTAGGGCGTGTGTGCTGAACATTAGCGGTGCCTCCAGTGCAGGGGGTAAAAAGTACAGTTAATTGGATTACCTGATCCGTGGGAGATGTTTGATACTGCACCCCTCTTGGTTTGAGGCATTTCAGAGGGTGATACAAGAAACATGTCCACCTGCCATTCTGTATATGTTTCACATTTTATTTCAGTATTGAGTAGTATGTGTACAAAAACCACTGGCTGAACAGCAATTTATTAAATATTTTTCTTTTCTTTCTTTTTATTAAAAAAGTAATCCATACATATTAGTTAAACCCCACATACGAGAAGTACAAAACAGGAAATAAGGAGAAACAATGAAAGAGAGCAAAAACAACACAGAGGAAAGCATCCTGGTAATAACATCAAAACTAAACCCCATTGTCTTGGCAAGCCAGCATCTCACTCGTCCAAAGCCTAACTGGATCCCAGATCTTGCTCAACCTCCATCTGCGAGCATCATTCTCTAGCAAAGACACTTCCAAGAAACAGATGTTCACAAATTCCCACCACCAACTCTAGGGACACGGAGCTCCACTAGAAAGCCAGGAACGTGCCCACACCAACCTGGCCAAAGAGTTGGAGAAAAAAATATAAACCCACCACGTTTTGAGGGATAACCGGCGAATGCCCCAACATGATCAGTTTTGAATCCCATTCAACTGACAAGTTCAGAATACTGTTAATTTTCCCGAAAACAAAAGCCTAGTCTGGATGGGGCAAGAGGCGAACACATGAACCGCATAAGCCTCCTCCACCCCACAACGAAAACAGCAGTCATCCGCTCTGAGCTTCATAGCCCAATGGGGGGTATAATAGAAATCGTTAATACATTTTATGTGATGATACATTTAAAACACTCTGTGCCAGGAGATTACTAAGCCTCATATCATCGACCTTTACCTCCGTGTCGAGAAGCCTGCTCCATTTATCTGCCCTTAGCTGAAAAGATCACCCCTTTGATCCCGCACAGCAGAATAGATTAGCTTATAGACCAAACTGATGTTCCCCTTTACAGGAGCTTTTGTTACCAGATCCAAAAGAGTATTTTGAAAACAGCTAATCTCATCTTTATTGAGGCTGGAGATAAAATGTCGGATTTGCAAATACCTATAAAAACCCATACAAGGAAAAGAAAACTGCTGCTGCATATTCTTGAAGGATAGGAAAACATCCCCCTCAAATAATTGACCCAGGGTAAACAGTTCAGCTGCCTTCCAGCTCTCCCGGACGTTATGATGGACACAGAGAGGTAAATTAGGGTTAAATTCTAAAAATGTGTTTTGGTTGAACAAAGTAGTATTGGGAAATACTTTTTTTTTTTTTTTTAGAGAGCTCCAGATGACATGGAAAACCTTTAAAGTCTTAAACCGGGTTCTCTTAAAGTAAACTGCGTCGATTATGCAGACACCTGTAACAATCAATTCCCCTAATGGCAGATACTCATCAAAAATACGGCCCTGCTACCACATTCCCCAAACCAAAACCAGACGGAGTTGAGATAAACATGAGGAGAGATAGTAAAGCCATAAAACGGGGAGAGAGGCCCAGCCTTTCTCCTTGGGCAGCTGAAGGAACTGTATGTATCTTGCAGCGAGGCTTCCTATAACTCCAAATAAACTTCTGCCAGCAAGACTGTATCCTGTCAAAAAAGGCCACAGAGAGAAAAAGATGGATACAACAAAAAAAGATACAAATACCTAGGAAGAATGACCATTTTAATAAGATTACACCTGCCTATTAAGCCCAAGTGCAAGGGATTCCACTAATTGAAAACATTGGCTGTATATTGATAAAGAGTCCCATAGTTGTATTCAATGACCTCCTCCATTCGGACCGACAATTCTACCCCCAGATAAGTAGCTAAGTGTACCTATCGATTATCCTGAGCAGAAGGAATAGCATTAGACAGAATCTGCGTTTTTATCGGGATTAAGTCTGTATCCTGAGACTTCCCTGAATGCCTGTGCGGCCACCTCAACTGCCCTCATTGCCCAAACAGGGGTGGGGGTTAAAACTGCAACATCATCTGCATACGCTAGGACCTTCACCTAGAATCGATGAATATCAGGGAATAGATATCCTCAGACATTTTGAGAGGTTGTATATAAGACTCAATATATAAAGCGATCGGCTGGGGAGAGAGGTACAACCTGCTTTAAGACCAATGTAGAGTTGGCGAACTCTGGCTATAAAGCCAGAGCTAAGTCCCACTGCCTGTATCATCTCCTAGACAAAAGGCCAAGAGACGGGTCAAAGGCCTTCTCCGCGTTGAGCATGATCATACTTATAGAACCCTCATTAACGGAGGCAGCTTCCAGGGCGGTAAAAGCTGTGTTGTCATATGAGGTTTTATCACGACCAGGGATAAAGCCGTGCTGGTTTGAGTCGACCAAATCAGAAATAACTGCTTATAGCCTATTAGCCAGAATAAGCCAGGATAAGGGTGTAGATCTTCGAGTCAGCATTGATTAAGGAACTTGGATGGTCTGAACCACAGAGAGTCAGGTCTTTTCCATTTTTTAGGAAAGATAACAATTCTGGTCTCACCTCAAAACCCCGGGACCTGACCAGATGCTTTAAAGGAATTAAACAGGACCCCGAAGAACCGGGGTCAAGATGTGCGAGAAAACCCTGTAAAATTCTAAAGGGATCGGATCAGGCCCGAGACCTTATCCTTAGAGCGGTTAGCAACTTCTATCTACAAGAGAGTTACGGATGCTTCTAAGTTGGACTGCAGGGCTTGATTCACCTTACAATGAAAATACCGCCCGGCCTGGATATAGAGCCTCAGTAGATGGAAAGCAGTCCTCTCGATAGAGTTCCTCATAGAACTGTTGGAAAACCTCTCTAATACATGCAGGGTCTACAAAGTAATCCCCCCTTTTCCCCACCTAATCTGCTGAATAGTATTTAGATAGGAACTGACCTTGACTCTATAAAGGAGAGAAGTCAACCCATCTCTTCACTGTTCTCAAAATTTAGCAATTGCTGAGCTTGGCACTTTTTAACCACCCAATCCCATATACGCTGCCTAAGAGAGGCATGCAAGACAGCCAGACGTTCCACAAGAGATTCTGTCCGCTACCCGTCTCGAGCAATTATGCTTCATCCCAGGCTATTCTCCAAGGTGCTAAGAATTATGCGGGCCTCTTTCTCCTCCTTGTCACCACCCTACGTTGATAGGCCGAAAACTGTAGCGTATGTCCCCAACAAAAAGACTTAAGTGATTCCCAAACAAACATAATAGCTGCTGAGCCAGTATTGACCTCCAAAGACTCATGTAAAAGTACACCCATAGAGCGAATATATTCCCATTCCAAGAGCAATCTGCACTCGAATGTCCACCCTTGAGGCACAGAAGGCTGAAGGAGGCCATCCACTTGAATAAGCAGAGATAGATAATTATGATCAGATATAACTCTTGGATTAAGCACGATCTTTGATAGCAAGATCAACGGATTACTCACTAAAAACATATCTATACGTGGAAGAGTTTTATGGAAGGCAGAATAAAATGTAAAACAAGGTTCATTGACTCTCTCAAAGCGTCATAGGTCAACCAGTGAGTATGAGGAAATAAGTTGTTTCAGTGCCCCTCTGAGCTGGTGCTTCCCCCACAGAGCCAAGCACCAGTGATCCTGGACCTGATGAGTAGAATCTTTTTTCGGGCATAAAGTGACATTGAAATCCCCACAATTAACAAGGGGTGTTGCCTAGGTTCACAAGGTTGCCAAAGCGTAAGATAGCCCGGGAAGAATTAAATACCCTTAAGCCACAAATTGTCTGCCTCCAGGCGATGCATTTAACCTCCGCAGAAATTCTGTTGTTAAAGGAGCTTGGCTATAGAGTCTTATGTGCATATTGTTTTATCTCTCCTCAGAGGGGAGTTGCATTATTGGCCCAGGACAGTAAATGGGCGGTTCGGAGGCAAATGGTTTACTCTGGTGGTCGGTGCCTCCTCGTGACTAACCAGAAGGACAATATGAGTCTTACTATCTGTGTAATCTATGGTCCGAATAATGATGACTCAACAATTGTTGACTTTTTGTTGGCTGAACTCCATTAAATGTTTTTTGTTGTGTTTTGACTGCTGAGTCTCAAGCCCACAGCCCACAGCACTTCCCCGAGTAAGCCTTGAACTTTTCTGCGTTAGACACATGTGCTAAAAAAGGGTGCTTATTTACCAGCAAAGGGCTCTGAAATATGAGGGCCCATGGACACCTGTGGGTAACGACCCACGCTGTTACAACTAAGGGCCCAGCAGCCAATGAATCCTCTTGACAGCTGTGTTTCATTCTAAGACGTGGATGTGACACGGTTGATATAGGGTACAAGAAAATATGATCACATTTCTCCAGTGCTTAAGAGATTTCCATTAACCATGGTTGGAAACCAGAACTAAATTCAAGTTAGCATGCATTATTTATAAAGCTTTAAATCTCTAAAAACCCAATTATCTTCACGCTGCCCTCAGGTTGTTGGGGGAAAGGAGAAGCCTGAGAATTCTCCAAACCCTAACTTTAGAAACTAAGTTCAGAAGTCAAAAAGTGGCAAAGCAGATTTTCAGGTGCAGCAATAACACTTTGTGAACATTTTTACTCAACCAAGAGAGAGTTACAAACACTACTCCAATTTGTTTAAGAAAAAAAAAAGTTTCTTTGACCAAACTACATCTGGAGTTGTGGTTAGGCTTTCTAGCTATTAATATTCTCTTCTTGCTCTCCTCTATCGTTTAAGCTAAATTGCCTCTTCTTGTCTTCTCTAATGCCCACTATCCAGTTTGTCATGCTGTAGTTTTGGTGCTTAGATGTACATACTTGCTTCAGTTAGAGGGTTGCTTACTTTAGTTTTAAGAAATGATGGTCTTGATTGTGTTGTTCTACTTTACAGCACACTGGTACCTGTTGAGTGCTCTATAAAAATGCATAAATAAAGTAAATATGGGCCACAAAGAGAAAAGGACGACTAGGATCACAGTGCTAACAGATTGAAACAAGCCTCTGTACTTGCCTAGTTGCTGTTCTCTCCCTTAATCCATGACCTGCCTTATGCCCTTCAATTATCTAAAGCCAATCTGCCACAAATTAATTGGGTCCCAGTGAATACACCATTATATGCAGATGATTTGCTAATACTCTATCAAACTGCGATTGACTTTCAAAGACAATTACTTCCCCTTGAGTCTTAGGGATGGATTAAGAGTCTGACGGGGGCACAGCAGTAGTAGTCCAGCCGCTGCCGCACCGGCTGTCGAACCGCCCTATTACAACTAGGACAGTCAGACCACCATTGCACAGCTGCATATGCCAGAGATCAGAGATCCCTGGCGGTGGCGTGGCGGTCTTGAGGCCGCAAAATGCTTGGCTGGACCACTGCGGTCAATGATATGTCTACGTTGGAACTTTGATCTTTTATGGGCTAGATTTTATTAAAAGCTTTAGAAATTCATAACTCTGGTTCTAACGACTGGATTCTTGTCATTTTAGTGTCAAATAATGTATTACATTTTACTCTATTTTTCTAAATTGGTGTGGGATTTTTTTGTGTTCTGTTTTCACTTTATTCCCGTTTGTGTGCTGCATAAATACTTTACACATTGCCTCCAAGTTAAGCCTGACTGTTTTTGCGCCAAGGTACCAGAGGGTTAACCACAGGTTAATTTAGTGACTTTTGTGGTTCACCCTAACAGGGATTGTGGCTGTTGCTTGAACAGGGGTCAAACACCCCATTCAACCAACAGTCCAATTTCTCACTCACAGGACTACTTATATTATATTATATTTTTCAGCTGAACGGCAGGCGATTGAGTAGTAGTTGGTGAGATCCTCCAAGTCCATGGTGAGGGCTATTAGCAGGCAAAGGATGCGTCTTGTACAAATCTGGTAAGGAAACTTGATTGAGCGAGGTGTTAATCATGTTAAAAAGGGGCCAGGGGGGCATACCGGAGGGTTTTGGTCTGGAGGATTGTGTTTTCAATTGTATATTGGTGGGCAGCCATCCAGTAGGATGAGAAAGAGAAGTGGCAGTCTAGCTACGTGAACAACATGGAGGTTGCTGGATCTCTTAAGGAGCAGGGACAGTTTATGTCCTGTCATCCTCGAATTTTAGGTCTATGATCTACATGTTGAATGTCGGAAACTGTGGAGATGAGGATGCGTGTGAATGTGGCGTGAGTAAAGTCTCTGTGATGAAGAGTGGATTCAAGTTGTGTTGTATGATGAGGTCTGTGATGTTTGGTGCACCAGGACTACAATGCTTGAGTTGATGAGCATGGGTTGTCATGTTTGTTCTGTTGGTGGAATGTATGTGCATTTTAGAGGGATGTGGCAGTTTTTGGTATTTGCTATCTGGGTGCAAAATGTATGATATTGAGTTATGAATATAAATGAGGGGTTGTAAAAATACTAACTGAATCATTTCTAAAACCACAGTATGTTGCTTGACTAATTCAAACTCACCTCTTTTTTCTTGGCGCGATGGGCTTGTATTTTTTCATACTCTTCTTTCGCTTTAAGATTTGAGGTTTTCTTTTTTGACTTTGTTTGCTTTGTAGTGCTGGATCTGGAGAGTGAACCAACAATACATGACAAGTTATTTCTTTCTAGCAAAGTAACATAGAAACTTAAACTTTTAAATATGCCCAAACTAAAAGACACAAATCATTATGGTTTTGTATTTTGTCATTGTAATTCAATATGTTACAAGGTTTCACAACTGAGGACAAAGTGGAGAAGCCTTGCAGTTTGTTATTGAGCTAATGGACAGACCTTATTCACCTCCCAGGTAGAGTAAAGTGGATTGTTTCAGAGGTCAGATGTTCTTTAAGTGAAGGATAAAAACTTTTGGGAAGTCACTAACAACCACCTGGTTCTAAAAAAGAGTTAGAGAGCACTAAACTGCGTGAGGCTCACTGACTGAAAGAGCACAAGGAGGTGGGGTGAAGCTCCCCTCTGTTTAAGGCTCTGACAGGAAGAACAATAAGTCACTTGTTTGGAAAGAAGGGTTTCTTTTGATATTCCCTAGGAACCTGAAACCTCACTAAATGGGATTGACCAATCTGCTCATAAGTACATGACAGACTGGTGATACAGGACATGCCCAATGTTGGTCTAGAACATGAATATTCACTCACAATTGGTGTTGCTAGTCAAAACATCTGGTAAGGAAATTCCATGAGTACCGCCCCAGGTTTGAGGGCGAGTGGGAGGGGAATAGGATGAAGGTAACACTCTTTGCTGTAAGGGTTCACAGCAGCGTAAATTGTTGTTGTAAGGATATGGGTTTGCTTCAATAAGAGGAGATGATGCAATTAATTTCAAAAGGATGGTAATTACTGTATCGGGTCCAAATTTGTGAAAGCATGAATCACAAATGGATGCCCTAAGAGGGAAAGTCATCTTTTACAGACAGGCGGAGTGTATGAGGCGATGGCAAGGGCTGAGAAGGCAGAAAGTAGGAAACAGTGTTATGCTGTGGAAAGGGGATAGGTAAGGGGTAATTTAGGTCATCACCTCAGAGTAACATTAGCCTGGCATGGAATACAAAAGAACTAAGATTGATCACACCATCTGTGCAGTACCCTACCAGGGCACATGCAGTAAGATGACATTAGTTTTGTTGCCTAGAAAATTGCGGTTACTGGTACCTTGTCCCTCAGTCACCAAAACCCTCAGTCGAAAACCTTCCTAAAAGATAGCTGCTAGTATTGTTTATCATTCAGTATTGTTGAGATTTGCGAACAACTATTTTTACATACTTGTTTAACTATTAAGGCACACAACGAAATGACCACAACATGCTATCTTAAATGTTACCATACAGAATAATGTAATAAGTGATGCCAACTCCCTCAGTATGAGAAAAGAGGCCAGGTAATCAAGCAGCCTAATGTAAGTAGAACTATAAACCTCAACCAGTAAAATAAAATCCCCATCTGCAACCAAAACACCAAACAATAAGCACAAAGTACACAAACAATATATCATATTCAAAAGAGGAGCCTGTCGGCAGAGAGAAATGTATACAAGAACAATTCTATCTGTATTCGGCGGGTGATGTTAAGAAAAAGCTGTAAACGCTGGTGAATCCAGTGAAGTACCCATTTGATAGCGGTGATCTTTTCCAAGGCTGCCAATTGCCAAATCCTATTTACCACACATCAATCAAAGGAGCTTCAGTAGACTTCTATTTATGGCAAGAAAATGTGGTGAGGGTAGCCATACGCAGGTAGGATATCAAAATTTGAGCAGCAAAGGAGAGGATTTATGAACCATTTGCTGTGCCACAAATTTTCAATATATAGCGAAAATTTCACTCTGGGAAAAGAATCTCTTTTCAAAGTGTTTGCATGAATTTGGAGTGCCCGCATTTGTGCAGCTTCAGTTCTGTGTAGGTTCCCCTGCACAACTCAAATCTGTATTGAGCATAGGAGATTCCATTTAGCATGCTTGGTCAACAAAAACATGAGATAGAATCTTGCGAGGTGCAAATGCCTGTGGATTTAAGCAAGGTCAACAGTTGTGCCATCTGGGCCTCTAATTCCAAATCCAATTCACCCCTAAAAAGCACTTCTGCCGCATTTCACACAGATTCCTAATGAATGTCTGGGGTTGTGTGAGTAAGGAAATAATCCTCTGATTTTTTAGGTCGATACAGGGCAAGCTATCAAGTATGGTCCAGTTGAAGACCCAAGGCTTATACATATTAAACTTTTAAGGGAAAATGTAAAAGACAGAAAAAACAGACACTGGTATGATAAGAGTTTAGACCTCATCTTAGTTACACCTGTGTGAACTACAATACCACAACAGACCAAGAAGAGATCAAGGCATGGGTAAATTCAGTTCAAACCCCCCACATGCTGAGTCGCATATAAATCCAGGACAGTCAGATATTCAATCTCCTGTAAGTCCTGAGTTCAAATTCCCAGCCCATCATGTCGATGGACAATCATTCACTGAATAAGCCAGCATTTGAATGAATATCTCAACATAAAAAAAAATATTTTAAAATACAAACTGAATAAAATTTGAAATGGGATCAGAAGACACAAGAGGTTAGGTACATTCAATGATCAACACTGGTTCGTGCCTTTCACTTTACAGAATGGATATTTTGTCAATGTTCACTGCATTTCAGGGCAGGAATTGGTGCTTGTGGAAAGACTACACTTTAAGTCAGTTGGGTGACAATTGTGGTCAGGACCCAGTAGCAAGCTTTCAATGCCTCTTCCAAAGAAAGACAGACCCTCACATTAAAGCTTAAGAGTATGCAAAAAGGAAAATCTCAAGCAAAGAGCATATGTCCCTTGAGGAGGAAGCTGTCCTTGGACCAAAAGACTTCTTGTTGATAAGTGTTGATTAGATAACCTCTTGCAATATGAATCGGTGATCAAAATGGAAATAGGGTTGGCCAGTAGCTGGCTTTTCACAGGCTCTTCTCCCTTCCCTGGAGAACTAGTTGGTGGTGAGAAAATCTGGTATAAAGCTCTCCTTTTGTTGCTATTTAGATTCTAATTTATAGTTGCAGTCCAGATGATTTTGAGACACCTCCCAAACCTGTAGAAGCTGATTGAACAAGTTTCTCTGAAATATCTCTGTCATTGGTTCAACCCCTCAAAACTACACCAAAGTTCATCTTGAATGACGGCCTCTGCAGTGAACTTCATTTTAGGGGGTTCGAACTGAGCCATTACTTAAACACAGATATGAACCTCAGGTCTAGTGCTGGATATATTTGGTTTTACTATTGGAAGAACATTTTTAAATTTGTCTAGGTTGGAGGTTGAAATCTTCCATAGTGATTGGTAGCGGGTGCGGGGGGGGATCATAGAGATTGCTCTTCTAGTCTTATTGTTTGCTTTCAGAAAGTTTCTGAGCAGGAGGATTGGGCCGGTTGTACATTCTTTGATATTTTTAAAATATAAAATCTCTTCCTGCTTTGGATGAAAGATGCCACATAGGAGGCCTCGAACACAGGGATCAGAATGGTAAGTTACTAACAGGGCGTTTCCTCACAAAGCACTGCTGTTGAAACTGAAAAGGGCTTGGAGTCTGGAAGAGTTCTAACAAGGACCAACATCATCCACAGCAAAGTTCTCACTGAGACGGCAATTTGGCAAACATATGCTGATGCAAAAAGGTGGAGATGCCCTAACACTATAATTGAATTCACCCTCACCATTAGCCAATGTGAAGGGGGCAATCCAGTCAACCAGCAGGAGCAAATGCATTAAATCGTGACAGACAGAGCAATAGAAAGAGAGACACAGAAGGCGTCCAGCAATATGGACCAGGCAGTGGCCATATGAGAACAAAGTTAGTACTAATGTAGAAGTAGGTGTGCATTACAACTTAGCTTCCAGAATCAGGCTGGGTATCAATTTCATCTACTGATCATCAAATGGGTGGGGATGCAAGAAGATAAATGGGGCAGGTACCCCCCCAGGTTCAAGGGCAGTTCATAGTAGATGTTCATGTCAGCTCCCTTCAGAACCACCAGAGATGAAACATGAGTTCACTTGCTGATTTAGCAGGATTCCTCCCATTCCATCCATTCCCCTCAAAGTGGGTGTTGGCTCCTTACTGGTAATATCACAAAATGTATAAGGTTGGTGCCATTGATCTGTTTAATGAGCATTTAGCCACGGCTGTTTGAGACTTCGCTCTGCTGTCTAATCCACCTTAGAGCAAGAGCTTCTGTAACAGCTGCTACAAAGGAGGGATATCAGTAGCCAAGCTCAGTCCAAGTTAGAAGTCAGGAGCAGAAGCAAGCAAACTGACAAACATGAAACACTGATTCAGCTGTTTCTGAGCTCCCAGAAGAGAGAGGATCAACATAAGTTGATTCACATCACCCCCCCTAGATACCAAATGTTGGCAGCCAAGAGACTGGCAGCCTGAATAATAGAGCATCATCTGTCAAAGTATAAATTAGTCCCTTAGTTAGTAAAGCCCCACCTAGGCAATAAATGCTTAGGCAGAATTTCATTCTTCTCATTTTGTTACTCTTTAAATCCAAGAGTATGATCCACAGCCTAGAGTGTACTCATAGCAGTATTGCATTACTATATCTTATATATGCATTTAACCCCGCACAAGATCTGGTGATAGTTGATCAACCTCTGAGTAAGTGCTTATAAAAGCAGAGGAATTGGAGTTTATGGGACATCTGCATTATTGGCCAACCTTAATACAGATGTTAAACAAAATGAGACATAGGAGGCATCTTTGCTTCACTCGAAAGAAAAAAAAGTGAGCACGTGACTCAAATTGATGCACCAGGAAAATGGGCCCTTGCCATTTTTAAACTTGTCATTTGTTTCTTTCTCCTACTGTTATTTATCGACTCCAGGCATGTCCAATGCAAGTGTCAAAAGGAGGGATTACAAAATGCATTGACATGGTTTAATGGATACCATTTAGACTGCCACTGGTTATATTTGATTTACTGGCAAGTCCCTAGTAATTGGCACTGTGTGTGCCCAGGGCCTGTAAGTCAAATGCTACTAGTGGGCCTGCAGCACTGATTGTGCCACCAACACCAGTATCCTTTCAAATGTGTCCTAGAACTAGCACTGCAGTGTCTGCGCGCGCAGTTAAACTGCCATGCCGACCTGGCAAGTACACCCACTTGCCAGGCCCTAACCTTCCCTTTTCTTACATGTATGGCACCCCTTAGGTAGGCCCAAGGTACCTTCATGGACTGGGTGTAGTGCATGTGAAAGGTAGGTCATGTGCTGGTGTGCCTTTCGTTTTCACTATTGAAAGGCTGTCTGTCCCATAGGTTAACATAGGAGCTACCTTGTAACATCTTACAAGTGTAACTTGCCATTGGGACAAGATAGAGGAATGGAGTTTAGGCTCTCTGAACCCAGAATTTAATAGCACACATTTTAGTGAAGGTGGTTTTTAAATTGCATGTTTGAAAATGGCACTTTTAGAACGTGAGCATTTTCTTGTTTACCATTCCGTGTGCCTCTGCCCGTTTGTGTATTCACCGTCTGGTTTTGGAGTGACAGGAGCTGGGGATGTGCATTCACTCTAGACAGTCACAAGGGGGGTTGAGGTGTGTCCTGCCTTTCCTGGGTGACTTGTAGCCAGGCTGAATACACCTGTCCACATTTAGAGTGGTGGGAGGAGTTTTCACTTGCACCTGAATATGCTTGATGCAGACCTATGGGACAGACCTTGCCTCCTGTTGGAAGTCTCAGGGAAATCAAAGACTTCAGAAGATACGTTCTGGATCAAAAGGAACCTGCCCGGAAGAAGGGTTGAAGAGCTGCGTGAGGAGTGCTGCCCATATGTGTCTGTGGGATGGGTTGGCCTACAGTTGCTGCTTCTGTCTGGCGCAGAAAAAGGACTGGACTGTCCTTTCAAACTTTGAAAAACAGCGCATGGTGAGCGCTGTATTCCTAAGACCAGCGCTTGTGGAGCGATGTGCGTCTCAAGATTTCCTAACCAGCGCAAGTGTGGTTCAACCTAAGGGAATTTGAGGTGCAGCATTTTGCTTTTGGTCATAAACATGAAAGGAGCACGTGTGGAGCACGACTTAACTTTAAAAAATATATATATACACCGGTCTGTGCAACTTTGGCCGGTGGGGATTGCCTTTCTGCAAGGAAGTCATGACGAGCAATGTATAGAGAACCCCGTGCTGACTGGAGGCATCACTGGGTCCTGTGACACTCCTGCCACTGCCCCTGGAGAAACTCCTCACCAGTGTTGCCCCCCTCCCAGCAACGCATGGTTACCGAGTGACGCCTGTGATGTCAGCGGCCTGTCCGACAAGGACAATAGTGCCACAACTCGTCCTTCCCCTCAAGATCGGGCACCTTCAGGGCCTCACTGAGGCTGAGCGAGCCAGACTAGCCGGCATTGCCAAAAGAATCGTCTTCCTGATGATGCAGGGCTCTGCCTGCCTCCAGAGGGACCACCGTTGCGCCACCAGAGAGGGCACCAGAAGGGTACTGTGCTGCTGGGTGGAGGCCTGCGAGGTCCGCTGTGAGTATTCAGACCCGCGGGGCGACCCCACCGCTCCGTGTGTACCTGGTGTAGGTGCACTGCCCAGATTGAACCGGCAGGAGGTTACTGTCTGAGGGGTTAGCAACTGGCCCACATGCTAGTTGGCAGCTGCCTTAGAACCCAGAGAAGTCGCCCGCCGGAGGAGGTAGTCAGTCCTCCCCCCGTGACTGCATATACCTTGTGGGGGGAACACTTGCTCTGTTGTGGCCATAGTGGGGCGAGCCTGTGACGCGGACCCTGCTTAGGAACAGGCCGCTTTCAGGAAAACAGGAGAATTACCATATTAGCTGTTGTAGGTGGGCCGGTAGCCTACGTGTGGGGTACGGGAATTACCATATAACGACCGATAGGAGCACCAGTGTATTGGCGCCCTATAACTGAGTTGGTGATTCATGTGTTTCTCTCCCTACCTAACTGCTCCCTTTGATGCCCTGATATTATGATTTAGGTCGTTTTTACCTTGCAATGATAGGATAACTAATATTTCAGGTTCTGCATATTATGCACAGTGATGGAGTTTTTATGATGTGTGCAACATATTAGTATTTACTTAATTGCACTAACTGTGATGTTATGACAATTGCCAAGCTGGCAAAGTGATTTATGTGATAGTGGTCTATGTGTTATATCAAATATGTGAGATATTTTTATATAATCCTGTGTGGAGTCTCTTTTGTGGTGTTTTTATTGTGCCATTGGTGTGTATTGCGCAAACGCTTTACACGTTGCCTCTGGGATAAGCCTGACTGCTCGTACCAAGCTACCAAGGGGGTTAGGAGGGAACCCCATTTCCAGTACCCCTGCTAACCAGTGGTAAGGTGCCTGTGTTCCTCCTCCCAACGTGATGAAATTGGCATTCCCCTAATTGGCATATATAACTTACCCATAAATCCCTAGGATATGGTGCCTAAAGTGTACCCAAGGCCTGCAAGTTGAATATCACCAGTGGGCTGCAGCATACATTGTGCTACCCACAGCAGTGATAGGAAAACACAACTGCTAATTTGACCTGTCAAAACTAACCATTTTTGGACAGAGCTAACCCCTTCTTTTTCTCTTCTTTTTTTTTTTTAATTGTTTTCTTTTTTTATTTTTTTTTTTATATTAACTTTTTATTAGTTTTGATAGGCATACCTTACAGTGAAGTCATTTAAACATACATGTGTTACACGTAGCAGTACAGTAATTGCATATCTTCATACAGTTCCAGATCACCTCTTGTTACATTACAGTGCATATGATATTATGGATGTATTTAGCAAAGACCAATCTACAGCGCAGCAGGACATCATTCTGTCCTGTCTGCAGGAAAGGATTATTATGGGTGTGTCCCAGTTTTTTCCGGTATGCACCTTGTATCTAGTCTCTCATTAAGGCCTAGCTTTCAGCCTATATGAGCGGATTTGTCTCATCCGGTTATATCACTTGCTCAGCAGCGGCAGCAGCTATATAATAATGAAGGGGACATGCATCCGTCCTTCATGTGTCGCCTCGGCGCTCCTCAATGTGCGCGCGTCCCTCTCTCTGGTGTGGCAGTCTCGCGTGCATGAGCCATAAGATAACATGTTAGAGGAGCCCAAATATCCCTGGGTCTGGAGGAGCTGGGTAACAGCTCCGCATATGTAGTGAGTTGCTCCTGACAAAAAACTAAATCTCCCAGCCAGACCTTGAATTTGGGCGCCCTTCCCCATCTACACGCCACACGTCTTTTTGCCATGAGCAGCGCGAGAGCTACATATTTACGGTGCTCTACCTTCAGTGGTTTTACATACCCCAACAGGGCCAGCAGTGGTGTAGGTTCAATATGAGCGTTTGTCATTAAGTTCAATGCTTCAAAAACCTGTTTCCAGTAATCATATACTCCCGGGCATTCCCAGGCCAAATGCAGAAAATCCGCTCCCGGGGCCTTACACCGATCGCACCGGTCGGTAGTGCGTAAGTCATGTCTGTGCAGTCTGGCCGGCGTATGATATAGCCGATGCAGAAATTTGTAATGCAGTATACGTCGCCTACTGCTAGCCGATACTTGCTCGGTCTGCGAGCAGCAGTATTCCCATTGTTCATCCGTCAGTGCAAGGCTCAGCTCTTCACTCCAACGTGTGCGGGCCAATGCAGCCGGCTCCTCTTTGTGTGTGTGGACTGTGCGGTATATTAGGGAAACCAGGCGCCTGGGTGTCGTGCTTTTAAGCATTAGCTGTAGCGGAGCAAGTGTTGGGGGTTCAGCCGGGAACTCCGGGGTCAAGGAGCGGATGCCCTGTCTGAGACGAACATATAAAAAAAGGTCCATTGGTATGTGCTGTGTGCTCTGAAATACATGTTCAGCCGTGCGAAATCTGCCTTCATGATACAGATCGCCCCATGTCTTAATGTGCATTCGTTCCGCAAACTTGTGGAATATCGTCTCCTGCAGCAGAGGCATAGTCGGGTGATATGTGAGAGGTAATTGCGGGGAATAAAGCAGCGGGGTGTCTAATATACGACCTATGCGATGCCACGCCGTGACTGTACAGGTTACCGTAGTGGGCGTCCTGTCTCTGAGAGGCGGGGTGTCATGCAACGCTCCTTCAATCGGCATGGGGTGTGCAAGCCAATGCTCTGCCGCCACCTGTGGCATATATCGTGGCTGATACACCCAGTAATATGCATAATGGGCTTGTGCACTGAGATAATATCATTCAAAATTAGGTATTCCAAATCCCCCCTGTGAGTATGGCCGGGTGAGAACATTCCACTGCAGTCTCGGGTGCTTACCCCCACACTAAACGCGTCAATTCTGACCGGAGTGTTTTAAAAAATAGCTCCCTGGGTGGAATGGGATATTCAAAAACAGATAGAGCAACTGGGGCAGTATCACCATTTTTATTAATGATGCCCTTCCTGCCATTGAAAGAGGAAGTGTGATCCACCGGGTGACATAGTCCGTTATGCGGGTCATTGCTGTGCCATAGTTGAGTCGCATCAGCTCATCTCTATCCTTAGTGACACGTATGCCCAAGTAGCGCACATCGTCAGCGCACCACTCTAAGGGGTAGTCCAGTGGGAAGCGAGCTGTTGCGGCCGTTAAGGGGAAAATACAGGATTTGCTCCAGTTAATTCTAACTCCCGATAATTCTCCAAAAACGATGAACTCTCGAAGGATTGGGTTCAGGTTCTGTTGCGGGTCGCGTATATACAGAGTTATATCATCCGCATAGAGAGATAAGAGTATCTGCCTCATGTTACATCGTAAGGCTTTATCATTGTGATGCTGCCGCAGCTTTGCAGCCAATGGCTCGATCGCTAGCGCAAATAATAATGAGGACAACGGGCACCCCTGCCGGGTTCCCCTAGTGATCGGGAACGCCTGGGACACCTGCCCATTCACGAGCACCTTAGCGGTTGGTAACTGATACAACAACTGAATCCAGGAGAGGAAAAGGGGCAGAAAACCCATACACAACATCACCCCGAAAAGATAATCCCACTCGACTGAGTCAAAAGCCTTTGTGGCATCTAAAAATACAGCCGCTAATGGCAGTTCAGAGGAGACATTATTTAAAATTGTAAATAGGGTTCTTAAATTATGGGAGGTGGCCCTTCCGGGTACGAAGCCAGATTGATCAGGAAGAATCAATTTTTCCATCAATAAGCTAAGTCGGTTGGATATGAGCTTGGCCAATATTTTTGCATCACAGTTAAGGAGGGACAGTGGTCTATAGGAGTCGCTGTGGAGGGGAGATTTTCCAGGCTTCAGCAGCGACATAATGAGAGCCTCTCTCATGGAAGGTGGGAGGAATCCAGTATCTAAGGAGTCCTCATACACCTCACGCAGTATGGGGGCCATCAGATCTATATAGGTTTTGTAAAATTCAATTGGGATGCCATCTGTACCCGTGGCCTTTCCAGACTGCATGCGCATGATGGCTTCCCGCACCTCATCCAACTCGAATGGGGCACATAAAAACTGTCGTTGCTCATTGCTCAACCAACCCAATGTCACATCTGCTAGATAACTCTCCAAATTCAACCTTCCCGTCCTGTTTGTGGTATATAGTAGGGCATAATGGGAGGTAAAAGCATTCAGTATGTTTGCGGTATCTCTGTAGACCACTTCTCCTGGCCCTTCAAGCTCTATCACATAATTGGAGTAGCGTGGCCTCCTAATCGTGTCTGCTAGCGCCTTGCCTGGCCTTTCCCCCTCCCCATATCGACGAGCCATCCAGTATTTACCCCTGAATCTCGATTCTCGTTTCGCCGTGTCCATGTACTCAGTGAGCGTCTCTCTAGCCTTAGCCCGGGTGGAGTCATCCGATCCTGAGACCAATGTTAATTCCAGCGCTTTAGCTCTGTTTCCAACCTACGCAGTGTGTTAGTAATGTCTTTTAGTACTCCAGAGCCCTTTGATATGCAGAACCCCCGGAGTGTCACCTTAAATGCTTCCCATACGGTTTCCACCTTTTCTACCGATTCCTTATTACGTACAAAAAAATCCCCCACTTCTTCCCGCAATTCCTCTTGAAAGACCGTGTCTAGCAGAATAGGGGCGTGTAATCTCCAATTATTGCGCGGGGGGCGAAATCTGATGAGGACAGTGTGAGCTTGACAGGAGCGTGGTCCGAGTAAGTACGGGCCAAATGTTGCACCTGATATATAGCTGGGCCTAGCCCTCTGGATAGAAACAAATAGTCCAGCCTCGCCCACGTTGCCCTTTGCGTAGTGTAGTGCGTTCCCTCTAACCCATGTGGATGGGTTTGTCTCCAGGCGTCTATCAATTGATAGGTAGTTAGCGTGTCCTGTAAGACGGTGCGCGCCTTAGTGTAGTGATGAGGGGCAGGATTAGACCTGTCAATACTAGGGTTACTTGCAACATTAAAATCCCCTCCCCAGACTATATGACTTGAACCTATAGTAAAAATCTTAGCCCACAGTGAGGTGTAAAAATCCGGGGCATCCACATTCGGTCCATAGCAGCAGGCCAGGGTGACCGATTCCGTCCCCAACCGTCCCCATGCCAGACAGTACCGCCCTTGCTCATCGCAGGTAGCCCCAGCTAGCTGAAACGGTGTCCGTTTTTTATAAGTATAGCTGTTCCCCTCGCATAGGTCGAGTATGAGGAGAAGATCCTATGGTCCGCCCATTTACATGCGAACGTAGTAACACCATGGGGGTTAAAGTGCGTTTCTTGCAACATCGCTATATGCACTTTGTGCCTGTCCAAGTATGCAAGTATGTGTCGCCTTTTCCGCGGATCTCCCAGCCCCCTAATGTTCCACGTTACAATATTCAACCTTCCGGGGTCTGTATTAGCCATTGTTCAGTGTGCCTGTCGTGCATGTGGTCCATGCCCAGGATCCACCACCCAGCGCAACTGTGTATGTGTATATCATATCTACTCTGTATGCCACGTGTTCAACTCGCTCTTCACATTCCATCCACATGCAATTACTAAAAAGGCCATTTTGTTCAACAAAGGTCATGCGCAAACTGAACCATTCTCCACAATTTCCCACCCCTCCCACTGAAGCAACCCCAACTTGCCAGAAATGTACGCCCGCCCCCTCCCCTGTCCCCAACAACATCATCATAACCCAAACAGTCACCGTGAGAGTCCTGCAGTGACCATCAGTGGGGGAGCGCCCGCAGGGGGGTCCCTCTGGGTGGCAGCACAGGTACACCTCGCCCGGAAAGTCCACCTCAGTTGGAACGGGTGGGCCTTGTGGGGCAGAGGGTGCCCAGCGTGCGGTGTAGAGTTCTTAGATTTGTCCAATAGCCAAACAAGGATACTTGACCCACGGTGCGGGTCCGATAGAGGGAACGGCAGGACATCTCACTCCTCTCCTCGGTAGACAGTGCATGTTAGTGCAAATGTTCATCCTGATTCCTCCTCTGCTCCCAGCAAAGGAGACGATCGCGCCGCCGCTGAAGCTCCAGTAGTGCTATCCATACGCTTCAATTGCTTGAGGAACTCTTCCACCTGCTGTGGCTTAGTGAAAAATCGTTGTTTACCCTGGTGGGTGACTCTGAGACGCGCAGGGTATAGTAGCGCATAATCGATCTGCGCCCGTCGGAGCTTGCCTTTAACATCCATGAATTTTCGCCGTTCCTCTTGGACCGTGGGAGTAAAGTCCGGATAAATGGAGAATGCGTTGCCATCATAATTCAAAGTTTGCTTGCTTCTCGCCACTCGGAGTGCAACATCTCGATCCCTATAGTTCAGAAGTCTTGCTATGATGGGACGCGGTGTTCCACCCGTAGGGGACGCGGTCCCAGGGATCTGTGCGCTCGCTCTATGATAAACTGGTTAGAGAATGCTTCAGCTCCAATTGAAGACAGCAACAGCTTCTCCACATATTCCTCCATCTTCCCTACGTTTGTTGTCTCCGGGACACCAAGAATGCGGATATTATTGCGCCGGCTTCGCGCTTCCAACTCTTCATTTTTCGCCGCAATGATTTTCAGGAGTTTATCCATTTGGGTGACCTGCGTAGCTACATGCGTGGTCACATCCTCAGTGTCCGAGATGCGCCTTTCCGCCTCCTTGAGTCGGTCCTCATGCCCCTCCAGCTTGTGTGCAATGGCGTCCATGCGCGACGACATTCTGTCTACTTTGTCCACTATGGTGGCGAATCCTTGTCGCACCTCCTGGAGTATGCTTTGCACATCTGTGTTTTGTGCAGTCGCCACAGCCGGTGTCTCATCTCTCCCAACCGGGACCTGGTCCTCTGGCGTGTTACGGGTACTCCGTTTCGCCGCATCAAAGTTCAATTTGGGTTGACGGATATCTGTTTTCCCCATGGTGTTCTGTAATTGCAGATTGCTGGTCTAGCTGCGATATCGCCGTGTGCACTCCGCAGGGAAAGGCTACTTCGCCCTCACCAGTCACCGAGGTCCGAGTGTAGCAGAGACAGTGATACAGGGGAGATAACCCTGTGCGCGCTCCTCGTGCGACCGAACTTCTTAGCCTCTCCAGCCAGTCAGTAGTGAGCTGTGTGGTCTAGTCGGGTCTCACCGTCCCCAGGCGCCTACACCGCCACACGTAGATTCAAGCTAGGCCCAGGAGCCCGGAGAGGGCAGCTTGTCTCCCCGCAGTCGCACCGCCCATCAGTTGCACACAGCCTTGTCCAGGGTATCACCTGGGCAGGTCCCGCCTCTCCAGCCGGCACAGTCCGGGGGAGAGCGATCCCCAACAAATGCTCCCCAGGTCAGCTAGTCTCAGGGCCTTCAGGGCGAGCGCACTGCACCTCCAATGATCCTCTGTGCAAGACGGCGGCCAGCAGCAGTCGGGCTCGTGTCAGTGCCCATCCAGGGCCTCAAGCTCCCATTCACTAGAAGCCGAGGGGGCGCCGATAGAGGGCTGCTCCCCAAGCGCCCGCCTCCACCTCCGCCACACTCAACAGGGGCCTCCTCAAAGAGCAAGGGCCACGTCTGCCCTCTGTATCTTCAAGTGAGAAGCCGGTGCCTCACTCACCCCAGCTGCAGCGACAATAGGGGCCAAGATTACATCCGCATCTCAATGCGGGCAGATTCGCTTCCTCGGGGACCTCTAATGTTCATTGCCTCAGCGTTGTCGCGTCTAACGGCTCGCAAGCAGCCCAATGCCCATCCGTCAATTTCAAAGGGGCAGCGATAGCAACACAGCCACTCCAGTCCCCCGATTCCGCCGTCCCATTCCAATCATAGCTCTGCCCATTCGAGTCGGGTCGCCACTGAATGCGGTGCGTCCCCAGCGCCAGTGCTGCGCCGCCACACACCCACCTCCTGCAGCTTCTAGGCTGTCATTCACTCCTTCGCCGTTCAGCGGGTACGTGGTGCCTCCGATGCAGGAGCAGCTGCGAGCTCCGAGCAGGCCACTCAGCGTACCGCCTCCAGCGCCTCCGCACGCCCCGCGTCCCAGGGCCCAGCCGCCTCGTGTGGCGCACCGATCTCTCGTAGGTCTGGTGGCCGCGCCGGAGGGTCACGTCTCACTTTCCTCGCCCACGGCCGGATCTTCACGTCTCCCCGGCGGGAGCGGGGCAAGCTCAATCTCGCTGATTTTCTCAGCGAGTCTTCATCGAGCCCAGCACACCAGCATGCCGTAGTGCAGTTTGGCTATGGGGTCCAAAGTCAGGATAAATTAACGGATATTCACGCTAAGCTGCAGGAGCCTCACATATGTGCGGCCATCTTGCGTGTGCGCCACCTAGCGCCCCCTAACCCCTTCTTTTATATATTAATAAGTCACCCCAAAGTAGGCCTTATTGCCCATTAAGGCAGTGTGCATGGTATTTAAAAGTAGGACATGTGAAAGTTTAATATTAAACATGTCCTTATAGTTAGAGTGCCCAAAATGCTATTTCACTGTAGTGAGTTTAGCTGTTCCATAGGAAAGCATTAGCATACAATATTATATTTAATATTGCGATCTCATTTTACGAAACAGCTACAGAGTTCTTTCTTGTACTTTGTCAAATATTTCTTGCAAATCCAATTCATGGTATAGTTGGATTTGTAATACATTTTTTTAGAATAGGCACTTTTAAAAAGTTGCTTATTACCTGCCTAACGCCTCTAGAAGCCCTTCTGCATGAGCTTCTAAATGTCACTCAGGAGCTAAATAGCCACCTTAATGAGGTGTGAACTTGCTTGCAGAGTTGAGTCAAAGACCTTGGGTGAAATGAAGTTTTTTGTTTCTTTGGCAGGATGGCCATCTGGGCTGTGATCAGGAACATATTTAACTTCAAAAGGGGCCTTCCCTGTCACAGGCAGATGTAGCCAACACCTGGTCCAGCCTCTTCCTTTGTCCCCATAGCCAGACAGGCGCCAGGTCCAGAGGGAGAGGACCTGCCCCAAGATTGGATTATGAGTGACAACAGAGGAGGGGTTGGTCATGTCCCTGGCCACATCTCTAGGGTGGGCACAAGACCACTACACAGGGGAAGAAAGGCTCTGCCATGTTGGTTTTGGGCACAGAGGGGCACTGTGGAATTGTATGCACTGAAACATGTATGACATGCTGCAAAAGTAGATAGGTTTAAATAACAAGGGAACCCAACTGTAATGGTCAGGGACCTTGGGTAGTAGTTCGTTACAATTACAGAGTAGTCCCTGACAAAGGAGATTCACACAGAAAACAATGAATATAGGCCTGAAATCAGTGCTATATCAAAGCTGTCCAGCCGGACAGAAAATGTAATAATGTATCAAATCATAAAAAACACAAGAATAAAATGGGACACAATCCTGCGTCCAACGCAACATATATAACAAAGACACAAATGAACAGAAATTCACAAGTTCACAAAAAGGCTTAGGCAGGACAAAAAATGCTTGTAAATTGTATAGAGTAATGCAACAAGCAAACAATATGTAGTGACACCGTTACACATTAGTAATTATTTCAATTGCATTTACGGTGCATATAAGGTCGACGATGTTTCGATCCCGTAGAGACAATATTGGGATCATCATCAGGACGTAAAAATTACATGCCCGAGTGAATTTTAGCCTGAAAGACAATAGTAAAAGGTAGAAGGGACAAAGGGAAAAAGTAAGTAAATCAGACGGGCGGTAGAATAAATTGTCTATAACATAGTGCTAGTGAGGGAATAGGTGGTAAAAACTCTTCCATCCAGACGTCGTGTGCTAGGTGTAAATACAATACACATGCCGGGTGAAGAATGGTAAAAACAACGATCTCAAGGTGCAACAATGGATCAACACCTTAAAGTGTTACGGCGTGGATGCTAAGGGTGAATGGCAGCCTTGCATTCAAGTGCTAGAGCGGCGTGAGTTGTGGTGGGCTAATTGGTTCTAACATAGCTTACCGAGCGTAATAGCTAGAGGCAAGCAGTGAGGCAACCAGGATGGTGCCAGGAAGGGAATACTACGGCGTGGTTTGTCACACGAGCGTCTCAGCGCTGGTGAAAAGAAGGAACGATTGTCAGGAATAGCCAACAATTGTGTTGTCTAAAGACAGTAGGGGCATGCGTTAGCTCTTACCATAAGTCACAGAGGATAGGGTAAAGATTGAAACAAATCCCAATGGAGGGATAGCTTTATGGAGAGGCACGATGACCTGGTAGGAAGAGAGAGAGCGCACAGACCGTGAGATTACTGTGGCGGCAGGCGAGTGAAGAATGACACTGTCATCCACTGCGAGGCTTACCTATTTGCACGAAAATCGGCAAGCAATCCAATTGGAAAAATACAGATGGTGCTGTGAGTAACGCAACGATGATGCGAATACGTTTGAGCCGGTACAATGACCTGTGCGAAAAGATAACAGCGTGTCAAAGGCATGGGACAGTGTATCTATGCAGGGAGGGTCTTGCCGGTTACGGGGCTTACCTGTGGATCCTTCGGAGTTCTGGTGTGCTCGGGGAATGAGCGAGCCGGGAGGAGGATAAATCAGGATGGTCATGTTACTAATCACGTGATCGGAAGGTGTCCGGTGACTAAGCAGTGGCGGCCATATTGGTAGGGTAGAATTAGCTGAGAGAATTCAGTGTGGAAAGGAAAAGAAAGTTATATGTAATAGAGAGATTATATGCATCCTGTTTTAAATTATACAGATCCATTAGGCTGACAGATGGAGCTGCAAAACCAACATGGTGCCATATAGGCCGAAACATTACATAGTTATGGCGGCCATCTTAGAGTGGTATGAACTACATTTGCTACGTGGTATTTAGAGGACCGGATTACACAGAAAGAGCGCGGCCATCTTAGAGTTGTGGATGAACTCAAAAATAAGGAGAGGTCAGTTAAATATGAAAAAGGTTAAGAGAGCAAAGTAATAAAATGTTCAGGTTCTGTTCGGATATGGGCTTATAGTAGAGTCGTCCAGTCTTCAAGTCAGTTGAGTCCAGTTTTGATGCTTCCAGTGCGCAGGATCCACTTGAGTTCCTCTTTATTCAGCAGTTGCCCTAGATCAGCTCCTCTTAACCTTTTTCCAGCAGGCCGTCCTCCGACTTCCATTCTACTATTTACAATTACTACTGTGTTAGTATGTATAATTTCTATAGTGTGCCATAGTACTTCATTTCCACCACTCGTGCATGACATAAAGATGTAATGTCTACATGACCCACACTGTATTATGTCATATTTAACTGACCTATCCTTATTTTTGATTTCATCCACAACTCTAAGATGGCAGCGCTCTTTCTGTGTAATCTGGTCCTCTAAATTCCAAGTAGCAAATGTAGTTCATACCACTCTAAGATGGCCGCCATAACTATGTAATATTTCGGCCTATATGGTACCATGTTGGTTGACAGCTCCATCTGTCATCCTAATGGATCTGTATAATTTAAAACAGGATGCATATAATCTCTCTATTACATATAACTTTCTTTTCCTTTCCACACCGAATTCTCTCGGCTAATTCTACCCTACCAATATGGCCGCCACTGCTTAGTCACATGACCATCCCTGCACATCCCAATTTATCCTCCTCCCGGCTCGCTCATTCCCCGAGCACACCGGAACACTGAAGGATCCACAGGTGAGCCCCGTAACCGGCAAGACCCTCCCTGCATAGATACACTGTCCCATGCCTTTGACACGCTGTTATCTTTTCGCACAGGTCATTGTACCGGCTCAAAAGTATTCGCATCATTGTTGCGTTACTCACAGCACCATTTGTATTTTTCCCATTGGATTGCTTGCCGATTTCCGTGCAAATAGGTAAGCCTCGCAGTGGATGACGGTGTCATTCTTCACTCGCCTGCCCCCACAGTAATCTCACTGTCTGTGCGCTCTCTCTCTTCCTACCAGGTCATCGTGCCTATCTATACCGCTATCCCTCCATTTGGATTTGTTCCAATATTTACCCTATTCCCTGTGACTTATGGTAAGAGCTAACGCATGCCCCTACTGTCTTTAGACAACACAATTGTTGGCTATTCCTGACAATCGTTCCTTCTTTTCACCAGCGCCGAGACGCTCGTGTGACAAGCCGCGCCATAGTATTCCCTTCCTGGCACCATCCTGGTTGCCTCACTGCTTGCCTCTAGCTATTACGCTCAGTAAGCTATGTTAGAACCAATTAGCCCACCACAACTCACGCCGCTCTAGCACTTGAATGCAAGGCTGCCATTCACCCTTAGCATCCTCGGCGAAACACTTTAAGGTGTTGATCCATTGTTGCACCTTGAGATCGTTGTTTTTACCATTCTTCACCCAGCATGTGTACTGTATTTACACCCAACACATTACGCCTGGATGGAAGAGTTTATACCACCTATTCGCTCACTAGCACTATGTTATAGACAATTTATTCTACCGCCCGTCTGATTTACTTACTTTTTCCCTTTTACAACTGTCTTTCAGGCTAAAATTCACTCAGGCATGTAATTTTTACGTCCTGATGATGATCCCAATATTGTCTCTACGGGATCGAAACGTCGACCTTATATGCACCGCAAAACGCAATTGAAATAATTACCAATGTGTAACGGTGTCACTACATATTGTTTGCTTGTTACATTACTCTATACAGTTTACAAGCATGTTTTGTCCTGCCTGAGCCTTTTTGCGAATTTCTGTTAATTTGTGTCTTTGTTATATATGTTGCGTTGGACGCAGGATTGTGTCCCACTTTTATCTTGTGTTTTTTATGATTTGATACATTATTAAATTTTCTGTCTGGCTGGACAGCTTTAATATAGCACTGATTTCAGGCCTATATTCATTGTTTTCTGTGTGAATCTCCCTCGTCAGGGACTACTCTGTAATTGTAGCAAACGTAGATAGGGTCACCACTGGGAACTTTTACCCCATTGGTTTGGCAGCGGTCAGGAATTTGCCCTACCCACTGGCTGGCACTGGGCATAACTGTGGCACGCACAGTACCCTCCTCAGATGAATTTGGGACCTGTGGAAGAACAGAAGAGAGCTGGGCGAGTTGTCTGTGACTTGAGGCAAGGCCTAAAGAATGATCCTAATGTCCTTCTTGTACCCAATACAAAGAAGTGGACTCCAAATATCATAAAGCTGACCTACTGTTTGCGCTACAGGGACAAAAGCTTTAAGAGGCCTTTTTCTGCATTCCCAGCTGACCAGCTCCAACTGGACCTCTGCTGGAGTGAGTCTTGACCCTGAAGTGCTGTCCTCGAGGTCTTGGACCCATGGCTGGTGTCAAAGGATGTTCCTCCTAAGAAATCCTGAAACCTGGGGGACTGGACCAACCTGCCAAGCCGATTCAACAAAGGTCTGTTGCCGCTGGAACAAAGATTCAGGTTACTCTCGCTACATTCTTCTCTTCAGCAGTGGGACCTTGTGGAGAAGGTATCCGGCCTTGTTGAGCCCTCTTTAGCTACAACCTGCAGCCTTATCCCGATGGAAGAATCGGAGCTCCAAAAAAAGTGACTACATCCGAAGGTAGAAATCTTCACTGGGCGAAGGTGTGAAAAGTATCTGGCTGGCGAAGGGCCTTCTCTGGGTGCAAAATTCAAATTTCTCACGCTCTGAGCTTTCCTGCCAAAAGACAATGGCTTCACGAGGACCTCGTCCAGGAGCGATCTGACGATGTGTAGCCCTTCTTCGGCCACAACCTGCTGCCTTGCCCTGCTGAGGGTTTTCGACTTCCATTCCAAAGACTAGGTTGAAATATAAAACTTCACCAGGACGAACCTGTTCCCTGTTTCTGACATGTGCTCCATCGGGGTCGCCCTAAACCTTAAACTTTTTTTTTGTTGCAACATTTATTAATTTATTTATGAGATTATCACAGGACAAACAAGCGTGTGCTTACAGATGACAATATGAGTAAATGAACCAGAAAGTAAACAGAGAAAAATCAGACAAGTTCTTCAGGCCTGGCATTTGAGTTACAGCAATGATGATAGCAGAATTTATGCACATCGAAAGAGTAAAGTCTAGAAGGAGCATTAAGTCTGCTGGGATGACTAGAAATGATGATGAGAGATTAACGCAAAGGGTAAACAAGGAAAGGGGAGTAGGGGCGGGGTGAAGGAGGGATATGGACGATCATGTCTAGGGATTGGGTAGAGTCGCATTAAACTTTAAAGATTCAGAACTCCAGTTCCACTTATTGAATTTTGTTTCATTTTATTTATTAAAATGTGCTCTATTTTTCTAAATTGGTTTTGGATATTTCTGGTGTTATGTTTTGACTTTATTACTGTCTGTGTACTGCATAAATACTTTACACCATGCCTCTATTTTAAGGCAGTTAGTGCCACAGCTACTGGGAGGTGAGTTCAGGTTAATTTAGTAAGTTTAGTGGTTTACCCTGACAAGGACTGTGGTTATTTGAGGTGAGTACTAATCCCCAATTTTGTACACGCTCCATTCAGTTTGATTTGTCTTCTACAGGACCTAAACAACAATCAGTGAGGGAGAATGTACTTTCTGAGCTAAATAAGAGGTTGTCATTGCACCCACCTTTATTGTAGTTGTTAATCTGACATGGCTAGGTTCAAAGCAGATTTTTTTCCATGATCACCTTCAGTGTTTTAAGTGAAAATCATGTTACCCTCATTTGTTTGGGTACTCATTTTGCTTCATCTTCCAGAAACCCACATTTGCATTGTATGCCCTCCACTAGTATGAGGGTAGGATTCACGTAGCCTATGACTTCTATGAAGAGCCTTAGAAGAACTGCAGGAAAATTACACTGAACAACTGATCCCCAAACAATGACTGTTCATTTCCCAACATCTACTATTACTTCAGTAATTAATGAACAATACAGATAAAGAATAGTACAAATGTCAACAATAATTCAATCAAATCATACTCAGCTACTGTGTTGCTTTTTGGTCCTGGGAAAGTTTGACCGTCTTTTTCTTGGCCTTCTTTACTTTTCATTTTCTGTTTCTTTAACATTTCTTCTTCAGCTAAATAGAGATGCTTTAGGTGTTCAGGATAGTTTTCGGTGTACAGCATTTCTTGTGCTGGATTGATGTTTTTTTCCTTTTGTTTCAGCCTCTTGTACTGCTGTTGAATTTTTTGTTTTCTCCGGAATGCAAACCCTTGACCTGCAATTAAATACATCACATATAGAGTTTAATTTCATCACCTATTTTGCAAAAACGGGGAACAAGAGAAGAGTGTGGAGGAGGACGTTTACAGGCCAGCAAAAATATTGACATTTTAGGATCAAACATCTGCAGGAGTAGAGCAGGTGGGAGAACAACAGAAGCTGGATTTAATGTTGACAGTATAATTGACACAATGTGGGACCATAGGTCAGCAGCAACAGCATTGGGTTTTTGAGCCAAATTTCAACTAAGACAGGTGAGGAGGTGGGGTCAATGGTAAAGAGTGAGGAAGAAGGTTCGCAGCGTGGGTGGGGGCAGAAGGCGGCAGCAGGAAGGAGCAAGGATGCATGTTGAAGTCAATGGCAGCAGATTGTGTCCCTAGCAATTGAGTGAGAGAGACATACCAGTCCGCACATTGCGTATATGATAACTCAATTGAATGGTGCAAAATTCTTCACTCGACTCGGTCTAAATAAAGAATATGACCAATTGGAACTTGAAAAAAAATTCAGGTACATTATAACCTTTTCTACGAATATTGGTTTGTTTCGCTACACCTGACTGAGTTTTGGTATGTCCTCTGTTGCAGAACTTTTCCAAGACGTCATTCGACGGATCATACAGCCTGTAGTCAATGCATTTAACTATAGTGATGAAATATTGTTTTTCGTATTGGTTTTCGGAGCTGACAAATGTGAATTCCACAAGAAAAGCTTGAAATTCTTTGGCCAAGTCTTTTCTGAAGGGGTATGAAACCTGATCCAGCAAAAGTACAAGCGCTGTCTACTGTAAATCCCCCATAAGACATTTCTAAGTTATGATCATTTTTTGGAATGGCTGGTTACTGTTCCAGATGCATTTGAGACTTTGCAACGGTCAGTGCACTGTTACGAGAACTAACGAAAAGAACGTGTCTTTTCATTGGTTACGCAAATGTGAAGAGAGCTTCAGAAAAAAAAAATCAAGAAAAAAAATAATCAAGCAAGCGATTGAGAGTGCCATGGAAATGGCCTATTTTGATCCTAAGCTACATACAGAGGTCGTAGTTGACGCTAGCCCTGTCGGGTTAGGCACAATCCTTGCACAGCACAACGGACAGCCAAATGCCCGGAGACATACTGTGGCCTACGCCAATAAAAGCATGTCACAAATGGAACATGCTTACTAGCAACCAGAGAAAGAAAGTTTGGCAGTGGTTTGGGCTCACGATTATTTCAAAATGTTTTTGTATAGAAAGCCTTTCACAGTAGTGACTGATTATCAAGCACGGTTGACGATATTCGGCAATCCCAAAGCCAAAATGCCTTCTAGAATTGAACGTTGAGGTTAGAAGAGTACAACTATACGATTCTTCATTGTCCAGGGAAAGATCAGAATCCTGCAGATTATTTTTCAAGAGTGCCAATGCAATGCCCTGGTACCCCCCCCTCTAAGACAGTGGACGCTTACATCAATTTTATTGTGAAATCAAGCACACCAACTGCTGCGTCTTTAGTACAAATTGTCATGCCACGAGCCAAGATAGTGACATGTTAAAGTTAAAAGACATTATTGCTCATCAATCGTGGAACCAGCACTCTAGACCTCTTACTAATGACAGTGAGTATTCGAATTTCAAAAATGTAAGAGATGAACTTTCAGTGACTCAAGAAGGTCTCATTCTGCGAGGTACATGAATTGTTGATCCTGAGAGTCTCAGACAACAAGTAATCTACGTTGTCCAAGAAGGACATCGAGGCATAATTGCCACTAAGAGAGCTCTCCGTGATCAAGTATGATTTCTGTATCTCGAAGAAAGGGTTGAAAAAGAATTGAAGACTTGTCAGATATGCAACTGCCTTTCGTCTCAAATTATTTAGCACCCTTTGAACATGGCAGAATTGCCACATCATGCTAGGGAAAAAATTGCTATTTATTTTTTTGGTCCTCTTGAGAATAAACATCATATCCTAGTTATTGTTGATAAATACTCCAGTTTTCCATTGGTAGATGTTCTTCCATCCACTACACATGAAAAGGTTATTAACAAAATTAGATGGCATCTTTGCGACATGGGATGTACCTGCAATTTTAAAATTTGACAACCGCCCACCTTTTAACAGTCAAGAATTCAAAGACTATTTAAATCACCTTAATATAAAGCATCAAAAAAGCACTCCTCTTTGGCCCCCGGCAAATGGTCTCGGAGAACGTCTTATGACTACTCTAAAGAAAGCTGTTCAGCGTGCTACATTGGAGAAGCGCGACCTCAAAGTTTTTATGAACACTACTCTTCGAGCTTACCGTTTGACCCCTCACTCAACAACAGTGAAAAGCCCTGCAACTCTCCTTTTTGGAAGAGCCATGACGACCAAGCTGCCCCAATGGAACAACCTCAGATCCAAGAATGAGGAAGGCATTCGTGCTACAGACTTTGGTCGCAAACAGAAGATGAAAATATATGCTGACAGACGACGTCATGAAAAAGTTGTCACCTTTACAAGAGGAGATCGAGTGCTCGTCAGTCAACATACAAAAAGAACGTTTGATGCTCTTTTGGAGGCTGAACCCTTTACCATCACTAACACCAAAGGACACATGGTGACTACCCAGCGTCCTTGGAAGTCCCTTACGAGAGATTGCTCTCATTTTCAACATGTGGCCTATCACTCACTTAACATCGATGTCAATGTAGAAACTGAGTCCCGACAGACTGTTGAGGACTCTTTGTCTGCTGATAATTCCACCTCACTTGTGCAGATCACTGACACTTCGACTGCCAGTTCCCTGTGCCCCGAACAGGAAGTGTCATTCAGGCGCCACAATGCTTAACTGTAGAATTATAATTGCCTGTATATCTATGATTATCTATGTATTTATTAATGTATTTATTTATTAGTCAGTCAGTCAAATAGCTTTATTTTGATATAAATATCATAAAAGCATCAGACAATTCATCAATATAAGAAGGAAAAAAATACAGTCTATTAAAATTGATAAAATATGACAATACAATATTTTAAGACAATCGAAATATAAAGCTATTTCCTCCTAATTTGAAAATTTCATTTCTAATTAGAGTGATAAAAACTATAAAACATAATTAAAAGTGGAATGTTTGATGTTTCATATCGGGGACAGAGTATAGCGTTTCAAGATACATTGGTTTCGCTGTGCATGCTCACAGGGATTCTTTGTCCATTTTGAAAAATGTGTAACTCATTTTTTAACAAAGCGGGAGATGTAGTGACTTGTAAATAAAAAAACACTGGAACTCTTTTGGTGCCACTGTACACCATAGGCCTGTGATGTACGCGTTAGAGAGACGAGTTGAAGGCAGGCTTAGAATGTTGAGTTCTGATTTACACATAGCAGAATAAAGATGTCCACAACTGCTCTCCATCTGTGGCGTGGTCATTGGCGAGTACCTGAGCTGGCAGGACGCTACAACATTGTATCGGTCTTCTGCCTGCCTTTTTGCCTGTTAAATGAGTAGCATTGAAGTTTTAAGCAAAACAGACAATACATTTGGTAAAATGTAGGGGTGTCTTTCCAGCCTACAGGTGTCACTTCAAGAAAGGGCCCATCGTGGACACCCTACTCTGTGCCTCATTAACACTATTACGCAATAGTGGGTGAGTGAAGTCTAGGAGCTAGAAAGACACCCTTTTATTCAAAATAGGACAAACTAAAAACAGTCTAAAAACAAGCATTGGCATAGCCAATAGGTCTCGCCTTTGGGACCTTATAAGTGTTTAGCCATGCAACACTTGATGTTGTTGCACCAAGGATATTGTACTGGATAACTAAACACGTATAAGGTCCCAAAGGCGAGACCTATTGGCTGTGCCAATGCTTTTTTTTTTTTTTTTTTTTTTAAGGACAAGCAGTGCTATCAGGCTCCGGCTGCCACTTAGAGGTAGAGAGAGAGAGGTGTGTAGAGAGAGAGAGAGAGAGAGAGAGAGAGAGAGGTGTGTAGAGAGAGGTGGGTAGAGAGAGGTGTGTAGAGAGAGGGGTACTGTCCTGGGAGCGCGCATGAGAGAGAGAGGGGGAGCAGGAGGTGAGCCCGGGAGTGGTGCGCGCGCAGTCTGCTCTTTTTGGAAGCACATACTCGTGCTTGTGGCGCGCCCCTGCGCGCTCCCGCAAGGTGTATGCCGCCACAAGCACGAGTATGTGCTTCGAAAAAGAGCAGAACTACGGCTAAAGGTCCTCGGCAAGACCTAAAAATCAGACTGCAGCAGTGCTGGGAACTAAACAACCTGGCAATTAAGTGGGAAGACTTAATGCGCAGCACCAGTATAAAAGAGAATTATTTCGACTGAGAAATAAGATGGATGTATCTAAGCCGTTGTTATGCATGCAGAAAGCACATTCTCATCAGTGACCCTTTTCTCTTCAGAGAGCAGACATTTGCAAGTCCTTATACACTCACAATATACCTATGGCTGTTATACCCCTTTATTAAGTATTATTATATGTAACGTGAGCTACATACTGAACGGTAGCGTACATTTTCCTTAACAAACTGGAATACCAGATGCAGTGCCGGCTTCCACCCCCCCCTTTATTAAGTATTATTATATGTAACGTGAGCCACATACTAAACGGTAGCGTACATTTTCCTTAACAAAACTGGAAGAATACCAGATGCAGTGCCGGCTTCCACCCCCCCAGCAATGAAAATAAGTGAAAACTACTACTGATGACGCGAGAAAAACCTAAATAGAAATAAACACAGATGATTTTTTTTTTTTTTTTTAACTCATGAACCCAAGAGCATGATTTATACTCTGTGGCTTTAAAGCACATTTTCATCCGAAAAAATGAGTTTCCTGTAAATAAAGTTAAGTATGCTACAGCGGTTTTTTTTAAACAGCGTGGATGCCAGTAGTGTACGCACCGCAAGTTAGCACTCTAGTCTTTTCTATTAACGTGGAGTTAAATAAGAGCATGGAGGAACCTGGGTTTTCTAATTATCGGCTGCCTACCCTCGCTTGTGCTGCCTTCAAACTTCTTCCGCGCTTCCGGCGGCATCCACCGTCGCTTGGTCTTCATTTTAGGCTTCTGAACCGATCCCCTCCCGTGAGATGCAGGACCGTCACGCAGCCTCTTCCCCGTTGCGTTCACTGGCGCCATTGTTGTGAACGAAAACAGCCTGGTTAGGGGAAGAGAGAAAATAGATACAGAAAGCGGATTACTGCACAAGACCCATCTCGATCCTAGTTTGTACTGGATGAGGAGACTAAGTCTGTAGCCATATTGGGTGTGGGTAAATTCGTCCTTTCATGTGAATGTACCCAATAAACAGGGATCCCGGTGTTTAGTTTTGTAATTCCGAGGCCGTGCGTGGTTAGATAGCAGACTGCACATCTATATCTTAAATCCAGCGTCGATATGTGTTCGAAACGTTTATATGTAGGATCAGGTGAACCAAACGATACACTTCCTTTTAGTTATATATAGCGTTCTCACATTAGTGCCCTTCGTAGTGCAGCACCTGTTCGAAGCAGAGTGTATCTCGGTGGTAGAGTTGCTACCTGGCCATTTTTTACCGGCATAACTAGTATTTCAATGCCACGGCCGGATAAAACAAGCATTTGCAATGCAATAGGTCTCGCAATTGCGAGATTTTCAGCTACTGGCATTGTAAATGACAATACCTTTTTATATGTTTAAAAACCTGCTATAATAAAAGGCATTGTCAGTTACAATACCAATAGGTCAAAGTTTCAAAAATGCGAGACCTATTGCATTGCAAATGCTTGTTTAGCATTGGTCTTGGGTTTACAAACTCCTCACACTTCACAGTCAAAGAAAGAACAGTAAAGTGAACTATGTGACTAACTCCCTGCAGTACAGAGAGTGTGAAAGGAAAGGCTGCAGGATGTTATTTTTTATAAAACACAACAGAATGTAAATACCTGCAAATGAACTGTACACATTCAGCAGTTTGGAAAGCAACAACGAAGCACATTTTTGGTAATTCTGAAGTGTGATGGAAACAAATAATAGGATTTAGACAAATGAAGGCACTTTGTCTTGGTGATGCACAAATGATAAATATTCACTGAAACCCGGTTTCCATACATAATCATTTGCGTGCAATATAGTTTTATCAGTAAAACTGCATGTCTGCAAATTTAGTGCCGATTTCAATGCAAAATGTGTTGTCTGTAAATGACAGCGCCCTACCACAGTACGCTTTTAGTTGTATTAAAAAATTGCCAGCCTCATGTCCATTGAAACTAGGCGGATCGCACAATCACTGCTAGGGAATCCAGCACCCCACATGTGCAGCATCCTCTCAGCCTGCACTGCTCTACCGGGAACTGGGAGGAGAAGCACAACTATTCTGGCCTCACCACCATCTTCTGTGGGCTACCAGCAGCAGGCACGGAGCAGACACACAGGCTCAGGAAAGTACCTGGAAGTACAGGGCATAAACGAAGTGGTCACCACAGGCTCCTAAAAAACAACAGGCAGCTAACAGAGTGGTAGGAGGGGTAAGAAGGAAATAGAGAGCCAAGCATAAACCGGTGGCATGTCCTATCTAGCAGCACTAGCTTGAGGCCACATTCCCTTTCTCTGGCCCATGTCCAGCACTAGACCTGGGAGCAATGTGCCATCATCCGGTTAGGGTTTAGTGGGGAGTGTGTTGCAGGCAGACACAAACAGAGCTGCTATGGTCGGGTGGTTTTAGCGTGGGGGGTTGGGTGTTATACCCCCTAATAAATGTCTTTTCTGGTAAATGGTTGGGTACAAGTGCTTTCATTCTTGTATGGTGAGGTGTCAGTGGGATTTCACCACAACTTTTCACATACTCAAAAACGCACATACACTCCCTTTGTCTGTTTTGAAAGTCTTCAAATTGTTGGTAAGTTTACAAAATACTGTGTTTTCCCTCGCTTAGTACCCCTACCAATCTAAATTCCTCGCCCTTTCCACTGCCCCTTAAGCCTCCTCATGCGGCCTGCCCCCGTATAATGTATTTTTACGTTATATCCCAGCTTGATTGTTGGAAAATCTGAAGCTCATTCTCCCCTACCCCCTACCCCTCCCCCCAATCTTAATGATTTGGTTGTGGCTGACTAAGCACTGGGGGTGGTTGGGGCGAGGGGCTTCGGCGAGAAGAAATCAAGCTGTTTTTTTGCCACGTTTGACAGCGGGTGACTTGATAGGAGCTGCCCACGCCTCATGTTAATAAGGATAAGAAAGTGGATGAGAAGGTAATGTTTAAGCCGTGAGGCCATGCAATAAAAAGCTACCTCTTGCTGTCTCAGATCTGAAAAAAACATTGGCAAAGTCAATAGGTCAGGAAATAACAGGTTAACGCATGCACGTTTGCACAGTGGAAAGATACTAGACAGGGAGCCAGTAGGAGCAAACCGAGAAGGTGGTGCTGTCAAAACCTAGACCTAAAAATGAAGAAATTTTAAGGGGAATAAAAGAATACACTGCTACGTTCAGCCTTCAAAGGCATCTGTGTTGCTAAGCTACAAATTACACTACTTCTATTTGTCTCACTACTTAAAAATCTATATGTGGCACAGTGATTTTCTGGACTATAAAACGCCCTGGTAAGCACAAGCAGACTTCTGGCGGTCCAAGTGCGCTTGAAAAATAAATGAGAAACACGTAATAATTGTGCAGTGGTGCAAATATCATATCTTGGAAAATTGGAAATATAACAAACCCAGGCTTAACGCTGTATTATTTTTATCTTTATTAAACATATATTGCATAAAAGTTCCCAAAACCCCGAATGAACTTGTGAAACACAAATTGTTCGGAAAAGCGTGAGTCATCGGATAAGCCTCATCCCGCTGTTCAGCTCTGGCTGCTCTTCAACAGAACACAAGAAGGGACTGTGGTGGGAGTTTGTTATTGTTTGTTTATGATTTTTTTACACTGTATGGAGAAACTTCGGTCTATCCTCTGCGCCAAGGAATCAGGCACTGGGGTCATGAGAATAACTTCAAATGCCTCCGGAAGAACTGCTTAGAAAACCACACAGTTTACAAACTTGCCTTCAGCAATGACAGAATTTGCCTTTCCCACAAGAACTATTTTTGTAAATAAGTGACCCCCCTTGCTTGCGTTTTACAGTACAGTACGTGTCTATTTTTCTCACACAGAAATAGTTTTGCAAATATGGTGACCGGACCCACTGTGCTAGTGTTTTATAGTATGTGTATATTTTTCTCACAGAGAGCTGTTTTTGTTCACGAGGTGACCCGCCTTCCTCAAGTTTTACTTTTCAGAAAATACATATGTTTTTCGACATATAAAATGGTGCATACATTTCTGCAAAGATGTTTAAATAACAATGCAGACACTCCATAGATAGACATGTACACAGTAGACAAACAGGTACATTGATAGACTTACACCGCACACTTGGAGATATGCACGCATAAAGATCGAAACGCAAATATAACTATCACGAGTAAACACACGCATACGGAGACAAACTAAAGAGAAACCTATCACAAACGCACACCAGAGTCCACAGTGTCAAAAATACAGAGCACTGTCACACGTTCAGATTTACACCCACAACCCAGCCCTTCTATCAGCACATGTTTTTTGAGTGTTTCTGTAAGTAAGTTTGGTAAGCACAAGGGGGTGTAAGTTGCAAACCCACAAAGCAGTAAGTGAAAGAGCACCTCTTCCACGAGCAACGCTGCCCTTAGAGTGAAGACCGTTCATATGAACGCACGACCGGTCTTACCGCTATCAGTTTTAGACCCCGTCAAGAGTTTGTCCCTAGCCCTCCGGTGACCTGCGTGCCCTTCATCTAGCCTAAAATGGCAGGACGCGCGCACAGTGCTGTCACCGAGCGGGGCAGCGGGTGTGGGGCGGGGAGCAGACACCTGCGTCATCCGCTCCTAGGAGTTGCTGCCCGGGCGTCTCCTCAGATCCGACGCATGCGCGCCTGCGAAGAGCTCCGTTTTAGCACTAATTGAAGTCCGGTCATACCACAAGCAGGCACACACTTTGCCACAGTAACCGTGCCTTCATTAGCAATTTCGTCTGTAGTAAATTGCGCAAGGAGCAACAAAAATAGATTATTAGGCTAGCTAATTGAGCTCACCTCACACCAGAAACTAACACAAAACAAGCTGTCACCATTGCGCAAAGGCAGCCGCTGGTTTAGATTTGCATCGCGCTTTCACTTTACAATAGCTGCGCCCCACACAGCACTCGCGGGGTGGGGCGGCAGCTATTGTTAAAGTGAAAGCGCGATGCAAAAATAAACACGCGGCCGCCATTGCCAAAATAGTGCTTACCGACTAATGAAGGAGACAGTGTAACGCCGCAAGTAAAAGATCAAGTCCTAACAAGGAGGGACTAAGAAGCCTCAATTGAATCGGAAGCCAGCGTTTACCAAAGACAATGACACCAGCCAATGAAAAATATGGGCGGGGCTTCCACGGCACTTCCACAACATACCCTACTACAGCATGCCTCGCAGAGCGAGCAGCGCATGCGCTGCAACGCTAGGCTCGACCTAAAAAAGTCTCCATAAGCAGGTATTTTCCCCCTTATCAGTAAATAACATAAACAGTATATTTATGAAGAACGCATTTGGCTGCCTTAACCCCTTAGCTGCTGGGCCTATGCCTCACCCCCCCCCCATAGAGCGGAGCCCCTTATAGGTTATTTGGGGTAGTTCGTTCTTAGGCCTCCATAACTTTTAGTCTGCATAAGGTATCCACGCCAAAGGTGTGTCCTTTTTTTCCGACATCCTGGGGATTTTAAAGGTACCCAGGGTTTGTGGATTACCCTGGAGGGACCGACAAAATAAACTATAGCAAAATTTTGAGTTTTATCGGAAAAAGTGCTCTGGATAAAAGTGTCTGTTTTTTTCCCCCTCATAAAAGTGGCATCAGCGAATGGTTTGCTGTGCTCAAGTCACCATCTTCCCAGCTTTCAGGAACATGTAGAGCTCAATCAAAAAAGCAATTTTTTTCCTTATAGTTTTGACATTTTTCAAAGAGGTAGCCCATTTTTGCTTCCTCTACTCCCAGTTTGTGGTAGAAACCAGCGTAAAACACATGGGTGTTCCAGGAAAGTTATATATTTCTGAACAGTGGACAAAATTCTGCATTCAGTAAGGAGTCATATGTGTAAATCCCTCAAGGTTTTCCCAAAGAAACTAAGGGCCTTATTTTGATAGGTGGCGGTTGGACCGCCGCCCACTATCACCATGTCAGGAGACCGCCTGACAAGCAGGCGACAGTCCGACTACCCAATTACGATAGGACCGCCGTGCTGGCTGTCGGAAAGTGCTCTTTAACACGGTGGCTTGTGTTTCAGCCCAGGAAAAGGGCCGCAATACAAGCTGCAATGTTAAAGAGCACTTTGTGCACATCCACACAGTGCATGGATGTACGTGGGGGCACTACATGTGCCCCCAGGGCCACTTTGCAGTAGCCTACGAGGGACGGGGGCCCCTTTTGGGGCCCCCAAAGGCCCTTTCTGACAGCTTTTTCTTTGCAGTTTGACCACCAGGAAAAGGCTGTCAGAAAGGGACATCGTAATCCCAACTGCAGTGTCTGCCTCGGCACTGCCTCCAGTCGGGATTCCGATCGCTGTCCAGTCGGGATCACTGAGCCTGGTGGAGGCGGCGGTCCGTCCCCGACAGACCGCCAGCATCGTAATGCAGCAGTCAGACCGAAGGGCTGTCTGACGATGGGACCCCCACTGATGGCCTGTTGCTGGCGGTCCCACCGACATCATAATGAGGCCCTAAGTGTTGAAATATTGAAAATGAGTAGGTAAAACAGCCATTTGTGACAATGTTTTCATCAGTAACTTTTTGTCACAATGGCCGATTTACAAAAGTAATGTTCCATTACGTTCGCTTGACCCTTTTGGTTGTGGGGATATATAGGGTTTGTAGGTTCTCCAAGAACCCGAGGTACCCGGAGCCAACAACTGAGCTACACCGTACAATGGTTTTTCATTGTGTACTGAGTATAGACCAATTCATATGGTGAAATATGTAGAGTGAAAAATAGGTATCAAGATATCTGAAATAGGCACAAGATATGCAATTGGGGAGCAGTGGTTATATGTACATCTCTGAATTTGTGGGTACCTGCAGGGGCATATGAATCAGAGGGTATTTTTCAAAAAGCCTTCTTTCTTATGCACTGGCTTAAATTTGGAAGGCACAAATGCAGCGAAATCCAATTGGTAATAACAAATATCCTACTATTCTAAATCCCAAATGGTACCTCACTTATGTGGGGAGTCCTAGAGCCTGCAGCAGGAAACGGACCAAAACGCAACATGGATGCATCACATCCCCTCAAAACTGGCCAGTTTATTGTAAAGTAGGTAGCTGTGGATTTTGGGCCCCAGCTCAGCCGGCACTTAGGGAAACCTAGCAAATGTGTACATTTTTGGAAAACTAGACACCTAGGGGAATCCAGGATGGAGTGACTTGCGTGGCTCTCACCAGGTTGTTTTACCAAGAATCCCTTGCAAACCATAAACTTTCACTAAAAATAACTACCTTTTCCTCACATTTCTGTGGTGGAAAGTTCTAGAACCTGCAGGAAGCCTCAAACTTCCTTCCACCCAGCATTTCCCCAATTCTTTCGATAAAAATGGTACCTCACTTGTGTGGGTAGGCCTAGTGCCCACGACAGGAAACTGCCTGAAACGGAACATGAAGACATCACATTTTTCCATTCAAACCAGACCTGTTTTTTGCAAAGTGGGTAGCTGTGGATTTTGGGCCCTAGCTTAGTCAGCACTTAGGGAAACTTAGCACACCTGCACATTTTTAAGAACTAGACACCTAGGCGAATCCAGGATGGGGTGATGAGTGGATCCCATGAGGTTCTTTTACCCACAATGCCCTCCAATCCTCAAACTTTGGCCGAAATCACATATTCTCCTTACATTTCTGATATGGAAACTTCCGGAACCTGCAGGAATCCATAACATTCCTACCACCCAGCATTACCTCAACTGTGCCGATAAAAACACTAGTCCACTTGTGTGACTTGGCCTAGTACCCGCGACAGGAAAGGATCAAACCAGGGAGAATGTGAGCCCTTATTTTTCCCAGAGAAAGGTAGGAGCCCTATTCAGTTGCGATGCATATGCTCCAACTAATCACACCAAACTCCCTTTAGGAGGAGATGTGCCAGGCTTTTCTTTGTATCTCTTCAGATACATGGAGCTGCTACTGCTGCCTTATATTGTTCTGGCACATAATTTCTTTACCAGCCTGTCCGTTTTCTAAGGAGTGCTAATGAGAAATCTGATTAACCAATTAGAAATGTATATGACATAATTTTGTAGTTCCTAACTCAGTAGGCCTTAAAACAAGCAACTACAAATAAATGTGCACACATTTCTTCCTCTGTAAAGTAGAAAACGATTGGGAATTATGTGAATCTGCCTGGCTTGTTGGTCTGTTGTATCTTTCCGTGGCTAACATATGTAACATTACAAGGGCGTGTTTATGCAAAAATACTGTTATATTTTATGATGCTTCCTTCCAGCTTAAAGTACATGGAAGAAAATATTTGTGCAAGAACAAATTAATACAGCATATTTTAATGTTGTTATTTTACATCTAGTGGAAAGAGTATGTGTTTGTAATGAATGCTCGTACAAAAAAATCATAGTGTAATTGTATTTTTAATCTACAAATGTCAGGACAGATAGCAAGAGAAAATGTTTTTATTTTTGTGTAATATCATGGTTTCCTTACTGTTTCTGACAGAATGTTATGTATTAAAACTGTCACAATTAGTCCTGTAATCATGAATCGTTTGTATTGTTCAAAATACTATAAGATAACTTGAATTTATTGACAAGTAGCTCAGTTTAGCAGGCATACATGACATGGGCAAGAAGAGCACAAGCTCATCCTCTCTTAGTTCATTTTTAGAAAGTTCGTTTCTGTCAGCACGCTTTAGCAGAGCACATTTGAGGTAATTTTAGAACACATTATAGGCACAGCTTTTGGCGGAGCCATATTGGTCTTCTTGTGCAGAGCACTCTTGCTCAATATAATGATTTGGCTAATTGATTATTGGCACTATTTTTGCCAGTCACATTGCTACTGTAATGTTAATTATATGTTTCCTGAATAAACCTAATTGTAAGAAAAGACCAAGTGAGTGCCTTTGGTGGGTTTTTATGTGGAGGAGTTTCTGAATCCACTTTGCTACCCACTGGTCCTGCTGATCGACCCTTTTTGGTAGAACAGAAGCATCAATATTAATGTTAGCCCACTGTGGTGTGCTCCTATTTCCATTTGAAAGCAGGGCTACCTCTGCCTTCTCACCAACTTGACTGTTTAACCATTTACTACCTTCAAGATACAAGACATAAAGTCATGAGTTACATTTTATTTTGCATTTCACAAGTCTGCCGAGTGGCACAATGACATATGATACCATCAGCCATTCCTATCTTTGCAGACAACAGCATGTTGCTTTCTGGGACTTGTAGTTTTGCTTTTAACACTTTTATTAATGGCTCAAAATCCCAGTATGTAAACCACTGGTGGGTAAATT
This sequence comes from Calotriton arnoldi, assembly GCA_963921515.1. Lineage (NCBI taxonomy): Eukaryota > Metazoa > Chordata > Amphibia > Caudata > Salamandridae > Calotriton > Calotriton arnoldi. The sequence continues at coordinate 2,375,474 of CAWUFW010000581.1, read as the reverse complement.
GCCAGAATTGGCTGAAGGTACTATACACGACATAGCGACACTTGTCACTTATGTTTAAAACAAATTAAACGTTGCCTAATCCATTTAAAAACTAATTGTTTCAAAGTAAAAATAAAAATTAATCTCTACTCACGTATTTTGTGAGGGTTCACTCTTTCATGCACAACATATATTAAAACAAGAATTGGGAGTACAAATGTTTTTGGGTGTGTAGTAGAAAGTTTTATACCAAGCTTCACAACTAAATAAAAGTACTGCATGTACAGCAGGAGAGCAACTTTCCCTACCTCAAAAAGTAAAGGACAGGTAGCAGAAGTAGGAAGAGCATCACGATTCTCTCAATCATACAGGACTGGCAGGGCCAGCTTTAGGGTGGTGCAACCATTGCAGCTGCCCCTGGCGCCGACCTCCGAGGCAGTGGGGGAGGAAATGTGTTTAATAATAACTGAAGTGTTTAACCCCTTCCCTGCGCCGCGAATTCCACCGCGGCGCGGGGGGGAGCTAGGGGGTGGGCGTGGCGCTTCGGTGTTCATGACAGCTCCACGCCGTCATGAGTCACGGGCGGCGTGTGCTCATGACGGCGTGGAGCCGTCATGACCCCGCCCACTCGTTAATTCGCCCGCACAGGTGGGGAATTAGTCCCGCGTGGGCAGAGCGTGGGCGGAGCGGCAGCGGCATGACGGCTCCACGCCGTCATGAGCACACGCCTACCGTGACTCATGGCGGCGTGGAGCCGTCATGAGCACCCAAGGGGTTAAAAGCACCTGCTGCAGAGTTCCTTGTGTTCCCAGCAGCATTGATGTTCTTGCTGGAGCGATCAGTTTTGTCTAGTGGCTGATTTGACTCATCATAAAGTAACGAAGAGGGTTATTTTGCCTGCTGCAAAGAATGTGTAACATGCAGATCTCAGAACTGAGTGAGTGAACTATGAGTAGGTATGGGTTTCCCAATTTGGATGAAGTTTGGCACCTTAAGTTGACATTCATACTCTTCCTTTGTTAAACTGCTGAAGCCATATTAAAACTGCGAGTAGGCTAAAATCGTTCATACTGGCATCTCGCTACCACAAGACTGGAAAAATGAGAACTGTGCTTAAATATTGCGACTATGGGTTAATTTGCTTTCCTGAACACTATAGGCTTCTCACTACAATTATTGCAAAACAGTCTTTGGTTCACAGGGTGTGTTCACCTGCATCAGAAAGTGGGGGCGGAGCTTGAAATTTCCTTAGACACTACTCCTTGAAGAGGTCCGCAACGTGCAATCGGCCAGGCTGACGGCAGGTGCAGCATGTTTCAAAGGGCAGGTCACAGTAATCATAGCCTGCGCTGTGGAACAGGCCATACCGATACCACCTAGCCACTTATGCAGCTGAGTGTGGTGAATGGGCAAGCATACGCTTGAGATCGCAAACCAGGCACCCGACATCTGCCTCGATACTTTTGTCAATAAGGCAGTGGTAATGAGGCGGTGAAAGCCGGATCCCATAATTTTATTCGTCTCTGCCTGTGTTGCATACTGTCTTGAATTTTTCCAGCACGGCAGACTAGTACAAGCATTATTCGCTCACAGAATGTGTACAGTTAAGGCGTGAGTGACGTGTAGGTTAGAAACAGATCTCTGGAATGGACGGTTATGAGAGAAATGTATAAGTGGATGAGTGACTGAATATGCAAGATCTCACACCATTCTCACTTAGGTGATATTCCATTTCGGCATCCTGAAACCCATGCTCCCTCCACTCGAAGAACTGCTGTTTGTGTTTATTCTTTGGTTTTCATTGTATTGAGAAGTAGCCATTACCTAGTAGGTCGTTGTTTTTGAAGTAGCCCAGTTGCAGCCTAAATAAATATGCTCTAGATAGGCACACGTACCAACCTCTTCAAAAAGGTTTAGAATGTACAAGTACCAGTATCTGTGCTATCCCAAACTCGGTGCGACACCTTTTCAAAATGTTGAGAGCCGCCACTATGCTCCCATATTGTTCGGGCACCCCAAGTATTTTAAGAAAGGGTTAAAAAGTGGTCATATTGCTGTAAGAAATTGGGTGAGGGGGTAGAAGCCCCACTCAGGCAGCAACCACAGTCCTTGACAGGGTGAACCACAAAAGTCACTAAATTAACCTGTGTTTCACCTTCTGATAGCTTGGAACAAAAGCAGTCAGGCTTAACTTAAAGGCAATGTGTTAAGTATTTATGCAGCATACAAACAGTAATAAAGTGAAAACACAACACAAGAAAAATCCCACACCAATATAGAAAAATAAATAAAAATGCAAAACAAATTAAATCCAATCGGTAGAACCGCAGTGATTCGCTTTTTAAAGTATTTAGTGAAAAATAGCGCCTAAAGGATCAAAGCACCAGTTTTGGGAATCTTGTCGCGCGACTCCGGGTCAAAGTCAAACGTTAAGGCAGACTGCGATGCAGTGCGGTTCGGATCCATGGGGTGGCTTGGGCCAGGCCTCGGCTTACCTTTGGACTTTCAGAAAAAGTTCTTGAGAAGGCAAGTCTCAGCGGGGCAAGGCATCGGTCTGTACCCGAGAATGAGTTGTCAACGATGGGGAGCATCTGCACGAGGTCTTGGTGAAGCCTTAGAAAATGGCGACAAAAGTTCTGTGGGAGAAGCTGGATTCTCAGGCCAAGGAGGTTGTCATCGTCAGTGAGCTGCTGGTCATCCTCTAGCCAAGTGAAGATTCCTACCTTTGGACTTAGAAGCTTTTCTGGAGCTTGGATTCACCCAGAGGGACGATGCTGGAAACCATTGTGTAGTGACGAAGTAGAGTCACAGAAGATATATAATGTAGTTTATTTCATAAATAGAGCTACTGGGTAGTGGAGGACGGACGTGCTGGAGCTCCTCCACTGCTAACCACCATTTAAGTGTCAAAACACATTTACCAACATTCTATGACCCATTACATCAGAAGATTCCTAACTAAAATCTTCACTAAAGCATGACCCAGAAGACAAGTACACTCAACCTATACATAGCAAGCATTACACATCGTCCCTTCTCCCAGAACAACACAACACAAAACCCCAGGAACACAAAGATACACAACCACACACCACAAACATATAAGACTTAGAAAATAAGTGAATAAACACATTTAACAGGAGCAAAAACTGCTTAGTTTCATATTCTGAGTGGTTGTGGTAGCAAGTGTTGCTCGCAACGTATTTTAAGGTTGTCTTCTAAACTGATGCAATACCATTTTGAATTTACCCATATTCCTGGTGGAAGGAATAGAAGAGCTGATTTTCTATCATGCTTTCCTTGCAAAAGTGAAGAGGATAGTGATGCAAACTTGACATTGACTGATTTGCTGAAGATTTTGAGGATTGTCTAGTAGCTTCCCTTCAAACCTCTGAGTTAATGGTCTGTGCTGAGGAAGCATGGATGGAAGCCATGTCAGGAGACCAAGTTTTGCAGAAAATCATAGGTTTAGTCAAAGGAGGTTGGCCTAGGGAGAAAGTTCTCTCACCTTTGTTACAGCCATTTTATAAAGTGAGTGACGAAATTTCCATGGAGGGTGGTCTTGTATTAAGGCCAGACAGGTTGATTCCTTCAAAACAATGATGGGTAGTATTATTGCAAATGTTCATGAGGGTCATCTGGGTTCTTCTTTTACCAAAAGTCAGATTTGTGAGTCGTTTTGGTGATCGAGATTGAACATCGAGGTTGCTGAAGTCTGCTGACAAAAGCCTAAAGGTGATTACCCCGCTCCTTATACCTATTGAATGTCCAGATGGACAATAGGTTAAACTGGGCATAGATATTATGGGTCCATATCATTCCTTACCAGGAGGTTCCAGATTTATAGTGGTCCTGACTGACTATTGTTCAAAGTGGCCCGAGTTGAAAAGGGCCAGAGATACACATGCTGGGACCACTGTTGATTTTCTTAGAGATATATTTGCAAGGGAAGGATTTCCTGAGTACATTGTTTCTGATAACGGTACGCAATTTGTTTGTAGGGAAATGGAAAGTTTTCTTCAGGAGTGTGGAGTCAAACATCTCAAAAGTTCATTGTATCACCCTCAAACCAGTGGTCTTTTAGAGAGGATGAATAGAGTGGTGGGGATGCATCAGGTGGACAAAAAGCAGTAAGATTGATGTGGCGAAAGCTGTGAACAGTATACTATGGTTTTATTCGACCACACCTCACTTCACCACCAAAATTTCTCAGTTTGAACTTCTTAGAGGCAGGAAAGCCAATACTAGTTTCTGTCCTGTATGGATGTCGAGATGGATCAAAAGTGAATCTGATGTGGAACGGCTGTTGGAGTTGATGAGGAGTAATGTGGAGTCTACTCAAGAGAAACAGAAAATTTGGTATGATAGAAGGAAGAGTGCCATATTGGTTCAAGTCAAGATTGGTGACTTGGTTCGCATAAAAACTTCTGTCCATGTTCAAAAAGGAAAGAGTAAATTCAGCAGTCCTGTCAGGGTGGAGAAAATTTGTGGCAATGCCATTAAAGTTTGTGGCAGACATTAGTGGAATCTGGCAAAGGTAGTAAAGGTTGGAAAAGTGCCAGAGGAGTGTGAGGGAGTGGTCCCAGATTGCTGGTTCCATCAAGGGCTATTTGGTATGATCCTCAAACCGGGTGCCAAAGAACAAGTTCTGGTGGTTGAATGTGAGGATGTTGCATTTGAATGGAGCAGGAAATTTCCCACCTTGTTTGGAGAGGAGCTTGGCAAAATGCATGGTTTCAAACACAAAATTAGATTGAAGGAAGGGGCTGTTCCAGTTAAAAACAAAGTTAGGGGGGTGGTCCTTTTCAGCGTCAGAAATGATCTTGAAAAAGAACTCAGGAGTCCGTGTGAAAATGGGATCATTGAGCCACAGAATATTCTCTCTGGCTTTCGTCTTTGGTTGTGGCACATATAAGGTGTGGCCAATTGCATGTTTGTGTGGATCTAAGGTCTCTAAATAAAGACATTTGGGTAGATTCCCATCCATTGCCTAAAATCTCTTGATTTATTTGCTTGTACTGCAGGTGCCACTGTTTTTTCTAAACTTGATCTACCTAGCGCTTATCATCAAGTGGAACTTCATTCGTCTTCCAGCCATTTGATGGCATTTATTTTCCACATTGGCATTTTTCAGTACCGTAGGATGGCTTTTGGTTTGGCCTCTGTGTTTCAGAGGGTCATGTACAACCTGTTGCAGAATGTTGAAGGGGTCCTGGCTTTCCAGGATGATGTGTTGGTTTTCTCTAAGAATGCTGAAGAACACAATACTATTCTTGAATGTATTTTGAAGATTTTTAAAGATCATGGCATGGTACTGAGGAAGGAAAAATCTAAAGACCATTGCAGTGAGGTGGAGCATCTGGGCCATGTCATTTTTAAGGACAGCCTGAGTCCTAGAACTGGTTTAGTGGATCCCATAATTGGAGCTCCCCCTCCCTCCGACAAAGCGGGGGTAAAATCGTTTTTCGGCTTGTGCGAGTTTTATTAGCATTTCATTCTTGATTTACTAACAAAAAGGCACTAACTTTGTATGGTGTGAGAAGTGTGATCTGGTGTTTCAACAGATTAAGACATTGTTGAGTCAAGGTGAAGCTCTCAAACATTATAACCCAAGGTTGTCTTGTTACATTACTGTTGATGCCAGCCAAGTTGGTCTTGGGGCTACATCAGTTTGATGAAAACAAGGAACTCACTATAGCTTTTGCTTCTAGAGTTCTTAGGGAGATGAAATTGCAATATTTAGTCACAGAAGATATGTAATGTAGTTTATTTAATAAATAGAGCTACTAGATAGTGGAGGACGGACGTGCAGGAGCTCCTCCACTGCTAACCACAGTTTAACTGTCAAAAACTAATTTACCAACATTCTATGACCCACTACATCAGAAGATTACTAACTAGAATCTTCACAAAAGCATGTTCAAGTAGACAAGTACACTCAACCTATACATAGCAAGTATTACACGTTGCTATGAGGTGACCCTGAAGAGGATTTGCTGCTGCAGAGAGGAAAGTAGCAGGAGCTGCGGCAAATTGAATCCCACCGGCGATGCATCTTTGTTGGATCAGCTTGCAGATAAGTCCTGGTCTCTTGTCATTTCTCAGAGCAGTTTTTGCTAAAAAATGTTCTATTTCCCAGGTTTTGGATTTTGGCAGGAGGAGGCCACTTTAACATCACAATAAGGGTGCAGGGCCCTTGGGGGCACCGGATGGGGTTGAGGACTCACTCCAGCAGGAACCTGCAGCAGAAGGCAGGCAAATTGCATAGTCTTTGGTGCTTATTGTGCCCATGTAGCTAACACAGGATTTCAGCCAGCTAGCCCTTGGAGTCACTCCCTACCCCCACCTCTGGTTCTGTTAAGTTCTTCTCCTCCCCTGTCAAAACTGCCTGGGGTGACAAAAGGCTGGTGTCAGGTTCCTTTATGTGTGCTGGATGCAAAGCCCCTTGAAGTTTAAGTCGGGCAGGTTAAAGCTCTGCCCCAGCCATCCAGGCAGGATGGCCCATCCTGTCCACACCTAATCCCCTTTGTGTCACTGTCTGGGAGGAATACACAAACTCTAATAAGTAGGGCCATTCACAGTTATATGACCCAGGACACTGGAAGAATGCACAATTGGTTGGGGCAAGAAAATGCCAACTTTGTAAAAGTGGCATTTTCAAAATTGTGACTTAAAATCAGACTTTATCATTAAAGAGGATTTTAAATTACAATTAATTTGAGCCTACACAGCACTTCTCTATGTGCTCCAAATCCAAAGTTAGCACTTATTAATGTAATAAGGTAAACCAGTGTTAGTCAATGGGAGATATTGGCCTTTCTCTAGTGAAAAATGACTTTAGGAATTTTTAACTGCCAGGACATGTAAAACCTAAGTACACATTCGCTACTTTTTAAATACCCTGCTCTAGAAGCTGTTAGCGCCTACCTTAGGGGTAACTTGTACGTTATTAAAAAGGAAGGTTTAGGCCTAGCAAAAGGTTTATTTTGCGAGGCCAAATTGCCAGTTTAAAACTGCCGACAGGCCACAGTGGTAGCCTAAGACTTGTTTTAAAGGGCAACTTTACTGGATGGCACAATAGGTGCTGGGGGCCCTCTAGAAGCATGTAATTTATAAGCCCTGGGTGCATGTCATGTACTACCATTTAATAGGGACTAATAAGTAAATTAAATGTGCCAATTAGATGTGGCCAAATTTACCATGTTTTGGGAGAGAGCACAAGCAGTTTACACTTTTTAGCAGTGGCAAATTTCAGAGTCCTAAAGCCAACAAAATCGAATTCAGCAAAACAGGAGAGGTGAAGGCAAAACGTTTTGGGGTGAGCCTGCAAAGAGGGCCAGGATCAACAATTGACTGAAATGCTGTCCTGATGGTGCCGCTCAAGACAAAAAACTAAGAACACCCCTTACTTGGGACATGGAGATTGTTCCACTATAACAATGCTTCTTAGCCTTTTGACTGCTCTGGACCTCCACTGAATCATTACTGGAAGTTGGAGACCCCCAGTCTAAGCAATTTCTACGATTTGAACTTCAGAACAATCCCCAAAAATACAAAAACATGTATATACCAAACACATGTCCAAATATTGGGACATTTAGTTTAATTCACAATCAAATTTGGAAAGGTTTTAACATTTTCAGTTTAGCTTCTTTATTTGCATATACTTTTTATTTATGAATTTTAATATTATTTAATTTTGTAAACCATCCGCAGACCCCCTGAAGAGGCCTCGTGGACCCCCAGGGGTCCCTGGACCATAGGTTAAGAACCACTGCACTATAAATCTATTTATAAATGAGTATACCAAACTGGGTTGCATGAGCAAAATGATCTCTGTACGGAACGTGAAGCTCCAGGGTTTTTTCAAATCTTTATTACACAATTCAAATATTCTATAACTGGAGCAAGTGAGAAAGTTGTGTAGTTCTAACGGGTGTGTATGATCAGAGACATTAATATTTGTGAAGCTTCTTTAGAACTTACTGATAAAATGTTTGTTTCTTGCTTCATTTGGTTTGCTTTGAGAGCGGCCTCATCACTCTATATTATATAATTACGAGAGTTTGATAGGAAATTTATTTATGTTGAGGTCTTTGAAACAGAGTATATTCTAGGAGTCATTTTTTTAGGTGAAAAGTGAGACAGACGGCATTCTTGCACATGTTCTTTGTCAATGGTTAAGAACTGTACAGCACCAATGTCACCATGGTCACTTCAAAGTGCTAGAAGATAAACCTACAGAATAAATAAAATGACATGGGAAGGGGATTTGAGTCCAGCTGGGTTCTGGGACTACTCTAGATCTGCCATTCTTTGATTAATCCCCTTGATGAGGTGGATTCTTCAACATAAGTATCACAGAGCCCATTTTTCCATGCAGCTGGTTCAAGATGCACCCTGTTAGCTCATCACCTCTAAGTTGGCACCACCCATGTCCCACTGCTGGTCATGTGAACCCAGGAGCATCCATATGTTAAGGAGTCACTCCACCCATCCCAGATGGGGGGTCCTAGCACATGGTGAAATGGTCCACGGGCAACAGTCCATGCAATACTTGTTTTGCCCTATTAGGTAAGTGAAGCACATCATGCATAAGATACAAGTCTTGATAAATGTGTTATATTTTTTCAGGGCATAGATAACACCACCATGAGCAGACAAAACTTCCATGTGCTTCAGAGGTTTCCCATCAAATTATCTTTGTAAGAAATGGGGTTATTGGTTGACGGGGGTGAAACTCTACTCAAGCAGGAACCACAATCCTTGTCAGAGTGAAGTCACAAGTAAGCCCTAAATTAACCTGTGCTCAACCATCAGGTAGCTTGGCACAGAGCAGTCAGGCTTAACTTGGAGGCAATGTGTAATATGTGTATGCAACACTTTAAACAGTAACACAGTGAAAACACTTCACAAAAGGATCCCCACCAGCTTAGACCAATAGAGTAGTTTTTAATAAATAAAACAAGACCAAAACGACAAAAATACAATAAGTAGAACAGGAGATATGAAAGTTTAAAGGTTTTAGTCAAAATAGTGCAGAAAAGTAAAAAGGGCCAACTGTGGATATCTGGTTGAGACGGACTGGGATCAAGTGACAAGTTCAGGCCCACCGCGATGGAGTGTGGGCTGGCTACAGGGACCTAGTTAGGCCTGTTGAACAAGAGCACCTTAAATCCAGGTTGCGGAGCGGTGCAAGGTCCTGAGCTGAAAATGCGTTACATAGCCAAGGTGATGCGTTGTCGTTGAGGATCTTGTAGACGAGGGCTTGCGATGCGAAGTCTGGCGTCGAGGATGCATTGCGCAGTCAAGGCATTTGATCAGTTCGGAAAAGCTGCGAGAACCTGCATCATCATTGAGGCTACAGTCTATGAGAGATTCGCGATGCGAGGGTCTGCATCGGCATTTCCTATACGGGCTGCAAGATTGATGCGGAGTCCTTATGTGGGTAGAACCCTCATAGCAGAGGCAATGCGTCGGTTCGAATCAGGATTGCGCTGTGCAGCTGAGGAGATGCATCAGTTCTGCTGGATCCATAGATAGGCTGGCAAAGCAACTTTAGGTTCACTTTTCAGGATCCAGGATGGGGTGGCACCACTTGGCGGGGTAGGACTCACAGATGTCAGAGTCCAGGTGCTGAGTTCAAGGTTGCTGGAGCCTTCTGTCCCTGAGGCTCTAGTCAGGAGGTCAGTCAACTAGCCCTTGGAGTCACTCTAGGGTCCTGGGTTCACCCAGACAGGAGGGCAGCAGGTCAGCAGTCTTTCAAAGCAGCAGTCCAGCAGAGTGGCAGGCCTTTCCACAGGATAGCAGTCCTCCTTCCTGGCAGAGTATCCACAGGTCCAGAAGTGTACTAAAAGGCTCCTCTGCTGGCTGCCGGTCAGAAAGCGCATTTCCTTTAGGATATGATGTCTCGCTCACAGAGCTCTATTGGGCAAAGCCGCTCTGTATCTGAAGGACAAATTACGCTGTGACTACCCCTCTCGCACTGAAGATATGGGGCAGAGCTTTCTCCTATACTGCAACGTGGGTGTGGAATCAACTTCCTGATCATCTCCGTAGCGGTGTAGATTTTGCCCAATTCAAAAGACTCCTAAAAACCTGGTTGTTTTAATGTGTGGGTGCGACTCTGAGGTGGTCTAGCGCCGAGATACACCTTGGGTGGGATTCATTGCACTTTATCAAATGAATATAACATAAGGGTTGGCGTTTGCGGGCCAATATTTATACCTGGGCCTTCCTTTAAAGTGGGAAAAGCTTCTAGAGGTTTCCCCATTGAAGACCACAGGCTTCCTGCCTTCACTGCTCTGGCTCCAGACTAACTACATTAGGGGGTATGCAGCCCTTTGTGTGGAGGCAGGACCAATTCAAGTGTAAATAGGGCTGTGCCCAGCTCCTCCCTCCCATCCTGCCAGTGATAGCCCATTCAGGCCCACCAAAGCTCTCTATTGAGTGTGGCTGTCTAGAAGGAATACACAAAGCTGAACTGTCAGCTACACCTAGTCATGAGACCCAGGCACAGGCACTAAATGGCTAAGGTAGGAAAATGCCAACTTTCTAAAAGTGGCATTTTCAAAACTGTAATTTAAAATCCAACTTTACCATAACACAAGATTTTTCATTACAATTTCAAAGACACTAAAATGAACACATTACCTGCTCCCATTTGGAAATTACAGCTTATTAAATGCAATAAGGTAACTCCAATATTATCCTATGGGAGAGGTAGACCTTGCAATAGTGAAAAACAAATGTAGGTGTTTTTCACTATCAGGGCATGTAAAACTAAAAAGTAAATGTCCAACCTTTTAAATACACTGCACCCTGACCTCTGGGATGTCCAGGGCTTAACCTTGGGGTGACTTGCATCTATTTAGAAGGAAGGCTTGGGCCTGGCAAAAGGGTTTATTTTGCCAGGTCGAAATGCCAGTTTAAAACAACTGCCCACACAGGCTGCAATGGCAAGTCAGAGACCTGTTTGAAAGTGCTACTTAATTGGGATGCACAATAAGTATTGCAGGCCCACTAGAGGCATTTAATTTACAGGCCCTGGGTACATGTAGTACCGCTTTACTAGGGACTTATAAGTAAATAAAATATGACAATTGGTTATAAGCCAATGTTACCATGTTTTTAAGGAGTTTGCACATGCACTTTAGCATTGATTAGAAGTGGTAAAGTGTGCAGAGTCCTAAGGCCAGAAAAAATGGAGGAGGAAGGCAAAACGTTTGGGGGAACACCACACTGATGCTGAAAGGTCTAGCATTCTCACACAGTCTGTCCACCCGAATTCAATATAAATCAAATAAGGTACTTGCTATGGCACCTTTTAATGATATTGCATGCAACTGAGGAGTTATGTGACCAAACATAAGAAGTGATGACCAACTTCCATCATGTGGTTACAGAACTTCGAGGCAACTTGCAATATCCTTTTCACATATAGCGTGGATTTTTATTACTTTTAACACTTGGTCACACAATTGCTAGCTACTCTGACTTCCCATTAAATACTTGTCTTTTGCACCTTCTAACAAAATAGTTTTTCTGGGTGACGATAATGGTTACGTTTGCTAGCAAAGCCATACTAATGGTAATATACCGGGCTCATATTAAGCAAATACCTTTCCATCCCCACTTGCCCTCACAATGAACAGCCGTTGTAGGGCACCATCCCCAGGAGGCACCCAGTTATTATTGAGAATTCAGGTGCTAATTGTTTTAAGAGGAGCGGGCGAACACATACTTTTACGGTGGGCACATAAACGTGTTTGCTGCCCATCTACAGCATCACTGTTTCATAATAAATTGGGAACTTTGAACCTACCGTAAGCACCACAACCCTTTCTTTTAAATAATTTTATGAGGAATTTTAAGCATGGGTACATGCATTATGTGTTTCTGCATACCCCCAAAACAAAGCAGTTGTCAAGTATTTTAGAGACCCTTACAATACTTATTTATTTTTTATTCCCTGCATTTTCATAATACTTTTCTAATGCAGGGACTGGCGGTCGAGAAATTTAAACCGGCCGTCTTAATAAATTTATAAATATTTGACTATCTTAAAGTGTCAACGTTTCATTTGTTGTGCAAGCGATGGGTTAAAATTGGTTTCCTTCATAAATATAGTTTTGATTCACATTATGGGATTTAATGTGATTAAAATACTACGATCGCACGACAGAAGTATTGTTATTACTAATTTTACACTCTGGCCAACCAGAATATTCTTTTTGCATTTGTAATTCCGCTAGAGGATTTTACCGATTGACGGAAGCGCCAAACTGTTCCAGTATCGATATCAATGCGCTTTAAAAGGAGCAGAATTTAGTTTTTGTTATTATTTTTTTAATTTTTGAGCAGTGCTTTCTTTTGAACATGATGCTCACTCGCTGTCATTTTGGGAAGGTCTGTCATAAATGGCTGCAAATCATGTATGGACTAGGTTGTGACGCGCTGCAGGAGTAAAACAATTGTTTACTTTAATAGCTCGCATTTTGTCGGGGGGAGAGGGCCAGGGACACTTTCACAGGCAAGCGTGCCAGCGCGCTGCTGTGCTAGGGGTGAGGCCTGCGCTGGGCGGGTTGGAGGCAGGGCTGTCGCTGTTTAGCGGGCCACGCTGCAGGAGTAAGCCGCGTCTCTCAGGCAGGCAGACCCCGCCGCTCTAGACCAGCAGCGGCAATGTCCCTCTCTGACCGCCGCCCGCTCTCTACCCTGGAGCAGCCTTCCTGGGAGCTGCTGCGTCAAAGGCTGCGTGCTGTGCGAAGCTTCCTGTCCGTGGCTCTGCCCATCGCCAACGCGCACACGGGGGACTTCTACACCCGCGGGGTGTGGGACGAGCTGGTGTGTTGCTCCCCCGAGGCCGTGCTAGCAGCCTTCACTCGACACCACCCGCCTGAGCAGCTGAGTCACCCGGAGCCCACCAGGACCTGGGGTAAGTGCTGCTGGGGAGAATACACTGTTTGAAATGGGTAGGAGGGACGTAAAAAAAGTCCCACCTCTGCATCCAAACACACAGCCTACACCATGCTCTTCCGGGCACACTGTGCCTCGTCATATCACTTCCTGTAACCGGGTCATAACAACTGCGAGCCTTCACTGGAGGCAGTCCCGGCATAGCTGCTGTGTGGCCCCATGGCAGCTGTGGTGCATTTAGTTGATGCTAGGACTTTCTCGCTGGCAGTATGATCGCTTCCTTGCTTGCATTTCTTTGGGAACAGTATACCTGCAATGCGTTAAGTGAAACTACCAGCTCCAGCATGCACATGCTGTTTATTAAAAAGCCAAGGATGCCCGGACAGGCTGTTTTTCCACAATGTACAATTTTTAATAATAATGTTTGTGAGATAATTTTCATACTGTGTATGATCACAACCGATGAACTAATGATTTAACACTTTTAAAAGTATTGTATTGCCATATTTTCGTTAAGACACTATTTTATTAAAAAGAATGCAACTTCTGTTGTTATGCTTATTCTGCTGCTGCTCATTCTCCCTCCCAATCAATGCCCCCCTATGAGATTTCTAACCCCACATTTTCCGCGGAGCCCAGATCCATGTGACATAATTGGAAGATTCTTTAATATTCTTAGAAGTGGGTTAGTGTTCTAGCCTTTATTTGTGACAATACATTTCTGATTTGTCTATGTCCTGTCAATGATCATGCTATGCTGAAGCTTCAGTTTTTTCTCATAGTTTATGCGTAATATATGTATAAAACCCCCAGGTTTTATGTGGTTGGGGGCGATTTTTATTTTTTCTCATGGAACTCTGTCCTTTTGGGAGAGACTTTCATTTTTCTCACAAAGTCTGTTCGATTATTGAGAGTCTTCCTTCTCAAATGCTGTTAGTGTTCTTTAAGAACCTGACAAAATCGATACTGATTTTATATCTTCGTATCTGTGCCTTCATGGCGAGCAGCATTCATTATTCTGTATTGCATATTCTAATTTTTGTAATAAATCTAACTTTTTATTGATCTAGAATTCAGTTCTTGAGTGGTCTCGGTCACTATTTGGTTTACTTTGCTGCTACTTGGTTGGGCCTGGTGTTGGGTACGGTGGTGTCTCTTAATGCTGGATCAAGGGTGTTGGAGCTGAATCGCCAGAGGTACATTTTTGGGGTGATCAAAATATTGGTGTTCATTAAATTATTGCGGTTCGGGCTTCCACAAATTTAGTAGCAGAGGATGGTTGCATAAGAGTGCCTCCTTATTCTTGGGGATCCCTAGAGTTGCCCAAATGTTTTTCCCATGATTTTTGAGGTTTTAATGCCTGTACCAAGGAAAAAAGGAGTTTTGGAACTCTGCCAAAAGTTCGGTGTCATGGAGATTCTTACGAAGTGACAAGCTGTTGTTCCTGTACAATACGGTGTGTAAGTATGAATATGGAGAATTGATTTTTTGTACTGCTTTTTGAAAAGTGAGTTTGAGAGATGAAATTCTGTTTCTGTTGTGAGTTGTTTGGGTATGTGATGGTGATTATGGGTTCAATTGCTGGATTGATTACTGTGGTGTTGTCTTATTATTCATATTTGTAAAAGCATGTGAGGTTTTATTGGTTGGTTCGGTTATTAGGTTTCTCAAAATCCAAGATCTCGAGATATTAACAGCACTTGTCTATAATTGTGGTATGTGGAGCAAAGCACCGCTCACATATTGATAGGGATTCTTGACTAATTCATTTTTTTCTACGATGTATGCCTAATTCCGGTTGGTGTATGTTATTCTTGTGCACAGAACAAGCGCACTGACTAGGGTGGATTTCTGCTGGGCGGGGATCTACCTAGTGTGAATCATGGTTTAAACTGAGCATTTGTTTTCTGTTCGTGATTTGGAGTTTTGTTCTTGCTTCTGAAGTTTCATGGTTTTGATTGAATTAATTGATTTACCTACTTTTCCTTTCTTTCTAGGCTAAACAGACAATGGGTTTATTTAGTTATTTGAGTTTAAAGAGGCTATGTAGTTGTTTTCTGAATCACGGATAAGTTGTGATGTGATTAGTTGCTCAGCTAGGGAGCCACTCTGGGATTGGTGAGACTTCACCATATAGTAGTGTTCTGATTGGTTGCTGATGAATCCGCACTGTGATAGGTTGACCTTTCAGAGAGCCTTGCTGGGACTGGTCATTTTTCGCTAGGTTGTTCGTTGTGATTTTGAGTTGATCTTGTGGGTTGTTTTGAGTGAAAAAAAGAAGCTTTTCGGTAAAGCCTAAGGTTACTGTAGTATCCAGGGAGGGTCAGAACAGACCTACAGAAGGAACACTAGCCTATGAAATTATGAAAGAGATTGGGTACTATATGTGTACCAAGATTTTAGATTGGAATAAATATACCACACACAATGAAGCTCTACAATTTCCAATAGAGGGTACTTTTAATGTCAGAAAACTAGATTTCTTGAGACAAACTATTGACGACACATAGCCAATGCCTAGACCTACACAGTTTGAGGCGCTTGACAAGTGGGATCGCATGGCTACAGAAAAAGAGAAAAAGAAAGCAGGTGAAAAGCTCATTTTGACAGTGGCTAGAGAATAAAATGAATAGACGAGAAAACTTGGAGAGAGGAAATGATTGAATGTGTAAAAACGTTCCTTACTATAGTCACAGAAAAAAAGAGCAGGATAAAGTTAAAACAAAGGAAAAGTGAACATGTTGCTCGAATTTGAGATCTTTAGAAAAAACATATGACAAGAGGCCTGCACATAAACTGTAAACCAAAGATCCTATGCACATGCTTGCGATTAGTCCATGAAAGTTCATCAAGTGTTACAAATGCGAGGAACTCAATGTAGATACAGATTATACCATAACAAGTGGCCTTAGAAACAAATCCAGGTGGACACCCATCCTCCCAGGTGGTAATTCCATAGACACATTTTACAGACTTGTACTTGAGGACATTGATAAATACGACAGGAAGAGGGCGACCAAGAGGAACATACACAGGGACAATTTGGTCAGAGGGGAACGCCTCGCATTAAAAGTACTGAGCACAGATGAAGACATTCTAATCAGGGAGGCAGAAAAAGGAGGAAATGTTGTGATCATGAACCGAGATGACTACAATTTAGAAATGTTGACACAGCTTAGCGATGAAGCTTGTTATGAGAAACTGTCGCACAACCCCATAGGACCACTCACCATCAAAATCAATAAACACTTGGACGAGTGGCATATGACGGGCTTGCTAGATAATGAGGAACATTTATACATGAAGGTTTTTAGACCTACCTTTCCATGTTTATATACCCTACCAAAGGTACACAAACATCTGCTGTTCCCACCTGGGAGACCCATCGTCTCAGGCATAGGGGGCCCCACTGAAAAACTTGCAGAGTATGTAGATTTATTTTTTGGACCCTTGGTACAGAATTTACTTCTTTTATAGGGGATACTAAACATATTCTTAGCATCCTGGCAGACGTATAATGGCAACCGGACATGATTTTAGCAACTCTTGATGTAGTGTCATTGTACACCAGCATCAGTCCTGATTTAGGCCTACGAGCAATACAACGACATTTAAACAATAGACCTGCGACACAATGGCAGCATACTAATATGCTGATTAACATGATGGACCTGATCTTATAAAATAATTTTTTCATTTTTGAAAAACATTGGTACAGACAAAAGAGAGGTGTAGCAATGGGCTCGAAATTTTCGCCCTCCTTTGCAAATTTATTTATGGGCAACCTAGAGGATGAGTGGATCTGGGGACTGAGAGGGGCACCATGGATCGATTTGATTATTTTTTTGGGTCGCTACATAGACGACTGCCTCTTACTCTGGTCAGGTACTGAAGAGAAACTAGAACAGTTCTGCACTTATCTCAATACCAATAATTTTGAGATGAAATTTACTAAAGAATATCGCAGGTCCAGCATAACATTTTTGGACATTGAGCTTTATGTTAGAGATGACAAACTACACAGCCGACTTTACCAGAAAGAGACTTTCTGCAACTCAATTCTACATGCAGGCAGTGCTCACCCAGGACACCAGATACAGGCTATTCCTTATGGTGAGTTTATGAGGGCAAGGAGGAACTGCAGCGAAGACATAGAGTTTAACAAATGACTTTCTGATATGAAATCTAGATTCAATAAGAGAGGTTACCCTCCTCACACAATAAAGAAGTCAGAGAACAGAATCAGAACAACAGAAAGGAATGACACACTGCGGGACAAGGTCCAGACTACAAATCATAACCAACCAGTAAGACTGATAACTGATTTCAACGATACCAGCGACACATTAAGGAAAAGCCTGACCAAACATTGGGGGATTTTGAGAGCTGACCGATCCCTGGTAGAACACATTGGATCACACCCTCAAATCACTTACAGAAGAGGCAGGACACTGAAAACCCGACTTAGCCCTACAGTTCCACGGGTTGGTGGGGACTCTACATGGCTCACCCCTGAAGTCTTGGTTTTTACAAATGTGGCTCCTGCGGTACATGCAGATGGGCCAAACACAACACCAAGGAATGTATGGGTCATAACAATAGGAAATACGAAATAAGGTCTAATATTAACAGCAGCACGAAGTACGTAGTGTACATCATTGAATGCGCATGCCAGAGCAGTATGTAGGCAGTACAATTAGACCCCTCAAGGAACGAATTGGAGAACATGTTAGGGCCCTACACCAACAGGATGTGAGATACCCTATGGCACTACACACTTCCACATGTCCTTCTCAAGGACAACAAAAACGTTTCGCATTTTTTGGAATTGATGTTGTGGGACCAAGTCCCCGTGGTGGCAATAGAGAACTCAGACGCATGGAAGCAACATGGATCATGCGTCTTCACACTGTGGAACACGGACTCAACAGCGATCCCGAGATGCAATACTTCTTAGGGGAATGAACGAAAATCTCTGGTTTCTCCAACGCATGCGATCTGCACTTACATTACAGGTTTGACTGAGAAACATTTGTAGTGACATATATGACTGAACTGTAATCAACACTATAGAGATGTCTCTACTAAACTCAAATTATATCAGTGATACTATAAATCGACTCAGCCTTTCTTAATTGTGTTTCACTAGAAATGAATTTCGATTTTAGGATTTTGTTCACTCATCCATTGCTAACAATTTGTCTCCAGGTCCGTGTATATGTTGACATCTGAGTAACGATATAAAGACAAAGAAAGAAAGGGTTTTACCCACCCTTTGCCAATAATGTGTCTCCAGGTCCTAGTATATGTTAATATCAGAGCAACGATGTAAAGGCATAGAAAGAAAGGGTCAAGCAAACACTTTTTCGTTATCGGACTATCCGTACTATCAGGTGCCCGAATTCTAGCTAATATTGTATACTGTCGTACTCAGACAGCCACACTCTATATGTCTAAGGTGTCGCCAGACTATGTTTTGCTATGTAGAAATGAGAGCAATGATATGAAAAAATAGGAAGGAGGGTTGAAAAAGAAACCCCTTTTCCGCTCGCCCATTTTATATATTGTCTTATATCCGATTTCGATATGGATAATGGATACAGCCGTAGTTTTATGCCAACCTACAGCCATACTATAGTATCTAATCTCGAGTGAATTACTGGCTCTAAACACACACTCAATAATGCTTGCAATATAATCACAGGCTGTTAAGTGTTGTGATCCAAGGCTAAGTAGCCATTATATAATCGCTGTTTGTGTAAGAATCACTGGTCCACAATGAAAACCGACACGAGCGTCTACTCCGCTCCGTCTCACCCACCTTTAATTTTTATTTGGCCCAAACAGTGTTTTAAACATAGGGAAATTTGTTGTGTTAGACATCGACTATGTATGATAAAGTTTCCACTCTTTGAAACTTTTTACAGCGGGGAGTCAACGCTCTAGTTGTTGCTTGGGGAACTTCACTATAAATAGTCACTTCCGGGTCATGTTCTTGTCCGTATCCGGAACAAGGAACACGCCCGATGCCTACACCGACTGACAGCGTACTCGCTAACGGTAAGACACAGCACTGTCTGAAAACTTGGATCATTAGTAAAAGTGGCGCATATTTATGTTATGTCACGATCCCTGCGCTTTGTAATCTAATGAGGCCCGATGCTTTCACAGGTAGATGATCCCATCGTGTAGCAAAGAAAGAATTTCCCACACGATACGGCACGGGTCCTGTACAGTCCACCACAATTTAGGTAAGGACCACATGTCCATGATTCTCAACTGCAAGGAGACGGTTTTCATCTCATTGTCTTTTATTTAATTTTATGGTGGTCACTAAAAACAACCTCATTACTCAATAGGTTGGATTTTGAAGATTCAATACATAATCTTTTGAAATGCACAGAAGACGCTCAAATATTGGCCAGCCGGGCCGGAATTATAACCGGCGGAGTGGTGAGGGCACAGAAACAAATTCTTTTAATAGACATTACCTTAAGCATTTTAGACACTTTCGGTTTCTCCATTTCTTGGTTTTTTCTGACCTTAGCATCACCTTTCTTTTAGATTACTGAAAGAACACACACACGAAGGACAGGTAGCATTTGTATATATTTTGATGGAATGTGTCTATGTATAGATACTATATATAGAATGAATATCTCCCCATTAACTTGTATTTTGGAGTTTTATTAATTCAGCTGCTATGGGCTATATGGTTATCTCACAATAGATAGTAGGCACACAATTTATCACTATGACACATTGTGATTATACTGTTTCACTCACACTTGTTCTAAAGTGCAAGCAATCAGTCACTATTGGTTTTCATAACATGTTTAGGGTTTCCACGCTAAGGTGAAGATGTTTTATTCACCTTTAATAAATGCTGGAGAGGCATGTACACCTCCTACTTTATTACACATTGTGTGATACAATGTATTTATACATGAATTATTGTATCATTCCCAGCCCTGAAGAAGTCGAGGGATAATTCCCGTTGACGAAACACGTGTTGGCTGGATGCTCTTGGTGTTTTTTCTTGAATAAACAGAACGAAAAGAAACAAATTCATGGAACTTTATTGACACTCGCATTTGTAACACTTGATGAACTTTCATGGACTAATCGCAAGCGTGTGCATAGGATCTTTGATTTACAGTTTATGTGCAGGATTCTTTCCTTCACACTTGTGGGGGTCTTAGTGTGTCTCCCCCACCCTGTTGCACCGTACTAAGCACAACGCCACCAAATTTCACGTAAAAACAGCTAGGCGCCACTACTTCCTATACCCACAACACCCTACTTCAGAGTATCATATGACAAGAGGTGTTTGGCAAAACAAGAGCAATTTGTTTAACTAAACAGTTTGGCCGGGAGAACAGTTACAGGCACTAGGTTTGAGAATTGTCTCAATTTACATTTGGTAGATGTCCTTATATACAAAAAATGACAGATCATAAATGTTTCTGGCATACAATATATGGTGAGGAATGTTTGTTGCTGCCTTTGGAGTCATAAATTAATGGTCAAATGGTTACTACAAGTGGGGCTTGACCTCGCGTGGACACAATGTGGCCAGTGGTGAAAGCAGCGGCGTCCGGCACAGGTAAACGCAGTGGGCGGGGTGGGAGGCGGGGGAAGTCGACAGACGGCAGAATAGGTATAATTAAATAAATAATACCTGCTCTGTCTGCTTGCCGGCCGCCGCTGGGTGAACGTGTCCAGATGTCCAGCATGGGCAGCGCATGATCACTACATGATCACTGATTGGCTATGCGTTCCTAACACATGTGGCATCTGACTTTATGGTGTTTTTAGGAGCGCGTGTAACCCCTCCGGCCATGTGTGCTTTATTGGGCAATCTCCCCTAACCATTATAGTGTTGCTGTGCTTATCTGTGGAATTGCAAAAAGAACAATTGATGGACATAATGCTGAACAAAGTCACTCACTCCCCCCAGTACAGAGATCTGGGCCTAAATCCATTGTTTATTTGCTCCCCATGCCATTCCAGTTTAAAGCTATATTCAAATCAGTCTTGACCATGCTCCCCATGGGAACAGTCCAGACCGAACTGCCAGGCCAGGTCCTCCATGGACTGGAAACAAGCATTCTTGGACCGGTTTCGGGGTATCACCTCTCATCAGCCAGGCTAGCTTGACTCCAGTGGCATGGAGAGCATGTGACCCACATCTGGGCATACCCATCCCACTCTGGGTGACAAATGCAAAAAGATCAATTGATGGACAGAATGCTCAACAATGTCAAACATTCACCCCAGTACAGAGATCTGGGCCAAAATCCATAGTTTTTAACCCAGATCTCTTGATTGGGGGTGAATGTTGGATTTGTTCCGCATTCAGTACATCATTTGTGTGTCTTTTGCTTTCTCGCCCTAAATGCGCCTGGTATACCCAGACGTGGGTCCCGGGCTCGCTGTGCCACTGGATTTAAACTAGCCTGGCTGATGAGGGTTGATATCCTGAAACCACTCCCAGGATGCTTGTTTCTGGTCCAGGGAGGACCTGACTTAGCAGTTCGGTCTGGACTGTTCCCATGAAGAGCAGGGTCAAGACTGATTTGCAAATGGCTGCGTCTAAACTGAAATGGCATGGCGAGCAAAAGAAGGATGGATTTAACCCAGATCTCTTGACTGGGGGTGAATGTTTATTTGTTCCGCATTCCGTCCATCATTTGTGTGCCTTTTGCTATCTGTGGAATTGATCAAGAGTTTCCTGCTCGAGTGTTTGCCTGCCAGCTGTGCACCCTCTCACCTCTGAACCATCAATCAGTAATCCCAGGCCAAGGTCTCAGGGCCTGCTTGACTACATATTTGCCAGTCGAGATAGATGTGGAGTTCAGAATGGGCAATTCTATTAATAAGGACGAGATTTCATTTTTATGGATGAACGCATCAATTTCCATATTAACAAACATGCAGATTCATCTGATGATGATAATTTTATACGTGAGCTTTTGAATTCTAGACCTCCTCCATATACAGAGGCAGTGACCACCTCTGTTCCTGCTACTGTGGGAGTAGACACAAGTGCTAGGGGAGACAATGTGGGGGTACAGACTCCTACTGGGGTGGTATCAAGTGCACTGACAGAGTCAGTAATGACAGCAGTGTCTAGTATAAGTAGAGATATATCAATTGAGATTCAGAGACCGGTTGTAGCACCAGAGGGAGTAGTGATAATTGAGCCTCCTCCTGAAGATATTAGCATAGGCATTTTGAAAATTGAATTTAGAGAGATGATTCAGGGCAATGTCAATTTGAATATGCTGTTGGCTTACAATGCTGATGAAATTAGACATTTGATTAAAGAAGCAGCCAGATTTGCGAATCAGGCACATGTTAAATTTGAGGAGTTAGCTGATGAATTAGTTGACATCAACAAACTGAGAATGTGAAGCGAAATTATTAAATGGATTTGACACATGATGAAATTAAAGAAATGGGCTTGATTACCTTGAGGCCTTACATTAAAGATTTTAATGAAAAACTTGAGATTAGAATGACTTGAAAAAATATTGAGAAAGATGGTTAAAGGAGAAAGCAACTAAAAAGAGGAAGAAAGGGGCCGAATGCAGGGTGAGAAATGTTGCAAGTGACTCAGAGGTTGGAGGAGGGACGGTTTTGAAATTTCATGGACAGAATCTTGTACATGTCCCATGGGCACAAGCTTTTACATATAATTTCCCAAGTTGTGAGAGGATCCAGCAAAGTGGTACAATGAAACACATAAGCTGAGACACATTTCTAAGATGTTGTGTACAGATTAGAATTCATTGTTTATGGTTGTGGTTCCTCGAGATTTTTGGTTAGCATGTAAGGTTGTGATTGATTGGCCAACACAAGAACCAGCTAGAATTGGTCTTAATAATGCACTAGCTGCTGAGATAGCGGACAAATATAAGGCTGTCATCTCTGGTTGCTGTACCAGAATCAAGGAGAGTAGCTAAGAACCATGGATTTCTAATAGACGACTCCCTTTCCATGCAGGATCAGAAGTGATTTGGCATGCTCAGACTAATGGAAAAGCTCTTCAGCTGGATACTGGTGGAATGGCTACGAACAGTTGTTCACGTATTGATTATGAGCAGGCTGGGTTACGGCGACGCTTTATGTTTGAGAATGACAGACTTTCTGTTTACTGCTCGCAGCAGCTCGAACGCTTCTCCGGCTCAAGGTTGAGTTACGTGCAACAGAGCTCAGCAGCTGGGGGCTAGGCTACACGTGGCTGCCCGAGTGTTTCTTTGGGTCACGTCTTGCTGGACATGCGTCCCGATTCTGACACGAGGCCTCACAGTAAAGTGCCTGCATTTTTTAATTAGACCTCATCTGTAGGTTTCCCCATGATGCGCGGCGCCAATATTATAAGCCCACACGCCTGTATTGAAAATTTCACCATTATCAAAACTGTGACATTTTAAGCAAACAACTCTCACCGGGTTTTCTTTTCTGCTTCAGTCATACTTTGTAAGGTGGTGATGAACGCAGCTTGCATCAATGAAGTCATTTACGTAGAAGAAGGACTTCCTTTTTGCTGGAAATAGTGGAAAGCCTTATGTTTTGCTTCTGCTAGAAGAAAAACTACGAGCAGAATCAGCTATTCACTGTTGGTATGTTGAATAATAATTTTAGATTTTCTTTTATTTGTTATTCTAATTGGTTATATTGGTCTGTTATTTTAGCATATTGTGGTAGTTTGTTATTTTGATTCCCTTGCAGGTATGGCGGAACAGAGCATGGCTGCCTCACCTAGTTTTCTAGCGGTACCTGGGGAGCCAAGTATCCCTTGGAAGAGGTGGAAAAACATGTTTTTTACATATATGTTCCCCATAGGTGGAGACAAGTATGGCCCGCTGAGAAAACAAGCCATATTACTACACCATATAGGAGTGGAAGGGAGGAGGATTTACGATGATCTTCCAGAACTCTCACTGGGCATGGGGAATGGGCAACCCCATAATCTATATGAGATGTCACTGCAAATGTTGGAGAAACATTTCACGCCTGTTGGACTTGGCCCTTTTTGCAGGGTCATCCCTGAACTTTTTGCCTTCCTCCTAGCCTTTTTTCTGACATGGAGTTGGTGGTTTTAGGACTCTGGGCACTTTAGCACTGCTGTCCAGTGTAAAGTGCGCTTGCTCTCTGTGGTAAACATGGTAAAATTGGTCTACACCTGTTTGGCATATTTAATTTACCTGTCAGTCCCTTGTAAAGTGGTATCTCAGATACCCAGGGCCAGTAAATTAAATGCTACTGGTGGGCTTGCAGCGCTGATTGCGCCGCCCACCAAAGTAGCCTTTCAAACTTGTCTCAGGCCTCTGCCATTGCAGGGCCTGTGCGCGCAGTGTTACTGCTGCTGTGACGTGACACCTAAAATGTGTGCCATGTCTGTGACCCCCCTTTTACTGCATGTCAGTCACCCCAAAGGTAGTCCCTAGCTAGCCCTATGGGCAGGGTGCATTGTAAGGAAAAGGTAGGACATGTACCTTAAGTGCGTGACATGTCCTCGTAGTGACAAACAGCCATTTTGGTTTCTCACTGCTGTGAGGCTGCCCTCTCATAGGAATGCATTGGGGATTCCCTGATAAGTGTTTCAGTGGTAATTCCTGATATGAGAGGAGCAGCTTGGTCAAGTTTGGTATGTTTGGAATAGTAATAATAAATGCTGTGCAATGGTGTGTGCAGATTTATTATCACTATTGTAGAAATGCCACTTTTAGAAGTTGGCATTTCTGTGTGCTATGTGTCTGCCTGCCTGATGTGTATTGCATGTCTGGCTCTGGAGTGACAGGGGCTGGTGAGGTGTGTGGCTCCAGGGAGGGCAGGGTGAGTCAGCGCTAGGCTGAATAGGAGAGCTGCATTTCGAGTAGTGGGAGGAGTTGTCCCCTGACCCTGAATAGGTCTGTGCCTGCTTAGGTGAATGCTGGCTCCGTCCCCCTGTGGTGTGTCTGAGGACCGAGCCCCATCTGACAAAGGAGGGTGGAAGCCTGGTAAACAGAGTGCTTCAACACCCCCCAGAACCAGTTGAGACTGGTTCCCCCAAGCCCTGTGCCAGGGCAGACAAAGAGAAATGTACTATAAATATTGGGGCTGTGACCCCATGAAAGTGAGCTTCCTTGTGATTTGGGACTTGCTGCTACTTGCTGCTGCTGGGCCCCAGGAGGAACCGCCACAAGGGACTGCCTCCCTGCTAGAGGGCCTTGTGAGCTGGCCTGCCTGGGCCCAGCCTTTGCCCTGAAACCCTTTTTGGGGGCTTAGCGCCTCGTGAGCGCTGCGACGCTCTTCTGGATTCTCCCAGGACAGGAGAAACTTTGGTGGCCGGCAGCGCTGGGCTGCGACGTTGTCAGAGGGAATCCCGGCGTGGGGATTCCCCCCGGGCTGCTAGAGGGAAGCGGAAGCACTCCCCGCATTGATGCCTTTGAAGCGGGAGCCCACCCTGTATTTATGCTTATTTAAAAGCGGGAGCCCACCCCACATTTGCCCGGAGAAGAGGAGGCGCTGCCGAGATCGGTGGCCCAGAAGTCAGGCAAGCTGCCTGATTGGGGGCGGGCCCGGAAAAGGAAGTTCCCGGCCGGAGGACAGGCAGAGTCGTGCCTGGAGGAGGGCGGGAGCCTACCCCGCCTCTGTGGCCGAGAGATGCCGCAGAGTCCACATCCCGGCGGGACCCTACCCCGCATTGGCCCATCCGCGAGGGAAGCTGGGAACGGAGACTGGGCCGGTCGAAGGCACATTGTCGGTGCCTGCCCCGCAGCATCAGAGGAGTCAGGAGAAGCCCCGGTGAGTGGGGCAGAGCTTGAAGTGTTGGCGGGTGCCGCGAAGGCACCAGGAGAAGCCCCGGTGAGTAGGGGCTAAGTGGAGCAGTGTTGGCGCTCCCTGAGGCACTAGGAGTGGCAGTGCTGATTTCTTTTAGGGGGCATTTTTGTTCCTATGTCCCGGAGTGGGACCTGAGAGGCACGGTAGTGTAAGTGCTTGTTTCTGTGCCACAGCTGCACCGCGAGAGCTCGGGCAGCTGCAACGTGGAGCCATTTCTTTTCTTGATAAGGAAGGGGTGAGACACACCCCCTGCCCCCAGTGAATGGTGCACATTGTCTCCGCTGCGTTGGCAGCCAACGGGCCAGTGGAAGGCCCCAGTTAGAGCCCTGACTTTGGAGGACAAAGGGCATTTGAGCCCCACAGAAGGACAGTGGCCAGGGGGTCAGTGTTAGTAGGGCGCAAGGCCCTAATGTGATGCCTATTGCATAATGTGTTTATGCCTACAGAGGTTGCATAATGTGTTTATGCCTACGAGGTTTGTGCATAATGTGTTTTATGCCTAATGTGATGCAGACATAATGTTGCTAATGCTGAGTACAGTATTCTGCCAGTAGTTACTGGTTGTGTTATACATTTGCTAATTGTGCTTTGTGATGGTTCTGACAGCGGACCGATTGGCCCTGTCATGTATATAATCCCCTGTAAATTATTACCTGGTGCCAGTTGGCACAGTGTATATGTGTGATTATGATTCTAATGTGTTCTGGATAATACAAAGGCTATTTTTTATATAACCTTGTGTGGAGTTTCTTTTGTAGTGTGCCTAGTGTGTTGCTGCTGTGTGTGTGTTGCGCCAACGCTTTACACATTGCCTCTGGGATAAGCCTGACTGCTCGTGCCAAGCTACCAAGGGGTGAGCAGGGGTTATCTTCAGCGTGTAACTCCCTTGCCCTGACTAGAGTGGTGGTTTCTGCCTGGCTTAGGCGCAAGCCCTAGCCAACCAGAAATCCCATTTCTAACATTGGTTGTCAGCGGTGAGGATAGGACTTGCGTTTGCGCAGTACCACAGCGACAACTGGTTGCACTACAATCTCTCCATTTAGATAATCACAGGTTTGGGGATTATTTTTCCTGATTTGTTTTCTCCTGAAAGTGTCATTTTGAATTGCGTTGCAGCTCTTACACCTAGGTCTCTCGAATTGCACTTGTGTCTTAGTGCCTTGCCAAAATGGAATCTACCTTTCTTTTTCGTGATCTGTTCAAATACAGTATGGGGGAGTTGAGGGATTTCTGTGAGGAGAGAGACATAGCAGTGAGTGGGTCAGACAACCACCTCAGCCTTCAGAAAGTCCTGCTCCAATGGCAAGAGGAGGAATGGAAACATGAGTACTATGAGGGGAAGGGTTCCCAGGCCGCACACCAAGAGGGTGGTGGGTCTGAGGGTGGCCCTGAGGAGTCTGCACAGGAGGAAGAAAATGACAGGGCAGGGACGCCAGTAGATAGTGAGGACCCCGTAGAGAGGGAGTCCCTTGCTGGGTCCAGTGCCGGGGGCATTGCCCCATCCCTTTCACTGTCCCCAGAGGAGTGGGTAGATAGGAGGGAAGAAAGGGAGCACCAGCTGGCTTTGGAGAAGCTCAAGTTAGAGCATGCCAGGGAGATAGCGCAGCTGGGTGTGGAGGAGAAAAAGGCCTTGTTGGCCCAGGAGTTGAGTCTCAAGGCGTTGGGCTTTGAAGAGAAAAAGCTAGAGACTGAGAGGGTCTTAGCTCAGGAGAGGATGGCGGAGGCAGAGAGGGCCTTCGCCAGGGAAAGACTAACTCTTGAGGATCTGTCCCCTGAGTGTAGTTTTAGTGGTCTGGATTCACCAGTGAGGGTGGGGTCCAGTGGTGGCAGCAATATGGAGTCCAGTGTAGAAAGTCCCTCTTCCAGAGCCCAGAGGATGGTACCTAGTTCCCAGGAGGAGGGTGTCACACCTGAGGGGTACAGGTTGAGGTTCAGGGGCAGTAGAAAACTGTCTCACCAGTCTTGGGGGGAGTTTGTGTATGTGTGTTGTGATGCACTGGAAGGATGGGTGATGGGTAGCACGGCAAATGATTTTGAAGGGCTGTTCAATCTGATTGTCAGAGAGCACATGTTCAGTAATTGTTTTCCGGGGTTGCGCCAACACCTGTTGGAGTGTGAGTTCTCTGATCCCAGGGAGCTTGCACGGGAGGCAGACCTCTGGGTGGTTGCCAGAGGGTCTGAAGAGGCATTGGGGAGTGACCCTAAGAGGAGTGGCTCAGGTATTTCCCAGCCCAGAGTGGTGGGAGAGGTTCAGAGTAGCCCAGCTAGGTCCCGGTGTAGTGGGAGGGGTGTAGGGACTCACGTCCTGTCTCTGCGGAGAAAGAGTGAGAATGGGATGCGTCCCAAGGTGCCCGAAACTCAGTCTCAGGGCCTTGAGGGTTCCTTTGGGGAACACCAGGTAGGGAGCCTAGGCTGTACTGGTAGGCCATCCGTTGAGTGGGATCTCCTAGTGTCAGGAGAACTTGGGGCGTCTATATGCGGAGTTCCATCAGTTCTGGTGCCTGGCGGTGCCGCTCCTGAATGTGGGGGCACAGGAGTCCAGATGGGGGAGTGAGAGAGGGAAAGAGTCCCCAGTGGGAGAACCAGTTGGTCAGGGACCAGCCATAAGGGCTGAGTCTCCTAGGAGTGACCATGGTGACACCACTTCTGTCCTGGGGGACCTTTGCGCACTGTCAGATGGACAGGGGTCGGGAGATCTGCGCCAGGCAGACTGTCACACAACACATGAGTCATGTGTTACCCTGGGGGGGGGGGACTGCGTGCTCCCCCGGAAGTCCTGGTGTGCCAGGCAAGTGTTCAGCCGCAGGGTTTAGTCCCTGGGTTGGGAGGCCAGGTTCAGGTTCTGCCTGACCTGGAGGGAAGGACATCTGTAAGCAGTGTCCTGACCGGTTTGTCTTCTAGGGGTACCACTCCAGGTGGGAGGGTGCAGAACTCTGGAAGGGGGTGCAGAGGGAGGGAGTCCTCGCCTCTGACCCCATTCAACCGCAGGGTTTAGTCCCTGGGTTGGGAGGCCAGGTCCAGGTTCTGCCTGACCTGGAGGGAAGGACATCTGTAACCAGTGTCCTGACCGGTTTGTCTTCTAGAGTTACCACTCCAGGTGGGAGGGTGCAGAACTCTGCAAGGGGGTGCAGAGGGAGGGAGTCCTCTCCTCTGACCCCGGTGCAACCTGAGGGTTTAGACCCTAGGTTGGGAGACCAGTTGCAGGAGAGAGGTCCTGAACTGGTGGGAGAGTTGCGTTCTGAGGGTGCTTCTCCTGAGAGGAGAGTGCGGAACCCCAGAAGGAGAGATAAGGGGAGGAGAGCCTCGCCCAAGACCTCTGTTCAACCTGAGGGTGCGGACCCTAGGTTGGAGGATCAGTGGCAGTTTAGAACTGCACTGATGAGAGGTAGAGTGGAAAATGGGTACTATGTACCTGAGGCTACTGCCCCACACTCTGTGAGATGGCAAGGACCAGAGACATCTGGATGGCCTAGGGCCTGGTCTTTTCAATATGCAAGCATCGACCACAGAAGGCCGTATCACTTATTGGGGTCATTTCATCGCCATACTGCTAAAAAAGCTTGCAGTTACTCCCCCCTCAAAAGACAACTTTCGGAAAGAGGGCAGCAATAACAATTTAAAGAAAGAGCAGACAGTACAGTTAAAAAAACATAAAAGATCAATAAATTCGACCCTGCGTAAGCTGAGAAGATCCCCTGAGAACACTAGCGCACGAGTATCTCTGAAACATCAAAGGGCAGAGCTCAAACGATTAAAATGGAATATCAAGAGAGATGGCGAGAACGAAGTTTGAGCTAAACTCTTATACGATATAAATAGTAACAACAGTGCCCGCTTTTGGAAAACATGTAACGGGATCATGCGTCCACAACACAAAGGTATAGGGTCTTACATCTCTGAGGCAATTTGGATAAATATCTCTCCAGTCACTTCAATAACCATACAGAAAATGCAGGAGACCAAATTGTTATCAGTTGGATTCCGGAGAGAAAATGGGAAACAAGCGCTTCAGAGAAATGGGAGCAGGTCTATCCAGACACAAAAATCAATCCTTTGGTGGCAGCGAGGTGCCAGCAGTTAGACTCAATTAAAAAACAGATAGCTAAAGGCAGGAAAGAAGGTGCCCCGGGACCAAATGGCATTCCACCTGCCCTCTATAAAGCAAAGAGTGGGCGGACATCCTGCAACCTTTATTCATGGAAATCAGGCTGTTAAATAGAATTCCAGAATCCTGGAGGGGCTCTACAATAGTCCCAATTTACAAAAAAGGGGATAAGGCTGATCCAAACAACTACCGCCTAGTAGCTCTTATTGACAACTAAGCTAAATATTTTGCAGGCACCATATTAGAGGAGCTTACATTTTGGGCTGAGTCAAACCAGGTAATACCGCTTAACCAGACCGGCTTCCGTAAAACGACTGGAAAGTCAACAAATATTCTCACAAACTCATTAGTAATTGATGCAGCAAAATCATCCAAGATTCCTCTACATTTGTGTTACATTGACTTCAGCGCTGCTTTTGATAACATAGAGAGAGGCAGATTGTGGGGGAAATTGGCGCGATGGGGCATACCACGGGCTACTTTAAACATGCTGATGCTCTTACACACGGATACCTGGGTGCAGGTGCAACTAGGTGGCGGTACTCACCTGTCCTCAAAAGTGCCCACTACAAAAGGATTGAAACAGGGATGTGTGCTGGCGCCAACCCTGTTCAATCTTTTTATGGCGGACCTTCCAAAAGTGCTTGATGCCTGCAACTCCCACTCACCAAGGGTAGGTGGGAAAATCTTGACCAACCTCATGTATGCAGATGACGTAGTGCTGCTCAGTCACACTTACATCGACCTTCAACGACTACTGACTGAAATGCAGAAATACGCCACAGAAAATAATCTAAAAATAAATCTTAGCAAGACACGGACAATGTCGATAAACAACAAAAAGAACCCATAGAAGATCTGGATCCTCGGCGGAACAAAAATTGACCCAGCTTGTGAGTACCAATATTTGGGAGTCATATTCGATAAAGAAGGGTCTTTTATGCGTCAGAAACAGGAAATAAGAAGGAGAGGCTTATTGATCGCCATGACGATGAAAAACCTGGCAAATCAACTCATGGGCCCGACCCTGACTCCGCTACTGAAGGTGATTCAGGCTAAACTGCTCCCCTCAATCACCTATGGTAGCGAGGCAATGCGGGGAAGAGACGCTAAAGACCTGGATAGTACGCAGGTTAAAGCCTACAGAACCATGTTCTCCCTCCTGCTATACACATCACCGGCTCAAATAAGACTGGAGTTTGGCCTACAAAAACAAGTCTTAGCCAGGTATGGGGCATATATCATCTGCTGGCATAAGATAAGATGCGCCACTACAAACACGCTAAACTATCTGCTGTGGCGCGACATAGAACACAGGGATTTCTCTGAGGCGAGAAATCATCTTCGGCTAGCTTTGGAAGTCACTAAACTCTCTGACCTTCGGGATGCACAATATGGTCACCCCAACTTCAAAAAACTAGTTTGGAAAAATGTAAAACTACTCTCGTTATTGGAAGATAAGGTGATTTTCTCAAAAAGATCTCATGCATGGATGACTTTAAACTCCTACAAATCATTAACTCCACAAACATACTTTAATCAGGGCTATCCCAAAGCCATAAAATTGAATTTCCTAAAGTACAGACTAGGGATTCTTCCATGCACAGGGCACCTACCACCATGGCTGAGGAAAATTGGACAAGAGACTTGTAGGCTGTGTAACTCCAACAATGGCGACATCCTCCACGTAATCTGTTTATGTGAAGAGCTGCATCAAGCACGGCACCAGCTCCTTATAGAACAATTCAAGCAAAAAGGCATTCGCACCAGAAGGCAAGCGGTGCTCGCCTGCTTAAACCCGTCAAACATCCAACTAAATTGCAGATTTGTAAAATTTCTGATGGCGGTCGAACGGAGAATGCCAAAAACAGTGAAAAAGGCTCCACAAAATTCGCCGATCCAAGCTGACCAGCAGATGGGCAAAAGGACTTAGCGGAACCTTATTAAAGAGGTCCCTTTACCACCAGGGGGACAACTTGTACAATAAGCAGAGTCCATGTGGAAAACATAACAAATGGTCAAGCTGGATGAGAGCAAGTGAAAACTGGGATAAGTAATTTCCAACAGTCAGTGTATAAATGTTTGTCTTTAATTAGCTTCATTGAACTATTATTTTTTAAACTGTAATGAATTTTTCATGCTTTGACTTTTTATTGGTTTTAAACAAGGATGTCTTAAGAATCTTGAAATATTTTATTGCAATGGTTTTAATTAACTATGCAAAATAAAAATAAAACTTGAAAAAAACTTGGTCCTGGCCGTGGACAACTAGGGAGTACCAGTGGGGTAGCTTAGTTGGTCCTGGGAGCTTTGACAGAGGGAACCACATGGGTTCAGAATGACTTAGAACTGGAGTGTGCCCCTGCAGTTGCAGGCCCGCGTCCGTGTTCTATCGCCCCAAGCAGGGAAGCCCATCAAGGTAATGATTGGTCTACCCTGGCTTTTGGCTGGAAGGGGGTTGTGTTGGACTTGGCCCTTTTTGCAGGGTCATCCCTGAACTTTTTGCCTTCCTCCTAGCCTTTTTTCTGACATGGTGTTGGTGGTTTTAGGACTCTGGGCACTTTAGCACTGCTGTCCAGTGTAAAGTGCGTGTGCTCTCTGTGGTAAACATGGTAAGATTGGTCTACACCTGTTTGGCGTATTTAATTTACCTGTCAGTCCCTTGTAAAGTAGTATCTCAGATACCCAGGGCCAGTAAATTAAATGCTACTGGTAGGCTTGCAGCGCTGATTGCGCCACCCACCAAAGTAGCCTTTCAAACCTGTCTCAGGCCTCTGCCATTGCAGGGCCTGTGCGCGCAGTGTTACTGCCGTTGTGACATGACACCTAAAGTGTGTGCCACGTCTGTGACCCCCTTTTACTGCATGTCAGTCTCCCCTAAGGTAAGCCCTAGCTAGCCCTATGGGCAGCGTGCATTGTAGGTAAAAGGTAGGACATGTACCTTAAGTGCGTGACATGTCCTGGTAGTGACAAACAGCCATTTTGGTTTCTCACTGCTGTGAGGCTGCCCTCTCGTAGGAATGCATTGGGGATTCCCTGATAAGTGTTTCAGTGGTAATTCCTGATATGAGAGGAGCAGCGTGGTCAAGTTTGGTATGTTTGGAATAGTAATAATAAATGCTGCGCAATGGTGTGTGCAGATTTATTATCACTATTGTAGAAATGCCACTTTTAGAAGTTGGCATTTCTGTGTGCTATGTGTCTGCCTGCCTGATGTGTATTGCATGTCTGGCTCTGGAGTGACAGGGGCTGGTGAGGTGTGTGGCTCCAGGGAGGGCAGGGTGAGTCAACGCTAGGTTGAATAGGAGAGCTGCATTTGGAGTAGTGGGAGGAGTAGTCCCCTGACCCTGAATAGGTCTGTGCCTGCCTAGGTGAATGCTGGCTCCGCCCCCCTGTGGTGTGTCTGAGGACCGTGCCCCATCTGACAAAGGAGGGTGGAAGCCTGGTAAACAGAGTGCTTCAACACCCCCCAGAACCAGTTGAGACTGGTTCCCCCAAGCCCTGTGCCAGGGCAGTCAAAGAGAAATGTACTATAAATATTGGGGCTGTGACCCCATGAAAGTGTGCTTCCTTGTGATTTGGGACTTGCTGCTGCTGGGCCCCAGGAGGAACCGCCACAAGGGACTGCCTCCCTGCTGGAGGGCCCTGTGAGCTGGCCTGCCTGGGCCCAGCCTTTGCCCTGAAACCCTTTTTGGGGGCTTAGCGCCTCATGAGCGCTGGGACGCTCTTCTGGATTCTCCCAGGACAGGAGAAACTTTGGTGGCCGGCAGCGCTGGGCTGCGACGTTGTCAGAGGGAATCCCGGCGTGGGGATTCCCCCCGGGCTGCTAGAGGGAAGCGGGAGCCCACCCCGCTTTGATGCCTGTAAAACGGGAGCCCACTCCGCATTAAAGCCTTTGAGCGGGAGCCCACCCCGCATTTATGCTTATTTAAAAGCGGGAGCCCACCCCGCATTTGCCCGGAGAAGAGGAGCCGTCGCCGAGATCGGCGGCCCGGAAGTCAGGCAAGCTGCCTGATTGGGGGCGGGCCCGGAAGAGGAAGTTCTCGGCCGGAGGACAGGCAGAGTCGTGCCTGGAGGAGGGCGGGAGCCTACCCCGCCTCCGTGGCTGAGAGTCGCCGCAGAGTCCGCATCCCGGCGGGAGCCTACCCGCATTTGCCCATCCGCGAGGGAAGCAGAGAACGGAGACAGGGCCGGTCGAGGCACATTGTCGGTGCCTGCCCTGCAGCATCAGAGGAGCCAGGAGAAGCCCCGGTGAGTGGGGCAGAGCTTGAAGTGTTGGTGGGTGCCGCGAAGGCACAAGGAGAAGCCCCGTGAGTGGGGGCTAAGTGGAGCAGTGTTGGTGCTCCCTGAGGCACTAGGAGTGACAGTGCTGATTTCTTTTAGGGGGCATTTTCGTTCCCAAGTCCCGGAGTGGGACCTGAGAGGCACGGTAGTGCCAGTGCTTGTTTCTGTGCCACAGCTGCACCGCGAGAGCGCGGGCAGCTGCAACGTGGGGCCATTTCTTTTCCTGATAAGGAAAGGGGGAGACACACCCCCCTGCCCCCAGTGCATGGTGCACATTGTCTCCGCTGTGTTGGCAGCCAACGGGCAGTGGAAGGCCCCAGTTAGAGCCCTGACTTTGGAGGACAAAGGGCATTTGAGCCCCACAGAAGGCCAGTGGCCAGGGGGTCAGTGTTAGTAGGGCGCAAGGCCCTAATGTGATGCCTATTGCATAATGTGTTTATGCCTACAGAGGTTGCATAATGTGTTTATGCCTATGAGGTTTGTGCATAATGTGTTTTATGCCTAATGTGATGCAGACATAATGTTGCTAATGCTGAGTACAGTATTCTGCCAGTAGTTACTGGTTGTGTTATACATTTGCTACTTGTGCTTTGTGATGGTTCTGACAGCGGCCCGATTGGCCCTGCCATGTATGTAATCCCCTGTAAATTATTACCTGGTGCCAGTTGGCACAGTGTATATGTGTGATTATGATTCTAATGTGTTCTGGATAATACAAAGGCTATTTTTTATATAACCTTGTGTGGAGTTTCTTTTGTAGTGTGCCTAGTGTGTTGCTGCTGTGTGTGTGTTGCGCCAATGCTTTACACATTGCCTCTGGGAAAAGCGTGGTGACTGCTCGTTCCAAGCTACCAAGGGGGTGAGCAGGGGTTATCTTCAGCGTGTAACTCCCTTGCCCTGACTAGAGTGGTGGTTTCTGCCTGGCTTAGGCGCAAGCCCTAGCCAACCAGAAATCCCATTTCTAACAACGCCCAAAGTAAGCGTGGTTTTTTGAAAGACATAACTTTTTTGCTGTGTGCAAGGGCATGATGAGGATATGAGTTATGTTGCTGCATTACGAGGGTTCTCAGTAACCTGTGAATTGATCAAATTGTTAAGTGCTCAAATAACATGAAGGTGAAAGAAAAACTATTATCTATTGATCCCACATTGGAGGAATCCATACAAATCGCAAGGAGTATGGAACACATTACTGTGTGGATGAAGAAAGTTGATATGGGCAAACGTTATGTAAAAAGTTCAGGGAAAGAATCTTTGGTTGAAGTAAAGGAGGTCAAGTTGAAGAAACCCATCAAGCTTGTGGAGCCAAGTAGTCTTAAATCTGAGGAAAAAAGGAGAATAACGCGTTACCGATGGGGTTGTCCTGGACGCATTGCCTAAAGTTGTGCGTGTGGGGCAAGAAATGTGACATGTAGGTCCTAGCGAATGTTTGTAGGTCAAAGGGAAAGATGCAGGGCATTGGCGTGAAAATGGTGGAAGATCTGGGTGAAGTTCAGGAGGAAATAATATTAACGATAAATGAGACCGAGGATTCGATTTAACAAGAAAACGAGAGCACTTGTAGTAGGGGTGTAAAGGAGGAGAGTTTAGGAAAGTTGGAGAAGCCTCATTGTAGTATCACATTGGGAACTGTGCAGGTTAAAGTATTGGTAGACTCAGGGAGTCTGTTTACTTTGATCTCCAAGGAAACCTATGAAAATGACCACAAAGCGCAGATTAGAAATTTACAACAAGCTGATTTAAAAGCAGTGGAATGTGGTGGCAAAAGGATCAACATTATAGGAATGCAATGGATCGATATCTTCTATAGGCAGAATGGCGTGCGTGGGAGAGTGTATGTAACCGAGGAGGGGTCGAATCTTTTGGGGTCGCGTCATTGTTCTTGAGCCAAATGCTGAAAAAACGGTTATGACAATTGAACCAGTGAATGAAAATAATGTGGCAAAGCAGGCTGTAGACACGAGTAGGGTAAAAAGTTGGTACAAACATTTGCACACATGCGCAATGACAAGTTAGGTATGCTAAAGAAATTTACGCATCGAATAGTTCTAAAAAAAAAAAAGTGGTGCGTCTGCTGTGCATAAATTAAGACCCATTTTTGATGAGGGAACTACTTCAGCAAAAATTGGATAAGTTGTTAGAAGGAAAGATTATAGAGCCCTCCGAATGGCCTTCACCCATTGTTTGGCCCTTGAAAGAAGAAAACAACATCCGTCTTTGTATTGACTTAAGAGCTGTAAACAGAAATATATGGGTGGATAGACAACTCTTGCCGAATACTGCAGAAATGCTGAGTATGATGGGAGGGGGCAAGGTGTTCAGTGTTTTGGATATGTCTGTGGCATACCTCCAGATCAATTTACATCCGGAATCCCGACCTTTGACATTATTCGTCACGCCTCTGAGGGTCTATTGCCGTGGTTCCCAAACTGTGCGCCGCGGCACCCCGGTGCGCCGTTAGGAGTAGCCAGGGGCGCCGCGCACGATGTGGGAAAGATAGAGTGTGCTGAGGAAGCATGTTGTGAGAATGTGAGCAATTAAAAAATGATGCGTCTTTTGACGCCCTACCTGTCAGCTTGAAGGCAGCAAGTGAAGCTTATTCAAATTACACCCAGCTGCAGCGCAACACAGGGGGAGTTACGAATGCCACCTTATTTCTGCTTTATTGTTTGGTATTACTGCTGACAATTACCATCTTTACACGATGTCGAGTTAAAAACAATGAAACAAAGTGTGTTTCTGCTCACGTCGAAAATATAAACAGAGAAGTACCTGGAATTCAAGGATTGCATTAGTTAAATATCCTGGTGATTCTGAAACTTGCATGTTATTCCCCATTGTGGCCCAAAACTTCGTAATGCCCGATAACTGAGGTGGTGCTAATGGCCAGAGTTGGTAACCCTGGGCCTGCAGCTTTTAGTCAGATATATGAAAAAAATGGCAGGTCACCTCTGTAGAGAAAAGGCGCTTCTTAAAGCACATTTACCCCTCCATGCATCTTCATCGCCCCAGCTGTTTTGAGTTGAAGCCATGGCTCTGCATTATTATTTGCAATTTTATATAGACATGGCCCAAAGGTATCGGAGAGCTTAACGAGAGTAGCCTGATACAAGGGTACAGCAAGTCACTGTTACAATGATTACGTTCAGACATTGTCGCTTCTGAAAAGGTGAACAGCCTCAAACACGCCTGTCACTTTCCTCTTGGTCCAAATAAGGCCTCTCTAATTGTATTGTAATTGCATGGATATAGCGCTTACTACATCGGACCAGACATCGCAGCGCAGATATGCAAGTTCAGCTCAGACTGCAGCAACCTGGGCGTCAGAGAGGCTGTTAAATCACCCCAGACTGGGCCACATGTGTTTTATTTCTGGGAAGAGGAGTGCGGCAGAGGGATGAGAGAAATACAGGAAACTAAAAGAGACACCAAGACTTTCACCAATTTAAGTTTTTATTAAACGACTGTTATATTTTTATTTGGTAACAAATATGATTATAATACCTTCATCAGCTTCATCCCAATTCATTTCAGGGAGAAAACTGGAAGTACTCCCGAGGTCAGGCTTACATTCCCCCCTGGTAAGTGACATGATGGGGAGCCACGGCCACCTGCCAATTAGGTCAAGGGAGCCACAGGTCGAAAAAGTTTGGGAACCACTGGTCTATTGGTATTGCCAGATGCCATTTGGTTTGGTATCAGCTTCTGCAGTTTTTCAGAGGATCATGCAAAATATTTTCTAGGGGCAGCAAATTCCAGTGAAGGGTGGCAAGATGAGAAAAAGATGGCCACCCATTCTGGATTTTCTGATATGCTTAGGACTAGGATTGCAGAGCACAGTGCTTGTGTAGGCTTATAAAAAGTCACCCAGCCACCCAAAATATCAGGCCTAGAATCATATAGTTCCCTGTGAGCATGGCACAGCAACCTAAATTTAGCTCTCTTGCGTACCGGAAGCCAGTGAAGAGAATTAATACAAAGGGTGGCTGAACTGTTTCGGGCGCTGTTAAAATTGAGTGTGGCGTCAGCATTCTGAATGGACTGTAAATGATTAAACAGAAAGTCTACCATTCCAAAATATAAAGAGTTGCTGTAACCGAGCCTGCTCATAATCAATGCCTGAACAACTGTTCGTAGCCATTCCACCAGTAACCAGCTGAAGAGCTTTCACAATATTTAGTAACCACGTACACTCCAGGGTTGCTTCTCGCCTCCTTTAATTACAGGAGCATCTTATCACAATGGTAACCTCCAGCTATAATGACAAAGCAGCAGCTTTTCCTAGAACACTCCTTGACACCCCATTCCATCTTCATCATCAATGCCACCACAACATTCCATCTTACAGTACATCTCCACACATCTCCCCCCTTTTCATAGGGCAACATGATTTACACAAAAACAAATCAATACTCCATAAACATAACATTTACCCAAAATATTCTCTTCGGACAAAAACTAAGATACATGAGGTCACATTTCTATACTTTAGGTTTTCACAAAAATAAAATGCAAAAACTTGAAATACACATTTGAAAACTTGAAATGTATAGAAATACACATTCGAAAATTTGAAGTGAATAGAAATACACATTCTCAGTGTGATCATTACAGAAGATAAATCATAAGTGGAGGTACTACACTTATTCCCCAACATCCGTTGTTTTAACCTTGCACAGATTTCCCATACTGCATTCTCTACCATCATCCAATCTGAAAACAGACTTCATTACCTTGATCATCTTCTATGGCTGGGAAAATTTACTTTC
Organism: Calotriton arnoldi; assembly: GCA_963921515.1. Lineage (NCBI taxonomy): Eukaryota > Metazoa > Chordata > Amphibia > Caudata > Salamandridae > Calotriton > Calotriton arnoldi. Next base: position 2,336,591 of record CAWUFW010000581.1, on the reverse strand, counting down.
CCCTTTCTTTACATGACCCGTTTTCCTCACTACTACCCAGTCGCCACACTCACAACCTTCACCCCTTTCATGTTATCATATCTCATTTTACTCTGCCTCTGTAAATATTCCACTCTTGCCCTCATGCGTTCACGATCTACCCATACCTGAACCTTTTTATGCAACCACATGGCATATATGACATCTTCAGGAGCTCCTATTACGAATAGTGTGTACATATTACACTTACTAAATGCCATACAGAAGCCAAAGGAAGTTGCTGTTGTGAAGTGCACAGCTTATAAATCTGGCAAAGATATGATTACTCTAGGAAACAAATATGCAGACCAGATGGCTTAGTATTGCACATTGCAAGAATAGTCAATTGTGCAGGAGAATGAAAATGAAACCAAAGATTTGGAAATTGTTTCAGTACAAAATGTAAATAATGTTTATTGTTTCTTTACGGATTCAATGCAAACTTGTTTGAGTGAGTTGAGGTAGTTACAGAAAAATGCTCCAGAAAACGAAAAGAGAAAATGGGAGAATCTAGGTTATAAAAAGAATGATCAGGATTTGTCTGTCAATGCAGGACAAAAGAATATACTACCATATTCAATGCTACATCCGATGTGCAATTATTTGCATAATCAAGTACATGTGAGAAAAGATAGTCTGATCATGACTTTTAAGAAGTAATGGGAGAATACAGGATTTCAAAATATTGCTGAGGATGTTTGCCGTTGATTTCTGATGTCATTTAAATAATGATGGTAAAAGAACAGCTACAGTCATGAATCATATTGGCAAATCAAAAGCCCCATTTATGAAGCTCCAAGCAGGTTTTATTGAGATGCAAATTGTAGTGGCTTAAAGTATGTCTTAGTAATTATCAGCTTGTTTTCTTAAATTGGTGGAATTGAAGTTTCGGACTTCCAACTTCTATTGAGACTGATCGCGGTGCCCATCTTAACAAGCATTTGCAATGCAATAAGTCTCACATTTGGGTGAGTTTGAGCTATTGGCATTGTAAATGATAATGCCTTTTATTTATGTGTTTACAAAACTTGCAAGTGGTGCCTAAACGCCATTTGCAGGTTTTGTAAACACATAAAAGGCATTGCCATTTACAATGCGAATAGCTGAAACTCTCGCAAATGCGAGACCTTTGTGACACCCGCGCTTCAGCTTTCAACATCGTAAGCTAAAGCTCGGGTGCCGCGATAGCTTTAAAAGTAAAGAAATATAATTTTTTTTCTATTTCTTTACTTTTGAAGCAATCGCAGCACACAAAAGTAAACAAACAAAAAAAAGTACTTTTTGTTTACTATTTGTTTACTTTTAAAGCAACCGCTGCACCCGCGCTTTAGCTTAAGATGTTCAAAGCTAAAGCGCAGGTGCCGGCAATTCTTATTCTTGCCGAGGCATGCCGCGCTGAATAAATGAAGAAAAAAAAAAGCATTGAGGGAGAGGTGTCCTGCCTGCAACAGCAGGCAGGACAAAGCTATTTAAGAAAATAGTGCTAGGAGGCTGTAATTAAAGCCTACCGGGTAACAACACATGTAACGGGGTGTCCTCATGGGAGGTTACAAGAATGGAAAAGGTGGTACTAAGGAGGGACTACTATGCCCATTGACCAATGAAAAGCTACCATTTACAAATGACCGGGACAGGAGCCAATTAATAAGATGGGTGGAAAGTGGGTGGAGCTTCATGCCCTATCCTGAATACAGCATGTCTCGATTAGATACCGCAAGCGCTGCCTGGGCAAGACCTAAAAATGAGGTTTTTGCAGGTAATTTGTGCAGCATTCAACATCAATCGGAGTTTTCATTGTAGCTATTGGCCATAGTTTTCTGGTCTTGTAGAACGAGCAAATGGCACCTAAGAATAAAATGGCTTTAACTGATTTGAAGTGGCCTGATGCCTTACCTCTTATTTTGATGAGCATGAGAAGTACTCCTGACTGGTTCCTCTCCTCATGAAGTCGTTATGGGCAGAGCAATGAAACTTGCATTTGTACCTTCAGCTACACTAGTTTTAATAACTGATGACATTATACTAGATTATTTCAGGGGTTTGGCTGATATGGTGAAATCTGTCTCTCATCAGGTGAATGTATTAGCAGAAGAATACAAAGATACTCTGTGCCATGGATTAAGGCCAGGGGACTGGATAGTAATCTGAAAGCACACCCGCAAGGGGTGTCTGGACGAATGCTGGAAGATGCCATGTCAGGTGATTTTGACAAGAAATACTGCAATGAAATGTGCAAATGTGCCACAGTGGATCCATTTTAATCACACAAGGAGTGTGAGAGTAGCTAGAAAAGTGGACGAATCAAGTGGTCTGGTAAAAGGCACATCGACTGCACAGAGTCAAGTACAGAATCAAGCTCAAGTTAGCAGCATGAATCGGGGGGGAGGGGTGAAAATGTTGATATTGAGACTGGTGAAGACAATGAGCAAAGCCAATCTGAAGGAGTGAAGTTTCAGGTTAGTGAAAGCTCCCATGAATAACCTGAGACTCATGACATCCAGTTTTAAAACGGTGATCAGAGTGAAGAGCTGTTACAGTGCAAAAGACAAAAGATTGAGTGGCAGAAAGAAGAAGTAGTCTCTGATCCGAGCAGTGAAAAGTTGCAGTTGAAAATCAGACCCCCAAAGGAAAGAAGAGGTTTACGGTGAACAAAGGAGACAGAGACAAATCTGATCAAAGTTCAAATTTGAGTTTGGGTTTGTGCACAAGACAAAGTGTTGCTGAAAATAAAGAGACAAAGAATGTTGCTGAGAAAGAAAAGTCAGGGGGAGACATTCCAAGGAAAAGAACTTGTAAAAGGAAGCATTGTGAACCAGAAAAAAATCAGAGAGACAATTAGATCCTGAACTAGTGGGTGTGAGTCTCCAGTTGCTAAGAGGTCGACAAGAAGGAGAGTTCCAAATCGAAAATACGCCTCGCCTGAATGGGGTACCTTGCTACTGTTTCAGAAGAAGAGGAAATCACAGATGATTACTCATTGATGAATCGGTGCCAGTGCAAGTTTGAGAGTGAATCAGAGACTGAGTTGGAGACAGAAGAAGAACCACCTTGAAAGTGGTAAAAAAGACTGTTGGGGAAAGGGAAGCAGATGATTAAATAATTCGGATAAAAGAATTTGATAAATTTGAAAAGATTTTTCCTGAACAGAAGACTTATTAATTTTAGAAATTTTCCTAGTTTGAGCTGATTAGGAATGATCTTTGATTGAAACTTTTGAAAGAGAGAGAGAAAGAGAGTAGAGAAACAGATACATTTTGTTTTTAATTATTGTTTTTATAAAATAAGAAAACATTGTTTTAAAGAAAACTGTAATGATCTTTGATTTTTGAATTCTTGCCATGATAAGACTTTTTGTCTCAATAGAAGATGGAACACAGTAAATGCTATACAATTATAGAATACATAATAGTAATAATAATATAACTTGTGTGGGAAATGTTTCTGATCGTCTTAACAATATCAATGTTTAAATGCCTACTAAAAGAAATTAATTTAAACATGATATACTGACACAGGGAATACTTAGTGGTTTTAAAGATAATATTTATACTAAAATGATTAGAAAGTGTGTAGACATAATGAAGGTTAGTAAATGTTATGTGTGTGCTTACCTTCCTACCTCCGCTATTGAGGGATCGACTTGGGTGCAGTTGCCGATTTTGAATTCTGTATCGTGTATTGTTTATATTGCTATTTTTAATCATGATGAATTTCTTTTCCATATTTGACTGATTTTAATATGTCTTTAGAGGATTTACCTATTAGGGAGGATGGCTGTGAAATTAAATATTTTTAAGTATTTGTGAGGGATTGCACAAAACACATTTGATACTAACCCGGATAAAAGTTATTTTTGTTTTTATGAGCAAAGAAGGGCATGATTTTATTAGAGAATAAAATGAGAGAGGTCTAAAGCTCGTGAGAAACTGGGAGGAACAGAAAATTTCATCAGAAGAAATAAAGGAAGAAGAGGAGTTCGGATTGTCAGGGTTGCTACTTAATTTGAGGATGGAACAAAAAGGAGAGGTTAGTTGTGCATAAAAAGGATGTTTCTCTTTTGCTAGAATCAAATTTCCTTAAAAAACAGAAGACGAGGCGTTTGGCAAAACAGGAACGTTTTGTTTAATTTAACAGTTTGGCAAGGAGAACAGTTACAGGCACTAAGGGGTCGATTCCGATTCGGGCCGGAAATTTCCCCGACCGAGCCGGACCCGGAGAGATTTCCGACCGAATCGGACCCGTGCAGTCCGACCGAACGAGTACGATGCGTCCGTATGTTATCGGACACGAGTCGGTCGGACTCCCATTGAACTCAATGGGAGCCGGTCGTACAACGCGTACGCGGGCTCCCATTGCCTCAATGGGTGCGAGGCGGACAAGGGCGCCCCCTACAGCGAGTACGCCGCGGAGCGCCTCGCGGCGTACACGCACAGGTAGGGGGACCCATGGGTCCCCCTGTGTGCGCCTCGCACGGGTACGCGTACAGGGGGTCCGACACGGACCCCCAAAGTACGGCTCCGACAGCGAGTTCGAGTCGGACGGCGCGAGTCGGTCGGAGCGGTCGAGGTGCGCATCGTACTTACCCGGCCGGAAAACGTCTCCATTGCGCGGTGCGGATCGGGTCCGACCGAGTCGGTCGGAGCGGTACGGTCCGGGTACGAGTCGGTCGGAGCGGTCGGGTCGCCCGGACGAGTCGGTCGGCGACTCGCATCGTACTCGCTCGGCCGGACCCGCGTACGGTTCGGTCGGGAAACAGGCTTTCGCATGGCTTTTTTCCCGACCGAATGGTATTGGGTGCGCCTCCGACCGAGATCGGAATCGGCCCCCAAGTCTGAGGACTGTCTCAATTTACATCGAGTTTGTGCTCTACATATATACAATATTACAAGCAATAAAAGGTTTCTGGCATACCATATATGGTGAGGAATTTTGGTTGCTGCCTTTAGAGCCATAAATTAATGATCAGTGGTTACTACAGGTGGGTCTTGACGTACATGGGCACAGTGTGGCCAGAGATGAATGTATCCAGCTATCCGGCATGGGGAGCACGTGATCACTACGTGTGCTAGGCCCTGATTGCTATGTGTTTCCAACTCATGTGACATCTGACTTTATGGTGTTTTTAGTAGCGCGCGTACCTCCGGCCATGTGTGCTTTATTGGGGCAATCTCCACTGACCATCGTAATGTCGATGCGCCTATCTGTTGAATTAATCAAGAGTTTCTTGCCCAAGTATTTGCCTGCCAGTGTTGCACAGCCCCACCTACGACACATCAATCGGTAATCCCGGGCCTAGGTCGCAGGGCCTGCCTGACTACATACTTGCGTGTCGAGATAGGTGTGGAGTTCAGGACCGGAAAATCTATTAATAAGGACAATAGTTCATTTTTATCGATAAACACATCGATATCTATATTAACATCCCCCCCCCCAGTTGATTCTTCAACTACACAATCTAACTCATGCGTTTGTGCCATTATTGTTTTTGGGTCCTGTTGTTCCTATGATTGCTTTTGACTACGACAACCTTCCTAATTACGTGATTTCTACCCAGTTTGAGGACTGCGATTTTACAACAGATGACCCCTGTTGGACTTGGCCCTTTATCCCAGAAATGTTTCGCTTTTTCCCCCCTAGCCTATGTATTGTACCATGGGTTTAAAATGTAAAAGAGTACTACTATGTAATGGTGTCACTGTCACGTTTAAAATGGACGCCATTCCTGCCTGCCCTTGTGCCGCCTGACTGAATTGAGTGGCGGTCTAGTTGTTGTTTCCCAGCACTCCCAGCTTTTGGAGGGAAACCTGGCAGCCAGGGTGCTCTACACCTCCCCCTAAACCAGTTAAGACCGGTTCCCCAGGGAACCTTCCAGAAGTTGCCAGCCTTTCTGGTAGGTGGGGTGAGGGGCATATATAAAGGGGGGCTGTGCTGCCATGTGCTCAGGCAGTCAAGAGCAGTCCAGACAGTGAAGGGGAAGTGACTGAGGGGGAACTCTGCCAGGAGGTACCGCCACATTGGGCCTGTGTGCTGGCCGATGTGCCCATCTGTCCCCCCCACCCCCTGTTGTCCCCAGGGCCAATAAAGAGACATCGCCGGAGTGGAGGCTGCTGTGCTGGCAGGATTGCCACCTTACTGGAGAATGACCGTTCCGAGGAGCTGCTGCTTCAGGACTGGTGAGCCGCCCTGCTAGCCACTGATCTCGCCCTGCACTACTTGTCTCCTGGCCTCTAGCGCCTCGTGAGCGCCATATTGGGACTGCCTGTACTCAAGGAGGTGAGGAGCATGGACAAACCCCCCCCCCCCTCTGTGGGCCCTGGACCTGTGAGGTCCCTAGCGCCTTGGGAGCGCTTTACTGTACTTGTCTGTGTCTGCCTGCACCCTAGCGCCTGGGGAGCGCTATATCTAATGTGCCAACAGAGGGGCTGTCACCTGCAGCGTTTTGCGGCTCAAGCGCTATAATTGTGCCAAGGAGTGGAGGGGCGTGTGTATCCCCGTAGGGCTGTGTTGCCTTAAGGGCCCGAGGAAATCCCAGAGTGGAGATCCCCCCCCTGTGTGCAGGAGAAGAGCGGGTGCCCACCCCACATATCTGTGACCTTCGCGGGAGCCCACCCCGCCTGCTGCCGCGTTATTATGATTTAAACCAGCGGGTGCCCACCCCGCGTGAAGGCTGCGTGGCGGGAGCCCACCCCGCACGCTGACATTGCCGCAAATCGCAGAAGCGCAGTGAGGAAGAAGCGCTGTGAAGAGGGGAAGCGCTGTGAGCCCCTGTCACCGCCGCGGCCCCCACGCTTACCGGTGAGCCAAATCACCGCCGCGGCCCTCGCGCCGCCAAGCCCGGAGAAGTTGTGGCCAGGATCACCGCCGCGGCCCAGGCGCCGCATGAGAGGAGCCGTGATTGCCGATTAGGCTGCCCCGGAGCTGCCGCGCGCAGGAGACGTCGCCTAGCAACCAGGGCGCCGGCCGCGTCACCGGCCGCACCCCCAGGAAGCTGCGACACCATTGGTTCCCGGGCCGAGAGCTGTTGGAGGCCCGGGCGAAGTCAGGAGAGGAGTCGGGACGAGGCGGGAGCCTACCCCGCCTCGTGTGCTGCCGGAGGCCCAAGGACGGGGCAACGCGAGCCTTCCAGAGAAGCCCCGGGTCCCAGGAGGGGGCCCGGGTGAAGGGGAGAAGCCGCCTCGCGTGCAGCGCCAGTGAGAACAGGGGACTGTCGAGGCACAGGCCAGTGCCTGTCCCCTGCCCGAAGGAGTCCTCCACAGGAGCCCGGTGAGTGGGGCTCGGCTGCCTGGAGTTTGGGGGGAGTGTCGGGCGCATGGTCGGTGCCCGCCCCCCTGGACCAGGTCGGATTCTCTACAACTGCCCCGCTGGACAGTGGGCAGTTGCAACGGTTTGAGGAGCAGTTGGGCCTCACCTAGGACTACCGAGTCCCCGAGGAGACCCCAATTCCGTTAGGGCCAGCTCCGTTGCCACAGCGGTCCGCCGGACAGTGGCCGCTGCAACATGAGTGAGACTGTTGGAGGCGCCAGTGACTAATCTGCCACAGCCTGGGGTATGGAGTCTAGGTACCCCCCTGTGTGCCCTGCTGATATCGGGTGTGATGCCCTATGGGGGATGTCCTGCTGGCCTTCATTCCACGCCTAATGCTGATGTAGGGGTGCCAATTGGGGAATGCTGAGTGCTGCTGATCTTATGCCCAGTATGTCTCCCCTGAAATGGTGATAAACCCCCCACTTGAGAATTACCTACAGGTATTGCCCAGCTGCATATTAGTTAATACCTGCATTGCCATCACCCATGCATAGGAGATGTGGCCTTACTAAAGGAGCTCTGAGGAAATGTTACCTTGATGTTGAATGCCCACACAAGGGATGTTGCCCTATTGAAGTGCTTAAGAAGTGTTTCTAATGTTCCTAGGTTGAATGCTATTACCTGCCTCTTAAGGGTCAATCTTTGTGCACTGCACACAAGTGAATCCACGCTCATGAAAGGTTCCTGGAGTGGTATACCTACGCCAGGGGGGTTACCTTACTGAAAGTGGTTAAGAACTGTTCCTATGATGTTTGCAAGCCTGCACTAGGCTCCTTGTTGAATTGAATGTACCTGATTGGGGCCCCTGCCCCTGTTATCACCTGCAAGTCATCACCTACCGTGTTAAGGGCATACCAGCATCTCATTTCTGTTAATTGAATGTACCTAAATGAGCTTGTGCCCATGTTAACACATGCCCTGCATTACCTGCAGTGTTACCTGTTTTAAGACACATGTTGCTAACGTCTTTTCGCTTATATGAAGGTTTAATGCCTTGATGTACTTGCATGAATTCCTCAAGTTTTACAGTGACATGAATTTACTGTTGCACTGAGTTTATCTGCCCCATCTAATGCTGACTTGAATTAGATAAAGAAACTTCTTTTTACATCACCGCCTGGTGTGGTCTCCTTTTTGTAGTGTGCCTGGTGTCGCCTGTGTGTGCTGCGCGGATGCTTCACACAATGCTCCAAGTTTAGCCTTCCCGCTCTGCACCACGCTACCCGTTTCCAACAACCCCCAATTGTGTAATCCTGCAACTCTATAGAAACACAACGATTACTGGCAACAGTGATTTGCACAGACCAGATATCCATCGTGGGAGCCAGGAGAAACAATTTGAAAATCACTCCTGCTCAGGGACACCTCCCTCTTCACGCATGCTTCTCTGTCGATTATTTAATGCTTGGATTGCAAGTGTAAAAGTTCAATTGTTCATGTCATTCCCTGGGATGAATGTACAGCAGGTGGTGCCGATCTTGGCACAGACCCCTCCCTCCATTGCGGTCATTAAGTCCAACACTTAATGGTGCTGCATTATCATGAGGCGGACGGCTCGCATTTCTTCCTGATTTAATTGAGGCCGAGCTCAGTGCTGGTCATCATTTTGAGCATTTCCCACCAGGTGATCTGGAGCTAATGGGCGTTAGCTTTTGTCTGCAGGGTGAAGAAGGGTATTTCCCCCCTTCTTAACCCCAGTTGTGCTTCGAGGATCAGCCTAAATTCTTTTGGAATGTCTTTGAACTGAGCCCAGCCAAAATAGTCCGCCACTCTCCTTTCGCGAGCTTGGTGCAGTAAGGTGGTCTTTTTCTTTGATGGGTACTTGTACAAGTCCATAAGCTCTTCTCTGGGAATGACCAGGGTCAGAGTGTGCAAGGTCACCAGGAAACACAAACCTGTCCATTGGGGAACCAGCTGAGTATAAGCATGCTCGCCACACTGCCAATAAAAATCCATAAGCGTGGATGGGCCCTATTGCATATCCGGAATATGTAAAATCACTCCGTAGTTAGCATTCGTGCCCGTCGGAAGCGTTTCTTTTCACATAAGGAATACAAGATAAGTTTCCGTACAATCAGGGGTTAACCCTTCCCTTCTGACCAATTGTATCCAACCACCTCGGTGTCCCAGATTTCCTGACATGGGTTAGCCATACTTCCATTAAACCCTCCTCCATGTGACCCATTCCCCTTTTTATGTCTGAGCTGGATAGCCCTACACAGGAATTCTATGTCGGGAGACCACTTGTTGTTAAAGAAGACTGCCCTAGATACACTAATAGCCACTCTCGGTCCACAGATGAACGCTGGAGCAGACGTATTTGTGCACTTAGTTAGGGGTTTGGCTACCTCCAAAACTCTCTTCTCGGGGAAATCTTGGGGGCAGGTGATATCCTCCCCTATAGTGCCCTTCCTACATATTTTGTCCAGCTTGGTTTGGATGTCAGTGGGTTCAGTGAAGATGTATAGCGCTGTTGGGTTGGTGTCATATAGGGTCAAGTTTACAACTACCTTTTGCGGTTCTATCTTGTTGGGTTGGATCTTGGCCCTTATCCTACACAGGTAGAGGTAAATTAGGCATTTTGCTTTCACAGGGCTACTTATTGGGGCAGGTACAGCTTATCTGCGTCTACCGCGTGTGGGATCAACGAGCAGACATAACATGACCTTACTGATGCTTGGGAGCTGACTGAGGTCATGTGTTGATACCAGATGTTATGTAAAAGAGTGCTGTGCAGTGCATGTTGGATGCTGGTGTTCTGTTTAGTGTAATTGTAGGTGACATACAAAAGGTCCCTATGTGGGTGCTGTGGTTCCCCATTAGTAAATCTCTTTCCTTGGTGGTAATCAAGTGTGGACTACCCATAGTAGGCAGATCGTACACAACCATGCAGGTATTCATAATTTTTGTTGTGGTATTGTAGTTCGAGGTGTGAGTTCCTTCGGAGCCGTCTGCACTCCTCCGGTGGCTGTGTTAAGGCCTGTGGGTTTTTCCTCCTTCCATTGGCGTAAGTTTGGAAATGTCCTTTTTTCCTTCTTCGTGGGTGTTGACGAAAAGTCGCGTTGGTGCACTTTGTTGTCTTCTCGGTTACCTGTTTTTTTAAAGAACTTAGTTGATTGTTAACTCAGAAACATTATTATTGGATACCCTGTATTTCACCCTAGCGGTGCGAGTTCATCACTACACTAGTCGCGATCTAGTAGGGCACCGGAGGGTGACCCCTATTAAAAGCGTCTTTTAGTGATATAGGGAGTGAGGGTGATTATTATTCCCTAGACAGATCTTACTTTTATGAGCCGTTGAGCCCACCCCTCTAATCCTACTTGGGTGGTTTTCGGACCTTCGACATTTCGCTTCTGAGTGATCAGATCGGTGATGGGTATGTTGGTGAGGTGGTCTCATGAATACAGGGAGGGATAGAACTGTGGTTTTTAGTAGGAGTCCTATGGGTGACGCTAGTCTTGCAGAAGCTTTGCAGCTCAGTATCGCTATAGGTGCGTGGAAATGTAGGAGGAGAGGGCGTGTTGTTGTTTGGTGTTGCTGGTGTCTGCCACGTGCCCCATGAGCACGTTTTGGTGCTTGTGCTCCCCCCTGTTCTCGGCACATGGTGTGTAACGTAGCCTCCCTCGTGGCCTCAGATACCTGGTTGTGCTGAGTTCGACCCCGCCTTTGATCTAGAATCTTCCTTTTGTGCGGTTTTTACTTTTGATTTTGGGCGTTTTCTTTGAGCCACACCATTCATTCTTTCCCTTGCCCCGCGGGGAGAGGGTCCGAGGCTGCTCTGTGGTTCTTGTCCCCTTCCCTAGACTGATCCCTGTGGGGTTGGCAGTTAGGGCGACTGTTTCCTGGATGGAGCCTGCAAGGTTGGAGCAGCGTGAGTGGACTATGCTTGGAATGGAGTTGAACCTAGAGGGGGTGCACCCGGTGACCTGAGCGGGGGTAGAGACTTGGAAGCCTTTGTCCCTGGCACCCCCTCTACCTCAGGCCACACCCCGCCTTGGGACGTTAAGTGAGCCCCAGACTGGAATCTCAAGTTCTTCATTACGCTGAGGTAGGGTGAACAAATTTCCTAAAAACCACAAAAATCTGGATGTTACACAAGAATGGGAGTAGGATTGCAATTTCACGTTGCAAAGGGGTGCAGAATGCCTGGAAGATGGCGCTCGTCAGGGGAGCCAAAACAAACTCCTAGTCACTACGGGACATACATAGACTAACTACGGGTTGAAAGGCTAGTTAGGTGGGGCCTCCCAACACCTCGAAAAATCTGCCTAGATAGATGACCAAAAAGAAAAAACGGGACTGTCCGTGCAAAACTGAGACGTCTGGTCACCCTACACAGAGGCCTCTAGGCTTATTGACTCCTGCGTGGGGGGGAAAGGAGGACTGTGGAAATTAACAAACTTACCATCCTAGGTGCGAGAAGAGCATTGGTTTCTGTTACCGAGGTATTCTACCTTTAACACGCGGTCATTACTTCGTATTACCATTACTACGCATATTTTAGTTCGCAGATGCCATTACTTAGCATGCATTTACTTAGCATGCATTTACTACGCATGTTCCATTACTTAGCATGCACTTACTACGCATAATGGAGTTACTGTGCAAATTAACATTTTGGGGTGCAGGGGTATTTTTAGGGGTCAGGGTGGGTTAGGGTTTTGGGGTGTAGGGGGTATTTTTAGGGTTCAGGGTGCATTTAAGGTTTTGGGGTGCTGGGGTATATTTGGGGTTCAGGGTGCGTTTAGGTTTTGGGGTAATTTTAGGGGTCGGGGTTGGTTAGGGTTTTGGGGTGTAGGGGGTAATTTTAAGGTTCAGGGTGCGTTTAGGTTTTGGGGTACTGGGGTATTTTTAGGGGTCAGGGTAGGTTAGGGTTTTGGGGTGCATGGGTATTTCGAGGGTTTAGGGTGTGTTTAAGGTTTTGGGGTGCTGGGGTATTTTTGGGGTTCAGGGTGTAGGGGGTAATTTTAAGGTTCAGGGTGCATTTAGGTTTTGAGGTACTGGGGTATTTTTAGGGGTCAGGGTGGGTTAGGGTTTTGGGGTGCACGGGGTATTTTGAGGGTTCAGGGTGCGTTTAAGGTTTGGGGTGCTGGGGTAATTTTAGGGTTCAGGGTGCGTTTAGGTTTTGGGGTACAGGGGTATTTTTAGGGGTCAGGGTGGGTTAGGGTTTTGGGGTGTAGGGGGTAATTTTAGGGTTCAGGGTGCGTTAATGTTTTGGGGTACTGGGATATTTTTAGGGGTCAGGGTGAGATAGGGTTTTGGGGTGTTGGGGGTATTTTTAGGGTTCAGGGTGCGTGCCAGGGGATAGGTTACTATTACAATTAATTTTTTGTTTTAACGTACCAATAACGCGTTGTAACGGTATGCGAAATAATTAACTGCGAAGTAAAAGCATTTTTAATGTATTTGTATATATTTGCGAAGTAAAAGCATGCGTATTAAAATCATGCGTAGTAATGGTATTTGCGAAGTAAAAACTTCGAAGTAAATACCTGCGGAGTAACGGTATGCTAAGTAACATCATATATTCGTCACCGAGGATGGTTTCGTTCATAACTAAGAGGGAGGCCTCCATTGCATTGCAGGCCTTTGGAGCAATTTGAGGGTGCTGTAGAAACTCCACGCCATGAAGGAAAATGTAGAAATCAAAGAAGTCTTGTAGACAGCTCTTGAAGTTAGTGGTTTATTCTCCAAGTTACAAGTTCCAATATACGCCCCACCAGGAGCAGCCTCCTGGCAGCTCAGCCCATCTTCTCCAACTGCTATCTCACCAGTACAAACATTCCTCACATTCCAAATGACATCAGCATCAGGCAGAGAACAAGGACAGGGAAGGTGCATTACTTAACAAGCAGATTACTAGCAGATTACTACACATCTTCCCCCTTATAATGATTAAACAAAATCAAACAGTATACACATATATAAACATAAGAAAAAGAAGATAAACATTCCAGAAATAAACGTAATTGAACACAGTACTAATATGGGAAGAAACTCTCCTCATGTAATAATAATAATAATAATGTAAAATGTAATAATAGTAATATAAGTAATAAGTTGCCTTCCCTATGTAATAATAATAATAGTAATGCAGTAATAATAATGTAAGTAATAAACAGTAAAATAGAAATCTTAAACATAAACAAATAGCAGGACCAGGGAATATCACATGCCCTCTACTGCACGCACTGTAATATACCGTATACTTACCCCTACTGCATACTTTTGCAAGATCAGGGACTCACACTCCCGCAATAATACTCTGTTCACATACTGCATTCCCAATAATACTCTGTTCACATACTGCATTCCCATGCAGTACCAGTAGCTTTATAAAACACTGTAATAATAATAATAGTAATGGAGTAATAATAATTTCAAGGGGAAATCCACCTCCCTATAAACCACACACCACAGTAACCTCCCAAATCATTGTAAAGGGGGAATCCACCTCCCTATAAACCACACACACGCAGTAACCTCCCAAAAGGGAAAATCCACCTCCCTATAATACACTGTAAAATGAAAATACACATCAAATGAATGAATGACATAGGACTTCACAGTCCTCTCAACATCAACTCATATGCAACAATCCTCCGCTTCTGGAACATTTGTCCCCGTTTAGGGCTGTTGCGGTTCAAGCTCTGGGACTTTAATCTCCACACGCGCTGTTCATCCCCATTATTTGGGCTCATCGTCATGGTTCAAGTTCTGGGACCATTGTCCCGAACAATGGCTCTCAGACCCGCTTCTGGAATCGCAGTCCCGATTCTGGGCTTACTCTGGATTTTATAATTCATACTGTTCTGGTTCTGGTTTCTTGGCTCTCTTACTCATTGTCAATCTTCACACAGCTAACTATTCAATACAAAGTCTTAACTCAAAATATAGTTCTTCAATCGGTGCTCTAAATGTCCATGTATTGGTGCAATGGCGCTAAATAGCCAGAAGATGGCGCTGTTATACTAGTTTTTAAATTTTCCACAGCAACATTCCCGATAAGGAGTTTTCAATTAACTTAAATGACAGTACCAGTGACTCCTTGACGATCATCAGGCAGCAGCGCTCACAGCAATCTTCACCTTAAAATTATCTTTATCGTCAGAACCTGCTTCACGAAATTAACTTTATTGGCAATACTTGATTGATAGATACAAAATGGAAGCACGCATATTGACGTAGAACCGGGTGGTTTATGACGTTAAGCCGGGTGGCTGTCGGCACGTCCGTGCAGTACAGCATGAAACTGCAGGACTATGCGTGAAAAGAATACTGGGCTCGCGCTGATTAAAAGGTCGGTGAGCACGAACTGAAACTGTTAGGGTGAGTGCCAAACTGTCATTTCTTTTTTTCGTTTTTTTAAACGCTGTTTTCACATCTCTGTAACCTAGAAATCCTCATTTGTGTCAAGAGTCTCAAATGTTAGTAATGAACACCAACATTTTCCACATCCCATTATCAAATGAGCGATAAGCTTCTCTGCTTTGCGAGATAACAGGCCAGCTGTTGCCTTCACAATCTCATCACCGTTTACAGACCAAAGCTTTGACACATATGGATATTTGACATATGGGTACCGCTGGTTACCACAGAGCAGGAAACTAAACACTTCACTTTCCTTGCCGCCGATAATGATATTGCTCAGTCAGCAAACACTGTGAACGGATCCAAGCCATGACAGTTTCAAAGTGGCAACATTCTCGTGCCCTCGATCACCATAATTTAATATCCAAAAACAGCCACTGCTTTATGTCTTAAGTACGACAGAGCAGGAAACATGGCACCATTTCATCACTGCCACTTAAAGGTGTAAATCGTTTGAAACAAATACCATCAGCCAACACTGGAGCCCGATCTGTGCCCCCGAACAACACTCCTCATGGTCACCTCACACTGGGACCTGATCCTTGCCCCCGATTCAAGGTGTGAATTATCACATTGCTCAACCACCTCGCACCGCGTTGTCAACACTTCACACCAGGACTTATCTTTGCCATATTTTACAGTGTGTATTCTCACAGTGCCAAACACCATCACGTCGTCAGCATTTTACACCGGGGCTCGATCTTTGCCCCCGAGCACACATTTACAGGTGTAAATCTTTACAGTGTCCAACACTCTCACGATCTTAGTCCCAGAGTTAAAGTGTAAATATTCACAGCACTAAATGACTTATCACTGGGACTCGAAGCTTGCTCATGACAGCCATACTTCAAGTGCTAGCACACCGGGGCTCGATGTATGCCCCCGAGCAACATCACTGCTCACGGTAGCACCTCACAGGGGTCAAAGCCACGATATTACAAGGGACACCGGGCCCTCCTTACAGCTGGATCTGGCACTCTTGGATTTGGGGCGACCGTTATTGCAAGTCACTGGTGGGGCGAAGTGCCAGATAACTTTGAACGCATGCTTTTAATTTATGTTTTTTTTTACCTTTGAATTTCCTTTGACTTCCGTTACTGTTTCTTTGAATGTATTATCTTTGAATTTCAGCTTTCTTTAGGTGGTACACGCAGGTTCTTGCATCCCATCCTCGTCGCCAATGTAGAAATCAAAGAAGTCTTGTAGACAGCTCTTGAAGTTAGTGGTTTATTCTCCAAGTTACAAGTTCCAATATACGCCCCACCAGGAGCAGCCTCCTGGCAGCTCCACCCATCTTCTCCAACTGCTATCTCACCAGTACAAACATTCCTCACATTCCAAATGACATCATATTGTTAGAGCATCAGGCAGAGAACAAGGACAGGGAAGGTGCATTACTTAACAAGCAGATTACTAGCAGATTACTACAGAAACGTCAAACTTGGAAGTGAGGACCGAGGAACTGGGGACGTGTTGGTCTGGTAATTGAAGTATGTCCTATTAGACTTTGGCTTCGGGACCTGGGTGACTGCTCTTGAAACCTTTTTTTTTTTTTCTTCTTCTCTGCCCTCTCGTCAGACTGCCTTGCCCCTGGGGGGTGGCCAGCTAACCCCTCCCTGGGGGACCAGCAGCAGATTGGGGCCTGTTTTCTGTAAGCGCTTCAGGCAACCTGTGCTCTCATGGCCTCATCATCGATGCCGGATGTATTGTGGACACTGATAACACAGCACACAGCAGCCCTGATTTCCTCGAAGCAAGTAAAAACATCTTGAGCCTCCAATGCTGTTTGTAGTCCTTTCTGTTCTGAGAAAGGGGGATACTATTTCTCTTTACTATCGTAGGTGAACTACTGGGGGTTAGGTCATTGGTGGTAGTATTATTATTATTATTATTATTATTGTTTCCTGTTTTTGTTTGCTGTGGGAGCCTATTTTACTGTGAATTTTGGCTCTGTGATTGCGAGAAGGCGCTAGCTCCCCACACTGTCACCCCTTCCTGCTGAGGTTGTGGCCTCGGTCCCTGTTGCACTGGGTTCCCTGTCTGTGGCTGCTTTTGCCAGGAAACAGCCATTACAACACAGCTGTTTCCACGCAGGGCCTTTACCACGCAGGCATTGCCACGCACACACTGTTATATGCATAGCCTTTACCACGCATTTTTTTTACAACGTACGTGGTGAGTGCATATGCTGGTAACAGCACCTGCGTGGTAAAGGCTATTGGCGTTGTTAGAGGAGCGATTTGGGGAACCTAGTCTCCATATACTATAGAGGGGGAATCCATGACAGTTTTAATAATTTGGATAATACAATTCACATGACGTTTGGATTATCGAATTGTAGGGGCTATTCTTACGTAGTGCACTCCCTTTTTACATCAAACAGTTCGAACGAGCATTTCAATAAAACAAGATAAGACTGCATATGTAGTATTGTAACACAGGGCGAATATGCAATATGTTAGAATAAAACCTGCCCAAATTCAAATTTTCATACAATACAGTTTTCAAAGACAATCAATTCAATATCATCACATACAAGAATACATTTCAATAATGGTCGACAGAAAAAATTACTTTGTCAAAAAATAAATGAGTACGTCCATCACATATTATCCTCGATCAGCAAAAGACTAGCATGGAACACGTTCCTAAGTGAGCCTGAAAGTCTGCCACTATACGGTCCTAGACGAGGGTGGTAATCATAGACACTGTGTTAGACCTGGTCCTTTTTGCAGGTTTATCCCCAAACTTTTTGCCTTTTTTCTTCAATTTTTCTTATCCTGTTTTTGTTCACATTAGGATTCTGGGCACTTTACCACTGCTGATCAGTGCTAAAGTCCATATGCTGTCTGTGTAGGTTGTGATTATGATTGGTTAACTGCCATGTCGACCTGGCAAGTGCATCCACTTGCCAGGCCCTAACCTTCCCTTTTCTTAAATGTACGGCACCCCTCACCCCCATCGGCAGGGTGCAGTGTATGTGAAAGGTAGGACATGTGTGGGTGTGTTTTGCATGTCCTGATAGTGAAATACTGTGCATTTCGTTTTCGCTATTGAAAGGCTGTCTGTCCTGTAGGTTAACATGGGAGCTTCCTTGTAACATCTTACAAGTGTAACTTTCTAGTGATAGAGAGATGGAGTTTAGGCTCTCGGAACTCATAATTTAATAACACACCTTTTAGTAAAGGTGGTTTTTAAGTTGTGTGTTTGAAAATGGCACTTTTAGAAAGTGGCCATTTTCTTGCTTTACCAATCTGTGTGCCTCTGCCTGTTTGTTTATTCACCGTCTGGTTTTGGAGTGGCAGGAGCTGGGGATGTGCATTCACTCTATGTGAGGAGCGCCGCCTTTTCTGTGTGATGCGTGGGTTGGCCTGTAGTTGCTGCTTCTATCTGTGGGCATGTAGAAATAAAAACCTTCTTAGGGGTTCACTGATACATCTGGTCCTTAAGACCAACAAGGAAGAGATTGGCACAGAAGCTGTAATATCAAAAAACATGTTTTATTAACCTCAGATGAGGGAGATTGCATCTTACGGTACCCGCAGGCCACTGTAGGAGGCATTCTAATGAGTGCAGAGAACAGGGTCCTTATATATGCATTTGTTATATAGTCAGCATAAAATCAAGGGGAGGTTCTAGCACATACAAGCATGCTTATTGACTAATATGGGTATACAAAATTTGCTTGCTCCACAAAGTGGGAGGGGAGACTAAACTGCTTACATGAGTAAGAATAGCCTGACAGTTCTATACTAGGAGCAGGTGCATTCTACCAGCTAGGCCTCTCTGAGCATGTGCAAGACTCTGGAAGAGGGAGAAAGCACATGGCGAGCACATGGCTAACTAAAATGGCTGCCAAGTACAAAATGGCTTTCAGCTCATGCTAACAGCGATTCCTGCAATCTTTAACAGATGATCCTTTTAGCATGAGCTAAAGACATTCCCATGATCTAGTAGAGACATAGAAAATATTTTGCACATTTTCTTCTCATAAATTCATCAATATCCTATGCTAGGTGGGCATTTACATTCTAAACATTTCATTAAGAAGGTATATACAAGGTATAAGCAGGAGTACAAAGTGAACAGAGCATTGGGTCATACAGGTAGCAAGAGAGAATAATGACTATTATCTCAAACAGAAATCTCAATATTTTCCAATCCTAAGCAGAAAGCAAATACCAAAACCATCTAGTCTAATTCTAAGTTTCAGGGCTCTGATGGGGGCTCGTCAAGTCAATTTCAAAATAGCCAACAGCACATACCTAATAAAAACATTTTCAATAGACTTTCTCAGTATTTTTATGAGGGCTAAATTATCAATTAATATACTTAAGGAAAGAGTAAAGTAACATGCTCAGATGAACTTTTCTCGTGCAGAATAAACATTCCTCTTAAAAAATATTAAAGCAATCAGACATATTATTACAAAAACAATTGTGGCTTCGGGGGACCAGGAGGACCACACAGGGCCATAGGAATTAGGACAAGGAGCCGCAAAGGGCTGCTCCTCCAAAAAAAATGGGACGACCAAAGGGGTACATTACTAACAAAAAAAATAGTCCTTGGGAATTTCTAGAACCAACCAGCCAGAGGGGAGTCTTCTCCCTGTGTCCGTTTGAGCCTCACAGGCAGGCTCTTGTTGTTCCCACGGTGGAGCTGCACAACTCGCAACTCAAGAATCACGGAGAAGGAAAAGTCTTTCTTTCAGGATAGGGCAATCACCCCCCCAGGGCAAATACCCTCAATGATCCTGTCCAGTGTCTCAGGCAGTGCACCAGTTTTCTTCACTTTAATCTAACAGGCACCAAGGGCACAGCACCTGTACCCTAAACTCAAGTCCTTCCCTAACTCCTGTATTGCACCTCTGGCGCACTGCTCTTTTGTTAGGGCCACAAATTGTACCCAGTGTGCTCGGGCATCTCTTGATCAACAAACAAAGGCGTAGACTTGCATTCACTTGGGACCAGGACTCAAAGGCCTGAAGCAACCCTTGTTTCAAAGGGGGTCACCTCAAGCAAAAGCCTCCTTGCCGTCCTTGTCGTTCTGTGACTCTCTCAGCTGGGCATCAAAAACTGGATCCACACAAAGATTTCTCCATCCTGATTTGTAACCCCGTCTTTCGCCCAAGACAGTGGCAGGGGTACACACTTCACGTCCCAGTGCTTCCGCCTTCACTGAGGTCCTAGTTGCCAGCAACGCCTATGCTGGTTCCTTTCACTTTGACTGTAGGCTGGACTGGTGCTGACTCCCAGGCTGGATCTGATGTCCGGGCCCCTCTGGCAATGGTTGTAAGGCAGCAAATATCTATTGGTGGACAGAACAAGAGGTCTTTAGACAAGGCACAGAAATAATCTAACAACAGAGAGGATAGTCTCAGAATACTCTCTTAGTTCTGGGGCGCCCCATACATTAGCAAGGCACCCAAGAGCCACTTCATCTATCTGAGAGTAGAAAACCCTGGACCTATTGGCAAGTATAAAAGGAACGTTTTGGTGAACTGACAAGAGTAATACATCACCCAATCCCAAACAGCCAAGGAAGTCTGTGTTCATTTACTAAATTCTGAGGAAAAGAGAAAAACAATACAGACATACTCCAAATACTTACATTGGTGTATTCCTATATTACCAATCTGAAGAACCCTCAAGAAAAAGGAAATGTTCTACACTTTTACTCATAGATTTTACATTACTTGTACAGGACTGCAGACACTTGTAAAATAATTTCTCTTACATGTTATGCTTAGGACCATGCTCTCATGTTATAGGTGCAGCAGGAAAATCTAAAACTGCTAATTTAACAGGGATTCTTATTGCAAAAAGAACTAAACTTCAACATAGTGAGTACATTTTCTCCAGCAGAACATGTTATGACAAACAAACTCCTATAAAACAATATTTTCCTTCAAAATGTTTGCTAAGGATCACATGAGCGTCTTTCCTGCATTGTACTTTTCACGATCTGGACTATGCAACATCATTTTCAAAAGGAAAAAAACCCTATCTCCAGCTCTAATAAGGGCTGTCAGCTTATTGACAGAGACTAGCTAATAAAAAACTAGCAATGCCCTTGCAAAACTGTATAGAACATGAGAATAACATAAACAATAATAGTGTTGCCACCTGAGATTTTTGAACAGAAACCGCCACTATACAGTTCTCCTTAAAGATCAAATAAGGGAACATCAATCTGTTCTACTCATTCTTTCATACAGGATGGGCAGTAACATAGCTTATGTGTTTCATCTGTTTATTAATTCTAACAATTTTAAAACAGTATTACAGAATAGCCAATGAAATGTCTCATGGCTATTTCACAGACAGCTTAGACACACTAAAAAAAAGTAAGAAAAAGAAGAGAGAAAACATAATTTTGCCTACCCTTAATTTGTAGAGGAGCTAGCCTCCTTCCCCCATTTTGACAGTAGGAAAACCTGAAACAGGTTTTACTTCTGTCAACACTTTCAACCCCTATTTGTAGCAACTGGGCACAAACAAACTTGTAGGAGATATCTTAGAAAGTGGCTATTCTCTGATTCAAGCACATCGAGTACTGTAGAAAGCGTCAGCAACAAATGTATCAATTCCTTGAGCAATTGTACTTGATTAACATGAGGGCGCATGAATGCAAACTAAAATCCATTTCCTCCTTATCGTAGCCCCTACACAGTATTCTTTAAACTAAAACCATTATTTTATATACCTGGCAGATCAATGCTCAACTGAGGGTTGTTTTCCTTCGTTTCATATGATTGCGCTAAACGTGTGTTTGCCAAAAATAGGAAGCAAAGCTTCTCTTCCTCTCTTTGCGCTATCATCTCGTCTTTCAAAAACTTTTCGAAGGTCGAAGTGTCCCAGCAAACATTACCCTTCACCCTGCTAAGTTGCTAAATGCAGAACTCCGACCTTTGACCCGTTCAGCAGCTGCTCATTTTGTTTGTGCAAGGCTTGCCATGCGGTTTTCGTAATGCAAAGCAACTCTGGAGAATCACAGCTAAAACGCAGTCCTGTCCGATCCGTTTGCCAGTAATTTAAAGGTAGGATAATAACGTCTGCTCTTCTGTATACTTATTTTCATTTATGTACAGTGGTGTGCAGTCTAGTAATACAGAGATCAGCTGTTTGTTCTATATTTGCATATGTATACTTTTATTGAAGCCTAAGAGCACGTTAAAACTGCCTTGAGTGGTAGAACTGCTTGTAAAATTGTGAATTTAGCTCAATTTCGACTTTGGTGGTAGGGGCACTTAAAAATGAATATCCTACAATATTTTTGCATAATAGGAACCCCCAGAGTGTTCTCTAGATAGCCCAGGAATGGGAAATCAGAAATGTATAAGATATACCCTTATAAAAATGAGTTTTGTACGGCTGGGTAAAGTGACATTTCACATTTAAGTTCCCTTCTTATTGCGGTACAGCACTGCTTAAATTCAACTTTGATACTAGGAATTCACAGTATGATGATTAGGCTTTATAAAGATGAAAAAACGAATTTAAAGCATTTATGTTTAACAATATATTTTTTTTCATATAATTATTTGTATTTTTTTTTTTTTTTAATCAAAACCAACCATTTTGATGATTCCACATTTGAAAAGCAAGCTTCATTCGTAGCCTATCATATTTAAACGCATTCATTCATAACCCTAAGCACAGAAGCCTTTACTTGAAACAGGAAAAGTCTGCGCCACTTTTTAAAAGGACAGTTATCATTTAACATCAGAACCACAGATGTACTTATGAAAAAAGGCATTAAGAAAGGAAATCCCTACTTTCAATTTTGTTCTCTGTTATCCAAAATAATGAAACTGGTTTTTTGAAACTTTTAAAATAATGCAGGCCCGTATACCAGTTTTACACTGACTTAAAATTTCGCTGACTCAGCATTCCTGTCTGTGGCCGTGATCAGGAATAGCCATATGCTATTTATGCAGCTGTTGTTTGTCAGCAGGCGTCGAATTTTCACGCCTTTCTCAGGAAAAAACCCCTTTATTATTTGAAATACCCTGACAGAGTTAAATCCCCATTTGCTGTGTCAAACAGTTTCTTTTCAGTTAGTCAGTTTAAACACAGCTGTTGGAAAGCTTTTTTCTCGGGTGCTGAAAGAAAAGCATGTCACAGTCTATTTAAAAACTGAGGCATTTCAATGCAGTCAAATCTATCTTTCTATAATGTGTATTTAGTTCAGCAACGACCAAATTCACTCATATGATGTGCATGCCTTTTAATGTCTAATACAATGTATTTAAGGAAAAGGCTGTAACATGTATTTTAGTCTATTGATTACAAAACACACAATTTCGTTTTTATTCCTCTGTATGAGGCCTATTTTAATCCTATTGAATACGAATTCTAATTTTATCTTTAGCATTGTGGCAATTTGCACACATGTACAGTGTCGTACTCTGTCAATTTAATAGTAACATGCAGCTGTTTAGCGTATGTTATATAATTCATTTCTGGATTTTTATTTAATATGTAAGTAACTAAATGACATTTTGCATAACAGAATGATGACAGCAAAAAACATAAACAAACTCATTGAGCTCATTCAGACAGTTACAGAAGGGGGTCATACACGCAGAGTACACAACACAGCGCGCTTAAAGCTAGACATTCTTTCACAAAGAGTACTCACACAAGTATTACCAATGTCAAACCACAAACCCCACATAGACATTTAAACACACATTTAACCCACAAATCAACACTTAGGACTGCTTACAAAGTGTACGCAAGACCAACCTATTTGTAAATACTAATTGTAAGTCATATTTACAAGAAGAGCTCTCAAAAGTAGCCCAAAAAACTGTTCCATGGTCAAGAAGCCAAAATACACCAAATTCGCCAGTTTTGGCTGGTAGAACACTCAAAAAGCGCTCTGCATATCACCACTTATGAATGTTACTAAGTGCGCAGATCCGGATCCGTTTTATGTACATATTTAGTTCCATGGGGTACTTAGTCACCAAGGAAGAAATATCTTTTTACTATACGTGAACCTATTTGGGTATCCCCTCTGAGGGGAGTCAACTAAGTACTTACTAAATCCATATCGGTACCTCCAAAACAGTAACACTTTCAACAAAAGTGTGCTAGAAACAGGCATGCCAAAAATATTATAGCATATATAATATTATACTCCAAGTGACACTTAACACAATGTGTGCCGTTCAAGTTTTCAAAGTTAGAGAAAAATCTCCTCATTACCTGCCTATATGAATTGCAATGCATATATAACTTACAAAACAAATTCCAAAATTGGCCAATCATACAAACAAAGCCACAGTAAGTGTTACTAAAACTACCTTACCAATCAAAGGCATCAAACCAACAGCAAGTGCCGCAAAACGGCTCCTACCAATCAAATGGTGTCCAGATTCCAACTGCCAAGTTCTGAGTGACCTAACGGTCGTTTTAAAATACTCACGCCAAAGAAGTTCTCAGTCAGGAGCGGCAAACACTTGGAGGATCAGATCAGGAAGACCAGAAATATACTGGGCTGGAAGACAAACAATCTCCGTGCGCAGGGTACCTCCTCAGTAGATTCCTGTCCTGTACTCCTCAGTAGATTCCTGTCTCCCTTCAAGACCACTCCCTTGGATAGCCGCTGCACTGATGAGGTCCACTTTCGGGCGCCATTTGTAGAAATAAAAACCTTCTTAGGGGTTCACTGATACATCTGGTCCTTAAGACCAACAAGGAAGAGATTGGCACAGAAGCTGTAATATCAAAAAACATGTTTTATTAACCTCAGATGAGGGAGATTGCATCTTACGGTACCCGCAGGCCACTGTAGGAGGCATTCTAATGAGTGCAGAGAACAGGGTCCTTATATATGCATTTGTTATATAGTCAGCATAAAATCAAGGGGAGGTCCTAGCACATACAAGCATGCTTATTGACTAATATGGGTATACAAAATTTGCTTGCTCCACAAAGTGGGAGGGGAGACTAAACTGCTTACATGAGTAAGAATAGCCTGACAGTTCTATACTAGGAGCAGGTGCATTCTACCAGCTAGGCCTCTCTGAGCATGTGCAAGACTCTGGAAGAGGGAGAAAGCACATGGCGAGCACATGGCTAACTAAAATGGCTGCCAAGTACAAAATGGCTTTCAGCTCATGCTAACAGCGATTCCTGCAATCTTTAACAGGCAGAGGAAAACGACTGACTCTTTTTGCCCTGCTGTGGTATGCTGCTTGAGAAGATCTCCAAGAGCTTGTGAATGCTTTGCCTCCTGTTGGAAATTTCAGGGACATCAAAGACTTCAAGAAAGATCCATGCTGGATCCCAAAGTAACCTGCCTGGAAAGAAAGCTGAAGAGCTGTGTGAGGAGCACTACCCTTTCTTTGGTGTGAGGGGTGGGCCGGCCTGCAGGTGCTGCTCCTGTCTGGAGCAGGAGAAGAACTGGACTGCTATTTCCCTTTGACCCAGGAAGCCTATGTTGAGCACTTCATTTTATGGCTTGAGCGTGTGGAGAGTGCTTCCCCTATCAGAACAGGAGCACTCCAAACTAGTGCTGGCGAGTGCTGTGTTGGGGTGCACTCGGCGTGTTCTGAGCTCTGCTCTGTCCCTCGTGTTTTGAGCAGCGGGAAGGGAGAGATTGTTGTAGAGGAAGTGCTCCACTCTTCCCTGGCAGCCGGTGCGTTTGTCTACACTCCAGGCGATGACAAGACAACGAAGGAAACCCTGGCCCAGAGTTTCCACATTGCAGAGTTATGCCGATTCCACCAGGGGGGGGGGGGGCGGGGCCCAGTTACCGGGGAAGGCTGGAGAGAAGAGCGCGGCCCTAGAGGGCGCCGGACAGGCTGCAGCTCCATCAGTTCTCTGCGGGCCTTCTCCTCACTTTGCAGCGGTCGGCAAGGCCCTGGAGGGCACCGGACCCGCTGCAACATTGCCCTGAGTAGTTCCAGACAGCCGACTTGATTCAGCAGCTTCGGCAAGTGATTGCGGGCAGCTACACGTTGCTCAGCTCATATGCGGGAGACCAAGTGAGGTCTCCCCGCTTGGTTTGTGGTGTGCCCACATCCCGTTTCTGGGCCACATCCCATTCTGGGGCATTTGCATGACTGTGTTGGCCCGCAGCTGCACCACACGGACACGGGCAGCTGCCTTTGCTGACCCCATCACTGGAAAGCCCGAATAGGTCCTCTCGCTTGATTGTGCAGTGTGTGCCTCTCTCGTGTTGATACATACCTGGGGGGCGCCGAGTGGCTGCACGTGTCACTGCCTTTCCAGTCCTGAGGGGCCATAACTAAAAAGCACATGAGTGCTTTCTAAGCAAAAGGGAAATTTCTGTAATCCTTATAAAGGGCACGCAGGAGTTCCGGTGCCCTATGTGTTCACTTGGAATTACCATATGAAGTGTTGTAGATGTGCAGGGATGCTGCACTCTATATGTTCATGGTGATATTTGGATTTATGTATAACCAAACTGCTGCATTTTTATGCCCTGATGTGTTTATTTCTGTTTTTCATGCCTGCACTGTCAGGATAGCGAATACTATTTCAGGACCAGTATTTACTTTATCACATAAGAAATTATATCAGCGCCAAGAAACCTGTTGGTGAACGTGCGCTCTACAAATTCTCAATAACATAACATAACACTACCTATAATGTTATGACAATTGCCTAGTTGGCAAGGTGATTTATGTGATTGTGGTCTATGTTTATATACAATATTTGAGATTTTTTATATACTACTGTTTGGATTCTCTTTTGTGGTGTATTTATTGTGTCACTGGTGTGTGTGTGTTGCACAAATGCTTTACACATTCAGGCTTATCCCAGGATTCAGGCTTATCCCAGGCTAAGTCTGGCTGCTCTGGCAAGCTACCAAGAGGGTGAGCAGGGGTTATCTTCGGTGTGTAACTCTGTTACCCTGACTAGAGTGGTGAGTTCTACCTGGCATGGGTGCATACCCTAGCCAACCAAAAACCCCATTTCTAACACACCGATTAGTAATAACTCTGGAATCACCAGCCTCTCTTGGCCACATGCGAGTTATGCCCATTTTCAAGGTCCACGTTTTCCTAAATGAATTTTGCCCTGTAACGCCCAGGGTCAAGCTAGATGCACCTCACACACTCCTTCCAGATACCACTGGTGTTAAGAAACCACTTTAGCACTGGGAAACCATTGAACTGAAAAACTATGAGACTGAGGTGTCAGCTTTGCCCAATCAGGATAGCTATGTTACAAAAATCAGTGTCCTGGGAATTATCAATGACTATACATAGTATTACAGTATATTTACCTCAGCTAGCGGTCAGCTATCGAACAAAGGTGGCTACCGCTGGAACGCCTCTTAGGCCGCTTTACACCTGACACAGTTAGGACATATAAAATAGGTAATATGCCAGACCCTGTCAGTGACAGCGCACTCAGGTATTTTTTTACGCTTCTCCCTAGTTTGCCATATGCCAAATGCTTTAGACTATGTTCTAGTTTCGGATGTAGTCTCTTACCCTCTTTGACAGCTGCTTCAGGACGGACGGCCAATCAATTGTGGTGTCTGCCCACCTTTCTCATTGTGCAAAGGAAATCTGACTGGGCGGGGTCACCTTCCTTCGGCTGGAGTTGGGTACGAGGTCCCAATTGTCCTGGCTGGCTCGCTAAACTGTGGCTCAAATCGAATTTCCTTAAAAAACAGAAGACAAGAGCCGTTTGACAAAACAGGAACAGTTTGTTTCATTAAACAGTTCGGCTGGAAGAACAGTTACAGGTACTAGGTCTACAGACTGTCTCAATATACATCGAGTTTGTGCTCTACTTATATACAATATTTTAACAAGTAATAAAAGGTTTCCGGCGTACCATATTTGGTGAGAAAAGTTGGTTACTGCCTTTAAAGTCATAAATTCATGGTCAGTGGTTACTACATGTGGGTCTTGACCTGTATAGACAGTGTGATCAGTGATGAATGTGTCTAGATGTCCGGCATGGGGAGCGTGTGATCACTACGTCTGCTAGGCCCTGATTGGCTATGTCTTCCTCACTCATGTGGCATCTGACTTTATGGTAATTTTAGGAGCGTGCGTACCCCCTGTGGCCATGTGTGCTGTATTGGTGCAATCTCCCCATACCATTGTAATGTTGCTGCGCCTATCTGTGGAATTGATCAAGAGTTTCCTGTCTGAGTGTTTGCCTGTCAGCTATGCACCCTCCCACCTGTGACCCATCAATCAGTAATCGCGGGCCTAGGTCGCAGGGCCTGCCTGACTACATACTTACATGTAGAGGTAGATGTGGAGTTCAGAACGGGTGATTCTGTTAATAAGGACGATAGTTCATTTTTATCGATAAACGCATCGATATCCATATTAACCTCTTAAAGGGTGACAAGGTGGAATTTGTTGGGGGTAATGTGTGTGATAGAATTTATGAAGTTAGTGGAGATTATTTGATTAGTTTGAGATGGGTGAAATGTAGTTGGACAAATAGCCTTAGCTATATTAGGTACTGTTACTCATTGTATAGGTGTGGCGATGAATGATGTGAAGATTAGGCATTTGTCTACAATAGTAGATGGAATTGCTGTAGATACAGCAGGGTCTTTTAAGCTCGTAAATATTGAGATGGTAGCAATTTGGGCTATGGTGATGCAAAATTGTCTTGCATTAGATATTAATTTGGCAAAAGGGGGCAGAGTTTGAAAAGTGATTAAGGAGAAAAGGTGTTGTACATTTATACCTTATTTTAGTAAGGTTATTGATTGTTTAATTACGGATATGACTAATTTGACTCATGAGATTAGGTCCCTAGGGGAAACAGGCTTATTGTAAGCTGTAGGCTCTTTGTTTAGGGAGTTAGGGAAGAGTTTTGGTAGTTAGGTAATATAGGTGGTGGTGTATTTCAGTCAATTCCAACACCTGTAATAATTGGAATGGTTTGTGCAATTATTCTTTTCCTTTTGCTAAAACTGAGTGTATGATTAGCAGATATAAAACTAATAGAAATGGTGGTGAAAGTAGGTCAAGGAACAGGAAACGATCCATGGAAATGAAGGATTTTAAGAAACGTGTTTACATCCAGCTAAAGATGGTGGAGGAGAATGTTCGACAAATGAAGATGTAGATTTCTACTAAATAATGTTTCATAAATAAAGTTTATTAATTGCTTATAAGTCAATATTTAAAAATAATCAGAGGGGGAACTGTGAATGGTTTTTCACAGTGTGCAATTTTGAATGATGTGTTTGAAATATTTATTTTTAGAATGTGTTTCATCATTACCGATGTACTAATGATGTTACACTTAAAACAAATTAAAAGTAATGTTTAGAAGTGTGATTAATAATGTAGTTTAGTTAAACCACATTTTCATGAAGACACCATTTTATTAAAATGGATTCGGTTTCTGGTGTTTTCCTCATTCTTCTCCTGCTCATTCTCCCTCCCAGTCAATGCCCCATGAGTTTTCTCTGCCCACAGTTTCTGCTGAACACAGAGCAACGTGATGTAACTGACTGTTTCTTTGGAAAGGATGTATAGTAAATGACACTTTCATCGTGCACTTGATGTGTTATTTAGAAGGACACTTCCGTTGGAATTTCCGATGCCATCTTCCTAGCACATTAGTGTATTGGTATTTGTTAAAGATTGTTGCATATTCTGTTTTGCATCTCCGGAATTCTGTTGCTGTGGAAGGTAATGGAAGATTCTTTATTGTTATTAGAAGTGGGCTAGTGTTATAACCTTTATTTGTGATGATCCAATTTCTGATTTGTCTAAAATGGTTGTATGACAGAGGCGCTCATGGCTAAACCACACATGCCTCTACAACACGGCCCGAACAACGAATTCATCTTAATCCCTTTACCACACATGCCTTTTCCCACGCATGCCTTTACCACGCAATTTCGTGGTAAAGTCATGATTGGTAAAAGGATATGTGTGCTAAAGATCACACCCCAGTCCCTCTGCCCTGAGCCCAAAAACCCGACCCCACGAACTTAAGACTATCCTGAACTCAGACCTGCCCTTGAGCCCTAAATCTGCCCCCAGCCCGGAAAACAGTCCCCCCCCTCCCCACCCAGAGCCTTAAAACTCACCCCCACGTCCTAAAAACGTCCCTGATCCAGCCCCCTGCCCTGATCCCTAAAACTGCCCCTAGCCCTGAGAACTGTCCCTTCCCCCACCACGCTCTGAGCCCTAAAAACTGACCCCCACGTCCTAAAAACTACCGCAATCCCCCACACTGAGCCCTAAAAACTGACCCCCACCCCTGAAAACTACCCCGTCCTGAGCCCTAAAACGTGGCCTTCTGCCCTATAAACCACCCGACCCCTAAAAGCTACCCCACCCCTAAAAACTACGCCCATCCCTCCAAAACCCAGTCCCACTTACCAAACTGCGTCCTCTCCCGATCCGTCCTCTTCCTGTGCCTACCCATCCGTGCATCCAGACCATGCACTGCCTCAACACATACGTGTGGTTAAGGCATATGCGCGGTTAAGGCAAGCATGGTTCCACTTGCGGGGAAACGGCACGCCTGGCACAGCCCGCATTGTAAAGGCTGTTTCCTGTCTAAAATGTGCCATCAATGATCATGCTATGCTGAATCTGCAGTTTTTCCTCATTGTTTATGAGTGAAATATGTAAAAAAAACAAAAAAAAAAACTGGTTTTATGTTGTTGGGGACGACTTCTATCTTTCCTCATGGAACTGTGTCCGTTTGGACGAAACTTAAATTTTTCTCACAAACTCTGATTATTGAGAGACTTCTTTCTCAATTAAAAATGTAGTTAGTGTCCTTTATGGACCTGACTAATATCAATACTGGTTATTGATTTTATATCTTTGTGTCTGTGCCTTCATAGGGAGCAGCATTCATTATTCTGTATTTTATTTTTTGTAATATAACCCTTTAACTTTTTATGATCTAGAACTCAGTTCTTCAGTGGTCCCAGTAACAATTTGTTTTACTCTGCTAATTGGTTGGGCTTTATGTTGGGTTGGGTTGTGTGTTTTAACGCTAGGTCATGGGTGCTGGAACTGAATCTCCAGAGGTAAATTTTGGGGTGATCAAAATATTGGGGTTCAGTAAATTATTGGTGTTAGACTTGGCAGCTTTAGGGTGGTCTTCCTCCTCAACCTTTTGCCTTCCTCCTCCATTTTTCTGACCTCGATTTTGATGGCCTTAGGACTCTGAACACCTTACCACTGATAACTAATGCTAAAGTGCATGTGCTCTCTCCTGTAAACATGGTAATATTGACTCATACCAATTGGCATACTTAATTTACTTATACATCCCTAGTAAAGTGGTACTATAAGTGCCCAGGGCCTGTAAATTAAATGCTACTAGTGGGCCTGCAGCACTGATTGTGCCACCCACTTAAGTAGCCCTGTAAACATTTCTCAGGCCTGCAATTACAGAGCCTGTGTGTGCAGTTTAAACTGCCATTTCGACCTGGCAAAATAAACCTTTTGCCAAGCATTCCTTTTTAATACATATAAGTCACCCCTAGGGTAGGCCCTGGACAGCCCAGAGGGCAGGGTGCTATGTATTTAAAAAGCAGGATATGTACTTTAAGTTTTACCTGTCCTAGTAGTGAAAAACTCTTACATTTGTTTTTCACTACTGAAAAGCCTATATCTCCCATTGGATAACATTGGGATTACCTTATTATATTTCATAAGTGTAATTTCAGATGGAAAGAAATAACTGGTTCAAGCTTAGTGCCTCTGGAATCCTAATTCAAAATCCTAATTTATGGTGAAGCTGGATTTTAAATTACAATTCAGAAAATGCTAATTTTAGAAAGTTGGCATTTACTTGCCTTAGCCATTTGGTACCTGCAGCCTGTCTCTGGTCACATGACTGGGTGCAGTTGGGCTTTGTTTATTCCCCCTAGACAGCCACATACAAGGGGAGCTAAGGTGTCACTGAGTGGGCCAAGACTGGCAGGATGGTGGGACGAGCTGGGCCCAGCCTTACTTACACCTGAATAGGCTGTGTCCTGTCTTCACACAATGGGCTGCATACCGCCTATAGTGAGTCTGGATCCGGGGCATGGAAGGCAGGGCATCTGTGCACTTCAGTGGCATGCCTCTAGAAGCCTCTTCCCACTTCAAAGGCAGATCTGTGTATAAAAGAAGGACCTCAGACACCACCACTTCAGTACACTTCTGGGCCGGTGGATACTCTGCCAGGAAGGAGGACTGCTGTGCTGGTGAAGGACTGCCACTCTGCAGAATTGTACTCTGCTGGACTCCTGCTTTGCTGACCTGCTGCCTTATACCTTCTTGCCTGGGTGATAAGGATGGGGCCTGCATCTCCTGAACCCAAAACCCAGAGTAACTCCAAGGGCTAGTTGGCTGGCCTCCAGATCTGAAGCATCAGGGACATAACATGCTTCCAACCACCTTGCACCTGGACTCTGCCATCTGTATGTATACTCTGCCAAGTGGTGCAACCCCAGTCCTGGCCCCCTTCTCTGATGAGCGATGCATCCCTTAGCAGAACTGATGCATCTTTTCAGCTGAGCGGCGCATCTCTGCTGCTGCGTGGAATGGACCCATCGCAAATACATGGTACTGTAGTGTAGTCTCATAGTCTGGAAATTA
The DNA here is from genome assembly GCA_963921515.1 of Calotriton arnoldi. Taxonomy (NCBI): domain Eukaryota; kingdom Metazoa; phylum Chordata; class Amphibia; order Caudata; family Salamandridae; genus Calotriton; species Calotriton arnoldi. The sequence goes on along the minus strand of CAWUFW010000581.1, from coordinate 2,304,313 downwards.
AAAGGGACCTCACTGTAAACTATAGTCTTAAATATACGCAAGCCCCATCTGTTATTAACTCACCGTCTAGTGATTATGATCAAATGCTGTAAAACTCAATTTAACCGCCATGCTATGAACCACTTCCACCCCTAGTTGGAAACCAACAAGGTTCAAAAGAAGGATCTAAAACAAGCACCATTTTGAAATGGTCACAAACACTTTTAATACCTTATCATTCCAGCTTAAAAAAACAAAAACTGGCCTTTATAGCTATATATCAAAAATCAGAAGGAATTAACATCTCTCTACACATATCAATCATGTAACCTATCTACCTAGCTACACAGTGATCCCAAAGCATAAATACTACCATCATCCATGCTGACTCAAGATGTCCGACTACATGCTGTTCTAGTTCATGTTCAAATAAAGGGGAAATTATACTGTGATATCAACATGCAACAACTATAGCAAAAACCTGTGATTAAAGAGTATATCTAAATAACTCAATCCTCCGTTCTGTAAAAAATACACACTTAAAAAACAAGAATAAAAAATCTTTAATAATCTCGACATGAACCAATTTTGCAAAATCATCTAAACAATTCATTATTACCAGATACAAACCTCCCGTTGCTTGTGTTCCGGTTCAGAGAGGACCTGGCTTAGCAGCTTAGACTGAACTGTTCCTATTGGAGCAGGGTCAAGACTGATTTGCATACAGCTGGTTCTAATCTGAGGTGGCACTGTGGGCAAAAACGATGCACTGGGATGCAGACCCAAGTAATTACCAGTGGTCGAGATTGATTCAATCAGCCCTCCAATCAAGTTTTTGTTTACATCAGGCATAAATGTGGCATCTCCAGACACTCGTTTCAGAGCACTCGTGGACCTGAGGAAAAACAGAAGCAGAGGAGACCTGGGCTTGCTGTCTATGACCTGAGAGGAGCCCTGAAGGACTGGACCTGCTCTCTTTTGTAGTGGGATGGGTATGCCTAGACGTGGGTCCCTTGCTCACTGTGCCACTGGATTCAAGCTAGCATGGCTGAAGAAGGGTGACATACCCTGAAACCGGTCCCAGGATGCTTGTTTCCGGTCCAGGGAGGACCTGGCCTGGCAGTTCGGTCTGGACTGTTCCCATGGGGCACAGGGTCAAGATTGATTTGCATATGGCTGGGTCCAAACTGGGGTGGCGTAGTGGGCAAAAGAACGATGGATTTAACCCAGATCTTTTGACTGGGGGAGAATGTTTGCATTGTCAGCATTCCGTCCATCATTTGTTTGCTGTAACACTTTTAGCCCTAAGTGGGATGGGTATGCCCAGACGTGGGTCCCTTGCTCACTGTGCTACTGGATTCAAGCTAGCCTGGCTGAAGAAGGGTGACATACCCTGAAACCGGTCCCAGGATGCTTGTTTCCGGTACAGGGAGGACCGGGCTGGCAGTTCGGTCTGGACTGTTCCCATGGGGCACAGGGTCAAGACTGATTTGCATATGGCTGGGTCCAAACTGGGGTGGCGTAGTGGGCAAAAGAACGATGGATTTAACCCAGATCTTTTGACTGGGGGAGAATGTTTGCATTGTCCGCATTCCGTCCATCATTTGTTTGCTGTAACACTCTTTTGTAGCCAAGACAAAGAAGTGGACTCCAAGGGTCATAAGACTGACCTCATGTTCAAGCTAAAGGAATACAACCAGCAACAAGAGGCCTTTCCTACAACTGCTTAGATGACCAGTGGCAGCTAGACCTGGACTGGACCCTGCGGTTGGCCTCTGTCTGACATCCTGTGAGTCTCTAAGTGCCTCTCCTGAGCTCTTGTGGGCTTTAGAACTGTACTTCTGCTGTGGATCGGGCCTAATAGACTAAGTCATAAGGTAAAATCTTTGACAAGGATGAACCTGGCTGGTGTATCCGACTTGCGCTCCATTGTGTCCAGCCTTGAATTGTGCCTAGGGCACGGTCTACTGTGTCCAATGGCTGTCATTGGTACTTTATGCTTCTTAGTGCAGTTCCTACTTCAAATTTTTAAAATTAGTTTTTCTCGTTTCTCTAATTGGATTTTTGTCATTTTGCTGTCAATTTGTGTATTAAATTTGAATCTATTTTTCTAATTTGGTTTGTAATGTTTTATTATTATGCATTATACCTCATTACTGTTCTGGTAATACATAGCTACTTTACACATTGCCCGCCCTAAGTTAAGCCTATCTGCTCTGTGCCATTTCTTATGTGGTTGAGCGCAGGTTAATTTAGTTGCTCTTATGGTTCACCCTGATAAGGGTTGTGATTATTCCTTAAGGTGAGTAGCCACCCACCTCAAATAATAATCCAATTTCCTTCAATGGTGATGTTAGATTTTTGATAAATATTTAGCAAAGTGACTTTTAGAAACTTACGTTTGTCCCCTGCCTGTAGATTCTTTAGACTAATTTACATTAGCCTGCCAGCAACTGCCCTTGTCAGTGCTTGACCATAATGAGGTGTGAAAATTGCTCACAGAGCAAAACAGTGGATTAATCTTTGTGACATGATGGATTGGGTGTGGGGCACACAGTCCCTATCGGCTCAGGAAAGGCAACTGGGGAGGTTCCAGGAACTTCATTAGTTTGAAAGGAGCAGAGGTCGTACCTCCCCATTCATAGTTAAGTGTAAGGAGAGAACTGGAGGAGGTTGGGACTCTATGATCCCAGGACAAATGGTAGTCAGTCTGGCTCTTTTTGGTATTTTGATATAGCTTAGGAAGAGGGAACTGTTTATTTCGCCAAACACTCTCCTGAATGGCACACAAGCTCCCTCCAAGGGCAGAAGACCTGTACCATCTTGAATTCCCCATAGAATAGGGCATTTTGGACCAGTTTTCAGTAAAGCAAATAGGATATTCTGCAAAAGTGGATAGGGTTGTCCAGGTCGCCCCCACCCACTGGCTACTCAACTGTATAAAAGTGAACCTCAGCAATAGCCTCTCAGAACACATTCCAGACCTGTGGAAGAATAGAAGACAGAGTGCACCTGCTGCTGGAGCCCTGTGAGGAGACCTGGATGGCTGGACCTTCTCCCTCTTATACCCAGGACAAAGAAGTGGACTCCAAGGGCCAGTGGGCTGACCTCCTTTGTGGCTACAGGGACAACAAAATCTGCAAGAGGCCTTTTTTCTGTAGTGATCAGTGACCAGCTGTAACTGGAAGAGAACTGGATGAGTGCTTAATCTGTGCCGGTGTTTGCTGGGGGACAGCACCAGCACCTATTTCATAATTCCGACCCATCTTTATATTACACCACATAGTGGTGCTGTCTGTCTATTTGTAAACACAGCACATCACCAGCATGTAAACACAGCACATCACCAGCGTGTTTAACAATTCAGTATACATTAAGCAAATAATATCAACACTCCCAGGCCATTATTACACATTTGGGTGACCTGAAGTAGTAAAAATGGTTATGTCTGTTAGAGTGTGATGGTTAGCAGGTGGTGTTAATACTGGAATTCGGCAGTGCTGACATGGATATTGGGTAGTGCAAGTTGCAGTAGCCACCTGAGAAATATCTTGGGCTTCGGCCCTTATGCTTTCTTACCAATTAAACACTGGGCTTGATCCAGCTGGTAGCCTCTGCTGGAGTAAGTCCTTGCTTCTAAATGTAGTCCATAAGGCCCTGGGGGCCTTAGTGGTGTCCAGAAGGACTTATTCTGAAATCTCTGAAAACTTTGGACTTTAAAATGTTTGGACTTTCAGACCTCCGGAGGACCGGGACAAAACACCAAAGTCAATCCGCCCAAAGTGCTACCTCGCTGGGCCAGAAAATCAGGCTGGTCCCCCTCTGGGATTTTTAAAGTCTGAAAATCCAGTTCAGGAGACCCTCATGGCTAGCTTATCTGACTTCCCGAATACAGCCTGCTTGCCCTGGTGGAAGAATCAGAGCTCCAAGAGACCAATTGGCTGGTTTAGAGTTTGGTGGATAGGGTACTCTGCCAAACTGAAGGTCCATCTGCTTGATTTATGGACGGGCGAACCTTAAGTATTTCAGCGACGGAAACTACTCTGTCTCCGTCGCTGATATATTCCTCAGACAAAGTAAGGCCATCAGGGTGGCCCTTTGACCATCTGCCCGATTTAGAATGGGTGCTCGAATGACCGTTGTACCATGGAAAACCTGGTGGTAAGGGACAGTGAAAACTGCAAAATGACCCCCCCCACCAAGAGAGGTTCATTAGTTTTTGTATTTTCACAAACAAAATCCCCCTGTGGGACTTTACTTTTGAAAATACAAAAACATGTTAAGTTTGACGGACAGTACCGTCATGACGAAGTCCTCTGTCAAATCATTTTTAATACACTCACAGGAATCTCTAATGTTAAGAGATGTCTGCTGGGCCGGTGGATATTTCTAAATTTGGTAGGCGGAGGACCCTCGATATGGTGAGAGTAAAGTACTCCCCGCCCCCTCCCCCCCCCCATACTGATGGGTTAACCTCTGTCTGCCAAACTCTAAATCAGATTCTAAGTCCGAACATAGAATCTTACCCGGGTGAAGGTACCAAAAGTATCTGGCCGACGAGAGGACTTTCCTGGGTGTGGTATTTGACTTTTCCCATTTGGACTTTCATCGCAAAACACAATGGCTTCAGCGGGACCTTGCTCAATGCCTGTTTGACATTGAAGTAACTATGCCAGATACAGCTTACTACCTTGCCCAGCTGGTGGATTTTGAATTTAATTTCAGAGACTTAAGTCCGAAAGTAAAAACTTTTACCTGGACGAATTTGTTTGGCATATCCGACCATCGTGCTCAGCCTGAAATCACATGCGAACAATACTTTCTGTTGGTCTTTTACCTTTACTTGACACTTTTTCTCTTAAATGTGTTAAAATTCATATCTCTGGGCCCTTTATTGGACTTTGTTTTGGTATCATTTTCTTTATTACATGTGTCTCTATTGTTATAAATGGGATATGTATTATGTAGTGCTTTTCCCTCTTAGACCTAAGGTCGGAGGCTTTATGACCGAGATCTTAATAGACCCCATAGTGTACTAAAATGAAGTACGCTGTGCAGAGAGTCCAGTGAGTCCCCTTATTGGTTTACAGAGGCAAAAGTAGATAATAGTAACACTCTATTTGTGGTAGTGTGGGCGAGCAGTTAGGCTTATCAGAGGGTAGTTCTAAGCATTTGTTGTACTCACAGAGAGCAATAAATGAGACACACACTCAAGAATAAATCCGAGACCAACTTTAAAAAATAATATTGATTTTTATATAGGTTTTCAGACCAGGAACTTCATTCTACAGTAAGTACTTTTAAAGTTATGAATTTTTAGAGTTTACAAAATCAATCACATATGTGCACAATTATGCACCATTGAAATCAAAGGGGAAAAAGACAAAAATGCATGCAAAACCGTACAGTCGACTTTCAAGGTTCACCTCTTGAATTTCGGTAGTTAGCAAGGCCAGGCCCAATGTTCCACCAGTGAATTCTCAGTTCTCAGGAGCATCACGGATTCAGCTGGGAACAGGGTCCTGAGGTCATTGGTAGCTGGTGCTCTACGGAAGAGGGGGCCACTTGAAAATACACTGCACAAGAGGACTTACAGGTAAGTCCAAGGGGGCCCACTCGAGGAAGCCGGTCGCAAGTGCCTCAGGACCATGGGAGCACAGCTGGATCGTCGTTACCGGGGTTGGTTGGGCTGGGTGCAGCGCAGATAGGTCAGCCAGGCAGCATGCGTCAAGATGTCCTTGCTGTCAGGAGCCGGCAACTTGGAGAGGGGATTTCGGGACAAATAAGCCACTCACGATGTGGGTCTCTGGGGTCTCGATGTCCCTCGATGGGTGCTTGCTTCCTGGGCAGTTGGAGTTCAGAGGGGACTCTTCATATCGGTACAGGTTGCAGGAGGCCGGTACCCTGGGTATTGGTGCAGCATAGCTCCCATAGTTCCTGGTGTCCCCAAACTTGGTGGAGGACAGATCTGACCCTTCAGAGCTGGTGTACCACGTTTGGTCCGAGTGCTGTGTCGTGGTCGCCGGGGAGCAGCAAGTGGATAAGTCCAGAGTCTGTGGTTTGGTGCCTGCTGTCTCAGAGGAGCAGAGCCTCTGCTCCAGGCAAAGGTTCTTTGGCAATTTCTCAAAGACGGGAGGTGCTCTGGGGTTCTTGGAGTCCTCACAGTGGCAAGGCGAGACAGCACACCCCAGATGTCGAGTCCTTCAGGCAGCAGGCAGAGTTTGACGCCACTTTTTTCTGCCGCAGGGCTTCAGTTCTCGGGTAGCAGCTCTTCTTGCTCCATTTCTTCTTGGTGTCAATCGAATCTAAGGTTCAAGGTCCAGGTAGCCGCCTAAATACTAAATTTAGGGGCATTAAAGTGGGAGACAGGTAGTAGCCAATAGGCTGCCTAGCTTTAGGCTATCTACACCCTCCAAGTGACCACTTCCTGTAGGAAGGGGCACTACCCTAGCCCTGATAAGTTGTTTTCCCATCATCTCAAGATGGTGAATTTTCAAAAGTAGCATTTACCTCACCTGCCACACGTTCGGGGTGGTGCTGGCTGAATGTGGGCACTCCTCATCTAACTAATTTTCCCGCCTGTCCTCCTGCCAAATGTGGAGCAGGACTGAGGGATTGCCATCCCCACTATCTGGGGAAGCCTGGGTTGCACTTCAAAGGTGGCACTACCTTTGAAACTTACCTCTCTGGAAGACCATTCCGGCCTGGATGAGATGTGAAGCACCTCCACCCAGAGCAGCCTTTGTTTCAGGCCTCTGAGTGCGCTTGCTGTCACCCCATGAGGTCAGAAACATGTCTTGTGGTGGCAGGCTGGTTGTGACTAGTCAGATACCACACCAGTGGTTGGTAGGTTTTTAGGGAACCCACTAAAGGGTCTCCTGTGTGCATTTATTAATAAATCCAAACCTGGCATCTGTGAGGATTTATTGAGACAAGATGTTTGGTACCAAACATCATAGGGTACAGTGAAGCAATCATGGAGCTAGAAAACTCGTAATGACAAGTATTCAGCCCATGTACTCTCTAAGGCTTCCCTGTGCACTTACAATATTTAAGAATGACACATATATTGTGGGGTCATGTATGCTCATGCAGATATGCCCACACATGGGGTATAGTGCACCCTGCCTTAGGGCTGTAAGGCCTGCATTAGGGGTGACTTACCTATATCGCATGCAGTGTACGAGGGTATGGCACACAGGGCTGTGTGCCATGTCGACTCTTCGGTTTTCTCTGCACCAACACATGCAGCCTGCAATGGCAGTCTTCATAGACTTGATGAGGGGTCCTTGGGGTGGCACAATTTGTGCTGCCGCCCTAGTTGACCCCCTTCAGTACCCATGCCCTAGGTACCAAGGGTACCATTTACTATGGACTTATAGGGGTAGCTGAAGTAGTGCCAATTATGGTACATTTATAGAGAAAGAACACTGGTACCTGGAGCCTGGTTGGCAGGTACCCAGGGCACCTCAGTCAAAGTTGCATCAAAAACCAGGCAAAAAGTGTGTAGGGGGGGGATACTGTAACAGACACCCAGTATCTCACAATGCTTTACACATTTTCTCTAAGTTAAGCCTGTCTGCTCTGTCCCTCAGCTACCCTGGGTGGAGCTCAGGTTTAAATTATTGAAACCTTTGCCTGTATCTAACACGTTAGTGGTTTTTGACTTGTCATGAGCTACCATCCACCCAAATTATTTTGGATGCTGCATGCTACTATATGGTTGCTTGCACTTTCATGAATGAAATTTCACCTGGGCTTCGCACTACCTTAAAGTGATAACGCATGCGATGCAGATAGCCTCTTTTTCTATAATCTGACAGTGTGCCACCCCGGTCTGCCCCTAGCCCACCAAAAATGGGGTGCATCAATTTCTAACAGAGCTCTACACCCTAACTGTAACTCAGCCATAAATCTATGCCATTTTGTTTTATACTCAATAGCCTGTCTTTTCATGTCCGCAATCTTCAGTGTTTCAGTACATTTCGACTAGAAATTATGTCGTGAGAGTAGCTATTTAAAAAAAATTTAAAACGGGGGTTCCTGGCCTCCATCAGGAGAGTGGGCAAGTCCCTACATTCCTGTGTATTCACGATAGGTCGGGCACGGGACAGCATTAAAGAGTGGGAAATGAAAACCACAACTAGAACCTTACCTGGGAAGAAATCATGCTGCATGCCTGCAGTAACAGTACACAGAGGTGGTGTATCAAGGGGATGAGCACGCAGAGGTGCTGCCCCTACCCAGGGAGCCTGGTACCGGCCGGTGGTGGGCATGATTAAAGCACCCACTCTTTCAGAGCCAGGGAGGAAACAACTCCACCACCCGACCCTTTGAAATCAAGCTGATGGTGTTTAGGCAAACCACAGCCATGTGTGACATCATCAACACGCCATGCAGTGTTTCCTTCCGGACTGCAGGCCATTGGCTGACTTCCTCCAAGGTAACTTTCCACAGACGAAGGAAGAGTGCGACAAACTAAAAACACCCCACTCGTCTTTCTTTGATATTTCTTCCTTCTCTTTCAGCCAGTCTTTCATGTTTCCATTCTTGTTCTTTACGCCTAGCCTCTTTTTTTCCCCACTGTTAATTCTTTACCTGACTGTCCTTTATTGTAACTAAGAGGAGCGCTCCAAACAACGGAACCTCCGGCTCACACTGCCTGCGTCGCATTAAAGCTAAACAAATGAGTGCTTGCTGCACACTTGTTGCTTTGACAACAAAGCTCCTTGACAAGTGAAGAGGCACTATAAATGCGTAATAATTATTTCTTATGCAGTGATGCGGGAACTTGCCTTAAAATGCGTTAGGCTAACGCATGATGCTTGGTGCTTGGCAGGGCTAGGTGCTCGTGTTGTCCCCACAAACAGGTGCAGTACCCAGCTGTTGACCCTCCTAGCAGCACATATCCTCTCGTGTTGTGGGTGCTGTTTACTCGCAGTCTGAAGATGCTGTTGATGTGCACTTAACACGCTGTCCCACAAAATTAGTGCTGCGCTTTACTGGATCATTATATCACCCTCCTGCTCTTGTGGTAAAGCCACGACCTTGCCGTTTTTTGTTGCTGATAACCAATAGAGACTTAAAGAGTCCCCAAAGCCTGAGTAATCAACTTACAGTCTGGGCTACTAGATAATACTGGGGTGTGGGGTGTGAGTGTGTGGGCTTGAAAACAGACTAATTATTAAAGGCATATACCTTTGGCTTTTTCTTATACATTTTATTGAAATTTTAGTCCGAGACCCCCTCTTTCAGTTTTGGCAATGCTAGTTTGTGTGCTGCAACTCAGATCTTAAATTTCTGCCCACTACTTTTCAAATCCACCATCCGCCCAGAGCAGGGGCGCAATTAGACCCGAACTTCGGGGGGGCTAACACTCCCAGCCAGGGCTGGCCCTAGCACTGGTCGCACACAGTGCAACAGTCTTTTTTGACGCCCTGTCCCCCATTTCCTCCTCCTCCATGAATTCCCTCACTACCACTCACCAACAATGCACCTCGTCTCTCTATAGCACCTTTCTGACAAACATTTCATTTTTTAATAGCGTTACTCATAGTTTACTCACACTTGGTTCTGTGATCTGCATGGTACACATTCTTTGTAGCAGACACATTAACCCTCTGCGCTGTGTGGGTGTCAGGAGTGCCCATGTGAGTGCACAGTGAGCGAAGCGACAGTGTGGTAAGAGGAGTGACTGCAGGGTGAGTGAGGTGACTATATGAATTTGGGTGCGGATGTAAGGGCAGAGTGGGACGAATGAATGCATGGTTAGTGATGGGCTTGTTTGTGTGAGATTGCAGATTGAGCAGTGAGGGGGACACATGAGTGAAGTATCACATGAGTGCAGGGTGAGTCGTGTGCCCGTGTGACTGCAGGGTGAGGTACAGGGTGAACAGTGCAAGTGCATTGTAAGTGCAGAGTGATCACTGTGAGTGCAGGGTGAGCGGGTGAATGGTGTGAGTGCATGGTGATCAGAGTGAGTGCATTGTGATGTCTGTGAGTGCAGGGTGAGCGTGAAAGTGAAGGGCGAGAATGAGGAGTGAGTTGTCTGAATGCAGGGTGCATTCCCAGACACTTGAAGTAACTTTGCTTGTTATTGACGGCGGCGTAGGGTTATCAGATGTAAGTTAAACTATTGCTATTATGGCATTAATCAGGGATCGATGGTGGAGGAAATAAATAATGTGCTGATCCATCAACAAACTTCCAGTCTTATGATTAGGGTTGCCAGCTCCTTATTTTAATGTCTCAGACGGTACAAAAATAAGCAGTCACCTAAAGCCGTATTTTCAGCATTTATCTGTGCATACTTCGAACAGCAAATAAAAACAGAAAGCACTTTTAATTGTGTTGTAGGGCTGCCTGAATGATCCATGACTGATAATTAAAGGGAACAAAGACAGAAAAGTCACATTACAAATTAATACATACTTTTTTATTTAGAACCCTATTTAGTGTCAAGACAAGGTCTTTGCAGGCTCTTTAAACAACACAGGGCTGTTATTTTTCTTTTGGCAACCCTACTTTATATTGCTTTTCATGAAAAGCATTCTCACGCTACAGCAGTAAATGTGAAATACAGATGTAAGGAATAGACATAGTGGGGACCCAGGGGGTACTGGAACCAGAAAATAAAACTAAGCCTCGGTAACCAGTTTACAAAGGTATGTAAATATGCAAACGGTATTTAATGATCTGCGAAAAACTGGGGCAGGCCAGAGATAAGACTCCAGACACTGCCCAGCCGAGCCCACAGCAGCAGCACCTCTCTGGGTGAGAGGGGGAGGAGCGGAGCGCTTTACATGAGCACTGGTTGCATTACAGACTGACACATTCACTTTTGGTAGGCACGGGAGATTAAGTGATTTGCCCAGAATCACAGGATGTTGAGCCAACGCTGAGACCAGTCGCAACTCCTGGAGGGAGTGCTGCGGGCGGTGGGGCGGGGCGGGGGAGGGGCAGGATGGGGGGGTAGTAAACTCCGGCATATGGCCGAACGGAGTTAAGTACATAAATAAATAAAACAAATTACATTGCGCGTGCCGCATCGCCATTTGGCGTTGCACCGCGCTCAATGTAATTGTTTTTATTTATGTACTTAACTCCGTTCGGCCGTATGCTGGAGTTTACTACCCCCCACCCTGCCCCTCCCCTGCTCCACCGCCGCCCAGCACTCCCTCCAGGAGCCCGACTGGCTGAGACTCGAACCTGGTTTCCCAGCTTCAAAGTCGGCAGATCTGGCCACTTAGGCCACACCCTCGACCTTATGGGCACATGTTTTGAAAAGTGTATGCTCCAGAAACGTGTCCCGTATTTAAAATAATAAATCGAAAGCGAGAAAGTAAGCTTGTTTGTGGCGGGTGTTCAAACAGTTCCCATTTTGAACGGGAGGATATATTTGACGGGGATCCTTTCTCTCTCTTTCCATCAGTGAACATATACGATATTTAAAACAGCCACAAGGTGGTGCTGCCCAACCACTCAAAATGTGTATCTCTTTAAGGACCGTTTTGGATGAGATGAAAAAGCCCTGATTTTGGATATGTAGCGAAGTCTACGTAACTCATGGAATCGGTGACGGGCAACTTAACATGATACAAACATGCTAAAGTTATCTGACTTTCAGAATCAACATAATAACATAGAAGTTTCTAGAAAGTTTGAAAGGTGTAACCCTTAACTTTTCTCTTGTTTTTAGATGTATCTTGGTTGTAGTCGGCTGTTCTTCCCACCTAGAGCAGACTCATCTGAGCACCATTTTATTTTCGTCACTTACGATTAATGAAAGAGCTCCGATATCGATATGTTTAGTCACACAAGGAATGGATTTGTTAGTATGGTTAAGAGACGATCTCACTGAAGGGATCAGTGTACTTCCGTATATTATTGACCGCATATGCGGCTTTAGCACTCATCCTGTTTTGCCACAAGGCGTGAGTGGTATTACAGAGCCTCATAATAGAAGTTTGATTGCATATACATGTCTGACAATGATAGCGCGGCAGTGAGCACAGCCTCGCTGTTTATTAGTGCACTATGTTATGTTATGTTAATAATTTTGTAAAGCGCGTGAATACCAATCGGTATCTTGACGCTAATGTCAGACATGATGTCTCGGGGCCAAGGCAAAGAAAGTGAATTTAAACAGAGGAGCAAAAAAGTCAGGTTTTTAGTTCTTTCCTAAATTTTAGGAGATTTGGCTAAGCTCTAAGATGGTCAAGCACTGAGTTCCACAATTGGATGTACAGAAGGATGTACAGCTGGGTTCCGCGCCCACATTATCGAGCCTCCAGGCATTGTTTTCTTCAGAATGTGATGCAATGATTTCCAAGCGATCTGCCTATGATTTAAATATGACTTAAGATATAGGAAACAATCTGGAGATAGAAATCTGATAAAACAATATGGCGCTATATTAAAATTTGATAAAATAGCATGTCACTTTCTTTTAGATATTTATTAAGTGCGAACCATGCTCATTTAGGTGTTCGGGGGCTGCGAGGTAGAGACTTGCCACATCGAGTTTCAAAGTCAAGAAAGGCCTGAAACGGAGACCAAGAAACAAGCGCTCTTGGTTTGACAGACGATAAAAGAAATTAGCGAAGGAATCGCAGAGGGTGAGGCTATGGAGGAAGACAGGACCAGGATGCCAAGGCGAGGAAAAATGCAGTAGTTAGTAAATGCCAAGGTTGGTCAATACTATGGTATTTTCTTGGTACACGAAGAACACCTGGTTCCAGATTTGAAGCCTGTTTACAGGTTGTGTTAAGTGCCAGTTCAAATATTCCTGGCTCAAGGGTAGGAATGAAAGTGAAAAATATCTCTAAAAAGGTTTAGATTGAATCGAGTTTCAAGACACACATTAGCCTAGGAGTAGACTGCGTTCTAGTCATTAGTTAGTTCTAACTCCGACTGGAGAGAGTAAGATTCCAGATAAGCTTCCTGAAAAAGAAAGCCTCGTAGTTTACTACTTTCAGAAGCTCAGGGCATTGGGAGGTCTTTGGTGCGTATGGAGCCCATCCCACACGAGACTGCGAACAAGGATGCTTCTAGGCACTTCTTTTATTGTATTGTATTGTAATTGCATTTAAATAGCACTTACTACCCCTGACGAGGCGTCGAAGCGCTTTTTCGGTGAGTAGCACGCTACTCCGGAACCCATAAAGGATTAGTGTTGAATTAGTATAGTAAAATATGAAAGTAATTTTAGTGGTGGATAGGTTAGTCAGTTATTTGGATTCAGAAGGATAGCGGAGGAATAGAAGAGGGAAAAAGGTTTGCATTTATATAGCGCTTGTTACCCCTGATGGGGTGTTGAAGCGCTTTTTTTGGCGAGTAGCATGCTACTCCTGAACCCATAAAGGATTAGTGGTGAATTAGTATAGTGAAATATGAAAGTAATTTGAGTGGTGGATATTAGGCAGTTATTTGGATTGAGAAGGATAGCGGAGGGATAGAAGAGGGAAAAAGGTATGCATTTATATAGTGCTTGTTACCCCTGATGGGGTGTTGAAGCACCTTTTTGGCAAGCAGCACGCTACTCTGGAAACCCATAAGGATTAGTGGTGAATTAGTGTAGTGAAATATGAAAGTTATTTGAGTGGTGGATATTAGCCCGTTATTTGGATTGAGAAGGATAGCGGAGGGATAGAAGAGGGAAAAAGGTTTGCATTTATATAGCGCTTGTTACCCCCGATGGGGTGTTGACGCGCTTTTTTGGCGAGTAGCATGCTACTCCATAACCCATTAAAGGATTAGTGGTGATTCAATCTATATACTGCAGACCTAGGAAGTGCACAAAACATATTGCTTCCCTCCGAAGATTTGCCTGTAAAAGTTTCAGATTGTTCAATATGTGGACGATCTGGTTATTTTAGACCAGACCACACGGGCACTGGATGAACTGAACAGATACAGTGTAATTAACACGTCGGTTAATTGTGAACGCAAATAAAGCCAAAATGATGGTGTTTGGAAAAAATAAAAATAAGCATGTGCATTTTTGGTCGGTAGGTCAGTTAAGGATTACTTATACAGGAATATACCATTATCTTGATGTCTGGCTATCTGCTAAGGGTAGTTCAACTGTGCTATAACATTTACCCAGTGTAAACTAAATTCACAGCTATACAGACATTTGGCAGAGGCGATCATAAAGTCACCAAAGCAAAGTTGATCCCAGCAATTTCCTATGGCCATCTTGCTTTCCCTTCTAAATTCTTGCAAGTATTAGACACGCTACAATATATAGCATACATCTCCCACACTATACCCAAAGAGCCCAGATTTGCCTCGAGTTTGCCCTTCATAAGTAGGACTTCGAATGCAAATGAGAAATCATAAAATGTTATTACATGATTACAAGGGCAAAGCCAGATACTCTTAAAATGGTGATCCAAGAAATGTGCAAACTAGGAAACAACCCCTGGTCAATATATCTAGATGTGGCCTTTAAGGATTTAAACCTCTTTAAGGATGACATATCAGAAATTAGACCTATTCTTCTCTAAAAGTCATATTGAAAAGGAAAGTAACAGAATTATAGAGGTAGGCCGATCTAAGTAAACTGGAAGCGGCTGGTCCTTTTGATCAATTTTTGCAACTCTTATGAAAAAAATAGAATTCAACCATACCTGAGGGAGCCTCTAACTAGGCCATGCAAAACCTACAGTCTGCACGCCATAGAAGAGTATAGAGCAACGTGGTAGAACAGGCCTACATTTAAATCGCAGTGCAGATTTTGCAATTATAGGAGGGAATCCATTGAATGGCTACTCTGCTGTTTCCCTGAAGTTTTACCAGCACGCCACACTTTACTCAAATCCTTTCTCTTAAAAAAATGGGGGCTCCACATGTAAAGAAGCATTACACCAGTGTTCCAATACCAGTGATATTACAGAACAAGTCCGGTTTGGTTAATACATGAACATAATTTTTAACGGAATGAAATCTCTCATATGAGGTAAATCTATAACTTATGAAATATTCCGATTTAAGGACTATGCTGTGTAAATCATGTCGATCGTGCACCACATGTATTTTATAGTAGCAATTCTTCTATTTTAACTTGTCTGTAATTATGTATTATTTAATACATTTTATTGATGTTGTATACATTGTAACAATCCATAAACTCATTCATTCATTCACACAAGACTGCGAGTTTCTTTGACAGGTAGCTGCATGTGTTTGTGTGAAGAGGAGAAGGGGTCGGGCAGCTGTTTCCATGATGGACATGGAAACCAAGGCCTGTCCATTTGTTCCCGTGGATAAAGTTTCTTAGCTAGAAACAGTCCTAATTCCTCTGTTTTATTTCATTGACATTTAGGTGTATGATAAACCAAACAATTTGTGAATGCATAATGTATCTTAATTTCATTTTTGCAGTTATATTCATCTGTTTATAACTTTGCAAAAACTATTCGACTCCCATTTTGGATGAACATTTGGCAAAACATTGAGTGTTCAACCAAATGATGTATATGCTATTTGCAGCAGCCCAGTTATTAGGCAGACAAAATAACATCTTACAAGATCTGAAGATCAGGTTCCACGGTTATCTGTTGGGTAAAGGCTAGTGGGCATCACGTTTCTCTGAAATAAACAGTTTGACTTATGGATCAGGTTCTCGGTCCTCTTCAGAGGAGATGCGGGTACCATGGGTAACAGGATCTGTTTGTCAAAAATACAAGCATGTGCGGCTGTTATTCGGCTAATCTGTTATTATATCAATGCTCCTTTTAGAGTGAACTAAGCAATATACGTCCTAGAAAGCAACTTCTTGGCCGGGACAGTGTTACTCGCATAGGTATGGAAGACACGCAAAATCACTTCCCTACATGCAGAGAGCCTTTCTAGTGAACGAGATTGCTCATTTCATTGTGGTTCTAGCCAGATCATACACCCTTCAAGCCTGAAATATTGGGACACGTTGGGAGATCTACCAGAAGAGCAAAGCAAACAGTACATATTCATTTTCTGTGCTAAGTTAGGAGTATTTGTTTGTTTCAGAATTCAATTCAGTTCATGTTGTATTTGTATAGCGCATGGCTACCCAAATGGCCGCGCAGCACTTGATGCGAAGCAACCCTTCCACGAAGCTGAGATGAACCATTTCCTCAAGCCACGTTTAGAAAAGATGGGTTTTTAGCATTTTCCTGAAACAGGCTTTCAATGGCTGACTTCGATGGGAAGCTCGAAGAGCATTCCAGAGCCTGGAGGTGAGGAAAACAAAAGAGCGTCCTCCAAAATTCGAAACCGCCAACGCGTTTCGTCCTCAATCGGACTTCTTCAGGGCTTAAAATGTAAAAGGTACTAGTTCATTTAGTTGTTGCCAGTGTGTAAAACCCAATAGATTTGAAAATTATGTGTGTTCAAGCATATGAGTTATATCAGTTCAGTAACTCAGGAATTGATAAAATGTATCGGCGAATGTAACGCCCGTCTCCATGCGGTCATCTGGTTCAGTAACAACTAAATGAACTAGTACCTTTTACATTTTAAGCCCTGAAGAAGTCCGATTGAGGACGAAACGCGTTGGCGGTTTCGAATTTTAAAGGATATGAATAAAGAATGACTTTTAACAATGCAAGATCTTATCGACTTTTTTCTCTTGGGAAAACAACTGTTCTCTGTAAATTTTTCTCATTGTGAATATGGTCTAATAATGACATGTACATGCATTCAACCTTTGGAAGTGTGCAGGGCTATTTTGCTTATGTTGTTTTAGAGCGACTAGAAATCCTTTTCCTGTTTCTCTATTTGGGACCTAGGGGATTGTGTCCTAAGCCCATTGCACCTTATCTTGCTTGATATAATTACCAGGGATGTTAGGACTGGTTCAGGTACTAATGCTTTGATCCCCATTTTTGTGTGCCAAAAGAGCGTCCTCCATTCCTTGCTCTTTTGATCTTGGGCACCACCAGAAGTCCCTAGTTGCTAGAGCGAAGGGCCTCTTCCTGGAGCATAGGGGGTAAGCAGGGATCGAATGATGGGTGGTCCTTTTTCATGGATGACCCGATGTGTGATACAGAGAGTCTTCAAGTGAATTCTTTTTTTAACTGGAAGCCAGTGCAGGGCTATGAGGACTGGTCTGGCTGATTGATGCTTCGGTAGTTTTTGAAGAATTATTGTGGCGGCATTTTGTACCACTTGGAGCCTTTTGATCTCATATTTTGGGATCCCAAGATACACGTAGTTGCAGTGATCAAGGCGAGAGTTTATAATACTTTGCACCATAATCCTTCTAGTAGGGAAAGATAGTATCTGCAAGAATTTCCTGAGAGATCTTAAAATGTCAAAGCATGAGCCTGCCAATTTTTTTACTTGTGTCTCTATTGTGATCTTGTCGTCTATCCAGATGCCTAGGCTTTTTACTGCTTGGGCTGACTTAGGGCTATTGCCCAGATAGTCTGGCCATGAGAGTTCCTGCCACTTAGAGCTAATATTGCCTGCCACCAGAATCTCAGTTTTCTTGCCGTTAAGCTTTAGCCTACTGCTGGACATCCAATCTGCGACTTCCCTGAGGCAGGAGTTTAGTTGGGAGGTAGTTTGAGTGGTGTTGGGTGTAAGGGCCAGGATAACCTGAGTGTCATCAGCATATGACACTAGGGCAAGCCCATGTGAGTGGACAGTTTCAGCCAGGGGACGTACAATCAAGTTAAACATGGTGGGGCAAAGCGAGGAGCCCTGTCGGACCTCACATGACAGAGGATGGAAAGAGGAAGCAGGGGAGTCTTTACATACTTGGAAGCTCCTGTCCGCTAGAAATGCTTCCAGCCATTTAATGGCGATCCTTGTGATGCCAACATCCAGCATCCTCTGGATGAGGATGGTGTGTGACAAAGTATTGAAGCCTGCACTCAAGTCCAGCATGATCATTGCCGCAGAGCCACTTTGGTCTAGAATGGAGCGGAGTTCTTTGGTGGCTACCAGCAGTGCCGTCTCCGTATTGTGGCCAGACCTAAAGCCTATCTGAGTTGGATGGTAAATGTCATGGAGTTCCAAAAAACTGGACAGATGTTGATTAACATGTTTTTCGAGTATTTTACTCACTACCGGGGGCAGGGAAATAGGTCTGTAGTTTCCTGCTAGCTCAGGGTTTGCCGTTGGTTTCTTTGATAGTGGCTTCACTATAGTGTGCTTCCAGGCATTAGGAATATGTCCTGTTTAGAGCGAGTGGTTGAAGATAGTCCTGAGGGTGTCTAAAGAATCAGGGTAGCAGGAAAGTAATGCGGTCAGCTATTGTGCCACTCTACCTTCTGCCAATCTGTTAGAATTGGGAATAGGTGCATGCCATTTTCAAGATGCTTTTCTTCTTGTCCATACCAAAGGAGGTAAACCAAAAGACTGGAATTGTAGAAAATATTCACCATGCTTTTACAATATAGACAACAGATTTCTCCTTTGTACAAAAATGAATGTTGCCAATTTTCAAGACTCTTACGCTTTACAGTTCAAGGGACATGACCTATTGCAGTTGCTGGAATAGAATGGCTGAGCATTAATTACATCTTATTTTGGGCAACTGTGTTCCCTTTCATTGCAAAATATTAAGTGGCTGAACATAGTTACCCATCGTGTGAGATCCATCGTCAGATAGGCTTTAGAATGAAAGTGAATCCAGGGCCACCTTTCTCCCTTATATGTCTGAAAAACAATCAGATTTTGTTGTGGAAGTAAAGTTATCTTTTTAGGTCTTGCAGATGACAGTGCATGCTCTGTCTTTTGCAAGACATTGTTATTCTACAGTGGGCTTAGAGCCCACCCATTGCTTACCATTGGTTGGCTTCATTGTTACTCTCATTTACTTGCTTAGTATGTGTTAGCTGTGTGGGCTTTCCTTCCTCCTCTTGTGTTTGTCCTGCCCCTGGAGCACAGACAAATTACTGTGTCCTACCCCTGCTCACTTTTTGTAGGTGTTATTTTTTTTGTTTTGTTTAAGCACTCTACGAGAGGGCATGTGCTTTTCTTATCCCATCCCTTCCTTCGCCGTGGTCGTGTTCCTTTCCTGTGTGTTTCTCCACTCCTCTGTGTTGCCTTCTCACACCTGTGATTTCTTCCTGTCAGCTTCACATTGCTCTCTTTCATTCATTTAATCTCCCACTTGCGTCCCCATGTTGGTTCCACCCCTTATGTTGCTTCTGACCCCCAGTGGGCCCCTGTGTTATTTCATCCCTCAATACTGCTTTCCTCACCTGCTTTAAAAAGCCACTGCCCAAGTGTGGTCCTGTGTTGCTTCCACCACCAACACACACCACTGTGTTGCTTTCTCCTCTTTGTTTATTACCCCACCTGCTTTAAAAAAAATAAAAGAACACTTTCACACTTTTTTTTCTTTTTATTTACCCGATTCAACTCAGATTGGCAACTAAAAAGAAAAAATAAGCGCCCATCTAATTTTGTAGGTGCTCACATGCATGGGGCGCACGCGTACAAAATGATGTGGCTTGCAGCGTCCAAACTTTTTTTTTTTTTAACCTATTGGCTTTGCCAGTACTTATTTTATTTGTTGCTTAGGGCATGAAACGGAGAATATTATCTTTGTTAGGACTTTCCAGAGTACTTGATTAACTGGCAAAATGTACCTTCTATTTTATAGGTTCCACTTCCTATTAACTGCTGGCTTCCCTGCAGGTTAGATGAATAATGTACACCCGTTTGCTGAATTTGCATCTAAATGTCACTAAAACGTTGTAGCCTAAACAGGGACAGTAATTTATTCTTCGCGATTCATTGCTGGAAGTCTTCAGTAATGGGGATTCCAAGTCCATTAATTTCACCTGCAGCATTTTACACCTGATTAGGGGGCACATAAAATGTTAATCTTCAGTCTTTAGTACTTGCATAATTTTCACGATGGAGAGATTTAAAGTTCGGAAAGGGTTTCCTTGTAATAACTTAAGTGGCAAGCCGCGCTTTTCTTTTCAGAGGACTCCGACAAATTGCTTAATGTATGTGGCACACGTTCAAACCTGGACAACGTAAGTTTATGTATTTACTCACTCTCCTCTATTTACTCTGTCTGACAGGAATTTAGTCTGCCTGTTTTGTGAATATTTTGAATATTTTCGATACTTTGGGGCCGATTCCGATTCGGGCCGGAAATCTCTCCGACCGAGCCGGACCCGGAGAGATTTCCGACCGAATCGGACCCTAGCAGCCCGACCGAACGAGTACGATGCGCACGTATGCCATCGGACTCGATTCGGTCGGACTCCCATTGAAGTCAATGGGAGCCTGTCGTACAACTCGTACGCGGGCTCCCATTGACTCAATGGGTGCGAGGCGAACAAGGGCGTCCCCTACAGCGCGTACGCAGCGAAGCGACTCGTGCCGTACATGCATAGGTAGGGGCCCCCCTGTGTGCGACTCGCGCGGCTACGCGTACAGGGGGGTCCGACACGGACCCCCAAAGTGCGGCTCTGACTGCTTCTTCGAGCTGGGCGGCGCGAGTCGGTCGGACTGCTCGCGGCGCGCATCGTACTTGCCTGGCCGGTGAACGTCTCCATTGCGCGGTGCGAGGCGAATCCGTGCGAGTCGGTCGGTGCGGTTGGGACGGGCGTACGAGTCGGTCGGGGAATTCGCACGCGCTCACATCGTACTCGCTCGCCCGGACGAACGTACGAATCGGTCGGGAAACAGGGCTCCGAATCAGATCCGGTAAAGCCAAATCCGATTCGGAGCCCTACCGGCCGAGATCGGAATCGGCCCCTTTGTCTTTTGTGCTAATAAATATCAAACTTGATTTTATCTTTTACTTGCTTATGTAGATCAGGTGGATTTGTTAGACCCAATTTCACGTTGCTGTTGACAGAACAAGTCTAACACTTTTTAGTTCTGGCCAAAAGAACCTTTGGCTCTCAAGCAGTCAGTGATCTCATTTTCTCTGATTATATGTGCACATCCTCCTAAAAAGAAATGCATTTCAGTACCAGAGATGGTGGGCAAATACTTTGTCAATTATTTTTTCTTTCCACTCCTTATCTTATTTTAGTTATCCTTGTGTGAATAAACATTGTCTTCATGATACAGTAATTCAAGTCCCACAGCACATTTTTTTTGTCAATAGAAATCATATTTTTCTTTGAAAATACTGTTCTGTTCATATTACATGCATTGGTTATTAGTTTTTGTATTTGAAATGTTAATTGTAAGCATATGGCCACCGTGCTTTTTCTTCTGTTTGTTTGTCGCATGTTTTTGCAATACACTTTAAAAATATAATTTCAGCATCTTGCCAAGGCGAGACCGAGGCATTGCCAATTTTTCTTTTTCTTTGGATGCCCGCTATTCCAGGGATAAGTTTACAGTGACACAATATCCATGCTGGAAGAAAAGCAGTGTTTTTGTAGTGCTTCATTATGGATATTATGGAATATGGAAATGCTTCCCTCATTTACTTCCTCTCTCCTCAATTTCTGACCATAAAATATGCAGCGTTGAGTAAAATTTGTTGTGCCATGTGTTGCCTCTGCCACTCTCCTGCAGTACTGAAGACACTTAGTGTGATTATTATTTTCCAGTTGTTATATCACACTGTTGGAAGATACATTTACTGAGTTCCATTTGCTGGTTTTCCCTTCCTTACTTTTTATGCGAAGGATCACATAGCGCCCTTCATTGCAAATTGGTAATCTAAATTGTTAATTTTCCTCACCACGATGCGAACATAGGTTATTTCGTTTGCATGATTAAGTTAAGCAATTCCAAAACTAAAGAAAATAAAACCGTCCATATACCGTGGCCTCAATTCCAAAAGCTAAAATAATGTTAATGTTCCTACAGGCATGAGGGTGATCTGTTCTTTGATATAGCCAGGGCTTTAAGTGGGGGAAAAAAACTGGGGGTGCTCTAAAAGGGGCGGGGCAAACCTCTTAAAGGGGTGTGGTCTATCCAAGTAGGGGGCGTGGTCTAAATCAAGATAACTAGCATTGTGTGCTTAAGAAAATAATAAAGTCGCATCCAGCAAAGGATAATAAAATAGGCAAAAAGGCATATTTTTAAGTATAAGCCATAAAAATACCAAACACTTTAAAAAACATGTAAAAATGATTTACATTACTTAGAAATCTATTGCAGGATTTCCCAAAAGTAGGTCAATTTCAACTTTTTTGTGTTTTTTTGTTGCATTTACCAATGCTTGTTTTATAAAGGCACAAATTCATTAATTTTGGGAATCAAGTATATGCTTGTATTACTTTAATGTAGTAACAGGAGATCGATTTCAACTTTTTAACTTCCTGGTGCTGTTAGGGCTGGGGCAGGATCACGCAGACTAGTTCCTCTCTCTGCGCTTCACTTGTTGCTGGATTACACTGCAGCCTTGACGCTCAGTGTGAAAGGTCAGAGCAGCGTCGTGCTGGAGCAGGCAGCCTGTGGTCGTCTCTCTCCTAATCATCCCACGATGTCAAGGCTGGCACCACGACGAGGTTGCTCCTGCGCTGCAAAAAGAGAAGGGAAATCCTGAGAGAAAATGGCTCTCTTTAAAAAGGATTTTCCTTCCTCCTACAACGCGGCTCACCTGGCATGACATTATGACGTCATGCCTCGAACCTCCACTTCTCAGTAGTGAGCAAAATGAGCATGCACACATCAATGTGCATGCTCTCACTGCAGTCCAATAAAAAACAAGCATTTGTAATGCAATAGGTCTCGCATGAGTGAAGGTTTGAGCTATTGGCGTTGCTAATATTAATGCAACGCCAATAGCTCAAACTTTCAGTAATGCCAGAGCTTCAAAGGTAAACCAAAAGATTAAAAAAAAAAATCTGTCTTTACTTTTGAAGCCATTGCACATCCGTGCTTTAGCTTAAGATGTTTAAAGCTAAATTGAGGGTGCCGCGATTGTAGCAAAAGTAAACAAACAGGAAAAGAATGCGTGTAGACATTTAAGAAAAGAGTGCTCCGAGGATGTAATTAAAACGTATCAAGTGACATGTAACAGAGGGTGTCCTCATGGGAGGTTACAAGAAGAGAAAATGCGGTACTAAGGAGGGACTATTAAGCGTATTGACTAATGAAAAGCAGCAATTTACAAAGGACTGTGACTGGAGTGAATTAAAAGGTGGGCGTAAAGTGGGTGGAGCTTTATGCCTATATCCAGCATATGTAGAAGAGACAGTGCTATCGCTGCCGAGGCGAGACGTAAAAAAGCTTCCGTATGGTTCCTTTACTGACTGACTAGAGCTGAAGATGTACTGGAGATCAAGCAATGCTAGTGAGGTCCTCTAACAGGGACCCATCAACCCTCGCCATTGCACAAATTGTTTGTCTGCGCTCCATAGAACATAGGCAATCAGTTATAAAAACGCTATTCACCAACAATCATTCACTAGAGGGAGTCGAGGTCCTGCACAATCAATCTAGACAATTATGGAGCACCTCCTGGGTTGGGTTAGTGACCTTGGCTTGATGAAACAAACTACTATGAGTTATCTCACTTCACAGATCAGTGGCCTCCTGGCCCATGGGCCATGACAACATTCCCAACCTAAAATTAAAGAACGATTTATAAACATTAAAAGGAGGACAAACTACAAGTAATCATTTGCCATCCCTACAATACCCTTCAGGGTGAACATGCACTTTACAAATACACGTTTTGTTGTGTTACTTTTCCTTATGCCCACGTGGATGCTGGATTCAGCTACTTATTTGGCATGGGAGTATGGCAAAAGTAATTGAAAACGAATCTGAATTAGGCTGAAGTAAATCTAAGCCTGATATTCGATATTTATTTGGAAATGGTGGACACCTATGTTTGCTGGATCAGAGCAGAGAGAAATCTAGAAGGGAATGGCATTTTATAGCTGTCTGACGGGGGTGGGTCAACATATCATATATAAGCAACATCTGTTGTGAGCCAGGAAATATATTCTGTATTGTGAGGCTTGCTGTTTTGGCCCTACCACATGTAAAAGTCTATACATGACAGCTGGCGACCTCTGTGAGCTCAAAAGCTCGAAGTGTTTGAAGATGCCCCACATTGTATGATGCGCCATGTGTGCACCTTGCCAGTTTAAGGGAGCAGGGTGTGGACTCATCAGTGAGAAGGCACGTGAACTGGTGCAATCATTAGGGTTGACACATGAGTAGTAGTTACCGGTCTGTCTGATATTTTTATAGCAAGAAAGGTAAAATAAAAAAACAAAACGTTAAGATCATCAATATTGGGATTTCCCCCTTTGAAATATAAGATAATAGCGACACATACAAAATGGAAACAAGTGAAAAGCATTTTAGAGCTATATAAATTATTAATAATTGGAGGTTGAATTTCCAGATTAAAAAGGAATACTGAAGAATCGCACATGCTATTTTTTATGTATAATTTCTTGGTTCAATCAGAAACGCCGGAATGTTTATTTTTCTGAGAAAAGGGCCACCCCAAAGTCGGTCTCTAACCCACGGTCTCTCACCCAGTGTTGTGCTATGTGAGATTGTGCTTGTGCGTCACCTGCCTACAGCTTCCCGACACAGGCAGAACTCCACTTTATATACCACTGACTGTTGGGATGGCACGTTTAGAAGCCATTCGTGCACGCAGCCATCTCAATAAAAGTAGATGTTTAAAAAACATCAGGCTCTTAACTAAGTGACACCACTGCCGCCGTGCTGAAAGTAGGGTGACCAACTGGCATGGGTCCAAATTAAGGACGGTGAGTGTAAAAATTCAGGACAAAGGGTCAAAATTCAGGACAAAAATTCAGGACAGAACTTCGGGACAAAAGGTAAGTTTTACAGACACATCAGAGGAGGTCGCGCAATAGTATAAAATTAAGCCCATCCATATTCAAACATATTCAACCATTTGCAAACCTATCCATCATGTACCCTTCCATCCATCCCACCATCCACCCTTTCACTCATCCATTCATTATCCATCCATCCACCCTTTCACCCTATCCATCGGTACACTCATCCATCTACTCTTCCACCCATCCATCCATTCACTCATCCATCCAGCCTGTTAGCCTTTCACCCATCCAGCCATCCTTTCACTTACTCATCCATCCACCCAGTCACTCATCCTTCCACCCATTCACACTGTCAGTCATCCATCCATCCTCCCTTTCTCTCTAAATCGACCCTTTCACTTAGCCATCCTTCCTTCCTTCCTTCCACCCATCCATCTACTCATCCACTCATGAATCCATCCATTGACCCTATCAGTCATCCATCCACCCTTTCACTCCTTCACTCATCTATCCATCCTTTTGTCCATCTACCCTCCCTTTCACTCACTCATCCATCCTTACATCCACCCTTTCACTCATCGGCCCATCCATTCACCCTTTCACTTATCAATTCATCAATCCAACCATCATTTTACTCATCCATCCACCCATTCACTCGCCCATCATCCACCCTTTAACTCATCCCTCCATCCTTTCACTCATCCATCCACCCTTTTACCCATCCTTCTACCCTTCCACCCATACATCTATCTTTTTACATTTTGTCTTATCCATCCTTCCACTCACTCGTCCATCCATCCTTTCTCTCATTATCCATCCATTCACCCTCTCATTCATCCATTCACCCTTTCACTAATCTATCCAGCCATCCACCCATCCCTTCACTTACTCACTCACCCACCTTTTCATTTTAATTATGAACTGAGCCTTTGTCTGCAGAGTTGCAGACAGAAGAGGCCCATCAAGAACGTCACCCTTGCTCTAGTTCCTAAAGCAAAGGGGGGCGGGTAAGGGTTCACTATGCCCTTGCACACAGGCAATCTGAATCATGAGTCATGCATGATGCACAGTACCAGGCCATGAGGTGACTGTGACATGGTGTTGTTTCCAGGGCTTTAAGTGGGATGAAAAAACTGGGGGGTTTCTCCAAAGTGGATGTTTGATGTAATTAAGGGCGCAGCTTTAAACACCTACGCTAAAAATCCGTGCTTAGTATAGTGTACCGATACCAAAGGGGATGATGGACGGAGCGTTAGAGCAAATCAAACACTCACCCCCAGTCAACTGATCTGGGTTTAATCCATCATCCTTCTTTAGCTCACTCCACCACCCCAGTTCAGACATGGCCATATGCAAATCAGTCTGACCCTGTGCCTCATGGGAACAGTCCAGCCCGAACTGCCAAGCCATGTCTTCCCTGGACCGGAAACAAGCATCCTGGGACCGGTTTCGGGTTCAAAACCCTCATCAGCCAGGCTATCTTGAATCCAGTGGCAAAGTGAGCAAGGGACCCACGTCTGGGCATACCCTGCCAACTTAGGGCGAACAAAGCGATACCAAAGGGGATGATGGACGGAGCGATAGAGCAAATCAAACACTCACCCCCAGTCAACTGATCTGGGTTTAATCCATCATCATTCTTTAGCTCACTCCCACCACCCCAGTTCAGACATGGCCATATGCAAATCAGTCTGACCCTGTGCCTCATGGGAACAGTCCAGCCCGAACAGCCAAGCCATGTCTTCCCTGGACCGGAAACAAGCATCCTGGGACCGGTTTCGTGTTCAAAACCCTCATCAGCCAGGCTATCTTGAATCCAGTGGCAAAGTGAGCAAGGGACCCACGTCTGGGCATACCCTGCCAACTTAGGGCGAACAAAGCGATACCAAAGGGGATGATGGACGGAGCGTTAGAGCAAATCAAACACTAACCCCCAGTCAACTGATCTGGGTTTAATCCATCATCATTCTTTAGCTCACTCCACCACCCCAGTTCAGACATGGCCATATGCAAATCAGTCTGACCCTGTGCCTCATGGGAACAGTCCAGCCCGAACTGCCAAGCCATGTCTTCCCTGGACCGGAAACAAGCATCCTGGGACCGGTTTCGGGTTCAAAACCCTCATCAGCCAGGCTATCTTGAATCCAGTGGCAAAGTGAGCAAGGGACCCACGTCTGGGCATACCCTGCCAACTTAGGGCGAACAAAGCGATACCAAAGGGGATGATGGACGGAGCGTTAGAGCAAATCAAACACTCACCCCCAGTCAACTGATCTGGGTTTAATCCATCATCATTCTTTAGCTCACTCCACCACCCCAGTTCAGACATGGCCATATGCAAATCAGTCTGACCCTGTGCCTCATGGGAACAGTCCAGCCCGAACTGCCAAGCCATGTCTTCCCTGGACCGGAAACAAGCATCCTGGGACCGGTTTCGGATTCAAAACCCTCATCAGCCAGGCTATCTTGAATCCAGTGGCAAGTGAGCAAGGGACCCACGTCTGGGCATACCCTGCCAACTTTGGTATCGCTTAGTATAGTGTACCGCCTGACTGGTATTTTGCGTCTTCTGTCATTGTATCCATATAACACAACAAGTAACGTTACACCTGCAACAAGCCAGAACTATTGGTTTTGTCAATGGTTGTTAGTTGCATAAAATAAAAAAGCAGCAATCATGGCTTCCTTTAATATTGAAAATGCATCAGTTCTAAAATGGCGAGACTGTCACCCTAATAGCCTTTGACCCCAGTGGAATGAAATAAAAGTATCCTTTGGCACGTGCAACCATGCACATAGTGCACCAGAAAGCCCCGTCTCACCTTTTATTTTTCACGCTAACCAATATAAAAAATGATTACACATGAGACTGGACAAACAAAGCTTTACTAACACAACGCATCGGTCAAAATTCCACAACTGTATTGAAAGAATAGTGCGACCCTACAGAAGTACAGTGCACCACAAATGGTAGAAGGGGGGCAAATGCTGGTAACAGAACTGGTCAATACATGGACTAATGTTCCAGGCGCTAGACGATTTCCAGAGCAACCTAAATACACCGTAAAAACCTCATCACTGCTTGACCTGGCTCCATTCTGTACTTGTAAACAGTCAAACCTGGATGGCTCAGAATAAAATATTCTAGTAGGGTGGCATACTCAAAACTTCACAATGTACTATAAGTCCTCGGCATTCAGTGAAATGTTAAGGAGAAGAGATAATCAATAACTCTCCTTGGATTCACAAATTATGCTGAAACCAATCATCATTCAATAGTATAATGCTTTATTCGATAGACTCAATATATTAAAAAACAAACAAAAAGGAATCAGCCTTGCCAACACGTTTTGTTCCTTCCAGAAACTTTATCATGGTAAAATCTATCGTCGAAGGGCCAAAAACACACATCACATGGCAGTTCCTAGACATTTGAACTATTAAAAAATCTTCATCATTCCATTGAGTCTCATCAGAATCTGTTGTTTTTCTAAAGGTGAGAACAAGTGCATGAACCGCTGGATTAGATGCGTTCACTGCAGAGGATTAAACCCGAGATGCCAATAATGATTACAAGTTTATTCAGCAACGTGTCCATTTAGATAATTAAGGGGGCACTCTATTGGGGCATCACCCAATCCAAACTCCTCCCACTCAAAACTGCTCTACACTCCACTTATCCCATTTTCAATTAAATTCAGTAATGTCACTGCAAGCCTCATCTAGTTACATTGTCTTCTGTCTAGAATAAAAGTGAAACTGAGCGCTCCTGCCTACAACACAATCCAAACTAACTCTCCGATTTACCTCTATAATCTTCTCAAACTAGCTGGCAGCCTGAGAGGCCTCCTGAGTGAAAACAAAATTCTCCTGGAAACGCCAAGAAACAACTCCCCCCACCCCCCTCAGGCAGTCTTCTGTCTGACAGAATGCCCTGCCCTGGACAGAGGTTGTAGGAGGCCGGCCACCACATGCTTTGCAGCCCAGACTGGCCCATTGTCATTCTGTATGTGGCAATCAGCGCATACAGAATGACAATGGGCGGGAGGGGCTGCTCTTGTGCTCGAGGAGGAGTGCGAGGCGGCCTCATCAGGGGCTGAGGCTTCATGCAGGGAACAGTGCTGTTCCCTGCAATGCCCAAAATTACGGACAAAAGGCGTCCGTAAAAGGGATCCTCACGGACAACGGACGTGAGGTCCAAATTACGGACGGTCCGTGAAATTTAGGGACGGTTGGTCACCCTAGCTGAAAGTTGGACTGCACCAGTGTGGTCACTGACGATAGTGCTATAATTAAGCATTTTTTTTTTTACTTGAACCAGAGCACTTATAGCACAGAATTAGTGAGGCTCGCATGTTGTGGACTTTAACATTATGCAGCGCAAGCACGTTTATATATTTATGGCACCAATTCTGCTTCTGTGGCACAACTCCCCTGCCTATGTGATGAGCTGAGGTGTGGAGACAAGCAAAGCGCAAGCCTACGTTCCGGTCGTGCTTCCTCTCAGTAGCATTCCCGCGCTATAGGCTCGACCTAAAAAAGAAAACGGACTACCTTTGAGAGGCCCGAAAATAGAGCCCGAGAGAGACCCGTTTCCAGGCCCCCTGAAAATAACTGCCGGTGCTCAGACCCGGACAGACCCGGCCCACTTAAAGCCCTGGATATAGCCTATCTCCCACAGTACATGACCATTCCCAGGAAGCGTCTGACTTTGGACTCAGTCGACTGCATTGATGCCATTTTGAAGTACTCTCTCACAACGGGGAGTGATCCTGTTGTGGTGGTGGGGGACAGGGATCAAATGACTCTGTATAAGAATGTTTCATTATGTAACAATGTTGTATGTTGTGTATCTATTTTGTTCAATGTGATGTTTATGTAGCAATCCTTATAAATGTGTATTATTTGTTTGTTGCACTACACAGAATGCATTACGGGCGGTGCCTGAAGTAAAGACACTTAACTAAGTGAAAAGCAGCTTTATATATATGCCACATCCTTTCTTTGTCTCTTGTAAAGTGAAGGTGCACTGATTTGCATTAAAGGCAGATGTGTGGGAGCCGAGTGGCTAAAAAAGTCTAGAAAAGAATATGAAGTCATGATTGACAATTACAGATCCAAACAATCGGCGGATTTTGTTATAAATTAGACCAGGATTTATGGTATGGGGGTACACACATTCTTAACACAGTTTAAAGTACTAGACATTTCTTGCGTCTTTTGAGATTTCATACAGAATTGAGGCATAACTGAAGGACTGCATTTTCGGCTGAATGCACTGATATTACTTTTTGTTCATTTAGTCTATGGTCTTGCAGATTCCAAAGTAGTCTTTTGTGGCAATCTTTTTCTTCCTTCGCATGGTTCAGGATGCCATTGCTGACTGGCTGATCAAGACTGCAATTTGGCATTCTATTTTTTACATTTATGATCCTGTACAGTATGCAGTCAAATAGCTTATAACACAAAGTCTTGTCGTATTTTTTTTATGTGCATCATATTAATATTGATGTTAAATACTTGGGATTTTATAATTGGCAAAATGGCTGAAGGGGACGGACACCGATGAAAAGACAACAAATATGGAGACCGGAAACAAGATACAGAACTACACAGAATGAATTTTCCTCTGCAAGGCTAATGAACTGCAGAATCGTTTTGTCTTTTAAGTAGATGCAGGAACTTTTTTTTTTTTGTTGAAAAATTGAAAATTGCTTTATTGCGTGATTTGTTAAAAACCCTTGCAACAATATACAATAACAGAGATTCATTGCTAGGTACTTAGTTTTGATATAAAATTTAAAAGTATCGTAGAAGCCTAATCTAAAAAGACGCTGCGGTCCAATTTAAACAGTTGAGAGTTAAGAAAAAGAGAGTCATTGTGACATAAAAAGCTCTATTGCTTGATGCACAGTCCATGACACGCTGTGGATTGTGTCCAGTTAAGGAGGAGAGTTTGGCGTCTTCCTAGTAGGGGGGGAGAGATTGTATAAGAAAACAGTATGGACAAATAGACTCCTCAGCTTATGCCATGCATTAATGATGGGTCTAAAACATGTCCGTAGGTCAGTGACAGGTTATGGTAATCTCAGTGAGGCAAGGAGTCAGGTTGCCTGCCCGACCATCGTGCACACATCTCGCCTCCTCTAGCTTCTTAGTGAAGCGATCCATAAATCTGACCAAGGCATAGTTAAGGGTAGTGTTCAAGGGGTCAAGGCAAGCCAGCCCCGCTCCTCTGCAAGATGCATGAACTTCATTTTGCTTTGAACGAACATCATCATAATTTCAGTGCTTTCTATCGCTTAAACATCATTTTCTCATTAGATGCCAAAGAACCCTAGTTATAAAAACATTGGTCTACCATTGGATTTTGGACTTCTGGTATTTCAAAATGTCAGCCTTCCAAGGCACAGGTTAAAGTTCTGTAGATTCATTGACTCGGACATGTAGACCATGTTTTGAAATTCCACTTCTGCATAGAAGGTTTTGAAGCTCAGCCTGCAGAAATAATAAAGCCCCACATGTTGAAAATGTGCTTATGAACAATGAGTCGGGCTGCAATGGTGTTTGGTGAAGCCCACTCCATTCACCCTAACATCCACGTATGCCAGTGAGAGCCACTACCTTTTCATGAAGGTTTACAGTCTTCTGGTGCTTTCTCTTGATGGCCCCTTGGTCACTATGCTCATGTTGATTCAGATGCAACATCATCTGGGTTCTTGACTTCGTTTGCCACTACAAGCTATTGTTGTACCCATGGTGTTAGATTTGACAGTTTATCAATGATCCCTGCTGCTTCTAGTTTTTTTAGTTCTGTTTCAGTTGCGCTAAAAGCTGTGCCTCGGGTTGCCCAAGGGGATTGGGCTTATGCTCAACTTTGATTAAAAAGTCCTAGTACTTCAATGAAAAAAAGCAAAAGTTAAAGTGACATAGTTAGGTTTGGAAATGAGATAAAAACTAATGACAGAAAAAACACTGAAATTCGTAAGGTATATTTTAGTGAACAAACTATAACATATGCCCCAGCCATGCACTGCTTATGAGCTCACATATTACATCACTCGTGATCTGGTATATTACATCTCTGATAACATCTTCCCTGACACTGCTAGTCAAATTACCTCATAAACCCTTACACTATTTTTAAAAGGAAACTTATTAGTAAAGGGCCTATATTCATATACAGCACAGCTTCTGTCGACAATAGATTACCCACCAGTGGATGTCTGGGCATGTGCCCATGTAAAATAGTTACAATACAGTACTGTAGTCAAATTTTATGTAAAACGGACGTTTATAAGGTGTGGCTGTTAATTTCCAGAATTTCGCTGAAAACGTTGAGGGTGTTAGTTGATTTTTTAATAAAGTAGAATATAGGGGTGAACCATGTAGAGATGGTTTAATTAGCAGTGGGATTGTACACATCTTTCTCAAGTTGTATGCCACTGTGTTCATCTCTGGAATGTGTATAGTGTAATTTAGCAAACTACGGAGGGTTGTCTATAGGGCCTGGCAGAAGGTGTCTTATCAGTGGTAAATGCATACCTGCCAGCCGCTTGACTTTAACTTGTGGATCATGTGAAGCCTTTAAGATAGGTGATCCTGTTACATGAATAGAGTACTATTTTTTGTAGTGTTTACAAGGTTTAAAAGGGGTGACCCCAATAAAGTCTATGAAGGCATTTTGTTTGTTAGGTGGGTGAATTTAAGTAAAAAGAGGATAATATCCACCAAATGTGGGTGACTTGACAGATCTGCTATGTGTGCAGCATGTGGTAAAAGGTTATGTTCATTGTCAATTAATTGGTTATAGGAGAATGGGCACAGTATGTTGAATTACTTTAAGTCAACAAACTCTGTGGTACTCACTTGTATTGTAAAAACTGTGTGGTAAAGGTACCACGTGGTAACGGCTGCATGGTGAAGGTTACATCCGGTATTTGTGAGTATGTACTGTCATGAGACCTCTTTCTCGTGTTACTTTATTACACTTTTTACATAGTAAACTGTAGCAATAAAATGCTGCTAATCTGCAGCATTTTGGAAAATGATCCTGTATTTAACACCCAGGTAAATATTGAATCTGGCTTTTTTTTGTAAAAGGGTTTCATTATTCATCTGTTAATGGCTGAGCTTATCCTAATGAAAACTAATTTGTTTTAAGCTTCACAAACGGCATCTTCAGCTCATGGCTACTCCTATAAGTCACATTCTGATCTGGTACACTCACTTTGGTACACCTCACTGCATTATATTGACTCATTTGTTTTATGTCTGCACTTTTTAATCCTGTATATTGAAAGTTTTTGCATATAAAACAGAGCAAACAGTGAAGGCATACTAACTTCTGGAAAACTTTTACTTTTTAAAGTTATTATTTTTAAATCATCTCCAGAGACGACTAATTTTGAAGTTCTTTGAGCAATTACGTGTTCATTATGTACCAGGAATAAAATAGGATGCTTGTGAAATAACAACGGCTCCACTAAAGAAATTAAATTGTAATATTAGCAAAGAGAACGAGAAAAAATATACAGGCAGTGGCTCAGGAAGTCTCGAACCACCACTTTAACATTCACTTAAGTTGTTTAATTTTAATGAAATAGCGCTTATGCCTGCAGAGAAAATCCCCGGTGAGCATACAAAGTGCAAAATAAAATGAAGTGACTGCAGAGCTACATTCACGTAGACATAAAGGAGAGGTGAAATTCAAGTCGTTCAAGATTTCATATGATTTGCCTAAGGCCCAATATGATAAACAAGGTGAAATGAACTTATTACTTCTACAGTAGAATGTATGTAATTCTCTTTTTTTTGGTTGGTGGGGAGGTGACTTCTGCTTGTACATTATCCCTCTGATCTGTAGAGAAAATATACTTTTGTTTGAATTATTCCGCTGGACTCTGTATTTGATGTCACAGCTTAACACCTATCCTACACGTTCTGTGGGGCCATTAATGTGAATTCGTGTCACCCTACTATATTATCCGAACACAATGTCCTCTTCACAGGTTTTCTCCATCCAAAATAATTCACTGCTAAATAACTCCGGAATTCTTTGAGGGATGATACAAAAATAGATGTCTGCAAAGCAGATGAGCCGCAATATATTTCGTCAGTGCCCGTCACACCTCTAAACCCTCGCTGCTGTTGCCTGTATTGCGTGTATACATATACATGTGTGATATATATATCACGCACAAAGTTGAAAGGCAGTGGAGTGCTGCATACAGCCGAAATCAGATACAATAAGTGAGGTAATAGAGGGATTGGTGCATTTTGAAAGCAGTAGTGGATTGTTACTGTGCCATGATGTGATGTTCTTTCATTAAGTATGTCATCTTCACTTTCATAAATTGGATCAGAGTTGGAGCGGTCTTGATGCATATGGGGATATCGTTCCAGATCCGGGGTCCAGAGGGGGTAAATGCCTGTTGCCTTGTTTATTTCTTTTATACTCCTTCATCTCCATTCTGATGGTGTCCTGGCTCTTGGTGTGCCAAAAGCCACTGAAGATGGTGAACGTTTCAGACAGATGGGTGGGTTGCTGTTGATGATAGCTTTGTAGATGATGCTGCTGGTTTTGAAGAAGTTGCAAGCCAGTGAATTTCTATCATTGTAGGGTGATCTGGTCATATACTTATTTAGGTCCTCGATGAGGAACGCTGCAGCATTCAAGATAGTCTTAACAAGGGTCAGTGTGGAATCCTGGGGAATGTAAAGCAGGGCATTGCTACCATCCAGATGTGGGAGTACTTTCTATTTCTAGTTGTTAGACATTGATTGTGGAATCCTAGAACAAGTAGGAAATATATAATGGTAGTGTGATCCGGTCATGTTTCTTCAGGTCATTGACAATGAATGCTGTGGCATGTAAAATTGCCTTAGTGGGGGTCAATGTGAGTCCGGGAGGCTGTGAAGGAGAGCAATGCCACCATAAAGATATGAAAGTACCTTTCTATGTCTGCTTGTTATCATTGATTGTGACATCCCAGAACAAATAGGAAACATATTTTAAAACGTTCTGGGAGTTTTTGATGTAAGCAATATAATGTTAATTATACTTCTCCATTAAAAATTGTGCTCTGGTTTTGGGCAAATACGCCAATAGGCTCCTACACATACTCAACTCTCCCTCCAACACCCATGTTGATACCCATGACCAACCCATACAAAAAATGTAAATTCGCCAAAATGCCAGGGGTAGCAGCCCTGCCCTTTGAAGCCCTTCCAATGACCTCACAGCAAATTACAACATATGACCCAATGTCTTCCCAGGAAGTGATGTTACATAAACTTTGACCCTAATAACATCTCAGAAATTACATTGGACATATCGCTTTCTCCTTTAGAGCCTCAATTTTCTAAGCTCAATTTCATCTAATCAATGTTTTCCTTTCTCACCCCTATCTTTGACTACTAACAATCTCTATCTCTTCAGTTTTCCTATCGGTTCCAGTTTTAACCCTTTCATTCTCCAATCATTGCCATTGTCAGTGTCATTGCACAATGTCAATTTGATATTCATCTCTATCTCACTAATATTGTCAACTGTGTATGACCCTCACTTTCTCATAAACATTACCTCTTCCAGATTTCTATTTGCTTTAAAACGTTGTTATTGGTACATCTCCCCCTTATCTCCACCTTTCCCAATTTTCATCTCAGCCTCCTGTTTCTACCAACACATTACTCTTCTTTATTTTCAGGATACACCTGCCTCCATCACTGTGCCACTCCCTTTCCCATTCCATCTATCCATTTAGTCTGCTGCATCTCTGTTTAATCACTTTTACCTCCTTATCCACCTTGCGCTGGTTAATAACTGCAGTCTTCACCCTCTGTCTCTTTGTGACATCAACTCTCATGGCATCCTATTCTTGCTCTCACTCTCATGGTCTCACTTTCTACCATGCATCTATTTTCCCTGACTCAGTCTATCTTCTCCACTCCTCTCTTTTAATTCCTTTGTCCTTTCTCTTTTTTTACTTCCTTTTCGATTATGTATTTCCCTATTTTCATTATGTGGTTTTCTTTCTAAATCTATTATTTCCCTATTTTTTCTATTACTCTTCCTCTTTGATGCTTTAATGCTTTCCTTATTTCTTATCTATTTCTATCTTCTTCACTTCTGTCTCATTTTCTTTTCACATTGCTGTTGCATCTACTTTTTTGTTACAAGACCTCAAGCGTTGTTTGTTTCTCTTTCTTGTGCTTCCTCTCCATTTCATGCTATTTCCTTGTTCTCTTTACGGCTTTCCTTTCCGTCCCCTTTTACCTCAGTTGTTTTATCCTTTCTTTTCCTTATTTTCCTCTCCCTTTCATTCTTTCTTTTCTTCTACAGTGCATTGTTCTAATTCACTCTTTGGAACTCTCCCTTCTTTTTCTCTCTCATTTTCATTATTTGTTTTTCTCTATAATCATAATAAGTCCCTTTCTCCCCTTTAAACCCAGGTATTGTGGCCCTGTCGGAAATCAAATTAGGGCAGACTCACACCGATCCCTTCAACACCTTTAGCAGGATGCAAGATGAGAAATAGCACATTGGTATAATACAGATAGCAGCAATGCAATTTAATTCACATACACAACAGGTACTGCACGATTGCCACTATTGCAATCTTTATGTCTACACCAAAATGGTACAGCACAGGCAGGAGTGCATTATCCTTGCCAGAAGGACACGGTTTGCCAAAGGCAGCAGCACTGCAAGTTGTGGTTTCCCTCAGAAAAGGTGGGATTTGTCTAAGGGCAGCAATAATGAATGGCTTCTTCACACAGATGTCACACCACACGAAGTAGCAATCCAAGCTTCCATGACTTAAAACATTCATAGCGCAGGCAGCTGCTGTGCAAGCTACCTCCAAACACAGAACATGGAAAGCTGTAGAACACAATTTCCTCCCACAACCAAGGAACTGCAGTGACAGCAGATATGAAAAAACACCCTCAAACAAAAAAGGTACAACCGAGGAAGCAGCAGCGGAAATCCGCCTAATAAAAATGGCACTGAAAAGGGAATTAGCAGTTAGCAGTGCATCACTCATAAAACAGGCATCAGGTAAACAGTTGACTATACTGCCCTCACAAAACAATTGCTATATGGGAAAGAATTATACAAACCTCTGTTGCACAAATTATGAAAAGCATGAACAGCAGCATTGAATCCTGTCTTGCAAAACAGTCACAGCACAGGAAGTGATCCATCAGTGCAAGTCTCCTTACCCAAAAAAATTCAGCATGGGCAAAAGCTGGTTTGGAGCCCCTCCCTCCCAAAACAAATGTAATATGGACATTAGCTAAACCCGGCCACCACACAAAACAGGTGTACCACAAGAAACAAGCAGTAATGAAGAATTTCCTCACAAATCTTGTACAGCCTGGGGAGCAAGATTAGGCTATTATATGGTTTTCCTATGTAAAGCGTGCATGAGCAAATGTTTTAGGTCCTACCTGTTTGATATTGGCATGGCACAACTGCCTTAAACCGGTTATCGCTTGAGACTGTACCTTCTGGGATACCCTAGTGCAATGTTCTAGTATATTTGAGAATATATCCATAATTCACATCTGTCAAATGTGGCAGTGTGGCAAAATAACACCCCCATTGTATGTAGCATCTATGTCAGGGCAGTACTGCTGTACATACACACCTGACATATGTGAGTGTACTGTGCTACAGTAATGACATCTATGAAATGCAGAAGCACAGGAATGCAGATATAGTGAGGTAGCTTAGTTTTAGAATCATGCAAAATGTGATACCAACATGAAACCTTGCACAGGGCTTAATAATAAGGTAAAAAGTGAGTGATGATATAGACCCCAAAAATCGTATGACTACTTTGCCCATATATCGTCATAAAAGAAAATGGCTGTTGCTGTTATTTGTATGGTGATTATGAATCTAATGTTACACATCCATCACATAATTTCACACATTTTTCAGGTCGGGAATTCCAAAAGCAGTACAAATTCTGCATTTTAGTTTACCCATGACGAAGTATGAGAAATTTTTAATGGATCCAGCAAGTAAATAACATATGATGTAAATAAGAAAGTATATTGTACTGGCCTTGTAAACCAACAAATTATTTTTGTTGTTGCAAGTTTCTGAAATTGTGAAAAGAGTTTTCGCTGTCAATGAGTACAGATGTCTACCAAAAGAAAATCTGAATTTCTAAATATTATTGAAAAGTTTATATTTAGTACACAAAATTTTGGAATTGAGATTGATTGGGATCTGTGTGTATTCTGTCAACAAGATTTACCAGAAGTTTTGGTCTGTCCAGCTAATCGTAAACGTTCTGATAAAGGAATTGGATACAAAAGTTTGCTTGACGATCTGCTAGCTTTTGACGAAATAAAAGGACTTCCATCAATCATCAAGACAAGATTGTTAAAAAATCACGATGTAGTTCAACAACTGTTAATTGAAATCTGTGGAAAATTCCATAAAACCTGTAGAAACAATTTTGACAAACACAAACTGGTAAGGTTATCAAAAAACCAAAACTAGTTCAAGACCGTTTTCAAGAGAGTACTTCAAGGTGTACGCGTGCTTCATTTATAGTTGGTGAATTGAAAGATATGTGTTTTTCTCTGACGAAGAGTCAGGGGCAGAGCTTATAAATGTGCATAAACTTGAATTGAGTAATCGAGTTTGAGATGCTGCAGTTGCAGTAAGTGACTCAAAGGTCCTCTCCAAGTTAAGTGGTAGTGATATGGTTGCGACCGAAGCGAAGTACCACAAAAAGTGTTGTTTTAGTTTTTATAACCGTCTTCGGCAAATACAGAGCAAAGAAAAAAGCGAAGATAACAAGTTGACATTGATCTATGGCATGGTATTAGGTAAATTGTAAACTATCTTAATCTATGGCATGGTATTAGGTGAAATTGTAAACTATCTCGAAGATACAGTTCAAAATTTTGAAGTATCGCCAGTATTTACTTTATCTAGCATCAAATAACTTGTAGTTCTTTGTATGACAGAATCAGGTGTAGAAAATGCAGACAAATATGTACACAGCACATGAGTAAAAGAAAAGATTCTTGCGTTCATACCAGAACTTACAGAGGAACCAAAAGGTAGACATATTCTTCTAATACGCAAAAACTATATCAGAGAAAATATATTCAGTATCTGTAAACAAAATTCTCTTCAGGATGGTGTCTGTCCGGCTAATGTAGCTGCTATTATTCGAAAAGAAATGTTTCAACTTGAAGTAGGTGGATTTAGTGGACAGTTCGAGCAAAATTGCCAAGACAAGTCAGTAGGGGCTGCTATGCTAAATCTAATACGAATGATTATGGAAGGTTGTAGCATTTCAAATGACAGCACAGTAAATTATAAGAGGAGTGCAGCTTTGTCAGTCTCAGAGCTTGTTCGGTATCATACCAGTAAGTGTAAGAAGGCAAATCCTAAAGGAAACATCTGCCACAAGAAAGATAATGAAACTCCACTACTTTTTTATATTGGATTAATGGTGCATGCTAAAACTAAAAAATGGGAATTATTTGACAAACTGAACAAATTGGGCATATGCGTGTCATATGAGCGTGTTTGAGAAGTGTCAGCAACAATAACAAACAATGTATGCAATTCTACAATGACAGGGTTGTGTGTCCAACAGGCCTTCGACTCTTCAATTTCACTTGTGCTGCAATAGACAATATTGATCACCATCCCTCGTCATCTTCATCCACTCAGTCATTCCACGGAACAGCCATATCTCTGATACAGAGAAAATCAGATACACAGGTTATATCTTCCTTCTTAAAAATGGAAGAAAATGAGTGGACCAAGAAATAAACTTCATCTCTACCAGAGTGGTATTTGCAGTTACCATGTACAAAGACAAAAAAACAGCTAAATGTACCTGTAAGTAATATCAATGCCTTACAGCCCCCTCCTATTCATAATGAACCTATGTCTGATGAATGGCTGCAAATGATTCAAACTCTTGATCTCCATAATCTAGCCAATATAAGCCGCACCAGTTGGACTGCTTTCCACTCCAACAGAAGTGGTTCTGTCACAAAAAGCAAAACTGTATTGCTACCTTTATTAAATGAGTCAATAAATTCTCCTCCTATGGCACGCCACTGATTTGATATACTAAAGCATATACTGGTCACAATTAATCCTAATCAGACTTCTGTGGTGACATGTGATCAACCAGTCTATGCAACAGCTAAACAATTACAGCGGTTACTTTCAGAATTGTATGGGGAAGACAAAATGGTATTCATGATGGGAGGATTATACATTGAAATGTTATTCCTTGCCGTTTTAGGAGATTGGCTTGATGGTAGTGGCTGGGCCGATATTTTAGTTGAAGCCAATGTTACCAGTGAGGGTAAAGTTGGACAATGTCTTAAAGGGTCTCATGTGAAACGATCCCGCTATATACACGAAGTTAGTGTTGCATCACTGTTATACTTTTGAAGAAGGCTTATGATTAGGGCTCCTGGTTTTATAGTATTTATTTTTTTGACATTTCTGTCTGTATTTATCCATATTTATTTTTTGTCAACTTCATCTGTATTTATCCATATTTATTATGGGTTTTGTGAAAAAAGTAAAGCTGAAACTGGTATATTTCCACATTTATTTAACCAATAAATATGCAGTCATTCTTAATTGCCTGCCAGGTTTCACTGATATGAACACCCGCAGAAGATAAATCAATGCACTTATATGAAAATATGCACATTTCAGTACCAGCCTTGTGCATATCTACTGCTGTTTAAGCCTCTTTACAAAAATTCCTTTCTTTTTTAACCCCCTTACCTATCAATCCACACAGTTATTGGCCCGGCAGTCATGGCAAAGTGTATTTAAAATCACTCAAAAAGCACCCAATTTCCACTTCTATCCACATTTAAAAAATAAATACAGACAAGAAAATATATGGTTTTCTGTCTGTATTTATCTGTAAAAATCTGTAAAAACGGAAAACAGGGAGCCTTACTTATGATGTATCTACTGATGGGCAAATCTCCATGAAAGAATGGATTACACGAAGAGTTGCAGAGTCTGTTCATTTTAAATATTGGTATATCACACTTCAACTCGAATTACTGCTATTCCAGTTTCTTGATACCATTCGATCAGCAAATTTTGAGTAGTTTATTGTAACCCTGCAAATGATCTGTCCTTGGATGTTTGCTATGGACCACAACCACTATGCTACGGATGCCAGTGTTCATTAAAACGCTTGTCGTGCTGAAAACAAGAATTCCAGATGTTTATAAAGAATTTTTAAGCAGATATTTTGTTGCTTGTAAAAGTGGTAGACCTTATACCTGAATATCTCGTGATCAGATGCGTGAGCAGTGTAAC
Source organism: Calotriton arnoldi (assembly GCA_963921515.1). Taxonomy (NCBI): domain Eukaryota; kingdom Metazoa; phylum Chordata; class Amphibia; order Caudata; family Salamandridae; genus Calotriton; species Calotriton arnoldi. Next base: position 2,263,291 of record CAWUFW010000581.1, on the reverse strand, counting down.
AAGGATATAAAATCAGAAGGTGGGACAGTTGGTATTCCTACTAATCCTAGTGCATTGATGAAATGGCTGGTGCCTGGACCTCTAGTTGCCAACTTACTGGGACAGTTCGATGAAGAAATGGGATTCAGTGAAAACTAAAATAACTGTGTTTACCATGAAGACAATGTCTCTTGCACCACTCAATTTGTAAATGATGTTAAGGAACTTACACAAGTGTTTTCACGTGATAACAGAAATACTTATGCCTGTGGTATTGGCAAAAATGTTATGAATATTGCATCCGACTTACTCATGAGTAATAATGCAAATAAACCTGTGTGCATTGCTGACGATGTGGGGAAGAACTCAATATGGAGAGTTTGTTCAAGAACGCCTGGTACGCTGCGGAAAATCTATTTCAAATCGATTCCAAGAAACAAGCTAGGTTTATTTCATATGGTAGACCCCGAATCAGTGAACCACAAAGTATCCATCTTAAAAGCGACTGCTTACTTTTCACTAGACTGTATATTGCTTGGCAAGATAGAGAGGGAGATTGAAAGGAATTTTTAGCCCATGAGAATCTTGATTATCCCCCATCACTTTCTGAGGGAAGATTGCTACGAAAAGGGACAAAGTCTGACATCATCTCGTGCTTTGAAAAGCTTAATGGTGCTGTAGATAACATGAATAACATTCCAGACACTGCAAGTTGTGCTATTATGGATGGATTGGCAATAATCAATTTCTTAAAACCCCACAATGTATGCAACTTTCAAGATTACAGCACCTATATATTCCAGTCTTATACAATGAACATACTTAACAAATCGAAAGGAGTAGACATAGTATTTAACCGTTATATAGAGGGGTCTCTGAAAAAGGAAGAAAGAAATAGGCATGGTTTTGGTCCACGCTACCGTGTAAAAGGTTAAACAAATATATAAAAAAAACTGGGCGACTTTTCTACAAAATGAAGATAGCAAAAATAATTTGTTCCAATTCTTGGCTTTTAACTTTGAGTCTTGAGATACCAGAGGGTAAAATTGTTGTATTGACAAAGGATGATAATGTGGTGAATATTCCAGAAAATCTGAATGTATCTGATTTCAGACCATGTTAGCAAGAAGAAGCTGATACCAGATTACTATTACATGCAAAACATGCTAGTGAAAGTGACTAGAAGTCTATAACTATGCGTACTGTTGATTCCGTTGTAGCAGTTATTGCTCGTGATGCATTTAGCAGCTTAAATCTTTCTAATTTGTGGAATGATTTTGGTATTGGGAAACATCAAGCGACCCTTGACCCTGTCCTCAGGCAGGTTGCTCCCCCTCGCCGCACAGCTCCACCAGTGCTTCTGTCTGCCTCTGCTGCCCGTCACCGCCGCAGGTTCGAGGCCCCTCCGCCTCAGTAGTCCGGTACTGCCCTAAATTGTTCACTGCTTTGCCTTATTTTGTGTTCTGCCTGTGTAATTTTGTTTTTGCTCCTTGTTTCCCTCTTTCCCCCTTTTTCTCTGTGCCCCCTTTTTTGCCTTCTGTATCCCTGCTCGCCGTTCCCTCCGCTGCGTCCCCGCCCCCCTGCTCGCCCATTCGCCGCCCCGCTCCCGCCTCCCAGCCGCTCCTCCCTCCCACCTCCCCTTATATGGTGGCCGCTGGCGCGCCTAAGGCAAGCCCGTCTGCGCCCGTCCGCGCCTGGACCGCGCCCAGCGCCAGAACCCCTGGCCCCCGCTTACGCCACGACGCCCGTCTCAGCTACGACGCCAACACCCTCCACGCACTCCACACCGCACGAGCGCACACCTGCTTCCTGGTCGCCCCGAAGCGCACCAAAGGACACTTCTCCTGCTGGCGCTGCAGCTTCACCAGTCTCCGAGCCGCCAACCCGCCCACCAGGACAGGACGCAACCACCTCAGATGCATACTACTGAACACCCGCTCCGCACGCAAACACGCCGTCGAACTCTGGGACCTGCTCGACACATCCTCCCCGGATGTTGCCTTCCTGACAGAGACATGGATGAACGACTCCTCGGCACCGGACATCGCCATAGCCATCCCGGACGGCTACAAGATCACCCGCAGAGACCGCACCAACGGAGTAGGAGGTGGAATCGCCATCATCCACAAGTCCACCCTCAAGGTCGCGACCAACTCTGACGACACCCTCAGCACCGCCGAACACCTGCACTTCCAGATCCACACTGATCCCAACACCACCCTCAGAGGAACTCTGATCTACAGACCCCCCGGACCCTGGCCTCAGTTCAGCGACTCCATCGCCGACTTCGTCAGCACGCACGCCCTTGCCTCCTCGGACTACATCCTCCTCGGAGACCTGAACTTCCACCTCGAGAACAACAACGACACCAACTCCACCACCCTGATCGACAACCTCGGACTCCGACAGCTCGTCACAACGCCCACCCACTCCGCCGGCACACGCTTGATCCCATCTTCTCCTCAAGCTCCCACGTCTCCTTAAGCCACACCACCGAACTCCACTGGACCGACCATCGCTGCATCCACTTCACCTTCCGGAAACCCACCACGCACCACCGCACCCAACAGATCCCCCGCCGCTGCTGGGGCAAAATCACCGCGACCAGCTAAACACCGCCCTCGCCCGAAACCCCCCCACCGACCCCGACGCCAGCAACCTCAGGCGTTGGATCAACGACTGCGCCAACACCCTCGCCCCGATCAAGAAACCCTCCAACAGACGCACCAACAAGAAGGCCAGCTAGTTCTCCGCGGACCTCCAGACCTCCAAACAAACCTGCCGAAGACTAGAGAAGAAATGGCACCACGAACAGACACCGGAGAACCACGCAGCCCACAAGAACGCCATGCGCCAACACCATCACCTCATCAGATCCGCCAAAAGGACCTCCTTCAAGGACCGCCTCGACAACAACGCGCACAACAGCAAAGAGCTCTTCAACATCGTGAAGGAACTCTCCAACCCCAGCTCCAACACCAACGACATCCCACCTTCGCAAGACCTGTGCAACTCCCTGGCCACCTTCTTCCATCGCAAGATCACAGACATCCACGACAGCTTCGACAACCAGACCACCACAACAGCCAACGACACCTCAGACCCCACGAACACCACCCACAACGACCCCCTGCTCTCCTGGACTCACATCAACGACACCATCAAAATCATGAACACCATCCACTCCGGCTCCCCGTCAGACCCGTGCCCACACCACATCTTCAACAAAGCCAGCGCCACCATCGCACCCCATCTCCGCAAGGCCATCAACATCTCCTTCGAGACCGCGACCTTCCCGGAGAGCTGGAAGCACGCCGAGATCAACGCCTTGCTCAAGAAACCCAAGGCAGATCCGAGGGACCTCAAGAACTTCCGGCCCATCTCCCTGCTTCCGTTCCCGGCGAAGGTCATCGAGAAACCGTCAACAAACAGCTGACCCGCTACCTCGAGGAGAACAACATCCTGGACCCGTCCCAGTCCGGGTTCCGCAGCAACCACAGCACCGAAACTGCCCTCATCGCCGCCACCGATGACATCAGGGCCCTGCTGGACAACGGCGAAACCGCGGCCCTCATCCTCCTGGACCTATCAGCCGCCTTCGACACGGTCTGCCACCGCACCCTACACACACGCCTCCACAACGCAGGAATCCGAGACAAGGCTCTGGAATGGACCACCTCCTTCCTCTCCGGCAGATCCCAGAGCATCCGCCTCCCCCCTTTCCGTTCCGAAGCCTCCAAGATCATCTGCGGCGTACCCCAAGGATCATCCCTCAGCCCGACATTGTTCAACATCTACATAGCAAAACCAAAGGGGATGATGGACGGAGTGTTGAACATTGCAAGCACTCACCCCCAGTCAACTGATCTGGGTTTAATCCATCATCATTCTTTAGCTCACTCCGCCACCCCAGTTCAAACATGGCCATATGCAAATCAGTCTGACCCTGTGCCTCATGGGAACAGTCCAGCCCGAACTGCCAAGCCATGTCTTCCCTGGACCGGAAACAAGCATCCTGGGACCGGTTTCTGGCTTACAGCCGTCATCAGCCAGGCTATCTTGAATCCAGTGGCAAAGTGAGCAAGGGACCCACGTCTGGGCATACCCTGCCAACTTAGGGCGAACATAGCAAAACCAAAGGGGATGATGGACGGAGTGTTGAACATTGCAAGCACTCACCCCCAGTCAACTGATCTGGGTTTAATCCATCATCATTCTTTAGCTCACTCCGCCACCCCAGTTCAAACATGGCCATATGCAAATCAGTCTGACCCTGTGCCTCATGGGAACAGTCCAGCCCGAACTGCCAAGCCATGTCTTCCCTGGACCGGAAACAAGCATCCTGGGACCGGTTTCTGGCTTACAGCCGTCATCAGCCAGGTTATCTTGAATCCAGTGGCAAAGTGAGCAAGGGACCCACGTCTGGGCATACCCTGCCAACTTAGGGGCGAACATAGCAAAACCAAAGGGGATGATGGACGGAGTGTTGAACATTGCAAGCACTCGCCCCCAGTCAACTGATCTGGGTTTAATCCATCATCATTCTTTAGCTCACTCCGCCACCCCAGTTCAAACATGGCCATATGCAAATCAGTCTGACCCTGTGCCTCATGGGAACAGTCCAGCCCGAACTGCCAAGCCATGTCTTCCTGGACCGGAAACAAGCATCCTGGGACCGGTTTCTGGCTTACAGCCGTCATCAGCCAGGCTATCTTGAATCCAGTGGCAAAGTGAGCAAGGGACCCACGTCTGGGCATACCCTGCCAACTTAGGGCGAACATAGCGACGGGTATGCCCAGACGTGGGTCCCGTGCTCTCCATGCCACTGGAATCAAGCTATCCTGGCTGAAGAGGGGTGAAACCCCGAAACCGGTCCTAGGATGCTTGTTTCCAGTCCAGGGAGGACCTGGCTTGGCAGTTCGGGCTGGACTGTTCCCATGAGGCACAGGGTCAAGACTGATTTGCATATGGCTGGGTTCAAACTGGAATGGCATGGTGAGCAAAAAAACGATGGATTTAGGCCCAGATCTCTGTACTGGGGTGAATGTATGACATTGTTCTGCATTCTGTCCATCAACTGTTGTTTTTGCATTTGTCACCCCGAGTGGGACGGGTATGCCCAGACGTGGGTCCCGTGCTCTCCATGCCACTGGAATCAATCAATCAATCACAGAATTTGTAAAGCGCACTACTTACCCGCGAGGGTCTCAAGGCGCTGGGGGAGAAAAAAGGGGGGGGGGTGCTGCTACTGGTCGAACAACCAGGTCTTGAGTAGCCTCCTGAAGGTCAGCAGGTCTTGGGTCTGTCGTAGGTTTAGTGGAAGGGTGTTCCAGGTCTTGGCGGCGAGGTGGGAGAAGGATCTGCCGCCGGTGGTGGTTCTTCGAATGCGAGGGACGGTGGCGAGGGAGAGGTCGGCGGAGCGGAGTTGGCGGTTGGGGACGTAGAAGAGGAGTCGTCTGTTGAGGTAGGCTGGGCCAGTCTTGTGGAGTGCCTTGTGTGCGTGGATGAGGAGTTTGAAGGAGATTCTCCTGTCGACGGGGAGCCAGTGCAGGTTCCTCAGGTGGGGGTGATGTGGCTGTGGCGTGGTACATCGAGGCTCAGGCGTGCGGAGGCGTTTTGTATGCGTTGCAGTCGCTTGATGAGCTTGGCCGGGGCTCCCGCGAGAGGGCGTTCCCATAGTCGAGTCTGCTGCTGACGAGGGCCTGGGTGACTGTTCTTCTCGTGTCTGTCGGGATCCACCTGTAGATCTTGTGAAGCATGCGGAGGGTGTTGAAGCAGGAGGATGAGACTGCGTTGACTTGCTTGGCCATGGAGAGCGTTGAGTCGAGGATGACTCCCAGGTTGCGTGCGTGGTCGGTGGGTGTCGGGGCTGCTCCCAGCGTCGTTGGCCACCAGGAGTCGTCCCAGGCTGAGGGGTTGGAGCCGAGGATGAGGACCTCTGTCTTCTCCGTGTTCAGTTTTAGTCGGCTGATCTTCATCCAATCGGCGACGGCCTTCATCCCTTCATGGAGGTTGGATTTGGCGGCGAGGGGGTCCTTGGTGAGGGAGAGGATCAGTTGAGTGTCGTCGGCGTAGGAGATTATGTTGAGGTCGTGCTGTCTGGCGATGCGTGCGAGCGGGGCCATGTAGATGTTGAACAGTGTTGGGCTGAGGGACGATCCCTGGGGCATGGTGAGCAAAAAAATGATGGATTTAGGCCCAGATCACTGTACTGGGGTGAATGTATGATATTGTTCTGCATTCTGTCCATCAACTGTTGTTTTTGCATTTGTCACCCCGAGTGGGACGGGTATGCCCAGACGTGGGTCCCGTGCTCTCCATGCCACTGGAATCAAGCTATCCTGGCTGAAGAGGGTGAAACCCGAAACCGGTCCTAGGATGCTTGTTTCCAGTCCAGGGAGGACCTGGCTTGACAGTTCGGGCTGGACTGTTCCCATGAGGCACAGGGTCAAGACTGATTTGCATATGGCTGGGTTCAAACTGGAATGGCATGGTGAGCAAAAAAACGATGGATTTAGGCCCAGATCTCTGTACTGGGGTGAATGTATGACATTGTTCTGCATTCTGTCCATCAACTGTTGTTTTTGCATTTGTCACCCCGAGTGGGACGGGTATGCCCAGACGTGGGTCCCGTGCTCTCCATGCCACTGGAATCAAGCTATCCTGGCTGAAGAGGGGTGAAACCCCGAAACCAGTCCTAGGATGCTTGTTTCTAGTCCAGGGAGGACCTGGCTTGGCAGTTCGGGCTGGACTGTTCCCATGAGGCACAGGGTCAAGACTGATTTGCATATGGCTGGGTTCAAACTGGAATGGCATGGTGAGCAAAAAAACGATGGATTTAGGCCCAGATCTCTGTACTGGGGTGAATGTATGACATTGTTCTGCATTCTGTCCATCAACTGTTGTTTTTGCATTTGTCACCCGAGTGGGACGAATATGCCCAGACGTGGGTCCCGTGCTCTCCATGCCACTGGAATCAAGCTATCCTGGCTGAAGAGGGGTGAAACCCCGAAACCGGTCCTAGGATGCTTGTTTCCAGTCCAGGGAGGACCTGGCTTGGCAGTTCGGGCTGGACTGTTCCCATGAGGCACAGGGTCAAGACTGATTTGCATATGGCTGGGTTCAAACTGGAATGGCATGGTGAGCAAAAAAACGATGGATTTAGGCCCAGATCTCTGTACTGGGGTGAATGTATGACATTGTTCTGCATTCTGTCCCTCAACTGTTGTTTTTGCAACATCTACATGGCCCGCTCGCCCACGTCGCCAGACTACACGACCTCAACATCATCTCCTACGCCACACAGCTGATCCTCTCCCTCACCAAGGACCCCCTCACCGCCAAAACCAACCTCCACGAAGGAATGAAAGCCGTCGCAGAATGGATGAAGAACAGCCGTCTGAAGCTGAACTCGGACAAGACGGAGGTCCTCATCCTCGGCTCCACCCCCTCAGCCTGGGACGACTCCTGGTGGCCGACCGCCCTGGGAGCAGCACCAACGCCCACCGACCACGCACGCAACCTGGGGTTCGTCCTCGACTCAACGCTCTCCATGACCAAGCAAGTCAACGCCGTCTCATCCTCCTGCTTCAACACCCTCTGCATGCTCCGCAAGATCTACAGGTGGATCCCCACTGACACAAGAAGAACGGTCACCCAGGCCCTCGTCAGCAGCAGGCTGGACTACGGAAACGCCCTCTATGCAGGAGCCCCGGCCAAACTACTGAAACGACTGCAACGCATACAGAACGCCTCTGCCCGCCTGATCCTCGACATCCCTCGACACAGCCACATCACACCCCACCTGAGAGACCTGCACTGGCTGCCCGTCAACAAGAGGATCACCTTCAAGCTCCTCACCCACGCACACAAGGCACTCCACGACACCGGACCAGCATACCTCAACAGACGACTCACCTTCTACACCCCGAACCGCCAGCTCCGCTCCGCCGACCGCACCCTCGCTACCATCCCCCACATCCGAAGAGCGACCTCCGGCGGCAGATCGTTCTCCTACCTCGCTGCCAAGACCTGGAACACCCTCCCCATCCTCCTACGGCAGACCCAAGGCCTACTAACCTTCAGGAGGCTACTCAAGACCTGGCTATTCGAGCAGTAGCGGCCCCCCCTCCCCCACCCACCTAGCACCTTGAGACCCTCACGGGTGAGTAGTGCGCTCTACAAATTTCCTCATTGATTGATCAAAGGCTACTGCCCATCCATGAGTATGCTAATAAACAAGAGTGTTTGTGATGGTATTTTATTTTTCCATGCATTTACAGGTTGCGACACTGTAAACAATTGTCTCTTCCATGTACTAATCTTTGTGTTTTCAATGGACAATATAATCAGGAGGACATGTTTTGGATGACTGACCAAATTGTACCCTTTAAAAAAAAAACTGTTGACTAAAATAACAATAAACATTCACAACAATATCATTTGTATCTTAATTCTTTTTCAATAAAAACATGTTTTAATGTTTAAATGTAAAAAATATGTTTTTATATGATAACAAAAAATATAGAAAAAATATGCAGGGTGTCATTTAAAAATGTGTAATAGACTTTTGGTACACCCTGTATATGAGGACCAAGTGCCCCTAAAATAGTAACAAAATAAACTAGACATTTTTTGATGAACTATGATTTTGTTTGAAATGTATATCTTTAGCCGTTCAAAAGCTAAGGGGGGGCATGTTATATGGAACACACCGTGTATATCTACGATATAGCTACATATTTATCATAGTGTACTATGAGTCAATTAAATTGCAACATTTTTAAAATCCTTGGCCAAAAACCATTGCAATTCTGTGCTGGAAGACTAATATTACATTTATGATAATTTACTGGCCTGGCCCTTGCGGCGGCCATTTTGTATTATGACATCACATGCCTAAAATGGGAGGTCAGATTTTTCGGGTCTATATCAGAAATCAATGTTCATATGACTACCTAACACTGTGCTAAGTGCCATATTTGTATCACATTTTGTACGATTCTTGTGGGATTTGACGCTCAGCTACCTCACTAATAGAACACAGACGTGTTATATGCGGGACTGCAGTTATTGCATATGCCTGTCATGCATGAGTGTGGTAATGCATATTGTTTGTGCCAGATTACAAATGAATGTGAGCATATGTGTTACACACCACTGTAATATGTGGGATATTGCAAAAACAAACACCTAGGACGAATGACATATGAACATTCAGGATTCATAGATAAGACATGCTTGCATTATGTGAATGGTCAGCTGCATCAGCATTCTATGACACCTTAAAGGAGACTCTTCCATCACCTTTCCAACACACCCCTCAACTCTTGCTCCCACAAATCTCTGTTCCATCACTGATCCTTGAGTAAAAGGAGGGAAATGTTAATCTGCCTGGACCCTTCTCTATCCTGTCCCACCTCCAACATAGTAATGTCACCAAAGACTATACACTAGCCTCAGGTCACCACCTCCCCAGCAACATCACCTACAGGTTCTAACACCATCCCTCCTGCCTCACCCTACTCATTCCCAAACATACTTTCAAGAGACCATGCACCTATTCTACTCTCAGAGGCAATTACATGTCTGGCCCTTTACAACCCTATGCTGCCATACCAAGATAACATGCAATTTCTGCACCATGTGCTTTCAAAAACAGCTAATCTAATATATCAATAAACTATTGAAATAAGGATAATACTTGAGACAAAGGATAGCATTAGCATGCAGCTGCAATGTTATGACAGTGTCTTGGAAAGGGGTACAAGCAGCAAAGGAGTAGTCTGTGAGCAATCGGCAAGACACATACCAGTGCGATTATGCCAGAGATAGGACACTGCTGTATGATAGATTAGTAGAGATTGTATACCGATGATGAATCCCTGTGGTAATCACTTGACTTTGACTGATGATCGCGTGGTTAAGCCCACTTGGGTATATGTGTACTTTTGAACGCGACTGTGAAGTAGTTTAAATATAGCACATTACAAATACAACAGCTCTTGGCAGGAAAGAAGCATGTCTCGCTTTTGATACCCTGGGACAAACAAGTACTGCTGTATATACTTATGATGAGTGTATGAGAGAAGTGTGTGTTTTTTTGCCACTAGCAGGGTTTTCTAATGCACCGTTTTCAAATCTGTGTTATAGTTCATTTTTATCTGGCAATACTAATTTACTGAGACATTATTCATGATTAAATAATTAAGAAACTCTTTTTTTATCAGTGTTATATATCTACTCTTATTGCAAGGCTGTGTGGATTGTGCATCTGTAAGAAATTGGGTTATTGGCTGAAGGGGGTGGAAACCCCACTCAGGCAACAATCACAATCCTTGTCAGGGTGAACCACAAAAGTCACTAAATTAACCTATGCCTAACCCTCTGGTAGTTTGGCACATAAGCAGGCTTAACTTGAAGGCAATGTGTAAAGTTTTTATGCAGCAGACAAACCGCAATAAAGTAAAAACACAATTTAGAGAAATAGAGTAAATGTAAGTAAATAACATTATACCAGAACAATAAAAATACAATCAGTAGAACCGGAGATCTACAATTTTAAAGTTTTAAAGCGCCACTCACGGTTATCTGGTGGTGCTAGACCATGGAAAGTTTCAAGTTCAGGCCCAACTGTGGTGGAGCGCAGGTCGCATACAGGGACGTTCATGGTGGAGGAGGCCGCGAGGAGCAGGGAGAGCATTGTGAATGGTCATCGTTGTAGCACAAAGAGCAGTCCGGGCACCACAGGCTTTCATCACAGTAGCATGAAGAGCCGGTTGGGCGTTGCTAATGGTCATTGCCGGAGCTTCGCGTTGGTGATCATCTTGGGCGGCAGAGTCTTGGCGAGAATGGGTCCATTTGTGGTCGCGAAGAGCCCAAACCTTCCTTTTTTACCCGTCTTTCACAGGGGCAGCTCAACTGATGCCAGCTTAGGGTCCAGGACCTGGGGAGGCACCTCTTGGGATCAGAGGCCAGCAGAGCTTAGGCAAGTCCAGTGCAGCAGGTCAGCTGGGTAGTTTCAGGCAGGACTCTAGAGCTTGTTGTGTCCCTGTAGTTCAGACATGAGGTTCACCAACTGACATTTGAAGTCACTAAGACAGCTTGGGATGATGGGAGCAGGTTCGGTCTCCCTTCTCAGATAGCACAGCAGCCACCAAGCAATAGGGCAGCACCTAGGGGGTCAGTGCAGTCCTCAAGCAGCAGGGCTCCCCTCTGGGGGAGCAAGGCAGTACACCTTCTGTAGTGTCCACAGGTCCAGAAGTGTTCTGATGAGTGGCTCAGGAGGCCCAATATTTATACCTGGTGCCAGCCTTTGAAGTGGGGGGGATTTCCTATACTACCCCCACATCTGGTTCTGGAAAGTTCTTCCCTTCCCCTGCCAAGGCTCCAAGAAGTCTCGGGTGACAAAAGACTAGTGTCAGGTTCCTTTGTGTGTGCTGGACTTAAGCCCTTTGAAGTGTAAGTGGGGGTCAGGCATAGCTCCACTCCCTGCCATCCTGCCTACACCTAGTTCCCTTTGTTTCAATGCCTGGAAGGAATTTACAAACTTCAACAGCAGAGCTGTTCACAGTCATGGGACCCAAGACACTGGTAGAAGACACAAATGGTTAGGACAAGAAAATATCAACTATCTAAAAGAGGCATTTTCAAAAGTGTAACTTAAAATCCGACTTCACCATTAAAGAGAAGATTACATTATAATACATTTCAGTGTAAACAGCATATATCTATCTGCTCCCAATCCGAAGTTATCACTTGTTAAATGTAATAAGGCAACCTAGTGTTAGTTAATGGGAGAGATAGGCCTTACAGCAGTGAAAAACAACTTTAGGACGTTTGGACTGCTAGGACATGTAAAATGTAAGTGCACATGTCCTACTTTTTAAATACAATGCACCCTGAGCTTTAGGGCCTACTTTAGGTGTGACATATATGTATTAAAAGGAAAGTTTAGGCCTGGCAAAAGGTTTATTATGCCAGGCTAAAATGGCAGTTTAAAACAGCACTACAGGCCACAGTGGCAGGCCTGAGACATGTTTTAAAATGCTACCTTTTTGGTAGACACAATGAGTGCTGCAGGCCAACTAGTAGCATTTAATTTAATATCTTAATGGATACCTCAGATTTATAGAGCACTATTAATGCACAACCCATGATGCTAATGGCACAGGATAAACAATATAACAAGAGGAAGGTGAGAGGATACCCTATAGACCATATGATTTATTGGCATTAAATGGGTGCTGTTGGACCTGGCCCTTTTGCAGGGTCTCCCCAAGATGTTTTGTCTTCTGTTGCTGAACCCTTTGTTGTTGGCTTTAGGACTCTGTGCACTTTTTCCGTGCTAACCAGTGGTAATGTTCTAGTGCTCTCTCCCTAAAACATGGTACAATCGGCATATATCTGATTTGTACATTTATATACTTCTAAGGCCCTAGTAAATGGTTCTACATGTACCCAGGACCTGTAAATTATACTACAATTTGGCCTGCGGTTTCTTCAGAACGTTTGTCAGTGTAGTATATTGAAAGGAAGTGGAGAACGTGGTGAGTGAACACAGAGCTTTATTAAATATTAACTCTCTGGGAGGAAGTCTGCCAACCTACAGGCCGTTTATGATGGAGGTTGGACCACAATCGACGGCTCGTCGGTTGCGGTCCGACCGCCATCTACTACTGCGGTCCGACCGATGCATTACAATGCGTGCAGTCTGAGGCAGCAGGCAGAGGGACTGTCCAATGCTTTCCGACGGGCTGAAGTAGCCCGTCCGGACACACCATAATCCCCTTATGACGGCAGAGCCTGGGTCGGCTCCGCCGTCGAGATTATGATGTCGGTTTCCGACAGCCGTTCCATGTCGGCCTTTCTAACATGGGAAGGCTGTCGGAAAGCGACATTAGGGGACCCTAGCAGGACCCCTTCCCCCCTGGCCCTCCGCTATGGGGCTGACCCCCCTAAACATCCCTGCTGCCACATCCAAATAGGGATGTCAGAACCACCGACCTATGGTTCCTTTCCGCAACGGTGTCGTCCCCCCGACCTCATAATAAACCTACAAGTGTCAAGCACAGAATCCCTACTCACGTTCCAACCTCAGTGGAATGAGAATGATTCCATAGCCCCCAGAAAGCAGCATGTAACATTTCTTCCTCTCTTAAGATAAAATACAAAATGAATGTTGTACTGTAAATATATACACTAAATAACATGTCCAGAAATAATTTGGAAGAAACAGAACAAATTGTAATGCAGAACATGTACAATGAATTTCATAGGACAGAATTCAGCAAAGTAAAACAGCCTTCCACAGAGCAAATTCATCTGTAGCATATATGCATCAGTTTTTAAATTAAAAATCCTCAAACCACTTACGTGTTTTATGTGCTCTTCCTGGAACCATAAAAGATTCCCCATTTGATTTTACCTCATTGCTATCTCTCATCCCTCATGTCAAACATATGAGCTGTTTCACAACTTTCTATTGGTTCCATACATTACCATCGCTCAACAAAACAGTATAAAGGTCAACCATCTTTTTTTGCAGAGGATGGGAAATCTTAGATACACACTTATCAACTCTTTTGACCCTTTCTTAATCTCTAACTTTAAATTCCATGTGATCCCCTTTGACAATTCACCTGTATCTCATTTCTACTCTCTTTTTCTTTGCACACACTTGGATAGTAAAGCATTGAGCATCCTACCCCTCATAATCTCAAAAAGGGTTTTACCAAGTTATTCTATTAGCTGTAGCACGATTCGACCACATCAACTTTTTCATAGCACTCCTCCATTTACCTGCACTACACAGAGCCAATTGCACCGCCATCTTAAATGTTCTGTTCCACCTGTCGACCAAACCACTAATCTGGGCGTAAAAAATGGACAATCCCACATATTCAGTGCCTCTCAAAGTCAAAAAAAATTCTCATGGTATGTGACACAAATTGAACACCATTGTCAGTTACTATGGTCTCAGGCATTCCTTTTCTTTATCCCTACTCTTCCAGAAATTGGATTACAACTGCAGTAACATGGTTGGTAAATTTTACTACCGGCCACCGTGGATGACTATGTCTATGACTACAATGGCATCTGTTCTAACACGTTATACGGGCTAGAAATATCCAAAGCAATTTTTTTTCAATGTAGCATCAGTCTCATTTGATACTCCGGGAGGGTATTGTATTGTTTTCTGTGGTTCATTGTTCCACGCACACAGTGCAGAGTCTGTAATGCTGTGTTCTACGTCATGGTCAAGCCCCAGCACCAGTGATCTGCTCTAATGCGACGAGTGGTGCCACTCATCCCTATGTGACCTTTGTGAGCTAATCTTAAAACATGCTCTCTCTAGGCTTCAGACATGACCAACAGCTCTCCTCTCAACACGTCTCTAGAATATAAAAGGTATCCTCCTGTATGACTGTCACCCATTCCTCATGAAAGAATCACGCCTCCGTAATGTCATCCTCTTGAGCAACTAGAAACTCCTCCTCAATCAACTCGCTGTCCAGACCACCATTCACTGGCAGACAAGACAAGTAATCTGCTTGAACATTTTTTTTCCAGGAACATATTCCATTCTGTAAATAAACTCTTAACAGGCTCAAGAGCCACAGTGAAATTGTAGCAGAAGCTCTTCCTTTCCCTTTGGTGGTAAAAACGTTCTGAATGACGACCTCAGTTCCCAACAAAAACCTTCTAAAACGCCAATATGCCAACTCTTCTCTTTCAGTGCTGGAGTAATTTTCCTCAGCATCCTTTAACGGTCGAGATGCATATCTAATGGTGACGCCTTAACTTTTCTATACTGCAGTAAAACCTCCCCCACCCTATGTTCCTGGCACTTGTACTAATGATGGTCTTATCTCTTGTATCAAATGATTTCTGATAGACACTTATAATCGCAGATTCCTCATCTTTTGAAGGCATCAGAAAGGATCCAGAAACGTTTTTCAGCAGTACCACTATGCGCCATTTCTGCTCCGAAAATAATGTGCAGAGCCTATATAGGTGCCACTTCCTCTTGCTGATGTCGGTTTCTTTCTCTCCGTGCCACCAGATAAGTATCCTGAGCTGCCTCTCGTCTCTTTGAGACACTTTACCTTAAACATTTTCTGTGTGCAAGGGATATGTTGCCTCCCAAAATGACAGGTTTTTAGCCCTGTAAGGACTGTCGCAAACAAACGTCTGTGACAGATCCTCATCAGATTTGCCCATAGTGCCTGTGGTCAAGTCTGCAGTGACTGTGCATTGATGAACCCGAAGGCCATAAGAAACTGCAAGGTGAAACTCTGTAGCCAAGCACCGTAAGACTCAACAACAAGACCAGAAGTTGAAGGAGTTGTTCCTGAGGTCCGTTGTCGTCGCACTCCAAGTTTTCAGCTAAGTTGCAGAAAAAACCTAAAAAATGCAAGTGGGACTTCCTATCACTTGCATTCTCCTGAGGAGGCGTGAGGGTGTCGCCATGCCTCTCTCAATCTTAATCTCGCTCCCGAAGTCAGTTGACCTTCGAGCCCACTCCACAACTTGTCCCAGCACAATGTGAGTTTCCAGTGCCGACTGCGACACTGAAGCAGATCGATGAGATCCACAAGTCCATGCTCCGAATGTTCAGATCCTTTCAAGCTCCCACTAGTGTGCCTCAGGGCCCAAGCAGCCGAGAGGCCCTCCATCTGGGATATCGTCTGCAGGTTTGTCCTCGCCGCCAGTTGGACCCTCTAAGTCCTCCAGTAGGTCTCCGATGGTTTCTGCACTGAACCACCTACAGTGCTCTACATTAAGATCTGCTATGCATTGGCGAAGAAGCAGCCTCTAGAAGGACTGCAAGCTCATTTCACCAGGGACAATGCCACTACCACTGCTTTGGCACACAGAGTTCCTGTCCTGGACATCTGCCAAGCAGCTACATGGGCGTCCCTCCATACTTTCATGAAGCATTACTGTCTGGCCTGTCTGGGCAGCTAAATTCACCAAGAGGGACATTTCGCCTGCTCTGTCCTACAGGATTTGTGGGTTGTAGCCACATTCACAGACCCACCTCCTAATAGGTAGTGCTCTGGTATCTATTCAAAAGGTGAGGAATCTGCTGTTAGAAGTCTCTATCAGAAGAACAAGTTATTTATCTTCGGTTATGCTCTTTCTGGTAAAGACTCTATCGGAAGATGTTGGTACAGTACGATGAAGTCGGTACAACAGTATATCATGACACAATTTCACTCCTGGTAAATAGGCATATGCCTTTCTTTATAACCGGTCAATTCCACTTTAAACATGAGTCGCTTTTGGAAGGCTGCTGGCCCAATTTGCCTTCCAATGGACATTTATATGGATAATACCGATGTTTGGGTACCAATTCTAACTAATGTTTTAATGTATGTGGTTGGTGAGGTTTTCCCTTCCACTTGGTCTGAAATAATAATTGTCTTGATTTTTAAAAAGGGAAATAGAACTCACCCAAAGTGTTATCGGGAGAAAATGGAAACATGAGCGTGGATAATTCAATCTTGTCTGACATATAGTTTGGCTTTAGGAAAAGGCTGGGCACGGTCGAGCTGTGTCTTAACTTTAATTTCTTCATTTGGAAATACACTAGGGCTAAGAAGGGTTTCCTATATTTGGTAGTTATGGACTATTGCTTCAACTCTCTCTTGGAAAGGCACACGTTTTTTGGTAGACACATCAAGAAAAAAATGAAAGGGTGGGCAACTGTGTGGCTTCCCTAAGAAATGTGGCAGGAGCTTCTGTGTTTGGGGATTTACCAGATTTGTTGATCATGTGCCAGATGGGGTGCTGTAAAAACAATCATGGTGTTCATGAGAAAATGGTATCCAAAAATCCCGACATAAATGAGTTAGAAGACATAATATAGAACATGGAGGATGCTGTTGTTGCCTGAGTGACAGAGATAAATAGCAGACACATTTTCAGAAAGAAGAAAATTTCATGAAGAAAGCTATCCTGGAGTCTCCAAAGATGGGAGGTGCTACAATTAGGTGTGGCAATGAGTCACATACCTTTAAGAGCCCTGTCACATAAATAACTTATTATGTAGGAAATGTGGGAAGAAAGAGCACTGTGAGAGTATGTACGAGTGTGGAGACCTATAACTTTGGCATAATCAGCTGGATGCCATCTAGAATGGCACAAAGAAGGTTATACTAAAAGAAAAGGCGTGAAGGAATTGGAGGATGTGTGTGTGTGTGTGTGTGTGATAATGGGAGTAAGATTGCTATGGAGAGCAATGAAAATAAAGTCTTGGTGGACTCTGTGTCACCCTCCACGCTCCCAGGGACCACAACTGGGAGAGACTGGGGTGAAGGAATAGTATTGAGTCAATCCGATATCAAACTTTTTGAGTATGAGGGATCCAGGATTGTCTTAATTTTGTAGTACCCCATTCAAATTGCTTTCAAGAAACGGAAGGCTGTGGATAAGGTGTATGTTGAAATAAGGAGTGACAACTGTCTGGATTGGTGCCATCGCAAACTTTTTGAATCACAGTTAGTCCCCAATGAGCCACAACAAGTAATGATGATCTCCTGGTTGAGGATGAGGATGTTGTAGGAACGATTGCCAAAAAATGTTTGGGGAAAGATGGCTTTGCTCAAGGATTTTGAGCACAAATTTATTTTGAAGAAAACATTGAGGTCAGTGGTGCACAAATTAAGGAGAGTTCCACACCTAATGTTGGAATACCTATTAGGGAATTCAGAGGTTAGAAGGCTTAGGAGTATTATAACAGCCAGAGTCCTCATGGTGGCTTGCATTTGTCGTTCTGGCCTCAAAGGATGGGGGCTAGAGCATTCAAATGTGTACACAACTTAAACAAGTCATATGGGTTGACACATAGCCACTGCCTCATATTGCTGAGGAACTGGCAATTTTAAATAGGGCGCAGATGTTCAATGTGTTGTACCGGTCTTCGACATACCAGCAGGTGATGTGTGAAGATTCAAAGCCTTCAAACTCTTTTGTGACACCTGCGGGGATGTTAGGTTTTTTTCAGGCCATGCGATTAGCCTCTGCCGTGGCCTGCTTTCAGTATGTGATGAAAAATGTATTCGAGGGACACGAACACGTATTGCTTTTCTAGGATGATATACTTGTATATTGTAAGGACATGATAGAACATGATGTGGTGCTTTTGAAGTTTTGAGAATTTTCCAGTTAGAAGAAATGAGTGCCAGTTCAGGGTTGCAACTGTGACCTATCTGAGGTGGTCTATCTCAAGGGAAAGAATACGCATGAAGACAAACTTAGCAGAGACTATCCTTAGGGAACTAGCACGTGACAATAAATATCATATCTGTTGTTTCCTTGGTTTGGCTGAGTACTTTTCAAACTTCGTAATAAACTCTGCTAGTTTAGTCCTTCCTCCAATGGCAGTCATGAAGAAGGGTGAGAAATGTTCAATGTCAGAACTCTCTTGATAAAGTGAAAAGACAGCTGGGCTGAATGCCAGCCTTAGGTGATTTTCATGTGGGTCATTAGACGGTGTTGAAAACAGATGCTAGTTTAGAGGGCAAGGTGCAGAACTTTTCAGAATAAGGAAAAGGAAGAGAAAGTTATGGCATTTGCCTCTCATTCCTTGAAAGGAGCTGAAATAAATTACTCCATAGTGGAGCAGGAAGCACTAGTGAGCACATGGATAATACAACATTTTTGTTTTTTTCTCTGTGGCTTGCCGTTCATGATCATGACAAGAGTGAAGTGAGTAGAAGCTCGGAGGAGATATGAGGAGTTTGACAAGATTGGGCGATATGTGGTTCAGGGTTGACCAATTGAGCTCTCGGAGACAGATATACTGTTCTGGGTAATTGGAGAACAATTCTATTATTAGATGTGTGTTTTGCAGGTGTGATAGCCTGATGCTACCTGAAGGAGTAAAAATAAGTGGCAAACTTGACCCATTAGTGGCATCTAGGCAGCAATTGGACCAAGTCTAGGGTCCAGGTTTGTTACTGGTAGCCCAGAATAGACCGGATGGTAGAAGGTATTGTTAAGGAATCCATGCAGTGCGTGTGGTATGATAAAAGCAAAAATGTGAGCAAAACTTCTCCTTCTACAGTGGGAGTGCCTCGTGAATCATGGCGGAAGGTTGGCCTGACGTTTCTTGATCCTTTAGGTTTATTGCAAGGTTCTGAGATGTATGTTATTTTGTTGATTGTCTACATGTATAATTGGGTCATAGCTAAGTGTGTTACATCTATTACAACTGATGTTGTTCTGACATTTTTCTGGGAAGTTTTTCGAGTGAGGGCATTCCGAAGACTAGTATGACAGATAATGTAGTGCAGTTTGTGTTGAAGGAGATTAGAGTATTTTTCGATGAATTGGGTATTATACACTACAAGATGGCTTTATATCCCCCTCGAGTGAATTGTTTGGCAAACGGTATGAATAGGTTGGTGAAAGATTGTATACAAAGAGAAATCCAATTCAGGATAACATTGAAAGGGTGTTGAGAAAACTATTTGAACCACACCATACAGTGTGATTGTGAGGGGGCACCTTTTTAGAGCTGGAGAGGGCATGTGGCAGGGACTTATTTGAACCCAGTATGGCAGAAGCTATTTGCAGGAGAGAATCTAGCTTAGATGGTTGGATTCCTAAATATTAGAGCAGGTACAAATTGTGGTATGATCCAATGTGAAAGGTCATGAGGCATGAACATCAAGTGTATGATGAGGTTTTTAAAGCTCACCAAAGTGATTAAGAATGTTGTTGAGGTGGATACAAGTAATGTGTGAAGCTTGTCTAGCTTGGTGAAATGCACAGGTGCGGTTTCACTGCAAATTAGTGCTGGCTGCGATGATCTTGGTGTACCCCAATGGGTGAGTGGGTTCCGGTTTTAGGTGGTGAACAGGAGGTTTCTAAGTGGGAATCACGGAGTGTGAATGGCTTAGAGTATGTGTGCAGTTAGCATCAATTATGTTTGCATAGCTCCTCTGGCATTCCCTGTTCTGCTGGTAGGCTATGTCCTTACAGATGTTTCTGTTGGAATTGGCCCTTTTATTAAATGGTTGATCAATTATCTTCATTTATAATGTTTTCCCCATTTTCCTTTTTATTGTTGTGTTCCTACCTTTGATTGTGGTTTTGCTTATTTATGTTCATTTTTATAGGGTAGAGGATGTGTCCTGGCTTATTTTGCTCAATGTATCAGGTGGAATCAAGTAATGTCATAGGATATGTCACTTGGAATGTGACATGGCTGAGAATGGAACCTGAAGTGTGATCAAGTGAGGGTGCTGGCTAAGCCTCTCTGTTTGGTGGTGAATGCTCTTATTTTAATTAAACAGCATTTCATATTCAATGGATTTGTTACATCCATTATTAAAGCAGCGACTTGCAACAGTGACCTGCCCATAAGCGTTTGTTTGCTTCCCGGAAGCACGATTTCTGACGGTTCAAGCACTGCTACCCACAAACAACTGCTGAGTAAATCTATATGACTTTTGTTTTTACGTTTTCACCATTTTTCCATGTCATTAAGGTATCAATAGATGATAGAAAGTTCAGAACACTGATGGTAGTAGGTGAATTCATAGAAAAACTAAAACATAGAAACCACACTGGAGGAAACTAAATCATGGAAAATAATTTTAAGGCAGTACCAAATAATCCAAAATTAAAGGAAACATTTTGCATTTTTAAAGAAAAGATAATTTTAAATCAAAATGACATTAAACTCGGGTGGAGTCAAGGACTACTAAGGAGTTTTTGACCTCAGGGATTGATCATGCTTAGGGTGATGAGGGGGTTCTTAGAGGTCGGGAATAACTGGCGTTAGGGCATATAATGGGGTTTTTAGGGTTCAGTGAAGGGTGGAGTGCAGGGGTCAAGAGGGCTTTTTAGCGTTCACGAATGAGGTGTTTAGGTTTCAGGATTCTTGGATGGGTGGAGTTTAGGGCTGGTGAGGATTTTTAAGGTTCAATTATGGGTAGCGGCTGGGGTGGTGAAGAGTTTTTAGGGTTCAGGATGAGGTGGAGCGTAGGGTGGTGAGAGGTTTTAAGGATTCAAAGATAGGTGGAGTTTAGATGTTGAAAGGGGTTTTTAGGGTTCAGGGATGAGTAGTTTAGGGTGATGTGTTCTTATGGGTCATTGATGGCTGGTGTTAAAGGTGATGAGGGTTTTTTAAAGTTCAACGAAGGCTGGTGTTTGGGTGTGCTGTGGTGTTTTAAGGGGTATGGGATAGGTGGGGTTTAGGCTTAGAAAGGAGTTCTAGGGTTCAGGAATGGGAGGGTTAGGGGTAGTGAGTGATTTTATGGTTAAGGGATTGTGGATTTGTGAGGTAGAAAGGGCTTTTAGACTTCAGGGATGAGTGTTAAGGTGTGGTGAGGGGCTTTAGGGGACAGGGATTGATGGTGTTTAGAGGTTGTGAGGGGTCAGCAAAAATGTTTCTGAAAGTAAGACCTGCAACCATTGCATTTACACATAATAAATGTGCATTTAAAGGCCAATTTCGACCAAAAAGACTTTCTATTAATTGGTTTCTACGAAAAGGTAAATGCCATTAATTCTGAAAATACTCATTAAACAGTTTAGATAAAATCGTTTCTCAGTAATGGTATTCCATGAAATCGTTTTTCTATAAAATCACATACAACCACGCTGAATACGTTCGCCATTTGCTATATACTATTCTCTGGTTTCCAAGAGTGTGTGCACACATTTTATCAAAGAAAACAGGGACTAGTCAGAGAAATATAACGGGCTTGAAGATTCTGTTCGCAATGTCACTAGAACCATAAAATTGTGGCACTAAAATTTCACTCTCCACCATTATTTATTTATTTATTTATTTTGTGGAGTTTTATATAGCGGGAACTAGACCCGAAGGTATCAGAGCGCTTTACATGAGCACCAGTTACGTTACAAATATGATTTCATATTAGAGACAAATTTTTTTTTTCTATCCTTATCATGGATTGAAATCCATAGTTCATGAAGTGGTGTTATTCCATTGCATTATGCAAAATAATTCAAGGGTGTGACATCATTCCTCAGTGTTGAGGCGTTTGAATGGAAAACTCTAACCCATCTTTACCCCATTATGACGAGACATTATTGTTGTGGACAACACATATTTGTATCTTAGATGTTTTTCTTTATTCTTTCAAACCGAAGTGTAGAAGTGATTATTGTGTTCTTTTGGAATATCTAATTCTTCTTGTATGTGTAATGTATGATGCGGGGGAAAAACAACTTTTTAGATGTCTTTTCTTGGCAATATGAAAGTCTCATGAGTTGTACAGAGTGTCCCGAAATACGTGTAATGCTGTAACGTGCCAGGAAAGTTAATAAATGTAAAGACTGTATGTCGACTAAACTAGATACAAAAACAAACTTCTCTGCTGGCACAAAATTGAGGTGCGGGGACGAAGCCAACCTTTACTTCAAGGTCAAGTTATTCAGTCAAGCTTGGTGCCAAATAGATGCAAAATGTGCTAGACATTTAAAAAAACGCTCAGTGATGCGTGTCATGGAAAATCATAAACACATTCAGAATATGTTGATAGGCCAAACGTAACTGATGCATTGCGAAAGCATTAAATAAATTAATACAGTAAAAAGGGCACATTATATCCTTGAAAGTGTGGGAAGTGGTGAAGGCAGCACGGCATGCCCGCCGTCCGTAGCTGCTAGGTGACCACATGCTCCTCCCCCTGCCTTGAGGCTGCCTCTGCTTTTGCTGCCGGATGGACGGCAGGTGATGACGGCCTTTTGGGAATGCTTCCCAAGGTTCGGCCGGTGTGCAGTAGATTTATTTATTTATTTATGCGTTTTTATATAGCGCGGACTTTACCCGAGGGTGTCAGAGCGCTTCACAACAGAAACAGCAACATTACATAAGGAGGAGGATACAAATGAGCATAATACAAAGGCAAGCGTTACATTGCATGAGGAAAAGTGACAATTGTGCAAAAAACAAACAAACCAAATACAAAAAGAGAAATAAGTTCCAAGAGGACAAAGTGACAGGTGTGCATGAAACATGGGGTACAAAATACAAATAGAGGTATAATACTGCAATAAGTGGCAGTCACTCATAACACACTGGGAAGGCACTTCTATAGGCTTGGAGTACAGAATTTCCTATAGTGGAAGAACTTCCTTGAGGTAGTAGAGAGGGCGTGAATACAGCAGGGGGTACATGGGGTACAAAATACATGATACATGGGGTACAAAATACAACTAAAGGCATAATACTGTAATAAGTGGCAGTAACTCAAAACACACTGGGAAGGCACTTCTATAGGCTTGGAATACAGAATTTCCTATAGTTGAAAAGCTTCCTTGAGGTAGTAGAGAGGGCGTGACTTCACAGGGGACTTATAATGAGGGGAACACGCACATAAAAACCAACACAACACACAAAATAAGGAATGAACAGACACAAGTACAACTTTACACTGACGAGCGAACTTCCTAGAGGGGTCTGAGAACGAAAGTATTAGTTCTGGACTGGATCTGGATCACAGGACTCTCTTCTCTTTCCTTTTCGGCGTCCTGCCTTTGGAGGAAAATTAAAAGGAAACTAAATGGACGAAAACACTCGAGGTGGCAGTTTAATTGCAGAGGTTTGGCTGGGGACTGATACTTGGCGCTGACCGTGGGGAACTGGGGATTTTGTTCCTGCTCATGGCTCCCTGTGCCTGGAGGCATATCTGATGAAAAGACGGCTCCATGCTCGAGGCACAACACGAGGACAACGGCTGAGGGCTGCGGTGGTAATTAGCAAGAAGGCTTGGAGAAACGCCTTAGAGGAGGAAAACAGGGGAGGAGGAGACCAGAGGTGAGCTTTCCTGAACATTTGCTGCAGTCACACAGACTAAGACTGACTTTTTGTATACTGTCAGGGGCGAGAGGCTGTGAAGGAGAGGGGAGTGGGGGTCCGTGTATTTTGTAAAAAAGTTTTTAGTAGTACGGACAGTGGTTTTGGGCCCCTCCCCACCCCTCGTTAGATTTCTGCCTGGGAACTGCATTAAAAAAGTACGCCGCCTTTTACGCCACGTTCTGATTGCAACAAACTGACGTTAAAAGGATGGGAAACAATTAAACCGGCAGGGAAGATATTAATAAAAAGGAAGGTGATACTTTAGAGGTCTGACAACGTTTTTTTTTTCCCCGTTTTTTTTGGCCACCTCAAGCGAGCTCTCTATGCACTAGGACGTCCAGGCGGGGGTACAAAATGGGAAAGCATCTAAAAGTAACAAATCTAATGGCTAAGGTGGATTCAGCTGCAGCACTGAAAGCCAAAACGCGATCAGCTCAAGCAAAGGCAGCATCTGTGGCGGCAAGAGCAAAGTATAGTCGGAAAACACGAACCGGTTCTATCACTCCAGCTTCCTGAGCTCAGAAGAGGAGCTGCCCGAAACTAGCCAGGACTATGGAGCAAGGGTGGCTGCCGCAGAGAGTATAGCGCAAGGAGGGCCGGCGGAGAGTACAAGCCCAGAGCAAGAGTTGGGCCCTCATGGTGAAATATCGAAAGAACATGACTCTAGTGCAAGGGCTCTGGAGGCGGAAAAGAGAAAAGCAAATTCTCCTTCTGCACAAGGAAAAACTAGAGAAGAGAAAATGGTTAATTCCAACAACCAAAACACTAAAGAGTATCCGCTATTTTCTAAAATTAAAACATCCTTGGCCACTCCGGCTCCTCTAGTACTCTTACAAGGGATACCAGCTGAGACACAAGCCAGCTCCTACCAAATAGCACAATCCTCTGCGGGACAACCAGTCTTCCATAATGAAGAACCTGAACCTAGCTCCCTCCATCAGAACAACAGCCTCTCCGAGGGGGCACAGCCACAGGCATTGTTATTACCATCATCGCCGCAGCCAGGACTTCAGCAGCCTATGCCGGGCTCGTCATCTCCGCAGCCACTACATCAGCCCCAGATGCCAAGTAAAGTAGGTTCAGACCTCTCAGGATACCAAGTGCAGCCTCAGAAAGAAAACGAAGAATTTCAAAGCAGTCCGTTGACGCAATTTCAAGAACGTGGAACTCTCCTACAATGTGATATAAAAGATGTGCTGAATCTCATTTTAGATGAGATAATAGAGCTCAAGACAACACAAGCCAGCGAGATAGCATCCCTCCATTTACGCCTCTCAAAGATAGAGGAGGCAGTGGGTAGTCTACTGGCAAGGCTACAAGAGGCGGAATCAAGAATCGCACATCTTGAAGATCAAGTGACCATAGTCCAGCAGCAGGTGAACAGGGCAACTAAGGAGAAAGCTTCATTGGAGAGTAAGCTTGAGGAGCCCGAGAACCACTCACGGCGTGCAAATCTACGCATAGTGGGGGTCCCAGAAGGGAGTGAAGGGTCGCAACCCCTTCAATGGGTCGAATCGTTCATCAAAAAAAGCGTGCTCCCAGAATTCACAGGCGACCTCACCATAACAAGGGCGCATCGGGTGCCCTCGCATGCTCTGCCGAATTTTAAATTGCCACGAACCATCCTGATTAACTTTGCCGATTATCGCATCAAGGAACAGATTTTATCTAAGGCAATTCAGCAGAGACAATTTTCAATCAATGATAATGTTAGATGTCAGATTTTTTCTGATATGTTGCAACAGCCGCACGCCGGCGAAAAGAGTTTGTTAAATTGTTGTACCTCTTTAAAGCACAGGGTGCACAAGCGTCAATAGCCCAACAGTCAAAGTTAAGGGTGCTAGTGAGGAGCAAGTTCCATATGTTTGCGAATATAGAGGAAGCACAAGATCTCTTGAAAGAAGTTTCCTCTGTAAAGTAGATAAGATCCACTAAATGTAAATGTTAGGGGCAGTTTGAGGTAGAGGGGTAGGGGTCTCCCAGGGTGCAGCACCAAGGCACCCCACAGGAGAGGCATTTTGGGAGGGTGGAGACTGGGAACTGGGCCTTTTCCCATCTCCTGGGGAGGGCCAGCTACGGGGAGGGGTTTGAGAGCAGGTGGGGTTTGGGTGTGTAGCCGAAGAAAATGAGCAGAATCATAGGGGAAAAGTGGTGGGAAATCAGTTTATTGTGCCAAATGGATTAATACAATATTCAAGTATGAATTTTAGGAGTGGCTGCATAGCGGAGGGATGGTGGAAAAACAGTGCATTGTGCTGAATGGATTAATGCAATATTTAATGCATCCTTGGCCATGAATTTTGGAAATGAAATTTAAATGTCGGATAATTTCGGTCAATGTAAACAGTGTGTTAAACAAACAGAAGTATGGAGGGATAATAAGGTGGCTAGCTTCATTTACACCACAAGTCCTTTTCCTTCAGGAAACTCCTTTGAAAACAAACACTCCAAAGCTTTTTGTACACAAAACATTTTCTAAGGCTTTTTTTGCATTAGCAGGGATGGCAGTAAGGGGGGTTGCCATATATTTTAGCCGGGGGTTGGACTGGGAATTTTTCCAAGTACAGAGGGACCCACACGGTCGATGGCTCTGGGTCACAACAAGTCTAAATGGAAATATTTTTAATTTTATTAATTATTACGGTCCAATCGTTGATGACCCGGTAGCTATGGTGAAGATTAATGAGTTACTCAGAGCGGCCACAGGGCAAATTATCTTTAGCGGGGATTTTAATTATATTCAGGACTTGACTAAGGACACTTCAAATAAAAATAAAAAACAGCTGAAGCCGAAGACCAAAAAAGTACTCGATGTTATTGCACAAGAGTATCAGCTAATAGATCCATGGCGTAGAGCCCATCCCGAGGTACGAGAATATACTTGTTATTCCCGATAATTCCAGTCAGCCTCACGCATTGACTTCTTTATGATATCTCGCTCCTTGAAATATTCCGGAGCAGAAATGGGGGCTAATTCTTTCTCAGACCACTCGCTGGTTAAAGTCGAAATAGAAATAGATGAGGTCAGGAGGACGAGGTCCAGGTGGCAGATGGATCGACTCCTTCTTTCGAATCTACAATGGTTAGCTGATACGAGATATTGAGCCCCTGAAGAAGAGCTATTGCCCGAAATGCATTGGGCACGTGAAAAAGATACAATGAGATATTGTTATTTATCGGCAATATCATTTCTGCTACAATTGAACAATTTACGATTTTTAAAATGAAGTGTTTATGAATTGAATAAACTATTGAATTCATCAAGAAAAAATCAGGATAAATTGATTGATCTTTATTCGAGTGCTAGTTGGAGATGCTCCTCAAATCTTGAGGATAGCGCGGTTTGTTTGCTTTTCCATACCTTTTTTACCTGTCCGAAGTTAGGACAATTCTGGGAAAAGTTCTTCCTGGCTATCAGCTGGGGAGTCCAGAAAAGTATGGATCCTGTTGCTGAGATTGCACTTTTTTGGTTGGACAAGCCAGAGACGAAACCTCGGAATGTCGAGAGGGGAGGAGACATTTGTAGCAATTGCCTCCCTCTTGGCACGTTCACTGATATTGCAGAATTGGAGGTCCCAAAAAATACCCACTTATTCGAATTGGCTCAATAAACTAATTCATACTAGGAAATTTGAAGACGCACACGCTAAGAGAATAGGTGCCAATAAAAGATTCAAAACTGTATGGCGATTTATGGAGAGGGTGGAGACCTTTTCGGAGATGTAGGGTCGGACCAAAAAAAAGAAAAGGGGGAGAGAAAAGGGAAAAGGGAGAAAAGGAGAAAAAAAGAATTCTTGTCTCTTTTTGCACTTTTGCACTTTATGCACTGCACTTTTTGTAAATTCTAGCTTGGAAAATACTGTGGCAGACGGTACTTTGAGGTATGTTTGGAAGATGAAGATGAATGCTTTTCCTTTTTCTTTCTCTCTCCCTACCCTATTAGAGTTTGCTTAGGTGGCAAATTATCATATTGCATTTTAGACAGAGCTATGCCCGGAAGAAGACATTTTTTAATATCACGTTTTGATGGTAACCAGCACATTGCATTTTAGCCGGAAATTTACCTATAAGGAACCAGTCCAAATTTGTAGGAATAGTATATATTTGTGAAATACCACATCTTGCACTTTATATATGTCTGTTAGTATTGTATTGCACTTGCACTTTGTGCAGTTTTCCTGCAAAGATCAATTGCGATTTTTATGTTTGGATGTTAAATGGCATATTGTACTGTAACTGGTAAGGAGCTGCTAATGTTAACCCTATTAAGAACGACATATCCGGGATAAATATGACACATTGCACTTAATGCTTATTTATACTTGTTCTTGACGGTAATTTATATGTATACTAAGATGCTTATTGTCTAAATCGTTTTGCAGTTTCCTCCCTTTAGTGTATCTTGTGTGTTTCTGCTCAATAAAAAAAAAAGGGGCACATTATGGTTAAGATAATAAACACCTCTTCTAGTCACCTCCGAACACACCCACATTTTCAGCTTCTGTTAATAATAGTTTTCATGTGACCATAACCATAATTTAACAATTTCAGAGGTTTTCAATCTCTAAAATGTAAACATTTTTTAAGGTTAGAATAAGGGGATATTTTACAACTGGTCTGGATAAGGATGGTCTCCATTGTCCCTTCCAATCCTCCATTTGTTTTGTAGAACATAGTTCTGCAACCTGTTTTTGCAGTTCAAGTGCAATCTAAAAGGAGTTGCAGCGAAAATCCCTTTAATTTTAGGCCAATCAGGTTCTTTGCAATTTTCGAACCAGAGTTGCTTATCCGAGAAATGTACAACCTCCATGCCAGTCAGGTTTGAATGCATGTTTAAAAATGTACATCGATTCTCGAATCTATAGCTACAGATGGTTCCGTTTTTAACCCTTAGTTTCTCCTTTTTAGGTCTCGCCTAGCGTTGCAGCGCGCATGCGCTGCTCGCTCTGCGAGACATATTGGGGTAGAATAGATTTTACAAAGGGACTTGAAGCCCCGCCCCTCATTTTCATTGGGTCGTGTCAGCGTTTATGGTAAACGCTGGCTTCCCATTGAGAAGGAGGCTACTTGGTTACCGCCCTTTCTCCTTTTCATCCGGCCCATCCGGACTGGATCGTCTGCTTCACGGCTGTCGTGAAGCACTTTCTTATCTTTTGGAGGCGTGTACTGCCAGATCATGTTTCCTGTGAGCTCATTGCAGGCACGCACAACTCGCATGGCGCATTTTAAGTTTCCTAGTTACGGCTAGCCAGGAGTTTTGCTGCCGTAATTCTTGTGTTTGGCCTTGGTATTTTGAATGTAATCTTTTCCCAGTGGGTAACAGTGGACGACTTTAAGATTCGTTCATTGTACAACCGTTTTCAGAGTTGGGGTTCGGATCGGCAGACAGGCGGATGTCTGCTTTATAGATTTTATTTTTGGGGTGGACACATAGAGTTTGAAGGTTGCAGTCTCCGATGGAATACTGCTCATGCACCAAAATAATATGTTTTGTTTTCATTACTTGCGTGTATGGCCCTGTCTCTAGGACCCCACGCTTCCTGTGGCTCTGTGGTGTGATGGCTACTGGGGGTGGCGCGATAGACCAGGAATCGTAACCCCGAAGTGCCCCCTTGCCAGAAGAGTCTGGGGCGCGGGTGGAGGAGGATACTGTCTTTACAGGCACGCCCTAGGCTCGGATCCTCGCATACATCTTGCGTTTGTATACGAATCTCGACGTCTATTCGTGTGAGCTGAAGGTCAGGAGAGCTTGTTTGGCTTCAGCCAACCCCACTGCTAGGCGCCCTTATCTTGTTAGTGCTGTCTCTGGTGCCCTGTGCAGAGCCAGTCCGCGTCCATAGAGCAACCTTTGGTGCCAACCTCGACCCCCACCCTCCCTCTGGAACTGGGCGTTACGTAGTGACCAGCCTTGATGCGGTTTCGACCCTTGGCACAGCTGACAGCCCGTACTCGCCTCTCTGCGATTGGCCATTAATTGGTGGGGGTGCTGAGAAACCGGAAATAATTGCATAGGGTGAAATATTTACATCCTTTTAGGAACGTTTCTTTTTTTAATTTTGGAAGCTTTTAGTAATCGTGAACAAGGCCGGCTCAGAGCGTCTCTCGTTTATAATGGATTGATCGGGAAAACAAAATGGCAACGGAGCTTGCTTGTATCCTTCTAATCAACCGTCTACGTCCATAACCTTTGGTTTACATTGAAGGCAAGCATCTTATCTTGGTCTAGAACAAAATACGGTTTCATGGTTATTTCAAATTCATTTATTATTTAACCGGTTCATGGCCTTTTTGTTCCATGTGTCTGGTTGGCCTTGGCGCCTCTTAAGGCAGGTTTTTAATCTGACTACATATGTTAATACCATCGTCCAACATGAAAGGTCTGTCAGTGTGTAAGAAATGTTTTCAAAGCTGTTGGTCTGCGGTCAGTGCTGCACAGATGTCTACTGGGGTTAAGATGGAGGAGTCCTAGAAGCACGCGGTCAGTTGGGTGAATGCATTCGGCCACCTGTCTGACTGATGGCCAACTACCTTAGCCTTCGAGGTGCTCACTCAGAAAAGGTAATTGGAGAGAGGGAGATGTCACACTTCAAAATGTCTGCTGCTGCAGCATTTCCGGAGCAGGTGGGATTGGAAGTTGAAGGAGTCTAATGGCCAGTGGTATTGTATGTTTGGCAGGCAGTTTTATTAATTTATGTAACCTCTCTGTGTTGGGAGCCATTTTAAGGAGGAAAGGACTGGTGCGACCCGGTCTTAATTTGCAGACGTTTGTAATACGGGTGGTTGCAGATGCACGCGTAAGAGCCGCCAGGCTGCTCGTCACCAGTTGTGAGAAGGGCATTGCTATAGTCGAGGTGGCAAGGGACGTCTACTTCCTTGTTAATGGTTCTCGTGCTTGACCTGCGTAACTACACCACTGCCTCATGGGATTCATAATATCATGAATCATGAGGCCTGACTATTGTGCACATTAGCAGGCTGTGTGCACTTATAGGACACACAAAGCCCTTCTAAGGCATCTGAACTAGGCAAGACGGCAGCTGTTTGGATGTGAAGGGGGGTGGGGATATGAAAAAAATGTATGTAGGAGAGGATGTGGCGTTACGCTAAAACTGCTGACCCTGGAACTCGTCGGCTCACCACCCTATGATTCTGGGCAAAAAACTTAATTTCACCGTTCCTAAAAAATAATGATCTCATATAATTTAACTGGTACTCTTGTACAGCGCTCCAATAACTTTGTGTCGAGTTCGCGCTGTATAAAACTGCAAAAAACAACAAAAGTGGGGCAACTTTCCGAAATTAGGTCAGACTTAATTTTGAGCCTGAAAGCGGCAATGCACGAATTCTTTCTACACATCAAACTTACACGAACGCGCAGGTGACCTGCGCAGTGGATGCTAAATGAGGGGAGGGATTCGTGGACACATAATTACTGGGGGGGAGGGGTTGCACAGTTTAACCTATTGGCATTGTAAATAACAATGCCTTTTATGTTTTAAAAACCATCACTTAAATAAAAGGCATTGCCATTTACAATACCAATAGCTCAAAATCGTGTGAATGCGAGACCTATTGCATTGCAAATGCTTGTTCTAATATACGTTTCTCAACAACTAACAGATCACAAACAAACCCTGTTCTGATGTGGACGCTATATCTTCATGTAAAGTTTGGGAAAGATTTTCCCAGCAGATTGTGCTCCATGAGAGAGTAAAACATCTTTCTATAGTAATAATGGGACAAATCACCTTGTGGAACACATTCCCCCTTGAACAAATCTGCACAGAATTCAGGTAAAACTTCAAAGATGGATGCTAACCTATATTCAAAAGGATTTTGATGACATTCTTAAAATGGCATCTTTTTTCTATGTATCATTTAACTGGACAAATAGAATAAAGGAAACGTCCCCCACTCGACTTATTTTAGTGGTGTAAGTGAGGGGGTACTTTTAGGCATTTGAAATTCAGGTTATATATTTTATTGTAGTGTATCCCACCCCCAAAATCTCCCAGTCACACAACTTGTGAAAAACAAGATTATATCCTTATAGAAAGCAGCCTAACTGCTTGGCATAATGAACAGACTCTCCTACTTTCTGAGAGCAGACCAAGTTTTTGATTTTGTGTTTTAACACACTGTTTGTTACAATTTGCATGTTCTAGTCAACAAACCCATTAAAGTAATGATAAATATTAATGGCATATAATATGGAGCTAGAGCAAGCCCATGCAGTGAATCAATATATATTTTCCACCTTTCCACTTCTTCATAGATGTCAACATTGTAAGAGAAATTTGCTGATATCTCGATGACCAATTTAACTAAAATATATGCTATTGGGAAGGAAACAGAATTTTATACTCCACACATCAAGGCAATAACAACTAAAATAGCTGCAAGCATGAGTTAGTTGGGAGCTCATTGTTGCATGTTTCAAACATAACCTTGATTAAAGAATACTTTAATTAGCGCCATGTTTTCTGAACCATATCAGGTGGTTGGGCATTTTTATTCCCGAATTCCCTTGCAACTGGAATGATCTGGGGTTCTGTGTTCGACGTTTTGAGCGATGCTTACTTTACCTTATGAAGAAGACAAACTTTCAAGCTGTCCGTAAGAGCACCTGGTTGTATGAACTTTGCAAAGGTTAGCTTCTAATGTCCATAAATCGCCATCTATGTATAGAAGTTGCATGTATTGTGGTGTTGGGCCTAGGCCATGCAGCACTTTGTTGGAGTACATATATGTGAGGAGTAACTAAATACAATTGGTGTTTAATATCTCAGCTCATCAAAATGAAAAATTTCCTGGTAATCATGAAGGAAAGTTTCAATTCTATAAAGGACCCGAAGGTGAGGATTATCCTCAAACTTTCTTTTATTCACTTTCCAGCAGCTTCAACTAACAAGACAAAAAACTGTCTCTCCCATGATGCATATGGTAAAGGTCAATGCGCAGTCCAGGATATCCACAAAGGTGGGCTCTTCCTGGAAGACTTCCTCTTTCTTGACTGCGACCAGACAATCCATGAATTTCCATTGCTCTGTTTTGGAATTATCGGAACCTGGAAGAAGCCAGAGGAAGTACGAATGAATCTGAACTCGGCCGATCCAATGCAAACCAGAGGCACAGATGTATCGGACTATTCATGTATCAACAAACCGTAAATACTCTAAGGGAAGAGGAGACAATGGCAGTATATACACAAAAGAAAATGCATAACTGCTATCACATTTACTACTAGAGAAAAAAGCAACTGATACTTATACCATACTACTGAGTGAAGCAAAGTAGGGCCTTCAATATGCAAATTCCAGAGGTTGGGACAAGGATCTCAGGAACATTGGGGCGGGAATAATCCTCGTCTCCGTGTTCTTAATAGAACTGAAACTTTCCTTCATGATTACTCGGAAATGTTTCATTCTATGTCAGAACCGGAGGCGAAGATTATGCTCGTTCAAAGCTTGCCCACCACCAATGATGCCAAATCAGCAACTGGCTAAAAGTAGAATCTTTTGAACATAGAGTCTGAGGACCAGTCTGCTGCATTTACAGTGTCTTCCAGACCAGCGCCAAGGGCGAAATCTTTAGAAGCCATTGCTCCCCTAACAAAATGGGCGCCAAACTGCGAAAAGTCGATGCCTGCCTCTTGCATGACCCACCTGATCCAGCGGGCTATGGTGGGAGGAGTAACTGCTTTGAAAGGCTTCCTGAGACGTTCCCCTGGAGGACGAAACTCCTCTGTCATGCTCTCGTACACCTTGAGACAATGGACCTCACACAACTTTGGAAACTTATCGAAGGCTGGATAGGACACTACTTTTTTTTTTTATTATTATTTTTTTTAAAATAATTTTTATTTATAAATTTGCCAGTAAGTATAACAAATTATATGTTTACATATCATCGAGACATTTTACAGGATCCATTCCACATGTAATACATTTCCGTAACACTGTTGTGCATTCCTTGTACATCAGGCCAGTAAAATTTAGTGATAGCTGTACATCTGCTAATTTTATACAATAGTTATCCATCAACCTTTAGCATATCAGGGTGTTCTTGTAAGTAAGTGGCTAGTGGTTCCCAGAAATTAGTTGGTTTAGCGGCTGTAGGTAACTCCTCTGCATACAACAGAAGCTTATCTCTACAATAAATTGAGTCTAATATCCATTGCTTCATAGTGGGGCTCTTCCTTCCGTCCCAATGTATAGCAACTCTCCGTTTTGCTAGGAGTAGTACGATTGCAGCTAATTTTTTCTTTGCAGATTTTAATTGTGTTAAGTGACCTAACAAGCAGAGTTGTAATGTACAATCCAATTTACAGTTCAAAATCACATTTATGAGCTGCACTACTTGTTCCCAGAACCTTCTGACTTTCTCGCATTGCCATGCTAGGTGCACGAAATCAGCGGCATCTGCCTTACATCGTTTGCATTTTGCATCCTCGCGCAGACCATGCTTGTGTAGATGTAATGGTGTATGGTATATTTGATGTAGGTATTTCAAGTGTATTATACGTAGGTTACCATTTGGTGTTAATAGTGTAGTTAGTGCACAACATGTCTGCCATTCCACTGCTGTCAGTCGAACGCCCAATACCTTATTCCAGCGATCCCGCGCCATCTGTGTACCAGAGCCAATTTCTCTTTGCAAAGATTTATAAAGCTGAGCCACTATATGTTTATTATCTGCGGCAGTTAGTACTAACTGCAGCGTTGTCAGGGAGGGGGGCTCTGCCGGGAACGTGGGGTACAATAACCGGATTGCCGCCCGTAGTCTATGGTAGGCAAATCTGAATAGTAGCCAGGGATGTGGAATTCCTATAGCCCGATGCCCGGGACATATTGCTTGGGGTTAAGGGCAACAAGTTTTCATGTGCATTTTGTCCTTGGGACAAGTAGGCCCAACCCACTACAGCACAAACCCTTTGGCTGCCAGTTTACAGTACCACATTATGGATCAGGGAAAGGCAATGCCTGCAGTTAAGGTAATATTTGTGTCCATGTGTTAATGCTGTTCAAACTTGTATTTATGGTTCATTAATGCAGAGTCTTTATTAGGGTGAGCTTTGTAAGTAAATGTTGTAAGCTCAGACTGCACTACTGACAGTGGTTGGAGTATAAAAATGTGCACACATGTTTGCAAAGTTTAATATGAGGCTACATATACTGCTCCCAGAATACTCTGATTAGATGCAAATATTTGCAGAAGCCTGAAAGCAAGATTGATGATTATTTGCTTTCAAACTAAAATGTTTGACAAAAAAATACGAAAACATTTCACTAATAATGAAAAAAGTTTGGTACCATTTCTTTGCAGCATCATTTAGTAAAATCTGTTGATGCATGCTACCATTTCCCAAAAATATTCATAGTGGAAAATGAGTAACCAGTTTTCATAAGATTATGGGAAACAAAATTAAACAAGCATTGGTAAAGTCGGTAGGTCTGAAATTGTTGGTCAGCCTTTTGGTTTTGTCAATGCGTGATTTGTTTTGGCATAGTTTTTGTAAAACCTTAGTGTGGGAGCTGCCTGGCCCTCACCATTATAACAAGCATTGGCAAAAGCAAAAATTGCTTTGGTCTCAAAAAGCACACATTGCACAGTAGTTATGGGCACTGAACAAAACGACTGTGCCAATATGCTCCTTGTGAAAGAACAGAATGCTGTCACTCCCAGTGAAGCTAGCCGATAGAGACAAAATTTTAATAAATACAAAAGGTCATGGTTAACGCCAGACCAAATAAGGGGCCCAATTATTAAATAAAGTGCACCCATGTCCTTTGATTAAGTGCAGATATACGACTTTCGTGAATTCACAAGACTTTACAGAAGTAGGCAAGAAATAGTACTCCTAGAAAATATTTGTGAACTGCATTTTAGCATGAGCAAATGTGCAGGTGTAGATTTGCTCATGCGAAAATCTGAGTGTTTGCAACTTCACTTTCGTTCCAGCCACTTTTTTCCCCAACCCTGAAAGAAGTTTTATGTCTGCCATTATCACGAGTAAATATCCAAACTCTCAGTATGGGAAAATATTAGAGAAGACTACGTGAAAACCCTTAAAACATGTAAATTAATAGGTTTGCACAGACTCAAAAGGGCATTCCAACCCTGGAACTGCTGCTTCCCATTACCTTCCGCCCCAGTATGTGGATCTGTGTAAACGTTGCAACATAAGGGAATTGCTAGTATTCAAACCCTACTATGGAAGTAGCCCTGGCATAATCAGAGAGGCTATTTCCGAGTTCTTATATGATGAGATTGCGGTCATAATTTGTCGCCGCAATACAGTGCACAAAAGGGACAACTGAATTTTGTTACAGGACAAGTAGATTTATGAAGCAACCTGCCCCATGGACAAGTAGATATTTTATTAAATTCCACACCCCTGAGTAGCGTCTGATTGCTTACGTATGTTAAGTCGGTTGGTGTCAGAAATAGTCCATCTGGGTATAAGTCGCCCACAATGTGTTCGAATAGTACCATACTATTCCTTTCTTGCGTCATGGACAGGGCAGGATGTTGAGCTAATGGCAAATTAGGTGCGTATAGTGGAGTCTTACCTGTCATTTGGCCAATACGTTTCCACGCCAAGGACGTTGTGCGAACGGTATTAATTTCTTTTTTGGACAAATGGGGTCTCGTGTGTGGCAAAACGTGTGCTAGGGAGATGGGGTGAGCATCCCCATCCTCTACCACAAGATGAGGGAGATACTTCACTGGGTGATACCAAAAATACGCATATTGTGCTTGTGCACATAAATAGTATAGATAAAGATCGGGGACCGTGAACCCACCTGCGGTATAATCTAACGTCATTGTGTGCAAGCTTATTCGGACTTGTTTGCCCGCCCATATTAATTTATTCACAAGGGAGCGCAGTCGATGAAAGACGGGAGCTGGGGGAGTTATAGGGATGTTGGTGAATAAGTATAATAATTTAGGAAGGAGAACCATTTTAACTAAGGATACTCTGTCTGCCAATGATAATGGTAGGGTGACCCAACGGTCTATTTGGATTTCTAATTGATCAAGTGCCACACTATAATTGCGCCGGATCACTAAGTCAGAGTCTCGGTGTATCCAAATTCCTAAGTATTTTATAGGATCTTCTTGCCAGATCAATGGGAAGTCCATTGGCGGGGCTTTGGTATTTGTTGTTAAAGGTATCACTGCTGACTTTGACCAATTTATCTGTAAACCAGAGTGCCTACCGAATTTTATGTATTCTCTAAGTAGCATAGAGAGGTTAGTCACAGGGTCTTTGAGGTAGAGTACCATATCATCCGCATATAATGATATGGCAATGGGTCGTAAATTAAATTGTAAAGCTGTATCCGCATATTTCTGACGTACCTTACACGCTAGGGGTTCCAGCGCAATGGCAAATAACGGCGAAAGTGGACAGCCCTGTCGCGTCCCTCTTTGTATTGGGATGACATCTGATATGTGTTTATTAACTTTTATGCGCGCAGTGGGCTTTGTGTATAATAGTTCGATCCAGTGTATTAGCATTGGTGGTAGGCCTATTCTGTGAAGAATAGTAAATAGGTACGTCCACTCTACGGAATCAAAGGCCTTGGCCGCGTCCAATAACACGGCCACAGCTTCCAACTCTGGGTTTAGTTGATGCAATAAAGCAAAGATTGTACGTAAATTATGTGTAGTGGAACGGGATGGTATAAATCCCGATTGATCCGGTAGCACAATAGTAGTCATGAACGGTTGAAGCCTAGTCGCTATTATCTTTGCTAATATTTTCACGTCAGTATTGATTAATGAAAGTGGTCTGTACGATTCCGCCTTTTCCGGGTTTTTATCCGGTTTAAGCAATGCAACTATGAGGGCTTCCCGGAGTGTCGGAGGGATTAGTTTGTTATTATATGCTTCGTCGTACATTTCTAAGAGATATGGACTAAGTAATTCAGAGTAGGTTTTATACAATTCTGCTGTGTATCCGTCCGGCCCTGGGGTTTTACCATTTGGAAGTGACTTTATGGTGTCTTGTACCTCCTCTATGGTAAGTGGCTGTGCCAGGTATTTCCGCTGGGTGTCCGATAGCCATACCAATGCTATATCGTCCACATAGTCTAGGATCTCTTGTGTGTGTGCTGTATCACGTGTTTTGTATAGTGTGGCATATGTGTCCATAAATGTCTGTAGTATGCCGGTCGTGTCATAATGTTCTATGTCGTGATCATCTATCATTTTGAGTATCACATGTTGCTTATGCTCAATGCATATTTTCTGCGCGAGTACATGTCCTGGTCTACCACCCTCGCCCATCCTGCGTGCAGTATGTCGCCTTGTTAAGTATTTTATTTCAGCATCTGCTAATGCATTATAAGTGTCTATTTCATTTCTTATCGTGGCCAAAATATCTGCTTTACATGTGGTATCAAATTCTGCCTCCAGTGTTTTGATGCGGCTCTCACAGTTTGACAGTTGAGTGCGAATGTCTGTCAGGATGCCCGCCGTTGTGCTGATGCAGATACCTCTCAATGTCGCCTTAAAGGCTTCCCACAGTGTGCCCGCACTTTTCACTGATGACTTATTGGTGGCAAAATAATCCACTATTGCTGTATGCAACGTGTCGGCATATAGAGGGTCCAGTAACGACTTAGCATTGAACCGCCACATAAATGGTGGTGGGATATATGTGGGAATCTGTACAGTTAATAAGACAGGGTTGTGGTCTGATAATGTTTTGGCATATGCTGTACCGTTTGAGTCCATGTGCATGCACGTTCCGTTATAAGCCAGTAGTCAATTCTGGACCAGCTATTATGGGCGGCGGACGAATGGGTACTATCTCGTGTATTAGGATTACGCATGCGCCACACATCTTGTAGTTTAAGCTCAGACATGCCATGTTTAAGGACTTTAGCTGCACGCTGATGTTGCTCAGAGGTATCGTGCGATCTATCCCATGTATCGTTCAGTGCAACATTCATGTCCCGCCCCCAAAAATTTCTATATCTGGAAATTCCCGTATTCTGGCATGCACTTGCGCAAAAAACTCGGGGTCGTCTACATTTGGACCGTATGTATTAATGAGCCCCACCCTAGTGCCGCGTAATAGGCCTACAATAATAACACATCGCCCCTGTGCATCTATAAATGTATGTTCTGTTACAAATTGGGTCCCCTTTTTCACCAGTGTCATTACCCCTCTTGCATACGCAGAGTAAGTTGAGGAGGCCACTAATTCTGCCCATCTTTTCCCAAATCCCTCAGTTTTATGTTTGAGCAAGTGTGTCTCTTGAATCATGGCTATATCAACGTCATGTCTATTTAAATAAGCAAATACCTGTCTGATTTTCCTGGGATTATTTAGCCCTCTTACATTCCATGTCGCTAGTGTTAGAGGCTTAAGCACCGTATTATTAAGCATTGTCGTAACACCAATAATGCTGAAGTGTAGATATGTTTATGTTACTCGGTTTAGTTAAGGATATTACTATCTGAGTGCGCAAGATGCCCACAGTATCTCTGTATATGCGTCTATAGAAATGCAATACTTGTTTGATGACTTGATGATACAATTGTATACTCTGTAATATGTTCAATCCCATCCCTCCACCCCACCCTCCCACTACGTCATCCCAATTATGACGGAGACATTTCCCCTTAACAGAAAACAACATTCCCCAATTTCACAACTATCCCTACAAAAAGGAAAAGAAGAGACAATTAACTTGGTTGTGGTGCACACAGGGGGGCGGGAGCTGCCAGCTGGATACCCTAAGGACTGGTGTCCGCTAGGCGGTTACTATATGAATATTTAGCGCAATTTCCCACTACATCTATCTTCAGGAATAGTGGTCAGGATATGATGCATACATATTTAACAGAATGAACTTTCCCAGTATCTTAGCTGTATCTACTAGCAAAGCCACTGTGGGTACATTAGAGTCCCAGAGACCTATTAGAGTCTGTAATACTTATCACCACCGGTCAGCCGAGTCACCACACGCCGCGCAGCTTGGAGTAAATTGTTCCATACTCAGTGTAAAGCAGACTTCTTGCTTATTCAACGTCTGAGGTCACACCATGTTCCTCAGTCACATTTCTGGGTGATTTCCGGCGCGTGGACTGAGGTCCTCTCTGTTGTAGGTATTTTTGCACATCTTTCGGGTTATTGTATAGTACAGTTGTTCCGCCGTCAGATACTCTCAATCTAGCTGGGTATAGCATCGCATATTGAATGTTCTGTTCCCTCAATTTCTGCTTAACCGCTACAAACTTTTTCCGCGCTTCTTGTACTTGTGGTGTAAAATCGGGGTAGATGGATATGTCCATGCCTTGGTGGTTTAGTTTACCCAAGTTGCGTGCTTTACGAAGCGCCGCATCACGATCTCTGTAATTTAATATTTTGGCAATAATGGGTCTCGGTCTTGCCCCAGCCGGTGGCGCAGGCGCTAAAGCTCTGTGGGCTCTTTCTACAATGAAAACCTCAGAGAAGATCTCTCTACCAAGGAGTGTGATAAGTAGTTGTTCCACGTATTTCTCCATGGGCCCTGTGTTGGTTGTTTCCGCTATGCCCATAAGGCGGACGTTGCTGCGCCGAGACCTTGCCTCAAGGTCCTCAGCTTTGGCCATTAGTGCGTCTACATTTTTTTCCATCTTGCTTTGTTTGGTTTCCATCTGATGCTGAGTGTCTTCTACATCTGAGATGCGTCTCTCCGCCATGTCGATGCGCTCCGTATGACGGTCCAAGCGTTCTGACATCCGATCAACACGATAGGTTAAATTATCTATTTTACCATCTATGTTGGACAGTGAATTTTGTATCGCGGCGAACATGGTCCGGACGTCCCCAGTAGTCGAGTCGCTTGAGGCCGGTATTGTTTGATGCGTCTCTGGGTGACCCTCCGGCACCTGCTCAGGAGGTTTCTTTTGTTGATCAAATGTCAGCTTGGGTTGGCACTTATCAGGTTTCCCCATATTGCAACAGGAAGTGATAGAGGTAGGGCTCTGTAGCGTTCGCACAGTCTAGCACCAGGATACAGGTACGTCTACAGAGATCAGAGATAGGTGCTGGTAGCCAGAGAGAAATGAGGCAGCCTGTGATAGATTATTTCGCTTGTGGTGTCGCAACGGCCGTGCTCTGCACAGTACAAGTCTATGAGCCTTTCACTGTATACTGATGCGTAGTTGAGAACGACACTGCACAACCACCGGGGAGCAAACCAAGGCGCTGCCACGTGATTACTATTCTTGCGCCATGTGTGAGGTAGTTAACAGTCAACTGTTCTTGGCCTCAAACTATGTAGCTCCGCGACATGGGGCACCCCGAAGATCGATCGTGGCAGCAAGAGGGATCCTTACCTGGTATATCAAGGCAACAATGCAGTGTCCTTGACTGCACAGGTAACTGCGCAGCTCCACTGCTCGACACGTAATGTCGTCCGCCCACCGCGACATAGGCTACGTGGTGGTTGAAGTCATGAAGGGAGGGATGCAGATGGAACTGGGCAACAGCACTGGCCCTTCCCACCGGCACGTATTCTGCGGCTTGTGGTGATATTCTGTGCGTGCGTCACACGAGTGTCGCAGGGCCGTCCTACACAACCATGCGCCCCAGAGACACCCCAAGGATCCAGGTCGCAGTAGATAGATCCGCCCCCGCGTGTCTGTATTGTGCAGACGTGTTGCCCTGGGAGTGCATTCACCGCATCACTCTCACCTTTAGCGTTGAGAAGTAGCCGTGGCGGGACCCAAATCGCTCAGGCTGGAGGTGCCGATTACAGGAGTGAAGGTACGGGCACCGCTGCCGCATTTGTCTGCCCAGCTGATGGTCTCCGTGTTTATTTATTTATTTATTGTTTTATACACCAGGAGTTAGCGGCCCTCTCCTCGGCTTCGCCGCAAGCGCGCTCACGTATCCGTCTTCCCAGCGGCCTACGTCACCTTCCGGGCTGGAGTTCTTCCGTTCACAGTGGATTGGGCGCAGCTCGGCGAAGGTATTTTGCA
This sequence comes from Calotriton arnoldi, assembly GCA_963921515.1. NCBI lineage: Eukaryota > Metazoa > Chordata > Amphibia > Caudata > Salamandridae > Calotriton > Calotriton arnoldi. The sequence goes on along the minus strand of CAWUFW010000581.1, from coordinate 2,221,482 downwards.
AGCGGTTTTCCCGCAGTTACATCTCGTTTCCAGGCATGAGAGTTAGCTCATTGTATTCACGGCAGATTCCGAATGTTCATACCGCTATGTAGATCACCTTTGGAGCGTTGTGGTGCAGGATGGTTTCCGGATAGTTCGAGTAACCGAAGGAGCTCGCTCAGTAAGTGGCCATCTTCGAGCGTGGCTAGCTCCGCCCCCCGGATAGGACACTACTTTGAGTTGGATTTTGTCCTATGAACAATATGGAAGGTTGCCCCTTGCGGGGTAAAGACCCTTCCCGAAATATCCAGAGCTTGCACGTCGGACACCCTCTGACATGACACCAGGCACAGTAGCATGGCTAGCTTTGCCGACAATTCTTTGCAAGACAAATATTTAGGGGATGGCAAGAGCGGAATAACCAAAGGACCTTATTAACATCCCATAAGGTTGAGTATCAAATGAATCCCTCACATTAATTTGCATACCAACTGATGTTTACCCACAGGAGCTCCTTGAACCCGCATATACCCAGCCGAAATATCTGATCTATAGGAGTTGGCGATCCGATATGCCAACCCTTGAGATACTAAAGAGACCAAAAAGTTCATGATGGCAACCACTTCGCACCCCATGGGATCCTGGTTGGTCCGTACACACCAACTAACCCATCTGGGCCATGCCGATCTATAATGCTTGTTTGTACTGTCAGCCCATGCTGCTGCCAGTTATCCTTCAGCCTCATTCGACCTGCCTGGGATTCTCCAGCAATGCCTGAAATCCACCATGCCATGAGAGGCATGCTACCTTGCAAGACCAGAGGGTGGGGATTGCCTTAGGGATCCCTCAAAATAGTCTGATCGAGGGGTAGAAGGATTGGAGAATCCCAGGAAAGTTCCAGTAGTACTGAAAACCACACTTGACCTCCTTTAAGGCGTGAACACCACGACCTTCGCCTTCTGCCTGCGGACCAGCGCTGTGTGTCCCTTTATCATTGCGAATGGTGGGAAAGCATATCCTGTCTCCCGAGACCAATCCTGGAGGAAGGCGTCAGGCGTCAATGTGAGAGGGTCCGGCTTCCAACTGAAGAATCTGGGTAGCTGGTGATCCAGCTGTGATGCAAAAAGGTCTGTAGAGGAGGGGCCCCAAAGAGTATTTAACCTCTGGAAGAGCTGGGGGTGCATCTGTCACAAACTCATGTCCGACCACATCCTGGAGCACCAATCCGCTATCACATTGGTGGCTCCTGGTAGATCCTCTGCCCTCACCGAGATGTTGTGGGATAGGCAGAAAGTCCAAAAGTCCTTGGCTAGATCCGCTAAGACCTTGGATCTGGTCCCCCAAGGTGGTTTATATAGCGTACAGTGCCCATCTTTAGGAGGACGCTGCATGAAACTTTGTTCTTCGTCCAACATTAAATGGCAAAGGACCCCGCCATCAGTTCCAGGCAGTTGATGTGAAGGTGACACTCGTCTGCAGACCATTTTCGTCCGGTAAAGGAGTCGCCACATCAAGCCCTCCAACTGGACTTAAGGCATCGGATTCTATCACGATGTCCAGATCTGAGCCGAAGATGGCCCGCCCATTCCATGCCTCCATATGATCCAGCCACCATCTCATCTCCACTCTCATCCATTAGGGGTATCTGGTCCGAGCATTGCAGCCCCCTTTGAGGCATTGCAAGGCTCTGTAATGGAGCGGCCCCGGGAAGATCACCTGTATTGATGTAGACAGAAGGCCTACCATCCGAGCTGCCTGCCTTAACGAAGTGGTGGAACATGCCAGCATCCGTTTCAGCTCATTGCGGATTTTGATCACTTTCCGGGAAGGAAGGCTCAAAGTCCGCGCTACTGAGTCCATGACGAACCCGAGGAAGGTTGTCTGTTTGGACGGTACCAGGAGAGACTTATTGGCATTGATCACAAAGCCTAAGCCCTACAGCAGATCAACCGCCACTTGTAACTGCTGTGACATCCTCGACGGACACTGACCCAAAAGGAGGAGGTCATTGAGATAAATGATGAGGTGGAAGCCCCTTTGCCTTAAGGTCTCCACAACCAGTTTGAGGACCTTGGTGAAACACCAGGGAGCCAAGGATAGACCAAAACGAAGGGTGGTGAACTCGTACACTTGGTCTTTCCACCTGAACTGCAGGAAATGGCTATGCGGGGCAAAAATTGGGACCGCCAGGTATGCGTCCTTCCAAGCTCACCATCCAGTCATAGGAGATCGCACAGAAGGTGGATTCCCTCTATCGTGAAATGGCGGTAAACCAACCAGTGGTTTAATTCTCTGAGATTTATTACCGGACGTTGACCACTATCCATCTTGTCCACTAGAAAAATGTTTCTGAGGAAGTCCCTGGGGTGGAGGCAGGAGCAGACAATCCCGCCTTTTTGCAGTAAGTCCATCACCTCTTGATCTATCAAGGCAACACGGTCTTCTGCAAAAACCAGTGGACGAGGTCGGGATTCTTGGATCGGTGACCCGTAGAACTCTAGATGAAAACCCTTAATGGTCTGAAGGATCCATGCATCTGAAGTAATTCTTCCCCAATTGTGTTCGAAATATGCCAACCTGCCACCCACCTTTATAAGGGGAAAGTCTCACCTGTTGTGGCATGGAACTGCCCCCTGGAGGCACCTCAACCACCACGGCTGCGGTGGCCCCATCGCATCTGGAAGAATTCTCCCTGCTTCGATGTGTCTTGGGACCTCATGAATCCTCACTGAGGGCCTTGGGTGGAGAACCGGCTGGCTGAGCGCCCTCTGCCACGTCCGGCCCCAACAAAAATTCGAGAATGAAAAATCTTCTTTATTGAGGCCTGCGCTTTATCCAAGGTGGTAAACGTGGCCACGAATTTGCTCAGCTCCTTGATGAATGAGTCCATGAAGAGCCCGTCCTGAGCCACCACACCAACCTTGGAGGAACCAGGTCTTCTAATTTGGGATCCACCTTCAAGAGAAGGGAGCAACACCTCTCGGTTGAGAGAGCGCAAACAGCATTTCTGAGAAAAATGATCGCGTGCTATGCCCAACTAGAGATTCTTTCTGGGGAAAGGGAAGTGCCTGATGCCTTGGCCTTTTCCGCCAGTTCTAGGTCTTTGTAATAGGGCCAGAAATATCTAACAATTTATCCTGGTAAGATCTCCAGGAGCTATCAATGCCCTTCTTTCGGTCCCAATATATTTTTGGAGGAAAGTGGCCATTCTTGGGTCGATTTCCAAAGTTAACGCCACCTTACCCAGTAGGGTGGGGCGAGGGCATTCCGCCCGGAGGCAGGCTCTAACCTCCTTCTCTCGGGGTTTACGGAGGTGCCATGCAAAAAACTTGGAAACTTTATTGGAAGGGGCCCACTGTGGAGCAGGGGTGTAACAGGTCCGCAGGGACCAACAGGTCAGAGGGGTCCTCTGAGTCATTCTCTGGCCCCTCATGGGCCAGTCCCTGGGTAGGGCACTACAACCTGGAGGGGCCGGCCTCGTCATTTGAGTCCCCCGGAGAGTCATCCTCCTCTGCCTCAAGGCCTTGTGGGGGGGATACATCAGCCACGTCCAATAGGGTGTCATGCGCCCCTGCATCTGGCTGGGCCAGGAAAGGCTTCTTCAGGAGTTTGAAGGCCCCCCAAGTCTATTCCCGAGTCACCCTTGCGCTTAGGGGCATACTTCGTGGAAGGAATGAGCGCTGGATGGGACGAGAAATTCTGGCAAGCGTAGGCCATTTCCATAATGTGGCTCTCAAAGGGGCCCATGGCTGCCACCACTGCTTGGTGTATGGAAGCATCTACAGCTTCACAAAATTCATCATCCAGGGGCATGACTTGCAGAGACTCTTCCTCTGTATAGTCCTCCTCCATGGTACCAAAGTGGTATGACTAATATGCTTAGGGAAAAGACCACAATTAAAAAGGTTTAGAGCCAGTAGTTCTAGAGCCCTCCACTAGGGGTTTCATCACTTGCAGCATCCTGATGCTTGCGATCACCAAGTTAATAGCAATTACTGTATTGGTGCTGAGCGCATGTGTCGTTTTGGCAGCTTGAGGCTTACATTTTCGGCAACTCAAGTATTAATAGCTTGGACACACTGAGCACGTGAAAACAATGGGCCGCTGCCCTGGGGTGACTCACTCTGCCTTGCTCGGGTGTCTGGAACGCCTTGACCTGCCCTCCCAGCCAAAAGGGAAAGTGGAAATTTTGCCGTATCGGTGTTTCAATAGGAATACAGAGCACTGCGTGTGGGCATCAAGCTGAGTAATTATTTATGTACAGACCCATGACTTTACAGGTGTTTGGCTTCCAGTTGGCTCGAGATTTGTTGGTTCCGCAGGGTGCTGCGTGTCAGAGCACTAGTTGCCTGAAACTGACAGCATCGCTCCCACATGGACCAGCGAGACGCGCTGTCACTTGTGCCCTCAAGGCAACTCCGGTGCGCACCGCACCAGCGCGCTTGTGTCTTTCTAGAAGGGGCGTGCGAGCGGAGCGATGACGACACTCCCGCTGCCCCAGAGTAAACATGCAGTGAGGGTACTCACCCTACAGAAGCAGAAAGTATTAACATAATAGCATCGCAAAAGCAATATTCACACAATAAATCCCTCAAAACATGACAAAGAAATAAATGTGCACTTAACTGCTGGAAGCAAGAAAAGAAAGATGAAGTCTTCCAGGGAGAAGCCCGCCTTTGTGGATATCCTAGACTGCCTATTGGTGGACTGTGTGTTGACCATGTGCATCATGGGAGAGATAGTTTTATGTCTTGTTAGTTGAAGCTGCTGGAAAGGGAATAAAAGAAAGTTTGAGCATATACCTTGCTTCCGGTCCTAACATAGAATTTAGATAATTTTTAGAGGATGACAAATAGAGGTTCTCTGCTTATGCAGTTTAAAGAATACCAATTCTGAGAGATTGATACTGCTGTTTTCCTTGCTGCAGTAGCTGGTTTGGATATTCAGTCAATACTATATCGCACTTCAGGACATTTAACTTTTACAAAAATTCCCATTTTAAGAAATTTACTTTGAAGATGCACACAGTTACCAAATTTCTCACTTCACTCACCAATCTCAAACTCAGTCCTCCTACAACTCATCCAGGTAGCTGTATGTGCCGGTGGGTCTGCTGTAGATATATGTATGTAACTTGTAGGTCCATCCATTGATGATTAATTATGTGCAATTTGGTTAGATAAAATTAACATTTTATCTGCACCAATTGAGTGCACTCTATTACGTTGTCTTTTATTACTATTATGAATGTAGACCTTTAATACTATAAAAATATAATACTAAACATGCATATTGACCTCATTGACATGTTGAAAATAATTCTGATTCAGCCAATCACCCTGTTGTCTGTCTTATTTTCCATCTGCAGATGAAAATGAACTGACGCAGATTTTCTGCAAAGCGTCTCACAGACTTTTGGATCTGGAGTCCTTCCTAGAGGCTGCAAAGCATCATTCTCTGCCTTACCTTGGAGTGTGCACCCCATTAGGTCATCTGCTAGGATTTCTGAATGAAAAGGAACATGGCAACTATGGTGCGTTGATTATTTTGATTAAAAAAAATATATGTTTTTAAGTTTCTAGTTTGTTACTTCAGAAAAGATGTAATTTTTGGGTGGCTCCTTGAAAGGGATTTTAATCAGAATTGCGAACTGATCTAACACTGTATGGTAACAGTAAGTACCCATTGGTATCCAAGTATTTCTAATTTATTATGAGTATCAGTTATTAAGATTAATTAGCCCTTTTCCCACATTTTTTAAATAATGCATTTTTCTTTGTGAAAGTACATTTCATAAATCACCCGCCCCATTAATTCCAAATATCTAATCTTGAGATGAATGTACTGCCCTAGTGCACATGTTTCTTCTAACGTCAAGAAGTCTGGCTATTCAAGTTAATTATGCTAATTTGTTTGAGAATGTAAGAGTGGTGTGGTTGCCTGAACTGTGTTTTAATTCTAGCAATGTATCTTCTCCTTCTGGTATTTTTATTTCAAGCACACCAGGATGCACAAGCTGCCTAGTTGCAAAAGACTTATTGTGAGCTTACCAAGAATTTACAGATGCTTACAGAACGCCCATTGCGTACCATAGGTTAGTTTTATTGTCACTCTCATTTGCTAACTTCTAATTCAATGGATTTCCTTGTCCCAGCTTGTCCATCTTATGTTTGGCCGTCCCCTGGAGCAAAGCCTCTTTACCATCTCTCTGATTGGCTGACTTCCATCCTTCTACTGCTCACTTTTAGGGACCTTTTTTTCTTTTTGGTTAAGCACTCCATGAGAGTGCATGTGTTTTTCAGCTCTCTCCTCTCTTCCATGTGCACACCCTCATCATGTCACATTCCCCCCCGGAATTCCCCCGCTCCTGCCTCCCAGCCTCTCCTCCCTCCCACCTCCCCTACTTAATGGCGGCCGCTGCGCGGTCGTGCCGCCGGCGCACCAAAGGCAAGCCTGTCTGCGCCCGTCCGCGACCCGACCGCGGCCAGCGCCAGGAACCCTGGACCTCCCACTAACCATCGCTACGACACCACCACCCTCCTCGCACTCAACCCTGGAAGACTTAGAGAATGCCAACAGGCCTCGCCGAACACGACCCACGGCCAGTTCTCCTGCCTCCACTGCCGCCAGACCCTCACCCCCACCCCGGCCTCCAACACCGCCGACGCCAGCACCGGCGACACCCTAAAATGAATCCTCCTCAACGTACGCTCCGTACACAAACGTGCCATGGAAATCTGGAACCTACTCGACTCTCTCTCGCCTGACATCGCCTTCTTCACAGAGACCTGGACCAACGCATCCTCCGCCACCGACATCAGCACCGCCATCCCAGACGGATACAAGATCCAGAGGAAAGACCGCCCCAACCACCCAGGAGGGGGCCTCGCCATCGCCCACAAGAGCACCCTCCGCCTCACCACCTCCAGCGAAACCTTCCCCTCCGCTGAACACCTGCACTTCCAGATCTAGACCACCCCCAAAGCCACACTCAGAGGAACCCTCATCTACAGACCCCCCGGCCCCCGAACACCCTTCGCCACCACCATCACCGACTTCATCGCACCCCACGCCATCGCCTCAGCAAACTACATACTCATTGGAGACCTGAACTTTCACCTCGACAACCCCAGCGACCCCAACTCCACTATCCTTCGTGACAACCTCGCCAGCATCGGACTTAAACAACTCGTCAACACACCGACCCACAGAGCAGGACACACCCTCGACCCCATCTTCGTGGCAGGAAACCGCATCCAATTCAGCCACACAACGCAGCCGCCATGGACCGACCACCACTGCGTACACTTCGCCATCAACAAACCCAAGGCACCCAAACCAGCCCCATGCCCACCTCGAAGGAACTGGAGCAAGGTTACCGATGAGCATCTTAACTCCACCCTCACCCGAGACAACCACACCTGGGCACACGACTCAAATGACGCAGCCAGAGAACTCCACACCTGGATCTCCAACTGCGCAGACGAGCTCGTCCCGCTACGGAACCCCGACAGACAACACCCCAGGAAAGCCGCCTGGTTCACCACCGCTCTTCAAGAAGCCAGACGCACCTGCAGACGCCTGGAGAAGAACTGGAGAAACACCAAGACAACCGAAAACCACACCACCTACAAGGACGCCATGACGGACTACCACAACCAGATCAGAGCCACCAAGAGGAACTTCATCTACAACAAAATCCTGGCCAACTCCACCAACTCCAAGGAACTTTTCAGTGTCATTCAAGAATTCACCAACCCACGCAGCGAAGCCACAGACATCACCCCATCCCAAGACCTCTGCGACAAGCTTGGAACCTATTTCCACCTCAAGATCAAAAACCTCCACGACAACTTCATCGACCATCCACCAGGTGCCACAGACGGCCCCCCACCCCCCAGAAACACCAGCCAGCCCACCATCTCCAACTGGACACCAATCATGGCCGAAGACACCGCCTCGACCATAAAAAGCATCCACTTGAAGGGGGCCCCCACTGACCCCTGCCCACCTCACATCTACCACAGAGCCGCGGCCGCCATCGCACCCGAACTACAACGCACCATCAACTCCACCTTCAGAACAGGCACCTTCCCAGACGACTGGAAGCACGCAGAAGTCAGACCCCTGCTCAAGAAGCCCACAGCTGACCCCACTGACCTCAAGAACTATCGGCCCATATCGCTCCTCCCCTTCGCAGCCAAAGTTGCAGAGAAAACAGTCAACAGGAAACTGACACGATTCATTGAAAAGAACGCTGTCCTCGACCCGTCCCAATCCGGATTCCGAAGCAACCACAGCACAGAGACCGCCCTACTCGCCGCCACAGACGACATCTGCACCCTCCTGGACCAAGGCCACTCCGCAGCCCTCATCCTACTCGACCTATCAGCGGCCTTCGACACCGTCTCCCACCGCACACTAGTCGCCAGACTACACGACGCAGGTATACAAGGAACAGCCCTGGACTGGATCCGATCATTCCTCACCGGAAGAAGGCAAAGGATCAGACTCACACCCTTCCTCTCCGACCCCACGAAAATCACCTGCGGAGTCCCACAGGGTTCATCACTGAGCCCCACCCTCTTCAACATCTACATGGCCCCCCTCGCAGCCATCGTCCGACAACACGGCCTCAACATCGTATCCTACGCCGACGACACCCAGCTCATCCTCTCCCTCACCAAAGACCCCACCACTGCCAAACTCAACTTCCAGAAAGGAATGCAAGACGTCGCAGTCTGGATGACCAACAGCTGCCTGAAGCTCAACGCAGAGAAGACAGATGTCCTCGTCCTCGGTACCACCCCTTCTGCATGGGACAGCACCTGGTGGCCGACCGCCCTCGCAAGCCCACCTACCCCCTCAGACCACGCCTCATCACTCACCATGAACCGACCGGTCAACGCCGTCACCTCCAGCTGCTTCAACACCCTCCGCATCCTCCACAAGACCTTCAAGTGGATCCCCCCTGAGTCAAGGAAGATAGTCACCCACGCACTCATCACCAGCAGACTGGACTATGGAAACGCACTCTCCGCCGGCATCAACAAGTCCCTACTCCGCAAACTCCAGACAATACAGAACACTGCCGCCAGACTCGTCCTTGGCATCCCCCGACACGAACACATCAGCCAACACCTACGAAGTCTCCACTGGCTCCCCGTGGAGAAAAGAGTCACTTTCAAAATACTCACTCACGCCTACAAATGCCTACACAACAACGGATCCAAATACATCAACGACAGAATCAACTTCCACGTACCCAAAAGAAACCTCCGATCTTCCTACCCCGCACTGGCCGAAACCCCGCGCATCCACAGAGCCAGAGCAGGTGGAAGATCCTTCTCTCACATTGCAGCCAAGACCTGGAACGAGCTACCGGAAGACATCAGATGCGCCCCCTTCCTGAACACCTTCAGGAAGACCCTCAAGACCTGACTCTTCGGCTAAACAGATCTGCGGACCCCCCCCTCAGCGCCTTGAGACCCTCACGGGTGAGTAGCGCGCTTACAATTCCCTGATTGATTGATTGCTCCCCCCAAAAACCCACCCCAGACTCCATGTTTCTCTCTTGTGTACTTCTCTCCGACCCTAGCTCTCTGTTATTCTCCCTTGTGTACTTCTCCTTCTGCCCCCTCGCGTTCATTGTTGTTCTCTCCCTTGCCTGCTTTTTCCCCGATCCCTAAGTTGCTTCTCTCAATATCTTTCATGTTCTACTCCTCTCTCCTCAGCTCTTTGTTCTTTTGTCCCCCAGCACCCTGGTGCTCTGTGTTCTTCTCTCCATTTCCATGTTTCCTTTTTCCCCACCCACGGTCCTTTAAAAAAAAGAATTGTGCTTTTGCATAAAAAGAAACCTTCATTTTCTTTTATATTGACCTAGTCAAGTGCCATCCACCATCTTGGATTGGTTAATAAAAACGAGATCTATTGACTTTGCCAATGCTTTTTTTTTTTTTTTTTACTTTAGCTCAGAAAATACAGCTATGTTGGGCTGCATCAATGGTTTCTTTTAAGAAAAAGATAGTTTTTCTAGTTGTGCACATCGCTCCTCTAAAGGAACCACTGGACACAGATTCCTTTGTGCAGGTAAAGCCGGTTTGCCCCACTTTTTAGGTAACAAAACCACGCCGCATGAGTCTGCTACTATACAGTAGATGGTAAGAGGAAAACCGCTCAGTTTCTATGACCTGTTTTTCTTTTTCTTACTTCTTGTCAGATCTGTCCGTTTGCAAACAGAAGAACATTATTTGTTTCTTTGTTGCAAAGCAGAAGATTTGATATCGGTACAAACATCCAGGAAGCTTATGTTTTTATGTACAGTTCTATCACCGTACATTTCAGCAAAATCATTCTAGCCTCAGATTTTCTGCCTGGTTAAGGATCCATTTTTCTCTACTCATTACCTTTGACTTGCCTGTACTCTGTGATGCCATAAGTAGATTCAAAATTTTGCAATTTCAGAATAAAGAATATTCATTATTAACCCTTAATGTAATTGAAACAAGGTTTATTCAGACAATTTGGATTAAGCGAATTGTGAGAAAATGTCTTTTTTTGCATGGTCTGCCACATTTTTGGTGGATTAATGCTGCTGGTATTTGAGCTCTGCACACTGCAGTATTGCTGTCCAGTTCCCAATGTATGTGATATGACCACTAAAACATGATACAATTGGCTAATCCTTAATTGGCATATTTAACTTTCCACTAAGTCCATAGTGAAGGAAAATACACCAGTGGCATAGAAAATAAAATGCCATCTGTGGACTGTAGCACTTATTGTGCTATTCACCAGGCTGACAAGGAAAATATGGCCTGAGGCCTACATTGCTGCAGCCTTTAAACCTTAAGGGAGACTGGTCAAAATAAACGTTTTGACAGGAGGGAAGCCCCTCTTTTCAATATTAAATAAGTAATCCCTAAGTAGATTTTATAGCCCAGAAGGGAGGGTGCCTGGTTTTTAGAAGCGGTAATGCCATCTATCGCTGCCTTCCGAAGTACTTGCTGCAAAGCTTACGATACCCCAAAATTCTGCTACTCAGCTGGTCTTGGACATTCCAGCTAGATCTGCCTCCTCTGCCCTTAAAGATTAGCATTTGTTTCCTATCAAGAAGAGTATCATTTTCAAGGTTCTGTACTTTGTACACAAAGCCATCAGCAACTCAAGCCTGCTTATTGAGGTCTTTATGTTCCAATCCTTTTTGTGCTCTTTATCTACATTGGAGGTCGCTCTTTCGCTTACTGGGCACCCAGGCTGTGGAATGAGCTCCATATTGGTCTTAAGTCTACAACCTGCACATTCACATTCAAGAAAAAAACTGAAAACTCACCTGTTCTAACTCTTATTTCTTCGAGTCATATTGTCATTTCTTCGCTCTGATTGACTTTGTTGCCAACTCCCCTTCTTCTTTTTCTGGTAGTAAGTACCAGGGGACCTATTTTTTTTTTATTTTTTTTTAATGTCATGTTCAATAAATCCCAGAACTTAACAATGTTTGCCTGTTCCGACAGTGACTATCCACCAAAAGCTTTTTCCCTATTAGGGCTGCAGTTTGTTCTGTACAGAAAATTGCTGTAGAGATTTCTAGCCGCAGGTTCCTCACCTTTTGATAATTCCCCAGGCATCAGACTGGATCCGGAAACTTTTCATCACTATCTATGCACGTCAGAAGGTAGAGACATGCAACTCCACACTGATGCCGTTCTGCTCTGGAAATGATGTGCGGGCCTATATAAGCGCCGTTCCCACACGCTCATGTCAGTTCCTTTCTTTCTCCAGTATGCAAGGGATGTCCCCTCCAAAAATGACAGGTTTCAAGCCCTGAAGGGACTGTTGAAAACAAATGTCTGTGACAGATCCTCATCGTGTGTGTCTGTGGTGCCTGGGGGTGAACCACAACTCCAAGGCCTGCAGTGACTGCCCGTTGATAACCCCTAAGGCCATCAGGGAATGCAATGCGAAACACTACATCGCAATCATAACAAGACACCTTCCAAGTCACGCTCTGCTCTGATTGGTCGTCGCGCTTAATCAAGCCAAGCAGCTATCCCAAGACCTCCATTCATGTCTGGAGGAAGTCTCCAAGTGGATGGGAGCGTCCCACCTTAAACTCAATGGAAATAAAACAGAGATTATGATCCTGGGTAATCCTTCCAATGTTTCATTGAGTACCATGTGGCCAGCATGTATGGGACCAGTCCCAACGCCCAGGAGCGAGATAAAGAGCCTAGGTATCTGGCTAGACCAGAATTTGACTTTCAAGGTGCAAGCTAGGAAGACAGTGGCAACTTGCTATGGACTGCTTAGAATGGCCCGCAAAGTGCTTCCTCTTCTTCCTTTCCAAGCTAAAAAATATTAGTCCAATCCTTGATATTGTCCAGAATAGACTATGGAAATGCACTCTACTTAGGGGCCCCTCTGGCAGTAATTATGAAACTGCAAACGATCCAAAACTGTGCGGCCAGATTATTATTTGGAATATCAAATCGCCTCTCTGCGAAACCGGCCTTATGGACCCTTCACTGGCTCCCAGTGAAGGAAAGAATCAGCTTCAAGGCCCTTTGTATTGTCCACAAGTCTCTGCAAGGGAATGGGTCTTCCTTAATCTTGAAAATGTTTCGTCACTACAAGGCCCCCAGGGAACTGCGCTCGGATGAGCTTCACTTGGTGGAGGTCCCAAGGATCAAGAGGGCGAGAAGTGGCGGTCGCCTCTTTTCACTTAATGCGGCCAAACTTTGGAACGCCCTACCACTTCATTTACGCAGGGAACCCAGCCACTTCTCTTTCCGAAGGCAACTAAAAACCTTGCTATTTCCCTGAATGTTCTGCTAATGGATTCTGGTTCTAGCCAAGCGCTGGGAGGCCCCCGGGTAGCCATGCGCTATATAAGTGCCTTTTCCATTCCATTCCAAGGTTTGATCTTGGTCTAGTTCTGATTCGCGAAGTCGACAGAGCTGCTTCAGCGGCCGGTCTTTGTCGTGTATCAAGTCTTTGGATGATGAAAAAAAGAACAAGAAATTGAAGTTGGATTATGTCCCTCGCGCCACTCGCACTCACCTAAGCAGGCATGGGGGTCATGCCACCCTTCTCGATCTTGCTCCCATAGTCTTCGGAGCCAATCCCATAGCTAGTTCCGGCACAAGCTGTGTTTCTGAGGCTTCTTTCATGGAGCATCAGATCGAAGAATTTTGCCAAGGCATTCATCAGCTCTTTGGATCCCTAACGACTCACTCTCTGGGATCCCTTTGGTCCCAAGGAGCTAAGGGGACATACACCTGGGATATCACGAGCGGGTTGACCCTCAACATCAGCTGGACCATCTGAGCCTACCTGGCCTCCAGCTCTTGTTCCGACCCTGTTTCTGGCTCCACGGCCCACTCAAGCCCCAGACACATGAACACCAATGCCGACTTCAACGATGCCTAAGGAGGCGGCCCGATTGTTCTCTCTGACGCGAGTCGACGCCGGTCCGCCCTCGACCGAAGTCACACCCAAATCATCCCAAGGCCCCACATCCCCCACTGGTATTTGTCACAAGTACAACAACACACTCTGCATTTCCTTTTTGCGACAGATTCGAATAGTGACTGTGACCTAGGTGATTAGTTTATCTCAGCCCTACCAGGAAGACAATTTAATATAAGGGCTTACTTGAGGCTTTGGCCTCAAGATCTCCCCAGAGACAGGTCTTTTTTCTCCTGGACCAGCCACAGAGGATTCCGCTTTCTAAGCCATTGTGATGCACATGGTGGCCAAAGTTCTTGACTTCCAACTCCCCACCTTGGAGAATAAGACAAATGTTTTGACTGTGGTCCTTCAACAAGGGCAGACATCTTCGGAGCCTCTTTTTCCCTTCAATGAAGTGCTGACTGATACCTTATTGGGTGCTTGGGCCAAACTATGTTCTGGCATTAGTCACTTGACAGATTGCTAGATAGTATTGCCCTGCTTCAGGCGACCTGGCTTTTCTTTCACAGCACCCCTCAATAGAAAGCTTAGTGGTGCAAGCTTTCACCAGACACTCTAATCCCAACACATTTTCTACCATACTCCCTGATAGGGAGTCTAAGCAAGTGGAAATGTTCGACAAAAGTGTCTTTTTCTACCAGCTTGGCCCTCTGCTCTGTTACGGCCAGCTGTTTGTTGGTATGCTACTCTCAGGCCCTTTGGGATTCGATGACACAAGTCCTCCTTGGTGTGCCTGAAGACCGTATCCTGGGCTCTCTCAGGTGATTCAAGATGGTCGTGAGGCAGCCAAGTTCATGATTCATTGTGCCTTGGAACCCACACCACACGCATCAGCGTTACCATTTGACGCCATTCGTGGCTACGATTGACTGGGTTCTCTGGCGATGTCCAGTCCTCCTTGTTTGACATGCACTTTGATGGGACCCGCCTGTTCGGGAACAAAGCTAACTACGTTCTCTAGCATTTTAAGGAGAACTATGCTACTGCTCGCTCTGTGGGCCTTTCAGTCCCGCCTCGCCCAAGCAACAGTTCCATTGCTCCTTTTGCCACTTTAGTCATGGCACCCCTTACTGCCAGCCTGTCCAGCCCCCGCAGAGAACTCAGAGTTTTGAAGTAGAGGCGCAGGTGTCCACCACCACCGCTGTCAAGGTCAGCATGCCCCCCAGTCTACCGCCCCTCCTGTGGCTCCACCTGCCAAATCTCTGTGGCGTGCCCTTGCAGGTACATAGCCACCTGGTGGGAGGCAGAATTCACCAATTCTGCTCCGGGTTGCAGGTGTGGCAGGAGATCACATCTGACAGGTGTGTCCTACAGATTATTAGCAGGAATACTACTAACCCTTCCTACCTTCCCCGCTGTACCTTCCACCATCCACTGTCCACCCCGCCCCCGATGACTGATGGAGGACCATCTCTCTGTTTTATGGCATGAAGTGTAATCTCTTTTGGCCAAAGGGGCTGTCGAGAGGGTGCCAGCACTAGATGTAGGACATGGTTGTTATTTCTGCTACTTTCTCGTGCCTAAGAAGGACTGAGATCTTCAGCCTATTCTAGAACTGCACCTTCTAAATGCCATTTTCTGGAAGGAGAAATTCAAAATGCTCACCCTGGCCTGACGCATTCTGCCTCTAGTGTAAATCGACACTCCTTTATGGCTTTCCGCTGATACCACTCCTGCCCTGAGTCCTCAAGAAGATCAGCACTGACTGTGCCCAAGTTATCCTAGTGGCTCTGGATTGGGCATGAAAAGTGTGGTGTCCAAATCTCCTGGGCTTGAGCATATGTCATCTGATCATTCTGCCCTCTGAAGTCCTGCTGTCTCAACAACGGGGCAGGGTTCTGCACCCAGGCTGTCGCAATCTCCACCTTCATGAGATTGAGCAGCGATAGCTGAACAACTCCGACCTTCATCCGAAGGTTGTTGATGTCTACTTGGCAGCCAGGGGTCCCTCGACGTAACTGTATACACCTGTCACTGCAATAAATTTGTGATTTGATGCAGCACATTTCAGATTGACCCCCCTCCAGGCCAAGTTATTGGACATTTCCTTGTTTGTTCTGTCTCTTGCCCCGCAATGCTTTGCTTTGGGCAAAGTTAAGGGTTACTTTTCAGTCCTTTGAGCCTCCTTACGGTTGTCAGTTCAGTCCTCATTTTTTAAGTCACCAGTTGTGATGCTATTTTTGAAAGGAGTGTAACTTATGTTCCCCCTTCTCCTTTTGGAATACCCCAATGGCACCATAATTTGGTGCTGACTTATCTGATGTGCACTTCGTTCAAGCCGCTTCCAAGCTGTCCTTTATGACTCCTTACTATTAAGACTGGGATCCTCATCACCTTGGCGTGTGAGTGGGTTTCGGGGTCTTTGTGTCACTCCACTGTACACCACCTTCTTCCCAGTCAAACTGGTCCCGTGGAATCAGTCATCTTTCCTGCCAAAAGTTGTGACGCCGTTTCACATCATGAAACTATCACCCTGCCAGCATTCTGTGTTCCACCTCACCCCTATAAGGAGGAGGAGAAACCCCATCGCTTGAACCTTAAAAGAGTGCTTAGCTTCTACATAGATTCCACCAAAGCACACCAGGTGAACAATCCGCTCTTTGTGGTGTTCTCTTGAGCGAAAAAGGGTAGGGCAGTTCAGAAGAGCGCCATCTCCCTCTGGATCGTGCCCTGCATTAAAATCTTCTACACCTTGCCAATATGCATCCTCCGGAAGGACTGTGTGCTCATTCTCCCAAGGCCAAAGTTGCTATCACTGCGTTGGCAAGCAGAGTCTCTGTCCTAGACATTTGCCAGGCAGTTGTATGGGCATCCCTCCATATGTTCACGAAGCTCTATTGTCTGGACAGTCGGGTTTGTAAGTAGGGGCATTTTGACCCCTTGGGTCTACAGGACTTTCTGGTTTGAGTCCATTAACAGACCCTCCTCTAAATAGGTATTGATTTAGTATCTATTCAAAAGGTGAGGAATCCGTGGCTAGAAGTCTCTATCAGAAGTTATTTACTTTTGGTAATGCTGTGTATAGTAGAGACTTTATCTAGCGTGAGATTCCTCACCTACCCTCCCATCCTTCCCGTTCTGTGATTGGACTCTATCCATTAATAAGATCCCAAGACTAGGAATCTGCACACTCTCTACCAATATCTTCTGGTGCTGTGCTTCTCGGGGCCCAGACAGGCTCGATAGCAACTGGCATCAGTGTGCAGGAATGGCGTCTTTATAGGCCCTGCACACCATTTCCAGAGTGAACCGGCGTCAGTGAGGAGCCGCATGGCGTCACCTTTCGGCGCACTGAGGTACTGTTGACCACTTTCCAGATCCAGTCTGACACCTGGGTAATATTGAAAAGGTGAGGAATCTGTGGCTAGATAGAGATTATAACAGAAAGAGCTTTACCATTGCTTTTAATATTTATTAAATAGCCAATTCAATAATAAATTTGGGTTTTTGTTAAATGTACAGAAAATTTATTTATAAAAAGTGATAATTTTTCTGCCTGAAGTACCTCCAGAATAATTAGCATTAGGGTGCATTCGGCTGGCCTGTCAGTGCTGCTTTGATGACGTGTGAAAGAGTACCCTCAAGTAGGAACAATGGTTTGAAATGAAATTAAATGAAAAAATTTGTAGAGCGCAAAACTTTCACCCGAAGGTTCAAGGCACTAATTCATCATTCATGACTCAGAGGACGGTCCAGAAAATCGTCAGAGATTAAACAGCCAGGTCTTTAACGCTTTTCTAAAAGCCATCAGATTGGTTTCTTGTTTCAGCCTAAGTGGTAGGGAGTTCCACAATTTGGTTGTGCCGACCACAAAGCTCCTTCCTCCCCAGGAGCATTTTTTAAACCTGGGAACAACCAGGTTGTGGGCCTGAGATGAGCGAAGATGGCGAGCAGGAATATAAGGCTGTAAATTCTGTTTAAAGAAGCTGGGCCCTTTGTCATGCGTGGCCTTAAAGGCAATGCATAGAGCCTTAAACTCAATTTGTCTCTTCACCGGTAGCCAATGCAATCCTTTAAGCGCCTGTGCGACATGTTTATGTCTTGGAATATTCAGCAAAAGACGTGCCGCTGCATTTTGCACAATCTGCTGTTTGGAAAGACACTTCTTACGCAGATTGATAAAGAGCCCATTACAGTAATCAGCTCTGGACAGAACCAGAGCTGAAACCACCAGTTTCCGTAGCTCGGCCGAAATAAATGGAAGAATCCTTCTCAATAGTTTGTGTGTAGAAGGAATGGGATGTAACCTGGTTGACGTGGCTTTCGAAGGAGAGCATGGAGTCAAACGTAACTCCCAGGTTTTTCACCTTATTCATGGAGGTAGGTAGTGGACCCATTTCCACAGGCCACAGAGCAGGGGACCAAAAATTGGTTTGGCCGCCAAAAAGTAGGACCTCGGTCTTACTAGAATTTAATTTCAAACAGTTGGAGGCCATCCATTCACCTATTTGATGAAGACAAGTGTGAAACTGTGCAGCTGTATCTTCAGGCGATCCTGTCACTGAAACTATAATCTGGGTGTCATCGGCGTATGAGACAGCCGAGAAACCCAGGGACTTCATTAATCTGGCCAATGGTGCGACATAGATATTAAAAAGTGTTGGGCTCAATGAAGAGCCCTGTGGCACTCCGCAAGGTAGGGTAATATTCGGTGACTTAAAATTATCCAAAGCCACAAATTGCTCCCGACCTGACAGATAAGATTCAAGTAATGCAAACGCCTTTCCTATAATACCAATCTCCCTCAAGGTTTCCAACAGTTTTTGGTGGTTCACAGTGTCGAATGCAGCAGAGAGGTCAAGCAGCACAAGTGCTGCATTGCCTCCTGCATCGACTGTCTGCCTAATCAGCTCGGATGCTGTAATTAGAGCTAGTTCGGTGCTATGATCCTTCCTGAAACCATACTGAGTGCCATCCAAAAAAGCATGCCTCTCTATATGTTCAGAAATAGCACCATTCATGGCTTTTTCCACCATCTTTGCCGGCAAAGGGAGTCTGGAAATTGGGCAATAGTTGCTGGGGTCTGCCCCATCTAGATTAGGTTTCTTCAAGAGGGGGAGAACCGACGCCAATTTCCAACTGGTAGGAAATATACCAGAGGTGAACATTTGATTAAAAACAAAGGACAGATGCAAAGAAAGTAATTCTGGTACAAGATGGAACATTTTTGGGGGGCAGGGGTCCATTGGGGACCCGGATTTAGTGGACCGCAAAAGATTGGCGGTCTCTTCCATCGTCAGTGACGGGAAAACAGACAGTTCAGGGGAGTCCGAGGAATCAAGGGAGGCTATGGAAACTTCAGTAGGTGCCCTAGATGCAGGAGAGGGCACAATCCCTTGATCCTTAGAACTTGAGAAGCCACTATAAACCGCTTTAACTTTATCCTGGAAGGACTTAGCCAATAAGTTACAGAACGTCTGATCTTTAGGTAATTCAGTTACCTCTGAACATTTGGCCAACTTTTTCACTGTTGAAAACAGTTCCTTTGAAGAGTTTTTTGCGGTAAGTATGGCTATGGTAAAATAACCGGTTTTCTCCTGATGCACCAGCTTTTTCAAATCAAGCATAGCTTGTTTATAAACTGTTTTATCATTTAGGTCGTATGAGGCTCTCCACTTTCTTTCCAGACGGCGGCATTTTTGCTTTTGCATCCTGAGCTGTTCAGTATACCAGGGTTCAGAAGGTCTTGATCTATGACTAAAGAGGGATTTGACTGGTAACAACAGATCTATGGACCTCCTAAGCCATTCCTCAAAGGCAGCAGCTGCTGCATTTGGGTCCTCTGTCAAATTCAGAGGGTTCTGAGAAAGGAAATCTTTGTGCCTGGTAGTATGGCTTGGGGAGGAATATGACACAGCTTAACCCAAGAAGAGCAGGTATGGTGTGTCCAGTAACTTATCTAATTTTAAGTGGCCCATGAAAGACCTATACCTTTATAGTTTAGTGATGAGCGAAGCCTGTAGAAAAGGAGGTCTTTTGATCCCAGAATACACGTTATCCTCCTGCCCTTAGTCTCAGTAGAGGAGGGAGCTGACTCAGAACCAATTTGGAATGGTTGATTTGGAGGCGACTGCTCAATTTATCAGGCACTGTCCTACCTTTGCCACAAGCTCCTTCAAGGGACAGAAAGATTCTGCCATGTAGGATTATTCTTAGATTAATGCCCTGTGGGATAGCTTCCAGTGAGGTAAACAGGATGTGCTGCAAAAATTGGAAGGTTTGCCCTTAGGAACTTTTTGCCCATTGGTCAAAGAGTGTCCATTAGTCATGCTCATCCACTGGCTAGTGAATTCAACAAAAGTAGCACCTCACCCCAGTTCCTCAGAAACCTTTCTGGACCTATGCCAGAACAGTAGAGAAATTGAACTGCTGTCTGTAACCTGTGTGGAGTCCTGATGTGCTAGGGCTACTCCCACTAGTACCCAAAAGTATGAAGTGGACTCTAAGGGTCCAAGGCTGCATGGAGTATTCGGTGAAGTCCTCTCGCAGTCCGACAGCCTCTGTAAGAGGTCTCGCTGAAGCTATTGGTTTTGGTGGAAAAAGCTCCACACAGGAAGATTCATATTTCGTGGCTGCCAAAGTCCTCTTGTCCGGCAGATACTTTTCACCTCTTCGCCCAGTCAAGATTTCGACCTTCGGAATTAGTCTTTATTTGGAGCTCTCAGTCTCCCAGCGGGGCAAAGGTATACATGAAAAAGTCCTCTCAAAATCAAACACCTTTGTTGTGAAGTCCCACTAAAGCTCCAGAGGTCTTCGGGGTGAAAAGCTTCCCATCTTTTCAGACTTTCAGGAGCAATTCATCTTAGTCACTTCTAAGGCATCCCAGGACTTCAGGGACAGCACTTAGTGGCCAGGACACACTCCAGCAGAGGCCACCAGCAAGGTTCAGTCCAAGCACAGTTGCAATTGGCCAACTGCTCACTCCAGGAAATAAAAGTCTCTTGTAGCTCTTGATATCCCTGTAGCCACACAGGAAGTAACTTTAACTTGAACACTTGCTCTGCATCGTGATGTCATTAATTATGTCATTTCAGATGTTATCAGAGATTTTATCAATGATATCATAGAACATGTCATGAGTGATGTGAGTTCATAAGCAGTGCATGCCAATTGTGCAAGTTATAGTTACTTCAGTTAACTAAAGCTTGTGAATTTCAGACTTTTTAAAAATTTAAAATGGTATTTTAACTATAACATCCCTTTAGTCTGATTTTTTTTCAGTGAATTTCCAAGTTTTTTTTAATGTAAAGTATTCGCATGCCTAACCATAAAATCACTTTAACCTTTGTTTATTCAGTGAATTTCTAGGATTTTTTTTCAATGTGAAGTAAGATTTTTATTACCATACCCAACTATCCCAAACCCACCCCGCAGCGCATGGCAGTTCAGGCATTTTGGCTGTAATGTGTCTAAAGTTCCTATGGTAAATTGCATGGGGAAAACACATTTTGGGACCTCCTTTTTCAAGGTCCCCACTTGATGGCTCACCCCAAAACGTTTCAGGAAGGAGCAGAGGTAGATGAACCTTTTTTTTTTTTTTTTTGGACCGTTTTGTGAAGAATCGTCAAACAATGCCATAGATACTGGCAAAACAAAAAATCAGTTCCCTATGGAAACATGATCCTAACTATAACTACACAGTGACATCCCAATAGGGCTAATGAAGATAGATATATTTGTTTCTGTGAATATAAATGTTTATGCCATAGCAGTGAAAATAAATGTTGCCCAGTAACATATGTTTTCAGAGCAACTGTATTACTGAACGTTAGGGCAGCGTTGTCCCCCACTTTATTCAACATCTATGTCACCCCTTTAGCTAAACTCATTCGAGCTCATGGTTTTTTCGGTGGTATCCTATGCAGATGATACGCAGATAGTTATATCCATAACATCTAGCGCAGACTCTGTGCCAAGTCAGTTCTATAACTGTGTGACGCACATCATTAGGTGGATGCACAAAAACGACCTCAAGTTAAATACAGACAAAACGGAGGTGATTGAGTTTGGGAATGGCTCTCCCCTTTGGAATGACTCTTGCTGGCCTGCTGACGCGGGTCCACGCCATTACCCGGTTAATAAAGCTATAAATCTGGAAGTACTGTTCGATGATCAGCTCTGTTATTAGGAACAGATTAATCATATTACATCCTCCTGTTTTTTCCTTTTAAAAATTATGAAAAAGATCTTTCCATTCATCCCACAAGAGTTGAAAAAACCGTGATAGTTGCTCGGATCCTCTCTAGAGTAGACTATTGCAATGCCCATTTGCTTGGGTATTGACAAACGTTTACAACTAAAACTACAGTCCTTTCAAAATGCTGCTGCCCGGGTGCTGTTGAATATTCTCAAATGTTATCCCATATCCAACAGCATTAGGGATCTCCACTGGCTACATGTCAAGGAAAGGATTAGGTTTAAAGAACTATGTTTAGTACATAAAGCATTGTACGCGGGCCTCGTAATCTGCAGAAACACTTTGCTTGCTACATCCTGCAGCGGGACCTAAGGTCTGCCAAAGCTGGGTTTGTCCTTGTTCGCAGGCTTAGAAAGGTCAGGTGGGGGGGTAGAAACCTATCCTATCGAGCAGCGAAACTTTGGAATGCACTGCCTTCCTCAATCAGACTGCAATCTAATAGATCCTCCTTTAGGAAGCTGCTCAAAACTTGGCTCCCCCAAGTAAAAAATAAACATTTTCCTTCTATCCTAGATGAAGTACGTGTCTCCTCCAGCGCCAAGACACCTCGGCATTCGGTGCGCTTTAGAAAGGTTGTACTTACTTACTTACTTACTGAACACGCTCTCCAACATTTAGTGCTAAAGTGTAAAGGCCTAATTCGAGTTTATTGCCACTGCACAGCAAAATTGAAAACAATATTTACTGCTTAACAGATTCCTAATATCAATTACTTTACACAGGGAAATAACTCTCCTAATAGTCATGAAGTCTCTTTAATGTGAGTTTACCATACTGCACAATCGTAACCTCTGTTATCCTTGTTTTCATGAAATATCTTAAAAGAAGTACATATGAACAAACACAATGGCATAAACCATATACACAGATACGTGGAGTATACTATTTATTGCCACTGTTAAGGGAAAGTAGGAGCATCATGACTCACTTGACACTTCGCCTCTCAGGAGTCATTGCCCCTCCCTACATTGAACAATGATAATAATTAGCATATTACACTCTGGCATCTGCATGTATAAAATATATATGTATGTGCAAATGGCTGCTCTGAAGGAAAAATGATAAGCCTTTGTTGGGACAAAAAGGTGCCTAATTTCCTTGAAAATAAGTATACAAACAGATATAGACATAAAAGACATACTTTCACAATATCAGCTTGAGTGGTAATGTATAAGGTTTTATTTCTTATCGTAATATGCTTCTAATGTTTCTGGTTATATTAATGAATTTTATTCAGTAAAAGCGCTCTGACTTAGATTCCATTTGCAATGATAACTATACAATTATAGACTTTAAAAAATGCTAAATGCATCCCACGTAAATCGAACTATATATGAGGAGCACTCGAGTGTCAAAAAATAATTGATGATCATCCAAATGACAATATGTGATGTGTCACAAGAATAACATTTACTAAGTGATATGTGATGTGAACTATTCCAAAACAGAAAATTATTCAAGGGAAGCAGGAAGCAAAGCGACTGATCAGTCCCATTCGTTAGGATCTGTATATATTTCTGTAATGTTTAAAAGTAACAGAAGTGTGTCCATTTAAGACGGGCGATATTGTATAGCCTTAATAGATTATGCCCAAGTGGGCAACCCATTAATGTATAGGACTTCACTGTGTGGATCAGTATATAAAGGGCAATACAGATGAATCTTTATTTTTAGGAACAATCATCATGGTTTGCCTCTAGTGTTATTATAATGGCATTTGATACCCAATTACATTTCTGGAACTTTTTAATAATGTGTAATGGGGAATTCAGTTATACGTTAAGTTTATGTGAACAATGTATTGTGTATAAGAAGCATAATGATGTGTTGTAGCTTGAAATCTGGGTCCATTGACATTAATTCAATTTTAGTGGTTAAGAACCCAACATTTATATAACCTATTGCTACCTTCTGTTCTTGTTTGGTCCTCCGATGGATCTTCCTCTGAGCTGAGAGGGACTAGAATATTCGGAGGAAGGACAATTATCCAATGAGGACCAGGAACGGGATAATTACCACTATCTCTAAGCAACTATAATGCACATAACCCTATTAATACTCTCACCACCGTTGTCATCGTTTCGTCATTTCTCTTCAAAACTGGCATTAGTTAAGATTTTCTACTGAACTTGAGTTTTTGGACAGAACTATAGGGACCTCAATATTCATCCCCCTTATATCCCAGTTTCATCAGACAGTAAACCATCCGACACGCTACCAGAAAAACTGTTGTAGCGTGAAATCTGGGCCCATTTACATTAATTTAATTTTAGTGGTTAAGAACCAAAAATGTATATAACCACTTGCTACCTTCTGTTCTTGTTTGGTCCTCCGATGGATCTTGCTCTAAGCTGAGAGGGAGTAGAATATTCGGAGGATGGACAATTATTTAATGAGGACCAGGAATGGGATAATTGCCACTATCAAATTTACCCACAGCTTTTAATCCCACATTTGAGAGTTCCCTATACGTTAAATCCCATCAAATTGTACTCCACGAAAAGACTGAACCTGCAGTGTTTAAGATTTTTAGTTATTTCAACTCAGATTTTAATAAAACTATTTAGCATTTGATTTAATAATATGTCCAGTTCTAATATCAAGTTAATATGATTTATTAATATGCCATAACCCTCTCAGGAAAGAGCCAAAAGATTTTATCCCCCTCATCTGAGATGGATCAAGGATCAACCCAAGGTATGAGTCAATATAATCTAGAGATCAGATAAACCTAATACAGACCCTTTAGGAAGGCCAGCAAAGTTTCAGAGTAGCCAGTTCCAGTTTGTGAAGACTGCAACAATAAGTCACAGTAACGTGTTCATGAAACCCTTCAGCTGAAAGGTTTACTTTGCACTATCACACCAGCCAGTAGTAAGTGCATTAGCTTGTCATAGATTGCCAAAATCCTGAATGTCCAAATAAGCAGTCATCAGAATGTGTATTGCCGCAAAGTCGTAAATCGGCAATAGCCGACTATCAGTTCCCAAAATCGATCATTTATAGTCCTCAGGTTTCTGGGTGACACCCCTTCGCCTCACCCTAAACGTCAGACCACTCAGTCCCATTGGTCAGAATCCATGAGATGAGGATGATGTAGCAGGGAAAAAGAATACAATCCGTAAGAATCAAGTAAACCATTACGTCGTTTCCTTTAGTCAAATAAACTTGAATTGAATGAACAAAGGGATTATTTCAGCAAAAGAAAATATTAGCATTTGCTCACTGCCTTCTCAGGCAGCTGTTCTAAAATGTTGCCATTTTGTTGCAACTGTATTGAAGCTGATCGGAGAATGTCAAAGGAAACCTTATCGAGTTAGAGTGTATGTGGCAACACTGCAGTTCTTTCCCACAGACTTCAGAATATTCAGTTCACGTCGAGCAAAGGAGAACAAGAAAATGAGACCTACCTGACACACAGCGAATACAGCAACAGATTGTTGTTATAGATCTCATATTAAAATATAACCTAACATTGCTGATTTTGTATATGAATGCACTAATAAACATTTTAATCAAACTGTAATTAATTCACATAAGCATAGGGTACCCATAAAACTTTTGGGGGATAAATATGAACATTGCACATATAAGTCATTTATGCAAAATGTTATTCGAAGCACACATATATGTATGAAACAGGACATTTTACAAACATTTTCTAACACTAACTTGTAACACCTACTTTTCTTTTGTCATTTTCGGTGCACACGTTTAACATGAGTCAATGTTTTCTTACTTTTTCATATGTTACTCTTATCTAATACACAAAATCTCCTAGTTTATTGATATTAGGTGAATAAATCATGAAATCAAACTATTAATACTTGTTATTGATCGCATTTATTGAAGTAGTTAAAACATAAACATGTTCATTGAACTTTTCTCTCATCTGCATGCTTTTACTATGCAGTGAATGAATCAACTTGCATATCAGTTTGAAAAGCGTAGGAAATTTATTTTGAACACATTAGTTATCATTTGTTTTAATGCTATCAAAATCATCGCTTCTGTCATAGATTTTATCAAGTGTAATCTTTGCTCTATCAGATGTAATGGACCAATCCCCATGTACAAGGCTGATTTCATAAGGTGCTGAATTGTTCGGTCAATGAATGGCTTGCTCTGGATATCCGATATTTAATTGGTACTGCTAGAAATTCTAATTAAGAATATAGATGTGTGAAGAAACTTCCTGTGAATAGATTGATCAATGGACTTCCGTCATGTTTTGGGGCCCTACTATGTAGCTGAACATTTGTATTTAATACACTGTGCAGAGCCTTCTAATATTTTGTGAATGGAAGAAATGATTCAAGAGTGTAAACCCATTTTGGTATAATAATGTACATTTCTCATGCTCATATAGTTGTTTTCACAACTCTTGCTGCAATACAATCTTATTTTATAGTGAATGGGTGGCCGGAAAACATATGGCAATGGCCACGCTATTTCTGCCCAGGATAGCGCCAAAAAAGGCTGAAGGAGATGGAAATAACAAATGAACTCATTACAATAAAGTGAATGCCTTTCAGTGCCTCTGTGTTTTTATAAAGTGTAACAGAACTCCTGTACAATCTTTTTTTATGTTCGAAAAGTCTGCAATTAACGAAAGAAATTGGGTTTGCAACTTTAAGGCACCTTTTTACAATGTATTAGAACATTGGAATGTTGGAAGCTCCATTGAAAACAATGGAGTGCTCCAGGCTTATAATGGCTGGTATAAGACCGGAGCTCCAACATTCCAATGCTTCTTTGTGGCTGTGAACAAAGGCTTCAGGGAGCCTGAGGGGATTTCAATCTCCCTCGCGCTCCCTGAAGCCTTTGTTTAATTTGTTAGAACATTTTGCCCTCTAGTGGCAGAATGTTCTAATAGCCTTATAGCCCTTCGTAGCAGGGCTATACTGGCTATTAAAGTCCCGCTGCCTTGTTAAAGTCCCTCGCCTTCGGCTCGGGCCTTTAACGCTGCAGCGTGCCTTTAATAGCCGATATAGCCAGCTACGGCGGGCTATAAGGCTATATTAAAGCCCTTTTAGACTCATAAAAGTGATTCCTACTCATAAAGCGACTTTGACGATCCATTATGAACTGCAAATAGGAAGGGTTGTGAAAGGGGTGTACCCCTTCTGTTTGAGACTCTCGTTGGAATGTATCAATGATTTGTGACGGCAGCTGCAGTCACAAACCACTGATCGCTTAACGACCCCCTAGTTCTTGTGGCAACTGAATCTCAAAGGACAGCTTCCCATTTTAGAATCGTGTCAATGGCGCTGAAACACTGCTTGCTTCACCCGATGTATCCCCAAATATGATTTTTTTTTTTAAAGAAGCCCTTGTCCTTTATTTGTTAGGGACTCATTTTAAAAATAAAATCTTACCTGTTTGGGAATGCAGATGCAGGGATTGAGGTTTGCTATCCCTTGCAAGCTTTATCCCTGCATTAACAGCCATTCACAGGGGATTACAAATTGTGAGTTGTCTAATTAATATTTGCTAGCCCGTTTGTTCTACAACCATCTCCTTCCCATGAATTGGCATGTTACAATGTAACCTATTGGTATATGTAAGTCACATCACAAAATTACAGGCAGGTTGCAAAACGCTGGTGCTCAGTTTACGCCCAGTATTTCCGACCTGCCTGCTTGTATGCCTGGCCCAGCATTCTGACTTCAGCTCTGTTCAGTTTCATGTAGATAACTGTAGTAATTGTTTTGTTGATTTTTTTTTATTAGATAAAAAGATAAAAACAGACGAGTTTATGAACAATAAGAAGGCGCATGAAGTTCTGGTGATGTCTCAGTTGATAGACCGTATTGCAAACTATTGTGGTATAAAACAGGTAAGCTTCAATCAAGTCATTAATACACTTTTTAATGAAGAAGGGTTATGTGCAGCCCTGCAAACCAGCTTAGGAATGCATAATTTAGATATTTTTTACAAAGTAATGTATATAGTTGTTACTTATATAGTGTGATTCTATATTGTTACAAAGTAACACATACATCCACCTGTTTTTCTTGATGAATTGTGATTTTTTTTTAATGTAGTTTTTTAGCTGCTGTTTCAAATTAGCAAGAGCTTTTTAACTGCTGGTTAAATTAGAGAGAGCTTACCCTTTTGATATGCACCTTAAAACCGTGATCCCGTAAATTTGCTTAGCCCAGAGCTACCACCATTTTGTTGGTTAGCTGTTTAGTCAAAGGGGCCTGTTACTATGCTGTTTGTTATAAATACAAATCCTGGGAGCTACTTACTATAAAGCAGGAGAGACAGGTGAGCCAACCGTTAAATCAGGAACTCTTGACTACATTACAAAGGGACGGTCTTTTAAGCAAACATATACACTTAAAAAAGAAATAGAGGCAATGTAGCCCAACCATTTAATGACTACTAAGAGTTTCTACCACCCAGCACTGGAACTGTTACACAATCAGAAAAGTCTGCACATGGGTTACTTAAACCCACTCTCCGTGGGGAAACATAGAACAGAAATATTTAACCTCTTGGAGGAAAATATGGTTGACATTTGATTTTTAACTGAAATATGGGTAGTGGACAAATGTGTTCCAGACATCTTAGCCGCACTGCCCCCTCAATACCTAGGGCCCGATTATGATATAAGTGGTCGGACCGCCGTCTGCTGTTGCAGCGGTCAGGAGACCGCCCGACAAGCAGTTGGCAGTCCGACCCCCCAATTACGATATGACCACCGTGGTGGCGGTTGGAAAGTGCTCTTTTACACTGCGGCTTGTGCTGTGGCCCATGAAACGGGCTTCAGCACAAGCCACAGTGTAAAAGAGCACTTTGTGCACATCCATGCACCGTGTGCCACGCACCACATGGTGCATGGCACACAGTGCATGGATGAGTGTGGGGGCACTACATGTGCCCCCACACACATCCATGCACCGTGTGCCATGCACTACATGTGCCCCCAAGGCCAATTTGCAGTGGCCCACGAGGGACGGGAATCCTGTTTGGACCACCACGAAAAGGCTGTTGGAAAGGCACAACGTAATCCCGACAGCTGTGCCTGCCTCGGCACCTCCGCCATTCAAGGGATACGATTCCGATCACTGCCCAACGGGATCGTAGGTCCTGTCGGAGGCAGCTTTCTTCCCCCCCCCCCATAGTTTTGGTCGATCGCCTGCATCATAATGCGTCAGTCGAACCCAAGAGCTGTCTGTCGGTGGGATCGCCACCAGCGGCCTTTTGGTGGCGGTCCCACCGGCATCATAATCAGCCCCATAATTTCCAATAAAAAATAGGGCTAATGATGAAAAACGGTGGAGGGGTGGCAGTAATTTCACACTGCTCACTACATATTTCGGCCATTGATTGCAAGGCTATTTCTAAGGTGGACATCGCAGTGGTGGACCACCCAATTTGTCTTGTTACTTACCACCCAGCGCAATATGCCTAACTTTTCTAATACCATTTATGCAGTTATTTGCTCATTAAGGACCACCTATGCTCAATTGTTAGTGGTCGTATGACGATCCTTCAGTCAACTCAAAAGATATGGAGTATGTTTAGCTTATGACATCCTTTTCATTGACACAACACATTCAGTGTCCTACTAAAAATAGCGATCACACACTAAATCTAATATGGCCTGCTAATTTTAGTAGTAGCAAGTTAACTATCTTGCCCTGTCTTTGGTCAGACCATTATCTAATAAAATTTGATACACCATGTGTGGTAGACAAATATCAAAATACTGCTAAAGTTAAAATCATACATTGGTGGTGGTCATGATGTCTAATTAAAAAAAAAAAGTAGGCCTGTTTTTAGCACCACTGTAGATACTGATGCGTTGGAATTTACAAATTGGAGGCCCAATGCTAGCAACATTAATGCCCCTGAGCTGTCATAGAATAAGGATTTGCTCAAAACATGCACTTCAGTTCAATGCTGAGCTACAGGCAGGACACTAAGCTACATCTTCACCAATTAGAAAGTCATTGTCAAAAGGACTATAGCATTGAAAAAGAGTAAAATTCGAAGAGAGAATGATAGAGTATAAAAAGCCACTCCTAAAAATTTAATCTAACTTTTTTAGTAGCAGAATAAATGAAGCTTACGATAAACAAAAAGAGACCTTTACAATTTTGAAAGTACTCTCCTAAAAGAGTGTCACAGGATCTGAAACCATCCCAATAACTTTTTAATTATGTGAATACTTACTGTATGGAAAAAATCAGTTAATTAAAGAAAGTATGAATGATACACCTACCTACACTCAGACCGTTGTGGATGACAGTAATACTCATATTTTTTCCTCTTTTAGTCCCTTAAAAAATGGTAGATGACAAAGGTTAAGGCCAGCCAAAAGGAATAACTCAAAGAGCCACAGGCCCCTCTTCGCCAAACACAAGCTACACCTGATCTCCCAGATCCAAATCTTTTTTTCCTAACATCCGAATTGCACCCTTTTTCACACCCAGGGGCTTAACGTTCCACCTGTGTCACGCCCAGCAGTCCAAGTGAACAATATCTCTCACTTATTTCAGATACCAACAGTTTTTAATAAACTGGTTGTACTGAGAAAACCCTTTTAGACTAAAAAATAAGATTGATGTGCTGGCCCTATATCACACCCCGGGTCTATGCGTACCATCTGTGGAACACCCAGCGGTCCAAGCGGTGAGGCCTCAAACCTGTATCACACCCAGGGGACAAACGTACTATTTGTGTCATGCCCAGTGGTCCAATAGACAACCAATTTCACCCTTCCTAGTGTGCTGACTATTGAAGAAAGGTGACCTCCCCGGGAACGCCTCCGAGGCCACCTTGCGACTGTTCAGTTTGGACACATAAAATAGGTAACATGCCAGATTTCTGTCAGTAGCAGGGCGCTCAGGTGACATTTTTGCGCTTCTTCCTAGTTTGCCATACGCTAAATGCTGGGACTAAGGATCAGATGTGGTCCCTTCCCCTCTGATGGTAGCTTCAGGGTGGACTTCCGCCCCGCAAATTCAGCAAAGCTTCCAATCAATGGCAGTGTCTCCTCACCTTCCTTGATGCACAAATGAGAATCCGTCTGGGCGGGGTCACTTTCCTTCGGCTGCAGTCGGGTCCATGGTAACAATCTCTCCTGGCTGGCTCCCCGAAATGTTGCTCGAATATGAATTTACCTTGAAAAACAAAAGAGGCGTTTGGCAAAACAGGAAGAGTTTGTTTAATTAAACACTTCGGCTGGGAGCACAGTTACAGAAACAGGTGTAAGGACTGTCTCATAGTACAATCAATCTGAACAGAGTTTTATACATTTCTTTGGTATCATAAAGTACTTCCAGCGATCCTTGTTTGGTAAAAGAATGCGGGCCTTGCCTGTGGAGTCATAAATAAGTCCCCTGATAACAAATGCAGGTGGGACTCGAACTTGCATGGGCACAGTGTGGGCAGTGGGTAACATGTCCAGATGTCCGCCATCAGGGGCGCATGAACACTCTGTGTACTGTGTGTGCTGGGACCTGATTGGCAATGTGTTCCTATCTTCATGTGGCATCTGAATTTATGGTGTTTTGGAAATGCACCCACCCCTCTGGCCATGTGTGCTTTATTTGGGCCAATTTCCCCGGACCATTGTGGTGTCGCTGCGCTTATCTGGGGGATGGACCTGAGTTTCCTGTTCGCACATTTGCCTGCTGGCTACATGCCACCCCACCTGTGACTTGTCAATCAGTAACCTCACTTAGGTCGCAGAGCCTGCCTGACCACGCATTTCTGAATTGGGGTTGATGAGAGTTCATCACGGGCAATTTTGATAATAGTTTTGCGATTTTGTTCTTATGTGCGAATGTATGATTATAAACACTAAAATCGATTCTATCAATATTAACAGAGGTGCTTTCAGTTACAAACATGACCTATTTGTTTTGCTGTTAGTTGGTTTGGGAAGGCTTCCAGTTGTGTGTGACTGCTAGTTTGTGAGGAAGATAAGAGTGCTGTTGGTATGTCAGGCAGCTAGACTGTGAGGAGTATGCAAGTATTGTCGGTAGGTTGAGACTGGTAGTATCAGGGGTGCGATAGTGCTGTCAGTTTTCTTAGGCTGCTACTCCATTTGGAGTGTGAGAGTGCTTCCAGTAGTGTATGGCTGTGAGTGGTATCAGCATGGTGTCTGTAGTGTCTTACTGCTAGTTTGTTAGCGGTGTGAGTTTGATCAGTAGTGTGAGACTGTTACTCTGGGGTATAAAAGAGTCTTCTAATAGTGTGAGACTGCTAGACTGTGGAGGAGTGGGAATGTGTTTTCTGTGGAGTGAGACTGCTGTTTTGTGAGGGTTTTGGGTGGTTGCTGTATCCTGAGTCTGCTATTTTTGTGGGGTGTGCGAGTGCCATCTGTAGAGTGATTTAGTCTGTGAGGGATGTGAGAGTCGTCGTTAATGCATGATGCTAGTGTTTGAGGTGTTAGACTTCTGCCAGTACCGTGAGACTGCTACTCTGTTAGTGGAGTGAGTGCTGTCTCTTGTGTGAGATAGCGAGTGCTAGAGTGCCCGTGGCAGTTTGAGACTGCTGCTCTGAGGGTTGTGAGTCTGCAGTCATGTCTGTGAGTGATGTGAGTGGTTTCAGCAATTTGTAATGGCTAGCATGTGAGAGTGCTGTCAGTAATGATACTTTATGAGAAGTGTGAAAGCGATGTTAGTGTTGTGCTGGTAGTCTAAGTGGTGTAAGAGTGCTGCCTGTAGCGTAAGCCACCCAGTGTTAGAGGCTGCTCATGGTATTGTGAGACTGCTGTTCTGTGAGGAATGTAAGAGAGTGGTCTGTAATGTGACTGCTGCTCTGTAATGAGTTTGAAAGTGCTGTCTGCAGGTCAAGTCTGTCGGTCCATGAGGGTTGTGGGTGCAGTCAGCAATGCTAGACTACTACTGTGATGGGTGTAAGAGTGCTTCTGATACTGGGTGCTTGTTAGTTTGTCATGGTTGTGAGCATGCAGTCAGTTATGTGAGATGGCTGCTCTGCCAGGAATGTGAGATTGCAGTTTGTAGTGTGATCTACTGTTTGAAGGGTGTGAGAATGCTGTTGTCATTGTGAAACTGCAAGTCTATGAGACGCGAGTGATGGTGGTAGTGTGATCACCTACTCTAAGAGATGTGAGTGTGCTGATCCTCGTTTGGTCTCATAAACTGTCCCTGGAATGATGGTCACAGGATGTGACCTGGAGTGACAGGGGCTGTGGATGTGCATTCACTGTAGACAGCCACTGGGGGGATTGAAGTGTGTCCTGCCTTCCTGGATGAGTCACGGCTGGGCTGAATAGACCTGGGCTGCATTTAGAGTAGGGGGAGGATATTTCCTTACACCTTAATGGGCCTGGTCTACCGTACACAATGCTGTCTCCACCTCCTCCCCAGAAGCTGGACCAGAGAGAACAGAACTGTTTTTGACTGAGCACAGAGCCTCTCTGCCACAAGAGAACAAAGAGAAATTGAGTATAAATATTGGGGCCCAGACCCCAGAAAACTCTGCCAAGGAGGAGAGCTTGGAAAGCTGAAGGAGAAGTACTGCCCCTTTGCTGTGTGCTGTCTGGGGTTGGCCTGCAGTGGCTGTTTCTGCCAAGGAGAGGACAAAGACGTTGCTGTGTGCTGTGTATCTTGCTTGAAGAAGATCTCCAAGGGCATGAAGTAGAGCTTGCCTCCTGTTCTGAAGTCTTAGGGACACATAGACTTCACCACAAGATACCCTGAACTTCCTTGCTGGGAGTTCTGACCTGCAAAGTGGTGCCTGTTCTTGTGTTGGGCTTCTGGAGTTTGTTCCTGCTCCTAGGAGCTGGGAAAAGAGTAGCAACTAAAGAAGCGTGACGCATTCGCACCCATTTCAGAGGCAACACCGATGTGTGGGAAGAATTCCCATGCATCGCCATCGTACTGCTGAAGTAACCGACGCAGCACCTGCCCGTGGCTGGAGAAATTGCCGCACACTGAGTCCCGTGCACCAATCTCCGAAGTCTGAGATCACCACACCGATTCCGACGCAGGCCCTGCTGCTCGACTGCAAGAACCGACGCACCGGGGGACCACGGCTGGAGAGATGAACGCAGCGCCATTGCAGCTGCTGCATCGAGAACCGACACATCCCCGAATCCCCATGCATCGCACCGGGTTACCAAGTCTACAGCAACGCCGGGGCCGCAGTAAGAAACCAACGCATCACCTCCCCGCAGTTAGAAAGCGACACATCACCTCCTCTTCAGTAAGGAAATGACGCATTACCTCCCCTGCGTGGCAGTAAGGAACCGACGCATCACCTCCCCTGGAGCAAGGAACCGATGCATCACCTTCCCTGTATGTACGGAACCAGCGCATCACCATCCCTGCAGATGCTTTTGCTTATGATTTTGATGCATCCAAGGCATTTTGTGTAGAAAGTGTTGCATCTATAGTTTGCTATGGACAGAACTGTTTTTACATTTTAAAAGTCATATCTTGATAACTGTATTGTGGATTTTTGTCGTTTTGGTCTTGTTTGGTTTGAATAAAGATCACTTATTTTTTCTAAACTGGTGTGATGTCCATTTGTAGTGTTTTCACTGTATTACTGTGTGTATGCACAAATACTTTGCACACTGCCTCTGAGATAAGCCTGTCTGCTCGTTCCAAGCTACCAAGGGGGTGAGCACGGGTTGTCTAAGGGCGTAACTCCCTTACCCTGACTAGAAGGAAGGGTCCCTACTTGAACAAAGATACCTACCTCTGCCAACTAGAGACCCCACTTTCTAACAGGGCAACCATTGGTCAAGCTTTCCTCATGAACAGGTACAGGACAAGCACCTCAGAAAAAGATGCAGCAGAATCATCTGCAGTGCAGGTTTCCCTAACAAACAGACTGGGCATCTGCAGTGCAAGGTTCCCTCATACACAGAGCAGGTACAGCAGAGGGGTCACCAGTGCAGGCTTCGCTGACATACAGAGTAGGTGCAATAAAAGCATTTGACCTGCAAGCTTCTCACGCACACAGAAGGTATAACACAGTTATCTATAAGGGCAGACCACTGTAACACAAGGCATGCATGCTTGCAAGATTCCTGTCGCACTCGCAATCAATATACAATAAAGATGCTTGTTTCTAAAATAACCATCTGCATTGCAAGCTTTTCTGTCACACAGAACAGTTACAGTAAGGCATGCTTTTACTTATCAGACTTTGTTTAGCACTGACAACACCAGTGCAAGCTACCCTCACACGCAGCGCAGTTACATTTCAAGCATTTGTATTGCAAACTTCCCACGCCTCACACACAGAACCTGCCCAACAGGGGCTTCGGTACAAGTTTGCATCATACAGGCAGACAGAGCAAAGCATTGGTAACAGAAGGGTGAATTTCATTCACACAGACAAGGTACAGTAAGACATATGTAGTACTACCTTACTAATACAGCGAGCACATACAGCACATGCACTCAAACTGTACGCTCCCTTCCAGAGTTAAAGCTTCCCTCATAAACAAGTACAGTAAAGTCAGCAGCAGTGCAAGGTTCCCTAATACACAGAACAGGTATAATATAGGCATCCGCAGTGCAAGCATCTCTCACAAACACAGAAGGTATGCTAGCACGCTTCACTCACACACGCGGAGAATCATGCACTAGAGACAGGACGTGGATGCTTGTCCCTCTAGCAAGTTTCGCATTAGAAGCTTCACTAACACACAGAACAGGTAAAGTAGGCTAAGCCTCCATTTATCAGACTTTGTATAGCACTGTCAACAGGAATGCAAGCTTTAGCGCATGTACAGTGCAGGCATCCACAGAATGACCTTCCCGCTCACACGAACACACACAAGGGGCAGTACAAACATCCACAATAGTCATGCATAGTGCAAGCTTACCTAACATACAGACCAAGTTCAATACAGGCATCAGCAGTGGAAGAGTCCATCATACGCAAAGCAGGTACAGTACAGCCGTATGCAGTGCAAGTTTCTGTAACAATAGTGCAGGTCGAGTAGCAAGCTTTTCACACACACATACATACACAAAAGATACAAGACCTGAGAGCAGGGCAAGCTTCCAGTTCTTGAACTGGTGCAACAGCAGCACAAGCTTCCTCCACACACGCACCAGGTAAAGTATATGTATTTTCAGAGCAACCACCACTGAGCTCAGAACATGCATAGCAAGGGCAGCAGTGCACGTTTTCTTTACACTCAAAGACTGTCTACAAAAGGTCAGACATCACTCACTCAAAGCCGGTATAATACAGGTATATATAATGCAAGAATATGTCACACACAGATCAGGTGTTCAGGCATCCACATTGTATGCCTCTTTAACACAGCAGGTCCAGTACAAAATTCAAAGTGTAAGCTTCACATACGCAAAAAAGTGTAGGAGTCCTGTGTGCTTTTTCCACAATTTTACTATTGTCTGCGACTATATATCTACCTCTTAATGTATATTTCCTAAATATTTCCAGTTTCATTGATACATATTACAACAACCCAACCTACCATTCTTTAACTACGTGTTCCATGTCTTAAATACTGCAGATTAAACAAAACAGTCGGGCCAGACTTATTGCCTCTCCACTGCTTGTTTTCAAATTATATAAATGTATTTAAAGCAACTTTTAAAATTAGATTCAACCTCTCAGAAGCTAGTATAAGTAAACACTGTGACTGACTGACAAATTGTTTCCTGAGAAAAACTTCAAAAATAATCCAATTTGAAGTTTGTAACTAAAAACCGAAAGTCTAGTCAACACTATATCCCCTGGCAGAACAAGAGCTGAGAAAAATCAGTAGGGGCCTACATTTGTTTGCTTTGAGTAGACGAATCCTTGAAGTTGACATTTGGTTTAAATGTTTAACTAATCTGCTGTTCATTAAGATGGGTGCGTTTTATTGGGGATTCTTTCTGTTTTTTTTCCCTCTAGGTGATTGACCTTGGCTCTGGAAAGGGCTACCTGAGCTCATTTCTGTCCATGCATTATGATCTCAAGGTTTATGGGATTGATTCCTCCAGCACAAACACCCATGGAGCTACTGAGAGGAACAGGAAATTGAAAAAATACTGGAAGGTTTATAGAAGCCGAGCCAGGGCAGATTCCAGGGGCCAGCTGTCAGAAACTAAGAAAGAACCAGGGGCATTGCCTGACAACCCGGAATGTAAAGCGAGTATCAGTGGAGAGCTTTTAAGTAACAATAACATTGGTTTAGGCCGAGGCCAGGACAAGCCCGAGCTGCCTCCTGTAGACTCTTCTGGTAGTTTTACAGACCTTGCCATGTCTGATAGTCATGAATTAAACAATCAGTATTGCACAGTGCAGGATATAAGCAAATCTCCTACAAGCGAACTCTCTTTTTTAAATATCCTGCCTGTTGATGCTGTGGAAGTTGTAGCATCGCCAAAACTTTGCCAAAGGGTTCTCTCTGATGAAGAAAGGGAGCACAGAAAAATGGCAAACATCAAAGCCAAAGCAAACAGGTTGAAAGAATCAAACTTGTATTCGCCTTTAACTTCATATATCACCGCAGAAACTGAGCTCCATGACGTAATTGCTGACCTAGAGGTATGTGTACATATTTGCATGTTTTATTGTAATGAGGGCCATGCGAAGCTGTCATGTGATCTTTAGTGACATTAATGTGTTTGTTAAAAGCGGTAGACTTTTCAATGTCTTGTTTTTCTTTTGCCACCATCATATTTTCTAGCATTTGCCCTCTCGCATATTTGAATATTCGAAATACACTGCTGGGATAGGGCTCTGTTTTATTTAGCAATTCTGAAAATTTGCTTATGAACTGTAGTTTGGCCTGTTCCACCAAGTGGACCAAGTGTCTGTGGCATGGAATGCGTTGGCACAGTTGGAGATGGGTAATGCTGAGTTCCATCCATCCCATCACCAATGTAACCTGCATCGGGCGCAAGTTCAGAAGTATGTGTTTATAATAGGCTGTTTGGTGCACATGTCCATCCATAGCAAGAACCCATGTTTCTTAAAGGAAAAATTGTGAGTCTGTTAGATAGCAAGACATTTTCACTCAGTGGGAGTCAGTCTTCTAGTGGTGGCCCGCTAGCAAAGCAACAATAAGGGGGCAGGTCTTCTCCATTGCCGTGCTGTTCCTTGGAAATCTTTGGAATCACAGTGAAGGATAGATGGTGATGATCTTAGTTTCAGGAGAGCCCTCAGCACATTAATGTTCCCAGTGTACTTGTTCCCTCTTTAGGCTGATTTCGTCCTCGGTGCTAAGAAGCCCGAATGTAAACGTGCTTTATAAATTCCAAATAGAAATCACTTATAAATACATTTCAAAGTAAGCGTGCAAGGCATCCAAAGTCAGTGGCGGCTCGTGACATTTGAAAGTGGTGATGTAAACCTTGGGCATGATTTTTATGTATAGCAAGCGATGTAAACCTGGGGTCCAGGGGGAGTCCCTCTCCTGAGAAAGAAATGAAAAAAAGATTGGCAAATGGTGCATTTTTAAGAAAATGAATGTAGCGATAAAGCAAGGCTTATTAAGCAGTGGGAACGTATAGTCTTGAAATATTAAACACATTAAAAACTGCCCCATATCTTCTTGCATTAATCTGTTCAACAGTTACTGTAATGTGTGAATTGTTCTACATGACAACTTTAGCCATTTAAAATGTATGCTTGCCCAGTGTCTTGCACTGCATGCAGCATTAACTTTGGAAAAATATGCTCTAACCAGACTTTGAGAAGCACCCACAGATGCTAGCTGTAACCAGTCAAATAGAAATATGTGCAGACAGGTCTTTAAGTGAGATGAAAAAAGTGGGTGCTCTCTATAAAGGAACATGCCAAATACATTTCTGTGATTCCCATAGTGTGCCATCAGACCGGTATTTTGGTTTCTATCTGAGATGTAATTTTATCCAGATAAATGGCACAGCAACTGACATACGCCTAAAGCCTGTCAGTATGATTGGCTTTGCCACTGGCTGATAGCTGTTTAAGATAAATGAGTAACAACAATGATTTCTTAAAAAAATGTAACATTGGAAATGTTTAAATTCTGAAATAGTGAGTCGGTGAATTAAATAGCATTGAGGCCTGTGGAAGGAGTTTTGGCCTTCAATTATGTGTGCTTTATGTTAGATTTGTATCCTCTTTTTCTCTGCCTATCTTGTCCATCTGCACATCTTCAACACCCCTCTCTTTCCTCTTCAGCATCCTCTTTTCACTCTAACCCGAATGCCCTTCCTCGCATCTCTGTCACTTCACCGCCCCCAACATGCACTGCACTCCCTCAAATGTGAGCACTTTAATTTCTCTTACTTTTGCCTTGCAAATATTTTGACATCAGTGTACCCTCTTCACACACACACACATTCACAGAATTTCAGTTGCAAATGGAATACACAAACATTGTTCTGTGTGCTCTGCAGAGAGGCCAACCCACTGACAGGCACTTTGTTTGGCTTTAGCCTTAGCGCCTGTGAGCGCTCAATCAAAGCCCCTCATAAACACCTGGCATGGCTCAAGCTTCAAAATATGCACAGAAAAAAATACAGATAAACAGCAACATTAAACAAGCATTTGCAATGCAATAGGTCTCGCATTTACGCGAGTTTGAGCTATTGACATTGTAAATGACAATGCCTTTTATTTTTGTTTTCGTTTTTAAAACATAAATAAAAGGCATTGTCATTTACAATGCCAATAGCTTAAACTCGCGTAAATGCAAGACCTATTGCATTGCAAATGCTTGTTTTATGCTGCTGGCGGGGGGGGGGGGCTGCTCCTCCGCCATAGCTGAGGAGCCGCCCCTGTTTGTTTCCTTTGATTTGAGAGACAGCACCTCCTGGTTATGCTCTGATTTAGACACTCCTGTCTAGGTGGCAATGAATTCTCTGCTTTCACCCTAAACTATGGAGCTCCACCCATACAATATACAATACAGAATGTACACAATTTAATAATTAGTAACATACTTCAATAATTTCAGAATAACATTAAAAAAGTGCTAGTGCATAACCGTCAACCGGCTCTAAAGTGCTAGTACTTATAAAAATACATTGGTTGCAGGTGGCCAAAATGGCATCTAATTATAGAGCCACAGAGATAATTTAAGAATCGTCCAAAACAAATTAAATCACCAATGAAGTGCATCTTCGTATGGCCCTACCACTATGTAAAATAGCTAGTGCAAAGCCATCGATCAGCTCTAAAGTGCAAGAATGCACTAGTTATAGCTAGCCAAAAAACACATCTGATTAAGGAGCCACAGAGATAATTTAAAAATCATCCAATACAAATTGAATCACTAATAAAGTGCATCTTGAAATGACCACCAATATGCAAAAGTGCTAGTATATACCATCAACCGGCTCTAAAGTGCAAATACTTATAAAAATGCATTAGTTACAACTAACTGAACAGACATCTGATGAAGGAGCAACAAAATTATTTAAAAATCATCCAAAATAAATTAAATCACCAATAAAGTGCATTTCGACATGCCACCCAACTTGCCACAGACTGATACTGCAAATGTGATACAAACAATAATTTATTTAGTTAAAATATGTAAATAAAAATGTCATTAAACTCCTGGAATATCACAGTTAATGCAGTTGCCTAGTTACTCTCAAGCCACAGATACATATATGAGGAGACCTGATTAGGAATTTGTTCGGAATCATTGCACATGCACAAAGTCAAAACATCCTTGCAGTTTCTTGTCGCATGAGCAATAAAAAGAGGATGGAGGTATTCTCTTCTGACTTTCAGGGCAAAAGTACAAAACAGCATAAAGTGCATTACAGACTCTATGCCCTTCCCCTCCAAACTTGCACCCGCACGTAAGTGAACATCTTCCACCCTTTTTCCATGAACAAGTGTACTGCTACACCGGCAAGGTACCTAGTCTGAAATTAATATACAAGGATTTTTTGAGGAAGGATTGATTGAGCATATCCTAATATGGTTCACAAATGGGGATGGGCTTAACATCATTACGTGTTCAGGAAAGCAGTTAGCTAGTTTTCAGTATTGGGTTCTTGATCTGATCCAACTGATTGTCCTACGGCCAAGATACTTACATGATGGACGGTGATCTTCAAACATTCATGCATTCAAAGTAGATCTCAGAGGTGGCACTTTTTGCACCATGTGCTCACTAATTGGAGCACTCCTTATAAAAAAGTGGCTGACGCATGGAACCAATCTCGCGGAAGCAGACGGATGGCCACTGATAGGGAGACTATCGGGTTGGTACCGTCTAAGTGGAAATGATGCACATTTTCATTAACTCAACCAGGAGCCAGCCACAACACATACTTTTTACTTCCCCTTGTCAAGACACGAATCACCTCCATCTCATCAAGTCTGCATAGACACCTATTTCTGCAGGCATCTCTACAACCCTCCGCCAGACATGATCCAGTCATCTCCTTATCCAAAGTATCCGGCACCTTCAACACGAATGTCGTTGCTATCTTCCACATTCTTTATGAGATGTGTGGCACATGGGAGAGCAGACAAAGAGGGACGGCTTCTGGCCAGGTGTCTCGTTCGCTGCGAAGTGCAGTTTAGTGGCAGACAATGGTACACCTTCCGCTCATGCAGGAAAGGAGATCAACACAGCCATCCACTATCGGCCTACTGAACCCGAAATAATATTGCTGTTTTCACAGCTCAAACAGCAGTCAGGGGCCCATTTCCTTTCTTGCACTAGGGTCCATGACACACACGCTGCGCTACTGCGTGCAACACAGAAATGAGGAGATTCATAAAAGTTATTTCAAAGGTGAACGCACTCTAAAACAATCGTCGCTGAAAAATACTTCTTTTTTGGGTCCACTTCATCTTTCATACAATGGAATACAACGGTAATTAGTTATCATCGCCCACAATCGTGTTTCTTTTTCTTGTTGTCATGACTCGGGCTCCCTTAAACAAATGAGGTAATGCCATCTATATTTACAAGTTTGGGGCGGGGCTTAGGGTTTCCGGTACTGAAGCGCTGCCACCGTCCACAAACTAAATCTTTGGACTCCACCACAGTTGTTGGCGACTCCGGGGAGTCGCAGTGGGAGGGAAAGCTAACGCGCTGAATTAAACCGTTCACCTCGGCTAGAAGCTCTCGGAGAGTAGGGGACCTCTGCACTGTTCTGAGAGCAAGATGCGGAAACATAATACCAAGGAAGGAGAAAGCACTGTCCTGCCCTCCGAGGCCAGTCATCCATCGACGACACTGCCCGGCGTCCTCCACGTAACCACCCTACCCTCATCCCAAGTGCGCCGCGAGCTTTCCTGTTCTTCTGCACTATGCGCGAGCATGCCCTGTCTTCAGAATACACCGTCGGCCTCTAGTGAGGAAGGACTGATGCATAATTCAGATCGCCTTTCTAAATCAGAATATTTTATTACGTATTTTCACCCAACATTAAACAAGCATTTGCAATGCAATAGGACTCGCATTTACGCGAGACCTATTGCATTGCAAACGGGAGTGCGGGCGGGTGGGGAATCGGGGGGCGAGAAGGCACGAACAGCGGGAGTGTGGGGGGTGAGAAGGCACGGGCAGTAAGAGAACCTTATTAAAGAAAATAGTGCTCACAATCTAAATAACACATACCGTGCAACACTCGAAGTAAAGGGGCCAGTAGCCATGGAAGGATACAAATGACGACATGGCCGTCACAAGGGGGGACTAACAAGCCTATAAACCAATCGGAAGGCAGCATTTAGGAATGACAAAGACACAAGCCAATGAAAAAGATGGGCTGGGCAGTGGGCGGGGCTTCCCTCACGTAGTGAACTACCACAGATCAACCCCAGAGCAGCGCTTGTGCGTTGGCTCAGGGGTCGACCTACAAATAGCTAACTCGTGGGGAATGCAAGATTAAGTAAAGCATGTAAAATAAGAGAGGAATTAAAGCGCTGAAATGCATTCCCTCGACGTTTTTAACACTCATTGTTTGCAAGTCAATCCATTTTTTTAGCATCAGTGTTAACTGAGGGGCATATACAAAGGGCCAGTTTTAATGCCATACATCCGAGAACTGGCCACTGTAAGCACATGTTCCACAGTAAGCACATATCTCTCGCTTTGGGCCTGACTCGGATATTTGGATCCATTTCGCAAGGGAACAAGAGCGAACCCTGCTCCTTATTTGGATCCATTTCACAAGGGAGCAAATGCTGCAGCTCCACTTCTAAAGGAGCAAGCAATTTCTTTGAGGGCCTGGGGTGTCGCAGTGGGGGAGGTTAGAATGATGAGAGGTCTCGGCACAATATACAGAACACAGCATTAGCTTGCAAACACTTACCATTACCAAGAACAAGGCCCTGGATAAGACGTGCTTGCACCCACTCTCACGTATGACGAAAGGGTGGGATCTACGCCTTTGAATGATGGACATCTGAAATCATGCATGGATGAAGTCTCCGATGCCTGAAACCGTGACGCTTATTGCGTCACTGACCTACAGTGTGCATACAACCAGAGACCACAATGGCAATGAAGGGCTTTACAACAGAAAGCCCTGCGTCGTGCGTCACGTTAAGAAAGTTGTGGAGAGGTGTGGTGCAGCGGCCAGGGCAGCTGACTTCGGAGCACAGGGTTCACGGTTCAATCCCCGGCTCCGGCGGCAGCTCAGCTCAGCACCATGTGACTCTGGGCAATAGCTCACTTAATTTCCACGATGGTCCCCAGCGCCTTGAGACCCGTAAGGGTGAGTAGTTCGCGCTTTACAAATACGGATTTACATTTACATTTTTTTTTTATTTACTGCCTGTCTTCCGTCTCCTGCTTCAGAGCGAGGTGGGGCAGGCAACCTGAAACAGACATAAATACATCAATTTATTTAGAGATACGATCGTATCTCTAAATAAATAAATCTATTTTATATTTTTTTATGT
Organism: Calotriton arnoldi; assembly: GCA_963921515.1. Taxonomy (NCBI): domain Eukaryota; kingdom Metazoa; phylum Chordata; class Amphibia; order Caudata; family Salamandridae; genus Calotriton; species Calotriton arnoldi. The sequence continues at coordinate 2,178,005 of CAWUFW010000581.1, read as the reverse complement.
AAATGTGTAGGAATTTTCAGAGGGGCGCAGCCCACCAGCCCTAATGGAGAAACCGCCACTGTCCAAAGTATTGTTTCCTGATCTATGCTGAATTCTTCAACCTTCCAAAGGGATTTTTACTGTCTGTTCCTGATTTTTATGTCTTGTTGATACACTACAACAAACAACAAAGTGGTGAAACGAATGTTTAACTGAATCTCAGCATCTGACAATCACTCGGGCCACATTCCAGACTATCGTTTTTCACCTAGTATGCCACAATTCTCAGTGAACACCCTTATGCATATTAGTCTTGGTCCTTTTTTTTTATTTTGGAAAAAGGGGCCCCTACATGCAAAATGTAGTTGCTTAACGTAGGGAAATTAACACAAAGGGGGAAAAGAACTTAAGCAAGTATACAAAATACAAAAACGTAACCGGGCAACACAACAGTTATTTTATACAGAACAATGTGCAATACTTACAAATATTAAACATGACAGTATTGATTTATTTAGTAGAAAAACTTTTTTTATTTTTATTTCTTTTATCAGAGAATTGTTGTATCGTGATAAATAATGTATGTAGTTAAAACCATTAATACAAAAAAGACGTATTACAATTGTGTATCCATGAAAACCAGTTAATTTAACAATCATAGGTGTTCTAATAATTTGTTAAATTACACAGTATAAACAAGTGGCGAGATCCAATATGATCGCAAGAAGTGGGAAGGCTGGCGGTAGGTTGGAACACGCTAGTGGTTTTCATGGATACACAATTGTAATACAATGTCTTTTTTTGTATTAATGGTTTTAACTATATAAATTATTTTTCATGATACAACAATTCTCTGATAAAAGAAATAAAAATAAAAAAAAATTCTACTAAATAAATCAATACTGTCATGTTTAATATTTATAAGTAGTGCACATTGTTCTCTATAAAATAACTGTTGTGTTGCCCGGTTACATTTTTTGTATTTTGTATACTTGCTTAAGTTCTTTTTCCCCCTTTTGTATTAGTCTTGGTCCTACAGTAGGACCTCTGCAAATCAGTTTTGGTACTGGACCAGGACCATGACCGATTTACATATGGAAGGTCTCTTTCTAGAGTAACATGGTGGCTAATGAACAGTCGACTGGAATGCAGCCTGAGCGATCTCCAGTCACTGAAATTAGTTAATTCCGTCCATCATCTTGCTGCTTGTTACAGCAGTTGCCCTAACTATGATGGGTATGACACTCCCTGCCGCCCCCTGTTTATTGTGCCACAGAACTGATGCTATACCTCACTGATGAGACCTAAGTAAGTTGAGACCAGTTCAGGATTGCTCATGTTACCGTCTTGAGGGGATATGGCTTGGCAGTTCAGGCAGGACTGTTCTATCGGAGCAGAACCAAGACTGATTTGCATTTTGCAGGTCTCTCTTTAGGGCGGTATAGTGGGTGAAAATGCTCGTCTGGAATGCGGCACGAGCAGTCACCAGTGGCTAAGATTAATTCAGCATTCTTTACATCACCCTGCTGTTTGTTGCAGTACACTTGTTAGAAATGGGGGGGTCTCTAGTTGGCAGAGGTTTGCACCATGTCCAAGTAGGGACCCTTCCTTCTAGTCAGGATAAGGGAATTACACACTTTAGATAACCCTTGATCACCCCCTTGGTAGCTTGGCATGAGCAAACAGGCTTATCCCAATGGCAATGTGTATAGTATTTGTACCCAAACACACAGTAACACAGTGAAAACACCACAGATGGATACCACACCAGTTTAGAAAAATAAAGTATCTTTATCAAAACCAAACCAGACCAAAACCACAATAATCCACAATACATATATCAAGATATCACTCTTTAGAGCAATTATTGCAAAAATGATTGTAGAAACAAATAGCTCCAACTGTGGCTATTACAACGTCATGACAGGCATACATCGAAAGTATAGCGCCGACTGCGAGTTGCAGGGGCCAGCCACGGAGTCACATGGACCCCCAAGTAACAGTACCTTGGAAAACTAAGTCAAAAGACGATGCACAGTATCTCCGAGGTGAGGCATCGATGGGGGGCTAAGGTGAGGCCGGCTCCTTACTGCCACACGGGAGGCGAGGCGTCGAGTCTGGGCTGGCAGGAGAGGTGAGGTGGCATCGGCGGTGAGGCATCGGTTCCGTTCGGCGGTGCGGTGTCGATGAGTTCTGAAAGTCACCCACATCGATAATTTGCAGGCGTCGGCGGGCATTGGAGCTGCAGGGCAGGCGGGGCGGTGTGTCGTTCACTTCACGAGCAGTGCCCACAGCCTCATTGCAGGTCGCTACGTCACTGGCGGTGTTGCTGATGGCGTCAATGATGTTTTTCTGGGGTTGCGGCACCAACCACACGATTCCAAGGGCCCAGGAACTCGAAGGGGCACCCTTTGGCAATCAGGGGTTCAGCAGAGGAGTCCAGGTGCTGTTTAGCAAGTTGCAGGTGAAGTATTTGTGTCCCTGAGACTTCAGAACAGGAGGCAATCTCTACCTCAAACCCTTGGAGAATCTTCTTAAGCAGGATACCACAGCAAGGCAAATGTCCAGTCCTTTCCACAGTCCACAGATAGACGCAGCAACTGCAGGCCAACCCAGCAACGGGGCAGTACTCCTCCTGACAGTTCTTCAGCTGTTCTTCTTGGCAGGGACCTCTTAGTCCAGAAGTAATCTAAAGTTCTGGGGTTTTAGGTCCAATACTTATACCCTATTTGTAGTCTTTGTTTCAAGAGTCTCTGAACTCTTGAAACAATTCTGTCCTCCCTGGTCACTACGGGAGGTGGAGACAGCATTGTGCAGAGCAGACACAGCCTATTTAGTTGCTAGTGAAAACTCCTCCGACCACTCTAAATGCAGAAATGTCTATTCAGCCTGGCTATGAGTCACCCAGGAAAGGCAGGACACACCTCAACCCCCTTTGTGACTGTCTAGAGCCATGATACTCAAAGTACGGCACGGGGGCTGCATGCGGCCCTCCTGACATTTAGAAGTGACCACTGAGCAGCAGCAGGACTGGGCTGCTGTTTACTCGACTCAGCACTAACATTAAAAATATTTTAAATATACAGCATGCACTTAATTCAGGGTTAATTGTAGTTAAAGAAAAGTAAGTAACTAGGCCCTTAACTTTAGGAACACCTTCATTTTTAAAGAGAGCAAACATGTAAAAATACGATAGTCTTTTCCAAATTCAAAAAGTTTATTTCATTGACCTGTAGAACAATTTCACCTTTTTTTATTTATTTTTTTATTTTACAGAGTTTTATATAGTGCGAACTTGACCCGAATCGGGTATCAGAGCGCTTTACATAGCACCAGTTGCATTACATGAGGACACATTCATTTTTGTTAGGCACCTTAGTAAATCAAATTATAGCAGTGCATTCAGAAGTAATATTTTAAAGTGATGGTTTTCAAACATGAATTTAGAAACGTTCATGCTTCCGCCCACCCTGACAACAATGCCATTAGTGATTACATGCAAGCACAGGACATAGTTTTGTACAGCATGCATCCTGAAGTCATGTATTTCGATGTCCTCATATGTCATAATAAGAAAAAGGAGGGAAATTTATATTAATCAATTGCCCAGGGTCACACAATTTGGTCAATTGGAGAGGCCGAGATTCATCCCATGTTTTCTGGTTTCGCATTGCGCCATTGATTTCAGCTACTAGATATACATGCTTCGCTTCCTCTACACCCACATTACACCCCACCTCCACCGATGGCATTAGTGCGGCCCTCGGTCACACCAAAGACCAAACTTTGCGGCCCTTGGAAAAATGTTTGTGAGTACCCATGGTCTAGAGTGAATGTACATGCCCAGCTACTGTCACTCCAAAACCAGACGTTGAATATACAAACAGGCTGAGGCACACAGGATGGTTAAACAAGAAAATGCCCACTTTCTAAAAGTGGCATTTCAAACACACAATTTAAAAACCACCTTTACTAAAAGATGTGTTAATAAATTCTGAGTTCAGAGAGCCTAAACCCCAAATTTCCAGCTGTTCACAATTGAAAGTTACACATGTAAAATGTTACAGTGCAGCTCCAATGATAGTCTATGGGAGAACTAGTCCTGGCAATAGAGAAAAACAAATGCACAGTATTTCACTATCAGGACATGTAACACACACCAGTACATGTCCTACCTTTAACATACATTGCTCCCTGCCCATTGGGGTACCTTGGGCCTACCTTAGGGGTGACTTACATGTAAGAAAAGGGAAGTTTAGGGTTTGGCAAGTGGGTGCGCTTGCCAAGACATCATGGCAGTTAAAATCTGCACGCACGGACACTGCAGTGGCAGGTCTGAGACACATTTGAAAGGCTACTTGTGTGGATGGCATAATCAGTGCTGCATGCCCACTAGTAGCATTTGATTTACAGGCCATGGGTACACACAGTGCACTTTACTAGGGACTTACCAGTAAATCAATGTATGCCAATCATGGATAACCAATCATAATCACAATTTACACAGAGAGCATATGCACTTTATCACTGATCAGCAGTGGTAAAGTGCCCAGAGTCCAAAAACCAATGAAAAATAGGTCAAAAACAGGAGGCCATAAAGCAAAAAGTCTAGGGGTGAACCTGCTAACAATTCCAGGCCTCCATTAGTGTGACTTGTATACCCAGACATGGGTCCCATGCTAACTGTGTTACAGGCCTCCAGGTATACCTCACTGATGAAATATAAGTAGGGTGAAACCAGACTGAAGTTGCTTGTGTTCTTGTCTGGATGGAATTTGGCCTGGCAGTTCAAGCTGGACTGGTCTGTAATACAGCTCCAGGCAATCACCAGTGGCTTTCATGCATTCCTTACATCACATTGTTGTTGTTTGTATCTGTAGGATCCAACAGGAAAAATACACATTATTCCTGGATTGAGAGAGCAAAAGAGGCACTCCTTCTTTAGTTCTGTTATTGTCTGATGCTTAACACTGTATCTATGCTTCACATTAGCATTTGCTCTCTGTGTGGTATCCAACTAACTGTCCTATTTTGTTATTTTACTTGTCTACACTAAGCGTATTGAAAACAAGCTATTTCTTAAATTAAGTACATGCTTATCTTCTTGTAGAGCTCACAAAGAAAGAATGGCGTGTACATATTGAACAAAACACAAGTGTAGAAAAACGATTTTAGCATAAGAAGCAATATTAGTTGAACATATGTGTTCTTTTGTGTCTTTACTTTATGAGAGAATACATGGAGGTACATAAAGAAAAGTGAAAGTGCAGCATAAAAAAATTATTAACAATAGACGGACCCCACGTGATTCTCTAACGAACCACCAGTAGCCCACGTTTCTCATTTCCATTTAACTAAAAAGAGAAAAATAGAAATACAGGAGACATGGGTATTGATTGAACTTAAAAATTGTAGGTTGTTATTCTAAATGGACACTTGTGAGCAAAGAGTTCCATTGAGTAGGTCACAAAATGAAAAACAGATCTGCTAGTCCCACAGTGCCTGCACCGTTTTTAAAATCATCCGACTTCCTTAAGACATGACTGTAACAAGGTTTCAAGCATCATGTATGCAGAAAACCTTTCCTGCAATCATGATAAGGCCTAATTATGGATAAGACATAAGTGTCAAGAGGTTCTAGGAGCAAGTCTAGAATACTTCTTGAAATAACAAAGGCAAAACCCAAGAAGAATCACGCCTTTTCTTGTTCAGCATCAACAACCTAGAACCTCCATCCTGAAGTATTAATCCTTTTATCGGCGACTCACTTTTCTGTATCCACAGCATCAATTTACTTTCCCCATTCAGTTGCTGTAGGGTGGTCTGCCCTTCTGCTCCATTCATATTGTTAAATGTGAAGCACTCTGTTGCCTAAGTGGGTTGTCCTGTGCTATACAAAGATCTACAATAAATACATTTCACTGATAGCCAGCGACGTGCTCAAGTGTTCAGACCATTTACAAGACTTTTGTCTTGCAGTGAATGTGTTTTTATGAAGGCATACACATTGAGAATTATATTGATCACATTTTGGATTAATTAAAAAGGGGTTGTAAATTGGTGGGTTGGTTTAAAATAAGGATGTAGCTGTGAGGAGGACAGTAATTTGCTTTAATGAACTTGTTACTTTTTCAAACCAGAATCAGGAATAGCCTAGTATTTTAGCTGTAAGAGTGGAAAGGGTAGTTTTGCAGGTTGCCAATACGAAACACTAAGGGGAACTCTTTTAAAGAGTCCTTATGGATTTTTGTTAAAAAAGTTATCATATATTATGTTGTGGTAATTTGCATTTTTTTGGCAATCGGTTTTCCTTTGTAAACTTAATAAATAACTATTGTGATCATTCATTAAACTGTATACTCCAAGTATTTAGTTGTGCATGCTGTTTTTCAGTGTTACAGATTTTAATTTGGGACCTATTGTCATTTCTTGAAATGAACTCTATGATCTTGTCAGTGGACTGCTCCCTTCCCTGCACAGCTCCTCCTGGTAGCTGCTGCCCTCGTCACTGCTGCTGACCCTCTGGTCAGTGGTTCGAGGCCCTCCTCCACCTGCAGGCTCCCCGCCTGTGCCTCATCCCTGGTGGTCCCGGGGTGGAGAGTCTCTGCTCTACTGCTGCGCTGCCCTCGGTCTCTCTGCTATGCCTTCTTTCTGCTTCTTCTCTCTCTTCCTCAATTTCATTGTCCTTTTTTCACCTTTTTACTCTGCCCAGTTGCCACTTTTTCCTTTTTGCCACTTTTGGGCATTTTTTTTCTCTGCTGTTCCCCACTGCTGATATCCCCCGCGGCCCGCCCCCCTTCAGTGCCACTTTCCCTCTCTCCGCATTTCCCACCTCCCAGCTGTCCAGCCCTCCCTGCACACTACTTAATGACGGACGCTGTGCGGCCGCGCCAAAGGCAAGTCCGTCTGCGCCTGGACCGCAGCCAGTGCCACGGACCCTGGTCTTCGGACCCTCCACTGCTACAACGCCAGGCACCCTCCACGTTCTCAACCCCGGATGCTACGCCGCCTGTCGCCTCGCAACGCCGAGTGTCCCCATTGCCCCTTCTCCTGCCGCCACTGCTGCAGCACCTTCACCGACCACCACACTCCAGCACCTCCCACCACTCAACCGACCAACACTGGACCGGACGTGACTGCCTCAGCTGTATCCTATTCAACACTCGCTCCCTCTGCAAACACGCCGTAAAGATCTAGGAACTACTCAACTCCGTCTCCCTCAACATCGCCTTCCTCACGGAAACCTGGACAAACCGCAGCTCAGCCCAGGACATCGTCACCGTCACTCCCTACGGCTACAAGATCATTTGCAGGGGCCGCACCAACCAACCAGGGGGAGGTCTCGCCATCGTTCACAAAAACACCCTCTGCCTGACCACACACTCGGACGACCAGCATGGAGCACCTCCACTTCCAGATCCATACCAACCTGAATACCACCCTCTGCGGCACCCTCATCTACAGACCTCCCGGTCCCCGCCCACCCTTCAGCAACGCCATCATCGCCTTCATCGCACCCCATGCTCTCGCATATACTGACTACATCCTACTTGGTGACCTCAATTTTCACCTGTTGAACCCCAGAGACCAGAACACTTCATGCCTACTAGAGAAATTTGCCACCGTTGGACTCAAACAACTAGTCACCTCTCCAACCCACTCAGCAGGACACACGCTCGACCCCGTCTTCTCCGCCATCGACAACATTACCTTAAGCCACACCTCCCAGCTCCTCTGGACCGATCACTGCTGCGTCTACTTCTCCTTCACCAAATCCACCGTACACCACCACGCCCATCGCTTCCCCCACAGAAGCTAGAACAAGGTCACCGAAGAACATCTCACCACCTCCCTCAGCAAAAGACCTCCGCCGACATCCACAGACGCCAGCACCTCAGCATGAAACCTCCATTGATGTATGTCCAACTGCTCCGACACTCTGGCTCCCCTCAAGAATGCCCCTGGCAAGCAACACTCCAAGAAAGCAAACTGGTTCACTCCTGCCCATCAAGAGTCTAGGCGCACCTGCAGATGGCTCAAGAAGAGATGGAGGAGCAACAAAACCCTGAAAACCCACACAGCCTTCAATTCTGCTGTCATCGCACACCACATCCTCCTCAAAACAACAAAGAGAATGGCCCTTCAGGAAAAATCATTGCTAATGCGCACAACAGCAAAGAACTCTTCGCCGTAGTCAAGGAGTTTGCCAAGCCCAACACTGAGACTACAGACATCCCACCTTCCCAGGATCACTGCAACAAGCTTACTACCTTCTTTCTCCACAAGATCAAGCAGATCTACGATAGCTTTGACACCCAAGACCCTCCCACCACACCCACCACCACCGCATCCAACGACACCGCCCCCCACCAGATCCAGCTCAACTAGACTCCCCTCACCACGGACGACTCCCTCAAATTATGATGAGCATCCACTCCGGAGCCCCCTCGGACCTCTGCCCGCAGCACATCTTCCACAGAGCGGCCACCTCCATTGCCCCGAGCTCTGCTGCACCATCAACTTGCTCCATCAAGACCGCCACCTTCCCTGAAGACTGGAAACACACCGAGATCAATCCCCTGCTGAAAAAGCACCCGACGGACCTCAAGAACTTCAGACCCATCTCCCTGCCCCCCTTCCCAGCCAAGGCCATGGAGAAAGCCATCAACGCCCAACTCTTCGAGTTCATCGATGCCAACCATGCCCTGCACTTCTCTCAATCCGACTTCCAAAGCAACCACAGCATCGAGACCGCCCTCCTCGCCGCTACAGAAAACATCTGCTCCCTCCTTGACTGAGGTGAAACAGCAGCCCTCCTCCTCCTGGACCTCTCGGCTGCCTTCGACACCGTCTCCCACAGCACCCTATGCACAAGACTCCACGAGGCCGGCATCCGCGACAAAGCCCTGGAGTGGAAACGCTCCTTCCTCACCGGTTGAACACAGAGAGCCAGACTACCACCGTTCCTCTCAGAACCCAAAAGAGATCAGCTGCAGAGTGCCCCAGGGCTCCTCTCTGAGCCCCACCCTCTTCAATATCTACATGGCCTCTCTCGCAGCCATCGTCAGGAACCATGGACTCAACATTGTCTCCTACACCAACAACACCCAGCTGATCCTCTCCATCACCAACGAACCCACAGTGACCAGGAGCAATTTCCACAACTGGATGAAGAGACAGCTGCTTCAAGCTCAACTCAGACAAAACCGAAGTCCTCATCCTGGGCCCCATTCCCTCCTCTTGGGATGACTCCTGGTGGCCCGCCGCACTAGGAACACCCCCACACACATGGACCACACAGAAAACTCTGCGTTATACTGGACTCCTCGCTCACCATGAACTGTCAGATCAATGCTGTCTCTTCATCCTGCTTTCACACGCGTCACCTGCTTCGAAAGATTTTCAGGTGGATCACCACCGAATCCAGAAAGACTGTCACCCACACACTTATCTGCAGCAGACTCAACTACGGCAACACACTCTACGCTGGCGTCACCCAGAAATTCCTCAAGAAACTGCAGAGCATTCAGAATGCCACAGCCAGACTCGTACTCAACATCCCCCGCTGCAGCCACATCACTGAACACCTGAGAGAACTCTACTGGCTCCCAGTCAACACAAGGGTCACCTTCAAGCTTCTCACACACGTCTACAAAGCCCTCCACAACGCGGGACCTGCATAGCTCAACCACGGCCTCTCATTCCACGCACCCAGCAGACTCCTCCACTCTACCCAACAGACCTTGGCTACCGTCCCAGGGATCCGTAAGACCAGGGTCGGAGGAAGATCCTTCTTCTACCTCGCCGCCAAGACCTGGAATATCCTGCCTCTCCACCTCATGCAATCACTGTCACTGCCCCAATTCAGGAAGGATCTCAAGACCTGGCTCTTCAACCGAACCACAGTGCCTAGACGGATCAGCAGCCCCCTACCCCTCCTTCCCCCCCAGCGCCTTGAGAGCCCTCCGGGTGAGTAGCCTCGCTTTACAAGCATTTGATTGATTGATTGATATTCACCCTTGCACAAATGGGTGCATAATCTAGTATATTGGTGCAAGACTGATATGACATATCTTTCTATGCCAAATTGCCTATTTCTTATGCAGAATTTTAACTAAATCAGGAAGCTTTTGTCAATGTGTGGTACACGATCATTGTGAAAGTTTTAATTGTGAGTCCTAGGAGTAGCTGCGGCTATTTTGTAATACATTAGTGTACATTTCTTCAACTTTAATTGGCAATATTGTCTCCTGAAACCAGGCATCAATTAACACTACCAAGCTTCCCAAACAGTTGTAGTCGGTTTTATAGCACACATGTTATAATAAGGTAATTAAAACGTAAGTTTGGAGTAATATTTGTATGTTAAATAGTATGCTGAAAGCACATTCTTTAACGTCTTCTGAAAATAAATTAATTTTCCAGCTAGTGCCCTTTTTCTCCAGGAAGCCAGCCAAAGGAATGATAAATGCCTGCTATTCCTCTACCTCCTTGTTCCCCTCCAGTGCCAGTCAATAGCACCTGTGAACCATTTTCGCTCACATTCATACACATGGACACTTAACTTGATTGGCCATGGTTCCTGTCTCTTTTTAAATAAGTACTGGCTCCTATAGCTGGACGGTTGTATTTACCTAGGCCTCTGGAGAACATATGCTGCAGAAGCACAGATACATGTCTGACAAGGAGCAGAAGTCTGGAAGTTGCTGTATTTTTTCAAAAGCTGTGAAGAAGCCACTCCAGGATGCCAGGCTGCTGTATTCTAACCTCAAAGAAGTGGAAGGTATGCTGTCCATGGGATGGAGAGGTGTTGACACCTGACCAAGAAGACAAGAAGCAAGCCCAAATGACTCAAAAGTGTTTGAGAGCTTTTTTGAAGAACTGAGATCTCTGGAAGCCATGAGGACTTTGCAGCCCACCTGGCAAAACATCAATTAATACAACTGCTTTTCTGGAAGATTGAGAGCCAAGAGGAATGAGTGTTTGGCGAGTCTGTCTGCACGCCTGTGATTTATCCTGGACATTTTCCTAAGTTTGTGGGAGCCTCTTTCATCTTTTTCCAGTCCAAGAGGGACATGTTTTATTTTCCCTTTCACCATACATTGTAGAATAGCATCTTGTGCGAGATTGGTTACTATAATACTTGAGGTTCCAGTGATGATATACTCTGAAACTGCACTCCACTACTAAATCCCAGTTACTAGGATATGGTGGGGCTTGTCATTTCCCCAGGTTCTGTGGCTGTCTGTTCCCCACTCACTACACAAACACATTCTCCCTCTCTTTCTCTCTCTCTCTGTCACGCTCTCTGCCCCTTCCCTTCTCTTACCTGCTAATCATCAGCTGGTTCTTCTTACCATTTGCAACTCCAAAAATAAAAACAGTGATCAGCCTTGAAAGTAGTGTGGTACAAAAAACAATGGTCCTAGACCTATTCTTTTGAAGGATATGAATCCAACCTACAATAGTTATTTGAAAACAGTTTCTTGAGCATGTACACGGTTAGCTCACAATAATTAATGCATCTAATAAACTTAAAGTGCAACAACCAAAATTTGTCCAAAATAACAAGGGTTTATTCCTTCATAATTAGATCAACAGTACATTATTTACTGCAAGGGACAGAAGGAGGGAATGTGGGAAAAGGGTTGCTCCAGTGGAACGTGCAGAAAAAGGAGAGTGCTCCAGTGTTTGAGGGGTGAAGAAAGGATTTCAGACGGTGTGAGTAGAGAATTTTTACAATTGTTATTATGTTTAGACTGATACACAAATCTCAGTCTTTTATAGCCAGGCCACATTTGAACATTAAAAATTCTTTTCAATTCAATTTAAGAGATTCACAAATGTATCCTCATGTGGCACGTTAGATATGTGGCTTGTGATCCAAGCTAGAAATTATGGGCGTCGACTTTTCGACCCGACTTTGGGCTCAGAGGGCGATTTGGGGCCTCGGCCTGCGGGTCTTCCTCAGGACAGTGTGGAGCAACCTGAGTGGCGGTGTGTTATCCGTGTTGCACACCTACAAGGTTAAAGGAGGGGGTCAGGGTTGTGCACAATAAAACTAAACCAGGTTCTTAAGTTAAGGTAGAAATAATCACTTACTCGCACGCTCTTGCGGGGCGCGGGGGATCTCTCCTGTTTAGTAATTGGTAAACATCCTCATCTGAAATCAGAGGCGCTAGTTTAGTACATATCTACTAGCTAAAATGGTCACAGTCCATACTGGATCGCAATGGAGTAGCACTTACCCGTATAAGTAGGGTAACGCACTTGCTTGATTTGGAGCATTCAATGCTGGTGCTGTAAGGGGGTAAATTAAAACCAGGGTAAGGACCTGCACAAGGAACAGTATTCGTGATTTAAGAGATGCTGCAAGGCATCGCAGCATCCCAGGATGTTTACCTTCTGAGTCATGCAATTGGCGTCCGCGGTCCGCACTGGTTGCTGGAAGCTACCGGGGCCGCCTCGAGGACGTTATTTGAACGTCCCGTTAACGTGAGCGTCACGCTGGTAGAGCGATTGCTCATGATGGAAGAAAGACTACCTCCGGTGAGTTGGGAGCAAGGAGTCTTAAGGATGGCATATATCCATCGTGATGGGCGCAATATTTACAAGGGGTGTGTGTCAATGCATAAAATCAAAACCAAGGATGTCAAATTATATACAGTGAATATTTACAAGAGAATGATACAACAACATGAAAAATCACATTCAGAACGCATAAACGTAACAACGTTATGACATTAGACATCAGACAAAGAGAAAGCATCAATAGCATCTTAAGAAAAAACATCAATTACATATAGATGACCTCGGCGCAATATCAGACATAGTAAAAGGAATAGTAAAAGGAATAGTAAAAAGGAGGCGCCTGGGGGACATAATGGTCAAGTAAAAGCATTTCTACAGAAGTCATTTGCATTCTCTAAAGTGGGTGTGCACTTAACTTCCAACCTAGTGTATGAATTGGCAATTAAACCCAATGCGCACTCGAGTAAATAGACCATGACGTGTTACATCAGGTAGGTATATCAGTTTACAAGGTGAGCGATTGGTCCAAGAGACCCATACGACTGATGACACATCGCTGTTCTTTCATGCTGTGCCTCCTGTGGATCGACGAAGGGGCATGTGAGATTAATCATTGTTCAGTACAGACACTTGTCTGCTAATTTCCTCATACTCGTTGAGGCCCCCTGTTATGGTGTCAAGTAGATGTATCCACCTACATTCACGGGTACTCAATACATTGGTGAAGTCTCCACCTCTGGGATTAGGTTTTACCTTCTCTATCACCCACCATTTGAGACTTTCTGGTGTATGTCCAAATGTAGTAAAGTGATCAATCAAAGGTGCGCCTGGGACTTTGCATCGTATGCGACTGCAATGTTGTAAGATGCGACATTTAACTTTTTGGATGGTCTGGCCTATGTACATGAAATCGCAGGGGCAGACGATTGCATAGATAACCCCAGTTGTGTTGCAGTTACTGTGGTCTTGCAGTATGTGGGTGTGATTGTTGTGGGTAAATTGTTTGACTTCTTGTGTCAGGGGACAGGCTTTACATTGACCACATTTGCGATGGCCTTTTATGGGAGGAATCCCCCACAAAGCCGTTTGGCGGGGGGTACCCAGAGTAGGTAACAGAGATTTTACAACATGATCCCTCACATTTTTGCCTTTTTTAAAAGCGTGTACGGGCGGTGGCCTGTTACCCAGTTCATCTGAAATCAGGTGCCAGTGCTGATTAATGATCTTTTTCACGGCATTACTCTTGGTAGAGAGATTTGTGTATCAGTCTAAACATAATAACAATTGTAAAAATTCTCTACTCACACCGTCTGAAATCCTTTCTTCACCCCTCAAACACTGGAGCACTCTCCTTTTTCTGCACGTTCCACTGGAGCAACCCTTTTCCCACATTCCCTCCTTCTGTCCCTTGCAGTAAATAATGTACTGTTGATTTAATTATGAAGGGATAAACCCTTGTTATTTTGGACAAATTTTGGTTGTTGCACTTTAAGTTTATTAGATGTATTAATTATTGTGAGCTAACCGTGTGCATGCGCAAGAAACTGTTTTCAAATAACTATTGTAGGTTGGATTAATATTCTTCAAAAGAATAGGTCTAGGACCATTGTTTTTTGTACCACATTGAACCCAGGTCCACGACCACTATTGGGTTACCCCATTTTTGTAATGGCTTGAAAGTAGTGTGGACCTCTATATTAGGTAACTCAGAAGTGACCCACTCTTGGTGCTTGCTCATTTGTAGTACTAATATATTGAGACCAGATGGATCAGTAACAGATCTGTGTCTACTGCCATCTTCTTCCCTGGCCCCAGTAGCCCAGTCGCTCCATTAACTTAACACTGAAACTTTGAGACTTTAGGACTGATCTTTTTTGCTCTAAAGCTGTCTCTTTGATGAGAGTGAAAGCTCCTATTTCGGCGATGAGTTTTTAAAAATGGTTTGGCAGATTTTCAGCTACCTGAATTGAAACCGTCTAAACTGCAGCCTGTGCCCAAAGAGCTGCAAAAAACAAAGCCCAATTGTATCGAAGCATACTCGAGCAGTGACGGTAAATAAAAGCATACACAGAAAATGGAGACCCAATGTTTTCCCAGGATGTGTAAGAGGTCAGATATGTGGCCTCAAAGGATTACATGGGCCACAGAAGTTAACGCAATTTCAATTGTAGTTGTTTAATCAGTAAGAGCTTTAGCCTTCCTTTGGCAAACTTGGTCTCAAGGGAGAACATAGACCACAGAGGCTAATGCAATATCAGTTGCTTTTCCTTAATTAATGGTGCAGTGCAATTTTGCCCTTTCTTTACACGTCACAAATATGTCACTGCTTCATAACAGATACTTGACATGAATGTGCAGTTAGCACATGATTCTTCTATGATCTAACAATATTAAATAAGTGTTGCACTTAACATTATTACCAAAGTGCATTTACTGTAGGGCTAGTACGTTTTCTCAAACTGCATATTTAACCATAGTAAACGAGAAATTAATAAACCATCCTTACTTAGCAGACATGTACTTACTATAAAGATGAAATTCGACTTTCATAATGTGTACACTGAATAACATTTACTGTTTAGATGATTGAATGGAAACCATCCTCATATGGGTAGAATGTGATTACTGTAGAAACGACAAAAAATTATGTAATGAGTGCACTAATGTTTCATATATTGGATTAAAATGTAGTTCTTAGACATACTGACACATGCACATTGAAGACTTTACTGTATACTTTATGTAGTATGAATCTAATGTACTGACCGTTCATATTAATTTGTGTTTGCATGTGCACACGCATATTAAATGTGCACTATTGAGTTAATACTTAAGTTGTCTTTGGTGGGACTCATTAACATGCTGCATAAAAGATTGTTTTCCCTTTTCTGCTGACATGACATTTCTTTCTGGTAGTCACACTCATTGTTAGTGGAAGAATAGATCCATTACTGTACTAGTGATAGAAAGAGCCTGAAAAGAAGACCCTGAAGAAAGAATATGGCGAATCAGAGCATTAACTGAAATGCCTATTCAGCAATGTTACAACCTGGCCTGTGTGTGAGAAGACAATGTTTTTCCCATGTCCAGTGTAAGAGACTTTATGAATGTTTCAGTCTACAACGTGAGAAGTGGAGAAAGACAATAGAGCCCTGATGGAGTGAACAAAGGGTGTTGCCCAGGAGACTCTTGTGCATTATAACTTAATGTTAACACCGTTGGGAAGCAGATCCCTTCAGATTCCCTTCAGAACCTTTCCAGCCCCTTACCACACTTTCACTGGACTTTGAAAGGTTTAGACCTCGATGCTTTCCTTGATTCTTTGCTGAGTGTGGCTTTGTTTCAACTTTCAAGTTTATTTAAATGCATAGTTAATTAAAACCTGTGCAGATTAAAAGAAAAAGAACAAGATACATTTTACGACCCAAGTAGAATAAATATAACTTTTATATAATAATTGAAATTTTGCATAAGAAGGAATCCTATGGAAGTATTAAGGTTTAAAGGTGTGCAAATAATAAATAGACCTGTAAACAAGCAGAGGCTAACAGAGTTCCAAATGCCAAGGGAACGTTACGCATAGTCTAGCCCTTCTTCATGTCTAGCCCAATAAAGTGCCGACTGCAATAAAACCATCAGCAAGAAGGGAATTTCCTGCCATGTGTCATTATCGAAATTGTGCGTTGTCAGCAGAAGCATATGGAATAGAGAACAATGCGTGTGAGCAAGAGATTTAAAAATAATGAGTTACAGGCTGCTTGCTGCAGTGGCGACTGAGGATGCTGCAGGAACAGTGTACACGCTGGGTCTAGGTTGTTTATTTTCTGCCAGTGCAAGAAACTTTACTAGCTTGCAGTTAAGCTGCGGTCCTCTGACTTAAAGCAGGCTAACACTGCCTGTCTCTGCGTGTGGATCCCACGTGAGCTAAACTGAGCTTTGAGCAGTTGGGACCTCTCCTCCTTCAAGTTGTTGCAGGTGCAAAATAGGTGTGGCATATCCTCTGTTCCATTGCCGCACAAGCGGCATCACGTTGAGGTTTGCCCCCTCAGCTGCAGTGGAAAATGCAGAGCAGATGAAAGTATGCCCGACCGATATTTCAGAAACTTTTCCTTTCTGTTCCTGCAGTAACCCAGGCTGGAGTAAATCTGTGGGCCAAGGCATTTGTAACCATTAATCGTCATCCAGGCGTGGCTTCGGTCTGAGAATGCGGTCTTGTCTTCTTTTAAAGAAAGACTCCTGATTGACTTTCGAAACACTTTTTTGAAGGCTCCAAGAGAGCAAGACGGTATTTATGTATTTACTCTAACTTACCTTGGTATCCCTGGTCTTCAGACATCACAGAACTCCTGATGAATAAAAGAAAGTTGATGCACCTGAAGTCTCGACTGTGAAAGGGTAGCCAGGTCGAAAAGTTAAGGCTTACTCTGGTAAATGGTAGTAGGTTTGGATCTTTAACACAGTATGATAGTGCTGCATCTACAACCAGATCTGTAGCTTTTAAAAAAAATAGTCGCTAAGGTAGTGGTAGCCAAGGCATCAAAGAATGTGCAGTTGTAGCTGTGGAATAGCAACACATGTGTCTCTGCTACTCCAGGAACATATTTTCTAGGGTTTGCCAGTTACAATGGCAAGAAAAGTAGAAGAAGCAATGATTTCAGCAATCGTTGCTCCACCTCACAGTATCGGGAAGGCAGCCGAATTAGCAAAAAGAAGACCTGCACGAAGTACGGTAAAGGAAAGAAATGTGCAGCATGAACAATGCCGTAAGTGTACTTTGTCCTGCCTTCCCAACTTTCAGTACCCCCAGACTACAGTTGCACACAGTCGCATGCTGTCACCAGCTACTGCTTCTTCATACGATTTTGTTACTTGAATACATGCAGTCCAAGGCAGAGGAGATAACGATATATTTTAGGTCATTTGACTCCAGTGCACAATTATTTTTCTATAAACATATTGATAAATTTTACTGAAACATGGGGGTCATTTAATTAGTTTCAATGACATTTGGGATTATTTCATTATGGAAAGATATAGTTTAGGGATTGTATTAAGAGCAGACCTCTTCCTAGTACAGCAGAAATACAAATTCAAGATGCAGGAACTGTCTAACAATTTATGTAGCATAGAATTGCTCACAACTTATTCTTCCCTTATCCCAAATAACACAGCAATCAAGCTCTATCCATATTTTTATATTTCATATATCTGAACTAGCCATGTACATTTTTTATCTTATTTGTGATGCCATAATGTATCTGAAAGCGTGAATTATAATTCAATTTGCTGACAGTAAACTACCTGTACACTGCTTCCTGGTGCCCTGTTGGAGGAACGTTGAGTCCGGCAACAATGCCCAAGCCCATGCAGGTTGTGTGTTTTACCGTGCCATATGGCTAGGTCATTCTACCTCCAGTAGGCCTGTTTCGTGGAGCTGCAGATGGCCATCAAGACCAAGTTGGACACGTGCATGTAAGAGGGAAAGACAATGTGGAGAAAGGCAGAGAGAAAGAGAGCAAGACTTCATTTTGTATGGTTAACTTGGGCTCACTGAATTCAATGTACCCAACAGTCTCAGGCCTTCTGGAGTGGGGACATCGTGGGAGTAGTGTGGCACATGTATCAGAGATAGGGCAGGGTGGAGAGCAGGAAAGGAGATGGATGGGTAAGGAAACATTATTTTTGAAGTACTCGTAACAGGGACGGGCACAGAGAGGCAAAAGAAGTGCAGCAGTGACATCTACATAAAACAAGCATTTGCAATGCAGTCGGTCTCACATTTACACGAGTTAAAGCTATTGGCATTGTAAATGACAATGACATTTATTTATGTTTTAAAAACGAAAACAAAAATAAAAGGCATTGCTATTTGAAATGTCAATAGCTCAAACTCGCATACATGCGAGACCTATTGCATTGCAAATGCTTGTTTATATACGATATTGTGCTTCAAGAGTCCGCATCCCAGAATGCACTTTGACTGGCGGGCATGAATAAACCTGGGCCATTTGTCAGTTTCTGCTCCGTGCGTTATACAAGCAACGGGGTAGCTACTATCCGTCTCCCAGGGCTTTAAGTGGGATTTAAAAACTGGGGGTCTCTCAAAGGGGCGTGGCCAATGTAGTTAAGGCCAGTGCTTGAAATGGAAAAATAAAAGTGCAGGTACTCTGTACCAGAGTTCCTGCTTGTTTCTGAGAAGTGTTGGTACTCTCCAATTAAAAGTATTGCATTTCTCTTGAGAAGTGCCGGTACTCTCCCTCTCAAAATAAAAAAGTGCCGGGAGTCAGTACCGGACAGTACCGGCCCATTTAAAGCACTGGTTAAGGCTTAAAAACACATAAGCTAAAAATCTGTGCTTAGCATAGTGTGCCGCCCGACTTGTATTTTGCTGTTTGTCATTGCATCCAGATATATGATACAACAAGTAACATCATAAATACAACAAGTCAGGACTATTGGCTTTGTCAATGGTTGTTAGTTGCATAAGATGAATAAGCAGCAACTATGGCTTGTATATAATATTGAAAAAGCTTCCACTTAAAGCCCTGGTGACACCACGACAATGTTGCTGCTCCTGAGTTTCAAAAAGAGAAGGGAAATACAGAGAGAAAATGACTCTCTTTAAAGGATTTCCCTTCCCCTACAAAGCTCACCTGGCATGACTTCATGCTGTAACTTCTCCCCTAGTTAGCAGTAAGCAGTGTGAGCAGCGCATATCGATGTGCCTGCTGTCACTACCCGTTTCGAGGCCCCTTTAAAAAACTGCCGGTGCTCAGCACCGATGAGACTTGGCCCACTTAAAGCCCTGCGTCCTCCCATCGTTGGTACGTTTATGCAAATGCGATTCTCTGATCAGTCTTCTGCGTCATCCCATGCTTAAGCAGTCACAAACTCACAGTGATACGGGTAAGAACCCCCTCCAGACATCATGTGGGTGCAAAAACTCTTTCTCTGTCATACTAACACTAACATGCAAACCTACTGAGTCTCCTGTGAAAGGCCTTTAGGGCTGGGCAGAGTCAGTCACCTACCAGTGGCAGCCTCCAGGTCAAAGGCCGTCACAGATCACGCGCAGCACGAGGGCAGAGTAAGTCCCATATCAGAGCGAGCCTGAACAGAGTAGAGGTGGCTACATGCAGGCCAGGCCCACGGGTGGAGTCAGTCACGCCAGGCATAGCCAGTCAGCACAGTCACTCACATTTCAGGAGGTGTCTAAAGGCAGAGCTATTTGTGTGAGGCACAGCCCGAAGGCAGAGGCGGTCACGTCTAAGGCACGCCATGAAGACTGAAAAGTAGTCACGTTTCAAGTCGAGCCCGGAGACAGACTCAAATGCAAGGCACAGTGACAGTCCCAAACAAGCATTGGCATAGCCAATAGGTCTCGCTTTTGGGACCTTATAAGTATTTAGTTATGCAGCACAATATCCTTTGTGCAACAACATCAACTGTTGCATGGCTAAACACTTATAAGGTCCCAAAAGCGAGACCTATTGGCTATGCCAATGCTTGTTTATCGAAGAGGGCAGCGTGTCGTTCCTGGCATCAGTTGCATCTAAAGGATCTGTTATCGATGGAGACCGCCTACGCCGGTGTCCCTGCTCCCTATTCACAGTCATTTTATGGCTTTGATATCACTACTGTATTGTTGACTTCTGGCGTTTTTGTTCAGTTTTGCAGTGTGAGTCACAGCTTCAGCCCTGTAACCCTCTCTGCCCTGGGATTCCTCAAAGAGGCCTCGCACAGGGATAATACGCTGAAAGAATACTTTGGTTGGCCAAAATGTTTTGTTTTGGTGTACAGGCGGGGTTTGTCTAGAAAAAGGCCGCATCATATCCTTATTTAGACATTGTAATTGAACATACATGGAATTGGAACCCCTTGGGGGTTACTTGCTAACCGGAAAGCGAAGGATTGAGTTGGTTCCGTATTCTGATTGGCCTTTATAAACCAGGGACTTTAATTGAACCGAATTATGGCAAAACAATCCTGTTTCGGGATTGCCATCATGGCAGAGCTGTGTGCCTAGTGCTTAGGGAGTGGTAAACCTGTTGCAGGCTTGGGTGTCTATTGCTGCTGTGCTGGAATGATGGCGACTGGCGAGCCTGTGACTTTAGTGTAGGGGGAGTCATTAAGGTAACAGGCGCGGCAGAGCTGAGAAGCCACAGCGATGGTGGCCCCTCAGCGTCTCAGCCTCAGGCCTTCTTGTGCTTGAGGGGCGAGGATGGGTGACATCATTGCAAAGCTTAGTGGTGACTTGACATCATGGCAGAGCTATGCGTCTAGTGCTGTGCATGTCTTTGTGTCTTTGACATGATCACGGTGCTGAGAAGACAGAGGAGACAGAGAAGACAAGCATTGGCCGCGAAAGTGACGCGGCCGCGAAAGTGACGCGGCCGCACGGCCGCGAAAGTGAAAGTGGGAGAAGGTAGAGAAGAAAGATCGTAGTGAGAGGGAGGCGGGGTCCGAGGGGGAGAGAAATGCATGAAAGAGGAAAGGGGAAGTGATATCCTGCAAGAGAATTCAGACAGTGGGTAGGAAGATGCTTGACAGAGAGAGGTAGAGGTGAAAGAAACAACTTAGAGAAAGGCGAGGGGAAGTGATCATTGGAAACGTGAGACAAGAGAAAACATGGCATGGGAGATAAGAGGAGAGAGACAGACCATCTGAGAGCACATAGACATGGCAGCAGAACTGTGACAGACAAGTCTGTCGAAGAGAGTAAAGAGACAGAGAACAGGAGGCAAGGTTGGGGGAGGGAGGGCAGAGTGAATCCTATGGGTAAGAGCAAAGGCGCACCGGGATGGAAAGGAAACAATAAAATAAAAAAAAGCACGCGCGCGCGGCAGCAGGAAAAAGTGAAAGTGATCGCTCTTACCGGCACCGTGGCCAAAGTAAATAAGGAGTTGGGCGATCTGCGCATAACCAAAGAAACGCGCACAGCCACTGTTGTTAAAAGATGAAGCTCAGCATGCTGACGTTAATATGACGAGTTCCAAATACATGAAGAAAAGAACAGACTTGCGAGGGACAGAAACTACGAAAGCAAGGGAACATTAACAGGAGGCAAGGTTGGGGGAGGGGGGGCAGAGTGAATCCTATGGGTAAGAGCAAAGGCGCACCGGGATGGAAAGGGGACGATAAAATAAAAAAAAAGCACGCGAGTGATGCGCGCGCGCGGCAGCAGGAAAAAGTGAAAGTGATCGCGCTGTAAGGGTGCCGCAAGCGATGTGCTTAATGAGGCATGACGGAAAGGCAGATGGTGGCTGGGTGCGTGCCCGCGCGCGTAACCGCAAGCTTGAGGCCAGCAAAAGCGTGTGGTAGGACTTTTAAAAGCCCACTTACTAAATGTCTCGCCAGAGCAGCGCATGCGCTGGCTCAGGCGAGACCTAAAAATAGTGCGGACTATTTAGACTAAGCAATGAAAAATTACGTCATGCTTGTGATACTACAGGAAGTGGTGTCTCACTCCTAGCATATCACTCACTTTAATATGAATGGGGCTGTTTTACGTAAAGTTGAGATGCATTCTTTCCTAGACCCACACCACTGGGCAAGGAGGTGCGTGCAGTTGCATTTTGTTCCCAATAGGACAGAGAATCAAAGCCTCTGTTCATTCAATTGAGTTCTCACGTGTGGTAGGATTTCTTAATAAAAATATACACTAGATTAGAAAGTATGTGATCATATCTCGAAATTAAATATAATGTGAAAAGGTATTTGTATAGCGCACAACCAAAGTTTTTGGGCGCTCTTACACTTACTTGATCTGGGAGATGAGGGTTATAGCGTGGCATGTAAGAATTCTGTAAACATTTAACTGGAGGGTTTTCAGAGATGTCCTAAGACACAACGACCGCTGATGTCTTAAATGAAAGGGGAGAGCATTTGAAGCAGAAATCTTTCCCCGTAGTGCAGTTCCTATATAGGGTGTATTAAGAGATTGTTTTGCCAGGAACATTATTTATTAGCAGCCAGATTGTATTCACCATTGTCAGTAAAAGATTCAAAAATAGTTTTTATGCACAGGCAGCCAAGGTAAGGCTTTAAGGGCAGGGGAGATATTGTCATAGTATGCAGTATTCCCTAGTGAAGTATTGCCATACCATTGCGAGTTAAGGAGGCCGGAATGGGGTATGAAATGTAGCAGAATTTGCTCACTCATTTATTTGTGATACATTTAAAAATGTGACATTGTGC
This sequence comes from Calotriton arnoldi, assembly GCA_963921515.1. NCBI lineage: Eukaryota > Metazoa > Chordata > Amphibia > Caudata > Salamandridae > Calotriton > Calotriton arnoldi. The sequence continues at coordinate 2,155,298 of CAWUFW010000581.1, read as the reverse complement.
AACAAAGTGGTGAGGCATACACCTGCATACGGAATGACGTGTCCACCAGCATCTTCATGACGCAGACACTCACGTCTGCATTCTAGGAGAGGCCCACTGGATTCGAATTATAGCTGTTTTTTTAACCACCAAACCAGTTTTTTTCTTGATTGCATTAGGGCTCAAGAAACCAGTACTACATCTCTGTTAATTCACTAGAAAGGTTACGCCAACATTTTAAAAGTTCACTTAAGTTTAAAAGGACAGAAACGAGTAGGTCTCGGCCTAGGGGGCGCATGCGTACTGGGGTGTCCCCGCCCGTCTCGCTCCAACCCCACCCCGTGTCAGGTGTGATGCAGAGGCCGAGAATGGAAGCAGTCACATTTTAGGCAGAGCCTGAGGACAGATATGAGCACAGTGGCAGTCACCTGACCTATACCATAGTCTGTCTCTGGCCCATACGGCTTTTTTGTGAATTCACACTGCACCTACAGCACAGAAAAAACTCAAGGTCGAGTTTCCAAAATGATGCATTTTCCCAGTGGCGCCTGCGCTCCTCCCCCTGGGAGGCCAGGCGCCCTGGGCCTGCCACTGCACAGGCTTCCCTTTCCTCCTTCCTGCTCTTCGGGAGAGTGGGAGGGTGCCCTCTCGCAGGAGGGAGGGGAGCGTCTCCGCGCCACCTCCCTGGCAAGCCTCCAAGACAACACATAATAGTGAACAGATGCTTGGAAGCTGCTCCCCCGCACAGCGCTGCCGGAGTGTCCTTCCCTGACCTCGTCTGCCTTCCACCTGCCCACGGCCTACATCTTGGCAGGGCGCGGCAACCACGGAAATACGCATTTAAACAAGCATTGGCAATGCAATAGGACTCGCATTTACGCGAGACCTATTGCATTGAAAACGGGCGGGCGCGAGAAGGCACAAGCACGACGGGGAGTGCGCGGGAGGGGGGCGTGGGGCCCCAAGAAGTCACGGACTGCGGGAGGAGGGGTTAGGGAGGGACGGGAAGAAAGTAGTCTGTGCAGTGAAGGGGCCAGTAGCCATGGAAGGATACAAATGACTGACATGGCTGTCATGGGGAGGGACTAACAAGCTTAAAACCAATCGGAAGGCAGCATTTATAACTTAAGCCAATGAAGAAGATGGGCCGGAGAGTGGGCGGAGCTTCCACAAAGCTTCTACACTATAGTGTATACTGCATGCCTCGCAAAGCGATGGCAGCGCATTCGCGCTGCAACGCTAGGCGAGACCTAAAAATGGTGAAGAAAAATAGAGCGCAGATACCTGGATGGCTATTAAAAATTAGCAATCATTAGGGTGCAATCGGTTCCTTGCATTCCTGGACCCCAGTGCCACTGCACTAATGATAGCTATCTCTCTATTTCCATCTCTGTGCTACACAAAGGTCAGTAGATGTCCTCGGTGTTGTCTCTTTCAGGACATAAAAATATACAAACACTCATTTCAACAGACATTTCTTGCAATACTTACTCCACTTTTGAACAGAAAGTCTCATGAATACCCCTGATAGAGTACTTGTTCTGAAACAGTGATGATGAATTTCACAATGGGGACAAGGCAGAGGGAACTGAATAAATGGCTTGCAGAGATAGCCAGAGAGAGAATTATGGAGCTGACATGCAGACTGACCAGTGAAAGGTCTGGGATCTGAGCAGTCACTAATTCAAGTTTGCAAGCTTATTCACAAAAGGGAAAGGCAAGGGTGACAATGAGGATGTTTGCTATAGTGCTTATGTCTCAAACATCACCGCTTTCTTACTAGCCTCTTCAGTGCACATCGGCTTTCAAGTCTGTTTTTGTGCTCTCTGCTACATTTGTGAATGGGAAATGCTGGGTTAGAGGAGTTAAGTGGATTTGTCAGTGTTTTGGGGGGGACAAGACAGCCAGATATGGAACAATAAGTGGTGCAACAAACACAAATGCCCCAAAAGGTTCACTTTTGGTGCCGTACAATTTACAAATCAATACTGCAATATCCTGGGGGTCTGAATGGTATGGCCTGTCATTGTATAGTATGGTATAGCATGTTATAGTATGGCCTGTCATTGATTAGTATGGTATAGTATGATATGGCCTGTCATTGTATAGTATGGAATAGCCTACACTGTATGGTATGGTATAGTATGGTATTGTCTGTCATTGTAATGGTATGGTCTGGCATGGCACATTATTGCCGGTCACTGTATGGCATGGCCTGTCATTGTATGGTCTGCGATTGTATGGTATGGCCTGTCGTATGGTTATGGTTATGGTATGGCCTGTGATTGTATGGCATGGGACCTCTCTCAATATATCCTCTACCTCCACTCTCGGACTCATCCCAAACCTCATTCTACTACTGTGATCTCCAAAATAACAATTTCTAGACTCTTCCCTCCTCTGTCCCTACTTGCCTTACACCAAACCTCATTTTACTACTATGATCTCCCAAACAACCCTTTCTAAATTCTTCCTTCATGTATCCCTCCTTTGACTCACCCCAAACCTCAGTCATTTACTTCTGTGATCTCCCTAATCCCTTTCTAGAGACTCTTCCCTCCTCCATCTCTCCTTTTACTCATCCCAAACCTCATCTTACTACTATGATCTCCCAAATAACACTTTCTAGACTCTTCCCTCTTCTATCCCTCCAGTATCCTATTCAATCTAACTAACAGACTTGCATGACCACTGTTCAAATTAACTCATATTTCCCTATGCTAATCCACCACTAATCCTTTTTGGGTTCCGGTGTAGCGTGCTATTCGCCAAAAAGTGCTTCGACGCCTCGTATGGGGTAGTAAGCGCTATATAGATACAATTACAATAAAATTTTCCGTTTATATCCCAGCTAGAGATAGTGTATTCCAAAGCATAAGTAAAAGTAGGTGTTCTCTTTACTTCACAGATATGCAGTAAATGATTAAAATGCCTTTTCCCCATGGAGTTGTAGAACGTTTGAAGAGTGCTTGCATGGGCTAAGGCTTTTTTCCCTAGATTGTTGAAGTTCTTCTTATCAAAGAGGTTGCTAGAGAAGGTTCTGCCTAAATAAAATTATTAACAGCCTCTAATTTTTCTTGATCAACAAAACGATTATATGTTACCTTTGTTTTTGCAGTGTTTATTTTAAAAAATTGCCTTTCCGCACAAATACTTAATTCCCACAAATTTCTTTGTAAACCCAAAGGGGTTCAATCAAACAAGATTATAGTGTGGGCATACGTAAGTGTATGCAATGGTTGAAACCCAAATTTAGGATCAAAATTATTCAGCTGCAGGAATTGTAATGGGATACCAGACATATAAAGTGTAAACAATGAAGGGGCTAACAGACAATCCTATTTTAATCCATTATGCATTGCAATGGCAGAGTAAAGACCTTTATTACCCCTAATAGAGCTTTGCACCATGTTGAGGAATGCAAAAAGATGAGTAACCTGAGTAGATTAATAGGTATACCCAATGACGACTATGCGAGTCATAAGGTTGGTCTATCCACATGATCAAACGCAGTCGAGAAATCGATGAAGGCGGTATATACAACTTGATTTTTTTACATGACATATGTGTCTAAAATAGACTGTAACACCGCAGTATTGTTACGGAATGATTGACTCTAAAGCCTGACAGTTCTATAGGGATAATATCACCTCTTCAGCCTATATTTCCAGCTGTTCCAAAATTCCTGAGCAAAGCTCTTTCCTACTGCATCGAGTAGAAGCACTGAAGATGTTTATTGTAATATGAAATGAGAAGAGCGTATCAATCAAAATCGGTCGAAAGTAAAATAGCGGTACCACCATTTGCATGGCCATGGTTGGAATGAGTGCCTAGGCTATTTAATACATAGCATGATTTAACCACAAAGTCCGCAACTGACCAAGTTTCCTGGAGACAGATGATGGTTGCTTTTTATGCCTTCAAATAGTTTGTTTTTGATTTATCGAGCCAGACAGATTTCAGGATATAAGTGATATTTTATCATTAAGTAAAATGCTGTGATTTATTTTGACATTTATTTTCTTTCGATGGCCCTGAGAGCCAAGACCATGAGAGATCAGTATTCAACTGCTTAAACACTTTAATTTGATCTTGTGTTTTTATTGTTCTGCCGAACGCTGTGAATTCCACCACTACTGAGCAGGCCAAATTTGGATCCTGTGATCTTTCAGAAGAGTTGCAACTTTCCAAATCGAAGACTGCTAAGTCAAGAAATGTAGTTGCATCTTTTCTCCCCATGCTACTTTTATGGGGTTCCATTATTGGGAATACATCAGATGCTGTTCTTTCTGGAAGCTATCTTAGACCAAAAATCCAGTCTACTATAAGATAAGCCATTTTTATCTGGAATGACACTCTTTTTATTTCTGCAGAGGTTACGGATTTCAACAATGGTAACAAGTTTAACTGTTTCAAAATGTTGGTTCTGCTTAAAAGGCCAGAAACCGAGCACAAAATTCATTAGTATTGGTTGAATTCAAAGATTCATGTGGATCACTTGACTGGATCACATTCTTTGAGAGTGGCCTACATAGTTTGGGAGATCGAAGTTGAAATCTCGAAGGATTATTATCATCTCCAAAACACTTACTTGATTTGAAAACTACGGCTAAAGGATTCAGACTGGTACCAGTGGAGCATTCTGAAAATACCTTATTTGCTGGAACCGTTGTTCCTGCTAGAGCTTCTCTCTCAGTAATGCAACATACTACTTCTGTAGATGGTACTTCAGAGTGAGATATTTAATTAGAATCTTGAATGAGTTTCCCAACTCTCCAGGATGGACCTAATCTTTCTCCTGCTTTTTTCGACATCCTCTGTTTTTTTGCCTTTCCCTTTTTCTTTTGTTGTTTTTTGGCAGATTTCCTAAATGTTTTCTTCAAAGGGTAACTCCGACTCCCTAGTTACCACCTTTTGGGCAATACTTTACTACGTTACCCTTTTATTATGTGACCCTTTCTGATTTATATTAAAAATCAGAAACCGAGTGATTTGGTTTGGAGAAGTTGAGGGGCAAGGGGATACCTGCAGTTTATCTATTTAGACTTTTGGGACAGATGAGTGGAGAAAAGAGGTTTCAAAGTCTATGTGATCCTTTATATTGCTGTTTTTTCTCCTAGGCTCCATTTGCCCATAATGACCCTCCTATATGGACCATTACGTTTTTTTTCCTTTTTCGCCCTTTTCCACGAAAGATGAGTGGGATTGGCTCAAGCTAGGAAGAAGGTTGTGTAAACATTCATTGTGCTGACCTGCTTTAATGCCAGAATTTCTTATAGAAAAGTGAATAGCAGATAATGTTTCCAGTGTATAGTCTGAGTTAAATGTAGTTTTTTTCTAATAGTTTTAGGATTGAATCCAGGATGCCCTGTAACACATGTAGGGCTTTAGAGACGTGAACATAATCTCCTGGAGGGTGAGTACTGTTTTTAAGAGCAACTCCGGAGTATAAGAAAGATCGTCCCATGGTAGAAGGGTACTTTCAAAGAAAGTAATATCTCTCTTGGTGATGGAGTTCTTTACAGTTCCTCTGTAGCTTCTATCGCCCTGCTGTTATATATTTGATCATCTATGTCCGGTAATGTATAATCATATGAGGTTGGAACGGGATGCAAGTTATCTGCTTTCTTTGTGCACTTCCTCTATGTTGTTATGATTATCATCAATTACCGATGTGGGGGCTGGTGAAGCGACCAATGAAGGCTCCCTAAAACCTGTTGAAAGATTTGCAGCTGACAATTACTGCCTGTGTGAAATGGCTGAACTGGAGTTATGGCCTGCTTTTCTTCTCCAATGCTTGGACAAAAATACTGAATTTGGGGCAAGCCAATCGGTGTGCCAAAATGTAAGGATTTTCTCCGGACCAGATTCGAGCTTTTGGGGACAACTGATGTAAACTTGTTGAAAGACTTCACAGCTGACAATTACTCTCTCTGTCGAATGCCTCAACTAGAGTTATAGGCTGCTTTTTTCTGCAAAAAATACCAAATTTGGGGCAAGCCTATCAATGCGCCAATATTTGAGGACTTTCTTCAGCCAGTTTTGAGCTTTTGGGGACAACTGATAAGCAATTTGATTTCAGGACTAAATTCCTGCTTCTTAGATTTTTTAAGTCATTTTTGTTCTTTAATATTGCGCCTGACTTTTCTCGAGACGAAGGGCCCTGCCACACAGTAGATCTTGGCTCTATGCAGATCATAGCCCAGAGGATCTCAGGCTTAACATCTCTTAGTATAGTCTTGATTTAGACTTCTATATGCACAATTCTTATTAAAAATTCTCGTGGAGATTTTTACTATATCTACAAGCTCATCAAAGCATTCTCATAACAAAAGTAGACTTAGATGAGGTGGCATTGTGAAGCAAAGTCCCACTTGGGCAATTAGGAATGTGCTTGGAGGAAAATCCCTCTTAAGCAGTGCAGGAGATGATGGCCATCCGTTATTGCAGTGCCGTTCTGCTGTAAACCTGCAACTACACGTGTATCTATGGCTTCAGCTCGACTTGATCCAGGGGACCTGCAAGCTGCACCAGAGGCCAATGTCACACCAGTCCGATCACCACGGTGAGAACCCAAGCCCAGCATGGCACTTGGCTGCTCCTCCCACACCATGCCAGTCCCCCTGCTGCACTCACCGCTAAGCCTCCACGCTGGAGTTCCAACAGCATCTGAAGAACAAAAGTGCATGGAGGCCCAGAGCGGGAAGCGGGAACTGAGGAAAGATCAGCGGTGCACAAGCACCACCCTGCCACTTCTGTGGACCTTCAGTTCATCATCTCCTGCACTGCTTAGGTTCAGTTCAGCTGTGACACATCTCAGGCACCTTGAGCAAACTCACGCCCTGTGGGAGGAGCAATCCTGCAGTCCCCCAGTTCTAGACTTTACTGCTGTATCCGAGACACAACTTGCAGAAACTGTTTTTGTCATCAAGGTGGGAGCAAATTCATTTAAAACATAAACTGCCGGCCACTCCGCCATGGTAGCATTCTATTTTTTTAATGAAAAAGCAGTGACCGTGATATGCTGTTTTCTCCCAAATGTGGGATGCATTGTTAGTTTTTTACCTCTTCGGAATCACCATAAATAAAATAAATAGAGTTGGCCTTCCGATGCCCTATCCAAATGATGCTTCTTACGGTGAAGCCGGTCGTGGCTCTCTTATCAGAAACACAGCTCATCTCCCCCTCTGAATGAGGGACGGGAACTGAGCGCTGGTCATCCATCAATTTCTGAAGTATGGCCGTTACTGCCAACCTTTAAATGAACCCTTTGTTTTCAGTAATTCTGTAGGGATATTGCATCCATCAGTAACATGGGCATGTACATACTGTCGGCATGAGCTCAAAAATGAAATTCAGTCACTACTCAGGCTACCTTCCAACACTGAATTATTAATTTAGTCTCTTTCTTCTACTGTTTAGACCTTTGTGGACCTTATGTTAATATCTGAGTTGTTCTTGGCAAGTCTTGAGACATTTTTCGTAATTCTGCCTACGTTGAAAACCGAAGCTGTATTTTGGTTGAAGTTAGAGGACAGAATATTTTTCATCGAACAGGCAGCATGCACAATATAATTATCCAGACGATAGCACCATCTGTTCACCTATCTGAACGTGTATCCACCAAAGATTTACGGCTGCTTTTCTCTGTACATAGAAACTGTCATTTGTCGTTGAGTAGCACATCTGCCATTTTTCTGTGGAATCATAACTTTTCTAAATACTTACAAGGCACTTTCTTTGACTATTCTTCCAATCCATATCTAACTTCTTGTGGGGACTGACTGATTTAAAAACTAAATATTCACTATATCTGTATCCTGAACGATCGATCAAAGTTTTATTTGTATTTTAAGTATTGTCGAGGATAGCCATTAGCCTGCCATTTTAATATGTACATGTTTTTGTAAAAATTGTGCCACAGTTGATATCCCCTTTGGTTTTCATACAGAAAAATGTTTTTTTCGCCTAATGTGAGGGTGCATCAGTACATGAAGCAGTGGTCCCTGTACTCGGGCATGTAACCAGACTATTTTGGATTTGTTAGGTTTGTTCCTTTGTAGTGCTCTTTCTAGTGGACAATATGAATCGATGCATGTTCCGTGGAACTTGAAAAGAAAGTTGTAGATGTTCTCCCATGTAATCGCTTTCACATGTGCTTGTAGAATCCATAGTTTTCCAGTTTTAAAGAGTGTGGTGATGAAAGCGCTAATGATATCTGCAGCACGTCAATCATGTGTAATACTTTCATCAAGAAACTATATCCCTTTTTCCCATGCTCTTTTCCCTCTTTGTTCTTGCGTGATACCTTCACCACCGCAAGAATGTGTTTGTGTGATTTATTCTTCTAACATTATTTCTGTGAATGAATAGGACAATATACGATGAAATTTACTGAATTTACTGTGGCAAATATTTGTCAATATATCCTAATACTAGATAAAAATGTTATAAAAGTTAGGAGCTGTTATGGTTGTTGAGTTGATGGATTTGATGGATTTCCATGGTAGATCTCTACTCAAGCCCAGCAAAGAGACATCTAAGCCTTGTCTCAATTGGAAGATGTACTATTATATGTGGATGAGCTGAAACTAAGACCAGAGGCAGCAAAAGTAAGTTTGAGAAGAGAACCATTTGTCCACAAACTATCACATTTGAAAGCTCTACTCAAGTGTGATGATTAGACTGGAGTCACCGCGTATTAGAAGACAATTCAATTTGATGTTCCACAAACATTTCATACTTTCAACACATTGTAGTCCCATCTTACCCCCTCACTTGCTAGTTTCCCAGTTCCAACACCTGATGCCATCAGCCCAGGTGTTACAGGTGTGAAGTCCGGCTCGCTACTTGATCCCGGTCCACTTATAGTTTGGCCATGAATTCTCACATTATGGGCCCTACATTGGTAGAGCCCTACAAACTCTTGCCCAGCACAGACATTTTGTCTTCCTGCTTGAAACCTATTGTCCCTTTATTAAAAAGAAAAGCCTATAGCGGACCCCAAAACTCTTGCAAACTATACAACCATATCTCTCCTCCCACTCCCAGCTAAAATTCTGGAAAGGAAGTCAGTAGTCAGCTCTGTTCTTACATTTTTTTTTTTATAGAGTTTTATATAGCGCGAACTCGACCCAAAGGTATCGGGTATCAGAGCGCTTTACATGAGCACCAGTTGCGTTACATGAGGACACATTCATTTTTGTTAGGCACAAAGAGATTACGTGATTTGCCCAGAATCGCAGAATGTTGTGCTTCCTTGCCGAGACTCGAACCCGGTTCCCCAGATTTGAGGTCGACCGCCCTTGCCGTTAGGCCAACTCCTCTCCCCTCACATTGAGTCTAATGCCCTTTTAGATGACCCTCAATTGGGTTTCTAGTGGCAATTCTGCACGAAAACGTCCTGACTGCAGTGGCCAACAATAGTAAACTAATTTTGGACATATGGGCTTTGCTGACCTTGTCCTACTGGATTTATTAGCAGCATTTGATACTGTTTCGCGTAACTTCCTAATCAAGCAGATTTTGGAATGTTGCACTCAGTCTTCGAATTTGAAGTGGCATCCTTCTTTCTCATCGAAAGATCTCAGTCAGTGCAACTCTCATCATTCCACTTATTCCCTAAAGCAATTGCTTGCAGGGTCCCACGGGGTTCATCCTTCAGCCCAAATTTTTTAATATGTATATTATCCCTCTAGCTCAAACTTTAAAATCCTTTCTTTTCACTCTGGTATCCTATGCCAATGACACTCAAATTATTGTCTCTTTTGTCCATAACACTACTTATACCCAAGAACGCTTTTCTAGCTACATGATTGCTGTAGCCCATGCGCCAAAATCACTTAAAACTCAACAGGGACAAAACAGAGATTCTCCATTTGATGATCAGTCCATGGGTCCATCCTTCACCTGGAGACCTCAAGAAAAGACTGCCCCTCGCTACTCCTTCTAATACCATGAGAGGTATAGACTTTCTCTTTGGTTTAGCCTTTCATATAAGGCCCAAGTTGCTCTACCTGCATCAACCTTCTTTCTCATCATGAAAATGCTTTGGAAAATTACTCCTTTCATTCTAGTCTCATCCTTTAAAACCATGGTGCAAGCTCTCATACCCTCTAGATTAGAATATTGTAGTTCTCTTTCTCTAGACATGCCTGACCACATCTTCCATCAACTCCAGATCATCCAAAATGCTTCTGCTCATCTAGTTCTTGATCTTCCCACTCACTAGTCAGTCTCACATTCTTTACATGATCGTCACTGGCTTCTCATTAAAAAACAAATGTGATGTTCCAGTCCCTTTGCATTACCTACAAAGCTGTACTTCATCTGGGCCCTACCTATTTACGATCTAATTTAAGCAATACTTCCCTTCCCAAAGCTTATGATCTACCACTGCTTTCTTGTTCCAAATCCCAGCCATACTCAAAATCCGACTAGGTGGTCGTTCTGTTTCCCATTTGGCTACTAGAACTTAAAACACCCTTCCCTACACTGTCCTGTGCTGCTTCTGTTATGCTCCCAACACATTCCCCTATCCTCCTGCCCATAACAAGGGATGGATTGAGTACTTGGTGTATGATGTTTGTGTAGGCTGGATGTCTTTACTGATTGCTCGCTGTTCTAGATCTGTCTACATGCCTGTCGCCTGGAGGATGGATTGTGCGTGATGTTTCTTAGTGGCGAGTCCTGTTGAGTGCGATGATAGCCGACTACAAGGAATATTAGCCCATTTTGGATGTATGTGAGGAGTTCTAGCCAATGTGTTCTGTTAGATATTAGTCTGTTCCCTATCATGGAGGAAAGTGCTATTGCAGGTACAGTACTAAACAACAATGTGCTTTGTTGGTTATTTGTATTTTTCCTGTTTGGGGTTAGTGCTGTTTAGGATCACATGATAGCCTGCTATGCAGCCTGGGCTATGATGGAGTTATGAAAGTTGTTCCATCTAATGTTTTCTCTTGAAAGCTTGTTTGTTGTGTTTTTAGTGGCCCCCCTGTTGTAAACTGTATGATAGACGAATATAAGCACCCCCATATTGCAGCGTACAGGCAATGTGGTGGCCTTAACGTGCTGGAGCAGGGCATCACTAAAGAGCGTATCCAATCGTGAGACCTACAGAAACTTCCACAAGTTTACCAGTCAGTGAGGTTCATCCAGTACGAGCTTTGTCAAGATGCACCCTTGCAATAGAGAAGGTACATTGGTGCCAGATCAAATAAGAGACAATGGAGAAAGCGGCATACAGAGCTAGTATAGGGCAGAGTAGTGGCATTAGCGCTAACACCATACAATACAGGAAGGCAGGATTGTCCTATTGCTTCATCCCCTTTTACTTGTCTCCCACTTGTGAAAGCCATCCCTCCCCTCACTCATGTTTATTTTTAATTCACACTGCTGCTGTGCCTGGCTGTTGTTCCCAGCTCACCTGATCTTGGTTCCTGCCAGTACTCTCCCACTAATGTACTATTGCCTGCACTCTTCCATTACTGCTGCTCATAGTACTGCTGCCTTCACTCTCATCTCTGGCCCACTGTGCTGTGCGTGCTACTTGCGAAGCATTCTTCGGTCTATAATATCCATACATTTGAGAACGTCCCTGATTCCTGTAATAAATAATTGTATGTTGGTAATAGTGAAGTCTGTCTACTTGTTCATTTAGCACTGTACTGTAATGTTCAGCAAGAAAGAGCGTCACTTCTTTGCAAAAATCCCGAACAATTTTTAGAGGCTTTAACTTGGCCCCTTGATTTCATTTTCATTACCTGTTCATTCGTACATTTTAATTTAAAAGAAAAAAAATCTATTAGTTTATGTTGGGTGGACTCCAGTGATGCCAGTTCCATTTTGTTTTCCAAGCCCTGTAGGGATGCCGCACTGTGTGTCTGGGTGGAGCTGGAAGTCTTGTAGTCTCCTTCGGTCCGTTTTTCACTCTAAACAGAGGCTTGTCTTCCGTTTTGTTGACGTCACGCGCCAGTCTGCATTTCCTTGCATGTCCAAGCAGTCTCCTTAATGCTGCTACTGCGTTCCTGCCCTGTCACTACAGGCTGCTGGCATGTCCTCCCGTTCTTAACGTCTACTGCTAGGCCTACCTTTGAGTTTGCAAAATCTGTTTATAGTGTTTGCATTTCAGCGGCTAAACGCCGTGAAAGAAGTGTGTTCTGTCTGTGACCTGCCCCCGGGGCTGCCATCTGAAATGGTCCCAACTCCCAACACAGACGGGTGTCCGACACCAAATATTGTCTTATGCGTTTACTGCTAAGCAATGCGAATCTCTCATCTGCATCCATTCTGATGGAAGACGAATGCAGCATTTAATTTTCTTACCATTAACTCTGGTATGTCATAATTTAGAAATCTTTATGGTTTCATCTAAAAATCTTTGAATCTGACTAGGAATTTTGGACTGTTACAAAATGTGCTTCCTGTCTTTTGTAGGACTCTATAATGGTAGGTCTGCATACCTGTGGGGACCTCGCTCCAAACACTCTTCGAATTTTTGTTGGAAAACCTGAAATCAAAGCAGTTTGCAGTGTGGGCTGTTGCTACCATCTCCTATCGGAAGAATTTGAAGTCCAGCCTGAAGGTAAAATATTTTCCTACACATAAGCAAGCTACTCCAGACCTCTAGTTTCAAGTGATGAATACATTGCACTGATGCAATACAGTGTGTTTTATGTAATGAAACCATGTCAACTTTCCGATGCTTATGTTTATGATGATGATTGTTTGTAATTCCACCAAAACAGCTCAAGAGCAAGAACTTTCCTTGACCCTGGGAAAATGATGCATGGGAGTTTGGGTACTCCAGTTTTCCTACCAAAATGTCAACTTGTGAAGTAATTTGTTGCACAGTTGTTGGTGCCATAAGGCAGCTGCCTACAGAAGTCTTAATAATTTGTCCAGCACCAAAGCAGCCTCATAGCAAACAGTGATCAATTGCATGATCTGCCAGTGCTTTGTGCTATAGGCTGCTGTGGAAATTCACCTCATGTCTTCTACCTTAAATATTTTGATACTCTGGGTTTGACTGCCCCTTTCCATCTGCCACATGGAGATTTGCACCATTCAGTCACTAGCAGTCTTTGTGTTTCTTTATCACTGACAAGTAGCTGTCCTAAGTGTCTAGTAACTGTGGTGTGTGGAGCAGAACAGGCCATTTTATCCTCTGTTTGCGCCTCGGTTCACTGCTGCTCCCCAAATTTAAGTGGCTCTCTATTTATTACGCTATGTCGGACTCTGTGATATGAGTACAAGCTAGCTTGTGGTAATAGCACAAACAACCAACATAGCATCCTTTATTTCACAGGAAACCATTACAGAACCTCACTCACTGCAAAGCACAACAGGCTTGATAATTTCCTCATCCAGCTCACTAGTGTTTGGTTAAGTCACCAGCCTGCTGGATAAAAAAACACTGTATGTTTTTGTCATCTTTGGGGGTGGTGTAAATACACCTTGCAGCCCACATAAAACATTTAAGTCCCATACCATTGCTGCATTATCTGTATCCTCTCCTGTGGCCTTACAGGAAAGGTGAATAGTGTTGTTGGGTGAAACCAATTTTACCAATTTTATTTTAGGGCCAGAGCACACGCACTGTAACACTGAATGGCAGTCCAAATACCAGAAAAAGCAGTGTCAAGAAAAAATGCTAAAAATCTGTGGTGGCCATGCAGGAAAAGTGAATTTGCTACACCAATCCTCCTAAGTCATAGCTTGTTTTCTAGCATTTCTAACAACTTGTGCTGTGAGTGATCAAGGTATCTCCACATAGCAATTGTAATCAATGAGATTTCATGGGCTATCTGCCCCTGCCTATATACACGAGCATTTGCCTGTTAGCCCCAATCTGACTTATCTAACTAATCATGTTTTTCATTTTGTTAGTAGTCACTGATTTCAAAAAGTCCCCTGTGGAGGCAAGAAACTGCTTTGCTCATTCATTATCTCTTTCGCATCCACTCTGTACGAGCTGTGCATCATAATGATGTTCCTGCAAATGTACTTGTTAGCAGCGTCGTTACAAAAGATGCACAGTTTAGCATGACTCATCATAACATATTTTATTTTCTCTTTTTTTTTACTTAATGGCAGGATTTTTAAATTGATTGTACTGATGCAGTTAAATCTGGGAAGCACTCCAGTTTAGGGCCTTAGAAAATCAAATCCATTTTCCCCCTAGACAATTTCAGAATGGGATTACATGTCCTTGCATTAAGGAGTTATCTTGTTGTGGCTGTATGTTCTTCAGGATTGGGCACCCCAGTCATGCATATATTATTTGCGCTTGATGGTGCTTCAAGGTCTCCAGTCTTTGCCTGATGATCTTCAAGATATTCTCCTGGCATTGGAATATGGTTTTATATTGTCAGCACAATCTTCCAGGCAAGAGATATGTTGCTTAATTATATCCAGTCTGCTGCCATGTTTGTCCAATCATGCTTGGACATTTTCTTCTTTAGATATAAGGTGACTCAAATAAGAGCCAATAGGTTTAGTCACAGCTTTGAGCTCTGTAATCATCTTTTTAGATCGAAGCTTACCAGACAGCATAGTGTTGTGATGTGACTTCTCCTTTTTGGACTCGGCTGCGTCCAGTCCCTGCGTTCCATTGTTTAGAACGTTCATGTCGCGGGGTTCTAGGAGCGACAGTTGGTGTTAGGCTGGCGTGAAGTAACACGTCTTTCTTGCTGTATTGAGGATCCACCTTGTTTGGGGTAATAAACCTCTTTAGTCAAGATCTTGTGTCCGGTGTCATCACTACATTTTCATGGCGGCGAGCGCCAGCCATTTGTAGTGACACCTGTGCGGCAAGAGGCGTGTGCAGTAGACGTGTCCGGCCGCCTGTGGAGTCTAGTGAAGGCAGCCGTATACTGTGGCGTAGCGTACGTTGAAGCGCAAGAAGATTTGGAAGGAAGAAGAGTTTTCGGCATGTCAGCCAGAGTCTGACAGGGTGTTAAAGTCTAGTCAGCTGAAGGAAGTAAGGCTACGAGTGGCGTTGGTTGGGAAAAGATTACCTATCATCTCCTCACTAAGGAAGGGAGGAACGCATTCGTGGTGTGTCAGAGCCGAATAACAGTCAGCCTGGTGTGATATCGTGGTTTAGAGATTTGGCAATGGGAACAGCGCGGCAGTGGTGAGAGAAGAGTTTATTTATAGAGACTGTGCATTGGTGAGCTTTTACGGCTTGTGACTGACAGTGGAGTTACCGCGCGATGAGACCTCATTTGTTCTGTGCCAGAACAGCTGTGTGGTGAGGAAGTCAGATAAAAGCTTGACATTTCCAAAAAGTAAAACGAAAAAGTAATAAGGAAGAGCTTTGTTCATCAAAGGAAGCATTATATTGGGTAAATAGCAGTGCGATTACCTTAGCAAACCGTTTTCCTTACTGACAGATGCCGTCTTCCGTTGTTTCAGTGACGTGAGCGCTTTTACCTCAGCAATTCGTTTTCCTCATCGAAAGCAGCTGTCTTCCTTTGTTTCAGTCACGTCAGTGTACGAGGAAGCATAAGATCTCTAGGTATAGTGAGCCCCCTGCTGGTTGCTGGGCGAATTACATGTTCTCTGATTAATAGCATCCAAAGAGCTTTTAAGTTGTCCATTGGGAAATCTGCAATCTAATAGTAATGGCTGTATCCTCAATTGTGATTCCTCCTTCCTTCCTAGCACAATCGGGGCAACCTTCTATGCCATGGGAGGAGTGGATTGACCTGTTTGAAAATTACATCGTAGCTTTAGACGGACTGGAATTCTCAGCAGAGAGGAAAAAAGCACTCCTTTTGGGCACTATAGGAAAGGAAGCACATCGCATTTTCAAGTTTTTGCCACAGATGCTCGGAAGTGGAAATCAGCCAGTTGAGGACGTGTACGAGGAAGCCAAGTTAAGATTGGAGAAAAGGTTTGCAAAAGAAGAGAATGTCGTGCTCTCACGATTCAAGTTCTACACTAGGCCACAAAAACCAGAGGAATCTGTGGAAGATTTCGTTTCAGTTTTGCGCGAGTTGTCTATCAAATGCAACTTTGGGCAAATGGCAGATGAACTTATTCGCGACCAATTCATCGTTCAATGCCACAGCAAAAAGACACAAGAGTGCTTATGGGCAGCTAAGAACCCAACACTTAAAGACACACTTTCCATTGCAAAGGTAGTAGAGGAGTCTGAGCGATGTATGAAGGTCATGAGCAAAAAAGATGAGGTTGCAGAGGATGTGGCAGCCGTGGGGAGGAAAGATTACCCTTTGAAGTCTACGAGTGAAAAGTCCAGTTTAAAAATGCAGAAAGGCACAAAGCACAGGGGATGTGCAAGATGTGGGAGTTCGGTACATAACAGTGATTCTAAATGGTGTTTCGCGAGCAAACAAGATTGCAGAAAGTGTGGATGGAGAGGTCACTACGCAAGGTTGTGTAAGACGCAGGACCGGTCAAGGGTTGCTGTAGCGGAAGATTCGAGTTTTGATGGAGATAACGAAGGACGTGTCCTGATAGTCCTTCCAGGCAACGTAATTGAAGGGAAAAGGCAACATCCAAAGGCAACATTTGACATCCAAGGCAAGCAGGTGGAACTGATGGTGGATTGTGGATCTTTGTGGACTATTGTGCCGAAATGGATGTGGAAAAAGGAGTGGCCGCAAGTCCCTCTTGTACCAAAGGACATCGGTCCTAGAGGGTACCAAGGAGACACCATCCATGTCCTAGGCTTCTTCACTGCTCCCATCAATTTCAAGTCCAGAAAAACTGTGGGGAAGGTCTACATCGCTGAGGATGGACCTCCTATTCTGGGGTGGGGCCATCAGTTTGATCTACATATCATCATTGATCCGCATGCTGAGGGGCAAGTTCTCAGTTTGTCTGATGCATCCACTGATGAAGTATTGAGAGAAATGGAGGGAGTTTTCACTGGGGGACTTGGAGAATTGAAGGGGTACACCCACAAAATTGTTTTGAAGGACGGCACTGTCCCCGTGAAACATAAAATGAGGAGGGTACCTGGTGAGAGATGAGGTCAAAAAAATGTTACAGGAAATGTTGGAAGAGGGAGTCATAGAACCGGTTGAGGCCTCAGAATGGGTCTCTCCCGTAGTTATCAGCAAAAGAGTGATGGGAAGTTGAGATTCTGCGTGGACTTGCGCAGTCTTAACCAGCATATCGTAACTGACACCTTTCCCCTTCCTAACATTAATGAAATGTTGCTATTGCTTGGGGTGGTAAGTACTTTTCAAAACTTGATTTGAAAAGTGCTTACCACCAGATCAGGTTACACGAGGAGTCCAAAGATCTCACATCGTTTGTCACCATGGAGGGAACCTTTAGATTCAGGAGACTGTCGTTCGGGCTATCTTCTACATCCAGCGTCTTCCAACGCATCATGACAGAGGTGTTGAGGGATGTTGAAAGAGTAAAATTTTTTCAGGATGACATCCTTGTGTTTGGGGAGTCCGTTCAAGACCACAACAAGAGCTTGAGGGAAGTTTTGGGTAGACTAAGGGATGCTGGCCTGACCCTGAGGAGCGAAAAATGCAAATTTTTGGTGGAAGAAATTGAATACCTGGGGCATACTATCTCTGGTCAGGGTGTTCGACCCAAAGTTGATCTCATAGAAGCTATACGCGATGCGCCCATTCCCAATGACAAAGATAAACTTAGGTCCTTTATGGGCTTAATCGAGTATTACGCTAAGTTTGTCAGTTCCTTTGCCACCAAATCCGAAGCCTTAAGAGTACTGTTGAAGAAGGGATGTTCCTTTTCATGGGGTGAGGCACAACAGGTAGCTTTCGAGCAAATTAAAAGAAACATATGTGATGCTGGTGTACTTGCACCTTTTGACACCCGACTTAGCACCTTTCTTACTGCTGACGCAAGTGCGTGTGGACTGGGGGCTGTCCTGTCCCAAATCCATAAGGGCGTGAACGTACTGTGGCGTTTGCCTCCCGTACTTTGACTGAGTGCGAGTGCAATTATTCAGTCATAGAGCGGGAGGCATTGGCTGCAGCGTGGTCTGTCGAACATTTCAGGACCTTCTTGTGGGGTCTTGATTTCTGTATCCGTACGGACCACAAGCCCCTGGTGAAAGTGTTGAGCCCTGGGGGTGCGGGTAAGGGGTCAGCTAGATTAGCCAGATTCGCATCTCGGCTGCAGGAGTACAGGTACCAGGTCACACACATTCCGGGTTGGAGAAACGCACAGGCTGACTGTTTGTCACGGCTGTCATTGAGTAATAAGGTTGTGGTGAATGGAAGCTCTTTGTGGGAGCAAGAAGGTGCTGTTGCCTCCTTAGGCGATGTGGCTAAGTGTGGGGGAGGTGCATTTTCGGAAGAGGAATGGAGGTCGAACATGGATCTTGACTCCACCCTTAGAAAGGTAGAACATATGTTGATCGCAGGCGGAAGAAGAGAAAGTACTGTTGTGCCCACTGTTAGACCATACGTAAAGATATTGGATGAGTTGAGCATGAGCGAGTCTAAGGTGTTAATGAGAGGTGACAAATTTGTACCACCAAGTGGGTTGAGACGTAAGATAATCGCACTTGCACATGAAGGCCATCTTGGCCAAACCTTGACAAAGAAACGCGTGAGAGAAAACTTTTGGTGGCCTAGTATGGACGAGGAAATTAACGCGTGGGTGGTTGATTGTGAGGTGTGCTTGCAGAGCGAGAAAAGACTCAAGACTTGTCCTAAGTCTGCCATTGGGCACATTGAGGATCCAGGATTATCCTGGAGTACGGTCTGCTTAGACTTCATTGGACCCATGCATGGCGTTGGTGAGGAACTCAAAATGCGTTGGTCATGGTAGATGTCCACTCCAGGTGGCTCATTGTGCATTTCATGCCTGAAGTCACTACTCGTAGCACCATTGAGCAACTTAAAGCTGTTTTCAAAGAGGAGGGTCTACCACGTGTCCTGGTCACTGATAACAGGACCCAACTTGTCTCAAAAGAAATGAGAGATTTCCTTGACAAGTGTGGGATCACTCATCATCGTACAGCTTTGTACAACCCCCAAGCTAATGGCATGGTTGAACGGGCTAACCGTCTGGTCAAGGGTACTATTTCCATGGCCATCCAGAGTGGGAAGAATGTGAGAGTGATGGTGGATGAGATGGTGTGGGCGCATCGAACTACTGTGCACAGATTAACTGAGTCTACTCCATTTGAGAAAATGCGTGGGAGGAAGCCCGGCACTAAACTCATACCTGCATGGCTTGTTGCACCCACTGCTACTAATGTGAAGGAGGTTGTATCCAGCTCTAATGCATCTATGATCTGTGTCGGAGACTTAGTTAAAATCAGGCACGGAAGGACTGTCAGAGGTCTGTCCAAGTTTTGGGGTCCATTCAGGGTAAAGCAAGTGTTCACAAATTACGTTGTGCTCAATAATGGTAACAAGTGGAACAAACGCAAGGTTGCATTGTTTCGTAAAGGCGGAGGAAGGTGGCATAAAGCCGACAGTGAAGACATTATTGATTCCAAGAACATTTCCAATGACTTCTGGCTTTTGAGTGATGTTGACAACAGTGCTAACGACAGTGTTGTGGGTGGTGACGGTCGTCCTGGGCTTGCCTCAGGGGGAGCACTAGACACCCTTCCCAGTACCTCTTCCCTCCCTTCGGGGGATGAGTCCTCACGTCCTGGCCGTGACCGGAGACCACCTTGTTATTTGGCTGACTATGTACTTACATGATTTCTTTTGTTCTTTCTTTACGTGCATTCTCTTTCCTCTCCTTTTTTTCACCTTCATCTCCGTCTTTTTTCTTCTGTCCTTTCAGGTGAAGGGAGGGGGGGTGTTGTGATGTGACTTGTCCTTTTTGGACTCGGTTGCGTCCATTCCCTGCGTTCCGTTGTTTAGAACGTTCATGTCGCGGGGTTCTAGGAGCAACAGTTGGTGTTAGGCTGGCGTGAAGTAACACGTCTTTCCTTGCTGTACTGAGGATCCACCTTGTTTGGGGTAATAAACCTCTTTAGTCAAGATCTTGTGTCCGGTGTCATCACTACACATAGCTGTCTAGTTTGCTAAAGACATTTTATGGACATTCAGAAGGCTTCCCTGGGAATACATTCTGCTCGTTGTTTACCATTGAGTTTGTGGTTTGTAACTCACATTTTCTGGCTTTCTATTTGGTGGCTTTATTTGTTTTAGGCTTTCCAGCTTGAGTTCGTCCCCCCAAGGTGCAGCCTTTTCGCGCTAGTTCTCCTTGTATTCTTCCACGAGTGCTCCTTTCTGTGAACAGATAATCTCAATGGGGTAACCCAGTAATGCGCAGAACCTGGGGATAGGTACAGTATAGGAAAAGTGGTTCTGCCACCTAATAACTTGTCTTTTACGTCCCCCTACGGGTGGGACTCTCAACATATGAATAAACTGTACAACACGGAAAATAAATGACAATTTAAATTGAAAAAATCTTTTGTATTTGAAAAAATATTTCATAAATTAGAGACAGTAACCCAACGACATTATTCAACATACACACCAAATATACATGAATATTAACAATAGTGACATAAAAAGGTGACAGATTGTGACTATACACATCATGATACTACACAATTGTTACAAAAAAGAAGAACAACAACAACATGAAACATCAATTTTTCTTTGGTATGTTACTAACAACCAAAAGACACCCTAGCAAGACCTCTTCTATTGTATGGGTTTTGTTAGGCAAAAAATGCTAGATCTGGAACATCAACGTTTTGACCCCTAATAACATGTGTGTGTCAGTAACATCACAGTGGGGTCTTCTTCAGGACAATAAACTGTTGTGTATGTCCTGTTTAGAAGAAAGAAAAAATGACTCATTTTAGATATCAGTGTGTGCGTAATGAAAAATGGAAAGAAGGTGCCTGGGGAATGAGCTCACCTTCAAGAATAAATCAAGAAGTGCAATGGATTGCACAGTATGTCTGTCAATTAGCCCAGAAGGATTCCAATTATATCTGAGGTATCTTGATCCTATTATGAATATGGGTACCTGTTAGTGGCATGCTCCAAAAACGGGTTCAAAGGATAATGAGTATAAGGGTATAGATCCTACCTGCCGTATCAATAGTTTTGTGGAGTCAAATAAAGTATCCAAATGAATATTCCAATATTCAGGGGCACATAGGCTCCCCGTGAATCTGTGTTGAAAAATAATTCATATGTAAAAACTATGCCGGTAAGTCATGAGTTACCACACCACCACTGTGTGCTCGTGAGGTTTAGAATTATAAAAACACACTCTCATCCGGCGCGCCACGTCCTGGGAGAAGTAGGGGCTATCCCTACCACTAATACAGGTAAGTCAAAAGTCACCAAACCACCACCGTGTGCATGTGTGGTTATGACTTATAAAAAATTATTAAACACACTCACCTCCGGCGTGCCACGCTCAGAGAAAATTAGCGGCTACAATATCAATCACACGATCTCTTAACCTGGTCCTGCTCAAGGTCTGTATATACTCAACTTAATAGGTTATGAATTCAATTATGTGGGAATAAGTGAGGATAAATGATTAAATTAAATTAATCACGCTTGATGTGTCCATAGGCTTAGTTAAGTCCTTAAGATTAAGATTAAAAAAGACTTACCTCCGGCATGACTGCTCGGAGTTTAGGCAGAAAGCAAGTGGGCCGCTGTGCCTCTTCGCTGAGATAAAAGTTATTTCAATTGAAAATGTGTTGTCTGTAATGGCAGTGTGCTACCACACCATGCATACTCTGCTACCACACCATGCATACTCCACTCTACACCACAGCACTCTTCTCTGTACAACTCCACGCCCCTGCACTCTACACCACTGCACTCTACTCTGCACCACTCTATGCCAATACACTCTACTCCAATGAACTCTACTTTGTACCACTCCACTCTACTTCCCTGCACTTTACGCCAATCCACTGTGCACCACTCTAATCTACTCTGCACCACTACACTCTGTGCCACTGTACTCTACACCACTTTACACTATGCCATTACATTATTTGCCACTCTACTCTTCGCCAATTCACTCTACCCTGCATCACTCCACTTCACTCTACTCTGAAACAATCTACTCTACGCAACTGCACTGTATGCCACTCTACTCTGTGCCACTCCACTATGCACCACTCCACGCCACCCTACATTATACCACTGCACTCTGTGCCAGTGCACTCTACGCCAATGCACTCTATATCACTCATCTACCCATTCTACTCTGCATCACTGCACTGTATGCCACTGTACTCCGCAGTACTCCACTGTATGCCACTGGACTCTACGCCACTCCACTCTACACCATTCTACTCGAGTGCACTCTATGCCACTCTACTCTACGCCACTCTTCTACACCACTGTACTCTATGCCACTCCTTTCTGCACCATTCCACTCTGCACCACTGCACTCTATGCCACTGCATTGTACTGTGCACCAGTCTGATCTATGCCACTGCATTGTACGACACTGCATTGGACACTGCATTGTACGCTGCTGAATTCTTTGCTGCTGAACTCTATGCCACTGTACTCTACTCTTGCACCACTGCACTCTGTGTCACTGTACTCTACTCCAGTCTACTCCACTGTGCACCACTCCACTCTATGCCACTGTACTCTAATATGCCACACTCTAATCTTCTTAACTACATTGTACGCCGCTGAATTCTATGCTGCTGCACTCTACGCTACAGCACTTTACCCCACTATACTCTGCATCACTCTATGCCAATGCACTCTACACCAGTCCACTCAACTCTACACCACTGCACTGTACACCACTATACAGTCCTCCACTCTATGCCACTCCAATACACGACATTCTATGCAACTCCACTCTACAACACTCCAGGCCACTTCCTATACGCCACTATTTTTTAGCCATGCTGAACAGCAGTCACGCTGTGCATAGGGAAGACCTATTGGCTTTGCCAATGCTTGTTAGTGCCTGTGTTTGTGTTTTTTGGCTGGCCTGAGTTATCACTACAATGAGCTCTTGTAGAGAACTATTTGAGTCACATTTCCTGCTCTTTTGGTCTAGTTGAGATTGCTGGTTGGCATTTTTCCCAGTGGTTGGTAGCAGTTACATGCGACTAAGTTGGAAAAAGCACTAACAGTACCGCATGTTGGATGAGTAACCTTTACCACAAATGTTTGTATTCAGTTATGTAGACAGTTTAAAAAATACCATATCATTCCATTTCTAGAGGTATGTTTAAAGATTGCAGTCACTAGTACTTTATTGTAACAGCTGTAGCCCCTGGGTACACTTCAGGGACACTGAGCTACAGTGAAGCGTTGTATTTCTGTATAAAGTTGTCTTCTATCTTGGGTTTGACTTGGTATCCCAGCCGTGAAATTATTTCACGGCAGGCTATACCTTGAACCACTGTATAGATTCACCACGGCTGTCCTCAAAATATAGCCTTTGCCAGTGGCGGCTGGCAGCAAACGGGGGTGGCGGGGCAGGGGAAGGGGGTGTGAAAATAACAATCCAAAAAAAACCACTTACCTCTTTGGCCAGCCGTGTCTCTCCTCCGCTTCCCTGCTGATATCCCAGAAAGGAAGCAGTAACTGGAAGCACACACAGGCTCCCTTCCCTAAGTGTGGTGATTGGTGTTTGGGCACTCAGACAGGGAATGGGGGCCTCTGCATGTTCATCACCAGGCTGTGTAATGCAGCCTGGTGGGGAACATACAAAGTGTGCTTGACTGTTTGCCCTGCCCAAGACGGCCAGCCAAACAGTCATGCACACTTAGAGTGTGCCCACCACTCCTCCTCCTGCGCCCCCAGCCCCACCCCGCCCTAACCCAGCCCCGCAGTTACCAAAAATAAAATATTAACAAAGTTATTATCATTTTTAATTTTTTATTTTTTCACAGCTTTGGAAAGCAGTGGGGCGCATTGACGCACCTTAGCGGAGGAGCCTACCCTGGCCTTTGCTTGTGCAGTAGCAATAGTGTGTGGCTGCTTGTGTTTGTGTTCAGAATGGGCCCTAGCTGATAAATTAAGGCAGTACTACCTTTTTAGGTCGAGCCTCGAGTAGCGCGCAAGCGTTGCTCTGCGAGACTTTATGTAAGGGGCTTTTGAAAGCTGACCACACGCTCGTGCACAATGGCCTTTTCCGTGCGGTTACCCGCAAGCAAAAGGCCATGGTGCACGAGCGTGTGGTCAGCTCAGCAAGCTGCGCGCTCGCTCGCCCCGCTCCTCTCTTCAAAGCTTTTTTAGTTGGTTTCACTTTCGCAGCCGCATTCTTACAGCGCGCATCTGGGTTTAATTAACGTGCGCGCGCTTGTTTCCCCTTCTCTCTGTATTATTCCTCAGTCATGCAGTGGTAGAGACGATAAACGACGCAAGGCAGGATTTGGCACTGTTTTCAAGTCTTAAAACTGCGCCATTTCATCCGTCGGTGTATTGTATGAAAAACTGACTAGGATTCCTTTTGTGAAATATTTCTTTACTTGTATTAGTTGTCAAATCATAGTTCTAAAAATGTTGACCGGGGCGTGCTTTTCAGAGAATAAACGTGCAAAAAACGCCAAAATAGAGAAATGACACTGTGGAAATCATTAGCGACGTTCGTGTCCGTGTGTGGGATTGTGACAAACATCACTCCTTTCTTCCTCGTGCTTGTCCCAGCGGACATCAACAGAGACAGACGGCAGATTTGAACCAAAGGCGCGCGGCAGCAGTAACCTGATGGTTTTTGTGTAATCAGGAAAGGGGCCAGGAATCGACTTGAAACGTTATCTTTTATTTGCGATTACCACTACAAAGTAAATTAAAACCATCAAAGTGGTTGGCTTTAGAGCTGTGAAAAATTTAATTTGTGGAATACGTTTGAGGCAATTAAGTTGCCAGATTAGAATTGAGTTGGCAATAGTATTTAAAGTATGTCTTTTTAACTTACTATACAGGCCTTTTGTGAGCATTACCCAGTTGAATCCATGCCCGGAAGTTTTACATTGCTTTAGCTCAGTGGTAAATATATATAACATAGATCAAAATTATTTCAAAAGCAACATGAAAACCGAAATACACCTCAAAGGAAACAAGCATTGGCATAGCCAATAGGTCTCGCCTTTGGGACCTTATAAGTGTTTAGTTATCCAGCACAATATCCTTGGTGCAACAACATTAACTGTTGCATTGCAAAACACTTATAAGGTCCCAAAGGCGAGACCTATTGGCTATGCCAATGCTTGTTCAGTTTGGGGCCAAAAGTGATTTGCATGTGGTTGTTCCCTCCTTGTAATTAAACAGCGTGCAAAAATGATTGCACACAGAATGCTATCTAAGGTACTGGCAGTGGTTAAGATTAATTCAACTATCTCAGTGCGTAACTAAGTCCTGTGATAGAAAGCTTTAGATCATTAAAATCTAAGAACAAATCTGATCACTTCTATTTTTTTCTTCAAAACTCTCAAAAACAAGTGATTAAAATAGTGTGGAGCTATATAGTCCTAACATGTTCTACATTAGGAATGATGAGTTTTCATTTATTAAAATATTCATTTAATAATAAAGTACTGCTTGTTTTTTTTCTTTTAGAAATAATGTATTATGTACTGTCATTTTGTTTTCTATTCCTAGATATATGTAAGTTTTACAATACAGAAACTCATAAAAGGGAATACATATAATACAATTTTTTTCCAATTGACATGATAATAAATCAAATATATTTTCCTACTGAAAATGTCTGTTACATGCTTTTCAGCATAGAGTAACTAAGTGAATGTTGCCGTTATCGCTATTCCAAGTGTGGAAAATACCTAGGGCCACATGTATCAACATATTCACAAACGGTGGGAAACACTAAATTTGACTGTTTGCGAATGCAAAATAGCCTTTCAAGATGTATGAAAGGCTTTGGCAGTGCACTTCAGTCAATTGCAATTTTTTGCGATTACCGAAGATTGCGTTTCCAAGTAGGTAATCGCAATTTGCGATTCCCTAAGCACATGTACCAAACATTTCCTAAATGCAAACTGGTCATTTAGGAAATGCTATTACCATTGACTCTAAGTCGATCGATGGTAACCATGTGCAATTTTTGAAAATGCTCAAAAAAGTCATTTTTCAAAGTGCCATGTAGCGCATGGGAATGTGTGCGCTTTACATGTGCACAATTTTTTGGGGGGGTGTTTCAGGGGGGCCTTAGGCCCCCGGTTTTGCATTTCCTAATTTGCAATTACCAATTAGCTAATCACAAATGTGGTAATGCAAAACCATTTGCACCTATCGGCCTTTAGGCCCATAGGAGCAAATGGAGTAGCATTTCCTAATAGCGATTCCCTAATTGAAATTGTGGCTCCGTAGGAATCGCTATTTTCTTACATACCATTTTGCATTCCCTAAATAGCGATTACCTAGAATCCGCTATTTAGGAAATGCAAAATGGAACTTTGATACATGTATTATTGGACTAGGTAGCGATTTTCCCTCCAATTTATTCAGTTACCTTTTGAGTATTTTCAGATTAAATAGGAGGACCACATTTGCTCTTTTATTCAAGCATTCCATTCACCTATGCTTTTGTTTGCTTAGCAAATCTTGAAACATACGACGATCCTGCTCATTGGTTGAACTGTCAAACTTCCACTATAGTCACAGCCCCTTGCTAACAGCCCTTTGAGCAGTCTTGTATTCAGATACATTGTCTTTCATTTGAAGCACGAGGTAATTTTTTACCTGAGCACCATACTTGGTAAACTTTGTAGGGCGGTCTAAATTGTTGCTTAACAAATTCTTAGGGCCAGACTTAATAAGGGTTTGAGGCAGGCATAGTCACAGAAAGTGACACAAGGCAGCCGACATTCCATGGACGTCGATTCATCAAAATGCCCGGGGTATCGGAAGTGACATCACATGCCATGTGACCCACCCCAATGATGTCACAGGTAATCACATGAACTTTGACCTGGCAACATTAGAGGAAGTGACATCACCTGCCCTTTGGACCCCCATGAAATCAAAGGAAGCGACATTGCATGACCTTTGACTTGGTGCTATCGCAGGAAGTGATTCATCTAAACTTTGGTTACTTACATCACACACAGAGGCTGAAAAATCACTACAGATACAAAATAAGTACCCTATAAACAGAAATACTTAAAATCCTATTCACGAGCGCGCGATCAACTTGCAGCGTAGCCAGTGTGTCATTGGCAGTGCTTGAAATGGAAAAATACATGTGCAGGTACCAGTGCGAATACCTAGTCTGCCTAGTCTTGATTTCAGCTCTCAGGCCTCTTTAATTCACCGCCAGACTCTCCCTGCCCCTTCATCTCACTCTTGCGTGCTCTTTTTCACTACTGCTTTCTCTCACTGTCACATTTTTTCTGTCTTTCTCTTCCTGCTTCTTCCCCCCTTGTGGGAATTGCACTCTCTTGTCTGGTTCAAAGTCTGATGAAGACAAATAAGTGCTGGTCCCCAACAATGAGTGGCGGTGGGCCCAACCTGCAACCACTGGCTCAAATTAAGCACTGGCAGTGGCAGGTAACCACTATACCAGAGTGCCTGCTTGTTTCTCAGAAATGCATTACTCTCCAATTAAAAATATTGCACCTCTGCTGAGAAGTGCAGATATTGTCCCTCTCAAAATAGCCTGACAGCAAAGCCCATTTAAAGCACCAGTTATGCTCCCTAGTGCAAGACAGGAAATTGCCCCTGGCTGCTGTTTGAATGATAAAATACAGCAGTAAATGGAAATTGCCCCTGGCTGCTGTTTGAATGATAAAATACAGCAATAATCAGGGTTCAGTGGGACTAGCTTCCATTGGTGCAGCAGGTGCAGTGCCACCAGGGCCAAGATGCCTCAAGGGCCCACTGATTATTGCTGTATTTGTTCAACACTGACATTGGATTCACAGGTGTATATTGGTGAGCAATAAACATGCAGACTCAGGGATGGGTGAATAGTTCACAGGCTCAGGGGGTGGGCAAGTTCGCAGGCTCAAGAGTGGGCAAGTAGTCTTCAGGCTTGAAGGGGAGGCAAGTAGTACACAGGCTCCAGGCAGGTGGGCAACAGGTTCGAGTGTGGGCAAGGAGCACACTGGTTTAAGGGTGGTTTGATGGTTTACAAGTTCAGAGAGGGCAAGCAGCACACTGGTTCCACATATGGCAAGTAACACACAGGTTTGAGAGGGAGCAAGTAGCACACAGACCTGAGAATGAGGAAGTAGCACAAACGCATCTGGCTGGGTTAGTAGATGCACACATGCTCGAAACAAGTAGTGTACAGGCTCAAAGGTGTGTTATGGATTTATAGGGCAGATTGAAATACCCAAGTACAGAGCCAGTGGGAATAATTTGATATTAGAGAAACAAGCCCTTTGTAAGTATATACCACCACAAAGCACCTGTAGTTTTTTGAACGAATGCAGTTAAATATAGTTTAGCAAGCAGTTTATCAAGCAGCAGGCGAACAATAAAGCCAAAAAGCGCTTTATGCTGGATTAGCGGCAGTGCCCGCCCTTAGCGTGGGCGAGCAGCTGGGGCCAGGGTGCCAATATTCTGAGGGGTGCACTGAGCTGGGTGCAGTAAGGGTATTGCAACAGCAGCACCCCTGTCATCTTGCTCCAGTCTTGTTCATGCCCATGCGTGCTCGTTTCTGTCTAATTTGCAAGTTTAAAGCGGTTTGCAGGTTTAGGGCAATTTTAATCCTTCAATATACTCTGGGTGATGTTTTTAACACCCCATTAGCCCTTTTTCTTGCCCTCCCTTCATCCTCTCACTAATGCTGACACACACCAACAACACCCTCATCAGCGTGAGGCAGCAGAGCTATCAGTGATTTAGGTGAGCTGGGGGTGGTCCAGAGATGTCTGTGTTCAAGAGCCAGTCACTGCTCAGCCAGGGACTGACCAGTGAACACAAAAGGGGTCCCTGCTGCCTCATTTAATTCAGTAGCACCACGAAGGGCGCCAAATTTCTCTCCGCCCAGGGTGCTATCTTAGCAGCATGTGTTTGCCGCGCGGTAGTTGAGGATGTGGGTGACGGCAAGAGCTGCTGATTTTGAAGCTGAGAAACCGGGTTCGCGTCTCGGCGGGAGCAGGGCCGGACTGGCTACCGGGCGTTTTGGCATGCTGCCGAGCTGGGGGCTGATGTCACTGCGGTGGGGACTAATTTCGTTGATGGAGACCTGCGTGTGCTTCGAAATAAACAAAGCAAAACGAATTTCGTTCAGCACACGCAGGTCCCCATCAACGAAATCAGCCCCCAGCTCGGCAGCATGCCAAAACGCCCGGTAGCCAGTCCGGCCCTGGGCGGGAGGATCAACCTCCTGTGATTCTGGGCAAATCACTTAATCTCCCCTGCCTAAAAAATTAATGTGTCCATCTGTAATGCAACTGGTGCTCATGTAAAGCACTCTGATACTTTCGGGTCGAGTTTGCGCTAATAAAACTCCTAAAATAAATTGTGATAAATAACGGCATAGCTCAAACATATACTGTATGAACGATGGAAAACCTCTTCAATTACCACCACTATTTAAAATGTAAATTGACCATGAGCCTCGTCCTTCCACCTGAGCATAGAACTATTTAGTAGTTTGCAGAATCTTCATTAACCAGATTTGGGGGCACTTAGCACAGTTTATAGAACTACCAACTTGTTGGGACAAAATTCAAGCAACAGTGAGCCACGACACCTTGCACTGGAACCAACAGACAGACTTTTAAACCTAATTTAAAACACTTTTTACCCTGTGCCTTTCCAACTTAGTTGTTTTCTCCAGACTAATCTTTGAAAATGAGCATAGCATTTAAATGTTACTCTCGACGGTTTTGGAAATACGTGAAAGGCTACAGCATCATGCTATTGACAACATTCATTCTCGGTTAGGAAAAAAGCATTGCGTGAATAATGCATCTGTACATTCTATTGTGTGCATCAAACAATGTTATGTTATATTATTTTGTAGAGCGCACAGCTACTCAGCAGAGTGTCCCGGCGGTAGGCAGTGGGGGAATCGACAGGCAACTGGGTTAGCTGTTAAAGAGGCAGGTTTTTAGTTTCCTCTTGAACATATCCAGATTGTGCATTAGCCCATGGTCTAATGGGAGTCTATTCTAAAAAGAGAGGTGCCTGATGGGAAAAGGATCTCCCACCTATTCTGAGGTGACTAATGCGGGGAACCCTTACAAGGTACGCCGAGGAAGAGCAAAGGGTGTGTGCAGGTATGTATGCGCTGATCCTCTTGCTGAGATAGGACGCGCCCATCCCGTGCAGGGCCTAATGCATCAGGACTATGGCCATGACCACCCTCTTTTTTACTGGGAGCCAATGAAGGGCCCTTGGTGGGGTGTCATGTGGGGCCTAGGTGGGAGTCTAAGTAACAGTCTTGCTGCCTAGTTCTGCACCACCTGCAGTCTCTTAAGGAGAGAGTCTGGGAGACCAAGGTACAGAGCGTTCCCAAAGTCGAGTCTTGACGTAATCCGGGCCTGCACTACCTTTCTACTAGCAGACTCAGATAGAAGGGGTAGAATTTTTTCAGCATGCGAAGCACGCTGAATCAGGACCCAGCTAGGGCTTGAATCTGAGGTTGGAAGGAAAGGGATTTATCTATTTTGATCCCTAAGTTCTTTACGCAGTTTTGTGGGGAACCCGGGTACGGCAAGTTGCTCGGCCAGCAGGTTTCCATGAAATTGTGGGGGACATCTCCAAAGGCCACGATCTCTGTTTTGTCCGGGTTGCATCTCAAATGGGGCAGATCCAGCCAATGAAACACCTTGGTGAGACACCGTGAGATCACCTTCCCATCTAAGTCCTTGCCCTTCTTGCAAGCAAACAGAAGCTGCGTGTCATCTGCATATGAGATGACGTTTGCGCCACGAGACTCCGTAAGGATTGCTAGTGGCGTCAGATATATATTGAACAGAGTGGGACTGAGCGCCGAGCCCTGCGGCACGGCCACATTCAGGGGTCTGACTTGTGCGCTGTAAGGCGGCAACCATACTTCCTGAGTCCGTCTGTCCAGAATAGAAGATAGCCAGTTTAAGGCCGAGTGTCTGATCCCTATCTCATAAAGTCGCTCAAGCAGCTTAAGGTGGGGCACGGTATCAAATGCCGCCGTGAGGTCCAGCAGTATGAGTATGGCTTTGCCTCCAGTGTCTAAGGTGCTCCGAACATGCTCCACCACTTCGAGAAGAGCGGTCTCCATGCTAAAGTGGGGGCGGAACCCGGGGTTGAGTGGGGTGGAGCATTCCGTTATCTTCCAGATAACTGGAGAGATGGTGGTTAACTTCCTTCTCCAGGATCTGGGAGAGAGCAGGGAGAAGGGAGATGGGCCTATGGTTTGATCATTGCATTGCATTTGTTTTGTGGCCCAGAAAGCTTCAAATGTGAAAGGTCTCTTCAAATTTTGTAAATTAAAGCTGGAATTTTCCTGATTACAATGTGCTGAAACTCACAATAATTCAACCTTTGGAAAATTGCTTTCTAACCGATCATTTAGCATATCATATAACGTGAAAACCTGGAGGCCTTATGTAATTAGAGAGGTACAGAGGTTACGTACCCAGCCGTAACTTGGTCACCGTTGGTCGCTCACTGGAGTCTGGCACACAGGTCGTCACACGAGCCCGATTCCAAGTGAGAGACTTATGCCGGGGGCTGGCTGATAAATCTTGCCACGTTTGTCATTGGTAGAAGCGCTTTCGCGCGCTACTAGATTGATTGCCCTGCAAGTGACTGAGGTGAGGCCCAGCCATGCAGTGCAGCAGATACATGCACATGCATCTAGAAGTCTCGGACTGCACGCCGGCCTGCCCGGGGTCACCATACCAATGGTAGAGAAGACGAGTTCTGGACAGACTCGGGCCGGTGGGCCCAGCCAGCTTGCAGGCAATCAGAAATCATGATGCAGTCACTCAGAGCTTCCTTCAGCAATGCAATCCACGCTGCTCACACTGTCTGAGTGATTTCCAGCCAGGGGTCACAAACGGTGGCAGGGATCACAACGGCTTAGGGGTTGCAGTTGCGTCCCCTAATTGACGTCCTTACGAAATTCTTATAAGGGTATTTGGGTATTTACTTTCCAGCATAAAAGGTATTTTGCACTGGAAATATGCCCTTTTCTCAGCGCAAATTGCACTTTGCGCTTCTTCAAGTCATTGTGCTTCAATGGAACTTTACTCAGGTGTTACTTTGGCAGATTAGCGCAAGCACCCATAGTTTTTGGAGCATAGCCTACTAAGCTAGCCAGAAAAGTTTTGCTTAAAAAAATAGCACATCATTGAAGCAGATACTAACATGGAGAAATGTTATCATGTATCGAAACATTCCACAGATTGCCTGTGTGCTGCACTGTAGCAGTGGGATGTTTAAGAATTTGTCTCGGCATAGGAATTGCAAGATGCTTCTAGTACAAATCCTAAGCTAGATAAACACACACACACAATAAATCAATCAATCAATCAGTATTTGTTAAGCGCGACCACTCACCTGCTAGGGTCTCAAGGCGCTTGGACACACTTCCTCATTTTTTCCAAATGACCTCCCTGTATCTCTCTTCAAACTTTCCCCTCTCACATAACCTCATCTGTATCGTTAGCTTCCCTCTGACATGCTTCTACTACCTTACCCTCCCTCAACCCTTTCTCTACCTTGTCACTCAGCCTTATCTCTGTCTCAGTTCTCTCTTTACCTAACATCCCCTCACTACCTCTCTCTCTCTCTCTCTCTCTCTCTCACTAGCTAACCTCTCAATTTACTTCACCATTAGTTTACTACCCAACCTCTCCACCCCCCCTTTTTCTTGGACCACCTCTGTTCTTTTTCCTTCGCCTCTCTAGATATCTTACTCCATTCTTACTACCTCGATTTCTCTCTCTCTCTCTCTCTCTCTCTCTCTCTCTCTCTCTCTCTCTCTCGCTCTCTCTCTCTCTCTCACGCACACACACACATCTATTTCTGGGCCTTCTTCATTTCAATGCACCCATCCACCTCAACTATCTCTCAACCTCTTTCTTTAAATATCTTGCTACCCCACCATCTCTTTCTATCACAACTGTAATGTAACTCTGTATAAGTATCCACTCTCGTTCTCTACTTCATGTATGTCTCTCAACTTCCTCTTATTGCTCTACACCACATTTCTCTTTCTACCCTTCACCCATCTCTCTACCTTTCCCTCTTCCCCAGTTTTCTCTTTCTTTGCCCGCTTTTCCTATACTTTGCATATCTTTGTTTTTCCTGCAGTTTCTCTAGCTACTTGTGCTTCTGGCTACATCTACCTCTGTGTAACACACCTCTTTTTCTACTTTTTTTGTTTCTCTACTTCACCCCTTGGTGTGCTGCACCCTGCTGTCGCTCTCTCTATTTTTCTTTTTCCCTACCTCTGTCTCTCTCGCCCTCTCTACTGCACTCTAAAGCCTTACCTAGCCTGGTTCTCTACTTCTCTTTCTCTACCTACATCTTTCTGCCTCCCTTTATCTTTCATTCTGGCTACCTCACCTTTCGCAGTTTAATACTTTACCTCCTTCACAAATCTTTCTACATCATCTGCACCTGTACCCCCCTCCTCCTTCTACTGCACGTCTCTAGGTATATTGTTCTCTTTGTCTCTGTCTATCTCATGTATACAGCCCATCTAATTTTTCTTACTCAGTAGGGTCCCAGGTAACTATCTTTCTAGAGAAGTGCACACTTATAAAGAGGAGAAAAGGGACAAGCTGGGGAAGAGAAATTAGGAGAAATGTATTACATTTTAACCAATGGAATGCAGACAATCCTTGGAGCAGCACTTATTTTCACTGCTGCAGCAAGAATGTCAGTAATGATTGGAAACATATTTGTGATTGCCATTTAAACTACAATTTCAACTGCTATGTGCAAATGTCTTATTTTAATATCATGCACTAGTCCACTAAACATCTAACAAGTTACCCTTAGCATATTTTTCCTACAATGGGAGTAACAAAGTGGTATGACGTTGAGTTCCACTTAAACAAGGTGTTCTATGTAATAATCTAGATCCAAACTCAAAATGCAATGGTTTTATCAATGTTTGTTCAAGTTTTATTTTAGAATTATTTTGGTGTTGGACATTAGGCTGCTTGAGCTTTGAGCTGTTTTTTGCGTGTCCCCATTTCTGAAGGTTTAACATAGAATTCAATGTTGTTTGGCATCAGGGGGCTTGAATGAGTTCAAAAGGTGAAATAAATTCAAAGTTGTTCCAAATAGTGGGGCTCAAAATAATAGATCATGTCCATGACCCCACAAACCCTAAAGGTACCGGGGTCTGTCCATCTTTGTAACTGCCTCTTCCTGAGAGCAGTAGGTGACCAGCTGCCCACATTGAATCTAAAATCTCTGTACTACTGTGCTGAACCATAGGGGAAGCCAGCATGTACCTGACAACAGAGCACATGCAGATTAACTGTGGCATGATGCCTGTGACTTTGTGCTTGGTAGGGGATAAATGCACTAGTTTTTGAGAAGTTTTTTTAACGGTTTTCCTTATTTTCTTGTGCAATCATCACCAAAGGTCCCAATTCATTGTCACCTATGTCTTGTTTGTTTTGTGAAATAGTCAAAGTGCTGAAAATCATTTTAGACACTTAAATGAGCTAAAAAAGTATTGTCTTTTTCTGCCCTCACCCCAGACTTTTTTATATCTTGGTGGCCCTAGGCACTACATTCATCTTTGGACCTGGATCTTTAGACCCCAGGCAGTTTTTAACATTAATCTCCCTCGGGAAACCGTGAGAATCCATTGCCTGAAGGTAGGCGGTAAACCAATATTGATCGGTCATCTGCTTACACCCACTAACCTTCACTTCCATAATGACAGCCTGCCTGCTGGAGCATACTAACATTGTTAGCATACTTGATGTTCCCTTGCCTCTATTTGGTTTGCTCTTGTCCTTCCCTGAAGCTTGCAATTTTTCAAAATAGACAACAGACCTCTAAGGAGTGGACAAGACATAGTGGAAAGGGAAGCACAATGGGAGATTCACTCAAGGACAGCTATGTCTTTCCATGGCTAGTATCCCAAAGACATATTTTCTTAATTTGCATTAGATTTCAGCCAGATGTCATGGATGAAAGAATTGTTTTCTGTTTCATTGAAGAGCAGTTCATTCCTATGATCTATGTACAAAGCATATACTGCCAGATGCTTTGTGCCAGTGGGCTTTGGGCCAGTCCAAGCACTGGAATAGCACAATGTTCCATAACATTTTAATACGAAAGAAGTAAACTTATTTACAGAGTTAGCTAGTGGAGCCTCAAATACGCTTAAAGTCGAAAAGTAGAATACATTTACTTTGATCAAGAACATTGTAAAATGCGTTTGAATGTGAAGTATACACATTTATCCTGTTCTGTTGTGAATTTAATTTTGCATTCCATTAATGTAGTTGTCATCTGATAATCAATTTGGAAAGTTTTACAAATAAAAAGCCAACACAGCTGTGATACAGAATGGGCAGTAACGTTATTAGTACCCTGTACTAATTTACTGTCCTTAGCTTGTATCATGTGTCCTTTCGAGCATGGGTTCACTGTATAAAGGGCTAACAGAGTCATTGAATATTCTTTGCCATGTCCTACCTTCCCTCAATGACGTGGAATAGAGTGGTAGAAAGCCTACCCTGTTGTAACTTACAATACACTATGTCCTGGCACGCTGAACAAATTCTGCCTCCTTTACTTAGTGTGACCTGTCTAAAAACAGCAAAGCACTTGCATTTTCCACCATTCCCCAGGTTTGATATTGGATTTAAATGGTGAACAACCTTCACCACGAAACAGTCACCCCGCATGTTGTTACAACGCGGTCGTTACCACGACCGCATTGTAACAACGCATACCATTACCCCGCAAGTCGTAACAACGACTTGCGGAGGGGGGAAGAAGGTGTTGGATTTAAAATCCAACACCTTCCCTACTGTCCGCACAGACTGGAGTTGGAACAGTAAATTATACTATTCCAACATCCAGCACCCCCCTCCGCAAGTCGTTGTTATGACTTGCGGGGTAATGGTATGCGTTGTTACAACGCGGATATGGTAACGACCGCGTTGTAACAACATGCGGGGTGACAGGCTGCGGAATTGTGAGGCATATTCGATTTAAATATTTGGTCTCCAAACTATCCTTTTCACCCAAACTACCCGATTTTTCTCTATTGACTGCCCGGTAGAAATGCTGACCAATTACATAATTCTTTCGATTTGGTTAGATATGTGGTGACATGATTTTAGCTCTGGGGACCCTCAACTTGTGTCTGAATGACTTCACTGATGTTCTCGCTATTTCGCTACTGGATTACTGAAATTATTTTTGAACAAATGATATTGTCACTTAGTACAGCACTGGGATGAGCTACTGGAAAGCTGGCCTACGACTCTTCCAGTCGTAGTGATTTCTCTTACCATCTTTGAAATGATGATCTTATGTTTAAAATCTATGACTCTTCGAACATCCAAAAACACACGCCTCAGTCATGACAGACTGATATGTGGTACCCATCTCAAGGTCCTATCAGTAAACAAGACGTGTGACACATCCTTGAGCTACAAGTGGTCTTCCTGTCATTAAAGGTCATCATCTCAGTGGACCAATCAAAGGTGGTCATGATACAGATCGGCAACACAATTGCCTTTGAATATGTTCTGAAAGTAAGAGTCTTTTACTTGCTACATCCTTTGGCAGCTGCACAGTATGTACACAAAGGGAATGACTGGCACCATCACACATCTGACCTGACCAGTCTCCAGGGCATGGGGATAAATAGACATAGGACCCGATTACAATCTTGGCGGATGGGATACTCTGTCACAAACGTGACGGATATCCCGTGAAGTATTACAAGTTCCATAGGATATAATAAAATTGTAATTTGGCGTACGGGATATCATGTTTGTGACGGAGTTACCCTGTCCGCTAAGATCGTAATTAGGCCCATAGATGGCTAGGGAGCTGAAGAAAGAAGATGCTCAGCTCACTGTTGCTTCAACTGGGCGATCGTGTTGAGAGGGGACCTGATCCAAGAATTAAAAGAAGGGGCGCGTAGGCTTTATACCCGAGTAAAGAGATGCCAAAAATGCGGTGACTCCTAAGGCCAGAGAAAAATGATTAGAGGTAATTTTAATTCAAAGACAACTAATTGTTTATTTGTGGCAGGAAAAGTAGTATGAAGGGAGATCAATCAATCAATCAATCACAGAATTTGTAAAGCACACTACTTACCCGCGAGGGTCTCAAGGCGCTGGGGAGAAAAAGGGGGGGTGGGGGTGCTGCTACTGGTCGAACAACCAGGTCTTGAGTAGCCTCCTGAAGGTCAGCAGGTCTTGGGTCTGTCGTAGGCTTAGTGGAAGGGTGTTCCAGGTCTTGGCGGCGAGGTGGGAGAAGGATCTGCCGCCGGTGGTGGTTCTTCGAATGCGAGGGACGGTGGCGAGGGAGAGGTCGGCGGAGCGGAGTCGGCGGTTGGGGACGTAGATAAGGAGTCGTCTGTTGAGGTAGGCTGGGCCAGTCTTGTGGAGTGCCTTGTGTGCGTGGATGAGGAGTTTGAAGGAGATTCTCCTGTCGACGGGGAGCCAGTGCAGGTTCCTCAGGTGGGGGGTGATGTGGCTGTGGCGTGGTACATCGAGGATCAGGCGTGCGGAGGCGTTTTGTATGCGTTGCAGTCGCTTGATGAGCTTGGCCGTGGCTCCGCGTAGAGGGCGTTCCCATAGTCAAGTCTGCTGCTGACGAGGGCCTGGGTGACTGTTCTTCTTGTGTCTGTCGGGATCCACCTGTAGATCTTGCGAAGCATGCGGAGGGTGTTGAAGCAGGAGGATGAGACTGCGTTGACTTGCTTGGCCATGGAGAGCGTTGAGTCGAGGATGACTCCCAGGTTGCGTGCGTGGTCGGTGGGTGTCGGGGCTGCTCCCAGCGTCGTTGGCCACCAGGAGTCGTCCCAGGCTGAGGGGTTGGAGCCGAGGATGAGGACCTCTGTCTTCTCCGTGTTCAGTTTTAGTCGGCTGATCTTCATCCAATCGGCGACGGCCTTCATTCCTTCATGGAGGTTGGATTTGGCGGCGAGGGGGTCCTTGGTGAGGGAGAGGATCAGTTGAGTGTCGTCGGCGTAGGAGATTATGTTGAGGTCGTGCTGTCTGGCGATGCGTGCGAGCGGGGCCAGGTAGATGTTGAACAGTGTTGGGCTGAGGGACGATCCCTGGGGTACGCCGCAGATGATCTCGGAGGCTTCGGATCGGAATGAGATAGAATGAGATAGATAGAATGATAGAAATATCATCAAAAGGAACCAAAAATGGTCGGACTAAATCACAGGGAAAGCGGAAGTTATACTAATAAAATATATATAGATAGGAAAAAATGGTATCTGGAGCGTGAGGAGCAGGGCAGTGGCCTGCAGGGGAGAGGCGGCTGCTTTCTGATCTCCCAGTCCTCTTGCGTTGCAACATCCATATAAACACCTTTATACAGAAAGGATCAACATCAGCTGCTAGTAGAATTATAGGCATGAAAAATGTACCCTTCATGTACCTTGAGCATATGAAAGTACGGCTTCATCTGGCAAAAGTATTACTAGCATAACCCAGTAGTGTCTAACAGTGGCTGTCACTTGCCCCTAGAAAAGAGTTGAGAACAGTACTTAGCGTAGTATTGGAACACTTACCACATTGTTTGTTTTGCTATCTAACCTGTGAAGAGCAGTGGCTGGTCTTCACCTCTTCACAAATCTGGAGATGGGCTAGCTGTAAAAATCCTAGAACGTCTGGTCAGCAAAACTCTTTCACAATTCTTGGAAACCAACCTGGGACTTGAAGACGTGCAATTTGGTTTTCGACTAGGTCACGGGACAGAGACAGCACTAGTAATGGTCTTGGACGAACTCAGAATGCGGGCAGACAGCGGTCAGTCGACCATTCTGATTCTATTGGATATGTCTGCCGCATTCGACACGGTCAACCACAAGATATAATTAAGGCGGCTTGTTGAATTAGGGCTGGAGGGCCTGGCTCTGAATTGGCTTCA
This sequence comes from Calotriton arnoldi, assembly GCA_963921515.1. Classification (NCBI taxonomy): domain Eukaryota; kingdom Metazoa; phylum Chordata; class Amphibia; order Caudata; family Salamandridae; genus Calotriton; species Calotriton arnoldi. The sequence continues at coordinate 2,116,368 of CAWUFW010000581.1, read as the reverse complement.
GTCCTATCTGGAGAATAGGCAATAAGCTGTGGCCCTCCCCCACCCCCCTCCCCTTTTTATCTAAATTTAGAACTGTTCAGCATGGGGTCCCCCAAGGTTCGTCTATTAGTCCGATCCTTTTCAATATCTATCTGAGGCCACTGATCCCCATCATTAAATCCTATAACATCAAGCTGGTGAATTATGCAGACGATACGCAGCTCATCCTGTCTCTTGAAGGCAGAGGGTCTACGTCACTCAGTAACTTTCATGAATGCATGCAGAAGACTGCTAGATGGCTCACGGATAACTCCCTGCAGTTTAACGGGGAGAAAACGGAAATCCTATACTGATTTGGCTGGAACGGGCGGGGGATTTTCTTAACCGTGAAAATCCCCCGCCCGTTCCAGCCAACTTCTGGCCCATTCAGGCAGATACGCCTCCTACACCAGCGGTAGCAGTGCGTAATCTGGGGGTAGTCTTTGACAACAAGTTGAGTCTGGAAAAACATGTGAACAAAACAGTTGGAACTTGCTTCTCCCTCATTAAAGCATTGCGGAAAATTCTCCCTATGCTACCTCTGTCAGCCGGGGCTCTAGTAGTAAGAAGTGTTATTTTGAGCTGGTCAGACTACTGCAATGCCCTGCTCCTCGGTGCGCCTAATTTCCTCATTATGAAACTGCAAAGAATACAGACAATAGCCGCAAAATTAGCTTTAAAGAGGCCACGAAGCACCTCTGCGGCTCTTAATGATCTCCACTGGCTCCCTCTAGCTCAGAGAATTCACTTCAAATCATTATGCATCGTCTTCAAGGCCCTTCATGGTCTTGGACCTTTGCCACTGCAGAAAAAGTTTGTCTGGCATTCTCCAATAAGAAACCTTCGATCTTCCACTGCTCATCTGGTTTGCACCGCCAGAATAAGAACCTCCAGGTTTGGAGGGAGAGCATTTAGCTGTGCGGCCGCTCATCTGTGGAACAATCTCCCGCCCAATATCAGACAAATAAAAGAGCTCCTCCAGTTTAGGAAAAAGCTCAAAACGTATCTCTTCCCTAGGATGTAGTGCAGGTTATTCATCCGGTGGGTAAATATGTGCATTTAGGGGAACCTCTGTTATTCTCAGCGCCAGGATACCCGTGGGGTGATAGTGCACTTTAGAAATCCTGGATACATTACATTACATTACTATGCCGACAAAAGACTTCTGGAAGGGGAGCGAGCTGCCAGATTCTGAACTGGGAACCATGTATGCAATCTGAAAGAGTACTTAATCTTTCCAGATCTCTAATATTTGGTGAGTCCCCAGTGCTAAAGTTAGTTGAAAAAAAGCCTACGTTGCAAGCTGGCAAAGAGGAAAGCATTTTAGCGACCTAAGAGTGGAATGCTGGAGATGCCTGATGAGGTCACAGAAAAATATCTCTCTAAAGAAAGATGCTACTTTCCTCTAACGCTCTAGAAATGTGTCTACAACAGTTGTTGAAGATATGATGAGGCATTTGGGGGATCTGAAGACAGTAGCAGCCATGTAAGATGCTCACATCCCTCATGCTTCAGTATTTTGTTGGCCAACAAGAAAACGAAAACTATCGGTTTGTGTGCTGATTACTGCATTGTGAAGATCAGGATTGTGCTAGAGTTGTACACTACACCTCACTTGAACAATTCACTCGGAACCCTTGTTCAAAATCGCTGGTTTTTAGTCCTGTGCTTGAGGAGCAGCTTTTGCCAGATTCCATCCTGAAAAAGGATGAGGGAAAGACACTGGTCTTCATGACTTCATACCGAATACATTCGAGTATATTTCGGTAACGGTAGTGCCAGTTTAGAGTCATCTTATTGCCTGATACTTTGACTGTAGCGTTACCTCCCTTTAAGAATTGTCAAAGATTTTGCATCCATTTAAGTAAAAAAACAAGCTCCTGTGAGATTGTCAGGAGGCACACGGATGAGGTGTCATTAGCATATGGCATTAAGGGCCAAAATTAGTTTTCCTTAGATTGTACACATTTTATTATACTACATTTTCCTCGTGTAAAAAGTATTTCAGATGTGGCCTAGAGACTTTTTTTTAGCTATTTCGCCAGCCTCATGTATTAAAGAAATCAGGAATTAAAAAATACCTGCATATGTAGAGCGGCTTTGGGTCCGCTTTCTTCATTGATTTGCTCACTTGTCTTGTTGCTTCCCACTCACCACAGCGTACACAATAGGGCAGTGGGTCAGCCCACTTTAGCCATTGGCTCTATTGCACTGTGAGTGATGGTATTTTGCCAGATCGGATGTGCACATCTTCACAAAAAGAATTGCACTTTAGGGTCGGCGTTGGTGGGCCAGTACTTAAATTTAGCTATGTTGTTTCTAGTCATCCTTGCACTTTTAACTGTGTTTGTGGTAACTAATTCGAAGTCCTTGCGTCTACCTTTTCATTGCAATTCAAAGCCAATAACATATTTTTCTTTGCACCAATAAGAATTGTATTTTCCTGCGTTGTGCATTAAACCTGAGAAGAGTTTTTATACTTGTTCTAAGTATACCTGCCTTCTTGGAAGTATATGTACTGTTCTTTAATATTATGTACGATATTTTCTTTTTAAATGAAGATTTTTTTATTGCAGGCTTATGAATGCCAAATTTAGTTGTTGGAGGGTTTTCTTTTGTTGCCTTTTTTCATTGACATATGCTTGCTATAAAAAAAGAAAAAACAAACCACACCTTCTTGCCAAGGTAAGGCCTGCTGCCTTTGTTAATGTTTGTTTCTTTCTTCGTGTCCATCCTTTGGCAGTGTATCTCTTTGGGAGAAACAGACATTAGCAACAGTTTAGGAAATAAACAGCAGCAATAAACAATCATTTAAGAAATTATTAATTTATTTTCTGTTGTTCGTGAACCAAATATGTCTTTGATGGTGTTCTTCACTTTTTCAAACACTCTCTTCCATTAACTGTAATGTTTTTTCTTGTGACCACCAAAAGAATATTCTGCTCTAAAACTGTTTCTCCATCGCTTTTTCCCATTCACAGCCCTGCCAAGTACCACGCATCAGGCGTTAGATTAATGCATTTCAGTCTGGTGATCCGCATCACCGCACTGAAATACAAAGTCACACATTATAGCGCCGGCTCCCAGCTCTTTGTGTCAAGCCAGAGCGCTGGCTGTAAATGCACCATTTACTGACTGAAAGCGTCTGAAGTGGCAGCTGCCGTGTGCGCTGCTCTCTGAAGACTTAGTGGCTGGCTGCTACTCTGCAGCCAATGTAACACAATATGTCCTCACCTCACTGGCTGACACTATCTCCTCTGTAGTAGCCAATGAGCACTGACTCCTGACATCATTGAAATGTATTGCCGCTGGGCGATACATTTCACTGACGTCAGGAGTTAGTGCTCATTGGCTACTACGGAGGAGATAGTGTCAGCCAGTGAATTGAGGACTTTAGTATCTGACTCACGGTAATAGGCGGGTCTTGTCGTGGGCGGCAGTTTGAGGAAGAATAAAGTTTTCGGCTGCTTTTAAGCAATGGTATACCCTACCTAGATTGCCCTGCAGTAATGAATCCTGGAACCAGACCTCGGTGATTCCCGGAGGCTGAGTGCACCAGGGACAGCATTGGCGGGTGCCGGAGTGGTTCCTCACTCGGCAGCCCCCAGAGTACACCCCACTGTACAGCTTAACTAGCTGAGCCTCAATCATGACCAGCTGGCATAACTGTAGACCGGGACTCCGAGCCGACGTTGCGACGGTCGGCCTCCAGGCAGGCCCGTACCGGTCCGAATTGCAACTCTCGTTGCCCTCACTACTACAAAGATAAAGTAGGTGTCTAGCCTGGAGTAATGTATCATTCCTAAGTTCCTGCTCCTAATAGAAATGTGTTTTAGAGTTAGCGCGCCACGTGGTTGTAGTGTTCTGGTCAAGGCCTGGGCTTGACGCAATGAGGACACAGCACACGTACTTTATTTAGTGGCTAGCTCCAAGACAAACACGTGGTCTCGGCGTATGCCGAGCATAGCCCATTACGGCACATTTCAGAGGGGTCATGGTCAAACGGGACCATCCCCTAACACCAGAGGAGACGTGGACTGTTCCACGGTCTCCCACAACATTACATTCCTCCTTTACCAGGAGAGACATTTTTAACAAATACAAAACACAAACTTGGCTCAACGAAACTTTCAGTCCAGTACACAACTTCTGGGGCACAACAAACAATGGAACAGTCTTACTTGGGTACCCTTGACCGCTGCTTACTCTGGCTGCGACCCGACCTACTATCGCCGATTAGCCACTGGATACATAGTCTTTGTATTTCTGGGATGGCTTCGGACAGGGCCGGAGGTGGTATCTGTTCTGACTGTTTCGCGGCGGCGGTGCTGGTGACTGTTCAACAAGGTGGCTGCCGGGGGCTGGGATCTGGTCACCATTCGAGTCCTGGTCTTGGATTGACGTGGGGGCCGGATGGGTGGAGGTGTCCACAACAGCTGGTCGATCCGATCCGGCCGCCTCGCTGGCAGGAGTGGAGGAACCATTGCAGGGCGCCTCGTGGCACCGATCGGATCCTGGGAAGTCGCCGTCATCCTCAGCTGGGACTCTTTTGAAGAAAGATACATTGCGGGTGACAGTCTCTGGCCCTCTCTGGGCCGACACCATGGTGCCCTTTACTGCGGTGACAGTCCAGGGTTGAAGCTCGAACGGCAAACGGAACTTTCCTCCCGGGTGCCGGTCTTGCACTGAGCACCTGATCACCCAGTGCAATGGGGCTTTCTCTAGCGTGTCTCTTCCGGGACGCTGCTGTGTTGTTCTTCTCTCGCCGGTAGTCGGATTGGTTTGGGGGTTCGCCGTTTCGGCCCACCCCGGATGGTGGGGAATTGTGTCGGTGACAGTCCGGCCGAAACACAGTCGACTTGGGGAGATGCCAGTGGTGCAGTGTGGGGTGAGCCGGTACTCCCTGAGGAACTGATACACTGCTCGTTCAAGGTTGAGTCCATCGGCCAGGGCGATTTGGATCGCTTTTGTTCAATGTTCGCATTAGCCTTTCGACCTCGCCATTGGCTTGGGGCCATCTTGGTGTGATTTTGCGGTGTTTTATTCGGTGGGAGGCCAAGTAGTTGGCCACCTCCACGCTGGTGAATGGCGGTCCATTGTCGGTGCGAAGTTCACCGAAAAGCCCATGGGTTGCTATTATCTTCTCCAGTTTGGGAATTACTTCCGCGGCGGAGGTAGACGTAACAAATTCAACTTCGGGATACCTCGAGAAATCAACCACCACTAGCATGTACTTTCCTCCTGGTAGACTGCCGAAGTCAGCACTCACTCTTTCCCAGGGGGCACTCGGCGCTTCTTCCGTGATAACTGGCGCAGGTTTGCTTGGTAGGCTGGTGGCGAGGCATACTGGGCAATGCTGCACCAATGACTCTATTTGCTGGTCCAGGCCTGGGAACCAGACTTTACTGCGGAGTCTGTTCTTCGATTCGACGATTCCCTGATGCGCGCCATGGGCAAGAAGGGCTGCTTGTCTGGTGAGGCTCTCGGGAAGGACCAGGCGCGGACCTCTCAGTAGGCAGCCGTCGTCTGATACCGACAGTTCATGGCGAACTTGGTGTAGGGACTTCAATGTTGCTTGGGCCGCGGCGGTCCGACGCGGTGAAGGACTCTGCAGGGGTCGCCAGTCACTTGAGGAAACTGCCTGGAGGGCGATTTGGAGGCAGTCATCCTCTCGTGTGGCGGCTATGACATCTTGCAGCGATATCGGGAGAGGCCGGGACCGTTCCACTACCATCCGCACGTAGTCTTCTGTGGCTGCTGCCTCAGCTGCTTCCGGAGGGGTGGCCGGTCGGGCGTGTCGTGACAAGAAGTCAGCCGGATTCCGGGTGCCAGGTCTGTATTCCACTTTGAGCTGGAACTCTTGCAGCTGCAGGATCCATTTCTCAATTCGCGGGGGAGGGCGAGACGAGGACCCCTGGAACAGCGGGATCAAAGGTTTGTGGTCCGTGATGACGGTGAAAGGGTGGCCGTACAAGTATATGTGAAAATGGCGGCATCCCCATAGGATCGCGATGGCCTCTTTCTCAATTTGCGAATACCGCTGCTCCGTAGGTGTGAGGGTCCGGCTCGCATAGGCAACTGGTGCCCATTCGCCACAGTCTTGACGTTGCGCTAGGACGGCACCCAGGCCTGTTGGGCTGGCGTCAACCACTAACTGGGAGTTGTGTCGTGGATCAAAATAGACCAGCGTGGTGTCGGCGGACAGGGCAGCCTTCGTCTGCTGGAACGCTTGGTCTTGCTCCGGACCCCAAGTCCAGTGGGTGGTGGTCCTGGTGAGATCTCGCAGTGGGCCAGTCAGATCCGAGAGGTTCCTGATGAACCGTCCACAGTATGTGACCATACCTAAAAAACTGCGGACTCCTGATACTGATGTGGGGGCTGGCGCCTCTTGGACATCCTTCACTTTGTCCGGGTCCGGCCCAATGCCCTTGTCTGAGAACCGATATCCCAAAAAACTGATGTCTCGGCGCAGGAACTCGCACTTCTCCTTGTGTAGGGTCAAACCACAGTCTCGCAGGCGAGCGAACACAGCAGCTAGGCGGAGGAGATGTTCTTCCAGGGAGGAGCGTGCACCAAGATATCATCGCTCACGTTGAGCACTCCCTCTAGTCCTTGCAGGACGGTCTTGATGATGTTTTGGAACACCTCGGCCGCACTGGAGATTCCGAGCTGAGGCGTTTGTAGCGCCAGAGACCGGCGTGGGTGGAGAAGGTGGTAATTGGGCGAGATTCTGAGTGGAGAGGAACCTGATGGTACCCGGAGCGGAGGTCCATCTTCGAGAACCACTTGGATCCCGCAAGTTCTCCTATTATGTCGTCAACTGTGGGCGTCAGGTGGCGCTCCCGTTTAATGGCGAGGTTTGGGATCCGCATGTCAACACAGATGCGGACCGCGTCAGGCTGTTTTGGCTTCTTCGCAACCACGATGGGGGACACCCACGGGGTGGGGCCGCGCACCCGTTCGATTATTCCGGCCTTTTCCAAAAGACTGAGTTCCGCCTCGACCTTTGGGCGAAGATGGAAGGCAATCCTCCTGTGCCTGAGGGCAATCGGGGCCACGGACCTGTCTACGTGGAGCCGGACTGCCGGGCCTTTGAGGCATCCAATCCCTTCGAAGAGAGGTGCAAACTCGGTCAGCAAACGTTCCAGGTCGTGAGCCAGCACGGTGAAGGCAAAGTGGATGAGGCGGAGGTCTTGTGCGGTACGGCAGCTGAGTAGGAATCCCGACCCTTCTTGGGAGACGTAGACCTTGGAACGTTGATGTACTTGGTCGTGAGAGAGATTGGCCTGGAACACGCCACATATTCTGAGCGGGGTGTGGGTCCCGAAGGCGTACACCTGGACGTTGGTGTTGCGGAGGGCGGGCAAGTTGGGTAACCGCTTGTAGACGCTGGCGGCCATGAGGTTGATCGTTGCTCCTGTGTCAATGAGCGCCATCACTGGATGATCCTGTATGTCGACAGTGCACATGGGCGCTGCCTGCGGGGAGGCAGAGAGGGCGTGTAGCATGTGCACCACATGCACGGTTGCGGCCTCATCTTCGTCCATGTCGCCACTCGAGGAGTCATCCGGGAGAGGCTCAAGTGCGCGCACCTGTCGAGGTGGGCCAGGTGGTTGCCGCCGAGTCTTCGAGCGGCAGACCTTGGAGAAGTGATTGATCTTTCCACACGCACTACAGGTTTTCCCTTGGGCTGGACAGGCGCCGTCATGTGGAGTGGGCCTCCACACCATCCACAGAGGCGGACCTTAGAGCCCTGCGTGGAGCTGTGGGTCGAGGATCTTCTGGGCTTTTGTCGAGGCTCACGTGTCTCAGTACGGACAGCGCAGACTGGCTCCTCTTTGACGGCCGCTGTAGCTCTGAGCTCCATATGGGCCGCTCTGGCCTTGGACAGTTCCTTGGAGCGTCCCAGGGTCAGGATGTGCCTCATCGGCATGCGGTGTTCCTGGAGGACGCGCTCGCGCAGCTTAGAGGAGGCGCAGCCCTGAATGAATTGTGCCCGGATCTCGTCATCCACATCAGGCAGGGTGCACGTGCTGGCTAACTCCTTGAGGCGGGCGTAGAATACGTCAACAGACTCATCAGGGAGCTGTTTTGCTTGGCGGAGGAGGAAGCGCTCGTAATCCGGATTGGCGTAAGGCTCAAAATGCTCCGTGATGGCGTCGCGCATCGTGGCATAGTTCCTTGGGGGCCCAGCCTCGCGGACTGACTTCGCGATTTTGTGGATTTCCGCACCGCCCAAGTGGAGTAACATGGGTCTTCGCCGTGAGGCAGGGATGTCTGCCGCGTCAAAGAACATCTCCAAACGCTCCACCCACGCCTTCCACCTTGCAGCTTGGGAGGGTGGTGGCCCTGTGATGTCAAAGGGCTCCAACGGTGGGATGGAGGCCATGCTGGCCCAGCAGCGGACGGTGGCAGGAAAGCGAAGGACGCGCCCCTACCCAAACGCAGCAGGGCGTAGATACCTCCAGAAACAGGGAGCTGCAGCGTGCCAGGTGCGTGGCAGGACGGCAGGCGACTGGGGCCTACGCTGGAGTATAGGAGAGAGAAAGCGCGTGCAGCTGGTGGCCCAGACTCCTTGAATGTCGGCAGAGAGTGGCTGGGGTCCAGTTCTAGCCTCGGGAGCCGGAGTAGGCGAGTGAAAATGCCTGGAGGGGGGGCAGCAGACCTCCAGGGCATGCACAGCCAGGAGCAGGGGACCCTCCCCTACAGTCAGGCTGTCAGGTGTGCCACGTGCATTCCAGGGCCGGTGCAGTGCAACAGGGCGGCCAGAGGGGGCAGCAGGACTGCGCTGTGCAGCTTACCGGTGCCTTCTATCACGGACGGCTGCAGGACTCCACACGCGCCACAGCAGGCTCCCTTGCGTGGCGAACAGCGCCGCTGCGACATGCAGGCCGAACTACAGGGCCGCACGTGAGCGCGCACTCTTCCGGGCCTCGCGCGGAGATCGTGGCGGGATTTCGGCTGCAGGGCGGCACATCAGTCGAGCCGCCGCCGATGGAGTCGCGCGGATGCGCAGGCCGTCTCCGGCACATGGCAGGGGCACGCCGGGTCACAGGCAGTAGCGGGCTCACGGAGGCAGCACGGTGGGATAGAGGTAGGACAGCAGCAAACTGACACCACCTCGTCGCCAATGTAGTGTTCTGGTCAAGGCCTGGGCTTGACACAATGAGGACACAGCACACGTACTTTATTTAGTGGCTAGCTCCAAGACAAAGCCACGCCCAGAGCCCTGGGCTTTTATTGCCTCCCACACGTGGTCTCGGCGTATGCCGAGCATAGCCCATTACGGCACATTTCAGAGGGGTCATGGTCAAACGGGACCATCCCCTAACACCAGAGGAGACGTGGACTGTTCCACGGTCTCCCACAACATTACAGTGGTCATGATCTCATTAGATTCATTCTGAGATGCCATGCTGCAGTGAGTCTGTCTGCTCACTGTACTAGTTTTCAGTGTTTATCAGTCACACTTAGCTTGTTTTTGGGCCTGGGTCCAACATCAACTTTACTTGCAGTGCGCCACAGAGCTGGAGCATTACTAAGTCAGAGTCTGGCTCTGTGACACAGGCAGGTAGCTGCACAGCTCGGGGTAATGATTTTTATTATGGTGTACGCTGCTAAACTAGTCTTTTTGAATCCATTGCAGAGTGTCTGGTAAGTGTTCAGTTTGAGTGGGAACATATCTGTCTGCATGCAGACCCTTCGCATTTCATTTTCATGGAAAGGCTGGATGCTCTGCCGACTCCATGTTGTTTTCAGAGGTGTTCAACTCTTGTTTTTGTGCGAGTATTCCCCCCTGAAGAGTTTCCTCTGTGGCTAGTCACGTTGCTGCGTTTTGAGAAGACTCAATCCAAGTTAGGCCGATGACATACCTGTACCAACATACCTTTAACATGACGGTCACCTATACATAATACTGTATTTGCCAAAGATCACTCATGCCCTGTGAGCAGACGTGCACACACCTTTCACTACAGAACACTCCAGGTTCACATAGCCCATTAGATACATCTCAGATCAGTTTTACTTTGCATCTGAGCGGTATGTATGTTATGCGTCAGTGTCTTTCTAGATGGCAACTAGCACAGTAGCCAAGTGGCTCGTCGTGATCATGAGTAAGCAGCATCTTAATGCACATCTAAAGCTGCTGAGTATGAATGAGAAGGAAGCACGTGACATACAGAAGGAACTCCCTGCAGGTGCTAATTCAATGAGTCACTAGCATAATTTTTTAACCTGAGGTATTAGATAATTATGAGTTCAGCTCTGCAGTACTACCTTCAGACGCCAAGAACACAGTGGCACAATAGCCCTTCTTCCAGAATTCATGTGCTCTAGATGACTAGAGTAGCCCTGTCACTCCCATCTAATTGCTAAAAAGCGACTATTTCAGGTTGTCTGGTCTGCCCTTAAACAGCCGAAAGAAGTGACAGGGGCCAAGGGCGCTGGTGCGAATTCATGAGATGCACCAAATATATTTTGGGATCAAGAGGTTATAGGAGAGCGTTCAAATGATGCCCTTCCATTTCTAATGCTTTGCAGCAGTTTTAAGATCTTAGAGTTTCTCGTTGCGTAAATGGGTTTAATTTCTGATATTTATATGTTTTCCTCGTCTTCATTGCTTGGTTTTGCTCGCGATAAAATGTCTCTCATAGTCGTTGAAATGTCACTCATAATTACACTGAAATTATGAAAATGTCACACATAGCAATCTGAATCCTTGGCAGCTATGCATTCTATTGAAACAGTCGTGGTTCATTTTGGAAAGTCCCGTTCGGGTTACCAGAGTGAAAGTCCCACGTGTGTCGAACAGCATGAATATGGAATCTGAGATGCATTGGTTTTGCAGGAATACTTGTTGCCATTAAAACAGGCGCACGTTTTCTTCATTGCCAATTGTCGAAAAGCGTTAGAAATGACCATCAGAATATGCTGACAGAATTGAATTCCTTCCCTTACTCCTTTGATTTGGGTCGGTTTTAATGTGACCGCTAATATGAAGGGAACCATTGGAGGTTGAATGTGGTTTGTGTCGTGGTTTCCGCCTAAGTGGCATTGTTTTGGTAACCTTTTTTGTAATTTAATAGCCGAGGAGGAAAAACCAGTGTATGCAGCTGCTTAGCAATTTTTCCTGCCATATCACATTAGACTGTTAAGAGGGTCAGACCTGAAAGTCTGAAAGAAATTTCTGACAATAACTGTAAATGAGTAATTTGGATGTTTCCCATTGTGCTTGGCCGTTTCTTTCCCAGCTACCTCATTCAATTTCTGACCGCTTCATCTGATCTCAGCTCAGTTGTGTGTTTGTTTAGAAGGCTTGGCTCCTCTAGAATTCACTTTTACCCGAGGGTATTCTACTGCTACCCACATGTGGTTAGGAACTGAGCTGTAACATATTTCTTTCCTTTCTACATTTTTAACTTGCACTTTATTAACGCTTTTGTGACAAAAATTGGTTTGCGTGTGACTCCGATGTTTGCTTAGGCTTACACATCACAGGTCTATGCATAATGTCATCACAATATGAGGTTAAAGAACTCCCGCTGGTGGCCTTTGTATATTTATTGGAGTGGCAGAATAAATGCAGTTAAGATGACAATACTTTTGAAACTCCTATACCCGTTTCTGGTGCTCCCTATAGGCCTAGATCGAGATTCCCTCCCAACTCTTCCAACTTTAATCACACGCTTTATTTGGCAAAATGGAAGAGCCCGATTGCCCTTTAAACTGCTCAGGCGTCCTCCGAGGTCGGAAGGTGGTCTGGCATTACCGGGTTTCCACCTTTACTACAAGGCGGCCCAATTACAAGTCATCTCTGAATGGTCCATGTGTGCTTCCGACAAACACTGGCTCCACATGGACAGGGCAATAGTAGGTAGAGTCATATGGTACGTACTTTGGAAGCCCAAGGGAGACTGGCCCCTAAATGCTTACTTGAGCACCCCTACAAAAACAACCCTCAAAATCTGGGACTAGGAGAATAATACTGTGGAATGGGCAACTTTTCCATCGCCACACACGGCAATTCATTTAAACCGACATTCCCTCCAGCAGTGCACCCTGGGCCCTTTGATGCCTGGCGGGAGGGGGGTTGCCTTACCTTAGCAGACCTTTTCCACATTGGGATATACTGACCTTTGAACAATGTCAGCGCAACTTCCAGCTTCCCTACATTGAACACTTCCATTATCTACAATTGAAGCACTGGGCTATACAGCCGCAGGGTAGAGCTGCAGCCACTACAAAACACACACCCATAGAGCAGTTTGTGGTGCGTAGATCGGGCCCCTCTAGGGGCACTATATCCTTTTTGTATTCCCTATTGTTGAGCACATTACATGTTCCACAGTCGCGTCACGTCGCGTTCTGGAAATGCACTGTGGGCCAGGAAATAACCGGGGGACTATGGAAGACATTGTGGAAAGACATCACTGACAATAATCACTCATTAGGCATGAGAGAAGCACATTATAAGATACTATATGGTTGGTACTTATACCCCAGTAGATTAAAATAAATCTTTCCTAACACGTCTGATCTCTGTTGAAGGGGCTGTGGCCTCCTAGGAGATTTTCGACTTATTTGGTGGGATTGCCCAACAATTCGCCCTTTTTGGACGGAAATCTTGGCACAAATTAAAGATGTGTTGGGCTATCCCATTCCTTATACCCCTGACTTTGCACTCTTGGGTCTGCGGACCCCTTGTTTGAAATACCAAACTAGGAGTGATAGGACTATAATGTGGACATGTTTAGGTGCGATAGCTGCCACATAGAAGAAACAGGAGGCACCAGCTTTGACAATGGCATGCACGCTTATGGCGCGCACTTACGATGGAAGGGATGGCAGACATATTTAGCAATGACTTTAAACATATTCATCGGGTCTATTGGTGTCCTACTTCTCCCTTCTGCCCTTACTGGCCTGCTTCCAGAGTACACTCGCATTGCACCTCTTTCAGTTCTAATGCTCCTGGAAACATCCGGACGGAGAATAATTCCCATTGATCTACTCAACTGACGACGCTTGAGAGACTCTGTGTTCTACATCCATTTTACCCTTCTTTTATTTTTACCATCTTGCTGGTGTTTTCAGTTTAATACTGTTATTTTAGGGTGGGAGGGGGACAAGGGGAGGGGATGGGAGGGGAAGGGTTTTTGGGGGGTTAAGTTCATGTTATTGGATGACACTTTTTCATGATTATGGCATACAATGTGATGGATCGCAAGTGTTTATGTGAAACTGGCTCTATCATTTGAAATATGGAGATTTATTAAGAATAGAGTGGCCATGTCTGTAACGTAAATATTCAGTAAAAAGAAGTTTGAGAAAAAACACCTAGTGTATTGTATTTATATTTATTTAGGGTTTTCCATACCCCTTGCAGGCTAAAGAATTGCTTTCTCGATTGTTAAGTAGAGGGTGTAGCTTCAGGGGGTGTTTGGGGGGTGTCTCATTGCATCGGAGCCCTGATCACTTTGTAAGAAAAAAAAACCGCAACAGAGTACATTGTGCTGACTTGCTTTATTTTGCGTCAGGCAGGCATTCCATGGGTGGTGCATGGGCGTTCCTGTGCATTCACCCATGGATTTTGACACAAACCCATATTTACAAAGAGTTGTAGTCATGGGTTTATTCTTGACTGGATGCAGATTTACTACATTTTAAATTTTACGAACATTGTCAGTAGTAGGCGTGGAGTTCTTCGCCAGTCTCAGGTTTCCAAACTTACTACTGTCAATCAATCTCTCAAAAGGTGATGGGACAAAGTCAAACCACTGACAATCCCTCAGGATAGCATTCCAAAGCATTGTCTTTCAACCATTGTGCCACTCTGGAAAGAGGGCCTGATTTAGGATTGAGCAGACAGAGTAAAGGCAGACAGGGTCGCAGAAGACTTTACTGCCTTTACTCCACCTACCAAATTTAGAGATGCGTGCTAGAAATGTGGACATCTCTATACATTGACAAGGAACCGCCATCATGGTGGTTCTTTTGAGTTTAGGAAATGTTTAATGGACGGCTTTGTCTAACATGATGTCTGGCTGACAAAATTTTCCAAAGTTTTTATTTTTAAAAAAAAACCTCCCAAAGTGGGAAACATTTAAAAAAACAAAAAACAATTACCTCCCTACACAGGTTTTCTCCCATGTCATTGAGGTCATTTTTCCCATCTAATCATCCACTTTAAATAAGGCGGTTGGTTAACTTCCAATGGCAGTTACTCCATCAGGCCAACGAAGGAAGTTTTACTCTGACACTAAATTTGACTCCGTCGGCATAAAACTTGCAGTCTGCCCAATTCAAAATCAGGCGGGAAGACCTTGAGAAGCCCACCTAATGCATATCAGTACTGACCCTGATCCTCATGGGAACAGTCCATCCAGAACCTTGGTCACCTCACACATTCACCCTCCGGTCATCTGCTTTTTTATTTTTGAAATTTGAGATTCAGACTCCCTAAATCTCACTGACTAATCTACGTCCCTGTTGTTAAGTAAGTGGCTCTTCTGCATGTATAATTTGTATAGTGCTTTACAGTCCTGTTGAAGATACTGAAGCACTGCAATTTTTTGTTCGTTCCTAGGTGCCCTTCAGTGTATGATTGAAAGTATTTTAATGTAAGTTGTTGTATGTGGGCGAGACCTTGAGAGCTGTGCTTGGGATTTGGAAGTGGGCTAGAAGTGTGCGAGTCTTAAAGCAAATATGCGTGGGTTTTGCATATAAGGTGAGAGATAAACACAGAAGTATATGCTGGTACTTACCATGTATATTTACGGCAAGTACCAGCATACACTTCTGTGTCTATCTCTCACCTTATCTGCAAAACACAAGCTTACCTGCTTGAAAACTCACACACTTCTAGCCCACTTCCAAACCTCATGCACAGCTCTCAAGGTCTCACCCACATACAACAACCTACATCAAAAATACTTTTAATCATACTCTGAAGGACGCTTAGTAACGGAGTAAATAAATTGCAGTGCTTCAGTATCTTCGCCAGGACCGCGTAACACTGTACAAATTATGCCTGCAGAACAGCTACATACTTAACAATCAAGAAAGTGACGCTTTAGGCCTGAAAGGGGTATGGAAAGCACTAAATAAATACCAATACAATACAATAGCTATATATGTATACTTTCACTATATATTCATGTATCCTCGTTGTGGCTGACCACCGCTGCACTACATACCAAAGGGGGGGTGTTGGCTGTGATAGGAGTCAGCTCACTTCTATTTCTTTACAATGGAATTCTCCCAACTCTTCAGAGAAGGCACCACAGACTGCGTAAAACTACTTTTTTTATTGCAAAACGTCTGCCATGACGCGTTACCGGTTTATCCACAGCCTTGACAAGGATCAAGGCTGTGTACACAGCCAAAACGCGTCAATGCAGACTTTTTGCAACAAAAAGGTATTTTCATGCAGCCTATTGTGTCGACACCCTTTCTGTGAATTACATGTGTATATATATATATATGTATCTGTATGTATATATATATATATATGTGTGTGTTAATTGCTATGTATAGATTACCATGTTTACCTTTTATATCTATAGATCTTGCTATTACTGTGTGTGGGTTGCCTTTGTTGTATCTAAATTGCCCATTTAGAGCATCATATTTGTTCACCCACGGTTGTGGAGTAGGATCAGAAGCCATCAATAATTGTCTAGACAAGCCTGCTGCGCTGGGACTTTCCCTACTATGGTTTCAGTAGGCCATCCTGTGATGTTTCAGTTCATTTCGTTTGAAGATAGTATATGGTTTTCTATGGTTTGAGTCATTTTTCGAGAGTGAGCCTAGTTTTTATGTTTTTTTCCAGTTCTAGTTGGTTGTTCATCATTCTTATTTTCTTGTGTAGGGTGTATAGTTTGCAGGTTTGCAGAGAGACATTTTTTCCAGCTACACTCTCCCTTCAAGAAGGAGTGATAATTAGTAGCGGTGCCCTTCCTGATCTAAGGTTCCTCTTTTCAGGATAGAGTTTGAATTTGGATTGGGGAAATATTGGTCCAGTACAGTGGATTTCTCTGTGAGCTATGCAGAAGGCTTTAAAGAATATTCTTCTTTCGGCAGAAAACCAGTGTATGGCCTTGAGGGCTGGGGCAGGACTTGAAAAATTATAAAAATATTACCAGACCTGGAGGTCTAGTGACTTGAATAATCTTCTCAACCTAACTGTAATGTTCATGACCGATGAACTCGTCTCAAATTGTGTGATCCTAGGTGGCAAATATTTTATTTCACTTAGTCACCTTTTTCTTCATTATCACATATGAGAGCACCTTCAAATATGTGAGTTCAAAAACTCTTTTGATTTAATGGACTACATTTTTGCTCCATTTATAATACAAATCTATCCCTCATATAGGGTACACATGGTCCCTGACTTGCCTCTTAGTTCACTAATAGCATTGTCATCTGGCTGGGGACAAGAATATTTCTCAGTTCATGTTGAAAAACTCTCACTTTTAATAAATATAGTACTAAAACATGTTGTGGTAGCACACTGTCATTTACAGGCAGCACATTTCAATTGAAATGGCCATAAATGTTCCCTCTGAGATGTTGTTATACTGAAAAAACTATAGAGCGTACAAATGATAAGGTGTGGAAATTGGGTTCCAGCAAATATTTATCATTTGCACAACACCAAGTAATGTGTTTTGATTTGATTTGATACTATTAAATTCTTTGTAACAGTCACAGTTTAAAGTTGAAAAATAAGTCTAAAATATATTTTGAAATAGGTGTACAGATCAATTACAAGCTAATTAAATCTTGTGTATTAGAAAAAAGCTGACATTCCACAGTCCTTCATTTCAAACTGCATGTACCCCAGCATAATTATCAGATAGTTCACTTTACTTTTCTTTCTCTGCCTGCAAAGTTAGAGGCTTTTGTAAACACCACTCTACAGGATAAAATGAGCCTCAATTTTTATGAAAGCAAAAAAAACAGATTATAGATGGAATGCTGAAGAAATCAAACATTCACCCCCAGCTACAGATCTGGGTTTAATCCATTGTTTTTTTGCTCACCTCGTCACCCCAGTTTGGACCCATCATATGCAAATCAGTCTTGGCCCTGCTCTGCAAGGGAACAGTCCAGCCCGAACTGCCAGGTCAGGTCCTCCCTGAACTGGCAACAAGCATCCTGGGACCTATTCCGGGGTATCACCCCTCATCAGCCAGGCTAGCTTGAGTCCAGTGGCAGAGTGAGAACAGCGCATACCCTTCCCACTTGGGTGACAAATGCAAAGAGAACAGATGATTGACGGAATGCTGAACAAATCAAACATTCAACCCCAGTCACAGATCTGGGTTTAATCCATTGTTTTTTTTGCTCACCACGCCATCCCAGTTTGGACCCAGCCATAGGAAAATCAGTCTTGACCCTGGTCCCCATGGGAACAGTCCAGCCCGAACCGCCTGGCCAGGTCCTCCCTGGACCAGAAACAAGCATATTGCGACTGGTTTCCGGCTATCACCCATCATCAGCCAGGCTAGCTTTAATCCAGTGACACAGCGAGCAAGGGACCCACGTCTGGGCATACCATCCCACTTAGGGCGAAAATTGCTGCGCAAACAAATGATGGATAGAATGCTGAACAAATTAAACATTCACCCCTAGTGAAGAGATCTGGGTTAAATTCTCCATTCTGCATTGCAAGGGGCAGGGTCCTAACCCCACTAAAGATATTGATCAAGCCTTCCAGGGTAAGAGGGCAGACAGGACTAGATTTGGAGGGGGGCTGTGCATTTGAAAGGGGGCCTTTTGAACTAATCTCATCTTCAAACACCATTGTGGGTATTACTACTGGGGTTCTGTCCTTAGAAGTTTAGAGACGCTTGTGGGATTGGAACCATACTACACTGGTTCGACGCTGGGACATCGACAAGAGGAACAATTGGGGCAGAAGTGACTGCAACTGGATTATCTGCAGATTTGTGGTGGCTAGGGGCTTGTTGTGCTCCAGGAAGAGGACTATCACTTGGTGGATTTTGCCTGTATGTTGCTGACCTGCAGTTAATTGCCAACGGCCATGGCCTGGTTCCCTAAGTACTCTCCAAGGACCAGTTGGCTGGCCTCCTGTCCACGAAATCCCTGGGACTGAAAGGATCTCCCCGTTTCCACGAGATTGTAAGTACCGCGCAGGATGTGGCAGAAACAGGTGGAAGTTATCATCGGTTGGGACAAGGACCATCCTGACGTACGCAGTAATCACACTGTGCAGAAGAGTGTGCTTGTAAAGATCAGTGGCCCACCTGTGGTGCCGTAACGTTAGGAGTTCGAGGAGTGCTGGGGAAGTTTGCTGAGCCCAAGGGACCCTCAACTTGCAACCGGAAACCTGTGCTAGCTCGCACTTCGTAGCATGTGGTGTCCGAGGGGATGTTTGCCGAGTCTGCAGGACCTGAGCTGGAATCCTGGAATGTTTCCGACCTCCAGATCATTGGACGATCGTGGCTGACATCACGGCATCAGTCCGAGGTCGCCGGCTCCCTCCCCCCGGACTCACACCACAAGGTACTCTGTTGTTGGTAACATCGTGACTGAACCCCAGGGGGTCTTGTTATGCCTTGTGGGCACCCACAGCTGGCTGCCTGGAGCAACTGCGGCTCACGCCTCCGCCTGGAGGGAACCATTTCTCCAACTTGGAAGCGCGCCAGCTTCTTGTGTCACAGTCTTTTGCCTACGGGGGGATAGTGATCCTGCACTCGTGAAGGTGCCACTGGGTGCCTTTATGGCCTAATCTGGAAGGATGAAACCAAGTAACTGTTTCCTACCACTTTAGGTGGTCCCGACAATCTAATTAACGTGTCGCCAGCAGGTGCAATGTGTATTGTTGGCTGGTGTAGTTTGAGTGGCTGAGGGTCTGGGTCACGAGGCGTAGTCAAAACCTGTGATTTCTTGACAATTTCAACTGTATGCAATATTTAGGAATGCATTGGTTTATGTTAATGTGATAGCGGGAAAGTGGAATATCTCTAAACAGCCTACACATATGTTTTTGCCATTTTTGATGTGGGAGGGATCGCTTGAATCGTGAATACCTTGGGAAAAGTATGCACATGGGTTTATGTCGCTTTCGAGGCTGAGGGGATAACAAAGCAAGTGAATTCCTATGAAGTGTACATATATGTTCATGTCGTTCTCCTGCTAATGGGAGAGTTCGAGAATTGCACATAACTGTAAAGCATATATCCAATGTGTATGTCTATTTGATTTCAGTGTGTGTGTAATACAAAGACCAGTGTTTTATACATACAGTGTGGAGTCTTTTTGTAGTGTACTCAGTTTGTTGCGAGGGTGGTGCTGTGCCAATGCTTAACTCTTTGACCCTGAAGATAAGCCTGACTGCTCTGTGCTAAACTACCAGAGGGTGAGCACAGGTTATCTGACAAGTGTATCGTACTTATCCTATCTAGGACAGTGGATTCTGTCTGGCTTTGGTGCTTCCCAGCTTGCCAGAAACCGCTGGATCTAACAAGCCAGCAAATAGAAAGCAAGCAAATGTGAGTTACAAACCACAAAGCCAATGGTAAGCAATGGGCGGAATGCATTCCCAGGAAAGCTTTCCAAATGTCCCCAAGATGTTGTAGGCTTCGACCTGAAAATGCCTCTCTGAGGTGTTCAATTGGCATCGCTAGATCCCCTGCCCACTCGTGTCCTACCAAAAATATTCAAGAACCTCCTCAAGGCTACCTCCACAGTGATACCAGCCAGTTGAAAAATAAATGAATCACTAGCGTATGACGAATTCCTCAGGGACTAAAAAAGTTGTACATCAACCCAATCGCGAAGAAGCAAGAACTGGACTCGAAGGACCAGATTAATAATAAACTGATATCAAACAGGCCATTTCTGTTTAAACTATCTGAAAAAACAGAATTCATTCAGATCCCAAAATTCCTTGAGAAAAATATCTCCACTCTAACCAACTAGCAACAACAAGCAATTTCCGACCTGCTATTGGCACTAAATCAGCATTGAATGCAATCTAACAGGGTAGCTGCAATCGTTGTACTGTACCTCAGTGGACCACAAATTGCTACTTAAAAGATTTATCTATACTGGAATACAGAATAGAGCCCTAAAATGGATTCAGTCCTACCTGACAGATTGAAAAGAAATTATATCAGCACCTCCATACCCATTAGCTCTATTTGTGCAAAAGTTAGGTGTTCTCTGGGGTTCAAAGATTGTCCTTCTCTTCTCAACATATACCGCGCCCCACTCTCTGAACTTATGAACTCCTTTAAATTCATGTATTAAAACTATGTTGATGACACCCAGATCATTGTTAAACTGGAAGGCCTGTCAAACCTCGCAACATGCAGACTAACAAAATGTCTACAGGCAGTTAACAACTGGATGCAACAAAATCACTCGAAACCAAACCTGTCCAAAACCAAGATCCGGACCTCTGGAACATGACTGTGACCAAACTACAGCTGGACAGATGGAGAGTGGATCGCCTCCCATCCCATCAACAGGATTAAGAACAAAAAAGTGATCATGGACTTTAAACTTCCACTCAAAAGCACAAGTCAACAATGTGACAAAATGTTTCTCATGAGAATAATATGTCAGAGTTCTCCCACCTAAGATACCACCATATATGCCTATGGTTTTTACAAGGACACACGAAACGCCTACTCAACAAATTCATAATGCTACAGCCAGACAAGTTCTTAGCATGATGAGACAACTACATCGTCCCACAGGCCTTGAGTAATCTACTCGCCCACTCTCTATGGCGAGTCAGATTTTACCGGGGTGAACTAGCAAACAACAGATGTTCTGCTCATCTTGTTTTTTTATCTTGTCACATTTGCTGTGGCTGCAAAGACAGAGGCCAATACATAATTTGGGAATGTAATACTGCTAATGTTGTATGGTTCTTCGCAAGTCAAACAAGAATTTCTATTTGCATTGTGGATTTCAATTCAAATAGTACATAATCATGAGAGTTAATACCCACATACATACATTCATGCCTTCTATAAAGTATCTTGTGTGTTGCATATGTCAAACTACAGAAAGGATGACATACACACACATGTTCTTTAATAGGAGTAAGAGCTCAAGTGCCAGCAACTCTTTAGTAGCCCAGTCACATCACATTTGACACAGGTGGTGGATGGTTTGAGCAAGTGTGAATAACAGCCCCTGGCAGAGGCAGTTGTACAGTAATGTCTCCTCAAGGCACTGCATCCGTCCCAAAAACCAAATAGAAGTCATAGTGCAATAGGGAAACACAAAACAAAGAAATAAGACACCACTTTCCATCAGTCTCAGGGTTAATCAGCAGGACAGTGGAGGATGCCAAACGAGTAATGTTGGCTGTAACAGGACTTTGCCTACTCAACAAATCCATAATGCTACAGCCAGTCAAGTTCCTAGCATGATGAGACAACTACATCGTCCCACAGGCCTTGAGCATTCTACTCGCCCACTCTCTATGGCGAGTCAGATTTTATCGGGGTGAACTAGCAAAGAACAGTTGTTCTGCTCATCTTATTTTTTTATCTTGTCACATTTGCTGTGGCTTCAAAGACAGAGGCCAAGTGTCAGATTGTCTTCATAAAAATTGATGTGCAAACAAATGATGGACGAAATGCTGAACAAATAAAATATTCACCCCCAGTCCAGAGATCTGGGTTAAATTCATCGTTTTTTTGCTCGCTATGCTACCACAGCGTTCTGCTGCGGTAGGACACGTGTTGGAAATGACAGTCTTTTGTTTAGCATCCCGCCATGTTTTTTTGCCTCGTTTTGCTGAACCAAGTTTTGTTGGCCATAGGAATCTACACAATGTACTCCAGCTGGCCAGTGGTAAAGGGTTTGTGCTCTCCCTTTTAAACATGGTAAAATTGGTATACGCCTATTCTGCACATTTAATTAACTTATACGTCCCTAGGATATGGTACTACAACAATGTGCACCTAGGGCCTGTAAATTAAAGGCTACAGTGGCCTGCAGGACTCATTCTGACATCCACTAAGGAAGCATTGTACAACATGTCTCTAGACCTGCCATTGTAGCTTTACTGAAGCTGGTTCGGGATTTTTATTGGGTTGTATTTTCTCTATATTACTGTTTGAGTGCTGCATAAATACTTTACACATTGTCTCTAAATTAAGCCTGACTCATTGTGCCAAGCTACCAGAGGGTTACGCATATGTTTATTTTGTGATTTCGGTAGTTCAGCCTGGCAGTGATTCCAATTATTACTTGAGGTGGGTTTTCACCTCCTTCAACTCCAATTTAAAACAATACTTTAGCAACATAATTAATGTGAAATAGAATACAGATAATACATAATTTGGGAATGTAATACTGCTAATGTTGTATGGTTCTTCACAAGTCAAACAAGAATTTCTATTTGCATTGTGGATTTCAATGCAAATAGTACAGAATCATGAGAGTTAATACCCACATACATACATTCATGCCATCTATAAAGTATCTTGTGTGTTGCATATGTCACACTACAGAAAGGATGACATACACACACATGTTCTTTAATAGGAGTAAGAGCTCATGTGCCAGCAACTCTTTAGTAGCCCAGTCACATCACATTTGACACAGGGTGTGGATGGTTTGAGCAAGTGTGAATAACAGCCCCTGGCAGAGGCAGTTGTACAGTAATGTCTCCTCAGGGCACTGCATCCATCCCAAAAACCAAATAGAAGTCATAGTTCAATAGGGAAACACAAAACAAAGAAATAGGACACCACTTTCCATCAGTCTCAGGGTTAATCAGCAGGACAGTGGAGGATGCCAAACGAGTAATGTTGGCTGTAACAGGACTTTGCCCCTCGAGTTTATAATTTAGCTTGATGGCGAGTGAGGGCATGAACATTCAGGGGCGTAGCTTTCATTGGGATGTGACACATGCCAAATAAATACATTCTTGGCTTGGTAGTTGGGTCTCAGGGCCCTGAGTCAGGTGTGCTATGTCTGTGTCGGTTTTTCATGTCATCCAGATTTCACTAAGAGGTTTTAACTTGTTTTTTTTTTTTTTAAATCAGAATCTTAAATATATTTAGGCCCAGATTTACAAAAATGTTGTGCCGGGGTCGCGTCACTTTTTTTACACAAACTGATGCAAAATCCTTTTTGGTATTTACAGACATGTAAATGTTGATATGCATGGCTTTGTGGGGTTTTATTTGCATTTATTTATTTATTGAATGTGAACTGGAAAGCCAAAATACAAATAGCATCATACAATGATATCTCAACTGATCTGTTGGGTACAAATAATAATAACACACACAGCACAGTCTTCCTTGACCTAATACCTGGTTACCATGTTACGTTAAATGAGAAACGAAAAGAAGTAAGGTGGGGGAGGATGTGCTTCCAAGAGGGGGCTCAGGAGGAACGGTGGTGTAAGGAATGGGGGGTCAGGAGAAGGAGGAGGAGACTATAGGGGGGCGAGAGAGAAGGGTCCATGGGAGGATGCTAAAAAGGATGACGTGCCCCAGGGTTGGGCTCCCATTCGACAAACTTCAGAAGAGGCTGCTAAGTAAGTGCCTATGGTTTCATTTGCCGAAGGTGGGGGTGAGAGTGGAGGGTGGGTGAGGGGATGCATGCGATCAGAGCCACATTTGCCATGTCGGCTAAGAGTCACTGATCGTCCTTCAGAAAAGGTGACCATATGAGAAGAAATGTGTCGGCCTTGTCTTGCATATTATAAATGAGTTTCTCGTATGAGGCTGTTTTATACATTTCTATGGGCCATTCCTTGTGTGTAGGTGTCTGTGGGGAGCACCAATGGCAGAGTATGCAGAACTTAGCCACCGTCGGTGCCGTGTTAAGCAACCTGCGTTCTAAGTGGGACAGTCGGGGAGAATCCGCTGTAGCGTGAAACAGAATCAGATGGCGCGGCATTGATGGAGAAATCAATATTGTCCCACTCAGTGTGGATCCCACCTCATCCCAGAGGGCATGGATGTCAGGGCAGTTGTGCAGTATATGTACAATATTGCAGTGTGCATGTCCGCAGTGCCATCAAGTAGAGTGAAGTAGGAGCCCTGCCGCTTTGAGTTTCGCCGGCCCCCAGGGCCATTCCTGCAGCATTTAAAAAAGGTAGAATTTCATCCAAGTCTCTCCCGCTCCTTGGCTGAGGTTGTCCAGGATCTCGGCCCAGTCTTCTGCCTCATATTCCACCTTAAGTTGATCCTGCCATTTAGCATGTAGTTTCACTGCTTGTGGCTAGGAGTACAAGTGACAGATCAGGAGATTGATTTGCATGTCTTTCTAAGACATTGCGCTGCCTTGTGTTACTTTGGTTCAGGTAAGTGTTTCATGGGTGGTGCATGGGTGTTCCTGTGCATCCACCCATGAATTTTAAGGCAAACCCATATTTACATAGGTCCAGATTTACAAAGATTTTGCAATGCAAAATCCTTTTTGTTATTTACAAAGCCATGCAAATGTAAATTTGCGTGGCCTGTAGGAAAAAGTAACGCAAAGCAGGGCATTGCGCTGCCTTGCGTTACTTTGCATCAGGCAGAGGTTCCCATGCATCCACCCATGGATTTTGACACAAACCCATATTTACAAAGAGTTGTAGACATAGATTTACGCCAAAATAGTGAGCCTGCCAGAGACTCGTGTAACAAGGAAAAATATCTATGTTTCTCTTCGTTATTTCCTCTTGGCATGTGTGCTGCATTCTGCAACACATATACAAAGAGGAAAGCCATCCAAGGATAGTTTTTGTACAGGCAGGTGCCCTTTTCTGCTCAAAAACTATCCTCATCATAGTGCAGACACCTTTACACTATGGAGCAAGGGTGCCTGTGTTAGCACTAGACAGCCCAAAGTGTGACAGCACATGGAGAGAACAGAACTGTGTCATTTCTTTGAAGATATGGCACATTTCTGCTCTCTTCAGGAGACGCAATGTAGTGCAGCAACTATGTTCGCTGCCCTGTTGCATAACATCTTTGTAAATTTGCCCTATATTGACTGGTTTACCCAAAAAGTAGCAAGTCTGTGCCCATAGAAGTGCTCCAGGAATGGATGAAAATGTACTGCATTTTAAAATTCACACAATGCACACCGGGGATCCAGAGGGAGATGCCCTACCAGAAATGTATGACTCCCTACATATAACTGAAACTCACACAAAGTACGTCTGGTATCCAACAAGGGGAGAAAAATAAAAACTGCAAAAGGAATCTGTGTCTCATGAAAGAACGCTTCTTTAAGGAAGAGAACCCTCACTCACCTGAAGATGACATGCTTCATCATTGGGTTCCATTCTCACACTAGGACCGCAGGGTATCTGGTGTGGGCTACGACTCCGCAAGAAGGGAGGAGCTGAGATGTTTTCAAGCAGATTTTGGTTCACAGTGAGGGGCAGAGTGCAAAAAATGAAAAAGAGAAATGAGAATAAAACTATCTCTGGATGGGCTGAGTGAGTTTTATTCTGAAGCCCTTTGAGATAGAGTTAAAAACAAGCGAGGGCGCTTTTAAAAAAAACCAAATATACCCCCTTTATGGGGTCAGCATGTTTCTGCCTCCCATTGACCCTAATGAGGGCTTCAAGACATTGATCAGGACCAAAATGGAGTCACTCTGCTAAGAAATCAAATTGATTTGACCTGCCTCCCAATAAGGTAAGCCTTGTAGGAATGGGATGGCCCAACGAAGCTCAGTGTCCACTGACATTCTACAAAATACAAAACAAAATGAAATTAAAATTAGAAGCGTTCAAACAGCATTGCATATGAGTCAATGAGACACGGTTGCAGCACCCTGTTTATAAATTCAGTTCAGTGTGCCTAGTGCCCAACACCCAACAAGCAAGTTCATGTCCAATGAGAGAATATGGGTCATCTTACCCACAATGGAGAGATATGCTTCACTCTCAAGCCTAAAAGCCGCCTTGCTCCTAGAGCTGCATCATAGAAAATAAGAGAAACCAGTACAATCTTTCCTAAGGGTCTTTACGAAAAGTAGCTCTTAAAGCGAACCCTGGAATGACATCTATTGGTACATGTCTGATATATGAGACCACATTGTCAACATACCCCGGTAATGTGTGTGTCTTTTGTCTGTACTTGGGACATGTTACTTATGGCCTATGCTTTTGAGGGCATCCCGACAATAAGATGTATGCTTATGTTACATTCACAGGAAGAAAAATGCCGCATAGGGAGTCATTATTAAACTGAAAAACATCATCAATAAGCATGACACACATTGTAGAGTGTGGATAAAAGTCTTCCCTATGTGGCTCATTCTGGTGTCGTGCTGTGTCAAGGAAGGTAATGGTCAATAACAGCTAATCGTGCCGTGACTGTAGGAAGATTAGCAACGTAACCGCAGGGTGAAGTAGCTGCTGTCATTTAAAGCCGGGACGTAACAAAAGTAACCATGATCGGCCAACACAGTTACATGGGGATCCCAGTGATGGACCACGCTCCTATGGAAGTAAGGCATCAGTGAGACGTGGTGTGTAAGCGTCTTGTGCCTTGTAAGGAAAATGAGATACAGGTAGGAAGCTACGTGGCCTTAACTGAAGAGGACTCGGTACGGCCACAGAGCGATCAACACAGTTGTGGCAGAGGCAGAATTGGTTCGACCTCTAAACCACTGAATAAGTAGTTAAACAAGGCCCCCTAACTCCCCAAATCCATGTGCCTGAAAAGTCACTGTGAGAAACATCTACAGCGCACCCGTTGAGAGTGGAGAAACAGTGCCGGGCACGTCATCTAAACGGGCCGCCAGTGACAGAGAAGCATTGGTGAGGGCCGGGGAGAGTGGCAGGGATCTGTGAAACATGTAGTCTCACAGTAAAATCCACTCAACCATCAAGAGTTGAAAGGTGATAACTGACGACCCCGCTGATAATTATCAAACAGGACCATACAATGGTCCACAACTACCTGAGGAATGTGGCAGGGTCACTCTATGATATGTACTTAGGTAATTGAAGGGATTTATTCGAAGAGTCATGGAAACTGACCCCGTAAATAGTAAGTCAATATGGCGAAGAGTGTTGGTTTTTAAGAAACTATTTACAGGGTATTGTGGCCAGAGCACCCAGCAAAGACTGCGCGGATAGAGCTGGTATTGCAGATGGGAGACTCCATCAATCTACAAGGTGAATAGCCCTTTTCAATGAAGGGGCTCCTGGGAAGACTGATCCCAAGGCAACCATTCTTGTCCAGAGGTGATGACTCACAATAGACTTTGTAGGTCAGAGTGAAAACCAGGTAAAGAAATGTGGTAGAAATGATATTAAAAATTATATCAAACTCAGTGGAAGACCCCACTCAATTAGGGCTACCTAGTCGAGACCCCCTATCTCTATGCCCATCATTGACATCCTGAAGTGGCAACAAGCTATCTTATCAGTGGTGAGAGGAAATGGGAAAACTGGATAGAGATTGACTAACACTCATAGCAAGCATTACAGAGAGATGCAGGAGTCCACCAAAGTGAAGCATCTGGGCTGGACACCCAGGTGTTACAGAGCGGCCCACGGAATATCATCATTGAAGCCCTGTGTGCTACTTTTGAGTCGTAAAATCCAGTGCTGTTCCCTCTGCAAGAGTACTGCTCCAGAGTGCCCATATTAGTCATATAATAGGGTTTGTCTAAGACCACCCACCTGATGTCATCCTCAGTTTGCCCAGATGTAAGGTAGTGTCTGCTGAGTTTGGTGTGCGATTTCTTGCTTCTCACCAAATTTCGGTGTTCCAATATCCTAGTTTTGGCTTTGCGGGTGGTCATGCCAACATACAGCAACTTGCTGGGGCAGGTAATGAGGTACGTGACCCGCTCAGTGTTGCAAGTAGTATGTTTAAAGAGTTCCCAAGGTGTCTTGAGGCCAAGGTCAACACAGGTAGTAGACTGTGTCAGATGTCTCACTGAACAGGAGCCACACAGAAAGTGACCCTTCACCGGGGCAGAGACCACAGTGTATCTCGAAGCCCTCTCTGAACGGTGGAACGTGGTCTGGTATGGAACACTAGGTCTCCAATGTTTGTACTCCATTTAAGCGCAAACAGGGGTTTGGGTAGTATTTTATCTCCTGTAATAAGAATGTGCCAATTCTTATTACTAGCCTTGTGTTTAGGGTAAGTCTGGAGGAGAGCCTCTCTGTTGTTGTTCCTAGCTCGTTTTGCTGCCCTGCGAATGAGATCCTGTGAATTCTGTCTCTGGGCAAGATAGGTGCTCAATCTGGATGCATGTTCCTTAAATTTGTCGATTTCAGTGCAATTCCTTCTGATCCTGAGGAACTGCCCCATCTGAAGATTATTTCATAGTGCTCATGGATGGAAATTGTTGTAGCACAATAAGGAATTACGGGCCATGGGTTTCTTGTACTGTTCAGAGGACACTCCTCCTTCTTTAGGGTATAGCAATAGATCCAAAAATGGAAGGGACACCTTACTCTACTCACAGGTGAATTTGAGATTATTACCCTCATGTTTAGTCATTCCGAGAACCTGTTCAGAGAGGTTAAGTCCCCCTCCCAAATCACCAAGATGTCATCTAAATACCTCTTCCACACTTTGAGGTTTCTACTATAACGGAATATGACACGGTGCTGTTATTTTGAACTTGGATTACATCCACGCATTCTTACTACCATTGTGCATACTGAGCACTGCTTTGAGACAGTTGGTCTGTTACGTGTTCATTACTTTACTAAGAATTATTGCTACTTATTCAACTTTTGTCCTCGGGGCTCCGAGGCACATATGTTATGTCTACAACATATTGATTTTGGAACGAGTGTGATCCGTCTAAAATACTTTTGAGCCTTGAAAAAGTTGTCAAACGACAAAACACGTGTTGGCTGTATTTACCTTTGGACTACAATCCAGATTGCTGCTCTATGAAAATGAAAGTATTTGAAACTTCAGACCCCAAAGGTGTCTTGTGTTTGGACCCTAATTAATGCTTTTACTTTCAAAAGTTACATCTCCTTTGTGGACAAATATTTGGACCTGTCAGGCTGACAGACCAAGATTTTTTAACTCTGGTGCTTTCGGACATATTAGTATCTTCTCCTGCAAGGGGTTGTCAACTGGGTATATATGCGTGTTCTTGAAGCTGTGCATGTAAAGATTCACCATGCTTGGGGCAAACGTGCTGCCCATAGAGGTCCCGGTGACCTGCTAATACAGTTGGTCCGGAAATAAGAAAAAGTTTTCTTTCATGGCAATCACCTCACATTCCATGACAACTGAGAGGGAGTGTAAAGTATCATCTTGTGGGATGTTTGTATACAATGATTCAACATCGTAGGATACCAGGTAGTGCTTCTGAGGATCAAAGGGAATGTCAGCCAGTACAGTGAGTATATGCTTGGTGTCCTGTAGATAGGAGGGCATCTCAGTAACCAACTGGTCTTAAGAACCAATCAGCAAACTGTGAGAGAGGCTCTAGAAAGGAACCAATACCAGATGCAATCAGTCTTCCTGGTGGTGGTCGTCTCGGTTTGTGTATTTTTGGTAGAATATAGAAATAGGGGGTCCTCAGGTGGGTATTCAATAAGAACTTAGCTTCACCTTTGGTGATCCACCAGGCATCCCTCCCTTTGTAATGGTCTGTAGTATTTGAGGTCACTCAGTTGATGGAGGCATTCCCCCTGGTAGGTCTGGTGATCCAAAATCGCAGTGGCTCCCCCTTGTCCGTTGGTTTTATGATGATCTCTCTATCAGAACCTAGTGACTTCAGGCAACCCATCTCCTCCCTAGAGAGGTTAGAAAAGGGGTGTTTGGCGCAGGTTTTTTGGTTCCCAAACTTTTTGAGAACAGGCTTCTCAAAGGTTGCTACTTCCGGGGAACCAGGTGTATTGGTGGATTGAAGGAGGACTTGTTTCTCAAACCAGTGCTAATTTCAGTATCCAGGCGGTATTCTCAGTTTTGTCAAAGAAAAAGGACAAGCATACCTTATGAAAAAATCAGGACAGTTCTTTATGTATGGAGAAGTCATCTCTCAGATGGGTGGGGACGAAGCCGAAATCCAGAGTTCTGCGGCTCAGATTTTCAATGAGGCCGTCATTTTGCTTGTCAAGGAGGTCGGTTCCTTGGTTATACTCTGCAGCAGTCGTTGTTCTATCGTGGGATCCCAGTGCACTTGGTTCTTCTGTTGAGCCGGATGATTCTCCGGTGATGGTCTGTTTCCTCTTCTTCTTCCTCTTCTCCTGCAGCCCTTCCCAAAAAAGGCAAATAATTTTGGCCACCAAAAGGGGGCAGTTGGAAGGGTTGTTCTGGAAACCCCCAGGGTTAAGTGGACCACCACGTTGCCTGTGTAGGAAAGCCCCAAAAAAAAGCCTGTGTCTCTTGGCGGTTTCATTCTTGCCCGAAAGGAGCTATCAGAGTCGTTGGAGTTGGAGTCCTTTGTATTGCTCCATTCCTCTGAATTGGAGGTCCGTTTGTAAGTTCCTTGTCATCACCCTCTAGTGCCCCTTCTATTGTTGTTTTTATGCTGTTGTAGCTAGTAGTCATCTACCAAATAAGAGTAGACCTTCTCATGAGTAAATCTGTCTACATCTTTCTTAAGCTTGTTTATCTTATACCTAAGTAGATTTTCATTGGTCTCACTGAAGGTGTTGTTCACCTCCTCCAGTTTCTTTTTGAAAAGGGTAATTTGCAATGCACACTTAATTTGATTCTCAAGTTGTTGAATCTCAATCATAAGGAGGTCAGCTTTTCTCCCCTTATTGGATACCAGACATTCTTTTCAAATTCACAGACATCGTCCAGTAGTAGGGTTGGAGAATTTTGCCAGTCTTTTTATTTTTTTTTAACTTGTTTTTTTTAATCACTGCTTCCAGCTTATCCAGAACAAGGACATGCATGTACATTTTCAACATCTATAGCCCATATACATCCAATACTTTTTAACATGACATCCCATTGTTGTGCTTGATCTCACTACCTGTGAGCCGAGTTACTCTCATTTTTAGCAGCAGTACAATTTTGTTAACGATAGGACCAGCATCCTAAAACAACAGAGGAACAACAATAATCATAATAGGGAATCTAGACCCCCCCCCCTTATCTAGCCCCCCTCTCCCTCCACCCTCGTGGCAGCGACAGACAGGCGGCACAGTACCTCTGACATAGGTAAAAAAAACTATCGGTGCACTCATAACTTGTTTGTGATTCATGTGTTCATGGTGTGAGAGGGCGCGTGCGGTGGCATTGCATCGGCAAGTGTTGGAGTAGGCCCGGTGCTCGGCGAGCTATGTGTGCTCTCATTCTCACTTTCATTCGTTGCTGTGGACACTTCAGTCAACATTTGTCCCCATTCCAGGAGATCGCTCTCCGCATTCTCATCGGTCCGTACTGCTCTGAGGCGACATTCCTCGGCTACCCCCCACTCCTGCAGGTTATCCCTCCATTTTTTCAATGTGGGTGGTACTGGGTGTATCCAGTGGATCATTATCCGCCATTTCGCCAGGACCAGTCCTAGTAGCACAAACTTATAGCGCATCCTACTCCCTTTCTTGGGCGTCGGAAGCACGCCCAGAATTCAGCGTTTTATGGAAGTGTCGATTCGCACCGCCGTGGCTGTGCTAAGGGACAGCACCACCTGGTGTCAGTACCGTTGTAGGCGCGGGCAATTCCAGACCATGTGCAGGAACGTGGCGGGGTCCGTGCCACATCGTGGACACAGAGATGACAACCCTGGGGTGAACCGTGCTCGCCGCTGAGGGGTCAGGTATGTGCGGTGTAGGTAATAGAACTGGATTTACTTGAACCATGCATTACTTGTAGCTTCTGCTACCTGTGCCAGTGCTCTCTTCCACTCACCGTCTGTCAATGGGACGGGCAGGTCGTCGTCCCATCTCGCCCTGATCATGTCTAGATTCGACCCCCGATCCACCTTTAATGTCTTCTATATGCTGGAGACAGCCCTCGACTAGAACCCGGGTCTAGCAATGTTACCAACATGCAGGACTCTCGGGGTTCATCGGGAAATGTTGTCCACATCTCTCGTACAGTGCGTGATATTTTGGCGTACTAAAGAAATTGCCCCGGTGGTACCTGAAATCAGTCCTGAGCTTCCTGAAAGGTCATGAACGTGCGGTTCTGGTATAGATCCCCCGCGGTCCCACAACCCCCCTCGTACCACTTCTAGAGATCCATAACCTCTTGGATATTCTGGAAACCCTTCAACCAATGCAGAGGTAGTGCGCTAGCATATGGGGCCTTTCTGACCACCAAGGTCACTGCTTACTCCCAGACCTCCGTAACCCGGCGGATTATATGTGGGCACGTTTTAGGGACCCTAGAGCCCATCATTAGAAACTGCTGCAGTTGCATCCCCTCGTTCCAACTCCCTAGTAGGTCCATATCAACTGTGCGCTCCCCCATGCACCATTGAGCGGCGTATTGCAGCAGGCCAGTCATATAGTATAGCCATAGGTCTGGCAACCCTAGGCCAACCCCTATCCATGTCTAGTTTTAGTATGTCCAATTTGGCTTTGCTCCGCTTTCCAGCCCAGACTAGGGAGGTCAGGAGACTGTTCAGTGTGTCGAACGTCGACTTAGGGATTTTGCAAAAGGAGTTCTGGAGCACATAGAGGCAGCGAGGCAATAGTACCGTTTTTGATACCGCCACCCTCCCCATAACCGACAGTGGTAACTTGTTCCAAAACGTTATCGACGCCCGCAGTCCATCGAGGACCCTCCTCCATGTTCAAATCATACTGGGACTCCGGCCGATGGGCAATCTGCATTCCGAGGTACCGGAAGCGATCGCACTTCCAATCCATGCCAACTACGGGGAGATCGTGAACTGCCCCCCGTGCCAATGCAGCAACGGGAACAAGATTGTTTTCTGGCAGTTAATGCGGAGGCCAGAAGAAGCCCCAAATGAATTTAGTATTTCCCGAGCTGCTGGGATTGCCCCTTCCGGCTCACACAGATAGAGAAGAGCATCGTCACCATACATGGAAACCACATGAGTACGACCGTCTACCTCTATACCCCATGGCGCCATATCCCTGCACAAGCGTACCGCCAAAGGCTCCATGACCAGGGCGAACAGAAGCGGGGATAATGGGCACCCCTGCCATGTGCCCCTTCCAACCTCTATAGTGTCCGACACTTGCCTCCCAGTCCGCACTCTGGCCAACGGTTTGCGGTATAGCAGTTTGACCCAGGCTATGTACTCGCTCCCAAACCCCCATTCTCCGCAGTACTTTCCAGAGGTAGTCCCACCGGAGAGTATCAAAGGGTTTTTCAATAGCCAGGGTGACTACTGTCGCCCTGAGGTTTGTGTCTGCAACCGAGTGGAGGACATGCAACAGTCTACGTAAGTTCATGTGTGTTCCTCTCTCAGGCATGAACCCGTATTGGTCCTCATGCATCAATGTGTTCACCACTCTCCGTAGTCTGAGAGCCAGAACTTTGGCCAGTAATTTAGCGTCCACTCCCAGCATGGACAAGGGCCTGTATGCGGCGGGGTCCTCAGCGTCTGTCAGGTTTGGGGAGCATGACAATCTGCGCCTCACACATGGAGTGGGGAAGGACTCCAGCCTGCTTAGCCTCCTGCAGCATATCCAACAGATGCGGAAGAATTACATCAGCATACGCCTGATAATATTCAACTGGGGCACCTGGCCATCCCCTGCACGGCTTCCTGAAGGTCCTCCAGTTGTAGTGCCACTTTCAGTTCCTCCTGCTGGTCGTCCGAAATCCACGGCAGCGGAACCCCCCCGGAGGAAGTCACTCCCATCTGAGCTATCGTCACCCGTGCTCCCGCGGTATGTATTCACCAGGTGAGCAAATAAAACTGCATTAACACCGACCTGTGGGTTCGCTGTAACTTCCTCGGGATGATGTAATGTAAGAATCAGCGGGGGTGGGCGTTCACGCTTCAACAACCACGCAAGCAATCTACCCGATCTGTCCCCTTCCCTATGCAGTAGCTGCCGATATTCCCTGCGGATCAAGCAATCCAGTCTATCCCAGGTCTCCCCCACTACGCGCTGTGCCTGTAAGAGGGCATCTGAAGGCTGATCCCTCGCGCGTCCCTCGCGTTGTAGCCTAGCCAATGTGTCTTCACCTCCACCTCTAATCGTTTCCTGGTGCCCCCCACCCTGGACAGGCAGTCCCCCCTATTGACCACTTTAAAAGTATCCCACTCATTACTCATAGGACTGGTAGTAGACCAGTTCTCACTGAAGTAATCTGATACGGTTTTCCCAAGTTCATCTCTGAAAACTCGGTCTTTTAACGCCTGTGATTGCAATCTCCATATTGGGACTCTCGGCCTAACTCTCTCAGGTCCCCATTCTAACAGCACAGGGGCATGATCCGATAGAAAGCGGCCCAGTACCGTAACCCCACCCACGTTACTACACAACTCATGAGAAAGCAGAAACCTATCGAGTCTGCTATATACCGCACGGGCCGGGGTTTAACACGTAAACTGTCGTTCTTCAGGTGAGTTTCACGCCAAATAGCCACACACTGAAGCCTGTACATCACCCCTCTCAGGCCCGCTGACATATTCGGCTTAGTGTGATGTTGGGGGGGTGTCTGTCCAGTGCACCATCTAGGACGCAATTAAAGTCGCCTGCCCATACCACGGGAATCCCAATGAATGGCTGTAACCGATTCTCCAGCTCACTAAAGAAGTCCGCATCATCCAGGTTTGGGGCATAAACATTCACCAAACACACCTCCATACCATCCATATCACCATGCACTATTACATATCTACCCACTACTTCAGCTTCGTAGCTGCGGAGCTTAAACGGGACCTGTAGAGCTATCCAGATGGCCACCCCCCTAGCATAGGAAGAGAACGTAGATGCGAACAGTTGTCCCCTCTATTTTTTGTGGAGTTTTTGTATTTCCGTGTCCAGCAGGTGGGTCTCCTGTAACATAGCCACCTGTGTACCCTGCCGCCGTAAATACGTCTGCACTCTATAACGCTTTATAAACGAGTTGAGCCCCCTCACATTCCATGTTGTAGATCTATAGTGCCCCATGACCAATAGCAACCACCAGCCTCAGCCTGTATGTAACCGACCTGCCCGCCGCCGCTGTCACTACCAAACACCCCCTATCTAGAACGTCAAAAACCCCCAACCCCCGGGTAGACACTGTCTTAAACTGACGTGCATCCCCATATGATCCCCAAACATAACACCCCCCACCCCAATTGTACATCTTTGTAACCATAGCACAGTTCCCATCTGTACAAAAGCGAATATCAACAATAACAAAAACACACGCTCCCTCCACTCAGACATCAAGTCACTCGCACCAACACATCCAATACCCATGAACATTTCTGCTATCTCCCCTACCGGGACAAAAGGGTTGTGCCCCGCCCGGACCACCGGGGCGTCCGTCGGCTGAGCCCACCCCAGCCCAATCGACAATCACTCCCATGCATACCTCAGTCAGTCATAGCCAAGCACCTCACTTCCCCAGTCAGACAAGATCTCCCCCCCAGAGAGAAAGGAGTTAGAACAAGAGGTAAGAGATTTAGAGAGTAGTGGAGATACTGGAGTAGGGAGAGAGGGAATAGAAAGAAAAGAGGGTACAGAAGGGGGGGCAAGAGACAACGCCCACCCGCACCATATGCTTGGACCATCCAGATACCCCACACAAGCATAAGGAGATTAGAAAGCGGAAGGGGGAAGGGGAAAAAAAGTGACCACTCCAGATTTCAAACCCACGCACCCTCAAGAGGGTGGAGGCACAAATTGTGTCCCAACAATACCCGTATCTGGGTTACTTTGTTCACCACCGTGTCCTCTATTGAAATGTTCATGCAGGATCTGTTTGCTGCGGGGTGTCCTCGAAAACCCCGCCCAAGCTCGTGTCTGAACCCGTGGCCGTCACCACCTCGACCAACGCTTGGCAGCGCCCTGTTCAGCCCGTTGGGTCTCCAAGTCTATCCTGGGGGATCTCCTGCCCTCGCCTCCTGAGTTAGCCCCCTCCAGCTCCAAGGACCTATCCCGTTGCACCAGCACTCTCTGCATTGATCTTTAGCTTTTTCTGAGTCTTCCAGCGCGGCCTCTGCCAGTTCCACCCTGAGGGTGCACCGAAGATCTTGCCACTGTAGCGCTCACTCTTAAGGAGACCGCCAAACAGGCACGTACACGCCTTCATTACATACGAGGGCCCGGGTGTAAGCTACAAAAGAGCCCGAGGCACTACAACTCCCAGCAGGCAGTGGGGCACTTCAGGATGCAACCCGGAAGAAGACGCCTCCCTATTTAAGCACCTCCTCCTCCTGAGTGAAGTGTTTGACAATCCGTTCTCGAGCATTGCAAGTGGCGGAAGGTGTTCCCCGCCGGATTTCAGCAAGAAGAATCTTCCGCGATTCCAGAGACCCTGAGGACTCCTGTTGGCTCTACGTGTTGGATTACGAACCGGTACCCGTTTACCGACACAGCTCGTCCGAGGCACAGACACAAAGCAGGTACTTGGAAGGAGCGCCTACCTCTCCATGCCGGTATTGCGGTTAAGGAACCGCCATTACTTCACCTGAGAGGAATTATGTTTTCCTTTTTCCATTAATAGACACTGCTTCGAACCTAGCATTTCGTCCAGCACAGTCGTATGGCAGGTATACCTTGACTGTGCGCTGGATTTACTTTTTATTTTGTGTTCCTTACTCCCTGCCTACTATTCAGTGTATCTGAATAGTATATATTTATACATACTTTGGTTCTTATTTGCGAACAACACTACTGGGAGCGATCTTACTGTGATATATTAAACAGTAGGCCTTGACTTACGGCATACCTATTGGAAGCTAACTACCTCTTCCCAAGTGGACTTTTTGTTGCTGAACTTCTGGTGGGGCTATGCTACATCAAGTTATTCAGAGTATAGCTGCAGGGCTCCTGGTGAGTGTATGTATGGTTTGACATTCTAGAAAAACATTTGTTATAGAAGTGTGGTGCTTCTCATGCTTGTCTGTTTTCTATCACACTGCAGAGCCTAAAAACCTAGAAGGGTGTTATTCGGATTCCTTGACCAGACCCGAGGGATACTAGGGTACTGCAGCACAGTTTATTGTTTTATCCCTTTCCCTTTTCCCCTGGGCACGACCTCCCGCAGCAGTGTTCTCTTTCTCTGTTGGGGGTTGCGTTCAGGAGAATTGGGGGAATTGTCATCGACCATCGTCTCCGCTGGCTACAGTGAAAAGGTTAGTGGCGTTGTTTATTTCTTGCGCTGCTGACAACCCTGACAGATTGTCAAGCCCAAGTCTAAACGCCCAGCCTAGACGATGGATACTAACGTGCTGTTGTCCTCGCTTTTGGAGAGCCTGACGGCTCTGCAACAGGAAGTACAAACATCTCGCTTAGAAAATCAGGACTTAAAGAAGGAGTTGGGCACATTGCGCAGAGAGGTAGCAGGCCTAACCCGCAGAGGTCCCGGGCGGGTTCCTACATAAGAGAAGCCACCCTGCCTCCTCCAGTTCATGCAGCACACTCCCCTCCTCTGTCCCTCATGGGGGTGGGTTTTTCTCTGCCACTCCTGCTCCCCCACCATCGACAGATGCCGTTCCCACCGTCCATGTGATACAGAATACCGGCATACCCTTGGCACCGCCAGAACGTTTCTATGGGGATCCGA
This sequence comes from Calotriton arnoldi, assembly GCA_963921515.1. Lineage (NCBI taxonomy): Eukaryota > Metazoa > Chordata > Amphibia > Caudata > Salamandridae > Calotriton > Calotriton arnoldi. Next base: position 2,078,743 of record CAWUFW010000581.1, on the reverse strand, counting down.
GGAAGTTTGAAACTTTTCTGAATCAATGCATACTTCATTTCCTGTGTAAACCGGCTGTATTTCAGGACGAAGCAGCAAAAACGGCTTTCATGATGTCATACATGGGTGGTAATGCGGCCAGTTGGACCATTCCACTTATGGAACGAAACAACCCTGTCCTGCACAACTTTCCGGACTTTTGTTTGGAGATGAGGAAACTATTCGATAGGAAATCACATATGATGACCTTGGACCGGGAACTTCTCACCTTGCGACAAGGGTCTCAAGACTTACTTACCTATATAACATTGTTTAACCGCCTGGTAGTCGAAACCGACTGGCCCCTGCAAAACGAACCACTCTATTTTACCAGGGGTTACGTGGAGAATTAAAAGATGTCCTTTCTCAAGTGGTCCAGCTACCACAGACATGTGAGGAGATAATAGAATTAACAGTTCAACTCGATCATAGACTACAGGAAAGAAAAGGGGACAAGAACAGAGGAGACACTCGATTCTTGTATACCAGACCGAAAACCCCAGTTGAGGAACATCCCAAGTCCACAGAAGGACCCGAACCTATGCAGATAGGGGGAATCCGGGGTCCCCTTACTACAGAAGAGAAAGAAAAAAGAAGGAAGATGAAGTTATGTCTGTACTGTGGAAAAGGAGGTCATTTCATCAGAGAATGTCGTGCTCGGACACAGCTCCCTGGCAGAACTCCCATTTCACGGATACAAGCCACGATCAGACAAGGGAAACCGGCGGAAAACTGAAGAGCCCAAGTCAGGATGAGATCCCTGGTTTGGGCAAACGACGTAGATCGATCTCGTCAGTGATTGCCAACACACTACAACCCGCTGTAGCTCATTTGAACGTCGGCGTCTCTCTATGGGTCACTTCGACAAATGTGTTAGAGGTAGACGCCTTACTGGATTCCGGAGCGACCGGAAATTACATTGATCAGGAGTTTGCTCTGAAAATAGGTGTGTCTTGGGAAAGGAAAGAAACCCCTGAACATGTGAAGGCTGTAGATGGCACTGCACTGACTTCGGGACCTGTTAAATACCGCACTCTTCCCCTTCTAATGAAGTTTGGCACTGACCATTACGAATATGTTCAATTCGATCTTATTGATGCTCCTCAGTTCCGTCTCATCCTAGGCATGCCATGGCTGACCTTACATGATCCTGTTGTTCAGTGGGCAGCCCGTACGGTTACCATGAATTCTGACTACTGCAAAAGACATTGCACCAAGTTAGCGATCCATTCAGGAAGCCAAGAGAATACACAGTCCAGTTACTTGGCGACGGCCTGTGTACAAAACCAGTATTGCTGTTCTACCTCATTGCCTGACATATACAGAGAATACAAACCTCTCTTTGATAAACAAAAAGCGACCCAGTTACCACCCCATCGAGTGTATGATTGTCGCATCGAATTAATACCAGGAGCTGACATACCATGTAGCAGAGTGTATGCTTTGACCGAACCAGAGACGCAATACCTAAAGACCTACCTCGAAGAAAATCTCGCCTCCGGGTTCATCAAACACTCTTCTTCACCAGCGTCGTCCCCTCTTTTCTTTATCCCAAAGAAAGATTGTGACGAATTGAGAACGTGCATCGATTACAGGGCCATCAACCGAGTGACCATCAAAAACCGCTACCCGTTACCACTGATACCCGTGCTCCTCGACCAACTGAAAAGGGCTCAGTATTTCACTAAACTTGACCTCAGAGGCGCCTACCATTTAGTACGGGTAAAAGACGGCGATGAATGGAAGACTGCCTTCCGGACGAAGTCCAGACTCTTTGAGTACAGAGTGATGCCTTTTGGGCTTTGCAACGCCCCAGCGGCCTTCCAAAATTTCATGGACGAGGTTCTACGCGTTTACTTGGAGACCTTCTGAGTAGTCTATATCGATGATATTTTAATCTACTCATCTACTCTCCCGGAACATGAGACCCACGTAAAAGCAGTTTTGGGTAGACTCCAACAACACTTGTTGTATGTCAAGCTGGAGAAATGCCTTTTCCATGTTCAGGAAGTCGCCTTTTTGGGTTACATCATCAATGCTCAAGGCTTCCAGATGGAGACAAGCAAGGTCGACGCGATCACTCAGTGGAAAACTCCACAGAATATCAAATCGGTGCAAAGCTTTCTTGGTTTTGCCAACTACTACCGGCGATTCATCAAGGACTTCTCAAAGCTAATACATCCCATCTCCAATCTTCTGCGAAAGTCTGTTCCTTTCATTTGGGGTAAGGAGGCTGGCCAGTCCTTTCAAACGTTGAAAGACAGATTCACTCAAGCGCCCATCCTACGCCATCCTGATTCACAACTTCCTTTTGTCCTTGAAACAGATGCCTCTCAATATGCCTTGGGGGGTGTATTATCTCAACGACACCCAGAGACAGGACAATTACACCCTGTGGCCTATTACTCAAAGAAACTCACCCCTAGTGAAATAAACTATACCATCTCTGACAAGGAGTTACTGGCAATAAAGAGGGCTTGTGAAGAATGGCGACATTATCTTCTGGGAGCACTTCATACCGTGGAGATCTATACAGACCATAGAAACCTCCTGTTCCTCAAAACCGCAAGAGCCCTGACACCCCGCCAGTTGCGTTGGACACTGTTCTTTTCCGATTATGATTTCGTCATCAAATACCGACCAGGACCACAAAACGGGAAAGCGGATGCCCTTTCCCGTATAGAAGAACCAGAAAATGAGACTTTGACAGAAAAACCATATCCACCTGCGATAATAACCGAAGCAGCCTTCCAGAACCAATCCCTTGCGTTAATCACTTCACAAGATTTCCTGGAGGACGTGCGAGTATCGTTGGCTGATCTTGACATACAGGCCTGGATTCAGGAAGATCCAGATCATCGCGCCGAAATAGAAGATTTAGCCTACCATTATCATGCGCTATATTTACCAAACAAAACATTGCAACAACAGGTACTGATTTGGGCCCATGACTCATTACTAGCGGGACACTTGGGAATATACAAAACTATTGCCTGTGTGGAGCGTTCCTTTTGGTGGCCCTCTTTGAGAAAGGATTACCTTAGGAACTGTGCAGTGTGTGTACAGGGGAAGGCTTGTCACACCAAACCCACGGGTCTACTCCGGACGCTGCCTACACCTCTTCGACCCTGGCATACATTGTCGATGGACTTTCATAGTAGAAATGCCCCCCTGTGACGGAGACACTGTCATTTTGGTAGTTGTTGACCACCTAACAAAAATGGGACACTTCATTCCTTTGGTGCGCCTACCCACGTCCTCTGAACTAGCCTTGGTGTTTCTTCAACATGTGGTGAGAGCTCACGGAATCCCCAACGTTCTAATCACCGACAGGGGATCACAATTCACTTCACGTTTTGGAAGGCCCTATGCAAAACCATGAATATCGAGGCCAGGCTCTCTTCCAGCTACCATCCACAAACGGATGGTAAAACGGAACGCCTGAATCAGACATTGGAACAATATCTTCGCTGTTTTACCTTGCAGAACACCCTGAATTGGTCCACACTATTATGGATGGCAGAGTTTGCCTATAACAACGCTACACATGCCACGCTGGGGTGTTCACCCTTCTATTGCCTCTATGGTCACTATCCTAACATGCTCCCGTTTGAATGGCCTGTTGCATCCAAACTACCGAGCGTGCACGAACATCATGCGCATCTCCGGGCAGTATTGCTTGATGCCAAACAACATCTTGCGACAGCCCAATCAGCACAGAAGCACTTTGCTGACAAGAAAAGAGCAAAGGAACCCGACTACCAGGTGGGGGATAAGGTCTGGCTCTCCACAAAGAACTTACATCTAAAGGGAATAAACAAGTTAAAACCCAAGTATGTTTGCCCCTATAGTATTGAGGAGGTTATCAACCCTGTAGCCATGAGGTTATCACTACCTCGTTCGTGGCATATCCACCCTGTCTTTCATGTGTCCTTACTTCAGTCATGTCATACCAGCATGAGGCTACCAGATAGGCCCCTCCCTTTAGAAATAGACGGGCAGGAGGAGTACGAGGTACAGGATATCCTTGATTCCCGGCTAATAAGGGGGAGGGTTCAATACCTGATAGACTGGAAAGGGTTTGGGGTAGAAGACAGAACGTGGGAACCGGAAAACAATCTCCATTGCCCGGAGATAGTGGAACGGTTCCATGCAGCACATCCTGGGAAGCCTGGACGACCGCCGAGTCGGCGATCCTTGAGAGGGGGTACTGTAGCGCCACTCTTAAGGAGACCGCCAAACAGGCACGTACACGCCTTCATTACATACGAGGGCCCGGGTGTAAGCTACAAAAGAGCCCGAGGCACTACAACTCCCAGCAGGCAGTGGGGCACTTCAGGATGCAACCCGGAAGAAGACGCCTCCCTATTTAAGCACCTCCTCCTCCTGAGTGAAGTGTTTGACAATCCGTTCTCGAGCATTGCAAGTGGCGGAAGGTGTTCCCCGCCGGATTTCAGCAAGAAGAATCTTCCGCGATTCCAGAGACCCTGAGGACTCCTGTTGGCTCTACGTGTCGGATTACGAACCGGTACCCGTTTACCGACACAGCTCGTCCGAGGCACAGACACAAAGCAGGTACTTGGAAGGAGCGCAGGAGCGCTACCTTCATTTCCGTTACAGATTTACGTCTATTCAGCTGAGCCTTATCAGCCGCCTACCTCTCCATGCCGGTATTGCGGTTAAGGAACCGCCATTACTTCACCTGAGAGGAATTATGTTTTCCTTTTTCCATTAATAGACACTGCTTCGAACCTAGCATTTCGTCCAGCACAGTCGTATGGCAGGTATACCTTGACTGTGCGCTGGATTTACTTTTTATTTTGTGTTCCTTACTCCCTGCCTACTATTCAGTGTATCTGAATAGTATATATTTATACATACTTTGGTTCTTATTTGCGAACAACACTACTGGGAGCGATCTTACTGTGATATATTAAACAGTAGGCTTTGACTTACGGCATACCTATTGGAAGCTAACTACCTCTTCCCAAGTGGACTTTTTGTTGGTGAACTTCTGGTGGGGCTATGCTACATCAAGTTATTCAGAGTATAGCTGCAGGGCTCCTGGTGAGTGTATGTATGGTTTGAGGTTCTAGAAAAACATTTGTTATAGAAGTGTGGTGCTTCTCATGCTTGTCTGTTTTCTATCACACTGCAGAGCCTAAAAAACCTAGAAGGGTGTTATTCGGATTCCTTGACCAGACCCGAGGGATACTAGGGTACTGCAGCACAGTTTATTGTTTTATCCCTTTCCCTTTTCCCCTGGGCACGACCTCCCGCAGCAGTGTTCTCTTTCTCTGTTGGGGGTTGCGTTCAGGAGAATTGGGGGAATTGTCATCGACCATCGTCTCCGCTGGCTATGGTGAAAAGGTTAGTGGCATTGTTTATTTCTTGCGCTGCGGACAACCCTGACAGCCACCACTCGACCCCCTCTCAGCACCCTTCCTTCACCATGGACTTCCAACCAGTCCCACACCTCCTCCGGTGTTGTAAAAAAGTGTGCGCGATCAGCATGCAGGACTTTCAACTTTGCTGGATAGAGAAGCATGTACTGAAGGTTCATGGCCCGCAATTTTTGCTTGACTCCGAGGTTGCATGCCCTCTGTTGTTGAACCATGCGGGTGTAATCTGGAAAAATGCGAATTTTCTGGTTCTCAAATGTCGAATCCCCCTCCTGTTGCGCCACCCTGAGGATACTGTCCCTATCCCTATAATTGAGGATCCGGGCGATGAGGGTTCTGGGTGGGGCCCCTGGCGGTGGAGGCGCAAAGAGCGCCCAGTGTGCGCGCTCTATTATGAAGACGGAGGAAAGCTCGGCAGTGGGCAGCGCCTCCCTGATCCATTTTTCGAGGAAGAGTTCCGGTTCCCTCCCTTCGGCCTTCTCCGGGAAACCAACGAAACGCAGGTTACATCTGCGGGATCTTTCTTCCGCATCCTCCGCTCGGCGCTCCAGGGACATCGTTTTTTTTGAGAGCTCAGTGAGAGTCACTTTCAGGGCCGAGACCTCCTCCCGCAGCTCACTAACCGTTTGCTTTGTGGCCAGTGACCGTTCTGCGACGGTGCGAAGATCCGCCCTCAGCAGACCCACATCCTGAGAAACTACATCTATCTTTGCCTGCACTTTTGCGCTGGAGGATTCAATAGCAGCCAAGATCTGAGATCCCGTGGGCTCAGGTTGCGTCCCACCTCCCCCCGTCGACATCCCAGGCACTGCAGCAGTCTTTGGGGGCTGTGTACTGGTCCATCTTCGTTTGCTGGGCAGCCCTTGGTAGGCGATTCTTGCCCATTGCTAAATATTCAGCTCAATGTGTCCACCTGACCTCAGCTCCGGCACCCCTCCACCAGGACACAGTGCGTAGGCCGTGCCACGAGGCGCGCACGTATGGGAGCACTGACCTGCTACGCAGAATGTCCTTGAACCCAGTATGGCGGACACCCGTCTGTGCGTCTCAGCCAGTGCAGGCAGTCACTCCAACTGTTGAGGATCAGGTGCCGCGGGGTAGACAGTGGCTTCCAGCCCAGTTAAGGCCTCATATGCACCACCTGTATCCTCCTCATGTGCTCACCCACGACCCATGTGGGGACCAGCATTCAAGTCCCTCCACGTGTTCCAGCACTGAATGCCAAGCGTGTCCAGTGCTGTTTCCCCCCCTAGTGGCACCACCTCACCTCTATGTAGGACCACAGGCCCGACCTCCGATCCCTCAGTGCAACTGGCCGGAGTGGCGTCTCAGGTCCCGGAGGCCCTTGTGCCCCCAGCACTCCAGGGAACGGCTGCGTGATCCGGTGTATGGAGCCTGGATACATGCGATCCCTGCTCGGGCAATCGGCGCCTCCGACCAGGCCTTGCGCACCCACCAGAGGGGGGATGGGAGAGAAGGAGCAGGCAGGCCACGATCCGCAGGCCGCGTCTCGGCCATATGGGGCATCCCCACGGCTCACAGCAGTCAGGGTCGGTGCAAATGGGGGGCAGTCGGTCCGTCGGCTGTAATCCCCCGGTATTCGGCCAACAGAAGGGAGACGGAGGGCGAGGCAATCCCCAGAGGTCAGCCGCTCGGGCGGGAGTGCCCCGTCCGGGCCTCAGCCCGACCCCCGTCGCCGCGTTGCTCTCACGGTCTCCATTGCCGCCAAGGGAGACCCCAGTGATCTCACGATGGCCCTCAAATTCCCCAGAGAGGAAACTCCTCCGGGGTCAGGCCACCGCTCGGGTCCGATCAGCGCTGTACCAGCGTGGCTCGCCACAGCAGCCCCAGCCTCGAGGCCGGGTGAAATTCCGACTGGGCCGCAGTCTGCCAGCGGTTGATCCCCGGGCTCACCTCGTCAGCCGTAATCAGGCGCTGGATCTCCTCTCAACCCGCTGACCACGGGTCCCAGGATCGCCGAGGTGGGGGGGGGTCCTAAGTCGCTGCTGGGGATATTGCGACCCCCAGCCCACCTGTCCTCACCAGGGTCGAGCTCCACCCAGGCAGCCCTCACTGTACCAGCGGCCCGGCACGTACTCCGCATCCGCACACGTGGCGCCGTCCGAGCCGCCACTGATTTCCGCCCCCCAGGACACTCTGCGACGACCAGGACCTCTCGATAACTGTCCGTCGCCCCCTCAGCAACAATTAGAGACGTTTTGGAAGTGTGGAGCACCGAACGGGCAGGATCCTGCAGGATATTGTCGTGGGTGGGTGCGGAGCTCCTCTAGGCAGCGTTCGCTCCTGTCGCCATCTTGGCCACGCCCCCAATTTTGCCAGTCTAACATTTCAAAACATACTACTGGTAATCAAACACTCAAAAGGTAATGGGACAAATGCTTGCAAATAGTCTAACCACTGGCAATCCCTCAGGGTAGCATTCCAAATCGTTGTTTTTTTATCCACTGTGCCACTCTAGACAGAGGGGCTGATTTATGATTTAGCAGACAGAGTAAAGGCAGATAGGGTGGTGGAGGACTTTACTGCCTTTACTCCATCCGCCAAATTCAGAGGTGTCTGTCAGGCTGGCGGACATCTCTATACATTGGCAGGAACCACCGTCATGGTGGTTCCTGTCAGTGTCAGGAAGGTTTTAAAGACGGCTCTGTCAAACATGATGTCTGGGCAGCAACATTTTCCAAAGTTTTTATTTTACAAAACAAACTCCCCAAGCGGGAATTTACAAAAAAAAAACTAATGACCCCCACACCAGTTTTCTTCCATGGTGTAGGGGTAATGTTTCTCTTTTTCACCGTCCTTCATTCACCACTGGGATATATCTAGCAGTGATGGACTGTAATAAAAAAAATAAAGAAAGAAACCATCTGACCATCCACTCTAAATCGGGTGGACAGTTGTATGATGACCTACTTCCAATGACACTTACTCCATCGGTATGCTGAAGGACGTTTTACACTAACAGGGTAAATTTGACTTTGTTGGCGTAAAACTTGCAGTCCGTACAACTCTGAATCAGGCGGGAAGACCTTGACAGGCCCACCTAATGCAAATTAGTACTGACCCTGCTTCTCATGGGGACAGTCCATCCAGAGCCTTGGTCACCTCACACATTCACCCTAGCTTTTTTAGTTGATAAATTTGAAATTCACTCCCAAAGTTGAAATAGCAAGCCGAACAGCTACACCAGAGTGCACTTGTGACGCACGTCCCCACACACAATCCCCCACAGAGAGTCCAACGTTATGAGTATTTAACTCAAAAGGTGTGCAACTCCACTGCTCCCGCCTTTTCCAAAGAGCAGTCATCAAGACTAATGTTAATTTTCACATGAATGTGGAATGCACCACCAATCCCAAAAATAATTCTGTCCATCCACTGTTGGTATCACAAAAGTTTTTTCTTTATTCTTCTTGTTCAACACAAAACAGCTGACGCATTTTGCCCAACTTGTGTGGACTCCATCAGGGCTTATTGAGTGACTGAAAGCTTCTAAGGTAGTAGATCTTTATAGACAGACTGAAGACAATTGGGAACGGTATTCGTCCTACATTGCAACTGATCCCTCCTGGATCCAGGGTCAGTTCTGAATAAAACGGCTCCTGTGCCGTGCCGAGCAGCAGAAATGACTGTCCTTGCTCCTATCCGCTTGTTCTCTGTGTTGAACATGAATAAAGAAAAAACTTTTGTGATACCAACAGTGGATGGACAGAATTATTTTTGGCATTGGTGGTGCATTCCACATTCGTGTGAAAATTTGAAATTCACACCTCCGAATCTCACTGACTAAGCTACGCCCCTGCGAAAATTGATGTATATATGGGTCTAGGATCTTTGAAGGTATGCCTGGTAGAACGATGCTTCGAGAGTTCAGTGTTGGCTCACTTTACATATACTTCTGAGCATTCGTGGCTATTGTTTAAAGGGTCAAATGTTGCATCAGTGAAGGGGTCATGTAGAGTCACATCTGTAGGTGCTTGCTTTCCTTTGGAGTGCTTGGCAAACTAGAACAGTCATGCGGGATCCGGTTTGGGCAGGTACAGTGTATCTGGTGACTGCAATTTGCCGCGCTTTCTGTGCACCCCTGGTATGAAGAAAAAGAACCAGCATGTCGCTCAGCTACCCCAGAGCCAGTTTCTGGTGCAGGGTGGACCAGCCTTGTATTGGAGCACATGCTGTACTACTACCGGCTCACCTTGAGAAGGTGATATGTTTGTGGGCAGGTAAGAGCCGATCCACGTGCAGGGCCAGGCTGTAATGGGCAGCTTATTTATTGCTGGTAAGGCCCTTGCGGTCAAGTCATTTTCTTTGGGCTTCTATATCATTTAACTCTTTTCAGTATCTGAAGCAGAGCCCCAGTGATTCCCTTGGGGCACGTAGTGAGGCTGGAAAGTCAAGGCTTCATTACTGGTGCACCCCAGGGTTTGTTTTAAGTGGTGTGGGTGCTTCAGACCTCGGACTCCTTCCCAAGAGCTTCATGATGAGAGGGAGGTGCCAAGTACTCTATCTGATCCAGTGACGTCCGCCACTAACAAAGGATGGTGGGGCGGGTGGGGGGTGCGTCGGGGAGGGTAGAGCGAGCGTGGAGGGGAGAGCACGTGTGGGGGACAAGTTAATAATAATAATTTAAAAAACGTACCTGACGCCTCCGGCCGCCTCCCGTGTCGCGTCGTTCCTGCTGGCCTCTTCCTGGGTCCCAGCAGCTCCTGGGACAGACTCCCAGCCACAGCACAGGGTTTGGCCTGAGAGGGCAGGAAAGACTCTCCGTTCAGGTCATTGAGTCTGTGGGGTTTCTCCAGCCCGACTATTCAATGCAGCCAGGCTGGAGAAACCCAAGTGTGCATGTATGTTTTGGTTGGCCTAAAACGGCCAGCCAAACACACATGAGCACTTAGGGAGTGCACAAGCACTCCGCCTCCACCCTCCCATGCCCCGCACCTCCATGCTCACGCTGGCTCAGAGCCGGCAAACGAAAAATAAAAGGATACTAGAGCATCGTTTTATTTTTTGTTTGCTGGCTCTGCGCCAGGCAGTAGGGCGACGCTCCTCCGCCATTGCGGAGGAGCTGCCACTGAGTCTGATCTCTTTACTTTCCCTCAAATGGATGAGAACATTCCTTTCCGGGTCAGCAGCACTTGAGGCCATGCAGCGAGGAGGGGAGGTGTGCGGTACAACCAGTGCTTGTTCGTCTCCTGTTGAAGGCCTGAGCTAGACAGGAGCACCTCAGGCCTAGCAGACTCCCTTCAGTGGCCCCTCTGCTGCTCAGTGCACAGGTCATAGAGGCGGTTTCTTAACTCTTGGGGCATGGTATTGGAATCGACTGCAGTTGGAGAGGGCCTGTAGATGGGGAGGGCCTGTAGATGGGGAGGGTCTGTAGGTGGAGAGGGTCTGTAGGTGGAGAGGGTCTGTAGGTGGAGAGGGTCTGTAGGTGGAGAGGGTCTGTAGGTGGAGAGGGTCTGTAGGTGGAGAGGGTCTGCAGGTGGAGAGGGTCTGCAGGTGGAGAGGGTCTGCAGGTGGAGAGGGTCTGCAGGTGGAGAGGGTCTGTAGGTGGAGAGGGCCTGTAGGTGGAGAGGGCCTGTAGGTGGAGAGGGCCTGTAGGTGGAGAGGGCCTGTAGGTGGAGAGGGCCTGTAGGTGGAGAGGGCCTGCAGGTGGAGAGGGTCTGCAGGTGGAGAGGGTCTGTAGGTGGAGAGGGTCTGCAGGTGGAGAGGGTCTGCAGGTGGGGAGGGTCTGTAGGTGGGGAGGGCCTGTAGATGGGGAGGGCCTGTAGATGGGGAGGGCCTGTAGATGGAGAGGGCCTGTAGGTGGAGAGGGTCTGTAGGTGGGGAAGCATCTGCAGAGGGTGGCAGTGTTTTACGCAGTCTTTTTTTGCCGAGTAAGTGCAGGTGTCCAGACATCTTATCTTTCCCTGTGGCAGCATGACCCCTTCAGACAGACCATTGGAGAAGTGGGCAGTTCTGCTGAAGGTGGACTCCGGGATCGGAGATCGGGCCGGCTACATGTGAACAGATTCAGGAGCCGTTCGCCTATGGCTCATTCGACAACTTGCTGTAGTGACACAAGCATCCTAGGTGTCCTAGGGAGAATGGGATGCTGGGTTTGTCAGAGGTGAGGCAACGGCAGACAGCCCACACACATATTTCACGTGGGATCCGCAGTGCAGATACGGGTGTGCCATTTTCTGCTGGGAGACATAGGGCATGTGAGCCCCTCTTTGAGATGGCCAGTTGGCCGGGGGGACTGTTAGGATTGTAGGGCGCCAGGCCCTCATGCCGACCTAATCTACCCACGCGTTCCGCCCTGCTGCCCTGGTTGTAACGCCGACCTCCGCACCAGGATCTGCGGCCCGTGTCTCTTCTGCCTTCTCAGGGGGTGCTCCCGGAAAGATCACTACGGTGGAAAGTCCGGAGCGACGCACGTCTCTCGATGCTCATGGGCCCTGTTAGACCAGCGACTCTACCTCACTGTGGGTGTCGGGTGCCGTCTGCTGATGAGACATGGTGGAGCCGCCGAGCGTAGTGCAGGATGGTTGATTGGAGTTGTTTGATCAGCTGACTGGTTGATATCGTCAACCACCGTAGTGTGCACTGCGACTCTGAGTGGTGCTTTTTGGACCGAGGAGCTATCTGGTTCCTAGTAGTCCTGCTGTGGTGAAACTATCCTGTGCTCGTTAGGTTCCCAGAGCGTCCTGTGAACCTGACGTGGCGCTGGATAAGGCTGAGGGTAATGCGTTCATCGGACTGATCTCCTACGGCCCCGTTTGATCCCCCCTGTCCACTCCTTCGTCTTGCAAGCAACAAGCACGGGAACACTGTCACTTTGGTTTAATGACTCTCACTTTTTGCTGACATGTTTTAACTGGTGTCCGAGACTGGGTGTGTTGTCTCCTATTGGGCTGTCCTGGCTCGATCGGTGGCCCTTGGGATGAGAGATTCACATAATTGGCACCCATTTTGGCTCGATCGGTGGCCCTTGGGATGAGGGATTCACATAATTGGCACCCATTTTGCTCTCCTCTAATTGTGCTCTTGGTGGTGGTTTGGTGTCCATTTGGACCTCCTCCCTGGGGAGCCGAAGAATGTCCTTCCCCATCACTGCGATCCTTTAGGTGACTCCCATTTCCATGCGGGTTTCCACACTGGGAGGTCCCAATCCCGGGTGGTAGGGTTTGCCCCGGCATGAGCACTCACCCTCTCCACTGCTGGAGGCAAGCCAGCCTTCTATCCCACCGGTATGATGTTTTATCAGGGAGTTAGACCAGAGTCCCTGGCCCTGCATTTCTAGTCGTTTCCTGACCTCTTTCTCATTGGATTATCCTCACTCGTCTTCTGGCTTATGTGCCCTCCTCTTCTTATTCTTCTTGGCTCTATCGCTACCCTAGTGGCCCCTCCTCTCCCTGTCATGGCTTCCATTCAAATTAAGTCGGGAGTTAACTGCTTCAAAGTCATCTATCCCCCTAATCTGTCCAAAGCAGCAGCAAAACGGTTCAAGCACAACACCATTGAACACTTCCCCGATTCCCTCTTTGTTGATCAATTCCATAATGGGCACCTAGGGAAGCTAAAAAATGACTTAATTTTTTTCACCCATGACATCCCTTCCTGGTCCACCAGCTTCCTCAATTTCTTCAACGTCTCCTCCTCCTCATCTATCCCGCATGGACAGCGGCTAAAAATCTCCCTCCACGAGCTTTAAGGGCTCTCTCACCATAACACTCTACAATAATGGCACCGTCATGATTCAAGCGACAGACTCCTGTCTCTCCCTCTTTGACCATCTCTTCCACTCCCTTCGTCCAACCCACACAACTATGATTTCCTCGACTCTTCTTTGAACTCCTCTCCTTTCTCCCTTTCTCCCCCCTGACCCCCGATACTCCAGCAGGCCGCTATCCCGGGAGGCACAGGCCTACCCCTTGTTCCCCCCTGCCCCTGCTCCCTCATCGCCCTCTCTTCCCCTTCCCAAAATGCCCCTCCCCTATCTTGTCTTTCCGGCCTCTGGCCTCCACCCCCCTCCTCACCCTGCACCTGCTCGATTCTCCAACATTTTCGCCGCCCCCCAATCCCACTAAACCTACCCACCGCCCCCTCTTAACTCACCTCTCTTTCAACCTGGTCTACCGATCAACTTTCCTTACCTTCCCCCTTCCCTCCCCCTTTCGCCTCATCCCTTTCCGCTCTTCCCCGTCCCCCGTACCCTAAATTCTTCTCTTTCACCTCCCATCTATCCTCAACCCCACCTTCCTCTTCCCTTGCTTCCCAACCTTGTCTCCCTCCCCGACAATTCCTTCCTCGTCTCTCCCTCTGACCTGGCAGTCCCTTACTCCTCCCTCAGTTTCCCTCTAGTTAATTCCCCCCACTCCAATTGTTACCTGTCCCCCTACATTCACCTTTCATAGCCTACAGTACCTGTCTTGCACCATCCTCTCCTTTCCCCCATTCCTCTGGCCTTCCTCGGACCCCCCGCCCTCCCCCCCTTTACAGCCCCCTTTCCTCTAGTCTCCACACACACTTGGACCTCATCGGTCCCCCGCCCACCCCGCCCGGGTCAGTCTCGTCTCCCCTCTTCTCCCCTTACCTCCGGCCTTCATTTGTCCCCCTCCTACTCCTCAACTTCCTCCTCATACGTATGCCCCCTTCTCTTCCCCTCTGTTCAACTCCAGTAAAAATATTTCTCTTCTCACCACTGTTTCACCATCCACTCCTTCTGTCCACCATCTTTCCTCACCTTCTACCCTTGCTCCCCAACTCCCCACCCATTCCCCCACCCCTCCCCTCCCTTCCTCACCCTCTGCACTCCCTCCCTTATCCCGTTCCACCACCCCGCCCCGTCCTCCCTTACCGTCTGCACCACCGCCCCCAACTCGTTCCCCCACCCCTCCCTGTCCTCCCTCACCCTCTGCACTCCCTCCTTTATCCATCAAGCCACCAAACACTCCGTGCTCAGCTCTCCTCTCTCTGGAAAATAAATGTGATTCTCTCATCTATTCCATTTCCCAGCTTGTAGCGTCCATCTCACGTTTAAGCGCCAAGTTGTCCCCTGTCCCTAACAACCTCTCGAGGAGTTCCTTGCTCCCGCGCCCCAATAAAACCAACCACAGTCTGACCTCTGCAGACATCACCAACTTACTGGCCAGCTTCAAGACCACCAACGTCACTCCCCCCCCGCCTTCCGCTCCTAATAATTCTACGCAGTTTCCTATTCAGATCATCTCCTCTGTCAGACCTCACCAACCTCCCTCTTACTGGGCTCCCTCATTCAAGAATCTTATCCCTATCTCCCTGAACAACCCTAACACCCCCATCACCAAAACATCTGCGTCAGAGCTGCACTGTTTGCTCCACAACTGCAGATCTGCAATCAAACACAAAGTGGAAATCTCTGACACTATCATACACTAAAATCTTGACATGTTCTTCCTCACTGAGACCTGGTTTAATGACTCCTCCCATACTTTGTTTGATCTTCTGGTACCCACTGACTACTCTAGCCTCAGAAATGACAGGGCAGACAAAATTGGGGGAGGTGTCGCTATCATCTTCAGAAACTCCCTTCAAATTAAAGCGTTCCCTACCACCCCCTTCCGTACATTCGAATGCCTTTCCCTAGAACTTCAAACACATCACGGCTCACCCTTTAGATTCCATGCCATCTACCACCCGCCTGGTTACTGCTCTTCCTTTGTGGAGGAACTGTCTGACTTCATCAGTGACCAATTCTCTCAAAGTGACAGACAGATCTTCCTGGGTGACTTTAATCTCCACTGGGGCTCTTTGGAAGACTCGGCTGCCAACAAGCTTGCCTCCTTTCTCTCAGCCAACGATCTGCTCCAACATAGCTCGGAAACCACACATTCCAAGGGCTCAATTCTGGACCTCGTCATATCCAAAGCAGACCTGCTGACTACTGCTCCCCTCATCCATGTAGACTGGTCAGACCACCTCCTCATTCCCTTCCGTTTTCACCTATCACACGTTATAACTCTCGGCCAACCTAAAAGAGCTACTACCTGGTTCCGCAACACCAAGAACATTGATCTTGACACTTTTTGTGATTCCGCTATGCGGGCACTTCCTAGTCTAGACCCGAGCGTGGATGTCAACATTCTCACTTCTCAGTGCCTCTCAGTACTAGCAGTCGAAATCGACATTGCCGCTCCTCTACAAAGCAAAAGGAAAAGACCCACCCTCTCAGCACCTTGGTTCAATAAAGCGCTCTACGATGAAAGGAAAAACCTTAGATTCCTGGAGAAACATTGGAGAAAATCTCCTTCCACCGCCAATCTCTCTCTTTTACGCTCAGCAAGATCCAAATATTACAACCACATCTTCCTTGAAAAAGCATCACATTTCAGATCCCTCCTTGACTCAGCCAAAAACAGACCCAAAAAACTTTTCGACCTCATCAAAAACCCAAACTGTTCTCCCCTAACCACTAAGCCTGAGGATTCCTCAAAGAAAGCAGCAGATTTCGCTATATTCTTCGATGAAAAGGTCAAAGCACTGGTGGATCAGGTCGTCCACCCCCCCCCTCTTGAGGAGCGGAAATCCTTAGTTACCTGGCAGAACTTTGACGTCATCTCGGAAGATGACCTCCTCAAATGCATCCTCGAAACTAAACCCTCCAACCATTCTTCTGACCCCATCCCTAGCGACATCGCCATCGATTTCTACACCTATACGCTCTCTTACTGGACCAGGCTAGTCAATCTCTTCCTCAGTCATGGCTCCCTCCCGGTTGCCCTCAAATCAGGTCAGGTCACCCCTCTTCTAAAAAAAACCTCCACCGATGCGAACGACCTCAACAACTTCCGCCCTATCACCAACCTCCCTTTCCTTTCGAAAATCACAGAAAAATGTGTTGCGAAACAACTTTCTTCACATATTATGGACAATAACCTCCTCGACGTCTTCCAGTCGGGCTTCATCCAAAATTGCAGCACTGAAACAGCCCTGCTGCAAGTGATTGACGATGCGCTGCATATACTCGTCTCTGGAGAATCATGTCTTCTGATTCTTCTAGACCTCTCTGCAGCCTTTGACACGGTTAATCATAGCACCCTCCTCAACACTCTTCATCAGAGAATGGGACTGGACGGCACAGTGCTCAAATGGTTTGCCTCTTTCCTCTCGGACAGATCCCAAATGATCAAGATAGGGAACAGTCTTTCATCTCCTGTGGCCGTAGGTCAAGGCGTCCCTCAAGGTTCTATCCTGGCACCCACCTTGTTTAATCTCTACCTGGAACCTTTAGGGAACCTCCTAAGCAATTCTGGGATCCTTTACCATCTGTATGCGGACGACACGCAAATCTACCTTAAGGTGTCTTCCGCACACGATCTCTCCCTACTCAACTCTACTCTCAACTCTATTCACAACTGGATGTCAGCTCACCAACTCATTCTGAATCCCGCCAAAACTGAATTCCTCCTCCTCTCTACCTCTCTCTCACCTCCTCCTGTTCAATCTTGGATGGATCAGCTGAACCTTCTCAACAACAAACCCATCATTGTCGACAGCGCTAAATCCCTAGGTGTCATTCTTGACAAAAGACTCAACCTAATCTCCCACATCAACTCTATTGCTAAGAACGCACGGTACCAGCTGCGCCTTCTTTGGGGGATCCGTCGGTTCTTCCCGGAGAAAGACTTAAAAACCTTGGTACAATCTCTGGTTCTCTCAAGACTGGATTATTGCAATTCTCTTCTGACGGGCCTACCCAAATCCCACCTCTCCCCTCTCAAATCCATCCTCCATTCAGCAGCTCGCTTCATTTCAGGGTCGAAACGAAGCGACCACGTCACTCCTATCCTGTCCTCTCTTCTATGGCTTCCGATCGAGGCAAGATCTATGTACAAAACTGCCTGCATCACACACAAAGCCTTACACACATCCTCCCCTCGTTACCTGGCGAATAAATTGAAATTGTCCGGTGGCTCTCGCCCTTCTCGCAATGCGGAAAAGTTTCTGCTTGAGCCCCCGTCTTCAAAAGGGAAAGATCGATGGCTCAATCCTTCTCGGGCAATGCGGTGAGAATCTGGAACTCGCTTCCCCCACCGCTCCGTGCCACCTCCTCGACCCGGATCTTCAAAGCTGACCTCAAGTCTCTTTCTCTTCCAAAGACACTTCCAGAACTAATACTTTCGTTCTCAGGCCCCTCTAGGAAGTTCGCTCGTCAGTGTAAATTTGTACTTTTTCCTGTTCATTCCTCACCTTTGCGTGTTGTGTTGGATTTTATGTGCGTGTTCCCTTCATTTCATGTCCCCTGTTAATTCACGCCCTCTCTACTACCTCAAGGAAGTTCTTCCACTATAGGAAAGTCTGTACTCCAAGCCTATAGAAGTGCCTTCCCAGTGTGTTATGAGTGATTGCCACTTACTGCAGTATTATACCTCTATTTGTATTTTGTACCCCATGTATCATGTATTTTGTACCCCATGTACCCCCTGTTGAATTCATGCCCCCTCTACTACCTAAAGGAAGTTCTTCCACTATAGGAAATTCTGTACTCCAAGCCTATAGAAGTGCCCTCCCAGTGTGTTATGAATGACTGCCACTTCTGCAGTATTATACCTCTATTTGTATTTTGTACCCCATGTATCATGCACACCTGTCACTTTTTCCTCTTGGAACGTATACCTCTTTTTGTATCTGGTTTGTTTGTTATTTGCACGATTGTCACTTTTCCTCATGCAATGTAACGCTTGCTTTTGTATTATGCTCACTGGTATCCTTCTCCTCATGTAATGTTACTGTTCCTATTGTGAAGCGCTCTGACACCCTCGGGTAAAGTCCGCGCTATATAAAAACGCATAAATAAATAAATAAATAAATCTTCTTGGCCTGCTTGCTGCTTGAGATGGCGGCCTTTCTTGTCTCGGACGAGCACGGGCCTCGTATGTAGGAGTCAGTAGGCCAAATCGGGTCCTTGGGATGTGGTGGGAGGAAGGGCCCCGCCTACCTCTGTGCCAGTGACATGTCCTGATGTGTCACAGGCCTCGCTGAATAAACAACGGCACAGACGTTCACATGATGAGTAACTGGAATAAGGAAATGCGTGCTCAGCTCTTCTTCATTAGCCCAAACACATGACATGTAACGCGGTGATGCATAGGTGTGGTCATTTGTGAAGTACAGGGCCTTGGAGAAGGGACCGTACAGTGATGTGTCCTCGGGACACTACACATCTTACACAAAATTACATTGCCTTACTAGCACAAACAAACTAGTCAAGCGCAGGAACACCGTTGCATCACACCACCACACAACACATCATTGCAGCATCACTCTTATCACTATACAAGGAGCACAGGCACCGTTGCAGCATCTCACTCTCGCACCAGTACACTATCATAGGAGCACACCATCAGATACTCAGACGTGCATCACACATCCAAACACAAGGCCCTCCCTCACCCCTTCTCTGTCACACACACCACCCTGAGCGAGGAAAACCTAAACTGAAGCTGCATGTGCTGTAGACGAAGAGGTCTGCACTCCTGCTGCCTGGCCTGCAACTGTTCTCTCTATGTGAGGGAAGCAAGCATTATCTGCGAATGCAGTTCAAGGTCTGTGTAGATGTGTGTTTGGAAATGTGCATGACTTCTGTTCTGTGTATGTGAGGAAAGGTTCCATAACTGCAGCGGAGTGCCTGTTCTGTGAGTGTTAGCCTGCAAAAATCTTGTTTTGTGTGCGTAAAGGACTTTTACATTTCTTTTGCCTCCTGTCGGGACCTATTCTTCGCCTTAGTGAAGCTTGCACTGGTGCTTCCCAACTTGTCATTATGCTGGTGTTTAGTGAAGCTTGATTAAAACCTTTTGACTGCATGAAAGGGCAGATGTTTTGCTTTCTCGAAGTCTGTTTTTGACATCTAACACTTCTTTGAGTAGTTTGCTGCAGGAGCAAAGGTTTGCCTGCCTCGGGGTGTTTAAGTCTCTGAAGAGGGAGCGGTAGACTTGGTGTCATGATTTCCTATAATAATCTGGACACTCATGAGCAGTGCGTTTGTAGATATCCTCTCCTGTCACGACTAGCTGTACACAATCCACAGTTGCGTTAAACTGAGTGACATAAGTTTCTCATTTATGACAATAGCCTCATTTGGTGCTCTTGACTAACATGGACCGTCATGATAATTACAAACTAGAGGACTAGTCAGTGTGATTTATCCTTGAATTCTGTGAAAATTGGATCTTTCCCGTTATTTACCCTGTTATAAAAATTTTGTCCCAGATCCTCATTTACATCTTTCTCCAGTGGCTGGCTTGGTGAAGGGAAAATAAAGAAAACTGAGAATAAAGTAGCCCATGCTGTCAGCTGGCCTGTAAGTTGCAGCTTCAATATTTGGCTGTCTAGCAACTCCCCCAAAGTTAGGTTTTCTCAAGTTGCAGTTCCAGTTTAGTGAATTAAATTTTGAGTGAAGTTATCACATTAAGTAACACCGAAAATGAAGCCAAATTGATTTGCTGTTTGGAACAAGAGTATCTTCAGGAGAGTGTTGTAAGATCAGCGACACGGCTGGTTCCTTCTGGAAAACACGCACAAGAGATAAAAACCAGATCAAGGGACTTGGAGCTTAGCTATAAAATATAAATGCGCACATTTATTCCAAGCGAAGCTGCCAAGAATCAGCACTTTTATGACTAAAGTAAAACACACAGGTAACACGAGTATATCCGGCTACCAGTTACGCTAGCCAGAATAGTACATTTAGAATTGCAAGTCTGTTGTTTTTTCCTATATTTGGTTACGCGATCTGCATTAAGAAATTGCGGTTTGTGCTTGTTAAGAAAAAAACCTTCATTTATTCACTCCTAAGGAATTGGATGTAAAATATTTAGGCCCCTCGTTTAGAGCTTAAGCTTATGTTGTGTAAACGTGCGAAAAATTTGTTTAGTTTTACACAACAGTGTTCTGCAATGTATCTTGTATAACTTAATTTACATACTGTGTTATCCTCTCTACAGGGTAATTATGTAAAAGAAACAACATATTTATAGTAGGTAGCTTATATACTTTTCCTTTGCAGAAAACACCCTAGAACAGTGGGGGTTCCCCATGTGCCAAGATTTGAAAGAAGAAGGCTGGTGTTGTGGACGAAATGCCAGGATGTCAGCTTGCTTGGTACAGTATGACACTTTCTTTTACTATGTGGCATGGATGCTTTTGCTGGATATGCTTAAGTCTTTTTCTTTTAATATTTGTGTTTCATATTTATCAGAAATCATAAAATCAGTCTCAAGATATATAATACCTATACATATCTATATTCACTGAAAAAACCATAGGTTTCAGGGATGTTATAGTTAGTATTAGCATTTAAAAACCTTAGAAATTTACTGAAAAAACCACAGGTTTCAGGGACGTTATAGTTAGGAATTAGCATTTAAGAAACCTTAGATATTCCCTGAAAAAACCACAGGTTTCAGGGACGTTATAGTCAGGCTGACATTTCACTCGTACAAAACCAGAGAAATTCGGCTGTTCTAGTTAACTGAGCTAATTATAACTCGCGCCCCCGCAATGCACTGCTGATGACGTTACATATTACATCACTCATGACATGGTCAGTGACTTCACTGATATCTCAAATGACATCACTGATGACAACACTGATGACATCCAGTGACTTTGTGTTTCTGAAAAGTTTAAGTATGCTTTATATATATATACGCCAAGGTGTATTGAAGAATGAGTGGGTGTATGAGTGTCTGAATGGATGATCTAGTAGGTGCGTGACTGACTGTATAAGTGAGTGATTAAACGTGTCTTACTGAATGCATGAGTTAGTGACTAATCTGTGTGAATGTCTGTATCAGACTGTCAGTTGGTGTGTAAGTGGCTGCATGGGTTGGTGAGTAGCTACATGAGTGTCTATATGGGTTATTAATTGGTTGTCTGAGTACCTGTGTGGGTGCCTGTCTGTGTGGGTAGGTGGGGGGGTGTAACGTCCTGCATGGATGTGTGAGTGGGTGATTCACTGGATGTATGGGTTCATGAGTACATCTGCGAGGGGCTGTATGGGTGAGTGAGTGTGTGTATAGGTGTGTTTGTAATTGAATGGATGTCTTAGTGGTACATGTGAGTAACTACATATGTGAAAGGCAGTATATGTGAGTGTTGGACTATATACATGACTATATGTGAGAGTGAGTGATTGTGAGAGTGGCTGTATGGATGAGTATGTGCTTGTGTCAGTGTTTGTATAAGAGAGTAAGTATGTGTTAGTATCTGTATGAATAAGTGAGGTGGTGTGTGTATAACTGTGTAGGTGAGTAAATGGGAGTGTGATTGATTCTTTGCATGACTGACTGTGTGTGTGAGTAACTCTCTGGGTGAGTGGCGGTGGGTGAGTGTCTATATAGGTGTATGAGTACATATGATAGTGCTGTATTGATGAGTGTCTGCATGTATGAGTGACTGTACGGCTTAATGAGTAGATGTGTGTGTAGACCTAGGAATCAGTGAGTGGGTATGTAGTAACTGGTGTTGGTGTGTCTATGGTTTCGAGAATGGCAGTCTGTATTTTAGAGTGGGTGTATCAAAGGTTATATTAGGGTGTGAGGAGGTGCATCAGATTATCACGTGGATGATGTCATCAGTGATGTCATCAGTGATGTCATTTGAGATGTCATCAGTGATGTCATTTTGTAGTGAGGATATGGACTCACAGCGTACATTATTAAGTTAGCATTAGTTAGTAAAACTTGACTGCCATGTTGCCGCTTTTGCACACGTTTCTTCATGATTTTGTTTTCGCAATTCCTCTGCTTGAGCTCGCTCACATGTTGCTGAACTCTGGGGTCTTTTGTCTGCACAGCATGTTCAAGGTCGAAAAACAATGTACTCTGTTAATCTGCTTTGGTCAGTCCCACGCATGCATGTTAGACATAATACGAGCACAGCTGCACTACTGAAAATCGGGTGCCTTTAATATTGCATTGCATGCATGTTAAGGCACTTGGAGAAAACCTTCCGAAGAGAAGAGCTGTGTTTGTCCGGAGATGTAAACTTTTGCATTTAAACCTGGAGGTATGGGGTCCCCCTGATAAAGCCCAGAGGTCTTCTATAATTATAATTAACTCGTTTCTAGCAAGGGGAGGGTGGTAAGGCACGTTAGGCCTTTTTTCAACAAGGTTTATAAAATGATATCCCCGTTCATATTTTATGGAATTGTAACAATGCTCACTATATTGAGTTTATGCATTTTGCTGTTAGTATTGGCTCGTGTACTGCATTATAGAGCACGTTAGTTAAAATAAACATTTTAAACTATACAGTGTCTCTGATTACTCATGTTGTGGACAAGTACAAGAGAATTGATGAAAGAGTGTTCTTGCTCCCGCGAATACTGAGAGAGTCTGAGTTACATGTTCTAGGATGTCTAATCATGGGTAGCTTTGCTGTAGTACGGAGAACGAATGAGACACTATAGCTAGTTGGATAGGGGTTCCGGGCACTAAGGTGGGTTGTTGGTACACCACTATACACCGAGGTCCTGGTTTCTTGCGCGTAGTTCTGTATATGTGCAGAATCCCTTCAACATGGCGCAACCAACGTTTGGTCTGGCTCTTATCTGCGAGACGCTTGAGTAGTGCTCGTGCTTGTCCACAATTCCCTCGCTTCTGTTTCCGGAGACAGATGTTACGGTGTTACCTCCTATATTGATGTTTTTATAGGTTTTTTCAAGCTTGATGTTCTTAAAAGGTATTTTCTTACTGTAGTAACCCATTATTGGGCTGCCACGCTTTTGGTTATTATACGTTCTTTGTCTTCATGGCTGACATCGATAAACCGGCGCATAGTCGTGCAGCACTCCGTCGACATTTGACGGCATATGGAGTGCCTGATGCAGGTGTCGATCTTATCTTTGTGGTGGAAGCTGATCCAACACAACACTATGAAGTGTTTTATTCATGGGTCACTTTTCCAGCAGTGGATGGGGACGATGATTTGTTCCATACTTACACTGCTTCGGATCTTCCTCACAATTATCGGCCCTATACGAATCTTGAGGTTCCGCTCACGGCATGGCAACACCACATTTGGTTTAATGGCACCCTCCCACACCCAGTGACACCGATCCGTTTAGGCCCTTTATCTATCGAAGGGACCACTTGGCTGGTTTTGGCTGGGTACACCCCACACCCTCGCTATCTGACAGTTCGAGTGGATGAACTCCGAGTAATGCACACCTCTTTGGTAAGGGTGCATAGAGCTGTTGTACGATACGTTATGCGCAACGTCCAGGTGGGACCACCTGGGGTTGCTCCGCAACCAGCTGGACCTGGCAGAGTGATCATCAGTCCCATTATGGTTAATTCGGTAATGGGCAAGCGTCCTCAAAATAAGGATGATTTACCTTATTGGCTTGCTGAAAAATTTGACCAGCTGGAGGCAGTATTTCCGAATATCTCTCCTGTGGATAAACACAGGATTTTGACTATTAGTTTGCAGAAAGACTTAATTCCCGAAGTAGCTGATTGTAACAATTGGGGAAGGGTATTCGCAGCAGTATATGCGAAATGTTTCGGCACTCCCTCGATGACCGTGCTCCCCTCCGTGATTAAACGTGTTCAAGATGAGCACGGCCCAGAAGCGGCTGTTGAATTGGGGATGCGATTAGTCGGGGTATTTGACGTAGTTGCTGATCTGATCCTTGCTAATGTTAAGGGAGATGCAGTGAACTTTCAGGTGGCTAATGCTTTGGCTCTAGTTCCAGAGCCTGACAGGCCACGCGAATTGCCGAAGATTATTGCCCAGGCTTATAAAACCATTGGTCGCAATAGTTTGGGTGTTAAGCCTTTTGCTAAAACACCAGCTCAATCGCAAACACAACAGAAGTCTCAGTCTGAGAAAGACAAGCGTCCAATCTTTAATAAAAAGAGTTGGAGGACTAAGAAACATGGTAAGCAACAACAGCAACAGGGGTCGCGTGCCACGTCACCGACACCCGGGTCTGCTGAGTGCACTTATGATTTGCGCGACCGCGCGAAAATTAGGTCTCCTGACAGGTTTCAGGTTCCTGATCAGCGTTCTCCTCGTTCTTTGCAGGAAACATCAGGCTCACAAGCCAGTGGAGGGGAACGCCATGACCGCGGCAGAGGACGAGGTGGCCCACAGGGACGTGATCAACCTCGTCAGGCTAACGTTAAGGAGAAACACGAAGATTTTCCTCGTCAGCGTCCAGTTTCAGAAAAAGAAAGTTGCTGCTTTAACAGCTAGATATGCCACAAACGGTGAGGACCCGGCTCCAGAATTTAACATGGGCAGTAACGCTGCTCGACAGCGCAGCGGAAGTTACCATAGTGCGGCAGGCACTGCGTCCATTTCTGGAGGCGACAGCAACTGACACTTTAGTTACAGTCGAAACAGCTGACACTAGAGTGGCTCCCCCTGACAGACTATATAACATAGTTCTTTTAATTGAAGGTGACATAGCACGAGTTGTTAAAGGGATTTTTTGGGAAAATCTACCATCTTCTTACGACATATTGTTGGCGGAAGCAGATTGGCCCCCACCTTTTGTTCTTGCTGCTCCGAAAGGGGAAGAAGTGATTCTTTTGAGTTTTTCACGCAACGTCTCCAAGGAGCATGCAGAATATTTTACAGAAGAGTGGGCTTTGGTGCTTGCACCAGCTTTGTACCGTACTCATGTGGGCTGGGATAAGGACTCCCCACCCCAAACCTTTACGGTCTATGCCTCAGCCTCAACCCCAATATCCTCTCCGGCGGGAACCAAAAGGTTCAGTTTCTGAGATTCTGACGCAGAGTATCAAGGAGTGATCGAGACATGTGTGTCACCGATGAATAACCCTCTTTTTACCGTTACCAAACCCGATGGGTCGTACCGCATTGTTTTGGATTACCGGCATTTAAACTCTCATTGTCGCACTTTTGCGGTACAGAATACCCATAGTTCTGCTCTTGTAGACAGTCTTGTTCGTAAAAAATATTAAATTACACTGGACATTTCCAATGGCTTTTCAGTCACAATCTATCCTCGGCATGCAGTCAAGTGACCGCTTTTTCAGCCGGCGGTAAACAAAAACAATTTAGGCGTTTAGCTATGGGCTACAAAAACAGCCCCGGAGTTTTCGCCGCCCGTGTTGTCTCTTTGTTAGACAGCATTGACCCAGATGCGTACTTGTATGTTGATGATATTTATCTCACGGACGATGAATTATGGCCGCATCTCTGCCGAATCGACCGCATATTTATCTTGTTTGCAGACTACGGTTACAAATGTAACTTTGCCAAATCACACATTGCAGAGTACACAGTGTTGTTTTTGGGCTGTGAGCTCAATAATGAAGGTAGAGGCTTAGCGCCTCACTTCCTGGAGAAATGCGCACGTTTGCGACTTCCAACGACCCTGAAAAAACTACAATCTTTGCTGGGATTTTTGAACTTCGGGCGTACTTACATTCCCGAATATGCCCAGCGTATCAAGCCTCTTTATGCCTTGATACAACCAAGATTTTCAAAAGCCTGCTGGCTTCCGGAACATTCAGCTATCCTGCAATCTTTGCAGTCTGATCTTCTTGAATCTAAATTCTTGTTAACACGTGATAACCACACAAACCTGGTAATAAGAATCGTGCCAGGCGCAGTGGGTTTCACTTACTTGACCTTTAACGAAGGTGACACAGTACCTATTGCTTACAAATCACATTTATACACTTCAGCCGAGATGCGGTTTTCCAGTGTTGAAAAAGTCTTGACAGCTGTGCAGATGGCGATCCTGAAGGAACGCGCACTAGCACAGGGAAACGCATTTTGGTGGTGACACCTTATCCTGCACTTGAAGCAGTGACAAAGGCGAGTGTACCAAACTCAAAGGCCTTGCATCCTCGTTGGATACAGTGGGCGACGTCATTGACATCTCCAGATGTCACCTTTATCTTTGACTCCTCGCTCCAGACACAGGAGTTCTTGCAGTATGAATTTGTTCATCCTCCTCCTCTGTCTATGCGCCCACTTGAGGAGTACGAATGTATCATTTACACCAATGGTTCAGCGCAACCGGCAACAGGTTCTAAGCATGCGTATTCAGCGGCATGTGCAATTGTGGCTGGTACCATAGTGAACGGTGAGTTCAAGTCCAGTGTTGTTCATACACAGGCATTAGGAGACTATACCGCCCAATTAGCCGAGTTGCGCGCTTTGGTGCTTGCACTAGAGTTTGCGGATCCTAATGTGCATACTCTTATTGTAAGTGATTCTTATTACTGTGTTCAGTCTTTCAATGACAACTTATTCTTTTGGTCTCAGAATGACTATCGTGATTCCAAGGGCAGCGCAATTGAGCGTAAGATGTTTGGGTTCGAGTGGCTGATCTTAAACAACGTCTGCCGCTCACACAGGTTATACATACTCTTGGCCACCAACGTGTGGGAGCACACGCGGTCGGCAATAGTTTGGCTGATGAAGCAGCCAAATCAGCATTAGCCACGTGTTCAGTTGCAGCCGTTACAAGATCCATGACTCAGATTGATAATGAAATTTTGGCAGCAATTGCTGCGACTGAGAAGGGTGGAAAGTACCCTCAAGGGTTCCCTTCAAAGTACTCTTATCATTTAAGTCCTGACAAAATTCCTTATGTGAGAATAAATAACATTGGTGACAGATTTATTCCCAACGTGGACCGCAGACTTTCTTTGATAACAGCTGCGCACGAAGGCATGGCTTCGGCGCATGCTGGAGTGTCAGCGACGGTTTCTATTCTGCAGCAACGTTACTGGTGGTGTGGTTTATATAAACAGACCCGAAATTATGTGCTTTCTTGTGACGTTTGTCAACAGATTAAACCCTCTACGGTCACACGTCCACCTCTGACACAGCTTTGCATTTCTAATACGCCTTTTGGCTGTGTATATCTTGATCACTGCGGTCCATTTTCTTCAGATACTGCTTATAAGTATATCTTAGTTGCAGTTGATTCGTGCACACGTTTTGTGTGGGTTTGGCCACAACGCAGTGCTGACGCTCGAAATGTCATCAGGGATTTTCGTGTCTTTGTATGAATTTTTGCATGTGGCACCTTCCATTCTGACCAGGGTCCAGCATTCGCCTCTAAGGCGTACAAGGATGCTATGAGGTCTTTGGGGGTGCAGTTGAAATTTTCGTCTCCATTCAGGCCTGAGGGCAATTCGGTTGTGGAGCGAATGAACCGTGACTTAAAGCAATCCTTGACAGCTAGAGTCTTAGGTACTGGCAGGAACTGGCTCGCCCACTTGAATAGCGTACAACGTGCACTTAATAATATCCCTAGAAGATCTCTGGGTGGGCGGACCCCATACGAAATGCTCTTTGGTATACAAATGTTTGTTCCGGACCTTGATGGTCTAGACATGGCGGCGGCAGCTGCAATCTTTGACGTAGATAATCACTCTACTATGTTACAGGACTTACAAGAAACCAGTGACAGTCTTTCAAAAGAACATTTACCCTCTGCCACTGATGCTACACTACAGATTCCGGTAGTTGGCTGGCTACCTAAGGTTGGAGATCTGGTCCGAGAGAAGGTGGAGAACAAAAAATAATTTGGCCCCTCGTATCGTGCACCGGTTCCAGTGCTTGGCGTGAAGGGTACTCGTACAGTCATTTTACCACCACTTCCTGGTCGCAAAGACAACAGATACATCTCAGTGGACAATGTCAAGCTACAACATCTGGCCAATTCTGAATAGTATTACGCCTGCTGCATCATGTCCAGCAATTGCAAGAAATCCTGTGGTTGGCGAAAAATGACACCGCACAGAACGACACTGCCATCGAGATGGACTCTGTTACTAATCCCTTGCTGATCCCGCCAGCTTCCCCCTGTACTGATGAGACTGAATATGCATACCCCACAAGCAAGTCTTTGCAAGGTTTACAAACAACTGCGCTTGACCAGTCTCGTTTTTCTTTTGACTCGACATCCATCTCATCTTTTGGCCCAACGAAATTTGGTATTTTTGTCTCCTGGTTTAAACAGACTTATTTGGTCCCTCCTTGGACATACATCTGGTTGGTACTCTTCCTGATTTTTTTCTTCATGTCCATTGGCTTTGAGACAGTTTTTTTCTTACTCATCAATGGACATTACTTGCCAGAACGCTCTGCTGTTCAGTTGGTAACTGGAACTTTGGCTCCACACTCGTCTTCTCACATCATGAAACGTGACCAGACTTTTGTTAACATCTCTGCCTTTCCAGTCACTGATGGCATTGTGTGGGATGATGTGGATTTCCAGATTCATGGGCCTACAGAAGTTATTAATGTACCAAATGTACTTCGTGTTTCAATGGGTGATGTAGTTAAACAGAACATACGTTCAGATGATTGGGAGGTGAAAGCTATCCAATCTTTGTTTTCAGATTTGAAGTATTATGCTGCCTTTGATGCTGAAGATTTGTATTTAAATACAGCAAATTATGCCGATTTGTATTGTTACCAGCATTTTGGACACCATTACCTGCATAAGGCAAATACATTTAGAAATGTTTTTAATTACACACAATGGGAACATTGCCCCGCTCCATTGGAAGGCAGCTCCAGAACACTATTAAATAAGTTTACTTATTTTACAGATTTTGACAGATCCAACCCAGAGTCCTTTTATTTTAAGTTAAACATTTCAGCACCTACCAAGGTGATGTTAACCCACACCAAATTATTATATTCTACTTCGTTTATTGATAAATTGTCGGTTGGCGGTTATGAACATTGGAAGGCCACCGTTGATTTAAAATCTATGTGGGGTTCCAGATCCTGGCAAGTTCGTGGCACTGAAGCTTTACACCGCGCGTGCCTCATCCCATCGCAAATTTTGGTTTTAAATGATTCTATTTATCAAACTACCTGTTTTGGTTTAGCCACTACAAAACAGATGAATGTCCCTACCATTCCTAAGCTGGCTCTCTATCAGAACTGGAGCATGCATACTAATTATTCCATTGAAGAATTGCAAGCTTTATTTCAAAATTTAACATTTAATTTCTCAGGATTAGACCCCCTAGGATGGTTAGTTTGGCAGATTACTGCTGATGCTTGCCAATTGCGTTTTCATAACGCAGTCTCCGGTTACAATCAAGATAAGCTAGATCCACGTTTTGCAGATACACATTCGGTTACCACCTATTCTGTGGGTAAATTATGTCAAAATTGGTTACAGCACTCGTCCCTATCGTCAGTAAAACATTTATTACTGTTATCCAACACCATTGATTTGACCGACTTTGTCAAGGGTCCTTCTGGTCCAAGAACGAAGAGATTTGTTTACGCTGCTTACAATGAAATCTGGAAGCTTTCTCAAATTGAAGCTGCATCACGTTTGAGGGAGATAGATCAGGCAAATCTGGAGAAAGTACTTGCTGTTGTTGACAATAGTATTAACACACTATCTTCCCGCATTTACCCATTGGATAATATTGTTTCATCTGTGGTGGATAT
The DNA here is from genome assembly GCA_963921515.1 of Calotriton arnoldi. Lineage (NCBI taxonomy): Eukaryota > Metazoa > Chordata > Amphibia > Caudata > Salamandridae > Calotriton > Calotriton arnoldi. The sequence continues at coordinate 2,048,870 of CAWUFW010000581.1, read as the reverse complement.
TGTACAAGATGATGTATCTGTGTTGTATCATGGTCAAAATCAATTACGTTCTGTAATGGAGTTTGCATAGACTTTGCAAACACTAAAAATGGGAAAAGTGCCATGGGATTACTTGAACGCAACTGCTTTATTTTTACCTTTTAATTTGACTGATAAACAACACTTTATGTCCATGAAGGATGCAACGTACACCCTCTTACATATTGAGAAGATCGACCCTTTACCCTTCTCCGTGGCCGAAACTGACTCTGCTGTCTGGCTCATCCACGGGGTTATCTCTTTACCGTTTTCTTTGTTTCAATTTAGCTCATGCATGAAGCATTACCCAATAGGTCGTTATGAACCCTTGGGCAGCGCTTTCCTACATGAAGTGTGATCCTTACCTTTCACGTACAGATGTCTGCAGGATGACAAGGAAGTATACCTTACAGGGGAATCTTGTGATTCTACATTGGGTCGCTCCCTTGTCTGTAAAAACATACAGTTACACGGGGCTTGTAGTGTTACCGCCCCAAATCTTGCATGTGTTTTGAAGGGTATTCCAGTCCCGGCTATAAAACCAACTTTCACCCTGCTTGCTAACGGTAGCTATCTTCTTTTGAATAACAAGGAATGTTGCGGCTTGCTAGCTGGCATCCCGTATAATGTAACAGTTTCACAGCGCGTAGTTTGCTGTAAAAATGTGCTTTTCCCGCCCCTGCATGGTAATCTCGTTACCTCGATTTGGCCTTGCATCCCAACTTTGAAAGCAGACTTCAATAAGTTGAGCAGAATAAAAGCGCTATTATTGCAGCAGGAAGTCCCGCTCACTTCGGCACGCAAGACATTCATCCTGCAGATAGCAAGTACACATTCTGAAATTCAAGCCCTTTTAAATACCAATCTCCCACTACATTTTGGAGAATTAATTCAGCGTATCTTCAATGCGTCTGATACACATGGCCTGGTGCATTTTTTTTAAAGTTGTGGGCTCTGGCCTTGTAACTTCTTTTCAGACTATATTTGGTGTAATACCAGCCTTTATTCATTCTATTTTTTCCAGCGTCTTTGGCGGATTACCTGTGTTGGTTACCATAGCCGCTGGTGGCCTTCTATTGATTTGCCTGCTACGCAATGGCTGCACCTCTTGTGGTCCTCTACTACCCAGATCGGCTGCAAATGCTCCGTGACAGTATGCTTCAATGCTATGGCACGCTCCACTGGCAACGCTCAGCGTGGCGTATAGACGGTCTTTCCGCTTTGCGTACTACACTTGCGTGCAACCCGTCTTTTCATGCTTGGAATGCTCCTTTGAATGGGCATTGGATCTCTGCCTCTCCAATACGTCATCACCCGACCCGGATTACGACCTGTTGATGAGTCCCTTAGTGGCCCATGAGCAAGAATGCTCCGGGGTTGGATTTATGGCATGTGCGGCTGCACTGGGCGTATTGGAACAATGGGATATCTGTGCGGCGGCACGGGATTTCTTACAACGTAGCTACATTGAATATCACGCAAGTTGTCCTACGATGGTGCTAGATGCACCCACCTATAAATATCATGAATGCTCATTCTGCTTGCTAAATTGGATGGCATCTCTTTTTTCTAACGATGACAATGATTTCCTATTGGAGGCCGTTGCAGTTTACAGCTCATACACTTTGATGGATTAAAACGGCTGGCGCTCATCTTTCCATTTTTTTTATGTGCGCTATATATATTTTTTGTTGTTTGGCACCTATTTACAGGCCCAAAATAATTTTTTTAAATAATTTTCCTTTCAAATTCGTAAAACTATAGACACTCATTGACTTCTGCTCATACTTCTTGAATTCTGTGTTCGTCCCATGACTACATGCAATGGACTTACCAGGGGAGGGTGTAGTGAGGATATGGACTCACAGCGTACATTATTAAGTTAGCATAAGTTAGTATAAACTTGACTGCCATGTTGCCGCTTTTGCACACGTTTCTACATGATTTTGTTTTTGCAATTCCTCTGCTTGTGCTCGCTCACATGGGAACCGTCTACCTTTCACGTTTCTTGCTGAACTCTGGGGTCTTTTGTCTTCACAGCATGTTCAAGGTCGAAAAACAATGTACTTTGTTAATCTGCTTTGGTCAGTCCCACGCATGTTAGACATAATACGAGCACAGCTGCACTACTGAAAATCGGGTGCCTTTAATATTGCATTGCATGCATGTTAAGGCACTTGGAGAAAACCTTCCGAAGAGAAGAGCTGTGTTTGTCCGGAGATGTAAACTTTTGCATCTAAACCTGGAGGTATGGGGTCCCCCTGATAAAGCCCAGAGGTCTTCTATAATTATAACCAACTAGTTTCTAGCAAGGGGAGGGTGGTAAGGCACATTAGGCCTTTTTTCCACTAGGTTTATAAAATGATATCCCCGTTCATATTTTATGGAATTGTAACAATGCTCACTATATTGAGTTTATGCATTTTGCTGTTAGTATTGGCTCGTGTACTGCATTATAGAGCACGATAGTTAAAATAAACATTTTAAACTATACAGTGTCTCTGATTACTCATGTTGTGGACAAGTACAAGAGAATTGATGAAAGAGTGTTCTTGCTCCCGCGAATACTGAGAGAATCTGAGTTACATGTTCTAGGATGTCTAATCATTGGTAGCTTCGCTGTAGTACGGAGAACGAATGAGACACTATAGCTAGTTGGATAAGGGTTCCGGGCACTAAGGTGGGTTGTTGGTACACCACTATACACCGAGGTCCTGGTTTCTTGCGCGTAGTTCTGTATATGTGCAGAATCCCTGCAACAATTTGAGATGTCATCAGTGATGTCATCAGTGATGTCACTGACCAACATTGAAGAAATCACCCTCCTCCTCACCCTCGATGTAGAGGCATTGTACACGAACATCCCTCAAGATGCCACCATTGGAGTAGTGGAGAACTTCTTACGGGATGCGGACATCTCCACCAACACGCCGGCAGACTTCATTCTGGACTGCATCATCATCGCACTCAAGAACAACTTTTTCATGTACAGGACCACTACCTACCATCAGATACAGGGTACCTCTATGGGTAGTACCTTTGCGCCTAGTCTGGTGGGGCTGTACATGGCGCATTTTGAGTCTACCCATATCTTCACGGACACCAACCCGTTCCAGGAGAACATCCTGACATGGAAGAGATACATCGACGATGTCCTCATCCTTTGGAAAGGCTCGGATGAGACCTGCATAAAGTTCCATAAATGGATCAACGGCTTGAACCCCTACCTGCGCTTTACCAAAACGTCATCCAACAAGGAAATCCCCTTCTTGGACCTATTGATTTCACTGGAAGGCGGACACCTGCATACCAGGACGTTCAAGAAGGTCACAGACTGTAACAGCCTCCTCTCCTTCAAGAGCTACCATCCGAAGGCCCTGAGAGAAAATTTACCCTACAGCCAGTTGCTCAGGATCCGGCGCAATTGTAGTACCATCACAGAGTTTGACCTACAAGCAACAACGCTCGCCAGGAACCTGAGGGAGAGGGATTACCCAGTAGACGTTATTCAAAAAGCTAGAAAAAGAGCAAGAAATAACAACCGCCAGGGCCTACTGGAAACCAGGGAGCGCCAGCATAGTGACGTCATGACCTGCGTCACCACCTTCACCCCACTGTCAAACCAAGTCAAGAACATCATCAGACGGAACTGGAAGATCCTCAACACCGGCAGTCTCAATATAGAGCAGCCCAGGTTTGCCTGGAAGAGGACGACTAATCTACGGGACCAATTGGTCAACACAGGACCACGCCCCAAGAAGAAACCACCGGAGACCACCCTGTGGAATCTGCCACCGGTGTTAGGACATTACCCCTGTGGCTTGTGCAACGCCTGTGCCTCCACTAAACACACCAAGACCCTACAGATGGATGACTTCTCCTGGGAACCGCACACCCACACGAATTGTAACACCAAAAATTGTATGTACATGATCACATGTCCTTGCAAGCTCAGGTACGTGGGGATGTCCACTCGCCCCATAAAAACTAGGATCAGCGAGCATAAAAGCACGATCCGCCGCGGCCAAACTGCAACCAAGATGTGTAACCACTTCATAGAAAAAGGACACTCATGTGAGGAAATGCAATGGACTATTCTTGAGGCGAACCAGGCATGGTACCACGCCTCTCCTCATGAACAGCGATGGGTCCACCGCCTCTGCAACGAACATACGAGGCCTCAATGATGACATACCTTGTTCGGAAATTCACCACCCTGTTGCCAACCTGGGATACTGGTACCCCCACTGGCTAGCGGGGCCCTGTCCATTTACAGAACTCTGATTTCACCCCTATGTGCCCATGTGGGACACTCCCACCCCTGTGGTGGGCCCCCTCAATATAGACCTTGACTTAATTACGTCACGTTACACTGTGCTCATGACGTGCAGATAGGACTCTCTTGGTCCATTTTGTTCATACCACATTTCCCTTTTTCTTACATTCTCTTGCGCCTTCTGTCACTCTGACAGGGCGCTCGTGCATGGGCAGACGAGCAGATTGGGGCTCTACTCTCCCGGCGGCACTCTACTCACTGCCTTCCACATATAGTGCCCGGACACCCGCCCACTGTCTCTGTGTGTTCGCATAGATTCGGCATCTCATGGCACCCACTTCGGGCTCCTTTCACTTCTCTCACATCTCTTTCCAGTGTTTCCTGGCACTCAGAAATGGCGCCCGCACATGGGCAGACAATCCGTCCATGCCACCTCCTCCCTACTCATGCGCAGTAATACCGCCCCTGACAGCGCATCCCGGAAGGAGGGACCTCCCTTGATCACTAGCTCCGACACTATATCTAGGGTGCACATACCGCGGCCATGCAACATGCAGGCAGGCGTGATGGTGGGTAGGTGCTGAGAGCCAGTACACTGACGGAAACTGTGAGTATGCCTGCGAGGCCGGGGACCCGGCCATGCCGACAGGCTTACACAGTAAGCCGCTGTAATGTGTTGTGTATTACTGTGTCTCACTCCGTGTCTCCTCTTGTATTTCTTTCATTTTTCTCAGCCCGTTAAGGTGCGGGTTACCTGACGCCGTAGCCTATGGAGCAACTCTCCTCGTATCTTTAGGTAAGGGCTCACCTCCTACGCTCCTATCATTTGCGACTCTGTGTTACGTGAGTCATGATCTAGCTCATGTGAGGCGCCGCACTGGCAGTGTAACTAGTGTATTCACTTTTCTCATACTACGGGCACCATTGTTCTTACGCCTCCTCGCAACTTGGAGGCTCGATCATTGGGGGCACCAGGTACACGCTACATATGCCCTTGCCAGCTTCCTGGCATGACCTATAGCCGGCTCGCCATGACCACCATGACAGCCACCCCTGTGGGAGAGAGCCTAATGTGTTGAATGTGTAGTCTGTCTCCTTGTAGGTTTTATACGCTATGTGCACAGATTGTCGCGCTATGTGGAGACTCACAATGACTCCGCCTATGTTCCTGATGTGTGTTTTTTTGTTGTTTCTTTCTCTCATTTTACTCCTAGGTTTCCTCAGGAGCGGCACAAACTATTTAGTTTTAGCCTATCTGTAGTTATCCACAGACGTGGCCCGCCCTGAGTTAGTAGGGTTTCTCGACCCCTTCACTCACTTTCACTGTCACATCACGGTTTTATGGTCCTGATGAAGCGCCACGGATCTTTCTGACCAGTGAGGCACGAAACATGTTGACCTTTTAGTTACTTGGGCACATTGCGCCTGTTGGAGTAACGCACGACCTTCGGGGTCTTTTATTCTGACAAGGGTACCTTCACATTAAATTTATCTACCCCTGGTATCCTTTAGCCAGTTTTAACTTTTCACACACCCTCTCACTTTCCACGTAGGACTCCACCCCCACATTCCCGCACTCATCTGACGGCTGTTCAATCAAAAGATCTCCGCCAAAGTGACCCTTCGGGGGACCCATAGGGCATTGCAGCGCCGGCCCGAAGAGGAGCATACGCCCGATGATGAAGCATGACATCCTTCGGGGTGTGTGAGGGCAACAAGAGACAAGACATGTGCTTGCATCTTACTAGTGGGTTCTAGACCTAGGACTCTCCCCTCACCGTTTCTTTTCTTCTCCTCCCTGTGTGTAGGTGACTTGCAGCACCTCCACTTTTGGAACAGTTACCCCTGATTTGGTATCATGTCACTGACCATGTCATGAGTGATGTAATATGTGACGTCATCAGCAGTGCATTGCGTGGGCGCGAGTTATAGTTAGCTCTACTAACTATAACAGCCGAATTTCTCTGGTTTTATACGAGTGAAATGTCCAACTAACTATAACGTCCCTGAAACCTGTGTTTTTTTCAGTGAATTTCTAAGGTTTCTTAAATGCTAATCCCTAACTATCACGTCCCTGAAACCTGTGGTTTTTTCAGTGAATTTCCAAGGTTTTTTAAATGCTAATTCCTAACTATAACGTCCCTGAAACCTCTGCTTTTGTTCTGTGAATTTCTAAGGCTTTTTAAATGCTAATTTCTAACTATGCATACATAGGTAGGACATGTGCAGAAAGAGGAAGAAAGGCACAAAGAAGCAAGAGAAGTGCAGAAAGAGGCAAGAGAGGTGCAGAAAGAGGAAGAAAGGTGCAGAAAGAAGCAAGAGAAATGCAGAAAGAGGCAACAGAAGTCCAGAAAGAGGAAGAAAGGTGCAGAAAGAAGCGAGAGATGTGCAGAAAGAACCAACAGAGGTGCAGAAAGAGGCCTACTTTGACTGTACCTTACAACAGACTCATACAAAGTACCCTAATCACTAATCCTTCTCCGAAGTTGTCTTTAACCTCACTTTTCTCTTGAAGGTTCACTATTAATCGACTGCTCAGAATGTTAGGCCTACCAAATATAAAACAGCAATCCTAAGCATATCACTGTTGTAAGTCTGACCAAGTTTGTGAAGGTATGCATGCGTGTCTGCTTTTATCTAGTGACATGTCAAATGAAAATAAACATACAAACACTTTAATACCTATGTTTCAAACAGCATACTCTGTAAATTTGTGTAAAAAAAGGTGTATGCATGTCTTTCTGCTCACAATAGAGAGCACATGGGTATTCAATAGTATATTTGAGGGGCTCTATAACACATATATACATAAGACATGTCTTCCTGTGCAACCGAATGACAAAGCAGAACTGAGAAAATTTGACCCCTATAGGAGAACTTATCCGCTTTTTAAGCTACCATCTTCAGATACACAACCCATGTAAGAATACATATACAAGTAGACATATACCTCAGTCACGAAAGCACGCAGACCTTTAAACTTGACAGCTTGCACTTCCCATTTGAGTACAGAAGGAGGTGAGAGACGTTCAGAAAGAAGCAAGAGAGTTGCAGAAACAGGCAAAAGAGGTGCAGAAAGAGGGAACAGGGGTGCAGACAGGCAAGAGAGGTGCGGAAAGAGGGGAGAGGGGTGCAGAAAGAGGCAAGAGAGGTGCAGAAATATACAAGAGAGGTGCAGAAAAAGGGAACAGGTGCAGAAAGAGGCAAGAGAGGTGCAGAAAGAGGCAAGAGGAGTGCAGAAAGAAGCAACAGAAGTGCAGAAAGAAGCAACAGACGTGCAGAAAGAAGCAACAGAGGTACAGAAAGAGGGAAGGGGGTGCAGAAAGAGGCAAGAAGTGCAGAAAGAAGCAACAGAGGTGCAGAAAGAGGGAAGAGGGGTGCAGAAAGAGGGAAGAGGGGTGCAGAAAGAGGCAAGAGGGGTGCAGAAAGAAGCAAGAGAAGTGCAGAAAGAAGCAAGAGAAGTGCAGAAAGAAGCAACAGAGGTACAGAAGGAGGCAAGAGAAGTTCAGAAAGAGGCAAGAGGTGCAGAAAGAGGCAAGGGGAGTGCTGAAAGAAGCAACAGAGGTGCAGAAAGAGGCAAGAGGGGTGCAACAAGAGGCAAGAGAAGTGCAGACAGAAGCAACAGAGGTGCAGAAGGAGGCAAGAGAAGTGCAGAAACAGGCAAAAGAGGTACAGAAAGAAGCAAGAGCTTTGCAGAAAGAACCAACAGAGGTGCAGAAGGAGGCAAGAAGGGTGCAGAAATTTGCAAGAGAGGTACAGAAAGATGAAATAGAGGTGCAGAAGGAGACAAGAGAACTGCAGAAAGAGGCAAGAGAGTTGCAGAAACAGGCAAAAGGGGTGCAGAAAGAGGGAACAGGTGGAAAGAGGCAAGAGGGATGCAGAAATTTAGAACAGAGGTGCAGAAAGAAGCAAGAGCAGTGCAGGAAGAACCAACAGAGGTGCAGAAAGAGGCAAGAGGGGTACAGAAAGAGGCAAGTGAAGTGCAGAAAGAGGCAAGTGAAGTGCAGAACGAAGCAAAAGAGATGCAGAAAGAAGCAACAGAGGTGCAGAAAGAGGCAAGAGAGGTGCATAAGCAGGCAAGAAAGGTGCAGAAAGAGGTAACAGGTGCAGAAAGAAGCAAGAGGGATACATAAATATGCAAGAGAGGTGCAGAAAGAAGCAAGAGCAGTGCAGAAAGAGGCAAGTGAGGTGCAGAAAGAGGCAAGTGAGGTGCGGAAAGAGGCAAGAGAATTGCTGAAAGAAGCAACAGAGGTGTAGAAAGAAGCAAGTGAGATGCAGAAAGAGGCAAGAGAGGTGCAGAAAGAGGGAAGACGAGTGCAGAAAGAGACAACAGGGGTGCAGAAAGTAGCAAGACAGGTGCAGAAAGAAGCATGGAAAGTGCAGAATGAAGCAACAGGGGTGCAGAAAGAGGCAAGAGAAGTGCAGAATGAAGCAACAGAGGTGCAGAAGGAGGCAAGAGACCTGCAGAAAGAGGCAAGAGAGTTGCAGAAGCAGGCAAAAGAGGTACAGAAAGAGGGAACAGGGTGCAGACAGAGGCAAGAGAGGTGCAGAAAGAGGAAGAAAGGTGCAGAAAGAAGCAAGAGAAATGCAGAAAGAGGCAACAGAAGTCCAGAAAGAGGAAGAAAGGTGCAGAAAGAAGCAAGAAATGTGCAGAAAGAACCAACAGAGGTGCAGAAAGAGGCCTACTTTGACTGTACCTTACAACAGACTCATACAAAGTACCCTAATCACTAATCCTTCTCCGAAGTTGTCTTAAACCTCACTTTTCTCTTGAAGGTTCACTATTAATCGACTGCTCAGAATGTTAGGCCTACCAAATATAAAACAGCAATCCTAAGCATATCACTGTTGTAAGTCTGACCAAGTTTGTGAAGGTATGCATGCGTGTCTATGCTTTTATCTAGTGACATGTCAAATGAAAATAAACATACAAACACTTGAATACCTGTGTTTCAAACAGCATACTCTGTAAATTTGTGTAAAAAAAGGTGTATGCATGTCTTTCTGCTCACAATAGAGAGCACATGGGTATTCAATAGTATATTTGAGGGGCTCTATAACACATATATACATAAGACATGTCTTCCTGTGCAACCGAATGACAAAGCAGAACTGAGAAAATTTGACCCCCTATAGGAGAACTTATCCGCTTTTTAAGCTACCATCTTCAGATACACAACACATGTAAGAATACATATACAAGTAGACATATACCTCAGTCACGAAAGCACGCAGACCTTTAAACTTGACAGCTTGCACTTCCCATTTGAGTACAGAAGGAGGTGAGAGACGTTCAGAAAGAAGCAAGAGAGTTGCAGAAACAGGCAAAAGAGGTGCAGAAAGAGGGAACAGGGGTGCAGACAGGCAAGAGAGGTACGGAAAGAGGGGAGAGGGGTGCAGAAAGAGGCAAGAGAGGTGCAGAAATATACAAGAGAGGTGCAGAAAAAGGGAACAGGTGCAGAAAGAGGCAAGAGAGGTGCAGAAAGAGGCAAGAGGAGTGCAGAAAGAAGCAACAGAAGTGCAGAAAGAAGCAATAGACGTGCAGAAAGAAGCAACAGAGGTGCAGAAAGAGGGAAGAGGGGTGCAGAAAGAGGGAAGAGGGGTGCAGAAAGAGGCAAGAAGTGCAGAAAGAAGCAACAGAGGTGCAGAAAGAGGGAAGAGGGGTGCAGAAAGAGGGAAGAGGGGTGCAGAAAGAGGCAAGAGGGGTGCAGAAAGAGGCAAGAGGGGTGCAGAAAGAAGCAAGAGAAGTGCAGAAAGAAGCAACAGAGGTACAGAAGGAGGCAAGAGAAGTTCAGAAAGAGGCAAGAGGTGCAGAAAGAGGCAAGAGGAGTGCTGAAAGAAGCAACAGAGGTGCAGAAAGAGGCAAGAGGGGTGCAACAAGAGGCAAGAGAAGTGCAGACAGAAGCAACAGAGGTGCAGAAGGAGGCAAGAGAAGTGCAGAAACAGGCAAAAGAGGTACAGAAAGAAGCAAGAGCTTTGCAGAAAGAACCAACAGAGGTGCAGAAGGAGGCAAGAGGGGTGCAGAAAGAGGCAAGAGGGGTGCAGAAATTTGCAAGAGAGGTACAGAAAGATGAAATAGAGGTGCAGAAGGAGACAAGAGAACTGCAGAAAGAGGCAAGAGAGTTGCAGAAACAGGCAAAAGGGGTGCAGAAAGAGGGAACAGGTGGAAAGAGGCAAGAGGGATACAGAAATTTAGAACAGAGGTGCAGAAAGAAGCAAGAGCAGTGCAGGAAGAACCAACAGAGGTGCAGAAAGAGGCAAGAGGGGTACAGAAAGAGGCAAGTGAAGTGCAGAACGAAGCAAAAGAGATGCAGAAAGAAGCAACAGAGGTGCAGAAAGAGGCAAGAGAGGTGCATAAGCAGGCAAGAAAGGTGCAGAAAGAGGTAACGGGTGCAGAAAGAAGCAAGAGGGATACAGAAATATGCAAGAGAGGTGCAGAAAGAAGCAAGAGCAGTGCAGAAAGAGGCAAGTGAGGTGCAGAAAGAGGCAAGTGAGGTGCGGAAAGAGGCAAGAGAATTGCTGAAAGAAGCAACAGAGGTGTAGAAAGAAGCAAGTGAGATACAGAAAGAGGCAAGAGAGGTGCAGAAAGAGGGAAGACGAGTGCAGAAAGAGACAACAGGGGTGCAGAAAGTAGCAAGACAGGTGCAGAAAGAAGCATGGAAAGTGCAGAATGAAGCAACAGGGGTGCAGAAAGAGGCAAGAGAAGTGCAGAATGAAGCAACAGAGGTGCAGAAGGAGGCAAGAGACCTGCAGAAAGAGGCAAGAGAGTTGCAGAAGCAGGCAAAAGAGGTACAGAAAGAGGGAACAGGGTGCAGACAGAGGCAAGAGAGGTGCAGAAAGAGGAAGAAAGGTGCAGAAAGAAGCAAGAGAAATGCAGAAAGAGGCAACAGAAGTCCAGAAAGAGGAAGAAAGGTGCAGAAAGAAGCAAGAGATGTGCAGAAAGAACCAACAGAGGTGCAGAAAGAGGCCTACTTTGACTGTACCTTACAACAGACTCATACAAAGTACCCTAATCACTAATCCTTCTCCGAAGTTGTCTTAAACCTCACTTTTCTCTTGAAGGTTCACTATTAATCGACTGCTCAGAATGCTAGGCCTACCAAATATAAAACAGCAATCCTAAGCATATCACTGTTGTAAGTCTGACCACGTTTGTGAAGGTATGCATGCGTGTCTCTGCTTTTATCTAGTGACATGTCAAATGAAAATAAACATACAAACACTTGAATACCTGTGTTTCAAACAGCATACTCTGTAAATTTGTGTAAAAAAAGGTGTATGCATGTCTTTCTGCTCACAATAGAGAGCACATGGGTATTCAATAGTATATTTGAGGGGCTCTATAACACATATATACATAAGACATGTCTGCCTGTGCAACCGAATGACAAAGCAGAACGGAGAAAATTTGACCCCTATAGGAGAACTTACCCGCTTTTTAAGCTACCATCTTCAGATACACAACACATGTAAGAATACATATACAAGTAGACATATACCTCAGTCACGAGAGCACGCAGACCTTTAAAATTGACAGCTTGCACTTCCCATTTGAGTACAGAAGGAGGCGAGAGACGTTCAGAAAGACGCAAGAGAGTTGCAGAAACGGGCAAAAGAGGTGCAGAAAGAGGGAACAGGGGTGCAGACAGAGGCAAGAGAGGTGCGGAAAGAGGGGAGAGGGGTGCAGAAAGAGGCAAGAGAGGTGCAGAAATATACAAGAGAGGTGCAGAAAGAAGCAAGAGCAGTGCAGAAAAAAACAGAGGTGCAGAAGGAGGCAAGAGGTGTGCAGAAAGAGGCAAGAGAGGTGCAGAAACAGGCAAGAGAGGTGCAGAAAAAGGGAACAGGTGCAGAAAGAGGCAAGAGAGGTGCAGAAAGAGGCAAGAGGAGTGCAGAAAGAAGCAACAGAAGTGCAGAAAGAATCAAGAGACGTGCAGAAAGAAGCAACAGAGGTACAGAAAGAGGCAAGAGGGGTGCAGAAAGAGGCAAGAGAAGTGCAGAAAGAAGCAACAGAGGTACAGAAAGAGGGAAGAGGGGTGCAGGAAGAGGGGTGCAGAAAGAGGCAAGAGGGGTGCAGAAAGAAGCAAGAGAAGTGCAGAAAGAAGCAACAGAGTTGCAGAAAAAGGCAAGAGAAGTGCAGAAAGAAGCAACAGAGGTGCAGAAGGTGGCAAGAGAAGTGCAGAAACAGGCAAAAGAGGTACAGAAAGAAGCAAGAGCATTGCAGAAAGAACCAACAGAGGCGCAGAAGGAGGCAAGAGGGGTGCAAAAAGAGGCAAGAGGGGTGCAGAAATTTGCAAGAGAGGTACAGAAAGAAGCAAGAGCATTGCAGAAAGAACCAACAGAGGTGCAGAAGGAGACAAGAGAACTGCAGAAAGAGGCAAGAGAGTTGCAGAAACAGGCAAAAGGGGTGCAGAAAGAGGGAACAGGTGGAAAGAGGCAAGAAGGATGCAGAAATTTAGAACAGAGGTGCAGAAAGAAGCAAGAGCAGTGCAGGAAGAACCAACAGAGGTGCAGAAAGAGGCAAGAGGGGTACAGAAAGAGGCAAGAGAAGTGCAGAAAGAAGCAACAGAGGTGCAGAAAGAAGCAAGAGAGGTGCAGAAACAGGCAAGAGAGGTGCAGAAAAAGGGAACAGGGGTGTAGAAAGAGGCAAGTGAGGTGCAGAAAGAGGCAAGAGGAGTGCAGAAAGAAGCAACAGAAGTGCAGAAAGAAGCAAGAGACGCGCAGAAAGAAGCAATAGAGGTACATAAAGAGGCAAGAGGGGTGCAGAAAGAGGCAAGAGAAGTGTAGAAAGAAGCAACAGAGGTGCAGAAAGAGGGAAGAGGGGTGCAGAAAGAGGGAAGAGGGGTGCAGAAAGAGGCAAGAGGGGTGCAGAAAGAAGCAAGAGAGGTGCAGAAAGAGGGAAGAGGGGTGCAGAAAGAGGCAAGAGGGGTGCAGAAAGAGGCAAGAGGGGTGCAGAAAGAAGCAAGAGAGGTGCAGAAAGAAGCAAGAGAGGTGCAGAAAGAGGCAAGAGGGGTGCAGAAAAAGGCAAGAGAAGTGCAGAAAGAAGCAACAGAGGTGCAGAAGGAGGCAAGAGAAGTTCAGAAAGAGGCAATAGAGGTGCAGAAAGAGGCAAGAGGAGTGCTGAAAGAAGCAACAGAGGTGCAGAAAAAGGGAACAGGGGTGCAGAAAGAGGCAAGAGGAGTGCAGAAAGAAGCAACAGAAGTGCAGAAAGAAGCAACAGAAGTGCAGAAAGAAGCAAGAGACGTGCAGAAAGAAGCAACAGAGGTACAGAAAGAGGCAAGAGGGGTGCAGAAAGAGGCAAGAGAAGTGCAGAAAGAAGCAACAGGTGCAGAAAGAGGGAAGAGGGGTGCAGAAAGAAGCAAGAGGGGTGCAGAAAGAAGCAAGAGAAGTGCAGAAAGAAGCAAGAGAAGTGCAGAAAGAAGCAACAGAGGTGCAGAAAGAGGCAAGAGGGGTGCAGAAAAAGGCAAGAGAAGTGCAGAAAGAAGGAACAGAGGTGCAGAAGGAGGCAAGAGAAGTTCAGAAAGACGCAAGAGAAGTTCAGAAAGAGGCAAGAGAGGTGCAGAAAGAGGCAAGAGGAGTGCTGAAAGAAGCAACAGGTGCAGAAAGAGGCAAGAGGGGTGCAGCAAGAGGCAAGAGAAGTGCAGACAGAAGCAACAGAGGTGCAGAAGGAGGCAAGAGAAGTGCAGAAACAGGCAACAGAGGTACAGAATGATACAAGAGCATTGCAGAAAGAACCAACAGGTGCAGAAAGAGGCAAGAGAGTTGCAGAAACAGGCAAAAGGGGTGCAGAAAGAGGGAACAGGTGGAAAGAGGCAAGAGGGATGCAGAAATTTAGAACAGAGGTGCAGAAAGAAGCAACAGGGGTACAGAAAGAGGCAAGTGAAGTGCAGAACGAAGCAAAAGAGATGCAGAAAGAGGCAAGAGAACTGCAGTAAAAGGCTAGAGAGGTGCAGAATAAGGCAGGAGAGGTGCACAAAGATGCAAGAGGGGTACAGAAAGAGGCAAGAGGGGTGCAGAAAGAAGCAAGAGAAGAGCAGAAAGAAGCAACAGAGGTGCAGAAAGAGGCAAGAGAGGTGCATAAGCAGGCAAGAAAGGTGCAGAAAGAGGTAACTGGTGCAGAAAGAAGCAAGAGGGATACAGAAATTTGCAAGAGAGGTGCAGAAAGAAGCAAGAGCAGTGCAGAAAGAGATAAGAAAATTGCTGAAAGAAGCACCAGAGGTGTAGAAAGAAGCAAGTGAGGTGTAGAAAGAGGCTAGAAAGGTGCAGAAAGAGGGAAGACGAGTGCAGAAAGAGACAACAGGGGTGCAGAAAGTAGCAAGACAGGTGCAGAAAGAAGCATGGAAAGTGCAAAATGAAGCAACAGGGGTGCAGAAAGAGGCAAGAGAAGGGCAGAATGAAGCAACAGAGGTGCAGGAGGAGGCAAGAGACCTGCAGAAAGAGGCAAGAGAGTTGCAGAAGCAGGCAAAAGAGGTACAGAAAGAGGGAACAGGGTGCAGACAGAGGCAAGAGAGGTGCAGAAAGAGGAAGAAAGGTGCAGAAAGAAGCAAGAGAAATGCAGAAAGAGGCAACAGAAGTCCAGAAAGAGGAAGAAAGGTGCAGAAATAAGCAAGAGATGTGCAGAAAGAACCAACAGAGGTGCAGAAAGAGGCCTACTTTGACTGTACCTTACAACAGACTCATACAAAGTACCCTAATCACTAATCCTTCTCCGAAGTTGTCTTAAACCTCACTTTTCTCTTGAAGGTTCACTATTAATCGACTGCTCAGAATGTTAGGCCTACCAAATATAAAACAGCAATCCTAAGCATATCACTGTTGTAAGTCTGACCAAGTTTGTGAAGGTATGCATGCGTGTCTCTGCTTTTATCTAGTGACATGTCAAATGAAAATAAACATACAAACACTTGAATACCTGTGTTTCAAACAGCATACTCTGTAAATTTGTGTAAAAAAAGGTGTATGCATGTCTTTCTGCTCACAATAGAGAACACATGGGTATTCAATAGTATATTTGAGGGGCTCTATAACACATATATACATAAGACATGTCTTCCTGTGCAACCGAATGACAAAGCAGAACTGAGAAAATTTGACCCCTATAGGAGAACTTACCCGCTTTTTAAGCTACCATCTTCAGATACACAACACATGTAAGAATACATATACAAGTAGACATACACCTCAGTCACGAGAGCACGCAGACCTTTAAACTTGACAGCTTGCACTTCCCATTTGAGTACAGAAGGAGGTGAGAGACGTTCAGAAAGAAGCAATAGAGTTGCAGAAACAGGCAAAAAAGGTGCAGAAAGAGGGAACAGGGGTGCAGACAGAGGCAAGAGAGGTGCGGAAAGAGGGGAGAGGGGTGCAGAAAGAGGCAAGAGAGATGCAGAAATATACAAGAGAGGTGCAGAAAGAAGCAAGAGCGGTGCAGAAAAAAACAGAGGTGCAGAAGGAGGCAAGAGGTGTGCAGAAGGAGGCAAGAGGTGTGCAGAAAGAGGCAAGAGAGGTGCAGAAACAGGCAAGAGAGGTGCAGAAAAAGGGAACAGGTGCAGAAAGAGGCAAGAGAGGTGCAGAAAGAAGCAACAGAAGTGCAGAAAGAAGCCAGAGACGTGCAGAAAGAAGCAACAGAGGTACAGAAAGAGGCAAGAGGGGTGCAGAAAGAGGCAAGAGAAGTGCAGAAAGAAGCAACAGAAGTGCAGAAAGAAGCAAGAGCCGTGCAGAAAGAAGCAACAGAGGTACAGAAAGAGGCAAGAGGGGTACAGAAAGAGGCCAGAGAAGTGCAGAAAGAAGCAACAGGTGCAGAAAGAGGGAAGAGGGGTGCAGAAAGAAGCAAGAGGGGTGCAGAAAGAAGCAAGAGAGGTGCAGAAAGAAGCAAGAGAAGTGCAGAAAGAAGCAACAGAGGTGCAGAAAGAGGCAAGAGGGGTGCAGAAAAAGGCAAGAGAAGTGCAGAAAGAAGCAACAGAGGTGCAAAAGGAGGCAAGAGAAGTTCAGAAAGAGGCAAGAGAGGTGCAGAAAGAGGCAAGAGGAGTGCTGAAAGAAGCAACAGAGGTGCAGAAAGAGGCAAGAGGGGGCAGCAAGAGGCAAGAGAAGTGCAGACAGAAGCAACAGAGGTGCAGAAGGAGGCAAGAGAAGTGCAGAAACAGGCAAAAGAGGTACAGAAAGAAGCAAGAGCATTGCAGAAAGAACCAACAGAGGTGCAGAAGGAGGCAAGAGGGGTGCAGAAAGAGGCAAGAGGGGTGCAGAAAGTTGCAAGAGAGGTACAGAAAGAAGAAATAGAGGTGCAGAAGGAGACAAGAGAACTGCAGAAAGAGGCAAGAGAGTTGCAGAAACAGGCAAAAGGGGTGCAGAAAGAGGGAACAGGTGGAAAGAGGCAAGAGGGATGCAGAAATTTAGAACAGAGTTGCAGAAAGAAGCAAGAGCAGTGCAGGAAGAACCAACAGAGGTGCAGAAATAGGCAGGAGGGATACAGAAAGAGGCAAGTGAAGTGCAGAACAAAGCAAAAGAGATGCAGAAAGAGGCAAGAGAACTGCAGTAAAAGGCTAGAGAGGTGCAGAATAAGGCAGGAGAGGTGCACAAAGATGCAAGAGGGGTACAGAAAGAGGCAAGAGGGGTGCAGAAACAAGCAAGAGAAGTGCAGAAAGAAGCAACAGAGGTGCAGAAAGAGGCAAGAGAGGTGCAGAAGCAGGCAAGAAAGGTGCAGAAAGAGGCAACAGGTGCAGAAAGAAGCAAGAGAGATACAGAAATTTGCAAGAGAGGTGCAGAAAGAAGCAAGAGCAGTGCAGAAAGAGGCAAGTGAGGTGCAGAAAGAGGCAAGAGAATTGCTGAAAGAAGCAACAGAGGTGTAGAAAGAAGCAAGTGAGGTGCAGAAAGTAGCAAGACAGGTACAGAAAGAAGCATGGAAAGTGCAGAATGAAGCAACAGGGGTGCAGAAAGAGGCAAGAGAAGTGCAGAATGAAGCAACAGAGGTGCAGAAGGAGGCAAGAGACCTGCAGAAAGAGGCAAGAGAGTTGCAGAAGCAGGCAAAAGAGGTACAGAAAGAGGGAACAGGGTGCAGACAGGCAAGTGAGGTACAGAAAGAGGTAAGAGGGGTACAGAAATTTGCAAGAGAGGTGCAGAAAGAAGCAAGAGAGGTGCAGAAAGAGGCAAGTGAGGTGCAGAAGGAGGCAAGAGAACTGCAGAAAGAGGCAAGAGAGTTGCAGAAACAGGCAAACGTGGTGCAGAAAGAGGGAACAGGTGGGCAGACTGAGGCAAGAGAGGTGCAGAAAGAGGGAAGAGGGGTGCAGAAAGAGGCAAGAGGGATGCAGAAATTTGGAACAGGTGCAGAAAGAAGCAAGAGCAGTGCAGAAAGAACCAACAGAGGTGCAGAAAGAGGCAAGAGGGGTGCAGAAAGAGGCCAGTGAAGTGCAGAACGAAGCAAAAAGGTGCAGAAAGAACCAACAGAGGTTCAAAAAGATGCAAGAGGGGTACAGAAAGAGGCAAGAGGGGTACAGAAAGAGGCAAGAGGGGTGCAGAAAGAGGCAAGAGGGGTGCAGAAAGAAGCAAGAGAACTGCAGAAAGAAGGAAAGAAGCAACAGGTGCTGAAAGAGGCACGAAGGGTGCAGAAAGAGGCAAGAGAAGTGCAGAAAGAAGCATCAGAGGTACAGAAAGAGGCAAGAGTGGTGCAGAAAGAGGGATGAGACGTGTAGAAAGGCAAGAGAGTTGCACATGGAGGGAAGAGGGGTGCAGAAAGAGGCAAGAGGGGTGCAGAAAGAAGCAAGTGAGGTGCAGAAAGAGGCAAGAGAGGTGCAGAAAGAGGCAAGAGAGGTGCAGAAACAGGCAAGAGAACTGCAGAAAGAGGCAAGAGAGTTGCAGAAAGAGGCAAATGAGGTGCAGAAGGAGGCAAGAGAACTGCAGAAAGAGGCAAGAGTTGCAGAAACAGGCAAAAGGGGTGCAGAAAGAGGGAACAGGTGGGCAGACTGAGGCAAGAGAGGTGCAGAAAGAGGCAAGAGAGGTGCAGAAAGAGGCAAGAGAGGTGCAGAAAGAGGCAAGAGAGGTGCAGAAAGAGGCAAGAGAGGTGCAGAAAGAGGCAAGAGGGGTGCAGAAAGAGGCAAGAGGGGTGCAGAAAGAAGCAACAGAGGTACAGAAAGAAGCAACAGGTGCAGAAGGAGGCAAGAGGGGTGCATAAAGAGGCAAGAGAAGTGCAGAAAGAAGCAACAGAGGTGCAGAAAGAGGCAAGAGAAGTGTAGAAAGAGGCAAGAGTGTTGAAGTAAGATGTTTTATCTGTCTCATTGGTGCAGGGACACCCTTAGGCTACGGGTTCACAAAATGAGGATCGACACTGGAGTGGAACAAAACACAAGTTTATTACATCTCATGAGCGGGCTCCGTCATACAGACACTGCAAGTGTCTGAGAGGGAACTGACTAGCATGGTTTCAAACCTGGTATTTATACAAATTTGGTACAGTAAGACAAGCACTAAAACCCCTTTGTCATTGTTACATAATGCTTACACAACCCCTTACTCAACCCCTTTGTCATTGTCACATAATGCTTACATGCTGAACTGTTGAATCCTGATAAACCCCCTCCCACGTCACTTTCATAGATAGGCAGGGGTGGGTACAGGCATTGGTGGGCTTGTAGATAGGAACATCTGCGTGCTCGGGGCCTTTCGGCAGGGCAGGGCCTCTACTCTGGCACGTAAGTATTATCAGCACAACCAGCTTTCAGTGAACATGTAACTTCTGACTTTGCAAAAAGTCCCCACAGAAACACAAAATGGGGGCTGGTAGACAAAATGGCTGAAAGCGAAGGCTAAGTTAACAGAATACATTTTTTTTACCGTTTAACAGTCCCTCCTTTTAGCCTCTGCTAAATACATTTTGTCTAATTGAAAATACATTCCAGGCACATAAAACTTTGCAAATACAGAAAACATCAAAGAATAATAAACCGAGTCAGTGTTATACTGTAGCAGCTGAGGGTGCTCTATCTTCATTGTTCAAGCTTCTTGTAACTATTTTCATAAAATCATCTATTTGTTGCTGAAGCATAAGCTGCTTATTAACACCATGAATATTCACTTTCTTAGGGATACAGGACATGCATAGAGAAGTACAGAGGGGGCATATAATAGGCATACACTGAATGCAAAGGCAGAAACCTAGAATAGCGCCTACTATACAGGCCGCTATAATAAGTAATTTCCATCCCTATGACATAACAATGCCCCAGAACCAACTAGACCAGGTCCATGTTCCAGTGTCTTGGTGTATTTCAGTCGCTATCTTATGTAACTTGGAGATGGCCTGATAAACGAAAGGTGCGTTGTCGGGTATATAAACGCAACAACTGGCGCCTATAATTCGGCATGCACCTCCGCGATCCGCAAGGATAACATCTAGAACCATACGGTTCTGTAAAGCTACGAGCCTCGTCGCCTGGAGTTCCTCGGTAATGTTACCAAGAGCTGTCGTAGTCTAATTAACTACTGTCTCAACTACCCTAGTGAGTCTTCGTATGTTCCTACTATTGAGCGGTGGACCAACAAAGAGAAAGATACCGAAGTTCACGTCAACATATTCTTGCAATTAGGTGTCAGTCTGATCTATAGCCTTAACATCTATCATTCTCCTAGTCCTAGCTAGAAAAGGATTGCGAGGCAATAATCGAGTTTTGTGATAAGAAGCCGGGGCAAAATAAACAGGAGGGAGGAGGAAAGATACATAACATATTCCTGACCACCCTTGTGGTAGGTAGAAATAACCCTTATTTCCACAAATAAAATATGTATTGTGGGATGCTAAAAACTACTGTGATTGGGACTTGTCCACTTCAAAACAGTACTTCAGTTGCTTTTCCCTACAGGAATAGGACCTATACTCTGTACACAGAGAGGGGCTCGTACTTCTGTTACTGTTATAACCGGCAACCCTAGCTCTGATTTCGTTCTTATTTTCCGTGGAGTAAAAACATACTTAGTGCG
Source organism: Calotriton arnoldi (assembly GCA_963921515.1). NCBI lineage: Eukaryota > Metazoa > Chordata > Amphibia > Caudata > Salamandridae > Calotriton > Calotriton arnoldi. The sequence goes on along the minus strand of CAWUFW010000581.1, from coordinate 2,028,613 downwards.
AGTTTCATTTTGACCACCATATTCTTCTACTTCTAGATCTGATCCTTTTGCCTGCGGGTTACCATCCTCATCTGGATAGCATGCCATGTTTAGCTCCTTATTAAGGCCTCCTACATCGAAGGTAAAAATCTTACTAACATGTGCTGCCCATAAGACTCCAAACTAAGCCGTACAGGAGCCGTTATGGGAGAATGGGAGTGGTATGAGAGGGGTTCCCCCTGCACCCTGATGTACAGGTAACAATCCACAGACCCAACAATTGGAAATATTAGTAATACCATGAGTATAATGCAACATTCGAATGAAGGAATTATTCTTATAGGAGAATCTATGTTTTTCATCTAACGGTGAAAGGGTAAAATAATAGTGTTCAGGCGGTGTGGGTGTTGGGCGTACAAGCGTATGCACAGGAAATTTCACATGTAAAAACCAGACTGTCGCACAAATACTTATGACACTAATTAGACTGGTTGTCAAACAAATTAATGCCCATTTATGCTTGGTCTCTCTTGACGTAGGATGTTGAATATCCGGGCGTTCGTCCTCCATATTTGGCATCCACAAAAATCAACAATGTCTTTAACTGTATTGTCTCTTACAACGTTGCCAACTCTAATTCATAAATGTTCTTTTTCAGAATGTTTATAGTTTATGTCCAATGCATATATCAGTCAGTGGGGGAGATTTTAGAAAGAAAACAAGCGTTTAGGACAATCAAACAACAATTTCACCTCAACAGACTCCAAGCCAAAAGTCAAACAAAATTGTTGGAACTTGCAGTTCGAAGATAACTATAGCAAATAAAAAAGTCAATATAGCAAGTACTCAAGAAAGATCATCCACAAGTTCATCTGCAACAGCCTGAAGGATCGTTAGATATATTGCCATTTTCAAAGGATGCAACTCAGGTCCCCTATAAAATCCAGTCGGGGGAAAATCAGGGAACTGAAGCAGTGGGCCAAGGCAAACAACGGCTATCTTGCTTCTAACCGGATTCCTGGGCCAAGAAGTGGAAAGTTCTGACTCTACTTCCAGTCCTGGGCAAAGTACTGTAATGAAAACACGAATAGTATCAGTGGTTTTCTGCACTGTGAATCCTTTAATTCTCTCCATTCAGATACTGCAGGACGGATTTTGCCATAAAATCTGATCGTAGTTTGGAAATCAGGGTTCTTCCATGGATTCAGGATATCCAAGCCACAAACCGCACCAAACCTAGTTCGGCCACTTCTGTAACACAGAGTCTCCTGCCAAATAGGCCCTCTAACCAGACCAGACTCGCCGCACCCCTTTTCTCAAAGTCTTTGTTCAGTTGGTAGCACGAGGTCTCAGATTGTACCTCTCTCTTCCAGCTACTGTTGGATCCGTAAAAAATCGTTCTTCAGGTGTGGTAAAATAGTGGTTTGTCTTTTCTTCGTTACTGAGAATGTTGTGCGCAATGCCTGCGTTCTCAGTTTCCGTAAACTGAATTAGATCTGCTGGCACTTTTTTGCAATGCGAGACGTTGATCCAATTCCTTCTGTTTGTAACCCGGACTGCCGTCCGCGTGGCCAATAGGACCTGTTCAGGCCCCTTCCAGCGAGGTTCTAAGTTCTTTCAACGCTGGAAGTTCTTAGTCACGACCCAGTCACCAGGTTGTACAAATGCCCAGGACCTTCAGAATTGTCAGGAAGTGAGTCATGCACCTGTTGGTGAATCAAAGAAATATTGTCTGTAAGTTCCTTCATGTAATCTAACAGAATAGGGTACTCAAGTTCTCTCATGTGCTTGGGACGTGGGGGACCCCATACATTCATTGGTCTCCCAAAAACCACCTCATATGGCGTGAGGCCAGACTTGCTATGTGCCACTGCACGTGTAGACATAAGGGCTAATGGCAAAGCATCAGGCCATTTAAGCCCTGTCGAGGCCTGTACCTTAGCTAATTTAAGTTTCAGAGTTTCGTTGTAGCGCTCCACCAAGCCGGCAGATTGTGGATGATTAGCAGCATGAAACTTCTGACGTATACCCAAACTCTCAGTAATCAATTTAATAACTTGTGCAATAAAATGGGGTCCATTATCACTCCATAAAATTCTACAAATCCCAAACCTTGGGAAATATTCTTTCAAAAGAATTTTAGCTGTGGTGAGTGCAGTATTATCTTTCGTAGGATACGCCTCCACCCATTTACTAAAGGCACATACTATAACCAAGGCATATTTCAGATTATTGCACCTTTCCAATTCAATAAAATCCATCTGTAGGACTTCAAATGGTGCACTAGGCGGAGAGAACCCTCCTTTTGGGGTAGCTACTCCCTTCCCCGGGTTATGTTGCAAACAAATCATACAATGTCTAACATGATGTTCAGCTGTTTTTCTTATATCTGGATGCTCCCATACTTGCTCTAGTTGTGTGGCTATACTCTTGGCACTGACATGTGCTGGGCCATGTGCCATAGTGACAAACGGTAGTACATAAGAACTGAGCAATTTCCACCTGTCCCCATCTGGCCTTTTTCTCCAACAATTTTCACTGTCCAGTATTCCTGTCTTTTCCCATTGTTCTATTTCCTCCTTTGTTGCCATCTGTTGGATCTCTCTAATCTCTTCATTTACATTTGCTATTTTGTCTGCAGTGGAGTACATCACATACATTTTTCCTTCTTGACTACGTGCTGTCTCTTTTGCTGTGCTGTCTGCAAAAGCATTGCCCCTACCTACATCATCCACTACTTTCTAGTGTGCACTACACTTAACAATAGCCACCCGCTTTGGTAACGTTAATGCAGTCAACAAATTCTGAACTAATTCCCCATGTTGTATTTTCGAACCATGGGACGTCAAGAACCCTCTTTCCTGCCATAAGCGTCCGAAGTTATGTGCAACTCCAAAGGCATACTGACTGTCTGTATAGATATTCACGGACAGCCCTTGACTAAGCTCCCAAGCTCTCAGGAGTGCAATAAGTTCAGCAGCTTGTGCGGACTTGTAAGGGATTCGAGCTGTCTCCACAATTGTTTGCAGCGTAGTGATAGCGTAAGCTGCAGTAGTAGTGCCATCAGGTAACTTAAAACAAGACCCATCTACATACAAGTCGCCCTGGGCATCAGGCAGAGGAATATCAGTAAGGTCCACTCGGCCCTTGGTTTGTTCTTCCGTGGTAAAAATGCAGTTGTGTATGTCACTAGGTTGCTCAGATGGCAATGGCAACAGAGTAGCTGGATTCAAAGTGAGACATCGTTTGAGTGTAATATGTGGTGCTAATAAAGTGAGTTTGTACCCGGTAAGATGAGCACTCGTCAAATGTTGTGTCTTAGTTTGATTCAACAATACATCAACTGAGTGGGGGACGAAAACCGTCAATTTATGGTCCAGTACAAGTCCTGCTGATTGTCTGATTCAAATGGCAGTTGCTGCCACAGCCTTCAGACAACCAGGGAGTGCCCTGGCCACAGGGTCCAGAACTGCATAAAAGTATGCACATGGGCGTTGTTTGTCCCCATGTGGCTGTGTCAGGACAGATAACGCACAACCTTTTCATTCGTGTACATAAAGAAAAAATGGTTTCGTGTAATCAGGTGTCCCCAGCACAGGGGCGGAGCATAGTGCTGCTCGGAGCTGTTGGTATGCATTCTGACACTCAAAAGACCAAGGCAAAGGAGATTTGGTATTCTTAGTCATAAGGGCAAGGAGAGGTTTGATAATGAGGGAAAAATTGGGGATCCAATGACGACAATGGGATGTTATACCAATCAATGCCCTAACGTCCTTTTGTGTTTGTGGAATAGGTGTGTGTATGATGGCTTTGATTCTGTCTTTAGTCAACGTCCTTCCCTCCTTCGACAAGAGGTGACCTAAATAGGTAACCTCTGGTCGGCAAAACTGTAACTTATTCTTAGATACTTTGTGGCCCAATTTAGCAAGGTGATTCAATAACATCAATGTGGCCGTAATACAAAGTTCTGTGATAACGGCTGCAATTAGCAAATCATCCACATACTGCAACAAAGAAGTGCCTGAAGGTAACTGTAAGGTATCGAGTTGTCGTTTAAGGGCTTGACTATAAATGCTCGGGCTTTCTGTATAGCCTTGAGGAGCACGACAGAATCGAAAGGTCCGGCCCTTAATAGAGAACCCGAACAAATATCTACTGGAGGGTGCAATTGGAATAGAAAAGAATGCGTTTTTAAGGTCGATGACGGAAAAAACACATGCTGTTGGCAGGATCATTATTAACAATGTAGTAATGTCTGGAACTACAGGAAACTGAGGTATTACTTTTTTATTTATTTCTCGTAGGTCAATAATGAACCTAAAAACCTTGTCTTTCATATTATCAGAGGTGGAACGTTTCAAAACTGGTAGAATAGGGCTATTACAAATATTGCTATCTGTTTCTTCCACTACCCCTTTTTGAATGAGTTCTTCTATGATTTGAACTAATGCACTTTCGCCTTCCTGCGATATCTTATACTGTGGTATTTGAGGCAAAATGGCATTCTGTTTAACCTGTATGTGTACCGGTTCAATAGATAGTAAACCCACATCAGTATCACCCTCTTCCCACACAGAAGGCGGTACGGTGGATAATTAATGTGGCAATTCTTTAAGAACATACTGATTATCACGACTAGGCTTACCAAACGTAATGTATACACCATCCGGTGAACAATAAATACATGCATGGAAATGTTTGAGTAAGTCTAGTCCCAGCAGATTATCGGGACAATTTTGCGCAAGCAGAAATGGCATGTTGGCAGTAAACGAACCAATAGTAAGATCCAGGGGTTTAGACACGGGACTAAGAATCGGCTTGCCAGCAAAGCCTACAGATACATTATTATAGCCAGACGAGGGAGTCCCAGGGATCCGTTGTTGGGGAAAGTGCACTCCGTGTAGCCCCAGTATCTACCAGGAATTGCTGCAGGGTCCCCAATATTTCAGCAGTAACATATGGGCCTGTCTGATCTACCGGTATAGAAACTCATCCCTCCCCTCATCCTATGCTGTCCTAGTTAAAAGACATGCCCGTGGCGTCTGAGGTACTAAAATCGACCGCATAATAATTTTTTGTTGGGCAGTATTATCAAAGTAATTCCGTCTATCACTAACAGAGGGCCGTTGCAATGGACCCCTTGTCATTCTCCTCCCCATTCCTCTACCTTGCTGACGAAGTACTGGACAGTCAGATTGCCAATGTCCTTCTTGTTTACAATACGCACATTGGTTTTGCCCTAATGGTTCAGACGTCGGGGGATCTTGCCTAAACCTCCTCGGGGGGTCTGTCTGGAAAACCCCTCGACCCCTACCTCTCCGTGATCCATAGACTTGCTGAAACAATATTTTAGTTTTCAATTCCTTATTTTTACTTTTTTTCTTATCTCGTTCATCATTAATTTGGCCTTTATAATACTGGGCCATATCCAAAATTTTAGGCGGAGTGGAAGAAGCCCATGTACTCTCAGCCATTCCTAACTTCTGCGAGATATCTGGTAACAAGTTTGCTACAAATTTGTCTACAAATAAATGTTTACCTGTGTCCGAAGCTGTATCTTGCCCACTATAATCATGAAAAATCCCCTCAAACCTGGTGAAAAAATCGGAAACGGACTCATCTTTCTTCTGTTTACAAGCTGCCAATTTTGCCCATGATATTTTCTTTGGGGGCACTACTTCCTTCATATAAGTAACTATATGATTTGGTAGATCTAATATAACCTGTGGTGGTTTCTCCCCTGGTTTCCTATCAACATCAGCTGCTTCCAGCTGTACCCAAGTGCCTCCAAAGGTCGCATGGTCCTGCTTACGGACCATACGCCAAAGGTCGGGGGGCAATACAAGTCCAAAAAACATGTAAATATCTGCCAAAGTCATCACACAAGAAGTCAATTACCGCTTGTTGTAAGGGAAAGGCAGTCAATGTACCTTCATTCGACCTTTTCCATATTCTACTTAAAACTCTAGGGGCCTCCTCATTAACAATAGATCTCCAGTCCTCTATCATCACATTGGCCATTTCCCCTACAATATATTGTTGAATCATTTGTGAGTATTGAGACAGGGACGCGAAGACCTCATCCGCACGTGTATCATTATCCCGAACCCAATCATGTGCCCGAGTCATTAATATTGCTTTATCATTTTCTGTAAGGGCAGATCTATGACGCCGTGTTTTAGTTTTAGGTATAAGTACAGGGGTAGTAACCTTACTGTCTAGTACAGGAGTGGCGCCAGAAGCAGTAGGTAATGGGGGATACAGTTGTGGTACCTGGAGTGGCAGAGGAGGTGCTGTCGGAGCCACATTATTCTCATTAGGATTTGGCGCATAAGGAGGCGGGGATGGTCGACAGAGTAAGTCTTCAAGTTCCGAATCGTAATCATCTAAACCCCGATTAACCTTCCCATCTTTAGCCACATATGTCTTTTGCATGTGAAGTTTAACTCGTCTATCTTCACTTTCTACATTTTCCTCTTGTTCTTTTAATCTTATCTCTTTTATTTTCTGTAAAATTGTCTGTTCTTCAATTTTCTTCCTCTCCTTCTCTTCTTTAATTTGCCTTTGTTTAATTTATTTTTTCCATAATCCTAAGGCATCAAACATACTCTGTCTACTCTTTCTTTTAAAAAGCTGTTCTTCTACATATTGCAATTTATTCAAATCAAAGGTACCATTAAGTGGCCACTGAAAATTACTATCTGCCTTTGTATATTTGTTCCATAATGCGCTAAACAGTATGGAAGAAATACCGTGTTTAATGTACATTTCATAATTAGGGGTTCCTTCTATAGGTGCTGGCTGTCTTTCTTCCAATATTCTATTCTTGTTGCAACAACAACAACACAGTGCACGAAATTTACTGAAAACAGGCATGTTTACCAATTTCTTCTTAACAGTATCGTTAAGAGACTCTTATACCAAGAAACGAGAACATTTTCTCACATTACCTGTCTAAAACATTTGCAAATGCTTTATTAAACCAAAACCAAAAAGACAACCATTTCGATCCAACCTGATCGTAATTCTCCAACTCCCACCTGACGATCCTCAGATCAATAGATCACCTCCAAAATGCCAACGAAGAGCCCCAGTTGAGACACGCAGCCGCCACGAAGGTCAGGTCGATAAGCTGAAAATCACCTTGGCCGCGAGAACAAGTCTCCTTTTGCGGGGGCCCCCTCAGTGTTTCTGGCCTGTCGAAACGACCTCCTTCTGGTCCAGCCGCGGTCATCAATGGTGCCCCACGTTGGGCCCCAATTGTAGAAGTGAGATGTTTTATCTGTCTCACTGGTGCAGGGACACCCTTAGTCTACGGGTTCACAAAATGAGGATCGACACTGGAGTGGAACAAAACACAAGTTTATTACATCTCATGAGCGGGCTCCGTCATACAGACACTGCAAGTGTCTGAGAGGGAACTGACTAGCATGGTTTCAAACCTGGTATTTATACAAATTTGGTACAGTAAGACAAGCACTAAAACCCCTTTGTCATTGTTACATAATGCTTACACAACACCTTACCACAACCCCTTTGTCATTGTTACATAATGCTTACATGCTGAACTGTTGAATCCTGATAAACCCCCTCCCACATCACTTTCATAGATAGGCAGGGGTGGGTACAGGCGTTGGTGGACTTGTAGATAGGAACATCTGCGTGCTCAGGGCCTTTCAGCAGGGCAGGGCCTCTACTCTGGCACGTAAGTATTATCAGCACATCCAGCTGTCAGTGAATATGTAACTTCTGAGGTTGCAAAAAGTCCCCACAGAAACACAAAATGGGGGCTGGTAGACAAAATGGCTGAAAGCGGAGGCTAAGTCAATAGAATAATTTTATTTTACTGTTTAACAAGAGAGGTGCAGAAAGAGGGAACAGGGGTGCAGAAAGAGGCAAGAGAAGTACAGAAAGAGGAAAGAAGGGTGCAGAAAGAGGCAAGATGGGTACAGGAAGAAGCAGGTGAAGGTGCAGAAAGAAGCAACAGAAATGCAGAAAGAGGCAAGAGAGGCGCAGACAGAAGCAAGAGTGGTTTGCACACCATTAGTACCAATTTAATACCCACATTTAGCAACAGGTGACCATTCTAGGTTTGCAAAGGGCCTTCCACCACGCTGTAACACTTGTCGCTGCATTTTTGGAAGCGTTTGAGCTAGAAACAAGTTTTTTTTTGTTCAAATCTGCAGATTATGCAGCAGATGATGGATTATGTGGCAAATGCGAAAAATGTATAATTGTGAGAAAGTCAGTGCAGCCAAACAGTCGCATAATTCCAGTGGCCCTGCTCATACCTCTGACTAGGTCCAGAAGTGCTCCTCAGTGGTTCCTTCTTTTTTTGTCTCATTATGTTTATAGTTTAGCTTCTATGAAAATGAGGAAGACTAAACCTGAGGTTACCACTCCACAACACAGACTACCTTACCACATAATTACTCTCCATAACACATAATCCCACTCTACATAATTCCTATACACTAAATACCACATACCTTCTATCCACATCAAAGTCAGTCTATCCACATAATTTCACTGCACATCATACCACATAATTCCACTACACACAACCTACATCCAATCTACTCCAAGAAACATTAGTAAAACACTTTTACATTTACAACGCTTATAGCTCTTAACTCTCGCAAATGTGAAACCTATTACATTGCAAATGCTTCTTTAACTAGTAATCGCGTTTGCAGAGAGGTGGAGAAAGGGGGCTGGGCCTCCGACTAGCGCTCAGGAATTCCGCTGCGTAGGACTTACAGGAGGCACCAGGAGGGCTTCTTAGCCCCCAAAGTCCCTAAGGAGCAAAGTGGACTTCATCCCCCAACCTGTAGTGTGCCAGGAGGCGCGTTTGCAGAGTGGTGGAGAAAGGGGGGCGTGTGCCAACTACCCCTCCTATTACCTCCAGTAAGTCCCACAGAGCAGCATTGGTAAGATCTCAAAGCAGGCCACGCCCCCTTTGCCCACCAGTCTGCAAACGCGCTCCCCGGCGCACTCTTGGATGGAGAGTGAAGTCCCCTTAGCTGCTGGGGGTTCCTTAGGGGCCAACTAGCCTACCTGATACCTCCAGTAAGCCCCATATAGTGGGATTGCTGAGAGGTAGACACAGGCCACGCGCCCTTTCTGCACCACTCTGCAAACGCGCCTCCTGGCGCGCTCTTGGTTGGGGGATGAAGTCCCCTTGCCTCCTGAGGGTCCCTGGGGGCCAATTAGCCCTCCTGTTATCTGTAGTAAGCCCCACACAGCTGGATTGCTGAGAGTGATCCGAGGCCACGCCCCCTTTTTACATCACTCTGCAAACGCGCCTCCTGGCACACTCCTGCTCGGGGGATGAAGTCCACTTTAGTCCTGAGGTCCAACAGGCGCGTTTGCAAGGTGGTGTAAAAAGGAGCGTGGCCTCGGACCACCTCTCAGCATTCCCACTGTGTGGGGCTTTCTGGAGGTACCTTGTGGGCTATTTGGCCCCTAAGGACCCTTAAGATTCTACGGGACTTAATCCCCCAACCTAGAACGTGCCAAGATGCGCGTTTGCAGAGTGGTGCTGGAAGGGGGCGGGGCCTCCGGCGAGATGCTAGCTTTTTTTTTGGTTGGTTTGTTAGAAGGGGGGCTAAGTGGCCCCCCCTTCCCTTAATATTTTTAGGGCCCTGGGGACCCCCTCCCTTGGCCGATTTCGGCCCCGGGGACCCCATCCTCCGGGGCATGGCCACATATTTTTATTGATTTTTTCTCTCGTTTTTATAGAGGGGGGCCCCCCTCTTGAGGCCTTTATCAGCCCCCGGGACCCCATTCCCCGGGGCATTGCCTTGTTTTTTTTTTTTTTAAATTAAATATTCGGGAGTGGGCCGCATTGCTCCCCTTCCCTGGGCCACTATTGGCCTCGGGGACCCCATCCCCCGGGGCCGGCCCTCACGTTGGGGACAGCGGGGCATATATACGAGATTCGAGCGTAGTGGTGCAGATATATATATATATATATATATATATATATATGTATATATGTATTTTAACAAGCCATTAATTATTTATGAATCTATATGGGGATCAACTGTGAAATGTGATATTTGATATATTTATGATAGATCCTTTGTACCGTTGCACTATCTTCTAGTCTGCACCTTATTACTTAAACCCATTCGGTGACCATTAGTATTTATCTATAGAAACATTTCATCGATGGTAAGGGTAATGTAGATTTAAATTTAGTACTATATAGTACAGCACAAAATTCCTGGTGGGCGGCTAGCTTTCAGTAACATCTTGTTCTAGATATTAGGCAGCCGTGACACAAGGATATTAAGCACTAGCACTTTATTAACCACATTAGGCACTTCTTAGTTTTAATTTTTAATTTTTAATCTTCAGCACTCCGTCACTTTATTATTCTCCAGCATTATTTGCACTAGATCTTTCCCATTGCCAAAGGCTGACAGGGAGAGATACAATATAATCTCGAGTGGAGAGTTTGTACTTTTCACTCATGTACATATTGTGCATTAATCATTTACATAAGTATTAGAGCAGAAATGTAATATATAATTACTTACTATGAGACAAGTGACGGAATTCACACATAATTAGATTATACACATTTTTGGTCATTAGGGGTAGGCACTTCGAATTTTCAACCACACATTTGGACTGGGAAGCCTTAGGTAATGTAGGCATTAATGCCAGTATTACTATAATTATCATCATTATATATCATGGTGCTCCATCTTTAATATGTGTTGTTAAGAATTTTTATTACAAGGTTATTATCTGCATTTGGGCAGTAAAAGGAACATCGTGATATAACATGTTTTTTATGTCCATTGTGAGGTTGTATGCACTAGCACTTTAAAAAGCGGTATCACTGTCTAGGCTGTGTCATGTGATCAAGGCCGTGAATCCCCGAAACGCGTCATGGCGGACTAAAGTGGTGGCAATAAACTGAATATTTGCACTATCAATTGGGTCCACGCTCGTTTTTACAGGAGGAGTGTTTGGAGCAGGAACGAGTTACCTTTCGTATATATAACATTTTTTAAATGTTATATGCACCTTTTAAGAACAATGCACTTTTTTCACGATTTTTTCACCACTAACTCCCACTCAAAAATATGCCAAATTATCATGAATAGATCGATTTGCAAAGTTGTGTTTATTGTGACCTTTTTGCTTTCAGGTAATATTTGCCTTATTATACGGTTTGGCCACTTGGCCACTATTTCATGATACAACAACATTTAAGTAAGTTCGCAACATGTGATGAATTGTTCATTCCGATTATCGTAGAGCACGATGCTTTTACTTGATGCTTGTATTAGAACTATGTCACAACAGTGTATATAAGATATCACATCAACTCTTCTAATCATGTTAGTCTGTTGTCTAGCTTCAGTGTGATAGTGGGAGGTTTCAATCAATTAGTCTGTCACTATATAACAATGCTTAATGGTTCTGGCACGTCATGTGATCAAGACCGGGGAAACCCGGTCGAAACGCGTCATGCTTTGGATTTTGCAATAAAGCACTACCTTATCATCAAGCACTTTGTGGTCCGTACCTGATTTCCAGCTAAAGTGGAGTCCAATCGGGATTGTGGTTGTATATATATATATATATATATTACAGAGGCATCGTTGGCAGTGACAAATAATCAGATCTGTAAGCTTATGTGTGAGCTTGGCCCTATCTGCAGAGCCACCCTCAAGCTTTTTGCTTCCTCTCCTCCTGTTTTCTGAATCCGTTTTTGTTGACTTTTAGGACTTTGTGCACTTTACCACTGCTAAAGTGCTTGTGCTCTCTCTCTGAAACATGTAAAGATTGGATTATATCCAATTGTCACATTCAGTTTACTTATATGTCCATAGTAAATTGGTACAACTTGTACCCAGGGTCTGTAAATTTAATGCTACTCATGGGTGTGCAGCACTTATTGTGCCATCCACATAAGTATCCCTTTAAAAATGCCTCAGACTTGCCATTGCAGCAAGTGTGCAGTTTTAAACTGCCAATTTGCACTGGTAAAGTAAACCTTTTACCAAGCCTAAACTTTCCTTTTTATTACATATAGGTCATCCCTAAGGTAGGCCCTAACAACTGAGTAGTGTGCAGTGTATTTAAAACGCTGGGCATGTACTTTCATTTTTACATGTCCTGGAAGTTAAAAACTTCCAGGTTCGTTTTTCACTACTATTAGGCCTACATCTCTCATTGGATAGCATTGGGTTACCCTATTACTTTTAATAAGTGTTAACTTTTGATTGGGAACAGGTAGAAAAGTTATGTTTGGTCTCAAAAGAATAGTAATTTAAAATTCTGTTTAATGAAGAGGTTGGATTTGAATTCAAAATTCAAAAAATGCCACTTTTAGAAAGTTCAAAAAGAACAATTTATCAGAGATCTGGGCCTAAATCCATTGCTTTTTTTTGCTTCCCATGCCATTCCAGTATAAACCCAGTGATATGCAAATCATTCTTGACCCTGCTCCCCATGGGAAAAAGTCCAGCCCAAACTGCCAGGCAGGTCCTCCTGGGACTCGAAACAAGCTTCCTGGGACCGGTTTCGGGGTTTCACCCCTCATCAGCCAGGCTAGCTTGACTCCAGTGGCATGGAGAGCACGGGACCCACGTCTGGGCATACCTGTCCCACTCAGGGTGACAAATGCAAAAAGAACAATAGATGGACAGAATGCAGAACAATGTCATACATTCACCCCAGTACAGAGTTCTGGGCCTAAATCCATCGTTTTTTTGCTCACCATGCCATTCCAGTTTGGGCCCAGCCATATACAAATCAGTCTTGACCCTGCGCCCAATGGGAACAGTCCAGCCCGAACTGCCAGGCCAGGTCCTCCCTGGACTGGAAACAAGCATCCTAGGACCGGTTCCGGGCTTTCAGCCCTCATCAGCCAGGATAGCTTGACTCCAGTGGCATGGAGAGCACGGTACCCATGTCTGGGCATTCCTGTCCCAATCGGGGTGACAAATGCAACAAGCATTGGCATAGCCAATAGGTCTCGCCTTTGGGACCTTAAAAGTGTTTAGCCATGCAACAGTTGATGTTGTTGCACCAAGGATATTGTGCTGCATAACTAAATACTTATAAGGTCCCAAAGGCGAGACCTATTGGCTATGCCAATGCTTGTTTTGTACTTGCACTGCTGGCAACTTCTTCCTGCCTGTTTTCATGCTTGTTTGTTTTAAAAAAAAATTGTTATGGGGAGCGGGACATAAATAACGGGGGAGTGGAGGTTGTAAAACAGTAATTTAATTAGAACACGAGCAGCGGATGGACACTAGGGGAGAATCATCAGATGCCAGATTCCAAGGGCAGACTGACATGATGCTTAGGTGGTGCGCTGATTCAAAATGGTGGTGGTTAATGATGTTTGGTGCTCAGGTGGTAACACTATATGGGGTGGATTGGAGGTACGTTGTGGATTGTGGAGTTGAAATAGGTTGTTTGGTGTGTAATTATGCGGTGTGTATTGGAAATGTGTGGAGTTGAATCGTGTGGCCTGTAACTGTGGTGTTGAGTGAAATTATGCTTAGTGAAATTGTGTCATGGTGTGGAGTGCATTTATGTTGATTGGTGGTATGTGGTATAGAGTGCATTTATGTGGAGTGTGTTTATGTTGCATTGAGTACAGTGCAATTATGTGGCGTATAATTATGTGGCACTGAGTGGTATTATGTGGAGTGTATTTATGTTGCATTGAGTAGAGTGTTATTATGTGGCACTGAGTGGTATTCAATGGAGTGTATTTATGTTGCATTGAGTAGAGTGTAATTATGTGGCTTGTAATTATGTGGTACTGAGTTGTATGTGGGGTGTATTTGTTACATTGAGTAGAGTGTAATTATGTGGCGTGTAACTATGTCACAGTGAGTGGTATTATGTGGAGAGCATTTATGTTGCATTGAGTACAGTGTAATTATGTGGTGTGTATTTATGTGGCATTGAGTGGTATTATTTGGAGTGTATGTTGCATTGAGTGCAGTGTAATTATATAGCATATAATTATGTGGCACTGAGTGGTATTTTGTGGAGTGTATGTTGCATTCAGTACAGTGTAATTATGTGGTGTGTAATTATGTGGCACTGAGTGGTATTTGGAGTGTATGTTGCATTGAGTGCAGTGTAATTATGTAGCATATAATTATGTGGCACTGAGTGGTATTGTGTGGAGTGTATGTTGCATTCAGTAGAGTGTAATTATGTGGTGTGTAATTATGTGGCACTGAGTGGTATTTGGAGTGTATGTTGCATTGAGTGCAGTGTAATTATGTAGCATATAATTATGTGGCACTGTGTGGTATGTGGAGTGTATTTATGTTGCATTGAGTAGAGTGTAAGTATGTGGCGTGTAATTATATGGCACTGAGTGGTATTATGTGGAGTGTATTTATGTTGGATTGAGTAGAGTGTAATTATGTGGCGTGTAATTATGTGGCACTGGTATTATTTGGAGTGTATGTTGCATTGAGTGCATTGTAATTATGTAGCATATAATTATGTGGCACTGTGTGGTATTATGTGGAGTGTATTAATGTTGCATTGAATAGAGTGTAAGTATGTGGCGTGTAATTATATGGCACTGAGTGGTATGGGGAGTGTATGTTGTATTCAGTGGAGTGTAATTATGTGGCATTGAGTGGTATTATTTGGAGTGTATGTTGCATTGAGTGCAGTGTAATTATATAGCATATAATTATGTGGCACTGAGTGGTATTCTGTGGAGTGTATGTTGCATTCAGTAGAGTGTAATTATGTGGTGTGTAATTATGTGGCATTGAGTGGTATTATTTGGAGTGTATGTTGCATTGAGTGCAGTGTAATTATATAGCATATCATTATGTGGCACTGAGTGGTATTGTGTGGAGTGTATGTTGCATTCAGTAGAGTGTAATTATGTGGTGTGTTATTATGTGGCACTGAGTGGTATTTGGAGTGTATGTTGCATTGAGTGCAGTGTAATTATGTAGCATATAATTATGTGGCACTGTGTGGTATGTGGAGTGTATTTATGTTGCATTGAGTAGAGTGTAAGTATGTGGCGTGTAATTATATGGCACTGAGTGGTATTATGTGGAGTGTATTTATGTTAGATTGAGTAGAGTGTGATTATGTGGCGTGTAATTATGTGGCACTGAGTGGTATTATTTGGAGTGTATGTTGCATTGAGTGCAATGTAATTATGTAGCATATAATTATGTGGCACTGAGTGGTATTGTGTGGAGTGTATGTTGCATTTAGTAGAGTGTAATTATGGTGTAATTATGTGGTGTGTAATTATGTGGCACTGAGTGGTATTATTTGGAGTGTATGTTGCATTGAGTGCAGTGTAATTATATAGCATATAATTATGTGGCACTGAGTGGTATTGTGTGGAGTGTATGTTGCATTCAGTAGAGTGTAATTATGTGGTGTGTAATTATGTGGCACTGAGTGGTATTTGGAGAGTATGTTGCATTGAGTGCAGTGTAATTATGTAGCATATAATTATGTGGCACTGTGTGGTATGTGGAGTGTATTTGTTGCATTGAGTAGAGTAAGTATGTGGCGTGTAATTATATGGCACTGAGTGGTATTATGTGGGGTGTATTTATGTTGGATTGAGTAGAGTGTAAATATGTGGCATGTAATTATGTGGCACTGAGTGGTATTATTTGGAGTGTATGTTGCATTGAGTGCAGTGTAATTATGTAGCATATAATTATGTAGCATATAATTATGTGTCACTGAGTGGTATTGTGTGGAGTGTATGTTGCATTCAGTAGAGTGTAATTATGGTGTAATTATGTGGTGTGTAATTATGTGGCACTGAGTGGTATTTGGAGTGTATGTTGCATTGAGTGCAGTGTAATTATATAGCATGTAATTATGTGGCATTGAGTGGTATTGTGTGGAGTGTATGTTGCATTCAGTACAGTGTAATTATGTGGTGTGTAATTATGTGGCACTGAGTGGTATTTGGAGTGTATTTTGCATTGAGTGCAGTGTAATTATGTAGCATATAATTATGTGGCACTGAGTGGTATTGTGTGGAGTGTATGTTGCATTCAGTAGAGTGTAATTATGTGGTGTGTAATTATGTGGCACTGAGTGGTATTTGGAGTGTATGTTGCATTGAGTGCAGTGTAATTATGTAGCATATAATTATGTGGCACTGTGTGGTATTATGTGGAGTGTATTAATGTTGCATTGAGTAGAGTGTAAGTATGTGGCGTGTAATTATATGGCACTGAGTGGTATGTGGAGTGTATTTATGTTGCATTGAGTACATTGTAATTATGTGGCGTGTAATTATGTGGCACTGAGTGGTATTATGGGGAGTGTATGTTGTATTCAGTGGAGTGTAATTATGTGGTGTGTAATTATGTGGCACTGAGTGGTATTATTTGGAGTGTATGTTGCATTGAGTGCAGTGTAATTATGTAGCATATAATTATGTGGCACTATGTGGTATTATGTGGAGTGTATTTATGTTGCATTGAGTAGAGTGTAAGTATGTGGCGTGTAATTATATGTCACTGAGTGGTATTATGTGGAGTGTAATTATGTGGTGCTTTGCTTTAAATGAAATGCCAGGATGTTTAGTGTCCATTCCCTAATGTTTGTTTTGTGTGTTTTATGGGAGAGCTGTGTGCAGTGTGAGGGACAGACCTGAAGTGCACTGGAAGAGCTGTGTGCAGCGTGAGGAACAAATGTGAGGTGCACAACGAGGTGTGTGCAGCGTAAGGGACAGATTTGAGGTGCACTGGGAGAGCTGTGTGTGGCGTAAGGGACAGATCTGAGGTGCATTGGCAGAGCTGTGTGCAGCGTGAGGGATAGATCTAGGATGCAGTGGGACAGCGGTGTGCAGCGTGGAGAGACAGATCTGAGATGCACTGGGAGAGGTGTGTGCAGTGTGGACAGACCTGAGGTGCATTAGGAGAGCTATGTACAGCGTGAGGGACAGATCTGAGATGCAGTGGGAGAGCTGTGTGCGGCGTGATGGACAAATCTGAGGTGCATTGGGAGAGCTGTGTGCAGCATAAGGAACCGCTATGAGGTGTACTGGAAGAGCTGCGTGAAGTGTAAGGGACAGACCTCAAGTGCACTGGGAGAGCTGTGTGCAGCATAAGGGACAGATCTGAGGTGCACTGAGAGAGCTGTGACAATCCTGTTTCAACGACAGTCCATAACTAGGACTAGCAGCAGCAATAAAGGCTGAAGAAATCTCATCAATTGCCAACCCTTATTAAAAAAATACATATGACACAAAGTATCAAATGGAAATTGGGTCCTGTTAAAAACAGCTGCATGGTTATGTTTCAAACTGGAACATTTTAATCATTCGAGCTCACTGTTTGTCTCACAAGCTATGCTCGAGCCAGTACACTGCTTCTTGATTTTGCTGCTGCTGCTTACATTTGGCCAAGACAGCATCATACCAGTCCACAATGCCCACACAGCAGCAGACCAATGTGAGGGACGCGCTCGCTCTGTGGTGGGGGAGGGGCAGAGCGAGGCGCTTGGGAGAGCGTGACAGGAAAGGCAGATGGCCTGGAGCATGCGAGGAAAGCGCGTTACTGTGCGCGTTCTCGCATGCTCTAGGCCAGCCAAAAGTTGTGGTCGCATTTCTGAAGCCCACACTACAAAATGTATCGCCCAGAGCCAGCGCTGATGCGCTGGCTTTCAGGACGAGACCTAAAAAGTACAATAGATGGACAGAATGCAGAACAATGTCATACATTCACCCCCAGTACAGAGATCTGGGCCTAAATCCATCGTTTTTTTGCTCGCCATTCCAGTTTGGACCCAGCCATATACAAATCAGTCTTGACCCTGCGCCCAATGGGAACAGTCCAGCCCGAACTGCCAGTCCAGGTCCTCCCTGGACTGGAAACAAGCATCCTAGGACCGGTTTCGGGCTTTCAGCCCTCATCAGCCAGGATAGCTTGACTCCAGTGGCATGGAGAGCACGGGACCCACGTCTGGGCATACCCATCCCACTCGGGGTGACAAATGCAAAAAGAACAATTGATGGACAGAATGCAGAACAATGTCATACATTCACCCCAGTACAGAAATCTGGGGCTAAATCCATCGTTTTTTTGCTCGCCATTCCAGTTTGGACCCAGCCATATATAAATCAGTCTTGACCCTGCGCCCAATGGGAACAGTCCAGCCCGAACTGCCAGGCCAGGTCCTCCCTGGACTGGAAACAAGCATCCTAGGACCAGTTTCGGGCTTTCAGCCCTCATCAGCCAGGATAGCTTGACTCCAGTGGCATGGAGAGCACGGGACCCACGTCTGGGCATACCCGTCCCACTCGGGGAGACAAATGCAAAAAGATGCTTGTTTCCGGTCCAGGGAAGACATGGCTTGGTAGTTCGGGCTGGACTGTTCCCATGAGGCACAGGGTCAAGACTGATTTGCATATAGCTGTGTCTGAACTGGGGTGGCGGAGTGAGCTAAAGAACGATGATGGATTCAACCCAGATCTGTGACTGGGGGTGAGTGTCTGAAAAGTTTCAGCGCTCCGTCCATCATCTCCTTGTGTTTGCTTTGTTCGCCCTAAGTTGGCAGGGTATGCCCAGACGTGGGTCCCTTGCTCACTTTGCCACTGGATTCAAGCTAGCCTGGCTGATGAGGGCTGTTCGCCCGAAACCGGTCCCAGGATGCTTGTTTCCGGTCCAGGGAAGACATGGCTTGGCAGTTCGGGCTGGACTGTTCCCATGAGGCACAGGGTCAAGACTGATTTTCATATAGCTGTGTCTGAACTGGGGTGGCGAAGTGAGCTAAAGAACGATGATGGATTCAACCCAGATCTGTGACTGGGGGTGAGTGTCTGAAAAGTTTCAGCGCTCCGTCCATCATTTCCTTGTGTTTGCTTTGAAACATTCACCCAAGTACAGAGATCTGGACCTAAATTCATCGTTTGATTGCTCACCAAACCACCCCAGTTTTGACCCAGCCATATGCAAATTAGTCTTGACCCTGCTCCCCATGGGAACAGTACAGCCCGAACTGCCAGGCCAGGTCCCCCCAGGACCGGAAACTAGCATCCTGGGACCGGTTTCGGGGTGTCAGAGATCTCAGCCTAAATCCATTGTTCAGCATTCTGTCCATAATTTATTCCTTTTTCTTTTGTCACCTCTAAGTGGGAAGGGTATGCCCAGACGTGAGTCCTGTGCTCACTGCACCACTGGATTCAAGCTTGCCTGGCTGATGAGGGGTGCCCCGAAACTGTTCACAGGATGCTTGTTTCCGGTCCAGGGAGGACCTGGCTTGGCAGTTTGGGCTGGACTGTTCCCATGAGGAGCAGGGTCAAGACTGATTTGCACATGGCTGGGTCCAAACTGGGGTGGCGTAGTGAGTAAAAGAACAATAGATTAAACCCAGATCTTTGTGGCTGGGGGTGAATGTTTGCATTGTTCAGCATTCCGTCCAACATTTGTTCCTTTTGCTTTTGTCACCCTAAGTGGCAAGGGTATGCCCAGACGTGGATCCCGTGCTCACTGCGCCACTGGATTCAAGCTAGGCTAGCTGATGAGGGGTGATGCCCTGAAACCACTCCCAGGATGCTTGTTTCCTTTCCAGGGAGGACCTGGCTTGGCAGTTCAGGCTGGACTGTTCCCATGAGGAGAAGGGTCAAGACGGATTTTCATATGGCTGTGTCCCAATTGGGGTGGCCTGGTGAGCAAAAGAACGATGGATTAAACCCAAAACTTTGTGACTGGAGGTGAATGTTTGCAATGTTCAGCATTCCGTCCATCATTTGTTCCTTTTACTTTAAGAAAGTTGGCATTTTCTTGTACTAACAACTTGGTTCCTGCAGCCTGTAACCTGGGTCACATGCCGGTGAATAGAGTGGCAATTGGGCTTTGTCTATTCCTCTCAGACAGTGAGACGAAGGGGGACTAGGTTTGGGCAGGATGAGCCATCCTGCCTGTATGGGAGGAGCGGAGCTGTTCCCTACCCCTCTACATTTCAAAGGGGCGGACTCAGCACACTCACAAATAACTTGACACCACCCTGTTGTCCCCATAGACCTCTTGGAGCCTGGGCAGAGGAGGAAGGAAAATTCTAGAACTAGATGTGGGGGAAGGCTAGAACTTTCTCCCACTTCAAAGGCTGGCACCAAGTATAAATAATGGACCCTGAGACCAACTCTTCAGTACGTTCCTGGACCTGTGGAGGACACTCATAAGGCCTACCTTGTACTTCAGAGGACTGCCCTGCTTGAGGGCTGCCTTGTACCCTCAGAGGACTGTTCTACTGCTTGTGGTCTGCCTTGTTGCTTTAACCCAGGGCTACCAGAGTGACTCCTAAGGCCAGTTGGCTGGCTTTTTGATCTGAACTACAGAGACACAAAAAGCTCCAACAACTTGAACCCTGCACCTGGACCTTGCCTGAAGTGAGCCCTGCCTTCTAAGTGATGCCGACTGAGTCCTGGACCCTTGAAAGTGGTGCCAAAGGTGCCCAAACAGCCAAAAACCAAACTTTGAGACTTATAAAATACTCCATCAGAAAGTGGCTTGAGAACTGCCAGAAAACAGGGACCTCACTGCACACCAATCCGACCAAGGTGCATTGCTGGTTGGCCTGACTTTGTGGTAGCTCCCGCTATGTTTATCTCCGCTGCAGCAAATCCTGTTTAGCAGCTCCTCTTTGAAGGGTATCTGGCCTTGTGGATCCCTCGTCTGCTACAGCTCGCAGCTTTGTCCCACTGGAGATTTTTGATTTCATAGTCCAAATGTAGAAATCTTAACTGTGACTTCGTCCAGTGGCTCCCCAGTGACGATGCCTCCTCCTCGGACACCGCCGGCTGCCTTATACTGCTGAACTATACCTTCTCAGACATTTTTCCACAAGATTTCTCTTAAGTCTGAAGGTGAGGCAAGACTGGGCTCAATCCACTTTGTTTGACCGAACCATGCTCCATCGTGGTCAGCCATAACTTTTGACTTTGCCCCAGTTCTCGCACAACTAGATGTCTGCTGTTGGCGCTTTGATCTTTGAGGCACTGTTTTTCACCAAAAACCTAAAAAATCCATAACTTCAGTTATACTGATCGAATTTAATTTGTTTTGGTGTCATTTTATTTATTAAAATGGTCTCTATTTTTTTAAATTGCTGTGGGACTTTTCTTTTGTTGTATTGTCACTTCAAGACCATTTGAGTGCTGCAAAAATACTTTACACATTGCCTCTAAATTAAGGCTGACTGCTTTTATGCCAAGCTACCAGAGGCTTAACACCAGGTTAATTTAGTGACTTGCTGTTCACCCTTCACCCCGCTTAATCAAAAACTCTATTTCCTACATTATGTATCTCCTTTCTAATTGCATCTGTCACATCAAGGGTGAGAACGTGAGCATTGTATTTGGTGTCCTCCTTTGTCCAGCGGTATTCCTTTCTTTAAAGAAAAAAAAAATCACCATTGCATCAGAAATGGGGTAATTAATTAGGAGGGCACCTCCAACCAACTCAATAAGCCCACTCTGGTTAGGTAGGAACACAATTCTGAGAGAATCTCTGCTCAGTCGCTTGTAGCTAAGGCGCAAGCAGCAGGAATCCTCAGAAATGTGTTTGCTACGTTAAAGCAGTACCAACAATTTCAAAGTAAAGTACACAGCACAATAAAGTTCTCAAACCTATTTAGAAAAATAGAGAAATTGTTAATGAGCAAAAAGATACTAAGATCATAAGAATAAAAGTTTCAAGGCAAAAAGCTCCTAGAAAACGTTGAGCACTATGTGAAAACAGTCATAGTGGACCCGGACCTATGTGCAATTTCAGGCCAACCAAGAGTGAACGGAGGTCATGTACACCAAGAGAGTTATTCTGGTCAAGGTTTTGCCTTCCGATGTAGTCACCATCAGTTGGAAAAGATTCTTCTGGTCAATCCTTCAGCCCCAATATCCTCAGGGCAGACTTCGGACACCAGGTCTCTCTCCAACCAGGTATCCTGCAGAGTCTAGCCCTTTTTAGTCAGCTGGGCCCTCTTGGACTCAGAAGTCCTCACGCTTTTTGTGTCCCTGAGCAGATGAACAGCAGGCCAACCACTTAACCCTTGAAGAGCAGTTCCCCTCTGTACGAGTCAGCAGGATTCAGGGGTCTGTGAGTCCTTATGTGAGTGTTGTTCTTACAGCAGGAATCCGGAGTCAGAAGTCAGGATTCTTCTTCCGGCAGGGCCTTCTTCTTCAGGTCCAGACTTCCCAGTTCCAGGAATGGTCTGAGGAGGTAGAGTGGCAGTTTTATCACGTGCTCTAGCCAGTGATTAAAGAAATTCTACCACCCAATGCTAACAATTTTCAGCACTTCCTTTTTGCCTTACTTTTATGCTACTCAGGTGCCCTTGTCTCAAGATGGTGGCCACCAGGCAGGCTTGTCTTCAGCTTTTTCTGCTACTCTTCTAGCTGACAGTTCAAAACTTGTTTCCCTCTAAGAAAAAATCCCTCTTTTGCGTGGTCACCCCATTTTTTGCTGACTGGTTTGCTGGTTTTTTAATTCTACACACTGGGGCACTACTGTCCACTCCCAAGTGTATCTGCTCTAATGCCTAAAGAATGGTAAAATTGACTAATCCTCAACTGGTATATTTAACATTCCAGAAAGGCCATAGTATATGGTGCAGGAAAATATCCCAATGGCAAGGGAAGTTAAATGTTACCCGTGGACTGCAGTACATATTATGCCATCTACTAGGCTGACAAAACATTGCTACGTACCTACCTGTGTAGCCTGACTGCTGCAGCCTTTAAACTTGCAGATAAACCTGTCAAAATAACCCTTTTTGACAGGAATAAACCCTGTTTTTAACTATTAAATAAGTCACTTCTAATTAGGCCTTGTAGCCAACAAGGTATGGTGTCTAATATTTAAAAGAGGTACATGCAAGAATTGAGTGTTGGCATGTACCGACTGTGACTAGCCCCCAAAAGCTAGTTTTACTGAGAAGGGCTCTAGCTGTTCCTAATGGAAAAGCTAAAATTCACTTAAAATAATAATTCTGCTCTCTTTAATTTGGGCAAGTTACCAGAATGATTCAACCACTATTTTTAAGGTTTATTAAAAATGCAATTCACCGGTGAATTGGGATTTCTAGCAAATGCAAATATTTAGGAAAAGTAATGTTTAAAAAGTTATACTTTGTCTGCCTGAACCTCCAGGTGGCTAATTAGCCAGCAAGCAGCTGGTCCTTTTCAGTGTTTTACCTTAATAGCATGCGAAAACTGCTTCCAGAGCAGAAACAATGCTATATACAATTTGGCAGGAAGACCTCATTGTAATGTATGCGACTCCTCTCAGATCAGGAAGGACAGCTGAGGAGAGTTCAGGAACTTCTTTAACTTGAAATAGACTGAGGTGAGCTGTCCATTCATATTGGAGTGTAAAGGGAAGAGAAACCTTTGTTCACTGTGCCATCTGTAGCTATCTTGGCACCATCCCAGTGGGAGGGAGAGCTGGTCCCAGAACCAGTTTTTTGTAGAGTTGAGGAGGAGGGGCCTGCTCATTTCGCTAAGCACTTCCCTGACTGGCACACCATTAGCTTTCAAGGGCAGAAGGGTGCTACCATACTGAATTTGCCTTATTATAGTGCACTGTGGGATAGTTTGCAGTTGGGCAAATAGGATGTGCTGAAAAAGTGGGAAGGATTGCCCCTGGAATTTTTTTTCTCATTAGTTAAGAAGTGTCCAGAGATCACCTCCCTCACTGTCTAGTGAATCCTACAAAGGTACCAAGTAACCCACAGCTCATCAGGACCTGAGGAAGAACTTAATATGTCTGGACCTGATGTCTGTGACTTGTGTGGAGATCTGAGGGGTGGGACCTTTTCCCGTTTGTACCCAGGAATAAGAAGTGGACTCCAAGGATTTGTCCGTTGACCTCCTGTGTGGCAACAATGGCACAACATGCTGCAAAAGGCCTTTTTCCCAGGGTGATCATCTAACCAGTAGCAACTGTATCTGGACCGGACTCTGTTGGTGGCCTCTGCCAGAGTGAGCTCTGGCCTCTAAGTACTGTCCCTGATGCTCTGGGTGTCTTAGATGAGACCAATAGGGACTTCTCAAGAATGTCTGAAAAGTTGGGAGCATCAACGTGCCCTCGTTGCAAAGGTATCAAACTTTGATAAGATTTTGTTGAATACTGCTTCCACATTTGGCCCACAGGAGGATTTTGAGCTCCAAAAAGGTAGAAATTTTGAACGAAGGCACGAAAAGTATCTGCTCAACGAGAGGACTTTGACCGCTGCAAAATTTAAATTTTCCTGCTCAGACCTTTACGCACAAAAACCAGTAGCTCATCCAAAGGGTATCCAACTTTGAGAGGATTTTGAGGGATACAGCCGGCTTCCCTGCCCCACTAGAGGATTTCAACATCCATTGCAGAAACTAAGTCAGAATGTAAAATCTTTGTCCGGGACGACACGCATTGTATATGCAACTACTGCTCCATCGCAGTCGGTCTGAAATCATGTCTAGGTCCTGTTCAACTGTGAAAAGTGACTTCTGATTGGTACTATACTTCAGCTTTGCGCATTTTGCCCTAAAAATTTAAAAATCCATACTTCTGGTTCCTCTTGTCAGATTTTAGTCATTTTGGTGTCATTTTTCATACTAACGTTTTCTCTATTTTTAAAAATTGGTTGCAGGATTCTTTGTGTTTTTACTTTTTAATTGTATTATTACTGCTAAATACTTTACACACTTTTCCTTAAGTTAAGCCTATCTTCTCTGTGCTGCCAGGGTTTGAGCCTAGGTTTGTATATTTAACTTGTGTGCGAGACCTGACAAGATTTTGGAATTATTACTTGGGCTCAACCTCCCGAACTAATAACCTTTTTTCATGCACCCTCCTACTGTGGCTAGGGCCTCACTGTCTAGAAGGGTGCTGGAGATGGATAAGAAAATCCCTTCCACGTCAAACGACTTACTTCTAAAACTGGACTTTGTCCTGCCAACTGTTCCTTCCACTTCCAGATAGATAATTCCTGCTAGGAGGCAGCAGTTATCACCCATTGGTCTTACCTGACAAGCCATTGTCCTCTTAGCCAGAATTTATAACTCTGCCAGCCAAGGATGCATACTCCAGGTCTTGAGGTTTGATGAGTGACAGAACTGGTTTTAAGCCAGTTCTGGCTCATATAGTCTAAAGTACATTTTTACAAAGTTATTGTGGTGCTTAGGTTATCAATAATCTGAGTTCACCATTAAGGCAGATCTTAAAAAGTCAGCAAGTAATAACTTTAAAGCATTTGTTTTTAGCTCATACCTAAGTGGATGTGGAAAATAAAGATTTGAATCCGTCTAGGCCTACAAAATATAGCCTGGCCTACATAGTGAAATATGTTTGGGTTTTATTTCACTGTGAAGGCATACTAAACCCAATATGTAGTGTGCCCTATTTTTACATATTAGCTCCATGCCCTGTGGGTTTTATAATTGCAAAAGAAACAATCGATGGACGGAATGCTGAACAATGCATACATTCACCCCCAGTCACAAAGATCTGGGTTTAATCCATCATTCTTTTGCTCACCAGGCCACCCCTGTTTGGACCCAGCCATATGCAAATCAGTCTTGACCATGTGCCTCATGGGAACAGTCCAGCTCGAACTGCCAAGCCAGGTCCTCCCTGGACCGGAAACAAGCATCCTGAGACCGCTTTCGGGGCATCACCTGTGGGTTTTATAAGGCACAAATTAGAGGGGCCTTCTGAATATGTAAATAAATAGGGTTTTTATACATGACAGAGGCATTTTTCCCACTCACATGTCACTGCAGTGTATTTAAACTGCAGCCTAGCCAGAGCACAGTGGTGTTCATGGCAGAAACATATTATTGGTATGCCTGTGGGGAATGTAAATAAACACTGCAGCCCCCACATGACATTTAACTTACCACTTAAGGCAGAATTTGCAGTGGACTTATGGAGAAGGTAAATATGCCAAATAAGGAGTTCTAATGTTCAGCCTATGTTTTCGTGGGGAAACAGGCAATTTACGGCTGCTTGGCAGTGGTAAAATGCACAGAGTTCTAAAGCCGTCAAATCTAGACATGCAGATATGGAGTGACCAAATAAAAAGGGGTCATTTCTTAAACATTGAATGAGGGAGCTTTTTCTCCTGTCATCTACAGCGGATTCGCAAATCTAGCTATGTATATTTGAATCTGCCGTGCTCTGAATAGCTGGCCATCACAAAATATTTTCTGTTGCATCTGCCATTGCTCAACACTGTTCACTGAACACCGTTTTGGGAAAGATAGAGATTAAAGGGATCTTAGGATAACCAAAGCTGCAATTTACTGTGTTTTTGGAGTACATACACACACTCTCTTTCTCCCACTTTCTCCTTCTTCCTGCCTCTGTCTCTCTCTTTTCTTTGGGGAGGGAGAGAGAGAAGGATAGTGCATCATTCCCACACTGATTATTCATAAGTAAAGCAATGTATTACTAATAATACATAAATGCAACCAACTTAAAAAAAAATGCTCACAGATTGATCTTTCAAAATTTTGTGCAAATTTATGTGAAAGCAGTAAAGTGTCTAAGGGATCCCAAAAGTCGCATTTCCCATTCGAAATCAAACTGGAAAGTCTACACATTAAAACCCGTTCAGTAGTAACTGAGATGATTAAACAAGAAGAATCTAGGGCTATATTGCCCGTTGGGGTCATGAACCAGCACATGAATCTTAGTTTTAAGGTTGTATCATGATTGACAGAAATACTTTTTTCCATCAGTCATTTTGAGGTTTGAAATTCACCATCTGATGCAAAAGATATCCAAATTTTGAGCTATGCTTTTAAGAAAGGGTGCTAACAAAGGCATGCAAGGCAGATGTTCCAATTTACAAGTGAAAATAATTAAAAATAGCCCCAAGGTAGATATTTAATAGGCTTTTCTCAGGGGTACAGTGCCTCTAATCCCTAAGGTTGGACGTTCCTTCCCTCTGTAGTGGAAAGGCGCAGCTAAGGAGATTTTACAAAATAGAAAACCCCTTCAAGTTTCCTGGCCTACTCAATGTTCTGTTCAATAACCCAATCCCTGTTGCCAAGCCTTCTTGCCACCTGCCATGCCACTTGTCAGCCAGCCCCCCGGCCTTGCCCAAGAGCTGGGATCAATGTGTATGAACCTTTATTTCTTCCTCCATCTCAACTTACCCATGGATTGAGGCATATATTTGCTGTCCCGATCCTCCTGTAGCTGCAGTTAGAGTGGTGGAGGCTGGGCAGCTAACCACTCTTCTGTTGTCCTACAACAGGAGGAACAACTAAAAAATGCTATAGGAAAGTATGCCCCACACTGTACAGAAAGAAAACAAGTACCATCCTTCCACCAGCCTAGTTTGTGACAAAAAGGCGCAAGACAAAAAATAAAGCAATTTAAAAACACCCATGGGCCCAACCCTTGTGTGCAAAAATAAGGTTTATGGGAAGATAGGCCTCTGCAGTTTTACAGTGCGTGTCATTTTGCCAGGCCCTGTGCCAAGCGCCAACTGGGAATGACCAGAGGCAGTGCCCTGGTAACTTTGAGGACCATTGAACTGGTCGCATGGCATGCCGATGGCCACATCTCGTACTCAAATCCTGCTAGGCATGGCAAGTATATTATATGGAGCGGTACAGTGAAATGCCTTACCCTTGTTTAAGTATAGCATGAAAAATAAAAATGAGTTTACAAGCAACTTCAGACGATCCACAACTGCAAAGTCACCATTAGGAAATTAATAATGGAGAAAACCTACATTCATATCAAAATACTTTTTTTTCCACAACTGCCTATTCTAACCTATATATTAGCACCAATGCAAATATTTAGCATATTGTATGGAATTGACAACATTACTATTAAACCAATGTGTTTTAAATTCTTGTGATATATGATTTAGTTATGCTAGAAAGCAGTTTAACGTTTCAGCTAGCAAACATTTTAATGTAGTCTAAACATTCTTTTATGGCAGAACTTGAAAAGGCAGACTTTTCACTTTGACTGCACTGTCTAAACGTTGAAAATGATGTATGAACTGATGAAAGCCTCAATAAATGCTAACACTTTTAAGCACACAACTTTATTATGTATAAGACAGACTACGCCCTAGGTCGTCAGTCTCACAGACCTTTGTATTTTGTTTGGAACCATCTGACAAAATATTAAACATATTATCTGTTTCACTTTTAAGGCTTTGGATCGAGTTGCGGTTGGCCAAGGAGTAAGTAATGCTCTTTATTGTAACATTTATACTTAATCATTTAATGCGATGCTTTATGCTTGACGACAAATGGAATAGATTGTTAGTCGTGCATGCTACATTTTGCACGCTTTAGTGGTAATCTCTGTATAAACTGTGGGTAATCCAGTTGGGGATTTTTATTATTGTCTACAGGCTACATTATCCCGTTTTCTTTGGCTTTAAAGATAACTGTTTTAAAACGGACTCACAGAAAAAATAGCTATTGTGCAGCTTTTAGGAATACATATATGTTTCCACCTTGGATAATGATGGATGGTATCACAGAATATTCGATATTTTGAGAATTATGTTGCACAATAATTCCAAATGTGTGCTTTGTGTAATTTTTAATGTTCTTTTATAATACTGTTTTATATCAAGAAAGTATGAGAATCAAAACGAACTAGCTAGTGGATAGAAGCTCGAGATGTGTGTTCGAGAGTAAGGAAAAAAAACATTCATTTTTTATGAAGGCCCTCACCCACCAACCTAGTTGGTGGCATGCTTCATCATCGGGCCCCACCCCGGGCACCGAGTGTGCCTTAGGTGTGCTGCGACGCCTGACTGCAGCGGAGCGGGTTTTGTTAAGTGAGTGTGCGGTGATGGTGTTGAGAGTGTAGGTTAAAAACTGTCCTAAGGGTCCCAATATCCACACAGACTATTTTAATGGTGGGCCCTTGGCAGTGTTAAAAGCATGTCGACGGAGTTCCGATGCAGGCCAAGTAGGTTTGGCACACAGGTCGCGTGCTTTGACGAATGTGTGACTAAAAGTCGGGCCCCCTCCCGGAACTCATGGGGTTTTTCTCTGACAATACCAGAGTACAAAACTGCTAGAGGAAACTATCCTCTCACATATATCGCACCTTAGCGAGTAAGGCCACATAGCTGGTCACACATATTCTGTAGACCACCTTTTAATTCACTTTTCACACAAGGTCCTGATGAAAGCCAGATTTAACATGAGGCCTGGCTGAAACATGTTGACCACACTGGATGTGGGAGTCCTTAGTCACCTCCACTCACAAAGTGGAAATTCACTTGACAGTAATACAAAGCAGTGCATAGAGCTGCTTTGAATTACTTAGCATCACGCAGGCGTTCC
The DNA here is from genome assembly GCA_963921515.1 of Calotriton arnoldi. Taxonomy (NCBI): domain Eukaryota; kingdom Metazoa; phylum Chordata; class Amphibia; order Caudata; family Salamandridae; genus Calotriton; species Calotriton arnoldi. The sequence goes on along the minus strand of CAWUFW010000581.1, from coordinate 1,999,320 downwards.
GTGGGTAATATATGGGCATTCCCATGCAACTACCCACGTTTTTTGACTCAAAACCCTATTTACTAAAAAAAAAGTAGACAGAGTTTTGCGTCAAACGATAACGCCCATTTCAAATAGGCACTATCAAGGAGAAATGGTTTTATTTCTCCTTTCTTTTACGACTTTGCATGTGTGCTGCGCTGTACAGCACGCATACAAAGTGGGAAAAGTTTTAAAGTTAGTCTAAGCATAGTATTTTGTACTGGAAGGGTCCTTCCAGTACAGAACCTATGCTAGACTTAAACAGACAGCCTTGCACTGTGGTTTAAAGTTATGTGTGTGGCGCATGGCTACCTGATGGTGCACTGGTGCTAGGGAGAGGGGAATAGAGTGCCATATCTCTGTAAATATGGCACACTCCTCCTCTCTCTTTGTCACGCAGCGCCGCATGTTTGTCTGCTGCGCTGCATGAGAATTTGGTAAATTGACCCCCTATGTGCCAGCATGACTGTTGGGAAATCTGAAGCTCACACCCCTCCAGTCTTACTGACCAAGCTACGCCCCTTATGATATGCAATATAGAGTTCAGTGTTTTCATGTTTGTTGAAAACCATAATTACCTTTAATTATAGCCTTTACATTTTGATATCAGTACATGTGAGTGCATTACGTTTGCAGACACAACTTAATTCAGCAACAAAGGGCTGCTTTTGGAATTAAATTCTCACCCAGAATAATGGTAATTGTGCAAAATCAACAGAAACAATAAGGATGTGCTAGAAATGCGCCAATATCAGTTTGAGTGCAATGAGTGCAACTTAATTAGAACCAAAATAAATGCCCTACTTTTGAAGGAATTATGTTGTACAGAAATGTAAAGAAAGAGGTCCCTAGTCACAAATTTCAAGACCGAATTTAACCACTTCTCCGCCTGCCGGGATATTCTCAAAAGGATTTACGTGTACAGAACTCTCCATCATGGGTGCAGAGTTCTCTGCACACTTAAATCCCACTCAAGAAGGAGGAAAACAGTGTTCCAAGACGTGGATAGCCTTGGGAATTTGTGAATGCCCACAAACATGGACGCTTGTGGACATTCACAAATCCTCCTTCCTCTTCAGACTCTGGAAACCTTAGGGTTTTTACTCGAGTCAATGGTTGGCATAAAGGGAGTGTGAAGGAAAGGGTTTTGCCACAGTGAAAAATATTTTCCCTGTGGAGAAAAAAAGGTGCTTTTGCACTGGGGTTCCTATTCCACCTGTGTTGAGTCCTACATTATGGATAAGGCCGCACAAATGGAGATAAGGATTTTGCTGGGAATGTCGCATAATTTTCCCAGAAATTTGCATGGAATCCTCTTTCCAAGTGGAGTTTTGGGAGTGTTTGAGAATGAAAAATTTCCTAGCTATCGTAACGGAAAGTTTCAATTCTATTAAGGACCCGGAGGCGAGGATTATGCTATTCTTTCTCCACTTTATTGAATAGCTGCCATTCAAAGAAATTGGTAAAAACTACTATTCCCATGAAACATAGGGAATAACAAAGTTTTAACAATAGAGAGTTCAAGTACAGAGTGTCCATGTAGATCCACCAATCACAGAGTTCCCTGGGTGTCATAGTCCTCTGTCAACCTCTATTCCCCCTCTTTCGTCGCTCGTGGTCAGCCAGGTCGAATGCTTCAGGAATCCTGTTTGTTGGAGTCTCCTGCTGGAAGCAAACAACACCATTAGGCGACAGCATTGGCTAAGGATTAGCCCTGTAGGGGAAAAACACGAAACTGCATTTGACAGTATGTGCAATCAAGTCAACCTGAGACAGTTAAACAGTTTACTTACTCTATTACGAGGGAGGGAAGTTACAAGAAGTTGTACCCTGGGTGGGATAATCCTTGCCTCCGAGTCCTTAATAGAATTGAAACTTTCCGTTACGATAGCTAGGAAATTTTTCATTCTATGTCAGGACTGGAGGCGAGGATTATGCTCGTTTAAAGCTTACTCACCACCAAGTGAGCCATATCAATCACCGGTTTGAAGTAAAACCGTTTGAAGGTAGAGTCTGAAGACCAAACTGCTGCATTCAGAATGTCTTCAAGATGAGCTCCCAGGGCAAAAGCTTTAGAGGCCTTAGCCCCCCTAGTAGAGTGAGCGCCGAAGGCTCTAAGGTCAATTCCAGCCTCTTGCATCACCCACCTTACCCAACGGGCAATGGTGGGGGAGGAGTCTGCCTTATGGGGTTTCTTGAGCGTAATAAACAACTGTTGTTCCCCTGGCGGGCGGAACTCCTCCGACATTTCCTCGTAAGCTTTGAGGCACGAGACCACACATAGTTTTGGAAAATCCGGAAAAGCCGGGTAAGAAATAGACGCCGTTCCACACTTCGTCTGACGGCGAATATTGAAAGTAACCCCGGAGGGGGAGAATATCCTGCTGGTAATTTCCAGGGCTCTAACATCAGAAACCCATCTGCAGGAAATAAGGCAGAGAAGCATGGCCAACTTGGCCGACAGCTCTTTCCGAGAGAGGAATCTGTTCGGATGCCAAGACAGGAACAAATTCAAGACCTGATTGACATCCCAGAGCTGAGAATAACGAGGCTCGGGAGGTAAGGAGAGGCGGATGCCCCGAACAAGACGGCAAACCAAAGGATGTTCACCCACGGGAGAACCATCCACAATGTTATGACCCGCTGAAATGGCGGAACGCAAGGTATTGATGGTTCTATAAGCCAAACCGTCCTCCGCCAAATACGCCAAAAAATTCAGGATAGAAGTCACATCGGTTGCCACGGGATTGAGACACCCTCGCATACACCAACGACACCACCGTCTCCAGGTGGATCGATATCGTTTGACTGTACTATCTGCCCAGGCCTTGGACATGAATTTCTCAGCCGCTCCTGAAAGGCCTGAGACCGCCCATCGTCCCCTGTTATCCTCCACACCATCAAGGTTAAGCAGCCTTGGGCGATCAACGGGTGAGGAACCTTGTCCGGACTGAGAAGGAGGGTTGGAAACCGGGGGAGTGGGATTGGAGAATCCCAAGAAAGTTCCAGAAGAACTGGAAACCAAACTTGAGATCTCCAAATCGGCGAGATTAGAACCACGTCCGCTCTCTGGCGACGCACTTGGGCCGAGACCCTGGTTATCATGGCGAACGGGGAAAGGCATAGCCCGTTTCGCCCGCCAATCCTGGAAGGAACGCATCCATCGGGGCTGCCAAGGGGTCCGATCTCCAGCTGAAGAACCAGGGAAGCTGGTGGTCTAGACGAGAGGCAAAGAGATCCACCGAAAACGGGCCCCAGACACTCTACAGGTCCGCAAAGACGCCCGGATGCAGCTTCCAGAGACTCGCGTCGTGGAAATGACGAGAGTGGAAGTCCGCTACCTGGTTGTCCTGACCCGGAAGGTACTCTGACGTAACGGAGACGTGGTGATCTAGGCAGTACTGCCAGAAATTCGCCGCCAAATCCTAAAGTGCTCTAGATCGCGTGCCCCCTAGATGGTTGATGTATCGGACTGCCGATACGTTGTCCATCTTGAGGAGGGTGCAGGACCGGATCGAGTCCTTGGTCTAACACTGGATCGCAAACGATCCCGCTAAGAGCTCTAGACAGTTGATGTGCAACTGTTGTTCCTGAGGTGACCACACACCTCCTGTAGTGTAGTTGCCACACCTCGTGCCCCAGACGGACCTGCTGGCGTCGGATTCGATAACGATATCTGGCGCGGAACCGAAGATTGCACGTCCATTCCAGGCTTCCATGTTGGTGAGCCACCAGTGAAGTTCCTCCCTGGCGTCCGCAGAGAGGCTCACTTTCTGTGAGTACGAGAGGCCTCTGCGTAAACTGTGCGCCTTGAGGCGCTGTAGTGCTCTGTAATGGAGCGGCCCGGGAAGATAGCCTAGATTGAGGCCGAGAGGAGACCCACTATACGGGCTAGCTGTCTGAGAGAGAGTTGAGACTGTGTGAGAGCTCTCCTGATTTCATGACGAATTTTCGCCAATTTGCGAGCTGGGAGACTGAGAGTAGCGTTTACGGAGTCTATCGAGAAACCGAGAAAAACTACCTTTTGGGCTGGCACGAGAGTGGATTTCGCCTCGTTGATCACAAAGCCCAGGCTTTGAAGAAGGTCGACCGTCGTCTGGAGCTGATGTGCTAAGGACTTTGGGCACTGGGCCATCAGAAGGATGTCGTCCAGATAAACAATAAGTCTCATACCGGACGTCCTCAGTCGCTCTATGACTGGCTTGAGAACCTTGGTAAAACACCAAGGGGCAGAGGAAAGGCCGAATGGTAGAGTGGTGAACTCAAATACTTTCACCTGCCAGAGAAATTGCAGGAATCTCCCGTGAGGAGGGAAAATGGGTATCATCAGATAGGCGTCCTTGAGGTCGAGGCGCACCATCCAGTCGTTGGGTCTGAGAAGGTCGCGAAGGAGATGGATCCCTTCCATCTTGAAGTGGCGGTAAACCAGCCACTCGTTGAATTCGCGCAAGTTGATGACGGGCCGTAGGCCCCCGTCCGTCTTGTCCACCACGAAGAGGTTGTTGAGGAAGCCTCTGGGGTGGAGGAGAGACTCCACAATCGCCCCTTTGTCCAACAGAGAATGGACCTCCTGGTCGACCAGCGCGGCGTCTGCTGACGAAAAGGAGAGTGGGCGAGGAGGGACTGGTTGCGAAGGTTCCCCGTGAAACTCTATGTGGAACCCTTGGACGGTCTGTAGGACCCAGGCGTCCCGTGTGACAGAAGTCCAGGCCTGGAAAAAATGCACCAGACGGCCCCCCACCTTTAGAAGGGAAGAAGGGGAAACACTCACCGTAAGAGTTGGAGGCGCCACCGCCTCTGCCACCTCTGCTCCTGCCCCCGCATCCTCTTGTCAGATAGAAAATTCTGAATCTGGCCTGATCTTGATATTGTCCATGGTTGGAGCCTTGCCCTCTGTGTTGATTAGGATGGCCGGGTGAGCGGCCCCTAACTCGCCCGGCCCCTCGGAAAACCCGAGGGTGAAACACCTTTCTGATGGAGGCTTGCGCCTTGTCTAAAGACGTGAAGGTGTTAACGAACCTTCCTAATTCCCTAATAAAGGGCTCGTCAAAAAGGCCACCTTGCGCCACAGCACCCGCTTCAGAATCGGCTAGATTGCCAAGTTTGGGGTCCACCTTAATCAGCAAAGACCTGCGCCGCTCGGTGGAAAGAGCGCAGTTGGCATTACCTAAAAACACCACCACGCGCTGGGCCCAGGAGGAGAGGTGTTCGGGGGAGATCAGGGACCCTGACAGCTTGGCTTCTTCTGCCATGTCTAGGAGTTTGGTTATTGGTCCTAGGATATCAAGGAGCTTGTCTTGGCAAGCACGCCAAGACCTGTCAATACCCTTCTTCGGGTCCTTGACAAATTTCTGAAGAAACGTCGCCATGCGGGGGTCAATCTTGGGGGTGGCAGCTACTTTCCCCTCCAAGGAGGGCCGGGGGCATTCCGCCCTGAGACAGTTGTGGGCTGTAGCCTCTAACGGCCGGCGGATTCTGCTGGCGACGTATTGGGCGACCTTATCCGAAGGGCCCCAATCCGAGGATCTAGGATGAAGAATGTCATCTGGATCCAACATGTCGGCACTTATGTTTTGGGTGTCAGAACTAGGTGCCAGGCGGGAGGGGCGCCAGGGACGGGAAGGGCCAGCGGCGTCGTCCTGATCTCCTATACTGTCGTCCCCTGGGGCAGTGGGTGTCACCGGTGGGGGATTACTCACCAGGAAAGCCTGCTTAAGGTGATCAAAAGCATCCATGTCCACCCCAGCGTCTCTAGGACTTTTAGGAGGAGGTGGCTGGGGGTCAGCGGGGGATCCGCTGGGTGGTGGTGAGTTGGTTTGGAAGGCCCGAGAGGCCTTAGCGAGCTTATCGCACCCCTGCTCAATCCTGCGGGACAGGCGGTCTTCTAGGGGCACCATAGCCTGTTCCACCGCCTTATGAATGGACGCGTCTACCGCGTCATAGAAGTACTCGTCCCATTTGAGAGCAGTAAGGGGATCCTCCTCCCACTGGTCATCCTGGTAGGCATCATCCTGGAAGGACTCCATTAGGGCAGGAAAAGGTAGTGCCACACAGGTAAGTAAGTGGGTAAGTATAGGGAGGTTGTACCTCAGGATATGGGGGGGCTGGGTGTCAGCCTGCACTTTATGCGGGCAGAGCTCGCGTTAGTTTGGGCAGAAACCCTGGGACCAACAGCCCTGGTGCAGAGTATTAAGAAAGGGCAGCCTGCCAGAAGAAGGTCCCAGCAGGGTGGACACCTGCAGTACAAGACTTTGGTCCAGAGCGGAAACGAATGCCTATACAGACCCCCAGGCGGTTATAAACAGCTCATATCACTGCCTAATGGCAGGTACTGATCCACTTCAGTGTGGGCGTTCAAGAGGGGGGCGTGCGCCAAGAAAGATTGCCTAATGGCAGAGAAACAGACCCAGAGGGTGTCACCGGCAGACAGGGCTCTCGCGGCGTTGCTTCTTAACTGATAAAAAATGCGCGGAATGCGCGGAATGTCAAGAAGCACATCGCTGCAGGGAAACGCACACGGGTGCCCTCTAGCGGTGGGAGGTGAGCACCGCGAGCCCGCACCACAACGCAACCGCTAGGGAGCACGAAGACTCCCACGGTCGAGCGCGAGCCAGCCAAGTAGCGGCTGACTCGCGGGAGAAAACCTAAAAGGGAAAAAACACAGCGCACAGCAAAGTAAGCACAGAAAGACTACAATTGAAAATCGGAGACGGGCGCGCGCCGGCAATGAAACGCGGCGCGCGCGCCCAATCCCGAACGTTCGTGAGGCACAATGTATTTAAAGAAAACACCTCAGCAAATGCAAACAGGCAATGTAAATGCGCTATTAGTGCGAGTAGCGGCCCGAGGCGGCAAAGTAACAAACGAAAATACCAATGATGACACAAACAGCAGTCAACTGTGAGAGAGGCAAAAAAAAGTCACTTATCTGGCTGCAGCAGCGAAGAAAGAGGGGGTATAGAGGTTGACAGAGGACTATGACACCCAGGGAACTCTGTGATTGGTGGATCTACATGGACACTCTGTACTTGAACTCTCTATTGTTAAAACTTTGTTATTCCCTATGTTTCATGGGAATAGTAGTTTTTACCAATTTCTTTGAATGGCTGCTATTCAATAAAGTGGAGAAAGAATAGCATAATCCTCGCCTCCGGTCCTGACATAGAATTCCAGAAATATGTACACATCAATGAGTGGAGGTTTAGTGCTTCCTTTGTGAATCAATCATTTCTTTATGAACCCGGCTCAATGTAGTTAATACCTTTAAAATGTGATAGGGAATATAATAAATACACCCTATATGTAAAGTAAATGGAAGAAATACTAGAAACAGGAGCAGTGCTGTTTCAGAACTTTTGAGTAATAAAAGAGAAATGTGGACAATGGATCTGATAGTAATAGGTCTGATTGTATGAGGTACACTTTGATCATTACTTAATTTGCATTCTTAATCCGAAATGCATCTACTGCTTGTCAATTTAAGTTCTCTGCAAGGAGACCGGCATGTGTAATTATTTACTTCAAAGAATCAAGATTTTTGTGCGAGGTTGATTAAATTTAGTATTTTCTAATAACTTTTTTGCTAATCTTGCATAAGGCAGCATGCTTCTCTCCATGATCAAAGGACCTTCTTGCCAATAGAAGTCCTTTTGAATGGTCCCCTTCTCCATCATCTCAGAGGATGGTCTGGTAAAAATAATCAAATTAAGTATGTAAAGACCTGCATTTGCTGACTCTTCTTTGTCCATGCACAGCCTGGATGTTGATGGATGTGTGGAATATGTGGAAGGAGCATCACATGAGTCTTTGAATCCCTAAGGGCCAAATGTACGACCCTATTTTGCATGCGCAAACGGGTTTGCGACCCGTTTGCGCATGCAAAATGTGAAAGGGCTATGTACAATTCCTAAATAGCGAGTCACAATTTATTTGCGACTGGCTATTTAGGAATTGCGAGTCGCTATTAGGAAGGGGCGTTCCCTTCCTAATAACGATCCCAACCCCATGTATGAATGTTTTGCGACCGCAATTGCGGTCGCAAAACACTCGCAAATTACAATGCACTCGTAAAAGGGAAGGTGACCCCTTCCCCTTTGCAAATGCAGGGCAAAATATTTTTTAGGGGCAGGCAGTGGTCCCAGGGACCACTGCCTGCCCTTAAAAAATGAAACGAAAACGTTTCATTATTTGTTTTTTAAATGCATCCCGTTTTTCTTTTAGGAAAACGGGCTGCATTTAAAAAAAAAAAAACCTGCTTTATTGAAAAGCAGTCCCAGACATGGTGGTCTGCTGAGCCCATACATGAATTTTCGCAAACTTTTAAAAACCTGGTTGTTCAACCAATAATTCATGATCCGTTTTTTATTTTTATTTTTTCTTCTTTTCTGCTCCTTCAGCTTGGCGCTGGGAAACCCTTGTTGGGTAGCTGTGCGCTGTATAAAATTAATTTAACATAACATCACATGCTGTGCATTATTCCGCCATCTAGTGGTTGTGGTTTTTTTTTTCTTGTTTGGTGCCAGGTTCGTCCCCTGTGTGAAGTTAGACGGTATCCTGGAGGTCGACGTGCGTGGTAGCCATCTTCAGATTCTTTTTTCCGCCGTTGGGTCTGGAAGTAAGACAGGAAGCTCCGTAGATTTTTCCCAAAAAACTTCAAGAAAAGGAAGAAAATGCTATCGCGAATCACATCTTTCATCGACGCCGTAACCGGGGACAAGAGTAGAGCTCCGGGGACGACACCACAGAGGACCTCGTCGGTCCACAAATGGTGAGGTAGGGGACATGGAAAACACCCCTTTCAAGTTTTGTCCCAAGTGCCACCACAAGTACGCTCAACGTGATCCACACGACGTCTGCAACCTGTGCCTGCCCAAGGATCATCAGGACAAGGACTGTGAGGCCTGCGCTGCATTTCTGTTGAAAACACTAAGAAGCTGCCGAAGCCAAAGAGAGGCCCACTACGCCATGATGTCGCAGACCGCTAAGAAAACGTCCCTCAAAGACCTGGGTTTCTCCAGCGACGAGGAAGTACGCGGAGTTTCCAGCAGAATCGACGCACGAGGGATCGGACGTCGAAATTCTAGAAGGAGACTCCGAAAAAACCCACGCCCACAAGAAGGCGAGCGAAAAAACAAAGAAATCGGATAAGGTAAGACACCATACACATCCGTCGGAACCGAAGGGCCACGAACATAAGGCGCAGCCCAAGACAGCCCCGACGCCGAGCAAAAAGGCGATCGAGGGTCAGCCGCGATTAAAAGAACCCTACGGAACCCAACCAAAGGTTACAGAGGAGGGAAAATCGCAGAAGACGCCGAAACAAGGGGTCGAACACGAACCCGCATAGAAAAGCACTACGCCGTCAAAACCGGACGTGGCCGCTAGCAAGAAGAGAAAATCCCCGGCCTCCGATGCCGAGAGAGAGCTCGAGGTCGAAAAGAAAAGAAAAAGACTCAAGGACGAAATGGCAACGATCCTCCAAAAGAAAAAAAGAGTTTGACGCATCTCTGAAGGATTTTCGAATCCCTAAAACCACGGTTGCCGAACCGGAAAACGTCGACGCGGAAGACGCCGAGGGAGAGGAAGAAGGTATCTTCGACTCACCTCCAACACCAGAACCTCGTGACGAAGATTCAGAAGAATACGGGGACCTACCTGAGGAGGAGGAGGAAATCTCTGAAAATTTCGAGGATTCATGGAATGATCTCGATGCCAAGAGTCCCGAGGAGGTATGCAGTTATCCTTCGAAAGCATCACCACCAGACGACATAGCTTTCTACAATGGCTTAGTCAAGAGGGCAGCAGACCATTTCGGAGTCGCCCTCGAAGAAGAAAAAGGAGACACATGTTTTCTCCTGGAAACCCTAGCCCCTACCATCAAGGGGACTCAATACTTCCCAATGCTTCCTAGGATACTGGCTCAGGGCAAAGAAACCTTCAAGGAACTCGCTTCCAGCAAGGGTGTAACACCAACGGTAGAAAAGAAATACAAGGCCTCATCAAAGGACCCTAAATATACACAAGGAAACACAGTGCCAAATTCAATTATTGTCACCACAGCCAGAAGAAGGGCTAATGCAGTCTCCAATACCGGTCCTCCACCAGCAAAGGAGAGTAAAAGAATGGACATGATGGGGAGAAGAATGGAAAAGGAAGCAGCAACACAGTGGCGCATCGCAAATTCCAATGCACTACTAAAGATACGGCCACCAACATTGGGACGAAATAGAGGAAATTCTCAATAAACTGCCCGAAGAGGACAAGAAAAGAGCAAGGTCTATTGTCCATGAAGGTAAGAACGTGGCCTATACATGCCTGAAATCAGCCCTTGATGCTGCAGACACAGCCAGTAGGCAAATGTGCACATGCACCATCCTCAGAAGACATACCTGGTTAAGAATATCAGGTCTCAAACAGGAGGTGCAAACCTCCATCATCAATAGACCGTTCACTGGGGACGCACTCTTTGGAAAGGAAGTGGATGAATCCCTTCAGCAGATCAAAAAAGACAACAAGACTGCTAGGGCGATGGGAGCCCTACAGCAGAGAGGTTCCTTTAATTTAGGTGATTTCAACAACAGAAAGACCACAGTAAGTGGTGCATTTGGTCAGGGACAGCAGATGTCACAGCAACCACAAGGTCAAACCCCTGGGCAACAATCAGGTCAACAGGGAAGTTACCAAGGCTAGCAACAACAACAGAAACAGCCCTTTCGGGGGAGAGGCAGAAGCAGAGGCCAAACCCCCAGAGGAAGAGGAAATGGCTCTAACTGACTCAGTCGCAGAAAAGAACCCACACAAAACACCAGTGGGGGGAAGGATATCCCTGTACCTCAAACAGTGGGAAAATATCACAACAGACAATTGGATATTACATTTGTTAAAGTATGGGTATTGCATAGAGCTAAAAAACACCACCTGCAAACCCACCAAAATCAAGAAAATTTCTGAAATCAGAACTAACGCAGCTAAACTCAGAGATCAAAGAACTATTCCAAAAACAAGCAACAGAAGTAGTACCAAAACAGGAATGTTTCAAAGGAAACTACTCACCATACTTCCTAGTACCAAAACAGGACCTGACTCTAAGGCTGATACTGGACTTAAGGTTCATAAACAGGTTCCTATTAACACAACGCTTCAAGATGTGTACTCATCAAGAAATAATCCCACAAATTTAAAGGGGAGACTACATGGCAACAATAGACCTCAAAGACGCCTACTTGCTTATCCCTATGAAGAAAACACACAGAAAGTACCTGCGGTTCCTACACAATGGAACACATTATCAGTTCAAAGTGCTTCCATTCGGGATAAAATCAGCTCCACGTGTCTTCACAAAGTGCCTAGCCGCAGTGGCAGCACACCTAAGAAGGGAAGGAATCCACATCTATCCCTATCTGAACGACTGGCTCATAAGAGCACACTAAAAGCAAACATGCCACAATCATGTACAATCTGTCATCCAAGCACTATAGGAACTGGGTTTCTCAATAAACCACAAAAAATCTTCAACAAAACCAGAAAGGGAAAAAACCTTCCTAGAAGCAAGATTAAACTCAAAAAGTGCGAAAGCGTACCCCACACAAAAGAGGGTACAGGCTATCCATCAAGAAGCGAACCTCTACCTGAGGGGACAATCTCTGACAGTGAGGAAAGTCATGAAACTGATGGGCATGATGGCATCATGCATCCCACTTATCCCTCATGCACGCCTGCACATGCGCCCATTCCAGGAAAGGCTTACCAACAGCTGGTCTCAAGCCACAGGGAGTTGGGAGGATCTAGTGTTTGTTACACAAAAGGTACAAGCAGAAATACAATGGTGGGGATCCAACAACATAGCACAGGGGAGAACGTTCAGGAACCCAACCCCATCTGTGACAATCACCACGGACGCATCCCTCAACGGTTGGGGAGCACATTACAACCAGCTGAAAGTACGTGGTCAATGGGATGAACAGGATTCCATAAAACACATCAACTTCCTGGAAATGAAAACTGTCTTCCTGGCATTGAAAGCATTCCAGAAACACATCCAGGGGAGGACTATCCTAATCCAAACAGACAATACAACAACAATGTTCTATCTGAACAAGCAGGGAGGCACAAAGTTTTTTTCCCTTAAGCACACTTGCACAGGAAATATGGAAATGGGCAGTAGCCCAAAGAATCAACCTACAAACAGTACATCTACCAGGAGTAGACAACATTACAGCAGACCAGCTGAGCAGACAGAACAACTGCTCTCACGAATGGGAGTTGAAACAGAAAACAGTACAATACATCTTCAACCTCTGGGGAACGCCAGTGATAGACCTGTTTGCAACACTGCAGAACAAGAAATGCCAACTCTTTGCCTCAAGGTTTCCACACCGCTTGTCAAAGGGGAATGCACTTTCACTCAACTGGAAACAGACATTTGCTTATGCCTTTCCACCAATACCACTGATGCAAAGAGTACTAGAAAAAGCAAATCAGCCAGGAACAAACATGATTCTCATTGCCCCCAATGGACAAACATGGTACTCAACCCTGCTACAACTATCCAAGGGGAAAATGATCAAAATCAAAGCAGACAAGGACCTGCTAACAATGCAACAAGGCCAAATATTTCACCCGGAACCAGCAACACTGCATCTGGCAGCTTGGCACCTGAGTATATAGAATTTGGCCACCTTAACCTGCGTCCACGAACAATGGAAATTCTAAAAGAGGCAAGGAAACAGTCAACAAGACAATGCTATGCAGCAAAATGGAAACAATATACCACCTGGTGCACTGCTAACAATAAAAACAATTCTATTAACACACAAGAAACAGTAATCACATACCTATCTGATCTCTTGGACAACAACATCAACTACTCAAGTATAAAGGTGCATCTTGCTGCCATAGTAGCATACACAAAAGGAAAATCATGCAAAAGTTTCTTTCCAAGACCTGTAATTAAAAGGTTCTTAGAAGGATCAAAAAGGATTGCCCCACCCAGAGCAACCCCAGTTCCCGCATGGAGCCTAAATACAGTACTTGCTCAACTGATGGCAAAACCCTTTGAACCCATGCATGCAGCTGACCTCAAACAAATTACTCTAAAGACAATCTTTCTCATCACCATTACTTCCCTACGGAGAGTAAGTGAGCTACAGGCTCTAACAATACAGGAACCATACTTACAAATCCACAAGGATAAAGTAATCTTAAAAACAAACCCACACTTCTTACCAAAGTTGGTATCAAAATATCACTTAAATCAGAATATCATCCTACCAGTTTTCTTCAGAAACCCAAAGACAAAAGGAGAAAGAAGCCTCCATACCCTAGATGTAAGGAAAGCATTGCTGTATTATCTGCAAAAGACAGAACAAATATGCAAAACAGAACAGGTGTCTGTCTCCCACACACATACCAACACAGGATCACCGGTCACAAAGGCTACAATTGCAAGATGGATAGTACAAACAATCCAATCATGTTATGCCTATGCCAAAAAAGAGCTAACAATACGACCAACAGCTCACTCCACTAGAAAGAAGGGAGCAACCCTTGCTTTTATGGCCAATGTACCCATTGACACTATTTGTGCAGCAGCAACATGGGCATCACCACACACTTTTATAAAACATTACTGTGTGGACATACAAATGAGTAAGGAAGCTCAAATTGGACAGAAGGTGCTTCAACACCTGATTGCAAGGACTTCCTCTCACCACAGCCTCACAAGCATGGAAGAAACCACGATGTAATCGAATGCACAGCATGTGAATCCAGAAAAGGATTCACGCTGCAAAACGAAATGGTTACTTACCAGTAGGAGTAGTTTTGCAGCTTGGAAGAATTTTCTGGATTCACATGCGACCCACCCGGCCTCCACTACAAGGAAAACAAATAAGTGGGGAAGCAAATAATTACATCAGTTATTTAATAACCATCTCAAGGACTACAGATTTAAAATAAGAACAGAAAAAAGAATCTGAAGATGGCTACCACGCTACCGTCTGACGTCACACAGGGGACGTACCTGGCACCAAACAAGAAAAAAAAAAACCACAACCACTAGATGGCAGAATAATGCACAGCATGTGAATCCAGAAATTTCTTCAAGCTGCAAAACTACTCCTACTGGTAAGTAACTATTTCGTTATTCTTTCCAATATTACTGGCCCAGGCAACACAATTGATTTGGGACTATATTTATTTGTGTCATTTCACCAGCGGTGCTTGAAACCGTGTGTTCAAGTGAGTGATACACACTGAACACTTAGGGTAGGCCATTTCTTATCTTCTTGACTCTGGACTAGTGCTGAATCTTCAGTTGTATTCTGACCTCTGACCATCTGTGTAGAGACTTTGATATTTCAAACCTATTTTCTTAATCAAGATTAAACCTATGTCCTAGCGGTCTATGTCAGTGACCTTCATGGCTGCTTTATGTCTCCTTTGAGCTTATAGCCTTGCTTAAAGCCAAGGAGAGTATGCTCCCTCGTGGCTAGGATAGAAGACCATTTGAAAAAACACACAACTTCCCTCTAAGGATTTTAACCAGATATTCTTGTCCCGCATTAAAACTTCACAGATGGAATGTTTCATGTATCAACTTCTGGTTAGGGTCATTAAGCCTTAGGTACTCCAGTGGCACTTGTCAAATCACCACAATTCCACGGAGCACAGACCTCTAGCAGTTATTTAGGTCAGCATGTTTGCAAGAGGGAGCATGTTTGGAAGAGAGTGAGTGTCAGTCTCTCGCAGCATTTCATGGACTATTAGAGACGGCTGTTTGCACCCAGGAGTTTAAATCAGGAAGAACAATCCATACAGAAAACCTGGGTTTGTCCCATTAAAAATGTGTTGGGATGTTCATTGCTGTGCAATTGAGTGTAAATGGATACACTTTATTTTACTAGATTTTGCACACGTTTTAGAAAGGCTTCCACCTTTTCTCAAGCACGTGAGATTGCATTGCATAGCTTGCTGATGCACTGCTTTGTTGATGAACCAGAGACGTCTGGT
This sequence comes from Calotriton arnoldi, assembly GCA_963921515.1. Taxonomy (NCBI): domain Eukaryota; kingdom Metazoa; phylum Chordata; class Amphibia; order Caudata; family Salamandridae; genus Calotriton; species Calotriton arnoldi. The sequence continues at coordinate 1,984,290 of CAWUFW010000581.1, read as the reverse complement.
TCCATAAGTCGGGTACACCTAACGGAACTAGCATCTTGCAAGTTACTAGTAAAAGTGCTTACGGCTAATGCAAGAACAATAATCAGTTCAACAGACAAAATATACCAAGTACCAAGGCAAGCAAATTGAAAGCAAATCAAGCCGTTCCATCTTGCCGTTCCATAACTACCTAGTTTTCCTTTTTCTGGACTTGTAGTATTTCAACATATGGAAGCCAAAATAAAGAAATCTATGCCAAGGTGAATGGTGGAATTAAGGCGCCTCTCTTTCAAAACATTTCCCACGTCTAGGGAGGGACATTTAGTCTAAAATGTTTGATGATTGTTTGTTTAAAATTGTTTATTTGAATCATAAAAGCAATTTAATTTGAAGTTGTTTCGTGAAGAACTTGAATATTGAAAAGTGAGCAGCCGTGTGCACATCTCAAACCGTATTATTTGCATTCCATCTTTTGGATATACACCATTTAGGGAAGTGAGCAGGATATAAATATAAGAGAAGTGACATTTTCAAGTGACATTGCTTCTGAAAAAAAGTGTGTTTTGATTACTAAAACAAAAAATGATAGGTAGAATTGCATGAGATGAGTCTAGCTTTGGTTACCTGCCAGGAATTATTTTAGGTATCATTCTATTATTTTATTTTTCACCGATATATGCCGATACAAAGGGGATCAACCATATGCACTGCACACATTTTCTATTCAACACTTGGGTAGTAGTAGCACCAATACCTTACAAACCTATCTCTCATGAACCGTATTTGCTAAACGAGCTGGGCCCTGAATTAAGCACTGACGTAGAAATGGCTACTAGGAATTTCACTAGTTGGATAAAAAACGCTGTAAATAAATGGGCTCCTCAAAAAAATGTAAAGTCACATAGGAAAAGCCCCTCTGCCCCCTGGTTTACCCCTGACTTGAAAAAATGTAAACAAAAATGCAGGGCCCCGGAACGGCGGTGGTGGAAGGAATACCAGGAGGATGAAAAAGAAAAATACAAATTGTTAATTGAACGGTATAACGCTCTGATCATGGTAGAAGAATCAAAGTATTTCTCATAGAAAATTAGTGAAGCCATGGATTAGGCAAGTGAACTATTTGAACAGATAAATACCCTTTCCAAATATCGTAACACTCAGAGCTTTATCCCTTCACAAGCTTTCTGCTCAAATCAGAGTTCTTTCAAGCTAAGGTCAATGATGAGCATAAGAAATTCTCTTCCATCCACAAGATGGATCACATAGGTATTTTTGAGAATCCCCCCACCGCCCCCCCCCCACCCCAATGACTGGGGTTGTGCAAGAGCTTGCTTGAGCCAATAGGAGCATATTAGATAACTTTGCCATCCTAGACGAGGATAGAGTAGTCAATCTCCTGCAGACTACGAAATCTGGGTCCCCATTTGATTCATGCCCACCTTATGAATTGCACATGGTCTAAATTACGAACACCAGGCAACCCTCCCTGCAAAAATATTTGAGAAGGCTCTAAATGAGGATCTTTTATGGTTTCTGAATGCAAATAATGTTTTGGACTAATTTCAACAGGGTTTCAGACCCCAACATTGCAGGGAATCGGCACACCTGATGGCCACGGAAGAGATTCGCAAGCAGGTTGATCAAGGAGGAAGGACTGCACTGAATCTCCTCGGTCTCTCAACCGCTTTTGATATGTTGAATCATTCCGTACTCATCAGTCGGCTGGAGAGTTTTGGGATAAGAGTTGCACCCCTTACCATTCTTAGCTCATTCCTCTCAGAGAGACAACAAAATGTCTCCTTCAAGACTTTTTTCAGAGCCTTTCTCTCTCCCCTGTGGGTACCGCAAGGCTCATCTTGATCAGCTACTTTGTTCAACATCTATGCTACCCCTTTGATGAAACTCATTCGCACATATGGATTCAAAGCTGTATCCTATATTGATGACATACAATTAGTGTTTTCTGTGTCATCGGACGTTGAAAAAGTTGCCAGCAAATTCAAAACTGTCTTGAAAATATCATTATGTGGATGCAGGAAAACTGTTTAAAAGTAAACTCAGATAAAACAGAACTAATCCTTTTTGCTGCCAATACTTCGTTTGGAATAGGTCTTGGTGGCCCATCAATTTGGGATCTATTCCCTGTCCTATGCATAAAGTTAAAAATCCAGGAGTTCTATTTGATAAACAGTTGTGTTTTTCTGAATTGGTTACCTCTTCTTGCTGTTACCTTCTAAGAATGCTCAGGAAAGCACTCCCTTTTATCCCTATGGAAATGCTGAAAATGGTTACGGTAGCCCTGGTACTGTCTTGAATTGACTAATGCAATGCACTCAGAAACCTTTGAATCTGAGGCTTCAAACGCTTAAAAACGTGGCAGTCCGTCTTCTCTTGGACATTCAAAAATGTGCCCCTATTTCTAAAGGGATCAGGTACCTTCACTGGTTGTCAGCTAGTGGACGAATTAAATTTAAGGCACTGTGTATAGTCCATAAGGCCCTGCACAGTGATGGCCCAGCTTACTTCCAGAAGACTTATGCGTGACACGTCCCTGGCAAGAATTTGAGATCTGTCACAGCAAGATTGGTCTCAGTGCAAACAATTAGGAAAGCCAGATGTGGTGGGAGACGCAGCAGAGTCCAGTCCAGGTCCAGTTTCCCCTGGTCCGTTGGGCAGTTACATAAAATACCTCTTTTAATATGTTAAATATGTTATATCCTTGTAGCTTGAACAAGAGGTCAGCCTTATGACCCTTGGAGTCCAATTCTATGTCCTGGGTACAAGAGGTAACTAGTCCAGTCCTTCAGAGCTCCTCTAAGGTCACTGACAGCAGCTCCAGTCCTCTTCTGTTCTTTCTCAAGTTCAGGAATGTTCTGAAGTGAGTGCCTGGAGGTGCCACATTTATGCCTGTCACAAGCTGGAGGGTGGAAAGGACTCCTGGGCATGCCCTAACCAGTAGGGTAAAGGTTACCAGGTCCAACCCTATCCCCTTCGGCATTTTCAAGATGGCAAATGTTTTTGGGCACCTAAACCTGGGCTCTGGGGGTTGGTATGTGTGTGGGGAGTGTACTATAGTAATCCTAGTGCCTGTCACATCTAACACTAAAATCCAGTTTGAGGCCACGGCTGTACCCACAACAAACCTTTATACAGATGTCTGGTAGATCAAAAGTAGGGTGTTCCTGCAACCAGGCAGTGGATAAACAAGAATTGTTTAGGCATCCTGTTTCCCTTCCTTTCAAGTGCTCCTCCAGTGTTACATGTGAAACCCAGAGAAAGAAGTCAGGTGGGACAAAGCAAGTCTTTTTGCAAAAAAACAGTGCATACACAAAAATTACCTTGGAATCCTGTCCTCTGCCTTTCAAGTGCACACAAAGTATTTTCTGTAAGCCCAGCAGACCGTCAAGTAGGTTTTGACACTCAAGCAGGATTTGATACTGTAATTTCAATAAGGATGTTCATAGTCCCCGTCCTGCTTATTCTGGGAGGTTCAGAGACGTCATCTCTGCCCATTCAGGTCAGTTTATTGTTTGCTGCTGGGAGTCATTTCATTCACCCTTTTCAAACCATTTCAAATGGTAATCCCTGGCTGGGAGAAGTTTGAGAACAAATGTTCTTCAGGAGCATTTGACAGTAAAAAGGTAACTTTCTAAAAGCTAGCTACTTTTCCAAATTATTCCAATTATTTTTCTATCTAGTCCCAGCCCTGTGATCTAGTATTAGGATTTTAATCTGACCTCTGGTTTTCTACATAGGACAGGTAGGCCTGCCACATTAAAAAATCACTTTAGCGTACTAGTCACTATAAGAACATGTTAATATTACATTTCTACATATCCTACTTTTGAATACCATGCACCCTAACTCATGGGCTTCAGGGCCTACATAGGGGTGACTTAGTAATATTTAAAAGGGAGGTTTAGACCTGTCAAAAGCATTTATTTTGACAGGTCGGGCTACAATTTGAAACAGACAGAGTTAGGCTACAGTGGTAGGCCTGAAGCCATGGTTTACACTGTCACAGTAGTGGATGGCACAAGAGGTGCTGCAGTACACTAATGACATTTAACTTACAGACCCTGGGTAGATTTTGTACCATGTACTAGGGACTTATAGGTAAGGTAAATATACCCATCTGGCTCCTGAAGTATAATCAACATGCCATGGTCTAATATGATTTACTTGTTACACCAATACATGGCATATTTAAGAAGCTTTGCTATGCATTAGGTACTCTGAGAATTATAGATGTGAATTTGAAGAATTGTCTTCCCTGGAAAGTTTCTTCTTTGTCTTTTAAATTTCTTCAGGTCATAAAAATACTATTTTAGTTTTAGAACAGCTCAAATGTTTTTAAAATAGCATATACCGCTCTGTTCCCCTGTGCCATTCCAACTGATATTTTAGATTTTTTAAATATTATTTTCATACCCATGGTTCACACGCTAAACAACTACAAAAATGATGATGATGATTGTAAATCCACTTTTTAACTCCATTCATAAGTGTTTAATTTCTGCCCACTTGGTGATGGATACTTTGTGTAAGTTGTGTATAACATTGTCAGGTATTGTTTGGTACTATTGGATCAATACATGAGACTTCTCGTCTCTCCTTAATTTATTAATTTAAGTAACAAATGCTGTCCTGAAGAACATGTGCCTTTTGCCATCTTTTTGCTGACATTCAAGTTAGGGCCTGATTCTGATGGGGTTAGGAAGGCCTCCTAACGGCATTTGCTCTGTCCAAATCGGATCGGGAACGTGTCTTTCCGACCGACTCGGAAAGGTTTCCGACCGACCGAGTACGATGCGAGTTAGGCGTTAGGAATATCCCATTCCGAACCCGATGGCTTTTGGAATGACTGAGCCGTACGGAGCAGAATCGTACATCTCTACGGGCCACATTTCCGAACGACCGAGTACGATGCTGGATTTGGACAGCCTTTCCGAATCGTGCCATCCGACTCGAATCGGCAGTCGGAATCAGACTTTGGGGGCCGTAGTGGGCCCCGCTGCACCCAGAGCCTTCCCAATCAGGCTTGTGGGGGTACCCATGGGTCCCCCCTTACCAGCCATGCACAGTGTGGCAGGCACCAGTGGGTGCCCGCCACAGGGTGCCCGATTTTCCCCAGCCACCCCTTTCTTCAATGGGAGCCTATACATTCGGACGGAACAAAGGCTCCCAATGAAGTCAATGGGAGTCCAACCAAATCGTATCTGGAAGCATCCGGATACATCGTACTCGGTCGGTTGGACTCTCCCGATCCGATTCGGTCGGAAACCATTCCCAAACCCATTCGGTCGGGAAGATTTCCACACCGCATCAGAATCGGGCCCTTAGTGTATTGTTGCAAGAAGGTTAAATACCCACTTTGAAGTTCATCACAGGATGTTTGTGTTCAGAAAAGGGAAACTATTTATGAATGCTCTTCGTTTTTCTGAAGACTTTGGTTTGATTTTTAATTAATTTTCTCTGTGCATGTCTTATTTTTGTTTGCTACAGCTTGGAACATTTGCTAATAAAATTTGTGTTGCATTAAGCATGATTTCTTTGTTTAAATACATTTTTGTACTTGCAAAGTAATCATACAATTTTTAACTTTAGGTTACATTTATGTTTTGAATATGTATAACAAGTATTTCAAATATATTGTTAATTATTGGGATATTCCTCCCACTTAAGGGCACCATGGGGTACAATAGGGGCCTATTCCTTTAAGTTCTTAGATTGATGATAAATACTAATGTTTTTCATGGTTAAAGATGTAGTGTTATCCATGGTTCCTCTTGCTATAGATCTTCTCATGCTTGTTGTTCAACAGATGAGGTGAAATCTGTTGTTGAGATGTATGGCATCCCTGTTTCCTAGTTAGTTGAAAATGCCTTCATGCAAGGATCTCAGATTTGTGTTTATTGACCACAAACCCTGATTTTCTTTGAAATTCATCTACTTGCTTTGCACTTTCCATTCTAAGCTACCTCCAGTCTCTCCTTTGTACATATTAGAGACTGAAAGTGTGAATAGCAGCAGCGGGTAGGTAGGCTCTCTGTGAAGATGGTGACTTTGTGTTTCTGGGGTTCTTTTTTATGTATAACTATTTTGTACTGGTGAAAGAAATATCTCCATTCTTTAAACTACTACCCAGACCAACCCATGAGTTTTTATTTTTTATTTCAAGATTGAGGCAATGTAGGAAATGAAGAAGGAAGGAAGAAGACAAAACTATGAAAACAATGACTAAAGGAGGAAGAAGGGTTGAAAAAGAACCAGCAAGATTGTGACAAAGATTCAGGAAGTGTAGGGTGATAGAAAAAAGAGTCATGAGGTGGCATGGAGCCAGCGCTGGATTTGCAGCTGGCACCATGTTGCATTCAGTACTTGTATTTAAATTAAAGATCCAATAATACCTAGTACTGATGGCTAAAGTGCTAAGACTGAATTAAGTTTTCATTGCAACTGTCTTCTGAACTCATTCATCTGCTTGTAGCTCCTCTCACCTGTGGTAGGCTGTTTCTTTCCTAGCTGTTCTCAACCATAGGCTGCCAACACTCGCCTTGCCATCATCTACCCTCTCACCTCTACCCAGAACCTTGCTGCAATGACTACACCTTCCAGATCCATTACTTTACTTTATTCAGTAAAAGCCATACAAATGATAAATGCACACACCCACAATGGCAAAAAAATTTAAATAATTAATCCAAAAGTTAAACAGATAAATATCAAGTTAAAATGTAGACTAATTAGACTGATATTTTGTTACATTCCAAGTTATCTCAATATAAGAAGCAAATGGGTGGAAGGTACTCTCGGAGTCAGACCAGAGGCACAGAGTTATGCTACAGAGCTGTATATTATACTTTCCAAAAAAGGGGGAAGCATTTGTTTGCTTATTAGTAGAGTTGTTGTACTTAGCAGCATAAAATGTTTCAATATCCCTTGTCCACCTAGATCACAAGTACAATTCCTTGAGCATTCCTTATTTTCAGTTCACTTTTTTGTATATGTCAAAACTGGTAAAACTCCTATTCTGAATTTAATATAACGACTTCTGTTTGTCTCTGGATGTATGGGTCATAGAGTTCGGAAGACTAAATTTACAGATAAGAGGCTTCTTTCTTACAACAGTTTTATTCTTGATGCTAATAGAGTCTCCAAATAATATTTTTAAATTATTTGAAAGTTGGATATATTATTCATTAGGCTCGGGCTATTGCAAAAATGAATGCACCCTATTTCCTTTTAGAATTTGTCAAATACAGTACTGCCAATGAATTTTTGAGGAAAAACTGCTCCCCAAGAGATCAGAAAGATTTTAGATAGATGTGAGCTGCAGGATGTGTCCTAAATCTAAACGACAACCGAATGGGCTTTAGATGTTTTTCAGACTCAACACAGTGAAGACCCAGTTATAGCCTTACAGCCACCATCAGTGTACCTGGGCGTACAAGTGGCATACGTTGGGAATTTATTTTTTCGATCCTTTGTAGCTAAGTTACTTTTTAAAGCCCTGTAGTTTAGCGCCATATGTAGTTGCAGCTACAGCTTTAATTTTGTAGACTTCCAGAATGGACTTTATTTCTGTTTTTCGAAGGCAGGACCCAAGTGTTTATACAGTTCAGAATCAAGCATACAGTGGATTGAGTATACAGAAAACCTAGTCAACAGGACTCACATAAGCAAGAGAAAGTCGAGCATAGAATTCCTCAACTTCATGTATTTAATGCACATAAAGTAAAGCACTATTGACTGGTCTTAGGCTTCCACTCCTGAATCCGGCCTGAAGATTGGATAGAATCTGATCTTTTTACCCTCTCTTGCATGCAATTAATGAGTAGCATATTATAAATTTTCGCCGCCGTTCTAGCAATGAAATCGGAAGTAATACCTAGGATCTGAGCAAGATCTGTTTTTAAAAATGAGAACTATTATTGCTGTTCTCAATGAGGGGGACATCCCCAGATTGCCAAGTAACATCAAAGACTGGTTTTAAAAGTGGGGCGCAAATTGATATATATAAAGATATCTGATATCTGAAGGGAATTTATCCAGCCCTGGTGCTATATGCAGTCTTTAGCTATATATTGCTTCAATCACTTCTTCCCCAGTGAACTCTAGTTCCAGATTCAAGTCTGTGTGCTTTTGCATATGTTGTAAATAGGGATAAATCATTAATCCATTCAGCAGGGCAGCCTTCTGTGTCTAGATTTGTAGGAGGGTTCTCAGAGTCCTATCCTACTCCTTTCTAAAACTTTCTTGAGTCCTTTTTCCTTATAGCATTTGTACCAGCTCCCAATAATTTGTCTCATTTTAATCATAATTAAAATTTTGAAGCTTTTCTTTAGATCTTTTCAGGACTTCTCTTTTGACGTATTCAGATGCCTGGGTTGTAATGCTTTCATAAGTGCTTGTTTTTTCATAAGGCATTCAACATCATACCTTTCTATGTTTTTCATGCATGTGTTTACAGATTTTGTGATTATGACTTCTTTGATAGCAGAGGAATCTCAGTATGCCCACTAATATGCCAGTTTCTCTCATTTCCGGAGATTTCTCTTGATTGATATTTTCACAGTATTGTCTCCTGAAGATGTCAACCAGGTTACGATTTTGTGTCATGAATGTTTGGTTTCCAAATGATGTTCCTCTAGCCAGGCTTTACTGCCAGATTAAGGGATGCTCCACTTTTGAGGATGGAAGTTTCAATGCAGTAGCAAAAATTGTGCAATAAATGGGTCATGATCACTTTCAATTCTCGTTTCAGCGTGCATGTCAGTAACAAAGACTCAATACTAACTAGAATATAATCTATTAGGTTTGCAAGATTGTCTCCTCTGAAGGTTTTCTTTGCAGGTGTATCTAATCATGTTTGGCCATTAAGAGTACAAATACTGCATATTGCCATCTTTGAGGCAAATAATTGTCCTTCTTTAGTTCACCTAAGTTCATTCGTTGAAAGTTCCTGTACACCCCATACAGACTCTATATTAATCAAACTGGATCTTTCAACATTTTGTGGGGTTTAATACCAAAATCTTTGTAGATCAGAAATATTTTTGTTTTGCTTCTAGGCCCTGGGTTACTCATTGAGCTTTAATTATTGCTGATACTAGGTTTTTTAATAGTAGCTGTCAGTAATTTTGTACAAAGTGAAATAAACATTGAATAAATATATTGTCGCTGTATTTTTCCTAGCATTAAATGTTTTAGGTTGTTATTAATAATATGCCTCACTTGGGCATTTGGGAAGAGCCTGTTAGAAATCCACCTAGTTAACCCAACTTTTGGTCTACCATTCTTGGATTTAACAGTTGGTACATACTATGACGTTTGGCTATCTAGTGCAATTTCTTCAGTTGTGCAGGTTTTCTGAAAACAGCGGACATCAAAGGATATTATAAAACAGCCCAGTTATTGTCTTTTGTATTTCGTTTTAACCCCCATCAATATTCCAGATTAATATAAAGCTTATAAAAGACAAGGTCTTAAATATTTCCAGCTGTTGAGTTTCTTATGACCCTGGTGACGCTGCTGACCACCTCCAGTCATGACTGTTTTGTCCAACTTTACTACATTGGTTGCTGTTAAATCAATTCAATCAATTATTTCTTTATTCGTCCTTCCAAAGACAGGACATAAAAGATACACATGGATAAAAACATCATATAAAATCAAACTTATCTCAGCAAATACAAACTCATTTTCTGTTTAAAAAGAATACATCAGCAAACAAAATACAGTACTATTTTCTCGGGACTAAAGTGGCAATACAAAGCATTTGGGTTCATAGGTAGCAGCAGGTATTATCCAATAGTGCAAAAAGATCGACTGCAACCATCAATAGCAGCAAATGTTATCCAAAAATACTTGAATAATAAAATCAGTCCTATAGAGGAGTTAGCAGCAGGGGTAAGCAATTTAGCAGGAATACTAATACAATCCATACAAAAAATGGTAAAATACACTAAAATTAAAACAACATGCTCCTTCTCTTTGCTAGAATACACTTCAAAAAACTCCCAACGGCAAAACAGACATCACGATCATTGAGTTGCTGCAAAAAGTACAACGCCGCTTTGCACTTTGAAAATTTGTGTCTGCGTAGAAGAGGTATTAAAAATTTCCTGGTAAATGGAAGATAAAATTGACAAAAAAATACAAAATGCAAAATGGTTTGACTTGAGTGTTCATCACAAGGGCAAATAGTAATAGATTCCGAAGAATACTGACCCAGGGGGAAACATATCAACCAACGAAAAGACCCCAGCCTGAATCTAGACAACAAATTCCTTTCATGCACATTATTTACATATAAAAGATACGGGGCAATGTAGGGAGGAACTTGTATAAGACAATAATCCCTGACAGTGGGTTTGGCTACTTCAAACAATTCCCTAGACGATTCTTTATGTTTTCGGAAGCGCGCCAAAACCCTCTGTCGGTCCCCTTTACCAATTAGTTCTGGGTGTTCAAACAAAGAAGAACACCCACGTTCCGTAAGACAAGTTTTAATGTATTGGAGCCAGGGGATGCAAAGGCCTCGAGTACAGTTTAAACAATCTCTAATAATTGCCCGATTAAAATCAGCTTCTTCATTTGTCCAAATGGAACACCAGGTAGCTAGTGGTGCAGCCTTTATGGTATCTTGGACATACTCGAGACCCAGCTCCAAATGGAGGGGAAAATGTGGTGAGGAAGGGGGCACTCCTAAAACTCTACAGCAAAATCTATTCTCCTCCAGCTGCATGGCAAGTACGTCCCTGCATCCCCAGATCCCCATACCATATGTTAAAATCGGAATACATTTACGCTTATAAATCTCTAAAATTGGGGCTATGGGCTTTTTACCTATAGACATTGCAAGCGAATAAGTAGTACCAACTGCGCGTGTAAATCTTGTTATTCTATTATTTATGCAGGTATGCCACGTGCAACCTTCATCAAAATCCAGGCCTAGATACGGGAAGGAGCTAACCCTTTCCAGCTTTTTACCCTCTATAATCAGACTACAGGACTTAGTGTTTTTGGGGCCACAAATCAGTACAAAAGTTTTCTTATAGTTTGGCTCCAGCCCCAAGTCCTTCATAAAGTTAACATAGCTGGAGATAAGTTATTTTAGGCCAATCGCAGTCCTTGCCATAAGGACTGCGTCATCCGCATAAAGGAGCGCTGGCACAGCCTTGTTCTCAACCTGCGGCACATCAGCCCCGACTGTGACTAATGTTTTCTCCAGATTGTTTGTATAGAGGAGAAATAAAATTGGGGCAAGGACACATCCTTGACGCACCCCACGCCTAATACTAAACTGTTCTGAGCATTCACCAGCATTACCATACCTCACTGAGGCCGAGAGATCGTGGTGGAGGAGCCTCAGAAAGGAGACCAGACCTGCGTCGACACCCATGTTTACTAAAATGTCCCACAGCTTAGAGCGTGAAACATAGTCGAACGCGCTGGTTAAATCCATGAAAGCTAAATGAGTTGGGGTGCCCTTCGCATATTTATATTTAGCCAGAATGAGGTGCAGATTTAGACACTGTTCGATCGTGCCTAGGCCCTTCCTAAACCCATACTGGGTAGGAGCCAAAATATTGTTTGCATTTATCCAGTCCAGGAGGCGATCTAGTACAACTCTCCCGATTATTTTTGCCGAAGAGGCCAAAAGAGATATTGGACGATAGCATTTCGGATCATGCACATCAGCCTTTTTAAAAACAGGCACTATCACAGATGAACGCCAAGCTTTTGGGACTCCCTCACTGCAGACTGAATTAAAAACAGCGGTAAGTACCGGGGACCAGAATACTGGATCTTCCTTGAATAAGTCCAAAGGAATTCCATCTGGGCCCGGTGCCTTCTTACCTTTACTGTTAACAATTGCTTTCTGGACTTCCCCTTCATTAAAAACAAGGTTTTGGCATGTTAGATTCAGCTGTGATGGGGCATCCTCTGCAGCAACGTCAGCAGAACAGAGGCCAGCATAGTGGGTCACCCAAGTCTCAGGAGGGATATGGACAGTTACCTTGTCAGCTGGTAGGGTGGGAGATAGAACCGACCGTACAGCCTTCCAAAAGGCCTGAGGATCTTTTGATAGACAGGAGCTCACCACTAAATCCCACTTCTCCTCCTTCAATGCTAACTTTCTTTTTTTTGTGGCAAGCTTATACAGCTTCCTACCTTCCCTTATCACAATCTGGTCTCTAGGATTTTGTTTTAAAGCCCAGCGTAGGGTATTATTAGCCTCTCTACAAGCCTTATCAAACCAGGAATGAGCCTGAATACAGGGCTGGGCAATGGGTTTAGAGAGCAGCTGTTTGACTTTATCTAGCAGGGTTACAAAACCTTGTATGATACGAGATGGCTCACACGGTACACAGTTACAGCTAGACACCAGAGCAGAGCTAATCGGGATTACCTGCGACATAATACTATTCATTCTCGCTGTGCGCCAGACCACCCTACGCCCAGCATCTTTGGTGGATAGTGTCAGAAGGGTTGAAGGCTTGGGCTTCTGTCCCCTGTAGGGTAACACTATCTTAGCAGAGATAGGATTGTGGTCACTATGCGGCTTGATAAGGACCTCACATTCCTTGATGGAGGAAAACATGCTCCAGGAGACAAATACATAGTCGATAGTGCTTCCTGTACCTCGTCCAGTAAAGGTGGGAATATAGTGGTCAGTCAAATTGGGCGCCATATTGACCATACCTCTTTCTAACAGGTGGGAAAATAGAACCCGTCCCCTAGCGTCCATCACAATTTGGTCCAGCTCGGAAGCAGCTGGATCAAAGGTGGATTAGGGAAGCAGTAATGAAAACCCCAATTTGGCATTAAAATCCCCCACCACCAACAACTTAAAAGGACGATCCACTCGAGCCTCTCGCTCCGCGAGCATGTCAATCAACACAAAAAGCCCTTCGAAATTGCCTTTAGATGTAAAATTATTATTATAAAAATTTACCAGGTACAACTTAAAAGTATCTTTCCAGGAAAAACAAAAAGCCTGCGCCTCCCCTGCTCCCGGAATAACTGAGCAATCATGCCAGCAATTTCCACTTTGAACCAGGCTGACAAGCCCCCTTAGCTCTGCCAGATATAGAAGGAACAGCGGGCAAATTAAAACATGTAAATCCGTCAAAAACAATATCCTTACACTCCCACGTTTCTTGAAAAAAACCGATATCATAGGTCATAATAAAAGACCGCCATCCCTCCAATACGATCTTTGAGGCTATACCTGCTATATTCCAATTTAGAATTTTCAGACAAGCATTATCTATATGTCCTTTATCAATAGTTGTACTCACACTTACCCCATTGGGGGAGAAAACAGTAAGGGACCGGGGGCAAGTAGGAAACAGAAGTTAAATTAGTGGAATCCTCCAGACTAGTCCCAGTACAAGGTCCTACCCGAAGATAGTCATACGGTAGAATGTTGTTCATTAGTACACTAGGACTGGGATTACAAGAATCCCTGCCCACCTCCTCTGAACCTAACACCAAGAATACAGGGTTAGGTCGGGGAGAGGAAGGTGTTTGTATAGCAAAAACTGGACTGGCAAGTGGTCTGTCCGCCTCCTGAAAAACAGGGTAGGCGGGCACCTCCCCATAACGTCAATCTATTTCTTCCAAACCAGCCAGTGGGGCAAATCTGTTAGACAGGTGAAATGGTAGTGAAGGGGGAGGACCAGGAAATGCAAAGTCTCTGTTAGGAAGACTACCAGAGGTACCTGATTGACCCACCAAGTGCTGATAAAAAGCCAAGTGGGACTATCTTGATGGAACTATATTTGACCATTCCCATTCCAGCTTTATACAGTATTTCCTGAACTACCTTTGGCGAACGGAAGTTTACCACAATAACATCTCCACTTTTCCACAAGCCACTACCCCCAATATCTCTCGCCCGCCTGGCCATTAAAATATCTCTTGAAATATCCCAGCTACCAGTAACGTTGTTGTTCAGCCAATGAATAGATTTATTTATTAGGCCTCTTGTAGTTTCCACGTTAGTTTCTGTTAGCCTGGGCACATTAGTCAGTACTACAACGTATGGAGCCGATGCTGGAGGAAGATCTATCACTGGAAGAATGGCCATGTCTATGGGGCAAGCTGCCGGGCAAATAACAGGAACAGATGTTGGCAAAATTTCAGCTGGCTGGGAGGTATCCTTGCTCTGGTCGATAGAGGTAGAAATGAAATCACTGGCCGAATACTGGGTGCAAGTAGAAGTTGAGGGTCAAGATCAGATAGCTTTGCTATCTTGGATTCAATTATACACAGTCGATCCAGAATGGGGCATAGCTTGGAGTCCAATAGCTCACTTAAGCATTTGTTCAGAACACCCCATGTATTCTCATTAGGCCCCGCCAGCCCCCCAGTAAAACACCATCTACAGCTTTGTTTTGAAGAAGGGGATTGCTGATTTTGGCAGAACCTCGCGACTTAGAAGTTTTGACAATTTTCCTCCTCCGCTTGGTTCTAGAACCACTTTCCCCTTCCGAGGCACAGGGCTGATCCATGACATCAGGACTTATTGAGCCAGGCACCGGCTCCCCTCCAAGCACAGCCCCCGCGATTACTGGACCTACACTCTCCCTATAGGGCTGGGTCACGGAAGAGGTCAAAGTCCTTAGTGCCTCTGGTGGACTTCTTACCCCCTTGGTTGCTGTTATTTATAGCCAAATGTTTTTTTGTTTGTTTTGGTTTTGTACTTTGTACTGAGATCTTTTTCTGCCTCTTCCGGGATCCTGGGATAGGGTTTCTCTAAGCTTCAAGAGATTCTTATGCCCCAACTTGCCAGATTCCTGTAATTGCCCAATATTGTTCTTACTATAGTAAGTCTAGACCATAGGATCACAGTTGACTCTCTCTCCTCAGGATTTTATTCAGAACGTTTACTATTGCTTTATCATTTGAGGATGCATGTTCCAGACCTGGGAAAAACATTATTCATTTAAATGTATTTCCCCTATTCAAAATATAGTGATGCCCCCTAGAAGCATACAATGGGATTATAATGATGGCATTACTTCATTCATTTGCAACTGAACATTTGCCATTTTTCTGCCTAATACCATTCATGGGTTATCATTTGATCGTTTCCAGATGGTATCCTGGTGTAATTCGATGGGCAGACCAGTGTTTTGAAAGGCAGAGAATATTAATTAATTCCCCTGTTTTTTTAGTTGATACCATAATAATATTATCCAATTCAAGAATTTCACTCAATTTGTAGTAGGCTATGATTACCATTTTGAATGTGCTGTGGACACTGTAAACTATGAAGTAGAGACAAATAAATGATTCAAAGAGTCATATAACATTTTGGCTGTGAAATTGAAAAGCTATGATGAACAGCAACTATTAGATGATGATGATGAACTAAGATCTGATGGGAGGGTCACCAATCACTGCAATCATTTATTTATTTACTTAAGATACATTATGGTGGGAAAAAGACCTCAGAGACCAATCATTTTTTGGTATTGAGTCTCATACAGAACATGTTTCAGAGTAAGTGGGTGTGTATCTGGCATGTATGGTGAGCATTTAATGGTTCTTTATATGAGATACTGAAGACCTACTAGGACAGTTTAATGGTAGTCCAGGGTATAATGACTAAAAACTAATCACTATGGATGTAGCCAGACTATATAGAAGCATAGACCATTGTTAGGACTTGAAGCATTGAAATTCTATCTATTTATGAAATCAGCTAGTTACTTAGAGCATTTCATCATTCTATTAAATCTCACCAGATTTGTATTAGAAAACATTTTTTCAGTATCAAAATGATTGTATCACTAGAGTAGGTACCAGGGGGTGAGGACCCATAGAAACCTTCGAACTATGAGGGGAAAGACCCAGAAAGGAGGCGACAGAGTGACGCAGAACCACACAACAGGGAGCAGAGGAAATGATCGAGAGAGCTCATCCTGTGACCATAGGAGACAGCAGTGCAGGGGGAGGGTGGGGGATAATTGGGTCCCAGTTTTGTTGGGGGGCTGGGGAGGGGGGAGTCTAGGCATTGAATAGGATTGCCCATAAATATGAAGATTAGTTAACATGACGGATGTAGAAATAATACTAATGCAAATGTAATTGACACGTATATGAGATGTATATAATGGGATAAACTGAGATTGCAAAGTGTCCACCTGTAAAGATAACACAGCGGTGAAGAAGATATATGTAAAAGGCAATAACGTTTGTTTAAAAAATATATATATATTTGTATCACCAAAAAGTAGAAATGCAATGGGATCCAGGTTTGCTCCCTCTTATTCCTACCTATTTATGGGTTTATAGGAGAGGAAGCATGCTTGGAGTGTATCCAAATACAGCCCTGACAAGCTGGCATATTGGGGCCAATATATAGATAACATAGATAACATTTTGATGGTATGGAAAGATACAGCCTTGAACTTAAATAATGTCATGAGGTCCTGAATACCAACACCTAATTTTTCTGAATGTTAGCATCTAGGATGTATAGGAAGCCAGTAGCAGTAAATACATTTTTGCATGTGAAATCAGGACATCATAAAAACCAGAAAATCGGTATGCCGTAGGGGGAGTTACTAATGGCCAAACATAATTGTAGTACAAATGCAGAATATGAGCATGAAGAAGGAATTGTTTTTAGGAGATTTAAAGAAAGAGGCTACAATGTGAAAACTTTAGGGGAAACAAATGGCAAAGCATCCTAAATTTCTAGATTAGGGGCCAGATGTACGACCCTAAATTGCATGCGCAAACGGGTTTGCGACCTGTTTGCGCATGCAAAATGGCCTAGGGCCATGTACAATTCCTAAATAGCAAGTCGCAATTTATTTGCGACTCACTATTTAGGAATTGCGAGTCGCTATTACAAAGGGGCGTTCCCTTCCTATTTGCGTCCGCAAAGCAATGTATGAATGTTTTGTGACCGCAATTGCGGTCGCAAAACACTCGCAAATTACCACCCTCTTCAAGAGGGTGGTAATGCAGTCGCAATATGGGACCCCTTCCACTTTGTGACTGTCTCTAAAAATATTTTTTAAGGGCAGGCAGTGGTCCCAGGGACCACTACCTGCCCTTAAAAAATGAAACAAAAACGTTTCATTTAAAAAAAAAAAAATGTAACCCGTTTTTTTTTTAAGGAAAATGGGTTGCATTTTTTTTTTTAAAACTGCTTTATTTAAAAGCAGTCCCAGACATGGTGGTCTGCTGAGCCCAGTAGGCCACCATCCCTGGGAGGGCCTGTCATTCCCAATGGGCTCGCAAATTGCGAGAGGCTCATTAATATTCATGAGCTTCGCAATTTGCGACCCCATTGGGAATCGCAAACAGTGTTAAACACACTGTTGTACATGCCAAATAGCGCCTCGCAAATTGCGAGTCGCAAATGAGTCGCAATTTGCGAGGCGCTATTTTGCAGGTCGTACATCTGGCCCTAGAACTACTAAAAGACAAACCCAAAAAGAGGATTCTGAGAATATTAGATTTATTACTAGAGTCACCAAAAATAATGAATTTATCTTCAAGAGCACGTTAAAATGCTGGAGGATACTCAAGCTTGATATGAGTTTAAGCAAATACATTACAGATAAATCATTGGTTACATACAAACGGGCTCCCACACTGAGAAATGTATTAACTCTTAGTGATACCATCAATTATTGTAAGAAAAAGAAAGGCACATCCAAATAGATGTTAGAGTTGTAATAAATGTATATGTTGTAATTAGGTCCTAGAGAAGATGTGGGAGTTTCAAGATTTCAAACGTTCTAGGACCTATAAGCTCTCCTCTTTCAATAACTAACACTAAGAATTGTGTTCATTTGATCTTATGCTCTTGTGCTTTACATTATTTAGGGTCCCGTACCAGAAAACTGAAAGTAAGATGCAACCTTAGGCACTCAGAATGGTGATATCCAATACCCAGTGGTTACGCATGTGAAAGAACAACATGCAGTTAGCTGTATTAAAAAGATCAGATTTATGGGTATAGAATGCTTCAATAATAATCGGAGAGGGAGAGACATAGAATGGCATGTGAGGGCAAGAGAAATCTCCTGGATTGATAAGCTGTGCATTGTGCAAGACCACTGACTCACTGTCAGTGAAACTGCTCTCCCACCCTCGCAGCTCCACCATTAAGTGAGGCCCTCTGTGAGCACCTGCACTCCCGTAGTGCTGGTGTTTGAGGCCCTCCTCCACCCGCAGGTTATACCTGCGCCTCATCCCTGGTGGTCCAGTGGACCGCTGACTCCTTCTCTCGCTCCGCTCCCTGCCCGCTTCATCCTCTCCTTCTGCTCTGTGTCACCCTCTAGCTTCTTCACCCTTCAGTCTTTTCATCACTTTTTCTCTGCTTTCTGCTCCGTTTCACCCTTTATTCTTTTTGCACTTTTTCTCTTTATTTCACTTTTCCTCGCTCTTTTGGCCTCCTTTCCCCTGTTTTTCCCGCCCCTGCTGCCCCCGTGGCCCCTCCCCCCCCAGCGCGACCAGCCCGTTCCAGTTCTCCTCCCCGCTCCCGCCTCCCAGCTGTCCAGCCCTCCCTGACCCCTACCTAATGGCGGCGCGGTGCGCCGCCGGCGCGCCAAAGGCAAGCCCGTCTGCGCCTGTCCGCGACCCGACCGCAACCAGCGCCAGTATCCCTGGATTTAAAAACCGCCAACGCTACAACCCAGCGGCACTCCACGCACTCAGCCCAGGCCGCAAAAACAACTGCAAGCTAGCATCACCAGCCGACACCCACGGACCCTTCAGCTGTCACAGCTGCCGCCACTCCTGCGGCACCGCCAAGACCACGAATCCAGCGCAACCCGCCCGCAAGAACACAACAGAACCGAAGACCCTGCAATGCATCCTCCTCAACGTCCGATCCCTCCACAAACACGCCACCGAAATCTGGGACCTCCTCGACAGCACCACCCCGGACGTCGCATTCTTCACCAAAACCTGGACCAACACCACCTCGGGACCGGACATCGCCATCGCCATTCCCCAAGGATACAAGATCTCCCGGAAGGACCGCCCACCCGCCCTGGAGGAGGAATCGCCATCGTCCACAAATCCACCCTCCAGCTGAGCACACTCCCCAACGAGCCCACAGACCTGATGAAACACCTACACTTCAAGATACAGGCCAGCCCTACCACCACCCTCCGGGGAACTCTCATCTACCAACCCCCCGGACTCCGCGGACCATTCACCAACTCCATGACGGACATCATCTCCCCGCAAGCCATCGCGTCCCAACTACACCCTGCTGGGAGAACTCTACTTCCACCTCGACAACCAACAAGCCCCCAACACCACATCCCTCTTGGACAACCTCCAAAACATAGGACTCCGCCAGATCGTAACCGAACCCACGCACTCAGCAGGACACACCCTCGACCCCCTCTTCACAACAGGAAACTCCATCACTTTCAGTCACACCACCGAACTCCCGTGGACAGACCATCGATGCATCCACTTCACCTTCAGAACACCCACCATCCACAGACACCAGCACCTGCTCCCACGAAGAAACGGGACCAAAATCACCGACGACCAGCTCAGCTCCTCACTCGGCAACTCCACCCCAACCACCGTGGAAGACGACGACCCCAACACCGCAGCCCGAACTCTGCACAGATGGATCTCCGACAGCGCCAACACCATAACCCCCCTCAAGAAGAACAGCAACACACACGCCAAGAAAGCCAGATGGTTTACCGCCGAACTTCGAGAGTCCAGACGGACATGCCGCCACCTCGAAAAGGCCTGGAGGAACTCCAAATCCACAGAAGCCAACTTCAGAGCCGCCACCAACACCCACCACCAACTCATCAGAAATACGAGAAAAACAGCTATCAAAGACAGAATCTCCACACACGCGCACAACAGCAAAGAGCTCTTCAGCATCATCAAAGAGTTCGCCCAACCCACCAGCGAATCTACTGACATCCCTCCCTCACAAGACCTCTGTAACAAACTCAGCACCTTCTTCCACCACAAAATCAAGAACATTTACGACAACTTCGACGAAGAAAGCCAACACACTGAACCCTCACCAGCTGCCCGACACCCTGAAGCCAACCATCGACAGCTGGACAGCCCTCACCACCGAAGACACACTGAAGACGAAGTCAATCCACTCCGGGGCCCCCATGGACCCCTGCCCCCACCACATCTTCAACAGAGCCGCTGACACCATCGCACCCATGCTTCGACACACCATCAACCGCTCCCTGGCGAACGCCTCCTTCCCCGACAACTGGAAACACGCCGAGATCAACCCCCTCCTAAAGAAGCCCTTGGCTGACCCCACCGACTTCAAAATGTACAGACCCATCTCCCTGCTCCCATTCCCACGAAAGTCATCGAGAAAGCCATCAACAGCCAACTCGCCACCTTCATCGAAGAGCACAACATCCTTGACTCCTCCCAATCCGGCTTCAGAAAAAACCACAGTACAGAAACCGCCCTCCTTGCCGCAACGGACGACATCCGCTCCCTCCTGGACAGAGGAGAGACAGTAGCCCTCATCCTCCTCGACCTTTCAGCCGCCTTTGACACAGTCTCTCACCGCACCCTAACACGCAGACTTCACGAAGCAGGGATCCGGGACAGGGCCCTCGACTGGATCCACTCATTCCTCTCCGGCAGAACGCAGCGGGTCACACTCCCTCCTTTCCTCTCGGACCCTACACAAACCACCTGCTGAGTCCCCCAGGGATCCTCCCTCAGCCCCGCGCTCTTCAACGTCTACATGGCTCCGCTCGCCCCCATCGTCAGAACCCACGGACTCAACATTATTTCCTACGCAGACGACACCCAACTCATCCTCTCCCTATTCAACGAACCCAAGGCAGCCAAACACAACTTTAAAGAAGGCATGGAAGCAGTCGCCAAATGGATGAAAAACAGCTGCCTACAACTCAACACGGACAAAACAGAGGTACTCATCATGGGCCCACACCCCGACGCCTGGGATAACACCTGGTGGCCCCCCGCCCTCGGAAGCCCGCCCACCCCCACGGACCACGCACGCAACCTCGGAATCATCCTGGACTCCGAGCTCAAAATGGACCGCCAGATCAACTCCGTCGTATCCTCCTGCTTCCACACCCTCCGCCTCCTACGTAAGACCTTCAAATGGATCACCCTCGAGCACAGAAAGACCGTCACTCACGCCCTCGTCACCAGCAGACTTGACTATGGCAACGCACTCTACACCGGAATAAACAAAAACCTCACCGCAAGCTACAAAACATCCAGAACGCCGCCGCAAGACTGGTCCTCAACCTGCCAAGACACTGCCATATCTCCCAGCACCTGCGCACACTCCACTGGCTCCCCATCGAGGCTAGAATCACCTTCAAGATCCTCACCCATGCACACAAAGCCCTCCACAACGCCGGACCAGCATACCTGAACAGCCGACTCGCTTTCCATGCACCCCAAAGGACCCTACGATCAGCCCAGCTCTCCTACGCCGTGGTCTCCCGTGCCAGAAAGACCAGATCGGGAGGCCGATCCTTCTCCTTCCTCGCGGCCAGAGCCTGGAACGCCCTACCGCTCCTCCTCAGACAGACTACATCACTCCCCATCTTCACGAGAAACCTCAAAACTTGGCTCTTCGATAGACCTCCTCCTTGATGGACTGGAACCTGCACCCCCCTCCTTCCCAGCGCCTTGAGACCCTTACGGGTACCTGATTTTATTTTATTTTATTTGTGCATGATGAGCTAAACAGAGATAGGGAATTACATGCCCTGATGTATTAATGTTGGGAAGAATTATAATATTCAAATTCAGAGTGGCCCTGCAAGCTGGCTCTTACATAGTTCAATTTCAGTGTTAAGTAAAGTCTACTGTAATCAGCACTTTAGGTCTGTTTGAAAAACTGGTATCATGACCAACAAATTACTTCGATATAAACAAACTGATTTTTCCAACTAGTCAGTTTTTCTGGCAAAGACGCATTGTGTGGAATATCAAAAATATAATTCTGCAGCTAAATGCATAAAGCTGTGATGAAAGCCTGTAATATTGCTGAAGAAAGGACCACAGTATTGACTTGCAGGGTTCGAGTCTACCCTCTGATCCTGGAAATGTAGTTTTTGAGTTTTAAAATTTTAAAACGCTTACATAAAAAACCCTTTTTGGTGAATATTTTTGGCATTAATTCGATGGATGAATAAATGGTATTCATGTGACTATAAGAAATACACAAAAATTTTGAAAGTATGTGTTAGAAATTGGGTTTCTGGTCGGCAGAGGTACGCACCCTGTCCAAGAAGGAACCATAATCCTATTCAGGGTAAGTCAGTAACACACTTTAAACTGTGCTCACCCTCTGGTAGTTCAGCACAGAGCAGTCGGGATTAACTTAAGAGGCTATGTGTAAAGTATTTGTACAACACTTCAAACAGTAAAACAGTGAAAACACCACAATAAGACTACACACCAGATCAGAAAAAATAACTTCAATTTTGGTATCAACAAAACAAGACCAAAACGACAATAATCCAACTAGTAGAAGTCAAGATATGAATTTTTAAAGATTACATGTTTTTGTAGTGCTTAGAAACAGACAGCACCATACGGGGCTATCTGGTTGCGCTTAACCAGGGCAAATCCAAAAGTTCAGGCCGACTGTGATGGATGCGTCGTCGTCGAACTGTTGGGCTGTAGGCATACCGAGCAGCAGTAAGCGATGCGTTGGCACGGAGCCGCTCAAAGTCAGAGATGCGTCGGAGACAAGGGTCGATGTGTCATGCAGTCAGCCATGCATTGTCCGCTGTTTGTACAGCAGTGGCAATTCATTGGTGTCAAGGGGAATGCTCTGGTTCCAATTAACACAACGTTGTTGATGCATGGGTTTTCTTAGTTGCAGCACTTGGTACTCACTTCTAAGGGCCCCGGACTGGATTGGGACTAGGTGGCAGAGCTGGAATCACAGCTGACAGAGTCCAGGTGATGGTTGCAGGATGAAGAAGGAAGTCCTTGGTATCCCTGAGACTTCAGAAAACAGGAGGCAAGCCAGCAAGTCCTTGGAGATACTTTGGTTCTGGGATGTAGAGATGCAGGTCCAGTCCTTCTCACTCCCAGGCAAGAGGCAGCAGGCCAACACAGCAAAGCAGTTCAGCAAAGTGGCAGTTCCTCCAGCAGCACAGCAGCCCTTCTTCCTAGTAGAATGTCCTCAGTTCCAGAAGTGTTCTGATTTGGTGGTGTCAGAGGTCCAGTACTTATACACAGTTGGGCCTTTAAAGTGGGAGAGACTTCAAAGAGATGCCTTAAAGTGCACAGAGTCCCTTTCATTTCTGCCCTGACTCCAGACTCACAACAGGGGGGTATGCAACCCTTTGTGTGGGGACAGGACACAGCCCTTTGAGGTGTAAGTGTCATGCAGATGACCACTTAGTCACACCTACCCTTCCTTTGTGTGTGGCTGTCAAGAAGGAATGCAGGAAGCCAGCTGTCACCCACCCCAGATGTTATGTTATGTTATCTGATATTTATAAAGCGCGCGGCTACTCCCAGGAGTGTCCCGGCGCTAGGAACAAAGACCATATAGCGGCATACAGAACATTCCCCTACAGCAGAACTCAAAGCTGAAAGAGCCATGTTTTCAGATTCCTCCTGAAAGTAAGGAGGTCCGGAATCTGTCTGAGAGAGAGGAGTAGGCCGTTCCACAGCCGAGAGGCCACTGCTTGAAAAGATCTTCCCCCTACCCGGGAGAGCCGGACCTTCGGAGTAGAGATCAGAAGCTGAGCAGAGGACCTCAAGGTACGCTGTGGTATATAAGGTTGAAATCTTTCCCTAAGGTAGGGGGCTCCAATCTGATGAAATGCTTTAAAAACCAAGACTAAAGCTTTAAAATGGATTCTTTTCCGCACCGGAAGCCAATGTAGGGAGGACAGAAGCTGAGTTGTGTGAGTCCTAGGTCCTGTCTGAAAGATGGCCCTCGCCACCACATTCTGAATCACCTGCAATCGGCCCAGTAAGTACTCAGGGAGGCCCAGATACAGGGAATTAACGTAGTCCAATCTTGACACCACCAGGGCCTGGACCACTGTTTTCCTGTAAGGGACTGAGAGCAGGGGGAGAAAGTTCCTCAGCATTCTCAGCACCCCGAAACAAACCCCTGCCACCGTTTGGACTTGAGCCTTCATAGAAAGGGCAGCATCCAATTTAACCCCCAGATTTTTCACGATGGTGACTGAAGACGAGGGGGGGACATGTCCTGCGGCCACTAGGTCTGCCAAGCTTTATACGAACGCGGACCAAAGAAGATGATCTCTGACTTTTCAGAGTTACACTTCAATTGATTGTGTCTGAGCCAGGAGAAGACTTCGAAAAGGCAGGTGTTGATTGAGTTGCCGTTGAATTCGATGCCCTTCTCGCACGTGAACAGCAGTTGGGTGTCGTCCGCATACGACACTATTTTGGCACCGTATTTCTCGGCGATAAGGGCGAGAGGGGCCATATACAAGTTGAACAAAGTTGGGCTCAATATTGAGCCCTGTGGAACCCTGACATTCATGGGGGGGATTGCCGCGGCAAAAGGTGGAGACCAGATAGTTTGTGAGCGTTTATCCAGGAAGGACGTGAACCATCTCAATACCGTGCCTCCGATACCGCTCTCCATGAGTCTTTGCAGTAATCTGTTGTGGGGCACGGTATCGAAGGCTGCGGAGAGGTCCAATAATACCAAGACCGCATTACCTCCTCTATCCAGCATAGCTTTAATTGTTTCCGCAACTTCTAGCAGGGCCGTTTCCGTGCTGACGTTAGCTCTGAAACCCGACTGACTAGGGTGCAAAAAATTATTGGCCTCCACGTACTTCGTGGTGACTTCATTGACATATTTCTCCAAAACCTTGGAGAAGAAAGGCAGGAGGGATATAGGCCTGTAGTTACTGGTGACCTCGGGATCCGCCGTAGGTTTCTTTAGCAGCGGAAGAATTTTGGCGTGTTTCCAGGTTTGCGGCATATGCCCCTCCCGCAAGGCGGTGTTCAAAATCAGGTTAGCAAGTGTGCTTGTGAGAGAATCTCGTAGAATAGATGCTGGGGGGGCGGGGGGAGGCACTATCTACGCTCACTCTTATTTCTGAAGATGGATGCTTCCACTCCGCCATGGCGGACATATTCGGAGCAGGATGTGTATTTCAAAAACAGGCAGAAGGCATCAAATGGTTACAGTAAGAAAATACCAACTTTCTAAAAGTGGCATTTTCTTAATTACAATTTAAAAGCCAACTTCACCATAAGTTGTGATTTTAAATTGTGATTCCAGAGACACCAAATTTGGGGCCCCATCTCTTCCCAATTGGAATGTACAATAATAAAATGTAATAAGACAATCCCAATGTTATCCTATTGGAGAGGTAGGTCTTGCATAGTGAAACACGAATTTAAGAGTATTTCACTACCAGGACTACCAGGACCTATAAAACTTAAAAGTACATGTCCTGATTTTTAAATACAATGCACCCTGCCCATGGGCTGCCAAGGGCCTACCTTAGGGGTGACCTACATGTAATGAAAATGGAAGGTTTGGGCCTGGCAAGTAGGTTAACCTGCCTGGTCGACATGGCCATTTAAAACTGCACACACAGGCTCTGCAGTGGCAGTCCTGAGACATGTTTAAAGGGCTGCTTAAGTGAATGGCACAATCAGTGCTGCAAGCTAACTAGTAGCATTTGATTTACAGGCCCTGGGCACATGTAGTTCACACTACTAGGGACTTATAAGTAAATGAAATATGCCAATTGTGGATAAACCAATGTTACCATGTTTTAAGTAAATAGCACATACTCTTTAGCACTGGTTAGCAGTGGTAAAGTGCCCAGATTCCTACAGCCAGCAAAAACAAAATCAGCACAACAGGCAAAAAGTCAGGGGAAACCATGCCAAGGATGCCAGGCCTAACAGTACAAAACACAATTTGCTGCCAGAGATTGAAAATGTGAAGAATATTTTTAAGGGTTTACACTTTATTGTGATCATTCAGTTAAAGATGATAAGCATTGTGAGACCTAAGTGAGTAAAATATGAAAGGCTCTGCCTCTGTTAATTTGCCTGTAGAGACCTACCAGAACACGAATAGGCAGATGAGACGCAGCCTAAAAATTATCTTTTAGGAAATGTATGGTGGCAACAGAAGTATACTCACGGAACTAACATGCTGATGATTAAGGGTTTGAATCTAGTAGCTGACTTGGATATAGAGTCATGAAAGTATATTTGCAAAAATACAAATATTTATGGATTTAATCAATTCTAGATTGAGCTATTTTAAAATATGATCTGTACGTACACACAGATAACCAGGAAGACAAGGCATACAATATATTGAACAATACTAAGTGTTGCCTTAATGTGCTATGAATTGTACTCATGTGGCACATTGATGCTTGGAAATAATATTATGACAGAAATTTTTGTTGCTGCATTCATCAGTGATGAGAAGAGTGTCTTTCTATAGCCTAATATATGAGGTGTTTTATGCTGCTTGTGTTGAAGTGTATTGTTAGGGTCTGAGTGGTATGTGTGGAGCTTGAATGGTTACTGTGGTATTTATTCAGTATGGCGGGGATGGTAGGAATTCTATAAAAATTTGGATGATTAAAACAATGCTTTTTACTTAGTGATTATGCAGGAAAATAAAAATAAAAAATATTGAGATATTTCAATTACTAAGTTTGTCTTTTTAGTTAAATCAGATAGTTGACTCTATTTATAGAGCTCTGCCTGGAGGCAGTTTTTTTTCCTGGTTGTGCTGTATTTTCCCTGCCTGCTCCAAAATTTGGTTTGTTCTGGGGAACCCCTTCATATATAGTTAAACATGCAGATAAGACATTGAGGGGGACACGATTCTACTGGTCTTCTGAAAAGATTAAATATTTAAATCTACTAGACAGAAACAACTTTCTTCGTGATTTCGTTAGTGCTCCCCCGAAATAACTTGTTTTTGACTTCTGGGTTGAACCACGTGGAACCCGTTTGAGCAGTAATCTATACTAGGTATAAATAGATGTTCCAAAATTGCACTATAAATGCTGCATTACTAGGTGACATTTCCAAGCTGCTGCATTTGACAGACTGAAGGGGTGAGTACCATAAAGGGACTAAGATTAATGCTAATTGAAACATGAGCTCTTTCCAATGTAAAATGGAAATTTATATTGCTGACTTAATTCCTAGTGATTTTAAAGAATTGTAAATGGTTTTCTTGTAACCTTCAACTGATTTTACACGAGATCAGAATAAGAATGGGCAACTAAAAATTAATAAGGTAAAGAATTATTTGCTCGATCTCCAGTATATCTTATATTCTTTAGATGGAGTAATGTTTATGGTGTTTTTGTGTCTTTTTAGATGTCACGATTTAAAGTGCAATAGTCAGTAGTGGGATCAATACAAAAAGATTAATTGAACAGAATAGATGTAAATGATGTCAATACATTTTGAAGCTTCCAATTAATACTCCTAATTTTTCTAGCAGTATTTCTGATATTTGTATAAGTTAGGGATCTAAACTACATAATATAATTGAGACATATCACCATAGATATAGATTGATGTCACATTATTAGTTTTCACTTCTTATTTGAGTTTATATTTGGTAAATCAGAGAATGTAAATGGGAAGAGAGATTGAATACCTTGTGGAATGTCTATATGTAGGGAGTATCATTTAGAATACAGTAACAAGATGACCAGAAGTATTCACAAAAACCAGCTTAAGAAACAGATGGGTTAGCATATGTAAGAATGACTGAAAACATTTTGATTATGTATGTGCCACCTGTATTGAGAATTCATATCTATGAACCGACAATAAAATTGAATTAATGGTGATGTTTTCCAATTTAAGACCAATTGTGAGGTCTTTACAAAAAAGTATAAATTACATATACATTGTGAAAGGTTCAATGTGTTTGAGCAAATTGATAATGATGGAATTGTGATGTACTAAATAATATACACAAGTTTTGTTACATCAGAAGGCGTGATGATATTAGATTCAGGTATAAAAAGTACGTATATTTATGGATTTAATAAATTATAGATGGGCTATTTTAGAACGGGATACGTATATACAAGCAGACTAGACAATAAGGAGGACATGATTCCACTGGTCTTCTGAAAAGATAAAATATTGAAATCTACTAGACAGAAACAACTTTCGTGATTTCGGTGGTGCTACCCCGAAAGAAGTTGTTTTCGACTTCTGGATTTAACCGTGTGGAACGCATTTGAGCAGGAATCTATTTTGGGTATAAGTAGATGTTTCAAAATGGCGCCTTAAACACTGCATTACTAGGTTATGTTTGCAAGCTGCTGCATTTGCAGGATTGAATTGGTAAGTACCATACATTTACAGAGATTAGTGCTAAATGAAACATGAACACTTTCCAATGTAAAATAGAAATTGATATTGTTGACTTAGGGCCTGATTACGATCTTGGCGGACAGGGTTACTCCATCGTCCCAAACGTGACTGATATCCTATCCACCAAATTACAATTCCATTATATCCTATGGTACTTGTAATACTGCAGAACGGGTTATACCGTCACGTTTGTGACAGAGTATCCCATCCACCAAGATTGTAATCAGGCCCTTCATTTCTAGTGATTGTAAATGGCTATTTTGTACCCTTCAGAAAACAGCTGATTTTACATTAGGTCAGAATATGAATGGGCAACTAAAAGTGGAAAAATTATTTGCTCGATCTCCAGTATATCTTATATTCTTTATTTAAACAAATGCTTATGGAGTTTTTTTCTCTTTATAGATATCACAATTTAAAATGCAATAGTCAGTAGTGGGATCAATGCAAAAAGATTAATTGAACAGAATAGATAGAAATAATGTCAATGTGCTAATTTGTCGAGCAGTGTTTCTGATATTTGTATTAGTTAGGGATCTAAACTACCTAATATAATTGAGACATATCACTATAGATATAGATTGATGCTACATTATTAGTTTTCAAATCTTATTTCAGTTTATATTTGGAAAATTAGAAATTGTAAATGGGAAAAGAGCTTGAATATCTTGTGGAATGTCTGTATGTAGGACAGGGGTCCCCAACCTTTTCTGCAAGGAGAGCTACTTCTAATCAATAAAAAAAATATTGTGCTACTGAAGGCCAAGCCACTTGTGCAATGTTACCAGACACCCCCACTCCCAGTTTCATCGAATTTAAGCCTTATGTCTATAGAGCCAACAGGTAGGGTTCGTACAAAATACTTTGACTAGGGGCACTATGACAGGGCCGCCATGTGTGTCAGTAAGAGGGTGATCTTTGAGCATGTATGAACATATGTGCTTATAAATGGGATATATGTGTATGGGTGAATGAGATTCTGTGTTGTATGTACTTATGACACAGGACATATCTTTCACCATATGTGGCACTGTTACATGTATAACACAAACATTTTTCAATGGGAGAAATTTAAAGTGCAGAAAAATAGTCTGCAAAACATTTTCATAATATGGAATATTTTAATGCACTTTAAATTTCTCCCACTTAAAAAAGATGACTGTATTTTTCAGTTATAAATATTACACCGTGTCTACAAGCCACTGGGAGCAAGATGCACACTGTGTGTAAATGTGACACTTTGAAATGGGAGAAAATTAAATTGAAGAGTTAACTTTATGTTCAAATGGATTCCATAAAACACATCATTTAAATTTTCTCCCATTTCAAAGTGTTACATTTACAAACAGCAGGGATCTTGCACCCAGTGGCCTGCAGACACTGTGCCACATTTATTACAGAAAAATACAGCCATTTGTTTAAATAGAAGGATTTTAAAGTGAAGAAATATGCTTCATAAAATACTAAGACGTAATTGACTTAATTGAAAGTGGAGAAACACATTAACACCATTTTTCATAGAAATATTTGTTTCCACTTTAAATTTATCCCATTTGAAAAACAAATGACAGTACTTTTCTGTTATAAATATGGCACAGTGTATATGGGCCACTGGGAGCAAGAGACCTGCTGTTTGTAAATGCAACACTTTGAAATGTGATCAAATTAAAATAAAGAGGTAACTTAATATTAAGTTAATTCTTCATTTTAATTTTCTCCAATTTAAAAGCATTCAGAAACATCATTTTGTTCTCATGCTCCAATATTGAGTGGACAATGACTTTTATTGAAAATGTAAATACCTCAGTGCTTCAATTCTTCACCTCTGTGCCCTGGGTCATAAATCTGACTACAGCACTGCCCATTATCAGGCTCTGCTTTCTGCAGCCTGAAGATAATAATGTAAAATAGACACAGCCTTCCCTTAATTTTAAAAGGAGAATATGACCCTGTGCTTAGTTAAAAATGAACTCAAGGCTGTGAAGGTGTCTGTGAGCTACTGGTAGCTCGTGATCGACTGGTTGGAGACACCTGATGTAGGGAGTATAATTTAAGAAATAATAATGAAATGACCCGGAGCAGTCACAATTACCAGCTTTAGAAAGAGATGGAGTAGTGTATGTAAGGGTTACTGAAAACATAATTTTGAATCCGTATGCACCACCTGTAATTGGGAATTCATTTCTATGCACTGGCCATACAATTGAATTAACTGGTGATGTTAAGATAAATTGTGAGTTCTATACAAAAAAGTATAAATTGCATATACATTGTAAATAGTTCAATGTGTTTGAGCAAATTGATATAAATTGGGAACTGTGGTTTACTAATTAATATATACAAGTTTAGCTAAATCAGAAGGCATGATGATTTATTTATTTGAAAAGTTTTATAAAGCGCGAACATGACCCTTGCAGGTATCAGAGCGCTGTACACAGAGACAAAAGCATGAATAAACTCAGTACAATGGAGGTCAACACTGTAAAACAACAAGGAGTAAACAATCAAGATCAGGTACCGGGTAGTGGGCCCATGATGTTGCATTCAGGTATATCAAGCATGTTCCATACAGACCTGATCAAAATGGAAGCTTTATCAAGTTTATGTATTCAATTTAGATGTTTCTAATGGTTATAGGGAAGGTGTTTTTGTACTAAAAGTATAATAATATGTCGATACAACTAAGTGATATTCTGTTTTTGATGTTATTTTGTAGCCCTGAGGAAACGGGCATCCTGAAAACACAGGTTGTCTGTGATTTTCATGTTACTTGAGATTTGAATTAATGTATTGGAATGAATTATTATCGAATACATGAACAGAAAGATCAAGAGAAAACCTTGACTCTTGAATTCATTAGCTATTGGAAAAACATAAATGAGTTTTACCAAGTACTGCAATATTTATATATTTACTGACACCATTGGGTATTGGTGCCACTAGAAAGAACAGTGCTGGGCTGTAGCTCTGATGCCGTATAGCCTTGAAATGTTTATATAGAAGTTGACTCCTATATGTTAGAAATGGGGGTCTCTAGTTGGCAATAGTTTGCACTTTTGTCCAAGTAGGGACCTTTATTCCTAGTCAGGGTAAGGGGGGTACACTTCTAAAATAACCCCTGCTCACCCCCTAGGTAGCTTGGCACGAGCAGACTGGCTTATCTCAGGGGCAGTGTGTAAAGTATTTGTGCACAATACAGTGAAGACACTACAAATGGACATCACAGCACTTTAGAAAAATAGGAATTATTTACCTTAACCAAACAAGAACAAAACGATAAAAATCAACAATACATATATTCAGATATCACCAAAAATAGGTTATTCACACAAACAAAGCCTTGTAGCAACAAATAACTCCACCTGGAGCTATAACGATGTCATGACAGATGAAAATCCCCAAGTACAGTGCCGACCACGAGGTGCGCGGCTTTGGGCCTGGAGTCACATGGACCCCAAAGAACAGTACCTTGGTGAACGATGAAAACAGACATGGCACGGCATTGGGGAGGTGATGCTTCATTGGCTCCGGGCGGCGTCGGTTCTTTGCGACCACAGGGGAAGCGAGGTGTCAGTTCCTTACTGCGATGCAGGGGAGGTGAGGCGTGGGTTCCTTACTGTTGCTGGGAAGGTGATGACGCGGTGGTGCCGATGCGTCGGTTCCTTACGACGGTGCGGGGTCGATGAATTCAGAAAGTCATCCACGTTAGGTATTGGCTCTGCGAGAATGAAGCACCGGCATTGGTGAAGTCGGGGCTGCAGTGCGAGTTGGGGCAGTGCATCGTGAGCGTCATGGGTGCTGGCAGCGGCCACGGTGACAGCTTCGGAGTCGATACGGTGCGGCGGTGGGCGGCGGGGCTGCGGTGCAAGTCGGGCTGTGCATCATGCACTTCACGAGCGGTGCCCACAGCTTCGGCGCAGGTCGCGGCATCGCTCGCCGGTGTTGGTGTTGCTATTTCCCTCAGTGGCAGCTGAAACAACAGTTCCAGGTGCAGGAGGACAGAGGAAGTGAAGTCTTTGTGTCCCTGAGACTTAAGAACAGGAGGCAAGCTCTACACCAAGCCCTTGGAGATCTTCTTCAAGCAGGATACACAGCACACAGAAAAGTCTTGGTCCTCTGCATATTTGAGTTTATATTTGGTAAATCAGAGAATGTAAATGGGAAGCGAGATTGAATATCTTGTGGAATGTCTATATGTAGGGAGTATCATTTAGAATACAGTAACAAAATGACCAGAAGTATTCACCAAAACCAGCTTAAGAAACAGATGGGTTAGCATATGTAAGAATGACTGAAAACAACATTTTGATTATGTATGTGCCACCTGTATTGAGAATTCATATCTATGAACCAACCATAAAATTGAATTAATGGTGATGTTTTCCAATTTAAGACCAATTGTGAGGTCTTTACAAAAAAGTATAATTTATATATACATTGTGAAAGGTTCAATGTGTTTAAACAAATTGATAATGATGGAATTGTGATGTACTAAATAATATACACAAGTTTTGTTACATCAGAAGGCGTGATGATATTAGATTCAGGTATAAAAAGTACATATATTTATGGATTTAATAAATTATAGATGGGCTATTTCAGAACGGGATACGTATATACAAGCAGATTAGACATTAAGGGGGACATGATTCCACTGGTCTTCTGAAAAGATAAAATATTGAAATCTACTAGACAGAAACAACTTTCGTGATTTCGGTGGTGCTACCCCAAAAGAAGTTGTTTTCGACTTCTGGGTTTAACCGTGTGGAACGCATTTGAGCAGGAATCTATATTAGGTATAAGTAGATGTTCCAAAATGGCGCCATAAACACTGCATTGCTAGGTTATGTTTGCAAGCTGCTGCATTTGCAGGGTTGAATGGGTAAGTACCATAAATTGACAGAGATTAGTGCTAAATGAAACATGAACACTTTCCAATGTAAAATAGAAATTGATATTGTTGACTTAGGCCTGATTACGATCTTGGCGGACAGGGTTACTCCATCGTCCCAAACATGACGGATATCCCATCCACCAAATTACAATTCCATTATATCCTATGGTACTTGTAATACGGCAGAACGGGTTATACCGTCACGTTTGTGACAGAGTATCCCATCCACCAAGATTGTAATCAGGCCCTTCATTTCTAGTGATTGTAAATGGCTATTTTGTACCCTTCAGAAAACAGCTGATTTTACATGAGGTCAGAATATGAATGGGCAACTAAAAGTGGAAGAATTATTTGCTTAATCTCCAGTATATCTTATATTCTTTATTTAAACAAATGCTTGTGGAGTTTTTTTCTCTTTATAGATATTACAATTTAAAATGCAATAGTCAGTAGTGGGATCAACCAAACCAGAACAAAACGATAAAAATCAACAATACATATATTCAGATATCACCAAAAATAGGTCATTCACGCAAATAAAGCCTTGTAGCAACAAATAACTCCACCTGGAGCTATAACGTTGTCATGACATATGAAAATCCCCAAGTACAGTGCCGACCACAAGGTGCGCGGCTTCGGGCCTGTAGTCACATGGACCCCAAAGAACAGTACCTTGGGAAATGATGAAAACAGACGGTGCACGGCATTGGGGAGGTGATGCTTCATTGGCGCCGAGCGGCGTCGGGTCTTTGCGACCACAGGGGAAGTGAGGCGTCGGTTCCTTACTGCGATGCAGGGGAGGTGAGGCGTCGGTTCCTTACTGTTGCTGGGAAGGTGATGACGCGGTGGTGCCGAGGCGTTGGTTCCTTACGACGGTGCGGGGTCAATGAATTCAGAAAGTCATCCACGTTAGGTATTGGCTCTGCGAGGTGAAGCACCGGTGAAGTCGGGGCTGCAGTGCGAGTTGGGGCAGTGCATCGTGAGTGTCACGAGTGCTGGCAGCGGCCTCGGTGACGGCTTCGGAGTCGATACGGTGCGGCCGTGGCCGGCGGGGCTGCAGTGCAAGTCGGGCTGTGCGTCATGCACTTCACGAGCGGTGCCCACAGCTTCGGTGCAGGTCGCGGCATCGCTCCCCGGCGTCGGTGTTGCTATTTCCCTCAGTGGCAGCTGAAACAACAGTTCCAGGTGAGGAGGACAGAGGAAATGAAGTCTTTGTGTCCATGAGACTTAAGAACAGGAGGCAAGCTCTACATCAAGCCCTTGGAGATCTTCTTCAAGCAGGATGCACAGCACACAGAAAAGTCTTGGTCCTCTCCTTGGCAGAAAGAGCCACTGAAGGCCAACCCCACACAGCACCCAGCACAGGGGCAGTACTTCTCCTTCAGCTTTCCCAGCTTTTCTCCTTGGTAGAGGCTCCTCTTGAGTCCAGAAGTAATCTAAAGTTACATTTACCTTTGTTCTCTTGTGGCAAAAGTCTCTCAGCTCAATCCAAACCAGTTCTGTCCTCTCTGGCCCAGCTTCCTGGCAGGAGGTGGAGACAGCATTGTGCAAGGGAGACGGGGCCTATTCAGGTGCAACAGAAATCTCTTCCCACCACTCTAAATGCAGACCAGGCCTATTCAGGTGCTAGTGAAACTCCTCCCACTACTCTAAATGCAGCCCAGGTCTATTCCGACCAGCTCTTAGTCATCCAGGAAAGGCAGGACACACCTCAACCCCCCCATCCCCCAGTGGCTGTCTGAAGAGAATGCACATCCCCAGCCCCTGTCACTCCAAAGCCAGACAGTCAATCCACAAACTAGCAGAGGCACACAGGATGACTAAGCAAGAAAATAGCCACTTTCTAAAAATGGTATTTTCAAACACACAAAATAAAAATCACCTTTACTAAAAGATGCATTTTTATATTCTGAGTTCAGGCATACTAAACTCCCTTTCTATCTTGTCCCCATGGGAAGGTATACTTGTAAGAGGTCACAAAGTATTCCCCATCCTATCCTATGGGACAGATAGCCTTTCAAAAGTGAAAAAGGAAATACACTGTATTTCATTATCAAGACATGTCTCACACACCAGTACATGTCCTACCTTTCACATACCCTGCATCCTGCCCATTGGGGTACCTTGGGCCTACCTTAGGGATGACTCACATGTAAGAAAAAAGAAGGTCAGGACCTGGCAAGTGGATGCACTTGCCAGGTCGACATGGCAGTAAGAACTGCGGTCAGACAATGTAGTGGCAGGTCTGAGAACCCTTTGAAAGGCTGTTTGTGTGGGTGGCACAATCAGTGCTGCAGGCCCACTAGCAGCATTTGATTTACATGTCCTGGGCACACACAGTGCACTGTACTAGGGGCTTAGTAGTAAATCAAATAAGCCAAACATGGAATCACCAATCCATAAACACAGTTTACAGGAAGTGCATACCCACTTTAGCACTGATTAGCAGTGGTAAAGTGCCCAGAGTCTTAAAACCAACAAAAACAGGTCAGAAACAGGAGACGAAAAAGAAAAAAGTCTGGGTATAAACCTGCTGCAAAAGCCGTGTCTAACACTATAGATCATGATATATTTTCGTAGACATCTTTTCTTTAACTTTAGAACCTGATTGTCGTGAAGAAACTCTTTTTGCTCTAGAAGCAGAGACTTCACTTTTTGGAGGACCTATTCCCTCTTTTATCTCTGTCTCTAGGATGGATGAGTTATTAATGACATTGCTAATAATGGCTATCTTTTTATATAAGGGACTTAGGACAGTCTTTATACTCCTCCTACAGTCCACTGGTATTACTTGTATTACTTCTGGAACTTCCCTGAACTTTGCTAACATTTTTCAGTTACAGCGATTATTTTGAATAACACAGATTTTCGATGAGTCAGCCACAATATCCTCTAATAATGTTGTTCTTTAGTCAGTGGTAGCAATGCAGGAAACCGTTTCTTGCATATTCATGGTTTTAGCATCCATCATCAGTGATTGTGATGTTAAGGGGTTATGGTGTTAATTATGTCCAAAGTTCTGCAGATGATCCTCATTAATGAGTAGGACTGGTATTGGTTTGTCTAGTCTTTCATTATTGTTTGTTTTTCCTTCATTGGTGTTAGTGAGATTCTTTGGGGTGTTGTTCACGATATTACTAACAGAGGGGGTAAGCCAGGAAGAGGCAAAGGTATTCATTTTTGCCATCACGTCTCCATCTATTTAAAATTAATCATCTGTGATTTTATTTTCCTTGGGATGTTCACAGAATGAATCAGAGAACTGGGAAAGTCCAATAAAGCTCAAAATGGAGTACTTCCTGCACATATTAGATAAGGGGCTGTTTGGTAGGGAAGTAAGGGTCTTGTTCACATTTGATGGCATATCGAGAATTTCAGCTGTGACTATGTTGCATGCTTTCATTGGATTAGCTTGAAATGGTCTTCCCTCTAAAATCTGCTTGGTTGATTGTGTTTCAGTTTCCTTGTTCCCTCATATGTAATAAGCCTTTTGAGAAAGAACTACTTTGACAAGATAATCTCCCAGCAGGTCCATTTTATCATTTGGAGATTTATCGTTGTCGAGACTCAAGTTGAATTATATTTGAACTTCATACCAATGACAAGGGTATCGATATTGATTGAATGCAGTCACAATTCCAGCTCTGACGATATAGTCTGCAAAAATATTAATACCTTTATCATGAAGATCGATTCGATTAATAGCTTTATTCAACAAATTAAAAAAACTGTCATAAAAGTAGAAACATAACATCTATCATAAATATATACAAACATGAAAATGCACGAATAAGTTAAAACATTAGTTAAAACAGCCTCATTTCAGTCATCTTTTACGTGAGTTCTATTGCCTCATAATAAAGTGCATCAGGTATGAGAATACACAAATAAGTTAAAACAACCTAATCTCAACCATCCTTTTCCTAAGTTGTATTGCCTTCATAATAAAAGGAGCATCATTTAGAGACAGTGATGGGTTGTCAAGTGCAAACAGGTAGCTTAGCGCAGACTTATAGTCTCTAATATTCAGTGCCAGGAAGATTTGTTTAAAATGGTATCTCCTCAAATGCGTGTAAAAACCACAAAATAACATAAAGCGCAGGGGGCTTTGCTTAGTGCGCCCATCACAAAGGCAGGGCGTCATAACCAGGGGGGCATACCTTCATCAGCGGGAAAGCAACTGAATGATGTGCTGTGACAGCACAGAATCTACACAATACAAGACGATGCAGAATATTTGTTCACAAGATAAGTAATATTGACACCAACCGGTAGGACAGATGACATAATAGGCAGCAGTGACTTCCTTAACTCAGCACACATTCTACGGTCCTGCCTATAATTAAGAGAGCATGTCTTAATAGAACTTTTATCAAGGGTCAGGAATTTGAGGGGAATTTGATGAACAGAAATAATAAATAAACTCCTAAATGATGCACGAATGTAAGAGAGCCAAGAGATATTTAAAACATGGTCCAGGGCAAGACAGTCTGAAATGATTGATTTGGTAAAACCAGTTTTCGCTTTGGACCAGATAGAGAACTTCAGCTATAGGGGTTTTGCAAGGAGCAGATCTTCCAGAAATTGCAGACCAACCTCCCTGTGAATAATCACTGATGAGGCTGAGGCAGGCAGGCATAACAGCCGCTTAAAAAGGAATTCTCCTCTACCTGGAGGGGCTGCTGAGGGTATAACCCCACAGGCCTCCTCCAAATGTGGCGGTAGACAGTCCTCCAGCTTTATATATGTCTACCATCTCTTAACCTGTCGACTGCCCAACTTGTGTGACAACCTAAAAATCCCCTGGCAATTCCTGGTCATCTTGGACCAAGCATTAGCGACCTGTTGAGGCCATGCGCCATTGCTTGCAAATAGAATCTCTAGATAACAAAAAGTGTTAGCTCTAACAATAGATGAATCCCCATTTAAAAAAATCTACATCTCTGCGTCTTCTTCCCGCAGGCCATAGTAAATGTTTTGGATTTATTAATAACTATTTTGGGGGAAACCATAAAATCCCCAAATGCATTCATCAGTTTCTGAAGGCCATTTAGTGTCCTAGATAATAACACCACGTCATCAGCATATAACAACACGGGAACAGGCCTGCCTGCTACGCTCAGTGCATCGGCCTGCGCAGCTTAGAGAGTATCATCCACCCCATTAATAAAGAGGGAAAACAAAAAAGATGCCAGTACACAGCCCTGTCTGATTCCCCTCTTCACTCCAAAGATGACAGAGCATTCCCCACTTGGGCCATACCAGACCTTTGATGAAAGGTTCTTGTAGAGATGAGCCAAAAAGCAAATAATCTCCTCCAGGGCACCAAGGGAGATCAAAGTAGACCAAAGGATAGAATGGTAAGCTAAATCAAATGCGCTACTTAAATCAGCAAACGTAAAGGGACCCAGACTTAACCCTGGTATACTTGCCAATCAGCAGCTCAAGATTCACACACTGTTCAATTGCACCCAAACCTTTCCTGAAACCAAACTGCACCTCTGAAAGTATAGAGTTTTCCCTTGCCCAGTCCTCAAGTCTCAACCGGAGAATCCTGCTCATCACTTTTGCTGAGGAATCTAGCAGGGAAATGGGGCAATAAAATTTCAGGTCTGCCTTGTCTCCCTTCTTAAAGATTGGGACAATAACAGACACAGCCTAGGAGGGGTGGAATCTTGCACTCTGCTGCCGCATTAAACACCTGTGTCAGGATGGAGCCCCACAGATCCCTCGAGGCTTTAAAGGCGTGGACCGGGACCCCGTCTGGGCCTGGTGCTTTCCCACCTCTACTGTGTTCAAGGGCAATAAGAACCTCCTGAAAGAGTGATATCAAGTGGAAGATGGTTTGAACACAGGCCTTGATCGCCACCGGCTGGTCAGCAAACCTCCCGAGCGGAATCAAAGATGGTCGAAAATTGTGCCACCCATGCCTCGCAGGGGACAAAAGAATTGAGCTCTGGAAAGCTGTCATCCTTAAGAAAGGGGGCATTAACAGTATTCCAAAACAACTTGGGGTCATGTGTCTTGGTGGCCTGCAGCAGTTTAGACCAGGCCTCATCTTGCAACTCCTTTTTCCTGGCTGCTAATACTTGGCTATACTTCTTGCGCAGTAGTCTGATGGCCAGGTGTTCCTTTGGGGTACTGTGTAGAGCTGATTTCAGGAGCTTATAAGCCATAGTGCACGCACCACCTGCGTTTTTTTGGAATTATTCAAAATTGTTGGTCGTGTAACAAGTGTGCCTAATGTCCTACTGATCATGTCAAAGGATGCCAATAACTTTTCATGGTCCACCACCATCTCTAAACAGTAATTGAACTCCACAGAGTTCCTTCGTACTAGTTGCTGTAATATTGAACCAAGGTCAATCCCGGGCCCATTTCTTACATGCACACCATTGGGCCTTGCTGGAGCAATATTACCTACACATTCAGAATCTCTAACACTTTTGACCTAGAAGGATATGGAAAGAACAAGTGCGTTGTGATAGCTCATTACAGTTGGGATAACGCACAAAGAACTAACCAAATCATTAGCAGGGGAGGAAACAAGGGCATGGTCAATAATAGTACTGGCATCTCTACCTATTAAAGAGGGGATCAACATTCCTTTGTCAGTACAACTACTTGTAAGTAAAAGGAAGTCATATTGAAAAATTAGTGAATTAAGTGCATCCCCATTCTCGTTGTGTGGGAAATGCAGGATACCTGCCCCTTATATATTAATAATCTCACAAATCCACTTGACCGACAACAAGCAGACCTGAATATTAAAGTCACCACTCCAACGTATAATAAAATTAGAACGGATTGGGCGTAATAAGGCTTCCAACCCCGTGTCCAATGCATGGACCACCATATTGAGTGACGAGTCAAATACATTATTGTAAAAATTGACCACCACAGTCACAATTTGAGATTTGACGATAAATTCAAAAAAAGTATTGATAACTTTTTCATGGGATGAGGATCAAATAGAATTCAATTTCAAGAAATTATCAAGTTTTCCCTAAAAACACAAAATGTTTTGTACGCTTATCTTGGGGATGAATACTCTGTGGAATTGAATTTGAGAAGATATCTAGTTATTCTTACTAACAACATATTGTAATACTTTAGATGACTGTGTCTTTGACGGATATTTTCTTCGTAACATTTTTTACATGAACAGGATGATTGGTTTTTGAGCCCTGAAGAAGTGAGTGTTTTCATGAAACACGTTGGCTGTTTATCACAAATTTATTTTTATGAAGTTATCAAAATCAAGATCAAGGATTATTGACATTCATGAATAAAGAAGGTTTTTTTATTTAAAAAAAATAAACATCGAGATTGTGTTTATTCCACCTCTCGAAAAACAAGGTATAAAATAAGACAAATAAATAAGAAATGTATCCTTTAAAAGAATTTGTCCCCTTCACTGGTCATTGTCTGTCATTCTGTGAAGCTGTTCCTTCCTCCAAAATAAATCAATGCAAATCACCTTGTCCAAAAAGGGTAAAATGCTGTCTCCAACCAGGAGCATCCAGAAGCTGATCCAGGAATGAGCCTCTCATCAACTTCCTCTGCTGCCTCTCCTCCTCCGTAATTGACCCTCATGCCTGTCGTTGGATCAGCCACTCCAGCCAACTCGACTCCAGTGGCTCTGCCGGGCTCAAACCCCGCCGGTAGGCAGCAAGTCACACCAGGGCTGCCTTCATTTTAGAGTCCACTCCTCTCTAGGTCCTCTGACAGGCCACCAGAACACCAAATGCTGAGAGCAACCAACTGACTGCACCCCACCGGGTATTTGCAAGACAACCACAATAACAGCAAGCAGGTGATAAAGAGGTATTCCAGGAGGTTTTCTTGGAGGATGGACGCCGAGAGGCACAATGGCATCCGGTACCCGCCCACGTCCGCGGACAACCAAACCATGTCACAGTACACGCAGGGGGAGGAGCTCTGAATGGGGTTAGCCAATCACTGCACTGAGCCACCTAACCTCACAGCAATACTCTGAGCCACCTAACCTCACAGCAGTACAATTACACATAAACACAAGCTACTTAATGGTCTTTTGACCTAAACCAGCCTGTTCTTCCCCTCTCTTCAGCACCCCTGGCTGTTCTCATCTTCTACTTGCATATGTTTTACCACATTAAGGTATATGTTTTTATTTCTATTGTCTCTTTAAACAGCAGCTGCTAGGGCCCCACTTTATTTATTATGTTTGCGTCTATAACCTGCATATAAATCAAATAACAAAGAGTGCTATATTGGTATCACAGAAAAATGCAGAAGGCGACCTACAGCTGTCTTCAGCTAGATCTAAAAAGTGAAGAAAATTAATTTATAGAATTGAATAGCTGAATCATGTTACTTTTACTGACTTCGCTCTGGTTTTCTGGGAGAATGCATCATTGGTATGGCATTTGGATTCCTCATGTAAGTATATAAGTTCAGGAGATCAGTTACTGACAGTGGGTCTTCGTATTGACAATATACTTAACTACCTGCTCCTAAAGGTAGAGGTTAAATATCGATGATTAATTGGAGGCGGAGCTTGCCGGCGCCCAAGATGGTCGCGTAGCTTAAGAGCTCCGTGGAGCCGTCACAAAATCCGCTATTTATCCTTATTTAGTGCTAATAACTTTCCCGGAATTTTATCGGAGTCTGCCCCGGAAGGCATTGGGTATAAGCTGAGCCGATTTTGAAGGTGTACGCCCGCTCCGGAGTCCAGGAAGTTCGAGGCGAGCCTACCTCGAGCCGTAAACCCCGGCCTGGTATTGTGTGGAGCCGGCGTGTGTGAGGTGCGTGGTCGCAGCCGTGTCGCCTGCTGGGCTCTCCCCCTTGCCCCCTGACGTCAGAGCATCGCTGCTGAGCTGAGGCGCCCCACCGCTGTCCTGTGGGCTGCACCATAGCTGAATAACGTATGCGGCAGGTGCCGCGGAGGACGGCGCAGCCCTGGATCCCTGACGCGGTTGCCAGGAGGCCCTGCGCTGAGTTGCGGTGCCCGGCGGTGAAGAAGGTACGATACGCCACTCCTCTGGGCCC
The DNA here is from genome assembly GCA_963921515.1 of Calotriton arnoldi. NCBI lineage: Eukaryota > Metazoa > Chordata > Amphibia > Caudata > Salamandridae > Calotriton > Calotriton arnoldi. The sequence goes on along the minus strand of CAWUFW010000581.1, from coordinate 1,942,004 downwards.
TGATTCCCGACCTGAAGCTGCAGCCCCACCTCCCCCAGAGTACGGTAGACTGCAGCTGATACGTGGCAAACAATCGCAGCCCGAGGGGTTGAACTGCTGCGGGGAGAAGGAACTGGTGGACATTAATGTTGGTGGAACGGCCCTGAACGCCTGACGCGAACCTTGTGGGGCCCTACGCACCGGGTCCGGTGTGGTTACCTGCTGAAGGCCGGGGGGAGGCCGAAATCTGTGTAGCCACTGTCACTCGCATCTGCGTGGGGGCTAGACGCTCAAACCCTACTAGTGCTGTCCCAGGCGTGGAAAGTCTCTGGATTGGGACATAATTGGATGCCCTATTGTGACTGTGCTGAGTGCCCCACTGAAGTTGTAGGCGGACAACTGCTTGGTCCCCCGCTGCAACAGGATTGGCAGCTTGGGTGCGGCGGGCTGCGTTCTTCGGCGGATATTGGGAATTAGCTGTGCCCCGTCTGGTGGGGCCTCGCCCTGTGTTACTCGTGGGAGGCTCTGATGCGCCCTGAGCACGGCGTGTGTGACAGCGGAGTGACTTCGCAAAGATGACCTGTGGATGAGTCTGTGTTGCTGCGCTGGCCCTGCGCACCCAACTGTTGCTGTGCACCGTCTCGCACAGCCCCGGTCCCTGTCAGAACTGCTGTACATACAGTTGCACTGGTTCTGAGCGCCCTCCAGGGGGTTAGCGCCTTACTAGATTCCCGGCTCTTCACCTACCCCTCAACCACCTGTGTTGCTTCAGGGGCCTACCGGGGCTGCGGTGGAGCAGTGGACGCAGGTTCCCTTGACAGTGTCACGTGAAGGCTACGCAAACTTTCCTGGGCGTCCTGAGGTCGACTTCCTGCGAGCAGGAGCCCCGCACCACCTGCCATCCACTCCGAAACGCACAACTGCTCTGTCCCGGATAGCTGAGGTGCCGTGATCCCCTGTTACAGTGTCGCAATGGGGAGAGTGGACAAATCACAACCCAAGCTCAACTTCGACCATCGCAAATCAAGGATCCGCGAAGAGGTCCCGGAGGAGGAGGACGCTGCGCGGGCCATATCGCAGGCAGTTGGCGATAGCGGCATTTGTGGCCTGTTAGAGGCCATGGAAAAGAATTTACAAAGCAGCCTCTCGGTCCTGGGCAATAAGCTGGACTCACTGTCCTATCGTATGGACAGAATGACCGAACGAATGGATAAACAGGTGGAACGACTAGACATGGCCGAACGTAGGGTCACGGAAGTTGAGGAGGCACAGACGGAACTAGACGTTGAACAGAAGCAAATGGCTAAGGCACTCCAAGCTCTACACGACAAGGCGGAGGACCTGGAAGCGAGGTCTTGCCGCAGTAATCTTCGCATTGTGGGCCTATCGGAGACAACTCAGGTCGGAAACATGGAACTCTTCGTTGAAAAACTGCTTGTGACTCTGCTGGGAGCTGAGACTTTCTCCCCCATGTTTGTGGTGGAGAGAGCGCACCGCTCGTTGGGCCCGTGCCCTGTCCCTGGCGCTCCACCGCGACCCATCATTGCTAAATTGCTGAATTATAGAGACAGGGATGCAGCGTTAAAGGTGGCTCGAGAGAAACAAACTTTGCAGTTCGAGGGCTCAACAATTTCTCTATTTCCGGATTTCACGATTCGCGTGCAGGAGGCGCGCCGGCAGTTCGCGCCACTAAAAAAGCAGCTGCGGGACCAAAATCTTGACTATGCTATGTTGTACCCAGCTCGACTTCGTGTAAACCGGCAGGGCAAGTCGCGGATCTTCACGGACCCCAAAACGCTACAAAAAGCCCTGAAGGAGTGGTCCAAGGAGCAGCAGACTGGAGCGGAGCGGAGTGTCACAGAGGGAGTGTCGGAGAGCAGTCTGGATGATCAGGACTGAGGGCTCGACCACTTGTGATACAGATAAGACGGTGGCTGTTGGGTGTGCTCGGGAGGGTTGGGACCCTTTTACTGGGGATTCAACCTTTGTGGCTTGCTAACTAGGTGCTGGTTAACGGGTAATTATAGCACAGGGTACGGCCCTAGCACCAAATGTTGTCAGGATTGACATGTCTTGCACGCACTCTACCTGCCCTAGCCAGATATCAGTGGGATGGGGTGGACACTGTTATATACTTGCCCGATGCACTAGTTCCTCATATGTACTGACGGCTATGGGAGTGCCTTGTTTTCTTTAGTTAGGTTGAGTTAACCTACTGGGCGGGCAACATCTGCCTTCGTGTGAAACACACTTCTAGGGTCTAATTTTGTTCTTAATGTTGTTATATGTTGGTCACTTTACAGATCATTTTGAGAGTAAGCGGGATATGCTCCGTGGCAACCCGTCATGGTGCTGGAACCTATTTTTGATATTTTATTATTGCTGTGTTGGGTGGGAGGGGAATCGTTCAGTGTGTGCACAGTTGGGAAACGCATACCGTGGGTGGGGGGGGGTTTACAGAGACCAATGCTGTTTGTTCTTAATTGCATAGATAAGATGACCTTGCCCAGTAGAGTCCAGTTGGCTCGTTACAACAGTGCACAGGTTTTGCACGGAGACGGCTTTAAACACACCATCTGGTTCTTTATTCTAGACCTTGACGCGCGTACATCCACGTAGATTAAAAATCCTAACCTGGAATGTCCGGGGTCTTAACGACCATAGAAAATTGCGTAAAATTCTAGCCTTCCTCACCAGACGTAACATAGACCTGGCGCTCCTGCAGGAAACACATTTGCCCCCGCACAGTGCTCTGTTACAACATAGAGGGTTACGAGGCAACATCCACGCCTCAGGGTTCACGTCCCATGCCCGAGGGGTATTGACCTGGGCAAACCCTAGATCCGATCTCCGCCTGGAAGCGCTAGAGACAGATCGGAGGGGCGTTTTGTGATCTCGCGCTGTAGTGGGCACGGATTTGGTCTGATTGTAAGTAACGTTTATGGCCCCAATTTTGATAATTCCGCTTTTTTCATAAAGTTATTGGAGAGCATGAACCACCATGGCCTAGGTTCCCTACTCTGGGGAGGAGACTTTAACTGTGTTCTGGACCCTACTTTAGATCGGTCAGGGGGCCCGCCTAGACGCACAACCGCCTCCGCTAGAGCCATTATGTCAGCTATGACCCAACTAGATTTATGTGATGTGTGGCGCACACGATCATTGGGCCCGGGAGGGTACACACACTACTCGGCTTACCATAATCTGCACACTAGAATTGATAATTTTTTTCTTTCAAGGGATTGGCTTGCACTCTTCCGTGACTGCGAGGTTTTGCCTCGTACGTTGTCAGACCATGCCCCCATACAGATTGACTTGGAGACCCCTCGTACAGCCATTCCACCCTTTACATGGAGGTTCCCCCCGTATTCCTTATTAGACCCCGTCTTTAAGGCGGAACTAGCTGAAAATATAGAGACCTTTTTTTGCAGTAAATATAGGCTCAGTCAGTTCTTTTGCCACAGTGTGGGAGACTTTCAAGGTGTACATTTGCGGTATGGCCATGGCCAAGCGCTCTGGAGTCCTCCGCGCGATCAGGCAGCGTCTCACAGATCTTGAAGCTACCGTAGCTTCCCTAGAGCAACGGTTGCTAGCGGGAGCTGACGATAATGTCGCACAAGAGCTGCACCGCACCCTGGAAGAGTATAATTCAACTGCGGACACTGAGTTACGGCACCTAGGCAAATATGCGACGGCCCGTATATATGGTGAGGGTGATCGCCCAGGGTCGGTACTGGCCTCCCTGTTAAAAACTAGGAGAGAAAAGTCCAACGTCACAACCCTCCATGACGCCGAGGGGAAACCGCTAACGGACCCTATCGACATAGCCAACAGATTTAAGCAATACTATGCATCCTTGTATAGCACTGAAGGCGGCTGTGACGAGGCTATTTCAGACTATCTCACTCTTATTAAATTACCTTGGCTACTTAATGGGCATAGGGAATACCTTATGCGTACGCTGGAGGTAGACGAAATAGTAGCAGCCCTAACTGGAATGAAAGCCACTAGTGCGCCTGGGGTAGATGGCCTTACTGTTTCTTTCTATAAAGAGGTTAAGGACCTGCTGATCCCCCACCTTCAGACCCTCTTCGAGGAAATCATTGAAACAGGCACGCTCCCTCCTACCATGCGGGAGGCTCTGATTGTTGCTATCCTGAAACCTGAGAAACCCCCGATGGCCTGCAGTTCCTATAGGCCACTATCGCTCCTCAATGTTGACACTAAAATTTATGCTAAAGTCTTAGCGAACAGATTATCCCCCCTAGTGCCGCTGCTGATATCTCCAGAACAGGCAGGCTTTGTACCTGGGAGAAACCTTACTTGCAATTTAAGAACCGTATTTGGGGCTATACAACACACTCAACAAGATACCCAAGCCGTGGCGGTCTTCCTAGATATGGAGAAAGCGTTTGATTCGGTGGAGTGGAGATTTATGAAACATGTATTGACCAGAATGGGGCTGGGGAGCATCTTTTTGCAAATGCTGGGAGTGCTCTATAACTCTCCTACCTCCAGGATAAAAATTGGGGATATAGTTACGGACACTATCTATGTCACCAGAGGTACGAGACAGGGGTGCCCACTCTCCCCACTGTTATACGCCTTGGTGGCCGAACCCCTTGCTTGTGCGATGAGGGAAAATCATAGGTATAGAGGGTATACGCTTTCCGTCATACAATTTGATCATATCCACATATGCAGACGATACCTTATTATACGTCAGGAACGCGGATCAGAATCTCTCGACTGTGCTCCGTGAAGTGATTTTATTTGGGACCAGGTCGGGTCTCAAGGTTAATTGGAATAAATCTCTTATTTTCCCTCTCACGGCAGCGACGGCCCAATTTACACCGGACTACCGACTTATTGGACAATAGACCCAGTCAGATACTTGGGAATCAAAGTGCACACTGATTCGGAGGTGGTCTTTAAAGAAAATTACGGTAAAGCAATCTCCGCATTGGAAGATGATGTAGACAGATGGATACAGTTGCCCTTGTCCTTTGTGGGTAGAATTTCCCTTATGAAAATGGTGGTACTTCCACGGTTTTTATTCCTATTCACTAACATACCCATTGTTCTACCGAGCTGTTTTTTCGGGTGCTGACATCTCTGTTGGTTCGGTTAGCCTGGGCTGGGAAACACGCAAGAGTCAAGTGGGAAATACTTACACTCCCATATAGCATGGGCGGATTGGGGGCGCCGGACCTAGAACTGTATTATAGGGCGGCACAGGGCGCTCATGCTTATCATTGGATTCACGGCCCCACAGATGCCCCACACTTCCAGATAGAAAAGGTGGTTGCAGCTCCGACCCCGCTACTGGCGCATCTGTTTAAGCCTAACGACCGTAGAACAGGTATACTTGACTCGATTAATGCAACAACTCATGCTTGGTATAACCTTCTGAAATTACAGGCTGGGGCCGTGCTTTACTCTCCTCTGACACAGCTGGACTGGTGTCACTGGTTGCCCCAGTGTAGGGAAATAGGGGTAGTTCGTGCTATGAAAGATCTTAACATCCACTCTGTAGGAGAGTTGTTTGATGAAGGTAAACATAAATCGTGGGAGGAGGTGATACCGGAGGGTTGTACGCCAACTACACTAACCCAATTTCAATTCCACAGGGTCAGACATGCACTAAGGGACATACTGGGCCCAGAACTTGAGAAGCCGCCAGAGGTGGCTCCGCTCACATACGTGATCAAAGCTGCTTCACCAACACGCATAGTCTCCAGAATCTATAACATAGCGCAAGGCTATAGGGCTAACCACTACACTAAGGCACGACTTGCTTGGCAAACAGACTTGGCTCGGGTGTTCGATGACTCTACATGGAAGTTTTGTTGCGAAAACACTAAACGAATATCACTTAATGGGCGCCATAGGCTGATACACTTTAAGTTTTTAAACAGGGTATACTACACACCAGAGAGACTCCATAGGTATGGGTTACGGTCTTCTGCGGCTTGCGAACGCTGTGGTGCAGACCCTGCCGATTTCTATCATCTGGCCTGGTTATGCCCTAGGGTCGCGGCGTTCTGGGAACTGATTTTTAAGACGCTTGGCGAAGTCACTGACACTACACTTGACCCGGACCCAGCGCTGGCCCTGTTGGGCTACTCCAAACATTTACCTAAGGGGATCAGACGTCTGATAGATATGGGGCTTCTTATGGCCAGACGTAGGGTCGCGATTTGCTGGTCCCGCGGTCCGACTCCCACCTTGGCAGGCTGGAACCACTACATGACACGGTAGCACGCAAACTGAGCACTATAGCGAATTATTACCCCCCCGCAATAGACCTAAAAATTCCTGGGGGCTCTACCAGGCTTACATGACTACTAAGCCAAGTAACACACAGCGGACTGACTCTCCTGAAGCATAGTGCGGATGGTGGCATTACAAAATATGGGGCTAGAAGCTGTCTGGAGGGAGGAACCACGTCCAAGGGCCCTTTTGGTAGGCTGTGGATATACCTCTACATGTTTGGTGGGGACATCACTGCACTGCAATGTTAAGATTATTGATGTGTTCTGATTAGCGAATATGTGGATACGCTGTCTTACCGTGCTGAATTCTGTGTACTTTCTCTGAAGCAACAGGTATGCTATGTCTCTGTCTTGACTTTTGTTTGCAATAAAATTCTTATTAAAAAAAAATATATATATATATTGATGATTCATTATTTTTCTACATATGGGATATGAAACTGATCTCCTTTGGTTACAGTTATATTAGCTCTATAAATTGCTTTCATGTAATGTTTGAGGAGATATTATTTTTAGAGGTGCTTCATTCAGTTGAGGAGTACGATTTTATTAGACATAGTAATGTATTCTAATGCCTTGGTTCTGATTTCTATATTCGTCAGAAATGCATTCTTTTCAATCTTCTGTACCTGATGTGCCAAGATTGCACATATTACCAAGAATGAGCCAATAGGAAAAATGGTGGAATTGATGGATCAAGTCTCTTCTTTCAGAAGCTATGTGCAAATGCAAGACATTGTGACTGCGTTGGCATACAAAGCACCCTAAAGTCTATGCCGTTCTCATTTGCAACACCTAGCTGGAGGGTCATAATAGGTTTATTGCATGTATTGAGACCTGAAAGCAGTATGGGATATACAAATAGAAATACAACATGTTTAGGGAATGCTATGGTTCATTGGAGGATGAGACATCAACAGAAAAAGATTATCACACCACTGTACAGATCATGTGTGACCTCATTTAGGTAATCGTTGAAGGTTTGGAAACCACATCTGTTTGAAATGGCAGTCTCTAATTGGCAGAGGTATGCACCTTTGTCCAACCATGGACCCTTGCTTCTAGTCAGGGTAAGGGGGATACACACTTTAATAACCCCTGCTCACCCCCTTGGTAGCTTGGCACGAGCAGACAGGCTTATCCCAAAGGCAATGTGTAAAGCATTTGTACTCAAAACAAACAGTAACACAGTGAAAACACCGCACCAGTTTAGAAAAATAAAGTCTTTTTAGGATATTGTTCAAAGCAAAGCACGATGGCGACCCCGTATGGTCACCGCTGCAGAGCTCCCACCCCTTCGCCTCTCGAATCACCCATAGCCCGGCTTACCTGCTTAGCACAAATGAGTGGATTGCCCGCGGAGCTACCGGAATTTCGGCTGGATCGAGGAGATCAGCGGAAGTGTGCTAGTGCGGGCATTGATGCGTGGAGAACACCGGGAGCGCTCAGTGCTGTCCGCCAGAACAGCAGTATCAGCGGTATCGGTGTTCTGGCCGCAAGGCTTGCGCGGTCTCTCCGTGGCGTCCTGAAGGTGTGGGCGGGCCTCGCAGCACAAAGCTTGGTATACGCCCGGAGGGCCCAAGGAGTGGTAGTTGATTCTACCGTGGAAAGAGTGGGGACGGAGACAGGGGCTATGCCTCCTAAAACAACGAAACAGGCTAAGGAGCTTGTGGCACGGAACGCAACACAACACCAGGGGTCAAGACAGGAGTCCCCCCCCCGGTTATCTCGACATGAATGCAGGTAAACCCAACGACCCCCACACTTTGAAAAAATGGCTGGATAGCATGGGGGCAGCAAAGAGGAGAAATTTAACCGACCGTGCACAAGCAGGGGCTAAAAAACCAACAGTGAGTAAGACATTGGAAGAGGGGGGCTCAACCCCCGACTAGGATAACCCAGCCCCCCCCTTCCTGCATCACCCCAATCGGCTATTACAGATTTCTTCAAGAATAAGGATGGAGCGGGGAGTCAGATCTCTTTAGGGTCCCTGTCTGAACCAGACTTTGAGACACCCGATCAAATCCCTGTTGAAGCATCTGATGATCTTACTCCGATGCATCTGGAAGATTGTGAGGAAAGCAAGGTTTTTGACAAAGATGTAAACAATGATGGCCTTATGCTCTCTGTAACCAGCGCTTTTTCTTCAGTTGGGATAAGTGTCAGGAGGGTCTGGCTGGTACTTTAAGTGAGACGGTTCCGACGGTGTGTGGGAAAGAACCTCGGATCATACATCATTCTCAACCTAACATCCTGCCGGTGGTACATCATGGCGCTACCAGGGGGCCAAGTTGTACTTTAGGCCCAGCAGGGTCACTTGCTGCTGACATTATATCCGATGGGACAGATAAATTATTCTCACTTACCGAGGAATCTCATTCTGGGGGTAGCGAATCTGAGTACAGTGTACCATTCTCAGACTCTAGTACACTCGAAGCTCCAGAGACCGCCCTTAAGCGTCAAAAACATCGGAGAAGCTCTAAAGGATCTAAGGGCCACACCGAGTCCCGAAAAAATAAGGGAAGACGTATCGCCGGCTCTGGGCTGAAGTGAGATTATTCCCATACAAGGATACTTGGACCTGTGGACTCTGCATCAGCTCTGGCAGAACCCTCGACAGCCGATCAGCAGCCCAAAGGGATAGTTGACGCAAACCCTCACCTGGGTCTGATCCTAGAGTCAATCAAAGAACACCGTGCAGAGACCCGGGCGGATGGAAAAAAAGCAAGGCAGGCTACAAAGAAACTGGAAGGAGCAGTACGGAAAGTAGGGAAAGCTTGTGTGGAGATTGGTGAGCGGCTTAACGTCATGGAAGAAAAAACATCTGCTGTAGAAACTGAACTGACTGCTGTGAGAGAGCAGACAAAATCGCATGATGCTCAACTAACAGACGCTATGTGGAAATTGGAGGACCTGGAGAATTGCCTGAGAAGAAATAATCTCCACTTCCTAGGGATCAAGGAAGGCTTGGAAGGGGATGACATCCGATCTTATATCCTGGGCCTTCTTAAGGAAGCCTTTCCAGATCTTACGGGGTGGGATTGGGAGCATGAAGTCCAGAGGGTACACAGGTTTCCATTTGCCCATCACAAAATGCCTATCAGAGATTTAAAGCAGCCGACGGCCATTCTAGTTTTTTCGGTAATTTTATGCTGCGGCAGGCGATATCTGAGAAAGCCCGCCCTGAGGCTAGAAGGCAATATAAGGAGTCCTCTTTTTTTCGTTCGCCCTGATTTTTGCCATATAACTGTGGAACGTAGATGGCAATTAGGTACGATAATCAAGCCCTATCAGGAAGCTGGATTTGAGGCATTTTTGCTTGCTCCGGCTAGGCTGAAAACAATAGTCAGAGGTTCTGTTAAGTTTTTTACTTCGGAAGTACAAGCCAGAGAATATCTGGATCAGGCTCTGGCTGAGAAAAGAAGCGTATAGATATTGGAGGGTTATCAGCTAAAAGGGTCTGGGCTACACTTTATAAGGGCGGGATTTTTCTTTAACACAGATGGCATATCTTATTGTCACCTCGCTCGTCTCGTTTGTTTACTTTCTCTCTTTGCTGTACTTGGTATTTTCTTGGTCGGCTCCTCCTACCTTTTCTTCATGGGAAGGGTTTTGTCTCCTTCAATGGGTTTCGTGGGGGTTTGATGGGGGGCTCAGGGGTGGGTGCGGCGGGGATCTCTTGCTATCTCTATCATACAGACCTGGGGTATGGCTGCTTTCAATGGTGGGGTGGGCAGGAGGGGGTGGGGGCTCAGAGGGTGTGGGGGGGCACTGGTTGAAAAGTTGGTTTGTAAATTGCAGCATAAGCTTGTTTCTTTTTCAGATTGTCTGGTAGCATTAAAGGCTAAGGAACAGTGTGTAAATAAGGATGGATTGGAGAGCTTCTGCTGGCAGCAGAATGCCTTTGTTAACTATGGCAGGGAAATTTGGCTGGGTAAAATAATGTATAGGTTTAATGGCTAAGCTTCGCATTGCCACTATTAATATTTGTGGATTAAATGATAGCGCTAAAAGGAGAAAGGTGCAAGAAGATTTAAAAATTCTACAAGCAGACGTGTATTGTCTTCAGGAAACCCATATAGCACGGAACAATAGTAACATGCTGAATTCTTTGGGGTTAAAAGTCGCTGCCTGTACAACTCAAGATGTTAGGACCAGAGGGGTAGCAATAATAATAAAATGTGGGGCCATTACGCCTGGGAAAAAGGTAGTGGATAAGAACAGCAGATGGGCAATAATGGAATGTAGGGGGGGACAGGCTCCTTTACATTATGTTCTGTCTACGCCCCAGTCCTAGATGACCCTGGTCTATTGAATTTCCTGGCCATTGAACTATCTTCTTGGCCAGCACCATATGAAGTGTGTGGGGACCTAAACATTAACGGGTCCAGAGGAGCCTCTGGGGCATCCAGCATGGGGCGCAAACCACAATCTTCGAGGTTTCTGAATAATCTTTTAAGGGATATGGGTTTGGTGGACGCATGGTGTACTCTGAAAGCTCAGGAGCCTGGTTATACCTATTACTCTGCGCCCCGCATGCTAAGTTGGATAGACTCGATTATTTTTTTGTATCACCGCTTTTACTTAAGGAGGCCCGGGTGGAACTTTTCCCCGGAGTGTTGTCAGATCATAACCCGGTCGTTTTGGAAATTCCTCTAATAGGATTAAGAAAGGAGTATAGGAGAAGGACGTTTGAGAGGGCACTACTATCTGATCAAGAATATATTAAATATATGAAGGGTTGGATCGGGAATTTTTCAATAATAATAGGGATAGCGCTTCCCCAGGTATGATCTGGGACACTTCCAAGACGTCAGTGAGAGGAGAAACCCTGCGGTATAGCCTGGCTAAACAAAAGAGGGGGGGGAGAACAGATCAAAGAACTCTATCAAAAACTCGCCCTCCTAGAGACAGAGTTAATTAGCACGGTGGCTAGGGGAGGCGATCTCTCTCCTGTTTTGAACTCAATTGCTGTATCTAAAGCTTGCTTGAATGATTTTAATGTGGAGAGGACAGCGGGAGGTATCTGGCCAAGAGGCAGGAATGCTATGAATGCAGTGAAGGTGTGGGTCGATATCTTGCAGTGAGGGCAAGACAACAAGTGGCGGAAGGGCATATAGAGCAGGTCAGGAATATGCAGGGAAGAGTAGTTTCAGAGCCTGCTGAGATTGGAGAGGCCTTCAGGGAATTTTATGAGGAACTATATAAGGCTCCGCCGGTTGGGGACCCCCAAGTGTATGCTGAACAGCTGGATTTTGTACCAAGGGGGAGGGTCTCCCAGGATGAGGGTCTCCTACTGGGGTCAGATATCGCCCAGGAAGAGCTCCAGATGGCTCTCCAGGCCTTTCCATCAGGTAAAGCTACAGGAACAGACTGTATACCCTTAAAGTTTTTTTAAGTCTTTTTTAGAGAGACCTGTCAGGAAATGCTTGGACTTTTTAAGGAAGTTAGGGATGGGGCCGCACCACCAGGCTCCTGGGGTATCGCCAATGTGGTAATTTTTTTAAAGAAGGGCAAAAACCCTATCACTCTTGGGTCTTATAGACCGATTAGACTTTTAAACAGTGACGCCAAACTGTATTCTAAAATATTTGCAACTCGATTGAACAATGTAATGCAGCATCTTGTGTCACCTCTGCAGCATGGTTTTATTCAGGGGAGGGGTACGGTAGACCACGTGAGGCGGGTAATCTCACTATTCGATGCCACGGAGGTCCTTGCGAAGCTCAGGGGGTCGCGTTTTTAGATGCCGAGAAGGCTTTTGATAGAGTGTCATAGAGCTATCTCTGGAGAATTTTGGAGGCTAATGGCCTTGGGGTATCTTTTATTAAGGCAGTGCAGGTTTTGTATACTAACCCTACTTCACGACTACGAATAATGGGGGAAGAATCTGAGCCATTTTCAATTGGGAGGGGAACAAGGCAGGGGTGTCCTTCCTCTCCCTTGCTATTTGCGCTATATATAGACCCCCTTCTTAGACGGCTGGAAGCCTCCACCGATATTATCTCCATGAGCCTGCAGGGCTGGGATACCAAGCTGTTGGCTTATGCTGACGATGTGGCTATAATCACCACTGACCCTGACAGAGCGCTGTGTGTTGTGGAAACCATTGCTGAAAACTTCGGGATTCAATCCGGTTTCTCACTAAATAGGTGGAAAACGCAGATTTTGATAAATAGATTCACTACTGCCCTGGATCGCAGAATTGTCAAAGAAGCAGTTTATTTAGGAATCCACATTACAGCGAAAGTGGAAGCTATAGTAGATCTAAACCTTGCCCCTATAATGGGGAAAATTAAGAACGATCTCAGTCGATGGTACAACTTAAAGTTCTCAATAATGGGGAGGTGCAGCCTGATCAAAATGATGATCCTGCCAAAATTACTGTATATCTTTCGCACGATCCCCCTGGAGATACATAATGGCTGGTTTAAACAAATGGAGAGGGTGGTCACTAGATTTATCTGGTCATATGGGAGGACCAGGAGGGTCAATACATTGTTGAGCCTCCCAAGGGATAGAGGGGGGTGGGGGCTCCCTAACATCAGATTATATTATCTAGCCACGATCCTGCAATATTATGAGCCTCTATTCGGCTATAAGGGAAGGGGAGGACCCCAGCTATGTTCCTTCGATATTTGAGATCTTGATAGGGGCAAGGGCTAATGGTTGTCTTGTGAAATTTTATGAATCAAGTTATTTTTAAAAAAAACACGATTTAAGACCTTAATTGCAGCGTTTCGCAACTGGGCAGGTATACGGAAAAAACTTGGTTTGGGGAGATTCAGAAGGTATACCCACCTGATTAGGAATGATCAGCAAGGTGGGAAAGAGGGGGATTTTATAGGATAGGGGATCTCCTGGCCGGAGATCATATTGTGACGTTCGAAGTAGTTAAGGAAAGATTTAATATCGGTCCTCTGGACTTTTTCAAATTTCTACAGCTGAGGGATTTTCTTCTCAAAAAAGCGGGCGGTGCAGCAGGCTGCGCACAGGTACCCTTAATCGAATTGTTAATAAAAGATACCTGAGTTTCCTGTGATCACCCTGGAGCAATCTCTAGTGCTTATGAAAGCTTTGAAATCTGGCTCGCCATCTGACCCATGTCTAGCTAAAGTTCTGTCCTCAATAGCAGAAGTGATTAACCCTGTAGTGAACCCGATTTTGAACATCGCCTTGCGGGAAGGGCTCATGCCTCAAACGTGGAAACATGCTAAAATTCTTCCGCTGCTTAAGAAACCTACAGCAGACCCCGAGGCCGCCAGTAACTACAGGCCCATATCACTTTTGCCTTTTTTCTGCAAGGTTTTGGAGAAATATGTCAATGAAGTCACAACGAACTATGTGGAGACCAACCACTTGTTGCACTCTAGCCAATCGGGTTTCAGAGCTAATTTTAGCACTGAAACAGCCCTGCTAGAAGTTGCGGAGACAATTAAAGATACGCTGGATAGAGGAGGTATTGCGGTCTTGGTATTACTGGATCTCTCTGCAGCCTTCGATACCGTGCCCCACAATAGACTACTGCAAAGACTTACGGAGAACGGTATTGGTGGCACGGTATTTAGATGGTTCGCGTCTTTTCTTGTCAACCGCTCACAAACTATCTGGTCTCCTCCTTTCGCCGCTGTGCTTCCACCTATGAATGTCGGGGTCCCACAGGGCTCAATACTGAGCCCAACTTTGTTTAATTTGTATATGGCCCCCCTCGCCCTTCTCGCCGAGAAATATGGAGCCAAAATAGTGTCATATGCTGATGACACCCAGCTACTGTTTACGTGCGAGAAGGGTGTCGAATTCAACGGCAACGTAATTAACACTTGCCTCTCTGAAGTCTTCTCCTGGCTGAGACACAATCAACTAAAGTGTAACTCTGAGAAGTCAGAGATTATCTTCTTTGGTCCACGTCCGTTTGAAGCTTGGCAGACCTGGTGGCCACAGGACATGTCCCCCTCCCCCCCCTCGTCCTCGGTCACCATCGTGAAAAATGTAGGGGTCAAATTGGATGCAGCCCTTTCTATGAAGGCCCAAGTCCAAACGGTGGCTGGGGTCTGTTTTGGGGTATTGAGAATGCTGCGGAACTTTCTCCCCCTGCTCTCAGGCCCCTATAGGAAAACAGTGGTCCAGGCCCTGGTAGTGTCCAGACTGGACTGCGTTAATTCCCTGTATCTCGGCCTTCCCGAGTACCTTCTGAGCCGACTACAGGTGATTCAGAATATGGCGGCGAGGGCCATTTTTCTGTCTGGGCCCAGGACTCATACAAGTCAGCTTCTGTTCTCACTGCACTGGCTTCCGGTCCGGAAAAGAATACATTTTAAAGCCTTGGTCTTGGTTTTTAAAGCATTTCACAAGATTGGAGCCCCCTACCTTAGGGAAAGATTTCAACCTTATATTCCACAGCGTACCCTGAGATCTTCTTCTCAGCTTCTGATCTCAGCTCCGAAGGTCCTGCTCTCCCAGGTAGGGGGTAGATCTTTCCAAGCAGTGGCTTCTCGGCTGTGGAATAGCCTACCCTTCTCTCTTGGACAGATCCCGGACCTACTTACTTTTAGGAGGAGTCTAAAAACATGGCTCTTTCAGCTGTAAGCTTCGCTGTAGTGGAATGCTTTGTTTGATGTTATGTGGTCTCTGTTCCTAAGCGCCGGGACACTCCAGGGAGTAGCCGTGCGCTTTATAAATATTAGATAACATAACGTAACATAACATACTGGCTCTACGATCTCGCAACTATATGGGTGCCTGCTGGACGGGGTCCCAGATGATTTGGACAAGCATAGGCTGAGGTGGCAGGATAGGCTGGGGATTCCAGAGTCCTGCTTTTTGAAAATTGCTAGAAATGGGGGGCTCTATTCTGTGCTCTGCTAATTTGCAGTCACAACATTTTAAAACTCTTTTTGATTTATATATAACGCCAGCGAAAATAGCTAAATGGGGAGGAGTGGAGGGGACCCGGTGTTTTAGGTGCAAGACACAGGGGTGGATTTGGTTCATATCTTCTCCACCTGCCCAAGTATAGAACCAGTTGGCCGGGAATTAACCGGTTTTCTGCAGGATGTACTGAAAGAAGCTGTCCCTCTGTCACCTCAGCTTATGTTACTTGGTGTAGCTGACCTAGATGGGAGATTTGGGGAAGAGCTCATTTTTATAGCGATGGCAGCTCTCAGGCTCTGTGTGGCTTCAGCCTGGCTAGATCCTTTTGCCCCGACCTTCCAGCAATGGAAAGGGCGATTTTTGCACATTTATAACTTAGAGAGAGCACTTTATGACCAAAGAGGCAGAAAGGGAAGAATTTAAGGGAAGAGGATCTGGGGGCCACTAACAGCTTCGGCCTCCCTGCTTACTCAGAACAGGTGAACTCTGCTCTTCAGGGGATGATGGTGAAGCATGGTTCTGGTTTTATGATCACTTTATGACATATTTTCCCTAGCCTGTACAGTATTTATGCCTAGGAGCCTTTTGCTGCTGTTTTCATAAGATTTATCAGGTGTTTTATCATTAATGTAACTGAATGAAATTTGCTCTCTTCTACAGTCTTTATAACGTTTTAGCTGCTGTTTTCCATTGTCCGATGAACTATATTGATTTTTATATCAATGATTAATTTAGTAAAATGAAATGTGTTTTTCTTTTACTCTATCTATTTATCTGTATACTGTCTTTTTGCTGCAATTTGCACTTTTTCTGAAAAATAAAAAAATATATATTTAAAAAAACCCATAGAGTACCTTGGACCTACCTGAGGGGTGCCTTACATGTAAGAAAAGGGAAGGTTAGGGCCTGGCAAGTGGGTGCACTTCCAGGTCCACATGGCTGTTTAAACCTGCGCACAAACACTGCAGTGGCAGGTCTGACATTCCTTTACAGGGTAACTCATGTGGGTGGCACAATCAGTGCTGCAGGCCCACTAGTAGCATTTGATTTACAGGCCCTGGCACACTCAGTGCACTTTACTAGCGACTTACCAGTAAATCAAATATGCCAATCAGGGATAATCAATCAGAATAACAATTTACACAGGGAGCACTTGCAATTTGACCCTGATCAGCAGTGGCAAAGAGCCCAAAGCATCTAATCCAGCAAAAATGAAATCCAGCATAGCATCAATAAAACAGGGGGTAGAGGCAAAAAGTCAGGGGAATCCGCGCCAAGAAGGCCAAGTCTTACAGCATCTCTAAATGGAAAGAGAGACATTTTGATAATCAGGAGAATGTATATGCAAAATGGTGTAGATGTAAATTTGTATTATCAATACGGAAAGTATGCCAGGTTGAGAACCCAATGAAGTTCATATGGTCACATACCATGACATTGTAGTGGAAAAGCATGGTAGGCAAGAAATCTTCAGTACAAAAGATGTTCCAGAACCTGGGTGCCCCAGATCTGGAGCTATACTAAAGAGCTGCACAGAGCTTGCATGCTTATTCCTGGTGTCATGGCCCACACACTTTCCCTCATCTCCACATTGAGAAAATAGCGGTCGACCCCTCCCCGCTCCCTTGGCGGCTCACTCAGACTCCTAACAGACATTGCGGATTGTTAGACTCTATAAACTCGACCGTGCATGCTTGGCACGATTCACTAAAAAGACAAGCAGGTACACTATTATACTCCCCACTGCTACCAGTGGGTTGGTGCCAATGGCTCCCAATGAGTGTGTAGAGTGCGGTTGTCCAGTCACTCAAGGCATTTCGTATTCACACTATGGGTGATTTTTTTCTCGTAAGGTAGTGTCTGTACTTGGGAGGAGGCTACTGCTGGTGTGCACTGTACGTCTCCACTCACGCAATTTCACTATTTCAGGGTACGTCATGCCATTTTGGCTCTGTTGGGCGAGGAGTACCAAGAGCCCCCTGCTCTCCCCTCTTTCCTTTATCTCCTACGTGCAAAGACTCCGTGTAAATTGGTATCCAACATATATGATATGTCTCAGGAGTTCAGGCGCACACAGTACTCTTCGGCTAGAGTGCAATGGCAGGCTGACTTAGGTACACCACTAGATGACATTAAATGGAGGTACTGCTGCGAGGTCACACAGAAGGTGTCACTAAACGGCAAACACAGATTAATTCACTTCAAGTACCTTAACCATGTATATTACACCCCGGAGCATCTGCACAGATACGGGTTGAGAGAGACTGATTGCTGCGATCGCTGTAGTATAAGCGGTGCATATTTTCTCCATGTCGCTTGGTCTTGCCCCCAGATAGCCGCTTTGTGGAGCCAAATATTCCATGAATTGGGGGGTATAGTGGGAATAGCACTTTCTCCTGATCCCCTGACTGCACTTTTGGGATACACGAAACCCCTAAAAAAAGATGTTAGGAAACTCATAGGTTTGGGGTTGCTCTTGGCGAAGCGCAGAGTGGCGATGCGCTGGTCACGAGGCCCCCCTCCCTCAAAATCTAAATGGGAAAAAGATATGATATTCTGTAATGCGCAGTCTGAAACATACAGTGAGCTAATGCCTCCACAGAGCCGCCCGAAAAGTTTTTGGGGCCTGTATAAACAATACATAACGATTAGCGATATGGGTGAGATGTGTGGCGATTAGTGTAATGGCATTGTGATATAACTTCCAAGTATGGGCGGGTTAAGATGGGTCGCTTTGAAATACAGTGTCAATTTAATTAAGTTAAAATATATGTTGCAGGCTTGACTGTTGGACTATGCTGCATGATATTTAAACGGTCTGTGTATCCTAGTAGAAGGAAATGCTGTAATACCTTTGGCATGTCTTTTTCGTTCATTACTCTGATTGCTGTATTCTCAATGCTTGTGTAACACTGTATACAGCTGTGGTAAGTTTAATAAAATTTCATTTAAAAAAAAAGATGTTCCAGAACATGGGGTCATGAATTATTTGAGACCAGGGATCTGGGTGTAGATAAAGATTGGATCTTACTTGTTTATATACACAGTCTAAATTTTCCCTCCTTGTTCTTTCAGCTTCCACTGGAATCTTTATTTTATCGAGCAGTGCTGCAAGTTATCATCAAGGAATGTTATGGTAATGTCAAAAGGTATGTAGTGCTACTGGTATGCCTTTTTTAAGAAGCAGTTTAAATTCTACCCATAGCAAATGAGAAATTATTTGAAACCATTATTGTCCGTTTTAAAAATGGCCCAATAGATGGATCAGGGCTCTGTGTGTCTTTAAAGACAAAAGACAGTACAAATACAGTATTTCATGTAAACCCAGAGAAACCACATGTGAAATTCCACACACAAAAATCCATATAAGACAAAATTCACACACTACGTAGGGTTATTTCAAATTCATGAATCGGTACTGTAGACAAAAAGCTATATGGTTAGTCAATTAAATTCGGAATATGCAAAATATATGCAAATGTGATTGGCATTGGAAACTGAGCCCTAATGAAATCAATAGCCAGAACCAAATTGGGCCTGGCGTAAAGTAAATAATGGGCAAATTGTCATAAGGACTACTCAGGGCAAAGCAGGAGACAAGAACATTGGAAAATATTCTAAGTGTAGTTCATAGTGTAGTGATAAACAGACTAACATGGAGTCTGCTTTCTAAGGGAATCTGGACGGGACTTTCGTCTCACAAAAAATAATTAAGTGCTATAAGGAGAAGTTTGACTTGAGGTCTGCCTTTCAGATAGAGAAATTATCCATTTCAAGAAAAAAGAGTCTGTTGTGTGCGCTAACCTCATGCAGGGTGGAAAAAGGTGCAAGTCTTTTTGCCATGTGGACAAAAATTGGCTATTCCGAACTCTATGATGAAGCATGCCACCAAGGGGCAACCCTGGTGGTTGAGGGTTATATCAAAAAGCCTTGCGCTTTTTCCACTCTGCAGGAGGTTAGCACACACTACAAAGACTGGCTCTTTTTTTCTTGCGATATATGCACCTATGAGAATGAGCCCCTCTTATCTCCCTCTTCTTTTGATATAGAGAAATCATACAGCCACCATGGTGTAAAAGAGAAGATACATTACATAATCCAAGAGTAAAACAGAAAACACATCACATGATAAAATGACTTTAGCTCTACATCTAATGATTAAGCCTACATTATACTCAGTTCATCCAATGGAAGTTGCCTTCAATTGTACACATTCAAAATGTTTCCTTATTTCAGGAACATCATGGATTTCAGCGAAACATTGTAGCTGATACAGGGCAAGCTGGATCATAGAGCAAATTTATTTTCATACATTTAGTGAATGTCGTATCTGAGGCTGCCGGTACAGAGGCAGGAAAAGAGAAAAACATGACAGTTTAAAGTCATGTTATGTGCAAGATTTCGAAAACACAAGGTCTTCTCATGCTAATTTAAGAGTTTCACCATGTTAAAATACAGTGCAAACAGTTCAGTTGCGCATGATTAAAGTTCATTTTAAGCACAAAGTAATAGCCCTCATCAATGTAAGTAGTTAGCACTAAGCATACTTGAACAGTTGAGGTTTGAGGTAGTTACCAACAGTTAACAACAGTGTATTCCTGCAGATTTAGAGACCATAGTTTCTTGAGTTTGCTTGTGACTCATACCCTTAAGCAATATATTTTTATTCTGTGACAAAAATAGTTTTCATTGAAAAATCAAACTTTTAGGAGTGCAGATGTATAGCAACCTCTCGCAGTTAAGAGCTGAAGCTAGCTAATTATATTATGGCAATTTAACCCAGTTTCAATTTTTCATTCATGGGTCTTTCTGTCTTTGACGTGATTGTAATTTTACATGGGTTG
Organism: Calotriton arnoldi; assembly: GCA_963921515.1. Classification (NCBI taxonomy): domain Eukaryota; kingdom Metazoa; phylum Chordata; class Amphibia; order Caudata; family Salamandridae; genus Calotriton; species Calotriton arnoldi. The sequence continues at coordinate 1,922,035 of CAWUFW010000581.1, read as the reverse complement.
GTATGGAATTCATCAACTCTTGGACATGAATCAGATCGAATTGTATCTCAATATCAAATATGAGTTGGAATCAATGTAAACTGAGTACTTGATGTACTCTTTTTGATGCCATAGTTATCATCTTGCACTTAATTTTCCATTATTTGATTTGTTTTTGTGCAGATTTCCATATTGCAGAATTGTTAAAGGTTAGCAAAATATGGAGACCACACTTACCTTTAATATAAACATACTTAGCAGATTTTACTGTCTCTGCATAGCATTTCCAACAATTGCTTTCTCATCAATTATACTAAAAGCATTTTGGAAAGTTTATTTCAATTTGGAGTTTCTGGACTAAATCCTAAAAAAGAACATTCAACCTGTAATAATATTCACTGTCAGTTGTATTCGACTGGGCATACATTTTTGAAGAATTGCAATAAGTCATTCCTTCATTTGTCATTAACGCTCTTTGTTCTTTAGATGACTTCTTCACATTGAACAATTTGGCTGTAACTCAAAGTACTGTTTGCAAATTACTCCAACTGTCCGTCCAACAGAAGTAGTTCGCTCGTTACACTTACTATTGTTTTTACAGCTGATTGGAACATATTGTACATTTCTGGTTTGCCACTTATACTTATCTTTATTTCTAAATGTTATTTTAAATATCATTGCATTTAATTAAGAAGTACCTCTTCTGTTACCTGGAGCTATTCCCATCATATTTGCAACCCTGATACCCTCTATAATGCATTTTAAATCATGTTTTCTAGCTGTGGTTTCTAGCCATATTCCATACTTTGATATAGAATTGTGTTGAATATTCTTCTTTGTTCCGACAGTAATTTCTTAACTGTAGTCTGGGAAAGTTATTATATTTCCGTGTGACTTCGAGTTTACTGTTGGCAATTTAAGTTTTTCCTTTTACAAAGTAGGGAGTAGTAATGTTGCTGCTCTCTTCCAGATATAATATATTTGTAATCTTTAATCATGCAATTCACACATGCTCAAGAAGTGTGTGAATGAAGGTATACTTGTATAGAGCAAACGTAGCTAAATTTACATGAAGTGCAGCTCATAATGCATTTGTAATTATGCAGTTTGAAATCATTGGTAAACATAATGGATACTTTTAAATGTCCCAAAATAAAATGCATAAAATGCATAAATTCACAAAGAAATTAAAATTGCTGTATTTTGATTGATATATGGCTTCATGCTCAAAACTTTGAATAATCAATATATACTCACCATATCATGTATTCTGTGTCCTGGGCTTTATTCTACAGTGTTCATGAATAAATTGCAGTAGCAACTGGTGGATTTTAAGTGTTAGAGCAAGAAGGTTGGACCGTAGTTTAACATGCGAGCACAGCAAGCAACACTGAACTGCAGGAAGGGAGTGGGGCGGGAGTGGGGGGTTTAGGTTCTCTTTCCTGTAAGATATCTTTGAAAATAATGGTTTCAAATGGTTTATTTTACAACATACCACATACATTTTGAGAAAGAAGAAAAGAAGAAGCCAAGCAAGAAAAGAAAAAACCAAGCAGGAGGACTGATTTCCATCATCCATCTACAAAGGAAGTGAGATCACTGGATTTCTCATCATCCATCTGCACAGAAAGTGACATCACTGGATTTCCCATCAACCATCTGCACAGGAAGTGACATCACTGGATTTCCCATCATTCATTTGCACAGGCCCAGGGCCTGTAAACTGAATGCTACTAGTGGGCCTGCAGCACTTATTTTGCCACTCACTTAAGTAGCCTTTTTAGGTCTCGCCTTGCGTTGCTGCACACATGCGCAGCTCGCTCGGCGAGATTTATTGCTCAGCGGTCAAGTCCCAGTAAGTTGGAAAAGCGCAAAAATTATCCCCTTATTGAAAAAATCTACGGCCGATCCCATGGTCCTAACTAACTATAGACCAATCTCCTTACTGTCCTTCTTCGCAAAGACAATTGAGAAATATGTTCACTTGGTGATCAGCGACTTTGCTGAAGCCAATAATCTTTTCCACCCAAGTCAGTCCGGTTTTAGGCAGAACGTTAGCACAGAGACGGCCTTGCTGGAGGTCTCTGATTCCATCAAGGAGACCCTGGATAAAGGCGGCAAAGCTGTCCTGGTACTTCTAGACCTCTCTGCGGCTTTCGACACCGTGCCCCATGGTCTCCTCCTGCAGAGGTTACGGGAATGTGGACTTGAAGGCACGGTGTTGAAGTGGTTCTCTTCCTTTTTGGAGGATAGAAATCAAGAGGTCTGGTCGCCCCCGTTTTCTGCCACGGTGCCACAGGGATCTATCTTGAGCCCTGTACTTTTCAATTTGTACATGGCTCCCCTGGCTACCCTGGCGGAAGCAGGGGAGGCTATGATTATATCCTATGCTGACGACACGCAACTGCTGTTCACTTGCAAGAAGGGGGAGGAGTTCAACGGTGAAAAGATTAATAAATGTCTGAGAGAAATCTTTGCTTGGTTCAGACATAACCATCTCAAATGTAATCCGGAAAAGTCGGAAATTATTTTCTTTGGCACACCCCCTCTGGACGCCTGGAAGCAATGGTGGCCCACGGATATGTCTTCCCCCCCAGTCAGCAGTTAAGATCGTAAAAAATCTGGGAGTGAAAATGGATGCCACTTTATCTATGATACCTCAAGTACAGTCGGTAGCGGGTACGTGCTTCGGATTTTTGAAAATGCTCCGTAGGTTTCTTTTTCTATTACCGACCTCTCACAGAAAGACGGTTGTTCAGGCCCTTGTCACCTCCAGATTGGACTATGCCAACGTGCTCTATCTGGGCCTTCCAGAGTCTATACTCAATAGACTGCAAGTCGTGCAGAACGCGGCAGCCAGAGCAGTCCTGAGACTTGGACCTAGAGACTGGATCTCCCACCATCTGAAGAATCTGCACTGGCTGCCTGTCCGAAGCAGAGTACTCTTTAACGCACTGGTCCTTGCTTTTAAAGCTCTGCATGGCATGGGGGCACAGTATATCCGCAGAAGAGTCTCATACTACGTACCCGGCCGATCCCTTAGATCAGCACATCAAAATCTAATTGTCATTCCCAAGTGTCTCAGAGCCCGCCGTGGTGGTCGCTCGTTCCAAGTGCAAGTGGCTAGATTCTGGAACAAGCTACCTCTATCGCTGAGTCAAGCCACAAGTATAATGGCATTCAGGAAACAACTGAAAACCTGGCTGTTCCAGCATGCAGTTTAATGGCCTTCTGCCTCGGGACCGATGTTTTCACCCTTGGCCACTGTATCTTTCTATCTTAGCGCCGGGATACTCTGTTGAGTAGCTGTGCGCTTTATAAATCCATTTTTAACATAACATAACATAACAAGGACTTTCAAAAGAGGGCTTTAAGTCCCGCCCCTCATTTACATTGGCCGGCGTCACCGTTTATGCTAAATGGTGGCCTGCCATTGGAAAGGAGGGTTTTCTGTAGACGCCCTTTCCCCTGCGAGCTGGACTGGCTCGCCTGCTTTGCTGCTGTCGCAAAGCACTTTCTTATCTTTATGGGGCCATGTGTTTTTCTAATTAGAAACACATGGCCCCATAAAGACAAGAGATCCCCATGCTCCGGCTGCAGCGCGCATGATTCAACCCCCCACCACCCCCCTTCTCACGGTACACGGCTCTTATTCAGAATACCTAGCCAATGCGTCACGTCACAATATCTTCCTTAAACATCTGGCATATCGCCAAATATGGCCCAGGGTACCCACCAATATCCTTCTAATACATAACACACTAGAAAAAAATAACAGTACATTTCCACCCAGACAGATGCCTCATTCAATCAAGCCCAGAGGCTCAGCCACCCCTTGCCACTGCATTGTTAACAGCATTGCTAACATACCCAACCATCCTGTCAATTAGTGAGCTGATGCACGTATTGGTTCTTTGACATTTAAACGTAAATTTGCATGACCATAGAATAGTAAGACATGCATCATTTATTTAATGGAGCCAAAGGGTGGGACAACTAACCTGCCACTGGTTCCTTATGGCAGCCACCCTTCGGCTTAGTAGAAATCAGTGGCTCTCTAAGCTAACATCAATTTTAGTAAATGTTACTTTATGCTTGAGAGAGAAGAGTCATGTGAAGATGACAGTGGGGGAGGGAGGCTGTGTGTGAGGGGGGCTGCACTGTTAGAGGACACGCTTCGAATCGAACAACCGCTTTGCATCATGGTATTCGTAGTCTCTCAATTGTCAGTCATTCATCCGCAACACTGTAAGTCTTCGTAAACATATGTTGATTTTTCTTTAATCTTTGTCAACAAAAAAAAAGCATCTACTCCCAGTGTAAACAATGACGCAGTTCAAAGGGCAAGAGGCAGAATTGCCTCTCCGGCGGGGGGGAGGGGGCAGCATGCACCCCGGCGCAGGAAGGCAGGCTCCAACGGACCACGTTAATATGCCTGAAACGTGTGCGCTACCCACTGACAAATCAGCTCGTCTTCCCTCTCTTGTCCAGTGCTACCCTCTCTTGTCTGATGCTACCCTGTCTGATGCTACCCTCTCTTGTCTGATGCTACCCTCTCTTGTCTGATGCTACCCTCTCTTGTCCGATGCTACCCTCTCTTGTCCGATGCTACCCTCTCTTGTCTGATGCTGCCCGATGCTGCCCTCTCTTGTCCGATGCTGCCCTCTCTTGTCCGATGCTGCCCTCTCTTGTCCGATGCTGCCCTCTCTTGTCTGATGCTACCCTCTCTTGTCTGATGCTACCCTCTCTTGTCTGATGCTACCCTCTCTTGTCCGATGCTACCCTCTCTTGTCCGATGCTACCCTCTCTTGTCCGATGCTGCCCTCTCTTCGATGTTGCCCTCTCTTGTCCAATGCTACCCTCTCCAATGCTACCCTCTCTTTTCTAATGCTTCCCTCTCTTGTCCGATGCTGCTTTGTCTCTTGCCCAATGCTACCCTCTCTTGTCCAGTGCTACCCTCTCTTGTCTGATGCTACCCTGTCTGATGCTACCCTATCTTGTCTGATGCTACCCTCTCTTGTCTGATGCTACCCTGTCCGATGCTACCCTCTCTTGTCTGATGCTACCCTCTCTTGTCTGATGCTACCCTCTCTTGTCTGATGCTACTCTCTTTTGTCTGATGCTACTGTCTCTTGTCTGATGCTACCCTGTCCGATGCTACCCTCTCTTGTCTGATGCTACCCTGTCCGATGCTACCCTCTCTTGTCTGATGCTACCCTCTCTTGTCTGATGCTACCCTCTCTTGTCTGATGCTACCCTCTCTTGTCTGATGCTACCCTCTCTTGTCTGATGCTACCCTCTCTGATGCTACCCTCTTTTGTCTGATGCTACCCTCTCTTGTCTGATGCTACCCTGTCCGATGCTACCCTCTCTTGTCTGATGCTACCCTCTCTTGTCTGATGCTACCCTCTCGTCTGATGCTACCCTCTTGTCTGATGCTACCCTGTCCGATGCTACCCTGTCCGATGCTACCCTCTCTTGTCTGATGCTACCCTCTCTTGTCTGATGCTACCCTCTCTTGTCTAATGCGACCCTCTCTTGTATGATGCTACCCTCTCTTGTCTGATGCTACCCTGTCCAATGCTACCCTCTCTTGTCTGATGCTACCCTCTCTTGTCTGATGCTACCCTCTCTAGTCTGATGCTACCCTCTCTTGTATGATGCTACCCTCTTGTCTAATGCTACCCTGTCCGATGCTACCCTCTCTTGTCTGATGCTACCCTCTCTTGTCTAATGCTACCCTCTCTTATATGATGCTACCCTCTCTTGTCTGATGCTACCCTGTCCGATGCTACCCTCTCTTGTCTGATGCTACCCTCTCGTCTGATGCTACCCTCTCTTGTCTGATGCTACCCTCTCTTGTCTGATGCTACCCTGTCCGATGCTACCCTCTCTTGTCTGATGCTACCCTGTCCGATGCTACCCTGTCCGATGCTACCCTCTCTCATCTGATGCTACCCTCTCTTGTCTGATGCTACCCTCTTGTCTGATGCTACCCTGTCCGATGCTCCCCTCTCTTGTCTGATGCTACCCTGTCCGATGCTACCCTCTTGTCTGATGCTACCCTCTCTCGTCTGATGCTACCCTCTCTCATATGATGCTACCCTCTCTTGTCTGATGCTACCCTGTCCGATGCTACCCTCTCTTGTCTGATGCTACCCTCTCTTGTCTGATGCTACCCTCTCTTGTCAGATGCTACCCTGTCCGATGCTACCCTCTCTTGTCTGATGCTACCCTCTCTTGTCTGATGCTACCCTCTTGTCTGATGCTACCCTGTCCAATGCTACCCTCTCTTGTCTGATGCTACCCTCTCTTGTCTGATGCTACCCTCTCTTGTCTGATGCTACCCTCTCTAGTCTGATGCTACCCTCTCTTGTATGATGCTACCCTCTTGTCTAATGCTACCCTGTCCGATGCTACCCTCTCTTGTCTGATGCTACCCTCTCTTGTCTAATGCTACCCTCTCTTGTATGATGCTACCCTCTCTTGTCTGATGCTACCCTCTCTTGTCTGATGCTACCCTCTCTTGTCTGATGATACCCTCTCTTGTCTGATGCTACCCTCTCTTGTCTGATGCTACCCTCTCTTGTCTGATGCTACCCTCTTGTCTGATGCTACCCTGTCCGATGCTACCCTCTCTTGTCTGATGCTACCCTGTCCGATGCTACCCTCTTTTGTCTGATGCTACCCTCTTTTGTCTGATGCTACCCTCTCTTGTCTGATGCTACCCTCTTGTCTGATGCTACCCTGTCCGATGCTACCCTCTCTTGTCTGATGCTACCCTGTCCGATGCTACCCTCTCGTCTGATGCTACCCTCTCTTGTCTGATGCTACCCTCTCTTGTCTGATGCTACCCTCTCTTGTATGATGCTACCCTCTCTTGTCTTATGCTACCCTGTCCGATGCTACCCTCTCTTGTCTGATGCTATCCTCTCTTGTCTGATGCTACCCTCTCTTGTATGATGCTACCCTCTTGTCTAATGCTACCCTGTCCGATGCTACCCTCTCTTGTCTGATGCTACCCTCTCTTGTCTAATGCTTCCTCTCTTGTATGATGCTACCCTCTCTTGTCTGATGCTACCCTCTCTTGCCTGATGCTACCCTCTTGTCTGATGCTACCCTCTTGTCTGATGCTACCCTGTCCGATGCTACTCTCTTGTCTGATGCTACCCTCTCTCATATGATGCTACCCTCTCTTGTCTGATGCTACCCTCTCTTGTCTGATGCTACCCTCTTGTCTGATGCTACCCTGTCCGATGCTACCCTCTCTTGTCTGATTCTACCCTCTCTTGTCTGATGCTACCCTCTCTTGTCTGATGCTATCCTCTTGTCTGATGCTACCCTGTCCGATGCTACCCTCTCTTGTCTGATGCTACCCTCTCTTGTCTGATGCTACCCTCTCTTGTCTGATGCTACCCTCTCTTGTCTGATGCTACCCTCTCTTGTCTGATGCTACCCTCTCTTGTCTGATGCTACCCTGTCCAATGCTACCCTCTCTTGTCTGATGCTACCCTCTCTTGTCTGATGCTACCCTCTAGTCTGATGCTACCCTCTCTTGTATGATGCTACCCTCTTGTCTAATGCTACCCTGTCCGATGCTACCCTCTCTTGTCTGATGCTACCCTCTCTTGTCTAATGCTACCCTCTCTTGTCTGATGCTACCCTCTCTTGTCTGATGCTACCCTCTCTTGTATGATGCTACCCTGTCCGATGCTACCCTCTCTTGTCTGATGCTACCCTCTCTTGTTTGATGCTACCCTCTTGTCTTATGCTACCCTGTCCGATGCTACCCTCTCTTGTCTGATGCTACCCTGTCCGATGCTACCCTCTCTTGTCTGATGCTACCCTCTCTTGTCTGATGCTACCCTCTTGTCTGATGCTATCCTCTTGTGTGATGCTACCCTGTCCGATGCTACCCTCTCCTGTCTGATGCTACCCTGTCCGATGCTACCCTCTCTCGTCTGATGCTACCCTCTCTTGTCTGATGCTACCCTCTCTTGTCTGATGCTACCCTCTCTTGTCTTATGCTACCCTGTCCGATGCTACCCTCTCTTGTCTGATGCTACCCTCTCTTGTATGATGCTACCCTCTTGTCTAATGCTACCCTGTCAGATGCTACCCTCTTGTCTGATGCTACCCTCTCTTGTCTGATGCTACCCTCTCTTGTCTGATGCTACCCTCTCTCGTATGATGCTACCCTCTCTTGTCTGATGCTACCCTCTCTTGTCTGATGCTACCCTCTCTTGTCTAATGCTACCCTGTCCGATGCTACCCTCTCTTGTCTGATGCTACCCTCTCTTGTCTAATGCTATCCTCTCTTGTATGATGCTACCCTCTCTTGTCTGATGCTACAATCTTGTCTGATGCTACCCTCTTGTCTGATGCTACCTTGTCCGATGCTACCCTCTCTTGTCTGATGCTACCCTCTCTTGTCTGATGCTACCCTCTCTTGTCTGATGCTACCCTCTCTTGTCTGATGCTACCCTCTCGTCTGATGCTACCCTCTCGTCTGATGCTACCCTGTCCGATGCTACCCTCTTGTCTGATGCTACCCTCTCTTGTCTGATGCTACCCTCTTGTCTGATGCTACCCTGTCCGATGCTACCCTGTCTGATGCTACCCTCTCTTGTCTGATGCTACCCTCTCTTGTCTGATGCTACCCTCTCTTGTATGATGCTACCCTCTCTTGTCTGATGCTACCCTGTCCAATGCTACCCTCTCTTGTCTGATGCTACCCTCTCGTCTGATACTACCCTCTAGTCTGATGCTACCCTCTAGTCTGATGCTACCCTCTAGTCTGATGCTACCCTCTTGTATGATGCTACCCTCTTGTCTAATGCTACCCTGTCCGATGCTACCCTCTCTTGTCTGATGCTACCCTCTCTTGTATGATGCTACCCTCTCTTGTCTGATGCTACCCTGTCCGATGCTACCCTCTCTTGTCTGATGCTACCCTCTCTTGTCTGATGCTACCCTCTCTTGTCTGATGCTACCCTCTCTTGTCTGATGCTACCCTGTCCGATGCTACCCTCTCTTGTCTGATGCTACCCTGTCCGATGCTACCCTCTCGTCTGATGCTACCCTCTCTTGTCTGATGCTACCCTCTCTTGTCTGATGCTACCCTCTCTTGTCTGATGCTACCCTCTCTTGTCTGATGCTACCCTCTTGTCCGATGCTACCCTGTCCGATGCTACCCTCTCTTGTCTGATGCTACCCTGTCCGATGCTACCCTCGTCTGATGCTACCCTCTCTTGTCTGATGCTACCCTCTCTTGTCTGATGCTACCCTCTCTTGTCTGATGCTACCCTCTCTTGTCTTATGCTACCCTGTCCGATGCTACCCTCTCTTGTCTGATGCTACCCTCTCTTGTCTGATGCTACCCTCTCTTGTATGATGCTACCCTCTTGTCTAATGCTACCCTGTCCGATGCTACCCTCTCTTGTCTGATGCTACCCTCTCTTGTCTAATGCTACCCTCTCTTGTCTAATGCTACCCTCTCTTGTATGATGCTACCCTCTCTTGTCTGATGCTACCCTGTCTGATGCTACCCTCTCTTGTCTGATGCTACCCTCTCTTGTCTGATGCTACCCTCTCTTGTCTGATGCTACAATCTTGTCTGATGCTACCCTCTTGTCTGATGCTACCTTGTCCGATGCTACCCTCTCGTCTGATGCTACCCTCTCTTGTCTGATGCTACCCTCTCGTCTGATGCTACCCTCTCGTCTGATGCTACCCTCTAGTCTGATGCTACCCTCTAGTCTGATGCTACCCTCTAGTCTGATGCTACCCTCTTGTCTGATGCTACCCTCTCTTGTCTGATGCTACCCTCTCTTGTCTGATGCTACCCTCTCTTGTATGATGCTACCCTCTTGTCTAATGCTACCCTGTCCGATGCTACCCTCTCTTGTCTGATGCTACCCTCTCTTGTCTAATGCTACCCTCTCTTGTCTAATGCTACCCTCTCTTGTATGATGCTACCCTCTCTTGTCTGATGCTACCCTGTCTGATGCTACCCTCTCTTGTCTGATGCTACCCTCTCTTGTCTGATGCTACCCTCACTTGTCTGATGCTACAATCTTGTCTGATGCTACCCTCTTGTCTGATGCTACCTTGTCCGATGCTACCCTCTCGTCTGATGCTACCCTCTCTTGTCCAATGCTACCCTCTCTTGTCTGATGCTACCCTCTCGTCTGATGCTACCCTCTAGTCTGATGCTACCCTCTAGTCTGATGCTACCCTCTAGTCTGATGCTACCCTCTAGTCTGATGCTACCCTCTTGTCTGATGCTACCCTCTCTTGTCTGATGCTACCCTCTTGTCTGATGCTACCCTGTCCGATGCTACCCTGTCTGATGCTACCCTCTCTTGTCTGATGCTACCCTCTCTTGTCTGATGCTACCCTCTCTTGTATGATGCTACCCTCTCTTGTCTGATGCTACCCTGTCCAATGCTACCCTCTCTTGTCTGATGCTACCCTCTCGTCTGATGCTACCCTCTAGTCTGATGCTACCCTCTAGTCTGATGCTACCCTCTAGTCTGATGCTACCCTCTTGTATGATGCTACCCTCTTGTCTAATGCTACCCTGTCCGATGCTACCCTCTCTTGTCTGATGCTACCCTCTCTTGTATGATGCTACCCTCTCTTGTCTGATGCTACCCTGTCCGATGCTACCCTCTCTTGTCTGATGCTACCCTCTCTTGTCTGATGCTACCCTCTCTTGTCTGATGCTACCCTCTTATCTGATGCTACCCTGTCCGATGCTACCCTCTCTTGTCTGATGCTACCCTGTCCGATGCTACCCTCTCGTCTGATGCTACCCTCTCTTGTCTGATGCTACCCTCTCTTGTCTGATGCTACCCTCTCTTGTCTGATGCTACCCTCTCTTGTCTGATGCTACCCTCTTGTCTGATGCTACCCTGTCCGATGCTACCCTCTCTTGTCTGATGCTACCCTGTCCGATGCTACCCTCGTCTGATGCTACCCTCTCTTGTCTGATGCTACCCTCTCTTGTCTGATGCTACCCTCTCTTGTCTGATGCTACCCTCTCTTGTCTTATGCTACCCTGTCCGATGCTACCCTCTCTTGTCTGATGCTACCCTCTCTTGTCTGATGCTACCCTCTCTTGTATGATGCTACCCTCTTGTCTAATGCTACCCTGTCCGATGCTACCCTCTCTTGTCTGATGCTACCCTCTCTTGTCTAATGCTACCCTCTCTTGTCTAATGCTACCCTCTCTTGTATGATGCTACCCTCTCTTGTCTGATGCTACCCTGTCTGATGCTACCCTCTCTTGTCTGATGCTACCCTCTCTTGTCTGATGCTACCCTCTCTTGTCTGATGCTACAATCTTGTCTGATGCTACCCTCTTGTCTGATGCTACCTTGTCCGATGCTATCCTCTCGTCTGATGCTACCCTCTCGTCTGATGCTACCCTCTCTTGTCTGATGCTACCCTCTTGTCTGATGCTACCCTCTTGTCTGATGCTACCCTGTCCGATGCTACCCTCTCTTGTCTGATGCTACCCTGTCCGATGCTACCCTCTCTTGTCTGATGCTACCCTCTCTTGTCTGATGCTACCCTCGCTTGTCTGATGCCACCCTCGCTTGTCTGATGCCACCCTCTCTTGTCTGATGCTACCCTGTCCGATGCTACCCTCTCTTGTCTGATGCTACCCTCTCTTGTCTGATGCTACCCTCTCTTGTATGATGCTACCCTCTTGTCTAATGCTACCCTGTCCGATGCTACCCTCTCTTGTCTGATGCTACCCTCTCTTGTCTAATGCTACCCTCTCTTGTCTAATGCTACCCTCTCTTGTATGATGCTACCCTCTCTTGTCTGATGCTACCCTGTCTGATGCTACCCTCTCTTGTCTGATGCTACCCTCTCTTGTCTGATGCTACCCTCTCTTGTCTGATGCTACAATCTTGTCTGATGCTACCCTCTTGTCTGATGCTACCTTGTCCGATGCTACCCTATCTTGTCTGATGCTACCCTCTCTTGTCTGATGCTACCCTCTTGCCTGATGCTACCCTCTTGTCTGATGCTACCCTCTTGTCTGATGCTACCCTATCCGATGCTACCCTCTCTTGTCTGATGCTACCCTGTCCGATGCTACCCTCTCTTGTCTGATGCTACCCTCTCTTGTCTGATGCTACCCTCGCTTGTCTGATGCCACCCTCTCTTGTCTGATGCCACCCTCTCTTGTCTGATGCTACCCTCTCGTCTAATGCTACCCTGTCCGATGCTACCCTCTCTTGTCTGATGCTACCCTCTCTTGTCTGATGCTACCCTCTTGTCTGATGCCACCCTGTCTGATGCTACCCTCTCTTGTCTGATGCTACCCTCTCTTGTCTGATGCTACCCTCTCTTGTCTGATGCTACCCTGTCCGATGCTACCCTCTCTTGTCTGATGCTACCCTCTCTTGTCTGATGCTACCCTCTCTTCTCTGATGCTACCCTCTCTTCTCTGATGCTACCCTCTCTTGTCTGATGCTACCCTCTGTTGTCTGATGCTACCCTCTCTTGTCTGATGCTACCCTCTCTTGTCTGATGCTACCCTCTCTTGTCTGATGCTACCCTCTCTTGTTTTATGCTACCCTCTCTTGTCCGATGCTTCCCTCTCTTTTCCGATGCTACCCTCTCTTGTATGAAGCTACCCTCTCTTGTCTGATGCTACCCTCTCTTGTCTGATGCTACCCTCTCTTGTCTGATGCTACCCTCTTGTCTGATGCTACCCTGTCCGATGCTACCCTCTCTTGTCTGATGCTACGCTGTCCGATGCTACCCTCTCTTGTCTGATGCTACCCTCTCTTGTCTGATGCTACCCTCTCTTGTCTGATGCTACCCTTTCTTGTCTGATGCTACCCTCTCTTCTGATGCTACCCTCTCTTGTCTGATGCTACCCTTTCTTGTCTGGTGCTACCCTTTCTTGTCTGATGCTACCCTCTTGTCTAATGCTATCCTGTCCGATGCTACCCTCTCTTGTCTGATGCTACCCTCTCTTGTCTGATGCTACCCTCTCTTGTCTGATGCTACCCTCTCTTGTCTGATGCTACCCTCTCTTGTCCGATGCTACCCTCTTGTCCGATGCTACCCTCTTGTCCGATGCTACCCTCTCTTGTCCGTTGCTACCCTCTCTTGTCCGATGCTACCCTCTCTTGTCCGTTGCTACCCTCTCTTGTCCGATGCTACCCTCTCTTGCCTGATGCTACCCTCTCGTCTAATGCTACCCTGTCCAATGCTACCCTCTCTTGTCTGATGCTACCCTCTCTTGTCTGATGCTACTCTCTCTTGTCTGATGCTACCCTCTCTTGTCTGATGCTACCCTCTTGTCTGATGCCACCCTGTCTGATGCTACCCTCTCTTGTCTGATGCTACCCTCTCTTGTCTGATGCTACCCTCTCTTGTCTGATGCTACCCTCTCTTGTCTGATGCTACCCTCTTGTCTGATGCCACCCTGTCTGATGCTACCCTCTCTTGTCTGATGCTACCCTCTCTTGTCTGATGCTACCCTCTCTTGTCTGATGCTACCCTCTCTTGTATGATGCTACCCTCTTGTCTAATGCTACCCTGTCCGATGCTACCCTCTCTTGTCTGATGCTACCCTCTCTTGTCTAATGCTACCCTCTCTTGTCTAATGCTACCCTCTCTTGTATGATGCTACCCTCTCTTGTCTGATGCTACCCTGTCTGATGCTACCCTCTCTTGTCTGATGCTACCCTCTCTTGTCTGATGCTACCCTCTCTTGTCTGATGCTACAATCTTGTCTGATGCTACCCTCTTGTCTGATGCTACCTTGTCCGATGCTACCCTCTCGTCTGATGCTACCCTCTCTTGTCTGATGCTACCCTCTCGTCTGATGCTACCCTCTCGTCTGATGCTACCCTCTAGTCTGATGCTACCCTCTAGTCTGATGCTACCCTCTAGTCTGATGCTACCCTCTTGTCTGATGCTACCCTCTCTTGTCTGATGCTACCCTCTCTTGTCTGATGCTACCCTCTCTTGTATGATGCTACCCTCTTGTCTAATGCTACCCTGTCCGATGCTACCCTCTCTTGTCTGATGCTACCCTCTCTTGTCTAATGCTACCCTCTCTTGTCTAATGCTACCCTCTCTTGTATGATGCTACCCTCTCTTGTCTGATGCTACCCTGTCTGATGCTACCCTCTCTTGTCTGATGCTACCCTCTCTTGTCTGATGCTACCCTCACTTGTCTGATGCTACAATCTTGTCTGATGCTACCCTCTTGTCTGATGCTACCTTGTCCGATGCTACCCTCTCGTCTGATGCTACCCTCTCTTGTCCAATGCTACCCTCTCTTGTCTGATGCTACCCTCTCGTCTGATGCTACCCTCTAGTCTGATGCTACCCTCTAGTCTGATGCTACCCTCTAGTCTGATGCTACCCTCTTGTCTGATGCTACCCTCTCTTGTCTGATGCTACCCTCTTGTCTGATGCTACCCTGTCCGATGCTACCCTGTCTGATGCTACCCTCTCTTGTCTGATGCTACCCTCTCTTGTCTGATGCTACCCTCTCTTGTATGATGCTACCCTCTCTTGTCTGATGCTACCCTGTCCAATGCTACCCTCTCTTGTCTGATGCTACCCTCTCGTCTGATGCTACCCTCTAGTCTGATGCTACCCTCTAGTCTGATGCTACCCTCTAGTCTGATGCTACCCTCTTGTATGATGCTACCCTCTTGTCTAATGCTACCCTGTCCGATGCTACCCTCTCTTGTCTGATGCTACCCTCTCTTGTATGATGCTACCCTCTCTTGTCTGATGCTACCCTGTCCGATGCTACCCTCTCTTGTCTGATGCTACCCTCTCTTGTCTGATGCTACCCTCTCTTGTCTGATGCTACCCTCTCTTATCTGATGCTACCCTGTCCGATGCTACCCTCTCTTGTCTGATGCTACCCTGTCCGATGCTACCCTCTCGTCTGATGCTACCCTCTCTTGTCTGATGCTACCCTCTCTTGTCTGATGCTACCCTCTCTTGTCTGATGCTACCCTCTCTTGTCTGATGCTACCCTCTTGTCTGATGCTACCCTGTCCGATGCTACCCTCTCTTGTCTGATGCTACCCTGTCCGATGCTACCCTCGTCTGATGCTACCCTCTCTTGTCTGATGCTACCCTCTCTTGTCTGATGCTACCCTCTCTTGTCTGATGCTACCCTCTCTTGTCTTATGCTACCCTGTCCGATGCTACCCTCTCTTGTCTGATGCTACCCTCTCTTGTCTGATGCTACCCTCTCTTGTATGATGCTACCCTCTTGTCTAATGCTACCCTGTCCGATGCTACCCTCTCTTGTCTGATGCTACCCTCTCTTGTCTAATGCTACCCTCTCTTGTCTAATGCTACCCTCTCTTGTATGATGCTACCCTCTCTTGTCTGATGCTACCCTGTCTGATGCTACCCTCTCTTGTCTGATGCTACCCTCTCTTGTCTGATGCTACCCTCTCTTGTCTGATGCTACAATCTTGTCTGATGCTACCCTCTTGTCTGATGCTACCTTGTCCGATGCTATCCTCTCGTCTGATGCTACCCTCTCGTCTGATGCTACCCTCTCTTGTCTGATGCTACCCTCTTGTCTGATGCTACCCTCTTGTCTGATGCTACCCTGTCCGATGCTACCCTCTCTTGTCTGATGCTACCCTGTCCGATGCTACCCTCTCTTGTCTGATGCTACCCTCTCTTGTCTGATGCTACCCTCGCTTGTCTGATGCCACCCTCGCTTGTCTGATGCCACCCTCTCTTGTCTGATGCTACCCTGTCCGATGCTACCCTCTCTTGTCTGATGCTACCCTCTCTTGTCTGATGCTACCCTCTCTTGTATGATGCTACCCTCTTGTCTAATGCTACCCTGTCCGATGCTACCCTCTCTTGTCTGATGCTACCCTCTCTTGTCTAATGCTACCCTCTCTTGTCTAATGCTACCCTCTCTTGTATGATGCTACCCTCTCTTGTCTGATGCTACCCTGTCTGATGCTACCCTCTCTTGTCTGATGCTACCCTCTCTTGTCTGATGCTACCCTCTCTTGTCTGATGCTACAATCTTGTCTGATGCTACCCTCTTGTCTGATGCTACCTTGTCCGATGCTACCTATCTTGTCTGATGCTACCCTCTCTTGTCTGATGCTACCCTCTTGCCTGATGCTACCCTCTTGTCTGATGCTACCCTCTTGTCTGATGCTACCCTATCCGATGCTACCCTCTCTTGTCTGATGCTACCCTGTCCGATGCTACCCTCTCTTGTCTGATGCTACCCTCTCTTGTCTGATGCTACCCTCGCTTGTCTGATGCCACCCTCTCTTGTCTGATGCCACCCTCTCTTGTCTGATGCTACCCTCTCGTCTAATGCTACCCTGTCCGATGCTACCCTCTCTTGTCTGATGCTACCCTCTCTTGTCTGATGCTACCCTCTTGTCTGATGCCACCCTGTCTGATGCTACCCTCTCTTGTCTGATGCTACCCTCTCTTGTCTGATGCTACCCTCTCTTGTCTGATGCTACCCTGTCCGATGCTACCCTCTCTTGTCTGATGCTACCCTCTCTTGTCTGATGCTACCCTCTCTTCTCTGATGCTACCCTCTCTTCTCTGATGCTACCCTCTCTTGTCTGATGCTACCCTCTGTTGTCTGATGCTACCCTCTCTTGTCTGATGCTACCCTCTCTTGTCTGATGCTACCCTCTCTTGTCTGATGCTACCCTCTCTTGTTTTATGCTACCCTCTCTTGTCCGATGCTTCCCTCTCTTTTCCGATGCTACCCTCTCTTGTATGAAGCTACCCTCTCTTGTCTGATGCTACCCTCTCTTGTCTGATGCTACCCTCTCTTGTCTGATGCTACCCTCTTGTCTGATGCTACCCTGTCCGATGCTACCCTCTCTTGTCTGATGCTACGCTGTCCGATGCTACCCTCTCTTGTCTGATGCTACCCTCTCTTGTCTGATGCTACCCTCTCTTGTCTGATGCTACCCTTTCTTGTCTGATGCTACCCTCTCTTCTGATGCTACCCTCTCTTGTCTGATGCTACCCTTTCTTGTCTGGTGCTACCCTTTCTTGTCTGATGCTACCCTCTTGTCTAATGCTATCCTGTCCGATGCTACCCTCTCTTGTCTGATGCTACCCTCTCTTGTCTGATGCTACCCTCTCTTGTCTGATGCTACCCTCTCTTGTCTGATGCTACCCTCTCTTGTCCGATGCTACCCTCTTGTCCGATGCTACCCTCTTGTCCGATGCTACCCTCTCTTGTCCGTTGCTACCCTCTCTTGTCCGATGCTACCCTCTCTTGTCCGTTGCTACCCTCTCTTGTCCGATGCTACCCTCTCTTGCCTGATGCTACCCTCTCGTCTAATGCTACCCTGTCCAATGCTACCCTCTCTTGTCTGATGCTACCCTCTCTTGTCTGATGCTACTCTCTCTTGTCTGATGCTACCCTCTCTTATCTGATGCTACCCTCTTGTTTGATGCTACTCTGTCTGATGCTACCCTCTCTTGTCTGATGCTACCCTCTCTTGTCTGATGCTACCCTCTCTTGTCTGATGATACCCTCTCTTGTCTGATGCTACCCTCTTGTCTGATGCTACCCTGTCCGATGCTACCCTCTCTTGTCTGATGCTACCCTGTCCGATGCTACCCTCTCTTGTCTGATGCTACCCTCTCTTCTCTGATGCTACCCTCTCTTCTCTGATGCTACCCTCTCTTCTCTGATGCTACCCTCTCTTGTCTGATGCTACCCTCTCTTGTCTGATGCTACCCTCTCTTGTCCGATCCTTCCCTCTCTTGTCCGATGCTTCCCTCTCTTTTCCGATGCTACCCTCTCTTGTCTGATGCTACGCTGTCCGATGCTACCCTCTCTTGTCTGATGCTACCCTCTCTTGTCTGATGCTACCCTCTCTTGTCTGATGCTACCCTCTCTTGTCTGATGCTACCCTCTCTTGTTTTATGCTACCCTCTCTTGTCCGATGCTTCCCTCTCTTTTCCGATGCTACCCTCTCTTGTCTGATGCTACGCTGTCCGATGCTACCCTCTCTTGTCTGATGCTACCCTCTCTTGTCTGATGCTACAATCTTGTCTGATGCTACCCTCTTGTCTGATGCTACCTTGTCCGATGCTACCCTCTCTTGTCTGATGCTACCATCTCTTGTCTGATGCTACCCTCTCTTGTCTGATGCTACCCTCTTGTCTGATGCTACCCTCTTGTCTGATGCTACCCTGTCCGATGCTACCCTCTCTTGTCTGATGCTACCCTGTCCGATGCTACCCTCTCTTGTCTGATGCTACCCTATCTTGTCTGATGCTACCCTCACTTGTCTGATGCCACCCTCTCTTGTCTGATGCCACCCTCTCTTGTCTGATGCTACCCTCTCGTCTAATGCTACCCTGTCCGATGCTACCCTCTCTTGTCTGATGCTACCCTCTCTTGTCTGATGCTACCCTCTCTTGTCTGATGCTACCCTCTTGTCTGATGCCACCCTGTCTGATGCTACCCTCTCTTGTCTGATGCTACCCTCTCTTGTCTGATGCTACCCTCTCTTGTCTGATGCTACCCTCTTGTCTGATGCTACCCTGTCCAATGCTACCCTCTCTTGTCTGATGCTACCCTGTCCGATGCTACCCTGTCCGATGCTACCCTCTTGTCTGATGCTACCCTCTCTTCTCTGATGCTACCCTCTCTTCTCTGATGCTACCCTCTCGTCTGATGCTACCCTCTCTTGTCTGATGCTACCCTCTCTTGTCTGATGCTACCCTCTCTTGTCTGATGCTACCCTCTCTTGTTTTATGCTACCCTCTCTTGTCCGATGCTTCCCTCTCTTTTCCGATGCTACCCTCTCTTGTATGAAGCTACCCTCTCTTGTCTGATGCTACCCTGTCCGATGCTACCCTCTCTTGTCCGATGCTACCCTCTTGTCCGATGCTACCCTCTTGTCTGATGCTACCCTCTCTTGTCCGTTGCTACCCTCTCTTGTCCGATGCTACCCTCTCTTGTCCGTTGCTACCCTCTCTTGTCCGATGCTACCCTCTCTTGCCTGATGCTACCCTCTCGTCTAATGCTACCCTGTCCAATGCTACCCTCTCTTGTCTGATGCTACCCTCTCTTGTCTGATGCTACTCTCTCTTGTCTGATGCTACCCTCTCTTGTCTGATGCTACCCTCTTGTCTGATGCCACCCTGTCTGATGCTACCCTCTCTTGTCTGATGCTACCCTCTCTTGTCTGATGCTACCCTCTCTTGTCTGATGCTACCCTCTCTTGTCTGATGCTACCCTGTCCGATGCTACCCTCTCTTGTCTGATGCTACCCTGTCCGATGCTACCCTCTCTTGTCTGATGCTACCCTCTCTTCTCTGATGCTACCCTCTCTTCTCTGATGCTACCCTCTCTTGTCTGATGCTACCCTCTCTTGTCTGATGCTACCCTCTCTTGTCTGATGCTACCCTCTCTTGTCTGATGCTACCCTCTCTTGTCCGATCCTTCCCTCTCTTGTCCGATGCTTCCCTCTCTTTTCCGATGCTACCCTCTCTTGTCTGATGCTACGCTGTCCGATGCTACCCTCTCTTGTCTGATGCTACCCTCTCTTGTCTGATGCTACCCTCTCTTGTCTGATGCTACCCTCTCTTGTTTTATGCTACCCTCTCTTGTCCGATGCTTCCCTCTCTTTTCCGATGCTACCCTCTCTTGTCTGATGCTACGCTGTCCGATGCTACCCTCTCTTGTCTGATGCTACCCTCTCTTGTCTGATGCTACAATCTTGTCTGATGCTACCCTCTTGTCTGATGCTACCTTGTCCGATGCTACCCTCTCTTGTCTGATGCTACCATCTCTTGTCTGATGCTACCCTCTCTTGTCTGATACTACCCTCTTGTCTGATGCTACCCTCTTGTCTGATGCTACCCTGTCCGATGCTACCCTCTCTTGTCTGATGCTACCCTGTCCGATGCTACCCTCTCTTGTCTGATGCTACCCTCTCTTGTCTGATGCTACCCTCACTTGTCTGATGCCACCCTCTCTTGTCTGATGCCACCCTCTCTTGTCTGATGCTACCCTCTCGTCTAATGCTACCCTGTCCGATGCTACCCTCTCTTGTCTGATGCTACCCTCTCTTGTCTGATGCTACCCTCTCTTGTCTGATGCTACCCTCTTGTCTGATGCCACCCTGTCTGATGCTACCCTCTCTTGTCTGATGCTACCCTCTCTTGTCTGATGCTACCCTCTCTTGTCTGATGCTACCCTCTTGTCTGATGCTACCCTGTCCAATGCTACCCTCTCTTGTCTGATGCTACCCTGTCCGATGCTACCCTCTTGTCTGATGCTACCCTCTCTTCTCTGATGCTACCCTCTCTTCTCTGATGCTACCCTCTCGTCTGATGCTACCCTCTCTTGTCTGATGCTACCCTGTCCGATGCTACCCTGTCCGATGCTACCCTCTTGTCTGATGCTACCCTCTCTTCTCTGATGCTACCCTCTCTTGTCTGATGCTACCCTCTCTTGTCTGATGCTACCCTCTCTTGTCTGATGCTACCCTCTCTTGTTTTATGCTACCCTCTCTTGTCCGATGCTTCCCTCTCTTTTCCGATGCTACCCTCTCTTGTATGAAGCTACCCTCTCTTGTCTGATGCTACCCTGTCCGATGCTACCCCCTCTTGTCTGATGCTACCCTCTCTTGTCTGATGCTACCCTCTTGTCTGATGCTACCCTGTCCGATGCTACCCTCTCGTCTGATGCTACGCTGTCCGATGCTACCCTCTCTTGTTTGATGCTACCCTCTCTTGTCTGATGCTACCCTCTCTTGTCTGATGCTACCCTTTCTTGTCTGATGCTACCCTCTCTTCTGATGCTACCCTCTCTTGTCTGATGCTACCCTTTCTTGTCTGATGCTACCCTTTCTTGTCTGATGCTACCCTCTTGTCTAATGCTACCCTCTTGTCTAATGCTATCCTGTCCGATGCTACCCTCTCTTGTCTGATGCTACCCTCTCTTGTCTGATGCTACCCTCTTGTCTGATGCTACCCTCTTGTCTGATGCTACCCTCTTTTGTCTGATGCTACCCTGTCCGATGCTATCCTCTTTTGTCTGATGCTATCCTCTTTTGTCTGATGCTATCCTCTTTTGTCTGATGCTATCCTCTTTTGTCTGATGCTACCCTCTCTTGTCTGATGCTACCCTCTCTTGTCTGATGCTACCCTCTCTTGTCTGATGCTACCCTCTCTTGTTTTATGCTACCCTCTCTTGTCCGATGCTTCCCTCTCTTTTCCGATGCTACCCTCTCTTGTCTGATGCTACGCTGTCCGATGCTACCCTCTCTTGTCTGATGCTACCCTCTCTTGTCTGATGCTACCCTCTCTTGTCTGATGCTACCCTCTCGTCTGATGCTACCCTCTCTTGTTTTATGCTACCCTCTCTTGTCCGATGCTTCCCTCTCTTTTCCGATGCTACCCTCTTGTCTGATGCTACGCTGTCCGATGCTACCCTCTCTTGTCTGATGCTACCCTCTCTTGTCTGATGCTACAATCTTGTCTGATGCTACCCTCTTGTCTGATGCTACCTTGTCCGATGCTACCCTCTCTTGTCTGATGCTACCATCTCTTGTCTGATGCTACCCTCTCTTGTCTGATGCTACCCTCTTGTCTGATGCTACCCTCTTGTCTGATGCTACCCTGTCCGATGCTACCCTCTCTTGTCTGATGCTACCCTGTCCGATGCTACCCTCTCTTGTCTGATGCTACCCTCTCTTGTCTGATGCTACCCTCACTTGTCTGATGCCACCCTCTCTTGTCTGATGCCACCCTCTCTTGTCTGATGCTACCCTCTCGTCTAATGCTACCCTGTCCGATGCTACCCTCTCTTGTCTGATGCTACCCTCTCTTGTCTGATGCTACCCTCTCTTGTCTGATGCTACCCTCTTGTCTGATGCCACCCTGTCTGATGCTACCCTCTCTTGTCTGATGATACCCTCTCTTGTCTGATGCTACCCTCTCTTGTCTGATGCTACCCTCTTGTCTGATGCTACCCTGTCCAATGCTACCCTCTCTTGTCTGATGCTACCCTGTCCGATGCTACCCTGTCCGATGCTACCCTCTTGTCTGATGCTACCCTCTCTTCTCTGATGCTACCCGCTCTTCTCTGATGCTACCCTCTCATCTGATGCTACCCTCTCTTGTCTGATGCTACCCTCTCTTGTCTGATGCTACCCTCTCTTGTCTGATGCTACCCTCTCTTGTCTGATGCTACCCTCTCTTGTCTGATGCTACCCTCTCTTGTCTGATGCTACCCTCTCTTGTTTTATGCTACCCTCTCTTGTCCGATGCTTCCCTCTCTTTTCCGATGCTACCCTCTCTTGTATGAAGCTACCCTCTCTTGTCTGATGCTACCCTGTCCGATGCTACCCTCTCTTGTCTGATGCTACCCTCTCTTGTCTGATGCTACCCTCTTGTCTGATGCTACCCTGTCCGATGCTACCCTCTCTTGTCTGATGCTACGCTGTCCGATGCTACCCTCTCTTGTTTGATGCTACCCTCTCTTGTCTGATGCTACCCTCTCTTGTCTGATGCTACCCTTTCTTGTCTGATGCTACCCTCTCTTCTGATGCTACCCTCTCTTGTCTGATGCTACCCTTTCTTGTCTGATGCTACCCTTTCTTGTCTGATGCTACCCTTTCTTGTCTGATGCTACCCTCTTGTCTAATGCTACCCTCTTGTCTAATGCTATCCTGTCCGATGCTACCCTCTCTTGTCTGATGCTACCCTCTTGTCTGATGCTACCCTCTTGTCTGATGCTACCCTCTTTTGTCTGATGCTACCCTGTCCGATGCTATCCTCTTTTGTCTGATGCTATCCTCTTTTGTCTGATGCTATCCTCTTTTGTCTGATGCTACCCTCTCTTGTCTGATGCTACCCTCTCTTGTCTGATGCTACCCTCTCTTGTTTGATGCTACCCTCTCTTGTTTGATGCTACCCTCTCTTGTCTGATGCTGCCCTCTCTTGTCTGATGCTGCCCTCTCTTGTCTGATGGTGCCCTCTCTTGTCTGATGCTACCCTCTCTTGTCTGATGCTACCCTCTCCGATGCTACCCTCTCCGATGCTACCCTCTCCGATGCTACCCTCTCCGATGCTATCCTCTCTTGTCCAATGCTACCCTCTCTTGTCCAATGCTAACCTCTCTTGTCCAATGCTACCCTCTCTTGTCTGATGCTACCCTCTCTTGTCTGATGCTACCCTCTCTTGTCTGATGGTACCCTCTCTTGTCTGATGCTACCCTCTCTTGTTTGATGCTACCCTCTCTTGTACGATGCTACCCTCTTGTCCGATGCTGCTTTCTCTCTTGTCCAGTGCTACCCTCTCTTGTCCGATGCTACCCTCTCTTGTCTGATGCTACCATCTCTTGTCTGATGCCACCCTCTCTTGTCTGATGCTACCCTCTTGTCTGATGCTACCCTCTTGTCTGATGCTACCCTGTCCGATGCTACCCTCTCGTCTGATGCTACGCTGTCCGATGCTACCCTCTCTTGTTTGATGCTACCCTCTCTTGTCTGATGCTACCCTCTCTTGTCTGATGCTACCCTCTCTTGTCTGATGCTACCCTCTTGTCTGATGCTACCCTGTCCGATGCTACCCTCTCGTCTGATGCTACGCTGTCCGATGCTACCCTCTCTTGTTTGATGATACCCTCTCTTGTCTGATGCTACCCTCTCTTGTCTGATGCTACCCTTTCTTGTCTGATGCTACCCTCTCTTCTGATGCTACCCTCTCTTGTCTGATGCTACCCTTTCTTGTCTGATGCTACCCTTTCTTGTCTGATGCTACCCTCTTGTCTAATGCTACCCTCTTGTCTAATGCTATCCTGTCCGATGCTACCCTCTCTTGTCTGATGCTACCCTCTCTTGTCTGATGCTACCCTCTTGTCTGATGCTACCCTCTTGTCTGATGCTACCCTCTTTTGTCTGATGCTACCCTGTCCGATGCTATCCTCTTTTGTCTGATGCTATCCTCTTTTGTCTGATGCTATCCTCTTTTGTCTGATGCTATCCTCTTTTGTCTGATGCTACCCTCTCTTGTCTGATGCTACCCTCTCTTGTCTGATGCTACCCTCTCTTGTCTGATGCTACCCTCTCTTGTTTTATGCTACCCTCTCTTGTCCGATGCTTCCCTCTCTTTTCCGATGCTACCCTCTCTTGTCTGATGCTACGCTGTCCGATGCTACCCTCTCTTGTCTGATGCTACCCTCTCTTGTCTGATGCTACCCTCTCGTCTGATGCTACCCTCTCTTGTTTTATGCTACCCTCTCTTGTCCGATGCTTCCCTCTCTTTTCCGATGCTACCCTCTCTTGTCTGATGCTACGCTGTCCGATGCTACCCTCTCTTGTCTGATGCTACCCTCTCTTGTCTGATGCTACAATCTTGTCTGATGCTACCCTCTTGTCTGATGCTACCTTGTCCGATGCTACCCTCTCTTGTCTGATGCTACCATCTCTTGTCTGATGCTACCCTCTCTTGTCTGATGCTACCCTCTTGTCTGATGCTACCCTCTTGTCTGATGCTACCCTGTCCGATGCTACCCTCTCTTGTCTGATGCTACCCTGTCCGATGCTACCCTCTCTTGTCTGATGCTACCCTCTCTTGTCTGATGCTACCCTCACTTGTCTGATGCCACCCTCTCTTGTCTGATGCCACCCTCTCTTGTCTGATGCTACCCTCTCGTCTAATGCTACCCTGTCCGATGCTACCCTCTCTTGTCTGATGCTACCCTCTCTTGTCTGATGCTACCCTCTCTTGTCTGATGCTACCCTCTTGTCTGATGCCACCCTGTCTGATGCTACCCTCTCTTGTCTGATGATACCCTCTCTTGTCTGATGCTACCCTCTCTTGTCTGATGCTACCCTCTTGTCTGATGCTACCCTGTCCAATGCTACCCTCTCTTGTCTTATGCTACCCTGTCCGATGCTACCCTGTCCGATGCTACCCTCTTGTCTGATGCTACCCTCTCTTCTCTGATGCTACCCTCTCTTCTCTGATGCTACCCTCTCGTCTGATGCTACCCTCTCTTGTCTGATGCTACCCTCTCTTGTCTGATGCTACCCTCTCTTGTCTGATGCTACCCTCTCTTGTCTGATGCTACCCTCTCTTGTTTTATGCTACCCTCTCTTGTCCGATGCTTCCCTCTCTTTTCCGATGCTACCCTCTCTTGTATGAAGCTACCCTCTCTTGTCTGATGCTACCCTGTCCGATGCTACCCTCTCTTGTCTGATGCTACCCTCTCTTGTCTGATGCTACCCTCTTGTCTGATGCTACCCTGTCCGATGCTACCCTCTCTTGTCTGATGCTACGCTGTCCGATGCTACCCTCTCTTGTTTGATGCTACCCTCTCTTGTCTGATGCTACCCTCTCTTGTCTGATGCTACCCTTTCTTGTCTGATGCTACCCTCTCTTCTGATGCTACCCTCTCTTGTCTGATGCTACCCTTTCTTGTCTGATGCTACCCTTTCTTGTCTGATGCTACCCTCTTGTCTAATGCTACCCTCTTGTCTAATGCTATCCTGACCGATGCTACCCTCTCTTGTCTGATGCTACCCTCTTGTCTGATGCTACCCTCTTGTCTGATGCTACCCTCTTTTGTCTGATGCTACCCTGTCCGATGCTATCCTCTTTTGTCTGATGCTATCCTCTTTTGTCTGATGCTATCCTCTTTTGTCTGATGCTACCCTCTCTTGTCTGATGCTACCCTCTCTTGTTTGATGCTACCCTCTCTTGTTTGATGCTACCCTCTCTTGTCTGATGCTGCCCTCTCTTGTCTGATGCTGCCCTCTCTTGTCTGATGGTGCCCTCTCTTGTCTGATGCTACCCTCTCTTGTCTGATGCTACCCTCTCTTGTCTGATGCTACCCTCTCCGATGCTACCCTCTCCGATGCTATCCTCTCTTGTCCAATGCTACCCTCTCTTGTCCAATGCTAACCTCTCTTGTCCAATGCTACCCTCTCTTGTCCGATGCTACCCTCTCTTGTCTGATGCTACCCTCTCTTGTCTGATGGTACCCTCTCTTGTCTGATGCTACCCTCTCTTGTTTGATGCTACCCTCTCTTGTACGATGCTACCCTCTTGTCCGATCCTGCTTTCTCTCTTGTCCAGTGCTACCCTCTCTTGTCTGATGCTACCCTCTTGTCTGATGCTACCCTCTTGTCTGATGCTACCCTGTCCGATGCTACCCTCTCTTGTCTGATGCTACCCTGTCCGATGCTACCCTCTCTTGTCTGATGCTACTCTCTCTTGTCTGATGCTACCCTCACTTGTCTGATGCCACCCTCTCTTGTCTGATGCCACCCTCTCTTGTCTGATGCTACCCTCTCGTCTAATGCTACCCTGTCCGATGCTACCCTCTCTTGTCTGATGCTACCCTCTCTTGTCTGATGCTACCTTGTCTTGTCTGATGCTACCCTCTTGTTTGATGCTACTCTGTCTGATGCTACCCTCTCTTGTCTGATGCTACCCTCTCTTGTCTGATGCTACCCTCTCTTGTCTGATGCTACCCTCTTGTCTGATGCTACCCTGTCCGATGCTACCCTCTCTTGCCTGATGCTACCCTGTCCGATGCTACCCTCTCTTGTCTGATGCTACTCTCTCTTGTCTGATGCTACCCTCACTTGTCTGATGCCACCCTCTCTTGTCTGATGCCACCCTCTCTTGTCTGATGCTACCCTCTCGTCTAATGCTACCCTGTCCGATGCTACCCTCTCTTGTCTGATGCTACCCTCTCTTGTCTGATGCTACCCTCTCTTGTCTGATGCTACCCTCTTGTCTGATGCCACCCTGTCTGATGCTACCCTCTCTTGTCTGATGCTACCCTCTCTTGTCTGATGCTACCCTCTCTTGTCTGATGCTACCCTCTTGTCTGATGCTACCCTGTCCAATGCTACCCTCTCTTGTCTGATGCTACCCTCTCTTGTCTGATGCTACCCTCTTGTCTGATGCTACCCTGTCCGATGCTACCCTCTCTTGTCTGATGCTACGCTGTCCGATGCTACCCTCTCTTGTTTGATGCTACCCTCTCTTGTCTGATGCTACCCTCTCTTGTCTGATGCTACCTTCTCTTGTCTGATGCTACCCTCTCTTCTGATGCTACCCTCTCTTGTCTGATGCTACCCTTTCTTGTCTGATGCTACCCTTTCTTGTCTGATGCTACCCTCTTGTCTAATGCTACCCTCTTGTCTAATGCTATCCTGTCCGCTGCTACCCTCTCTTGTCTGATGCTACCCTCTCTTGTCTGATGCTACCCTCTTGTCTGATGCTACCCTCTTGTCTGATGCTACCCTCTTTTGTCTGATGCTACCCTGTCCGATGCTATCCTCTTTTGTCTGATGCTATCCTCTTTTGTCTGATGCTATCCTCTTTTGTCTGATGCTACCCTCTTGTCTGATGCTACCCTCTCTTGTCTGATGCTACCCTCTCTTGTCTGATGCTACCCTCTCTTGTTTGATGCTACCCTCTCTTGTTTGATGCTACCCTCTCTTGTCTGACGCTGCCCTCTCTTGTCTGACGCTGCCCTCTCTTGTCTGATTCTGCCCTCTCTTGTCTGATGGTGCCCACTCTTGTCTGATGCTACCCTCTCTTGTCTGATGCTACCCTCTCTTGTCTGATGCTACCCTCTCCGATGCTACCCTCTCCGATGCTACCCTCTCCGATGCTATCCTCTCTTGTCCAATGCTACCCTCTCTTGTCCAATGCTAACCTCTCTTGTCCAATGCTACCCTCTCTTGTCCGATGCTACCCTCTCTTGTCTGATGCTACCCTCTCTTGTCTGATGGTACCCTCTCTTGTCTGATGCTACCCTCTCTTGTTTGATGCTACCCTCTCTTGTACGATGCTACCCTCTTGTCCGATGCTGCTTTCTCTCTTGTCCAGTGCTACCCTCTCTTGTCCAATGCTACCCTCTCTTGTCTGACGCTACCCTGTCCGATGCTACCCTCTCTCATCTGATGCTACCCTCTCTCGTCTAATGCTACCCTCTCTCGTCTGATGCTACCCTCTCTTGTCTGATGCTACCCTCTCTTGTCTGATGCTACCCTCTCTTGTCTGATGCTACCCTCTTGTCCGATGCTACCCTCTTGTCTGATGCTACCCTCTTGTCTGATGCTACCCTCTCTTGTCCGTTGCTACCCTCTCTTGTCCCATGCTACCCTCTCTTGTCCGTTGCTACCCTCTCTTTTCCGATGCTACCCTCTCATGTCTGATGCTACCCTCTCGTCTAATGCTACCCTGTCCGAAGCTACCCTCTCTTGTCTGATGCTACCCTCTCTTGTCTGATGCTACCCTCTCTTGTCTGATGCTACCCTCTCTTGTCTGATGCTACCCTCTTGTCTGATGCCACCCTGGCTGATGCTACCCTCTTGTCTGATGCCACCCTGTCTGATGCTACCCTCTCTTGTCTGATGCTACCCTCTCTTGTCTGATGCTACCCTCTCTTGTCTGATGCTACCCTCTTGTCTGATGCTACCCTGTCCAATGCTACCCTCTCTTGTCTGATGCTACCCTGTCCGATGCTACCCTCTTGTCTGATGCTACCCTGTCCGATGCTACCCTCTCTTGTCTGATGCTACCCTCTCTTGTCTGATGCTACCCTCTCTGCTCTGATGCTACCCTCTCTTCTCTGATGCTACCCTCTTGTCCGATGCTACCCTCTTGTCTGATGCTACCCTCTCTTGTCCGTTGCTACCCTCTCTTGTCCGATGCTACCCTCTCTTGTCTGTTGCTACCCTCTCTTGTCCGTTGCTACCCTCTCTTGTCCGTTGCTACCCTCTCTTGTCTGATGCTACCCTCTCTTGTCTGATGCTACCCTCTCGTCTAATGCTACCCTGTCCGATGCTACCCTCTCTTGTCTGATGCTACCCTCTCTTGTCTGATGCTACCCTCTTGTCTGATGCCACCCTGTCTGATGCTACCCTCTCTTGTCTGATGCTACCCTCTCTTGTCTGATGCTACCCTCTCTTGTCTGATGCTACCCTCTTGTCTGATGCTACCCTGTCCGATGCTACCCTCTCTTGTCTGATGCTACCCTGTCCGATGCTACCCTCTCTTGTCTGATGCTACCCTCTCTTCTCTGATGCTACCCTCTCTTCTCTGATGCTACCCTCTCTTGTCTGATGCTACCCTCTCTTGTCTGATGCTACCCTCTCGTCTGATGCTACCCTCTCTTGTCTGATGCTACCCTCTCTTGTCTGATGCTACCCTCTCTTGTTTTATGCTACCCTCTCTTGTCCGATGCTTCCCTATCTTTTCCGATGCTACCCTCTCTTGTATGAAGCTACCCTCTCTTGTCTGATGCTACCCTGTCCGATGCTACCCTCTCTTGTCTGATGCTACCCTCTCTTGTCTGATGCTACCCTCTCTTGTCTGATGCTACGCTCTTGTCTGATGCTACCCTGTCCGATGCTACCCTCTCTTGTCTGATGCTACGCTGTCCGATGCTACCCTCTCTTGTCTGATGCTACCCTCTCTTGTCTGATGCTACCCTCTCTTGTCTGATGCTACCATCTCTTGTCTGATGCTACCCTTTCTTGTCTGATGCTACCCTTTCTTGTCTGATGCTACCCTCTCTTCTGATGCTACCCTCTCTTGTCTGATGCTACCCTCTTGTCTAATGCTACCCTCTTGTCTAATGCTATCCTGTCCGATGCTACCCTCTCTTGTCTGATGCTACCCTCTCTTGTCTGATGCTACCCTCTCTTGTCTGATGCTACCCTCTTGTCTGATGCCACCCTCTTGTCTGATGCTACCCTCTTTTGTCTGATGCTACCCTGTCCGATGCTATCCTCTTTTGTCTGATGCTACCCTCTCTTGTCTGATGCTACCCTCTCTTGTCTGATGCTACCCTCTCTTGTCTGATGCTACCCTCTCTTGTCTGATGCTACCCTCTCTTGTCCGATGCTACCCTCTCTTCTCTTGTCCGATGCTGCCCTCTCTTGTCCGATGCTGCCCTCTCTTGTCTGATGCTGCCCTCTCTTGTCTGATGCTACCCTCTCTTGTCTGATGCTACCCTCTCTTGTCTGATGCTACCCCTCCGATGCTACCCTTTCCGATGCTACCCTCTCCGATGCTACCCTCTCCGATGCTACCCTCTCCGATGCTATCCTCTCCGATGCTATCCTCTCTTGTCCAATGCTATCCTCTCTTGTCCAATGCTACCCTCTCTTGTCCGATGCTACCCTCTCTTGTCTGATGCTACCCTCTCTTGTCTGATGCTACCCTCTCTTGTCTGATGGTACCCTCTCTTGTCTGATGCTACCCTCTCTTGTTTGATGCTACCCTCTCTTGTACGATGCTACCCTCGTGTCCGATGCTGCTTTCTCTCTTGTCCAGTGCTACCCTCTCTTGTCCAGTGCTACCCTTTCTTGTCTGACGCTACCCTGTCCGATGCTACCCTCTCTCATCTGATGCTACCCTCTCTCATCTAATGCTACCCTCTCTCGTCTAATGCTACCCTCTCTCGTCTGATGCTACCCTCTCTTGTCTGATGCTACCCTCTCTTGTCTGATGCTACCCTCTCTTGTCTGATGCTACCCTCTCTTGTCTGATGCTACCCTCTTGTCCGATGCTACCCTCTTGTCCGATGCTACCCTCTTGTCCGATGCTACCCTCTCTTGTCCGATGCTACCCTCTCTTGTCCGTTGCTACCCTCTCTTGTCCGTTGCTACCCTCTCTTGTCCGTTGCTACCCTCTCTTGTCCGATGCTACCCTCTCTTGTCCGATGCTGCCCTCTCTTGTCCGATGCTGCCCTCTCTTGTCCGATGCTACCCTCTCCGATGCTACCCTCTCTTTTCTAATGCTTCCCTCTCTTGTCCGATGCTGCTTTCTCTCTTTCCCAATGCTACCCTCTCTTCTCCAGTGCTACCCTCTCTTGTCTGATGCTTCCCTTCTCTTGTCTAATGCTACCCTCTCTTGTCTGATACCCTCCGAGGAAGCAAGGATCACTGATCCGCAGTGAAGTCTAGCTCGGTGGGTTCCGCTGCCAGTCTTTCCAGCAGTGACTACGACTTGGGGTAGGATTATTGGAGACAGATGATCCTACATCAGGCCCTATCATAATCCTGCTCCCGGTCCTATGAAGCACAGTATTCGAAACATAAGTTTTAGCAATCCGTCGGAGTATTGGAGCTAGAAGGTTTTCCATTATAAGGTCTAAACTAGCTGCGTAATTATTAGAAGTACATTATCCACCATGTAGCCAGACTCGGCTGCGGCATTCACAGAGATAGGTGATCCAGCCTTTAGTCTAACAAATGAGTGGACCAGCAGGGAGTCTGGAGGGGGATGTAGTCCTGGTTACGGTGTGCCGCCTACTACCGAGGGCCTCCCCCAACCCGTTAACCAAGTGAGTGGGATGACACCCCTAGGAGCTGAGAAATAATCTATAATAATAATTATGTGATTTCTAAAGCGCATAGCTACCTCATTAGAGATGTCCCAGCGCTAGGTACAGGTGTCCACCGGCCTCAATGCAGTTATCAAACCGGACGATTTTAAGCTATTAGTATTGGAAATAACAATGCCTTGTATTTATGTTTTAAAATCCAAAACATAAATAGAAGGAATTGTCATTTACAATGCCAATAGCTCAAAATCGTGTGAATGCGAGACCTATTGCATTGCAAATGCTTGTTAAACATGTCTCAGGCCTGCCATTGCAACCTGTGTGCAGTATTTCAGCCTGACAAAATAAACTTTTTGCCAGGCTTAAACATTCCTTTTTAGGTTTTGCCTGCACAGCACTTGTGCTGTGCTTGTGAAATCTCTCGTATTTAATACATCTTAAAAGGGGGCTCTTATCAGTCCCCCTGGCCGAATTACTGTGTTCATTCGCTTCTGTGAGGAGCTTTTTTTTTTTAACTTCCCCTGGCTGAACGCATTAACGATACTTCTACTAAAGCTGTTAGCACTGTTTAAGTGCCATTCGCGGTCAAGATAAGATCTGTTCCCACGGAAAAGACAGACAGCTTCTAACACTGCTGGAATGGTAGCTTTTTAGGTAGAGCCTAGAGTCAGGGCATGCGCTGCTCTGCGAGGCATGCTGTAATTCTTCTTGGGTGTTGAAACACACCGAGCACTTTTTCATTGGTTGCTTGGTCTGCCTTCACACATTTCATTGCTTTCTTTGGTTAACAGTGTACATTTGTCCCGCCTCCTGGCTGTTTTGAGAACGCCCTGGCGACTGGCCCTGCTACTTGGATTCTTTCAGTAGTGGCCATTTGTTTTGTATCTGTGCACTACTTTTTCTTTTCGCCATCTTCTCGCAGCTCGCTAGTTCTTTTTTTTTATTATTAAAGGCATGGCTCAAACCCTGATTCCTAGTACCAAAGTCTACATTTCCCGAGGCAGCCTCCCAGCACACCCACCCATAACTATTTCCTCCCATTTGCTCCTTATTGAGACAATGCACACTGCCACGGTTCTTCGCTATTGTCATTGCAGCCGTGCATTGTTTTGAAAAGTGAGCTTTTCGATTAACAACGTAACTAAAAGCCTTCATCCTCTTGGGGCAACAGCCTTTTTGTGTTTATTCATTAAAGCTCACATGCGATTACTGAAAGCTTAAAACACACACCAGAAAGAAGAGAAGGGAAACAGCAGGCATGATGGAGAGACGGACTTTAGGATAATAAGGGTGCCATCGCCACGTACAGTCTGATACAGCACAAAGCACAGCAGCACATTTAGTAAAGCCAAGGTTTCCTCGTTGGGAAACCTGGACAACTTTATCTTTGATGTAGCCAGCTTCAGACTGGTCCGTAAAAAGGCTGCGACTGCTGTTTCATTTTTTTCTCCAGCAGTAGCGAGGGCGGGAAATTTCTGCCCAGTGCGCTATTGGAGCAAGGTGATGTGCCAGTAACCGTGGCTCTCTGACCATGGCACATTATTAGGTAGAGACAGGCACTCAAAAATCAGCATTTACCGACGTGGATGACTGAACTACCTATATTTGTAAAGCGCACATTAACAAGCATGAGGGTACTTGAAAAAACTTCTCAATAGTTTACACGATATCTCAACCAGAGTTATTATTTAAATTAGTCTAGTTGTTCAGTTTGTGGTGTTAGGCGAGCAAAAGGCTTTTTTATTAGAAGGGTGTGGGATCACTATCTTTTATTAAAAGGTTTGCATTGCACTGCACATCCGATAAGTCACTTCAAAGTACTGGAACAGTGAGAAAACAAGCATTTGCAATGCAATAGGTCTAGAATTTGCGAGGTTTGAACTATTGGCATTGTAAATGACAATGCCTTTTATGTGTTGGTTTTTAAAACAGATAAATAAAAGGCATTGTCATTTACAATGCCAATAGCTTAAACTCTCGCAAATGTGAGACCTATTTTATTGCAAATACTTGTTATTACTTCGTTGTGTAAAGCAGATGCTTTAGCTTAGAACGTTTGTGGCATTTCCTATTCATGCCTTAGTACCTTTTTTTTCACTTTGGAGGCATTATTGGATTGATTATTTCAACTTAATCTATTTGGTCATTATGATCAAAATGTAAATGTTGTGATAAACATTGCACGTTAAAAATAAAGTTAATAGGGGTTGTGGCCAAGCAGCCGACCATAATAGCGGCACGCAGGTGAAGCTCCGCCAGCATCCTGCAGATCCGAGCCCCTACGGTGTGTTTGGTGTGGATTCATTGTCATGGATGCTATGTATTAAACATTTAATTAAGTTATGATCGAGCAGCATCAAGATTCGACTGCCAGAGGGCCCTAGAGAGCTGTTGCGAAATCCTGAGGGCAGAGCGCAATGGCGGCCTGCATCGGGCCTGCGACTTTATCGTAGAGTGGAGCGCATGTGGCAAGGGAATGCAACCCGCTGGCCGAGTCTACATCTGGCACAGCAGTAACAGAGAAGCTAGTGCGGGGAATCGCACCTAGAATTGGCTGCGGCAGCCGCAGTGGAGCTCCAGTCGTCGGAGGGATTGAGCTGCCGCTGAGAGCCTGCGGCCATCCGGGTGCAGTGAGTTGGGTGGCGCTGGAAAATTGCTTGCGTGATCGGAGACCTGCAGGACTGGGGAGCGGTCGCGCCGACTGCTGTGGTGCGCTCAGTCCAGTGTGGGACCTTAAGGCCTGGTTCATGAGTGAGGGAGGAGTGGCCCTGGGACCCGTCTTGCCGCTGAGGAGCTTTGCAGACAAAGAAGCAGCAGTGTCCAGTAGTATTTAATGTCAAGATGATCTCAAGGTGCGAAGTGCATGATGCTGGCGACTAACAAAGCATTTGCAGACATAGCGTTCATGACATGGAACATTAGGGGGCTCAATAATTCGTGGAAATGCCGGCAGGTGGTACATTACATGCGGTGGCACACTGTAGATGTAGTATTTTTGCAGGAAACGCACCTGGCGCCCACCCGGGTTCCCACTCTGGGATTCACGTTGGGAAAGATAGATCTTTTGCCAGCTTCAGTTTGTAAGCTCAGAGGGTGGCCATCTTGATACGTAGAAATTTGCCGTTCAGACACTTACACACAGTGGCAGTCCATATGGGGCTTTATTTGCTTGTGCTGGGGGTGTTGTTGGGACACAGTATACTATTGGTCAACCTGTATGCTCCAAATGTAGACGATCAAGGTTTCTTCCACGACTTACAGAAGCAAATTGCTCTACTAGAAGCGGACCATATTCTAATGGGGGGAGACTTGAACATAGTATTAGGCCCTACACTTGACAGCACAACCAGGGCGTCCGGTACTAAGCCAAGAGCCCGCCTAGCATTAACGGACCTCTGCGAGCAGTACATGATGCATGATGCGTGGCATCTGCTATGCCCTGCCATACTGGCGTACACTCACTATGCAGCGTAATACAATACATGGACGAGATTGGACTATTGGTTGCTGTCCTGAACCATAACCCCCTGGCTGCATGATATGAAACACCTGCCCCGTACACTATCTGACCACTCACCGGTGGTCCTGAATATGTGCATTCCGGGGGCAGGGGGCACAGAAAGACAGTGGCGATTCCCAGAGAGGGCACTGATGGACACAGTCTTTAGAAGTGAACTTAGGAGGGCTATAATTGATTATTTTGAAATTAATGAAGGGTCAGTCCTGCAACAAGCTATGCTATGGGAGGCATTTAAGGCATACATGAGGGGGGTATGCATCTCCAAAGGTGCAGGGATATTGAGGGACCTCCGTAAGACGCTTACCAAATTGAAGGATGGGATCGCACGCTTAGATCAGGAGCAGGCCGAAGGGACATCTCATGAATACTTGTCCAAGAGGGCAACACTATTAACGGAATACCAAGAAGCGGCAGAGAGAGAATCCCACTATTTGATTAAATATACCACTGCTAGGAGGTACAGGAAAGGGGAGAAACCTGGGCGCACCCTGGCACGCCTGCTACAGCCACCATGTGGGCAATCGTACATATCTAGCCTGCGTGGGCCGCAGGACGAATACATAGCTGACACACCCTGTATTAAACAAGAGCTGATGAGGTATTATACAGATCTGTATACCACCAGGCGCACAGAGGGGGATGACAAAATTTGACAGCTATCTGGAGAGTTTAGCTATGGTGTAGCTCATGCCTGCCCAACAGCACTTCCTGAGTGAGCACTTCTCCGTCGAGGAGATTAAGCAAGCAATAAAAGTCATGGACGGGAACAAAGCCCCGGGGGCAGATGGGTTCACGGGTGCCTTCTATAAGGCTTTTGGGGAGTTATTGGCGCCGCGGGTGCTGGAAGTGTATGCTGAGGCATTACAGGAGGGCATTCTCCCCCCTTCGTTATGGGAGGCAGTTATTGTGCTACTTCTCAAGCCTGGGAAAGATCCATTGCACTGCGGCTCATACAGGCCATTGTCGCTTTTAAATTTCGATATGAAAATATTAGCCAAAATGGTGGCGACTAGGTTGATGTTACTGATGGGGCAAATAATATCACCTGCACAATCTGAGTTCATCCCACACAGGTCTACCACACTAAACCTCTGCACGTTCTTTTCTATTATGCACAGAATAGCACCCTCAGGTTCCAGTGATCGCAGTGCTGTTGGATGCGGAAAAGGCCTTTGACTCGCTAGAATGGCCCTTCCTCCAGGCAGTGCTGCACAAGATGGGGTTCCCATCGGGGTACATTTCGCTTATCACCCTGCTTTACACCCGACCTACAGCGCGATAAATGGCACAGTAACTCACTCTCTTGAGATCACGCGGGGCACCAGACAATGCTGCCCCCTATCGCCACTTTTGTTTATTATCGCCTAGTGAGGCACCTACAAGAAAATCATCTGTATAGAGGATTGTAATTTAAAACTGGCCCAGTTCTTGTGATGCTGTATGCGGATGATATTATATTGTATGTTAGGCACCCCGCCGAGAACGCTTTGGGGGTCTTTCAGGACTGCATATCAACTGGACAAAATCGGTGGCATTTCTATTAACGCATGTACGAGACCGTGTATGTGAAGGGTTTCCACTACCATGGTGCGATACAGAAACTCAGTACTTAGGAATTGTTTTGCATAAGGATAAGGAACAAATATTGCGGCTTAACTATGGTCCAGTGTTGGAACGACTAAGGGCCCGATTCTGATGCGGGTTGGAAAAGCTTCCCGACCGAATCGGTTGGGAAATGGTTTCGGACCCACTCGGATCGGGAAAGTCCGACCGGCGGAGTAGGATGCATCCGGATGCTTCCAGATACGATTTGGTTGAACTCCCATTGACTTCAATGGGAACATTTGTTCCTAACCGCATCAGAATTGGGCCCCTCGGTCGGGAAGACACGTTCCCGATCCGATTTGGAAGGAGCAAATGCCGTTAGGAGGCCTTCCTAACCGCATCAGAATCAGGCCCTCGGTCGGGAAGCTTTTCCAACCCGCATCAGAATCGGGCCCTATGTGTCCAAATTGACTGATGGATCGGTCTGCCGCTCTCTATGGCTGGTAGGATCGCTATAATTAAAACGGTCATTTTACCAACGCTGTTATATCTCTTTCATAATATTCCCATACCCCTTACCAATTCTTTTGTTGCTCAGCTGCGTGCACACTTGACGCGCTTGGTGTGGGGAGGACAGCAGCCACCTGTTGGGTGGGATACTCTAGTGCTACCAAATGAGAAGGGAGGGTTTGGAGTCCCAAACATGCAGTTATATTTCTTAGCAGCACAGTGTAGCTACGCATGGCATTGGTATCACTCAGATGCCAGACTGCCATATACAAAACCCAAGGTAGACCTGGCGGCCCCAGTGCCGCTACGAGGGCTACTCCCGGCGGGGAGGCCACTAGATAAAGTGGATATTCAAACGGTGTCAACTACATGCTGGGCCTGGAGGAAAATGCTACGGGTAACGGGGGCGCGGAGCTATATGCTTCCCAAATCACACTGATAGATAACCCTTGGGTACCCATTACATCAGAGCCACTAGTTAAACGCACATTGCGGCGGTACGGGCTGTGTACATTTGGGGATGTACAGAAGAGGATCGCTTTGCAGGTGCTACACTCATGGACCAGTTTGTATTGACCAGACTCCAAAACACGTTGCGGAGCCGAATATCTACTTATCCCCTAGAACTAGACATTTTTACGCCGCTGAAACTACTCATTTCTGACACAGAGGGGGGAAGACTGGTATCCAAACTATACCATGCCGGCTTAGAACGTATGCCAGTGCGTGATGATAAGGTCAGAAGTGCATGGTAGGCGGATCTGGGATACCCCATTTCAGATAAAATATGGAAAGAGTGTTGCACGACCACCTGTAAGGTCTCTGGTAATTACAGACACAAGCTGCTACATTATAAATATTTGCGTAGGATGTATATGACACTGGTGAAAATGGCACGCAAAGACCCGTACCGTAATGCAGACTGTCCTAAATGCCAGGCCCAAACTGCAGAAAATATTCATATGACTTGGACATGCGACAAAGTGGCAGGGTACTGGGATCATATTTTCAAGACACTGCAACAAATGACAAGCCTACAAATTAGGCCATCTCCACTACTGGCTCTACTGGGCTATGTTGCGGACATCCCCAAAGCGATGCGCAGGTATGTCGGTATAGCACTACTCATTGCCAAGAGGGAACTGGCCATTCATTGGGGCAGCAGAAGCACACCAATACTCGAACAATGGCTTAAAAGTTTAATGTATTGTGATACTAATAGCGAACTATATGCTGCATTGCACCCTGTGCATCCAGGCCTAAAGATATTTGGCAGCCTTTGAGAGACTATTTGCGAAACAGAGTCAATGAAGACAGCAGCCTGTGAGCATAATGTATAAAAATGATGGAACTGGATGGGACTATGGGTATAGGAATGTGGGGAAAGGGCAGGGCAGGATAGATGTTCTGTGGTACGGGTGTCTGGCTGGAGCCACAAAATGAGGAAATGGATCTGGCACTGTGGGGTGCGTTGCGTACTGGGACAATTGAACGTACTGTCATGGACTATGTTGATAACTATATGGAGAGAATTTATTGGTAATGTCATGGATATTGAGAGAGTGTGCACTGTTGTACTGTTGTTTGTAATCTTACTGATATAAAATGATAACGTTTTTAAAAAAAGTTAATATACTAGAGCTATGGTATATTTTACTACTAAACGGGCAGCCACAAGTGCAGCATGTTCAGCCAACACGGTCATGATTTGAATTGTGCAGCATGTGCAGTAGCACCAGGCACAAAAGTTGTCAGAACTCCTCTAAACACATAATATTGCTATATTTGACTACTAAACAGACAGTCACAATTACAGTTACCTTGCAGTTGAAATGGTAATGATTTCAATGGTGCAGCTGGTGCAGTGACACCAGGACCAAAAGCTTTAGGCCCCCCAACAAACACCTAACATTGCTATATTTTGCTACTGAACAGGCAGTCACAAGTGCAGTTACCTTGCAGATAACAAGGTCATGATTTGGATGGTGCAGCAGGTGCAGTGGCACCGGGCCCAAAACTCCTCTAAACCCCTAATATTGTTATATTTTACTACTATACAGGCAGTCACAATTGCAGTTATCTTGCAGTTGAAAGGGGCTTGATTTAAATGGTGCAGCAGGTGCAGTGGCACCGGGGCCAAAATTTGTCATAACTCCACTAAACACCAAATATTGCTATATTTTACTGCCAAACAGGCAGTCACAAGTGCAGTTATCTTGCAGGCACTAGGGGCATGATTTGAAGGTTGCAGCAGGTGCAGTGGCACTGGGCCAAAAAGTTGTCAGAACGCCTCTAAACATATAATATTGCTATTAAATCAATGAATTATATTATTTCCCTCTTTCATTTCAATTTTCAAAATTTTGCTATTACTTACAGGCAGTATACCACTAGTAACAGCACAATACATTTCCTTTTTGTACATAAACAAGTCTTAACACTTTTGCAGACTTTCTGTAACTTATATTGTACAACTACTCAGCAAGCTACAACAAAAAAACAGCTTATTATTGATCACATAGGCGAAACCTAATGCATTTACCAATGATTGTTCATATTTATAAGTCATCCCTAGGATATGCCTTAAACAGCCCATAGGGCAGGGTGCATTTTATTTAAAACATTAGACATGCACTTTTAAGTTTTCTATGTCCTGGTAGTAAAAAACTCTTAAATTAGTTTTTCACTACTGCAAGACCTGCCTCTCAGTGGGTTACCTTTTTACCGCCTCCAACTCAATCACCCCCTCGCAGGACCTGCTACCATTCCCGGCCAAGGTTTGAATACTACCTCAATGACCACCAACTCCTCAATACCACTGGCCTGGTTTCAGACCCAACAAGAGCACGGAAATTGCCCTCATTGCCACCACAGATGACATTGCACGACTCTGGATGGAAGAGACATGGCGGACCTCATTCTTCTGGATCTCTCTGCAGCATTTGACATGGTCTCCCACCCCATCCTCATCCAACACCTGCATTACATCGGAATCCATGGACACACACTGTGACGTGTCTGTTCCATCCTGAGTGGAAGGACCGAGTCAGTCAGCTTGACACAATTACACCTCAGACGCCCGTATTCTCGCCTGCGAAGTATCGCAAGAATCCTCCTTGAGCCTGACCCTCTTCAATGCATACATGAGCCCTCTGGCCAGCATCATCAACATCCTCTCCTACTCTGACAGCACACAGCTCATTCTCCCTCATGGACAAGATGCCAAGTGCTTGGATTAAGTTCAATGCCTGCATGACTGAAATCGCCCAGTAAATGAAGGCCAGCTGTCTGAAGTTGAACACTGACAAGACAGAAGTTGCGATCTTCGGGAAAAGCTCTTAACTGTGGGACTCCACCTGGTAACCAACAGAGCTAGAACCCCCACCCACCCCTACCATCCACGCCAAGAACCTCATTATCATCATTAACAATAAACTCAACATGACCTCCTAAGTCAAAGCTGTCACTGCCTCATGCGGCTATAGCCTCAAGATGCCGGGGAAGATTTTCAAATGACTCCTAATCAACACCCTGAAAACCGTCAAGCATACCCTTGTCACAACCACGCTGGACTACGGTAACACCCTCTATGACGGTATCAACAAAAAACTCACCAGACAGCTACAGATCATTAAGAATTCAGCAGCTGGATCACTGTCAACCTCCTATGCCGCACTCACATCACACCACACCTGAAGGAGCTCCCCTGGCTCCCTATATGCAAACAAGCACATTTCAACCTGCTCACCCTCAGTTTCAAGGCACTACATAACACTGGCCCAGCATATCTCAATAATCGCATCTGCTTTCACAAACCCAGTGGCGGCTCGCCGAAGGAGTGCTGCGCGGCGGCGGGGGAGGGGCAGGGTGGAGGGGGTAGTGGAGTCCGACATACGACGGACAGGAGTAAGGTAAGTAATGAAATAAATAAAACAATTTACCTTGCGCGTGCTCCATCACCAACTCGGCGATGCAGCGCGCGCAAGGTAAATTGTTTTATTTATTTCATTACTTACCTTACTCCTGTCCGTCGTATGTCGGACTCCAATACCCACCACCCTGCCCCTCTCCCGCCCCACAACACTCCCTCTGCGAGCCGCCACTGCACAAACCTTCCAGATACCTCTGCTCATCAAGACTCCTACCTGTACAAATCCCACACATACTAAAAACCATATCCAGAAGTCACTCTTTTGTAACTGGTAAATGGTGGCTTCCTGCACGCACCGCACCACACATGCAGGCCCAAGACTTATTATGGACTCACAGTTACAACTCACCTTGCACTCACAGATGTAGAGCATTCACCCTGGAGAGAAGTTTCTCCTGTGAAAAAGCCACCTCCTGGCACACTCAGTGAAGACATGTCTATTGCATTTTTCCTGGTGATCTCTTACATCCTTATTTGATTAAATTTCTTCCTTCAAAATAATATTGAACAGTTAAAACACAATATAAATTTGCAATACATATATTAGAAGCCTAAAACAGAGGGCATCCTTGCAAGCATGTCGACTGCAATCAAGCTTAGTACACCCTCCATCGGTGACAAATCTGTTGACATTTTTGTCCTAGATTGAGAAGATTTTATAATGAGTTGTAATGCTACCAAGACAATGGCTTAATTCATCTTGGGGAGAAGCTTAGGTGCACTTGCATCTGTGCGCACCATGCACATCACAAAGCAGATATAGAGAGCATAGAAAAAGACTTCACACGTAATGAATAACTTGTTCACGAATTCAAAATTAGCATGTGCAATCTTTTATTAATAACTTTTAACATATAACATTTCTCTTGGAAAATCAGTTTAGTTACTTTCTAATAGCAATGCTGATTTAATTACCAGCAGAATTATAACATTTCAAAGTTTTCCTCTCCAGTCATGTTATCAGGAATGCCATGTGCTATGCTTGCTTACCTGTTGTAAGTGGACTAAGTGTGAAGTGGAGACCTAGGAGTTGACGGCGTATGTGATGGAGCCCACATAATCACTTTGGATTGGATCGGATTGAGCTTGGCAGTGAAGACGCTGCAGCTTCTGATGCAGAGCTGTCTCCGTCTGGATCTGGTTTTGGGGGGGGGGGGTCCTCGGCCAGACCCTCGCTATTTTTCCCGTATTAGGATATGGGGACACAGACCATCCAGTGGCCGGCTCTCTTCCTTCCTGCGCCCTGCCCGATATCATCGGCCCTCTGCTTCTAACCCAGCGCGAGAACAGTGCAGCTGTGAGGCCCGCGGGTAGACCAAGAAGACGGCAGCTGCTGAGGGGCTGTGGAGGGTTGGGAGGCCACAGAGGACTCTGGGGCCTGTGGGGTACTCGATGAGTAGACAAGGGGGCTATGGCAGTGAGACAGAGAGACACCGGGCTAGGGCTAGTAGCCCAAGTGAATTGTCTGGTCACTACCATGCATTCAGGCCAGAGGGCTCCTCTTCCTGCCGTAACTCAAGCAAGTCCAAATTTACAGCAATTTTAATTGCGATCGTTCTTCAAGCCTCGACTGCCTCCCAAGACCAGTACTTAAAATCTAGGCGGGCCGAAGGCTCCCTGGGGAGGTCACCTCTAGGGCCTCCCCCTCAGAGAGGTTAGTGGCTCTGGTGGCGTGCTTAGGCAGCTGGTCCAGGCATCAGTGTGGTTTGTGTGCACCAGATCCTCCCAGGACCCTCATAGCATTAGATCCATGCTTCCATCTCAGTGGAATCCCCAGCAGACGTCTAAGCATAAATATAAACTCAACCCAAGAGTCTCTACTCTGAGGTCCGGAAGGCTTCGATCCGCACCATTAATAGCAGCAAAAACAAGGCGAAAAAATCCTGCCCAGGGTAAACATCCCAAGAAAGGCCCAATAATGTTAAGGGTGTCACAAATGCAAAATAACAGATTTATGAACAGCCCCTTATCCCCCTACGGTGCTTGGCCTCTTCAAAAAAGCTGTAGAAGAGTGCAGAGTCACTCCACCGGGTGTGGATACTCCCATAAGAGATGCCTTGGTAAGCAGTGGCACCACTAACCCAGCCAGTATCAGCAAAGGTTCTGAGGAGGATGGAAATGGAGGTCATTACTCAGTGCACAATCACAGTGTAATTCTCTGGAAGCAGAAACCCTAAGATCTGGGGCACTTTGCTCACAACATCAACTGCTCCTTCAATCCCCAGACCACGCTACCATCAACAGTCCAGATAGTATTCGGTTCACTCTGTCTGCCCATCAGTTCCAACAAGAAGAAGAACTAGTAGCGGTGACTTTACAGTCAAACTCCTTTCACTTCTTAAATTGTGTTCCTGTGAGCACCGGTCACAATACTTTAGAGTACTATCACCCACAAGTAAAGGCCATAACTCCTGGAGCTACACAGTCTTCTCTAAGTCCCATTTGGTTGGGGTCGTCACTGCTAATCCTATACAGGCAAGTACCTACAGCACATATACAAAAAGTTAATCAAGAAAGAGGGATGAGCAGTAATTCAGAGTGTTGGTCCGCACTCCTAGACACATTACAGGTAACTGTGGAAGCAATTAACTTTCACTCAGCGAAGTTAGAACTTGAGGTCGACCTACTAAACACTATGGCAACTCACATTTCAGGGATAGACATCAAACTGGAGGCTCTAAATAAATTAATTTCTAGAGTCCAGAGAGACCCAGAAGCTGCATTTGTCTCATGTCACTGCTCACCTGTATTGGAAAAGCTGTGCACACAGCCACCGTTTCTAAGCAGCTTCATAGAGGAGCTTAAGAAAAGCTCAAGCTGCATGCACCCACCAATCAGTGATAAAGAAAGAACTCAGTCAACATGCAAAGCACCTCCATATCAACTTCAGGATGTGCAGGTTTATGATCCTCCTGTTCATGATTTCTCCCCAGTAAAAACACTGACTTATGCTGAAGTCATCTCATTGGCGGCAGGTGCCACTCAAAAACTCACCCTTAAAGCTATAACCTGACGCCAAGACCCCAACACCGGAAACAACACCAGGCCCATGGCTAGGGCTTTCAATTGTCAATGCTAAGGATGCACCGGAGGAAGCTGCCCCTACAAGCGAATACCCACGTTAGCTGCCTCACTAATGCTCTTTTACAGGCGCCAGAGCAGCCAGGATTCAACGCAGTACCAATAAATGGCACCGAGGGTCAGGTATATCAAATCCTGGCTCCCGCAACTCAGGGCGAGGTGGCATCCAGCCCAGCCAACAAGATCAGGAGTCAATGCGGTCCATTGTCAAAGAGAGAGCGCGAAACGCTCCGTAAACAATGGAAACAGGAATCTAAAATAGTCCAGGAGACAAAAAGCACAGAAGGGAAACTATTTACAATCTTCATCAAAAACTCAGCTCGGACAGGAGGACCAGGTGTCAGTTGGGAATATACTTCCTGATCTAGTCAGTCTGAACACATTGCTGCAAAGGGCAATAATGCCTTATTAAGTTCTAGCAGGGCATGAGTCAGCCCACCCAGGGGAATTATTCCCTTAGTATCTGTACAGCCACTATTATTGGAAAAGAGAGACAAGAGTCCAAAGGAGCATAAAGCACTCAAAACAAAAATGGTACAAACTGACCCCAGCCAAGCATTCATCAAGATTTTCACCATCACCGACAGGACACATGCCAAGCAGATAAGCAATAAACTCCTGAGAGTACCTCGAAACTCCACATTAGGGCCACATGGCATATTAAATTGCATGATGAAACTCTGTAAGAATATTAATTCTCTAAAAAATCTTAATTCATCAGATATTTCATCTGTAGCATTTGTAAAACCAAGAGGACTGCAAGTGGCAGAACCCACGCTGATCACGAAGGCATCATCTGAACTTGCCTTAAAAGTGTTTGGAGAAAAATAAAGTTCTTGGGAGTAGGACATTAAGATCTCACCCTAATTCGATAACCGCTATCTATCTTTCTTAGCAATTATG
This sequence comes from Calotriton arnoldi, assembly GCA_963921515.1. Lineage (NCBI taxonomy): Eukaryota > Metazoa > Chordata > Amphibia > Caudata > Salamandridae > Calotriton > Calotriton arnoldi. The sequence continues at coordinate 1,877,209 of CAWUFW010000581.1, read as the reverse complement.
CATGAGCCTTTGGAAGCAATGCACCAAGAAAAAATGTCACACCAGGCTGTATAAGCCGCATGAAAATCTATCTTGGGCAGTTCACTAATACAGAGAAAAATTGTGCATGATACGCAAACAGGGAAGAAGCAGATGCCACACATTCCTTTCTCCATTCTTGGTAACCCCATTGGCACTGTAACTTCAAGTCAATGGGATCAAACTAGGACTTAAAGACAGCGCATTCAATCCCAGAAGCATCTCAACGTGACCGTGCACTAGTAAAATCGGACTGGTCCTTGGTTCCTCTGGTATTGGCAGAAAAGAGGGAATTATGAATGGGGAACGTAGCCCAACCACGTCATCAGAAAGCAGGCAGTAAAACGGTCCAATGGCAGCTTCATTTCTCATCTGCTCATGGAATATAGCTGGAATCCTCAACAAGGTCATTAACCCAGAAGTAGTAGACTTTCTCAGGCAGTTCCAAGTTATACTGCTACAAGAGACATGGGCTGAATTTTCTTAGACTGCAACCAGAGAAAGCGTAGCAATATATATCTCGGTGCAACTGAAACTTCAGGCCAAACTGATACCCTGTCCAGAGAACTGGCTTCAGGTAGTCAGAATTGAGTACCCATTAATACTACTGAATGTTTACCTTAACCCAGATCATAAGTCAAAGCCTTCAGCCGTACCGATCTTGGAAACGACACTTAACAATCTGAAATCAACTCATGACGCACAATTTACAATAATCTCCGGGGACTAACCCTCTTCAATATGCAAGAATATGATGAAAAGTTCTCAGTGCAAGATGCAGTATGGAACATTCCGGATCAGGCAGTCCCTCCATTGAGGCAAAGCGATTCTCAGGGTTCTCGGCTCCCTTCGTGGATAACAGCCTCAGGTTAACATATCCGAAACAGGAGGTTCATAGAGAATAAACCCCTGACTTGCATATGTCGAAAAAGTCCACCACTGTGATTGACTAGATGGTCACTTCTCTGGCTCTCTTTAAATATATATTGAAGGGCACGGAGAAAGAGACCATACCCACAGATAGCAGTAAATCTTCAGCTAAATTTTTACTCTTCAGCCATTATTTCAATTTCCGATTCAAACCCAGAAAATTTGAAGCAGCTGCGCTGGCAGGCACAACGGCAAGAAGAAATATTAACATACTGTATGAAATTATTAAATAAATATCCATTAGCCCAGTCCAATGCAATTAGTGACTGGAAATAGTACTGCAAGACTCTGATAACCAAAGCATGGCTGTGAGAAACACCCCCCCTCTTCAACTAATCGCTAAACATAAAATCTCACCATGGATGTCAAAAAATCCCATCTTCGCAAAAAGGGCATTAAATAGAAGGCACCGCTTGTTGAAATACAATTATGTGGCTGGCTGAAGAAACAGTTCTCCAATATGTTCTGGCCAAAATTGCTCCACACATGCAACTCTAGAGATTCTAGAGCTTTTTGGAAAATAATCCATAGATTAAATAAGGATCGCACCTCGGTCTATTGTGCAAATATAAGTGAGGAGTTCTGGGCACAAAATCTACAAGAACACTATTAAATAAAGCCAGAGGAGCCATTGGAAATGCAGCTGAAGTAATCTACCAAGGATCTAGCAGCCTATTGACCCAGATGCTCAAAGTAACCCAAAACGATTCGAAGGGCACCAATAAGGACGGATGTAAACGAGGAGGGGTGTTAACTCAGAGCAGGGATCTAGAAGGGTCTTCTCAGCTCGAAGTCAGCAAGCATCTCTAAGACCTGCTCCTCTCTAGTCTAAGGAACACCCTTGATTATAATTCAGCAAAACACTAGTTGCAACATTTTTTTAAAGATAATTTTTATTTATTTCGGTTTCTTCCGGCAAAAAGATCAATTCATCATCCGAATACATCATCAGAGCTCAATTTCTTCAGGGGCAGATTAAAGTGCTAGCAGTGTTTTTCTTAAATTGTAAAGTGCAAACTAAATTAAACAGAATAAGAAAATAGATTGTAAAGTTTGAAACTTAAATTATGCCACATAAAAAAATACATCTATCGCCTAAAAATTGAAACAAGCATCTCAATATGTAAGAAAAAACATTGTATATAATTAAATTAATCAGATAATAAATAATACTAGATTTACAACCCCTAATGAAACTTGCAATAATAAAAAGTTATTTGCGGTGGCAAAGACGTGAAAGTGCATTTTACAGTGTCAACATTATTTGATGAACGAACGTGTAGTGCAACAGTTAAAAAAAAGCAATTTTTACCCGATATATATAACAAACTCCGCTCTCCTCAAATCCACCCTTGCTTTCACTCTTCATAAACATAGGAAGCTAGCTTCTGAGATACCTTGACTCGATAATATCAATAAAGCAATATTTCATGTAATAATAAACACCTTGGCATACTTCCAAACCTTACTAAACCTTCTTGCTTTGCCTATCTGCTTCACGTTCAAGAGCTCTTTAGCTTATACAGTGTTTACTTTTTCAGCCAAGGATTGCAGTTTTGGAGGATCATGTGATTCCCAAAGAAAAATTATAGAATGTGCCAATAGCATTGTGATAAACCACCAACTACGTGCAGGGACCGGTTTAATGTTTGACTGCTCAGAACAGCCCAATAAAATGGCATTTGCATCTACCGTATACTCTATCACAAGGGAGACCCCCATAGACCTCAGGGCCCCTTCCTATGATGCCTTAATACTAACACATTCCGAGATAATATGAATCCAGCTACCGGATTCCATACATCTACGACATTGCTCTGAATTATTTTGAATCAATTTATGTAATAGTGAAGGGGTATAGTGCACCATCAATTGAGCATAGAGTTGCATTCTCCAAAAAGTAGGACCTTGTACTTCTTTGTAACTGAGATATTATCCTCCAACTGCTGCTCTCTGGGTAGATTTTCTTTGTTTTCTTTTACCCGTTTACTCTGAATGGCATGGAATAGATCCTTAAAATCACTCCCTGTAGAGCGCAGCCAGCCTACCCATTTAGCTCTGTTTTTTCAGCTTCCTGGTAAATTGAAATAACTGTTGAACTAATTCCCTGGTTGGTTCATTTGCAGTGGTTGCTGTTCCTGCAATATAGAGCGTGTGTGTGTGTGTGTGTGTAAACCAATCATTCTAATCCAAAGGCTGGGAACAGGTTAATTCCTTAGTTTCATGTGGCTTTACAATGGTTCAAACATGTCTATGTCCTTGAGTTGTTACACTGAACAGAATCTTGTGTTTGAGACTACTCTTCCCATGAGTCGCACTTCCCGACATCTTCCTCTCCTCCCGGTGAGAACCTCACTATCATATGTCTAATACATAACAAATGCCTTTCCACTATCTAACAGAAGGCTTTTGGAAAAGTACAGTATCTGCAGTGGGAAGAAAAAGAAAAACAACTTATGCAAAGCAGTTACATAATATAAAAGCAGGCCTTTTAGACTTAAACGTGTAAAGTTGACATAAAAAATTGCAATAGTTTTTAGGCAAACTCATGTGTTTACAGCATGTTAATTCAAGTGTTTGCTTATAATAGCTACGTGGATTAGCTACTACAAATTGTCATGTTATTTGACGCTGTACATTGTACTTGAAGGATTTCACTCTATCAGTTCCCCCCCTCTGATGGCTAGAATAGTCAACACACTTTAACACAAATGAATCTTTAGGGAACACCTTATCTCTCTGCTGAGTGATCCACCTTGGGCTTTTAGTTATGCATCTCTTCCTTCTAGATGTAAACCTTACTTTTTCTCTCTTCCATTTATTCCCTCCTTTGTCGTTTTCTTCCTTACTTGCTAAATAATATCTAAGGGCCAGATGTAGGAAGCGCGAAATAGCGATCGCAAACGCTGAAATTCGCAGAATTTCAACGTTTGTGACCGCAAAATAGCCCTGTGCAATGTAGGTAGGAAAAACCTACTCGCTAAAATAAGGAATCGCAAATTTTGCGATTCCCTATTTTGCGACTGCCTTTGAGAATCGCAAATTGCGATTCCTTAAATGCAATGCAGGAAGCCCAGAAAGTCTGCGATTGGGGCTTAAGGAATCGCAAATTACCACCAACTTCAAGTTGGTGGTAATTTACAATTTCTTTGAAAAATTCACCTTTTTGCATTTTTCAAAAGTGCCATGTGGCGCACATACATGCCCTTAGGGCATGTATGTGCGCCACATGTGCACACATACATATTTCAGGGGTGCAACAGGGTGTCCTTTTGGCACCCTTGAAAATGCATTCGCAATTTGCGAGTACCTTAATGGGTACTCGCAAATTGTGAATGTCTTCCCATTCATTCCTATGGGCCTCTAGGCCCATAGGAATGAATGGGAAGGTATTCCTTAATTGCGAATCGCAATTTGCGATTCGCAATTAAGGAATATTAAGGAATCGCAATTAATATTGCGATTCCTACCTACATTCCATTTTGCAAGTCCTTAATAGCGATTCGCTAAAAATCGCTATTAAGGACTCGCAAAAATGGGTTTACCTACATCTGGCCCTAAATCTCTTATATAAAGCAAACAATCAAATCCACCAAATGCTTGATGAAAATAATCAAAATAGGCTTTAATATAACACCTAGGAATCCATTACCAATGTTTACAAGCCAACTACCTATATCAGAAGCTCCTTTACCTAAAGGTTCCTAGAACACTACTTTCTTCAAAGTTTCCAAATTCAGGTTTTAAGTCAGAAATCTTTGTCTTAACTTCTTCTGTCTTCTTGCTCTAGTCTTGGTTGTATGTATGAGCAACAATGTACTTTCAACATCTTACAGACTCCGCCTTTCTCTACTAATAATATAAGACTAATCGATCATGCAAAACCATTGATCTAATGGCTACTAGTTCTGTATTCACTGCTAACAAAGCACTGGATGTACTGGAGGCAAATTTATCCAGTACTGTAGAATGCTTTCTGATTTTCTCATCGCTTAGGACTACTCTTACTGGAGGAATAATAGCACTAAAAATATCTCCCAATAATTGTGTTCCATCGTTTGTACTACAGATGGATTCATTGTCAAAGCTTGTATACTATTCACATAGTACATTTTTGGAAATATTAAAGTTAAATAACAAACACCTTCCAAATCTGCAGGCAAGTGATATGCATCCTGTCCACATATAAAGTATACTCCAGGGATAACTGATTCTTCTCCAGTTACAATTTGAACAGGCCCTCCAAGAACTTTGAATGTGTGCAGTTCTGGTTTGATTTCTTCTCTTGTAAAGCATAGTTTCCGTTTCTTTCATCTGTCTAATTTCAATCTAGGATGCACCATTTTCTCTTTATAATCATCTTCCTTCTTTTTCACACATTCTTTAAAAGATCTTGTTTTGTTACTTTATGAAACATGTGAGTTCTCCTTTCCTCTATAGCTTGTATGCATTTCTTTTCTAATGAATTCATTAAACATGTCAAATTGCGTTCATATGCCTTAACAGTGTATATTTTAGCAGGGGAGCTAAAGAAAAACCAAGCTGTTTCTATTTCCTTAGTCTTAGTGAAGGGGATCTTCACAAAGGATTAAGGGCCAGATGTATGTAGATAGCATTTTGTGATTCCCTAATTGCGAATCACAAGGATTCGCAATTAGGAAATCGCAAAATGCAATGTATGAAGGTGTATAGTACACCTTTTGTGATTCCTAGGGGGTCGCAAATGACCTACCTCATGAATAGGTAGGTCGCAATTTGCGACCCTCTAGGAATTGCAAAAATAACGGGGATGGTGGCCTGCTGAGATCAGCAGACTACCATGTCCGTAATTGCTTTTCAATAAAGCAATCTTTTTTTTTTGTAAAGCAGCTCGTTTTCCTTAAAGGAAAACGAGATGCTTTCCAAAACGAAAAATGAAAATTTTTCTTTTACCTTTTGAGAGCAGGCAGTGGTCCGTGGGACCACTGCCTGCTCTTAAATGGTTTTACAAACATTCACAAGAGGAAGGGGTCCTTTGGGACTACTTCCCATTGCAAATTAGTTACCACCTACTTGAAGTAGGTGGTAAAATGCAAATGTTTTGCGACTGCAATTGCGGTCACAAAACATTCATACATACCGATGCGATTCGGTATTAGGAAGGGATGCCCTAAACACGCCCTTCCTAATGCCGAATCGCAAACTCATCTTGCGATTCGGTAACAGGTTGCCGAATCACAAAATTAGGTTTGCTGCATCGGAAAAGCAATTTTTGCGTTTTCAAACGTGCAGATTCTGCGAATCTGCCCATTTGCGAACGCAAAAATGCTTGATACATCTGCCCCAAAGTCATAATTGGAAAAATAATGTTCAAAATTATTCTGCCTATCAATTGTGTGTCTTTTGCTTCCTTGCGCTAAGTGCGCCGGGTATGCCCAGACGTGGGTCCCAGGCTCACTGTGCCAATGGATTCAAGCTATCCTGGCTGATGAGGGGTGAAACCCTGAAACCGGTCCTAAGATGCCTGTTTCCAGTCCAGGGAGGACCTGGCTTGGCAGTTCGGGCTGGACTGTTCCCTTGAGGCACAGGGTAAAGACTGATTTGCATATGGTCAGGTCTAAACTGGGGTGGCATGGTAAGCAAAAGAATGATGGATTTAACCCAGATCTCTTGACTGGGGTGAATGTTTTGATTTGTTCTGCGTTCCGTCCATCAATTGTGTGTCTTTCGCTTCCTCGCCCTAAGTGCGCCGGGTATGCCCAGACGTGGATCCTGGGCTCACTGTGCCACTGGATTCAAGCTATCCTGGCTGATGAGGGGTGAAACCCCGAAACCGGTCCTAGGATGCTTGTTTCCGGTAAATGGAGGACCTGGCTTGGCAGTTCAGGCTGGACTGTTCCCATGAGGCACAGGGTCAAGATTGATTTGCATATGGTCAGGTCTAAACTGGGGTGGCATGGTAAGCAAAAGAATGATGGATTTAACCCAGATCTCTTGACTTGGGGTGAATGTTTTGATTTGTTCTGCATTCCGTCCATCAATTGTGTGTCATTTGCTATATAATAAACTAAGCAATATGCTACAGGTAACTGCATGTGAAAGTGGAATGTGGTGGTAAGGTATGTCTTCAGTAGCTGAAGCAGTGAAGCATGCCCAAACATAGCAATCCTTGGCATCTAAAGTGTGTGTGTTTTTTTCTAACTAATTTAGAATAAAAATTTGATGCAAAGCTCCCCTGAAGCCTCTATAAATGAAGCCTTTAATTTTCTCTCATCTATTATATATGCAGGTGTTGTAGGTGCAGGGGTAGATGTAAGGGTCACTGTCTGAATGGTAACACTCATGCCAACTTTAAGGATTGTGAATACTAACACAAAAACTATTAATGCCACAGCAATCACTACCCTACATCTATCCTTGGTAAGGAAACACATGTTTGTCTACAGTTAGACCTTAATTAGAATATAGCAGCAAAGGTATACTTGAAATACTCTGCATTTGATTCTACAACATGAGCAAAACCCGTTGTTGTCAATCTGGAGTTATTTTGTTCAGCTTATATATTTACAGCAGTCTTCATGAGACAGCCCTAGCCCTACTCCATCTTCTTCTAAAAATGGCAACACTATTCTACTACTGCAGCCTTGGACCTAGGGACTCTTCTTAATTCTTCTTTTTTGTTAGTGTTTTTCTTTGTTTCTTAAGCAATAATTGTTGAGTTTGTATATAATTTTTCACAGTCCAATAACTCAATTCGGACACAGTTCATTGTTTGAAGAGGCACTTATTGTTGAATCAAATAAATCAAATGTCAAATGAGAGTCTAAATTATGAATAGGTTTCAGAGATTTAAATTGCACACTATGATGGTGTGGCATATATCATTGGTGTTCAACTGGTTCTGCTCTTAGTTCATTTAGGTCATAGGCTGTCGAATTGGGCACACTGTCAGTATAATAGGTCCAATCAGGTGATGAATACCTGCTTCAATGTACTCTTGCTCTTTTAGATCTCCTGGGCCTCTGTTGATCTTCTGTGTTGCTCACAACACATGATTCTGTTTCTTTGATGATAGTTTGTGGTATGTGTTCAACTGACACACTAGATCTTAATTGCTTTCTGCAATTTGACCATTCTTCTTTCTGTTGAGATCTTCCACTTCTTGCACTTGTTCCCTCACCAGGGTCACTTGTTTGCTCCTGTTGTAGTTCTGCAGATCCTCCCTTTCTGGTCTCAAATCTACCTCCTCCAGGGGCACTTCCACACCATTCTGTGAAATTTCAGGAACTTAGACAGGAGGAGTACTCCGATGGACGACACCCCCCTCTGGTTCTTCGAGATGTCCAGGCACAGGAGGTCACGGACCTATTTCAGTCGTCACCAGTCATCAAGCGGGCATCTTACTCTCTGGCTATGGGGGGCATGTGTCCAGTTAGGTAGTCCACCACATTTAACAGCAGTGTTGGTGATTAGGATCACCTGGCAGGGTCCTTTTCACCTTGCCTCTAAGCAAGATTTTTTAATGTGCATTTTCACTTGGACCCAGTCACCAGGGCTAAGGTTGTGACACTGCTCCCCATTCGATTTGGCTGTACCAACTCAAACCTGGTGAACTACCACATCAGCCAGTTCTTTGCAGTAGTCGAGAATCATGTCATCTGTGATAGTTTCAAGCACATTCACAGGCACAGCACGCAGTCACATGGCACGTCCCATGAGTATTTCATGTGGTGACACTCCTGTTCTTCTGTCTGGGGTACCTCGAAGGCTCATCAACACTAAGGGCAAAGCATCTGGCCATTTTAGAAAAGTAGAGGCACATACCTCGGCCAAATGAGATTTTAGTGTCCTATTGTTTTCAAGTTTATTTAACATTGCTTGGTTAATTAAAATGTTTGCAAAATAAAAACAATGATAAAACATGGTAAAACAAATTCAGATGGCGGTGCCATCATACAGTGACTACAGAGTTACAATCGACAAATTTTCCTAATTTAAATCGTATTGAGTTGTTCAACGATTCCTGAAGCTTCCAGTCTGTAGCTACAATGTCATCTCTGTTCGACTTGTAGTGCCCCACACAACACTCTAAGGATCTCATTATTAAAATGAGTCCCTCAGCCTGACTCCAGAGTTACCGGAAATCCGAACAGTGGTATGAGTTCTCACAACAGCAGTTTGGCTAAATTGAGACTGTCATTCGTCTGTGTTGGGTAGGTATATTTTACCGACACCTCAACTGAGGGACTAACCTCATTTGCAGATGGGAAGGGGTCTCCTAGGGACCCCTTCGTCTTTGTGGATGTTGGAAAAAACTTATTTTAGGAGTAGGCAGTGATCCATGGAACCACTGTTTACTCCTTAAAAATAAGTTTAGGAAACTGTTCATTTTTTCCTAAACGCATGATTTCTTTATTTAAGAGCAGTCTCATTCATGGTGGTCTGTTGACTCCAGCATTGGGATGGCAATGAATCGAAGTGGGTTGCAATTTGCAGCCAACCTCGTTAGTATTAATGAGGTAGGTCGAATTGTGACCCACTATGATTCGGTATCTTGTGGACTGACCTATTAGTACATAGATTGGTTTGCAAAATACAAATTGTATTGTATTGTATTGCAATGCAATGGTATTTATATAGCCTTACTACCCCTGACAAGGCATCTAACTGCTTTTTCGGCGAGTAGCATGCTACTCCGGAACCCAAAATGATTAGTGGTGAATTAGTATAGGGAATTATGAAATGAATTTGAGCAGTGGATATGTTAGTCTGTTATTTGGATTGAAAAGGAGAGTGGAGGGATGGAAGAGGGAATGGTTTGCATTTATATAGCACTTGTTTCCCTGAAGAGGTGTTGTAGCACTTTTCGGCGAGTAGCAGGCTACTCTGGTATCCAAAAAGGATTGGTGGTGAAGTAGGTCAAATTAATTTAATTTGAGCGGTAGACATGTTAATCATTGATTTAGATTGTAAAAGGAATAGTCGAGGGATGGAAGAACAAATGGTCTAGAAAGGTTTTGTTTTGTGTACGTAGGAGGGGGTTTGGGATGAGTGAAGGGGAGGAGGAGGGGGAAAGTAAGAGGGAAGGGTTTAGAAAGACTTGTTTGGGAGATCTGAATATTAAAGAGAGGTACGAGATGATGTAAGGAGGGGTAGAGGAGGGAAGAGTCTAGAATGGGTTATTTTGGGGATCATAGTAGTGGTATGGGGTTTGTGTGAAAGGGAGAGTGGAGTAGAGGATATATTGAGAGCAGTATAGGTGAGAAATAATGTAGTGCATTGGAGAGAGTACTGGAATGAGGTTTGAGATGAGTCAGAGTGGAGGTAGAGGATATATTGTGAGAGATTTAGGATAAGATAAGGGGTAGTGCATTGGATATGCTGACTTAGAAGCAAAGTAATAAATATTAAGATACATAGGTACATGGAAGTTATGTATGCATGAAGAAGGTAGTATATGTAGATTAAAGTTGCATTTGACGCGTTGCTTTACTCAATTTGTTTTGGGTAATTCAATAGTGAATCAATTGTAGATAAATAGTTATGATAAAAGATGTACCTATTTATGCAGTCACTTATATACATGTACATTTGTTAAGCAGAACTAACGAATATCTATATCTTTAAAAACATAATTATTATACATGTTTATACAAAACAATACACATATGCAATTACACATTCATAGTCCAGATAAATGCTTATATACAGAGGGAAATGCTTTATATTTATGTTTGAGTATGGTGATTATGTGGGGAACAGCCAATTCTTGAGTAGTCTTCTGAAGATAAGGTGGTTATCCATAGATCTTATGTTTGGGGGTAAAGAGTTCCATAGTTTGGCTGCTTGAACAGAGAAGGATGTGCCACCCATGGCTTTTTTCTTGTATGGTGGGATTTTGAGATGAGTTGCCACTGAAGAGCGGAGATTCCTTTGTTGAATGTATTTGGGGATTTTATTCCTGATGAAGAGCGGTCCTGTTCCATGTATCGCTTTGTGGGTGATACAAAGCAACTTGAGCGTGGATCTTCTGGCAACCGGTAAATGTAGGGCTTTCAAGGCAGGGGAGATGTTGGCTTGCGGTTTTATATGTAAGAGTAGTCTGGCAGCAGAGATCTGAATCCGTTGTAGTCTTTTTATAGTTGTTAAAGGTGATCCATGATAGAGGCTATTGGCGTAGTCAAGTTTGGACAGAACAAGAGAGATGGTAGCCTGGACCTTGTGTGGGAATCCTAGGTAGAGGAAGATGCGTCGCAGAGTTTTTATAGTAACAAAGCTTGATCCTGTTAGTTTGTCCACTTCATTCATTGATAGCTTAGAGTCCATGGTCATTCTGAGGTTTCTTACTTCTTTTGATACTTTAGACGGTGTTCCCAGATCATCAGGTTATGCGGCGACTGGGTCATAATTTTGCCACACGTGAGTATTTCCGTTTCGGAAGCATTCAGTCTGAGATGGCTCCATGTCATCCATTGATCCACGGTTCTGTGACAACTGAAAATTGGTGAGTTTACAGTGTCTTTGGGGCATTCCAGTTGAAGGAGTATTTGTGTGTCATCTGCATAGTTATAGAACGTGAGGTGAAATTGATTGATCAGTGCCAGTAATGACTTCATGTAGATGTTAAAAAGCATGGGTGAGATGATAGAGCCTTGAGTGACCCCTGCTTTTGTGAAGTACGGTTTGGAAGAGAAAAGGGGGGATATGGATGACATTAGTTCTGTTGTGAAGGTAGGATGTGATCCACTCAAGAGCAGTCCCTTCTATACCGGCTTTGTCGAGTCTTTGTATCAGAGTGTCATGGTCAACCGTGTCAAAGGCAGCTTAGAGGTCCAAGAGAAGTAGTATAGCAACCCTGTTCCAGGCAACTGTGTAAGGCCATCCCAGATGGCAATGAGGGCAGATTCTGTGCCTCTTCCTGGACGGAATCCTGTTTGAAATTCTGAAAGAATCTTCAATGAATTGTGACATCTGGGCGAATGCTGCTCTTTATATCACTTTGCCCAGGAAAGGTCCATTTGTAATCGGTCTGTAGTTGTCAGAGTTCTTCGGGTCCAGGTTTGTTTTCTTTAGTAATGGGCGTATGCATGACTTTTTTAGTTCTTCTGGAAATATTCCTGTAGTTACGGAATTGTTGATGATTCTTTTTACTGGTGTGGCAGCAGAGGTTGTTAGAAGACTTTTATTGAATGCTTGTGGTGATCAGGGTCAGAAGTGATACCAGCGGGCCTGCTTGCTTTGACCAGGTCCATAAATTCATTGTGTGAAATTTGTTGGAAGGAATGGAAATGCTAGGTTAGCGTATTCTTGGATTGCTGTTTAGAAAAGGTTTGGAGCTGGCGGTTTTGTTTGTTTTAAATATGAGTCTAACGTGTCTGCTTTGGCCATGTAATGATTTGCCAGTTGTCTGTGAACTCTTGAGTAGTTGGATGAGCTCCTAATAGGCAATTTGGTCTGTGAAATTCAGTGAGAATTTTTAGAATTCTTTATCTGCACATTTAGCATTTTGAATTCTATCCGAATAGTATCTTTTTTTTAGCTTTTTTGATAGCTGACATGTATAATCTGTTAAGTTTCTGTAGGCGAAGTTTGTCTTCATTGGTGTTTGTTTTGAGCCAGGCACGTTGCAGCTTTCTAATTTGTTGTTTTATCTCTTTTAGCTCTGTATTTCTCCAAGTTGCCTGTTTTCTTTTGTTCTGTTGTGACATTTTTAGTGGTATTAGGATATCAAAAGCTTTCTGTAGCCACTCATATAGTTTTTTAATGGAATTTATTGTGTCTAGATCTGTACTGGATGTTAGCTGTGTTTCTGAGTGTTCAAAATTGAGTTGGTTCCACGGTCAATAGGTGGCTGCACGTAAGTTGGTTTTAGGTGTGTCGCTTAGTGTTGCTTTATGTTGGAAAGCAAGCAACTGGTGGTCTGACCATGTGAGCGGAGTCATTGTTTGAAAGGTAACTAGTTCTGGATTTGCAAAAATTACATCTAGGATGTGTCCAGCACTGTGTGTGGGTTTGTGGACGGTCTGATGCAGGTTCAGTGCGTGTAGGCCAATGATGATTGTTTTTGGATGGGGCATATTGGGTTTGTCAAACCAAATGTTGAGGTCACCCAGAATGCATAGGTTGGAGTGCAGTGTGATAAGGTTTGAAAACGTATCTAGAAGTGTGTCTGGAAATGTTGCAATGCTAGGTGGAGGTCTGTAAAGAAGCAGGAAGTAGGCCACCTCCTCTTTTGCCTATATGATTTTGGGTGATAGTTTGATAGCCTAGAGGAATGGCTTCATGCAACACTGGAGCCATATCATTTCCCAACCATGATTCAGTTATGAAGAGTATGTCAGGTTTTGTGTCATTGAGAAGGTTGAAGATGTGATGCTTGTTTTTAAAGAGCGATCATTCGTTTATTAGTAGGCAGTTTAGAGAATGTGCTTTGGTGATAGTGTGACTTTGTTTTGTAGAAGAGTGAGCAGTATTTTGTGGGCTTGTAGCAGGCGTGTCCTTAGTGCTGGTATTAGCTGTATGAGGAGAGCAATGAGCAATAGTGTAGCTTTTCTGTATCGTGTTCCTCGTCTAGCAGGCTATGTAGGCATTTTGATGGGTTGGAGTGTGTAGGTGGTGGAGATGGTGGTTGAGAGTGAGTTGGTGAGCTGTGTTGTTTTTGTAGTGTAGCCTTGTTGTGCAGTAGACATGGAGAAGCAAAGTTGTGAGGAGTGGCATGTTGCCTATTTTGTTTGCGTCTGTTTAGGTTGGAAGGTGTATGAGTTAGGGGTGGTGGTGCAGCATGTGGGTCATGTTAAAAGGCACTAAATTGTTTAAAGGATGAGAGGTGGCTAAAAGAGAGTTGCTGACTTGCTGTATATGTGTTAGGTGTGGGGGAGGAAAGAACGATTGAACTTCGTGTAGGGATCGCTTGTAGTAAATGAGTACATTTTGCTGTGAATGTTTTAATATGGTTGTGGGTGGGGTAGGGTGGGTGCTGGTGTTTGTAAATTTGGGCAGCATTTCTGGCCCTGGCAAATTGCGGCCACTTTTACTGAATGCATTGTACGTACATCTGGTTCGAAATTATTAAACTGAATGATATAGAAATTGTCATAACTAAACCAACATTGTATATGCCTAGACTACATTTGCAGAAGTTTCGCTCATTGGCTTTTAAGTAGTAAAATGGTTATACCCAAGAATGTGTCTTCATTAAGCAGGTGAAACAGACCTAGAAGGTTTTCAGGTGTCGGAACAAGAGATTACAGTTTGGCTTATGTGTAAACGCCCTGATGTTGTTCCAAGTTGGCACAGTACTGAATGAAGTATGCTGAGATTTCGGTTAATGAACATGTGTTGTTGAGGAAACCTCTGGCAGAAAATCCATGCAGCCTTTATCATCACTGTTGATAACGCCGATTCTTATCTAATTATCTATAAGAACCCTCTGGCCGCCAAGATCTTTTTACCTGTTGAATAGTGTAAAGGAGAGAATCTCATCAGGTTAGATATCAGCATTCATTTTGTCTGAAAGGACCACTGACTCCGAATTCAAGTTTGAGAATTTATTATCGCCAAAAATAACTGAACGTGCAAGCACCTCAACACGAGGTTAAAGAAATAGATGGGCACTAATACAAATAATAATCTACGCAGGAGTCTCATCCGACTCAGGATAAGAAGAATAGAAAGTTCTAGGAGGACCAACCAGACTATGATTGCTCCTATTTCTAAGTTGCTCTTCATTGGCCTAAACAAGCTCAAAATCAATTGCTGTCCCTACACTAACGCTAAGTGACATCCCTGCATAACGATGTTCCCAGGCAAGAAAGAATAAAAGGTGTCAGCTGTGAAGACTTCCTAAGAAGTGCAATCACCATATACCTAAGCTCAGCTCTGTCCTTCTCTCAGGTCTCCCCTACCGCTTCTCTGGCCTCCTCCTCAGGGCACTAACCCTAATACAAAACCATACTACAAAGGTACACGCCTTGTTTACGCCCTCTTGGCCAGGTCTTCTTTCTTGTGCTTTTCCATTGAAACGGTGACTTCATCCTGGACGGTTTCGTTGACCTTGAGTCCCAGGCGCCTTCTCCGCTGAAAGTATCATCCCTAAATTCCATTGCACTCCCGTACCATGCCTCCCATCTTTCTAACTTTTGAAAACAAAGAGTTAGTCTTTACTAACGAGACATATGTCCTTGCACCTGCAACAAAAGATACGTTCAACAGAAACCTTCTACTGTGCTAATTAAATCTACCGTTTGTGCCCAGAGAGCCTTTCCAAGAGAAACCCTTTTCGGCCTACATTATAAGCTAACATAAGAATATACCAGGCCTTCCTTAAGCATATATGTAGTCAGGCCCTTACATATAACTTTTAAACACACATCTTACTTTTCCCTATAAGCATATTCATTACGATTCATTATGCAAACGATGAATCACATGTGCAACTTTAATATGGTGCACGTTTAAACTACTGCAATTACATTACATACACAAACTAATTCCTCTATGCATTATGTTCACACAATTCAAAAAGCATTACATTACATCATTATCCTAACACCATTATACTGCTGAGTTCACTTCGTCTCAGTGAACTATTCATTCTTTGCTAAACATGCATGAGTATACAATGGAATATAAACGAATATATGTCTGAATACACATGGATGCGGTCTATCAGTGATTATGATGCACCCCTACAATTCACAAGAACATTTCGCTCTATCAGTTCCCCCTTTGATGACTCCTGTCATCACATCCCATTCTACTCCCTCGGAGAAGGAACCGACCTAAACAGAACTTGTTCCCATCTTCCCTGATCTGAAGTTCTCCATGCTCTTGAGCCTTTTATACTGATTGTCCTGCAGTCTTGCCAATCTCATGTCATTTTCCCTCAAAGCTCTCTTGACTCTGCCTGCTCGATACCATTTGTAGGCCTTGATCATAATCCACAAGCCAGCCACACAAACCACCAAGATAAGGAGTGGTCTCAGAAAGTACCCAAGGAATCCCTTTCCTAGGTTTGCAAACCAACCTCCCACTTGACCAAAACCCTTCCCGACCTTTTCCCAGGCCCCTTCTTCGGTCAAATCCGCTATCTTTGTGTGGATCATAGTGATGTTACTTATATATTTCTCCAGATCCTTGCTACGGTCTGGTATATAAGTGCAGCACTCTTGAACCTTCAGCATTTTACAGACTCCGCCCTCTTTTGCCAATAGGACATCCAAAGCAAGGCGATTCTGCAAAACCATTCCCCTTATCGACAACATCTCTCCTTCCACCAACACCAACGATTTTGCTGTGTTCATCGAAAATTCATCCACCACAGTCGCTAACCTCCGGATCTTCACATCATTCAAGACTACTCCTAGACTAGGTATCATAGCTCCAAAGATATCCCCCACAACGATTCCTGCACTTGCAGCTCTTCTCGTTCTTGAATGCTCTCCACCCTCCAGAAGATTTAAGTCTTCTGTATGGTAAATCTTTGGAAATATTATTGACAAATAACATGTTCCATACCAATTTGCAGGCAACCTCACATAAGCATTCTTCCCACATACGTAATACACCGTAGGTATCACTTGTACAGGACCTTGGAGGAAATCTTTTGCCTCATCTGCCATGGTGAAAACGTGATCACAAGTACTCTGTCCCACTGGAACCTTTTCGTAGTAAGTCTGATAACGCCTTATACACAACTTACCCCTCTGCTCCTTATCTAACGCTATAGGACCATAGCTTCCCTGGTCTTGTGCAACCGTTCTTCCTCCGTCCAATCTGTCCTGTGATGCCCTAAATCTCGGGATTCAGTCAGCTTTCTATACCTATCTTCAACCTGATCTACAAACTTTCTCTCTACATCCGACATCAAACAAGTCAGATTGTGCCTGTGTGCGAATGCTGTATCCAATTCCAAACTCGGTATGAAGTACTTCCTCAGTCTGTCCTCGGTTTTGTAATAATCATACTTATTCAAATGCTTGTAAGCTGGGACTTCAGGAAGCACTGCGTCGAAATTGGAAAAGAAATACTCGAACTGATCTCTCTCATAAAACAAACTAAGCAAAAGACTACATGAAATACCATAAGTCAGTGGAAGATGATGATACCTAATACCCTCATCCACTGAAGTAGGCAACTGCATACACACATAACAATCTTTCGCATCCATCACGTCAACATACTCATACAACAACTTAGCATACGCATTAAGCTTAAAATCACCCTTAGACAAATCTACATGTAATCTACGACTTTCTTCTAATATCATAGCTCTATCAGCTGCCCTGTCTACCCCCTTCTGACTAGGTGTGATAGGTGTGGGTGTCCCTGTCACTGCCTCTACTTCCGGCTCATGCGAACCAGTATATGAGACTACAACTACTATGATTATAGAAATTATCACACTACTTATAAGAATGCCTATAATCCATTTTGCTCTTCGATTGGGATTTCCCGGCTCCATGATTTCGAAAGTTCTCAAAAAGTCTTGGTTATCGCAAAGAACTCAGAAAAGTCTCTGTCCTTTATTTATGACTTGCTTAACCAGTTCGAGCAACCATGAAATCTCCGGGCTTTCCCTTTCCGATCACAACTTATTTACACAGTCCAGAAGAAGACTTCCTAGTTTTCGTTCCTCTTCTTGTGGAAAAGTCCCTAAGTTTATTCTTCTTCCACTTGGACCTAGGTTATCTTCTTCTTTCAGACTTTTATTTACAGTTCATTACTGATCCATAATGAGATCCTCATTAAGCACGACCAGAACGTGATACAAAAGTTCAAGACGCAAAAGCAGCACTTCGTGTGAAAACGGCTCAGCTCCGAATGGCGGGAATTCGACCCGATGCAGAAGCAATTTTCGGACTTCACTCAGAAGTGGGGGATTCGGAATCGTGAGTGTCAGTGTTCCGTCTATCTCGAACCCTGGCATCCGCAGCACCACCTTCACCACCAGTTTCGGGCTCCGACTGAACACTTCCACTGACTTCAGTCTCCCTGTATTCACCACCCCTGCATCAAACACAGTGTAAGTCCACTCAGGGGTAGAGTATCTGCGACAAGGCACTCTTGTTCTTTTGGACCTTCGCCGACTGTCTTGTGCTTGGTCTTCGTCGCTTGCTTCGGTTTCAGATACTTCGGACACTGGAGCAAGGTCTCTCTCAGGTGCTAACCTCAGGTTCAGTCGCCTCTGTCTTTCAGGCCAACTTTCAGCACTCCTGTTCGTTCGTCTGCCTTCTCCTTCTATGCCCAGTGCACTACTTCCTCTTTCTGCTGCATTTGACTCTTCTCCGCCCACTGCACCTTCTCTTTCTTCAGTGCCTGAATCAGGGTTCGAACTGTGGAAACCCCCTCCAGCTTGCTCTAGTGCACCACCAGCTGTGTCAGCGACCCTTACAGCTTGATTTGTCCTCTCATGTGGCCCTACCACGTCAGCTGGGTTTTCATTTACGAGAGGAGCTGTTTCTTCCAAGGGCGCTGGAACTCTGCGGGTATGGGAAGCATGCACCCAGTTCGGCAATCCTCCACACTTTACTGCTGTGTTCGTGATAAGTATCACCTGATACGGGCCACGCCAACGGGCATCCAAGCAACTCTTCCTCACGTGCTTCCGGACGAGCACCCAGTCACCGGGACACAAGTCGTGGCACAGATCACTCGAGGCTGGAACCACAGCTGCTTGCACCTGCTGGGATACAGAACGGACCACATCAGAGAGTCCTTTACAATAATCGAGAATCAAATCATCAGTGATGTTTATCAAGGCTGTAGTTGGTACTGCTGGCAGTCTCATTGCCCTCCCCATTATTATTTCATGGGGGACAACCCGGTCCTTCTGTCTGGGACACTTCGCATGCTCATGAGCACCAGTGGCAAGGCGTCGGGCCATTTCAGGGATGTTGAAGAACACATTTTTGCCATCCGGGCTTTCAAAGTTCCATTAACTTGTTCCACCATCCCAGAAGCCTCTGGTCTGTAGCTACAGTGGAGTCTCTGGTCAATGTTCAATGCTGCACAAAGTAACTTCATGATTTCGCTATGGAAGTGCCCACCTCTATCTGATTCCAAAGAGGTCGGGATCCCGAATCTAGGGATAAGCTCCCTCAACAGTAATTTAGCCACTGTCAGAGTGTCACACCTTCGTGTGGGGTATGCCTCCACCCACCGTGAGAATATACATACTATCACTAGAATGTACCTCAAGCCATTGCACCTAGGCATCTCCACGAAATCCAGCTGTAATCTATTGAAGGGCCCTCCTGACCTTCCAATATGACTCAGTGTTACTACAGTTTTCTTTCCAGCATTCATCTGTTGACATGTAACACACCTCTGACATACCGTCTCAGCCATTGCTCGGAACCGTGGGTTATACCACGTCTGTCTGAACACTCTCATCATTGCGTCTCTACCCAGGTGTGCCTGTCCATGTATCAATCTAGCCATCGGACTCAGCAATTCTTCCGGTAACACAGCTCTCCCATCGTTTGATACCCACACATCCACCTCTCCTCTCTCGCAACCAGCTTTGATCCAGCCCTCTCTTTCCTTGGTTGAGACGTCATCTTGCAATCTCTTAAGCTCTTCCCAAGTGTCTGCCATGGCCAACATTATGCTGAGATCGGTTCCTCTTGGCTCTCTTCTATCTCCCTGCCTGTGTATATGCATCCTTGTTCTGCGCAGAAGCGGGCTACCTCATCTGCGTAGTTATTACCCAAGGATACAAAGTCCTCCCCCTTCCCATGGGCTGAACACTTTACAACAGCGATTTCTTTCGGATGCTGTAATGCTTCTAACAATTGTCTTACATATTCTCCATTACGAATGGGTGAGCCAGATGATGTCAAAAATCCCCTCTGAGACCATAACTGCCCGAAGTCATGCACCACGCCAAAGCCGTATTGGCTGTCTGTGTAAATCGTGATTCGAACTCGATCAGCGGCCAAACAGGCACGGGTCAAGGCAATGATCTCAGCTACCTGCGCGGAGCGTACTCCTTCTAGGCAAGCGGCGTCGACCACTCCTGAAATAGTACATACAGCAAACGCTGCTCTCAATTGCCCCACACTGTCTCTTAAGCATGAACCATCGACAAAGAAAATTTCATCTGGGTCATCCAATGGCTCATCGACAATGTCAGGTCTCGGTTTGGTGCAAAGTTCGGTCACATCGAGACAGTCATGGTCCTCACAATCTTCATCATCTATGTTCGGTATAGGCATCAATGTCGCAGGGTTCAAGATGGAGCACCTTTTCAGAGTCACATTCTCTGCGGCAAGTATGACTTGCTCGTACCTTGTTAACCTATTGTTCGTTAGGTGCTGGGTCTTGGTCCTGGTCATTAATAACTCAACCGAATGTGGTACATGTACAGTCAATGGATGTCCCATTACAATGCTTTCACATCTTTCAATGCTGACACCTGTTGCAGCAACGGATCTTAGACATCCGGGCAACGCAGAAGCTACTGGATCTAAAGTAGCTGAAAAATAAGCAACTGGTCTACGGACACCTCCATGGTTCTGAGCTAACACTGCTAATGCACATCCTCCTCTCTCGTAACAAAACAATGAAAAGGCCTTGTTGTAATCAGGCATTCCCAGTGCGGGAGCCCTGCACAAATCATCTCTCAACTGCAGGAATGACATCAAGCACTCCTCGTCCCATGGTACCGGATCACTCACATCCTTGTGTGTAAGCCTCTGCAGAGGCTTTGCTCTCAAGGAGAAACTAGGAATCCACTGTCGACAATAGCCAACCATTCCCAGAAACATCCTAACTTCCCTCTGTGTAGTGGGTACCGCCATGCTCATTATTGCCTCAATTCGATCTGGTGACACCTTCCTCTTGCCTTTTTCTAATCTGTGTCCCAAGTACTGTACCTCATTCAAACAGTACTGCAGCTTGTTCGGGGACACCTTATGTCCATTCTCTGCTAAGTGGTTCAACAAGGCTACTGTGTCAATTCTGCAAGCATCTTCTGTTTCTGAGGCAATGAGCAAGTCATCTATGTACTGCACGAGAACTGAGTTCTGCGGCAACACAAGACTCTCAAGGTTCTTCTTCAGGATCTGGTTAAAGATCGATGGACTTTCCGTATACCCTTGAGGGATACGACACCATGTTAACACGCGATTCTCTAGCCTGAACGCAAAAAGAAATTGGCTTTCCTCGTGGAGCGGTATCGAAAAGAAAGCTTGACACAAATCGATAACCGTAAACCACTCGGCTTCACATGGGATCTGGAAAAGTATTACTGAAGGATTCGGTACCACTGGACAACAAGGGACAACTATCATGTTGACCTTTCGCAGGTCTTGCACGATCCTGTATTTCCCGCTCGGTTTCTGTAGTCCCATTATGGGTGAGTTACAGGGACTACCTCTGATCTCCTTCAAAATACCCTTCTCAATGAAAGTCTCGATCACAGGTTTTATTCCTGCAATCGTTTCTATCGATAAATTGTATTGAGGTGTTCTGGGAAATCAACATTCTGCTTCACCTCAATCCGCACTGGTTCAACCCTCTGATTAAACCTATTTCGTCTCCTGCGAAATCCCACACCACAGGCGACACTGCGTCTCTCAGATCATGTGGAAGTTCTTCCACAGTCACCATTGGGTACAGATCTATACACAGATGCTGATTGGCCATCTTAAAGTCAGCATCATCATCTCTCGTCTGGACCTCCACTCCTCGTGGTGTACAATAAATCGTGCAGTTCAATTTGCACAACAGATCTCTTCCCAAAAGACAAACTGGACTCGTATCACACACTACAAACTGATGTCTAGTTTGGAAAGTACCTATCTTTACTAAGATCGGTTCTGTCAATGGGCTGCTCATCTTCTTGTTCGCTACTCCAACAACCTGGATCGATTGTCCCGAGAGGGGTAGGTTAGGGACCACTGCAGATCTTACAGTAGACCGGGTAGCTCCAGTATCAACCAAAAGTGTTGCAGGATTGCCCTCAATCTCTGCCTCTACAAAGGTCCTCTCTGGTCTACCTCCAAGACCGCTCCAAGTGTGCAGTCTTCCTCCCCTCTCAGGCACCGTCAGGATAAAGGGTCTAAGCTATCCTCAGCATAGCGTTCGAACAGGGGCATCTGTTGGTACGTCCGTGTTCCTTGTGAAAACTTTGGAGCTTGGGGAATCTGAGCATGAGAATTGTAAACCCCCCTTTCATCGTTCTAGGTCTCGTTATTGTGTTAACCACCTCTTGCGCGGGTGCCTGAGCCCCCTCTTCCTCTTCCTGTACCTGATTAGCTGGGTTCAAAGGACACTCGCGTTTCCAATGTCCGACCTGGCGACAAAGATGACACGCAGTGGTCTTCTTTAGTGTGGCCACGTCCACTCCTGTCTTGGGGTCTACTGGTTTTCCCTTTCCCTGTACCTGCCCATTCTGGTTTCCTGGAAATTTCCTTGCTTTCTCCCCAAGGTCCCTCCACTAGGCTGATTCTGTGCTGTCTGCATCTGGACAAGCATCAATTTGTCTTTTAGCTTTCGATGTTTTGAATCCACCTCATCACTACAGTATCTCGCGTACCGCAAAATTTCATCTAGTGGCTTGTTCTGCCAGCAGATCAAATGGTGCTGTATCATGAGGCTGATTTCCCCTCTCAGACCTGTTACAAACTTTGAGACAAACTGTCCCATATCCTTAGGGTCCAAAACATCCAACCCACTATACTGTTTAAAAACTTGCAGAAGTCTTTCGTAATACTCATGCACCGTTTCCTTGGGTTCCTGTACAGTCCGATCTATCTTAACCCAATCTATATCCTGAGGTGAAATCTTCGACTTCAACCATGTAATCACCTGCTCATACTTTTTCATGACATCAGGTGATGGACCATTTGTAACCGCCTCTCTTTTCGGTTCCGAAGTCGGCCACTCAATAGCGACTTTACATGCTGTCCACAAATCTCCTGGTACCACTATGTCAAACAAAGTGTTCAAATCAATCCACAATACTTTTGAAATTTTCACAAACCGCTCAACCTGTTTGTACCACTCCACCGGTTTTTCCCTCAGCCGAGGAAAATCATTTGTAAATGCAGCCAAATCACCTCTATTCCACGGCACATGCACGTACCCTCCATTCTGTACTTCTCGTAAAGGAAAATTTCCTACTCCCGTCGCCTCCTCCTGGCGGCGGCGTTTCCTTCTGCTCTCTTTACTGGTTTCTTTTGGACCACCTTTCTTCCCATTTGTCCAACAAAATCCATATTCTCATTCCTATGATCAGGTCTCTGGTGTGCGTCTTTAACCCTGTGATTCTTTTCTCCTCCAACTCCTGATCACTGTAATGCAATCTGTGTGGTCCCTGTAACGCTTTAGTTTTATTCAGGTCCACCTCATATCTTTTGGCCAAATCCCTCAATCTATCATGTGCCATTCTAGCTTTTCGAGTCACATCTTTTGCTACAAACAGCAGCTCATCTGATCCATAGATTTCTATCCTTTCCAAAGGCAGACCCCCACTGATCATTTCGTCTACCTCTGCTTTCAGCCTCACTACGTCTAGCAACCTTGCCTGTACTGCACTCCTCAGTACATCTCGACAACCTGAGCCGTCCCGCTCATCACAGTCACTATTCTGTCCTTGTGACCTATTCCCTTCCATATTCCTGGAACCTGGTCTGTCTTCCGAGACATTTTGTGCCCTATCTCTTTGCATCCTATCCTCTTGGTTCGTTACTGTTGGTGTCCACTCCCTCAAAGCTGACTTAGATTCCCGTAAAGACCTTGGTCTTTCCGGTCTCTCCTCTTCTCGCCCACATGAAGAGTCCGCAGTAGCCGGTAACGGCGTACTTGTGTCTATTGGTCTTGGGAAATGAACCACCCTTACTCCAAACCCATTCCCACTCTCACTGTTTCCTTCTTCCCTTCTCATCGGCACGGAGCTCCCTTCTCTCACTCGGTCTGGGTCATATACCGGTACTATAGGGCCAATGGTAACCGGTACTGTCAAGGAGTCCGGTAATCTTGTGTTCCCCCAGGAGGCTGTGTTATCATAGACGCCGTAGCCCCTCCGTTCCTGTGGAAATTCTTCCCACTACTCTCATGCTAGTCTGGTTCTGACTCTCATCAACTATTGCCACTGCTGGGGTTGTCTTTCCTCTTCTGAATCTGGATTAAATGGTGGTGGCCTCTCCGCCAACATCCTATCCAACAGACTGTCATCTAAATCACTGTCGTCCTCATCGACTCTTGTTATCTTCCCATTTTGTATTAACAATGGGTACAACTTATCTCCGTCGATCGTGTCTGCTCTCCACCTTTTCTCCAAGGCGTCCCATTTTGCATCTTGAAATGCCCTGACCGATTTCTTCACCCTTTCTTGGCATCTGTCCTTCTTCCTATCATACGCTGCCCTTACCCACGCATGTAGTGCCTCAAACTGTGTTGGTCTAGGTAGTGGTCGTAATGAAGCCATTACACTCTTGAGCTGGTACAGCACCTCTAACCTGAAAGTACCATATTGAGGGAACGACAAATCTCCCTCTGTTTCTGTCATTTTATGCCAATTCTCGAGCCAAATTATAGTATGCAATCCTACATTCTTTGCCATATAATGTGCTGGTGTATCCTCGGGAGGAGCTTCCTCTCCCTCCCGAACAACCACATGTCTATCCCTCTACAAAGTTCTCGTAAAGCTTTAAAACATTTCATGATGAATCAACTTTGTTATTCGTACTCAAAATGTCCGCTTTACTTCCTGATTCCAATCCACCAATCCCAGCGCGCTCACACCAACCGGCCTATCGCAGCGCGGCACTTGTCTGACGTCACGTTTCCTCCGCTCGCAGCAGTTCCCCTCCTTTCTAATTCACTTGTTCTCACTCGCATCCGTCCCAATTATACTCTGAAATAATGTCCGTCCTACCGAACAATTACCTCTCTGACCGTCAGTCTTACCAATGACCGATCAGTCTCTTGAGCTTGTTGACCTCAATCTGACAACCGTCTGTCCACGAACGACCGGACAATCGCCTCTAATACACTCGATAGGATTCAATCACTCGATGTTCTGCTCACAATAACCTACGACCTGCGTTGGTTATTCACACACTCACACATGTGTCCCTATCTTCTGTGGGTCTGTCAATGACGTCTCGTGACCCCCACAACTCTGGTCAACGTTCTCAACTCTGGGTGTATTCTACACCACAATAAATCTCCCGGTCCCGCGCGCTCACGGTCCGTTTCTCAATCACACAACTTTCGTTCCAACTCCGCAAGACATCACACAACAATATAACACCGCAATCTACCAAACATCACTCTTTTCATACTCACTCTACTACGAACTGCTACTTCCGCCGCACCGTCACTCTCCGTCAGTTTTCCACGACCTCCGACATCCGTCTCTCGCGGTTCTCTGGATCTGCGTCACTCGGGCTCTATGGGGCAACCTAATCTCTTATCTTGCTCTAGATCTCCCCTTACCATCAAAGGTAACCATCCTACTCTGCTACCAACTGATAACGCCGATTCTTATCTAATTATCTATAAGAACCCTCTGGCCGCCAAGATCTTTTTACCTGTTGAATAGTGTAAAGGAGAGAATCTCATCAGGTTAGATATCAGCATTCATTTTGTCTGAAAGGACCACTGACTCGAATTCAAGTTTGAGAATTTATTATCGCCAAAAATAACTGAACGTGCAAGCACCTCAACACGAGGTTAAAGAAATAGATGGGCACTAATACAAATAATAATCTACGCAGGAGTCTCATCCGACTCAGGATAAGAAGAATAGAAAGTTCTAGGAGGACCAACCAGACTATGATTGCTCCTATTTCTAAGTTGCTCTTCATTGGCCTAAACAAGCTCAAAATCAATTGCTGTCCCTACACTAACGCTAAGTGACATCCCTGCATAACGATGTTCCCAGGCAAGAAAGAATAAAAGGTGTCAGCTGTGAAGACTTCCTAAGAAGTGCAATCACCATATACCTAAGCTCAGCTCTGTCCTTCTCTCAGGTCTCCCTACCGCTTCTCTGGCCTCCTCCCTCAGGGCACTAACCCTAATACAAAACCATACTACAAAGGTACACGCCTTGTTTACGCCCTCTTGGCCAGGTCTTCTTTCTTGTGCTTTTCCATTGAAACGGTGACTTCATCCTGGACGGTTTCGTTGACCTTGAGTCCCAGGCGCCTTCTCCGCTGAAAGTATCATCCCTAAATTCCATTGCACTCCCCGTACCATGCTCTCCCATCTTTCTAACTTTTGAAAACAAAGAGTTAGTCTTTACTAACGAGACATATGTCCTTGCACCTGCAACAAAAGATACGTTCAACAGAAACCTTCTACTGTGCTAATTAAATCTACCGTTTGTGCCCAGAGAGCCTTTCCAAGAGAAACCCTTTTCGGCCTACATTATAAGCTAACATAAGAATATACCAGGCCTTCCTTAAGCATATATGTAGTCAGGCCCTTACATATAACTTTTAAACACACATCTTACTTTTCCCTATAAGCATATTCATTACGATTCATTATGCAAACGATGAATCACATGTGCAACTTTAATATGGTGCACGTTTAAACTACTGCAATTACATTACATACACGAACTAATTCCTCTATGCATTATGTTCACACAATTCAAAAAGCATTACATTACATCATTATCCTAACACCATTATACTGCTGAGTTCACTTCGTCTCAGTGAACTATTCATTCTTTGCTAAACATGCATGAGTATACAATGGAATATAAACGAATATATGTCTGAATACACATGGATGCGGTCTATCAGTGATTATGATGCACCCCTACAATTCACAAGAACATTTCGCTCTATCACTGTAATCTTGCCACAGGTGGCGTAATGAAATTCATTACTGAGTATCAAAGCAGACATAAAACTGTGGTTTCAGTTTCTACATGAATGTGTGAACACCTTTTACTTGCGTACTGCAAATGTGTCTTCATTACTTCCTTAGTAGTATTTTTAACTTATCAGAATTTTTTAATTCCATGTAGCACACAATGCAAGCTACATTTCCCAACCTTGGTCTGCGAGTTTTAAGCTGGGGGTTTATGGGTTAATGTGATATAAAAAAAAAAGTATTGTTTATATTACCAAACTTAACAAATACTCTGAATATGTTAGACCTCTAAGGGTAGCTTCATGTATATAATCCTCCCCATCAATTATTAATGGAAGGCTGTGTACTTTTGGATGAAAATTAATGACACAAATACAGAAACTCTAATTGGAATAAGATTATGGTTTTGAATTCGCAAAACCACAAAAAGGTCTCCGATTGCTGGTTAATCATTCACATGCCAATCAAGTAGGTCTCATATGAGACAGGAAAATGTGCAGCATCTCTTATCTCTCTCCAGGTTAAAAAGAGCACGCTATATCTAGTTTTATTATAAGCACCGAATACTGTGGGTGGGCGTTGTCACTTTCCCTGGCCTCTCAAGAGGGTCAGACAGGCTCAGGAATGCACATTGGGTGGAGATCTGTTTTAGGGAATAAAATTGAAGCTTCCAGCTGGAGCCACTTCCCTTTTTGCTGCCAAAGTAGATTTCTCTTCAAAGGGACCTTAAAGCATTAGAATGAGGGTCACAAGGAGAAAACATGTCCGGGTGAGAGTAGTAGTTGGGGAAGAAACAAGTGTTAGTGAAATTGGCACTTTAATATACAAGTCTTTGGTATGTAAATGCGAGACTGAGTTTTGTTTAGAATTGATAAAAAATAAGGAACAATATTTAGCTTATTTTATTAGATTAGGCAGTGTCTTGACTAACCTTTTGAAAAAATGTATGCGTGCCTCAGTCTCTCACCGCCCACCTATACAAGTATTAATAGCGCAAGTTTAGCTGCAGTAAAATGCTTACTTTTCTCAAGCACTACAGTTTTTGTGCATCTGCTCTCGCTTGGGCGGTACGCTTTTTTTCCCATGCGTGACAGAAAAACTAATCCATCAGAATAGAAATGGGGAGCTATTAGTTGGCCAGAAAGTTGATCTGTGTTATTTTGCTCTGAGTGTTCTTCATGAATGTGGCTGTAGTGAGCTCTCCATCCCATTTATTTCCCAGATAATGGATGCTTCTGAGCAGCTTTGCTCATGCCCACAATGTGGTTTACTTTCTAGGGAGTGCTTCATAGTAATGTGCTCTGGGACTCTAGGCACCTCTCTGTCATTACTCTCCGAGGGGCATACCACACAGCATTAAAGACCAGATGGTGTTTGGAGTCTTTCCTGTTGGTCTTTCTGGCAGCTGGTAAGGGACTTGCAATGCTGTGGGGAGTCGAGAAGATGTTTGGGAGGTGATAAACAGTGAGGGGTAGGGTGTTTAGGAGGTGTCTCCCGGGGTGGAGAAACAAAGCGGTCTACAGTATTAGCCTGATATATATTCCATATAGGTACCCCAATATAGGCTCAGGTAACATCGTAACCTTTCACCTATACTCTTCCCCTACATTACACACATAACGGTTCTTGGGGACTGACCTTTTACCTAGATACGACAATACACACAGAACGCGGGATTTTCCCTGGTAAAAGCCTCATACATTATGCATGAGGATTCCTGGAAACTCAGCAGGACTACCATCTCCTGTATAATAACTATGTATAAAGTTCATTCCCGATGTCATCCTAAGTCCGACAAGTGGCACAGCAAGGTAGAACCCCCGGGGAGACCTTTGGGTATATAAACATCACATCTTGCTGAGACAAACAGAGAAGATCAGGACTTCCCTGCTGACACACTGACTCGAGACGCTGAGGCTCCTGCATGCAGACACTCCAGCTCGCAGTGGTCTAACATCCCTTGCGGGGTGTCCAACTCGAGACCAAGACGGGGTCCCACAGTCTCTCACTTCAGGTAATGGGGTTGACTTTATCCTAGAGGGATTCTTGGCTTCACACCTACATACATGCTAGGTACACTTAGGTATATCTAGTTAGGGTAGCATCGTAGGAGTACGCATTTTATTGTCATGTATTTTATATACTTGCCTGTATTCATGGTTATAGCAAAATGGTAGAAATCTACCATCCTTTTACTTTCTTAGTGCTTCTAATCATTTATATCTGTTACTGTCTAATGGTTGTTTCAGCACACCTATTTTTCACTAGAATAACGACTGTTAGACTTGGCATCTTTTGGCGTGTTTCCCCTGACTTTTTGCTTTCTGACCTCCTGGTTTTGACTCTGTTTTGTGCTGGTTTAGTGTTTCTGCGCACTTTACGCACTGCTGATCAGTGGTAAAGTGCAAGTGCTCCTGTATGAAATGTGTTATGGATTGGTATTTCCATGTTTTGGCTATTTGATCTATGTGTCAGTCCCTAGTAAAGGGCACTGCGATTGCCAGGGCCTATAGATCAAATGCTGTTGGTGGGCTGCAGCACTGGATTGTGCCCCCCACGCAAACAGCCCGTAAAGTGTAACTCGGGCCTGCCAACGCAGAGCCTGTGCGCAGCCTGGAGCTGCCATGTCGACTTGGCAAGTGCACACACTTGCAAGTTCCTAAACCTTCCCTTTTCTACATGTTAGTCACCCCTAAGGTAGGCCCAAGGTACCCCTGTGGGCAGGGTGCATTGTATGTGAAAGGTAGGACATGCCCTGGTGTGTGGCATGTCCTGATAGTGAATTACAGCCTAATTCGTTTTTCACTATTGCAAGGCTACCTGTTCCCCGTAGGCCAGAATGGGCAGTTCCGATTATTACAGCTTATAATCCTAACTGACCCAGGGAACATGGTAGAAATTCGAGTTTAGTATGCCTGGACTCAGAATGATAAAATGCATCTTTTAGTGAAGTTGGTTTTAACATTCCGTGTTCGAAAATACCACTTTTAGAAAGTGGGTACTTTCTTGTCTAACCATCCAAGCCTGCCTCTGCTAGGTTGTGTATTCCGTGTCTGGAGTGTGAGTGACAGGGGCTGGGGATGCCAGGAGACAGGGTGAGTCAGCGCAGGGCTGAATAGCAAGATCTGCATGTAGATGGGTGGGAGGAGTACACCTGGGACCTGAATAGGACTGGGCCTTCCCTCCACAATGCTGGCTCCACCTCCTGTGGTGCGTCTGATGTCCCTGGCCTGCACCCTGAAAGGAAATACGGAGGCTTGTCAACAAAGTGCTCCACGACTGACCAGAACTGGTTTGGGCCAGGCAAAGGCCTCTCTGCCTTCAGAGAACAAAGGAATTTGGGATATAAATATTGGGGCCCTGACCCCATGAATTTAGATCTCGCTGGAATCAAGGAACCTGTCAAGAAGAAGAGCTGGAGAGCTGCTAGGAGGAGTACTGCCCTTTGCTGAGTGACTGCTTTGTTGGGTTGGCCTGCAGTTGCTGCTTCTGTCTTGGGCAGTGAAAGGACTGGACTGAACTTTCTACTACTTGTGCTGAGAATCTCCAAGGGCCTGAAACCGAGCTGGCCTCCTGTTAAGAAGTCTCAGGGACTGCAAAGACTTCACCACCCTCTGGGTACCGCTTCTGGAACGCTGTTTCAGTTGCCACAGAGGAAGGGAACTGCAACCGACTCCGTCAACCGACTCCATCGCTGGCCCGGTGTCCTGTTTGCACCGCAGACCGCACCGTCCGCACCTCGCACCGCAACCCTGGTCTCACCGACGACGACGTCCGACGCCATCGCCACCGAGCCGCTGCTTGCACCGTGACCTGTGGGCACCGCAGTTCGCATCGCTTCACTGTGCCAGCCGGACCAGACCAACGCTGTCGCTGCAACTGGCTCAACAGTCGTGACTGCATCGCATTTGGGGCACCGCTCGCACGTTTGCGACGCACCGCTGTCCGACGCCAGCTCCCGCACTCCGGCTTGGTCACCCGCATCGCAACCTGTCAGCACCGCATCGTACACCGTCTCGACCTGCACCGCACGCCTTGGACTCACCGACTCCGTCTGCACGACGCTCATCGAGCCGCTGCCTGCACCGCATCGAGGGACACCACACCTTGCACCGCTCCGCTTTGCACCGCAACCGCGACGAACGCCTACCGGCTCGCACACTCCGTGCCCGCCACAACGAGAAAAGGTACTGTGACCGAGTCTGTTCACGACTCTGCTGGCCCGTAGCGACGCGGTCGGCTGGAACTGTTGAACTCTGTGTATTTCAGCATCGCGGTAGACCCGGACGGGGCTACCGACTCGTACGAACTTTGCTTTTGTGTTATTCCTGCAAAGAAGAAGTTATCTTGCAACGTAATCACTTTCAAAGTACTGTATTGTGGATTTTTGTCGTAATTGGTCTTGTCTTTGAGTATATAAAAATATTGGATATTTTTCTAAACTGGTGTGGTGTCAGTTTGTAGTGCTTACACTGTATTACTGTTGGTTATGTGCAAATGCTTTACACACTGCCTCTAGAATAAGCCTGACTGCTCGTGCTAAGCTACCAAGGGGGTGAGCAGGGGTTATTTTAGGAGTGTAACTCCCTTACCCTGACTAGGAAGAAGGGTCCCTACTTGGACAAAGGTGCAAGCCCTTGCCAACTAGAGATCCCATTTCTAACAACGACTGTTCAATAAATACTTATTGAAAAACGTCCATAGCGTTTATTCTGTGCATCTCTCGGAGACAAAGTGAGCACGAGTGACTGAGCGAAAAGTAGTATACTGTTTCCACGGTCCAGAGGGATCAGGGTTGTCATGTTCGATACTTGCCAAGAACTATTCTCTCCTTGGTAAGAGGAGTTTCTAGTGGCACTGTGAGTTAGGTGGTAGACAGGCCAACATACCCGGTGGGGGTGTCTGGAATCAGTCTGACACCAATCCTACAGTGTATGTTGTCTAAATGCGCAGATCCTATATAGGTTTTATAGGAACTACACGACATGGCGCCGCCAACGTTGGTTGGGTACTTATTTAACAGTAAAATCTGAGTAGTTCAGTCATGCTATTCTCAGAGACCCCTACTCACATTTCCCCAGAGACGTCTGGAGTGGGAGAGTACAAAAATCTGCCGCAGCTGAGTAGGCAAAATCCTATATATTAGCTGCTGGTTAATCAAGGTTGAAGGACACATTGCTCCTATTTTGTGCATAACACTTTATCTTGGTTCCCTTGAAAAACTCTTCTTACTAAAAACAATGACTGAGCAGCAGGATAACGCTGTGCATGACCTAAACCTCTCAGCCGAAGAAGAAGATGCAGAAGCAATACAAATTGCAGAAAATGTTAGGAATCTAAAGCCCTAAAACTAGCTTCATATGGTTTACAGCTAGGGGTGGGCCAGTAACCTTCGTGATTGAGGCATACAAATCATTTAGAAGTGAGGTATTCTATTCATGGGTTAGATTCCCACAGGCAAATGCACAAACAAAAACATTTCATTACTACACAGAAGATGACATACCGAACGAATATTGTCTTTACGAGGACATTGAAGTTTCGCTCACTTACCAGGTGCATTTATACTGGTTTAAAGGCGCCCTCCCCCATACAAGAAATAAAGGAAGTCTCGGTCCGCTCGGAAGAGACGGAGCAACATGGCCAGTACTAGCGGCCTACACGCCACACACTGACATTGAAACAATGCCAGTAGGAGACTTGCGAACACTTCATAAAGAGCTAATAAGACTTTACAGAAACATGACACAGTTCGTGATGAGAACGCTCACACTTCAGCCAGCAACGGCTACACCAACAGGTCCGACTCAAACATCAACAACTAAAATTACACCACAAACGTTACACGCAGGCATGTGTAAAATGCCCACAAAACGTGAACAAATGCCATTCTGGGTAGCTCAAAAAATAACACAACTGGAGGCGGTATATCCACACACCAGCCCACAAGAAAAACACAGAATGTTAACAATCTGCTTGCCCATGGGGATAACCCCCCAGATAGAGGAGTGTACCTCTTGGGGTACAGTTTTCGCTGCCATATATACCAGGACTCATGGTATCCCGTCATTAGCAGTAATACCAGATGTATTAAGACAAATACAAAACGAGTATGGAGCAGAACCTGCTCTGAACTTACTGATGAAATTACTAGGTAATTTTGCCCAGGTTTCAGCTATAATATTAGCAAATATTAAAGGGGAAGCAGCAGCGGTGGCAATACCCAACGCCTGACAAAGTTCACTCCTCTACAACAGGAACATGAATTACCTAAAATAATTGAAACTGCTTATGCAGAATTAGGTAGAGACAGTTTGGGAGCTAGAGCAATAAAACCTCAACTGATGGGAGATCCCGAAAAGGATACCTTTAAGCAAGCACCTGCTTCTTCAAAAAAGAAGTGGGATAATAACAAACAACAAAAGAATAAAGAGAATAGATCTCAATCCAGAGGTAGGTCTCCTCAACAGGAGCCCTCCGAAAGGAGATATAACCTTAGGAATAGGGACAACATTAGAAAACCTGACAGGTATCAGGACACTGATACACGTTCCTCTCGTTCCTTTCAGGGTTCATTGAAAAACTCAGAGAGATAAGGACGGTCAGAACACAGACAAGAAGAGCGTACAAAGTCCAGAGACACGCAACACGCTCCAGAATACACTTCAAAGAAAGAAGAAAAACCAAAATCAAAACCTCAATTCAAAAAGAAGAAAATAGCAGGTCTTAAGATCAGACATGCCCAGAATTCTGAGGACTCAACTACTGAACAGGGAATTGGCTCGGACGATGCTAGATATTGCAGCAAAAGTAACAATAGCTTGCCAGAACCTTATGGAATTTCTGGTGACAGCGGAGCTGAGTGAACATATCACAGTGGAAATGCCTGATACTAGGGTAAGTATCCCACATAGGTTACATGAAATAACACTCCAAATGGAGGGGGACAAGCCCAGAAAGATTAAAGGTCTCTTTTGGGAGAACCTGACTTTTGGCTATGACATTCGTTTAGCTGAAAGAGATCGGCCGCCTGCTATTGTTATGGATTGCTCAAAGGGAGAAAGGGCCATTTTTCCTGCTTTTTCAGACCTTGTTCCTAACCACTTAAAACACACGTACGCGCAGGAGTGGGCAATATCGCAACCATGTTGGGTGGGATGAAGATTCAACCCACCACGTGATACCATTAAAATCTACTCCGACTCCACAGAGACAGTATCCAATAAAACAGGAAGCGAAAAAACAGGTCCGGGAGAGCTTAGATCAACTTGAATACCAGGGTGTGATTGAAACCTGCACCTCTTCAATGGATAATCCTTTGTTTCCCGTAATGAAACATGACAACTCATATCGTCTAGTTTTAGACTATAGACATCTAAACTCATGCACAAAAACTTTTGCAGTACAAAACGCACACTGTGCCGAATTGATGAATAACATTGTGCGGAAAAAATACAAGACAACACTAGATATCTCAAATGGATTTTTCTGCCAAAATATAGCGCCTGAGAGCAGATATTTGACAGCATTCTCAGCGCTGGGGTCCCAGCGTCAATTTTGTCGACTCCCCCAGGGGTATAGAACAGCCCGGGGTTGTTCTCAGCTAGGGTAACTGAGTTACTTCAGAATCTGGATGAGGAGGCATTGTCCTATGTAGATGATATTTATCTGACCGATGATGACCTAGTCCTAGAGGAACACTTGACCAGGGTGAGCACCATAATTTGGGGATTCGCCTCTGAGGGCTACAAATTCAAGTTTAAAAAATCAAAAATAACCCACCTCAATGTGCTGTTTTTGGGATATGAGCTTTCAAGTGAAGGCAACAGCTTGGCAGCTAACTTTTTAGAAAAGTGTGCACTGCTCCAACCTCCAAAATCATTGAAAAATGTACAATCCATACTAGGATTCCTGAATTCTGGCAGAATATAGATTTTGGATTACGCAGAAAGGATTAAACCTTTCTACGACCTCATAAGACCTGATTTTTCAGTTAGGCAATGGACACAGGAACACACAGATATCCTTCGTTCCCTACAAGCCGACATGATAGCGTCTAAACACTTACAGACACGCGTAAATATCTGCAACCTGGTGATCCGTATAGTTGCGGGTCAATCTGGGTACACTTACCTAACATATAATGAATGCGAAACAGTACCCATAGCATACAAATCACACTTGTATATGAACGCGGAGATGCGTTTCGCATCCACAGAGAAAATTCTGACAGCAGTACAGACTGCTGTAGTGAGAGATAGAGCACTGGCTCAGGGGAAACGGATAATTGTTGTAACTCCAGTACCGGACTTAGAGGCTGCCGCAAAGGCTAGGGTTCCAAATGCTAAAGCTTTACATCCGAGATGGATACAATAGGCGAATTCTCTCACTGCATCAGATGTAGAATACAGATACGACCCAAGTCTAAAAACACAAGCATTTTTGCAATACGAACAGGAATGTCCTCTCCCGAATGAAATAATGCCTCTAGATCAGTCTGAATACATAATTTACACTGACGGATCTGCTCAGCCAGCCATTGGAAGTAAACAGCAATACAGCGCCGCAAGTGCGATTGTAAAAGGTCGTATGCAGGATGGAAAGTTCCATCCAAGCTGTACAAAAACACAGTCTCTAGGAGACTGCAGGGCACAGCTGGCAGAATTAAAAGCTCTATTGCTGGCACTAAAAAATATGGATCAAGAATTCCCCACATAACTGTGTGCGATTATTTTTACTGTGTAAAGTCATACAATGAATATCTTCACCATTGGGGACAAAAGGGGTTTAAAGACTCAAAAGGTGGCACAATTAAGCATAAAATGCTGTGGGAACATGTAGTTGAGTTGAAAAACCAACTACCAAGGGCTAACGCAGAGGTCTTCAATCTGTGGGGCGCGACCCCCCATGGGGGTCGTGGAGTCATGAGAAGGGGGTCGCGCATTCCCGGGCCTCACTTCTGCCTGGACTCTGGAAAAAAAAAGTCCCCAGACAGTTCATTGTGAAATTAAAATACTAAAAGCTGCAATGCCATTCAGGGAGTGTTTTCTTGTGATGTGAAACCGGAGCTGATCAGACAGCTAAACAAGGTTTCCTTCCAGGATGCCTGCTTGCCTGAAAAGAATAGAAATATGCCCTACGAGTTAATCTGAAAACGTAAAGGGCAATTTGCAGCTGTAAAGAATGCTTGGGAGCTGGTACTGGCTTTCATTGATCAAATCGCTGAAAGCTTTGGGATGAGCTGTGAAGTGCGCGCTTCTTATTGTAAATATATTTACATAGCGATTACTATCCTGGAGGAGGTGTTGAAGGCCAGTAAGGAGCAAGAAAAACAAGCATTTGCAATGCAATAGGTCTCGCAATTACGCACGTTTAAGCTATTGGCTTTGTAAATAACAATGCCTTTTATTTATGTTTTGGTTTTTAAAACTTAAATTAAAGGCATTGTCATTTACAATCCAATAGCTTAAACTCGCTTAAATGCGAGACCTATTGCATTGCAAATCTATTGTAAATCATTGTGGCCCTTTTATTCTCAAGCACATTTCTGTCAAGGAATTTTCCTCGAGTATATTACTTACCAACTGTAGCAGTTATTCGAGTTTGAAATACCCCATAATTAAAATAAATAAAAGTACTCCCAGTATTTCTGAAATCTGGGTGGGCGGCCAGAGCTTTGGGTGTTTTGAAGTCTGCTGTCTAGGCTTAGGGAAGAGATGCGTGGTGTCTTGCATGTCCTCCAGTGCGTCACCCATCTGCTCTGGTCAACGTGGAGCATAGCGTCGTGTCAGACGTCACACATTGGGCGGAGCACTACCATATGTGTCAGTAGCATGGATGCCTGGCAGTGAAGTTGTGCTCAGAGCTAGTGCAACACTAAGACCAGGGCCACTGGAATTATGTGATTATACCGCTGCAGCGATTTTCATATAATTCTACTTTTGCCACATAATCCATCATCATCTGCATAATATGCAGATTTTAACATAAAATAGTTTTGAGCTCAAACGGTTCAAAAGTTATTAAAAACAAAGCAACAGGTGTTGCTGCGCAGTGGAAGATCCTTTGTAAAGGTTGACTGGTCATAATTCTGTAACTTATGGCTGTGTTTAGGTGTTACAGTGGTACTAATGAGTTGCAACTAATGCCCAGACCGTGTTAACAAGTTTAGAAATGTCGAAATAATGAAGTGATACTTTCCCAAAATGTGCTGCGTAATTTGCCTTTGCTTGCCACATAATTTATCCAACCCTGCTGCATAATTTGGGCCTCCCCTGCTGCATAATTCCAGTGGCCCTGACTAAGGCCACTGAAAATAGCTGCCTTACGGCCTGCATAAACAAATTACCCCAAAAAGGGGGCCATATAACAATAGTGTCCTCAAAAGCCCTTGTTAGGGAAAAATGAGCACTCAAACAGGAAAATGTAATTTTGCGTAGGGCTCCGCAGATCTCTGCACCGAGGCTGTTTGTGCTGCTCTCGGTAAGGCAGCATTTATAGTCTGTATAAGTCATAAATACGAGGCCTGCTGCCTAAAATATGAGGCAGATTAAGGGTCCATGCGCTACCGCTACAACACTGAATCAGTGAACACTTTTTTACAAAACAAGCAAACCTTCAAAAGTCACATAGTCGTCAATCATCTGCCACATAAGCTGCTGATTTTAACAAAAATAATGTGTTTATAGCTCAACCGGTTCACAAGTTACTAAAAATCAGCGACACGTGTTGCTGCGCACTAAGGGCCCTTGGCAGAGCGGGACTGGTCACCGTTCTGTTGCTTATTGCTATATTTGGGTGTTAAACTTGTATTTATAAGGTGCAATCATAGATGGACTGTCTCTCTGGAGAAAAACAAGCACACTCATCACTTGAGTTCAGAAAGGTGTTATCATCCAAATATGTTTTGCCAAAATAGGTTTTATTTGTGAAAAAGTGCATTGTGAATTTTTGGGGAATTTGTTTTGAACTGTGTAATAAGCCTCTGATACCAATCCACAGTCACCCACAAACTTTTGGTTTGCTAAACACTGTTTAATATTGTTTCCCCACCATAAAATTGATTTGCTGTGGGAATTGGGGACGTTTATGGTTGTCGAGGATGAGGAGTACCAGGTTCCATAAATATTTGTCAGGAGGGGGTCCTTACGCCTACAAACTTTTGACAGGGGGGTCTCGGCAATAAAAAGTTTGAAGACCTCTGGGCTAATGTGATACACACGCCGAGTCATCAACGTGATGGCGTTCACGCTGAAGGGAATTCATTGGCTGATGAAGCCGCAAAGGGGCAGTACGAACTGCTTCCGTAGCTGCAATCACTCGTTCTAAAACGAGAATAGACGGACAGATAATGGTAGCTGTCATTGCTTCACCCAAAGACAACAAGGCATTGTCGAAAGGTTTTCCACTCAAGTACTCCTACAAGTTAGATGCAAATAACGTTCCATTTGCTCAGATTCCCGGAGTGGGGGATAGAGTAATACCAAACATGGATCGCAGATTGGGCTTATTATTAGCTGCACACGAGGGTCTGGGCTCTCCGCACGCAGGAGTTACGGTGACTGTTTCTTTACTGAAACAATGCTATTGGTGGCCAGGGTTAACAAAGCAGACCAAAGATTATGTCTTAAAATGCGACATCTGTCAACAGATGAAGTGCTCCACCATAACACGTCCAGCACGGACACCATTGCTAATATCAGACAGACCACTTGCGTGTGTTTATCTGGACCACTGCGGCCCCTTACAATCTGATGGGGCTTACAAGTACATCATGGATGCAATGGATTCCTGCTCGAGATTCCTATGGGTATGGCCTCAGCGCTCGACTGACGCTCAAACTGTTATCAAAGATTTGCGAGTCTTTATAGGGACATACGCAGTTGGCACACTACATTCTGACCGTGGCCCAGCGTATAGCTCTAGGGCTTACAGGGAAGCCATGGGAAGATTGGGTGTTGCACTGCGATACTCCTCTCCGTACCATCCAGAGGGAAATTCGGTTGTGGAGATGAAAAAGTGAGACTTAAAGCAATCATTAACAGCTAGAGTATTAGGCGCGGGTGGCAGTTGGGTCAATCATTTATATGGGGTACAGAGGGCCTTGAATAGCATGCCAAGAAGTTCTCTAGGGGGTGTCACTCCTTTTGAGGTCCTTTTTGGGACAAGAATGTGGGTAGCTGATCTCGATTGTGAAGGCACAGTGGTGGATGAAAAACCGTTTGACATCAATAAACATTTGGCTGTTTTACAGGATCTGAATGAATCCAGGGCACTACAGAGTAATGTGCAGGTAAAGCGGACCGCCACTGGGGAAGTCATGTCAGTCACGGCAAGATCTGTCTGGATTCCTAAAATTGGGGATCTGGTCAGAGAAAAGATAGTGGACAAAAAAGAATTTGGGCCATCATACAGAAAGCCTGTACCTGCCCTGGCCGTTTAAGGAACAAGAACTGTACTTCTGCTGCCCCTTGCCGGAAAAAAGGAGAAGAGATTTGTCTCCATTGATCTGATCAAACCACACTATGTGGCCAATACTGAATAGTAGTCCTAGTGGGCTCCTGAGTAGCCGACGCCCTCCTCTCACTACTATACAGGAAGTTCAGACAGAAAGGCTCGTCACGTTTGAAGAGTCTCCTATACGGAATGATGGACTATGCAACAATGCCATGGAACTTGTTCCCCTTGAACACGGAATACAAAATCAAAATGAAAGACAAATTTCAATTCGACCTAGCACTGTTGTCTACATAAAAATGCCTCAACAAGAGCCGTCTACAAGTTCAACAAAACCTCCGGAACTACCTAAAATAGATCGAACTGCATCTGGCTATTTCATTCACTTCGATACCTTTTCCATGGATTCAAGTGAACCTGAAACAACGCCAGCCCCAATATCTCGTCAACAACAAAATAAAGACTTCTTCATTTTTCTTTAAAAAAACTTATCTGGTGTCACCTTGGTTAGAACTTTGGATAATCACCGGGATACTTTTCTTTCTATTCTGGATAGGCTTTGTAACTGTCTTCTGCTTACTTATTAATGGAACTTACCTTCGCCCAAGCTCTGCAGCATCAAAAGTGAACTTGATCCTGAAACCTCATGTTTCATCACATCGTGAACAAAGAGACTTGTCATCAGTGAACATTACAGCAGTTCCTATACCTGATGGTATAGTATGGGACTAGGTTGATTATGATATATTTGGTCCGACCGAACTTTTAAAAATACCTCATTTATTTAAAATTTCCTTAAATTATATCATTACCTCCAGTACATTTTCCGAGGATTGGGATTTTGAAACTGTAAACAATATGTTGTCTGATTTAGAACAATCTGCCGCATTTTCTAGCAATGAAATGTTAGAAGACACATCAGATTTTAACACCATGTATTGTTATCAACATTATGGTCATCATTTTCTACACAAATCCAGTATCCCTAGGAGTGTTTTCACATATCACCAATGGGAACATTGCCCTACACCACCGAAAAGTAGTTTGAAAACTTTTGCACAGAAATTTTCATATTTTTCAGGGTTTAACATTTCTGACCCAACCTCATACTACTATTAAGTTGCACCAACATCAGCACAGAAGAATATGCTTACTAACACCAAACAGATTTACTCTGCTTCCTTTATTACCCAACTGTCTGAACAGGGTTTCGACTTAGGGAAGGACACTATAGACTTAAAATCAGTCTGGGGTTCTAGAGACTGGCAAGTCCAGGTAACAGAAGCACTATTTAGAGCATGCCTCATTCCTCAGCAGATGATATTTCTAAATGATACTGTGCAACAGACTTCCTGTCTTGGAATAGCCAAGAACAAGGATTTGAACACTTCTCAGATTCCAACACCATCACATACCGAGGAAAATTTTACATCACAAGAAGGGGCAACGATAGATGACATTTTACAATACAATAGACCGCAATTGGAAGGGATGGTTGGTTTGGCCCACAGACACAAACAGATGTCAGGGGAGATTCAGGGGTACCACCAAAGGGTTTAGTATCCACAGGCCAGACCCACGCTATGTACAAAGAGTACATCCAGGAATGACATCATACAGTGTTGGGAAGTTATGCCTCGATTGGCTAAAAACCTCAACCCTACCACAGGTGAAACAACACTTATCCTTACTTACAGAGGATGTGGACCTATGGGATTTTTTACTAGGTCCCAGAAAGCCACCTCAAAAACGTTTCTATTATGCTGTCTACAACGAAATCTGGAAAATCTCCCAGCAAGACGCAGCGGAGAGGCTACGAGAAATATATAGGATCAATTTAGAAAAGGCGTTAGCCGTAGTTGACAATGGCATGACTACGTTAACTTCCAGGATGTATTCACTGGGCAACATTGTATCTTCTGCTATTGATGTACTAGAACAAGATTTGTCCATACTACAGCACGGGCAAACACAATTACGTTCTATTATGTTATTAAGCTGGCCGCTGCAAACATTGCGCGCTGGTTACGTGCCATGGCGTTTTATCAACAGTACGTCCTTGTTTTCTGCATACAATCTGACGCAAAAACAGATAACAATGGCACAGAGGGGAGCAAAATATACAATGCTGCGTACTGAAAAACTGGACAGATTACCTTTTACTGTGGCAGAATCACCGTCCACAGAGTGGTTGATCCATGGCCATATAACATTACCGGTCACAACTTTCCAGTTTCAGTACTGCCTAGAACAACAACAGGGAGGCAGATATGAAGAAATGGGTAGGGAATTCATCAAGGAATTTTGGGAATTACCGTACAGATTTCGATGCAGGAGTGGGGATCTAGAAGTGTTTCTAAGCGGTACAAACTGTGAGAACGCTTTAAGTGGATCTCTCATATGCCAGGATATTATGCTACACAGGGCCTGCAATGGTTCAGTAGCGAACCTATCCTGTCACTTGAGGGGTACCCCGACAGCCGTGATTACCCCAGTATTCAGGCTACTTTCAAATGGGAGTTACTTGATGCTGAACGATCAGGGTTGTTGTGGGATGCTTCCCGGCATCACGTATCTTGTAACCGTGAGCCCCAGGGTTACTTGTTGTATGCAAGTATGGTTTCCTCCGACACACACAGTCAGGGAGGCGCCGCTATGGCCTTCATTGAATGTTTCCTATATACGGTTTGATACTCTGAGCAGAATGAAAGCCATGCGTCTACAGAAAACCGTGCCCTTAACCTCCGCCCGGGATACTTTTGATCTCCAAATAGCAAGGTCCTCAGCTGAGATACAGGCACTCATATGTACGAACTGCCCCATCCATTTCACAGAAATGGTAAATCGTATCTTTAACATGTCTGATACAACGGGTATAGTCCACCTATTTAAGACCATAGGTTCGGGACTGTTAAGCACCTTTCAGATGGTCCTCGAAGTTATACCAAACTTTATACACTCCGTATTCGGAAGCATTTTTGGAGGACTTCCGCTGATTCTGTTTCTAATAGCAGGTATCCTGATTGTAATTTTTCTGCTATGCAATCGACGTCCCACACCAAGGAGATGGAAAAAGCACTCCTGGAGCGTAAATACCGTGACCGCATGGTACAACATCTGGGCAAACCTCGCCTACGGGAACTAAGGTCCTCTTGGTTCCTGTCATTTAGACCAGTCTGGATGGACTGCATCCTAACTGTTCTCTGATGACTGTTCTGCGGAGAAGAATGCATGTTGGATCTCTGTCTGACACTTCCATCAGTTGCGCAACCGGACTTTGATGCTTTACTGGACCCGATAACGGCCGATGTTCTGCAGTGTCCCCAGTGTATTCCTATGTTGATGGCGGCATTCTTAGAGCCTCCACAGGAAGTCTAAGCTCCTGTTGGAATGGATACCGGCTTCTCCACTGACACCCAGGCCTTGGATGGCATACAGACTGCCCCAGCTTTGGCTGCAGGCAGTACGGAAGATCATCTGTGCTCAATTGACGTAATATGCGAGGTGTTACAGGGATCGTCGTCTGCGAAGGCAGGCAACAGCAATGTTGCGTCTACCAGCCAGGACACATAAACATTTGGCTTGTCGTGTGCTGGGAAAAATTCGGCCTTTTTTACACAAACTAAAATTGGAACTCCAAAACAATTGACACTTTCTATGACCTGCATGGCTTTCCGATGCTTGTAGTGGTTCGAACTATATATACGGACACATTAGAGCTATTGCTTGAGTGACAATTTTTCCTTTTAACATATTTTAGAATTTTTAACATTTTTTAGTAGAACTATTGTTTTACTGTAGTTGTTTGCGTACCAGTGCTTAGACAGCTTAGTAGTACGTTAGAATTTAATTATGTTGTCCAGTCGGATGAGGAGTGGGTGTTATATTCCATATAGGTACCCCAATATAGGCTCAGGTAACATCGTAACCTTTCACCTATACTCTCCCCTACATTACACACAACGGTTCTTGGGGACTGACCTTTTACCTAGATACGACAATGCACACAGAACGCTGGATTTTCCCTGGTAAAAGCCTCATACATTATGCATGAGAATTCGTGGAAACTCAGCAGGACTACCATCTCCTGTATAATAACTATGTATAAAGTTCATTCCCGACTTCATCCTAAGCCCGACAAGTGGCACAGCAAGGTAGAACCCCCGGGGAGACCTTTGGGTATATAAACATCACATCTTGCTGAGACAAACAGAGGAGATCAAGACTTCCCTGCCCGACACACTGACGCGAGAGGGTGAGGCTCCTGCATGCAGACACTCCAGCTCGCAGTGGTCTAACATCCCTTGCGGGGTGTCCAACTCGAGACCAAGACGGTGTCCCACAGTCTCTCAGTTCAGGTAATGGGGTTGACTTTATCCTAGAGGGATTCTTGGCTTCACACCTACATACATGCTAGGTACACTTAGGTACATCTAGTTAGAGTAGCATCGTAGGAGTACGCATTTTATTGTCATGTATTTTATATACTTGCCTGTATTCATAGTTATAGCAAAATGGTAGAAATCTACCATCCTTTTACTTTCTTAGTGCTTCTAATCATTTATATCTGTTACTGTCTAATGGTTGCTTCAGCACACCTATTTTTCACTAGAATAACGACTGTTCAATAAAGTGAGCACGAGTGACTGAGCAACAAGTAGTATACTGTTTCCACGGTCCTGAGGGATCAGGGTTGTCATGTTCGATAGTTGCCAAGAACTATTCTCTCCTTGGTAAGAGGAGTTTCTAGTGGCACTGTGAGCTAGCTGGTACACAGGCCAACATACCCGGTGGTGGTGTCTGGAATCAGTCTGACACCAATCCTACAGTGTATGTTGTCTAAACCCGCAGATCCTATATAGGTTTTATAGGAACTACACGACAGCCAGCCTTCTGGTTCCGTGGAAATGCTGGTTGTACTATAGGTGGCAGAAAGGTATGGTTACTATAGAAACCTCCAGAGGCTAACCCAGAGTTTCAAATCGATCAAAGGTCTTCCTCCAATGTAGTGTTGAAAAACAGAATTAGTCATCTGGTGCTTCTGAGGAAAGGATGCAAGAACATTTCTATGCATATTTTGTTGTGGAATATAGATGTGAAGATTGATAGACAATTTGAAGAGGGGGTAGCTTGCAGGTTTTGCTTGGGGTGTAAATATGAAGGGCATTGATGAGTGTCCTTTGGACCTGGGGATGTTGAGAGTATGGTAAATACTTAGGCCCCAGGATATCTTCTGTTTTTGACCTCCAGAGACACTATCTGCACAACTGATTGACCATATGTGTGAACCCTTTCTAAATGTCCATTTTTGACAAACAGGAGTACACTTCAAACACCAAACTGCTGAATCATAGCAATTATTTGACATCTAGTCAAAATATTGTTAGTTGCAGTGTGACTATGTTTGCATCACATTGGTACCAGTTCCTGGTGATGGGAACTGCAGTTTATACTATTGAGTTTCACTTTTTTCTTTCAGTCTCTTGTACACCATTGCTACTTTAGAGTGT
Organism: Calotriton arnoldi; assembly: GCA_963921515.1. Classification (NCBI taxonomy): domain Eukaryota; kingdom Metazoa; phylum Chordata; class Amphibia; order Caudata; family Salamandridae; genus Calotriton; species Calotriton arnoldi. The sequence goes on along the minus strand of CAWUFW010000581.1, from coordinate 1,832,480 downwards.
GGAACTTTATATGCATTTTCATGCCTGTCTGTTCTTTTTACTTCTGAGGTTTTCTACCAACCACAGAGCCTGTTTTCCTCAATATTAGCTTTGTCATTATTTGTCAAGCATGCCAATATGTACGCCTATGGGTTTATCGTATTTCATCTTCGAAGAAAAGAAAAACAGTAACGTTAGTATCTTTGGGACCAGGCAGTTGGTTACCTTCTCAGTTTTGAAAGAGTCGATCATACTAGCAGGAAGTGAGAGAGGAGAGAGCCACGAGTGACCTAAGACATTGTGTGTTCACTCAGTTGTACTGGGAATCTGCCTTTGCAAAGTCCCATGCTTTGTAACAAATCTCGGTCTCTGGTAAAGGTGGTCTCTTAGTAGGGAAGAGCTCAGGACCCCTTCTTGATGGTGTATAAACAGCTATATGTGGTCCCTCGCTCACCACAAGATAGATGTTATAAAACAAATTTCATTTAATGTAACAAAAGATGTCCTTATAACTAGGTTGTAAACCAGCATTGCACAATATGCAGAATATTGCTTTTCACAACATCGATTTCATTAACCCGTTCGCTGCTTCTGTCGGCCAATGGCCGTCGCGAGCACTACCTCCGTAGTGCTGCGCACGTCCGTTGGCCAACGCGGCCCCGCCCACTCTTTAAAGCCACCGCACCGCGGCGGAATTTCGGCCGCGGTAAAGGGGTTAAGGTACTGATTTTCCCAGTGACTTAATACCCTTGTTGTCCGTTACATTGCACTTTTCGTCATTTACACAATACTTTTATTCATACTCCTTCCAACATCGCTGTAGTGCTCTGATTTTGGTCTTCTGATTTTTTAAATAAATTAATCATAAATTAAAACGCACTTTTTAATGACACCTGATAATAATTGCTAAAGTGTTTATCTCACAACTTTTTGTATTACTGCCATTTTCTTTAGCGTGCTTGACTAAAACATCTCCGAGGATGCTTCAAAAACATAAACTCCAACATATGACACTACTACTTAAGATAAAATATTTGTTAATAGTGCTTACTAGATGTTCGGATCTTAGCATTAGTTTTAAAACACAGTTTGCGCAGTTTGCTAAACAACTATTATACTTGGCTATACTATACCCACAAATAATGTCTCAGAACAGAGCATTCAAAATCCGCATCATCGCTGTCAGTTCAACATTGACATAGAGCCACAGAGGGCCAGTGAAACAGCTTCAGAATATTTTGTCCACCTATATCTAAGGCAAACATCCATGTGCTTTGTGCTAGTAGTAATGCATTGCAAACTTACCTTTTGCTTCTTCATGGAACTAGGTCTTCTGTACCAGAATCTACTTACTGTATCCGGTTAGCACTATATAAAATATTCAAGTAAATTTCACATATGGCATGTTTTTCACCATTTACAAGTTCTTTCAGCTATTGACTTTGTCAATAGACCTTTCACATGTGTGCTATGATGTCTGCTGGCTGTATTTGATATTATCAAGGGTGTTTGGGTGGCCAGACGTCTATAGTGGAAAGCACTTAAACTTAACACCGTCAGCACTATAAAACTAAGAACAGAAGTACGACCCTGATCTGAGGAAGAGTGTTTAATTTACTTCACAAATGGTAATATGCTTTTTAATTTGTGTGTTTTTTCAATTTGCTCTATGTCGCATTCTGAACACTTCGCAGATATGAGTCTGCCATGTGTTACAAAGCAAGGGCGTTGTCTTCAGGCCCTCTGATAAAATGGGTGGTGGGTTATTCAGTTTGGTGGTCCTGTCCTATGGTAAGGGGAGGGGGTGTTTTTTGCATGGATGTCGTTTTTTTCTTCAATGTGTGTAAAGTGCTACACTATCAGAACGTTGTTAGCATAATGTACAGAGTACAGCATAGAGATGCATTACATCCCGTGCAGAAAGCTGGCGCACAGACACGCTTCTTTTCATAAAAATAGGGATCAGTGCATGTGTCGTGAATCATGAGGAGTAGAAATAACTAAGACATCAAAGAAGGGGCTAAGATTAGGCTTTCAGTAGCAGTGCAGGGGGCGTGGCTTCGCCGAGCTGCAGTATGGCCGCCTTCTAGAGGGGCTCTGCAGGCCGGGCCCAGCTATCCTAAAATATCGACATCCTGCAGTTGGAATCCGCTACTGCAAAGAAGCAGCCCTAACTCTGGCGACATGGCGGACCTGCGGGGAAGGTTTGGCAGCGATTGCTATGGCGCCGGACCCATCGGAAGACCCGACATGTAAAGGCCTGGCACGCTTCGCACTAATGGCCGCAGCAGACACTCAGTGCGAATGAACGTGCTTGAGCCCTCCGGATTCCCCCCCGCCCGACTCTTACTGTTGCAGCCTCGAAGCGTAGGGGCAGAGGTTGGATCGCCGGCGCTCAGTGCCCCTTCTACCTGGCCGGACCCCGTACCGCGGTCTGCGGTGTGATTTGTCCCGCGAGGTCGCCTGGGCCTGTGAATTGCCGCTGCGGCCGGGCGGGGCTTCGTTGTTCCGGAGCGGCCCCCTGGCTGTGCGAGGGCCGAAGCATCGAAGATTTCGGCGATCCCTCCGATTACCGTCTGTGGCGAGGACGGCTGCACCTCTCTGGAGGCAACGGCATAGTGCATGACTAGGGGGCACAACCGCAGCAAAGTTTGTACGGACGGCGGCGCGGATGACCGGCTCCCCTCCCCCTGTGTGTGCCCATTGTGCGGGGGTGGTTGGTGAAGTCTGTGTGACCGCGCCGGGTGTACCGGCGCTAGGGCTTGCTGACAGGGGCTCTCCCCCCCCACATAACCACTGTTGGCCCTGGTGCAGTGAGACCAACGGGTCGGGCTGCAGGACGGAGAAGCAGAGGCAGCCGCATGGCCGAGTTTGGGCTCACCCAGAAAGACCATGAGACGTCCACCACTTCCTCAGGTGAAGCTAAGCAGCACCGCCGTGCCACGACTTGTTAAGCGCCGCTGGCGTGGTTTTACCCATAGGCTTCCAGGACATCCCACGTTAACTATACAATGCCTGGCACAATGGGGAAGAATGACCCAAAGCAATCTAAACTCCCCTTTGAAGGTAAACGCCAGACCCGCACGGCTGATGCCTGTTCTGAGCCAGATATAGACCCAAGCGCCAAAGATCCTAGCGAGAAGTGTGATGATGATCTGCGCACTATATTGCTGTACGTGCGCTCCAGCAGAAAGACCATAGTTAATAATATTGATGCGCTTACCTCTAGTCTTGAAAAGGTTAAAAAACGAGTGGACACTCACGAGGCTCGCTTAGACACTATGGAAAACAGACTCTCAGATACCCATGACTTTCAAGTTGAATCGAGGGAACAACTACTCCAAATGGAAAAAGTCCTGGCGGTTATCAAAGCAAAGAACGAGGATTTGGAGGCGCGCTCTCGGCGCAACAATCTCAGAATTATTGGCCTACCTGAATCCACCGCCATCCCAAGAATGGAGCCTTATTACGTGAACTGTTTGGCCCGGTGCTTTCGCCAGTCTTGATAGTCGAACGTGCGCACCGCTAACTAGGGCCTAGACCACCGGTGGGTACTACACCGTGGCCCATAATAGCGCGCCTCTTGAACTATAGAGATAGGGATGCTGTCCTGAAAGCCGCCAGAGACCAAAGTCCAATAAATCACCAGGGAAATTCCCTCTCCTTTTTCCCAGACTACACTCCGACGGTGCATGCCACCCGCAGGGAGTTTATGCCGGCGAAATGCATCCTCCAACGGACCTCCATTCAATACGCTATGCTCTACCCGGCCAAATTAAAAATTACACATGATGGGAAACCCCACTTCTTCACAGACGCCAAAGCAGCCTTGAAGTTTACTAAGCATATTAGTACCCAAAGACTATCTTCCCGCTCCTCACAACAAACTGAATCGGGACTTAACCTGAGTGACAATGACTGATCGCACCACTCTATGCCTAATGGAATTGCTGTTATGCTCTGTTTGTAATTTCGTCTTTTATAACATTTTACACTGATGCATACGTTGCAACCTAGCGGTAACTAATCTTTCTGTAGCCAGTCTAAATCTACATTGAGCGAATTCCATGTACTCTAATATGGCCCGGCCGCCCTGCCACTTGGTAGGGGTTACGCCGGCGACCCAGGCCCCCACTGGGAGATCTCTCATGTTTTCTGATGTTTGGGTTAACTCGGGAAAAGAGGGTTGGAGAGGGGGACATGTAACACAGCCTTTTTCGGGGTTGGTGTGGGAGGGGGTGGGACCGGGGGTGACTGGGCTCTCAGGGAGGGGGGACTAACTACAGTTCATGTGTTTACAGTAGACCACAAGTTGTTCTTCTCAGATGTCACTCCAGCTACATGCAAGAACCTACCATGTGACGTTAGCAGGTTCATGTACTCTATTGTTTATCTTATTGTACATCACTATAAGTCGCGTAGCACACTATACAACACTACAGCAATTATATGACCGAGGCCAAATTTCTAACCTGTAACATCAGAGGGCTCAATGACTTCAGAAAAGCTAGGCTAATGCATGCATATCTAATTAGGCAAAAAATCGACATATGTTTTTTGCAGGAGACGCGCCTGAAAGTTGGGGCTGACCCAAAACTGCACAATAGATACTGGGGCGAGGTGCACTCAGCTCCGTACTCCAACTATGCAAGAGGAGTGTCTGTGCTGATCAGGCAGGGGCTGGGCTGGTTAACATCTCACACGTAAATTGATCCAGAGGGGCGGTATGTTATTTTAAGAGGTACTCTAATGTCTACTCAGGTAACCTTGGTGGCCATATATGGTCCAAATTTGGACGATCCCAGTTTTTTTCTCACCGTCTGGGCAAAGGCGATGTCGATGGGAGGTGATACAGTGATCTGGGGTGGAGACTTCAATACTACCTTACAAGACGAAGCGGACAGGGTGGGTGCTGCCTGCAGACCACATCCCAGAGCCACTCAGCAAACGACTTCCATTATACAAGATCATGGACTTATAGAAATTTGGCGCAGCAGACATCCAGATGCTAGAGAGGGTACATGTATAACATCACATCACAATGCCTGGTCCAGATCGGATTATTGGTTGGTCAAGGGTGACATGGCATCCTGGACCACAGACACTATGCACTTACCGCGCACGCTTTCCGACCACGCCCCAGTGGTACTACGCTGGAACATACCACAAACTTTACCCCGTGCATTCAGCTGGCGCCTCCCGCCACACGCCCTACTAGACGCAGCATTTAGAGAAGAGATCCACAGTGAACTCACCCAGTACTTCTCCATTAATGAAGGCTCGGTGGAATCTCCTTCCACTCTGCGGGAAGCCTTTAAGGCAGTTATAAGAGGCGCATGCATCGCCAAACAATCTGGGGTTTTAAAATCAATTAGACAAACACTGTCGAGACTGGAACAAGACATCCGTGACACTGAACTCCTATTCTACCAATCGGGTGCACCCATACATCTCGCAACACTGAGAGGGAAAATTTCAGAGTTCGGAGAAGAGGCGGAAAGAGAGACCCGCTTTCTGGGGAAAAATGCCAAAGCCAGCAGTTACGGCGAGGGCGATAGGCCAGGAAAGGCTCTAGTGAACACACTTTACAGCATAAGTCCTCGATGTACATAACTGAATTACTAGACAAGGACTCAACTCCCCTTAGAGGTCAACAAGCCACACATTCACGTCTTACTAACTTCTAGTCTTCACTATACACTTCCACGCAGAATGCCCCTCATCCCGAGCTGCAAACATACTTAGACTCCATTGAACTGGTTTGGCTAAGCGAGGCCCACCGGGCCTATTTAGATGAGCCATTTTCCGTGGAAGACATTGTACAGGTTATCAGTAGCTTGCCAGGTGAGAAGGCCCCAGGGCTAGACGGGTTGACGACCTCGTTTTACAAAACCTACGCGGACGAGCTCGCACCTTGCTTACTAGCAGTCTACCAAGAATCTCTAGACTGCGGCTCTCTGCCACCAACAATGAAAGAGGCTGTGATCATTTCTCTCTTGAAACCAGACAAGGCGGCTAATCTCTGCGACTCATACCGCCCGCTCTCTCTGATTAACGTCAATGCCAAAATCCTCGCTAAGTTAATCGCCAATAGACTGCAGCCAATCCTGCCGCTTATAGCCAGGCCGGACCAGTCTGGATTTATCCCTGGCAGGTCCACAGCTCATAATTTACGCACCTTCTTTGCTGCGGTTCACCAGCTAGACCCTCAATTGCCAGCCATCGCTGCCTTCCTTGACGCTACTAAAGCGTTCGACTCACTGGAGTGGCCATACTTGTTCACTATATTACCCAGTTTGGGGTTCTGTCCCAATTTCATCAAGCTCATTCGACTACTTTATATTGAGCCCACGGCACGTTTGAAACCAAATGGATTGCTGTTGGAGCCATTCCCAATAACACGCGGTACCAGACAGGGCTGCCCCCTCTCGCCGCTGCTATTTGCGGTGGCAATGGAACCCCTAGCTGCTAGAATACGACAACACCACACTTTTAAAAGGCTTGGTTTCACAGACAGAAGCTTAATAATTTGAATGTATGCTGATGACATTACACTGTACATTCATAAACCGGATGAGAATTTGAATCCAGTGATGCGGGAAGTTCCCCAATTTGGGGGTATGTCTGGTGGGAAAGTTAACTGGTCTAAATCGTCCCTCCTGCCCCTGAGTGACGCCCCACTAGAGGCTGAACTGGAATTGCCGCTCACATGGGCTGATGGCTCGGTAAAATACTTAGGCATATGGCTCAGTAGAGACACACAAGAAATCTGGCGTATGAACTTTGGTCGACTACTAGAGTGGCTGGAAGCAAGTCGAAGTACTGGTCGGCTCTGCCATAGTCCCTGGCTGGCAGAATAGCCAAGTTCCTATATTTATTCACAAATATCCCCATCCCCCTCACACAAGCCTTTTTTGAATCCCTCCGGTCCATTGCGATAGCCCTGGTGTGGGCTGGTAAGCAGCCACGGGTGGGATGGGAACTACTGACGTGAACGCTCTCGCGAGGGAGGCTAGGTGCTCCCGACTTTGAACTATATGCATTAAGTGCGCAAGCCCAATATCTCCACTTCTGGATACACCCGGTCCCATTCCAGCCACATGTGGCGGTCGAGAAGGATGTAGCGGACCCTACCCCTCTACATGTTGCTCTATACAAACCTTATCGCAGAATAGCCGGTGAGGGGAACACAGTTTAGACACTGCGATGGGCCTGGGAGGGCCTGAGGAAGCGTGTCGAGACCCCCTTGCTCTATGCACCATCCACTACACTTTTCCCTTCTCTACAAGATAAGGGGTCTATTAAGCGTGCCCGCGCAATGGGCCTAAATACACCATGGGATCTCTACCCACAGGGCACGTTCCTAGAGAAACCACAAAATCAAGAGGGAACTCCGGGGCCTGTTCTAGAATTGCTTCTACACTACCAACTTAGAGCCACGTGCAGAACATTACATAGCTCCTTTCCAGAGGCCCCAGCTACAATGGCACCACTGGAACACGTACTTGTTACCCGATCTCCTCGTAAGTTGGTAACCAGGCTATATAATTTAACGCAATCAAACACTCCTTTTGTCGCCCCACGTACTCTAGAGCAGTGGCGTGTTGATCTTGGAGAATCACCTACAGACGAACAGTGGTCCTATTGCAAACTATGAGCTGAGACTCATCCATTTTAAATTCATACACAGAGTATACCACACCCCCCTACAGCTACACAAAATGGGATTACGCCCAAACGCGAACTGCTGGAAATGTAAGCAAGAGAATGCATCTTTCCTGCATGTTGCGTGGACTTGCCCTCCCATTGCCTGCTTCTGGGAGGGAGTCTATGAGGGTGTACATGCGGTCACTGGTGTCACATTACAATGCACGCCACTGGTCGCCCTGCTGGGACACGTAGAGGAGATTCCCCCCGAGAAACGTCGACTCACAGCTATGATGCTGTTACTTGCTAAGCGCAGGCTGGCCATGCACTGGGGGGCTCCAAGAAGCCCTAAAGTAGATACTTGGGTGCACAACATCACATACTGCCAAGAGCAATTAGCTGCGTTTTGGGACCTTAAGCCCATGGCGTCCCGCCCAAAAGACATCTGGGAGCCATTTGTGGCATGGATTAGACACGATAACGTCAGAAACCCCTGTTACAGCTTCGCTCGCTGCTACGCCGCACACCTCTGCCTACAGGAGCCTCTTGCGAGAGATGTACACGCCTCTCTGTTATAATTTTAAGCCAAACTGATAAAAAAATGTATGCTTAGTCCGTAGTCAATGAAATGCCTGTCAATGCTATCTATGGTCTAACTGTAAATCTAAAAGTCTTGAAGCATGTGCGCGACGCTGATGAACCTAATGTATATGTCACCAAATTTGCTATAGTCATAAGTGATGTATCTTTAGCTTGTTTTGTTTATGGTCTAACTCTGGTCTCTTCAGGCCTTCTTGAATATTGTACTTTGTAACTGGATATTGCTCCAAGGCCTGTAACATTAATGAAGTTTGTTAAAACAATAAGAAATATTTAAAAAAAGATTAGGCTTTCCATATAGCCGGTCACAACTGAGCACAAGAAAGTAGGAGGCGTAAAGTGATAGGAGATGGAACAAAGGGTGGAGGGTGAGATAGAAAATAAAGCAAAGAAAATGGGTCACAAAGCAAAGTGAAAATACATAAAAGTGAGAATTAGGCAAAATGTCAGCCAGGGATGGAGAGCCCATAGCGGTCATAAGGTGGTTGTGGGCAAGACAGTTGGGATTGCATCGCCATAATCAATTCGAGATTATAGCAGAGTCTGCACTGCAGTGCTGAAAGTAATTGATTGCAGAAAGTATTCTAAGTCTGCTCAAGGAAGAAAAGGTAGATCCTGTGGCTTTTCTTATGTGATCAGTTTCTGAGGTCATGAAAACATTAAGGTCGATCCACAAATCCAGATATTTGACTCATTTGGAATCGGTCAGTGTATGGTATAGAGAGCCAACCTTTGCTGAATCTGGAGTCCATTGGCCATTTAATGATAATGAATTCTATTTTTCCTGAGAAAGTTCAGAGACGTCCATTCATGCAGAGATGCAAGGCCTTTTATTAATGTGGGATATCTTGGCATAAGGATATTTTAGATAGATTTGTGTGTTATCTACACATGAATGTACACTAACCCCTGCCTTCTTCTTCAAGATTTTAAGCAGTTCTATATATAGATTGAAATGCACAGACAGAAGGATAGAACCCTATGAAGCACAACAGGTGATAGGAATGTGGTCGAAAGAGGAGCTGCCCAAACTAACTAGCTGTTTGTCATTAATTAAGGAGGTGGTGAACCGTCTGAGAAACACTCCTTTAAAGTGCATGTGGATAGAAAGATTGTAACAAGTGTATGTGTATGGTGTTCAACAAGATTGTTAAAAATCATGCATGATGAGAAGGCAGACATCACTACTGTCCAGCATGCAATTTCTAGAATTTGATGGGCTGCAGTTTTGGTGCTGCAGCGACTTTTAATTCCTGATTGATATGGTACTAAAAACCTTTTTTGATCAATGTGTGTGAAACGTTAGTCAGTCGACATTTCTCAGTTACTTCACCCAACCACTGGCCACCTCATAGATTAGGAAAGTTGGTGGGGGTCATCCTGAGGTATCTGTAAAAAAGGGATCATTTTCGCTGCTTTTATGGATACCAAAATGCCATATTTTATCAAAGACGTTATAAGGTTTACTGTGAAGTTAATGGAAGAAGGTTGGCATTAGATATTTGACAATATTAGTTGTTCTCCAGTTAGTGGTGTAAATCTGGACCAACCTTAACTCTGAGGGACTTCTTGCTGAGGAGTGTGCGTTGTGCAGACAGAGTTTCCGTTCAATATGTTTTTTCTTCTTCAATCAAGGCATCCTTTGCATTTCAAATAGGACTGAGAATCGATTTGCTCAGATGTCATGTAAAGTTAAACTTAGAAGTCTGCAATAGTTGTTTAGGTCAAGGTCAGTTCAAAGGATTGTTAATTTGGATTGAATATATTTGGCTTTACTTCAGTGACTTCAGGGTCATAGTTCTTCCTAGCCATGTTTAGACTCAAGAGTCTTCTGGGTGTATTTGGGGATCTCCAGTGTCTATCTAATTTTGTGATCTCTTCTCTCTTAGAAAAAATAATCTGAAAGCCAAGGGATGCATCTATTGTTTGCAGTACTTAGTTGGTACCACTTGTTGCAGGTGGTTGGCACAGGCACTCATTTTTGGCAAAGATTATTTATATTTCGTTATCTGACTTTGATCTGTGTAAAGGAGTTGAAATGCAGAAAAGGGAGAATGAAGGAGGAAGAGAAAGATAGGAAACTGGTATGAAAACGAACCTGCAACAGGTAGAGTCGGGAAGCAAAAGATGCTGGAGGAAAGAGGCATGAGTTGGAGTTGAGTCTAGGTGTTTTAATTCAGAAAAACTGGTGTTCTGCAGGGCCAGGTGCACACTTCTAAGAATATTTTGGTCACTTGCACTTATTTTTCTACAAATTAAGCACTGCTTAGTGGTAAGTTTTTTAAAGGTTTGATTTATCAAAAGCTTTTAGCACTACATAACACTGGCCTAGCATACATCAGCAAACTCATGTGCTTTCACAAACCTTCTAGACACCATCTCTAGTCTGGACTTCTACTTACACGCATCACACGCATACAGAAAACCATATCCGGTGGTCCAGCCTGCTGCTGCATCACTGCTAAAGCGTGCAATGACCAGCCGCTACACATAACAGCCTCCTCCACACTTTTTGGATTCTGCTAAAAGCTGAAGACCTGGCTTTTGAAGCAGTCCTACAAGGCCCTAGGTTTGACTAGACTCACACTTGGTCAGCGCTAGGATACCCTCCTGGGTGATAGTGGGCTATACAAATCTGAATAACTGGAAAAACAATACTTTATCGGTTATTATAACCATGCTGCAAGTGATAGGATTTAGTACTTGAGCTAATTCGCAGTCTGTGACATTTCTCAAGGATCATATTAGGAAAATCCTTGATCGTGAGTGTGTAAACAAAGTGTCATGTTGCCGGTGAATATCCAGGGGGAAATTAAAGGGTCTGACCAGTCCATTGCGATGGGGCTGAGGCATTCTACCTTCAACTGACTACAACTAATATTTTGTGAGGAGAAGGTAGAGGCTTGTTCCAAGTTATGTAACACCTTCTGGAGGGCAATAGCATGTACATTTGATAGATTGCCCCTGTTATTAAATTCTCCTAGATAAATATTGTTGTCATTCAGTACTTATTGCTGTGATGTAGTCAGTCAGATCAGTAATAAAGCATTTGTGCAATCTCTGATGCTGATAAGTGATAAGCAGCTACGTGGTTACATTAGGGAGGAGTTCAACACCACGTTCAAGGATTACAAAGGTCTCAAAACTAGAGATGTTGTTTTACCAGGTTGCTGTGATGTGTTAGCACTACACCACTCTTTGTGTTCATTTCTCTATCAGTGCTAATTATAGCATTGCTGCATGGAACCATTATGTCTAAAATTGCATGAAATGTTGCCCTACCGAAAACTCTGCAAAAAGAAGAAACCCAGCTTAAAGCATTAATCAAGTTGTCAATGAAGGCATAGTGTGCGGAGGCTGATCGACAGTTATGTAGATCGCCTTTTGATATTGTAATGAGCAACTTGATGATGGGGAAGAAGCTCATATCTCTAGCAGCGAGCTTAAGATTTTGGAGGTTTCTTCCTTGGACTAACTGTTATGTGATGCACCTGTGTATATGTGGGGTGAAAGTACATTGAATTTGTTAGTATAGCCACATAATGACTTTAAAGAGAGAGTAAGACAGCCCTGAAGGGAATGCAGTCTCTTCACATGATGGGATTAAGTGGTCTACATGGCCTCAGCAGCTTAACAGCTGAAGAAGTCAAATAACTATATTACGTGGTGTCTATCATTATCCTTTCTGTGAGAGTTTTGAAGAACGTAGGTAAGCAGTGCTACAAAGTTGTGTTTCAAAATGCTGGCATTGTTGGAAATGAACAGTCTATGAGCCATCATGATAAATGTAACCACTGCCAAAGAGGGTTTAATCCATTAGGAAAAGTATGTTGAGTGTTAAAGCATTAGTCATCCAGTAGGTTGTTAGCTCCTGAAAACTTATAACTAAGACTTCAATATGTCATGAATAGACATGGAGTTTCAAAGCTAAGATTAATTAAACAGGTGAGCGTAGGTTACGAATGAAATGCAAGAATGGAAACAATTTCATGACTAGTCTTCCCTAGAAAATACTTTATACAGCTATATGAGTTGCCACTTACAATATGTTTAATTATTATCTTACTCTTGGGAAATTATCAAATATGTCAATGCAAACTGCCACAAATGCTTTCCCATGTACATGTTTGAATGTATTCAATAGACTGGTGTCTGGATTGTCTATTATTTGCCCTTCCAATATGTCCACCACAGTTTGCTAGGCTAGCTTCTTCCTATGAGCCACGGAGCATGCAAATCAGTTGAACAGATGTAGTAGATTCAATAGACTGCTTTAAATTGGGCTATTAGTTGAGAGGGACGAGAACCTAACTGAAGTAATATTCCCAATCCTTGTCAGGGTGAACCACAAATGTCACTAAATAAACCTGAGTTCAACCAAAATGACAACAATCATCGAAAGAGGGGAACTAGGGATGTGAATTTTTAACGTTTTAAGTAGAAATAATGCCTAGAAGCACAAAGTGACACTGATAGTCAATGGCCGCAGTAGAACAGGACTTAGGTGCAATTTGACGCTGAACAAGGTGGAGCGTGGATTGAATACATAAACCAGGTTTGACATAACCAAAGATTTTACTTTCTGTCTTTGGACCTTGAAGTACCAATTCACCATAGGAGTATACTTCTAAAGCCCCCCAGGACCTCAGGGGAGCACCTAGAGACTCATAGGGTGGCAGGCAGAAGCAAAAAAAGGGTCCAGTCCTGGTCAGCTGGCCAGTTGCAGGAAAAGGCCTCTCGTAGCATGTTGTGTCCCTGTAGCTTGAACAGGAGGGCAGTATTATGACCTTGGAGTTCTTTCTCCTGCGTACAAGAGAGAGAGAGAGAGAGAGAGAGAGAGAGAGCAGGTCCAGTCCTCTGGCCTCTTCTCAGCTTGCAGGCAGGAGGTTCAGTCCTCTTCTGATCTTCCACAGGTCCATGAGTGTTCTGAGGAGGGTACTGTGGGTGCCACATGTATCCCTGGTACCAGTATGTGGGTGGGGACATCTCCTGGCCACTCCCTAACCAAGTTAAACGTTTCCAGTGGTGACCCTACCCTTTTTTGCAACTCTTCCTGTGGGTTGTACTTTAAGCTATCCCACAGTTCACCTCTCTCCCTAAATCCAGCATGGGGGATGGATCGTCTGTAACAAAAGAAATTCCAACCACGTCAGGCCTGAGGCTAGGGTGTGTACTGGCCCCCTACTTTTTAATTTGTTTTTAGCAGTTCTAACGCAAGCATTGGACGAGGTGAACGCCTGTCCACCCAAATGAGCTAATACTCTGATATCAAACTTGCTATTTGCGGATGATGTTATCTTACTTAGCCAAACAAAGGTCGGACTGCAACGCCTGATAAACAGGATATCAAGATACTCTAAAGAAAACAGAATGGTTATCAACGAAAGAAAGACAAAAATCATGGAGGTTAGCAAAAATCGAAAGGCAAAACATAAATATAAATGGAGTTTGGATAATTCATAACTAGAGCAAGTAAGAACATATAGATACTTGGGAGTATTATTTGATGACCAAGGAACATTTCAGCCACATAAGATCGATATGCAACGCAAAGCAAATATATTGCTATCGGCTTTTAGAACATTACAGAAATCCATAGGAAGGCTGAGCTATCGACCATTTTTGAAAGTAATATCAGCAAAACTTTTGCCAACCTTAACATATGGAACCGAAGCATTGTGTGGAAAAGATTCAGTTACAATTAATAATGCTGTTACAAAAATCTTTAAAGCCCTCTTTTTATTGCCACATAATGCATCGCCTGCACAGATTCGATTGGAATTTGGGTTAACTAATCAGCTACTAGCTCGAAAAGGCCAATTTATAAAAGTGTGGAAAAGAATAAAAATGGATACTGTAAATCAAATGTCTAAACTACTGTGGCAGGAAATAAATACAAACTGGAAAGCCCAGGCGTGGAAATATCTACACGTTTCAATAGATGAATACTCAGCGAACTCGATCTGGGAAATGACAATAACCATAAATTCGTTTAAAAAAGCCATCAATAATACAACAAAACATTTATCACTTCTTCTGGACAAAGATACCTTCTCAAAAAGAAAACATGCATGGCCTCTAATGAATGGTTATACCAAGGTGAAAATTCAACCATATTTTGAAATCCCATGGTCCGTGAAGCATAAGCAAATATTTATAAAAGCCCGTTTTGGAGTATTTCCAGGTTCATGTCACCTAATGCCATGGATGAGAACAGAGGAACCGACGGCCTGCAGCTTATGTAAACTCGGAGAAGAGAACATTATGCACCTCCTTTGTGTATATCCGAAACTGAAATTTGAAAGAATATCTATCCTTAGGAGACATTTTAATGTTCGAGGAATAAGGAGTTGCAGACAAGTCTTGATAAGAGGTCTTCATACTGATGATATATTAACCTCCGCTTTTGTAAAGTTTTTAATGCGACTGAGAGCTAAGTTAGACTAACAAAAACAAATAGAATGTAATGTAGGATGAATATAATATGCAAATAGTATTGTGCACTTTAAGTCCTACATATTTTTTAAGATGAAAGAGTATTACGTTTGATTATGTTTTAATTATCTTTGTCTTACTTTTTTATAACCGGATTTTATAGTAAGAATTACTGTTTATATATTGTAAGATTTTAATTAATCAAACAATAAAGTACAAATGAAATGAAATGAAATAAATCCAGCATGGCAGTAGCTTTCCTTCCCTGGTCAGAGCTCTCTTTGCTCACCCAGAGATATGGATATGAAAATGGGTATCCCATCCCCTGTGGTCTCTCTAAAACAGTTCTGGGGCAGCTGTCCCTCCCACGGGAATTAGGCTAGGGACGTATAGGTAAGTTAAATGTACCAATCAGTTGTGACCCAATTACATCAGGTTTGAAGGGAAGCACAAGCACTTTACCACTGGTTTGCAGGGGTAAAGTCCGTAGAGTTCTTGGGCCAACAAAGACAGTCAAGTCAAAACATCTGAGGGACTACCAAGCAAAATATGGTAATTTTCAGCACTCATGATCAGACAGTCTAGGTTTTTGTGCTAACAAGATGGTTTTTGACATTTTCTAAGATGTGTAGAGTCATGAGTCATGAGGTGTGGTAACTAATTGGTCATTAATGTGTGAGGTCATAAGCAGTGCATTGCGGAGGCGTAAGTTATTGTTAGCCCAGGTAACTATAACAGCTGAATTTCTATGGTTTTGTATGAGTGAAATCTGAGCCTAACTATAACGTCCCTTTAACCTTTGGTTTTTTTGAGTGAATTTCTAAGTTTTTTAATTTAATTTCCTAACTACAGCTTCCCTGTAATGTTTGGTATTTTTCAGTGAATTTCTAAATTTTTTAAAATGTTATTTGCTAACTATAACGTCCCTGTAGCCTTTGTTTTTTTTCCAGCAAATTTCTATGTTTTTTATTTTATTTCCTAACTATAATGTCCCTGCAACCTTTAGTTTTTTAACTGAGTTTCTAAGGTTTTTAAATTGTATTTCCTAACTATAATCTTCAACCTTTGAGAGTGAGTGTGTGAGTGTGTGCATGAGTGTCTCAATGTGTGAGTGATTGCGTAAGTGCCTCAACGGATGTGTGTGTGAGTGTCTGAGTGGGGCTGAAGTAGCTGCATAAGTGGCTGACTGGGTGTCTGAGTAGGTGCGTGAGTGGGCCTGTGAGTGCGTGTGTGAGTGTCTGAATGGGTGTCTAAGTTGATGCTTGAGTGTCTGAGTGGGTGTGTGAGAGTGTCTGAGAGGGTTTGTGAGTGCCTCCATGAGTGGGTGAGTCAGTCAGTGAATGAGTGCAAAACTGTCTGAGTGGGTCTGTGAGTATGTGTGACAGTCTCTGTGTGGGTCTCTGAGTGGGTGTGTGAGTCTCTGAGTGGCTCTGTGAGTCAGTGCATGATCCTCTGAGTAGGTCTGTGAGTGGGTGTAAGAGAGTATGAGTGGTTAAGTAAGTGGGTGCATGAGCGTTTGAGTGGGTCTGTGAGTGGTTGTACTTTTCTGAGTGCATCTGTGAGTGGGTGCATGAGTGTCTGAATGGGTCTGTGAAAGGCTGTGAGAGTGTCTGAGTGGTTCTGTAAGTGAGTGCATAAGTGCCTGAGTAAGTGTGAGAGTGTCAGTGCATCTGTGAGTGGGTGCATGAGTGCCTGAGTGTGTGAGTGAGTGTGAGAGTGTGTCTGTGAGTGGGTGTGTGAGTGGGTCTGTGGGTGGGTGTGTGAGTGGGTCTCTGAGTGCCTGAGTGTATAAGCAGGTGTCTAAGTGTCTGTGCGTCAGTAGCTATGTCAGTGACTGGGCTACAATGGAGCCGCACCTGCCCCTTTATCCAAAAAGAGTCCAGAGGTTTGCACAAAATATCTACCCAAGTGCAGTACTTTCTACTGGTTAATTACTAAGTGCTAACTCCTTAGGTAAATGTCCAAGACATATTCTACAGCTGTGTAAAGGACCACTAGGAAATGTCACCAGTGACATTGTGTGCATTTTGGCAATATGATTGTTCCTCGTGCGTCTTTATCCAGAAATTTGTGATAACATGAATCTTCCTCTAGAGAAGAAGATGAGAGTACAAAAAGGTAAATCTCCACCACACAAGGGCCCTCCCTCTTGACTATATGAAGTAAGTGCTTCTTTGTTTGGTGGAGATGTCCTCATATTCCTCAGCATCAAGAACGCGTCACCAAAATCAGCTAGAAAAGCAATGGGGGGCCTTTTGATAAGCTGCCCATCATCCTGGTAAAAGGCTGGAAGACCATTGCATACTACTAAGGTGCACGGGTGGGGCCAAACTGGCAGAGCTTTAGGTGATTTTGCACATTTGTATTCTCGTAGTCATTTAAAGGGAGAACCATGGACTCTGCTCTCACCAGATAAGGAGAAGAAAGAATCCACTTGTCACAGACGCTACACATGGCGCACCAATAGATAAACAATGCATTCACCTCCACGAAGCATTTCAGATCGTCTTTCAATGTGGAATTGTCGAGAAAACACACTTGCTTTGCCTTTATCAAGCCCTGGAGGTCATCATCATTTGTCCTTTAAAGAAGTGAAGCTTCAATTGTGGCACATACTATGTTTATATATGTAAGTGTTTCCCATTGAGGGTTAATTTCTGTAAAAATTAAGCAGGTCCTCATGCTGGCTCCCCCTGCGACAGTCCTCCAGTCCAGCTTGCCCGCAGTCTACTACCCTCTGCTTTCTGTCTACCTGCTGCCCTCTGTTTGTGTTTCCTCTGCTAGTTTCTTGCTCTGTTTTGCCTTTTCTGCTCATTTTTCTGCCCTCTGTTTTGCCTCTTCTGCTAATTTTTCTGCCCTCCGTTTTGTCTTTTCTGCTCGCCTTTCTGCCCTCTGTTTTGCCATTCCTACTAGTTTTTCTGCCCTTTGTTTTTCCTTTTTCTGCTCGTTTTTCTGTCCTATGTTTTGCCTCTTCTGCTCATGTTTCTGCCCTCCGTTTTGCCTTTTCTTTTTTGTAGAGACAAATTTTATTGTGTCAAATGTCATACATGGGGCAGAGTCCCTAGATCCAGAAAGCATCTGCCATATCATATATCTCAAAGCATTGTCATTGACATTTAGTTTACATAATCTCGAGATAAAGAATATACAAAACAAAGCAACATGAACATATCGAACCCCCCCCCCTTTTGCACTGTTCCACTGCTGTGTCTCTTTTGCCACCACATCGCCCACTCCAGCCAATGATTCCCATAACTATATGTTTGGTCCCTCACCCAATGACCCCCTATGACAGTGGGGGCATAGACGCATCCGCAGGGGGCACCGGCTCCAAATACAGACCCCGGTAGTCTGCCCATCGTTTCCAAATCATGGGGTGCTTGTGCGGGCATCCCCTGGCCTTAAATATTGGTATCTCCAAGCCCATACAGAAGTCCAGTCCGTTCTTCCATGCCGATAGAGAAGATGGGGCCGACGCCTTCCACAGTCTTGCAATGTCTCTTTTAGCTAGAGTCAGCCTCAACAGCAGCAAGTGCCTTTTATAGATATTGCCCCCAATACCCTCCATGATATTCAGGATTACCAATCTTGGTGAGGTGGGGAGCTCCCACCCCAACACCTCTGCAAGGCAAGTCAGAACCTCCCGCCAAAACCTCGTGGGCTCTGTGCATTGCCAAATTGTGTGAATAAGGGATCCCTCCTCCCGATCGCATCGCAAGCACATCGGGTATGACACCAGGCCCGCCCTCCACAGTCTTAGTCGAGTGTAGTAAGCCCAGTGTAGATATTTGAATTGGATGAGGAGCAGCCGAGTTGCTATCGACGCCTTCTGGGGATGGCAAGTGCATCCGCCCAATCATCCCCATCTATTTGGCCGAGATCGCGCACCCACGCTTCTCTAAGCTGGTCTAATGTGGTAGGACTATTTGTCACCAGTGAATGATAGATTTTTGCGATTTTATGGTCACGTACATCGCCCATAGACACCTTAGCTTCGATGGGA
Source organism: Calotriton arnoldi (assembly GCA_963921515.1). Lineage (NCBI taxonomy): Eukaryota > Metazoa > Chordata > Amphibia > Caudata > Salamandridae > Calotriton > Calotriton arnoldi. The sequence continues at coordinate 1,813,816 of CAWUFW010000581.1, read as the reverse complement.
CTAAATTCGGGTAGAGCCTCTACCTCTAAGATGCTAGGGGAGATGGCATGCCTAAATTGGAGGTACTTAAAAAATTGAGTTTTAGGCATCTGGAATTCTCGCTGTAGATCTTGGAAGGATTTCAGGGCAGCGCCTCGCATTACATCTCCTAACGCAGAGATCCCTATGTTATCCCTCCCGTGAAATCCAGAGAGCGCGGCCAGTTGCGGCAGTCGACCATTATGCCACAATGGGGTTTCCCCCGTTAGCCTGCCCCACCACCCCATCCTATGGAGGGACTGCTTCCAGAGCCAGAATACCACCTGCGTGGCTGGCGGCAGGGAATTGCGCAGGGGTGCCGAGTACAAAATGGTATGGAGGGTAGATTCTCCCATGCGCCATCGCTCCACCACATATGCGGGGTCCCGCCTATCACCATACCACCATTCATTTAGTACTAACAGATGGGATGCTATATAGTACGATTGGATGTCTGACGTAGCTAACCCCCGCAATACGTGGACTGTCCGCAGCGCAACTCTGGAAGCCCCTCCCGCCCACAGAAACTTGCCCAATGCCGCATTGACCAGGCGAAACCAAGTAGGGAGGATCGGGTATGGGTGGTTCTGCAATTGGTAGAGCAAGCGCGGCAACGATACCATTTTAAAAATGGCCGATCTACCATAGTTGGAGAGGGGCATGTGTGCCCAAGTTTTCATCTTCTCCCGTACCCGCGCCCATATCGGAGCAATATTTCTGTTCCATGCCGCGCATGGTGTATCCGACAGGAAGACTCCCAGGTACTTCACTCCCTCCGTTGTTATTTTAACTGCCGATGCCCAGGACCCCAAACCGGCCAGCCCCCCAATACCCATAAGGTAGACTTACTGGGATTCATAAATAGGCCCGAGAACTCCCCAAATATTTGCATGATATGGAGCAATCTCTGCCCCATCCTATTGATGTCTGTTAAGAAGAATAGGAGGTCGTCCGCATATAATGCCCACTCGAAGCCCTTTACCTGTGCATCCCTCCGCACCCATTCCGCCAAGGGCTCCATCGCTAAGGCAAATAAATACGGCGACAGGGGGCACCCCTGACGGGTGCCTCTTCCAATTGGAAATAAGTAGGAGGTGGACCCTGCCTCTCGCACTGATGCTGTAAGATCTGTATATAGCAATTTCAAGTACGACAAGAACCGTGGACCAAAATTGAGGTGATCTAGTAGTACGAACAGATATACCCAACTGAGGGAATCGTACGCCCTATCCATATCTGCCAGCAACAGGGCGGCCTGTTCCCCGGCTCCCTGGGTGGAGGCTATGGCACCGTTTTGCCTTTTCTGCTCGTTTTTCTGCCCTCTGTTTTGCCTCTTCTGTTAGTTTTCTGCCCTCTGTTTTGTCTTTTACTGCTTGTTTTTCTGCCCTCTGTTTTGCCTTGCCTGCTCGTTTTTCTGCCCTCTGTTTTGCCTTTTCTGCTAGTTTTTCTGCCCTCTGTTTTGCCTTTGCTGCTCATTTTTCTGCCTTCTGTTTTGCCTTTTCTGCTAATTTTTCTGCCCTCTGTTTTGCCTTTTCTGGTCGTTATTCTGCCCTATGTTTTGCCCTCTTCTGCTCTCTTTTGCCTTTTCTGCACATTTTTCTGCCCTCAATTTTGCCTTTTTCTGCTTGTTTTTCTGCCCTCTGTCTTGCCTTTCCTGCTCGTTTTTCTGATCTCTGTTTAGCCTTTTCTGACCTCTGTTTTGCCTTTTCTGTTTATTTTTCTGCCCTTTGTTCTGCCTTTTCTGCTTGTTTCTCTGCCCTGTTTTTGCCTTACCTGCTCATTTTCTGCCCTCTCTTTTGTCCTCTTCTGCAATGGGGGAGGGGGCACACGTCTACCTGGATGCCCTGGCCACATTATAGTGTGGGTCTAAGATATGTTTTAGACAGGCTACAGGGAGGAGTGAAGCTACTGTGGCTGGATTAGGTAAAACTGTTTCTTTACTCCAAGGGCTTGCACTGGTTAAATCCAAATACCATCATACCATCTGTAATAAAAACGTTGAAGCTCCCCTATTGGGAGCATGAGGAGGTAAAACTGTCCAATCAGGGAGGCTTTGGGCACACAACCCCACACTTTTTAGAGGTCAAGCCTCTTCCTTCCATTGAGAATGATATGGACGAGATTGATCATCCTTTCACAAAAGGCCTATACTTAAGGTTTAGGTTGGGTACACTCCCTCTTGCCACATTTACAGCCAAATGGAAAGGTAGCCTGGGGGTTAGCAAAATTTGTCTTGCATGCAGAGGGGGTGAAGAGACTGATGATCATTTATTGTTCTTTTGCCCTAATTATCGTAAGCAGCGAAAGAGTTGGATTATTCCTCTGTCGTTTCCCATGTGTCCGCCAGTACAGGGTAGTGAATAGAGAAATGTAGAGCTGACACGTCTCCTGTTATTGTTTTTTCCATTGCCAAGTACCTAGAGATAATTTGGCATAAAATGTATCTCTCTTTCTGCCCCCACAGTCCTAGCCTACTCCCAGTTAGTCAACATCCCGGCCTTGGGCCATTTAGTTATCACTTTTTAATATCATGCTGTATTGTTTTTTTGTTCTTATCAAACCAGTGTTGCTACTATGCGAGTTTGTAAATTATTCTTTTAATTAATTGCTTTTTTAATAATTATAAAGATGTGGTGTATTCGTACTGTATTGCTGATTTGTCACTTTATGGTCTATGACTGAAATAAAGTACTTAAACGTAAACATAAGTCAATGGAAAATGCTTGGGGATTTTGCATTGTGGGACCCCCTTTTTAGGTCGAGCCTCGAGTAGCGCGCAAGCGCTGCTCTGCGAGACTTATAGTTAGGGAGTTTGAAAAGCTGACCAGACGCTCGTGCGTCATGGCCTTTTACCTGCGGTTACGCGCGCAGCAGACATGTGTTTCCAATTATCGTGCCCAGACGCGGGCGCAATAATTGGAAACACATGCTGGCCGTGCGGGGAAAAAGGCCATGACGCACGAGCGTCTGGTCAGCTTTTGAAAGCCCAGGCTGCCGCGCTCACTCGCCCCCGCTCCTCTCTTAACTCGCAGTTGTCCCCGCACCCTGACGCTTTAATGCGAGTAATGCTGCCCACGACCCAGCTCTCTGTACATAAAGAAGTGCCCTGAAGTGGCGAGGGTGGGGGTGAGCCCCTCCCGGGATGCCGAGCGTTCTTGGGCTTTCAGCTGTACTCGACAGAAGCTGCACTAATGCACTGGGAGGCTGCACTTCATTAAAGGGCACGTGCCCTTCCGGGTCTATAAGCAAGTGTCTCATGCACGCTTTAAACAGCAGTCATATGCTCTGCTGCTTTACGTTCCATTGCGAAATTTTTAAAGCGCTGGGTTGCTTCACGGCGCTTCTTGCAGTTGTGAATGCGAATGGAGGGGCAGGCTTAGTTAGCTGAGAAAAGTGATGCAGGAGTAGGTTGAGATATGGAAACGGTGCAAGAGAACCTATGTCTGGATGCACAGTATGCTCGAAGCGCTATAAGTGTCGAGTTGTTTATATCGTTTTTCTTACCAACCCTTAGCCCATTTCTGTACCCACTCTCAGTTTTCAGAATGAGAACTGACGTATGGGAAGATAATTTACCCAAGACCACACAATGCAGCAAATGGGACACGGGATTTTAGAACTCTTGTCTCTTGAATACTGTAGTCATTGTGTTTTTTCCGTCTGACCAAACATGAAAGACATTGTCATCCTCCCATTTCTCCTTACGTCCTGAACAGGATAATACACCCCTTCCCCCACCACCATTCCTGTTAAAACACGCTCCACTGCCCTCCCCACACTTACAGTGGTGCACCCCTCTCCCCCCTTATACTCTCGCTGATAAATCACAACACTCGCGCAGGAATAGCACTCTGTTTACCTCGCGCAGACATAGCATTGAGCTTAAGCTGCAAAGACGCTTTGTGTTGAGCACGTCCCTGGTGGTACAGTAAGCGCCACGAGGGGACGATGAAAAGCGCTATACAAACAAAATGAAACAAAGATAGACTCTGAAGAGAGCCGTGTCTGCAACGGGAGAGAGGTCGGATTCTGGAATGAACTAAAAGAACAATCCCTGGAGTAAAAGGGGGGGGGGGTCCTCGGACTGACCTTTGCAGGCATGTTTTTGGTATTTATTCTGGTGTAACAGCGACACTGTACACTAGCACTTGTCATCGGACTCGGGGAGCTGGGGCCCAGCTGTGTTTCACTCCTCCTTCAGGCGGCTCCTTTACTTATTCCCCCTCCCCCCCCAAAAAAAACACCTTCATCCCGGTTTTATCCCTCTAGTTTACGATAGTTACAAGTTTTTGCTGCTTTCCAAGACACCTGGGACGGTATTCTGAAAGGAAATGTACACTTTTCTGTAAGTTTACTACTTTTAGATATTTGCTAACTACTTGGGAATAGCATGACTCCCACTCATGGAAAAAGATATCCGCACCCGGAGACACCGCAACTGTGGCAGAGAACTCCGCACACCTAAGCATAAGTAGTCGTAAAACTCCGTATGTCGTTTCTGAATGCCTACAAGAATTACACTTACAGGAACATGTACGTTTACCTTTGTGAATCAGGGGGCCAAAGTCTGTGATCTGATTTGTGGAATTGACGAGGAGCCCCCATATCTCAAAGATGTTTCAGACATAATGAAGAGGTCAGAGGCTTGCGGGGCCAAGTGCAAATCGAAGCACTTCTTCCAACTTCGAATGTACTTCCACAGATTAGAATACTTTCGCATCTATTGTGCACAAAAAACAAAAATATTTTATTGCCTTATATTTTATGTTCTGTTTTCTACATCACGTCCCGCCTTCAATGTGAACCCTAAAGTTAGGGATCTCCAAACCATGCTGTGGTGTGCTTGTTAAACAGCAGTGTCTGCTAATAGTTCTCTGGTGAGATGCGCGGGCACGCACTTACAAATCGCACATTTACAAATCATCCTCCCGAGGTCGATAAAGTAAGCCTAATTATGTGGGTATTAAACGTGTTATTTGCAACGATATGCAAAATAACAGATGCATTAGCGTATTAGCATAAGGCTAGTGCTGCTGGACTCAGTGCAGTTAGTTACCCATGCATGTCCCGCCAGGACTGGGGATTTGACAGTAAAGCGTAGTTTGCATTTTTGCCTGTTTCGCTGTATGGTTAATTCTGTGGAATGCACAGATGAGGTTCTGTCCTCCCTGACTTAGCGGTAGTAACAGAGGCACGCTTTGACATGGGATGAGCATAAACAAATAGTCTCTGTGGACCCAAACCCCCAAAACAACCAGTGCTAGAGGATACCCCCCAAATAAAAACAAGCATTGGCATACTTCAGCACAATATCCTTGGTGCAACAACATCAACTGTTGCATGGCTAAACACTTATAAGGTACAAGGTTTAGCCATGCAACAGCTGATGTTGTTGCACCAAGGATATTGTGCTGCAAAACTAAATACTTATAAGGTCCCAAAAGAGAGACCTATTGGCTCTGCCAATGCTTGTTTTCTCTGCCCCTGCTTGACTGATCACCCCAACATTTTGTAGCATAAAGTAGTCAAAATGTAGCACCTTTTTGAAGTGTGTAGTGGAGATTCGTCAAACGGTGCCAAAGGTATTAGCAAAACAAAAAACGCTTTTTGAATGAAACAGCTGACCAAACTATAACTATCTAGTGGTAACTGCCACTGGGTAACATATATATATTTATATATATTTTATATATATAATATATATTTTTCAAAACTTTTCTGTTTTAAAATCAGCTCATATTTATGGAGCACCATTGGCTTCATGTTAATTGAAGACATTCCTTCAGAACAGCTTGTCTTGACTTGAAAGCATTGCTTCTTGGCCCATCTTTACAGGAGGTATGAGTTTTAAATCTGCCACCATTTTGGGACCTGTTAATCCCCCAGTTGACCTTGTACTTTTAAAACGATCCAAACAGTACTGAAGTACTTGGATCAGATCAACATATCAATGTTCTGGCTTCCTCTTCGCTAACTGTAATGTCCTTAAAGTGAGAGTTAGCTCTCAGTAAACTAGTGACTCCGTAAAATAGGAACAAGAGGAACCAACATTCTTGTTTAGTAACATTCCACTTAATGGATTCTAATAGAGTCCCATTACTAACTACTTGTTAGAAGGAACCCTCATATATCGTCCTAACCCCTGAAATGAAACTTGCCTCCAAAACCAAGTATTCCATGCCAGGAAAGTCTTCTCCATGTCAATTCCATAATCACCTGGCGGTCTTTTCTCTACTGTTCACCTCTAATTTTTCTACTCTTCACCTCTACCAAATCCTGTTGTACTCTTGTGTTGCCCGATACCTTTCTATCATTGATACATGTGGGAAGTTATTATAATTTGTATTGTGCTTTTGTCTTGTTTATAGTTTTATTGGAATTGCTGTGGCAGAGCGTTCTGATGTGTGAGGACTATGAGTGAGCTCTAAAAACACTTAAATAAATATCTACCACATAGGTTAATGAATGTTCTGTTGTTACAAACACTTGTGATATATGTGTGTGTGTGTAGGAATGGAATTCATAACATAATATTGGCAGTTGTTTTTTAAAAATGATAGCTTCTGGAGATGTAAATGACAGAAATATTTTCTTTTCAGTGACCGTCGGGTTGGGAAAGCATTTTCCAAATCATCCTGCTTCTTAGATTATTGCAGAGAGTCTCTCAAGAACCTTGGCCTGGATGAGTCAAAGGTCAGTGTTCTAAGATGTGCTGTTAACTTCAGTCTGCTTCTTATCTTTGTGTTTTTCCATAAAATAACAAGCATTGGCAAAGCCAATAGGTCTGGAGTTGATTGCCAGGCTTTTGGAAATGCTTGTTTTGTTTTGTCTGAGTTTTTGCTAAACTATATTGCTGGAGAAGCTGCTGGGCCCTTGTCAATCTAAAAAGAAATGGCTAATATAAAAAATATTTTTGGTCTCAAAAAGCACACATTGTCATAGGAGTATCTAGCACAGAAGACAAATACTTTGTGTGCGATGTGCTCCTTATGAAAGGGCATTTTAATTCCTCCGTTCCTTTCAGGAGGTTTTTACCATTTTTCCTCTTAATATTAAATATTATAAGTATCACTCTGTTAAAATCATTCTGTTCTTTATAGTTTTTGACTGTGGTTCTTAACCTGTGGTCTGTGAGTCGCTGGGGGTCTGCAAACTTTACTCGGGCTTCGCAACCACTTAAAAAATTTAATAATCTTAGCACATTAATAAAATCTATGGGCCTAATTTATTTGTTGCCAGATGGTCCGTTTCTCCACCAGGGCGACGAAGTTAATTACTAAAGCATTGGCAGGAACAGCTGTCATAGCAGTTCCTGTCAATGCTTTTTGCAGTTTGGTGCAGAGCTCCATCAACATCACGGATCCTTGCACCAAACTGTTTTTTTTTTGTTTTCAAAAAGAAAATCTTGAAGCTGGATTTTCTTTTGGAAAATAAAAAGATAAAGCTGCAATCGCCATAGGAGTCATCTCCCATGCCAAGGGGGCATTTAATGCTTTTTACTATTCCTTACCATCAGGGTTAGCCTGGTGGTGATGGACAGTAAAACAAGCATTGGCATAGCCAATGGGTCTCGCCTTTGGGACCTTATAAGTGTTTAGCCAGAGCTATTGACTTTGGCAATGTTTTTAAGCTATGTTATCCAAGCGAACAAATATGCCTTAGGTAGAAAAGAGAGTGTTTGATGTGCCCAATGATTAAAGATCTTGTTAGTGTGGATTAAAACGATACACAGACCCTAATGCATAAGCACGTGTTAAAAGTGCTTGTGCATGAAGCAGAGAGACAGTGAAGTTTGCGAACTTGGTTTGGTGTGGGTGTGAATCCTGCATTGCCGATCCCTGGTGAGTTGCACTTCTAATGCTGAAACAAAGCCAATGGAGGTACCAATGGGTGAGGCGGACTGGCCTCAAGAGTCCGGTGACCTTAGTGACAGAGTCACTGTCGCTATTGGGTGTGCTGCTTCGTTGGCCTGCTTGCAAGACAGGAGGTGAACTTCAGTATGGATTGTGGTGAGCAGGCCTTCAAGGTTAACCCACACTTGCCACCGCTAGGGTCCACCTGCTGGTGGTAAGACACCAGGGCTTCTACGGTCTAGCGGGGCCTTATAAGGTCTAGCATGGGAATGTGATCTCTCAGGAGAGTAGTCTGGTGGACTGGTCATGAAGGCTGAACCTAGTTCCCAAGTTCCAAATTCGGCAGCTCGGGCCATAGTGCCACATCCTCTCCCTCACTGAAAACCATACTGCCACACTGTTAGAAACTCACACTGCCTTCAGCTACAACCCAATTGTGTCCCGCTATAAACACCTGGATGTGACTTAATTCAAATTCTGCATTAGACAAGAGTAATATTCCCCCCTGAAAAAAAGTAATAACATCCTGGAAAAAGCAGACACTCATAGGGCATGCAAGATTAAGTAAAGCATGTGAAATGTAAGCAGGAACGACATGGTTACCTTAACGCTTTTACACTCGTTTGCAGAAGTCAATGAGTGTTTTTGCCAGAAAAGTTAAGGACATGACTTCAGGGCCTGGAAAGGACCTGTTTCAATGTTCATTGCTTATATCCTTACAAAATGTGAGCAGTATAGTTTAAAAAGGCCACATCCCTGAACACAGAGCCGCAATACACATTTTATAAACTAAAATAAGGAAAAGAGCTGTTAAGGATTACATTAAATGTTTTCCACCCTACGCATCAACAGAAAGACGAGAAAACTAAAATAGCGCTTCACTGGCAAACTCTGTAAAGTGGCGCTAATGTGTGTGGGTGTGAATACCACCAATCTGACCACTTTGCGACCACTCTGTCTTGATTTATTAAGTTATTTTTCGTATTTTGACACTTTTTTCTTTCAGTTCTGATGCACTTTGGAATAGAAAAATGTTAGGAAAAGACGACATTTCCAGCAAAAAAGTGTTTCTTTCTCTTTTGAATACAATTCACAGGAGCACAAATGAAGGGAAGGAGAGGAAAGAGATGTAAGGGCCGTTTATTGAAGTCACACTTTTATTTAGCAAGTGAGGAGGAGCGAGAGAGAGACAGAAAGAGAGGGGAGAGAGAGACAGAAAGAGAGGGGGGCAGATGACAGTCATAGAAGGAGAAGAAAGTGTGTGCTTTTCAAGACAACAGAAGTATGATGCTCATTTTTACGAAAAAATGTACTACATTACCAGCAGTTAAATAACTGTCATTCCTGTTGCCAATCAGTTGTAACATCTTCATTAGTTTGCCACAGAATATCAGGAACATTTTGAGCTATGGGACAATTGAGTGATAATAAGTCCCTGAAGCGGGCGCCGCGCTCATTACTAAAGTTACAAAAAAAAATAATGAAATTGAGCGCGGTGTCCCTGAAGCGGGCGCCGCGCTCATTACTAAAGTTACAAAAAAAAATAATGAGACCGAGCGCAGTGTCCCCGAAGCGGGTGCCGTGCTCAGTATGAAAGTAAAAAAAATAAAAATTGAAACCGAGTGCGGTGTCCCTGAAGCGTGCGCTGTGCTCACTATTAAATTAAAAATAAATAGAGCACGGTGTCCCTGAAGCGGCACCGCGCTCAATATTAAAGTTTAAAAAAAAAACATTTAAACTGAGCGCGGCGTCCCTAAAGCAGGCGCCGCGCTCAGCATGCATATATAAAAAGCAGCCCCCATTGTCCCCAACAGTGTCCATTATCAAAATAGTGCTCACCCACTAGATAAAGCCGACCGTGTAACAAACCAAGTAAAAGGTCCAGTCCTTATGGGTGGTAACAAATGGAGACAAGGCGGTACTAAGGAGGGACTATAAGCCTAATAATGAATCGGAAGCCAGCCTTTATGAAAGACAATGACACAAAGCCAATGACAAATATGGGCGGGGCTGCTAGTGCATACCCTAATACAGCATGCCTCGCAGAGCCAGCAGCGCATGCGTGCTGCCGCTAGGCTCGACCTAAAAATGTGGCACAGGGCTGGTCAGACAAACGAGCTGCCGATTTGACAGAAGTGAGACAGGCGTTTGTCCAATCTGATGACTGCTCACATATAAGCCTATAATTTAGCCTATTATAAATATGGGACTACAACTCCCAGAATGCAAAGCAAAAATGAGGTTTGAATGAGAGACTCGTGCATCGACCTAGGAACATATAGAGCTCTGCACAAAGAGGGTTCAAGAGTGGAAGAGAACAAAGTGAGAACGAGAGTGCAAATGAGGCGGGATGAGAGATTGGTGAAACAGACACCTTCTGGGTGCGAGCCCGGCTTCCTGATTACCAGAGCTCCCGTGCAGTCTGTACAGAAAAGCACTCGCAGGGCTGGTAAACAAATCAGTGCACCAAGAATGACAATTCAAACCCCTCTGCTGGCAGTGACAGCACGTGAATGTCGGAAACCACCCCTGCGGCATACACACCTCTTAAAGTGCAATTCCAAAGAGCTGTTGTTGAATTTTGCCGCATCCATCATAAAGAATGGGGGCAAATTAGTTAATCGGTGGATTTGATTCTAGCGTTGTTTCCCTATTCAGTGTGCCCATGAGTCGCTCCACCGTGCCACTGGCTGTGGGCCTCCAATGATGAATACTGGGTTATTCCCCAAATCTTGCAGATTCATGGCCGCTGAATGCAGGCCCATTGTCTGTTCTGATGGCGGGGACGATGCCGCATTAGAGATGCCGTTCAAGACATGGATCACCTTTCCGCACTTCTGATTGATTGCTAATATTTATAAAGCGCAACAAACTCTCAAAGCCTTCATGGCGCTACTAAATTGAAAGGAACGGAAAGAGGTGCAAAAGCCTATTTTGTTTTTAACAGAATAGTTACAAGTTTTAATCAATGTGTAAACAGCAACATATCTTCCTTCCATCACATTGAAACAGGAAGAGAATCGTTCGCCAGACCAGCCCACCAGGCGCTGGGTTCTCAAGAAGGTCCTATTCAGAGCTATGATGGCGCACAGAGTGAAGCCAGGGGGCAGCATGGGGCGTGAGGTTGCGGGGCACATGCCCACCTCAACATTGGAGAGGGGTACAGCTGGACTGGAGTAGCGTTACCATTTCAGCTTGTGCACATTGACAGCGGTTTCTGCACCTACAGCTGAACAGGCTTCAGGCCTTCTGATAAGGCGGGGAAGTCATCCTGAGGGCACTATTATTGGGGTACCCCGGGCGACGCCCAGCAGACAGCAAACAAGAGGCTGTGCTCCCCGAGGAAGGGCACGAGTGGTGCAATATAGAAACATAAATAACACAGCGGACCACCTCAGTGTTGGGCTTAAGATTGCCCAGTTTCACCGATTGCTCTCTAAATTAAGGAGACCTTCTGCTAAATGACGTCACATTTTGTCTCAAAATCCAAGCAGACGTCGTGAAACAAAGCAACATTCTAAAATGGCTGTAGTTGGAGATGTGTAGCAGGACTCTCTGTTCTTTTTTCCTTGCACTCTAAGCCCCCTTTAATGAGCAGACACTCACATGACACACTGGACTGCTCATGGGCATGTCCTGCTTGCAAGAGTTGGTATGAGGGTAAAGCGGGTGCATTTTGGGTTCCTTTCTGTAGGCCTGGTCAGGAGCATGTTCCGTACTCTGGTTCTCTTAACCTGTGGGGAACATTGCGACTTCCGCGTTTCAGGTTTTTCTCTGGGTGTCGAGTGGATAAGAATTAGCATTTAGTACTTACAGCTTTCTTTTAACAAAGGGGTATTTTCAGACTTGCTTGTGTCTAAGCTCGTTAACTAAGGTATAAAGGCGGTCTGCACAGGACCTTTGTCTTTTTGTTAAACACCCACCTGCTCAAGAGGGAAGGACGGAGAGCCAGCGACATAATCACAGTACGAGAAGTACGGTGAGGGCACATCTGTGTCAGTAAAGTAGAAAATTCAATGAACCACAGATGAACTTTCGTTGTAGAGATCTCCAGGAATGTGGAGGAAAGGGGCTGTCTCCTGCGTCATTTGAAGACCAGAGAAACAGAGGACATGATCAGCAAGATGGCCCAGTGAGCTACTCACTGCTGACTAACACAGTGCCCTTGAGGTCACGAGTCCTGATCCTAACAAGGCTGACCCAGCCATCCAACCTTCCAAAGTTAGTAAACAGAGTACTGTGTACTGAGTAACGACAGCCAGTGCTATTTACAGTGTTTAGAATAGACAGACCTGAAGCACGAAGAGCTGCATAAAAGTGCTATTACAGTTGTTGAGACCGGCATGTCTCTCTATCCACACGGAACCCGTTGAAGACTCCTCTCTTTTAAGAACTCTTCAACAAAAAGCAGTAAGAATCCAAAAACAAGCATTTGCAATGCAATAGGACTCGCATTTACGCCAGACCTATTGCATTGCAAACGAGCGGGCGAGAAGGCACGAACAATGGAGTGGGGGGAGGGGTGTGTGTGCGAGAAGGCATGGACTCGAAGTAAAGGGGCCAGTAGCCATGGAAGGATACAAATGACGACATGACCGTCATGAGGAGGGACTAACAAGCCTAAAACTAATCGGAAGGCAGCATTTAGGACCGACAAAGACACACGCTAATGAAAAAGATGGGCGGAGAGTGGGCGGAGCTTTTACGGAGCTTCCACTCCATACTGAATACTGCATGCCTCGCAAAGCGAGCAGCGCATGCGCGCTGCCGCTATTGGCTCGACCTAAAAACAGCTATATGTCCACCCATCCTAATTGGGCCAATGGCTATATAGCCAATTCTTTGATGACCCTTATGCCGTTGGAGAAGTTTGGCCATGGCAGTGATGGAGTAGTCACCGACGTGGCCAAACTATGGTCCACTCACATTTAAAACGGGCAGGCAGACCACTATGATGGCGGGGTCATCTTTGTAACGGAGTTCCCTCTCCGCCAACATATAAATTAGGCCCCATGTAAATAGAGAAGAAAAATTGAAAACAGACAATTTAAAAATGTTCTGTAAGTTTGTAGGAATTTGAAATTGGAGGCTAAAAATTATGTTGATAACCTCAGATTGATTTGTGGGAACAGCGCAAGTACATCAAACATATTATAGTATGAATGATCGATGGCCTCAATTACATTTAAAAAAATTCTCCCTTCCCATGAAAATTAAAATATTGATTTATTTTTAATATTTGCTCGTAAATTAATTAAACTGTTTCATCATTTGTGTATTTGTTTGAAGAATGCTTGATTCTGCATTTGTGGGTATTGTTTTAAGGTTCGAATCATCTAAATTGTTTAGAGCAGAGTCCCCAGCTTCAAGTTATGTCTCAGAGGGAGATCTCCGGATTCCAGTGTTGATTCAGTGGAAGTCCCCAGATTCAAGTAATAATTAAGTGGGGGTCCACAAAAAAAGTGACAAAGAACCACTCGTCTATGAATTAATGTATGCAGGTCATACACTGTGTGGTTAACACATAGCGTAAAAAAGCAGAGAAAATGTTTAACTTGAGAAATTAGTCTCTAATACAATTAAATAGTTAATGGATAATTTGAGTTTCCAACATAAGTATAAAACGCTCTATCATGCTGTTTGTAACAAATTTCCAATTAATCTGATGATATGGTATGCACGCTGCATTAGGAAAACATACATATTTTAAATCGGAAAATCAAGTGTGTTGATAAACTGTGTTGTGGGTAGTTTGTTTGTTAGTATTATCTTCAGTGTCCTAATTCAAAGCTGTTTTCATGTTGGTTTTATTTATGGAAGTTTTTTCAAGCTGTTAGTTCATAAAACACTGATGGCAGAACATCAGATGCTGCAAAATAAGAACAGCCACTAGAATCATAAATCTTTTTTTTTTTATTATCTCCTTCTAGAAAATGGAAGCAATTATTATTTGTTAAAACACTGTCTGATCGCCTTATTTGTGAAAGGCCAATACACGCATTTGCTAATTCAGAGCCCAGCACTAAATACAGGGGTAAATACACTGATGCAGTCATAATGTTACTGCTAAGTATAAGTGCTGGATTTAGGATTGTGTAGATAAATGAAGAATAAGTTGTGGTAGCAAGTACCTCACATTTTTCTACATTTATTTGCATTCAGTGTCATGGCTAACCTTTGATTGGTGGCAACCTATCATGGTACTTTGATGATATAATACAATATTGCTGCATAGTTTAATCACATGGGATTGGTAAAAAATTGTGAATAACACACATTCAACCATTACTGAATAACTTCGAATCAGCCAGAGAGTTGTTGCTCTTGAGGGCTCGCCTACAAACGCTGTAAGTCTCTCTACTGTTACAGTAAAGGCTGTCTATTGGTCAAGCATCCAACGATGACTTTCCATGTCCTGAGAGGATTCTTGATGGAGAAAGCATAAGTCGAAGGCTGACTAAAGGGGGATGGAAGAGGAAATCCAAGGGTTGGTTGCTTGTAAATCATCATCACTTACACCTGAATTTATATTGGCCTTGCTCTAGTCTTGTGCTTGGTTTGTCTTGGCTTGGCGTGACTTTATTCCAGAAAGAAGCACACTCATGTTCAGTGTACAATTCGTCAAATATGACAAGCCTATTGTTAGCCTATTGTTGCTTAGAATGATAACTTTTCTTTTGAAGTGTTTTTTAGAATGTTAAATTATATCCTTTGTGATATGAGAGCCCAATAAAACTTTATTTTCCCTATGTTCATGGATTCTTTACAAGAGGCAATTTGCAGATTCTTCATTGATTTCTGTGTGAGACCCTAATGCACCAAATTACAGCAATAATGCCTTCAGATCATATGCTCTAGAATCAGGGACGTTTTATGGTTAAACGATAGAGCAGAACCTACGCCTCAAATATTAGGGCCTTTTTAGTGACTGTTAATTTGTTACTTGAGTGTTAGACTTGCATTGCACTAACTTTTTCCAGTGTGTGTTGCACACCCTAGAACTCATTCCATGGTGCACAAATTGGAATTTCACGCTATTTGCCAGTAATATTCTTACCATGTTTTACCTGTCACACATTTGTGAGCAAAAATGACGTGCAGTTGGCGCAGGGATAATTGCCACCTGCAGAACACAAATCGGAGTTTGCGCCCAAGCCAGAATTAGCCTGATATCTGTAATCATGGCCTTAATTATGGAGGACAATCTTTTGGCTCAATTTCCTCCAACTTCCTATCGCTATGGCGGAAGAAAGTCAGCTGGTAGATGTTCCTCTGTATTTGAAGTTTCCTTCACAAACAGCAAACTGGAGAGTTTTCAGTTGCCTCTTCTCTCTAAATCTGTCCAAAAGTCTTTTTCTGTGAGCATTTGTAAAACATCACATGCACCTCATTTGGTGTCCTTATCACCCCCTCTCGTCCCCGACTCCCCAATAAGGTCATTTAAAATTGTTCCTGACTTGTTTCTAATAAATCGTGAGTGTGCTTTAAAAGAAATCGCGTGGTGAGCTATTATTTAAGCTCATGATGTTTGATCTTCTTTGTTACCTTTAATTGATAAGTTTATTGAAAATACTGTTGCACAACTGATATGGTTAATAAAAATGAATTACATAGAAAAAGCATGTGCGATGCTCCACCAAGCCATTTCTAATTTCTGTTCTAGTACTTTGTAGCCAACTGACATGTGCATTAATGTACACCTCATTTGGAACCAAACATACTCCACTTGTATACAAACAATCATGCGCAAAGTGTTCTACATTTCGGCTACCTTTGCTCTATACAAAAACCAAGTACATACATAAGTACTTGCCGTCAAAAGAAATTAATTCGGAAAAAAATACGTTTTCACTCAGAGTCGGAGCTGACCCAAACTATTTTCTCTAACCACCGGACATTTAGCTTTATTTTTCCTTTCTGGCCCACGAATCGATATTTCCAGAGGGAGGACTGAAATGTTGGTGCCAATCGTGACAACATTGTGTTATTAACACTTAAACTCGGCAACTGCAGGATCCTGCGGCTGGTTTGATCTTAAGCGCTGGGAGAGGCAGGAAATTGATTCAGGACACCTTCATATTTTACTGCTGGCGCTTTGAAGCACCGTGCAACAGCTATGAAGCATTTACCGCAGAAAACGTTCTCGTTGCTTTAATCCCTCCCCAAGGTCCATTTCTTCTACAGCACACTTGTACTCCGTTTTCAGATCTAGCGCAGGTGATGCCTGATTGAAAATTTCATATATGGTGCTCTACGTATTTCATGGCTAATTATCAGTGTTTGTCATACAGCATCTTACATCAGCCCCACAGTGCTCGCTTAAGCAGTTACATCTTGCATTACGTTCCAGTTACTAATTTTCCAATAACTGGTAGTTATTATGTAGGGAGTCAGCAGCCTTGCTCCCCCACACCTTTGGAATGATCTCTACATTCCTTGCCCTCATACTACTCATTAATTCTGAGGTGGACCCCATCTCCCTCAGGGGTAAAAAAATAACACATGCTGAAATCCAACGCTCCCCATGCTATTCCATAGGTCATAAAAAGGTCTTGGACCTCCGGCATCACCCTGGTCTTAGGCGCGGTTCAAGGGGTGTCCATGAAAGAGATTTTAGGGCAGTGGCACGGCCTCTGTGAAAGTTTTTGTTGGACACTACAGACTGAATAAATGTGACTTAGATAAGAAATAATTTGGTGTTTGAGGTCTTGGGTTCTGTTATGTCTTAAATCATTTAGGTTGCTTGATCTAAAATACAACCTAGGTTGATGTAATATTGTCAAAGTCCAATTATCTTGCTTTGGTGTTCCCCCGAAGTAATGACTGCTACGAGAGCAAGGGATAAAGAGATAATGCTTCAATTACTTACTGGTAAGGTTCATTACCCTTAGTCCCACTTCCTAATGAGACTTTTACTCAGTCTGAAAATAGTCTCGCATGTTGATTATGGGGAAATTATTATGGTCAGCTTATAAGGTTCACATGGGCACCTCCAGATCCCAAAAGATTCCTATCACCTGCAAAGTCCTCAAGGGTTCGATACCGTCTCCTGTTATATTCAGCATCTACATGGACCTGCCTGGTGCTTTATTCACAGATACCAGCATCAACATTCACCAATATACCAATGACAAACAACTCTACTTGAAAGTTTCCTCTCCTTCAGACATCCAACGCCTCAAACACTGCCTGTGCATCATCCAGACTTGGATGTCCAGCGCCTACTTGAATCTCACTCCAACCAAGAGAGAATTCCTGTTACTTCCAACAACAAAAAACAAGAAAAGTACAAACCTGTCTTAACGACATGTACCTTTACAGCTCTGAACCCCAACTTTCACTCAATGTTAAGTCACTTAGATTCACACTGGACACCAACCTCACTCACCAAGAACAAGGCCTGGTACCAGCCTTCTCTTCTAAAGAAAGTGAAAACATTTCTTCCAGAATGCAACTCAGAACTGATGTTCAAACCCTCATTCTCTTGCATCCGAATGGTGATAACATCATGTTCTATGGCCTTTCAGACTCCACACTAGACAACCCTTTAAAGGCATCATACACGCTGGAGCACGTGTCATCCAGGGCCTGAAGAAATAAGATCACATCACTCCTATCCTAATGGAAATCAATTGCCTCCCCTTGCCGGCCCACACCAGCTTCATCATTTACAAAGTCATCACAACCAGCACCCACACTTGTGTTGCAGTAAACTCCCCATTTCTGGTGGTTCTCTGTGTACCCGCAGCCAGGACAATATCAGACTAAGGCTAAAAAGTGCAAAAAAGAAAAAACAAGGAAGCAGACCTTTTCAATCTATGTTCCCGGGATCTGGGACAACATATCCATATGCATCAGGACTGCCTAAATGCTGCTTCAATTTAGGAAAGAGTTGAAGACATAACTTTTATAGAGCACTCCATCACAATGCATTAACCATCCATACCCAGCTGCTTCCACTATCACTCGTTGACTTAATGCTTGTCTTTGGCCCAGCAAGGTGCTCCGTGGCCATATAGCTAGGTTTGCGGCGTAAAAATACCACACACATACATATAAGGTCTTCCTATTGTCAAGCAAGCAAGCAGAGGAGGCTGTATTAGGCCTATTACAAATTATTTTATCCTATTTGCTCCTACTGCAGTGCTTTTCATAGGACATAATTAAAAATTGTGTGCAAAACTGTATCCCCAGCAAAACCCACAAAGATTTACCGCATGGCAGCACTGACAATAAACTTTTCCTAACCCCATGATATTTTTTTATCACACAGAAGTCTATATTCTTCCCAGGCCAATGATTTACTTCAACTTAAACGTGCAGTGAATCTGTGGGCAGCAGGCTGTCCAAAATATTTATATAGCACTTACGAGCCTCATTAGCGTTCGTTTTACAGCGTTGCATATTTTCTTTGTCTTAAGTGCTGTGTTCTTAGCGAGACAAAAATGTGTAATGTGGGAAGAGATGTTTATCGTGTAGTTCTTTAACGCGAGGTGACGTCTCTGTGGCTGTGCAGAGAGGTGTTAAAAAGTGATATTTGACATCTCTCACTTTTCTGTAAACTATGTATTTACATTCTTGCTCAAAGGATCCTGTTCGTGCCAGTGTTTATTTAAAATTAACGGGGGAGCTCTTGTTTTATGGTCCAAAGATAAATATCGGGAAGAAGCTAACAGCCAAATATACAATCCAACGTGGTACAGAAAATTAATGGAAGACCCCACTAAAGAAATACAAAGTGAAATTCATAATAAAATCACTTGGGGATTAGAACAAGGAATCGTTGGTCCAAAGGAGTTCGATTTTCTCATTAAAAAACATCCGAGAATCCCTGTCATTTATTTTCTTCCGAAAATTCATAAAGATCTGCAGCAACCGCCTGGGAGACCAATCGTTTCTGGGTGCGATTCGGTATTAGAACTGATAGCAAAGTATGTGGATGTCTTCTTGAAACCTTTCTTAGAACAAGTACCATCCTATCTTCGAGATACTACTGATTTTATCACAAAGATTGAGGGCCTCCATTTTGATTCAACGCAACAATGGATGGTCTCATTGGATGCCAACTCCCTATACACTCAGATTCCTCAAGATGAGGGCTTGGAATCTATTGAATACTTCTTAGAAACAAGACCTAAACCTCAAAGAGTCCCTACTGATTTTACTTAGATTTGGCAAGAATAGCCTTGAAAAAGAATTATTTCAAGTTTGAGGACACGTTCTTCATGCAGGTGAAGGGCACTGCCATGGGGTGTCCCTATGCCCCAGAGATGGCGGTGCTCTTTATGGCCCTGTTTGAAAAACGGTTCATCTATGACAACAACCCATACCGTGCCAATTTGCAGTCATGGCATCGCTATATTGATGACGTATGGTGCCTATGGGAGGGCACAGATGATCTACTTCAATCCTTTTTTGAATGGCTAAATAGTAGACACCCTGACATCAAATTCAGCATGTCCAAAAACCAGACTCGTCTAACCTTTCTAGATGTTGAGATATTTGTACAAGATGAGAAGCTAATTACAACACTCCATCGTAAATCTACAGATAAAAATACCATCTTACACTACTCCAGTTTCCATCCTCGAAGCCTCAAAGATAATCTCCCGTACAGCCAACTATTGAGAATTCGGCGTAACTGTACTCGAAAAGAAGACTTTATGATACAAGCAGAAATCCTATGCCACCAGTTAAGAGAAAGAGGGTACCCGAGAAAAATGCTAAAACACTCCACAAAAAGGGCATGGTACACACCTAGAGAGGAACTTTTAAGTAAGAAGATCAAGGAACCATTGGAACAATTGGTATGTGTATCCACATTTGGCCCTCACACTCACAAGTTCCGTAAAATCATTTTAAACAATTGGCATTTGCTTATGGGCTTAGAATGTCCAATGGAAAGACCTCTCTTCGCAATGAAGAAGAACAAAAGTATTGGAGAGAATATTATACGAGCAGATCTAAAAAGCACTAAACCCAAAACCGATTTAAGAACATTGTGGAATCTGACTCCGGTGGAAGGCCACCATAAAATGCGGAACATGTTCCGCGTGCATTAGTACCATTGAAGGCACTGAATTTTTACACAATTCTATTAAATGGGTCCATAAAGAATTTACGAATTGTAAAACCAAGAATGTTGTGTACGCAATTCAATGTCCCTGTCCAAAGTTGTACATTGGCAAAACTACACAGCAAATCAACCAAAGGATGGTCCAACACCGATCAAGAATTAAACAAAAAGTTTTGACTGCACCTATGGTTGCACACTTCATTGATAAACAACATTCCGAAAAAGAATTTACTTGGGCGGTTCTGGCATCAATCAAACAACCACCGAGAGGTGG
The DNA here is from genome assembly GCA_963921515.1 of Calotriton arnoldi. Taxonomy (NCBI): domain Eukaryota; kingdom Metazoa; phylum Chordata; class Amphibia; order Caudata; family Salamandridae; genus Calotriton; species Calotriton arnoldi. Next base: position 1,793,595 of record CAWUFW010000581.1, on the reverse strand, counting down.
TGATGTCGAAATTCTTCTGCGGAAAAAAGAGACATATCTGATTATGAAATATAACTGTGTGGCAGACGGTTTAAATGAAATGGCAGAATTGTACCAAGTTTTGCGCTGAGTCCTCTTTAAAACACTGTAAATTTTCTCATAAACTTCTTTCAGAAAAATGATAACCTCTAAGTCTGTGTAGAAAAGCATTATGGTGATCTGTGAAGATTTAATTTCCCAACATGTAGTTGAATGACTACAACTCCCAGAATTCCCCTTAAAGATGAATGCCCAACACTTCCTGTTGAACAGGATATGAGCCAAAATTCAAACTAACATTCACTTTTGGTCGAAATCACGAGCGGGAGGATCCGTCTAAAACACCATCCAGAACAACTTCTAAGTAAGTTAGCAGCCTCCTGCTGCATGAAACAATTCGTGTTAATGTCTTTCTTTATAACGTTTCACTCGCGTGCGGTAACTTTAATGTGTTTTCTTTTCAGAAACACAGCGTGCGATGTTTAAACACGCCGCAATACGAGTTTACCGAAAATGAGTGTACAAAACTGACAAGTAAGTGCATTCAGGTTGCTATTTAATCTGATCCCCCTTTAAAATGTATCTAGCGAGATGCAATAATAAACAACTGCCCATTTGTTTTTCTTTCTTTTTTCGCAGTTAATGTGAAAATTAACGAGGTGTTCAAAACCTTATTAATTCACTCCTCAATTCTGAGTAGCAGTGACATACGAATTCGGTCTTCCCAAGTAGAACCAACCGTGAGTTTCTAAGCTTCTCCTTTGACTAACGGGAGATACAAAGTAACATGATTCATAGCTCTGACACAGAATATCCTGGTTGTTTCAGGTCCTGCAACCAAAAAGAATACCTGACACAGGATTGATTTGAACTCCGATAGAAAAAACGCAATACATTTCAGGTACTTTAGAAGTGGTATAACAATATAGTATAGAGTTAAGGTAGGACAGATCATTAGGTAACTACTGATTTTTAACTTCACCCATAGGTTACACCGTGCTTTGAGCCCTGATGAAAATCCCGTGATTAACCCTAGGGATTGGAAACGCGTCGGCAATTTCCACAATCTACCACAGAGGGCACTCTGAAAAATTTGTACATCTGGAGAGGGTGCTTGTTGCATAATGGGCCCCACAGAGTTGTATTCTCTTCTCTTCCCGTGTGGTTGTAGTTCCGTTTAATCAGCCTAAGGAGATATTGCTTTAAGGAACTACTAGACAACAAATAATGTTTATTAATATATGTGCTGGTGTAATTTTTTACTTTTTGTAAATTTGTATATTGCACTTCATGTAATTTGTTCGTTGTTTATAATATTCACACTCAAATTGATTTATGTTTTTTCACTGTTATGTATATGGAATGTATCTTACTTTGACATGCACTAAATGATTTCACAAAATGTATAAATAAAATATGAAGATATGTGATTTACACACAGAAAGCATATGAATGATGGTCCTTTGCTTTCTTTCGCTTTAATAAATAGCGACATATAATCTGACGGCCAGGTTCCCCCCTTTTTCTTGTAATTCTTATTCACAGATACCAGCATCAACATTCACCAATATACCAATGACAAACAACTCTACTTGAAAGTTTCCTCTCCTTCAGACATCCAACGCCTCAAACACTGCCTGTGCATCATCCAGACTTGGATGTCCAGCGCCTACTTGAATCTCACTCCAACCAAGAGAGAATTCCTGTTACTTCCAACAACAAAAAACAAGAAAAGTACAAACCTGTCTTAACGACATGTACCTTTACAGCTCTGAACCCCAACTTTCACTCAATGTTAAGTCACTTAGATTCACACTGGACACCAACCTCACTCACCAAGAACAAGGCCTGGTACCAGCCTTCTCTTCTAAAGAAAGTGAAAACATTTCTTCCAGAATGCAACTCAGAACTGATGTTCAAACCCTCATTATCTTGCATCCGAATGGTGATAACATCATGTTCTATGGCCTTTCAGACTCCACACTAGACAACCCTTTAAAGGCATCATACACGCTGGAGCACGTGTCATCCAGGGCCTGAAGAAATAAGATCACATCACTCCTATCCTAATGGAAATCAATTGCCTCCCCTTGCCGGCCCACACCAGCTTCATCATTTACAAAGTCATCACAACCAGCACCCACACTTGTGTTGCAGTAAACTCCCCATTTCTGGTGGTTCTCTGTGTACCCGCAGCCAGGACAATATCAGACTAAGGCTAAAAAGTGCAAAAAAGAAAAAACAAGGAAGCAGACCTTTTCAATCTATGTTCCCGGGATCTGGGACAACATATCCATATGCATCAGGACTGCCTAAATGCTGCTTCAATTTAGGAAAGAGTTGAAGACATAACTTTTATAGAGCACTCCATCACAATGCATTAACCATCCATACCCAGCTGCTTCCAATATCACTCGTTGACTTAATGCTTGTCTTTGGCCCAGCAAGGTGCTCCGTGGCCATATAGCTAGGTTTGCGCCGTAAAAATACCACACACATACATATAAGGTATTCCTATTGTCAAGCAAGCAAGCAGAGGAGGCTGTATTAGGCCTATTACAAATTATTTTATCCTATTTGCTCCTACTGCAGTGCTTTTCATAGGACATAATTAAAAATTGTGTGCAAAACTGTATCCTCAGCAAAACCCACAAAGATTTACCGCATGGCAGCACTGACAATAAACTTTTCCTAACCCCGTGATATTTTTTATCACACAGAAGTCTATATTCTTCCCAGGCCAATGATTTACTTCAACTTAAACGTGCAGTGAATCTGTGGGCAGCAGGCTGTCCAAAATATTTATATAGCACTTACGAGCCTCATTAGCGTTCGTTTTACAGCGTTGCATATTTTCTTTGTCTTAAGTGCTGTGTTCTTAGCGAGACAAAAATGTGTAATGTGGGAAGAGATGTTTATCGTGTAGTTCTTTAACGCGAGGTGACGTCTCTGTGGCTGTGCAGAGAGGTGTTAAAAAGTGATATTTGACATCTCCTCTCACTTTTCTGTAAACTATTTATTCACATTCTTGCTCAAAGGATCCTGTTCGTGCCAGTGTTTATTTAAAATTAACCTGACACTTTCAAGGAGAACACGTGGAATTCCTGCAGCTCTTTGCCAAATGGCTGCCTGCAATTTATGACTGAGTTACACAGCAAACTGCTCGTCCTTTGGGATAGCCTGCCTATCCTCATGCACACTTTAACTCGGAAAGTGAAGCCCAGCAGTAAACCCTTCTCGGAATATTAGCGCTATGAAGCTGTGCATTTAAAGCTGTACTCTCCTTTGGCTCCATGCTAATGGTGCTTGCTGCTATAGGAGCCAAACTAAAGTCGCCGGTTTGCAAAGGTCAGTTGATGAGACTGTGGGAGCAACATCCTCCTCTCTTTGGGTCTATGCACCTACTGACCACAGTAGTTCAGTAGGTGCTTCACATAGTATGGGTATGAATATTCCAACGAGGACTTTATAATGGTAGAATATGAGATTTCCCAAATTAAGCAAACACTAGGATCAGAAACGGGTAGTAGGAATTCCCTTCTGCTACTTCTGTGCTGCTCAAAGGCCCCATGGAGTCCTGCCTACAGCCCTATTTATTACAAAACACCGCCTAGCATGTTGAAAATCTTGCTTGACTTTGCTTCAGTTACCTAAGAAGGGTAAACCCAATACTAGTCTCTGGGACCTGGGTAACGGACAGTACATAAGAACAGTGGTCCCAGAAAACGACCATACAATTCTAAATCCAAAATTACAACATAAATAAAACTGAGACAAAAAGTATTTGTTGCTCCTAGTGTTTAATTCACACTGAGCATTGGTATATTATTGACATAGTTCATACATTATTATATACAATGATATCCCTAGGTGAGAAGAGAGGGGGAAAGAAGGAAGGTGGAGTGATGGTGATTCAAGTGAGGTAGGGGTAGTGACTTCAAGAGTGTAGTTTGCATCAAGATAAGGCAATATATTACTCAGAAGACAAGTGGCTCCTTGGTCGAGCCTATTAATCACAATATATACAAAAAAGCTTGTATAGCCATGGTTATAGTTAACACAGTACTAAATCTCTGGTGTTAAAACTGGCTTGATGAAAAAATGTCGAGCGTTCGACCCCAATATATCAGTAGGCTATTTCAATCCTTAAGCCGGGGTCTTCATCAGGACTGTGGTGTAAGGGTGGGTGAGGGGATCTAGGGAAGAGCATAAAAATGACTTAAAAAATGTAGTGTCATACAGATCACATGATATATCTATAGGATGGAGAGAGTGGTAGATTACCATAAGACGCCTCTGCTGAGAGGCTGAAGTTATGCGGGGGCCTGTAGGGCTCCTAGTGACCAGAAGGGGGAAAACAGCACCTGTAAAAATAAGATGCAGAATCAATATTCTAAAATATTATTGTTATGGCCTAATTCTATGAAATAGTAAATCCAGGCATCACTCACTATACGGGTAGATATCACCGTAGTACGCCTAATCAATCGGCTGATGACAAATAATCTGAAAAGAAAAATGAGGGCTGAACAGGACCCATTATTGGGGTCGAAACGTCGACATTTTTTCATCAAGCCAGTTTTAACACCAGAGATTTAGTACTGTGTTAACTATAACCATGGCTATACAAGCTTTTTGTATATATTGTGATTAATAGGCTCGACCAAGGAGCCACTTGTCTTCTGAGTAATATATTGCCTTATCTTGATGCAAACTACACTCTTGAAGTCACTACCCCTACCTCACTTGAATCACCATCACTCCACCTTCCTTCTTTCCCCCCCTCTCTTCTCACCTAGGGATATCATTGTATATAATAATGTATGAACTATGTCAATAATATACCAATGCTCAGTGTGAATTAAACACTAGGAGCAACGAATACTTTTTGTCTCAGTTTTATTTATGTTGTAATTTTGGATTTAGAATTGTATGGTCGTTTTCTGGGACCACTGACTTTGCTTCAGTCCTGTTTTTGCAATACCTTGCGATGCATTATGGTACACGTAATCTTTTTCCTCCTTAAATCGCGCTGAAATACTGTCCTGGAGGTAGAGACATATTTGGCCTGCTTTTGTTCGATCACTGCAAATTCACTTACATACACACCTTCTTGACTTTACTCTCTCTCTGCTCCGATACAAACTTGGATCCTGGTTTCCCGTTTTATGTCTTTTAGTCCCTGTAGTCTTTATCTCTCTCAGTCCATGCACAGCCTGACTTCTATAGGACACGCTAACTGCATATTGATTGAGGTCCTACCTTCAGACCTGTTTACTACAGAACATGACCTAGCACATTGAAACCCTTGCTCCAATTTTCACCCAAGTCCTGGTTTGCACACTACTGTAATGATGAATTCTGGTTCATATAGTCCTCTGACCTGTCTAAGATTGTGTTTTGAGGCAGAATCCTGTTTGTGCTACTATTTCCTGTTCCTAACAAATTCAGTGACTCACATATTTACACTTCCATAACTTTTTTCTCTCTCTGCTCCAATACGTACTAGTTTCTGAGTATTGCTGCCAATCCTTTACTTATCAATACTATCATCATCTGAGTCAAGCGTCTGAAGGCCGCTCGATCTACTACATCTAAATAAGGATTCAACTGGTCAAATTTTGGCAATCCCTCTTGATGCTGAGAAAGCATTTTGATAGTGACTTAGCCCTTTCTGTTTTTCCTTCAATGTTATTGCATCGATTACTATCTTATATACAAATGCCAGTACTAAGGTTTTGTCCAGCAGTCTAGTTTCTGCTTGTTTTAATGTTGGAAGAGGCACATCACAGGATTGTCCCCATTCTCTGATTCTTTTCAACCTGATTCCCAAATCCTTACTCAACCATTTTAGCAGAAATACTAAAATTGATCTACAAAAAGACCGAGTTAGAATGCAAAATGTATACCAACATTTCGGTGGCAGCACCATCACTCTTGGGCAGGCTAAGGGTATTCATGTGTTCCTCCTTTCAAGGATTTCTACAATCACTCCATGGCAGTGGTGCAAAATTGTATTATTCAATAGAAAATAGTAAAATAAAGTGCAAGTGCTCTGAAATGTGCAAGCTGTAGATGTAAGGTATTGGCAGATATCATTCTACTGCTTCTCTAAGTAGACCAATTCAGTAAATTGTCTGGTTATAAACTAAATGCATTCAAATCTAAAACCAGACGGGGACCTTGTCCCCTAACGGTCGCCTTAATTTCCTGAGGTTCAAGTACCTCCACCAGCTATACTATACGCCACTGAAGCTCTTCAGCATTACTTTTAAGAGTGACTCCCAATGTTCCAAGTCCCGTGCCACTGGGGCAGACTTTCTCCTTATGACATGGTGGTGCCCCCAATAGCTGATTACTGGTGTATTGTTTTCAAACTCCTCTCCGACTTGACTGATGATACTTTTGTGCCATCCCCGCAGGTTGCACTTCTGGCCTACACCAGGGCCTTTTGTCAGAGCATTGGCGGTTTGTCTCATTAGCGCTGCTGCTGACGAAGAGACGGGTGGCAAGCCCGTAGGGCAGGAACAGAGTTTCCACAGTGAGGGCCTTGTTCACTGACCTAATATATTGTAACAACCAATTTGAACTGTATTAATCTACAGTCACACCAACCAACCATCCCAAAAACATCTGGGGCCCCCTGCAGGGCTATCTCCTAATGCACGACATCTCTGGCTAATGGAGAAAATCTGCTGTCCTGTGTTACGCTGTGGAGGGTATGTCTCTGTGTGACACTTGTGCAGGGTCGCTGAATCGCTTAGTGATGCGGTAACTGGGCGACGTCTACTTTGCCTCTATTATAATCTCAGTCTGCACTTGTATTGTTCACTCTTTCCAAATTTCCATGATGGTACACACTGTACGATTTTGTGCTTTGAAGTTGTTTAATAAGATAAAATAATAAAAACATTTCTAAAGCCAGGCCTGTAACCAAGTCTTGTCACATTTGACATATTAGAACTTCTAGGCTCACATGGACTTGTTGTAGTATTAAGTACTTAGGGGGTCATTAGGATGGCGGTTGGAAAATCACTCCGACCGCCATGGTAGCGGGAAAACACCGCCCGCTAGGACCGCGGCATAACCGCCGGTCGTATTACGATGCTCCACAGTCGAAATCCGACCGGGGCGGTCAGATCCCGGCATCTAACATTGCGGCGGTTGCTGCTGCCAGCAGCACCCCAGCGATGTCCAAAAACGCATGTCCTGCATATCCCTGCACTGCGTGGCAGGCACTGCACAGTGCCTGCCACCTGGTACAGGGACATGTAGGGGGGTACCATGGGTACCCCCCAGTGCACCCCCACCCTCCCACAACACAATGGGGGCCTGCAATGGGCCCCCGGAGACATACTCTGCATGCCTCTTCATGGCGGTTCCACCGCCGCGGAAAGGCTGGCTACCGCCGGCATCATAATCATGCCGGCGGAGCCTGGCCCTGCACAGGCCCCATTTTAGCGGTCCAGCTCCGCCCGCCAGGCAAGCGTGCGGACTGCTACCGGCGGAAAAGTGGCGGGCGGAAAATCGCACCGCCGTGGTCGTCACCGCCATGCTAATGGGACCGGCGGTTTTTAGTGTTGTGATCGCGGGCGGATGGCTGCCGCCGGGCCGCCATCGTAATAGGCCCCATTGTTATAAGAATTTTGTAAGAACTTTTGCCAGATTTGTAGGATTATTTTGTTCTAATGAAGGAACATTGTGATCAGTGGTTTACCTGAAGTTTTCTAATTGTGGTAAGATTAACAATATTTACATGAACATTGTGTCCAAGATACTTTGCCAATTTAGTTGCTTTCCCCTCTGCATATGTATGAAAGACTTTTATTTATAAAATATGGGGATTTGTTGCGGGAGTTTAAAGGAATAGTCTACATACTCCTGGAAAGTGCTGAAAAGCAATACAAGAGAATATGATTTTGGATTTCCACATTTCAAAACCTATTAAAACTTTCATGGGGGGCGTGGCCGGGCTGTCAATGGAGTAAGACTTACCTTGCAGTGTCTCCACTCCCCCGCAGCCGGCTAACGCTAATCCTATGGCATCGGGGCCCGGAAAATGCCCATCAAGACTTCCCTAACCTTCCTGCCGCTGTCTGCTGCAGTCTGTTGGTGCAGGGGGTTCACCGTGATGAATCGACGGACTGGCTGGCTGCTCCCTGAGGAGCGATCGCGGCTGGGGCTGCCATCTTGAGGCCCACGGGGGGATGGGCTGCCGCTGCCCGGGAGTTCTTGGCTGACTTTCTCCCCACTTCCTGGACCCTGTGGGGTGCCCGGAATCTTGTCGCGGCCTAGGGTGTGGACCTTTCTCCCCACTACCACCTCCTTTGTAACCCGGGGGACAGCCTGCCCACAGAACCTCACGCTGCCATCTTGCTGTGCCCGGGCCTGGTGGCGGGCCCTGTCGGGGGCGCTGCTGGAAGCCTGAGCCTGCGCTCCTCCTGTAGGCCCGATTCAGGAGTGCACCGGGGGGCGCTGCCGAACCACAACGTGGCCCCCTGCATCCGGAAGAGCGGAGAGGGCCCAGCCGCATCATGGTACAGCGTGACCCGCAGAGGAGAAACCGAGGGGCGTGCACTACCCGTCTTCCAGCCCTGGGACTACTGCGACAGTCAACCGCACAGCGGAGCGTTGCGACCTGCCAAGGCGGATGTGAGGGGCCTGATCTGCCTGTCTCACAGCCCTGGACCTACTGCGGCGGCACCCACTGCACTTGGACGCCTGACTCTTGCTGCAGCCTGTGGCTTACACAGGACCCCCTCGCTGAGCCCAGCCTTGGGTGCCCTGCAGCCTTTGGTGGCCCCCTGCATCTCTGCGGGGCACTTAGATGTGCTGTGCCTGAGGTCTTTTGCCCCACCCTAGGGGAGACGGTTGCTGGACTCAGAATGCTGATCCACCCTGGCAGACGTCAACTGGAGCGGCAGTCTCGCCGCTAAGGTAGGGGGCGATTGGCTGCGTCTGGGACAGGGGCTAGCCTTGCTGTTGCACCCTCATTGCAGACTCTGTCATCTTCGGCCTGTCTCCTGACCGCCTGGGGGCCCCCCTGGATCTCCTTCTTCCTGCTTGCTACTGGGACCCCTGCCTGGCTGCTCTCTTGGGACATCCTGAGCCATACTGACCCAGTGGGCTGTCCTGGCCTGAATCTTTCTCTGGGTCCTCTTACCTGCCCTATCTCCACCTCAACTCACCAGTCAGCGCTGAGGGCCTCTTGCTGGACACTCCTTTGTGCGCCTTGACCCTGTGATTTCGTTGGGAAGGCCCCTTGGCCTTCCTGGGTGGCTGGTGCCCCCCCCGGGTCCTCGCCTCCTCAACGCTCCTCGACCCTCTGCGGGTGCTGGGGGGACTGGGGGCTCTGCACTCGGAGGGGGCACATCCACGAACTGACAGATGCGAGGGGGCTATCCTCTACCCATTCCAGAGGGATCCCAGCCCTACGTCCAACCGGGAGAGATGACTACGGATCTAAGCGGGGCCCCAATTCCTACAAGACCCTTGTCACGAGTGGACCAACCCACACCCAAGCAGTACCTACCCTGACTCCCACCCTCTGTCATGGCATATCCGTGACCTTCGCTGGAGGATCTTACTCGGCGGGGCCCCTTACAGACCATGCCCTGCACCAAAGCTGGCAAAGAGGCATCAGTCGCTCCATCAAGAGACACTACGGTTCCCTCCATGTGGCTCAAGTCGAGCTGCTCAACCCCGGTCCCCTCAGACCCCCCGCAGGCATCGACCTCTGGTGAGCATGTGACAAGCCCCCTCACGCAGGCCTTCATGACTAACTTTCTACACGAGATAAAAACAGAGATTGGCTCCCTCAAATCCGAATTCAAAGCCTGCCTGCACGATCCTAGACGAGATGTTGCAGAATTTAGGGCAGAGTCGACGACCTGGAACGTACACTAGATTCATGCACAGAAGACCAGGATAACTTGTGGCGTAAGATGACTATTCTCATGGAGCAACATATTGACCTCCAACTAAAGCAGGAAGACTTGGAAAACAGGAGCAGGAGGAACAACCTCTGTATCAGGGGGATCCCTAGAGGCGGGGAGGGGGCAGATATCATGGCATTCACGGCGGACCTTCTCCAGACGATCAGAGGTGACAATGACGCCTCCCTGCTGGCCCTGGATAGAGCCCATCGAGTTGCTGCACTGCGGGGCCGCCCAGACTTTGTACCTGACATCCTCACACAGGGACATTTCTTCAAGGAAAAGGAGCCCATCCTGCAGGCCGCAAGGCAGAGCTGGTCTATAATTGGCACCACATCCAAATCTTTCAGGACATCTCCCCTGTGATGCTGCGGTGCTCTAGGGACTTCAAGCCCATTACAGATAAGCTGTGCGACCTCAGCATCAAATACCAGTGGGGCCATCCCTTTGCTCTGATCTTCACTTGGGAGGGCAAACGCCGAGTACTCCGCTCCCTACTGGACGCACAACAACTTCTCCATATCCCAGCGGCCTCCGGAGAGGCACGCGCCTAGTCCTGCCGCACGCTTCACCCAGAAATTCTATACGCCCAGAATAGTCTACGGTTCCGCCCCCCAAGCACAGGCTACACACCAATGGAAAGTCGTCCTTTCAAACCAAACAAGACATTATTCAACACCTTTGCTCCATGGATGAGACCCAGTCTCCTTCCCAATCCCCCCGGCTTCTGAATGAGTGCTAGCATGCTTACCCATCGGCAGGCTGTCATTTAACACAATGACCCCACTCACCCCTGATTACTGGCATGACGAACATTCTGCCCTGTAACACAGAGACTAGAGGTGAGCGGAAGAGGCATCTGCCCAGACGTTGTAGACTTTAGCACGGACTTTGTGCACCTCTGGGCCCACCTATGGCCCCTCTCCTCCAACCATGGGGTGGCTCGCTTGTGGGACTGACTCGTTACTGACCTGGTTCCCCTAGAGCATGGGTACTCACAAACTTTCTCTCGGGGGCCAAATTTACAATGTGGTTTGTGGCCGAGGGCCGCACCGGTGGGGGCGGGGTCAGTGGGGGAGGGGGCGGGGCTAGAGCAAAAAAAAATAACTATGACCATGAGGTTGAACACAGGCCCCTGCAGCGGACGCCTTCGTCCACTGAGCCACCAGACCCGGCATACACACATCTCTCTCTATCTATCTATCTCGCTCTGTCTCCTTCACTCTCTCTATCTCTCCCTCCCTCTCTCTCTCTCTCCGTCTCCCTCCCTCTCTCTCTCTCTCTCCCTCCCTCTCTCTCTCTCTCTCCCTCCCTCTCTCTCTCTCTCTCCCTCCCTCTCTCTCTCTCTCTCTCTCTCCCTCTCTCTCTCCCTCTCTCTCCCTCCCTCCCTCTCTCCCTCCCTCTCTCTCTCACTCACTCTGTTTGTCTCCCTCTCTCTCTTTCTGTCTCCCTCTCTGTCTCCCTCCCTCTCTCTGTCTCCCTCCCTCTCTCTGTCTCCCTCCCTCTCTCTCTCCCCCTCTCCCTCTCTCTCTATCTCTCTCTCCCTCCCTCTGTATCCCTCTGTCTGTCTCCCTCCCTCTGTATCCCTCTGTCTGTCTCCCTCCCTCTGTCTCCCTCCCTCTGTCTCCCTCTATCTGTCTCCCTCCCTCTGTCTGTTGCCCTCCTCCCTGTCTGTCTCCCTCTGTCTGTCGCCCTCCTCCCTCTCTTTGTCTCCCTCTCTCTGTCTCCCTCTCTCTGTCTCCCTCCCTGTCTCCCTCTCTCTCCCTCTCTCTGTGTCTCCCTCTCCCTCTCTGTCTCCCTCTCTTTCTCCCTCCCCCTCTCTCTCCCTCCCCCTCTCTCTCCCTCCCTCTGTCTCCCTCCCTCTGTCTCCCTCCCTCTGTCTCCCTCCCTCTGTCTCCCTCCCTCCGTCTAGCTCTGTCTCCCTCCCTCTCCCTCTGTCTCCCTCCCTCTAGCTCTCTCCCTCCCTCTTCCTGTCTGTCTCCCTCCCTCTCCCTCTGTCTGTCTCCCTCTGTCTGTCTCCCTCTGTCTGTCTCCCTCTGTCTGTCTCTCTCTGTCTCCCTCCCTCTGTCTCCCTCCCTCTGTCTCCCTCCCTCTGTCTCCCTCCCTCTGTCTCCCTCCCTCCGTCTAGCTCTGTCTCCCTCCCTCTCCCTCTGTCTCCCTCCCTCTAGCTCTCTCCCTCCCTCTCCCTCCGTCTGTCTCCCTCCCTCTCCCTCTGTCTCCCTCTGTCTGTCTCCCTCTGTCTGTCTCCCTCTGTCTCCCTCTGTCTCCCTCTCTGTCTCCCTCTGTCTCCCTCTGTCTCCCTCTCTGTCTCCCTCTCTCTGTCTCCCTCTCTCTGTCTCCCTCTCTCTGTCTCCCTCTGTCTCCCTCCCTCTGTCTCCCTCTCTTTCCCTCTGTCTCCCTCCCTCTGTCTCCCTCCCTCTGTCTCCCTCCCTCTGTCTCCCTCCCTCTGTCTCCCTCCCTCTGTCTCCCTCTCTCTGTCTCCCTCCCTCTCTGTCTCCCTCTCTCTGTCTCCCTCTCTCTGTCTCCCTCTCTCTGTCTCCCTCTCTCTGTCTCCCTCCGTCTCCCTCCCTCTGTCTCCCTCCCCCTCCCTCCCTCTGTCTCCCTCTCTCTGTCTCCCTCCCTCTCTCTCTGTCTCCCTCCCTCTATCTCCCTCCGTCTCCCTCCCTCTGTCTCCCTCCCTCTGTCTCCCTCCCTCTCTGTCTCCCTCTCTCTGTCTCCCTCCCTCTGTCTCCCTCCCTCTGTCTCCCTCCCTCTGTCTCCCTCCCTCTGTCTCCCTCCCTCTGTCTCCCTCTCTCTGTCTCCCTCCCTCTCTCTCTGTCTCCCTCCCTCTAGCTCTGTCTCCCTCCCTCTCTCTCTGTCTGTCTCCCTCCCTCTCTCTCTGTCTGTCTCCCTCCCTCTCTCTCTGTCTCCCTCCCTCTCTCTCTGTCTCCCTCCCTCTGTCTCCCTCCCTCTGTCTCTCTCCCTCTGTCTCCCTCCGTCTGTCTCCCTGTGTCTGTCTCCCTCCCCCTGACTCCCTCCCCCTGACTCCCTCCCTCTGTCTCCCTCCCTCTGTCTCCCTCCCTCTGTCTCCCTCCCTCTGTCTCCCTCCCTCTCTCCCTCTCTCTGTCTCCCCCTCTCTGTCACCCTCCCTCTGTCTCCCTCTGTCTGTCTCCCTCTATCTCCCTCTGTCTGTCTCCCTCTCCCTCCCCCTGACTCCCTCCCCCTGACTCCCTCCCTCTGTCTCCCTCCCTCTGTCTCCCTCCCTCTCCGTCTCCCTCCCCCTGACTCCCTCCCTCTGTCTCCCCCTGACTCCCTCCCTCTGTCTCCCTCTGCCTCCCTCTGTCTCCCTCTCTCTCTGTCTCCCTCTCTCTCTGTCTCCCTCTGTTTCCCTCTCCGTCTCCCTCTCTGTCTCCCCCTCTCTGTCTCCCCCACTCTGTCTCCCCCTCTCTGTCTCCCTCTCTGTCTCCTTCCCTCTGTCTCCCTCTCTCTGTCTCCTTCCCTCTGTCTCCCTCTGTATGTCTCCCTCTATCTGTCTCCCTCTCCCTCCCTCTCCCTCCCCCTGACTCCCTCCCTCTGTCTCCCCCTGACTCCCTCCCTCTGTCTCCCTCTGCCTCCCTCTGTCTCCCTCTCTCTCTGTCTCCCTCTCTCTCTGTCTCCCTCTCTCTCTCTCCCTCTCTCTGTCTCCCTCCCTCTGTCTCTCCCTCTCTCTGTCTCCCTTCCTCTGTCTGTCTGTCTCCCTCGCTCTGTCACGTCACCCCGGGCTGAGACCGCTTCCCGGGCGCACACACAGCCGCACCCGAGTACTTCACAGCCTCAGGTCTTTAAAAGACCATTCACTTGTTAATGAGGCTTTGTTGTATTTCACCTCTTCTTAGCGCCCCTGCATGGAGATGCAGGGGCGCTAAAAGAGGTGAAATACAACAAAGCCTCATTAACAAGTGAATGGTTTTTAAAGAATCGCCCGGCCCCCATAGAGCGCTGCTGCAACTGGCGGTGTTTGCTGGCACTTACAAAAAAAGAAGAAAAAACACAGGTAGGTATCTGCAAGGTCCGCGGGCCGCCAAGGAAGGCTTGCCGGGCCGCCGGCGGCCCGCGGGCCGTACTATGAGTACCCGTGCCCTAGAGGGAATCCCTTCCACTCTGCTGTACATTGGCTGCGGGGTCTGGAGACCACGAGATCAGGAGGCCTTCTCCCGCACTTCCCTCGTTCAATTTGTCCCTTTGGGGAGTGACTTCCTCAGAATGGCCTTGGTTCTGACTGATGGGCTGTTCCAGGACTTTATTTATTTATTTATTCAGTGTTTTCTATAGCACGAACCTGACCCAATCATGGGAGTCAGAGCGCTTTAAAATTCAACGGCAATCAGTTTCCTACAATGTACGAGTCCTTGAAGCCTACAGCCAGGTATAAGTTTTATCTAACAGTGGCACCATCTAAAAATTTACAAATCATATACATATTAAGTCTAACTAGGCGTCACCACGGGTTACAGTAGTACATGTCATGACCTACTTACATTTAAAATTAAATACCCCTCCTAAAGAAAACAAGGAGTCAACAACTGGATACGATGTTACAAGTCTAGTCACATACCCCTGTGGCTTGAAAGAGGTACCTTTCATTAGCCATCGTCCATGTAATCTTGCAAGTGACTTAAAATAACCAACAGAGCTGATTGAAGCCAATAGGTATGACTCAGTGAAAGCCAGCTGACTTGTGCTATCCCCAAAGTCATAGCTCTGAGATTAGCAAGACTACCAACCTGTTTACTGTCACCTACTAGAACAGCTAAAAGTAGAAGATCAAGAATTGTCTGAAGGTCTCGAAAGGAGCCAAGAGTTGACCACTGTTAGTTAAAGGAGGAGTTTACTCATGAGAAAGGTCTTAGCCTCTTTTTTGAATCACGAGACAGAGGTGATTCCTCTAATATTCGGTGAAAGCGCATTCCAAATTCTTGGTGCAGCTTCCGAGAATGCTCTATCACAAGTTCTCTTCTTACGGAAGAATGCTGGTTTCAGTAAGAAATCTGCGCACCCCCTCGAAGATCTAATGCCTCCGGAAATTGTTATTTTCTGGGCAAGGTAAAGTGGTGTTTTGTAGTGTAGAGCTTTGTGTGTAATACAAGCCATCTTTAGCTGAATTCTTGCCTCGTGCGGAAGCCATTTGAGCGCTTTCAAATGTGGAGTGATGAGGTCAAATTTTCTTGTACCCATTACGAGTCTGGCTGCAGCATTGAGGCAAGCTTTTAGTGGAGCTGTTGAAATCTTAGGAAGCCCTGCTAGACTTGTGCAACCGTACTCAATCCTTGAGATGACCAAAGCTTGGACTGGCGTTTTAAGGTCAGCGGTGTCGATGAACGGTTTCAGTTTTCTGAGATAGCTCAAATGGAATCGGGCATCCTTTGCCATAGTGTTGATGTGTGATCGCATGTTTAATTCCTTGTCCAGCGTGATTCCAAGAGACTTGGTAGAATCAACTAGAATCCGCGTACCGTTCAGCGCGGTGATCATCTTGGTCCATTCCTTGATCTTCGAGGAGGATTTCGGAGGGGAGATCAGAAGGAATTCTGTTTTCTGCTAATTAAGCTTAAGATGATTGCTAGATAGCCATTGAACGGTCTTTTGTAGTGCTTGGTTCATTATGTTGATCTCTTCCAGCCATGTAATCTTCATATATAGCTGAGTGTCGTCTGCATACATGTGGAAGGAGATGTTAGCCTGCTGCAGTACTTCGGTGAGTGGCACAATGTACAGATTGAATAGGGATGGGGATAGAGTTGATCTTTGTGGAACTCCAATTTGACTCAGGGATGGAAGGGATAGATTGTGGTTCACCAGGGAATTTTGCGATCTGTTCTCTAAGAAGGAATGAAACCATTTTAGGACTGTTCCCGAAAAACCCATCCTATTCTCCAGTCGGTCTAATAATTTGCCATGGTTTACGGTGTCAAAAGCTGACGATAGGTCAAGGAGGACTAGTAGACAGGTTTCGTTGCGGTCTAGAGCAAGTAGAGCGTCATCAACTATGTGCATAGTTGCAGTTTCTGTGCTGTGATCAGGTCTAAACCCTGACTGGCAGTCATTTAGTAGCTTAAATTTTGTGATGTGATGGTTCAGTTGTTGTTGAGCACATTTTTCCAGAACCTTGGCCAGAAAGCGAATGTTTGTTACCCGCCTAAAGTTGTTTGGGTCCGAGGGGTTCTCCGTAGGTTTTTTCAATAGATTGATGACCTGTCCCGTTTTTAGGCAGTCAGGAAAGGAAGCTTGGGCAAGCGAGGCGTTAATTATTTTAGTCCAACTAGGGATGACCATGTGGTTGATCGTAGGCCAACATTTTGCAGGAAGAGGATCATTGTAATGGTTGTTAGGTTTTAAGGTCAATAAGGTTTTGGCAATGTCTTCCTGATCATATAGTTTGAAGATTGACCAGTGGGCATTATTTTTGGGCACGGTTTGTGCAGGTTGGGCTGGCTGCTCCGCTTGAGTACTCTTTTGATTCACTATTTTATCAGCGGTATCCTTGAGTTCTCTCTCCAAGGAGCTGTCTTTAGCTGAAAAGAATGATGCAAAGTCTTCACAGCTCAAAACCGATTGAGCAGTTAGGTGGGAGGATTTGGCCAATTTGTTAGATTGATCCTTTAGTAGATCGAAGAGTTTTCTCGAGTTATTCTTTGCGTTATCAAGTTCAATTCTAAAAAAGTATTTTTTTAATTGTAGTACGCTTTTATTGTAGGCTTTCCTGGTCCTTCTTAGCTGTTTTAGATGTGGGGATGATGGGTGTTGTCTCCATTTCCTTTCTGTTAGTCTGAGTTTCCATCTTTCTTCATTAAGAGAACCGTTGAACCATGGGTTTTTATCTTTATCTTGTATTCTTTTGAGTTTTAAAGGGGCTATGTTATCGATTATTTTAGACATCGTACGGTTGTAATGATCCGTAAGCTCGCAGATGTCCAATTCAGGAGGAGGTCGAAGTTTGTTCTCGCAACGTGCTGTTAGCATCTCCATGTTCAGGCCTTTAGTATGAATGGTGTTCTTTGGCCCTGTTGGCCTTTTAGTATTGTTGCTGTTGGTCCCTGTTAGAAATGGGGGTCTCTAGTTGGCAGAGGTAGGTACCTTTGTCCAAATAGGGGCCCTTGCTTCTAGTCAGGGTAAGGGGGATACACTCCTAAAATAACCCCTGCTCACCCCCTTGGTAGCTTGGCACAAGCAGACAGGCTTATCTCGGAGGCAGTGTGTAAAGCATTTGTGAACACATACAGTAACACAGTGAAAACACTACTAATGGACACCACACCAGTTTAGAAAAATAAGTAATCTTTATCTAAACTCAAAACAAGACCAAACGACAAAATTCCACAATACAGTAATAAAAATATGACTTTCAGATGGTAGAAATAGTTCAGTTCAATGCAAGTTGTAAATGCGACACTTTTCTCAAAAGTACCTTAGATGCGTCACGCAAAGCAAACAAAATGGGCGCAGGGAAGGTGATGCGTCTGTTCCTTACACTCAGGGGAGGTGATGCGTCTGGTCCTTACTGCAGCGCAGGGGAGGTGATGCGTCAGTTCCTTACTGCGTGGGGAGTTGATGCGTCTGTTTCTTACTGCGGACCCCAAACGATGCGACAGTCTTGTCGCTTCGATGCGATGCGTCGATCCGGTACGATGCGTGTCTTCGTGCAGCCGCACAGCAGGCTTGCGTCGGGATTGGTGCGGCGGCGGCGATTTCTCGAGCCGCAGCAGGCGCTGCGACGGTTTCTTCGGCGATGCGTCGGTAAACCAGTGCGGATGCGACACGCTTCTTCGGTGTTGCGTCGATTTCCCAGCTCCCAGCGACAAACAGTCTTCAGAGGTCCTAAACAGCAGCAGGCACCTCTTTGCAGGTTGAAATTCCCAGCATGGGAATTCAGGGGAGCTGGTGGTGAAGTCTTTGTGTCCCTGAGACTTCAGAACAGGAGGCAAGCTCAGTTTCAAGCCCTTGGCGATCTTTTCTTCAAGCAGGTGACAAAGCAAACAGCAAAGTCCTTTTTCTCCTTTCCTTGGCAGCAAGCAGCCACTGCAGGCCAACCCCAGACAGTAAACAGCACAGGGGCAGTATTCCTCCTCAGCTTATCTGGCTCTTCTCCTTGGCAAAGGTTTCCTCTTGATTTCCCAGAAGTGATCTAAAAGTCTGGGGTCTGGGCCCCTCTTTTTATACTCCAAAATACTTTGTTGTCTGAAGGCAGAGAGTGTCTGTACCCAGCCAAAACCAGTTCTGTGGGGCACTTTGCAAGTGCACAACAACCTCCTTTGTCAGTGTGAGCCCTGGCTCCAGACACGCCACAGGGGGGCGGAGCCGTCATTGTGGAAGGCAGGCACAGCCCTATTCAGGTGCAGGTGCTACTCCTCCCACCACTCCAAATGCAGACCAGGCCTATTCAGCCCAGCCCTGACTCATCAGACTTCTGGAGCCACTGCCCCGCTCCAGCCCCTGTCATCCAAAAGCCAGACATGCAATACACAAGCCTAGCAGAGGCACACTGGATGGTTAAGCAAGAAAATACCTACTTTCTAAAAGTGGTATTTTCAAAGACAGAATGTAAAAATCACCCTAACTAAAAGATGTATTTTAACATTCTGAGTTCAGGCATACTAAACTTTATTTTTCTACATTGTTCCTAGGGCCAGTTATGTTTATAAGATGTTATAAACAAACTCCCCATTCTGTCCTATGGGAACAGGTAGCCTTAAAATAGTGAAAAACGAAATTGGCAGTATTTCACTGGATCACTGACAGAATATCGAGGAGGAAAATATCGACCTGCAAAAATATCGAGGTAAAAATATAGAATGCCAAAATATCGAATCCCTATCTACAAACAGGTAAGTACAAAAATATCGAATCCAAAATATCGTTGTAAAAAATATAGTTAGTCAAAATATCGAATTTTTTAAATGTCTTAAAAGTAATGTAAAATTAATGAAATAATATATATAATTAACTAAAACATACTTAAAAATACTTAAATAACTTTAAAATTAATAAATAATTAATGTAAGTTAAAAAAAAATAAACATACATTTTTATTTTTTAATACATATATATATTAACGTAATATTTATAAAACATATTCAATATTTTTAGCGTAGGATAGCGGGAGGGTAAAATTTACTATTACCACTCCAGTGAGTGCAACAGTAGGGAAAGCGTTTGATAGCGGGAGGGTAAAAATTACTATTCCCACTCCAGTGAGTGCAACAGTAGGGAAAGCGTTGGATGGCGGGAGGGTAAAAATTACTATTCCCACTCCAGAGAGTGCAACAGTAGGAAAGCGTTGGATAGCGTAGGGGTAAAAATTACTATTCCCACTCCAGAGAGTGCAACAGTAGGGAAAGCGTTGAATAGCGTAGGGGTAAAAATTACTATTCCCACTCCAGAGAGTGCAACAGTAGGGAAAGCATTGGATAGCGGGAGGGTAAAAATTACTATTCCCACTCCAGAGAGTGCAACAGTAGGGAAAGCGTTGGATAGCGGGAGGGTAAAAATTACTATTCCCACTCCAGAGAGTGCAACAGTAGGGAAAGCATTGGATAGCGTAGCGGTATAAATTACTATTCCCACTCCAGAGAGTGCAACAGTAGGGAAAGAGTTGGATAGCGTAGGGGTAAAAATTACTATTCCCACTCCAGAGAGTGCAACAGTAGGGAAAGTAATGATTTAATATTTTAATAAAAATAAAATAATTATCAATACCAATAAAAAATGAATTAAAATTAATTTCCAATTACAAAATATTTAATAATTAATTCTAAATACCAATAAATATTATTTATTAAAAATTAATTACCTATTAATGATTAATTAACAAAGAATTAATTTTCAATACCAAAAATTAATAAATAATAAAAAAAACAAGTAATAATTAATTGACAGTAAATTAATTATCAATACACAAAAATATTTCCAATCATTAATTAATTATCAATACCAATAAAAAATTAATTACAATTAATTACCAATTACAAAATATTTAATAATTAATTCTAAATACCAATAAATATTTCATAAAAATTAATTACCTATTAATAATTAATTAACAAACAATTAATTTTCAATACCAAAAATTAATAAATAAAAAAATACCAATTAATAATTAATTGACAGTAAATTAATTATCAATACACAAAAATATTTTCAATAATTAATTAATTACAATTAAATTACTTCCCACCCTATTCCCCTATAAACCCACAACCCGCTATGAAGAATAAATTAATACAATTAACATAATTATCAATTAATAAATTAATAAAAATTAATTACCAATTAATAAAAATTTATTACCAATTAATAATTAATTAACAATAAATTAATTATCAATGCCAATAAATTTTTTTTTACTTAATTACAATTAAATTACTTCCCACCCCTTTCCCCTATAAACCCACAACCCGCTACAGAACTAAAACGCAAAATTAAATTAAAAATAATTAATAATTCCTCAAAATTACTATTTAATTTACTATAATTAAATTACTTCCCACCCTATTCCCCTATAAACCCACAACCCGCTACGGAATTAAATTACGCAAAAATTAAATAACATAAAACTCATTAATTAAAAAAAATTAAACATACATTACAAAGACTAATATACACTTTTAACACATATACTAACATACAAAACACTTTAAAAAATTCGATATTATTAAAAATTCGATATATTTTAATGCCTATATTATGTACTTCGATATTTTGTCAGTCGATATTACTTACCTGCATTTCGATATTATTAACCACTATATTATGTCCATTCGATATTTTGTCCATTCTATATTTTGTACTCAATATTATGTCCATTCGATATTTTTTTTTCGATATTGTGTCTAGTTACCATTTCACTATCAGGACATGCTACACACATCAGGGCATGTCCTACCTTTCACATACAATGCACCCTGCCCACAGGGGTACCTTGGGCCTACCTTAGTAGTGGCTGATATGTAGAAAAGGGAAGGTTTAGGGACTGGCAAGTGTGTGCATTTGCCAAGTCGACATGGCAGTCCCAGACTGCACACAGGCTCTGAAATGGCAGGCCTGAGTCTCATTTCACAGACTGCTTTGGTGGGTGGCACAACCAGTGCTGCAAGCCCACCAGCAGCATTTGATTTACAGGCCCTGGGCACACATAGTGCACTGTACTAGGGTCTCACAAGTAAATCAAATAAGCCAATCATGGAATCACTAATCCATAACAACAATTTACATGGAGAGCATATGCACTTTAGCACTGATCAGCAGTGGTAAAGTGCCCAGAGTCAGAAAACCACCAACAACAGGTCAGAAAAAATACAGGAGGCAAGCAAAAAGTTCTGGGATGACCTTGAAAAAAGGGCTAAGTCCAACAGTCCCTTGTTCCCTTCCCTTCCCTCCCTTTCCTGGGTCTGGGGCGGGGGCCACTGGGGCTCCTTTTTGCCTCTTTCTCTCTCAAAGGGGGAAGCATCATTCATCACGTAGCTGGAAACACCACTCTGATCTCTTCGCCATCTACCATCCAATCCCTCACCTCCTTGAAGTAGAGATACTCTTTGGGCGAGCAATTCACGACCGGCCAGCCGATGGGGCTGGCTCCCCCCTCCCTGCCTTGGAAAGCCACCCCTACATATTAAACACACTGCAGCGATTGTCTGCACTGTTTTCTACACTGGCAAACATATCACATATTAGATTTCTCTCCCTTAATGTGAAGGGCCTCAACGCCCACAATAAGCAATGCCAGATCTGGCGCTATCTTCTTCTACAGGACCCGGATGATATTTTCTTACAAGAAGCGCATCTCTTACGCTCAGACACCTATCGCATGGCCCACCCTAAACACCTGACGCAATACTGAGCTTCCTCTACATCTAAGACAGCTGGAGTTGCAATACTTTTTAAGGCAGGTCTCTGCTTGAAGGGGGCTCAGGTGGTGCAGGATCGTGAGGGTCGCTATCTTAAAATTAGAATCCAGCTGGATGCGCAACCTTTTACTTTGAGTAATGTCTACGCCCCCAACCAGTCGCAGGACACATATCTCAAGAACCTTCTTAAAGAACTAGTTACACAGGAGGAAAGGCATCTACTTATTGGTGGGGATTTCAACTTGGTCTGGGATCCTGAGCTGGATCACAGCGCAGCCTCCTTCAGGGTGCAGGGACGATGTCTGCTGCATTGAAAAGGGATATCACAAATTTGGGCCTGGTGGACGCTTGGCGGTATAAATCGCCGGACTCCCAAGACTATACTTTTTTTTCCATGTCCCTCGCTCGTACTCACGCATTGATTATTTCTTCCTCCAACACTCAATTATTCGGATCCTCGATCTGGCGCACATCTCAGACACCTCTATCTTGGATCACGCCCACCTCGAGGTGACCTTGTGGAGCACAAATGCAGCAACCCGCTCTCTGCCTCGATGGCGGCTCCCTCCTTATATCCTACGTGACTCGGTCAACGTAGAAGGGATTCGTCGAGAAATCTTAGCCTACTTCCAGGCAAATGGCCTACCTGACACTGCCTGCCACACTCTGTGGGATGCCTTCAAAGCGACTATCCGTGGCACCATCACCTCAATTGTAATCGCCCACACCTGGGAGGCCCGGCTGGTTGAGGCCGGCATGACTAAAGACATTAAGGCCTTGGAGCGCTTGGACCACACTACGCATTTGCGACAGCATAAGAAGCAGTTGACTCTGCTTCGGGGCCAACTGAGGGTCTTTCGGGTGAATAAGGCAGAGCGCTCGCTTCTTATGTTGAAGCAAAAGTACTATGAGGGAGCAGATAAAGTGGGTTTGCTCTTGGCCCGCTGACTCCGCACTCCGGCCGCCCGAGCCCACATCTCTAAAATCAAAAAAGAGGACGGTATGTGGGCCACCTCCGAAAATGACAAACAACAGGAATTCCACTCATTTTACTCTGCTCTATATATTCAGGGTGTCCTCACTCAAGAGGAAGTCGACCCATTTCTTGCATCTTGCCCGTGGGCGCCTCTAGACCCCATTCACACGTAACTTCTGGAGGCACCGATCATGCTAGCCGAAATAGAGCGGGCACTAAAGGACCTACCAGTGGGCAAATCCCCGGGCCCAGGTGGCCTTACAGTCTCCTTTTATCGCATGTTCCTACCTCAATTACAAGACCACTTACTCGGTCGCTTCAACTCCTTTTCTGAAGATACTGGCCTCACCCCTGCGATGTCCATGGCCGAGATAGCTCTCATACTAAAGCCAAGGAAGGATCCCTCCCTCTGCGCGTCCTATCGCCCTACTTAATACAGATGTCAAGATCTACACCTAGATTTTGGCGAACCATCTGGGGCCATACCTACCTGGCTTGGTAGACCTGGACCAGGTGGGATTCATACGCCAGCGTCAAGGGGCAGATAATATCTGTCGATTAGCACACCTGGTAGAGAAAGTACAAAGGCGGGATATCCCGGTATGTCTTCTCTCCCTTCGACAGGGTTGATTGGCCCTTCATGTGAGCAGTCCTACAGAAGATCATATTGGCCCGGCCATGATTTCCCGGATAATGGCACCCTACGTCACTCCTACTGCACAGATTCGTGTTAATGGTCTCCTCTCCCCCTCCATAAACATTCGAAGAGGAACCCGGCAAGGCAGCCCACTTTCTCCTTTGCTCTTCACCTTGGCGGTGGAACCGTTGGCGATAGCCATACGCTGGGCGTCCACCATCAAAGGTACTTTTGGTGGTGCCAAACATAAGGTGGCGCTCTTTCAAGATGATCTTCTATTTACTCTACTGAACCTAGGGACTCCCTGCCTGCATTGGTGTCGCTCTTCCACACCGTTGAGCAGATATGGGGGCTCAAGATCAGCATGGCCAAGTCACAGGCGTGGAAGCCCATGAACTTCAATCACATACCCCGTTCCAATGGGCGTCTCACTCGATCCGTTATCTGGGCCTAAATGTGACGACCCCCCCCCACCCTGACCTCGTAGTCCCAAGACAATTGGCCGGAGTGTAGACGCTCTGTTTTGGAGGACCTGAGGCTCTGGAATGCGCTTTCCATGTCGTGGCTTGGCCGCCTAAATGCAGTCAAGATGTCCATATTGTCGAAAATCTTGTATCTATTCCAAACTCTTTCCTACGCCTATTACCCAGGCAGACATTCTACGCCTTCGGAGGGATGTGAACTCTTTATCTGAAATTTATCGGAAAGGGACATCTGAAATTATCCAATAAGCTCATGCTGCCCAGGGATCAGGGGACTTGCCTGCTCTAACTTGTTGGTGTACTATTGGGCGTCACATCTCCGCTATATTTCGGAATGGGTGGGCAAAAAACATTGGTTTCACATGGACCGGGCGGTGGCGTGTAGACCTCTCTTGGACTTGGCTTGGCTCTCGAAATAGACTTAACCTCGCAGTGCATACATAGCCATGCCTATAAAAACGGTCTTAGACATCTGGGATGAAATTGCGATCTCCAAGGGCCTCACATCCTTTCCTTCGCCCAATACCCCGCTGGCCCGTAACCCTAGCTTCCCTCCAGCCTTACAGTCTCATTCCTTTTCAGCCTGGGGTGAGGGAGAGTGTCGCACAATCCGGGATCTCTTTGAGTGAGATGTATTTAAGACATTTGACCAATGCAAAAAGGACTTTCGCCTCCCTGACACGACAAGACTGCAATACTACCAACTCCGACACTGGTTACTTACGCCAACTAATACACAAGGGGCAACACGACCACTTGCCACCTTTGAGTCGCTGGTGTGCTCCTTCGATGGCACGCAGGGACTAAGCTCCCATACATATCAGGTTCTACAGCATTCCACCCCCATACCCGCTCACACCTATCAAACACAATGGCACACAGATTCCACAGAGTACATCTCCCCGGAACAATGGGAACAACTATGACGCAACATACTTGGGATATATAGAAGCATACCACAATGTGAAATGACCTATACAATCATGACCCACTGGTATTACACGCCGGCACACTTACAGAAAATGTTCCCCTATCTCCTCACCCCTTGATTGGTGTTGTAACTCTGCGACAGGAAATTTCATTTATATCTGAGGTCTTGCCCACTTCTAGCCCTGTTTTGGAAGGAAGTCCTGAGCCACATCAAAGATACTGTGGGCTTCCCCATACCAAACTCACCCACAGTGGTCCTCCTGGGTATCCGACCGCAACACCTCGTAGCCATGACACCCACTGACTGGCGCCTCATTGCACAAATGTTGGGGGCAGCTAAACAAATCCTTGCCCTCCATTGGAAGAAACCCTCAGCCCCACCTAACTCCTTGTGGTTCATACGCCTCTGGCACGTCATGGCGGTGCAACTCTTAACATGCCGCTTCTCACACTCCGAACCCAAATTCATGCATACTTGGCAACCGCTGCTTGAGCATTTTTCCAGACTAGAATACTCCTGATTTACTCCTTCCTGACTCCGCGCCCTTCAGCTCTTCAAAGATGCACTCCTACCCCTTGGGAATATGACTCCTTTTCCCGCTGCCCGTCACCCCGCATGTTATTACAACGCGGTCGCTACAACGACCGCGTTGTAACAACGCAACACCATTACCCCGCAAGTCGTTACCACGACTTGCGGAGGGGGGTGCTGGATGTTGGAATAGTATAATTTACTATTCCAACTCCAGTGTGTGCGGACAGTAGGGAAGGTGTTGGATTTTAAATCCAACACCTTCTCCCCCTCCGCAAGTCGTGGTTTTGACTTGCGGGGTAATGGTATTGCGTTGTTACAACGCGGTCGTTGTAACGACCGCGTTGTAATAACATGCGGGGTGACTGATGTTTACCACCCCTTGGGGCTGAACTCCCACTGTGAAGTGCTCTACCACACATCATGTGAACGTCCCCCTGTTCATCCTTCTCCCCTCTTTTCCTATTGCCTCAATTCATATGTTTCTCGCCATACCCCTCACACTAACTTATCAGGCCACATGGTGTGGTACTTCTGGGCCTGCCCCCCACCTCCCTCCTCTCCTCCTCCCCTCCCTTCCCCACTATCCTTAGTTAGCATGTTTTGCTCGGTAAAGTGTTTCTCTGTTCTCTCACCTCAGACTTAATTTTTCTAAATGCATAGTCATTCATCGCTTGGCCCCCTTTGAGGGCTCTACTGCAAACTATTACACAGTTTACCTGTGGCATAAGCCTGCTATAAGCCGTGAACTGTGGTATGTGTTTATGTTTTACTGTGAAATGCTAGTAAAACAGATTTTCTGCAAAACTCCTTCATACTGCACCAGCTATCCGAGTGCCTTTTGGGTATTGTATTTTAGAGCTTCAACTACCAGCTCAAATTCTTGTAAAAGTAGTGTAGACTGTCGTATCACATATCCAAACTCGGCTTCCACTGCTGGCTTTTGAGTCTGTGCCTTCCAATCCGTCCAGAACTTCAATCCTTAATCTTATGAAAAGTTGTAATATTTGAGCCTCGCAGGTCAGTGTGAGACATTTTAGTCATTTATGGTCCGGTTCGGAGTCTGATCCCTTCAATTTGAGGAATCTCTAACTGCTAATTCTACGGGGTGGTCCTGATATTGAACTTAATGCATATGTTTGAACAAGGATTACTTCTGGCTAAAAAAACTTGATTTTACTAAACATTTCTCACCATCAAAGATGAATAAATTCCACATTAATGATGTTGTTCACGTAATGCTAATTTGACTCGTAATGCATCTATGTCAAACGCTAAAAAACTGTTGGAAAGAGAGTTTAGGCTCCAGTTCTTTAGTTGCGGTTAGCCAGGCCATAGGTTAAAATAACTGATACATCTGGATCTAGATAAACTATTATAATCTTTTTTGATGCCTCAAAAATATTTTGTTGGAACAGCTCTCCTAATGGCCAAGAGAGGTGTTATGAGGTTTTGGAAACAGTGCCCTATTCTAGAGTGCTGTAGGCCATGCCGGGCACGTTTATTAAATGTCTTGTACTTTGCAGTTTCCTACCTTCTTCTTCTAACCCCATCATTTTTCATCTTCTTTGCTTGCTAAATCATGATTTTACATAGTAACAGCTTGCCACAAGTTTTTTAAATTTTATTTATATCATTAAGTACATCTTCATATATGTTACTTGATTTCTATTCTACGAAACTGCTATAAATTAAAAAATCCATGAAAATGAAAAACGTATTTCAGAGAGTTTATGCAGAGACAGTGAGAGGCTAACCATATAAAGCCCAAACAGATAAAAAAACACCGGAAAGCATGACTTTACAATCTGAGCTGAAAAAGCATCCTCAAAGCATGATGCAGGCTTCGTTCCAGCTTCTATCGCTGTTAATGCTTATGAGAAACTGATGAAATGTTTGCCAGGTATGTCTCATTTTGGGTTCAAGAACAGGAAGGGTGCATGTAGGAACGTGGCTATGCATGAGTTCTGAATGAGAAATAAATCAATAACAAAACAAAAAAAGAAAAGAAATTAGCAAATTGCCTTTAATTTTTCATGCTCTAAATTAGCATGTAAAAATTCACATTTCTCACTATATCATTGTGGCATTGATGCACCTGCCTCGCATGCACTTGCTATCTATTAGCTAACAGATCAAGTTGACAGCCCTTTGTTTGGTCCATAAATGACTTCACTCCTACATCCCTACCAATTTACTTTAGATCATTTCAGCCATGCTCAAACTTAGATGTTTTGATCAATGTATTCTAAGAGTACGCATTGATGTTGTCCATCTCAAAATGCATGGAGACAAATTGGCAAACATTTAACAAAAGCTTGAAATACTGGCGCTATCCCATATAACAAGGTATGGCTGTTTCCAGGCTCCATGGAAATTGTCACCAGCCAAAACCTACAGCATCTATATACCTACAGGGGATGAGCATTGCACTTCAAAAATTCAGTTCACTTCCAAAATGATGAACCCAATGTATACAAACAACCCTACAAGTGTCTCTTGCAGTTGTGAGGTCGTCTCCGTACAGAGCCAGCCCCTGCAAATTAGGCGACAGAGAGTCAGTGAGACCCCTGTCTGTTTTTTCAGCTCTATGTCCACAGTCCAAGGTCAATCTTAACCAGTGTGCAGGGCAGAGGGTTGCAATTAACACTTGAGTCACATCAACTCACTTTAGCACTCTTCTTTCACAAGAACTCCTGAAGCTTCCTAAAACTCTTAGCGAAGTCCTCATCCTTGCCTTATAGTGATCTCTTTTAGTTAACGGAAGATAATTTTCAATAGAGCTCAAAATGATCATTTGTGGTACTTAAACTTGTTCTACTGCTTTGTACTTCCCTATTGTTTTGCTATTGCCCTTTTCCTGGGTTCTTGTACTGTGTGCGTCTTCTCCCTGATTTTGTTTTTCGAAGGAATTACTCAGTTCCTGTCCTGTCTTTAGAGCCCAGTCTGCTCCAGTCTACTGTAGTGTTGAGCATCTGTCCAGCCTTTCCTCTGCCAGGCTACCAGTACTCAACAGAAAGTGACAGAAGAGCAGGGCCGGACTGGGATCGCAAACCAGCCCTGGCAATTATGTCCGACTGGCTGGGGGGGAGTGGGGGTTTCTTATGGCGGGAGCACTGCTGCTGCGCTTTTGTTGCAAGGGGCTGATGCACTACTGCAAAACCGGCCCCCAGTGACAAAAACTGCCCACACCCTTACGGCCACCGGGGAAATGCCTGTTGCCGCTACGGCCAGTCCGGTCCTGCGGAAGAGATTGATAGTAGAAATGTAGAGAGGGGTATTACACAGCACATAAACTTACTGCCGTCCCACATAGCTGGTGTTAACAATTCAGAGAGGAGATGGCCTTTGTATATGTTTTCACTCTAACGCAAACATTTGGGGACTTCTGTGCCAAGCCATAGATTACTTTACTACTCTCAGAGCTCCTAATGTTAACATTTGGATGGGCCACGGCCCTACTTCCTATGGGAACAGGCTTTTGTCCACAGTCAGCGTTAGTGCCATTGCTGTTATGGCTAAGTCAGAGTTTGCATTTGAAACATGCGCTATGTTTTCTTAGTAACTTTGTCGCTGTATGACAAAGCTGCAGAAAACATTTTTAAAAATACATCCACCTTCATCAAAAGTTTCATGCAGATCCATTAAGTGAGCCCAGAAAAACGGAGGCCATTTCCCATTTTAATTCCCATAGAGTTCTCTGCCCCTAGATACAGAAATAATGGCTGAACTAAATTACATCTAATTTGGGATGAAAGTTGAACTTTACTCAATGATTATGCTTTTCTTGGTTTAGTGTAAATCTGTTCAGTAATCCTCGAGAATTTGCCATCTAAATGTAGTTCGGTTTGGGCTTAAAGTGGTTAAAATTTAGAGATATCTGGACTGTTAGTTTGTAGAGGATCCACTGTACTGATATTATGGACCTCTGTGGCTTCAAATTAAAACAACACTTGAATCGGATTAGCCGAGGGACTATTTCTCCTATCAGCTATTTTGGGATTGTGGATCTGGTGTAGTATAGGTGGAACCAAATGGAACTCATTAGTTCAGACTTCCTGAAAATATTTGTAAAAGTGCAACTAACAGGGCAGTGTGAATGCACTCTAATCCCTGACCCCCATGCCCACCTAGGGAGGGGGCCAAAAGGAATGACCGCTTGGTTTAAAATACAAAAAATAAAAATACTTTGTGTCATGGGTTCACAGGTTCAGCAGCTGGATCCACAGTTCCAAGCAAGGCTCCCATGTGCCGCAGACCCTGACTGGGAACCGAGGAACCTAGACAGATTTTGCTGCCTGGTAACTTAAAACCATGACAGGCTTAGCAGGCCACTGTTAATCTGTTGTTGTATTTGTGGCTCCTGTTCCTGAACCACAGATCCAGCAAAGGGCCACGAAGCTTGCCCTGGGATCATGGTATCAGGTCGGAAAGCTTGCTTTTGGTACTGCAGGTCAAGTTGTGCTTTTGCAAATCCAACAAACATTTTAAAAAAAGAATAGAAAGAAGGTCCTGGCTGTATATTAGGCCCTGTGGTCCACCCCTGCTGCACACAACTAAAAGGTGCATGCAGTGGAGGTTGGCTGCCTATGGTGGAGCTATGAGCGCAGGGCCCTGCTGTGCGTTCCTGCACAGCAGGGGTTGGCCGCCTGCAGAACATTGGGCACAGCGCCCGAACATAGGTCTTGCCCTGCTGCCAACCCCCACTGTGCACATGCACAGCAACACTTGGCCACATGTGGAGGGATGAGGAAAGGGCTTTTAACCAACTCCAGTTCCAACACACCTAAGACCGTAGACAACAGGGGTTGGCTGCCCACATATGAGCTGAACACACTAGCTAGAGGCCAGGCCCAATGCCCAACCCCCACAGCACACATACAAAGGCTGTGCGCAGCTGGTGTTCGTGCCCATAGAGGGTTGGGGTCAGATTTTTCTTCAATGTGGTATATGGTCCCCAAAAAAAATTTCACACAAAAAAATTAAGATTAAAGTGAAGTTATGAATGTCCTTCTTAAAACACCCTAAAGTATGTTAAAAGAAAAACCTCAGAAATTCACCTAAAAACACAATTAAAGGGCAGTTATGGTTACGAATTAAAAAATCTTGCACAACAGCCATGCAAACCATAACTCACACACCAAAGGATACTGGAGCAGTATTTCACATCAGCTTGAAATGAGGGACTATGCATCTGTGCGTCTCTAAAGCAAGCCTCATCAGTGATTGTTGGTACATGGTCACAGTCTAACAGGTCAGTTGTGGACTGTTCTAATCTGAATCCCTTTGGCCCAAATGACATCCTCTGATCCAGCTAACATACATTTGTGTTTGCATTAGGTAGAAAAATATAATTGGGTACATTTTGAGGGCTTTTGGTAAATAATTCTTGTGCCCATGTTAGTAGGCACCTGATCACCTTGCTTTTCACTTGCCAGTGGCCTCCAGTTCCTGCTTGTTCCAGCCTGATCCAGCTACCTTTGACCAAGTGATCCCACAGCTGCCTGGGTTTTCCTGCCCAGGTTTTTCCTGCTCACTGTTCTACCCACCTGCATAAGCCCTGTCCCCTCCCCCCACAGGACCTACTTAATGCAGGCCGGAGCGCGACCGCATTAGTAGTCACTTGGGCCTCCAGTTCCTGCTTGTTCCAGCCTGATTCAGCTGCCGCCTTTTGACCAAGTGACAACACCACTGCCTGGGTTTTGCGGCCTGGGCTTTTCTAACTCACTGTTCTTCCCACCAGCAGAAGCCCCGCCCACCCCAGGACCTATTGCAGGCCGCAGTGCTCCAACTTCAGCTGCCACTACTCCTCCGCCATCCTCAGTTACCTCAACAACACACATCGGCAAACACCCTGCTGCCACGCATCCCCCAGCACCACAGTAGGACCTTACTCCTGCACCCATTGCGATTTCACTTGTGACACCTCAGACGCCGACCCCACCAGCTCCAAATAGCCGACGCATGCTACCACCACCACCAGCTGTCCGCCATGCTCCTCAACGCCCGATCCCTCAAGAAACACTGCACTGAAATCTGGGACCTCCTCAACACCAACCTTCTCTTCCTGAAACAAGATTCAACAAAGCCTCCAACCCAGACATCACCGCAGCCATCCCTCCCACCAACAAAATCATACACCAGTACAGAATTCAAAATCTAGGCGGAGGACTTCTGATCATCCACAAAAACAAGATTGACTGCACCACCTCCATGGACGAGGACACCAACCTCATGGAACACCTCCAATTCGAAATCCAAACAGACTACAAAGACTCCCTTAAGGGAGCCCTCGTCTACTGTCCAAGGCCCCCCTCCCCCCGGGTGGAATTCTACAACCACATTGCAGACTTCTTCGCTCCCCTGTCCATCAGTTCAACCAACTACGGGAACCTCAATTTCCACCTGGAAGACACCACAGGCCCCAACTCCACGGCCCTCCTCAACAGCCTTAGCAACCTCAGATTCACCGAGCTCGTCCAAGGACTATCCCACACCCCTCGACCCTATTTTCTCCTCCAACAACAGCATCACAATCACCCACATGACCTTGGTTACATGGTCTGACCACTACATTTTACATTTCAAAATACCCGCACACCCAGACACCCCACTAGAAACACCCAAAGCACAATCACAAGACTGCGGCAAAATATCTGAAGAAAACTGGACCAAGACCCTACAGGAATGTCCAGCCAACCACATCGGGAACCTCAATGTTGACACGAGGCTCTAAAATAAATGGCTCGCCGACTGCCAACTGCACCGCTCCCACCAGAAGCAAGACCTACAAAAACAACAAACGACCCAGCTGGTACACGAATGACCTCAGGGAGTCCAAGCGCCACTGCAAACAATTTGAGAGAAAGTGGAGACTTGACAAATACACCACTGCAGGATCCACATACAAAGTCGCCCTCAACCACTACCACCAACAACTACGAGGTGCAAAGAAAAAGGCACTAACTCTCAGACCCAAAGCCAGCTCCAAAAATGGCAAAGAACTCTTCACCATCGTCAAGGAGTTCTCAAATCCCTCAGATGACAACAATGACATCTTCCAATCCCAAGCACTCTGCAACTACCTCTTAAACTTCTTCGAACAGAAGATTGCCAAGATCTACAACACATGCGACCCACAGCATATTGATACAAACTCCCCCAAGCAGCTGCACACCTCCTTCATTGCCAAACAGCAGCTAAGGAACTCAGCTGCGGCCCGTGCAGGTAAGAGTGGTGGGGGGGATTCGGACAAATAATTAATTTTCCCTCGTCATAGTCTGACAAAAACCCCGCCTCACCGCTCTTACCTGCATGGGCCACGGCTGAAGCAACTGTAAGCCCCTTGTGAACAAAGAAACCACTCCCCTGATAATTCCATCCACTCAGACCCATGCCCCCACTTCAATTACAATCTTGGAAGAACCATCATCTCTCCCATGCTCGCCGCTATCATTAACACCTCAATAACCATCGCCCCTTCCCATCTTGCTGGAAAAATGCAGAAGTCAACGCCCTATTGAAGAACCCAAGGGACCCCAAAATCCTCAGCATCTACAGACCCATCTTGCTCCTGCCTTTTCCAGCTAAAGTTATCAATAACCAACTTGCAGACCACATAGAACTCCATCAACTCCTAGACAGTTCTCAATCAGGCTTTCTCCCCAACCACAGCACAGAAACAGCCCTCACTGTGGCCACCAATGACATAAGAAGCATCGTCGACTGAGGAGAAACGGCCACACTCATCCTCTTCAACCTCTCCGCAGCGTTTGATATGCTCTCCCACAAGTCACTTATCAGAAAGCTTCAGCACTAGGGTATCTGCAGACTGGGCCTCAAGTGGATATCCTCCTTCCTCATGGACATAACTCAACAATTCAAACTTCCCCCCTACACCTCATCACACAAGAAACTCTTCTGCAAAGTCCCTCAAGGGTCATCACTCAGCCCAACACTCTTCAACGTACACATGACGCCTCTCGCAGTCATTGTCAGAACCCATGCCAACAAAACACACAAGTCATCCTCTCCTTTTCCGACTCAACCAGTTCCACCAAAGCAAATTTTGCTAACTGCATGAGCAACGCCGCTGCTTGGATGAAAAACAACTGCCCCCAGCTCAACACAGACAAACAAGTCCTAATCTTTGGTAACAACCGCTTCCCCAGGGACGCCTCTTGGTGGCCTCCGAATTTGGCCTCCCACCCATGCGGACCATGCCAAGAACCTCTGGGTCATCCTTGACAACAACCTCTCCATGAGCAGACAGATCAATGCTGTCTCCTAATCATGCTTCCTCATCCTTCGAAGTCTATGCAAGATTTTCAAGTGGATCCCACTGAACACCAGACGAACGGTCACCCAGGCTCTTATCACAAGTAGACTTGATTACGAAAGCACCCTCTTCATCGGAACCCCAACCCATGTCCTACGCCGACTCCAAACCACCCAGAACACCACCGCCAGACTCATCCTGAATATCCTGCAAAATAACCACATCTCTCCACCAGGGGCGTACCTTAGTCAGTAAGACTGATGGGTGGGTAAGATTTAGATTTTTCAACAGTCACGCTGGCATATAATGTTAAAATACATTATACAATAAGCAGGGTGCATGAGAGGGGCTAAAGTTGCAGTTGAAAGGGAAACGAATGTGGATTGGTAGGGGAACTAGGTGAGAGAAAATACAATATTTTGTGAAATAACCTAAATTTTAGAAGAATTTCAAAACAGATAGGGAGAAAGTGTGAGCGTTTTTGTATGTGTGTATATAAAATTCCTTGTGAAATCTGACAGAAACCTCACAATAATCGACTGGAAGCCCCTACACCCAACTATTTACCAGAAAATACATTTATTAGGGGGGTGTACCACCCCAATCATCACCCCAAAGCTACGCCTCTGCTCTCCACACCTTAACAATCCCCACTGGCTCCTAGTCCAGGGAAGATGAAAGTTCAAGCTACTCACCCACGCCTACAAAGCTCTCGACAACACCGATCCAGCTTATCTCAACCACTGCCTCAACATCTACCAACCCACCAGACACTTCGATCTGCTTCCCAGGCAAGGCACACCTCCCTCGCATCAAGAAGACCAGAAGCGGAAGACGCTCCTTTTCATACTTCGCAGCCAAAACCTGGAGCGACCTCCCTAAACATCTCAGAACCTCCCCCTCCCTCAAGGACTGCTGAAGGAACCTCAAGACAGGGCTCTTCCAGATGAAACAGGCATGATCTCCTCCCTCCCACTCAGGCCTGCCCTACTCAGCACCTGGGTTCCCTCACAGGTGATTAGCCGCACTCTACGAATTCACATAACATAACACGTTTCGGTTTTATAAAAGACAATGGAAGAGAAAAACAAAGTTGTTTCACACCTCACAGATGAACAACTCCCTTTCTTTCTCTGTAAGGAAAGCAGTACTTGATGTTACATGCTTCACATCTGTTTAAATCTCTCATTCCATTGGAGTCTGGAGCATGTTTCTTGGAAGATGATGATGTTTTAATGTGATGCAGAAGATTTGGAAACATTAAGCAGTTGTACTCGTTGAATGCCACTAACCATGTGTACGGCCCCGCCTGTTAAAACATGAAGTTCTAATTAAAGTGATTTCACTTTCTAATCTATTCAGCAGTTGGGTAGTGGGGTGGGGGTTATTTGAAGAAAACAATACTCAACCCATACTGTAAAAAGGTGAACCATAAGATATTTGCATTGTCTCTTGGCTTGCTTTGGTTATTGTCTGTGGTTCAATAGCAAGTGTATTTTATTGCCTTTTTGTGTAACAATTTAGTAATGGGTTTTAAATGATATAGTATATTTTTTATATTTTTATATTATGTTTTCTAGTTTTGTACGAAAAAGAAACTTAAATTACAAAATCAAAGTGGAAACAGATGTCAAATATTCTAGGATTTAACTATTTGTGTTCTGGAATTTGAGGTGCGTGTGGGGATTATTCCGTATTGAGGTAGTTGGAGTAAACTGAATAACAGAAATGTAGTCTCACACTTACTATTGCCCATGCTGTAGACACGCAAAAACTGGTATATTCTGCAAGTTTATCCTTCTGTATGTGCCGTCCATTACCTGCACACAATGTATACACATTAACTTTGTTCTTTTCTCTCAGTTATTAAAGAGAGAATTAGGGAACAACGCTTCTAAAACACTGGTAAACCTTATGGTAAAACTCTATAAAATAGTATTAACTATGTGAGTGGACGCTCTGTGCTCCAAAGACAACTGTTTATGTGTTAAGTATAAATTATCCTTTCAGCATGGTGGTTGAGACGCCAAATTCCATTTTAATAGTGATAAAGACTTTTTACAGCTGTAGCTGCTAAAGCGTAACTAGAGAAAACATTTTAATAAATGTAAGTGTTGTTTTAATCCGATCTTGTAAAGGTGTCTGGTGATCCGGGAGAATTCAAAAACATTTCCATAACTTTTCGAGGTTAACAGAAGGCTAGCAGATGGTAACTCTCCCAAAGTTACAGCAATAAGGGAGCCAAATAAAAGTTAAACAGTGCTGTGGGTAGAGGTGTCTGCACTCTGCTAACAGTTCTTCTGTAGGAGTGAAAAGCTTAATACAAGTTTACAATAAAACTTCCATATTTATTTTTGTTTGCCTGATATAAATTATAAATAGAATTGTTATATAAAGTAGGGCTCCAAGGGATGAGTCTGTATTTGAAGCTGGGTATGCGCGATTTACAGATACACAATGTGAGTCACAGTGAGTGTGGCAGTTTTTCCTTTCTAGGGAGTTGAATCCCGCAAGCTGTGATTAGTTGTTCTCCTTCACTAAATTTATACCGAAGTTTAGATGTTCCTAAAAGTGTCCTCATTGTCAGCAAATGTTGTAGGCCGATTGATGGCCTTATTATATTATTCTTTCGTCTTTCCATGTGACCACCTTGCCTACATTTTGTTATCCTGTTTTCATTTCCTCTTTTTCTTTGACAGTGGCTATTCTTCACATTGTTCAGGTTATTCCCCTGCCCTGTGCATGCTCACTCACTAGCCTCAGTGTGCTGGTGTGTGTAGCCCAGAGTATGGGCTAGTATCACAGTAACTTGTAGTGTGGGTTAATAAACACATATGAAGCATCATCACTCTATTTCCCTCGGACACATATTGATGCATGCATGGTAATACTGCCCTTTTGTACACTAGACAGGATTGGTTTGTGTGGTTTTCGTTTTCTGCCTCTCCTACATGTATAGTTGGTGGTTGGACCTGTTTTTTCCGCGGTAGTGTAAGAAATCGACTTATTAGTTAAGGGAGTAATTACTCACCTCAAGTAATAATAACAATCCCTATCAGGGTGAACCACTAGTGTCGATAAATAAACCGGAGCTTAACCCCTTGATAGCTAAGGGACAGAGCACACAGGCTTAACTTAGAGGCAATGTGTACAGTATTCATGAAGTACTAAAACAGTAATGCAAAACAATAGCAATCCCAAAACGAACTGAAAAAACAGAGTGAAATTTAATACACAAAATGACACCAAAATGTCAAAACTCCAACAAGGGGAACCAGGGATATAAATTGTTAACGTTTTAAGTAGAAATAGCATCACAAAGAAAAAGTGTCAATTATAGTCAATGGTTACATTAGAACAGGACCTAGGCGCAGTTTGATGCTGACTGCAATGGAGCGTGTGTTGGACACACTAATAAAGTTCACCCTGGTCATAGATTTTACTTTCTGACTATATTCCTTTAAGACCTAGTCCACTACAGTAGTGTAATTCTAAAGCCCCCAGGACCTCAGGGGAGGCACTTAGAGACTCCTAGGGGGGCAGGCAGAGGCCAATAGGAGGGTCCAGTTTAGGTCCAGTTGCTACTGGTCAACTGGACAGTTGCAGAAAAGGCCTGTTAGAGCTTGTTGTATCCCTGTAGCTTGAACAGGAGGCCAGCATTATGACACTTGGTGCCCATTTCTGTGTCCTAGTTACAAGAGAGAGAGCAGGCGAGTCTAGTCCTCCAGGAGTCTTCTTGGGTCCAAACAGCAGGGTCAGTCCTCTTCTCATCTTCCTCAGGTCCAGGAGTGTTTTGAAGTGGGGGCCTGGAGATGCCACATGTTTGCCTGGCACTAGCTAGTGGGTGGGAATGACCCCTGGATCGCTCTAACCAATGGGATAAAGGTTCCCCAGGCTAACTCTACCCACTCTTGGAATTTTCAAGCTTTACAAGCTAGCCAAAGTC
This sequence comes from Calotriton arnoldi, assembly GCA_963921515.1. Lineage (NCBI taxonomy): Eukaryota > Metazoa > Chordata > Amphibia > Caudata > Salamandridae > Calotriton > Calotriton arnoldi. The sequence goes on along the minus strand of CAWUFW010000581.1, from coordinate 1,756,003 downwards.
TTCAGCCAGATTAAACTTAGGCTCTAAGGGCTGGGTGTGTGTGTGGGGGGAGTGTACTATGGTAATCCTAGAGGCTTCCCACATCTTGCATTAAAATCAAGTTTGACACAGGTCCTGTACCCACAACACTGTCAAATACAAAAAAGCTGAATTTTCAGCAGCCAGAGAGTGAATACACAAACATTGTTTTGGCATTCTATATCCTTCCATTAAAGTGCACCCCAACTGTTCTATGTAAACCCAGCAGACCTCTCAGACATGCTTTGACACTGTAATATCAGAAAGAGGCCCACTGTGTTTGGGGTCTGTCTGGCTGGGGGAACAAATAAAAGGTCCTGCCCAAGTGTCAGCTAATATTTGCCTGTGACAAGGAAGGCCTCTTTGAAGTACGCCCCAAGTTCCATATGAAAAATCCCAACCGAACTGTAGCAGGATGTGACGTTCAAGCAGGATTAAACAGTAAATGCCTAAAAGGTTCCTCACAACCCAACCCTATATATTCTGTCAGGTTCAGATGGTTCATGTTAGAAATGGGATTTCTGGTTGGCTAGGGCTTGCGCCTAAGCCAGGCAGAAACCACCACTCTAGTCCGGGCAAGGGAGTTACACGCTGAAGATAACCCCTGCTCACCCCCTTGGTAGCTTGGCACGAGCCGTCAGGCTTATCCCAGAGGCAATGTGTAAAGCGTTTGCGCAACACACACACACAGCAACACACTAGGCGCACCACCAAAGGAACTCCACACAAGGTTATATAAAAAATAGCCTTTGTATTATCCAAAACACATTAGAATCATAATCGCACAATATACACTGTGTTAACTGGCACCAGGTCATAATTTACAGGGGATTATATACATGACGGGGCCAATCGGGCCACTGTCAGAACCATCACAAAGCACAAGTAGCAAATATAGGACACAACCAGTAACTACTGGCAAAATACTGTAGTCCGCATTAGCACTAGCGACATAAACGCATTATGTCTGCATCACTTTGGGCAAAAACATCATAGCATGACATTTGCATTAGGCATCACCACATTAGATAATAACATTAGGCATAAAACGCATTATGCACCAACCTCATATGCATAAACACATTATGCAATCCCTTAGGGCCTTGCGCCCTACCAGTACACACGGTGTACCACCCATGAAAATGACCCCCGGCCAACTGGCCTTCCGTGGGGCTCAAATGCCCTTTGTCCAAAATGTCAGGGAAGTAACTGGGCCTTCCACTGGCCCCTTGGGCTGCCTTGGCAGCGAAAACACTGTGCGCAATGTGCTGGGGCGTGGGGTGCAACTCACCTCCTCCTCATCATGAAGAAAAAGGAAATAGCCCCGCGGTGCAGAAACAGGCACTGGCACTACCGTGCCTCTGGAGCCCCACTCTGGGACTCTACAAGCAATATTGCTCCCAAAGAGAACTTAGCACTGGCACTACTAGTGCCTCAGGGAGCACCAACCCCGCTCCGCTCTGCCCCACTCACCGGGACTTCTCCGGTCACCGGGGCTTCTCCGAGTGCTTCTCATACGGCGGAGCAGGCACCGACAATGTGCCTCGACTGGCCCCGTCTCCGTTCAACTCGCAGCCTCTTCGTCGTGCCCTGCGACTTCCGGTAGAGCCCTCAACTTGGACGCACACAGGCTTTCTCCGCAGGGCCCTCGGGGACGGGCCTGCATGGAGCAAGGTCTCCTCCTCAGCTCGTCACGCCCCCGGTCAGGCTTCGCTCCTGCCTGACTTCCGGCGTCGCTCCGCACGGCGCCACCCGCTGCACTTCTGGACCACGGCAATGCGGGGTAGGCTCCCGCTTCGGATCAGCAGTGTGAAAGGGGAGCACAAATGCGGGGTGGGCTCCCGCTCCACCACCAGCAGCACGGGGGAATCCCTACGCCGGGGATTCCCTCTGAACGATGTGCAGCTCAGTGCTGTGAAACCCCAGCACTCTCCCTGTCCTGGGAATAAGAAATGTAGCGCTCATGAGGCGCTGAGTCCAAAATCATCAGGGGCAGAGCTGGGCACAGGCAGGCCAGCATGTAGGGACCCCCAGGAAGCAGTAGCTGGGTCCCACGGCGGTTCTTCTTGTTGCCCAGCAGTCCTTCGCCCCAGAACCGGTACAAGCACCAAAAGCAGCACACAAACAGGGGGTCACAGCCCCAGTACTTATACCACATTTCTTCTTTGTTCTGCCCTGGCACAGGGGTTGGAGGGAACCAGTTTCAACTGGTTCTGGGGGGTATTGGAGCACTTTGTTTACAGGGCTCCTCTTCCCCTTTGTCAGGTGGGGGCTCGGTCATCAGACACACCACAGGGGGGCAGAGCCAGCATCCACCTAGGCAGGCACAGACCTATTAAGGGTCAGGGGACTACTCCTCCCACTACTCCAAATGCAGTTCTCCTATTCAGCCTAGCGCTGACTCACCCTGCCCTCCCTGGAGCCACACACACCTCCCCAGCCCCTGTCACTCCAGAACCAGACATGCAATACACATCAGGCAGGCAGACACATAGCACACAGAAATGCCAATTTCTAGAAGTGAAAACAAGGAAGGCTTGGGTCCTATACTCCCCAGACTGGACCACCCAAATATTGAAATCACAGAAAGGTGTCAAGGGAGGTTTATTTTAAATATTCGGGATAAACCTGAGACCACTAATTCTGAGGTTTATGAGCATTTATTCTGCTTAGTTTTGATAATTCAAAAGACATTCATAAATCAATTGGACATGTCTTTTAAAGGAAACGCCACATTAGTAAATCACACAATTGCAACACATTTGTATGCGTGATTTAGAACCATTTCTTTTGTGAGACAATATATACAACACATACATAATACCAAACGTTATTTGTGAAAAAAAATATATACAACAAACCAATGATCACAAGACAAACATCGATAAATTATGAGTGCCAGCCTGAAATTATACCAGTCCTGCATTTGCACTGAAAACACAAGGCGGATAATTGCTCATTCAAAGACACATGTCTACTGTCCTGCCTGTAGGAGGGTGGGGATGCATATCCTACTTAAGGGTGTTGATAACCTAGAAAAGGGGAAATCATTTCTATTCAGTCCCCTCGTGGCACACCCTGTTCTACCTTCCCCCACACTCAACAGCCTGTTCTGCCTGTGGGAGGGTGGGGATGCATATCCTACTTAAGGGTGTTGACAACCTAGAAAAAGGGGGAAATCATTTCTATTCAGTCCCCTCGTGGCACATCCTGTTCTACCTTCCCCCACACTCAACAGCCAGCGCGTTTCGAATCCCCATGAATTCCGGGATTCTCTTCAGGACTCGGACTTGGTTTTGTTTTGGCTCTCAATTATGCTGCAGACAGATGTCCATTATCTGTTCTTCAATTCATAGTATTATTCGAGGCTTAAATTTTATGGGTGTGTGGAAGCTCTTGATAATGATTTAAAAACGATCCAGGATCTTGAACCGGCTGCCGGTTTGAATGAGAGGAGCAAGATGATTTTCTAACTACTTTCACATGGCTGAAATGAAAGGAAACAGTCAGGATTATTGCAGAAGAAAATCACGGCGACGCGCCCGCGAGCTCTAACTACATTTCACGAGTCTCAAGATCCTGGACCGTTTTTAAATCATTATCAAGAGCTTCCACACACCCATAAAATTTAAGTCTCGATTAATACTATGAATTGAAGAACAGATAATGGACATCTGTCTGCAGCATAATTGAGAGCCAAAACAAAACTAAGTCCGAGGTCTGAAGAGAATCCCGGAATTGATGGGGATTCGAGACAGCGTTGGCTGTTGAGTGTGGGGGAAGGTAGAACAGGGTGTGCCACGAGGGACTGAATAGAAATGATTTCCCCCTTTTTCTAGGTTTTCAACACCCTTAAGTAGGATATGCATCCCCACCCGCCCACAGGCAGGACAGGCTGTTGAGTGTGGGGGAAGGTAGAACAGGGTGTGCCACGAGGTGTCTGAATAGAAATGATTTCCCCCTTTTTCTAGGTTGTCAACACCCTTAAGTAGGATATGCATCCCCACCCTCCCACAGGCAGGACAGTAGACATGTGTCTTTGAATGAGCAATTGTCCGCCTTGTGTTTTCAGTGCAAATGAAGGACTGGTTTAATTTCAGGCTGGCACACATAATTTATCGATGTTTGTCTTCTGATCATTGGTTTGTTGTATATATTTTTTCACATATAACGTTTTGGTATTATGTATGTGTTGTATATATTGTCTCACAAAAGAAATGGTTCTAAATCACACATACAAATGTGTTGCAATTGTGTGATTTACTAATGTGGTGTTTCCTTTTAAAAGACATGTCCAATTGATTTATGAATGTCTTTTTGAATTATCAAAGCTAAGCAGAATAAATGCTCATAAACCTCAGAATTAATGGTCTCAGGTTTATCGCGAATATTTAAAATAAACCTCCCTTGACACCTTTCTGTGATGTCAACTTCTAGAAGTGGCATTTCTAAAATAGTGATAATAAATCTGCGCACATAATTGCGCAGCATTTATTATCACTATTCCAAACATACCAAACTTGACCACGCTGCTCCTCTCATAACAGGGATTACCACTGAAACACTTATCAGGGAATCCCCAATGCATTCCTATGAGAGGGCAGCCTCACAGCAGTGAGAAACCAAAATGGCTGTTTGTCACTACCAGGACATGTCACACACCTTTTACCTACAATGCACCCTGCCCATAGGGCTTGTGTTGTATCCTGCTTCTCCCTGCTCTTCTCTCTTTCTTGTCCTTTCTTAGTCTCTTGTACTCTGCTGCTCAGCCTGTCTCTATGATGTCATCCTTAGTTCTATCTGTGTATGTTTAAGTGTACTGTCAGTTACCTTGGAGGCTGAGCAGCAGGGCAGCTGCTCCCGGTGGGGCCTTTATTGGAACTTTACTTGATTCTGCTATCTTTATTATATGCTGTGTCTATTTATCCCATGACTTCATATCAACAATAAATCTACATCTGGAACACAGCAACCAAAGAGTCATCTTAATTTTATTGGATTTTACACTGGCGACGAGGGTGGGATAAGAAACCACGCGTAAAGAGAAGGAATTACTTAAGAAATTAAAGAGGAACTGAATTAAGCCCATTGCTCAACGCTTTCAATGCCCCACCGGTGTCTACAACATCAGACAGCCTACAGAAGTAAGTTTTGAGCGTTGCATCTGGTCTGCCTAGAATCTGTTACTACATTTTATATGCAGCTTGATATTGGAAACTGACCAGCTTACAGACACTTTACAGAAATACTAGCTAGGGCCTACCCTAGGGGTGACTGACAGGCAGTAAAAGGGGGGGTCACAGATGTGGCACACACTTTAGGTGCCACGTCACAGCGGCAGTAACACTGCGCGCACAGGGCCTGGAATGGCAGAGGCCTGAGACAGGTTTGAAAAGCTACTTTGGTGGGTGGCGCAATCAGCGCTGCAAGTCCACCAGTAGCATTTAATTTACTGGCCCTGTATATCTGAGATACCACTTTACAAGGGACTAACAGGTAAATTAAATATGCCAAACAGGTGTAGACCAATCTTACCATGCTTACCACAGCGAGCACCCGCACTTTACACTGGACAGCAGTGCTAAAGTGCCCGGAGTCCTAAAACCACCAACACCATCTCAGAAAAAAGGCTAGGAGGAAGGCAAAAAGTTCAGGGATGACCCTGCAAAAAGGGCCAAGTCCAACAGTTCATCTTTGCCCATTGAAGTCTGTCTGTTTGCTTCTGGGAGAAAGTTCACACTTCATTCATTCCTATTCAGATGCTAATTCCTGACTGGCAGAAGTGAGAGATCAAAATGCAGATTTAGATTACAGGGATTTCTGGCAGGGTAAAGGTAACTTTCTAAAAGTTCCCTTTCCTGATTATTTATTACAAATCAACTTCGTCGGTGAATTGGACTTGTGAAACATATTTTAAAAAGTCCAAAAATGAAATCTGTAAGTGTTCCCTAGCTGGGGATAACATTTATTAAACCTAATATTGCATCTCAGTGCTATCATATGGAACAGCCAACCCTGATACAGGGGACATATTTTTGGGCTTTTTAACTGTAAGGACATGATTAACATTAATCTTTTACATGTCCTACTTTTTAATACCATGCACTCAGCCTCATGGGCAATAAGGCCTACTTAGGGGTGACTTATTAATACTTAAAAGGAAGGTTTAGGCCTGTCAAAAGCAGTCTTAAAACTGCACAGACCGGCTAAGGTGGTAGGCCTGGAGACAGGCTCTACAGTGCCTTCAGTGGATGGACCAATGACTTCTGCAGTCCACTGGTAGCATTTAATTTACAGGTCCTGGGTACACTTGGTACCATATAGTTGCGACTTATAGGCAAATTAAATAAACCCAAATCCTATTTCACCACGTTGAAAGGAGCAGCACAAACATCTTACCACTGGTTAGCATGGGTAAAGTGCACAGAGTTCTGTGGCCAGAAAAAAATAGGGTTCAGCTAAAAGGCAAACAAATCCGGGGTGACCCTGCTGAAAGGGCAAATTCCCAACAGGTAGTCTTCACTCATCACTCAAATCTAGATTTTCTGAGATGTAGAACTCCTCTTCAGAAGAGAAGGTTTGGTACGGCCCACCAGCTAAGCAGAGTTAGAAGCGGTACTATGCAGGATAACCTTGGAGTGTTGGCACATGGGTTGCCAAGGAAGGGGACCTGCATCCCGAGAGATGCCTGCACAGTGGAATTACCCCATGGCCCGCCCTGGGGCGAATGCATACCAGATCCAGGAGAAAGCAAGCATTGGCGATGCCTATACAGGAAGACAACACTGAAATATTCACACCAGATCTTGGTGAACCCAAGCCCCAGTGATACTCAAGCAGCAAGACAACACCATAGTGATCCCCAGGAGAATGACCACTAGATCTGGGAGCAAGCCTGCACCAGAGATGCTCACACAGTGTGACAACACTAAGGCATTCCCTCAATGGAATTCCAACCAGATACAGGTGGAAACTTGCCCTGCACATGCCCACACAGCGGAATTGCACCATAACACACCCCTGGATACATTGTGCTACAGATCCAGGTGAACACATATTGAGGTGATGGTGATATTGCTTCAAGAAAAATTATGAGTGTCGCCATATGAGCCACTGAAAAAATGAACTACAGCAATCGAGATGCCCACTCAGTGGGACAGTAGCATTGCACACATCCAAATCCAGGTGAAAGCCTCCTACAAAGAGTGAGTGACACTTATGTGCACTGAGAACGTTTTTTACAGGGAAAGTGGAAGAAATTATATTTTACTTGGAGAGAAGGTGGTAATGGAATATTCATTTCAAGAGTGGTGCAGGTGTTTGCCAAGTCAATAAGGTGACTGGTCTAAAACATTTCAAGAGGGAAAGACAGTATACTGGGTAGAGGGTATAACATATGACTACTGAGTCACTGTGTGTGTTTTTGGTAACGTGCACAACCCAGAGGTTATATTTTAGCATATAAAATATTTTTTCCTAACAATTTTCAACTGCAAGTGAGCTTGAAAATAATCTATCAGGCATGTATGAGTTTTTAGTTGCTAACTTTCAAGCCTATACATGCATCTTAATTGCGTGTTTATATCAAAAATAGATACCAGGGCCTGTATTACAATATGTGTGCACTTTCCCTGTGTGTGCCATAGCGCACCTTTAAACAGGTGCGCTGGACGCAAACAGGGAAAATGCTCCCTATTATGGTGAATGTGCTGCCCTTAGGACAGCCGCAAACTCACAATGCCCTGTGGGCAGCACATTCAAGTGAAATACGCAGCGTCTGCTTCAAAGCTGCTCCATGTTTCACAGTGCAGGGGGCTCCCACCTGCTTTTGCAAGAGGGATTAGAGATCCCCTTGCAGGCGGGTGCAGTGAGCAACTGCAGCCCGGCTGCAAAGGGATGTTGGGGGGGGGGTCCATGGGATACCATTTCTCCCCTCCAGAGTGCTGCCTTTAGTGTGAAAGTGTGCCACCTTTTTGTGGCGCACTTTCAGTGTGGCTCCTAAAGGCATGTTCGCCTCTTCACCCATGTCCTAAATACGGCTCAGGCGCAGAGGCAAAGCAATTTCCTTGCAAATGAGGGAACACCCTCTTGAGATAAACCTGGCGCTACATATGCACCAGCGCTATCATTATTGCAGAAGGGGCCGCACAAGTGTCTGCGGCCACTTCTGTAATACCAAAGTGTACCAGGGCACACATGCCCATTGTGCCCCAGAGGTGCTTTTTGTAATACGCCCCTGAATGTTGGTGACCTTTCCCATTCTAATATGGTTACCAGCGAATAGAAATCATTATTTGCAGCTTTAGATGGCCTTTCTTGTGGTGGCAATCTTGGATCAGGTCTTCTCTAACTGTGAGTAATTAGAGAGCATGCCTGTAAGACCTCTTTTATGTGTATGACTCAACTGTTTAATCTTGCTCTGCAGTCTGGATTGCCCATTGCTTCCCCTTTCAGCCTCAGTGCTCTCCTGATCGGACTGCAGATTTGCTGCACACACTCCCCCTTCTGAAACTCTCTACCTATAGTTACATTCAGGGTGAAATGGAGTGTTAGGGTGCAGCGGATATTCATGGTGCCACAGCTACCTTCATGTAAAGGGTAGCTGCTGGGATGAGAGGGTGTTGGATGTGGCCGGGGACGGGGAGCAGTGTTGTGTGGGAGCAGGTTGCACAGGATACATACAGGGCACATGCACCTATAACGTCCGAAACTTTGTCAGCTGAAAGTGGGCGCATCAGTCTAGTTGAGGTCTCACTAATTATGTGTACAGTGGTTACTCAGCCTTCTTTTCTTCTGGTTAACACTCTCCCTTTGCATTCCATAATATAAGTTGCTCTCCTCAAGGCTGCGACTCGTTGTTTAGCGACACATAGGCTATTAAATATATCCCTTTAAACTCTTCTTCTCCTGGGTGGTCTAAGAGACTAAAGTTCCCTTTATGGCTCGTGACATGGCGTGTCTGCGCGCTCAATGCATGACTCCATACACATGCCAATGAATAATAACGAGGGCTTTGAACTTGAATGCTCTGAATATGTTGACAGCACTCTTCCAGCTCCTAAATACATACACGCCGCACCTTCCATATCCGGAATCACTAAACAAGGCGCCGAGAAGCACCTCGCCAAGGTTGGTCCCTCAGCCAACAAGTGCGTCCAGTGTTAAGGTTTGATTGGCATTTCCAGTTAAAACCGGACGTATACCATTAATCGTTTTAGCGATGTATCAGTGACATACGATTTGTGACTGCCAGGAGTGCTAACTAGTCTTAAATTTGGCAAAACGTTTATGAAATATACATTTAAAATAGAAAATTACGCGCAATATTGTCAAACCTGCATGTGTGAATAATGTTTACACATGCAGGTTTTACAGTCATTACGGGTTTTGTTTTCTGTTCTGTGAAGGTTGTGAGGGGAATCGTTTAGTTTGCAAGCACAAGGTTTGTAATTTGTGGATGTTATAACCTCTACAATATTCGGCATTCTTTATGCATTTGCCTATTGTGTATAAAATGTGTTCTTAAAGTCGTCTTCATGTTCTCCAAAACCATCACATAGCCCAGGGCCTTAAGCATGTACCACAGTATAAAGTAAAGCCCTAAAAACTGCTGACGCCTTGAAATGGAAGTTATCTCACACCTCTAATGAAAAATAAACAGAATCATTGAAGACTTCTGAAAGAAACATTCCATTAATACCAGAATCAGCTGTAGCACTCCATAGAACAATGTGCTCCATTTGAAAAGATTCTGTCACTTATTAACTGTACAATTAATGTGGGTACAGCAGTTGTTGATTGGATTAAATTGTTGTCCTTTTTGTCTCTGTTTATCCCCCAGCTTTCAGACAGCTGTTTAATGGAATACTATGAGGTGTACAAAAGTCGGAAGAAAGAGCTGTTAGCATTCAACATGGTAAATCGAAGTTTTCTTGACTTATTTTGCATAAGTTGTCGCTCTACAAAGTGGCTCACACAAACAATACCATAGATAAATGTAATGTGCATGATCTAAAACCCAAAACATGATACTCCCAAAAGAACGTTCTACTCAAATATTTTTTTTTCAGTAAGGCATTCTGGCCTCTCTCAGATTTGCAAAGAGTTCGTTCTGGGCCATTCTGATGACCTTCCTAAATGCCAGCCCATCACTCAACTACCCTTCATTGCAAGATCCTCGAAAAAGCAGCCATCAATCAACTCCAAGATTACATCAGTGCCAACAATCTCCTAAATGACTATCAATCTGGTTTCAGACCACTCTGCAGCATGGAGACAGCTACCTTACAGGTCATAGACAACACCAGCCTGGCTAAGATAAGAGTGGCACCTGGAGCCTTCTATTGCTGGACCTCCCAGCTGCTTTGACACCATTGACTATCCTACCCTCATTCACACTCTGTAGCCTTTAATGGGATTCACTGACAATGCCCTTCACTGGTTCTTCCCCAACATATGCAAACAACACCAGTTTGTTCACATGGGCTCATCCAGGTCCCAAAAGATCCCTACCATGTGTGAAGTCCCACAAGTTTCTACCTTGTCTCCAATCATCTTCAACATCTGGGGAGACCTTGTGGCTCTGCTCTCCAATAACCACATCAAAATGCACCAATATGCCAACAATACACATCTCTACTTTGAAGTCTCCTCTTCTCCAGACATTCACTGCATCAAACAGTGCCTGCAGCTGGTCCAGTCCTGGATGTCCAGCACCTACCTTGATCTCAACCCAATGAAGAACAATTCCTGTAATTTTCAAAACCTATCTCAATGACATGGACCTGGATGGAACCAAACTCAACTCTTGCACAAAGCCAGGTCACTTGGATTTACCCTCAACACCATTCTTACCCTCAAGAAATACATGGTGAAGAAAACAATGTTGGCCTAGTATCAACTCTCTTTACTAAAGAATGTGAAAGAGTACTTCCCGAAAAAGGACCTCATAGCTGTTCAAGCCCTTGTACTGTCGCATCTGGGTGCTAGCATTGTTCTACTCCATGTATATTCAGACTTTACACTGACCCCCATTAAGGCATCCTAAATGCCTCAGCATATCTCATCCAGGGCCTGAAGAAATATGACCTTTACCCCATTCCTGAAGTAATTAGACTGGCTTCGTGCTGGAAATGGCCCTTTCTGCAGTCACCCCCCAAATGTTTTGCCTTCCTCCTCCACTTTTTCTGACCTCGGTTTTGCTCACTTTAGGACTGTGCATCTTACCACTGCTAACCAGTGCTAGAGTTCTTGTGCCCTCTCCCCTAAACATGGTAATAAAGGCCCACCCCCAATTGACACATTTAATTTTCTTATAAACTCCCTAGTAAAGTGCACTACATAAATTAAATACTACCAGTGGGACTGCAGCACCCACTTAAGTAGCACTCTAACCATGTCTCAGGCCTCCCTTTGCGGAGCCTGTGTATGCAGTTTTCACTGCTACTTCGACCTCACAAGATAATCCTCTTTCCAGGCCTAAACCTTCCCTTTTTATACATATAAGTTACCCCTAAGGCAGGTCTTGGACAACCCAAAGGGCAGGGTGCAATGTGTTTAAAAGGTAGGACATGTACTTTTAAGTTTTGCATGTCCTGGTAGTGAAAATCCCTCCAATTCTTTTTTCACTATTGCAAGGCCAATCTCTCCCATAGGACAACATTGAAATTACCTTATTTCATTTTTTAAGTGTCATTCCCAATTGCAAAGAGATATACTTTTTGGGTTTGGTGTCTCTGGAATCACAATCACATCTTATGGTGAAGTCAGATTTTAAATTGCAATTTTGAAAATGACAATGTTAGAAAGTTCACAGCAACACACATGCCAGTACTGACAGTGGTTGATCATCGTTTCATTAGATCACAGATGACACTTGATGTGACCGAACAACGTGCGTTTTTATTTCTTTTATTTCATTTTAAGAGTTCATTTTCTCATGAAAAAATCTATTTTTTTAAATTAACGTCGGTTTTCATAAGAACAACATATAAAACAATATTTCAACAGACCACAAACTTGATTTGACACATATAATACATATATTTAACATCACAAATTATATAGTTGGAAAAGACCTGGACATTCCATGGACAACAAATTCAACATAACAAATGTATAAGCTCGAGTTCAGTGCTTCCAAAAGAGTAAACACATTAAATAACAGAAAAAAGAAATAAAAAAATGAATAAGTGAAACAAAGAGATAAAGCCCAAACAGATTGAGACTTTCTTGACTGAATTTTACACAACCTTGTTACGGGCAGCGACCAGAACATAATTTTTAAGCTCTTTAACAATCCTTCACAAGATTTCAAAAAGCCTGATAGTGTATTTTCCCACACTTGTTTGGTCACATAGCGGTCGACGCGTTTCGAACCCAAATATAAATTAGTAGGGTTCTACTCAAGACCTAGAACTCATAAAGAGCTGAAAAAACAAAAAGAAAAAGTGCTCATGAGCACTTTTTATTTTTGTCGTCTTTTTCTTTTTGTTTTTGTTTTTTCAGCTCTTTATGAGTTCTAGGTCCTGAGGAGAACCCTACTAATTTATATTTGGGTTCGAAACTGGACCTGCATCATTTGAACCCAAATTGACTCCAAGGGCTTGCTGGCTTGCCTCCTGATCTGAAGTCTCAGGGACCTAAAAGACTTCCAGCCCTTCTGCTGCTGCACCTTCACTCAGCCATCTTTGAGTCTGCCCTGCCAAGTGGTACCATCCCAGTCCTAGACCCTTGCAAGTGAGACCTAAGGTGTGCTTGGTTCAACAAAATGCACACATCCTCTCCATAACAGGCACATCGTCGCTGTTGCGTGGATCAAAGCTGGTGCATCACATTCAGAACCAGCGTATCGCCGCCGTCGGATGGATCAGAATTGGTACATCGCACTCGGAACCAGCGCATTGCACTTGGAATCAACGCATCCTCTGCTACAGGAGCAGTAGCAGCACATTGCATTCGAAAACATTGGATCGCAGTCTGAACCGACACATCGCCACTGTTGCGTGGAGAATATTGGCCCATCTCCTCCACTGCGTGGCTCGACACTGACGCATAGCTTTGGCTGCACCCTGCCTCTTCTTTGACTGCAATGCAGCCCAGATCAAGGTACTTTTGTTTAGTGGGCCTAACTGGGTACCTGTATCTATCCCGCGCTCCATCCTTATCAGCCTAAACTTTTGACTTTGTCACGGTCCGGTGCAACCAGATAACTTACATAAGCACATACTGCTTCTAAGCATTATTTTTCAGTTTTTTCTTTAAAAATTCATATCTTGACTTCTACTTATTGGATTTTTGTTGTTTTGGTCTTGTTTTATTTATAAAATTAAGGTATATTTTCCTAATCTGATGTGGAGTCTTTTTGTGGTGTTTTCACTGAGTTACTGTTTGAACTGTTGCACAAATATTTTACACATTGCTTCTTAAGTTAAGCCTGGCTGCTCTGTGCCTAGCTACAGCAGGGTGAGCACAGGATAATTTAGGGTGTGTTTGTGAGTTACCCTGACTAGGTTTGTGAATCCTGCCTGGACAGGGAGCAAACCTCTGCCTACCAGAAACCCAATTTCTAACACTCCCTTTGCTAGCCCACACCATCCTCAAACCAGGTTTAACATTTCAAAGTCATCACAAAGAGTACCCCCGCATAGCTGGCTGACAAGCTCATCCCAGATCTGCAACAACATCTCTCCAATTTAGAAGAAAGATCTGTAGAGTCACCTCTTTTGAGAATACTACATAATGATGCAGTAGCATTACACTTCCGCTCCCAGAACGTAGCTAACTCTCCAATCACTCATTACTTGTATTTTTGCCCGTCTTGTTGCATTTTGGCTAGGTTGGTCATATATCAATACTGTATACATAGATGCACAAATGCATATATTCATTTCTATACAAACAATACTTCTATTAAAGTACCCACTAAATATTTCAAATATAGCATAGGCAATAAAATACGCTGAGATCAAGTTTGAACAACAATAGAATTTCATTAAGCTATATTTTTCTACAGAGGTAGAATCAATAATTAGTAAAACTCAGTGTATCCACAATACTACAATCAATCAAAAGGCATATTAAATTAAAATAGAAATTTATTTTTTATGTAACATTTTAGGCTTGCACCCAAGCAGGCTTTGTTAAAACCAGTAAAAGATAAAGCATCATTCTGCTATTCGTAAATACGAGTAGCCATAAAAGTGAAAAGTAAGAAAGTGGAACATTAATCTCCAACACCCTGTAGCAGGACCATCATACAGAGTCTCAAAGCTTTGTAATCACTGCTGCAGGCAACACTCATATCCTAGACAGTTATTCATTATATTCATGTGTTTTAGAATCTTAATTGTTCCTGACATGAATCTGGCTAATGGATTGCAATCTTATAAGACCGTCTACTTAAAGGTAATGAAAACACATGACATAGACATATAATTTCCTGTACTTTTGAGCTAAGGTGTGTTCTGATAATATAGAGACTTAGAGGTAGCTGTTAATGATCACCACATGTTTTCTTTTGCTTCAAATCAGCACCACATCAACCAGTATCTCTCTAAGACTTTGGAGAAACCAAAGCAAATTCAACAAGGCTTAATATGTAGTACATCTATTTTAAGTTCATTCTTCACAGTATAAGTACATCTTAGACTAATATTTACAGGCTACTTTAGTTCACATTACAGATTTGTTTCGAAGTAGCAATATAAAGAAATCTGGACATGTGGATAGGATAACTGTATTGAGACCCTGAGAGCCCATACACAATTTTTGGGAAATAGTAGTTGTCCTCTTCGAGGTTAGAGCAATACATTAAAATATGAAAAATATATTCTGTGTACGGCTGACTCAAGCAGTGTACCCTCTCCTTGAAGGACTATTTTACCAATTTACATTCACCACTAGGGCGATGATGTAGTTAAAATAAAATAATATAAACATGTGCAACATATTTGGCTATAAATATTGCTGAGAGGTAAGTGGAGCAAAATCATCTTCTAAGTTGCGACCAACCTTTAACTTAGTCAATTCCCACATGTCCTCTGTAAAACCAGAATACCTGACTATTGTTTGTGCTCTGGCACTGATAGTACAAATAGATATGGTTCTTGAGAACTCTACTAAGTTCATCTAATGCTTGTACAGTGGCCCTACTCATGTCAGGGCTTGTCCTCCAACATGTCTGCTCCTTTCTTTCTTGTTCCCCCACCCCATACCTCACTTCTTTGTCCCCTTGATGCATTTTCTGCTTCAATGTCATTACTGAGGAGCAAATCCCTTACAAACACTCGAACGTGATATTGCCACCGTTGTTCAGAGAGAGAGAACCGCTGACCTTGATATGGAAAGGTACAGCTAATAACAAGCAAGACAACAACAAAATAAAGAAACGATTTCAAGAAAGAGACAGATCCACTTCTCAGAAACAAGAATATTTGTGTTGACAGAGGAAACTACATTTCTTTAATCAGTTGTGGGGATCTGTAAATGATTCTTGTTGCTCTTCGACAGAAACCACCCTCACCATGAACTGATATCTAAATCTAATAGTTTCAATTCCCCACTTTCACCACTAGGCACTACAGTGTCCATTGTGCCAAGCTCATGGTTGATTTCCTGTGGAGCTATAACAGTGTAGGCGCACCATTAAATTGATATTTTATGAAGTGAAATGCGTTGCAAGTAATTAGTATCTTTAGAGTTTGAGCTGACATTTAGTTCCTTTCACTTCATTCATCTTAAAAGATACTTCAAGAAAAATTGTTTCCAACTTTCTCACTTGACGTTACTGCAATTTCACCAACTCTCCTGGCCAATTATTTGTTGTCTTAACATAGCATTGTCAATGTGCACAGAACTTGGATTACTGGTTGACTAGCATTTGAGCCCTGGTCAAGCAGCAACCACAATCCTAGTCAGGGTAAGAGGCAAGCATACCCTAAATTAACCTGTGCTCACCCTCTGGTAGCTTGGCACAGAGCAGTCAGGCTAAACTTTGTGGCAATGTGTAAAGTATTTGTGCAACACTTCAAACAGTAAATAAAGTGAAAACAACACACACAAAAGATCCAACGCCAGGTTTAGAAAAATAGAGTATATTTTAATAAATAAAAAAGACCAAAATGACAAAAATCCAGTCAGGGAAACCGGAGACATTGAATTACAATGTTGTAGGGTAAAATTGTGCCAACAAGGGATATCTGATTGCGCTGGACTGGGACAAAGTCACAAGTTCAGGCGGACTGTGATGGAGCGCGGGCCAGCTACAGGGACTAGGTTAGGTGCGCTGAACAATGTACCTTAAATCCTGTTTGCTGAGTGTTGCATCGATCCGAGGTAGTAAGGGTCACGCAGTCGAAGCAATTCGTTAGTTCTGAGATGCGGCGAGGCTGCGGTGCGAGATCTTGTGCGTCATTGAGGATCCCGTCGATAGGGCTTGTGATGCGGAGTCCTGGCATCAAGGATGCAGCGCGCAGCTGAGGGGATGCATTGGATCCAAGGACTTGTGAGGCTGCGATGCAGAAGCTGGCGTTGTTGTTGAAAGATGTGAGAACCTGGGTCAGAGATGCGCTGCGCCATCGGCGATGCATCGGTTCTGAAAATGCGAGGTTGATGCAGACCTTCTGCGCCGGGCTCAAGCCACGCAGCAATGCGCTGGTTCTGCATGAGAATGAGCCGCTCAGCAGAGAAGATGCTTCAGTTCCGCTGATAAGAACCTTAGACCCACTTCCAAGGGTCCAGGACTGGGGTGGCACCACTCGGCAGGGTAGACTCACAGATGGCAGAGTCCAACTGCAGTTGCAAGGTTGTTGGTAGTCTGTTATGTCCCTGAGGCTTCATGTCAGGAGGCCAGCCAACTTGCCCTTGGAGTCACTCTGGGTTCTGTGTTCAGGGATGCAGGTCCAGTCCTTCTCGCCCAGGTAAGGAGGGTAGCAGGCAGCAGGTCAACACAGCAGGGCAGCAGTTCTTCCAGAGCAGCAGCCCAACGAAGTTGCAGTCCTTCAATAGCACAGCAGTCTGTCTTCTTGGCAGAGTATCCACAGGTCCAGAAGGCTAAGGCAAGAAAATGCACACTTTCTGAAAGTGGCATTTTCTGAATTTTAATTTAAAATCCTGCTTCACCATAAGTTAGGATTGTAAATTAAGATTCCAGAGACACCAAACTTTATCCAGTTATATCTTCCCATTTGGAAATTACACTTATAAAATGTAATAAGGCAATCCCAATGTTATCCAATGGGAGATATAGGCCTTGCAAAAGTGAAAAACTAATGAGAGTTTTTCACTACCAGGACATGTAAAACTTAAAAGTACATGTACAACTTTTTAAATGCACTGCACCCTGCCCTTGGGGTGCTCCTGGCCTACCCTAGGGGTGACTTTTAGGTATTAAAGAGGAAGGTTTGGGCCTGGTAAAGGGTTTATTTTGCCAGGTTGAAATGGCAGGTTAAACTCCACAAAAGTAAATAAGTAATCTTTATTGTGTCACTTATTAAAAATGAGTCCAAAAACCACAAGGTAAAACATAGTTTCATATATATTATGCCAATAATTGTAAAAGCACCAACATTAGAAAAAATGAAGTTTAAGAGCCTGAAATTTTAGGTCAAAGATTTTAAAGGTTCTGAATGAAGTCCTTGACTTGAGTGTTTATATCATCAATTCATGTATGTGCCCTATTTTCCGATGTCTTCATGGCAATATACATAATACTTACCAACTTGTCAAACTGAGCTAAGTCCATCGGTCTGTTTGTTCCTATACAATAGCTCCAAGTTTCTTGGCAAGTTAAAATTCCCTGAGTTAAAATCATCAGCGTCAGTAAAGTGTGGCATGTGGTTAAAAATCCTGGGCAGAAGCATAGGATATGGAGCATAGTTTCTCTCCCGTAGTCGCAGAACCTACAACTCGTTGGGCTGTACTGGTTTAACCAGTTAGATCTATTCTAGTGGATCTGCAGGACCATTAGTGTATCATGAAGTATTAAATGTATACCGTTTCTGCTAAAAGGCCTGTTTTAAATAGGGCTGCATCTTTGTTGTGTCTTAAGTGTTGGAAATTACGTAGGCATAGGAAGCATCATGAATCTTCTCTAAGTCAGCCTTTCTTGACAAGGACAGCACCTGTTTTTTAAGAATAGATTTAATGGTCTGATGTGTAGCGGACATTGCAGTTACTGTCTCCAGGTAGACAATTAGATAATTTGCCGCAGTTGTTGAGTATGTTGTGTAAGGATTATTTGGTGTCCTGATAATCTCCTGTAGAGCATTAATTAGAGTTCCTGGGTTGGCTGTGGCAACAGAGTTTTTATACTTAATAAACAGTGGTTTGCATTCTAGGTCTTGCCTGCTCAGGCCAAACTCGCTTCACAGCAGTGATTGCCTTGTGTAGATCGGTAAGTTAAAAATTCTTCTGTAGGCTTTGAACTGAAGTTTGTCTAAAGCGGTGGAAAATGTCCACATTCACTGGATGACCATAGGAGATGGTTGGCAATAAATTTGCTCGCACTTCTTTTATGATCGCGTCAGCCGTGGGCCTGTGTAGATGGTTGTTTGTAGAGTGCAAATGTGACTGCTGTTTCTTTCCTTATCAGATACTGCAGTTGTGAGATTAGCATTTCCAGTGAACTATACTCCTAGGTAGTTGTATTTGAGCATATGCCCAATTTTTAGCTTGACAAGTCTCCAGGACTGTTTGAATTTGTTTTTATATTTTCCAAATCCATGACCTTTGTCTTCGTGACGTTAGCGATAAGTTTGTTGTTTTGGCTATAACGGTTTAGCTGATCAAGTTATCAGCGTACTAAAGTACAGGTAATCTATAAGTGCCGGTCCTTAGTGGCTTGCTTCTGGCATTGAATATGGCTTATCTTGGGTGCACAGTGTAGAAATTGAACAAGACAGGAGCTAAAACACAACCTTGTTTCAGGCCTCCAGTGGTTAGTATTTTGGTTGTGGCCATGTTCCTGTTTCCTGGCTTAACACAAACCCATGTGTCTGAATAGAGGGCGATAATACCTTTAAAAGAGTGTCAGGGATACCCCATTTTGCAAGCTTAGACCATAGTTTATTTCGATCCACACCATCAAATGGAGCAGAGTAATCGATAAGCAGGCAAAATCGGGAGGACTAGAGGCCTGAGAGGTGTGATGAACAATAGAGATTTTGTTATTACCATTTTAGGATATTTGAAGGCCTGACCAGTTCACTGTGACTGAAAAATGTCCTTTAGCACAGAGACATACAGTGCAATGTTCCTGCATGCAATATTCTAAATATTACGTTTGCTCCAAAAAAATAAACATGAGCCTTTATCATCGCCAAGCCTCTAGAATTAATTTACACAGGGGGCCCTGTAGGCAACTTTCCTAAGATTTAGCTGTATACCCCAAAAGCAAGAGTCGGTCTCCCTAAGCTAGGGTTTCTGCATAGAGAATCAAGAGTAGAATAACCCCTAGAGACTACCTAGTGGAGAGGTCAGCTTAGGGACTTCACCTGCTAGGGTACATCAAAAGAGTAACCCTAAGAGGCACCAATTTGCAGCTTAAGTGACTCATTTGGATCAAGGTCCAACAAACTCTGTCCAAAAAGAAAACACAAATGTACTCTTAGAGACAAGAAAACAGTTGCAAGGATAGCACAGCTGCATAGTATGTTGGAAACTACCTCTCATGATTGCACCAACCCGTCAATCCAGATCCAACAGGAGCAATGCTAGTATCATGTAAAGAATATATATGCCAGTCTGCAGTATATCAGGGAAAATCGGAATGGGACAAGAGAGAGAGAAACAGGGAACCTGGATATCTTTATTTATCTCACCCATTCTTACGTTGGACTCCATCCGCACTGCAGAGTGGTTTATATCTAATGCATGATATTACAGTTCACTATTTCTTCTATGATATCTTGTTTAACCTGTGGCAATCTCTTTATAACCAACTCTCTGCGGTTGCTGATAATTTTATGATGTCCTAGAACTGAAAGATATAAATAACCTTTGCAAATATTGATTGTAATAACCTAGACTGTGTTACACGTTCTTATATCAATAACTACCATCAGGGAGTTAATAATGAAGTCTGCCATCTGATTGATTCTCAATACACATAGTTCATCAGCTGTAACATAATGAATACTCACTAGTATTGTAGTTTGTCTAGAAGATTATACACGTAGTGCAGGCATTACAGCTACAAATCCCGCCTCGCTAGGGCACCTCCTCTGCAGCAGAAGACTTTAACCTTGTATGCAGAGGTAATTGCAGACCATGGGTTATTCTTCTAAATAAGTCATTCAAAGCATCTGTGCTTCTATGGTATGGTACTAGAATAAATATTGTCTGACACAAATATCATGTTTTAAATACAGTGACGGTTGGCATCTACGAGGAGAGGGTAGGGGGGCACGCGCGCAAACTGATTTGCACGGCGAACACGCCACGGCCTGGAGATCTGAAGGGTTCTACCTAATACTGCCGGATGGGGCAGCTCTTCTAAAAGAAACTCCCTTATATTTGGAAGCAATTTTAGCTTTCCGAACACAAGACTAATTGGTCTACCTCTCCAGGAGCAGAACTTATAGGAAACCCTTCCGGGTTGGAATTATCACCGGAATTAAAAGACTACTTGAAACTGACCTCAGCCCTGAAGAAGTCGCGGGGTAATCCCCTGTAACAGCGACAAAACACGTGTTGGCTAAGTAGGCTTAAAGATCTTGATTTAAAGACATCTGAAAATATAAAGACAAGCATCATTGTGATATTTTATGTAACTTTATGTATTTACTTTTGAATGTGTGCAGAGGATTTGTATATACTGCTCCATTGTGATCGACCATAACTTTCGACTTTGCCTCGGTCCCAAGTGACTAGATGTCAGCAGTTGGCGCTTTGATCTTTTAGGTGCTGGATTGTGCTAAAAACTTTAAAAATTCATAGTTCTGGATCCAATGATTGGATTTTTGTCGTTTTGGTGTCAATAACTTGTTACATTTTACTTTATTTTTCTAAATTAGTGTGGGATTTTTCTTGTGTTGTGTTTTCACTTTATTACTTCGAGTGCTGCATAAATACTTTACATATTGCCTCTAACTTAAGTCTGACTGCTTTGTACCGTGCTACCAGATGGTTAAGCACAGGTTAATTTAGTGACTTTTTGTAGTTCCCCCTGACAAGGGTAGTGACTGTTGCTTGAGAAGTGCTTATCCCACCTCAACCAATAACCAACCTAATTTTTCACAATAGCATGAAAAGTGTACAATGAACAATAAGAAAAAGATGTCAAAATGTACTCGGGTAGAGATTTAAATTTCCACCCCTACGTCTACACTTTTTTCCTGAATGGAGTTCACTGAGTTTAGTAGATGCTCAAAAGGCACAGTTTGCTTGGCTGCTGGAAATAGAAAAGAATTTCATGTATTTGGGGAACAGAATACTGCTAAACACCAGACCGTTGTTAATCCAATCCACCTAAACGATACTAACTCACTTCTTGTCAACAGGAAAAGGGAAATAATCTGCACTAGTCAGGTATATTTGTAATTGTTAAGGTTGCTTTTATCTGTTATACAGCAAAGGCTGTGACAACCATAAGTTTTTTATCATTTAAATAAACAAAAATAAACTCCCTTCTATTGCACGACCTTCACATTAATGATCCATTGACAATGTGCTGCTCGATCTGATAGAGACTTCTAGCCGCAGATTCCTTACCTTAGAAGGCCGGCTTCAAGCCCTGTGGCACCTGTCACCGACAGATGTCGGTGACAGATCTGCACCTTTTATGCCTCTGGTGCCTCGAGCTGGATCACTACCTGAAGGCCTGCCCCGACTGTCCCGCCATGCGCCTGAAGGCCTCGAGGGGGCGATCCTTCAAGCTTATGGTGGCTTGACATGCGACACCACAACGATCATGGTCACGGTTGAGAGGAAGGTCCCGGAAGCAGTTGTGGAGCCTGAGGTCATCATCGCATTCGAAGTTGTTGAGCCATTCGGATAAGTCCAAGTCCCAGAAGAAGAAGAAGACGAAGCATGCTTCGACTTTACCTCGTCCGACGAGACGAGGGATCGTCGCCACTCAAGGCCTGGCTCCGTGGTTGAGCCAGCATCTGGGTCGCCTCCGCACCTGCCTGAGTTTCAGGGAGCCTAGAGACCCCCGTCCAATTGAGTGAATTTTAAAAGGCCATGCACCTCATCTTTGGGTGCCCCATTCCCTCTAGTTCGCCTTTGGGCCCCACAGTTGGGAGGGGCCCCTACTGGATCCACGCCTGTGGCTCCGGTGCCAGTCAGGCCCCAAGGATCCACAGATGGATCGGATTGGCACCAGTCATACCACCTCGAACTTCCCCGGCGGATCTCAGCGCTCCGGGTGTCGCTCAGCGGCAGCTTAATTTCCATTCTCATCTCTGACTCTGACACGTAGTCGTGGAGGCTTCATTCGCCGCCGGCACCAACTGGAGCCATGCCTTGCAGGCTGGGGCCTGAGCCCTATCCTTATGGGCTAGGACTCTGGGAGGATTTGGAGGTGTCGCTGGCCCCTGAAGAATACCAGCCTTATGAAGAACAATTGTCCTTGGCTGACAATCTGGCTGAAGCCAGTGGACTGGATGCTTCTCCAAATACTGGCATGCTTTCTCCCCTACCGTGGCTACAGAGGAGGGAGCTTAATTCGCAATGATGGTGTCAAGTGCTTCAGCCGGGAGTGTCCCCATCAGAATCACTTCTCTCTTTCAATGAGGCACTTAGTGATGTCCTGCTTGAGACTTGATCCAAGCCCAAGACAGGGGCTCTTGTGAACAGGACGATTGGTCGCCGCCACTGCCCCACTCCAAGGGAACCAAAGGTTCTCACCCAACACCCTACCCCAGAGGGCTTGGTGGTACAAGCCTCCAGATCCCACATAAATCCTGGCTCATTCCCTACCGCACCCCGGACAGGGAATCCAAGAGGCTGGACAATCTTGGAAAGATGATGTTTCTCCCATCAGCATGGCACTGTGGTTTGTGAACACTGCATGCCTTTTGGCCACTTTCCCACGTGCTTGAGGATACTGTTGCGCAGGTGCTACCAACGCTTCCAGAAAACACTCCGGCGGACTGCTGAATTGCTCTCCAGTGTCCAGTCCGGCTACGAGCTCCCTCTGCTCTGCGACCGAGCCACTAATAAGGACATTGGCGGGTGCCTGGAGCCATATGTCAGATGGCCCATACACCACACTATGTTGATGAAATCCATAAGGCTTGGTCAATCTTGGTTAGGTAACCCATTGGAGCTTTTTGAGGGATTCGGTTCCCTCATCCTTCTGGATCCTCCTTCTTTAGATGGGATACCTGGCTCCTTTTCATTCCCAGGATATTAATCCTCACCAGAGGACTACGGTATCCTATCCACCAGTTGGACCTTTGTCTTTCTTCTGTCCTGAAGAGGCCTGCAGTTTCTTGGCCGAATCGCGTTGACACTTCTAATGGAGGACTCGCTATAGTTTTCATTCATTTTCAAAGACATTTTGATACACATCCAAGAATTTAGAGGGCAAAATTGCTCCTTACATGTGTACAATCCACAGACTCTCTCCACCATGGACTGTGTAAAAAGCAAAGAACACAGCCATATTTGATAAAAAAAATAACTGGAAGAGCGAAGAAAATAACTTCCTAGTTGATATATTTGGTGTTGAGCTTTTGATATAAGTTTTATGTATGTGCAGCTTTGTGGGTTGATTGTCCCTTATACATGTTTTGCCTATTTGGTTTATTTGTTTATTTGTGTATGTTTAATGTGCTTTGCCAACATTGTAGAACTCAGGTGCCCACACCAGGAGTGAAAGATTATAAGCTTATCAAAAATGTTAAAATAAATTCACAGCATTCATGCAGATAGCACTGGTGATTAGTTTGTGCAATCATTAGATAACTAACAACATAAGAAGTTGTTCCCGCATTGCTCTACTTTTCATTTATATATGTTTTAGCCCAGGTACTGTGGGGTGATTAGCGATAACCCCTATAATTTGCTGCCAACGCTTCCAGAAGCAGCCCGGGCAATGCTTTCCCAGTCTATTGCCTACGGGAGGGATGCAGCGAAGTTCACCATTCGTTGTGGACTTGACACCACCGACTTACTAGGCAGAGCAGTTTCGTAGACAGTGGCCCTGCGATACCATGCCTGGTTGAGAACGACTGACGTTTCTGGGGATGTCCAATCCTCACTCGTGGACATGCCCTTTGATGGCTTCCGTCTCTTCTGAGCCAAGGCGGATTAAAGCGCTTTAGTGCTTTAAGGACAGCAGGATACGGCCAGGTCCATGGGCCTTTCTATTGCCCCTCGTCACTCTCAATCCACCTTTCGCTCCTTTCTTGGCCACGGAAGGGGTATGCAACTGCGTCTTTACCTGCCCAACCACCGCTGCACGCTAGCTTTCCAGCCTCTGCGTGGCCGTGGTTCCTACCGGCACTGTGGGTCGGATGGCCAGCGGTCTGGTCAGTCCACCAACACCCCTGCAGCCACAGCCTCCAAACCCTCCTAATCAGCTAACTTATTGTCATGGACATTCAGTCAGTGGCCGGATCCTCCATCACCTGCCCCACTGGCAGACCATACCACCAGACAGGTGAGTTTTTCAGATTGTCCGAAGGGGCTACTCCCTCCTCTTTGAGGCTACCTGTAGGATGCTGGCTCTTTATACAGTGCACAAAATAGAAGTAGTCTGTGCAGAGAGTCCAGTGAGTACCCAGTTGGTGGACAGAGGCAAAAGTAGATAATACTAACACTCTATTTGTGGTAGTGTGGGCGAGCAGTTAGGCTTATCAGAGGGTAGTGCTAAGCAGTTGTTGTACTCACAGAGGCAATATATGAGACACATACTCAAAGAATAAATCCGAGACCAATTTAGAACAAGCATTTGCAATGCAATAGGTCTCGCAGTTGTTAGAGTTTGAGCTATTGGCATTGTAAATGGCAATGCCTTTTATTTATGTGTTGGTTTTTAAAACATAAGTAAAAGGCATTGATATTTACAATGCCAATAGGTTAAACTCTCGCAAATGCGAGACCTATTACATTGCAAATGCTTGTTAAAGTCTTAATTAGGCCCGTTTAGGGTCTTGTCGCATGGATGGATGTCGGGGAGGGGGCCGTCGGGGCATGTGTTAATTTAAATGTGTTAAGTGTCCCCCGAACAGCGTGACGCTGTTCCTCACTTTGCACCTAAGGCTTCTAGAGACCCATATCACTTCGTAGTCCGGAATTCACCTTATGCCTCTTTAATCCACTGCCCTTTTACGTCAATCATGTAGATTTCTGCATTTTTCCTTTCTGACAATTATTTCTTCTGTTTCTCCTTCTAACCCCTTTGCGTGCTCTTCCCTCTCTTGTTCTCCAGAAATGTTGACAATGAAAAATAGGTGGGGGGGTTGCCAAAAATGAGTACTGATGGGGATGGACGGGAAGGAAGGCAGACAGTTCAGATAATTAATTAATTTTAATGTGTTCAGCTGCACAGCGTGGTGCTGCGCATCACGCTGCACCTAAGGTTGCCAGAGACCCATACATATCACTCCTGACTGAGGCAAATGGCCTGCGGACACCCCCTCCCCCATGCAGGCCTGTAATTAGCATGTAACACGTGCCAGTCGCATGGTGTACCATGCATGTAGCGACAGGCATGTGTGTTGAGCGTGTCCTCGCGCTCTCTTGAGATCTATGGTGGAATAAACTTGCTTTGAATCCTTCCTGCAATCCCCCTGTTCACTGCAACGCCTCGCAAGACGGCGGCACCACGCTGTTCAGGGCCACTTAACATTTCAATGAACACATTTACCAATCTCCAGCCAAAATCACACGAACGAACCACGAACAATCCCTCCCCAATGCACAACCAACAGCCTCAGTACTACCACCCCCCACCTTCAAATATGCGACCACCAGATGCGCACGCCCACCAGCACTGAAATAAAACACCTCAACTTACACTCTAGCTGCTTTTTGAACCCCACCACACACACTACACCAGCAAAACAACTCATCAAAACAGTTGAGCCTCCCCGAAGACACAGAGCGGTCCCCAGTACGTGTTTGCGCACTCTGCTCCACCCCAGCCCTCTCAACAGGAGAGCCTCCTTGTCCTCTTAGGCACTGTTCCACACGGACTGCACTCACCCAATGCTTCGCTTGCAGTCCGCCCGATGCCGGCTGAGCTGGTCCCAGCATGTGACTCCGGTGCGAGACTGCACACACTGAGGCCCTCACTGTACACACTGAGGCTGGAGGTTGTGTGTGGCCCTCATTGTACACGTTGAGGCTAGGTTGTGTCTGGCCCTCTCTGAAGGTTGTGTCTGCACGCGCAGAGGCCGGAGGTTTTAAGTGACGCACTCTACACACACTGAGGCAGACTCTCGGGTGGGGAGTGGAGCGAGTTTGTTGGGGGGGTCGAGTTTAAGTAACCCCCCTCTCTGCCCCTTGATGCAGCCTGCAATGGACACTGATTGCACAGTGCACGCCTGCACAGAAGGGCTCTGCCTCCGTGCAATGATCGTGCCTCTGAGCATGTTAAAATGGCCCCCGTGCACACTGGGTTGTAACACCTGCCGGCGTCCTCTCATTTCCAATCCCAGTGCACAGCTGGTCCCGGAATACCCCTGGGGGAGTGACTCCGGGGCCGCACCTGGTGCGCTTGAGAGGGGACTGGGGGGGGGAAGGGGAGGAGCAGCGAGGGAGGGGCTTTAATGGTATGTTGATCGCGCACACCACAAACCGCATCGTCTTCCGGGGTTAATCGGGTTTGTCACTGCCAGACTCCGCGGTGCCCACTTTATCAGCTCCCGTGGGATGAAAGGCCGAGTTGGCCCGACCGAGATTAGTGTGTTTGGCCCATGAGCAGCTCTACTGGAAACCGACTGTGTAATGTTATACTTTAATTCTAGAGCCTCTCTCGCCAGATGCGGCCTCTTGGCGCACTCACATAGAAGCTTCCAAAGATGACCCGGTACGGTAATTAAGTGATACTTTCGCCCAGTTTTCGTATATGTAAACATTACAAAATAATAAAGTAATACTATAAAAAAGTACCACGTTATGCCGCGTATTTTGCCTTTTCTTGCTTATAATTTGTTTCTGCCCTGTTGCATAATTCCAGTGGCCCTGGACAAAGCACAAACGTTTCATATGCAGTCAGACAAGCAAGGTACCAGCCAAGTTACAGCAGGGTACGAATCGAACCACTGTCATATATCAGACTATTCAGTATTATTAAATGGTGACCTTGCCACGTTTGCCATAAACATCCACCACTCAGCATCGTGTCGGGTCCCGGAAGCGCCCCTTCAGCCAGACACTGATGAACAGCCCATAACTAAGTCCACCCGTCGCTCACGCTCATCACCTAGAACCTGGCTCCACGCTGCTCACCCCCTCTCTCCCATTCAGAACAGTAGGGGCAGCAGCTAACCGTTGCCTGCCCAACTCGAGACAAGCTGTCACCGCCGCGGCCCAGCGAGTAACTAACTCATTTCAAGTTAAGCGCCACTCACTCAAAAGTTAAACTCAGCAGCGTATACGAAAGCGGATCGTAAAAAGCCTCGTGCGGACTACACAGCTAATCATCACTTTGTAATTCTACATGGTGCACAAGGATTGGCTAAGGTGCCACAATGATCCAATCCTAGGTCACCTTATACATTAGTAGTACCGCCCGCTCTCTGAGGGCCTCCGAAAATATGTTCGGCCGTTGGGTTGGTTGTTATTCCGCCCGGTTAAAAGATCAGCAACGGAAGACGGACACGAGGCTGATTTCACTGACGGTCCGTGTAAATTGTGGACTGGTGATCACCGTAATCTAGACAAGCAGCCGCCCTACTTGTGGGATAGCCATGCAGTAGTTTGCTATCGATGTAGCAGTTTCTGGCTCCACAAGGTGACCCGCTGTGAGTGAATTTTAAAGATAGCCAAGTCTGCTTGATTACTTAGTCACCTAGCATATAACGATTTTTTATTTTTTTCTCAGAACGTCACGTCGTTATACAGTAGTCTTTATAAAGTGAGGTATTAGGTAACTGAAACAGAATAAAATGGTAATTAAAAGTGCATTATGGTTTTATAGATTAACTTAATCCAAGTGAAGCATGGTCGTGTGTGAAGGTTTCAGCCAGCTATTGTGCTTTGGCCAACTATGTCAGGGCTTTAAGTGGAACAAGCATTGGCCGCGCGGCCGTGCGAGACGCGCTCTCTGGTGGGGGAGGGGGGAGGAGCGGGAGAGCAAGTGACGCGCGGCCGTGAAAGTGACACAGCCGCGCGGCCCTGAGAAGCGCTCTGTGGTGGGGGAGGGGGAGGAGCAAGTGACATCAAAGGCAGATGGCCTGGAGCATGCGAGGAATGCGCGTTACTGCGCGCGTTCTCGCATGCTCTAGGCCAGCCAAAAGTTGTGGTCGCATTTCTGCAAGCCCACACTACAAAATGTCTCGCCCAGAGCCAGCGCTGAAGCGCTGGCTTTCAGGGCGAGACCTAAAAATAACAATTCCTTTTATATATATTTTCAAACCAAGAACTACTTTCAAAGGCAAGTACTGTATTTCTTATGAGTTCTCAAAGATAAACAAATAGTTCAAAGTTGTGCGCAATTACGCAACAATTCATCGGTGCGTCCCGAATTCCTCTGGGAGCAGGGAGTTGGTGGAGTTGGTAGCTGGCTCGCTACGGGGAAGGGGGCCCTCTAAAGACAGGCTGCACAGTGGACTTGCGGGTAAAGTCAGAGAGCCCCCAAATGGGGGCTCAGGTCATAAGGGCCTATGGGAAAAGGCAGCACAACTGGTTCGTTGTTACCCGAGCCAGACGGGTTGGGTGCAGAGCAGATAGTTTGGCCAGCCCTAGGGTGTAAAGGCGCTCCTCGTGGTCAGGGGCCAACAGCTGACTGGCAAATTCAGGACTAATAGGCCACTCTCGAAGTGGGTCTCAAGGGTCTTGATGTCCCTCAGCAACTGCTGGGCTCTGGTACAATTGGAGTACCGATTGGACTTTTCAATGTCTGTCTTGGTTGCAGGCGTCCAGTACCCTGAGTATTGGTACTGCACAGCTTCGGTCAGTTCTGGTGTCTCCATACTCTGTGGGGGAGACAGATCTGACCTTCCAGAGCACAAGTAACTCTTCCTGGTCAGTTGCTGCGCTGGTCAGGCCAGGGAGCTGCAAGTCTGTGGACCGGACTCTGCGGTTTCGGTGCCTGCGGTCTGCACGGGAGTAGCGTCTCTGCTCCAAGGGAGTTCTTGGATAGTTTGGGAAGGCTGGTAGTCCTCTGGGTTCCTAGAGGTCACAGAGCAGCAGGACGAGACAGTTCACCTCGATTATCGAGTCTTGAAGCGGCAGGCAGAGGTTTGCGCCAAAACTTCGCAGCAGGCACTCCGTTCTCGGGTTCGGCAGCTCTTCTTTGTCCTCTTCATCTTTAGGTCTGTCGAATCTGCAGGTTCTGGGTCGAGGGGTGCCACCTAAATACACAATTTATGGGCATTAAGGGGAGTACCAGGTAGTAGCCAATGGGCTACCTACCTTTAGGGTGAATACACCCTCTATATGATCACTTCCTCTGGCAAGTGGGCATAACCCTGACCCTAATAGGCTAATTCTCTTCAACACAAGATGGAGGATTCTAAAAAGTGGGGTCCACATAAGCTGCCTCACCTTAGGGGTGGTCCTTGCTAGGTGCGGGCACACCTCCTAGTCTAACTAACTTTCTTGCATGTCTTCCCGCCAAAATGTGGGGATAGGACAGGGGGGTTGGCATCTTTGACTAGCTGGAGAGGCCGGAGTTGCATTTTAAAGGCAGCATGGTCTTTAACCTTAGTGCCCTGGAAGGCAGTTCCTGCTTGGACGAGGTGTGAACACCTCCGCCCAGAGCAGGCTTTGTTCCCAGCCTCTTAGAGTGAAGGCTAGTGGTGGCAGGCTGGTCGAGACCAGTCAGTCAACACATTAGTAGTGGGTAGGTTTTCAGGGGGCACCTCTAAGGTGCCCAACATCTTACGGTACAGTGAAGCCATCATGTAGCTGGAGATCTCGTAATGATGAGTGTCCAGCCCGTGTAATCGCTATGGCTTCTCTGTGCACTGGTAATATCTAAGGGTGAACTTGGATATCACCGGGGCAAATCCACTCTCGCAGATATGCCCTCAGATGGGTATAGTGCACCCTGCCTTAGGACTGTAAGGCCTGGCGTGGGGGTGTCTTACCTATGCCGCATGTAGTGCTGGCAGGCATGGCACACAGGGATGTGTGCCATGCCGACTCTTTTGTTTTCTCTGCACCAAGACACGCATGCTGCAATGGCAGTTTGCATGAGCTTAGTGAGGGGTCCCTTAGGGTGGCACAATTCGTGCTGCAGCCCTTAGGGACCCTCTTTTGTTCCAATGCCTTAGGTACCAGGGGTACCACTTACTAGGGACTTACAAAGGATCCTAAAGGGGTGCTAATTGTGGAACAATCGTACAGTTTAGGGAGAGAGCACTGGTGCTGGGGACCTGGTTAGCAGGGACCAGAACACTCTCAGTCAAAGTTGCACCAGATATCAGGCAAAAGGTAGGGGGGGTACTGCAACAAAAACCCAGTTTCCTATTCAATCCACTCCCTCCATGCCACCCACTTATGACTGGCTGACAGAGGACCACCTATCTCTTCGCCAGGAAGTGACTGCTCTTTTGACCAAAGGTGCCATAGAGAGAGTGCTGGTGCCAGAAGTAGGTCGTGGTTGCTATTTCCTCTGCTTTCTGGTGCCCAAGAAGGATAGAGGCCTTCGTCTATCCTCAACCTATGCTCTCTCAGTTTCTTCCCCAGAAGGAGAAATTCAAGATGCTAACTCTGGCTCATGTGCTATCTGCCCTGGAGACTGGATGGTAGCATTGTACTTGCAGGACGCCTACTTTCACATTCCTGTCCTGCCTGCCTGAAGCAGTTACCAATGTGCCACAAGCATTTTCAGTTTACTGTGCTCCCTTTTGGCCTCACCAGTAAAACTTACGTGTTCACAAAGGTGATGGCGGTGGTTTCAGCTTCTCTGCGGAGATCAGGGATGCCAGTCTTCCCCTATCATGACGACTAGCTGTTGAAGGCGGGTCGCCCCAGGCTGTTGTTTTCCCACCTCCAGACTACGGCGGACCTCCTGCATTCACTGGGGTTCACTTTCAACGTGCTGAAGTCACACCTGACTCCCTCTCAGACGCCCCCTTTCTTCAGAGCTGTTCTGGGCACGGTGCAGTTTCGGGCCTAACGTCTTGAACAGCTAGTCCAGAATATTCGAGCTATGATACCAATGTTTCAGCCTCTATCCTGGATTTCTATGAGTCTGACTCTGAGGCTGTTAGGCCTCATGGCCTCCTGCACCCTGCTGGTGACACATGCCCGTTGGTATATGAGGGCAATGCAGTGGGACCTGAAGTTCCAGTGGGTTCAGCATCAATAGAATATCTCTGGCATGATCCAGATCTCTGAGGGAGCTGCAAAGGACATGCAGTAATGGCTTACGAATTGCTCCCTTCCACAATCAAATCTGACAGTATAGACAGATACGTCACTCCTGGGATGGAGTGGCCATCTGGGAGAGGTGGAGATCAGAGGACTCTGGTCTCCGGCGAATCCGGACTCCACATCAACATGTTGGAGCTCTGAGTTATCCGATTGGCATTGGAAGCCTTTCTACCCTCCATCTAGGGAAGGCTAGTTCAAGTGTTCACAGACAACACCACTGCCATGTGGTGCTGCAACAAGCAGGATGGGGTGTGATTGTGGACCCTGTGTCTCAGGACATGGCTGGAACAGCAGGGCATATCCCTGGTGGTTAAACATCTGGCGGGTTCTCTGAACACCAGAGCAGACACGAACTTAGCCGAAGTTGCCTAGCGGATCACGAATGGTGTCTCCATCAGGAGGTGTTGCAAGGTCTCTTTAAGCAGTGGGGTGGGCCGTGGGTAAATTTGTTCTCACTGCAGAGAACGTGCTATGTCAGCAGTTCTTCACTGCAGAGAACGTGCGATGTCAGCAGTTCTGCATGCTGGATGTTCTGTCGCAGCAGCAGGAGAGGGTTCTCCACCCGAACCTGTCAACGCTCCAATTTCTTGCGTGGAGTTTGAGCGCCGACCATTGATAGCCTTCAACCTTCCGCACGGAGTCTGTAATGTTACCTTGGCAGCCAGGTGTCCCGCTACCAAAAAGCTTTACACCTGCCGTTGGGCTAAATTTGTGGCATGGTGTTCAGAAAGATACATTGATCCCCTTTCTGCCCTCCTTTCTCAGGTGCTCCTGTTTGTTCTTTCCCTTGCCCAGCAGGGCTCTGCTCTGGGCACTGTTAAGGGATATCTATCTGCAACTTCTGCTTTTCTTCGGTTGCCGTCCAACCTTTCCTTTTTCAGTCCCCTGTTCTCCATAGGTTTTTGAAAGGTTTGCAACATATGCTTCCTCCCACTCCTTTTGTTATGCCCTAGTGGGATCTCAATCTCATCCTCACCTTCCTTTGTTATATCCCGCATAGATGCCCTAATGTAGACCCGTTCGTACATGCCCTAAAATGGAAGTATTCATATTTACCCTAATATGGTCATATTCGTACTTGCCCAATTATGGTCTTGGCCGCATATGCCCAATTATGGTCACAACTGTGCATGTCCTATTATAGTATGATTCCTTATATAGGCATGATCTTTCACCTACATTGGTCCCAGCTAGTACACAACGAGCTCTGAGGGCTGAACGTTATCTATCCTGTGGTTTTGAATGCAGCAGGGTTCTTCCAAACACAGGCCCACACTGTGCTCATTAATTATGCATGGCTTTCTAAGAATACACCACCGGCATAATATGTATGTACAAAGTTCACCCCTGACGTCTTCCTCATGTCCAATACAAACCATACTGAGGACCGAGACTCTTTAGGGTATAAATACACCACATCTTGCCCCGGTAAGGCAGAGGGAACCGAGACTTCCATGCTGACACAGTGACCAGAGACGCTGAGGCTCCTGCATGCAGTCGCTCCAGCTGACAGTGGTCTGACACAGCCCTGACTGGGTGTCCAACTCGAGACCAGGACGGGGTCCCACACTCTCTCTATTCAGGTATGGGGGTTCGACTAAATCCTAGGAGGATTCTTGGCTCTTAGCTTCTAAGACCTACACACATATGCTAGGTACACTCCGGTACATCTAGGTAGGCATCGTAGGAGTATGCGCACTTGCATAATGCTTTTCTATTCATGTATGTACTCATGATTATCGCAATATGGTAGAACTGTTCTGTCCCTTTGCTTTTATCGTACTGCTGATAATATATCTCTGCTATTGTCTGCTGGTTACCGCAGCACATATATTTTACACTAGAATAACAACTGTTCAATAAATACTTATTAAAACGCCCGACTGTTTATTCTGTGTAACTCTCTGAGACAAACCGAATAAGTGAGCACGAGTGACTGAGCGAAAGGGAGTACATTGTTTCCACGATTCTGAGGGAATCAGGGTTGTCATGTTCTAAGGTTGCCAGAAACTAATCTCTCCCCGATAAGAGGAGACACTAGTGGCACTGCGAGCTAGCTAATGCAAAACTAGGCTAACATATACGGTGGGGGTGCACAGAGTCAGTCTGCCACCAAGCCCCCAGTATATGTTATCCAAACGCGCAGGTCCTGCAGGGGTACTATAGGAGCTACACGACACCTTATGAGCGCTCCCTTTGAACCTCTGCACAATTGTCCACACAGGCTCTTGAACATCAAGATGGCCTTTCTCATGGTGAAAACATCTGCCCGGAGGGTCAGTGAGCTACAGGCCTTTTCTTCCAAGCCTCCTTATCTTAATATCTATCAGACAAACTAGTGCTTCATACGAGAGCTCCCTTTCTTCTGAAAGTGGTCACTCCATTTCACATAGGCCAAACCATCACTCTGCCTACTTTTTACGCTCCGCCTCACTCCTCTAAGGAAGAGGAGTGACTTCACAGTCTGGACCCAAAGAGAGATTTTTCTTTCTACCATGACCACATGAAAGAGTTCCGGGTGGACGATCAACTCTTCATGGGGTATGTTGGAGCGTAGAAAGGACAGGCCATGCCAGAGCTAAAGCTGCAACAACTGTGTTAGCTAGTGGAGTTCCAGACCTGGATATCTGCCAGTCAGCAACGTGTGTAACATTGCACAAGTTCACCAAACATTACTGTCTGAACAGTCAGGTCTATAGAGATGAGCATTTTACCCGTTCAGTCCTGCAGGACTTCCTCGTGTGAAACTTGTCTGGAGACCCACCTCCGGGGTGGTATTGTTTGGGTATCTATTCTAAGGTAAGGAATCTGTGGCTAGAAGTTTCTTACAGACGAACAAGTTACTTAGCTTTGGTAACACTCTATCTGGTAGAGACTCTATCTAGCCACAGATTCTTTACCGACCCACCCATCCTCCCCGCTCTACAAACGTATTTCTAACAACAGGGCATTTCCCTTTCAGGGCCTTAGTTTTCCACACCAGTGGTCAGTGTAGCTCAGTACTTCTGGCGTGGAAAGTCGCAAAAAGTAACTTAACTCAGCGAGCCTAGGTGGCACCTTTATAGGCACCGCGAATATCACTTCGGGCACAGACGACACCACGCAGAGCCGAACGATGCCACCCACCGGCACGCAGTAGTACTGCTCCCAAAAAATTTGCAGATGCAGTCTGATGCCTGGGGATAATTCTAAGGAAAGGAATCTGCGGCTACATAGACTCTCTACCAGATATTGCATTACTGAAGGTAAGGAACTTGGTCATCAGGGAGTATCCATTTTAAATATGTGCATCCCATCCACTTCAGCTTCACATTGAACCTTCGAAATGATAAAGTAAGCATTTTGTATGAAAACAACCTCTCCAATACCAATACTGTTTTTCGTATCAAATCCTTTACAGCTGAGAGTTGTTCTGTCTCCTTGTATTGAGGCGCTAATACTTCTGGACCGACTGTGCTATCTAAGAGAGCAGGTATGTTTACATACTAATTTTTGAAGGGTAACAGGGTGATTATTCATACTAAAATTTGTTGTCATTCTTTTGCTTCGTTTTACAAGGTATGAATTGCAAACCATTTCTTAAAAGTTATGTATCATAGATTAAACATCTGCGATTTGTGTATATTGCGATTTGTTATTAAAAAAGGTGTAAGGCATAGTCATAGAAAATCTATGCAAGCAGTAAATGCCCATGAGTAATCCTCATTTAATAAATTATTTTTGCAGATGTCACTTTGCACATATGTAGTACGTTTAGTTGCAATGTCAATTTGCACATTTAAAATTATTTTGCTCAGCAAGAAAATAGTTTTACTGATGGCAAAAGCCTTTGTCCTACATCTCTATCCGCTATTGGGACATTCCACTTCCATTCTGTGACAAAGTCACCCTTTTTGGCCTGTTCATCCCCATTTGTTGATGCTGAATGGAACTGGTGGCAGCTGACTCTGACTGTGTCCTGGGCTCTGTAGGCAGGCCCAGGGCCAGTGCTATGTTAAACACAAACACATAGATTGAGGTACACTTATAATAGGCATGACCTCCCCTATAAGTACCTAGTAGATAATAGGGCCAGGGGATAAAAACTACCTATACGTTCCTAGTATATAATAGGGCATGGTATTTTAGAGGCCAGCAGCCTTTGTTGCACTGGCATGTGTGCACTGCTGAGAGCCTGTGGTCATGTAACTATAAGCAGGGTCCCTATAAAAGAGGTTTTATAAACCCTAGTGAGTGGAAGCTGCCCCTTTTATTTATTTCCCAGTGTAGGAAATGGACTACAAATTTGACATTTGGTGGTGTGGGCACTGCGAAATAATAACCAAAATCGTTTTTGCATAATAGGAGCCTCCCAGGTCTTCCCTAGGTGTTTCAGGGGTGGGGGTTCTGTAATTATGAGCAAGGGCTTTAGAAAAGAGGTTTTATAAACCCTGGTGAGGAAGAAATTGCACATTTCATTTTTTCCCCTTAAAGATAGTTGGTCTCATAGGCTAACATGGCAATATGTTATGGATGCCTAACTATTGCTAGGAAAGTGTAAAAAATATCATTTAAAGACTGAACAGAATGGTATTGAGAAATCCAGCATCTTGGCATTGTTGAATTTATCATAACATGTACAGAAAATAAGTTATAAGACTTTCTTTTCTGTAAGCCAAACTCCAGCCTCTAGCACTCTTCCCTGATTGGCCAGCCCTGAGGGGATTAGCCAGGCTATCTTGATTAGCTGCTAAGTAGCCTTGCCAGGCAGAGGCTAACTGATGGAGAGAGCTCTGTGGGG
Source organism: Calotriton arnoldi (assembly GCA_963921515.1). Taxonomy (NCBI): domain Eukaryota; kingdom Metazoa; phylum Chordata; class Amphibia; order Caudata; family Salamandridae; genus Calotriton; species Calotriton arnoldi. The sequence goes on along the minus strand of CAWUFW010000581.1, from coordinate 1,719,708 downwards.
GCACAGGAATGCCAGAGCAGGGGCTTGGGCTATAAAGCATCAGCTTCAAAGGAAGAACAGTTCAAAGCAAGCCTGTCAGCCACGGCCACCACTCTCCCTGTCAGATGGGAGGCTTAAGGAAGAAATTCACAGATGTTAGTGGGGGGAGTTTATGGAAAAATGCCATCCTCTGAGTTTGGTTTAGTTAGATCTTGCTGTTCTGCTGATGTTTCAGCTATGATGGATTTTGGGAGAATAGTGCTTTCAGGGACAAGACTATGCCACACTTTGGAGGAAGTTGTCATGCTTTGGTGTGTTACCCTGCACCTCATTGGACAGGGGTGCTCCCCTGCTTGTCGCCAGAGAACACTGGATAAATATGTAAGAGGTGCAGAGCCTCTCAGTTCTGCTTTCTGAAACTACATTAAGAAGGAGGATTGTTCTGCTGGAATCCTGATCTGCACTCAAGGGCCTGTCTGGTGAAGATTGAGCCTGCTGCACTATCTGGGACAAAGGCTCTGAGGACTTTGCCTTGCTTCAAAAAGGAGTAAGGAGGGGACTCCCTGCAGCTACAGGTTAACAGAGCTTAACTGACCCTTCTCCAGTCAGAGTCCCCCTCCTGGAGGGCATCCAGTAGAGTTTTAAGGGGTTGACCAAGTGCATTGTGGTAAGTGAAGTCCAGGCCTGACAAGAACCATCTAGGAGATTCCAGACCCTCTGATTTGTGTTTTGGGCACTTGGAACCCACCAGGAGATCTTCTGGAAGGACCTCCAGAAGTTTGGGAAAGTGTTAGAAACTTTTTGGAAAAATGCTCCAGGAAGTGACCAACCCGACCGCCACCTTCAACCACTACCCGACCCGGATTCCAGGTTCGTCCCCCGGAAGAGTTATGGAGGGCCGACTTCCAGAGTTTGACCGGGAGCTCCCTGAAATTCAAACCTCTGAACCCTCACCGGATCTGGACTGGTGAAGAGCAGCGAGGGCCCTCGGCAGAAAAAGCTCCAGAAAAGTTTCTAAGATCGAAGGTACCATTTTGACCGAGGCCCACCACATGGGGTATCCGAGCAGGGCTCCTTCGCAGTCTGCCTCAAACTTTGACTTTGACTTTGTCCCGGTCAAGCGCGACCAGATGTCCAGAAGTGGTGCTATTGGTTTCTAAGCACTAGAAAGTGTTTATTCTTTACAAATTCATATCTCCGGTTCCCTACATTGGATTTTCATGGGTTTTGATGTCATTTCAAAGATAAAAATATTTTCTATTGTTATAAATTGGTGTGGGATTTTGATTGTGTGTTGTGTCTTACTTGTTCACTATATTGGTGTTTTTAAATGCTTTACATGCCTGTCTCCTAAGTTAAGCCTTATTGCTCGGTATCAGCTACCAAGGGTTAAGTAAGGAACTAATTTATAGAGACCCTAAATGTGACCCAGTACCTTGTTGGTGGCCTTGTTGCTGGTGTTAGGTGCCTACCTACCACTCCCTATAACCAACTTCCAACACATTCCCACCATCAAAATACTAGCACTGCAACCTTTTTATGGAGCAGATTTACATGTGCTGCCTGAGTGGGAATGCACACAAAAATACCCACTAATTCCTATGTTCAATACATTTTGCATGAAGCCCTGCGTAGCACTCTTTTTCATTTCCCTAACCCTCAACACCTTTGCCTCAAATATTCTGTAGTTCAAAACTTCATTAGAAGCATGAATCCTTTCAGATCCAGACTGAACCTGGAGAATTATGCCCGAGGTTATTTATATATTTTAGCTGAACCTTCATACGCAAATACATTTTAGGAATCGGGCTACAAGAAAATTTGCTCCGTCAAATGGAATCAGTTTTTGTTTTCGCTGAAGAGAGCTTTAGCTCTTATGCTATTGTAATTCATGTTCAACAAAAGAGTTTATGCAAATGCATACGCAAATTGAATCAATGGCTTGTGCTGGGTTCTTATTGAAGTTTGTTAAGATATAGTTGAAGAGAGCTTTAGCCCTCATGTCTTAATGCAAGTACAAGAAGTATTCTAAGGACATTGTTTTTTTAATTTAAATTTGAAATTGGAGTCTAAAACTTAAGTTGATGTCATCAGATTTATTTTTGGGAGCAGTGCAAGTGCATCAATATAATATGCACAATGTGTTGCCTCAATTGAATTTAGAAAAGCTCCAACTTTCCCATTAAAATGTTGATTTTTCCAGTATTTTGGATGCAAATTAGATAAAATATCCTTTGTGTATTTATGCTTGCTTCTGCATTTTTGTGTATTATTTTGCAGTTCGAATCATCAAAAATACTTTGTCTAGTGTCCCTGCATTGCAGTAATGACTCAGTAGGGGTCTGTGGATTCCAAAAATTATTCAGTGGGGGTTCCCGGGATCAAGAAAAGATTAACTGGGGGTCCACTGAAGTAAAAAGGTAAAGAACTACTGCTCTAGGCTAGTCTTCAGAGCAGGGGTTCTGTTCCTGTTCCAGCATCTCTGACCCTGACAACTGACCGCACACCTCCACAGGCTCTGCCAGTTAAGGCGTAGCTGCAACTGCTAGCATGCCCATTCATATAGGCCTTTCTTTGATGATGCCTTTGAAGTTAATAATGCCTTAGCTCACAGACTCCAGTGCCGTATAAAGAATTAAGAGGGTATAGTAATATCTTTGTGGTGAAGGAGACAGTCAAGGCAAGCTTTAACTAAGAACCATATTATGAGCACCTCCCCAAGACTAAAAGGTTTGCCCACTTTGGGGAGATTTTCAACTCCAAGTCAGAATGACCAAGGTTCCATGGAAGATAATGACTCAGAAGATAATCATCTCCTTCTGCCTTACAATACAATACTGATGCCGGCATTTACTTGGACTTATTAAATGCCAGTGACCTACATACTTCAACAGAATGAGACATTTCCTACACCTCTGTTCCTACTTGAGAGGAGATCTCATCTTTTACAACAATAATACACAGAGGCCTTGAAATTGATTTTGCCTTCTTCGCAAGTGAAGTCTAGCATTCTGGCGCAAAAATTGCACTTTCTCTGCCTTAGTTGCTGTTTAATAAAGTTCTTATTATTAAACAAAGTGGACGAACCCACTAGTCAAGACGACTCAGTTTCGCTTTTCGAGTGCCAGAAACCCACTGGGTTTGTAAAAAGAACCCTCACCCACCAACCTAGTTGGTGGCATGCTTCATCATAGGGTTCCCAACCGAGTAGCCGAATGCCACCCGGTTGTGCTTCAACGCCTGATTACAGCGGAGCGGGATTGGTGTTGAGTGTGAAGTAAGTGCTAATAAAGTGGTGCAAGTTAAAAATGTCTCTGGGAATCCTTACTGATTAATTATTTATTCCCAGTGGCCCACGACAAGGTTAAAATCAAAATGAGGATAACATGTAAGATTGATTGGTCTTAGTTATCCAAATGGTCAACATGTTTCAGCCTCTTGGAAAATAATTTTTGAGGCTTTCTTCAGGACAAGGCTACGTGACAAGCAAGTGATCTGTGGCAAATAGACGCCACGTGTGAATTCTTTCAGCACACACGCTAAGGTGTGCTGTACGTGCAGTGGTTTCTACGTACTTACGGACCCACTGGAAAAATGTAAAAAAAACCTGTAAGGAAGAAGAAGGAGGAAAAGAGAAAACAAACGACATACAACATTAATGACGATCATTTTACTCCGCTTATTTTATGCCACCTTCTTAGACTTATCAGTGACTATAGCGGGCTAGCATACTGTGAGTCGGTGTATCTATAGTGCCAGCTGTGTGGCCGGCATTAGTGCTACACACACCAGTGAACTATGCTCTTCGATCATGGTGTGCATGCACTGTTGAAACTGTTGGCAATGCATGGGGGTGCAGTTATTGCGTGCTATGGCAGTTTTACGTACTGCCAGGTGACGGAGAAGATGTGGAGGCACTATGAATTGTGCCCAACATGTGTCCCCGAAGTGGTAAATAGTGCTAGATAATGATTTATATCTATTGCATCTCTAATTAACTGGAAAATAGTAAAAAAAGAGAGTAAAAACATTAATAAAAAGAACATATTTACACTGGCTACGTGTTGTTGTAGCTTTTACGCTATTCCCGGATTGGGCAAACGCCTGTAGTCACACACTGGGGAGTGAGAAGGAAAGGGAAATAAGTATGGTAGAAATGCAAGTATTTGCTCAGAGATAAACAAGTTATGCTCGGTGGGTAAAAAGAGGCTCTGTAAGTAGCGGAGCTCTGGGGCATGGCTCGCGAACATACGGCAACCTGTGGAAAGGAAGAAAGAAGACCTTACTTCGTCAAGGCGTCGCGCCCACTTCTGGTACCTATTTCGGTGGTTCTCGGGAAAGCTGGATGACAACCGAGGAGCCGGCCGGCGTCTTTTTAAAGAAGGAAGTGCCCGCTCATTAGCAATGGCCGGGGCCTGTCTCCGTCATCACGCGCACGTGGTGCCGTGTAGGCGTCAGATAGACTAGAGTAATAACCTGGGTGGGCGAGCCTTGAGTGGTGGAGTGCAGAAGTACTGGTACGGGTGCTGTGGTAGCCCAATCAGCCTGTTTGGCAACATGTATCATTATCCTCGCTCTCTCCTTTTGTTTATATATACTAGACAGCGCCCAGCTGTGAGAGCTCCAACACACATTCATTACACTGACACGCTCCATCGATCATGGCAGAGAACCCTGGACTCACCTTCACTGAGGATGATGTGAACCTCATCCTTTCAGCACCTCCTTTGCTGGCAGATCTCAATGTGGCCCAAACCATAGCACAGAGTGCGGACTGGGAGAACTTGACAGAGAAAAAGAGAAATCGGATCAGAACCATCTTACACGGGGTAATCCTAACTGAATACTCACGGGACAACACTGCCCCTAAGGGGTTGATTTTGACCAATGCCCCTCGAATCTTCCTTGATGATGCCGCTTTTCGAAAAGACTGGGCCCAAATAGCGTGGCATTGTACCAGAGATTGGATAATTCTCATCATACAAATAGCAAAAAGATTATCTGACACCATCCTGATTGACATACAAGCAACAGAAACACACTTCAAGACCACACTAACGTCATTCAAAAAGAAGCTTGATGAAGTCAACAAAGAAATGGCAGAATACAAGGAAGACCTTACCCAGTCAAAAATACACAAATTTCAAAAACATTTGAAGAAATTTTCCTACGGACAAACATACCCGTATGCCAAGGCCGATTATAAACCCACAAGACGCACGGATACGTCAGGAGGTTCCTCCGATGAAGACTCATCCGTAAGCAGCAGTTCAAGCGGAGGAAGCTACCGCAATAGAAAACGAGGGAGAGGAAGAAACAGCAACTGGCAACAACCCTGGCATCAACCACCACCAAGTGGCCAAACCCAGCTTCAAAACCCCTACCCACAGATGAACCCACACCTGATGTATGGATGGAACCCTCCTTTTTGCCCACAACCACCCTTCATGAACACAAACCAAAGGTTTCCTTTTTTAGGGAACGGCAGACGAGGAAGAGGCAGACCAAGAAGACAGGCCCAAGTTCACTGGGAAGAAGACCAGAACCCGGGAACATCCACACGGAGCAAGACAAAGGAACAACAAGCGGGACCCAGCTCCCACAGAGTTTAGTCACCAACCTGTCCTCCTACCAACTGACACAGACAGAGGAAACCCTTCTTAACAAAGTCTTGGCTTTGTTCCATCAGCCAGACTAGACAAATTCAAATTACACTGCGAACTAGCGGAATTCTTTCGCAAATTGAAGTTGAAAGCCTTCTTCCAGAATCTACCCACCGAACCTAGTCAAGATACACAGGGGGATACCAAATTCACACTTAAATCGACCTTCATCCCTCCACCCAGCACTATACCGGTAGAAATTACCGCTTTTGAACAAGCGGTTTTCAATGAAATAGAGGAAGCCCAGGAAAACCACCAGTTTATGAATACCAACGGCAAAGAATTAGAGGCCTTGCAGACCCTGAAATCAAATGACACAATCACCATAAAACCAGCTGATAAAGGCGGGGGGGTTGTCCTACAAAACAAGGGTGATTACCAAAATGAGTGCAGGCGCCTCCTAAGCGACACAAAAAACTACAAGCCACTGGAACATGATCCCAGTGCAAACCTCAAAACCAAAATACAAAATCTAGTTGAAGACACAGAAAGCTTGGGCAACATCAGCAAACAAGAGGCCCAATTTTTAACTACAAGCGAAGGCAAGATTCCATATTTTTACACGGTCCCAAAGATCCACAAAAACAAAACGCCTACACCAGGCCGCCCAATTGTGTCAGGCATCGGGTCTCTATTGGCACCTCTCTCGCGCTTCTGCGACGACTTTCTTCAACCGATCATGCAATCCACCAGCACTTACCTAAAAGACACAAAAGATCTCTTAGGTCAAATCAAAACCCTCACGTACAATCCAAAGACACCTCTTCTAGTCAGTTTAGACATAGAGAGTCTGTACACGAGCCTTCCACAAAATGAAACTTTGGAAGTACTACAATTGGCATTGGATTCCACCACGTGGAATTATAACACCCCCAAAGCATTTGTTCTAGAATGTGCGGAATTAGCTCTCAACGATAATTTCTTTGAATTTGAAGGTGATCTCTTTCTACAGACGTACGGCACGTCTATGGGGAGCACCTTTGCCCCTAGTGTGGCAGGACTCTATGTCTTCAATTTCGAGAAAACACACCTACTCGATCCCAGCATGCCGTTTGCACCAAATGTGAAATTCTGCAAACGATATATTGATGATATATTACTGATTTGGGAAGGAGACACTGATTCTCTCAACAAATTCCTCCAATGGATCAATGGACGCGACCCCAATTTGAAATTTACCCACAGTATGAACAGGGACAGCATCACCTTCCTTGACCTGGACATCCAAGCAGAAAATGGCCAACTCAAAACCAAAACCCACTTTAAACCGACAGCCAGGAACTCCCTCTTGCACTATACTAGTTTTCACCCCAGACCATTACGGGAGAACTTACCGTTCGGACAATACTTACGCCTACGCGGGAATTGCAGTGACGTAAAGGATTTCAAGGACCAAGCCCAGTCACTGACCACTGAATTACAAGAATGGGGCTACCCGGACAGGATCATTGATAAGGCGAAAAAACGAGCACGCAACCAGAACTGTGATGGACTTTTGGAGCAGACACCACACGCTGCCACAACTATCCCGCTAACATGCATGACCACCTATAATTCAATCTCAAACAAAGTATCCCGCATTATACAAAAGAACTGGAGAATACTGAACACCGGCAAACTCAACTGGGAAAAACTGCTGTTTTCATACAAACAAGCAAGGAGCCTCAAAGATAGTTTAGTATCAACACGCCCACAACAACCGCAAAGAACCACTAACAGCGTACTAAATGCGTGGGGCCTCCCAAACATAATGGGCCATTTCTCATGTGGAAATTGTAGTGTGTGCCACCTGACAAAACCCACCAAAAGCCTGAACCTGGAACAAGGAAAAACCTGGCGCACACGGAAACACACTAATTGCAATACCATCAATGCCATTTACCAAATAACCTGCCCATGTGGACTGACTTACATCGGCATGACGAGCTGAAAAATTAAAACACGCATCTGCGAGCACCGGACTAACATCCGCTGCAAAAAAAACACACCACGCATGACCAACCATTTTCTGGAAACAGGACACACCCCCAACTATATGACTGGGTAGTGATATAAACATTGGAAGACAACACTCCCCACCTCCAGAGTCGGCTCCTAGAGAAAGAACAGCGGTGGATCTACCGCGTGTCCTCACACCTACACTGGCTAAATGACAACATCCCGTGGAATGCTCTCAGGGGGGGGTTTTGTTGCAGCCCGCACTACTAATAACTTTACTTCTTTTCACTTATAAGCCCATCATAGACTGTTGCATTACATACATAATGCACACCACAAGATGTCAGTGTATTCCCTACTTTGTAGCTATGATTCTTAAAATCATTTGAGCCCTTTATCAATACCCAGCCTAGTACCACAAGAGACCTCTGGTACACACTGGGCTTTTTTTGGTAGCCTAGCACCCCTGATTTTATGCTAGAACACGTACGAGGCTAAATAACCTCTGACAGATTCAGAGTCTAGAGGCACTCTCCCGCTCTCAGATAACTGACCCCGATCACCTTACAAACGTTCGAGTGAGTTTACTCCTTATTCTCACTTTTTTGTCCAGCCCACACTTACAACTGTCGGTCTGGTTTGGCCCCAACATAGTCCGCAATACAGGAATACTGATACATGTTGCCAAATATGCTGATTGGGCTACCACGGCACCCGTACCAGTACTTCCGCACTCCACCACCCAAGGCTCACCCCCCCAGGTTAGTACTCTAGTCTATCCGACGCCTACACGTCACCACGTGCGCGTGATGACGGAGACAGGCCCCGGCCATTGCTAATGAGCGGGCACTTCCTTCTTTAAAAAGACTCCGGCCGGCTCCTCGGTTGTCATCCAGCTTTCCAGAGAACCACCGAAATAGGTACCAGAAGTGGGCGCGATGCCTTGACGAAGTAAGGTCTTCTTACTTCCTTTCCACAGGTTGCCGTATGTTCGCGAGCCATGCCCCAGAGCTCCGCGACTTACAGAGCCTCTTTTTACCCACCGAGCATAACTCGTCTATCCCTGAGCAAATACTTACATTTCTACCATACTTATTTCCCTTTCCTTCTCACTCCCCAGTGTGTGACTAAAGGCGTTCGCCCATTCCGGGAATAGCGTAAAAGCTACAACAACACGTAGCCAGTGTAAATATGTTCTTTTTATTAATGTTTTTACTCTCTTTTTTACTATTTTCCAGTTAATTAGAGATGCAATAGATATAAATCATTATCTAGCACTATTTACCACTTCGGGGACGCATGTTGGGCACAATTCATAGTGCCCCCACATCTTCTCTGTCACCTGGCAGTACGCAAAACTGCCATAGCACGCAATAACTGCACCCACATGCATTGCCAACAGTTTCAACAGTGCATGCACACCATGATCGAAGAGCATAGTTCACTGGTGTGTGTAGCACTAATGCCGGCCACACAGCTGGCACTATAGATAGACCGACTCACAGTATGCTAGCCCGCTCTAGTCACTGATAAGTCTAAGAAGGTGGCATAAAATAAGCGGAGTAAAATGATCGTCATTAATGTTGTATGTCGTTTGTTTTCTCTTTTCCTCCTTCTTCTTCCTTACAGGTTTTTTACATTTTTCCAGTGGGTCCGTAAGTACGTAGACATCACTGCATGTACAGCACACCCTAGCGTGTGCTGAAAAAATTCACACGTGGTGTCTTTTTGCCACAGATCACTTGCTTGTCACGTAGCCTGGTCCTGAAGAAAGCCTCAAAAATTTTTTCCAAGAGGCTGAAATATGTTGACCATTTGGATAACTAAGACCAATCAATCTTACATGTTATCCTCATTTTGATTTTAACCTTGTCCTGGGCCGCTGGGAATAAATAATTAATCAGTAAGGATTCCCGGAGACATTTTTAACTTGCACCACTTTATTAGCACTTACTTCACACTCAATACCAATCCCGCTCCGCTGTAATCAGGCGTTGAAGCACAACCGGGTGGCATTCGGCTACTCAGTTGGGAACCCTAGGATGAAGCATGCCACCAACTAGGTTGCTGGGTGAGGGTTCTTTTTTACAAACCCAGTGGGTTTCTGGCACTCGAAAAGCGAAACTGAGTCGTCTTGACTAGTGGGTTCGTCCACTTTGTTTAATAATATTATCTCGGGGACAGGGACACACCCCAGAAGCAATCCTCGCTCTCTCCTTTTGTTTATATATAATAAAGCTCTTATACACCTGATAATGGCTGCATTAGAGAAACTCTTTAGCATTCCACAGGCAGATCGGCAGTCATCACAGGCCTTCTTTGGGTGACCCACCCTTTAGTTCTCCCACCCGTCACAGGAGAGTCTGATGTCTGAGACTTCATCTTCAAAACAGAACCCAAATGGCATCCCTCAGGCTCCTCCAGAGAGGGAATCTAAAACGTTTGATGTCATTGGTCGCAAAGTTTAGGCATTCAACAGCTTGGCTCTCTGTATGGCTTATGCCCTTTGCCTTTTATGCCAGTGCCTTAAGAAAACGTGTGATACTTACAATTATGAGCCTACTAGACCTATGAAAACCCCATTTCTGATCTGGTCAGGATGGCTTAGATGCATCCAACAGATTGTGAAAAGTGGCTTTGACTCCACAGACATGCTTCCTTGGTCTGTGGGTACAGCTGTCATGTTGGATCAACATGCTTGGATGCGTTACACTGGATTTTTGGGAGATGTTCAGGGTACCCTCATGGACATGTCATTTGACAAAGAGCAACAAATCAGAAGTGAGGCAGAATTCTCCTTCTCAGGAATGGCAGGGCTATGGATTATGCCTTAGGCCTGACTTTCTCTGCACTGCCATTTCATCAATTTTATATAAAGTTTTATGGTTATTCTAGGACTGTGTAGCCCCAAAAATGTCAGCCGTCTCAGTCCATCCAAATGCCAAAGCAAATGTATCTCTTCTTTCAGGCACGGGTAGGTCTAGGTGACATCACCAGCAGCAGCAGATCCAGTCTCCACCATCCTTTGTGGCATCTGCTGTCTCCAAACCACTCCTACATACTCCACAGCATCATCTTCCAGTGAAGGGGTGGTAGCCTCCTGTTTTGTCACTAAGTAGGAGGTGGTCACAACATAGCACTGAGAGATAAAGCTGATATGCCAGCACTATGCCCTTCTCTTAATATTTTCCCCACCAGATCCCCTCCCACCTTCCTATAGGGCTTGGTCTCTGGCTCATGCCTTGTTCATGAAGGGAGAAGTCTTTGCTGTGTTAGAAAAAGGGGCAACATAAGTGGTTCCTCTGGAAGAGAAGGGTGCAAGATTTTACTCCCTGTACTATTTGGTCCCAGGAAGGACAAAAGCCAGAGGCTTATCCTGATTATTCACCCTTTGAATTTGTTCATTTAGCCGGAGAAGTTAGAGATGGTGTACGTAAGACCAGTTATTTTGGCTTTGAACTCAGGAGTCTGGTTACCATCCCTGGGCCTCCAGGACTTGTAACTTCCATCTTCAAATACTTTCTGCCCAGAGGTGGTAGTTGAGCCTCACGGTGGGATTCCAACACATTAGTTTGCTGTCCTTTCAACTGAACATAACATCATGCATCTTTTCAAAAGATGCTGTTAGGCTTATCATTTTCACTGCAGCAGTGAGGAGTCCATGAATTTGAGTACTTGGATGACTGACTGTTTAAGGCGGAATTCCCAGCGCTGGCCCAGTACCATCTCCAGCAGGCAATGACTCTGCTCAAGGACCTTGAACTTACAATTAACATCCAGCAGTGTCACCTGACTCCCACACATGGGCATTCTTTTATTGGTGGTGTGCTCCACATACCCTTAAGAAGGAATTTCATCCTCCTCAGAAGATCAAAGATACTTAGGCAATGATTTTGGTATGTTTCATTCAAGCTCCTACGTTGGTCCTGCATGTGTTGTGCTTGCTAGGCCTTATGCCCCTTTTGATGTTTCTTACTAAGTGGAGGATGAAAGCCCATAGTGTCTGAGGAGGCAGTGGCTGCAACATCAGGGAAGGTCTCATATTTTTCAATTGGTGCATCAGGAAATTCACTGGTGAATGGACCCCTGCAATCGTCTGAGAGAAACAGGTTGCCAGGGTCACAGATGCCACCTCACTGGTCTGGGGTGCTTATCTGAGCGACAAGACTGCGTGGTACCTTCATAAATGTGCTTGAGCTAATGGTGGTCGATATTGCCCTGAGGATTTATTTTACCTTCCATCTCAGGAGGCAATGTACAAGCTAACAACTGTGTGCAATTAGTATAACTGGATAATCCTGGCTTTCCTGATTGACAAAATGAATTGTCTGATGCTAGACAGATACTTTATTTCACCAAGCCTCTTTTTTACTCATTGTTGTTTGAGAGCTCAGTGCACCTTCAAATTCGTTGAGTTCAGGAATGGATCTGCACTGTACAAAATCCTCTGTGTTTGAGTTACTTACCTTTAATGTTGCTTTTCCAGAAGAAGAATGTCTTCTGACATGCCTCTTAGTTCACTAATGGAAGCTTCAGTGGCGCCTCCTCCGCAATGAAGGATAAGCGTCGCCTCACTGGCTCAGAGCCAGCAGCTGAAAAATAAAATGATATCTTAGTATCGTTTTATTTTTTAGCTGCTGACTCTAAGCCAGCGTGTGCAGGGAGGGGCGGAGCCAGGACATGGGAGGGGGAAGCAAGACTGGTTTGTCCACTTCTAAGTGCACATGTATGTTTGGCCGGCCGTCTTAGGCACTGCAGCAGAGGAGCGCAAGGCGGCCTGCAGCACTAGGTAAGTGTTATATTTTATTTTTCTCATTAAACCCTCCCCCCCGCCGTGCGCTCCCCCGTGTGCTTCCCGCTGGCCCCCTCTCCTATGTTTTCTGGTTTCACATTGTTCAATTCAGCCACTAGATGTATATTCTTTGCTTACCCTACATCCTCCTTGCTGCCAATCCCCCTAGAACCACCCTTGCCTGACCGCCACCCCGCTGGCATCAATGTGGACCACGATCAGATCACAGACCAAACTTTTTGGCACCTGGGAAAATGTTTGCGAGTACCCATGAGTTAGACGATCCTTCATGCAGTGCCAGTCCGATGCTGGTGTTGTGCAGTATTAGACTGTGTTCAAGGCAGACTGGGCCCCCTCCGACCTCTAAGCCCTGGTGCATTGCGCCAGCTGCACCAATGGTAGCTGCGCCCCTGCCTGGCAATGTTGGAGAGTCCTTTCTCTGGGAAAAGGTTTCTGGACAAGCCTGAATCCCAGAAGGAATATTCATAAAATGAGGATTCTGCAGGAAGATTATGTATCCACCAGAATCGGAAAGTTTTGAAAATGTGTCCTGTCAGACTGTAACTTCTTTTATGTTCAATAAATATTTATTGGCATTTAAAGAACCAAAGTACAGCACAAAGATGCATAGGCTTTGCATCATACAGGATGTATAGCATAGTACAACATAATTCATTGTATTAGAGTACATAAAATAAAATATGCGTATTAGTACATCATCTTACTAAAAATAGCATAACACGGAAAACATGTAAGACAGGCATAAGTAGTCGCCCCAAAAAGAATCATAAAAAATGTTGCTGATATCAAAAGGCATGGTATTGGGAGACAATTAAACGGCACAGAGGAATATATAAAAAATTCCTGTAAAGCAGTAAGGACTAAGGTTGCCTTGCCTTTAATGATTCCTTATAATAGAGCTCTTTGAAGTAAAACAAGAGAAAATCTGAGATCATGTCTAAGGGTGGCAAGAAGTGTAGCAAGGTGTAGCACCCGACCTTGTCATGAAAACAATAAATGTAATAAAAAGGGAAAAGGGGAAGGAGGGGAGAGGGGGGGGAAGCGCACAGCTAAATCCCATACGTAGAGTATAGATAAAGGAAAGTGTATAATCTATAATGTTTTCATTATCCTTTTAATGAAACAAATTTGTCTAAGGTGAGCCAGACAGTAGGGGATATCTGGGGGAAGGACCTTCTCTTTGAATGTGAATTATGAGCAGTTCTTAGAAATGAGACCCATGCCCACCAAGTATGATGCGAAATGTGAATGAATGATTTCCATTCCGATAAAATAACCATCACTGCAAGTGAGAGGACTGTAACTTCTAAACAGTACTGTGAATTTGACGTAAGTCTTGTAGACTACAGTCTTTTCATTTTTAGCCAATGGACTGCACAACTTCTTGTGTTAAAGTTAATGACATAAAATCACGAAGATTTATTAGTAACTAACATGCACGATGGTCAAGAACAGTTGACAAGGCACACATGCTGCACGATTTGTTAACACCACATTAAACCCTCTTCTGAGCTGGATTATGTTTCCGAACAATTGTGTACCCAGTCCTTCAAGAGGATCCAAGTAATCACTCCCATGGAGCCATTGCAACTGGGCCGACATTTTTATTAATGTTCTTAGCCCTGAACTCAATTACTGAACAACCCGATTCACATGTCCACTGAATGAGATCAGATTTCCATTTGCCCAATGTTTTGTTGAACGCGTAATCATTTTAATCTCAGTTAATTTTCTCTCCGTTGCAGTTGTCATTCGTTTTGTCCACAACATTCCATTATATTACAGGTCAGAGTGCAATCTGCATGTGGTGTGAGTTATATGAAAAAGACAGTCCAACAACATGCATTTTCCTACATTGACAAAATCCCTTCGGATTTTTTATCTTTGGCCCTGAAATACACATTTCCTTAAAACATTCAAGATTCAGTCAGAGATAACAAGTGAACAGTTGGATTTAGCGTTTGGGTCGAAATTAATGAAGTTATTTTTATAAATCGGTTTGTCCTGCTTGTGTTCATTTGCTTTTCTTGTATATTATTTCCAGGGGAGCGTTGCCTGGTCAGGGCTGGTGAAGCTGTTCGACCCAGTGACATCTCCTAGATGCTATGCTGTTATTGCTGTGAAGAAACTCTAGCGCATTTCGAGGACAAATACATGAATAAGCGACACAGTTGCAAATTGATGTTTTTTTCGTATTTGAATTGCCTTTTAAATTGTTTTTCATTTTAATGTATGAAGTTACATGGCTTTGCAGGTAGCAAGTCTGTACTGTTTTAAAATGACAAACGAAAATCAAAGAATGGGTTGGCTAACTGCAAAACCTGGGAAATAAATGTAGGGCAAACTATTTACAGTGTTTTTGTATGTTCTTTATTGTGAACGGAATGTAAAACAATGTTTACTTCCCATGCAGATCTTTGATATTCAAGGACTCAAATTTAGTGTCCGGGTTGCCTGCACCAAAAGATATACAATTTACTAATTGCACAGCAATATGTGCAGGATCTTTTTTTTGTATGTGCAGGATTTAAGTTGCCTTATGTATGTGAAGGATTTATCGAAATAACCCACACAGCAGGTCTGAACTCATCGAATATTCCAGATGCCTTTATGCATCTATACTGCTGCCTCTCCAGCAGTCAAACACTACACCTGTCTCACTTTACAACTACCCAAGAACTTTTTCACCAAAGACTACTCTTGGCGAAGGCACCATTTTGATTGATTTACGGTTTTTGAATCATTTCTTGTAGTTATTGTGTTGTAAAGAAGTATAGTTACCTTCCCAGTGGCTAAGAAGAAAGACTCACTCCCTCTCTTTGATGGGGATTTCCGCACTTCAAGGTAAAAGAAAATGTACCCTCAGACTCTAGAGATCTTTTTGAAAAGTCGGCGTGTGTGCTAATTCACTGAAACATGACACAACAAATACACTTATTAAATTAGACTTTACTGCATGCTCTCCCATATATGATATTTTGAGAAAAAAAGAGATTAAGGGCCAGATGTATCAACATTGCCTTTTGCGATTCCATAATAGCGAATTTGACCGATTCGCTATTATGAAATCGCAAAATGCAATGTATGTAGGTTTCGCTAAAAAATGTGCGATTCCTACATCCTTAATAGCGAATCGCAAATTGCGATTCGCTATTAAGGAATCCCTTCCCATTCATCCCTATGGGCCTAGAGGCCCATAGGAATGAGTGGGATGACATTCGCACTTTGCGATTACCAAATTGGTAATCGCAAATTGCGAATGCAATTTCAAGAGTTATAGGGGGCCAAAAGGCCACCCTGCTGCTCCCCCAAAAAACGTAAGTGTGCACATGTGGGCATGTGTGTGTGCCACATGGCACTTAGAAAAATGCAAAAATGTGCATTTTTCTAAGGATTTGCAAATTACCAACAACTTGAAGTTAGTGGTAATTTGCGATTCCTTAAAGCAGGGTTGCAATTTTTAACTGCTTCCTGCATTGCATTTAGGGAATCGCAAATTGCGATTCCCTAAATGCATTCTCAAAATAGGTAATCGCAAAAATTGCGATTCCCTATTTTGCGATTACCTTTTGGGATGATACATCCCAAAAGGCTTTTTACCGTTCCCAAAGGGGCCGATTCCAAGAATCGGCCCAATTGCGACCGGTAAAAAGCTTGATACATCTGGCCCTAAATTAGCCCAGTGAATGCAAGTGACACACGAGGCAAGGCAGAAGGGGAGTGGTAATTTGCGAGCGAATTCAACCAGCGAAGGAAGGTATGTCACATCCCACTCACAAACTCATTTCAAGTGCAAGTAAACTTGGATGTTAGCTACGCATTCATGAAAAAGTAGGACTGACGCACAGCCTGCCTCACTGCAGGGACCTCAAAGAAGGCTGACGTGGGAGAGTTCTAAGGACAAGGGTCAAATTAAACTTAAGCTTCCATCAACTACATGACAAGGTAAACAAGATTGGAGAATTAAGTTGTCAGGCTAGGTCAAAGTGGATAGAAAACAGAGACCTTTATCCTGATATTTATCAATAACAATTATTTCTATAGCAGAAACCTAGCTACTAGGTCTTGGAACTCTTAGCCAAAGCTTACAAAATGGCAGAGTGGTGAACATAAAACAGAACAGAACCGGATAAGTAAAGCAAAGTAAATAGAAGATAATTAACTGAAATTCCATAGTAAATTAAGGTAACGCTTTAGTATAAGGATCTTAATAGGGCACAGAAGAATGAACACCAGTGAGCTTCAAAAAGCCAGGCAAGAAAAGGTTTCATTGAGAATCTTTCATTTTTTGACTTTGGTGATTTTCTGTAGGAAGCTGAGACTTGCTTTTGGTGATTCATCTTCATTAACCAATAGCAAGCTATTATTTAGGTAATTTGTATGAGAGAGCTTGTTGGCATGATGACAAGAAACCAAAGAGGGGACATCTTTCTGCTTTGTGTGTGGCTTGGGTGGGAGATACTTTGGTGATGTTATCACGAAAGGAAGAGTATCATGTATATATTAGTGAAAGGAGATGCCTTTCCATGCAGAGGTTGAACAGGAGCAACAACCTAGATCTTTGGAGCACTACAGGCAAAAGATAGACTGAGTATGACCTGACCTTTATGGCTTTATTTGTTGAAATTGCTATCTTCCCTTTTGGAATTAAGAAAATCAATCCAGTACCCTACCTGCAAAAAGGCCATTTGAGCAGAAACCAGTGCCACATTGTCGGCCCTACTCTGCATCCTGTTTACAAGTTGAACTGTCGTGGCCACCTGCTGTGGTGCTCTCAGTTCTCTGTTTCTCTGACCACAGGAGAGCTGGTTGGTTGCCCAATGTCATATGAGGTACTACCAAGTCCCAAACACGACCATGCATTTAAAATCTTTGCACTGGGGACAAAATAACTCTGCAGGGTGACAAAGAAGTGCGGGTTAGATGTGCTAAACATTTTTTGTGCTGTTACAATGCTTTTTCTTATGTACTAATTAATCCTTTGTTAGGAATTAGAAATGTTTTTCCAACTTCTGAAATGGGACTCCAAATCGATACTGATTTGGTAGGTGGAAGGGGTGTGTTTTAGGCATCTCTTCCAAACACCGAATCAGTATCTAATTTATCAATGTTTTTTTGCCAAAATCCATTTGCAAAACATTAATATATTACAGACACTTCAAGGGAGGTGGTAACCCATTCGCAAAGAAAAGTGCACCTTTTTTTTTTGTGTTTGTTTTACGAGGACCACTGCCTTCTTGTAAACAAACTTTTTATTACATTTACAATGGGGAAGTGATCCTTGGGACCCCTCCTCTCTGTGAATGTAAATGATGTTTGTTTAAGAGGAGGCAGTGGTCCACAAAATCACTGCCAACTCCTCACAAACAAAAGGTAGCTTTTCTTTAAAAAGCAGTCCTGTTTCGTTTAAGGAAAACATGCTGTATTTCAAACAAAGAAGAATCTGCTTTATTAAAAAGCAATCACAGACATGGTGGTCTGCTGACCCTCTAATCGTAGTGAGTTGCAATTTGTGACCTACTTTATTAATACATGTGAGGCAGGTCGGATTTCAACACACTAAAATCTGAAATTTTAAGATCTGACCTTTAAGTATCTACGTCAATTTAGAAAAATCTTTACTGGTCACAAAAATACTGGTAACTAATTGCAAGCAGTATTTTGCAATCAGCAAACTGTACATCTGGCCCTACAACTCCCAGCAACCTGGACCAGTGCTAATTTCAAAGCCAACACATTGCCCATAAAGCCCATATTCTACTCAATGTTCTCTGGTGGACTGTGATGTCTTCTTGGCTCCAGTCTTATATTCTCCACTGACCTGAATTACATTGGGCCATCCTCTGGCTGGTGATTTGGACTTGTTGGTTCTAAGGTTTTTTGAATTGGCTTGCCCCTGACCTGCCTCTTCCTTCTGCCATGGACATGTTGCATTTTGGTTTCGACTTGCCCTCGCCAAATTTCTGTTGAAGTCCATTTCATAATGACACTTCTCGGCTTCACCTATTGACATGGAAAAATATTTCCAACATCCCCACTAAACAGTATTTCTGGAAACCTTAATAGAAACCTAGTAATGCATTTGCTTTCTCTGCAGCACTGCTATTCTCTTGTGGTTGGGTAAGGTAGTAGAACACTCCAGACTCTTTCTTTTGTCCACAGACCTACAGCAACATGTGAGATGCTGTCACTGCATGTGTGTCTGAATCCTTCCTTGCTCATTTCCCTGACTGTAAATGTTGTGACTGTGGCTAGAGCCCTGTCTGGTGCACCCACATACTATGAAGTACTTCCTAAGTGTACCTTTGGTGTGTGGTACTAAGTAGCCCTAGGATGTGTTTTGTATCCAGCCCCCTTAAGCCACAAGTTCATTGACAAGCTGACACAGCTCATGATACTGTTCTAATAATGTTCTAATCGGAAAGTACTTTTAGAGGTAAAAAGGCCATCTGTAGCAAGCATTGTCAAAGCTCATCTTTTCTTCATTTGTATGGTACATGAACACATCGACACATTGCATACCTATTGATGTGCACACACGCATGCTGACAGATCAACACACTTACAGACTGCTATATACACAGATCAGCATAGATATAGGCACACATTCAGAGAGGCAAATAAGGGCAAACACAAACAGACTGCATTC
The DNA here is from genome assembly GCA_963921515.1 of Calotriton arnoldi. NCBI lineage: Eukaryota > Metazoa > Chordata > Amphibia > Caudata > Salamandridae > Calotriton > Calotriton arnoldi. The sequence goes on along the minus strand of CAWUFW010000581.1, from coordinate 1,700,666 downwards.
AAAGAGCCACATACAACACAAATACAACCAAGTATTCACTATGCACCTAAATAGGGGGATTCATAGATTGTTGGGTATGTGTGACTATTGAATTAATAGCTTTCATAAATGTGAAAGGATAACTATATTTCTTTTCATTGGTACAGTAGATGAATGTAACTAAATTGATGATTAAGAACATATATTTGTTTTTAATTTTGACAATTTAACATCTTTTTGTTTTGTTGTTTTGTAGTGATATAACATGTCTCGGTGTTCACATTTTGCTATTATAACAATGTATTCTCTTCATTCTGCACCAAAATATTTTCCTGTGTACTGGTGCACCAGTCTATGTTGCTACATTAACCTCCAGTATTTAAAACATACGACAAATTGATTGAAAGTATTGAGAGAAATATTCCAGCATGAACAAATCAATGATTTAAATGTGAGAAACGTAATCCTACATACACCCAACATATGATAGCCGGTCATGTCATGAAATGCACTCAAGTATTTATAGCAAATGCCTAGCTATGTCATAGAGACTGTCAAGCCAGCCAGTCATTTCGAATAAAACACTAATATCAAGAGAAAATTCATTGCCAAACGTGAAGCATCTAACATTCATTCCTTCCTCCCCATCAAGCAACCAATATGCGTACAAGTTTGTAAGAGTTCCATCTCTACACACTTATAGATCACTGCATTTAAGGCCACCTAAACTCTGTTACCAGCCATTAGTACAAATGTCAAACATCTCAAAGATAAGGAATTTGATGAGAATGGCTCATTAAATACATATTTTGGTTTACAATTGTTTAAAGAATGGACAGCTTTCAATATTGGCATTTTCATAATATATACAATGGATTCCCTTCGGTAATTGTTTGAAGGTGAGAAAAAACATTGCATGCAACCACTTTTAAGGTTGTGTCCCTTTCTATGCATGTGTCCCGCTAAGGTCTTGTATACGCCAACGTATCATGGAAGGGTGCTGTTAACTTCTAAGGATTTGTGTTGTCTGTAAGTGGTGTTGGCTGTCAGAGTGATGATGGTGGTAAATATTTGAAAAATAATTCGGAGAGTTCATTATATGTACACTTTTACAGTGTATGTGCCCCAAAACCAGGCCAACAATACTAATCCCCATGATACAGTTGTCCCTGAAAGGGGAATGATGGGGAGGATGGCTGTATGAAAATTCATGATGTAGAGTATTCAATAATATTCAGCACCGGAATATCACTGCCATCTTTAAATAAAGAATAACCCATGTGTGAAGGCATGAGAAATTAGCTGCTGGTATGGCAGGGGCTAAGCTTCCAAGGCTCTTAATGATTGATTTTGACAGTAACCATAATGACCAGGCATCTAGATAATTGGCAGAGCAGTTGTGGTAAACCAGTTGAATGATCTCCCACTAGGACTGTACCAAACAGTGGATCTCGAGGATGCCTTCTTCCATATCCCTGTCTTGTACTTCATTTTAAGTATCTTTATTTTTGCACACTTATCAAAATCTTTGAACATTTTTAAAATAACACACAAGATCATTACCAATTAAAAACAGTGCAGATACAATAAGATCTTAAAATGAACCTACAGTCTGACGTTCACAGCATATAAAAGCAGGTGCTATGTGTGCCAGAAAAACAGAAACTGCAACAGTTAAGCGATGATGACATAAGTGCAAAAGCAGCATGAAAAAATGACAAAAGGTTCACAGCCACTCAAGTCTCAGTTAATTTGTAGCTGAGGGATGCAAAGTTTAGAAATCCCATCTCAGCAACAGTTAAAGTGCAAGTGCTATCAATACCAAAAAGACAGAACAAAAAAGTAGTTAGACAGGGACCAATTGCCATCAAATTCCGCTGATTGCAGACTAATACTGTAGATACAAAAGCTCCAACAATGCAAACGCTGTAATCTGGTTGAGTTTTGGATAATACTGTGCTATCCCTAGTGATACTAATTAGATGCTAATTTAGAAAAACTGTTTTAAAAATATACTAATCTTCAGAGGCTTGAGACCGCAGCATTAAACATTGTTACTGTAGATTTAATACATTTTAACAATCGTGCAAATTATTGGCATGAGTCTCCCTTTAAACATTAGTTTACTGCCGCTTTGCAAGATCTGATGTTCAGCTATCTAAAAATTGGAACTAGCCAGAAGCTCCTCAGGCAGGAAAGGTAAGGACACAGGCAGATAATAAGATAGTCTCTGTAGTGGATCGATATCCCCTGCATGTGACATCCTGATCTCCTGCCAGCCACCCTTACCTGTACGCTTTCAGCGGAATGAAAACAAGTGGCAAGAAAAGTAATTGAATTTTAACAAGAAGTTTAGATGGATGAGATAAATATGTTGACAGGTTTAACGGCTGGTATCGGTCCGTGATTAGTGTTGCATGGGCCTTCATACGGATGACTTGCAGATGCTCATGACCTTATAGCAATCTTGGCTGCTTCAGAAAGTTGTTTGCTAACTTTTTCGGTGGTAGAGAGATTTGCATAAGATCTTTGGCTACAAGCCCATCAATCGCAGCCTGGTACAAATTGTGCATTTCTGATTTCTTATCTTGTATAATGCTTCACAAGAAATGCTTGATGGACCCCAGCTCGGCTGATTTCAACTTAGCACAAAGAGAAAGAAATCGTGCATAAAGTAAATAATCTTGAAGAGCCAGATTAAACTCAAGACGGATCTCATCTGTGCATGACGGTAGCTGGAAAAGACGTCTGTAGTATCGGCATTGAGCAAGATCCATCCAGGTAGATAGACGTTTTTTGTAGACGAAGGAGCCATATGTAGGGTTCGGCATTAATTTGCTGTCGTTAACTACAAATTGTAGAAAGATCTGGGCCCAAAAGATTTTTTAAGGAGTCATCGAAAGACAAAAATAAGGGCATTTCCCGTGTTTGTTAGTGCCTCAATTTGTGTAGAAGGATGACCTCGGTCATTCAGCCATAGCCCTAGATACTTGATTGTGGAAATCCTTTCGACCATTTAAAAACCATGCACCGTGTTTTTGCTCTCCTTTCACCAAAGACTAAGATCTTGGTTTGTTGATGTATTGATGCTGGGTTTGTTAGTTTTAAAATAATCAGCCAAGCTGGTCAACGATCTTTGTAAACCTATTGATTCATTAAAATGGTGTAATCAGCATACTGCAAGAGGTGCAGAGCAGTACCTGCAATTTTAGGGGTGAAGGCCTTGGCTGGACTGAGATGACCGTTCAAAGTGATGGTGATATCTTTTTTGTATGGATTTGAGTTCGGCTTTAAGGGCAAGATTTGTTTTATCCTTATTTACTGCCCTACTGATTTAGTTGTTTTTTTAATAATAGAAAGCTCTGATTTTGAATGGACGAAGATTTAGATAGATGTTCCCGAGGGCCTGGGGAGGAAGGAGCAAGAGATTTTAGTAGGCTATTAGTGAAATCAGCCCAGCCTCCAATTAGTTGATGGGTTGTATTCATCAGGAAATATAGTAAAGCTTGCAGATGCTCAAACTTGCTATCTTTTGGTCCACAGTCTCCCCTGGAGCCAATTTCCATCTCTGATTGATATCCCAGCACGGTTTCTTTCAGCGAGGGGACTGCCCTCAGAGAGAATGAGCATGATAGAATGACATGATTACTAATAAGAGTCTGTTCAATGTTAACATATTTAAGCCAGTGGAAATACTGGATTGTTACCCACATATAATCAAGTGTGGCAATCCTCTGATGTGACATATGCATGTGGGCTGCTACTTGGTCGCGTATGCTTCTGCCATTCAGCGACCACAGGCCTAGCTTGTTCAGGGAGTTGTTAAGTGTAATACCAGCCTTGATGCTTTTGGCTGAGAGAGCAGCATTTATATGAGAAATTCCCCATAGCTGATTCTCAATATCAAGCCATTCATGGTTGTTCACTAGTGTTAGCAGATTAGCGTTAAAATCCCCGGCTACTAGCCATAAGGATTTTAAGTGCACATGTGTTAATTGGAGGAGGACGTCAATTAAATATTCCATTGTAGCCCTTTTATTGGCTGGGTTTGGATCTATATAAATATTTGCCAGGACCACAGAATTGTAGGAGAGATTTTGGCCAGCAGATATCTCAAGCTTTATCATAATAATTGCACCATTAGATTCTACCAAAGTAGCAGCAGTCAGCCCCAATTGATTATGTGCATAAATTGAAACACCAACAGAGGGGCAGCCACCCTTTTCTGACCTTAGTGCTGGTGATTGAAACTCAGTACAATGGGGCCAGGGGTTTGAGGTCCATTGCTAAGTTTCTTGTAGGCCAACTATTTTAAAAGTTTGTACGTATTGGAAATACTCCAATGAAGAGATTAACTTTTTATATCCCCTGATGTTCCATGAGCAAATATTATGCATAGTGGTGTGCTGACTTCGGCTTGTGTTAGAGTTGATGTTGAATGATGTCAGGGAGCCATGTCCAGTTGTCGGCTGTTACTTTAAGCAAACAACAGTCCCTTCTGCCTGTCCCATTGTCTGTACACATTATTCGATTATTCTGTGCATTTAAATGGGGTAGACTGTCAAATTTTCCAATCGCATTGTGAAGAACTGAAGTCCTCGGAGGGGCTGCCCATGCTCCATGATGACCTCTTTTAGGCTGGCTAGTAATTTCAAAAATCAGATCAACGATCCTTATACCACATTGTTCAAGCACATGTTTTTCTGCTTGGATTCAAGGGATGATATTCTTATCAAAGAATCATATCTCCGTTCTTTCATTAATTTCCTCTTAGAAACCTGAGGTAAAAGCTATAATGTCTATGTTGTAGGAGGTTATATTCCCCAAGTTATTCCCCAAACTACTTCCATCCTTGTCAGACGGACTGACCATCAAATAATTCCTGGGAGTCATCAGAGCTGTTGGCACAAGATGTTGCCTGATCAATCTGGTGCGGGCTGCTATTGGCAAACCCAGACTGAAAGGCAGAGTGTGCCAACTGCCTTTCATCTTGTTGGGCACTGTGAGAAATTGCGTTACTGGTTGAGGGGGTGAAACCCTACTCAAGCAAGAACCACAATACTTGTTAGGATGAGGCACATGCAAACACCAAATTAACCTGTGCTCAACCTTCTGGTAGCTTGACACAGACCAGTCAGGCTTAACTTAGAGGCAGTGTGACAATTATTTATGCATTACTTCAGACAGTAATAAAGTAAAAATACAACACAAGAAAAATTCCATACCAATTTAGAACTACAGAAGATTTTGTTATAAATAAAACAAGACCAAAATGACAAAATTGCAATAAGTAAAACCAGAGATATGCAATTCTAAAGAGTTTTGTGAAAATAGCATCAAAAAGCACAAAGTGCCAGCTATGGATATCTGGCCGTGCCAGACAGGGACAAAATCACAAGTTCAGGCCGACCGTGATGGAGCGAGGTTGAATCCGGGTTGCAAAGCATTACGAGGTCCCGCATCAAGGAGGCGTCATACAGCCAAGGGGATACACTGGTTCTGAGGGGCTGCGATGCGAAGTCCTGCGTCGTCGTAGAGGATCCCGTCAACGAGTGCTTGGGATGCGAAATCCAGCATCGAGGCTGCATCGCACAAATGACGTGATGCGCCAATTCTGAGGTGCTGTCAGACTGCAATGCTAGAACCTGTGTCATCGTCATTGAGGGAGAGGTGTGGCGCAGTGGCCAGAGCGGCTGACTCCGGAGTGCGGGGATCGCGGTTCAATCCCTGGTGATGGTGGCAGCTTAGCTCAGCATCTTGCGACACTGGGCAATAGCTCACTTAAACTCCCTGACGGCCCCCAGCGCCTGGATACCCATAGGGGTGATAAGTCAAGCTTTACAAATCTGAAATTATCGTTGAGGGAGGCAAGAGATTTGCGATGCGAGGGCCTGCATCAGTGAAGCTTCACGCAGCCGAGGTTCCACTGCGGCTGCAAGGTCGATTCAGAGTCCTTGCACTGGGAAAAGCCTTGCAGCAGAGGTGTTGTGTTGGTACTGCCCTAGTTTGTGCCGTGCATCAGAGGAGATGCATTGGTTCTGCTGGATCCACAGAGGGGCTGGTGGAGCACCTTCTCGCCCACTTCGAAGGGTCCAGGACTTGGGTGAACCACTTGGCAGGGTAGGACTCACAGATGGCAGAGTCCAGGTGCTGGGTTCAAGGTGGTTGGAGCCTTTTGTCCCTAAGGCTTTAGTCAGGAGGCAAGTCAACTGGGGTCATGGCCTCAGCAGATGCAGGTCCAGTCCTTCTCACCCAGGCAAGAGGGCAGTAGTTCAGCACAGCAGAGCAGCAGTCCAGCAGAGCAGCAGTCCAGCAGAGTGGCAGACCTTTCAGCAATACAGCAGCACTTCTTCCTGGCAGAGTATCCACAGATCCAAAAGCGTACTGAAGAGTTGGTGTCTGGTATCCAACATTTATACCTGAACCTTCCTTTGTAGTGGGAGACGCTTCTAGAGATTTCCCTGTGAAGTCCACAAAACTTCCCTGTCCTGGCTCCAGACTAACTACAGGGGTATGCAACCCTTTGTGTGGAGGCAGAACACAACCTATACAAGTGTAACTAGAGCTGTGCCCAGCTCCGCCCTCCCATCCTGCCAGTGATGGGTCATCCAGGCACCCCTAATCTGTCTATTGTGAGTGGTTGTCTAGGAGTAATACATAAGGCCCAACTGCCAACTACACCCACTAATGTGACCCAAAGACAGGCTGCAGGCACTAGATGGCTAAGGCAGGAAAATGCCAACTTTCTAAAAGGAAAAACAACAATTGATGGACAGAATGCAGAACAATGTCATACATTCACCCCAGTACAGAGATCTGGGCCTAAATCCATCGTGTTTGGGAAGGGTATGCCCAGACGTGGGTCCCGTGCTCACTACACCACTGGATTCAAGCTAGCCTGGCTAATGAAGGGTGATGCCCTGAAACCGGTCCCAAGCTGCTTGTTTCCGGTCCAGGGAGGACCTGGCTTGGCAGTTCAGGCTGGACTGTTCCCACAAGGAACAGGGTCAAGACTGATTTGCATATGGTTGGGTCCAAACTGGGGTGGTGTGGTGAGCAAAAGAATAATAGATTTAACCCAGATCCTTGTGACTGGGGGTGAATGTTTGCATTGTCCAGCATTCCGTCCATCAATTGTTTCTTTTGCATTTGTCGCCCTAAGTGGGAAGGGTATGCCCAGACGTGGGTCCCGTGCTCACTACACCACTGGATTCAAGCTAGCCTGGCTGATGAAAGGTGATGCCCTGAAACCAGTCCCAGGATGCTTGTTTCCGGTCCAGGGAGGACCTGGCTTGGCAGTTCGGGCTGGACTGTTCCCACAAGGAACAGGGTCAAGACTGATTTGCATATGGCTGGGTCCAAACTGGGGTGGTGTGGTGAGCAAAAGAATGATGGATTTAACCCAGATCCTTGTGACTGGGGGTGAATGTTTGCATTGTCCAGCATTCCGTCCATCAACTGTTTCTTTTGCAACTTTCCAAAAGTGGCATTTTCAAAGTTGTAATTTAAAATCCGACTTCACCATTAGAGAGGACTTTTCATTACATTTCCTAAGACACCAAACACAAACTGGTTACCTGCTCCCATTTGAAAATTATCACTTATTAGATGTAATAAGGGAACTCCAATGTTGGCCTATGGGAGAGGTAGGCCTTGCAGTGATGGAAAACAAATTTAAGAGTTTTTCACTACCAGGGCATATAACACTTATAAGTACATGTCCAACTTTTTAAATACACTGCACCCTGCCCTCTGGGCTGTATAGGGCTAACTCTGACTTATATGTATCAAAAAGGAAGGTATGGGCCTGGCAAAAGTTTGTTTTTTTGTCAGGATGACCTGTCAGTTTAAAACTGCGCACACGGGCTACAGTGGCAGACCTGAGACATGTTTAAAGTGCTGCTAAAGTGGGTGGAACAATCATCGCTGCAGGCCCACTAGTAGCATTTAATTTACAGCCCATGGGCACAGGTAGGGCGACTGTACTAGGGACTTACAAGTCAGTTAAATATGTCAATTCAGAATAAGCTAATTCTACCTTGTTTTAAGGAGCGAGTACAAGCACTTTAGCACTGGTTAGCAGTGGTAAAGTGTGCAGAGTCCTAAAGCCAGCAAAAAAGATGTCAGCAAAACAGGAGGGTAAAGGCAAAAGATTAGGGGGAAAAGCATGTCTAACAGACACATTCGGCCTTGGCAGTATTTACTGTTATTTTGGGCTAGCGGAAATCATAAGTAGTGTGGTAGGGCCCGCTGTAGCCTTGACATAACAAACTATCTGTGCTTGATGATGCCGTTGTGATAATCCCTGCCAATGGAGTGCACCGGCATTGATTGGTGAGGTGATATTGCTTGTTTTTTTAGGCCTGAGAAGACTGGCATTTGCTGTTAGTGGAGATCTGTTCATTTCCTTGCTTTGTGTATAGGATAGGCTCCAAGATAGCATCTATGGAAGAGTTGATTGCTAGCACCAGATCCTCAGTTCTTGACAAGATGTCAGTCGGTGTAGTTGAGGCATTGGGAGGACTCTTGCTGAAGTTAGGCATTATTTTAGTTTTTGCTGTAGTTGTGTCCCCACCCAATGACCCTGATTTAGCAAAAATAGGAAAGAGATTTTGTTGAGATAAATACCTAATTTCTGGTATCTAAGGTTAGTGGTGGGTTAAAAAGAGCTCCTCATTTAGTGCATATTCCTCCATTCTGAGTTTGTACAATAGGGTCTTTACCAAGGTAATGACAACTTCTGCACACTTTCTTCATTAGCGGAAAATCCATATATTCATCCATACCGCCACACATAGCTGACCATGGTCGTCACTTCTCAGGAACTCATTACAAATCGAGAAGCTTCTGATCCTGAAGACCAAATAACTTGTGCCCATTGAGGAGGTGATGGAGGATTTCTACTCAAGGTTTTCTACTTTGAACAAGAGTCTTGCAAGGCTACATTTTGTTCTGTACCTTGTTCTTTAAAAAAATAACTGATAGAGGAGAGGTTCAAGACTACAAGCATGGCATAGATTCGGGCTCTATTCGGGTTGTAGATTCGCTTTGTCTGGTTAACCAGGTACATTTTCTAAATTTCCATTAAGGAGCCTCATTGCAAGTTCTTGCAAGTTCTTCACATTTGTGGTGCCTGAAGTATAGTATAAGGTGCTTGTCTTAAGGTTAAGCTCAGTTCCATGGGTACTTAGCAGACTGTTGGCCACAGTGGCAATGGGCCTGCAATAGAGAAGTCTCTGTACCTACTCTTACCTGCACACTTGTCGATCACATATTGATTCTGTCTCCCCTCAAGGAGCATGGCCCTCCTTTAACACCGGGTGCAGTCCGTGAATTAAGTATGGCAGAGCCAGGAGAAGCATCTTTGCAGAGGGGACAGTTGTAGAAGAGATATAGTGATATAGATTTTTTCATCAGAATGTCTTTGAGTGCGGTCAGCATGTAATACTCATAGGAAAAACATATCACCGTACACATTTATTAACTTGTTAAGCATTGCTAAGCATTAACTCTATATTAATGAAAATGCATTTTGCTACACTTGGTGAGATATACTCCATGTCCTGTGGAGACTTCAATTTATTTTGGCTTTTCCTCGGTTTTTAGGTCGAGCCTAAGCGCAGCGCGCATGTGCTGCTCGCTCTGTGAGGCATGCTGTATTGGAGTATGCTCTTGAAGCCCCGCCCACACTCCGCCCATATTTGTCATTGGCTTATGTCATTGCCCTTCGTAACTTCTGTCTTCTGATTCGTACATAGGCTTGTTAGTCCCTCCTTAGTACTGCCTTGTCTTCACTTGTAACCTCCCACGAGGACTGGCCCTTTTACTTCGCTTGTTACACTGTACGCTTTATAAGTTGGTGAGCACTATTTTCTTTAATGCCCTTCCCCTATTCCACCCACAGCATCGGAGCACCAGCCCGCTTTGTTTTAAATTTTAATATATTTTATTCAAATTATAGCGCGGTCCGCTTTATAGCAGCTGTGCTTATTTAATTATTTAATATACTGCGCGGTCCACATTCACTTTAGCGGCCGCGCTACAAAGCTTTTGAAATGACTTTTTTTTTTATGAACTTGGGGTGAAAGCACCATACGCACTCTCACTATAATGGTGGCAATGCCCCTTTGTTTAGACGCTGCTCACTGTAGCCTGAATACGGGAGCAGCGTCTAAAAAAAAAAGGGGCATGGCCACCATTATAGTGGTCTCGCATTTGCGAGAGTTTGAGCTCTTGACATTAAAAACAACAATGCCTTTTATATATGTGTTACTTTTAAAAAAACATCAATAAAAGGCATTGTCACTTTCAATGCCAATAGCTTAAACGCTTGCAAATGCGAGACCTATTGCATTGAAAATGCTTGTTTATTTTGTCTTTACATGTAGAGGAATGCATCCCATTCTGTCTCTAGGTGAGTAAGACAACAATGTATTATAAGTCTGTTGATGCGTTGGCATTTGACACATCAACAATTTTTCAGCTGCTTTCAATTACTATTTAATAATATTTGTGGAAATATTCCTTTCTTCATATAATCCTGCATTTCATAAAAGGTAGGAGTCCTCGATCTGTGAGATCCGTTTCCGTTAGGTGTACATCTTTGTTTTAATGAACTACAGTGACAACGCACATGTTTATTCAAAGCAGGATAACGCCAAACTAAAGTTTTTCAAAAATGTTCTCCAATGGAAATGTGATGTATTAGGTTAGTAATCTTATAAGAAAAATTATAAATTGGATACAAGAATCATACAAATCAGTGTGTATAAAAAGCATTCTGTTTCTATAAACGATGCACAGCTGTAAACAATTACAAAAGCATATGGCATTGTGGCTGATCCACTGATCTTCCAGAAACAAATTCTTATTCCAATGGCAAGCATTGCCAACAAATGATTTAATGTTAAAAGATCAAATAAGCACTCACTTAATACAATTTAAATATTTCTGTCATTTTTCTGGACATGTATTTTTTGTGGTGAAATGGTTACTATATTCAATCATCCAACATGGTAATTGATTATGGGTGAAAAGTTGGGTTCTGGTCATCAGTTATTGAGAAATGATGGTGAACTACTGCTTAAATGTCTACCAAAGAAGAGAAAAATAAGCCTTATCTACCAACAGACGTAGTCTTTTTTATGTAGCTTAAAATCCTCCAACGGGGCAAACCTGAAACTGTATCTGATGAAGTTGCTTCAAAATCAGACCCCTTTGCCTTGAGGTGCCCCTGATGCAGGACTTGGCGGTACAAAAAATGTACTAAGTCCCAACTTTTCAGAGTTTGTGAAGTAGCTTCTCTTGGTCACTTCTATGGTTCCCACTTTAGGGTTAGAACTCTCTCCAGCACAGGCACAGTTCTAATTACTACTGGTCAGCCGGGCGCCTCCGGAAAAGGGCCTTTTGCAGCTTGTTGCATCCCTGTACCCACACAGAAGGTTAACCAACTGACCCTTGTAGTCAACTTCTTAATCCTGGGTACAAGTGAGGTCTCAAACAGCAAGCTTAGTCCTCTTTTATCCACCGCAGGTCCAATGAATAGTCTGATGAGCTGTGGGCGAGGTACCACTTTTGTAGAATTCACTAGCCAGTAGGCAGGGTAGACTCCTGGTCACTCTCTAACCAATGAGGGAAAAGTTCCCAAGGGAAACCTTCCCACTTTTGCAGCATATCCTGTTTGCTTTACTGCAAGCTATCACTCAGGACAGTACTCTGAGGCATATCGAACACAGCAGATGTGTTTTGTCCCTGAAAGGAGCTTTTGTGCCAGCCAGGGGTGTGTGTAGGAAAATGAGAAGTCCCCTCCGTCTCAGCAACACCAAAATGATTGTGTGAACAGCTTGCACTCCCACTGGGCTGGAACCAAACTGGGTACAGAGGGCATCAGAACAATAGGCTTCTATTCCAAAGGTCTTCCTTTACACTTAACTATGAATGGGCAGACCTCACTCTGGTCCGTTTCAAGTTAATGAAGTGCCTGGACCCTCCCCAACTTTCCTTCCTGAGCTGATAAAAGCCCTAAGCCATTGATCTTGCCCTAGGAGCGGTTTTCACACCTTATTATAGAGAAGCACTAGCAGGGCTATCTGCCAGTAGCCTACTGGAGGTTCAGGCAGGTAAAGTGTTTGAATTATTCCAGTAGCTGGTCTTAAACTAAAGATAGCAGTCTAATGATGTTATCCTAAACTCTAGTTTTTTCATAGGATAGTTACAGTCCTTTACAGTCAAAGTAGTTTCCGTGGGCTAGGCACTGTAGGTACATGCCAACATTAAATTTCTGCATATACCGCTTTTAAATCCTAGGCATTCTTCCTAGTGGGCTACAAGGCCAACTTAGGGGTGTAGGGTTCTTTCCAGGCAAAAAGGGTTATTTTGACAAGTTCATCTGCAGGATTAAAAGCTGCTGGAGTCAGCAACACAGTTAAATGCTGCAGTCCACAGGTGACATTAAGATGTCTGTCCCATTGGTGCATTTTCTGCACCATATATTGTGGCACTACTGTAAGTTAAATATGTCAATAGGGGATTAGCCAATTTTACCATGTTTTAGGGGTCAGAGCACATACACTAGAGCCTGGACAGCAGAGTCCTAGTTTGCACAGTTCCAAAACTAGAAATAAATATTAGCAAAAAATGGAGGTGGCAACACAAAAAGAGACATTTTCACCCCTCCCTCCCCCCCCCCCCATACACACACAGATTAAAAGTGAGGAGCAACTCAGGCATTCCCTTGGCAGTTTTCATCACCTAAGTGGAAAGGCTGTGTAAAAAGCCTCCTGCATTGGCTATGGTCAGTTCCAGAATCAGATCTTCCTGTCAAGACCACTCCCACTAGGAAGTGGGATGACCTCAACAGTTTTGGACCTTGCCCCACTTTGATAGTATTGCCACTATGTCAAGCTTAGCTCCAACCACTAATCTGAACAGTGGCTTACTCCTCTTATTTGCAGACTCAGCCTTGTAGAGGACTTTCCCTGGCCTACTCCCAGAAGCATCCCAGGTGAAACTTAATTTTCCATGCCATTGGCCTATTTCCTGCACCATTTACTATGGCTTACTGTAAAGTTAAGTATGGCAATTGAGGATAAGCCAATTTTATCATGTTTTAGGGGTCAGAGCACATGCACTGGGGTGTGGGAAGCAGTGCCCTAGTGTGCAGAGTTAGAAAAACTGCAATATCAGTCAGCAAAAAATGGTGGTGATCACGCAAAATGAAATACTTTCTCACAACCATTTTTTGTGACTGAATCCTGAGAAATAATCTAAAACTAGGATATTGTGGCCCTCTAATATGATTTCCTGAAAAGCAGGTCGTTTTTGCTAAATACGGACTCTACCAGTATTTTCTTCATTTTTGTATGTGAGCAATAATAACATCTTTCATGGATTATACCAAGAACCATATTAGCTAATATATGATAATGATGTATATAATACGCAGTAGACCAAAATATCTTTTTCAATGGAGTACATTATTTTCTTATTACAGGCACATTCTGTCACCAGAAAGCGCCTGTATTCAGAAAATTACATCACAGCTCATAACTTATTACAACTGAGTAGTCACGTTAAGTCAGTTGCTTTACTTGTGTTGCGCTGCTGGTTTAAGGGCCACTGCCTTTTCTAGCTTTTTAACCTGCCTCAGCCTCTACACTTACTGAGATGCCTTGGGAGGTAAAGCATACAGCCTCTAACATGCACAGCTGTTTCGCTTTGTGAAAACCTATTCTCTTAACTGAGTAAGCAGGATGTGCACTCCGGTGCCTGCCACCTCTGCCTCCAGTGTATCTCCACCTGATGATGGTAGGAGCTAGCCGCACGCACCAATGGCTGCACACCTTACCTCCCTTATCGCTTCAGTGGGCTGGGGTGTGGTTTTCTGAATCCAGTTAGATTAAAGTCAAGTCAGTTTTTGCGACATTTGTCAGCAGTATAGCAAGAGCACTCTAGTCACCTGTGAGCTTCAGTTGGGTCTGTGTCTGAGAGTGGGTTAGCCTCAGTGTCAGGCTGTAAGTAAGGGACACAATAGAGCTGCCGATAGTCTGTGAGTTATTAGGAAGGGGGTAGTGCAGTTAGGCCATAAATAAGGTAGAGGTTAGGAGGATCAAAATAAAAAAAATCATATATTGTTATTATTATTATTATTTGCTCATTCCTGCAGCATCTTGGCGCAAAAAGTAGACGAGAGAAGGAAAAGAAAATGATTTTAAAACTGAGTAGAAAAATTAATATAACAGAACAAAGAATATATAATTTCCAGATGAAGGGCATGGTCAGTAAATTCTAAGCCTGTAGTATGTTTTTGTACCACTCTCTAAAGGCTGAGAAACTGTGGATAGTTTGAACATTTAGAAGGAGCTTATTTGAGGTTTTAGTTCCCCAAGACCCGAAAATACCTTCCTCCTACTCCTCGCCTCTTAATATGAGCAACATTCAGCAGGCGTGAGTTGCTCGAGTAAAGGTCCTTTCCGGGGAAATAGGAGGTATAAAATATGTTAGAAATATTGGGCCTGTCTTGTAATATTCCCTATGTATCAGGGAAGCTACTTTAAGAGCAACCCATTAGCTCCCTGTCAGCCATCTTAACCTCTCTCTGGCCACTGAAATATGATCACATTTTTGCCACTCTTGTCACAATTCTAACAGCTATATTTTGTAGTCACTTTACGGTTCACTGGGGTGCTGCTACGCAAAATCATATAGGTAGCATTACAGTAATCAATTTAGGAAAGAACGCATGCTGCAAACACATGGCCAAATGCTTCTTCCGAGAGGAAAAGGCATGTCATTTTTAAAGATTAAAGAATATCAACACCCGTTTTCCAACCCTTCTGGATTTGGGGACGAACGGGCAAATTTGATCAAAAATCATCCTGAGGTTCTCTCAATCAATCACGGGATTTTAAGCGCGCTACTCACTCGTGAGGGTCTCAATGTGCTGGGGGGGGGGGGAGGGCGAGCAGCTCCGGTCAGTCGAAGAGCCAGGTCTTGAGGGTCTTCCTGAAGGGAGAGGATGTGGTCTGACGGCTAGAGCTGCAACTTTGGAGCTGGGAAACCAAGGTTCGAGCCTCGGGGTCGCGTCCACATCCTGTGATTCTGGGCAAATCACTTAATCTCCCCATGCCTACCAAAAAATAAATAAATAAATGTAAAGCGCTCCAATACCTTCAGGTCGAGTTCGCGCTATATAAATCTGCAAAAAAAAAAAAAAGATGTGCAGGGTGGTCTGATGTCGTTCGGGAGCTCGTTCCAGGTCTTGGCCACGATGTAGGAGAAGGTTCTTCCACCCGTTCTTGCTCTGTGGATGCGCGGGGGTTCGGCGAGGTCGGCGGATCAGAGGTTTCTCTTGGGTACGTGGAAGGAGAGATATTGAGGTCCTGTGTTGTGGAGGCATTTGTAGGCATGGGTGAGTGTCTTGAAGATTACTCTCTTCTCGACGGGGAGCCAGTGGAGGTTTCGCAGGTGTTGGGTGATGTTTTCGTGTCGAGGGATGCCGAGGATGAGTCTGGCTGCGGTGTTCTGTATGGTCTGGAGTTTGCGGAGCAGAGACTTGTTGATCCCGGCATAGAGGGCATATCCGTAGTCCAGTCTGCTGGTTATGAGTGCGTAAGTGGCGGTCTTCCTTGATTCGGGGGGGTCCATTTGAAGGTCTTCCGGAGGATGCAGAGGGTGTTGAAGCAGGTGGAGGTGACTGCGTTGACCTGTCGGGTCATAGAGAGGGAGTAGTCGCGTACGATGCCGAGGTTCCGGGCATGGTCCGTCAGGGTAGGGGGGCTGCCGAAGGCAGTGTGCCACCAAGTGTTGTCCCATGCAGAGGGGGAGGGTCCGAGGACAAGGACCTCTGTCTTCTCCGAATTGAGCTTCAAGCAGCTGCTGCTCATCCAGGATGCGACGTCCTTCATTCCTTCCTGGAAGTTGAGTCTGGTGGTGATGGGGTCCTTGGTGAGGGAGAGGATGAGCTGGGTGTCGTCGGCGCATGATACTATGCTGAGTCTGTGATGTCTGACGATGTCGGCAAGGGGGGCCATGTAGATGTTGAAGAGCGTGGGGCTGAGCGATGATCCTTGGAATACTCCGCAGTTGATCTCTGTGGGTTCGGAGAGGAAGGGTGGAAGTCTTATTCTTTGGGTTCTGTCGGTGAGGAAGGAGCGGAGCCAGTCAAGGGCAGTTCCCTGTATGCCAGCATCATGGAGTCTGGCAGTGAGTGTGCAATGGGAGACGGTGTTGAACGCTGCAGAGAGGTCGAGTAGGATCAGGGCCGCGGTGTGTCCTTGGTGGAGGAGGGTGCGGATGTCATCTGTAGCAACGAGTAGAGCGGTCTCAGTGCTGTGGTTGCTGCAGAATCCGGATTGGGAGGGGTCGAGGATGGAGTTTTCTTCGATAAATTTCGTTAGTTGGGCGTTGACGGTCTTTTCGGTGACTTTGGCTGTGAAGGGGAGGAGGGAGATGGGTCGGTAGTTCTTGAGGTCCGTAGGATCTGCTGAGGGCTTCTTGAGTAGGGGCCTGACTTCTGCGTGTTTCCAGTCATCGGGGAAAGTGCCGGTTCCGAGGGTGGCATACATGGTGCGTCGTAGTTCCTGTGCGATGGAGGCAGGGGCTCTGTGGAAGATGTGTGGGGGCAGGTGTCCGTGGGGGGCCCTGAGTGGATGCCTTTCATGGTCGCTGCGGTTTCTTCAGTGGTGACTGGGGTCCAGGAGGAGATGGTGATCTGGCTGGCGTTGCTGGACGGGGGAGTGGTTTCGGAGTCAGGTGTCTCGTCGTTGAAGTTGTCGTAGAGGCCCTTGATTTCAGATGGAAGTAGGAGCCAAGCTTGTTGCAGAGGTCCTGGGAGGGGTTGATGTCCGTGGTTTCGCTGGGGGGTTTGGTGAATTCCTGAATGATGCTGAAGAGTTCCTTTGAGTTGCTGGAGTTGGCGCGGATCTTGTTCTGGATGAAGGTCCTTTTGGTGGATTTGATGCGTTGGTGGTATTCTGTCATGGTGTTCTTGTAGGTGGTGCGGTCTTCCGATGATTTGCTGTTTCTCCAGTTCTTCTCGAGACGTCTGGAGGTGCACCTGGATTCTTGGAGGTCGACGGGGAACCAGGTGGCCTTTCTGGGGCGCTGTCTGTTGGTATTACGTAGGGGTGCGAGCACGTCTGCGCAGTTGATGATCCATCACGGTTGAGGGTGGAGTTGAGCTGCTCCTCGGTGACCTTGCTCCAGTTCCTTCATGGGGGTGGGGTGCCGGTTTGGGGGTGGTGGGTTTGTCGACGTGGAAGTGTACGCAGTGGTGGTCCGTCTAGGGGGTTGCGTGGTATGGCTGAAGTGGATATTGTTACCTCCTGCGAAGATAGGGTCGAGGGTGTGTCCTTCCTTATGGGTGGGGGTGGGGACGATTGTTTCAGTCCGAGGTTGGCAAGGTTGTCCAGGAGGGTGGCGGAGTTAGGGTCACTGAGGTTGTCGAGGTGGAAGTTGAGGACTCCGATGAGTATGTAGTCCAAGGAGGCAATGGTGTGGGGTGCCATGAGGTCGGCGATGGTAGTGGTGAACGTGGTTCGAGGTCCGGGAGGTCTGTAGGTGAGGGTGCCTCGTCGGGTTGTTCTGGGGCTGGTCTGGACCTGGAAGTGGAGGTGTTCTGTGGTGGGCGGGCTGCGTTCAAGCTGGAGGTGGTGAGCCAGAGGGAGCTCTTGTTTTCGATGGCAAGTCCTCCTCCTGAGCGGTTTGGGCGGCCCTTCCTCTGGATCTTGTATCCGTCGGGGATGGCAGTGGTGTTGTCGGGGCCGGAGGTGGAGTTGGTCAAAGTTTCTGTAAAGAAGGCGACGTCTGGCAAGAGGGTGTCGAGGAGGTCCCAGATCTCTATGGCATGTCTGTGCAGGGAGCGCACATTGAGGAAGATGCACCTCAGGGCTTCGGGGGTGCTGGCGTCCTGCGTGGGGGCGGCGGTCGTGGGGGTCCGGAGGGTGGTGAAGGTTAGGCAGCAGTGTCAGCAGGAGAACTGGCCGTGGGTGGTGTTCAGCGTAGACAGCTGGCAGTTGTTGTTCCTTCCGGGGTTGAGTGCGTGGAGGGCAGCTGAGTCGTAGCGGTGGGTGGTCGGAGATCCAGGGTCTCTGGCGCTGGTCGCGGTCAGGTCACGGATGGGCACAGACAGGCTTGCCTTTGGCGCGCCAGCTGCGTGGCTGCACAGCGGCCGCCATTAAAAAGGGAAGGGGGAGGGAAGCGGAGCTGGGGGCGGGAGCAGGAATGGCAGGGGAGAGGGGCCACGGGGGCAGCAGCGGCAGGAAAAAGGGCAGCGAAAGCGGGCACGGAGGAGCAAAACAAGGGCACAGGCACAACAACTAGAAATGGGCTGAAATAAAAATTACCAGAATCACAGAAAATGAACAACACCAGGCACAACAATAACAAAAAAGACGGTAATGGGCACAACGCGCAGACAGACAACAGCAGGCCTTGATCATCTACCAGGAGAGGTGTAGGCGGCAGGGGCACAACAGCGGAGCTGCAGGGGCAGAGAGCAGGGACTCTGGCCAGGAGGTCAGAGGTCCTGCTCAGACACCCGAGCAGCAGCCGGCCATTAAATAGGGAAGGGGAAGGGAAACGGAGCTGGAAGGATGGAGCGGGAACGGCAGGGGGAGGGGTCGCGGGGGCAGCAGCAGTGGCAAAAAGGGCTGCGAAAACGGGCACGGAGGAGCAAAACAAAGGCACAGGCACCACAACGAGCAATGGGCAGAAATAAAAAAAACAACCAGAATAACAGAAAATGAACAACACCAGGCACAGCAATAACAAAAAAGAGGGTAAAGGGCACAACGCGCAGACAGACAACAGCGGGCCTTGAACACCTACCAGGAGAGGTGTAGGCAGCAGCGGCACAACAGCGGAGCTGCAGGGGCAGAGAGCAGGGACTCTGGCCAGGAGGTCAGAGGTCATGCTCCCTCTCTACCTTAATAACTGGTAAGAGAGACTCTCGAAGGTGGGCTGGCCAAAGATCAGGCATCCAATGATTTCTTGATCAATACCTCTGCTTCTCTCTGTTCTCAGAGTTCCCAGTCATCCAGTGTTGAAATCCTCAGAGGCGATCTTTTAGCCCACCAATAGAGTTTGTGGACCTCTGATGAAATTTTAGCAGTTGAGTGTCCTCAGCATATGAATAATACTCAAGAGCCGTAAGAGTTTGTGAGGCTACAAAGGGGCTGTACTTATATGTTAAATAGAATGAGTGACAAGGCTGAGCCCTAAGGAACTCCACAGAACAGTGAAGTTTTGTTGAAACGAAAAGTCGACGAAAGCGCTGATTGTGATCTATCTGGTTGTAAGCAACTGTTTAGCAGGTCATTGTTAACTGTATCAAAGCCTGCGGAGGGATCTAAGAAAATAATGCCTTTGTAATCACCTTTGTCCTGCCAAGATATTGGTTGATCTAAGACTTTAACGAGCAGCATCTTGGTTCGGTGTTTGGATCTGAAACATGCTTGGCATTTAATAAAATCAGTTGTTTCCTCAGGCAGTTTTGATCCCCAGGTCGGCTTGGAGCAGTATTTACTGTTCCACGGGCCCATTAGATAAATCAGGCAGCAAAATAAAAATGTATTTGACCTTGGCAGCCCGCTAGTCATGTAAAAGGATGTTACACATGACCTTGGAATTCCATGTCCTGATAAAGGCGTTTCGCCTGCAGCCTTGCGCCTCTTTTATCAGGGACCTTTCTCCTTCATTTGCAGTTTCCTTACAATGTGCAGTAGGGGGTACATTATGTCGTATACTACAGCAGTATAGGCTCCTTACAAATGGTCTTTATGTGGGTGATGGATTTGGCTTCAACGGGTATTAAATATGTCAGAAGAGTTTCCTTCGGTTTAATATACTCCTTGCTTATTTGTATCACAACTAAATGTTTTGAGTAAGACCTAGCTGCCTGTGTTTTGAGTAAGACCTAGCTGCCTGTGTTTTGAGGGAGACCTAGCTGCCTGTGTTTTGAGTGAGGTCTAGCTGCCTGTGGTCTTTTTTTTTTAGAAATACACTGTTTGCCTGCCCTACTAACACAGTATGCCACTGAAACGGCTGCAATTAGTCTAGAATGTATCATCTCTGTTCCAAAGCAGAACAATGTTTGTCGTGCCAGCCCCATATTCTCACAGACTCTGCTTTTTTTGGATGTAACCACTTTCAGTGAAGCAAAGAATCGCCTGCAGTGTGTTGCATGAATTGTTATCTTCCTTGTGTAGCGCTTGCTGGCTTTGCTTCAGCTGATGAATGGACTCACATAAAGTAATAGCCTCTTTGCTTGGGAGTCAGCAGTCGGTGATTGCGAGTGTATAATCAGGATAACAAGATTGGTGGCTCTCCGATCGGCGTGCTTCTACAAGGATTCTCTTTTTTCATTTCGTTAATGTGAAAAGTATCTAATGTCTTACATTTGTTCTAAGTAATCACCCCTTCATTCTCAGTAATTGAACTGTTATTTTTGTAATGCATACTTTGAGCTCTTGGTGTAAAGAGTACATGAAATTATAGTCTGCCTCTTTGGATGGGGCTGCCTTTAGGTTTTAATAAAAAAAACACTGCAAAGGATGGTGAAAGTCCTGATCATGGGGTTTATTACATCTTTCAGCTCCCGGGATGCACATTTAGGTTCATTCGCCGTGGGGGAATTACAGCAATACATCTAACTGGAGCTTTCATTGTCTCCGGCCCCATGTTAGTACAGTATTAATATTCATTTTCACTTCCATGCTTCGACTTCAAAGTGTGCTGTAGACATCAAACAGATTTGTGCTGAAGCTCCATTACAAGAGACGCCCAGCTAATCTAAACTGGAAAGATGAAAGCCCCATTAATCCGCAGCAGAGGCTCAGGTTTGCTCAGATATTACAGCGAGCACTGTCCCTCCAGCTGTGCCTGGCTTGTGCCATAACTGCTGGACAGAGTACGGAACTGGAGTGAAAACTTAATATATTTCTAGAGCAATGCTGCTTTCAGCAAGTAGCACAGACCCGCCGCTGCACGTTATGAGATATATTTAATATGGTTTCAATCAAATGTGGATTTGGTTCTTTGCCTGTTCCCGGTTCATTTCTCTGTTATTTATTAAATATTGGCTGTTAGACCTGGCATCCTTGGCGTGGTTTCCCTGAATTTTTGCCTCTACCTCCTGTATTTTTGACACTGTGCTGGAATTCGTTTTTGCTGGTTTAGATGCTTTTGGGCACTTTGCCACTACTGATCAGTGCCAAAGTGCAAGTGCTCCCTGGTTAAATTGTTATTGTGATTGGCTATCCATGATTGGTATATTTGCTTTACCTATAAGTCCCTAGTAGAGTGCACTAAGTGTGCCAGGGCTGGTGATTCAAATGCTACTAGTGGGCCTGCAGCACAGATTGTGCCACCCAAAGGAGTAGCCCTAAGATGATGTCTCAGGCCTGCCACTGCAGTGCCTGTACGCAGTTTGTGAACTGCCATGTTGTCCTGGCCAGTGTACACACTTGCCAGGCCTAACCCTTCCCGTTTCTTACACATTGGACACCCCTATGGTAGGCCCAAGGTACCCCCCTGGACAGGGTGCAGTGTATGTGAAAGGTAGGACATGTACTAGTGTGGGTAACATGTCCTGATAGTGAAATACTGCCAATTTCGTTTTTCACTATTGAAAGGCTATCTTGCCCATAGGTTAACATGGGGAATGCTATGTAACATGATTACCTGCATATCTTCCCATAGCAGCAAGATAGAGAGTTGGAATCTGGTACCACTGAACTCAGAATTTAATTACACATCTTTTAGCGAGGATGATTTTTAAATTCTAAGTTTGGAAATAGCACTTTTAGAAAGTGGCTATTTTCTTGTTCAACCTTTCTGTGTGCCTCTGCCTGTTTGTGAATTGACCGTCTGGTTTGTGAGTGACAGGGGCTGGGGAGGGCTGCAGGAGGCTGGGTGAGTCAGCACTAGACTGAATAAACCTATCTACATGTAGAGTGGTGGGAGGAGTGGCACCTGGGCCTGAATAGGGCTGTGCCTGCCTTCCACAATGCTGGCTCCACCTCCTGCGGAGCGGCTGATGTCCCTGGCCCACACTCACAAAGGAAGGAGAGGTGCCCTGGCAGAATGCACCCTGAACTGGTTTGGACTGGGTCCAGGACCCCTCACACAGGAAGAACAAAGACTTTTGGGGTATAAAAGTAGAGCTGAGACCCCTGTAAAATTAGATTAGGAAGAACTTCTTGATCAAGAAGGAATCCCTGCCAAAGAAGAACAGCCAGGAAGACTGAGGAAAAGTGCTGCCATTGCTGAGTGTCTGGGAGCTGACCTGCAGTTGCTGTGATTGCTGAGGAAGAGGACCAAGGGACTGTCAGCTGTGTGCTGTGTCCCCCCCTTGCTTGAAGAGGAGCTGTGCTGTGTGCTTTGCCCCTCTGAAGCCTACCTATCTCCAAGGGCCTGAGAAGAGCTGGCCTCCTGTTGGGAACTCAGGGATACAAAAGTTCTCAAGAACACACCCTTCCAGCTGCTGTGTGCGTGTCTCTGCGCACAGCCTGTGCCTTCGTGAAGCTGCCCGTGTGAAATCTGACTCGGTGTGCTCGTCGGCACACAGCTGGGGCCTGTCGTGAGGTCTGCTCTGCCTCAAGCGGGATCTGCCCCTGGATCGTGCCCCTCGCGCTCTGTGCAGACCAGCGCGTCGCTGAGGAACTGCGGAGCGCCTGCTTTGACCCAGATCGCTGTATGTGCCTTGATTTCACCGCCGCCGGCCTGTGATAAGACCCATGCGCTGAGGGCCGGTACCGCGTCACCACCGGCCCCCAATTGCCAGAATTAATGTGTGATTATTTTGGGTTCACCGCCGCACCTCGAGCTGTGTGCCCGAGGCCGGGCCCGCCGAGGAGAAGAGACGCGAGAACACCCTGCCAACATTCACAGTCGCTGGCCCGGAGTCCGTGACACGTCATCGCCGAGCCGCGCTGGGATTGGCCCAGCGTCGAGAGTTGCCTCACAACCAGGGGGCTCGTCCTGACGGAGCCGCGCTGGAAGAAGAGAACCTCCGGAGCGTTGCCCTGGTAACAAAGAGGCTTGTCCTGGCAGAACCGCGTCAGGGGAAGTGCCGCATCGCCGAGGAGGGAGCTGCCCCGCTGGAGACCTGCGCGGACTACCAAGCCCCCCCCTCCGCATCCTAAAGGTAACCGGAGCCTGCGCAAGGGGGGAAATTGTGTTTTAGTACGCTGCCGGGAGCCCGCCTCAGAAGCAGTTAAATCCTGTAGTTATTGGCGCACGCCTGCGCATTTACAAAGGGGACGATTGCCTGATGGTGAACTGAGCAAACAAGCGTAGCACATCCCATGCTACAGCGGGGGCACGTTGTAGTTAAAGGCACCATTTCTTTTAAGAGATTTTCCTTACGCTGGGATCGTCATCACTGATGGGGCACAATATTATATCAAAGTGATTTTTTACAAGAGAACATTGCTACCGTGAACCATTTTTCAAGGAGAACCATTACTGGAAGAAAGTCTATTTTTGTGTATGTTGGATTTATGACGTTTTGACCTGCCTAACCTATATAAAGTAATTTATATTTTTATAAATACCCATTGTAGTGTCCTTTTGTGGTGTGTCACTATATTACTGTGAGTGTTGGTACAAATACTTTACACATTGCTTTGGGGATAAGCCTGTCTGCTCGTGCCAAGCTACCAAGGGGGTGAGCATGGGTTATCAAGAACGTGTATCCCCCTTACCCTGACTAGAAGCAAGGGTCCCTATTTGGACAAAGGTACTTACCTATGCCAACTAGAGACCCCCAGTTCTAACATTGGTGGTCAGCGGGGGGGTTTTGAACGTGTATTTGTACTTGACCCACAGTGATTGGTGTACATCACTAGATTAGTGCAGACCACTACGCAGCCACATACAGTATTTTCTTTTTGGTTCTATTTTTGATCTGGTCCTAAAGTCATCCAAGCATCATGTCGCAGAAGGAGAATGCAGCAAGTGAAAAGGCAGAATTGGAGTTCCACATTGAGGATTTGTATTCCTGCAAGGTAGACCAGCTTAAACAATTCTGCAAAGCTTTGGGATGTCCTGCAAAGAGTAGCGCTAAGAAAGATGAGCTAAAAAAGGCCCTAAAAGCCTGGTGGGAGGCCAAAGGAGCTGCAGGAGGAGAGGATGCAAATGAGGATATGGATGACCAGGGGAATGGGTTTGGGCCACAGGATTTGCCTGTGCCAGGAACAGCCCCCAGGGCTGTCAGCGTCCATTCCGCAGGAAGTCTCTCCCGGGAAGAGCGGGAGGAGAACCAGAGGATCAGGGAACATGAGCTAGAAGTTTTGAAAGTACAAAACCAAAAAGCAGCAATGGAGGAAAAGCGATTACTTTTGGAGAGTGAAAAGAGGGCAGAAGAGAGCAAGCACACTCTAGCCCTGGAAGAAAAGAAATTGCTTTTGGCTCATGAGTTGAGCATGAGGGAGCTGGACCTGAAGGCCAAACAATTGGAGTCCAGCTCAAATGGTGGCAGCGCACATCCAGTGCAAGGGGGTAAAGTATACATCCCCAAGGATATAGTGCAGAATTTCCAGAAGGGTCAGGATATTTTTGCATGGTTTGAGTCATATGATGTGTCTTTGAGGATGCATGAGGTGCCTGAAAAGAGCTGGGGGCGGGCCTGTGGAAGCATTTTGAGGCGTCAGGGACCGCAGTTTTGACACCTTTAGAAAAGGAGGGTGCCCTGTCCTATGCCAACATGTAGGAGGCCTTATGCCTCAAGTATGGGCTCACCCCAGAACAGTATAGAGTGAAGTTCAGGAACTCAAAGAAGAATGACTCAGACACTTGGGTTGAATGTGTGAGAGGGTACACCCACGCATTGGAAGGTTGGATGAAGGGCAGCAAAGTTACTGATTATGAGGGGCTGTGCCATCTAATTAGTTGGGAGCACTTGAGCAGTCTATGTGTTCCAGAGCTGCGCCAGCATCTTTTGGATAGTAAGTTAACTAATCCTAGTGCGCTTGCTAAGGAGGCGGACCGCTGGACCAGCACCAGGGTCCACAAGGGGATTGTGGGTACCACAGCCAAAGGTGGGCATGGTCCTCAGCAGAAGAGTGGGGGGGACAAAGGTAATCAAAAGGAGTTCTCTAAAGGGCCCCAAAACAGTTCAGAGGGAAAGGAGTCCCAGCCCCCCCAACCTAAGACGTCACAGCCCCCTAAGGGCGGGCGTCACCCTCAGGGTCCCCCCAGGTGTTACCACTGTGGTGAGAAGGGCCACATTGCCCCTAAGTGCCCCAAGAAATCCCAAGCACCCACTGGTGCTCCGTCACCGGGTTTAGTGAGTGTAGCTTTGGGAGAGGAATTAGTTTCCAGTGGGGAGGAGGAGCAAGCAGTGATGACCCTTGTCTCTTTAGGAGACAGAGAGATGGTCCAGGAGTCCTACTTGCCTGAGAACACTAAAAAGTACAGGCAGTGGGTGACCATCAACGGGAGGAGGGTGGAGGCTCTGAGAGACACAGGAGCCAGCGTGACATCCGTGAGATGTCAGTGGGTGTCTGAAGAGCAGGTCATTCCCAATGCACTTCACCCTGTAGTTGCAGCAGACAACTCTGTGCGCCTCTGCAAAGTGGCGCAAGTTCCCTTTGAGTGGGGGGGGTCTCAGGTTCCTTGAAGGTCATGGTTAGTCCATCCATGCCTGTAGACTGTCTGCTAGGAAATTACCTGGAGAGTTCCCCATGGAGGGAGGTGGAACGCCAGGCTCATTTGGAGATGTTGGGTCTGCCTGAGTGGGTTTGTGTGACCACTCGGTCAATGGCAGCCAGTAGGGGTAACCAAGCGGACCTGGAGCCTGAAACAGTGGCCCAGGTACCTGCCAGGAAGAGGAAGGGCCGGGGGCGTGGGAAACCAGCCCCCCCAATTCCCACGGTCCAGGAGGAGGCAGAACATGAGGGGAATGCCCTGGAACCTACAGTGGAACAGATAGCCTGCCTGAGCTGACCCATTGGCTGACCCATTGGCAGCAAGAAGGAGGTCCCTCCAGGGAGGAGTTCTGCAAGGCGCAGAGAGAATGCCCTTCTCTCATTGGTATGCGGAAACAGGCCGCAGACCAGGCAGCAGGTGGCGAGTCCAAGAATCACCTCATTTACTGGGATGATGGGTTACTCTATAGTGAGCCTAAGGTCGCTGAGCCTGGTGCAGCCCGTGTGCTGGTGATACCCGAGCGCTTCAGGACCTTCCTAATGGGTCTGGCTCATGACGTACCTCTCGCAGGTCATCTGGGGCATGACAAGACCTGCCAAGGCTTGTCACCCACTTCTACTGGCCCCAGATGAAGACGCACGTTGGTACACACTGTAGGACTTGCCAGACTTGCCAGGCAAGTGGCAAGAGTGGAGGGAAGTGCAAGGCTCCCCTCCAACCCTTTCCCGTGGTGAACACCCCTTTCGTGCGGTTGGGCATCGACATTGTGGGGCCTCTGTAACCCAAGACAGCCTTAGGCAACAAGTTTATCTTGGTCTTGGTGGACCATGCCACCAGGTACCCGGAAGCTGTCCCTCTCCGGACAATCACAGCCCCTGTGGTGTGCCGTGCATTGATGGGGATCTTTTCCTGTGTGGGGTTCCCCAGAGAGGTGGTCTCCGACTGGGGTACCAACTTCATCTCGAAGTACATGAAGTCTTTGTGGGAGGAGTGTGGGGTAACTTACAAGTTTACCACTCCTTACCATCCTCAAGGGAATGGGTTGGTTGAGAGATTCAACCGAATCCTTAAAGGCATGATAATGGGCCTTGCGGAGCCCATGAGACGGAAGTGGGACGTCTTCTTACCATGCCTGTTATTTGCCTACAGGGAGGTGCCCCAGAAGTCCTTAGGGTTCAGTCCCTTTGAGCTCCTATATGGCCACTCTGTTAGGGGACCTCTCAGTCTGGTGAAGGAGGGCTGGGAGAAATCCCCTGGTAAGACCCCCCAGGATGTGTTCAGCTATGTGCTGGCCTTCCGCAACCAGACTCAGCGCTTCAGGAAACTCGCTCAGGCGAACCTGGAAGCTAGCCAGGAAGAAATGAAAAGATGGTATGACCAGAATGCCACTCTGGTCGAATTTCAACCTGGGCAGAAGGTGTGGGTGATGGCGCCAGTGGAGCCTTGTGCGCTCCAAGACAAGTGGACTGGGCCATACGAGGTGGTGGAGCGCAAGAGCGATGTAACCTATCTGGTTGACTTGCAGTCTCCCAGGAACCCTTTGAGGGTCCTACACGTGAACCGCCTCAAGCCACACTTTGAGAGGTCTGATGTGACAATGCTCCTTGCCACAGATGATGGGATGGAGGAGGAAAGTGACCCTCTTCCTGACCTCCTGTCAGCAAAGGAGCAAGATCGGTCCATGGATGGGGTAAACCTCTCTCCCACACTGACCCCAGAACAGCAGAGGGACTGTCGCCATGTGTTGGGTCAGTTCGCCTCCCTGTTCTCCCTGACACCAGGAGTCACCAATTGGTGCGTCCATGATGTGGACACTGGGGACAGCCTACCTGTGAAGCAGAAATTTTACAGGGTAGCTGACGAGGTCAGGGCCAGCATCAAGGAAGAAGTTTCTAAGATGTTGGCGCTAGGGGTGATTGAGCCCTCCAGCAGCCGTGGGCTAGCCCAGTGGTCTTAGTGCCAAAAGCTGCTGCACCCGGTGCCACGCCAGAACTCAGGTTTTGTGTGGACTACTGTGGGCTCAATGCGGTCACCAAGACTGACGCACACGCCATCCC
The DNA here is from genome assembly GCA_963921515.1 of Calotriton arnoldi. Lineage (NCBI taxonomy): Eukaryota > Metazoa > Chordata > Amphibia > Caudata > Salamandridae > Calotriton > Calotriton arnoldi. Next base: position 1,672,980 of record CAWUFW010000581.1, on the reverse strand, counting down.
CAGGGCTGATGAGCTCGTGGATCGGTTAGGCGCTGCCCAGTACCTCAGTACGTTTGATTTAACTTCTGGGTACTGGCAGAATGCCTTAACTGAGGGGGCCAAGGAGAGGTCAGCGTTTTCAATGCCAGAGGGGCACTTCCAGTTCCGTGTCATGCCCTTTGGGTTGAAGAACGCCCCTGCCACGTTCCAGAGACTGGTCAACCAGGTACTGTCCGGGCTGGAGGAATTCAGCGCCGCATACCTGGATGACATTGCTGTGTTCAGCTCCAGTTGGGAAGAACATTTGCAACACCTCTGTGAAGTGTTGAAGGCTCTGCAAAGGGCAGACCTCACTATCAAGGCCAGTAAGTGCCAGATAGGGCAGGGATCTGTGGTGTATCTGGGACACCAGGTAGGGAGCGGCCAGGTGGCGCCCCTCCAACCGAAGATTGATACCATTCTGGCTTGGGAGCCCCCCAAGACCCAGACAGAGGTGAGAGCCTTTTTAGGACTCACCGGGTATTATCGCCGATTTGTCAAGGGATATGGCACCATTGTTGCCCCTTGACAGAGCTGACTTCAAGGAAGCAGCCCAGGAAGGTGATCTGGACCGATGCCTACCAGACCGCGTTTGATGCCCTGAAAGCTGCCATGTGCACGGCACCCGTGCTCAAGGCGCCTGATTTCTCCAAAGAGTTTGTGGTGCAGACAGATGCTTCAGAGCATGGAGTGGGAGCAGTACTCTCACAACTGAACGACGAGGGCTTGGACCAACCCGTAGCTTTCCTTAGCAGGAGGCTACTTCCCAGGGAACAGAGGTGGAGTGCAATTGAAAGGGAAGCTTTTGCTGTGGTCTGGGCACTGAAGAAGCTAAGGCCCTACTTGTTTGGGACTCACTTCCGGGTTCAGACAGACCACAGGCCCCTCAGATGGTTAATGCAGATGAGGGGTGAGAACCCAAAACTGTTGAGGTGGTCCATCTCCCTACAGGGAATGGACTTTACGGTGGAACACCGCCCTGGTACAGAACACGCCAATGCTGATGGTCTGTCCAGGTTCTTCCGCCTTAGTGATGAGAACTCCCCAGGGGATGGGTAGTTCTCCCCACTTTTCAGCTGGAGGGGGCACGTGTTAGACCTGGCATCCTTGGCGTGGTTTCCCCTGAATTTGTGCCTCTACCTCTTGTATTTTTGACACTGTGCTGGAATTCGTTTTTGCTGGTTTAGATGCTTTTGGGCACTTTGCCACTACTGATCAGGGCCAAAGTGCAAGTGCTCCCTGGTTAAATTGTTATTGTGATTGGCTATCCATGATTGGTATATTTGCTTTACCTATAAGTCCCTAGTAGAGTGCACTAAGTGTGCCAGGGCTGGTGATTCAAATGCTACTAGTGGGCCTGCAGCACAGATTGTGCCACCCACAGGAGTAGCCCTAAGATGATGTCTCAGGCATGCCACTGCAGTGCCTGTACGCAGTTTGTGAACTGCCATGTTGTCCTGGCCAGTGTACACACTTGCCAGGCCTAACCCTTCCCTTTTCTTACACATTGGACACCCCTATGGTAGGCCCAAGGTACCCCCCTGGGCAGGGTGCAGTGTATGTGAAAGGTAGGACATGTACTAGTGAGGGTAACATGTCCTGATAGTGAAATACTGCCAAATTCGTTTTTCACTATTGAAAGGCTATCTTGCCCATAGGTTAACATGGGGAATGCTGTGTAACATGGTTACCTGCATATCTTCCCATAGCAGCAAGATAGAGAGTTGGAATCTGGTACCCCTGAACTCAGAATTTAATTACACATCTTTTAGCGAGGATGATTTTTAAATTCTAAGTTTGGAAATAGCACTTTTAGAAAGTGGCTATTTTCTTGTTCAACCTTTCTGTGTGCCTCTGCCTGTTTGTGAATTGACCGCCTGGTTTGTGAGTGACAGGGGCTGGGGAGGGCTGCAGGAGGCTGGGTGAGTCAGCACTAGGCTGAATAGACCTATCTACATGTAGAGTGGTGGGAGGAGTGGCACCTGGGCCTGAATAGGGCTGTGCCTGCCTTCCACAATGCTGGCTCCACCTCCTGCGGAGCGGCTGATGTCCCTGGCCCACACTCACAAAGGAAGGAGAGGTGCCCTGGCAGAATGCACCCTGAACTGGTTTGGACTGGGTCCAGGACCCCTCACACAGGAAGAACAAAGACTTTTGGGGTATAAAAGTAGAGCTGAGACCCCTGTAAAATTAGATTAGGAAGAACTTCGTGATCAAGAAGGAATCCCTGCCAAAGAAGAACAGCCAGGAAGACTGAGGAAAAGTGCTGCCATTGCTGAGTGTCTGGGAGCTGACCTGCAGTTGCTGTGATTGCTGAGGAAGAGGACCAAGGGACTGTCTGCTGTGTGCTGTGTCCCCCCCTTGCTTGAAGAGGAGCTGTGCTGTGTGCTTTGCCTCTCTGAAGCCTGCCTATCTCCAAGGGCCTGAGAAGAGCTGGCCTCCTGTTGGGAACTCAGGGATACAAAAGTTCTCAAGAACACACCCTTCCAGCTGCTGTGTGCGTGTCTCTGCGCACAGCCTGTGCCTACGTGAAGCTGCCCGTGTGAAATCTGACTCGGTGTGCTCGTCGGCACACAGCTGGGGCCTGTCGTGAGGTCTGCTCTGCCTCAAGCGGGATCTGCCCCTGGATCGTGCCCATCGCGCTCTGTGCAGACCAGCGCATCGCTGAGGAACTGCGGAGCGCCTGCTTTGCCCTATATCTCTGTATGTGCCTTGATTTCACCGCCGCCGGCCCGTGATAAGACCCATGCGCTGAGGGAAGGTACCGCGTCACCACCGGTCCCCAATTGCCAGAATTACTGTGATTATTTTGGGTTCACCGCCGCACCTTGAGCTGTGTGCCCGAGGCCGGGTCCGCCGAGGAGAAGAGACGCGAGAACACCCTGCCAACATTCACCGTCGCTGGCCCGGAGTCCATGACACGTCATCGCCGAGCCACGCTGGGATTGGCCCAGCGTCGAGAGTTGCCTCGCAAGCAGGGGGCTCGTCCTGACGGAGCCGCGCTGGAAGAAGAGAACCTCCGGAGCGTTGCCCTGGTAACAAAGAGGCTCGTCCCGGCAGAACCGCGTCAGGGGAAGTGCCGCATCGCCGAGGAGGGAGCTGCCCCGCTGGAGACCTGCGCGGACTACCAAGCCCCCCCTCCGCATCCTAAAGGTAACCGGAGCCTGCGCAAGGGGGGAAATTGTGTTTTAGTACGCTGCCGGCAGCCCGCCTCAGAAGCAGTTAAATCCTGTAGTTATTGGCGCACGGCTGCGCATTTACAAAGGGGAATATTGCCTGATGGTGAACTGAGCAAACAAGCGTAGCACATCCCGTGCTACAGCGGGGGCACGTTGTAGTTAAAGGCACCATTTCTTTTTTAAGAGATTTTCCTTACGCTGGGAGCGTCATCACTGATGGGGCACAATATTATATCAAAGTGAATTTTTACAAGAGAACATTGCTACCGTGAACCATTTTTCAAGGAGAACCATTACTGGAAGAAAGTCTATTTTTGTGTATGTTGGATTAATGACGTTTGGACCTGCCTAACCTATATAAAGTAATTTATATTTTATAAATACCCATTGTAGTGTCCTTTTGTGGTGTGTCACTATATTACTGTGAGTGTTGGTACAAATACTTTACACATTGCTTTGGGGATAAGCCTGTCTGCTCGTGCCAAGCTACCAAGGGGGTGAGCATGGGTAATCAAGAACGTGTATCCCCCTTACCCTGACTAGAAGCAAGGGTCCCTATTTGGACAAAGGTACTTACCTATGCCAACTAGAGACCCCCAGTTCTAACCTGTAGAGAAATGGTTTATTCGTGTCACAAGCTGCAAATGCCGCGTAATGCAGACACAAACCAGAAAAAAACAAGCATTTGCAATGCAATCGGTCTCGCCTTTGGGACCTTATATGTATTTAGCTATGCAGCACTTTAGCCTGGGTGCTGAAACATGTACTGTTCTTTAATATGGAGGGAAAGTAAGCACCAAACTGCGCCAGGTATGGGAACACATGGAGAGAAATATTGCCTTTCAGTGGGAAATGGTATAATCCAAAGCTCTGTTTTTAATATCCAATCAGGGCCTTCGGTGGTCATATCACTGAAAACACAAGATTTGAAAAAAATATTATTGTCTACGGGTGCTTATGGAAGACAATTTCTAGGGACTGGAATCTAGAGAATGCTAAAGTGATTCTGGTATTTTACTGACCTCTGCTGGTCTTTTTCTATCAAGACAGTTAAATACAGGCAATTGAACAGAAAAAAAGTCCCTAAGCGGAAGCAGACAAGTCCTAGGGCTGATCTCCAGAGCCCACAAAGTACATACACATATAAGTATATACTAAAGTATATACAAGAGGTCTCGAATGCTCGACCTAATCAGTAACAATTGGCATCGAATAAGGAAACATTTCATGGTATGTCCACAACAACACTCTCGAGTTAGCAGAGAAGAGAAACAGCACAGTGGGCTCACAATCTCAGCCCTTCTTGAGCACATACCGCAATTCGAGTCCCAAACAAACACTGCAGCTGGCCAATGAAAAAGAAAAACGGCTATTCCCACATTAATACATAAACTACATAGTTGCTAAAACAAATACGATGAGTGTACAAATAGAAATGTGATGCCACGGGCTAGTACACGAGGAGACAGAAACGAGCATTGTCAAAGCCAATAGGTCTGATTATCAGGAACTTGAGGTGAAGGGAGCGGACAGTGAATTGAGACAGTGAATGTAAACCAGACTAGTCAACAGAAGTTTAAGGTTCAGCATAAACAATTATTGAAATAATGGGGCAGGTGTCGCCCAGGTCTGTAGACTAGGGGCATAGGCCAGGAGGGAGGGACTTTCAAGCCATGAGCAGATGAAGCGGAGTCAGGGCTTCCAGATCAGCTCCGAGTCAGTAGAACTGAAGAAGTTGCCTCGCAATTTCATTTGTTGTAGGGCTGCCAGCAACTGTTAGTTTGTTCACTGTTTGACGCTTTCCTTAATGTTTGCTGTGTTTTGGTGTTCTGCATGTGTGCCAGCTGCTGGTGCTCCGAGGCTGGGGAGGGTTCCTTCAACTGTCCCTTCACTAGAGCATTAAGAGGTGAAGAGAGAGGGCTCGGAGAAGTTTAAACTGCTCAAAGTACATGAACCATAAAATTATTATCAGCTCATTTATGTTTCTAAAGAGTACATATACATTGGAAGCCTGAGCCTATTAGAAACAAAGGGAGGAGTTACTGGATGATTGCCGAAAGCCGAATTAAGACTATGCAACTGTGCCGTATCCAGTGTTTGTCTGCCTCCCCAACCCCTGTTGGCACATGGAGTTATAGTGGCTGCAGGATTAACCTGTCTTCCGCACTCTCCACTCTTCAAATAGGTGATTGGGGGGTTATCATACATAGGGGTCGATTACAATGTCGGTCGGAAAGCATTCCGACCGAATCTGTCTCAGAATGGTTTCTGAGCAAATCGGATCCAGGGAGTCCGACCGACCGATTACGATGCTTCCGGATAATTACGGATACGATTCAGTCGGACCCCCATTGACTTTAACGGGAGCCTGTGTTTTCCGACCGAATACACAGGCTCCCATTGAAGAAAGGGGTGGCTGGGGAAAATCGTGCACCCTGTGGTGGGCACCCCTTGGTGCCTGCCACACTGTGCATGGTTGGAAATGGGGGTCCCTTGGGTACCCCCATGGGACCGATTCAGAAGGCCCTGGGTGAAGGGGGGGGCCTGCTAAGGGCCCCCAAAGTTAGATTCCGACAGCCGATCTGAGTCAGAACAACTGAATCGGAAAGGCTGTCCGGATCTGACATTGTAATCGCTCGGTCGTAAACGCTGTGCGTAGACCTGTACAAGTTGGCTCCAAACGACTCAGACTTTCCGAATGCCGTCCGGTTTGGATTCGGAAAGAGTCAGAAAGTCAGAAAGCTCTCCAAACATCGTAATCGGTTGTTTGGAAACCATTTCGAATCGGTCGGAAAGACCGGTTCCGAATCTGATTTGGAAGACTCGAATCCGATTTGGAGCCTTTCCGAACGACATCGTAATCGACCCCATAGTCTGTGCCCACACCATTGTCTCCAGAGCCCGTTTGTGACACTGCCTCTCATTGTGTCAATGTTTGTGTGAAGCTGGAGGAAACTACCCTATGTGCCTAATAGCAGCAGCCTCCCAATAGCAGAAGAGAACAGCTGCAGGACAGGGTCGCAGTCTGGGCAGCAGCAGCAGAGGAGAGCTACCAGGAGCCCTCGCTGTGTGAGCAGCATCCTGGTGGTAGAGGGCCCGAGCCACTGTGTGTGCTTACTTCAGGAGCAGCACCCAAGCAGAAGGGGAGAAGAGTTGTTCACTGTGTGAGCAGTGTCTCTGCAGCTGGGGAGCGCAACGGCATGATGGGGATTGAAGTGGAGCTCATGGGCACACAGATAGGAAGCAGGGACCTAGCAGCAGGGTAGAGTATTGGAGCAGCACAATTTAGACTTCACCCTTACACACCACAGAAATGCAATTATATATTTCCATTTTACATTATATTCACTGTGTGCCTTAACTTAAAATTTGTGAAGCTTTTAAACGTTCTAATGAAATTTAATCATTGTAGAGACTAGAGATCTATACATGTCCGCATTAATGTTCAGTTTAAATGTGGAAGCATGCATTCTTTATTCATGTTTTACACTTACCTTTCAAATTATATTTGCATATGTAATCATGTACTCTTTTACTCACATTTTACATTTATTCTCAAGTTACACATGTGCATGTATAACCATGTAATTGAGGTGCATATTAAATGGTAACTTAAACTTAACCTGACTACAGGCCTCAGTCAAATGCATTTTACTTTGTCAGCATGTTCTCTTTTTCTTTGCAAGTTTATTATTATTATCATTTCCATTAGTTAAAAAAAAGCTTATTGTCTGTATTAGACTGCTGATAGTAAGGCCTGGAGGAACGCCTTGTCAGTGAACGTGGAGAAACAATGGTTGAAAGAGGCCTTCTGTTTATCATGTGCCAGGACGGAGAGATGTTCAAGGTTGAGAACTGCAGTCCCAGCTTGATGCGTTGGGAAACTGAAGCGATGTTGCAGATGCACTCAAGTAATGGTTTGATTGGTCCCTAGTGGTGTGAAAGGAGATAAGGTCCTGTTATTTTTAAATTGGTGTTCAAACAGTAAGACACTTTATAGATTCTCTTTAGACTTTGAGAGGTACAGACCTGTTTGCTTGCCTTATTCTTACAAGTGTGAAGCCTTTAAACACTTACTTTCCATTTCCTAACCTTCTACTGAAGTCTGATCATGTTCACACTTTCTATGCTCCCGAATTTAGAGACCCTTGATAGATGGTCCTATATTAAGTTTAGAAGAGAGAAGGGAAGTTTCTTTATGGAACACCTGTTTGCTTTCATTTGTTTTTGTATTATTGAGGCCAATCAGGCCATTACAATTCTGTATCTCAGTCTGTTACACATCAACTTACTGAGATATTTCAGGTCACCTATTGTTTTGCTGTACTTATAAAACTTACTTTTGGTAATCCAAATAAAACCCTTTCACGATATTTGGAGATTCCTAGTTCTTATTGTGGATGCACATTGGCTTCACAAGTTAGAAATGTATTGTTGATGTCTTCTCCCTTTCAGTGCATCACGTCAACCAACAAAGGTCCATACAACCAATGGGGAAAAGTCTATGACGACTTGAGGAAGAGACTACGTTGTAAGGCCCAGCGCTCTTTCAGTAGCATTAAAGTATCGGACATGGGATGAGTAACAGTAATTTTCAGAAACAAAATTGAGTGCATGGATTAACTATACATTTCAGATTTAAACTACCCCCTCCTGCATCCCAACAGAGACTTAAAGATACACCAAAGTAGCCAGTGGAACGATAGTGAGACTAAAATACACCTCTTGGCTGATACACGATGTGGATTGACAATGTCTGAAGCCAATGGTTGAAGAGTGCTGAGCCAAGGAACTCAATCAATGAAGGGGGCTGACTCAAAAACCGCTATATGTGTATATTATTTTTATTACTATTATTATTGTTGTATTTATTTATTTATTTGTTAAAAGGTCTTGGCTTACACCAGAGCTAAAAAATAGGTTTTTTTTTTATACCAAAACCCTTATAAGAGCTGGACACATCACTGAAACACACATTTTCATGGAAATATCAATAAACATATTACTACTTAATTTAGCCCAAATCGGCAGACATAATTTACAATGGAATAACAACACAAATAAAAGGGAGAGAAACTAACTGAATTTGCATCTTAGCAAGAATCTAAGCAAAATAGCTAGGTTCACATTTTAGCTCAGTGCTCCAAAACGTGACCAACTAGTGACACAAGATTAACAAACACACATATTTAATCAAATTCAATGCACACAACCCAGTGAAATATAACACATACTATGAAAAGGCCAGATGTAATCAATAACAAACTAGAAAAGGTCTATTACAAAATGGAAAAGAAGCCAGTGTCTATTTTGAACAAGTGAAATAAAGAGAAACAGATAACCTATATTGCACATCAATGACACTGGCAAACGTAGCACCAGAGAACTCAACATCCAATTTCCATTAGTGAGTATTAAAGTGCAGTAAATGTATGCAATAACACTGCAGAGTGTAACCAATCATAACCAAAAGCAATACAGAATTGACTATAACAAAGAACAGAATACAGCGAAGATAACCACTCATCACAATCTAACATTTTTTTACTTATGATAGTGAAAGAGTAAACTAGACATAAACCTATCAAACCTTGTTTATAGAGACTGCAAATTTAGTCCTAAGCTTGACGCTTGGATAATCATCTACTTGGTTACGCCATCAACATCCAAATTGAAGACATTTTACAAACCTTGGAGAGGCTATTCCCTGATCACAAGTTATATTGTAATCCCGTGTAGTAATCCACACCTGTTGAAAAGTCATCCTGTGCCCTGGGCACCCCCATTTGTTTACTGACTGGTACTGGTGGTAACTGACTTTGACTGACCCTGGGCTTTGCCTAACCAGGCCCAGGGCCAGTGCTATGCTGAAAACACTTAGAATACAGTGAAAACACCTATATACACTAGGGTACACTATGGGTTGGGGTACCCCTGTTATTGGCATGACCTACCCTATAAGCCCCTAGTATATAATAGGGCAGGGGAATTGAAACTACCTATCAGTCCCTAGTATATAGTAGGGCATGGCAGTTTAGAGGCCAGTAGCTTTCTGCACTTGCATGTGTGCACTGCTGAGGCCTGAGGTCAGTTTTAAAAGCAGCCCTGGGTGCCAGGACAGCTCTTAAAAAGTAAATTGTGCCCAAACTCGACTTTGGTGTTTGGGGCACTTAAAAAGGGATAACCTACAATGTTATGGCATATTAGGGACCCCCAGGGTCTCCCCTAGGTGTCCCAGGGGTGGGGGGTCAGGTATCTATAAGGTAGACCCTTATAAAATTAGTTTTATATGCCCTGGGTTAAGTGTAATTTCACTCCCCACATTGTGATAAAGTGCTGCCCAAATTCGACTTTGATGCTAGGAGCACTGTGAAGTGAGGATCTGCAATATTTCTACAGATTCAGAACCCCTAAAGTCTCCCCTAGTTGTGCCATGGGGTGGGGGTCCTGTAGATATAAGCAAAGTACTTATAAAATATGTTTTTGTAAGTCCTGGTGCTGGAAAAATGGCCCAAGTCATTTTTCCCATTGCAAATCCCCTGCTGCATAGGTTAACATGGTAGAAAGTTATTAACTAATAACTCTTGATAGGAGAGGGCTAGAAGTGCCATTGAAAAAATTCCCCGAATGGTATTAATAAATTCAACAATATGATATTGTTGAATTTCTCCTAAAGTGTACATACAAGAAGTTATAAGACTTTCTTGTTTGTAAGTCCAGATTCAGCCTTCCAGTGGTCTGCTCTGATTGGTCAGAGTTAAGTGGATTAGCCAGGCTGCCTTGAAGAGGTGATAAAGAGCCCCTGGGGTCAACCAGCTCGGCTGGCAGGGCAGTGTGCTGTTCCATAGGAATGCCAGGCCAGGGGGAGGAGTCGTAAACTATGTTCTTCAAAGAGGAGAGCAGAGAACAGTGTCATTTACAACTCTGAACTTTCCACCTTAGGCAGATGGTAGGATTAAGGAAGGTATGAGCAGATGCAGGGGGAGAGTCTAAGTAAATTAGCCATCCTAGGGGTGTATTTAGCCAGCTCTTACCTCCTTGCTGGAAAATCAGCCATTATGGATTTGGAAGATTTGATGCACTCTGGGACAAAATAATGCCACACTCTACAGGAAGTGGTCATATCTTTGAGGAGTTACCCTGCTTCCATTGGTCAGGAGTGACCTGCTGCTTGACCCAGAGAACTTGGAATAAGTATCTGAGAGGGGCAGAGCCCTCCAGATCTGCTGCTTGAAACTGAAGAAAGCAAGACATTGTGCCAAGCTGAGAAGTTTTGCTGTGCAAATTCTAAGGCCTGACCTCTGAAGCCTGCACCATCAGAAACTACAGCCCTGTGGACTACCTTGCTGAAAAAGAAGTAAAGAGTGGACTCCTGCAAGCTACAGGTTAACAGAGCTCACCTGGACCCTCACCACCAAGGATCATCAACCTGGGGAGCTACCAGTGGATTTGTAAGGGTGACGTCCAAGTGGATTGTGGGAACTGAAGTCCTCAACTTTCAAGGACCATCTTGGAGCTTCCAGACCCTTGGAGTGAGTTTGAGACACTTTGGGACCCTTTGAGGAACTTCAGGAAGAAGTTCAAGCACTTTGGAGAACTTTGGAGGAACTTTGAAAAAAAGCTCCATAGAGGGACCGACTCAACCTGGTCAGCCAAGCCGCCTGCCTTCAACCGCGAGCCAGCCAAGCCATCCTGGTTCGTCCCGCTAAAAGATCCGTCGGTCCAACTTCCAGAGTTTGACCGGGAGTAGAAGAAATCCGAGGCCGGCGAACCCTCACCGAATCCGGCCTGGTGAAGAGCATCGAGGGACCCCGCAAGAAAAAGCTCCAGAAAAGTTTCTAAGTCCGCTCGTAGAAAAGGTGACCGGGAGGAACCGCGAAAGCCAAGCCGCCTGCCTTCAACCGCGTGTCGGCCTGGATCCTGGGTTTGCTCCGCGGGAACGCTCCAGAGGTCGAACCGCAAAAGTTTCTAACTCCGAACGTAGGAAGGTGACCGGGAGCTCATCGCAAGGCAAGCCGGCAAACCCTCACCAAATCCGGACTGGCTGAGAGCTTCGAGGGACCTCGGGGAGAAAAGCTCCAGAAAAGTTTCTAAGTCCGAAGGTAAAAACTGTGACCGGGACCTTCCGCGTGGGGTATCCGCTCAGGGCTCCATCGCGGTCGGCCTGAAACTCTGACTTTGGGTCGGTCTATCGCGAGCCTGTATCCCAATATGGTGCTATAAGCTGCTAAGTGCTATATTTTGCTAAATCTTTGATAATTCATATCTCCAGTTCCCTACATTGGATTTTTGTCGTTTTAGTATCATTTTAAAGATAAAAATATTTCCTATTTTTATAAATTGGTGTTGGATTTTTATTATGTGTTGTGTCTTAATTATTTACTGAATTGGTGTTTTTAAATGCTTTACATACCTGTCTTTGAAGTTAAGCCTGTCTGCTCGCAGCCACGTTAGCAAGGGTTGAGCATAGGAATAATTTTTTAAGACCTATGCTGAGTCCTACCATGTGTTAGTGGCCTTATTGCCAGTGGCAGACCTACATTTGCCCCTACCAATAATCCACTTTCCAACATTTGGTGGCAGCGGTGGGATGAGGACTTGTTTAAAAGTACACCTTTCAGTAAAGTGAATTAAGATTATAAAAATCCTCTAAATTGCCTTAGAACAAAACCTTTGAGTTTGATTTTTGGAATTTGGACTAAACTGTTTTTAATCCATTGTTTTGATTTTTCCAAATTGTTCTAAGTCTGTTGTGCCTAGTTTTTGTGACCCAAAACTAGGGAACCATGGAGCTGGACCTGGCTAAACTGTCCCAGTTTAAGATGGCTGATCTTAGGGAACAGTGCAGGCTTACGGGGCTGCCTGCTTTCAGGAAGCTTAAGAAGGCAGGGTTGCTTGAGTCCCTAAAGGCCTGGGCTGGGGCAGCTGAGGAGAGTCAAAGGGGGATAGAGGGTGTCCCCCCAACCTCATCCAAGAGGAGGGTGAGGATGATGCCGCTTCCATTTTCTCTAGTGTGAGCCATATGAATCCAGATGGTGGGAGTGGGGAAGGGTCCCTTACTCAGGGACCACCACCGTCCCTTGCAGAGAGACAGCTTAAGGCTCAATTAGCTTTGGAGCAGAGGAAACTGCAATTGGCTGAGAAGAGATGGGAGAGGGAGGAGGCGTTGAAAAGAAATGGTGGCAGTGAAAATGATGAAGATTTTGAAATGTCCAGGGGTGGTGCATTTGATCACAAACTTCCCAAGGGTATAGTGCCCAAGTACACTGAGGGGGATGACATTGACAAGTGGCTAGCAGCTTTTGAGAGGGCCCTTAGAATGAGTATGGTCCACTCTAGGTATTGGGGTGCACTCCTGTGGGAGTTGATTCCAGTAACTGGGAGGGATACGCTCCTGACCCTGAAGGGAGAGGATGCAGAATCATACCAGCAGATGAAGGCATGCTTAGTCAAGAGATTTGGTCTGACTCCAGAGCAGTACAGGGTGAAGTTTAGAGGCACCCAGAAATTGAGTTCAAAGTCTTGGGTAGACTTTGTGGACGTTTCAGTGAAGGCACTGGAAGGCTGGAGTGTTGGTAACAAAGTTGACACATATGAGGGATTGTATAATTTGTTTTTGAAAGAACATATTTTGACTCATTGTGCAGAAGAGAAGTTACGCCAGTATCTAGTGGACTCTAAGCTGACAGACCCCAGAGAGCTGGGTGAAGCAGCTGATGAGTGGGTGAGAACCCAGGTTTCCATTCAGCACCAGGGGGGTGACCAGAAGAAAGGAGGACAGGTCCCTCCCCAGGGGAAAGCCCAAGGGAAAGAAGGTCAAAACCCGAAGGAGTCCTCCAAAGACCCACAAAAACCTGCACAAGGAGGGGGGACCCCGAGCCAACCCAAATCCAAAGGGAGGTGGAATTAGGGAAAGAATGGTAGGTTCTTTGATCCCTCAAAAGTGGGTAAGTGCTTTGACTGTAACCAGCCAGGGCACAAACAAGGAGATGCTGTCTGCGCCAAGAAGCTCCCACCTAAGGGGCCATCCACAGGGATTGCCAGTGTCAGTGTACGGGTGGAGAGTGGTGCCCCAGTGAGGAGTAGTCAGGTGGTGGAAGCAACCTTGGTGTCCCTGGGTGGGGTGAATATTGCAACCCTTGCTGCCTTACCTCCAAACATGGACAAGTACAGGCAGAGGCCTAAAGTGAATGGGACTGAGGTTGAGGCTATCAAAGACACTGGGGCTAGTGTAACTATGGTCCTGGATGAGCTGGTGCCTCCAGAGAGGTTGTTACCTGGTGAGTTTCACCAGGTGACTTATGCAGACAGCACTACCAAACTCCATCCTATGGCTGTGGTGGATTTGGAATGGGGAGGTGTGACAGGCCCTATGAAGGTAGCTGTGTCAAAGGTGCTCCCAGTCCAGTGTTTACTGGGCAATGATCTTGAAGCCTCTGTGTGGTCAGAGGTGGAGAGAGGACTCCATATGAAAATATTGGAGCTCCCTGAGTGGGTATGTGCTGTGACTAGGTCACAGACTAGCCAGAAGGGAGGGGCTGGACACTTGGACCCTGGAACAAAGGGTCAAGCATCCAAAGACAAGGGCACTGGACCAGGTGAGCCAGCCCAGGGAACTCCAGAGTTGCAGGAAGAATCTAACCCTAATGGGGAGGATCTGGCCTTCCAGGGGAGGGACTCCATCTCTGCCAGAGCTGTCAGATTTGGCAGAACTGACAGGAGCAGGTGGACCCTCCAGAGAGGAGTTCAGTAAGGGACAGCGTGACTGTCCCACCCTTGAGAGCTTGAGGCGGATTGCTTCCAAGCAAGAGGAAGGGGATGACAGTGGGTTTCATAGAATCTACTGGGAAGATGGACTGCTTTATACTGAGGCCAGAAACCTCAAGGAGGGGGCCACCAGGAGGTTGGTGGTGCCCCAGAGGTACAGAGAGTTCATCCTGACTTTGGGTCATGATATCCCCTTGGCAGGACATTTGGGACAGACAAAGACATGGAACCAGTTGGTGAACCATTTCTAATGGCCCCATATGTCTGAAAAGGTAAAGGAGTTTTGCAGCTCCTGTGCCACTTGTCAGGCCAGTGGCAAGGCAGGGGGCAAGACAAAGGCTCCCCTAATACCACTGCCAGTGGTTGGGGTTCCTTTTGAAAGGGTGGGGATGGACATTGTTGGTCCCCTGGACCCACCTACTGCATCAGGGAATAGGTATATCTTAGTGGTGGTGGACCATGCCACTAGGTACCCTGAAGCAATCCCTCTTAGAACCATTGATGCTCCTGCAGTGGCTAGAGCACTGCTTGATGTGTTCACCAGAGTAGGTTTTCCAAAAGAGGTGGTGTCAGATAGGGGCACAAATTTCCTGTCCAGCTATCTGACTGCTATGTGGGATGAGTGTGGTGTCAACTACAAGTACACCACCCCCTATCACCGACAAGCAAATGGTCTTGTTGAGAGATTCAACAAAACCCTGAAAGGCATGATAAATGGGTTGTCAGAGAAATTCAGGAGGAGATGGGATGTTCTCCTCCCATGCTTACCGTTTGCCTACAGGGAGGTGCCACAGAAAGGAGTTGGTTTCAGTCCCTTTGAGTTGTTGTTTGGACACCCTGTGAGGGGGCCATTGAGCCTGCTGAGAGAGTCTTTAGAGAAGCCTCTTAAAGAAGCAAAGGACAATGTGCTTGACTATGTGCTAGGCCTGAGATCTAGAATGGCAGAGTACATGTACAAGGCAAACAGGAAACTGGAGGCCAGCCAGGAGCTCATGAAGCACTGGTATGATCAAAGGCTACTATGCCTGAGTATACTCCAGGACAATTGGTGTGGGTGTTGGAGCCTGTGGCTCCCAGGGCCCTCCATGACAAGTGGAGTGGGCCCTATCCAATCTTAGAAAAGAAGGGTGAGGTTACCTATTTGGTTGACCTTGGCACCCCCAGGAACCCTCATAGGGTCCTGCATGTGAATAGATTGAAACCCCACCATGACAGGGCAGACATGACCATGTTACTGGTCACTGATGAGGGTGTGGAGGAGGAAACTGAGCCTGTGCCCGACCTCCTCTCCACTAATGTGCAAGATGGGTCAGTGGAGGGGTGATACTCTCTCCCAAGTTGACAGACCAGCAGCACAGAGACTGTAAGCAAGTGCTGGAGCAGTTTGCTGGCCTGTTCTCTTTGACCCCAGGCATCACTGAGGGTGCACCACATTGACACTGGTGACAGCCTACCTGTCAAAAATAAACTGTACAGGCTGTCTGACCATGTCAGAGCCAGCATTAAAGTTGAGGTTGCTAAGATGCTAGAATTGGGGGTAATTGAACCGTCTGAGAGTCCATGGGCCAGTACAATGGTGCTGGTGCCTAAACCTAATCCTCAGGGGGGACCCAAGGAGTTAAGGTTCTGTGTGGACTACAGAGGATTGAATGCAGTCACAAAGACTGACGCTCACCCTATACCTAGAGCTGATGAGCTCATTGATAGGTTAGGGGCTGCTAAGTACCTGAGTACTTTTGATTTGACTTCAGGTTACTGGCAGATTGCCCTCACTGATGGAGCAAAGGAGAGGTCAGCATTCTCCACACCAGAGGGACATTATCAGTTCAAGGTAATGCCCTTCGGCTTAAATAATGCACCTGCCACCTTCCAAAGGTTGGTGAATAGGGTCTTGTCTAGGTTGGAACAGTTCAGTGCAGCTTACCTGGATGATATAGCTGTATACAGTTCTACCTGGGGGGATCACTTAAGCCACCTAAGGGAAGTGCTTCAGGCCATGCAGCAGGCAGGCCTGACTATTAAGGCCAGCAAGTGCCAAATAGGGCAGAGTTCTGTGGTGTACCTGGGCCACCTGGTAGGTGGGGGCCATGTACAGCCTCTCCAAGCTAAAATCCAAACTATTTTGGATTGGACAGCTCCTGTTACCCAGACTCAGGTCAGGGCATTCCTTGGACTGACAGGGTACTATAGAAGGTTTGTTCAAAATTATGGGACCATTGTGGGGCCCCTAACAGAACTCACTTCTAAAAAGAGGCCCAAGAAGGTGGCTTGGACCCCAGAGTGTCAGAAGGCCTTTGACACTCTGAAAGCTGCTATGTGTTCAGCACCAGTGCTACTGGCCCCTAACTACACAAAATAATTTGTGGTTCAGACAGATGCTTCAGAGCAAGGGATTGGGGCAGTGTTGTCACAGCTAAATAAAGAGGGCCTTGATCAGCCAGTTGCCTTTATTAGCAGGAGGCTTCTTCCCAAAGAGCAGAGGTGGAGTGCCATTGAGAGAGGCTTTTGCTGTGGTTTGGTCCCTGAAAAGTTGAGACCATATTTGTTTAGGATTCACTTTCGTGTTCAAACTGACCACAGGCCTCTCAGATGGCTCATGCAGATGAGAGGGGAGAATCCCAAGCTGTTAAGGTGGTCCATTTCCCTACAGGGGATGGACTTTACAGTGGAACACAGACCTGGGGTTGCCCATGCAAATGCGGATGGACTTTCCAGGTTTTTCCACTTAGCTGATGAGGACTACCAGGGTGTAGGTTAGTAACCCATCACCTTTCGTTTGGGGGGCTATGTTGCAAAGTCATCCTGTGCCCTGGGTACCCCCACATTTTTGCTGACTGGTACTGGTGGTAACTGACTCTCACTGACCCTGGGCTTTGCCTAACCAGGCCCAGGGCCAGTGCTATGCTGAAAACACTTAGAGTACAGTGAAAACACCTACATACACTAGGGTACACTATGGGTTGGGGTACCCCTGTGATTGGCATGACCTACCCTATAAGCCCCTAGTATATAATAGGGCAGGGGAATTGAAACTACCTATCAGTCCCTAGTATATAGTAGGGCATGGCAGTTTAGAGGCCAGCAGCTTTCTGCACTTGCATGTGTGCACTGCTGAGGCCTGAGGTCAGTTTTAAAAGCAGCCCTGGGTGCCAGGACTGCTCTTAAAAAGTAAATTGTGCCCAAACTCGACTTTGGTGTGCGGGGCGCTTAAAAATGGATAACCTACAATGTTATGGCATATTAGGGACCCCCAGGGTCTCCCCTAGGTGTCCCAGGGGTGGGGGGGTCAGGTATCTATAAGGTAGACCCTTATAAAATGAGTTTTATATGCCCTGATTTCACATTTCACTCCCCACATTGTGATAAAGTGCTGCCCAAATTCGACTTTGATGCTAGGAGCACTGTGAAGTGAGGATCTGCAATATTTCTACAGATTCAGATCCCCTAAAGTCTCCCCTAGTTGTCCCATGGGGTGGGGGTCCTGTAGATATAAGCAAAGTACTTATAAAATATGTTTTTGTAAGTCCTGGTGCTGGAAAAATGACCCAAGTCATTTTTCCCATTGCAAATCCCCTGCTACATAGGTTAACATGGTAGAAAGTTATTAACTAATAACTCTTGATAGGAGAGGGCTAGAAGTGCCATTCAAAGAATTCCCGAATGGTATTAATAAATTCAACAATATGATATTGTTGAATTTCTCCTAAAGTGTACATACAAGAAGTTATAAGACTTTCTTGTTTGTAAGTCCAGATTCAGCCTTCCAGTGGTCTGCCCTGATTGGTCAGAGTTAAGTGGATTAGCCAGGCTGCCTTGAAGAGGTGATAAAGAGCCCCTGGGGTCAACCAGCTCTGCTGGCAGGACCAGTGTGCTGTTCCATAGGAATGCCAGGCCAGGGGGAGGAGTCGTAAACTATGTTCTTCAAAGAGGAGAGTAGAGAACAGTGTAATTTACAACTCTGAACTTTCCACCTTAGGCAGATGGTAGGATTAAGGAAGGTATGAGCAGATGCAGGGGGAGAGTCTAAGTAAATTAGCCATCCTAGGGGTGTGTTTAGCCAGCTCTTACCTCCTTGCTGGAAAATCAGCCATTATGGATTTGGAAGTTTTGATGCACTCTGGGACAAAATAATGCCACACTCTACAGGAAGTGGTCATATCTTTGAGGAGTTACCCTGCTCCCATTGGTCAGGAGTGACCTCCTGCTTGACCCAGAGAACTTGGAATAAGTATCTGAGAGGGCAGAGCCCTCCAGATCTGCTGCTTGAAACTGAAGAAAGCAAGACATTGTGCCAAGCTGAGAAGTTTTGCTGTGCAAATTCTAAGGCCTGACCTCTGAAGCCTGCACCATCAGAAACTACAGCCCTGTGGACTACCTTGCTGAAAAAGAAGTAAAGCTACAGGTTAACAGAGCTCACCTGGACCCTCACCACCAAGGATCATCAACCTGGGGAACTACCAGTGGATTTGTAAGGGTGATGTCCAAGTGGATTGTGGGAACTGAAGTCCTCAACTTTCAAGGACCATCTTGGAGCTTCCAGACCCTTGGAGTGAGTTTGAGACACTTTGGGACCCTTTGGGGAACTTCAGGAAGAAGTTCAAGACGTTTGGAGAACTTTGGAGGAACTTTGAAAAAAAGCTCCATAGAGGGACCGACTCAACCTGGTCAGCCAAGCCGCCTGCCTTCAACCGCGAGCCGGCCAAGCCATCCAGGTTCATCCTGCTAAAAGCTCTGTCGGTCCAACTTGCAGAGTTTGACCGGGAGTAGAAGAAATCCGAGGCCGGCGAACCCTCACCGAATCCGGCCTGGTGAAGAGCATCGAGGGACCCCGCGAGAAAAAGCTCCAGAAAAGTTTCTAAGTCCGCTCGTAGAAAAGGTGACCGAGAGCAACCGCGAAAGCCAAGCCGCCTGCCTTCAACCGCATGTCGGCCTGGTTCCTGGGTTTGCTCCGCTGGAACGCTCCAGAGGTCGAACCGCAAACGTTGCTAATTCCGAACGTAGGAAGGTGACCGGGAGCTCATCGCAAGGGAAGCCGGCGAACCCTCACCGAATCCGGACTGGTTGAGAGCTTCGAGGGACATCGGGGAGAAAAGCTCCAGAAAAGTTTCTCTAAGTCCGAAGGTAAAAACTGTGACCGGGACCTTCCGCATGGGGTATCCGCTCAGGGCTCCATCGCGGTCGGCCTGAAACTTTGACTTTGGGTCGGTCTATCACGAGCCTGTCTCCCAATATGGTGCTATAAGCTTCTAAGTGCTATATTTTGCTAAATCTTTGATAATTCATATCTCCGGTTCCCTACATTGGATTTTTGTCGTTTTGGTGTCCTTTTAAAGATAAAAATATTTCCTATTTTTATAAATTGGTTTTGGATTTTTATTATGTGTTGTGTCTTAATTATTTACTGAATTGGTGTTTTTAAATGCTTTACATACCTGTCTTTGAAGTTAAGCCTGTCTGCTCGCAGCCACGTTAGCAAGGGTTGAGCATAGGAATAGTTTTCTAAGACCAATGCGGAGTCCTACCATGTGTTAGTGGCCTTATTGCCAGTGGCAGACCTACATTTGCTCCTACCAATAATCCATATTCAAACACCCAATTTGAATAACTGCAAAACAATGCCTCTTTTTGCATGATCACCCCCATTGTTTTGGACTGATGCTGTTGGTTTTTGCATTCTGTATACTGGGTCCCTGCTAACCAGGCCCCAGTGCATGTGCTCTGGCCCCTAAAAATGTGTCAAATTGGTTAAAATCCCTGATTACGCATTTAACTTCCCTACGAAATCCATGCCCAGGGCCTGTAAGTTAAAAGGTACAAGTGGACTGCAGCAGTTATTGTGCTAACACTAAAGTGACCATATAAAGCATGACCTAGGCCTGCCGCAGCTGCCTAGCTTGGCAGTTTTAAAAATGTAACCTGCCAAAATCACTCTTTAGCCAGTCCTAAACCTTGCTTTTATATAGTAGTAAGTCACCCCAAAGTAGGCCTTACCAGCCATAAGGCAGGATGCCTTGTATTTAAAAGTAAAACATATGTATTTAATATTTTTACATGTCCTTAAAAGGAAAAAGGCCCCAAACCCGTTCTCCACTATAGCAAGGCTGGCTGTGCCATAGAAAGCAGTTGGTTACTTTATTATACTTAATAAAGCTAACTTCAGATTGGCACTAGCTAGAAAAATACATCAAACTCTCATTTTCCTAGTTAAACAGAATCCAACTTAATGCTAAAGTTGAATTTTTTCTAACTATTTCAGAGAGAGGGGCTTTAGAAAGTCACTATTTTCCTGCCTAAAGCCTCTAGTAGCCTTTTTGGGGTAATACCCAACTATCACCTGGCAGCCTGCTGGCCCCCTGGCAGGAGGTTCTAATGGCTCCCAGGAAAGAGGCCAAAAGGACCTTGAGTAGGAAAATGCATAACCTCCTGATGGCAGCACCTCCTCCTGGCAGGATGACCTGGGAGATGTGCACAGCAACCACAGAAGCTTCAAAGAGGCATCTCTTGTCACAGGCAGATCTAACTCACACCTAAGTTTGCTCCTTTCATTGTCCAGGTAGACAAGATGGCACCAATTCCAGTGGAGGGAAACCTGTTTTAGATCTGGTTTGCAAGGATAGTTCCTCATTTCCCTAGACATGCCTCAGGGTTGTGCCCAGAGCTCTGCTTAGGAGAAATAAGGTTCTGCCATGTTGGATTTTGGCTTAACAGTACACTGTGGGATTGTTTATGGCCAGAACCCCCGGAAATGCTGTCACAGTGGGTAGTGTTGCCCCTGGGGCACACAAGCTAGTGCCAGGCATAAATGTGGCACATCTGGATACTTTTGACAGAACACATATGGACCTGTTGACGACGGAAGAAGAGCTGTACCTGCTGTTGAACCTGTGGAGATTGACTACAAGGGCTGGACCTGCTCCCACTTATACCCAGGACTGAGAAGTGGACTCCAGGGATCAGTTGGCTGGCATTCTGTCAAGTTACAGGGCCACAACAGCTGCAAGAGGTCTCCTTTTTTTCAAGATCCCAGTTGACTAGTTTCAATTGGATTTGCCCCAGACCCTGCTGGTGGCTTCCGGGAGACTGATACCTAGCTTGCAAATGGTGTCCACAAGGTCCTGGACCCTTGGCTGGTGTAAGAGTGTAAACCTCTGATCCTAAAACTTGCAAACTGGACACTTAGAAACTTTTTCAGAACTTTTCCTCCAGAGAACCAGAGGAGACTGGGACTGATGCCAAAGACACAGCTGCTAACATAAAATCGCCAATCGGATTCAGATTGCCGGTTTTCCTGCTGAAAGGATTTCGACTTTCAGAAAAGTTTCTAAGTCTGAACAAAGAGGGACTTCACGAGGCCAATGTTGAACAGCATCCAACGGGCAACAAGACCTTCCTGGGTATCAATTCCAGACTTCACCCGCTCTGGCTTCCCATAATCATTGACGATCATGCCAAGCTTTCCACAGGAGTTGAGGCTCACATCGAGGACCTGAACTTTATCTAGCCACTGTTATCGAGCCGTCCTTTCGACCCACCCTGCAGCCCAACCCGTCAATGATTACTTTTCTCTAGAAAATCTTCTAAGTCAGAAGGTAAACTGTCCAACGAGATTAGCCTGGTCCCTGTACCTGACCGGAAGTTGCTTGCGGCCGGCCTTAACTTTTGACTTGGACCTGGCCTAGCACAACCAGATAACACACTTTTAGGTGCTATATTGACTTAAAAGTTCTAAAATTCATATCTCCAGTTACCTACCTTCGATTTTTGTTATTTTGGTGTCTATTTGTTCACTACATTTTACACTATTTTGATGAATTGGAGTGAGATTTTTATTGTACTGTGTTTTCTATTTTTTAACTGTTTTTGTTATGATAAATGCTTTACATGTTTCTTCTAAGTTAAGCCTTTCTGCAATGTGCTACAGATACCAAGGATTGAACTCAGGTTTAAATTATTGAGACCGAATTGGACCTGGTAAAGAACTGTGACATAAATACTTGGAGAGAACTCACGTCGCCTCCAACTAATAATCCACTTTCTCATAATAGTGCTGCACTATGCTTTACTAGGGCACCATTACATCGTGTAAACATCTTACTATTCTATTGCATCTCTAGTATAGACAACCATAGAATCTCAGTTATTTGGCTTCTGTTTAGTGGCTTTCAGCATCTCAGTGACTGTCTTGGACATCTTGGACATCTTTGGAGGTAAATAGTTTTATTCACCTGGTTCAGCTAAGAGTTAGCTGATTTAGAATTTAGCAGACTGGATACTCCACCACAAGCATGCTGGACATCATGTCCGTCTTATTACAAGTGCATTATATCCCATGGAACTAGTAATAAGGGGAACAGAATATCCGTCATGTTTGTTAGGGAGTAGCCTGTACTCCAAACTCTTAACGAGGCCCTAATTTTCTACCTATTTCTAAGGACTGAATGCTGAGAAGGTCTGTTAACTACCCTTCTTGATTGCCAGAGGAAAGAGCCACTCATCCCAGTATCCACGGTGCCACACCTCATAGAATACTATATGTGAAAGGTGTTAAGCATCTCCTTAAAAGGGCCCACTTAGGAGGAAACACCTATAAACGTGAAAACTCCTTTGGTAATGTTGTAATACTTGATTGAAGATGAACACAGGAGATATCACAAGGCATCAAACTCATCCTGACATAGGAGCAAGAAGAGAGTCATGTTACACCAGGAGTAGAATCCAGAGGGAAAGCAATCCAACCTGCTAGAAGAAAATATCAGGGACCAAAAATAGTAGCAAGGGGCAAAGATCATCTAGAAAAATCCGGGAACATCATTGCAACATAACTTCCACTCATAAAGCTTCCTTCAAACAGGAACTGGCATCACAGGAAAAGGCTTTGCTACATTCTGGATTGGGAACTTCAGATATCTTGCAATGGACAGACCACCATCTTGGAGAATTGTGTTTTTAAGGTTTGTTTTGCCCCATTTGAAGAACTCATTGCATTGGTTGAATACTGACGAAAAAGTTCAAGTTTGACTTCCCACGTGATGTGGATTTCTGAAGTCCCTCCGCATCCCTTCATGCTCAGCATGACTTGCTGAAAACCCCACTGATCAACCACAAATAAAGCAGCTTTGGAATGAACCAGTGTGGGCACCCAGCCACAGTCTGAGCACCCAGCCACAGTCTGAGCCCAACGTCTGACAACGTGCTGATGTAGAGTGCGTGGAATGCGTCTTCTACCTCCGAAATCAAGGGATCTTTGGTAATCTCTTACTACCCTCTGCACAAACCTCTTTATGAATGCAATACTGACCTGATCATACTCCGTGTCAATCAAGGCATGGCTAGGCTCTGGACAAACCAAAATTCCACTTACATGCATAGACACATTAGTTCACATGTTCATTTAATCCACAGCACACAAAGCACAGCCAGGGAGTGTGATTAGTGAACTGTCACATACATTATACACATGTTTGCTGCTAAATGTCATGTTTCAGGATGATACTTTGTCAATAGTGGTAATATGTTGTAGAAATTGTGATGCCTTTGTGTGTCTGGATGGGAAAGTGATTATGAAGAGAGAAATGACTTATGGAGAGGGAGTGGCATTCGGCTTGATTACAATGCACCATTTCTGTGAGCACCTCCTCAGAGTAGCTGCTGTTCCTCAGAGCAGGTTGAGGCTGGTTCAGAAATCAGTGAAAGAGCAGCCATGGAATCCTATGGGAACTGACATGACATCCCTTTTCTTTGTCATATGAATGAGTAGATGCATTGTGACAACATTTGAAGGAGGCTATGAATGGCCTGCATACATTCTCGTTTTCAAATGAGGCAAATTATTTTACACTGGTGATTGAAAGTAAATGCTGTAAATGTGAAAAGGAGGACTATGTGTGAATAACTCTTACTGATCTTCAGTTCCTCCTGACGAGCTTGTAATTCCCAATTTGGCTGGTAACTGTAATATGAATTCAAGACAAAGGAAGAAGTTTGTGTGGATAGTGTGAACTTTAAAGATGTTCACAGCAAAATATTGTACTGGAAGATACTTTTGACAAACAACCGTTGTTTTAACTGCTCTTTAAAAAAGCCTATAGGCCAGCATATCTTTACTATGAGAGTAAAAGAAGCTGTAAATCACCCAAAATGTTACCACAATAGGAAACTGAAACACAAGCCACTAGTGAATAGCACAGGCTTAGCCGTCCAAAAATCAACAATTAAAATGTTATGCCTGCAAAATAAGAACAAGTTAAAGCTACATGTAAAGATACACCCAGAGTTTAACATACGGACTATTGGATCCCATCACCAAATCTAAAGGTAACGGAGCGCTGAAACTTTTCAGACATTCACCCCCAGTCACAGATCTGGGTTGAATCCATCATCGTTCTTTAGCTCACTTTGCCACCCCAGGGAAGACATGGCTTGGCAGTTCGCTCTAGACTGTTCCCATGAGGCACAGGGTCAAGACTGATTTGCATATAGCTGTGTCTGAACTGTGGTGGCGAAGTGAGTTTGAATCCAGTGGCAAAGTGAGCAAAGGACCCATATCTGGGCATACCCTGCCAACTTAGGGTGAACAAAGCAAACACAAGGAGATGATGGACGGAGCGCTGAAACTTTTCAGACACTCATCCCCAGTCACAGATCTGGGTTAAATCCATCATCATTCTTTAGCTCACTTCGCCACCCCATTTCAGACACAGCTATATGCAAATCAGTCTTGACCCTGTTCCTCATGGGAACAGTCCAGCCCTAAATGCCAAGCCATGTCTTCCCTGGACCAGAAACAAGCATCCTGCATGGCACACCATGCAGGTACTGGGTGTGCAAGTCCAGGGGGGCACATGTTGTGCACCCCCAGCATGCACCCCCAGGCCCAGGAGTGGCAGGGGGCACTGTTAGGGGCCCCTTTGTTGCCTCTCTGCCACCCTTTTCATGGCAGGCTCACTGCCATGAAAGGGGCGGTGGACAGGTAACTCGTAATGTGCTTGGTGGTGCCGCTGCGACACAGCCAGCAAATTGCAGCTCCCTGACCACTGGGCGACCGCTGTGGGATCCTGGATCCCCAGCGGACACAGCGGTCCTCTGGCGGTCTGACCGCCTCACTCGTAATATTGCAGGCGGGCTCGCAGTGTGGTGGTGATCAGACCGCCACCGCAAGTATGGTGGTCCTGTGGACCGCCGTACTTGTAATAAGGCCCTAAGTCTCCTCTGTCCACCAAAGGGAAATACAGGCAATACACTTACACTATCTGGGAAGCTGTCATCATCCTCATCTATTGGCTTATGAGTGGACCTTGCCCTTTGTGCAGGGTCTCCTCCAGATTTTTGCCTTCTATTGCTGCACCTTTTTTTGTTGGCATTAGCACAGCATTTCCTGCTAGCCAGTGGTAAAGTTCTTGTGCTCTCTAGCTAAAGCATGGTAAAATTGCCCTACACATAATTGGCATAATTCATTTACTTGTACATCCCTAGTAAATGGTACTACATGTATACAGGACCTGTACATTAAATGCTACTAGGGGGCCTGCAGCACCCATAAGGCAGGGTAAATAAAAAGTAGGAAATGTGTTTTTAAGTTTTACCTGTCCTTGTAGTTAAAAGCAGCTAAATTAGGTTTTCTCTACTGTAAGGCCTATCTCTCCCATTGGATAAAATTGGGTTTCCTTATTACATTTAATAAGCGCTAATTTTTGATTGGGAGCAGGTAGGAATGCCAGGTTTAGACAAAAATAAATTGTAATTTAACATCTAATGATAAGGTCAGATTTTTAAGTCAGGATTCTGAAAATGTCACTTTTAGAAAGTTGACACTTTCTTGCCCTAACTATTTATGCATTCTGCCAGTGCATCACATGTCTGTGAATGGCTTTGCTGTTGGGATCTGTGTATTCCTCCAAGGCATTGGCACAAAAGGGTATGCGGTGTGGACAGGATGGCCATCCTACCAGAATGGTTGGGGGCAGAGCTGTATCCATCCCCAATTAGATTTCAAAAGGCTTTGCCTCCTGCACACACAAAGAAGACGAAAGACTGGCCTTCATCCCAGGCTAACCTGAGTGACTCCAAGGGTCAGTTGACTGAACTCTTGTTCTGAGCTGACCTGCCTGAGACCTGCTGGCCTTTGCTAGACTGAATCCCTGTGCTCCAAGAGGTACCTCCCCAGGTCCTGAAACCTTGGCTGGCATCAGAGTGCACTCATCTTCAAGAAAAGTAGAAATCCTGAAGTTTTAGCTCTTTACGAACGAGCCTTTTCTCGTCGAGACTCTATCACCAGCAACGACCTGCAAAGCAAGATCTGCACTTGGCGCTACAGCAACGACAGCCCGCAGTAACCGCCAGCGTTAAGCTGCATCAAAGACCGCCCGTGATGCCGGACCCGGATCTTTTCACTACAGAGATGACCTTCTGCGACGCCAGGCCTGCTCTTCACACTACAGTGACGACCATCTGCGATGCTGTTCCTGCTCCTTGCGGCCTCCTCTACCATGACTTTACACCGGACTTTGAGAAGGTAACTTTTTCAGCAGGACTAGCCTGGTACCAGTATCCGGCCCGCGCTCCATCGTGGCCATCTGGAACTTGTGACTTTCCCCAGGTCAAGCACAGCCAGATGACTGTGAGTGTCGCTTGTTCTTTTAGGCGCTATACCTACTTAAAACTTTAAAATTGCGTATCTTCGGTTCTACTTATTGGATATTTGTCATTCTAGTAACATTTTATTTATTAAAAGTTTCTCTTTTGTTCTAAATTGGTCTGGGATTTTTCTTGTGTTGTGTTTTCACGTCTTGTCCATTCTCCAAGTCCAATGTCAGTTACATTTTCTTAGTCCTGTTCTCAGCTTTACAATAGCAGGAAAGAACCAAGTGCTACCAGAATCAGTCCTATTGCAAAGAAGTCTCATTTTTATTTTCATATGACGATCGCCAAGGATCAAAGAACTTTGAGAGATTCTACCTTACTCAACTCTGTTGCCTTAGGCATTATTTTGGATGCCCGTTTTTGTAAAACAGCATAACATGTTTCCAAAAGGGTGGCTGAACTAATCTTCGCAGTTGAGAGTAAACTATTGTTCCCTGGAAATGTTACAGAACAAAACAGGCTGTTACCCATTACTGCAGATCATGGTCATTTGACATAATGTATGCGGTGAACAGTCACAATATCGAATTTTTAATATCAAATTGGCAAAATATCGAGTTTTAAATATCGAGTGGACAAAATATCGAGTCACAAATATAGTGGTGCAGAATATCGAAATTCAGGTAAGAAATATCTATTTTCATAATATCGAAGTCAGTAATATCGACAGTCATAATATAGTTGTTAAAAATATCGAATTTTTTTATAGTGTTAGTATGTGTTAAAAGTATGTATTATTTTTGTAATGTATGTTTGCATTTTTTTAAAGTAATGAATTTTATGTTATTTAATTTTTGCGTAATTTAATTCCGTAGCGGGTTGTGGGTTTATAGGGGAATAGGGTGGGAAGTAATTTAATTATAGTAAATTAAATATTAATTTTTAGGAATTATTAATTAATTTTAATTTAATTTTGCGTTTTAGTTCTGTAGTGGTTTGTGGGTTTATAGGGGAATAGGGTGGGAAGTAATTTAATTGAAATTAATTAATTATTTATTTTCATTTATTAGTATTGATAATTAATTTATTGTTAATTAATTATTAATTGGTAATTAATTTTTATTAATTGGTAATACATTTTTATTAATTGATTAATTGATAATTATATTAATTGTATTAATTTATTATTTGGAGCGGGTTGTGGGTTTATAGGGGAATAGGGTGGGAAGTTATTTAATTATAGTAAATTAAATATTAATTTTTAGGAATTATTAATTAATTTTAATTTAATTTTGCGTTTTAGTTCTGTAGCAGTTTGTGGGTTTATAGGGGAATAGGGTGGGAAGTAATTTAATTGTAATTAAGTAATTATGTATTTTTATTTATTGTTATTGATAAATGTATTGTTAATTAATTATTAATTGGTAATTAATTTGTATTAATTGGTAATTAATTTGTATTAATTGATAATTATATTAATTTTATTAATTTATTATTTGGAGCGGGTTGTGGGTTTATAGGGGAATAGGGTGGGAAGTAATTTAATTGTAATAAAGTTATTATTGAAATTATTTTTGTGTATTGATAATTAATTTACTGTTAATTAACTATTGGTTTTTTTATTACTTATTAATTTCTGGTATTGAAAATGAATTTGTTGTTAATTATTAATATGTAATTTATTTTTAATAATTAATATTTATTGGTATTTATAATTAATTATTAAATAATTTGTAATTGGTAATTAATTTTTAATTAATTTTTATTGGTATTGATAAATAATTTATATATATTTAATTATTAAATCATTACTTTCCCTACTGTTGCACTCACTGGAGGGGGAATAGTAATTTTTACACCTACGCTATCCAACACTTTCCCACTGTTGCACTCACTGGAGTGGGAGTAGTAATTTTTACCCCTACGCTATCCAACACTTTCCCTACTGTTGCACTCACTGGAGTGCGAATAGTAATTTTTACCCCTACACTATCCAACACTTTCCCTACTGTTGCACTCTCTGGAGTGGGAATAGTAATTTTTACCCCTACACTATCCAACACTTTCTCTACTGTTGCACTCACTGGAGTGGGAATAATAATTTTTACTCCTACGCTATCCAACAATTTCCCTACTGTTGCACTCTCTGGAGTGGGAATAGTAATTTTACCCTCCCGCTATCCAACACTTTCTCTACTGTTACATTTGGTGGAGTGGGAATAGTAAATTATTCCTATCCTCTATCCAACACTTTCCCTACTGTTGCACTCCTGGAGTGGGAATAGTAATTTTTACCCCTACGCTATCCAACACTTTCCCTACTGTTGCACTCTCTGGAGTGGGAATAGTAATTTTACCCCTACGCTATCCAACACTTTCCCTACTGTTGCACTCTCTGGAGTGGGAATAGTAATTTTTACCCCTACGCTATCCAACACTTTCCCTACTGTTGCACTCACTGGAGTGGGAATAGTAATTTTTACCTACCCGCTATCCAACGTTTTCCCTACTGTTGCACTCACTGGAGTGGGAATAGTAATTTTTACCCTCCCGCTATCCAACGCTTTCCCTACTGTTGCACTCACTGGAGTGGGAATAGTAATTTTTACCCTCCCGCTATCCAACACTAAAAATATTGAATATTTTTTAATAATATTAAGTTAACATATATATGTATTAAAAAATAAAAATGCATGTTTATTTATTTTTTAATTTACATTAATTATTTATTAATTTTAAGGTTAAGTATTTTTAAGTATGTTTTACTTAATTATATTCATTATTTCATTATTTTACATTACTTTTAAGATATTTAAAAAATTCGATGTTTTAACAAACTATTATCTACAACGATATTTTGGATTCGATATTTTTGTACTTACCTGTTTGTAGATAGGAAGTCGATATTCTGTCATTCTATATTTTTTCATCGATATTTTGGCAGGTCGATATTTTGCTCCTCGATATTCTGTCAGTGATCCAATGTGTGCACCCGGTCTTTCTATTATTTTGGGTACACCATAAGAAAGACTCTCTTTCACAGCCTCTTTTTGTCAAGGACATTGTTATATGCAGAAATCTAGACCAACAAATTACATTAGTTATAGCCAGGAAAAGAAATAAGATGCTAAGAGCGTCTTCTCCAGGTCTATCAAGAATTTGCTGATGTATTTGAAGAGAAAGTGGTGAATCAATTACTACTGCACTGACTGTATATTAGAAATTCTACCTGAGGCTGACCTTCATAACATGATAAAGTGCACGTTCACCCATGGGCATCTTGGTGCTGAATAACAGATGTTTATTGTTACCCAACTCAATGGTACTCATTTTATCGACCTCAGAAAGATGAAAGGCTGAGTGGACTCACTGGGATTTGAACCTGTGACCATGAGATCAAACACAGGCCCCTACAGTGGGCGCATTAGTCCAATGAGCCACCAGACCCAGCTGCCATGTTTGAATCCATGCCTCCACCCAGAGAGAAGAGGCAAAGCTGAAATAAAAATAATAACATTTGTCTATAGAATTCATTCTATTTTCAACTTTCATGCAAGAGCTGCTAAAGCCACTGAGGTTCTTTGCCCCTGTATAAACTTGATGGACTTAAATGATCATAAAAATGCATCCTTCACCACTCATCTCTATACTTTAAGACCAGATTAGGACAGCTAGCTAATTCACTAAACTGGATCTCTGTGGTGCATATAATCTAGTAAGAATGAGGACAGGAGACAAATGGAAAACCACTTTTATTACCAAATATGGTGAAACGAGTATATTGCTATGCCCTTTGAGCTGTGTACTGCATTTGCAGTCAACCAACATTTCCTCAACAATGTTTTCTGTAATGTTATAGATCTGTTTGTGGTAGATTAACTAGATGATATTTTATTTTTTTCACCTACTGCTGAAATGCATTGAGAAAATGTAAAGATTGTTCTACAAAGACTCAAAAGCAATTCTCTCAATGCAAAACTTGAGAAATACTCATTAGCTCAGGGTCCCGTGTCATTGCTAGGGTACCAAATATCTAGCGATGATATTGGTATATACAAAGTCCAAAATGCAAGCTATTTTGCAATGGCCAAGATCCGAAACAGTGAAAGAAGTGCAACAAACAATTCATTACATCCTTCTGGACTTTCGGTTCACCCATTACAATTTTACAGAAAATGGGGTTCCTTTTTACTGGCAACGAGAAAAAGAGGATGCTTTTATTAATCACAAAGATGGCCTTCATAACATCCCCTATTCATTTATACCAGATGCAAATCCGCCTTCTGTTTTTGAAACAGGTGCCTTTGCCACTCTCATCGCAGCCATCTTATCCCAGTGCGACCTCCAGGCTAAATCCCTTCATCCAAAGGCATACTTTTCAAGAACGTTGATGTAACAGAACACCGTGAGGCTATCTGTGATGAAGAATGTCTGGCTATCAGAGATGCTTTCCAACATTGTAAACATGATCTAGAAGTCTCTAATCATCAAGTAATTGTGTGGAGTGATCACAAAACTCGAAGAGTGTTGTTTTTCTCTCGCTTCCTCTTACTTTGTCAAAGTATGCCATGGAACAGACATGGAAAGGCTGATGATTATCACAAAATCTAAACATTGATGAAACTCCAAGACCTGCTCCTTTTATATTTCCTGTTGATAAACTCTACTTTCAAAAGCTGATTGTTTTTTGACTCACGTTTGTACAATTCAATATCACATCAGCAAAGATGAATGGCTCCAATGAGAATCTGATAAGAAAGAGTTGAATTCCCTCTTGCTATTTAATTATTTATTTAGGGTTTCTTAAGAGTGTTAGTTTTTGCGGTGAAGGAAAAGCAACAGCAATCATTGCAATGGTGTCACAGTGCAGGGCATGAGACAGGATGTCAAAGGCTGTGTAAGAATTGCCTTGTGTGTATACAAGCTAAATCATCAAACACTAAACCAGTAGAATATATGCAGCCTTTGCACACCATGGATAGCCCTTGGTCCACTATTTCTTTGGATTTTGTTATTGTTCTTCCCCACTCCCACTCTGACTCTGCTCTATTAGTGGTAATTGCTTTAGTGTAGAGGGGCATTTCATTCCTCTGTAAAAAAAGGTCTCACTTGCTGATGGACTACCATAACTCTTTTACAACACATTGTCCATTTACCTGGCCTCCAGTCATTATCAGCTATAGAGGCTCTTTGTTCATTTCCCGATTATGGTCCGGCTTAAAATTAACTTTAGTTATTTCAGGTCATGAATGTAGCAGTTTTCATCCTCGGCCGGATGGCCTCTTTGAGCGGGTAACTCAGGCGATAGAACAATACCTATGCATTTATAGAGATGACTGGTCTTGGTGGAGTCCCATTGCAGAGTTTGTATATAAACCTCCTTGCACAGATCCCTAAGGTTCTCTCCATTTTACTGCACATAGGGGGTTTCATCCTCACATTGCCCGACTATTTACCCACTTGTTTCTTTCCTTTTGTCTCCACCTTGGATCATAGCCTGCACGTTTCCAATAGAGAAGATTATTAATCTGGTTGCCCTTGGACTTTAAACTTCCATGTAATTGGAATATGCAACAAGTTTTTCATGTTTCCCTGGTTAAGCCTTCTCCACCTTCTTCATCCTATGTTAGACCCTTGTCTGGTGATTGTCTGCAATGACACTGAGGGGCCGATTCCGATTCGGGCCGGAAAACCACCTGACCGACTCGGTACAGGAATATAGTCCGACCGACACGTACATGCGCCGTCCGACCCGGGTAGTACGATGAAATGCATGTGAATCACGACCGACTCGTACGGAACTCAAGCTGAACGACCGACCCGGACGGAAACAAGCTATCCGGCCGGGAAACCACGCGAATAGAACCGACCGACACGCACCAGGAATCAACCCGAATGAAACGTACCCGCGAACTCCGACCCGCGCAGTACGATGCAATGGGCGCAAAATCAGACCGATTCGCACGGAGCCCAAGCCGTACGACCGACACGCATACAAAAGCCAGCCCAACAAACACAATACTCCGCGACTGACGCATACGCCGCATATGAAACCTAGCTGAAACACAGTGGGAACGACTCGGAGAGGCGCGCACGAGACAACTGCAACGTCCTACTCGGTCAGAAGAAAGTCTCATACATGCACAATAATAACAAATGAAAAAATACAAAAAAAAAGAGGGCCAAACAAGCAATGACAAAGCCAATAAATACAGGGGGGAAAAAAATGGAACAAGGACACACCCCCAACTCCACCTACATAAAGGCCACAAATCCCTACCATGATCCTTTGCAAATTCCACTGACCTGCCAGCACAGAACCCCATCAGACAGCAAACACAGACACACACACAGCTCATCCAACACAAAAGCCACACACCATTAGCACCTCAACAAATAGCACCCTCACACACACCCAGCAAAACCTACATTCACACACCCTCACTTGCACACACACACACACACATCAATCACCACCACCACCCATCACCATGCCCCTAAAGAAGAATCCAAAGTTCCTAGATAGTGAATTGGAAGTCATGGTAGACGAGATCCTGAGGGTAGAGCCACAGTTGTTTGGCACATTGGTCCAACAGACCCCCATGGCGCAGAAAACCAAGATGTGGGCGAGGATCGTCGACAGGGTCAACGCACAATCACCATGTTTGCGCACAAAGGAAGACATCCAGAACAGGTGGTATGATGTGCGCAGGAGGGTCAGGGACCTACTGAAGAAGGATTACCTCCTGAGCAAGCACACCAGCAGTGGCCCTCCTGCCAAACCAGTATACCTCAGGCCCTGGGAGGAGAAGGTGCGGGCCATCCTACCACCAGTGAGCGTATATGGACTAACAAACATCCCAGAGCCTGGTGAGTATACAACAAATATACACAATATTGTGTGACAATACACACACATCACTGTCAAGGGGATAGTCAAACCATGCACCCCTAGCAAATCCACAGCAACCAAAAGATAATCATCCCAAGATGTGTATGTTAGTCAGATAAACACAATACATGCCATGTCATAGTGATATGTAACTGTGTCATGACATGTACAAACCCAATAACAAATAGAGCTAGGCAGTGGCACAAATCTAACCAACAAACACTGTCAGATATTTAGCCACCACTAGAACACCACCTCACAGGGAAGCTCACTGAAAAGAAGGAATCCTGTGTATGCTGGTGAAGTCAGTGTAGCCAAGAGCATGATGGGAGTCGTAGTAACAGATAATGGGCAGCCTCACATTTGGCCCATCAACACCACTCTGAACCATGCTCACAACACAGGGAGTGGAAAAGGACTGACAAGATGGCTGACACTGGGTACTGCTGTGGGGAGCACAAGGCCCTGCTGGGAACTGTGCACCAACAAACAACAGGACCACACTGTCAGCCTTCTTGCCATTGCTGTCACACTCACACACAGTGAAGTCCGCTCAAAAGGAAGGAAGTATGGGCATGCTGGGAAGGGGGTGTAGGCAATAGCATGATGGGAGTTGTAGTCACAGATATTGCTCACCCACACAATTGGCCCATGAACACCACTCTGAACCATGCTCACATCACAGGGAGTGGATAAGGACTGACAAGATGGCTGACACTGGGTACTGCTGTGGGGAGCACAAGGCCCTACTGGGAACTGTGCAACAACAAACAGCAGAACCCCACTGCCTGACATCCTGAAAGCCAACTTGTACTCCCTGCAATGCAAGCACGTTGCATGGTGGGATATCTGGCTGGGTGGGAAGGAGGACTGACAGCACTGACCATAGTTACAAGCAGCTCTCCTCACACCCCCCCTCAACACAAACTCCACATAACCCACCTGGGAGAATGCAATGCCTCACACTCCAAATGAAGATCCCACAAAGAACCACCACCCTGGGTAATGCTGTGTGAAGCACAGGGACACTCTTGGGACTTGTAGCCAAACAAACGCCAGGACAACACCGTCAGCCTTCCTGTCAGCACAGGCACACTACCCCACAGGGAAGCAGAGTCAAAAGGAAGGAAGTATGGACATGCTGGGAAGGGGGGGTGTAGGCAATAGCATGATGGGAGTGGCAGTCACAGCTCAACATCCCCCACCCACATGGCCCAGCAAGCTCACACTGAAGCATGCACACCTCACAGGGAGTGAAAAGCCACCTCAAAGATGTCTGACACTGGCCTCAGCTGTGGGGAGCACAAGGCCCTGCTGGGAACTGTGCACCAACAAACAACAGGACCACACTGTCAGCCATCTTGCCATTGCTGTCACACTCACACACAGTGAAGTCCACTCAAAAGGAAGGAAGTACGGGCATGCCTGGAAGGGGGGTGTAGGCAATAGCATGATGGGAGTTGTAGTCACAGATATTGCTCACCCTCACAATTGGCCCATCAACACCACTCTGAACCATGCTCACATCACAGGGAGTGGATAAGGACTGACAAGATGGCTGACACTGGGTACTGCTGTGGGGAGCACAAGGCCCTGCTGGGAACTGTGCACCAACAAACAACAGGACCACACTGTCAGCCATCTTGCCATTGCTGTCACACTCACACACAGTGAAGTCCACTCAAAAGGAAGGAAGTATGGGCATGCTGGGAAGGGGGGTGTAGGCAACAACAAACAGCAAGACACCACTGAATGACATCCTGAGAGTCAACCTGAACCCACTGCAAGGGTGGCATGCTTCATGGTGGGATAACTGGGCTAGGTGGAGAAGGATGGCCGGATGTCCACCAAATACAACCAATGCTGGCCATGCACACACCTCAACATTCACATTGAAATGCCCCAGGTATGCAGGACAATGTGCTACACCAATATCAACCTCTTACTGTGACAACTTAGGACAATGCAATGTACATGCCCGCAACCAGAGGTACAGTCACAACTGTCAGGTGTGTGAACCATTGATGCCTGTAGAAACATAACATACAATGTGTGTCTCTTCCAAATACAGGTGATGATGGGGACACAGCAGCAGGCGAGGAGGAGTCCCTGTCCCAGGCTCCGGGGGACACTGAGCTCACTGGTGTGGAACAGCCTCTGCCCTCCTCGGATGGCGAAGACCTACCTGGCCCCTCCGGTGTGAGTCATCATGCAGCACCAGCAGGACCAACATCTGCACCCCCTGCACCCACCCCTCCAACAACTGCCAACACACAGACCACCCCCGCCGACAAGGACAGACCAAGGACCACCGATGACAACAGCACAGGGCCCCAGGCCCACCGTGGAGCAACGGACGACAACACCACTAACAACCCCCAAGGGGGCCTCGGGTCACCTGTGCGTGCCACCGCAGGTCCTGCACGTGTCGCCAGGGGTGGTGGGAGGGGTGGTAGACATAGGTCGCTGCTTGCAGAGGGGTCTGGACTGCATGATGACCCACAACTGGCATGCATTGCTGATGCGTACCAGAATAGCACCGGAGAGGTCAGACAGGTAGTGGGGATCCTCAAGGACATACAACAGCAGCAGGCTGCCCATCATGCCCGCTTGGACTCCCACATGTCCCGTGTGGAGACACACATGTCTCGCATGGAGTCCAAGTGGGACACATTGCAAGAACTCACAGCGGTGCATAGGGACATATTGACATGCCTCCGCCAGATTAGCACCAACATGGCCACACCTCCCTGTGTGCCCACAACATCTGGTGCTGCAACAACTGACACTGCCACAGGGAGGGAGGAGGACTCTGGCGGAGACTCCCTGCACCGCAGCAGCCTGCACGTGAGGGTCCCCCCAAAGAAGAGGGGTCGTCCGAGGAAGGAAAACTGAGAGGTTGATGGCCATGTACATCCCCCAGGAAGCCAACACCTGTTCCGGAAATTCTCCTATGTGTGCAAACTTTTCACCCTGTCGAATGCAACACAACTCTCCCACATGACATGGGGAGTTCAAGTTGGACTAATGTATCATATGACTGTGGACTTCACTCAGGACATTTCTGCTACCAAGACTTGCAACTCATCTGGGAACTTTGGATCACAATCCCAATGTACAGCACCCACCATCCTGTGCACTATACACACACACATTTTTGTAAATAAAATCACTAGTACACCATACTTGCCTCTGTTGTTATTCAAATGTGGATACTGTTATGGTGATGATGATCTGCTAAATTACACTGTGTATGCTAACTGCTACAGCAAGTACAACACCGTCATGTGAGTCATGGTGACGTGACACATATGAGGGAGACACACCACTAGGGCTACACAACACAGAGACACCAGGGCCATCGGACTCATCGCCTACAGTGATGTTGCCAGGAAATACTGTGGAATGCACAGACACCACACCTATTCAGAGTCTGTGTCAACTAGCCCACAGGTGCAGTAAGCAAATGTCAGTCAGATGTGTGACCACAGACAACGCACATCCCAAAGTGAAGCACAGGTTTATTACACATTTGCAACATGTTGTTTCCACTACAAATGCAAGGTTTACCCACGTGGCAGTGGCCACACAGTCAACAAGTGCAGAAGATATGAAGTCCAGTGGTGTGTGGCACATCACCTGTAGGGAAACAACTGCTGCCACCCTGAAAGCTGAATCATGGTGTTGGGGGATCCAAGTTGACCAAAGTACTCAGTAAGCACCCTGTGAAGGACAGACATGACACACAGTTAAAACCACTGAAGAACAGGACAGAAATGCAATACTCATGCCCAATACATGTCACAAGACAACTACACAAAACCAAGTTAGCATGTCAACACTGTTGGGGAGTACAGACTACCTGTAAGGACACATCGCTGCACGCATACAGTCATGTAGCCCATGGACACACTCAAACAGCACCAGAGCACCACCCACACATATCATGCAAACTCACATCATTCACATTACATCTCCCTGGATACTCACATTCAGCTGAAGAAGTTGGTGATGAGCTGTGTGCGGACATCAACATCAGCATCATCACTGGCATCGTGGTCCAGGCCAGGATCCTCCACAGGTGGCGGACGTTGGTCATCGTCATCCAGGATGAGAGACAACTTCTTCCGCACTGCCAGGTTGTGTAGCATGCAGCAGACGATGACAATCTTGCATACCTAGGCTGGGGCATATGGGAGGGCCCCTCCTGTCTTGTCCAGGCAGTGGAAGCGGCTCTTCAGGAGACCAAATGTCCGCTCGATCACTCTCCTGGTCCGACCATGTGCCTCATTGTAGCGCATCTGGGCTGGTGTCACAGGGTTCCTGAGGGGTGTCAGCAACCACGGCATGTTGGGGTATCCAGAGTCACCTATGGACAGACAAGTGCACATTAGCTGAGTTGGAAAAGTGGGCGGAATACTACAGAGCAGAACACACAATGGTACAAAGTCAGTACACACCGACAAGCCAGGCACGCTGGTTCTGCATCTGTGCCATCATCCTCGGGATGCGACTACTCCTCATCACGTAGGCATCGTGTGCTGAACCAGGGAAACGGGCACACACATGTGTGATGCTCATATCTGCAAGACATACCACCAGAGCATTGATCGAATGGTAATGTTTCCGGTTCCGGTATGCCTGCTCATGTGCCTGTGGTGGTACCAAAGCCACATGTGTCCCATCAATGGAGCCAATGACATGTGGCATCCTCCCCAGGGCATAGAAGTCACTCTTGACGTCAGTGAGTTGTTGACGTGTAGGGAAATAGATGTACTGGTTCAGGCATCTCAACATTGCCTCCAAAACGTTGCGTAGCACACGGCTGAACATAGTCTGTGACATCCCACCGGCAGTCGCCACAGTGTGTTGAAAGGTACCGGTGGCAAAGAAGTGTAGGGCTGCCATTACCTTCACCTTGGGGGTCAGCGCCGTAGGGTACGGCCGGCCAGGTTGCAAATGTGGTGCCAAGCGCACTGCCAAATCCTCAATCAGCTGCCTGGTGAAGCGGTACCGTCGGATGCTGTCACGTTCCACCATCGTTGCCAGGTCAGGGAATGGTCTATGGACAGCTGGAGCCCTGCAGTGCATAGGTTGAAGAAAGAAAGATTGTCAGTCACCCCACATATGTGCCATTCACCATACTCAATTTCACACGATACATCATTACGAGACACAAGTACTTGATGTGTGTGCCGTTCTGTTCGGACATAACTGGCACCTACATGGCCATCATCTAACTTCTCAGTACAACATGTGTGGACAACAGGTTCCAGGTTGTGCTATGGGAAACCATTAGGCTGTGTCACAGTACCCATTTACTGCTGTCACGTTCCACACACAAACCACAGTGACATGTCTGGACAGATGCGCCACAGGCATCACAGCTCATTGACAGGTAGATTCCCAGTGACCCTGTCTTGCCACATGGACACTGGCATGACATGGCGTATCATGTACACGTCAGAAAATGAAACATGACTCCCACAGGTAGTGGCCCCTGTCGCCTCCGCAGGACAGACATGGACGCCAGTGACGCACAACATCAAAGTCCATGCACAAACAACGTTGATGTGGAGACTGTCTCCCATCGTGCACATGGAATCAGAGACATCGGAAACACAACATGCACACAGACTGTGGAGGGCCATCACTATTGTGGCAATGGGTCACCCTGTGACGTACATGCCTTCCCCCATGGGACCCTGTGTCATACACATACACAACCTGGAAATGTGACCATGCCACATGCTCCGAAATGAACTGTTGCACATCACAGTGGTCATGTGCACAACACACAAAGGACCCTGTCCCCATGAACACATGCACAGCCTGGGTGTGGCTGCCCACAAGTGCCACCACAGAAACCACATGTTTACCCCCATACACAGGAAAGGTAATGCAGCCTTACATGCCTTAGGAAACAGTGTGGACTGGGTGTGGTGTTGTAGGTGTGCCCCTGAGTCTCTGGCAGGTATATGTGGCTGGCATACGTTCACCAGTGACAAGCATGGTGACATATGCGAGTGACCTGTACAGGTACGCGTTGTACAGCAATGGACCGATTGGTGTGCCCGGCCGGCCCATTGCATCTGTTGTGAGCGTGTACGCGTTGTACAGCAATGGACCGATCGGTGTGCCCGGCCGGCCCATTGCATCTGGTGGGAGCGGGTACGTGTTGTATCCTGACATACGCGTTGTACAGCAATGGACCGAACGGTGCACACGCGTTGGCTGGGGCCTGGCATGGCAACGGACGCGTATTCGAAGCTTCAACGAGTCTGATGCAGTGAATTCAGTTGGCCAGCCACAACAATGTTGCAAAATCATGGGTGTCATGAACTTGGATTTTTGAAGGATGCTGTGGGCGTATATTAGTGCTGCTATTCCATGGATTGGTCAGATTCAGAAGATGCAAATGACTTGGACCTATCACTTTGGACACATGGGACAGTACCTGCCTCTGCAGCACACATATAATGCTGGCTGTTCCCCTGAGAGCTCACTTGCCTGCACTACATGCTCCAGGACGACATCTGCCACCAACACTGCTGCTGTCTCTGCATCCTCTGGCTACTGCAATGGCACGTACTGTGGAGAGAGCCCCAGCCTTCAGCCTTGAGGAGAACCAGGCCCTGCTGGACAGCCTCCTTCCACAGTACAGCAAGCTGTATGGGAAACCAGTGGAGCAGGTGAGTGTGCTGTCCACTGCCTTACTAATTTTGCATGTTGTCTGACTAGCAGGACTTACAGTGTGCACACCACTGGCTAGCATGCTCACTGAGTAGTTCTGACCCCCAAAGTGTGTAGTTACATGCACTGAACAGGTACAGTGCAGTAACAGTGCATTCCAACAAGGTTTACTTCCCATGCAATGATACCATGTAGTAACTGCTGGCAAACTGTTCATAGCCATCGTTGCACTGCCTGTGTACATCATATGCCCCAGTGATTGAGACATGTATATCCAACTGTGTGATGCACGTATATGTTGCATGTGTTGTAATGGCATTTTCACTCATCCTCACAGGTTGATGCCCACCAGAAGCAGGAAATCTGGCTGACCATCGCCCGGGCAGTAAGATCCATGGGGGACTACAAGCGCTGGATCCGCAACTGCCAGAAGAGGTGGCAGGACCTTCGAGGCTAGACCCGGAGGATCGCAAGGGTCCAGCTGAAGCTGTCGCCTCCTCGCAGGAGGGGTGGACACCGGACCCTGACCCCCCACATGCTCAGGATCCTGGCGGTGGTCTTCCCTGACCTGGATGGGCAGCTGAAGGCCAGACAGCAGCAAGGAGGGGGTGAGTCCATGACAGCACTGTGCACTTTGTCTGACATGCTATGTGCCCTCCTCTGGCCTGGTTAAACTTCCACAGTACATCAGTCTTGTGGTCCAGGACCCATGTCCCTCTATTGTGACATGCCCACTCCTCATCTGATACGCATATGTGTGGCCCTTACAGTCAGGAAATTGTGTCACTTGGGGACTGTGTCATTGCATTTTGCTTTGCTCAAGGTGGGGGACAGCATTTGTTCCGGTGACTATGTTGTGGGATTCATGGGTGGGTCAATTGCCAAGTTCTGGCATGTAATATGGGTGTAACTTTGATATGTGGTCCACTTGCTGATCTGATTCACAACATGTCCCTGGGGTATTTGGCACACCCCCATGCTGCGGGTGGGAAGAATGTTTGGGCCTCAGGAGTATGTATATCAAGTGTGTCACACATGCTTAGACACCTGCCTACTGTCCAGGACTCATCCCTCTTACAGGTGGAGCTGGACAGTCATGCCTACTCCAGGGCATACAATACACTCTGTACTCCCACTCCCGTGGATCATCTGACATGTTGTGATCAGTGCGATACAAAAGGGGATGATGGACCGGAACGCTTGAGCCAATCAAACACTCACCCCCAGTCAACTGATCTGGGTTTAATCCATCATCATTCTTTAGCTCACTCCACCACCCCAGTTCAGACATGGCCATATGCAAATCAGTCTGACCCTGTGCCTCATGGGAACAGTCCAGCCCGAACTGCCAAGCCATGTCTTCCCTGGACCGGAAACAAGCATCCTAGGACCGGTTTCTGGCATTTCAGCCGTCATCAGCCAGGCTTGCTTGAATCCAGTGGCAAAGTGAGCAAGGGACCCACGTCTGGGCATACCCCCGCCAAATTAGGGCGACCAAAGCGATACAAAAGGGGATGATGGACGGAACGCTTGAGCCAATCAAACACTCACCCCCAGTCAACTGATCTGGGTTTAATCCATCATCATTCTTTAGCTCACTCCACCACCCCAGTTCAGACATGGCCATATGCAAATCAGTCTGACCCTGTGCCTCATGGGAACAGTCCAGCCCGAACTGCCAAGCCATGTCTTCCCTGGACCGGAAACAAGCATCCTAGGACCGGTTTCTGGCATTTCAGCCGTCATCAGCCAGGCTTGCTTGAATCCAGTGGCAAAGTGAGCAAGGGACCCACGTCTGGGCATACCCCCGCCAAATTAGGGCGACCAAAGCGATACAAGAGGGGATGATGGACGGAACGCTTGAGCCAATCAAACACTCACCCCCAGTCAACTGATCTGGGTTTAATCCATCAACATTCTTTAGCTCACTCCACCACCCCAGTTCAGACATGGCCATATGCAAATCAATCTGACCCTGTGCCTCATGGGAACAGTCCAGCCCGAACTGCCAAGCCATGTCTTCCCTGGACCGGAAACAAGCATCCTAGGACCGGTTTCTGGCATTTCAGCCGTCATCAGCCAGGCTTGCTTGAATCCAGTGGCAAAGTGAGCAAGGGACCCACGTCTGGGCATACCCCC
This sequence comes from Calotriton arnoldi, assembly GCA_963921515.1. NCBI lineage: Eukaryota > Metazoa > Chordata > Amphibia > Caudata > Salamandridae > Calotriton > Calotriton arnoldi. The sequence continues at coordinate 1,630,713 of CAWUFW010000581.1, read as the reverse complement.
GCCAAATTAGGGCGACCAAAGCGATACAAAAGGGGATGATGGACGGAACAGCTTGAGCCAATCAAACACTCACCCCCAGTCAACTGATCTGGGTTTAATCCATCATCATTCTTTAGCTCACTCCACCACCCCAGTTCAGACATGGCCATATGCAAATCAGTCTGACCCTGTGCCTCATGGGAACAGTCCAGCCCGAACTGCCAAGCCATGTCTTCCCTGGACCGGAAACAAGCATCCTAGGACCGGTTTCTGGCATTTCAGCCGTCATCAGCCAGGCTTGCTTGAATCCAGTGGCAAAGTGAGCAAGGGACCCACGTCTGGGCATACCCCCGCCAAATTAGGGCGACCAAAGCGATACAAAAGGGGATGATGGACGGAACGCTTGAGCCAATCAAACACTCACCCCCAGTCAACTGATCTGGGTTTAATCCATCATCATTCTTTAGCTCACTCCACCACCCCAGTTCAGACATGGCCATATGCAAATCAGTCTGACCCTGTGCCTCATGGGAACAGTCCAGCCCGAACTGCCAAGCCATGTCTTCCCTGGACTGGAAACAAGCATCCTAGGACCGGTTTCTGGCATTTCAGCCGTCATCAGCCAGGCTTGCTTGAATCCAGTGGCAAAGTGAGCAAGGGACCCACGTCTGGGCATACCCCGCCAAATTAGGGCGACCAAAGCGATACAAAAGGGGATGATGGACGGAACGCTTGAGCCAATCAAACACTCACCCCCAGTCAACTGATCTGGGTTTAATCCATCATCATTCTTTAGCTCACTCCACCACCCCAGTTCAGACATGGCCATATGCAAATCAGTCTGACCCTGTGCCTCATGGGAACAGTCCAGCCCGAACTGCCAAGCCATGTCTTCCCTGGACCGGAAACAAGCATCCTAGGACCGGTTTCTGGCATTTCAGCCGTCATCAGCCAGGTTTGCTTGAATCCAGTGGCAAAGTGAGCAAGGGACCCACGTCTGGGCATACCCCGCCAAATTAGGGCGACCAAAGCGATACAAAAGGGGATGATGGACGGAACGCTTGAGCCAATCAAACACTCACCCCCAGTCAACTGATCTGGGTTTAATCCATCATCATTCTTTAGCTCACTCCACCACCCCAGTTCAGACATGGCCATATGCAAATCAGTCTGACCCTGTGCCTCATGGGAACAGTCCAGCCCGAACTGCCAAGCCATGTCTTCCCTGGACCGGAAACAAGCATCCTAGGACCGGTTTCTGGCATTTCAGCCGTCATCAGCCAGGCTTGCTTGAATCCAGTGGCAAAGTGAGCAAGGGACCCACGTCTGGGCATACCCCCGCCAAATTAGGGCGACCAAAGCGATACAAAAGGGGATGATGGACGGAACGCTTGAGCCAATCAAACACTCACCCCCAGTCAACTGATCTGGGTTTAATCCATCATCATTCTTTAGCTCACTCCACCACCCCAGTTCAGACATGGCCATATGCAAATCAGTCTGACCCTGTGCCTCATGGGAACAGTCCAGCCCGAACTGCCAAGCCATGTCTTCCCTGGACCGGAAACAAGCATCCTAGGACCGGTTTCTGGCATTTCAGCCGTCATCAGCCAGGCTTGCTTGAATCCAGTGGCAAAGTGAGCAAGGGACCCACGTCTGGGCATACCCCCGCCAAATTAGGGCGACCAAAGCGATACAAAAGGGGATGATGGACGGAACGCTTGAGCCAATCAAACACTCACCCCCAGTCAACAGATCTGGGTTTAATCCATCATCATTCTTTAGCTCACTCCACCACCCCAGTTCAGACATGGCCATATGCAAATCAGTCTGACCCTGTGCCTCATGGGAACAGTCCAGCCCGAACTGCCAAGCCATGTCTTCCTGGACCGGAAACAAGCATCCTAGGACCGGTTTCTGGCATTTCAGCCGTCATCAGCCAGGCTTGCTTGAATCCAGTGGCAAAGTGAGCAAGGGACCCACGTCTGGGCATACCCCCGCCAAATTAGGGCGACCAAAGCGATACAAAAGGGGATGATGGACGGAACGCTTGAGCCAATCAAACACTCACCCCCAGTCAACTGATCTGGGTTTAATCCATCATCATTCTTTAGCTCACTCCACCACCCCAGTTCAGACATGGCCATATGCAAATCAGTCTGACCCTGTGCCTCATGGGAACAGTCCAGCCCGAACTGCCAAGCCATGTCTTCCCTGGACCGGAAACAAGCATCCTAGGACCGGTTTCTGGCATTTCAGCCGTCATCAGCCAGGCTTGCTTGAATCCAGTGGCAAAGTGAGCAAGGGACCCACGTCTGGGCATACCCCCGCCAAATTAGGGCGACCAAAGCGATACAAAAGGGGATGATGGACGGAACGCTTGAGCCACTCAAACACTCACCCCCAGTCAACTGATCTGGGTTTAATCCATCATCATTCTTTAGCTCACTCCACCACCCCAGTTCAGACATGGCCATATGCAAATCAGTCTGACCCTGTGCCTCATGGGAACAGTCCAGCCCGAACTGCCAAGCCATGTCTTCCCTGGACCGGAAACAAGCATCCTAGGACCGGTTTCTGGCATTTCAGCCGTCATCAGCCAGGCTTGCTTGAATCCAGTGGCAAAGTGAGCAAGGGACCCACGTCTGGGCATACACCCGCCAAATTAGGTGTCTGCCTCTGTGTCATTGTGCTGTGGCTTCGTTGTCAGGACTACTGGTATGTTTGTCGGTTAGGGCTCAGCATGCCATCTGAGATGTGACCATGAGAGACAATACTTCTGTGACTTATAGATGTTTGATCACTTGACTGTGCACACAGGTGTATGCGACTGTGACTTTCAGGCAGCTGTTATTCATTCACAGCACACTGTGAGGTGCTCAGGTTCTGAGAGTTGTGTTTCATGTCCCCCATATGTCCAATTGGCATGACGTGGACAAATACTAGTTCAGATGATGTCGTGTGTGGGGGATGGACATGTGCACTTGTCAGTTACATAACTTGCATTCCCCATGTCCTAGGATTGTGACACAGTGCAGACTGTTGTTGGCTGGCTGCCATGGCCATGTGAATGAAGACAGGGATGTATGACTTTGCACGCATGCCTGTGTCATGGCATTAAATTTCCTAAGAGTGATCCTGCAGGGGAGTGACATGTGCAGTATGCACCGCATTGTGGCATGGACTATCCGGACATGGGTGCATCATGGTGTCTGGTGCTGGTATGCATCACATGCATTTCTATTTAGACTCTGGCCATCCCTTTCTCCGGACACCTGCACTGACTCAGTGGCAAGAGATGTGATGTGTGCTTGTTCACATACTTCACCGTGTCCCCTGCAATGTCCAACAACTGTGTAGGTGGTGCATGTGTCCACACTGGGGTCTTACCATCAGACAGGCACCAGACAGATGGGTGCAAGGGCATGAGGGGTGTGAGTCCCATGGTTGACCATCAGACTGACAATTGGCTTCTCCAAATCTGTGTGAGGAGTTTTGGCAATGTTCAACTAAGGATGCCAGGGCTGGCTCTGTAAGTGCTGTACTTACTGTGGTGTGTGCGGTCAGTGCAGGTGACTGATGTTTGTCTGTTTCCCTAATTGTTTGCAGATAAATCCACGGCCACAGGAGGGGACAGCTCCACGGACCAGGAGGAGCTGCGGAGCCAGACTGGGTCAGCATCCGACGAGTGGACAGAGGGACCCAGTGGCACGGAGGGCGAGGGAGCCACACCGAGGAGTCCTCAGCACCATCCACCTCAGCTGAGGACCACAGCAGCTCGGAGGATGACTCCCTTGTGGAGGCGGGTGTCAGCAGCCACCACACCCCAGCTAGTCTGTCTGGCCCCGCCACCACCACCACCAGCACCGCCCTCCCATTGGCTCCAATTCCAGAGGTCCGTGGAGGCTCCCGTGTTCGGGAGCGTGTCTCCTTCGTGCCAGGCACCGCACCCCTGCCCCTGTGTCCCCTGCTGCCCTGAGTGAGGAGTCTGTGTACCTACTTCGGCAGCTCCATGTAGGGCAGACAGCAATGCTGAGTGTCCTCCATGCACACACCACTCTGTTGACACAGCTGGTGTCGTTCATGGAGGGCATCTCGACAGGTATGTCTGCCCTACGGAGGAGCAATAAGTCCATGGACTCCTCCCTGATGGCAGCAGTGTCCCTCCTCCAACAGTCCCTCCCCCCTCCTACCTCTGCCCCATCCACACTTCCTGGCACCCTACCTTCCAAAGCACATGCACACCTGCACAATCACCCAAACACACAGACACGAGCAGCACAGACACACCCAAAAGAAAGGCAAGACGTGCACACAAGCATCCTCAGGGGACAGATACCACACACACAGGGGATGGGGAACAGACACACACACAGGCATCCACAGTCACTCCGCAGTCCTCCAAATCCTCTCCCTCCAAGACCCCTTCCCTTGCCTCACCTTCAACCCCACCTACACAGCAGCTCTTCCTCTGTGACCTCGGCCTCTTCCCCTCCGATCCTGCAGATCCGGCATACTGGGTGAAGAGGAAGTCCACCCACACAGAGGGAGTGCCCTCGCCCCCGGACACCCTCCCCCAGGCGCAGGCAGACTGAGGACCCCATTCGGAAGTCCCCCGGACCAGGAAGGGCAAGACCCCACCACCACCACCACGCAGCTCCACCACCCAGTCTCTCTCCTCCATCCCCCAGGCCACCACTCCACAGGTTCCACCGCCACACCCTGCCCCAGGTTCTCCCACACACCGATACCGCATCCCCAAACTGCTTAGGCCCTCCCCCTGCCACTTGCTCTTCCACCCCCAACCCAGACGCTCAGCCTGTTTGTGCCACTGGTGTGGAGACCGGGTCCCCCCTCTGTCCTGCCCACCTCATCTGCCCCCCTTCCACTCCCTTGGAGGCATGCACTGCAGTGGAGTCCACAACCACCCCGTCTGACTCGGGCACTGCAGTGGTGCCGGCCCCCTGAGTCAGACACCTCCACTGCAGTTGCCGGTGACACTCCTGCACCCACCACCCCTTCACTGCCTCACTCTGGCATCCCCTGATCCTGTCCCTGCGGTGCCTGGCCTGCCCCTTGTATGCCCCTCCAAGGGGATGTCCCCTGTCCCTACCAGTGCAGGCAAGCAATGGGTGACAAGTTGTCACATATCACCCTGCTGGGACTGTGTATTTGGACTGGCCATTGGCCTCAGTTTAATTTGGACTTCTGATTTTTGATTGACATTTGCTGAATAAAGCCTCTTTTTGTTTACTTGTGGTTTTTCTTTTGATGTACATGATGTAGATGAGTATCATCATGCATTTGCAGTTGTAATAGTGTTCAGATCAGGAAAATGAAGTGTTGCTGTGATGGACTCCATGTGGTCCATGGGATATGTGTCCTGTTGTAGTCTGGATCTATAGCATCCTCTGCTGCAGTCTGAGGTTGTGATGTTCAGCATATGACACAGGGATGTACGTTTTGCATTTGTAAATTAACATCTTTGTCTTACAGTGATGCACATCTGGTGGGCTTACCACTGTTCAATGTTTCCATTTCCCTGACTGTGTGCCCATCTCCACTGGACATGCAGTTTAGCACACCAATGTTGAAGGACTCATCAGTGTATACAGTGCACCTTGCTTGACACGTGTTTTGGGTGTATGCAGATGACTGACGTGACACTCCCGTACCCAGGCTGATGTGAGCAGAGCCTTCAGTGTGTTGTAGTTGTTGACTCACTGACCGAGTGTTCTGCCGACATGTTTGAGTCGTGCACAGACAAGGTTTGGCACAGCGGACCTTCCACAGCAGTGGAGTGCCCTCATGGCAGTGTGTAATCCTGTGACATTGCCTGGGCCCGTGTTTTGTGTTGTGTAAGCATGTCTGTGCGTGTACCCTTCCCTTTTCCTACACAGGCTGTGTCCCTATGGATGTTCCTGTTTCTGATGCTTGCTGAGTTGTTCTGTGTTCATCCAGCATCTTGGACCTGGTTACTCCGGGATGTGGGTGCATGGCAAACTAAGGTTCATCAGGTTGTCATCCCAGGTTGTCTTTGTTGTCACGGCTGGGGATGTGGGCAAACGCAGATGGGACACATTCAGGATTCCCCTTGGCACTTGTTGGTTACACATGTCATGTAATTTACAGTCTGTGGTAGCTTTCAGTGATTGTGACACGTTGTGTGTGTGACTGCTGCCACTCCTCAGGGTCAGAGCTGCAATGTTGGAAGTTGTGTACGTGTGTTCTTTGTGTGTCAACTTGTCTTCTTCATTGGTGTGTGACTATGGCCGGGATCCCATTGATTGTGGTGGATTTCACGTCATGCCCATGTACCGCGTAGTGTGCAGTGTGTAAGACATTCACGAGTCTTGTTGACTGGCCATGTGTGATGGGTTTCTGCACCTTAGTTCCCCCCACCACCCCTGGGATTGTCATGGGTGCATGTGCAATGTCACCAGTCCATGTGAGCTTCACTGCTGCACATTGGTGGAGATCAAGGTGTGTGGTGTTGAGTGTGTGCAAATGTGAGTTGTTGCACGGCTAGACCCCTACCTCCATATTGGCCATGGCTGGCAGGCCGTGCTGATTGATTTGTGCTTGTGTAGGTGTGATGGTAGTTTGTGGCTCAGGAAACATGGCTGTGGTTCACAGTGTGAATGACATCTACCTTTGTCATCACAGTGGGATTATCACGCAGGCTAGTGTCACCACAATGTGGGGTCCCTGGGGGTAGTGCTGTGGTGGGTCTGTCTCTTGCTGTGTTAGTTGCTGTTCCTACAAGCTTGTGTGACATGTGTAATTTGGGCTCCCTCTCATCTAACAATGCCTCTTTGCCCACATAGGGGAATCCGATCCATGAGTAACTTTTGTATGGCACTGTATACACATCTGTGTAATTGGAATTCAGGCCTCCTCATGTGTTGTGTGGTTGCCTGGGGACACTGGCACACACCCCCATCACCTGTTGTGTTTGATATGCAGTGTGAGTCTGCCTGTTTGTGTTTGTGCATTTGCACCACTGCATTGGCATATCTTGAGTGTGCCATTGGCTGTATGTTGTTTGGTGGCTTTCCCCTGCTGTCCCTGGGACTCCTAGGTCATCAGTCAGCACAATAATCATGGTTTGTATGTCCCATTGCTGCCATGGTATGGTATTTGTTCACCTGACATCTACAGTCTCCACAGGATATCTACATTTGTGTGTCCATTGGTGCAGATATGTGGGTCTGCATTATGATGGTCACTTCTGTCATTGTGTTATTTGTGAATGTTGACAATGTGAGCCCCCATGGGTGATGTTTGTATGCACATGGCCAAAACGATGTTTTATTGCCACTGCACTGTTTGCCTCACCCAATCTATGTTGCTATGGGACACAAGCACTACTATGCCACTGATGTGTTTGTTGTTGTGTGACCAGGGATCATCCATGCAGTTTGGCTTTGGCAGCTTTTACCCTGACTACACTTTCCTTTTGATCACTGTGGTGATGGGGCTTTGGGCCCCATTGCCACACTGTTCAAAAGGTGCATCAGCTATGGACCCCACACCTACCTTGTGGTCACTGTGGTGATGGGGCTTTGGGCCCCATTGCCACACTGTTCAAAATGTGCATCAGCTATGGACCCCACACCTACCTTTTGGTCACTGTGGTGATGGGGCTTTGGGCCCCATTGCCACACTGTTCAAAAGGTGCATCAGCTATGGACCCCACACTTACCTTTTGGTCACTGTGGTGATGGGGCTTTGGGCCCCATTGCCACACTGTTCAAAATGTGCATCAGCTATGGACCCCACACTCACCTTTTGGTCACTGTGGTGATGGGGCTTTGGGCCCCATTGCCACACTGTTCAAAATGTGCATCAGCTATGGACCCCACACCTACCTTGTGGTCACTGTGGTGATGGGGCTTTGGGCCCCATTGCCACACTGTTCAAAGTGTGCATCAGCTATGGACCCCACACCTACCTTGTGGTCACTGTGGTGATGGGGCTTTGGGCCCCATTGCCACAATGTTCAAAATGTGCATCAGCTATGGACCCCACACTTACCTTTTGGTCGCTGTGGTGATGGGGTGTTCAACCCCATTGCCACAGTGGCCATGGTCGGCTTGCATTGTGGAGGCCACACACATTTATGTGTGACACATGTGCTAGGGGGTCACATTGTATGTTCAATGTCATGTTCAGTGTTGTAGGCATTTGACACAGACTACACACGCTTGTCATGGTGTTGGGGGGATGTAATTTTCAGACATTCCTTATGTGGGAGTATGCTGGTTGTGTCATGCATTACCCGTCCTATGAGTAGGGGTGGAGGTAGTGGCAGGCATCCATCCCCCTAAGGGTGGGGATGGTAGTAGTGACAGGCATCCAGGTCCCCCTGAGTAGGGGTGGTGGTAGTGGCAGGCATCCAGCCCCCCCTGAGTAGGGGTGGTGGTAGTGGTAGGCATCCAGGCCCCCCTGAGTAGGGGTGGTGGTAGTGGTAGGCATCCATCTCCCTAAGGGTGGGGATGGTAGTAGTGACAGGCATCCAGGCCCCCATGAGTAGAGGTGGTGGTAGTGGCAGGCATCCAGCCCCTCTGAGTAGGGGTGGTGGTAGTGGCAGGCATCCAGCCCCCTGAGTAGGGGTGGTGGTAGTGGCAGGCATCCAGCCCCCTGAGTAGGGGTGGTGGTAGTGGTAGGCATCCATCCCCCTAAGGGTGGGGATGGTAGTAGTGACAGGCATCCAGGCCCCCATGAGTAGGGGTGGTGGTAGTGGTAGGCATCCAGGCCCCCTGAGTAGGGGTGGTGGTAGTGGTAGGCATCCATCCCCTAAGGGTGGGGATGGTAGTAGTGACAGGCATCCAGGCCCCCATGAGTAGGGGTGGTGGTAGTGGCAGGCATCCAGCCCCCTGAGTAGGGGTGGTGGTAGTGGCAGGCATCCAGCCCCCTGAGTAGGGGTGGTGGTAGTGGTAGGCATCCAGGCCCCCTGAGTAGGGGTGGTGGTAGTGGTAGGCATCCATCCCCTAAGGGTGGGGATGGTAGTAGTGACAGGCATCCAGGCCCCCATGAGTAGGGGTGGTGGTAGTGGCAGGCATCCAGCCCCCCTGAGTAGGGGTGGTGGTAGTGGCAGGCATCCAGCCCCCTGAGTGGGGTGGTGGTAGTGGCAGGCATCCAGCCCCCCTGAGTAGGGGTGGTGGTAGTGACAGGCATCCAGCCCCCTGAGTAGGGGTGGTGGTAGTGGCAGGTATCCAGCCCCCTGAGTAGGGGTGGTGGTAGTGGCAGGCATCCAGCCCCCCTGAGTAGGGGTGGTGGTAGTGGTAGGCATCCATCCCCCTAAGGGTGGGGATGGTAGTAGTGACAGGCATCCAGGCCCCCCTGAGTAGGGGTGGTGGTAGTGGCAGGCATCCAGCCCCCCCTGAGTAGGGGTGGTGGTAGTGGCAGGCATCCAGCCCCCCCTGAGTAGGGGTGGTGGTAGTGGTAGGCATCCATCCCCCTAAGGGTGGGGATGGTAGTAGTGACAGGCATCCAGGCCCCCATGAGTAGGGGTGGTGGTAGTGGCAGGCATCCAGGCCCCCCTGAGTAGGGGTGGTGGTAGTGGTAGGCATCCATCCCCCTAAGGGTGGGGATGGTAGTAGTGACAGGCATCCAGCCCCCCCTGAGTAGGGGTGGTGGTAGTGGTAGGCATCCAGGCCCCCCTGAGTAGGGGTGGTGGTAGTGGCAGGCATCCAGCCCCCCCTGAGTAGGGGTGGTGGTAGGGTGGTGTTGGTGGTAGGTATCCATCCCCCTATGGGTGTGTATGGCATTGGTGATGGCCATCCCACCCCTATGGTTCTGCTGTTGCTAGTGTACGTCATTTGTGCATCCCTATGTGTGTGTGACATATTTCGGGTACGTGTCGTTTGTTTGTGTTGTTGGTGTTTGACTTACCGTCTGCGCCGTACGCGTCTGTGCCGGTCCCGGTAATAAATGTAGAGTATAGGTAGGACCTGCGCAATGGGATTCATGCTTGGATCGTCTCGTTCGGGTTTCTCGTGTCTTCGACTCGTACTCGTAGCAGGCTTGTTCGTCTCGTAGCCGTGGATCGTCTTGTGGCGCGAAACGGAACTTATGTACGGCTCGCCCGGATGCTCAAACGTCCCGGACGTAGCAACGGGTTCGGTGCGTACGGAGTGCGCATCGTACTCGTCCGGCCGGAAGGTGCTGTGTATTTGCTTCCGTACGACTCAATTCGGCGTTTGCGGATCCGGCTCGGGCGGGGAACAGGAGCTGGATTGGGTAAGTACGGCTCGCTCGGAATCTGGGTTGTTATGCGCATCGTACTTGTTCGTTCGGACGAGTGTTCGAATCGGTCGGGAAACACGCACTCGGCTGGTTTTTTTTCCGGACGAATACTGTTAGGTGCGCTTCCGGCCGAGATCGAAATCGACCCCTGAGTGTGAGGTTCAAGCAATCCTTGATTACCAGCGAGTCTGTGGTCAACTTTAACACCTTATTGATTGGCAGGGTTAAGATCCAGTTGGTCATCCAGCATCTTTTGTTCATGCTCCCCAATCATTAAGCAATTCTCTGGGAAACGGGGGAGTTCTGAGGGTGGGGATACTGTCAGAACTCACCAGATTTGTCTTCCACGATGGGCGTCATATTGTGTGACCTTCCTGCCGACTGCCTCCTTCTGATGCTAAGAAGCTTCGTACAACATTGTGGGCTGCATTTCACCAAGGTATTGTTTGGGCGTGACAGGTTTTATAAGGTGCTGTCAGAGTCGTAGACTTAAACAAATCTGAGGCGAACCCAACTCTCCCTTCACCTTCACTGTCGTAGGTGTTGCCAAGGTCTGGCTAAACACAGTAGGTAGCAACAGGAGTATGGGGTCTGGAAAAAGAAAAGACACTGTTGATCAGGCGGCCCTTTGAACAGGTGGCTCTAAAAACCATTGATGAAATCCCCTTTTGAGAAATGGCATTGAGCAGGTGATTTTAAACTGGATAGAAACCCTGACACCTCTAAAACCAGATATTGACAATGCATAAATATCTAGAAGGTGGGAAATAAAAGCACAGGCATGACGTATTTACCGAATATGTTTGAATTTACTAGAACTATCTCCTGTGAGACTATAATGGAGGAAGAGGTGGGGGGTTGGGGGGGGGAGGTTATCCAAGCAACCAGAAAGGAGAAGAGGTCACAGGAACAATCAGAGCCTGTAGTATCAGCAGGCAGAGACAGCATTAAGAAACAAAGCCCTTAATAGGTCAGGAAAGTAAAAACAGAAACCGAGGGACTGGAGTTGGGCAAACAGATGAAGCGACGAAAATGCCGAGTGACCAACTAAGGCAGCAGTGAGAAGCCACAGTAAAACACACAGTTGATCTTATCTTGACCTAGAAGGAGAATCTACACAGACAGAAGGTATTCCCATTGGTGGAACATTAGATCGGTAAACTTTCCGTCGTCTCCAAACTCTCTGTCCGTGTCGTCTTGTCAGGAGGGAGGGAGTGTTTGTGTGTGTGTGCGTGCGTACATGCTTGTGTGTGTGTGTGCGTGTGGGCGCGTACAGAGCAGACTGAGCTGTCATGTGGCATTTGACATTCATATTTAATTATTGTAAAATAAAATGATGAAGGTATGGATCATGAAATGACCTCAAAAAATGTATAAACACATAATTATAGTTGCAGATAAAATAACTGTAAAAATGTGTTTGTTTAGTGCAACCACCTTGTAAATTTGAGAATGCTCATTAAAAGGTGGGCACAACATTGACGATGCAAACAGACAGTTACTTTAAATTATTTTGTGGCATGAATTTGGTATATTTAGGGAAATAGTGTAATGTTTGAGGCTCAAAAGAAGTTTTGTTAAACTGTTTTGAATCCTATCCATTTTGCCCACTGTTACCAATGTGTTTTACAGTGTCCAAATGGACACGTTTGTCTACAAAAATCCTTGTGGGAAAACCCTGCTTCACTTTAAAGTAGTTTTTAAATACTATCAAGTTTTGAACAGTGTTACTGGCTCAGTATACTGCAAAATACATCAATTACCGAAACATTTCCAAAACATTCTTCGAGCGAGAGCTCCTTGCCAACCTCTCTGGAAAGTAGTCTTTGTATTCCATCCAATTTTCGTCAATTTTATTGGTCCATTGTGTAGCTGCCAAGTGGCCTCAACTCATGTGTGACTCCTGCAGCTGGTCCTCATATTAGTAGCCAAGGATTACTTTAAGATGTACTTCACCCTAATGGTCCCCCAGATAATTGGGGGAGAACGTTCAAACCTTAGCACGTTCCCACTTAAGATGCTTTTAAATTATGTCCACTTTTGACCAGGTCTGGCAAAATGTATTTAAAAATGAGCCATTTTGCTTAATTATTTAGAACTGTCCTGGGGAAGAGCAATATGCCTCCTGTGAAATCTTATTTTAATGATAACCTGTTTCAAACACTTTTATCACGCTTTTCCTTGGGGTAACCACTGAAACCCTCTACAAAATAATGTGTAGATCTGATCTTGTTAAGCCTAATGTTGTTGATCCATTGTACTTCAGAGTTTGACATTTGCCTTGAATTCTTGAAAGGCGCTTTGGGAAAAACCGAAAGCCACCGGTAAAGTCGGGTAAAGTCGCTTTTGAATCATTTGAAGTGTTGACCAACATTACTGGCCCAAAATTCTTCAAAGTGCACAATTTGCCAGAACATTTCATCAAGCATTCATTGAAGGAGAACAAGGATGCCCGTTTTACACTCTATAAAAAAGTCTTTAACAACTTTCCAGTTTCAGCCAATGGCGCTGGTCAAGTGTCCTCTAAAATGCTTCAATTAATCACTCATTTTCCCAACTCGGTCCCTGGGGGACTACACCCATCGCTCGCGGAAACCGTAGGTGCTTTGTGGTCCCATGTTATTTTTGGCACCTTCATCCAGTTCCAAGTTTTATACAAACATACTTTGCATGCTAGGACTGGCACCCAATTACATATAATGGAAAACCAAACACATACTCCCAGGAAGCAAATGGCAGGATTGGAGGATTGACTAAAAGTGTCACGCATGATATTGAGTCACTAGGCGCTGCAGCTTTGTAATAAGTTATTTTAAAATTCCGCTTAGCCAAAAAACTCGGCCTTCCACAGACAAAACAAACTGTTCCTCAGATATAAGTTTCTGTACACCCTTGGCTCAGGAGCTTAACTGACAGGTGGTTGCCAGTGGATTGCACGTTTATCAAACTTATCAAGTGCATTCCAGACCACTCCTTTATGGGCATAGCACTTAATTAGTTAGTGTGTTGTCATTGCAGAGAGAGGCATTTGCTAGCAAGCGTATTGATCTCAATTCTCCAGATCATTGCATCAACCTGTAGCTTAGTGCCATAGGCATTAGTCTGTGACTAATAGGTATTTCAACTTAATTATAATTATCTGAGTTCAGCCACTGTATTGGAATAATGTGCTGGAATAGTTTTTCCCAATTTGCTGACTGTAGGAAGCTGGCTCTGTATATACTATACCAAAATGAGGTATAGTGTGCACAGAGTCCAGTGGAACCCCAAAGGTAGGCAGAGGTAAAAGTAGATAGCACCTTACTATCTATTTGTGGTAGTGTGGGCGAGCAGTAAGGCTTTATCAGAGGGTAGTGTTAAGCATTTGTTGTACACACTCTATCAGCAAATGATTTCACACACTCAAAGACTGAACTCAGACCAATTTTCTTTGTATAAAAATATTATTTAGTTATATTTAATTCTTAGAACCAAGTAAGCCTGGCAAAGCTATGTGATTTGTACTTTGCAGTAACAATACAGTTTGAATTGCAGTTGTGTATATACTTTGGTTTGGTTACAGTAGAATTACTGGGATTGCAATACCTTGAAAATACTGTACATATACTTTGTAATGACTTTTCAATAGGATGTCATGTAAATTACTTTGCAGATTACTTTTCTTACACAGTGTAGTATACCTGGATACCTCACTGGGATATTTCCTGTAAAAGGGTAAGTAAATGCGTTTTGGCTATTTGTACACAGTTATATAGACTTTGATAGGTTTTCCAACTCCACACTTAGAAACTTTTTCATATAAAACAGTCAATGTTATCCTATGGGAGGAAACAGAGTTATCAGTTAACAGGTAAGTACTTTGTTGTGGAAGTTGGTTTTCTGGGGTTAGACTCAGGGGTCTCCCAGGGTCGAGGATGCACTCTCAAAGCACCCTCAGCGGCACTAGGGCGGCCGGGTGCAGAGTGCTGAGGCCCAATGTTATCTAATGGGGGATAGGGGGCCTCTGGTTGGTGGCTGCTCAAGAGCAGGCCACAAGGTTGTGGGAGCAAAGCTCCTGGACTTTAGCTCAGGGCAAATGGGGGTTCAAGTTGGCACCAAAGGTACACCCTCAGCGGCACTAGGGCGGCCGGGTGCAGGGTGCTGGTTGGTCGTCAGGTGCCCTGTTACTTTTAATGGGGATTCTCCGGTTTGCAAACACACTGCAGACTCGGGACGAAGGTCTTCTGGGAGCGACCACGACTTGGAGAGGTAAGTTGGGATGCTAGGGGTTGGCTAGACACCGTCGGTTGGGCCACCCAAGGCCATGGGGCGCCGGGTGCAGGGGTGTCTTTTAGGGTCAGATCTTCTTACCAGCTCCTGGTCGCTGTTGGGGTGACACTCAGATTGAGGCTGAAGGCATCAGTTGGAGGCTTGAGGCAGGTCAGAGATCACTGGATCTTGGGTCAGGATCGCCGGGTAGACCTCCTCGTGGTGTTGGGCCACTTGAACTCGGGCCATGGGCGACGGGTGCAGAGTGGTGCAGACTCGTAGATTTTGCCGGAGCTGGAGTCTGTAGGTGAACAAATCCAGTGTTCACGGGAGACAATGTCTTTTCCTTGGAAGGCAGGGCAGGTCCTCGGGGTTCTTGAGGTTGCTGGCTGCAGGACACACTGGAGTTTCGCTTCTGCAGGTTCGAGGTGGGGACAGGCCGGTAGGGCTGGGGCCAAGTCAGTGGGCATCCTCCTCTTCTCAGCTTCAGCACGCCTGTTCGGTCCTTCTTCTTCTTTTCTTCTTGGTCGTTGCTTGTCTGAGGCAAGGTTCAGGGGTGACCCTAAATACTAGATTTAGGGGCGTTACAGGTAAGGAAAATGTTGGGACCAATGGGGCCCTTCCTTGGGGTAGGTACACCCCCTATTATGCCACCCTTCAGTGGGAGGGGGGCATATGCCTCTCTCTGGTTGGCTGGGTCCCCTCATCTGCAAGATGGCGGGGACTGGGAGTTGTGCTTCACCTCGCCTCCCCCACCTGAGGGGTCGGGTAGGCAAAGGTGGGCACACCTCCCTTCCTCACTTGGTTTTCCCGCCGGTTCTCCCGCCCAAAGTGGGGGTCAGAACCGGTGGGGACCAGTTACTGGAAGCAGCAAAAGGCCTGTGGAAGCTCACAATAGTGTGGGTTTAATGGGCTGAGAAGTTTGATACGAAACTTCTCATTTTTCAGTAAAGCCATTATGGTACTGTGGAGTTTGTAATGACAAACTCCCAGCACCATATACTCTTAATGGTATTACTGCACTTACAATGTCTAAGAATTGGCTTAGACACTGTAGGGATACAGGGCGCATGCACCTGTACCCTCACCGCTGGCATAGTGCACCCAGCTACAGGGGTGGCTGATCTATGCCAGGGCAGTGGGTTGTAGGCATGGCACACAGGGACTTTGTTCTGCACCAAAACGCACAGCCTGCAAAGGCAATGTGTGAGTGTAAAGGTACAGGGCCTCTAAGGGTGGCACAATAAGTGCTGCAGCCCTTAGAGGCCTTCCCTGGTCACAGTGCCCTGGGTACCTGTGGTACCATTTACCAGGGACTGGCCTGTGGCCAGAGAGTGCCAATTGGGTTTGGTCGTCAATGTAGTTTTAGGGAAAGAACATAGGCCCTGGGTACCTGATTGGCAGGAGCCCAGGGCACGCTCAGTCAAAGTACATCAGCAGTTCAGCAAAACGTGGGGGCAACCATGCAGAAAGAGGGCACTTTCTCACACTGACAGATTTTCACTTGGACATTTCATTTGCCTTGAGCAGATATAATGTCCAGGTTACTGGGCCGCTCATAATGAAGACCTAAGTGTCAGCACCTAATCGCTTTAAGCAGAAGTTGTGCATGCCATATTCACCCTACCGTTCATCATTTACAGAAAATACATAGTGCTTTAGTTAGATCCACAGGTTGCCAAGAAGGAGGGGCAAGATATGCATTGCCTCCACAGTCACAGTTACAACCTACCTGCCATAATTGGAGTTCCAGTTTCAGTGGAGATTTTTTACCAAATGCCTGCCAACACACCACACCATGGCATGCAAATCAGTTAACCAAAATGCCAGGGGGTAGTAGAAGTGACATCACATGTCATTAGAGCTTCAATTTCACTCATGCACATATGCTTTCTTTTTTACTTACCTCAGCTGCCACGGAAGGTCAAATTTCAGCTAAATGTACTCCACGTTTTTATTACCCTAATAGTTAATAATGAAATATTATTCACTATTAGGGTAATAGAAAATGTTTGTGTGTGTGTCAGTGGTGAGTGAGAGTCAATGACCGGTAGTGAAAGACAATGAGTGAGAATCAGTATGTGTTAGATCTGGCATCCTTGGCATGGTTTCCCTAACATTTTGCCTTCAGACCTCCTGCTAATAAGTGCTAAAGTGATTGTGCTCTCTCCCTAAAATGTGGCAACATTGGCTTAACCACAATTGGCAAATTTAATTTACTTATAAGTCTCTAGTAATTTGCCCTACCTGTGCCCAGGGCCTGTAAGTTAAATGCTACTGGTGGGCCTGCAGCACTGATTATGCCACCCATTTCATCATCATCATCATCAATTTCTTTATTCGATCAGTTAAAAGTGATCATAAAAGCACAGGTAAAACATATTCAAAAAACATTATCAGTAATAACAATAAATAATTCATATTTTATCTACGGTTAAAAGGATAAAAAGACCCTACTACATCAAAATATTTCCAGATTATACGAACTATCGTTACCCACTCAACCCCATGTAATGTGCAAAGTAGTTAGCAAATGGCCAGCCCCGGAGTTATGACAGCCCCTCTCTTCCTTTTCCTCATGCAGGCCCATAGGAACGTAGCTACCGATAAGCATACCAAAGGATCAGATAACAATTAAAAAAAATATAGAGCAACCCGACATTGATTAAAATTCCTTTGCTTTAAAATTGGCTTAAGATAGTCGTTCCTTTCTTTCTCATAGAGCCTGCAGAATAAAACTAAATGCAGTTCAGTTTGTATTGACAAATTGTCACATGGGCACAAAATTAAATCTGCTTGATCATAGGTTTTGTCTGGATAGCCTAACATGAGTGGAATCATATTCATACGAAATCTCAATAGTATGAATCTATGTTGTGGGCTGGTGACATTTGCTAAATAAAAAAACCCTCTCTCAGTCAATGGCGGGTTTAAACGATAGGTTACAACTGCTTGTTTCTCTTTGTGTTGTTCCCTTCGCTTATAATCCGCCTTCTTCAAAAACATACTTTTGACCTTTTGCTTTGAAACCTTTCTACATGCAGATGGATCCTTAAATAATTCAGATGGGCCAATTTCATTCAAAAGTGTTTCTACATAGCCAAGCCACCTGGACATTCTGCTATTATCCATACTCAGACAGTTCCTTATTATTGTTTGAGTCAACGACTCTGTATCCCTCCTCCAGATTGAGTGCCACAGAAGAACTGGGGCTACTTGTATTGCGTCAGCGATGTAAGGCAGGCCCAATTCCAAGTGTAAAATATAATTGGAGGAAGAGAGGGGGAGGCCCACTAAGGACTTAAAAAAATTATTTTCGGTGGTTTGAAGTGCATGAATTGCTATCAAGCCCCAGACTCCGGCCCCGTGTGTTACTGCTGCCTTGACTTTGGCCTGATAAATATTTCTTATCGGTAAGAGTGGTCTAGCGCCCAATTTTTGGGCGAACGATTTTACAGCTGAGAGGCTTCTTTCCATTGCAGACTTTCTTCCTTCCACCAACCTTGACCATGATAAATCTTTGTCAAACAAGACCCCCAAATAAGGGAAGGTATCGACCACCTCTATTCTCTCTGTGTCCACATGTAGATAGGGAGTTCTATCTCTTTTTCTTGCTCCAGCTATGATTGCAAAGGTCTTCGTGTGATTTACCTTCAGGTCTATTGAGTCCATGAAGGATACATACGAAGATAAGCCAAGATGGGGAGGGGTTGCGAATCAAATATAGGGACGACCCGTGTAGCCCTAGTGAGTGCGTTTTCTACTCCGTTTGTATAAACGGAGAAGAGAAATGGAGCAAGGACGCATCCCTGCCTTACTCCTCTGGCAATTTTGAATAGGCGTGTACAGTCCCCATTTGTAGTGTATCGAACCGAAGCCGTGGCTTTGGAATACAACTGTCTTATAAAATTTATTATGGCTGAGTCTACCCCCATTTCCCCCATTATCTTCCATAGCTTTTCATGGACCACACAGTCGAACGCTGCCGACAGGTCCATGAAAGCCATGTAGATTTTCCCATCCTTCATTCTGGTGTATTTTTCTGTTATCAGTGCTAAGTTCAAGCACTGGTCCACGGTGCTCCTTCCCTGCTGGAACCCATACTGGGCCTGGATTAAGATGTTATTATCCTTGGCCCACTCCTCTAGCTTAGAGAGGAGGAGCCGGCCCATGAGCTTCGCTGATATATCCAGCAGGGAGATTGGTCTATAATTTTTTGGGTTGGCCCTGTCCCCTTTTTTATAGATTGGAACGATGACACCCGCGGACCATGAAGGTGGGAGGCCTACCAAAGCTATACTATTCATAACATTTGTTAATAGGGGTGCCCATAGGTCCGGTGTTTCTTGGAAAAAATCAATTAGAACACCGTCCGGTCCTGGGGCCTTACCCACGCTACACGACATCAGACCTTTCTTCACCTCCATAAGTGAGAAAGAAAAGGGAGTATGATGATTTAATTCCGTGTTCAAAGGTGGTGTTCGGGGAAGGGTACTTGAGGCAAAGATATTCTCGAAATGGGCAACCCATGTATCCTCATCTACATTGTTGTCTAGTATGGGATCTGAGGGATGTTTAAAGTGAGGTGCGTTGACTATCCTCCAAAAATCACGACTATTACCAGTTCTGGCTGCTTGATCAAGATCCACCCAGATTTCTTCTTTAATAACCTTCTCTCTATTTCTCCTAGCAAGCTTGTATGCCGCCCGCAATACCGTGATTTGGTCTGGAATTCTATGACTAATTTTCAAGGCATGCATCAAAGCCTTCCTTGCTTTTGTACAGGCAGAATCGAACCAACCCCTAACGGACGTCGTGTTTGTTTCTTTTGTGCGTGTGAGAGCCAGTTTTACCTTCTCTAGGAGGCCACAAAAGGCCATCACCATTTCCCCTGCTTCAGCCTCTGGTTCGAGACATGTTGCTATCTTACTCAGTGTACTTGATATAATTTCTGAGGTCAACTTAGGTTTATCAATGTGAGCCCATTTTAATTGTATTCCATTCCTTCTTGCCACTATCGGCGTATCAACATTCTGGGTACATGAGACGTCCCCTATGGATACCTTTATCTGGAGGGATAAAATGGCATGATCACTAATATTTGTGAATTGATTTGCCAACCTGTTGGCCCTGATACTAATCGGGGTAGTAAGTAACATATAGTCAATAATTGACTCTAGACCATTTCTCTTGAAGGTTCCCGCCGTATTACCTGATAAGAAATCTAAGTCACAGGTCATTACCATGTTTCGGGTGGTTAATATCTTATTTAAACAGTTACCATATTCGTTATGTATGAAATGATATATAAGATTCCCCCCCAGATCCTCTAGGCCGCATACAGGGACTGTATTATATTTACAGGGGTGTATGTTAAGGTCTCCCAACCAAACAATGTTAGGAGCCTCGTGCCTGATATTGCCTATAGAGTGTTCCAGAACCTTATCAACCTCCCCAGCAATAGAGTGCATATTTAGGCCAAACTCATTATTGTAGGTGTTAATTATGAGCCACGTGCCTTCCTGTTGTATCTCAAGTGTGAGGATATGGAAGTTTGAATTTGGGGATTCGAACTTTGTTACCTTCCCTGGAAAGTTATTCGGGATCAGAGTCAAAATACCCCCCTTGGCCCTTCCTGTAGGCAAAGGTTTAGCTGGAGTTTGGAAAGAACAGTAACCATTTGCTCAGTGGACCATGTCTCCTGAAAGCATACAATATCATGGCCCTGCCACGTTTTTAGCCACTTCTTATCACTCAATTTTGGGGCAATGCCAGCCACATTCCACCAGGCTATCTTAAGCACCATTTTGTTATCCCCCCTTGTGGATTAGGTAAGTGTGGGCTCTTTCTGATGGGACAAGCCAATATATCCTGATTCTCGTAGTTAACTTGAGAAGTTTGTGGCGGTGAATGTAGTCAGTCGCATGCTTCTAGGTCAGTCAGAGGGGCAAATCTATTCTCAAGGCTTAAGCCTTGTGTTCCGAGAAAACCCCCTTGGTTCTTCCATGTCTGACCCTCCCTCTGGAGTAGATTACTTCTTGGGAATAGCGGTGGAGGTGGTCTATAGAAATAACCCAGCGGTAACACAGTGATTTGGGAACTCTTTAGGAAAATGTTGCCTAGGTACTCTAAAAGATGTCTGACTACAAATTCATTATTAAAATTTAAAACCACACAGTCTCCCAGCATTTCTTTCCTTGCCGGACCTACCCACGCTGCCCTTCTAGCCATAATCGGGTAACTTGGGAGATTCCCACCTCTGCCTACTGCCTCATTCAGTTTTTGTGTCAACCAGTGTAGCGCTTTGGACATCAGTTGGATTGTAGATTCCGATTGACCCTCCCTCAGAAGTGGTGCGTTCCCTAGCACCAGTGCCAGAGGTGCGGCTGCCGGGGGGAGATGTAAAGTCTGTGTTCCAGTCACTGCTGACCCGGCGTTCGGCCTTTCAGTTCTCTGATGCTCTGGTCAATTTCCTGACCCTATCCCTGGCCCTGACACGATTCCTCCCTGGTGGGTAGAAACTATGTTGGGGGAGAGTTTGGTGGTATGTTGTGCCCTCCATACCACTGGGATGTTGCCCGTGTGCCTGGCTGCCAATAGATGGGCCAGGGACTAGGCTCATATAAGAGGCAGAATTAGGGCATGGGACATTCGCCAGGTCAGTAGATGAGGATTCAATATTTGGACGATACCCAATCCGGTCTAATCTATGTGACTGAATTTGGGGTTGAAGCTCCAGGCCAGATCTTGGTCCAGTCCCAGCGGTTTGTGTCAGTATCTCCAATGCAAGGGCATTTTGTGTAGCCTGGGCTTCTAGGCTTGCTAGCTTCTCTTCAATTCTGTTCAATGTAGATGTTATGGGATTCAGCATAGTGGCGACTAAAACCTCCAGTCTCTGCCACATATCCTCATTTGTCAAGGGGCTAACAACTGATATAGGGCTTTCCAAGATGCGGTCTCCACCTTGCACACCTTGTGTGACTATCGCTTCATCAGAGCTCCCCCTTATTTTGGCCTGTCTAGGAGCTTTTGCTGGTTTCTGATTTTGTGCCCCCCCTTTTCCTCTTGCCTGGATGTTCAGTGTTAGCACCCAGGGTCTTTTTTGCCCCTGCGGCCCTAGTAGATATTCCGTTCTTTGGTTTTATCGGTGCTGGGAGGTTAGGAAACTGAGCCGATGGTCCTTCCGATCCTTCTTCCTGGGTTTGTGAGAGAGGCTGTTTGGGGGCGGTAGGAGATGTCTCGCCCCCCAATGTAAGACTTATTTGGGGGATAGGCTCCAGAGATAAGCAGTGTTCTGTCATCTCGATTTCATGTGCTAAGACGGACATCGCCCTGGTTAAAAAGGAGTCAAGAGTCCCCACAATCCCCTCTCCCAGACGATCATTTGGACCCTTACGCTTGCTCATCCTGTGCTGGAGCTATGCGGTTAGACACGGTAGCAGGAATGAGAGTACCTGTGGACAGTACCTTATGTTGTGCTGCCGATATCAGGGGGTGGGCCCAGCCCAGCCTCCGACAGGCGTGGACGGGCCCACCCTTGGCCCGGGCGCGTCCCCGTGCGCGTCCTGCGCCGCGGGTCTCCGATGGCGCTATATGCATGAGCGGGGCTCAGGGGAGGTTGGGAGATGTAGTCCTCTCCTGCCCGTCTCCTCCTCACCCTTCCCCACAGCAAATCCACAGGTTAAGCGGCTACACGCGCCGCGGGTCTCCGATGGCGCTATATTCGTGAGCGGGGCTCAGGGGAGGTTGGGAGATGTAGTCCTCTCCTGCCCGTCTCCTCCTCACCCTTCCCCACAGCAAATCCACAGGTTAAGCCACCCACTTAAATAGCCCTGTAAACATATCTCACTCCTGCCATTGCAGAGCCTATGAGTGCAGTTTTAAAGCTGCCATGTTGACCTGGCAAGTTAAACCTCTTCCGTAAATATCAAATGGAGGAAAGGAGGAGCTAAGGGTAAAGAGGTTCCACTTGGCTTCCAAGCATATGCCAACAAAAATCAAGTGTGAGTAGGATCTATATTTCAGAGGATCCATTTGAAAAAAGTCTGTGGGACCCTCAACAACTACTTTCGGTCGGTGGTATATGTTTTGCCGCTAACGTACTAGTAGTTGATAGTGTCATCATCGGGTCTTCCTTCCTCCAACCAGGAGGTGATCTCTTGTAATTGAAGAGATTTTTCGTGGGGATCCGCAACAAACTAAGTGCTCTAAAATTACCTCCTATCTGTTATTCAAAGTTCAATGAAGGTTAGGCAAGGGTGAGGATAAAAGAAAGAGTGGATGCGTGTAATGGATGTATAATGTATCCATCGCATCCTGTAGTGAGGTCTAGGTCTACATGTTTCAGCCTTTCTGTGCCCATAAAGGGTCGGCGGCTTTCGTCAGGACCGTTCAAAAAATTTTGTTTTGGAGGATCCCTTTATGTCAATTAGGGCGGTGCCCCCCGAGTAGTTAAGAATAGGTGGAATACTGTCCACTAGATGTTACGGTACAGTATAGCTATTTGCTTCCTGTATGGAGAGAATAATGTTCCCATCTAAAAGTGGAAGAGAAAGAAAGAAAGAAAAAGGGACAATGGCCTCGTTAGAGAGTGCAGAGTCAATCATACGTGTATGTGTTTAACTGTGTGTTTATCTCCCAGTTTCTATTATTGTCACTATTTGTGACGGTTACACCTTATGCGGAATTGCGTGAAATTTTCTACTTTGCTTCCCTGCTTTATCATTGGCTTTTGTTAAAAGCTGTCTCCTAAATGTGTCTTGTGTACGTATCTATACTTGCTGATCTTGCCCGGTTAGTTATCTCTTTTCAATGCCCCTTGAGAACGAAAAATGCGTATATTAAAACCACATTCTTTCTCTGAACAGTTCTTCTAAAGAGAAGTGCTGTCTCTGGGTTCTGTATCCTTTACATTGGTTTGATCAAAGTGATATATCAGTACTTTGTTGTGGTGTTTCATATGCACACACCCATGTTTTTACAGTTATCTTTTTGGTGGTATAAAATCCATATCATTAACCAAATGTGAATATCACCAAGCAGGTGTTATTGGTCTATGCGTGTGGTGTTTCCCAGTTGTGATATTTTACCAGGTCCTGAATATTAGCCCCATAGGAGGCTGTTAGTGCAATCTCTATCAGAGGTTGCTGTTTCTATTCTGTAGGGAAACTAATCTGGGAGGTGGTATGGTGCAAAACTGTTTGTAACCTTTCCTTTCCCAATTACATTAGTTTTTTTCTATTCGGGCCCCATAGAAACAGGAGGAAGACGTGGCTGCCGCCCTCCTTGAAAGAGAAAAGGATAAAATGATTAAGTGCCTCGTTGAGGCGATCGCTGGATACCCGGCCGTCCTGACTGACCCATCACTCGCTAGCAGTGGGGGTACCCAGCATACTGTCTCCCTGTGGCCCCACTTACTTGTAGCACAGCCCCTTCATTTCACAATTGTTCCTCCCGTCCTGGACATTACCTGGCCCAGCCTTCGACATCCCTTTTTAACGGAAGTGTTGCGGCGGTTGGTCTCGGACGTCAGAATAGGCATAGAAAGAGTACTCTTGAGGATAGACGCGAGTCTTTCTTCTTAGTCAGAGTAACCATCCATAGTGATAAGTTACACTTTGTCAGCGAATGCGGTATTTCGGCCACTCGAGTGATATTTACATCAGTCTCATTAAGAAGTCAAATTGGGAAATTTCCATTAAAGAGTTATTTATATATAAGCGTGCCTTGTTTGGGCTAGGAGATGAGGGGACACTTCATGTCGTTCGATGGGTTAATAAACGTGACCTTCAAATGTCTCATGTATTTTTTGTTTATTCACAAAGTTGTGAGAATCTGTGTGGTAATAGTTTGTGTTATATTCCATCATTTTATCGACATGCCTATGGAGTGAGTAGGAGCTCTTTTCTGCTGGAATTAATCTTAGTGGCTTTAATGCATTTTTAGGAGGAGTATCTTCGTCCTGACTTTGATTATTACAATTCCTAAGGTGTTAGTACATGGTGTTGTCAGGTGGGCTATTTCCCATCATTGTGTCAGTTGATCTGTAAAATAGATTGGTGTTCTCTTAATTTGAAAGTTCCTTACACTTTCAGCTTGTTTTTGTAAAACGTAGATTTTTTAGTTCCATGTGTGCGTTCAGTTGTCTGCCAGCTGGTACTCCCAATTTTCCTTGAGGGCCTTCGCATGTCTTTGTTCATCTAGATCCAAGGCAATCACAACAATTCGAGGCTCGCTGATTGTTTATAGGGACTGTCCATTGGTTTGTTTGCTACTAGTCACTGTCTTATTTCTCTGATTATTATCTCTAATGTAGAATCACAGTCTGGTCAGCAGATGTTGTGTTCAATCTGTGTTGGAGGCTTGTGGCCCTATCATAATGCTATTCTTTATCTAGCTACTTGGTTCCAGGGGATATGGTTGTTAAGCCTGTTGTTAAATGTCCCCAGATGGTAAATCCATCTTTGTTTCTTTTGAAATAGATTCCTCTCTGCATTGATGCCAGCATAGTCTAAGCTCTCCAGAACAACCCACTCCATGTCGTTTGTGCAGTGGCTCTTGTTGAAAAAATGGTTGCTCATTTTGGTCGTCAGCTTCTTACATCTGATGTTGCTTCTATGTTCACAGATCGAGTTTTTACCTTCCTGCAGGTCATTTCGATATACCGTAGTTTACATGGGCATGTTATCATATATATAACATGTGAACTGTTGCAGTTGGTATGTTTCCTTAAGGTCCACTTGAAATTTTCCTTAGGGTCCATTGTTTTTGTGGTCTTTGTTAGATGGCATACAGAGCAATTACCTCATGGATGGTGGCCTACTACAGCAGGAAGGCCCCATATTAAAGTTATAGTCTCACTTGTACCTTTCTTTTTCAGTCAGATATGTACCAATACGTCTTTCAGACTTTGCTCTCTCTTAAAAGCAAAGCGTGGTTTCTGCCAGTTGAAGATGCTTGGGTTAATAATGTTCCAATTCTTCTGGATTAATTTCTTCACTCGTTTGGATGGTGAGCTGTATGTGGTTACGCTGGTAAGTATTTCCTCCTTCTCTGTTATTGGTTTTTCTTGGAGCAGTATATCTCTATGCTGGTTTTTTGCTTGTTTATAGCATTTGTTGACAATATGAGATGGGCAATTCCTGGATTCAAGTTTGTTGGTCAGTGCTTTAGCTTGTTCTTTGAAGTCATTGGTATTGCTGCAATTGCGTCTGAGGCGTAAGTGAGGAGCAAGACCACTGACTCATTGTCAGTGAAATTGCTCTCCCTCCCTCGCAGCTCCACCATCAAGTGAGGCCTTCCCCCGAGCCCCCTGCACTCTCGAGTGTTGCTGTTCGAGGCCCTCCTCCACCCGCCGGTTTTACCTGCGCCTCATCCCTGGTGGTCCAGTGGACCTATGTCTCCTTTCTCTCGCTCCGCTCTTTCTCTCTGTTTTCACTCCACTGATTCCAATCTCCCCCTTTTACTCTCCTTCTGTGGCTTTCCTCCATTTTCACTCGTTTATTACTGATTTCAATCTTCCCCTTTCACTCTCCCTCTGTGTCTTAACTCCGTTTTCACTCGTTTTTTTACTGATTTCAATCTCCCCTTTTCACTCTCCCTCTGTGTCTTTCCTCCTTTTTCACTCGTTTTTCCACTGATTTAATCTCCCCCTCTCACTCTCCTTCTGTGTCTTTCCTCCACTTTTCTTGCACTTTTCACTGCCTTATTTCCACTCTTTCCTCTCCTTTTGCCTTTTTCTGCCTGTTTTTCCTTGCCGCTGCTGCCCCCGCGGCCCCTCCCCCCCAGCACGACCAACGCGACCAGCCCAATCCAGCTCCCCTCCCCGCTCCCAGCTGTCCAGCCCTCCCCGACCCCTACTTAATGGCGGCTGCTGTGGGGACAGGCGAGCAAGACCACTGACTCATTGTCAGTGAAATTGCTCTCCCTCCCTCGCACCTCCACCATCAAGTGAGGCCTTCCCCCGAGCCCCTGCACTCTCGAGTGTTGCTGTTCGAGGCCCCCCTCCACCCGCAGGTTTTACCTGCGCCTCATCCCTGGTGGTCCAGTGGACCTCTGTCTCCTTTCTCTTGCTCCGCTCTTTCTCTCCGTTTTCACTCCACTGATTCCAATCTCCCCCATTTACTCTCCTTCTGTGGCTTTCCTCCATTTTCACTCGTTTTTTACTGATTTAAATCTCCCCCTTTCACTCTCCCTCTGTGTCTTTTCTCCTTTTTTCACTTGTTTTTCCACTGATTTAATCTCCCCCTCTCACTCTCCTTCTGTGTCTTTCCTCCTCTTTTCTTGCACTTTTCACTGCCTTATTTCCACTCTTTCCTCTCCTTTTGCCTTTTTCTGCCTGTTTTTCCCTGCCGCTGCTGCCCCCGCGGCCCCTCCCCCCCAGCACGACCAACGCAACCGGCCCAATCCAGCTCCCCTCCCCGCCTCCCAGCTGTCCAGCCCTCCCCGACCCCTACTTAATGGCGGCCGCTGTCCGGCCGCGCCACTGGCGCACCAAGGCAAGCCCGTCTGCGCCCATCCGCGACCCGACCGCGACCAGCGCCAGGAACCCTGGACCACGCCAACGCTACAACCCAGCGGCACTCCACGATCTCAACCCAGGACGCAACAACAACTGCAAGCTAGCATCACCAGCTGACACCCACGGACCCTTCAGCTGTCACCGCTGCCGGCACACCTGCAGCACCACCAAGACCACGGACCCGGCACAACCCACCCGCAAGACCACAACCGAACCGAAGACCCTGCAATGCATCCTCCTGAACGTCCGATCCCTCCACAAACACGCAACCGAAATCTGGGACCTCCTCGACAGCACCACCCCGGACGTAGCGTTCTTCACCGAAACATGGACCAACACCACCTCGGGACCGGACATGGCCATCACCATTCCCCAAGGATACAAGATCTCCAGGAAGGACCGCCCCACCCGCCTGGGAGGAGGAATCGCCATCGTCCACAAATCCACCCTCCGCCTGAGCACACTCCCCGATGAGCCCACAGACCTGATGGAACACCTTCACTTCAAGATACTGGCCAGCCCTACCACCACCCTCCAAGGAACCCTCATCTACCGACCCCCTGGACCCCGCGGACTTTTCGCCAACTCCATCACGGACATCATCTACCCGCATGCCATCGCGTCCACCAACTACACCCTACTGGGAGACCTCAACTTCCACCTCGACAACCAACTGGACCCCCAGCACCACATCCCTTTTGGACAACCTCCACAACATTGGACTCCGCCAGATCGTGACCAAACCCACGCACTCAGCAGGACACACCCTCGACCCTCTCTTCACAACAGGAAACTCCATCACCTTCAGCCACACCACCCAACTCCCATGGACTGACCATCGATGCGTCCACTTCACCTTCAGAACACCCACCATCCATAGACACCAGCACCTGCTCCCACAAAGAAACTGGACCAGAATCACCGACGACCAGCTAACCTCATCACTCAGCAACTCCACCCCAACCATCGCAGAAAACGACGACCCCAACACCGCAGCCCGAACCCTGCACAGATGGATCTCCGACAGCGCCAACACCATAGCCCCCCTCAAGAAAAACAACCCCCATGCCAAGAAAGCCAGATGGTTTACCACCGAACTTCGAGAGTCGAGACCCACTTGCCGCCGCCTCGAAAAGGCCTGGAGGAACACCAAATCCACAGAAGCCCACAACAACTTCAGAGCCGCCACCAACGCCCACCACCAACTCAGAAAAACGAGGAAAAAAGCGATTGAAGACAGAATCTCCACTCACGCACACAACAGCAAAGAACTCTTCAACATCATCAAGGAGTTCGCCCAACCCACCAGCGAGTCCACCGACATCCCTCCCTCACAAGACCTCTGCGACAAACTCAGCACCTTTTTCCACCACAAAATCAAGAGCATCTACGACAACTTTGACGAAGACAACCAACACACTGAACCCTCACCAACCACCCCCGACACCCTGAAGCCAGCAATCGACAACTGGACAGCCCTCACCACCGAAGACACACTGAAGACAATGAAGTCAATCCACTCCGGGGCCCCCACGGACCCCTGCCCCCACCACATTTTCAACAGAGCCGCCGACACCATCGCACCCATGCTCTGCCACACCATCAACCGCTCCCTGGCAACCGCCTCGTTCCCCGACGACTGGAAACACGCTGAGGTCAACCCCCTGCTGAAGAAACCCTCGGCGGACCCCACCGACCTAAAAAAATAAAGACCCATCTCCCTGCTCCCGTTCCCAGCGAAAGTCATTGAGAAAGCCATCAACAGCCAACTCGCCACATTCATCGAAGAGCACAACATCCTCAACTCCTCCCAATCCGGCTTCAGAAAAATTCACAGTACGGAAACAGCCCTCCTCGCTGCAACAGATGACATCAGCACCCTACTGGACAAAGGAGAAACAGCGGCCCTCATCCTCCTTGACCTCTCAGCAGTGTTTGACACTGTATCTCACCGCACCCTAATACGCAGACTCCATGACGCAGGGATCCAAGACAAGGCCCTCGACTGGATCTGCTCCTTCCTCTCCAGCAGAACGCAGCGGGTCAGACTCCCCCCCCCTTTCCTCTCGGACCCTACACCAACCACCTGCGGAGTCCCCCAGGGGTCCTCCCTCAGCCCTACGCTCTTCAACGTCTACATGGCTCCGCTCGCCCCCATCATCAGAACCTACGGACTCAACATTGTGTCATACGCAGACGACACCCAACTCATCCTCTCCCTATCCAACGAACCCAATACCGCCAGACACAACTTTCGAGAAGGCATGGAAGCCGTCGCCAAATGGATGAAAATCAGCTGCCTACAACTAAACACCAACAAAACAGAAGTACTCATCATGGGCCCAAACCCCGATGCCTGGAACGACACCTGGTGGCCCCCCGCCCTCGGAAGCCCGCCCACCCCGACAGACCACGCACGCTACCTGGGAATCATCCTGGACTCTGAGCTCAAAATGGGCCGCCAGATCAACTCTGTCTCTTCCTCCTGCTTCCACACCCTCCGCCTCCTACGTAACACCTTCAAATGGATCCCCCTTGAACACAGAAAGACCGTCACTCACGTCCTGGTCACCAGCAGACTCGACTACAGCAACGCACTCTACGCCCGAATAAACAAAAACCTCACCCGCAAGCTACAGAACATCCAGAACGCCGCCGCAAGACTGGTCCTTGACCTGCCAAGACACTGCCACATCTCCCAGCACCTGCGCACACTCCGCTGGCTCCCCATCGAAGCTAGAGTCACCTTCAAGATGCTCACCCACGCTCACAAGGCCCTCCATGACACCGGACCAGCATACCTGAACAGCCGACTCAAATTCCACGCACCCCAGAGGACCCTACGATCAGCCCAGCTCTCCTACGCCGTGGTCCCCTGCACCAGAAAGATCAGATCGGGAGGCCGCTCCTTCTCCTTCTTCGCGGCCAGAGCCTGGAACGCCCTTCCGCTCCACCTCAGACAGACAACATCGCTCCCCATCTTTGCAAGAAACCTCAAAACCTGGCTCTTCGACAGACCCCCCCCCTTGATGGACTGGAACCTGCTACCCCCCCCCCCAGCGCCTTGAGACCCCTACGGGTGAGTAGTGGCGCTTATCAAACGCCTGATTGAGTATTGGCCATAGGGTAGATTCTCTTTTAAGGTGCGCGGATGAAAACTGTCGAAGAGTAGAAGGCTGTTCTTATCTGTTGGTTTAGGATAAGTCTTTGTACACGAGTGGTCCTTTTCTGCGTATATGGTAATATCCAAGAAAGCTAGACTGGTACTGGTTATTGATTGTACTGGTGAATTTTAAATGTCTGTCCAGAGTGTTAATCCATAACAAGAATTGATGGGCTTTGTCCTCTGTGCCATTCCAAACGATTAGGATGTCGTCAATAAATAATTTCCGTAGTATCACGTTGTCCAAAAAATTGTTGTTATTGCTCAGGATGTATTTTTCCTCGCAATCGCTAACATACAGACCAGCCAAACTTGGGGTGAAAGTACTGCCCATAGATGTCCCATGGTCTTGGAGGTACAATGTATCATTATATCTGAAATGGTTCTCTGTCAAAGCTAATCTGCAACATTCCAATACAAGTGTTGTGGTGTTTGGTATTTCCATTCTGTCCTAAAGAGTATCCTTTCGATGGTATCCAGGGTAGTATCCTGAGGTAGGCTCATGTATAGGCTTTCCATATCTAGGCCTATGAGTAAGTTGTTCTTTGGGTCGAATGTCATATCCTCCAATAGTCTCCAAACATCAGGAGTGTCTTTTAGATAGGTAGGTATTTTTTGAACCAGGAGTTTTAGAAAGTAATCCACAAATTGTGACAGAGGTTCCAATACCGAACGATCCCCGATACAATGGGGTGGCAGGGGGTGGTATTCTTCCCTTATGTATCTTGGGGAGGGAGTAGAAATATGGCATTACAGGTGTCTCTGCACATAGAAAGTCTGCTTCCTTCTTGGAGATCCAGTTGAGTGTTTCGGCTTCTTCCACCAAGTTTTTTATAATTTCTTCCAATCTATTTGTGGGATCCTCAGTGATGATCTGATAATATCTGATATCGTCCAGTAAGTCAATAGATGCAAAAATAGGGGTACCCATGAAATTGAGAATATTTCCTAAATCAGGGAAGAATAACATGTGTGCAAAAATCTTTAGGAAATTCAATGTAAAGTGGACCTTCAAGATTTCAATATCAACGTATCATTGACCAGATGTTAATCATTATCAAAAATATTTTTATTCATTCAACATTATTATCTTTTTCTTATCTTTGTTTTGTTAAAAATCAATACAAATACATTATATACATCTACAGAAGCTCATATTTAGTTGATTGCATACCATATGATTGATATATTTCTACAATGGTTCTTACTAGATCCTTTCAGGCATACTCCCACATTCATCCACTGCCTATCTTATCATAGATTTGATACCGATATATTGCATCAATTCTGAACAGTTTTTTATACTTTAGGCCAACAATGGATTGTTCATTATATTCATTGCAAGTTTCCTCTAATCATTGCTAGGGATATTTTAAGACTTTCTTCATATGGGGTATCTTGTAATTTTGTAACGGATTTAGTGTCACCAATTCAAGTATGGCTTCTATTTCAGTCAAAAAGAACATTCATTATAGTCATGGCTGGAAAGAGTCATGTCCTACACGCGTTTCGGCTTTGAGCCTTCATCAGGAAGCAGTGGATGGGAGTATGCCTGAAAGCACGTGAAAACGTGAAAACCCCTCATGCGCCCCACCCAGTTGAGAGCAATAAAAGAGGAACAGAAACAACGAGACGCGCTTGCTCTCGTCATTCTGTTCCTACTTACCTGAAGCAGAACAAGGCTCCAAAGACGTTCTTCATCTTCGTTTTGACGCGTCCTCAAGATCCAGCATTCCACGGTCTCCAGGCGACGGACGGGACTCCTGACTTCTGCCGGGCCCTGAAAATAAAAGAATAAATATCAAGTGAGGCATTTCCATAGCGCGCGCGCCACTAGCAGAAAGGCTGCAGATATTTCAGGTATTCTGCTTTTCGTTTATTTGCGGAAATAAACTCTCTTTGGCATTGCACTGTTTAAAGAAAATCTCTTTGACATTGAAGGCTGCAAAACAAACAAGACTTTTCTTCATTGGTGGAAAAGAACACGTGGTTCAAGTGATTGGGCAGAGACATCGTGCATCGTTTTCTGCATTCTGCATTTTTGTTGTTGAACTAATTGAAAAAACGAACGTTTGGTTCAGATGACTGTCTAGGTATCCAGTGTTACAAAAGAGTTTACGAAGGGGAAAGAAGTATTTTCTCTGTGTAAGGACGTGTCTAAAGTGTTCAAAGCATATTCTAATGCCAAGAGTACAGTGATGGGAATTGTAATCTATATTGTTTATTTTACTGCAGACAACTGAAAAATAGGTTTGCGTGTTTAAAGCATACATCAGAAGAAAGAGTGAGAAGTAACTTCTTTTGAGTAAAGACTGCTCCATAGTGGGAAAGGTATAATATCCAATATTGTATTGTATAACAAGTGTATACGAATCTGACCACAGGTGAATCTTATAGCACTCTATTGTTTGTTATATTTAGATATTCAAATTCACATTTCCTGTCACCAGTAACACACAGAGGCTGATCGCAGTATTACAGACGTCCTCTGGACAAGAAGAAGGCAGCAGTGTTTTGTTTCTTTTTTTTTATTTTATCCCTTTTTCCCCCTTCCCCTGGAGGTCTGTCTCTGCCTTGGTGTTTTTGAGTGCATCAGGGCAGGCCCAGGCTTTTGGGGGTGTAGGGACCAGTCGTCGCATCTCTCGAATCGAACAACCTGGTTTTCAGGTGAGTGGTAACTTGACAGAAGAGCAAGCCTCCACAACAAATTAAGTTCCTTTTGAGAGATATGGACGAAAATCAGGATCGTACTGATGTCCAAGCCATGGCCCAGGCTCTAAGTGAGGATACTAGCCAAGACCGAATTTTAGCAAACATGTTGCAGAATTTACAATTTGAAATGCAAAAATTAAAAGAGGAGAATGCCGAATTGCGTAATGAGCTAACCCGTTATAAGCCAAGGGACACTTTATGGGACAGTCCTTTCCCCAAGACCTTTGCATCTCCTTTAGACACTGGCACCAAAGCAAAAACCTCAAATACATATATGTTTTCAGATTCCCCATCACCTCCGCTTCATGTTACAGTAGCAGCTCCTACTGTTGTGCCTTTGGCTGCGCCAGAAATGTTCTTTGGGGATAGCGCTAAGTTCAATGTGTTCATTAGCCAGTGTCAACTCCATTTTATTTGTGAGCCGCAGACTTTTCCCTCCGATGCCTCTAGAGTGGCTTTTGTACTCTCCTATTTGGGCGGAACAGCGGCAAATTGGTCTATTCCCTACATAGACAGAAATGATCCTATCTTGCACAACTGGCCGCTTTTTAAAAGAACTATGACAAAACTTTTTGCCAAGCATACCTATGTCCAAGCAAGTGACAATGAACTCTTGAATCTAAAACAAGGCAGTAAAGATTTGTTAAGCTATTTAACTACCTTTAACCATCTGCTGACAGAAACCCAGTGGCCAGAGGAGAAACGCATTTCTTTATTTTATAGGGGTTTGCGTGATGATCTGAAGGATGCTCTTTCCCATATTGTCGATTTACCCGATGACTATTCTGATTTTGTGGACTTAGTTGTGAAACTAGACCATCGTCTTGGGGAGCGTAAAGGAGACAGATCAAGGGGAAATACCAGGATGATCATTGTAAGGCATGATAAAAAAGAAACTGATAATAAGATGCCAGAACAAGAGCCAATGCAAATAGGGGGAATTAAGGGCCCATTATCCACAGAAGAAAAGGATAGGAGGCGTAAGCTAAATCTGTGTTTGTACTGTGGCCGCTCTGAGCATTTTGCCCAAGATTGTCCGATACGACCAAAAGTGCCTAAAAAGACAAATGCTGTGGTTTCCACTGCTACTGCGGAGCAGGAAAACTAACAAACTCGTCAGGAAAGGAGGTCGCCTTGATGAGGAATACATTCCCACAGATCTCCCAACACCTAGCAAACACCGTAGCCCGTATTCCAAGACATTTCACGATTCAGGTTACACTAATTCTGACCACGCAAAGCAGACATTCGTTACCAGTGCTATTAGATTCAGGGGCAACAGGTAACTTCCTAGATATTCGGTTGGCACAAAAGTTAAACGTCTCCACAGTCCCTAAGGCACAACCAGAACCAGTCTGTGCAGTGGACGGCTCTGCACTATCATCAGGTTTGATAGTGAACCAAACATGTCCCATGACCATGGTCTGCCAAAATGGTCATACCGAAGTAATCAGCTTCAACTTAA
Organism: Calotriton arnoldi; assembly: GCA_963921515.1. Classification (NCBI taxonomy): domain Eukaryota; kingdom Metazoa; phylum Chordata; class Amphibia; order Caudata; family Salamandridae; genus Calotriton; species Calotriton arnoldi. Next base: position 1,596,375 of record CAWUFW010000581.1, on the reverse strand, counting down.
TAGATACACCTACATTTGGACTCATTTTAGGTGTGCCATGGCTAATGGTACATAACCCTAAAATCAACTGGGACTTACGGACGGTGACTCTAGATTCCTTATACTGTAGGTCACATTGTTATCAGGAAGCACAGACAAACTCCATGTCAGTATTGCATTGTGCGTGCCAACACTATACAAACTTGTGACCAAATACCTAGCGAATACTTGGCCTTCAAAGACGTTTTTGATCCGGTAAAGGCAACCACACTACCCCCACACAGATCATACAATTGCCGTATAGATTTGATCCCTGGCGCTACACTCCCCAATAGTAGAGTGTATGCGCTTACCGAAGATGGAACTCAGTACCTACGTCAATATTTGGACGAACTATTGGAATTGGGCTTTATTCGCCATTCAACCTCGCAGGTTTCATCCCCCACTATTTTTCGTACCAAAACGGGATGGTGGCTTGAGAGCGTGCATTGATTATCGCGGACTCAATAAAGCCACTATTAAAAACAAATATCCCTTACCATTGATCACAGTTCTTCTGGATCAGTTACGCCATTCTACAACATACACTAAGTTGGATATCCGTGGGGCTTGCCACCTAATACGAGTCAAGGAACATGAGTGGAAAACAGCATTTCGAACCAAGTTCGGTTTATTCGAATACACCGTCATGCCCTTTGGCATGTGTAACGCCCTGCGGCCTTTCAATATTTTATTAATGAGATTCTGAGCGAGTTTCTTGACATCTGTGTAATTGTTTACATAGATGATATCCTCATCTATTCAAGAAACAAGGAGGAACATGTCCAGCAAGTGAGATCTGTGTTGCAAAAATTGCTTGAGAATCATCTCTTTGCCAAACTGGAGAAATGTATTTTTAATACTGACACAGTAGACTTCTTAGGGTATTGTTTGTCACCAGCTGGAATCATGATGGATCCGAAAAAAGTGACTGCCATTTTAGACTGGACAGAACCAATGTCAGTTAAGGAGGTTCAGAAGGTGTTGGGGTTCGCGATCTTCTACAGACGCTTTATACCTCATTTTGCAGAAACTGTCGTACCCATTACCAAATTATTGCAAAAAGGTCAATCGTTTACTTGGACTGACAAGGCAGCTCAAGCTTTTGCACAATTAAAGCTTAAATTCACCTCAGTAACCATTGTTACGACACCCTGACCCTAATCTCCCGTTTTCTGTAGAAGCGGACGCTTCTCAGGTAGCAGTGGGAGGGGTTCTCTCTCAGAGAGAGTCTAAAGATGGGCAATTACATCCAGTGGCTTTTTATTCAAAGAAGTTACTCCCCGCCGAACAAAATTATACAGTGGCAGAGAGGGAATTACTAGCGATCAAACTAGTCTTCTCCGAATGGCGTCATCATCTAATGGGAACAAAACATCCGATAACAATTTTTACGGACCACAAGAATTTACAATTTTTTAGTTCAGTAAAAGCACTAACCCCTTGTCAAATGCGTTGGCTAAATTTTTTTGTGCTTTTGACTTTGTGATCACTTATCGGCCTGGTTCACAGCAAATCCAATCTGATATATTATCATGATATGGGCACACAGCTGATTCCAAAAATGATATACCAAAACCTCCTATTATTCCACTGCATAAAATAGTGGCACCTATTGTCCAAAAGGATTTCTTGTCCCTAGTAAAAGAAGAACATCTTAAGGTAAATGTACAAACATGGTTAGCAGATATAAAAAACACCATTCAAGATGGTCTTTTGTATCATAATGCCCTCTTATTCATACCTACTGTAGAGCTACAAAAACAAGTATTGCTATGGGACCATGACTCTGCCTTAGCAGGACACTCTGGTTATCAGAAAACATTAGACAACTGTAAAAGACATTTTTGGTGGCCCTCATTAGCGAAAGATGTTCAAATATATGTAGCAACCTGCCCCATCTGTGCAAGAAACAAATCTTCACACAAAGCACCTGCAGGGTTATTACAACCTTTAGCTACACCTCCAAGCCTGTGGCATTCCATTAGTTTGGATTTTATCACTAACTTACCAGTGACCAATGGATATACAACCATTTTGGTAGTTGTAGATTATTTATCAAAAATGGCACATTTTATTCCTTTACGTAAAATACCAACTGCGTTGGAATTTAGTAACATTTTCCTAACACATGTGGTCAGTTTACATTGTCTACCATCAAAAATTGTGTCCGATCGTGACAGTCAATTTACATCATGCTTTTGGAGAGAACTCTGTAAACAGTTAAAGATGGAGGTAGCTCTTTCCACAGCCTTCCATCCAGAGACGGATGGACAAACAGAAAGGGCAAACCAGACTCTTCTGCAGACTTTGCGTTGTTTAATGTCTGAAGTTACCTGTGAATGGGACATGGCTCTACCGTTAGCAGAATTCATCTATAATAACAGTGTTCATTCTGCTACCCATTGCACCCCCTTCTATTTCTTACAAGGATACCATCCAAAGGCATTACCGACCGCCATAGAATCGTCTCACATTCCTGCGGTCACAAGTCGGACTACAACACTTATTAGATGTCCAAGAAAAGGCCAAAAAGCATCTAAATAAATACAAGGAGGTTATGAAGAAACAAGCAGATAAACACAGAGACCCCACACCATGTTATAATATAGGAGATAAGGTATGGTTGTCCACCAAGAATTTGAACATTCTAGGCCCAAGAAAATTACAACCACGTTATATCGGTCCATTCCCAATTACTCAAATTATAAGCCCTGTCACTGTTCAATTAGATTTACCCCCTGATTATCCTGTGCATCCCACCTTTCATGTTTCCCTTTTAAAGAAATACAATCCAGAAACAAGAAAAGAACTCCCACCTCCACCTATACCCATTGACGGTCACTTGGAGTATGAGGTACGACGCATTCTGGATTCAAAAAGAATTCAAGGCCGACTTCATTACTGAATAGCCTGGAAAGGCTATACTGATAATGAAAACTCCTGGGAACCAGCCTCCTTCGTCCACGCCCCTAAATTAGTTCGGCAATTCCATCTGCGATGTCCACAAAAACCGCGCCCCGTAGGGCGGCCTTTGAGAGGGGCGACTGTTAGGAAAAGTGTGGTAAACAAGGCCAGCACCAATATTGTGCATTGAACTAAATTAATTAAAAAATTAATTAATTAATTAAATTAAAAAACTAATTAAAAAACTGGGAGGTGGCATTGCCTGTATCTTCCGCAACTCTCTCACAGCAAAACAGTCCCCTTCAGCTAATCTCTCCTCCTGTGAATACCTTTGCATAGATATCACCAGCTCCCACAAACCCCTATGCAGCCTTCACATCTTCTACCACCCCCCAGGAGATAACCTCCATCTAATTGAACAAGTTATGGAAACCATCTCCTCCAACCTGGGCCGACACTCCCCCAGATCTTCCTTGGTGACTTCAATCTCCACTGGTATGACCCCCACGATCAGGCTGTCACAACCCTCAAAAACTTCCTTACCGACCTGTCTCTCACCCAACTCTGCGACAGCCCCACTCACAACTTAGGCTTGACACTGGATCTCATCATCTCTAACCCCAACTCCATTCATCTCGAATCCATTCTCCCCTGTGACTGGTCTGACCATCATCTCATCAACTTCCTCATACCTGAAAGTTGGAACCACAAATCTTCTCAACCACTCAAACTAAAACACTGGAAAAGACCGCTCCATAACACTAGCGTTAATGAACTCATAGAACGCTGCAATCTCTCTCTCCCGCCGCCTTCTGACATGACTGACGTCCATGACCTCACTGTCCACTATAACAACACCATGCTATCCGCCTTAAATGATACGGCCCCCTTCAACTAAAAAGAATTCCCATAAAAGAATCCAAGCCATGGTTCAATGACAGTCTAAATGCGGACAGACGCAGTCTCAGACTAGCTGAACGCAAGTGGAGATCCTCTCCCTCCTCAGATCTTCTAAAAACTCTAAGATCCCAAAGAAGTAGATACAACAAACTCATTAGAACGGTGAAAGCCAACTTCTTCAAACACCAACTTGACATAGCCAAAAATCGCCCGAAACGACTTTTTGAACTCATTAAATCACAATCCAACAACACCGCTACCCACTCTCAGCACCCCGCTCGCCCGCAACCAAACTGCGATGCCGTGGCTGAATTCTTCCTCGAAAAGACGAACAAAATTGAATCAGACCTAAGGTCTGCTGCTCTCACTCTCTCGCCCTCTCCTGACTCCTCTGTCTCCACACCACCCCTGCCCTCGCCTCAGGGTCTCTCACTCAAAAACAATGCCACATGGAGTCACTTCACTCCCTCAATGACTCTACGATCCTCAACATTCTCTCTACCCTCAAACCCTCAAATCACTTCAATGACCCTCTCCCCCCTAACTTCTTTAAAGAAATGATAGGTTCACTAGCACCCCTCTGGTCCAAAATCATCAACGCCTCACTTCTTCAAGGTGAGATCCCTGTCTGCCTGAAGGCGGGCCTAGTGCTCCCTATCCTCAAAAACCCTCGGCTGATCCTGCTGACCTGAACAACTACCGCCCAATCACAAACATACCGACCCTGGCGAAACTTCTGGAGAAATGTGTTCATGAACAACTTCGCAAACACATTGAGCAATTCCAGCTTCTCGACCTATTCCAATCGGGTTTCCGCAGTGGCCACAGCACCGAAACGGCCATCACTCACATTGTGGACGACGCTCTTACTTTACTTGACCAAAACAAAACCTGCCTTTTAATTCTGCTCGATCTCTCATCGGCATTTGACACTGTCAAACATGACAATCTACTCTTCCTCCTGGAACGCAGAATGGGGCTATCAGGCACAGTCCTTAAATGGTTTGACTCTTTCCTCAACAACAGAACACAAAGAATCAAATCCAACCAGTCTCTCTCCAACCCGAGTCCATGCACACTTGGTGTCCCCCAAGGATCCTCACTCTCCCCCACTCTCTTCAACCTTTTCCTTGAACCACTTTCTGTAATTCTTAAAGCCTCCAACATCCAATATCACATGTATGCGGACGACACCCAACTCTACATGAAAATCTCTTCCCCGAGGACATCAAATCTCTCAACGGAACCCTTCTCAAAACCCTTAATTGGCTAACCACCAACCATCTCAAATTAAACGCCCTCAAGACGGAATTCCTCCTCATTGCACCCGCTAGGCAAACCCCCACTGCGCTGCAATTTCTCTGTAACCTGTCCGCCCTCAACTGCACACCTCATATTGTTGACTCCACTAAATCACTGGGAGTTGTGCTAGACAAAAACCTAAACATGCAAGCTCACATCAGATCATCGACCAAAGGAGCGAACTTTCAACTCTGCATCCTAAGAAAACTCAAACCCTACCTTCCCCAAGATGACTTTAAATCGGCGGTGCAAGCACTTGTCATTTCCAGACTTGAATATGGCAGTGCGACTCTTTGCGGTCTGCCGAAACTCAGTTTAGCACCTATCAGAGCATCTCTAAATGCTGCTACTAGACTCATCACTGGTTCTAAAAAGTCCAGTCACATTTCACCGGACCTTAAATCGCTCAATTGGCTTCCTTTTGAAGCTAGAATACAACTGAAGATCGCATGTATGACCCATAGAGCACTCCACTTCAACACTCCACTCTACCTGACAAACAAGCTGGAACTGTCGGGTGGCTCCAGGTCCACAAGGAGCACCGGCACACTGCTGCTCAAGCCCAAGAAATTTAATAAGCTTAAAACCTACAATCGTGCATTCTCTGGCATCGCCCCGAGAATCTGGAACTCCCTTCCAGTGGAAACAAGACTGATTCCCTCTACTCTTGCCTTCAAAAGAGAAGTTAAATCTCTACTTCTGAACAAACTCTTCTAATGAACACGGCGCTGAACCCGATGTTGTCTTTTATTGACTCTAAGTGACCGTTTTGTCGGGGATGCTCTTGAATGTATATTGCCCTATTTGTAGCTCTCACCCATCTTGCTTCCTCTGCACTCCCCAATTTCATCCTGCTCCCGTTGTATATTGTCCCACCCTTTCCATGATTTCTATCACCTTGCTTCTTTCCTTTGTCTACCTAAACTTATGTAAAGCGCTCTGATACCCACCTGGGTCATGTTCGCGCTATACAAAACTTGAAATAAATAAATAAATAAACTAGTATTCATAATTTGTACTGCATTATATACTAAGTTTGGCCACTAGATGGTGCTATTGTATATTTTATGATGCCTTGAACACACTGTATAATGTGCCCTTTATATATTGCAATACGTCTTGGTAGCACTTTTATTGCATGTTTTGATTCTGACATGATTTCCAGGCTCAGCATGTTTCAAATGTGTTACCGCACGTGCCTGCCGCCCGTCATTAGTGGAGTTCGTTTTGACAGTTGGCAATGTGCACACGTGAAAACCCCTCATGCGCCCCACCCAGTTGAGAGCAATAAAAGAGGAACAGAAACAAGGAGACACGCTTGCTCTCGTCATTCTGTTCCTACTTACCTGAAGCAGAACAAGGCTCCAAAGACGTTCTTCATCTTCGTTTCGACGCGTCCTCAAGATCCAGCATTCCACGGTCTCCAGGCGACGGACGGGACTCCTGACTTCTGCCGGGCCCTGAAAATAAAAGAATAAATATCAAGTAAGGCGTTTCCATAGCACGCGCGCCACTAGCAGAAAGGCTGCAGATATTTCAGGTATTCTGCTTTTAGTTTATTTGTGGAAATAAACTCTCTTTGGCATTGCACTTTTTAAAGAAAATCTCTTTGACATTGCAGGCTGCAAAACAAACAAGGCTTTTCTTCGTTGGTGGAAAAGAACACATGGTTCAAGTGATTGGGCAGAGACATCGTGCATCGTTTTCTGCATTCTGCATTTTTTGTTGTTGAACTAATTGAAAAAACGAACGTTTGGTTCAGATGACTGTCTAGGTATCCAGTGTTACAAAAGAGTTTACGAAGGGGAAAGAAGTATTTTCTCTGTGTAAGGACGTGTCTAAAGTGTTCAAAGCATATTCTAATGCCAAGAGTACAGTGATGGGAGTTGTAATCTATGTTGTTTATTTTACTGCAGACAACTGAAAAATAGAATGCGTGTTTAAAGCATACATCAGAAGAAAGAGTGAGAAGTAACTTCTTTTGAGTAAAGACTGCTCCATAGTGGGAAAGGTATAATATCCAATATTGCATTGTATAACAAGTGTATACGAATCTGACCACAGGTGAATCTTATAGCACTCTATTGTTTGTTATATTTAGATATTCAAATTCACGTTTCCTGTCGCCAGTAACACACAGAGGCTGATCGCAGTATGTTATATCCTGACTTCAATGTTATGCATGCCCTGCCTGTAGAATCTTACAGTGATGACATGTCTTGGAATGTTGTGAGTCAAATGAGTCACATTTGACTGGGCTGAGCTGCCTGCTGGCTGCTCCTGGTGGGGTCTTGATATGGGCTCCCTGTGATCTTGTACCATCTTGAATAAAACTTCTTTGAATCATCGGAACCTGCGTGGACTTGATCACTACAAGTTTTTGGCGACGATCTTCAAGTGAACCTGCGTCTGTCACCTCTTCAAGAACCTCAAGCAAATTTAAGAAAAGAGAAACTACTGCAACTTAAGTTAAGCCAACTGGCGTCTTGACCCCACCAGTGACCGCCCATCGGTCGCCCACAGCAGTCTGCCAGTTGTTCATGTGTGTCTGTGGAAGTGCTACTTAAAGAGCTATCCTTACACTTTTGGATGTCTACTCCCCATCATCGCTATGCCTCTCTGCTGTGCCTTCTATGAGGGTAAGCCTGCCATTCAACGACGTCTGCGTCCTGTGCTGTGCCTTCAGCGAGGGTAAGCCTAATCTAGTGTGTTCACCTGCCACATATCTACTTCTGCACACTGTCTGGGGAAGAAGTGTGCCGCTATATGTGTGCTCCAGCCAAGAAAGTCTCTATTATCTTGATGTCTGTTCTACTGCGCCTCACCTTGCCTTGTTGTGTGTAAGCCGCCCTGCGCCTCACCTTTCCTTGTTGTGTGTAAGTCGCCCTGCGCCTCACCTTGCCTTGTTGTGTGTAAGTCGCCTTGCGCCTCACCTTGCCTTGTTGTGTGTAAGCCGCCCTGCGCCTCACTTTGCCTTGTTGTGTGTAAGCCACCCTGTGCCTCACCTTTCCTTGTTGTGTGTAAGTCGCCCTGAGCCTCACCTTGCCTTGTTGTGTGTAAGCCGCCCTGCGCCTCACCTTGCCTTGTTGTGTGTAAGCCGCCCTGCGCCTCACCTTGCCTTGTTGTGTGTAAGTCGCCCCGCGCCTCACTTTGTTTTGTTGTGTGTTAGTCGCCCTGCGCTTCACTCTGTGCTTTTGTGTCACCTTTTTGTATCATTATATGGATTTTCTACCCATATCTGTTTGGTGACCGCTCAACCGCTTTTAGTTTTTACTATGCCAATTTTTTACAAGGACTATTGTTTCTATGGGTCTTTGTCCCCATCCGTTTCTGTTACTTCTAATCCCTTTTCTTTTTAAGGGTTGCATTTGGGTTATAGTCCTCCCAACATATGTTGTCTGGAAGAAGTGTGTTTCTGGCAAGTCATCTCAACACCTGGTAATAAGTCTTCAATGCTGCCTACGTCTTCGCCTCTACTAAGGTCTACAAATTCACAACAAAAGTCTATGCTGCAACTACAAACGTCTACAGTGCCTCACGAAATATCTACAGTGCCTCATGAACTAAGGTAACCAGTGGCTATCTCAGTTTTTGCCTTCAGTGCAGTGCGAAGTGCAATGTTGTCAGCAAGGCTCATTCGTGACTGTGTTAAGGTGCAAGATTTTGCCTTTCTGAGGGATTCGATGTGTGACATTTTTAACGCTTCTCCCTGCTGCAAGTGTGGAGACCTACACGGTGAGCAAAGTATATTTTCAACTTTGTTTTTATCAGTGTTTGTTGTCCCTACTACGAGGCCAGTAATAAATAACAGTTGTGCTTTCATTTAAAACTCAATCGGCTCACGCACTCTACCTTGTCCTCTGTGCCGCGCGGATCTGCTCCAAAGCCATTCATGACGTTTTCGTTCCCTGCTGACCAGAGCCCTTTGTGATGTCCGGCTTCAAAGCTGCCTTTGGACGTTTTTCAGCAGGAGCGCGCTGTGAGCCAGTCGGCGTACGTCTCCTGTGCGTGCCGCCATCTTGTGGCTGGAGGCTCAAGCCACTCAACGCTGTTTCTCATGTGCCCAGGAGTCTTTATTACCAACCACAATTTTTAATGCCAACCACGTTTTTCACCTCAGCGTGTTCACCGCTTTCTTTCCCTCAGGGCTTCTACTGCTACGGACCGTAAGTCTAACGGATTACTGGTTGATGGTGAGTTCAGGTACTCTCCAATGTACAGTATCTTCAACAGATGGGTGAGTCACTCTTGCGCTCAAGCGCTGTTTGTCTAGAAGGGAAGTTTTCATCCGACGTCGTATTCAGCTGTTTTCTGACCACATAGCACTATCATTTGGAAGTTTAGGCTGACTTGCAGCGTCACTGTGTGGAAAGCTGCATCTTTTGGTAGTGTGAAGAAACTCCCATTCGGCTCTCTTGTAAAGTACTTTCTTGCTCAAGTACCTTGGATTCCTCAGAGTTGTACGGTTGGGTCCAGTTTCGTTTGCCTGTTCTTATCCCGGTGACAGGCACACCAGTGACTGTTACATTATACTATGTTTACGGTGCAGTTTGTTGGCATTCAAATGTTTTACTTGTACATGTTCATTGGGACCATTTTCTCTCACACAGTCACATGTACGTTGTCAGCAATGTTATCTCTGTATACACCTGACTTATGCAAACTAAGAGTCTTTTCAAAATGTAACAGTGTGTTTATTTCAAACTTTATGCATACTGCAATGTCGCTTTTGATGCATTATCTCAGTACTCTTGCCCTTTGTTCTATGTTTTGTTTCAGGGCAATTATGCATAGGTTCCAGTCCTTTTGCATCTTTTATGCATCTCTTTCTTAAGAGATAAGTCATGGGTTCCTACCCATTTAATTTGGGTCCCCATCCACATCTAGTATACAGTCACAGTCTAGTTTACCCCACACAGGGTGTATGTTATGGGCTTTAGTCCCACCTGTTCGTTGTACGTTTATACAATTTTCCCATGTGCACAATATTTTAGTTGTCCCTTCTTACAGGGGATCTATGCAACGGTTTTAGTCCGTTTTGCATCCATGCAAGGGTTACAGTCCTGTTGCATATGTGTCTTACTTTATATCCTGGAGACTGCTTACGGCTTCTTACCCACACATGTCTAGTTGACAGGTTCATGCCCATATACTTTTTGACATGTGCACAAATCTTAGCCTTTCTATGCGAGGGTGTTAGTCCCTTTGCATCGGTTACACATCTCTATCCCTAGAGATTCGTCATGGGTTCCTACCCATGCTTTCGGGTTCTTACCCACTATTTAACACCGTTAATATATTTACATATTTAGCTTACGTTATATACCCTTTTGTTGGGTACATTTCATGGGTTTGATGCTAGGTATGTACTGTTTATATTGGACTTTATATTGTTATTTTTGCACTGTTATCTTTGCATTACATTTTTGTCATTGTGTAACGATAATGTTGTTTGGATCAGGAATCCCCTCTTACTTTTCCTCATCTTCCCTATTTCTTTCTTTATTTCTGTTTTCCTTCTGAGGTCTTCTTCTCGTGTCTGTTGTGGATTCTGAACTTTCCTCTGCTTTTCTGTCATGTTTCCTTTCTCTGCGTTCATTCGCTTCTTCTCTGACGTTGTTGTTTTTTTCTTCTTTTCTGTTGTGTATAGAAGGGAGGATGGTTTCTATGTTTGTTTTCCTTTCTTCTCTGCTTCTCGATTTCGCTCTTGTTGCTCTTCTTTCGATTGTTTTACGGTTCTGTTTCCTCTGTGCTTTCTCTTTCTCGGTTCTTCTCCCTTGTTCTCTCATTGTTGTTCTTTTGTTTATTTGGGAGAAAGGGGGATATGTTATATCCTGACTTCAATGTTATGCATGCCCTGCCTGTAGAATCTTACAGTGATGACATGCCTTGGAATGTTGTGAGTCAAATGAGTCACAGTTGACTGGGCTGAGCTGCCTGCTGGCTGCTCCTGGTGGGGTCTTGATATGGGCTCCCTGTGATCTTGTACCATCTTGAATAAAACTTCTTTGAATCATCGGAACCTGCGTGGACTTGATCACTACACAGTATTACAGACGTCCTCTGGACAAGAAGAAGGCAGCAGTGTTTTGTTTCTTTTTTTATTTTATCCCTTTTTCCCCCTTCTCCTGGAGGTCTGTCTCTGCCTTGGTGTTTTTAAGTGCATCTGGGCAGGCCCAGGCTTTTGGGGGTGTAGGGACCAGTCGTCGCATCTCTCAAATCGAACAACCTGGTTTTCAGGTGAGTGGTAACTTGACAATGGGACATCTATGGGCAGTACTTTCACCCCAAGTTTGGCAGGTCGGTATGCTAGCGATTTCGAGGAAAAATACATCCTGAGCAACAACAACAATTTTTCGGACAACGTGATACTGTGGAAATGATTTATTGACGACATCCTAATCGTTTGGAATGGCACAGAGGACAAAGCCCATTAATTCTTGTTATGGATTAACCCCCTGGACAGACATTTAAAATTCACCAGTACAATAAGCAGTACCAGTCTAGCTTTCTTGGATATTACCATATACGCAGAAAACGACCACTTGTGTACAAAGACTTATCATAAACCAACAGATAAGAACAGTTTCTACTCTTCGACAGTTTTCATCCGCACACCTTAAAAGAGAATGTACCCTACAGCTAATTCTTACACCTCAAATGCAATTGCATTAATACCAATGACTTCAAAGAACAAGCTAAAGCACTGACCTACAAACTTGAATCCAGGAATTACCCATTTCATATTGTCAAGAAATGCAATTAACGAGCAAAAAACCAACATTGATATATACTGCTCCAAGAAAAACCAATAACAGAGAAGGAGGAAATACTTACCTGCGTAACCACATACAGCTCAGCATTCAACCGAGTGAAGAAATTAATCCAGAAGAATTGGAACATTGTTAACACAGGCATCTTCAACTGGCAGAAACCACGCTTTGCTTATAAGAGAGAGCGAAGTCTGAAAGACGTACTGGTACATGCCCGACCGAAAACGAAAGGTACAACAAGAGAGATAATAACTTCAATATGGGGCCTTCCTGCTGTAGTAGGCCACCATCCATGTGGTAATTGCTCTGTATGCCATCTAAGAAAGACCACAAAAACAATGGACCTTAAGGAAGATTTCAAGTGGACCTTAAGGAAACATACCAACTGCAACAGTTCACAAGTTATATATATGATAACATGCCCATGTAAACTACGCTATATCAGAATGACCTGCAGGAAGGTAAAAACTCGCATCTGTGAACATAGAAGCAACATCAGATGTAAGAGACTGACGACCAAAATGAGTAACCATTTTTTCAACATGGGCCACTGTGCAAACGACAAGGAGTGGGTCATTCCGGAGAGCTTAGACTATGCTGGCACCAATGCAGAGAGGAGGCTATTTCAAAAGGAACAAAGATGGATTTACGGTCTGGGGACATTTAACATCGGGCTTAACTACCAGATGCCCTAGAACCAAGTAACTAGTTAAAGAATAGCATTATGTAGGCCACAAGCCTCCAACACTGATTGAACACAACATTTGCAGACCAGACTGTGATTCTACATTAGAGATAATAATCAGAGAAATAAGACAGTGACTAGTAGCAAACAAACCAATGGAGAGTCCCTATAAACAACCAGCGAGCCTCGAATTGTTGTGGTTGCCTTGGATCTAGATGAACAAAGACATGTGTTGGACATCTTGAAGTTTTTGCTCAGACGTGAACAAAGATGGGTATACAGACTTAAGAGTGACAGCACTGGCTTGAATGACGAAATTCCATGGACAGCATTATGAGATGACTAACCCCCGGGGATTGCACTGAACCTGGTCACTGTCTACACTACATTGAGCATTGAAGAACTACAGAGTGAGAATGACTCTATGAACACCAATCTCTTAGAAATAGTTGTGTGTTTCCTAACTGGACCATTACTGATGGCTTTTGCATAGGGCATTGTAGCTAAGACTATTTTTCCTCTATATCTTAATCATAGGGAGATTAACAAGTGCATGGTGGTCCCCTATTATTATTACAACGACTTATGCCCATTCACTCAACCATTAGCAATATAACGGACATTACCCGTTTTAGTTTTTACCTGGCATTTTCCTTTCAGCATATGAACATCATGTTTGTTAGAAATACGTTTCTATTAGCAGTGTTCTTATGCGCATTCACTCAACTATTACCAAAATACGAGATATCACCCTATTCATTATATTTTCATCTGGTATTTCCCTTTCAGTACATGATTGTTCGACAAAACATGCACAACGAAGCTCTGCACGACCAAATTTTGATGAGGAGTTAGTCTCCGTGCAGTGGACATGCGCAGTGAATATAAACGCTTTTGAACTACCTAACCCGACCGACAACTGCGGGAATGAACATCGTGAACATCCGCCTTAGATGTACTCATGCGCAGTGGTGCTAACATAACTTCACGCGCGCTTCCTGGTGATATATAAGCTGACCTGGTGAGCCCCAGCCGGCACCTCCGGTCACAGCTTACGTACCGCCACGGGGTACCGATGGATAGGTGAGTGAGGGGCAGCGTGGCGCTCTGCTTTATGTGCCTATGCCTGACGACACAGCCCTTGTCATATGGGGGCATTGGGCACTCATGAATACTTGCCTTAGGTAGATTATAGTGAACTGGGTCAGAACTGACACTTAAGGGTTTGGGGTACGCATTTCCTCTCTTTTTCCCTCCCCCCACCTGCTTTGTCCTCCATTGCGAGCCCATTTGTGGTTACGAGTGAAGACACAGTGTTGAAGTAAAGCTCGTGTTGACTGGTCGCTTTAGCAGTGAGATGTCAATATACCTCACCCGAGGCTGATTAAAAAGTGTTTTTTGACTAAATAGTACGTGTCACTTAGTACAGAGGTTCTTTTATTTTATTTTACGTACTGATGTGTACACGATATTAAACCAAGACCTTAGCATACCTGAGCTGGATGAGATGTTTATTTCTCTTCCTTGGGACATGAGAGAACCAGTTCCATAGGATACACCTCGTATAACTGTTTACACTTGCGCACTTAGTGTATGTTTTACAATCATGGCTGGCTAATACACCCCATGACCTTCTTGCACTATTATTCTGGGTCTTGGGGTGTTCTATGATTACTGTCTATCTAATTCATGCTAATGAATTTGTTTTTTAGACAGTACCTTCAACTGATGAATGAGTTAATGTTTTCATTAACTCGGTTTCATAGTGATCTGTTTTTAGTAATGTCAACATAATGATGGTTATGTTTGACACCGTTACATCCCCTTTTTTACAGAGTGGGGTCCCCTTCCCTGAGCTGTTGCCAGGTTGAGGTGAGGCTACTTATCCATACACTATGGGTAAGTGAATTCACTAATATTAATATATGCTAGATGCATTGCAGAGATGGGGAGATCAGAATATCCCACATTATCTCTTTATTTACTAAATTGTGAGCATGTTTAGAGTGACGGATTCATTGTTTTTCCACTGTGTTTTTGTTTTTCTTCTCTATTAGGTACAACCAGTAAATCTGGAAAATGAAAATAGCAGGATTACTGGTTTGATATTTGAGCACTTATTATTTCACTGTTTGTTGGCAGCAGCATCCTTCTAGGTCCTGATGAAAGCCTTGACACCTCTCGGGTCGACTTGGCTGAAACATGTAGACCCCTTCGTCCGACAGATGCAATTTAAATCCATACTGCAGGTGCACTGTTTTTTAGTCCTGTCAGCAGGAACAAGTCATTAAAAGTATTTTTTGTTCTTGTTAGTCAGTTTTAACTTCACCACCTTCACGGTTTGAAATTTTTTTGCGCTGCACCCTCACCACTACTTTTCAGGGCCTCTCATCTGTTGGATTTAGTATATCCTGAGTAGAGTAGGAATACAAAAACATCCCTGAGCTCCTTCCTCTCAGAGAGGGAGTTGTAGCCCTTGGTGGGGCTAGGTATTCCCACCAGGAGGAGAATCCCAGATGATGAAGCATGCCACCTTTGGTGGGAGAGGGATTTCGTCCTAAAAGGGATTTTCCCACAGCTTGTTGCGTTATATTTCATTTGTCACTTTACACGCCTACGTTGTAACTTAAGACCCAAGGATTTTTGTGGCAGTTCTGAATTATTAGGGATATTATCCTTGCAGGTCTTTAAAAAATCTCCCTTGGACCCCCCCTTTCAAATGTATTTGTGTTAAGTATCGTTGAGCAGCTACGGCTGCGGGTCTAGTGTCTGAGTCCTTTACTTTGTGGGACTTCTTGCTCTCCGCTCTTTTTTAAGGTGAGTATCAATTTGAGACTAAGTGTGAAGGGTGCCACTCTTCTCATAGACCACCATGACAGAATTACAGGGACTGGCCTTTGATGAGGCTACCGTCCAAGCCATATTGACAACACCAAGCATTATAGATACAATCCAAAGTGGGACATCTACACAGGGAGATGACTGGTCGAAACTGCTTCTACTGAAAGGCATACATTCCCGTACATATATAGATGGTGCGATAATGACAGAGTATTTACGAGGCAACTGTGCTCCCACAGGCTTGATTGTCACTAACACACCTAGATTGTTTTTGGAGGACAAGACATTCATGAAAGACTGGTCTCTCATCGCCTGGCGATGTACGAGGGACTGGCTCATTCTGATCATTAGTACGGCCAAACGTATTGCTGATACTATCCTCGTAGAGATTCAGACACTTGAATCCCAAATAAAATCAGTGATTTCAGTGACCCTGTACAAAAAACAGGCTGAGGAAACCAACAAAACGAACAAAGAGTTCAAGGACTCGGTCCCCGCAACCAAGATAAACAAATTCAAAAAGGATTTGGCACGCTTCTCGTTTGAGAAGGTATAACCATATACCAGCGACAACTACGTTCCACCTCAATATAATCAGAGAGGCAAGAGGTATGGGTCCAATTACTCGACCTCAGGGAGCGAAGATTGGTCTAGCAATTCTGTCTCTTCCGCCAATGCGGAACGCAAAGGAAGAGGTGCGAACAGAAGAAACAGGAGTAATTGGAGAGGAGGACAAGCAGGCCCCCCACCACCACAATGGTGGCCACCGGTACCTTAGGGTTTCGCCAATCCACCCTTCCAGCCACCCATGCTCCCATACCATCCTCATCTTCAGCTGTTTCCCAACCAGCCTTTTTTAAGGTATGGCCGGGGGAGATTGAGAGGACGAAGAAGAAATCAACAAGCTCACGTGCATTGGAGCCCGCCACCAGCCCCCAGGACAACGTGGAGTATGACGAAGCCCCCCACACAGCCAGATAGTAGCCACGAGGCGACCTAGTGGTGAATCTGAGTGACCAGCAGCTGACGGAAGACGAATTGGCAGTCCTAAATAGAGGGTTGGGCTTTGTTCCGTCGAACAAAGGCGATACCTTCCTGGTTAAACAGGAACTGGCTGGTTTCTTTCGTAAGATTCGCCTACAATTTTTCTTCCAAGACAAACCAAGGGCTGAACCTGAAGACGGGCCAGTGAATACCGGGCTGAAAATGCGATCCACCTTCAACCCCCGACACATTTAATCCCCTCTCAGGTGTCTACCTTTGAGAAAGCGGTGTTGGAAGATGTGACCAACCTGTTTGATAACCAATACTAGACTATTTCAGAACCTCTCCAAACGAGAACAAGCAGCAATACGGACATTGGCCAATGACGAGTTAATCGTAATAAAGCCAGCGGACAAGGGGGGCGCTACTGTCATTATGAATGCTACCACCTACAGAGCCAAGTGCTTACGACAACTTGAGAACAAACGTTTCTACAGACCTTTGAAAATGGACCCAACTAGGAGACTGTCCTTGGAGATCAAGAAGATGGTTGACGAGGCGAAGGAGGAAGGTTGGATCACTACTCAAGAGACATCTTTTCTAATTACTTCTCATCCAATCACTCCGTACTTCTATGCATTGCCCAAAATACATAAAGAGCAACGACCGCCTCCTGGGAGACCGATTATCTCCGGCATTGGCTCTTTATTGAGCCCCTCTCCACATTTGTGGACTTTTTTCTTCGACCGTTGGTTTTGGAGATGCCAACGTACATTCAAGACACCAAAGATCTTCTGAGACTTCTCTCCGAGACTCCGTTTGACATAAACCAAGACTATCTTGTCTCTTTTGACGTTGAGTCTCTGTATACGTGTATTCCCCAGGATGAAACGCTGACTGCAATAGAAACTTTGCTCAATGACAGAGTCATGGACACCATCTCCCCAGTACATTTTATCATGGCATGTGCCTGCCTTGCCATGAAAGAGAACTTCTTCAAATTTGAAGACGGACGATACCTACAGACGTCAGGAACATCTATGGGCAGTGTTTTTGCTCCTAGCTTAGCGAACCTTTATGTACATCGGTTCGAACAAGAGCAAATCCTGATAGAGAGTAACCCATACAGAGTACACATCCATGTTTGTAAGCGCTACATCGACGATGTGTTCGTCATATGGCGAGGCACACCGGACATCATTATTCTGTTCCATCAGTGGCTAAACACCAGAAATGAGTTTCTGAAATTTACATGCGAATTCAACAACACATGTTTGCCGTTTTTGGATATTCGCATTTTCCCAGAAGGCGAAGACTTAGGGGCCGAGCTTTACAGGAAACCCATGGCCAGAAATTCCCTGCTATCATACCAAAGTTATCATCCGAAATCCATCCGCGAAAACTTGCCATATGGGCAATTTCTCCGGATAAGGAGGAATTGCTCCACGAAAGAGAAATCCAACGAGCATGCAAAAAGCCTGTCCTCTCAACTCAAAGAAAGAAACTATCCGCCAAGCGTGTCCGCAGATCCAGGAAAAGGGCTGCTAACAATAACAGAGAGGCACTAATTGAAATTGCAACACCCAAAGATGACTCGCCCAGACTTACATGTGTGAACACATTCTGTAGTTATTCTAACCAAATCAAAAAGAGCATTCTTAAACATTGGAAGATTCTGAACATTGGGAATACATCGATCCCCCAACCACTATTTGCATTCAAAAGAAGTGCTAATATCAAAGACCAGCTTGTACATACCAGTCCTAGACCTAAGAAGTCCCCTAATCAAGAGACACTATGGGGCTTACCTACCATTAAGGGTCACTATCCTTGTGGTTCATGTGCCATGTGCCCACAAACCAAACACACTGTCTCGATTGACATTGGCACTGGAACACCATGGATTTTGTCCCGGCACACCAACTGCAACAGTGAAAAGCTAATTTATCTGATTATCTGCCCATGTGGCTTGCGCTACGTGGGCATGACGACACGTAAGATAAAAATCAGAATTATGGAGCATAAGAGCACGATCCGGTGCAAGAAACAATCAACAAAGCTTACAAATCACTTTGTGGAGAACAATCATTCGCCAGAGGACCTGAGTTGGACGGTCCTGGAACAACCGTGGATTCCACCACATGTATTGGACATCTCGAAGTTTTTGTTCAGACGTGAACAAAGATGGGTATACAGACTTAAGAGTGACAGCACTGGCTTGAACGACGAAATTCCATGAGCAGCATTATGAGATGACTAATCCCTGGAGTTTGCACTGAACCTGGTCACTGTCTACACTACGTTGAGCGTTGAAGAATTACAGAGTGAGAATGACTGTATGAACACCAATCTCTTAGAAATAGTTGTGGGTTTCCTAACTGGACCATTACTGATGGCTTTTGCATAGGGCATTGTAGCTAAGACTATTTTTCCTCTATATCTTAATCTTAGGGAGATTAACAGGTGAATGGTGGTCCCCTATTATTATTACAACGACTTATGCCCGTTCACTCAACCATTAGCAATATAATGGACATTACCCGTTTTAGTTTTTACCTGGCATTTTCCTTTCAGCATATGAACATCACGTTTGTTAGAAATACGTTTCTATTAGCAGTGTTCTTATGTGCATTCACTCAACTATTTTTTATTTTTTAGTCCTCATATAGCAATATTCTAAGGGTTGGAGGTGTCAGGGGCTCATTTCCCTTTTTGAACCGACTCTTTGGGGCTTCTCCTGGGTAATCGCATCTTGTGCGTGGAGCTTGTCCTCTTGCCCTCTATGCTTGGGCCCCTTTTTGTCCATTTCCCGTGCAATTCGGATCTGGGCTGAGCTAGTCACTTTGACTACTCCTTCAAGTTCCACTTGAAAGCTTCTATTGCATTGCCTAATCATAGGACCAGACAATTTATTTAACCATGGCTTAATTATGAAGTTTGATTCTCCCAGATGTTCCAAAATTTATTTCTCCTTCCCTTGTGACGGCTCGTGTCTAGTTAGTGTGTTCTGTGTACAGAGGCTAGCCAATCTCTATGTGTTGGAGATGAACTTTTTACCCAATTAATACATATTTCTCTTCTTGCTAAAAGTATTAATATGAAGAGGATTTTCTCCTGGTCTTTACTCAGCTTACTTGCTGCCCCCTCTATCTGGCTTATCCCAAAGATAACCAAGTCTATACTCACCACAATCTGCCGTCCCAGTATTTTTGACAGTGTCTTACCCGTGTCCATCCAAAATTCCTCCAGGCTTGGGCACTGCCGGAATATATGAAGATCATCTGCACCCACCTCTCCACACTGGGGACAGCTTCTCTCTCTTTGACCTCTGATTTTTGATAGCCTCTTTGGGGTCCAATATGCTCTGTGGATAGTGAATAAGTGGTTCCTTCTTAATGGAGCAGATTTCACAATTTTCCAACATGTAGCCGTAGATACTTGCCATTTATGTTGGGTATCCAGTTCCGACAGTACGCCTCCCCAGATCTCGTCAGGAATTTTGTAGTTGTCTTCCCCTTCTTGTATCAATGCCCAGTACCAAAATGCAACTTCTCTTTTTTTGATTCTATTACTCTGTATCATTTCCTCAGCTGCCCCATTACCGTTTTCAGTGTCTTTTAGATTCTTGACCCAACTAGTTAACTGGTAATACTTAAATCTCGAGATTGTGCCTCTGTGTTCTCTCAGGGCCTCCCATTCTATGAGAGAGTTATGTGTCAGTAGCTCACCCCATTTTGTAATGTTGTTTTCTCTGAGGGGGTTTGCTAGCCTATCTTTTAGGCAGTCTGGAGTTCCTGGGGAATTCCAAATCGGCGCATATTTGCTGTAGTATGGAATTTTGAGTGTCTTCCTCATCTGGAACCAGAGTGAAGCTGCCGCCCTCAGGGTTTTTAGTTTTATTTTCTTAAAGAACTTGGGATGGCCAAATTTATAGAGATAGTGGCTTTCTTTCTTGCTGTCTGCCGCCTTCAAGTGGTCCGGGTATTGATCAAAGCCTTCCAATAGTTTCCTTACATCTTTTAATTGAAATTCTGCAGTATTGTAGTATGTCAGGACTAGCGATTCCTCCTTGCGTCTTATTTCTTCTCAGCTTCTTCCAGGCTATCCTTGTCCCTTTAGCGGCCCAGATGAAGCTGCCTAATTCCCCTTGTAATTTTTTTATTTTGTCTGTGTTGAATTCTAGTGGAATAGTACCAAACAGGTAGGTGAATTTTGGAAGTATGGCCATTTTTATTATGTTTGATCTTCCCATAAAAGACAACGGTAGACCCCCCCATACGTTTAGCAGTTTTCTTACTTGTTTGTGGATTCTCTCAAAGTTTAGATTTGGGATCTCTTTTATATCCACTGTGAGGTCAATACCTAGATATTTTATTTTGTCTTTTACCCTTGGGTCTTGAGAGTTGCTGTTCCATTCTAAGATTTCTGTTTTTGCGTGATTTGCAAGGTACCCTGATACCGCTCCATACGTTTCCAGGATTCCTTCAACTCTAGGGAGAGACGCTGTTATGTTGCTTGTAAACACCATCATATCATCCGCAAAGAGAGCAACCTTCTTTTCCCACCCTTGGTGCCTGAACGGTGTTATTTCCTTTTCTTCTCTTATTAGTTCCGCTAGTGGCTCAATGTACAGATCGAACAGTAAGGGGGATAGCGGGCACCCCTGCCTAGTACCCCTTTTTATCATAATTTCTTCGGTTAACACACCGTTTACTAGGACTTTTCCTGAGGGGCTTTTGTAAATTTGTTTGATTGCGCTCAGAAAAGTATCTCCTAGGTTGAATTTAGCTAAGGTTGCGTTTAGAAAGTCCCAACTCACCCTGTCGAATGCTTTGGCAGCATCTAGGGTTATAATTGATAGCGGAATTGTATGATGTATTGCTATGTCTATTGCAGTAATAAGCTCGTGCATCAGCTCTTGAATATACCTCCCTCCGATGAAGCCTTTCTGATTTGTATTTATTACTGAACCCGCAATCTTTCCCAGTCTCTTTGCTAAAATTTGTGTATAAATCTTATAGTCCGCATTTAAAAGCGAAATTGGTCTGTAAGATTCACTCAAGGTTGGATCTTTCCCTGGTTTAAGTATGACAGTGATGGTTGCTTCGTTCCAGGAGGTTGGGAGAAATCCTTTTCCTGTATATACTTCATTTAGAAGTTCTGTCAGGGGGGTGGCTAGCACTTCTCTCAGATGGATATATAGCTCGTTTGGGAGGGCATCCGGACCTGCCGCCTTGCTTTTTTTTAATCTCTTCAGAGATTCTAGTACTTTTTCCGCGGTAATACCTTGATTGAGCTCTATATTTTGCTCTTGTGAGGCTTTTGGTAGTGTTACTCTTCCCAAAACTGATTGAATCTGTTCTTCCGTGGCCACCTTCTCCTCTGAGTATAGTTTGTTAAAAAATTTCACGAATTCTTTTCTGATGTCGCCCTCTTCTGTGGTGTACTGTTGGTCTTCTTTTTGTAGTTTTGTTATCCTATTACGTGTTGCCTCTGTTTTTAGTTTCCATGCCAGTAATTTTCCACAGCCTTCTCCGTATTCATAGTGTGATAGTTTGCTTGCCTCCCATTTGTCTTTCACAATTTTTTCCAAGATATCTCCCAGATCATTTTTTCTCTGCTTTCCTCCTCAATACTAGTGTTTTCTTGCGTGGTATTAGTGCTTTTATTTAATTCTTCCTCCAGAGCTATTATCTCATTTTCTAGTTCCCTAATCGTGTTTCTTTTAGATTTATTTTTATGGGATGCGAGACAAGCTATTCTACCCCTGATAAAGGCTTTATAGGCTTCCCAAGCAATCTGTTTCGTAGTGCCACCTTTATTAATTTGAAAGAACTCCTCAGTATCCTTTGATAAGGATTCAATGCAGTTCTCATCTAGAAAGATGACTCTGTCTGCAGTCCATCTGGAGGGCAGCACGCGATCACATAAGCTAAGGTGTAAGATCACTGCAGAGTGATCCGACAGGTGTGCTGGTAGATGTTCTACCCCTTGTGTCGAGTTTAATAGACCCCTGTCTATAAGAAAATAATCTATTCTGGAAGCATGACCCAATCTCCTGTTCTGCAAAGTAAACTGGCTGATCTTGACTCCTTTCTCCCTCCATATGTCCATAATCCCTAGGTCTTTAATACAAAGGTTTACCCACTGCCTCATTTTCGGTAAGTTTGGACCATTCCTGGTCGGGAATCTGTCTTTCTTTACATCAAGTATAATGTTAAAATCTCCCCCCATTATTATAGGTGCTTGTGCGGACAATAGTTGTGAGTAAATTTTTTGGAGTGGTTCTGGGTCATCCAAGTTGGGTCCGTAATAACCGACCACTGTAAACAAGCCGTTGTGTATTTTTACTTTCACCACCACCCATCTTCCTTTCTTGTCTACAGCCGTAGCTTCAATACTCGCACTCAGAGATTTCTTAAAGAGTATCGCCACCCCCTTAACACAGCATACCTGGTTTGTACACACACAGGTTTCTACCCATTTTTGCGTTTTCAGAATTTCCTCCCATTCTTTTTTTAATAAGTGAGTTTCTTGTACTATCAGTATTTCACAGTTCACTATTCTTAAATATTCCAGAATTTTTGCTCTTCTTTTCCTTATTCTTAGGCCATTAACATTCCATGTCATTATATTAACCGCCATTTAGCCTTACTCCATTTGAGCTTGCCCAATTTGGTACTGCCTTCCTGTTTCTTCTAGCTATTGCACGGGCCCTTTCTCCCTTTCCTTGTATAGCTAGGACTTTTTAATTTTTTTCCCCCCCTATTTTGCTCCCCAACTTGTGCATTTTTTTGTTTATACAACTTTTTACATGCGCTGTTCCAACCCTCTTCCCCCTCCCAGGAGAAGCCTCCCTTTTCTTCATTTGGGCTATTACTTAGCCCTATTTGAGCTCCTCACTCTTTCCATACCTCTTCTTTTGGTTTTGCTTGTCAGACTTGATCCTTTGGTTGCGCCTTAATTTGTTCTATGAGGCACTCCACCTCCTTTGGGTCTCTTGCATCTTGTTCTGCCACATTATTCTCAGTGATGCAGGAAACCGCATTTGGACTGTTGCTCCTAGAGATTTTAGTTCTTGCATGAATTGACCTAGCTGCCACTGCCTGTCCTTTGGTGTCTTAGAGATGTCCGATCTGATTTTGCATGACCAGTTACTTTGGGAGTATGAACCTGCTTTCTGGCCTTTGCTTAAAATCCTCTCCTTGAGTGTATATGTTTTAAAATTCATGAGGATTTTCCTCGGATTTTTCCTAGTTTTGTTCCTCCCAAAGGGGTCGCGTGGATTCTTTGAATGTCCTCTGCGAGTTTAGCAGACTTCGTCCAGGGGATTAACTCTTCTAGTAGCTTTATCGTGAAGTTTTTAATGTCTTCCCCTTCCAAGCCTTCTGGAACATTAATGATTCTGAGGTTGTTCCTCCTTGCCTGATTTTCCATTGATTCCATTCTGTCGCTTATTTCTCTACCTGCTAGTTTAAGTAGGTCTATTTCTTTTTTATTTTCTCCTACTTTTTTCTTGAGCGTCCCTATTTCCAGCTCCACAGAGGTAACTCTCTCCATGAGCGTATTGATTTTCTGGTCCATTACCTCACACGCTTCCTGGATTTTTGTCTGGTTCCTCTCTGATATCGCAAAGTTAGATCTCATTTCCTGCATCATTGTGCACATCATTTTTTCCATGCCTTCTCTATTTTCTTGTAAGGACAGGCTATCATCGGTCATTTGAGCGCTAGCCACGTCTGCCTCTGCAGCGCTTGCAACGTGCTCTTGTTGGTCCAGTAGTGTTAAAGCACTGAACCTGTTACCATTGCTTCCTGTTGTGGACATTGCACTTTCTGAGCTTACTCTGGGGGTCTCCCCTGGGCCCTTGACTTGCGTTTTGTTATTACTCCTTTCCACTTTCTGTGCTTCCTGTACCTTAAAAAAAGACTTTAAGGAGGGTGTTATCTTTTGTTTTGCGGAACCTAGTGCTTTTAGTTTGGCCTGACTTGCTCTGGACAGAGGAGGCTGCGATTTTCCTGCTGCAGTTTGCCTTTTCTTTTTCTTTGTGCTTCTAGGGACCACAGGAGGAGATATGTCAGAAGTAGATGAGGAGGTTTTAATTTTTGCGTAAATATTTACTGTATCAGCAGAATACTCTGCCCCCTCTTCTAGTGGTAAGACCTTGCTTCTTAGACAGTAGCTCCCTTTCTCTTTTAGTTGCCCTAGTTTTGCTGTTTCCAGCGGGATAGTGACCAAAGTGGGGATGGGAGTGGGAGTGGGAGAGGGAGGGGATGAAGTTATTAATTCCACGCTTCCCGTGTTCTCTTCCTTATTCACCACCCTTACCCCTTCAGCCTCCAGATCTTGAACTAGTACTTGCAGCTGGGCTGTGTGTTTTTCGTGAAGGGAGACGTGGCGTTGCTGCCTTGTTCTAGCTCCCCTTCTCCCCCCTATCTTCCCTCTCAACTCCACCTCCTGAGAGCTGATGCCCTTCGTGCCCCTCGTCCTTACCTCGGGTAGCTTGCACTGCCGCTCCGCTTTCAAACCTACAGAGTGTCTCCCGGGGATCGTTCTGACCCTTTGGCAAGTTGTAAAGCCCGGGCGTCTTCCCCCTGTATGTGACCCTTGCTGCAGCCCTCCTGTAGGACCGGCACGCTGTGGCTGCCTCAGTCCACACTGGTATCGCGCCCCAGCGTGGCTCCCGCTCCTCCTCCACTTTTCCGTTTGACCCAAAAAAAAAAACAGAAGCGGAACCAAGTCTAGCAACTTACTGCTCCTATAATCCTTATTCCCGAGCGCCTAGGCTCCTGCCCCCAGCCTCCGCTTGCTCAGATGCCAAACATCGCACACAGCGCTCTCCCTCAGCGTTGCAAGCTGCCTACCTTCGCGCTGGAATTTACAGTGGAACGCCGTGCGGTGCCTTAACTGTATCTCTGCTCCTGCTTCCTTCCTTCCTCCTGTGCCCGCGGCTATCACTCGGTTGCTGCTTGTTTCCAGGCACCACTGCCTTCGTTGACCCCGCTGACCCGGATCGGGAAGTCCACAACCTCCGGTCGTGTCGTACCTCACGCTGCGCTCCGCCCCTGTGCTCCGCTCTGAATCACCGGGTACTGTGCTCCTTGTGCTCCCTGTGGCAGGTTAGTTGTTTG
Source organism: Calotriton arnoldi (assembly GCA_963921515.1). Lineage (NCBI taxonomy): Eukaryota > Metazoa > Chordata > Amphibia > Caudata > Salamandridae > Calotriton > Calotriton arnoldi. Next base: position 1,570,834 of record CAWUFW010000581.1, on the reverse strand, counting down.
TTCTTTAGAGTTTCAGTTTTGTTGAGAGTAGTGTATCATGCGTGCCTGAGTGCCTGCCTCATTTTATGATTACCAGGATCGCTGCTGTTAGTCCGTCCGTCAGTGCTACTCCATTGAGTGAGGAGCTCCCGACCGAGCTCTCTAGCCGGCCGCCATCTTCTCCCCAGAATAGTGATTCATTCACTCAACTATTACCAAAATATGGGATACACCTTATTCAGTATATTTTCATCTGGTATTTCCCTTTCAGTACATGATTGTTGATCAAAACATGCACAACGAAGCTCTGCACGACCACATTTTGATGAGGAGTTAGCTTCCGTGCCGTGGCATGCGCAGTAAATATAAACGCTTTTGAACGATCTAACTCGACAGACAACTGCGGGATGAACATCGTGAACATCCGCCTTAGATGCACGCATGCGCAGTGGTGCTAACATAACTTCACGCGCGCTTCCCGGTGATATATAAGCTGACCTGGTGAGCCCCAGCCGGCACCTCCGGTCACAGCTTACGTACCGCCACGGGGTACCGACGGATAGGTGAGTGAGGGGCAGCGCGGCGCTCTGCTTTATGTGCCCTTTGTGTGCCTATGCCTGACGACACAGCCCTTGTCATAAGGGGGCATGGGGCACTCATGAATACTTGCCTTAGGTAGATTATAGTGAACTGGGTCAGAACTGACACTTAAGGGTTTGGGGGACGCATTTCCTCTCTTTTTCCCTCCCCCCGCCTGCTTTGTCCTCCAATGCGAGCCAGTTTGTGGTTAAGAGTGAAGACACAGTGTTGAAGTAAAACTCGTGTTGACTGGACGCTTTAAGAGTGAGATGTCAATATACCTCACCCGAGGCTGATTAGAAAGTGGTTTTTGACTAAATAGTATGTGTCACTTAGTACAGTGGTTCTTTCATTTTATTTTATGTACTGATGTGTACACAATATTAAACCAAGACCTTAGCATACCTGAGCTGGATGAGATGTTTATTTCTCTTCCTTGGGACATGAGAGAACAAGTTCCATAGGATACACCTCGTATAACTGTTTACACTTGCGCACTTAGTGTATTTTTTACAATCATGGCTGCCTAATACACCCCATGACCTTCCTGCACTATTATTCTGGGTCTTGGGGTGTTCTATGATTACTGTCTATCTAATTGATGCTAATGAATTTGTTTTTTAGACAGTACCTTCAACTGATGAATGAGTGAATGTTTTCATTAATTCGGTTTCATAGTGATCTGTTTTTACCTTGTCAACATTTTATGTAAGGAGTAATGTCAACATAATGATGGTTATGTTTGACACCGTTACATCCCCTTTTTTACAGAGTGGGGCCCCCTTCCCTGAGCTGTTGCCAGGTTGAGGTGAGGCTACTTATCCATACACTATGGGTAAGTGAATTCACTAATATTAATATATGCTAGACGCATTGCAGAGATGGGGAGATAAGAATATCCCACATAATCTCTTTATTTACTAAATTGTGAGCATGTTTAGAGTGACGGATTCATTGTTTTTCCACTGTCTTTTTGGTTTTCTTCTCTATTAGGTACAACCAGTAAATCTGGAAAATGAAAATAGCAGCATTACTGGTGTGATATTTGAGCACTTATTATTTCACTGTTTGTTGGCAGCAGCATCCTTCTAGGTCCTGACGAAAGCCTTGACACCTCTCGGGTCGACTTGGCTGAAACATGTAGACCCCTTCGTCCGACACATGCAGTTTAAATCCATTCTGCAGGTGCCCTGTTTTGTAATCCTGTCAGCAGGAACAAGTCATTAAAAGTATTTTTTGTTCTTGTTAGTCAGTTTTAACTTTACCACCTTCATGGTTTGACATTTTTTTGCGCTGCACCCTCACCACTACTTTTCAGTGCCTCTCATCTGTTGGATTTAGTATATCCTGAGTAGAGTAGGAATACAAAAACATCCCTGAGCTCCTTCCTCTCAGAGAGGGAGTTGTAGTCCTTGGTGGGACTAGGTATTCCCACTAGGAGGAGAATCCCAGATGATGAAGCATGCCACCTTTGGTGGGTGGGGGATTTCGTCCTAAAAGGGATTTTCCCACAGGTTGTTGCGTTATATTTCGTTTGTCACTTTACATGCCTACGTTGTAACTTTAGACCCAAGGATTTTTTGTGGCAGTACCAGCAGGCAGACAACTGAATGCCCACATGGAACTAAAAAATCTGCGTTTTACAAAAACAAGCAGAAAGTGTAAGGATCTTTCAAATTAAGAAAACACCAATGTATTTAACAGATAAACTGACACAATGATGGGAAATAGCCCACCTGACAACACCATTTACTAACACCTTAGGAATTGTAATAATCGTAGTCTGGACAAGTTACTCCTCCTAAAAATGTACCGAAGCCAATAGGATTAATTTCAGCAGAAAAGAACTCCTACTCACTCCATAGGCATGTCGATAAAATGATGGAATATAACAGAAACTATTACCACACAGATTCTCACAACTTTGTGAATAAACTAAAATTACATGAGACATTTGAAGGTTACGTTTATTAACCGATCGATGGACACGAAGTGTCCCCATACTTCTTAGCCCAAACAAGGCACGCTTATATTTAAATAACTCTTTAATGGAAATTTCCCAATTTGACTTCTTAATGAGACTGACGTAAATATCACTCGAGTGGTCAAAATACCGCATTCGTTGACACAATGTACCTTATCACTATGGATGGTTACTCTGACAAAGAAGAAAGACTTGCGTCTATCCTCGAGAGTACCCTTTCTATGCCTATTCTGCCGTCCGAAACCAACCGCCGCAACACTTCCGAGTGTTGGGCCTGTCAGTACTGCCACGTATCCAGCAACCGCCTCAATGAGGCACTTAATCATTTTACCCTTTTCTCTTTCAAGGAGGGGAGCAGCCACGTCTTCCTCCTGTTTCTAAGGGGCCCGAATAGAAAGCAACAAAGGTAATTGGAAAACGAAAGGTTACAAACAGTTAGTTTTGCACCATACCACCTCCCAGATAAGTTTCCCTAGAGGATAGAAACAGCAACCTCTGATAGATATCGCACTAACGGCCTCCTACGGGGCTAATATTGACGTCCTGGTAAAATATCACAACAGGGAAACACCACACGCATAGACCAATCACACCTGCCTGGTGATATTCACATTTGGTTAATGACATCCATGAATTTTATACCACCAAAAAGATAACTGTAAAAACATGGGTGTGTGCATATGAAACACCACAACAAAGTACTGATATAGCATTTTGATCAAACCAATGTAAAGGATAGAGAACCGAGAGACAGCACTTCTCTTTAGAAGAACTGTTCAGAGAAAGAATGTTTTAATATACGCCTTATTCGTTCTCAAGGGGCATTGAAAAGATATAACTAACCAGGGAAGATCAGCAAGTATAGAAACGTACACAAGACACATTTAAGAGACAGCTTTTAACAAAAGCCAATGATAAAGCAGGAATGCAAAGCAGAAAATTTCTCGCAATTCCGCATAAGATGTAACCGTCACAAATAGTGACAATAATAGAAACTGGGAGATAAACGCACGGTTAAACATATACACGTATGATTGACTGTGCACTCTCTAACTGGAGCCTTGTCCCTTTTTCTTTCTTTCTTTCTCTTCCACTTTTAGATGGGAACATTGTTCTCTCCATACAGGAAGCAAATAGGTATACTGTACCGTAACAGTATCTAGGGGACAGTATTCCACCTATTCTTAACTACTCAGGGGGCACTGCCCTAATTGACATAAAGGGACCATCCGGAACAAACTTTTTTGAATGGTCTCGATGAAAGTCTCCGACCCTTCATGGGCATAGAAAGGCTGAGACATGTAGACCTAGACCTCACTACAGGATGCGATGGATACATTATACATCCATTACACACATTCACCCTTTCTTTTATCCTTACCTAACCTTCATTAAACTTTGAATAACAGAAAAGAGGGAATTTTAGGGCACTTAGTTTGTTGTGGATCCCCATGAAAAATCTCTTCGATTACAAGAGATCACCTCCTGGTTAGAGGAAGGAAGACCCGATGATGACACTATCATCTAATAGTACGTTAGTGCCAAAGCATATACCACTGACCGAAAGTAGTTGTTGAGGGTCCCACAGACTTTTTTCAAAGGGATCCTCTGAAATATAGATCCTACTCACACTTGATTTTTGAAGTTAAACCTCTTGCCAGGCCCAAACCTTACTTTTTTATACATATAAGTGACCCATACAGTATGACCTGGACAGCCCAGAGGGCAGGGTGCAATGTATTTAAAAAGTGGTATATGCACTTTTAAGTTTTACATGTCCTGGTAGTGAAAAGTTCTTGCATTCATTTTTTCACAACTGCAAGGCCTGTATCTCCCATAGGATAACATTGGGATTACCTTATTAAATTTTATAAGCATAATTTCCAAAAGGGAAGATATGACTGGGTCAAGTTTGGTATCACTGGAATCCTAAGTTAAATTCCTAACTTATGGTGAAGTCGGATTTTAAATTGCATTTCTGAAAATGTCACTTTTAGAAAGTGGGCATTTGCTTGCCTTAGCCATTTGGTGCCTGCAGCCTGTCTCTGATCACCCAATGTCTGGGTGTACTTGACATTTGGGCTTCGTGTATTCCACTTAGACAGCCACACACAATGAAAGCTTAGGTTTGACTTGATGGGCCATCCTGACAGGATGGGAGGGAGGAGCTGGGTACAGCCTCACTTACACCTGAATAGGCTGTGTCCTGTCCACACACAAAAGGCTGCAGCATTCCTCCCTGTAGTGAGTCTGGATCCAGGGCTGAAAGGGAGGACATCTGTGCACTTCAAAGGCATCTCTTTGCGGTCTCCCCTACTTCCAAGGCATCACTGAGTATAAGTACTTGACCTGAGACACCACGACTTCAGTACATTTCTGGACCTGTGGATACTTCGCCAGGCAGAAGGACTGCTGTGCTGCTGAAAGGACTGCCACACTGCTGGACTGCTACTCTGCTGGACTCCTGCTTCACTGTGCTGACCTGCTGCCTATTGCCTTCTTGCCTGGGTGAGAAGGACTGGACCTGCATCTCTTGAACCTAGAACCCAGAGTGACTCCAAGGGCTAGTTGGCTAGCCTCCTCATCTGTAGCCTCAGGGGCATAACAGGCTTCCAACAATCTTACAAATGCACATGGACTCTGCCATCTGTGAGTCTACCCCGCCAAGTGGTGCCACCTCAGACCTGGACACTTGGAAGTGGGCCTAAAGTGCTTACCATCTTCTCTGCTGAGTGGCGCATCCTCAAGCTAAACCAATAAATCTCCTCAGCTGAGATGCGCATCCTCAAGCAGAACTGACTCATAGCAGCTACTGCTGCATGGATTGGGGCCGGCACAGAAGGTCCGCATCATTCTCACAGTCTTCAGAACGGATGCATCGCTGATGGTGTGGCATATCTGCGACCCGGTCTTCACATCTCTCGTCGACGACAGCTCGACAATGACGACGGCCTCCGTCTTGCAGCCTCGCAGCTCCTTGGAACCAACACATTGCCTCAGCTGCGTGCTGCATCCTCGACGCAAGTAGGCCTGGGTGGTGAACTCCACTCCGTTCGAGGAGTTTGTGGAGTTTTCTACACTCCGCGGAGCACACGGATTTCTGTAAAACTCTGCTCAGTGGAGTGGAGTTTTTTCCTCGCTTGCACTCTCCAACGTTAAGTTGGCGAGTGTGTCATCAAGGAAAATCCAATGCTAGACCACCTCCCAGCGAGATTTCTCAACACGGGCGGTCACGGATGGTCACGATCGCTCGCGTTGAGAAACCATTCGTTCACGTCGAGGAAACTGCTGCTCAAGTAGAAAATCAACTCGAGAGGCAGAAAGAAAAAGTACCCTCTTGCACTGTGCATGATGCAGTTTGCGCTGATTTTCCAGCACGGGACAAACATCTGGCGCTAAAAGTCAGTGCGAACAGCATGACCTAACGCACTCTGCCACTTGCGGAACTCTGTTTAGCGCGGCGGAGTTTTTGGGTGGAACTCCGCCCAAACCTAATCACAAGCCCCGTTTAAGGGATCCTTGACGACGACGCACAGGACCTCTCACCACAGCCTCGCTGCATCTTTGAACCGATGCATCACTTGGACTGCACAACATTTCTTCACCTCGGATGCACTCAATGCTCTGGTACCAGGATTTATGGTATTTTGTTCAGCGGGCCTTACCTGGTCTCTGTAGCCGGCCCATGCTTCATCACGGTTGGCCTGAACTTGTGACCTTGTCCTTGTCCGGCGGGACCAGATATCCTTTGATTACGATTTGTGCTTTTTGGTGCTATTTTACCCTACAACTTTGAAATTCAATATCTCCGGTTTCCCTGATTGGATTTTTGTCGTTTTGGTCTTGTTTTATTTAATAAAATATATACTCTTTTTCTAAACCTGGTTTGGGATCTTTTTGTGTGGTGTTTTTACTGTTTTACTATTTGAAGTGTTGCACAAGTACCTTACACATTGCCTTCAAGTTAAGCCTGTTTGCTCTGTGTCAAGGTACCAGAGGGTGAACACAGGTTGATTTGGGTTTGCTGGTGCCTTACCCTGAGTAGGGTTGAGGGTGCTTCTTGACCAGGGATCACACCTCAGTTAACCAACAACCCAATTTCTAACAGTATGAGTGAGTCAGAGTGAGTGTTAAAGTATGAGGCATGGGGTCGGGTGGGGTCTGGTGTCAAAGAAGAAGGTGACTCAGTAAGAGAGCTCCCTAAGTGGGCATATAAACTCCCCAATAAATCCTGTTCAAACATCTGCCATCCTACGAAGAACAGAGCAGAAGTGGATGCCGACACATCCGATCTGTGGATGGAGACAGGTATTGAAAATGATTCAGACTATGGCGAGCTCAGGCTGCAACCACACAGAATGGCTGTCGGCCTCTGATGAGGCCTGGGCCCAATCAAGCAATTGGAAGATATCCTACTGGGATGTTCCCTGTGCATTATTTGTGTACTGGAGGAGCTTGGATATGGCCAGTAAGTGCTGTGGCTGACACTGCTGGCGCTTACACCAGACAAGCTTACACCAGTGTGGGGACTGGATGGTGCCCCAGGTGATGTTTGGAGCAGCCTGTCATTGTGCTCAGGCACAGGAGACATACTGGAGCACCTGGGAATAACTGGTGAGTCCACGGGTCCAGGATATAAAACTACTGAGTATGTGGAGCACATATACCAGACACCAAGATAGGGACCGAATGGTGCGGGGAAGGTATCCCTTTTTAAGGACGGTTCCCCTCACACACCTGAGGTCTCATGCTTCATCATAGGGGTGCCTCCTCACGTCAGGAACCTAGTCCTGGCGCGGGATACAACCCCCTCTCTGCGAGGGAGGAGCTCAGGGATGTTTCTTTCAATTTGAGCACATGGGTTGTACTAAGAACCCTATGTGAGCGTGGTGTGTGAAAAAATGTATTGTGCAGTGCTAGCGTGAATGTGGAAGTGAGTTAAAACTGCCTACAGAGCTAGCTATCAGAAACTTTATTCAGCTACCCTGTGACAGGATTAAAAACAATAAGCTGGATAATGAGACTGTCAGGATTCAAGACAGCTACATTAACGAGATCGACATGTTTCGGCCTTTAGTGACCTACAAAAAGTGTCTTGGCCTTCATCAGGATCAGAAAAACAGCTACTGCAACAAGTAAATGTGAAGAGAAATTTGAAAAAACGGTGGTGTATGCTGAACCAGAGATTCGTGTGATCAGTGAATCCACCGCTGGGACCTGTAGTGAGACAAAAAACAAAAAATACCAATGGTGCAGGTGCTGGTTTATGCCACATAGAGATTAAAATGGCCTTTGACATACCCAATGCTGGGTAAAGACACAATTGTAAGTTTTATAACATTGGTGCAAGGCGGCACTTACCTATTTAGGTTGATATAGTTACCGCTTCTGTCCGGGCTATTTTAGCCAAAGGTACGTACGCTAACCCAACCTGGAGAGGAGAATAGGTGGTGTCAGCGAGGGAGAGAAAGACAGAAGAGAGCACAGATCGGACAGAGCTCAGATGTTCAATGGTCAGAAAAGGGGCAGGCAGAGGGCAATGGTTTGCTTAAACTAGAGTACCAACATGGCTAGCACTATACCATAGTGAAAGGGTTGTGTGCAGAGTGAAGACAGATGCTACATCATTATGATCTATAGTAGCAATCTATTGTAGGGCTATAACGCGCCACAAGACCCCCTTCAGGTGACCAGGGGTCGGACTGCAACTCTCCAAAAGCGGACCCATAGAGAAACCCAGAGGGGCTGCGCCTGAATAGACCAATAGTAGCTATGCTAATGCACACCGTGTAGGGAGGGAAAAACTAGACGGAACTTAAGGCAGCGTGTGCGCGCCCTGACAAGGAGCAACAGGTGCATCCATATTAACAGAAGCCCCAAAATGGGACAAGAGAATGGCGGACTCGCGGTGCTTGACGCAGGTCTAGAGGGCGTATAAGGGCGTATGAAAAGCCGGAGCATGGTAGACGGCTCTCCATGATGAGAGCCTCACAGACAAGCAGGGGTGTGAGCCTCACAGACAAGCAGGGGTGTGCGAAGCAGGAGGATCGCTGTCAGAAGGTGCGTGGCACGGCAACTGACTCGGCATTGCAGTTAAGGCTGAGGTGATAGCGCCACCGGGCCAGAAGAAAGAACAAGGGAAATGGCACGGAGGCAGCCTGGAAGGGGCCGATCATGGCCCAAGCAAGTCAGGGATGGTCGCGCATACGGGGCAAAATTGGTGAGGTCACTTACCACTCTGATGTAGTGGGGTCTCTTGGGCGTGCATCCAACTGGAAGGATACACTGTAAGGTTAGACGTGCCGTATATGACGGCGCGTCAATTACCGTTGAGACAGACCGGGATGCTTGGGAGTTGTAGTTTCAGAGCAAGTGCGTCTAGGGAAATGTGGTCCCGTGACGGGTGCTGGGTCAATAGAAGGGAACCCTCGCTAGTATGTTGGTGAGGGACGCTGTACTCGGGATGGAAATGCAAAATAAAAATAAATATAAATATAAAAGGTTGTGAGGAACCAGCTGGTGGAAGGATCACGGTTGGCGTTACGACACCACAGCCTACAGGACTGAGTGCGTACGGCAGTTGAGTAACATCACCGCCTACTGCCCACTACACCAAGATCCTACAGAAAGGATCACAGAAACAATCACCTCAATGACCAAAGAGGCCATGGATAACGGATGGATCACGCAGAAAGAAGCGGAATTCATCTGTACACAGAGACCACCACCTGGGAGACCCATTATCTCAGGAATCGGATCCGCTTTGGAGCCGTTATCACAGTTTGTGGACTACTTCTTACGCCCTTTGGTCCGATTGATGCCAACATACTTGCAGGACACAAAGGACGTCCTCAGGTTACTACCAGGGTTGGAATTCAACCCAAACACCGACTACCTAGTGTCTTTTGACGTAGAGTCACTGTACACGTGCATCCCTCAAGACCAGACTCTGGCCACAATTGAACACCTCTTGAATCTCCATCCACCAGACACCATTACACCGATTCAATTCATCATGAGATGTGCTACAATGGCGATGAAAGAGAACTTTTTCCTCTTTGAAACACAACTCTATCTCCAGGTGTCTGGCACATCCATGGGGAGCACCTTTGCGCCGAGTCTGGCGAATCTTTTCATGCACGTGTTTGAGGAGGAGGTCGTCCTATCATCCAACAATCCCTTCCAGACACACATCCATCTCTGGAAGAGATATATTGACGATATTCTTGTGGTCTGGAGAGGTGACGAGACGACCCTTAACACCTTTCATAATTGGCTCAACACCTGCAATGACCATCTCAGGTTCACATGTGAATATAGCAAAGAAAAACTTGCTTTCCTTGACCTCTCCATTTATCCATCAGATGGCCAGTTAGAAACTGAACTATATACGAAAACCATGGCTCGAAATGCTTTACTTCATTACGAAAGCTACCACCCCAAATCGCTCCATGAGAATCTTCCCTTTGGCCAATTTCTCAGGCTGCCGCAGAATTGTTCTAGCATTGACAAATACGAAGAACACGTCCAGACCCTAAGAAATAACCTTCTTGATAGACACTATCCCAAAGCCTTAGTCAAGAAATCAGCCAAACGCGCATTAAACAACAACAGAGATGCCCTATTGGATAATCCATCAAACACACCCACGCAAACTAGGTTGTTGTGCGTCAACACCTTCAGTTCTCTCTCAAACACAGTGAAAAAGTCAGTATTGAGGAATTGAAACATTCTTAACAAAGGTCAACACACGATACAAAAACCCTTATTTGCTTTCAAACGAAGCACTAACCTTAGGGACACCTTAGTACACACAAGACCGTTACTAAGGAGCACACAGAAACCTAACACCCTCTGGCATCTGCCATCTGTACAAGGGCATTTTCCCTGTGGGTCGTGCTCAGTTTGCGCTCAGACTCATGCCACGAAAACCATAGATATAGGCACCACCAGACCATGGAGCTAAAGCACCACACAAATTGTAATAGCGAGCGGGTCATTTACCTTATCACCTGCCCCTGTGGGCTTAGGTATGTGGGAATGTCTACACGCAAAATCCACATACGCATACAGGAACACAAGAGCACCATTAGATGTTTCAAACAAAACACGCGACTGACTAAACATTTTTTCGAGATGCACCACCGGGGAGACTCACTAACATGGACAGTACTGGACAAACCCAACTTAGGCGCCTCAACACCTAACCTCGTCCTACGACTGCTTAGGGTAGAACAGCGTTGGGTCTTCAGACTCAATACATCAAATGCCGGACTCAATGATGATATTCCATGGCTGGCCCTGACCTAGCATGCCATCCCGCCACTGCGCCAGACAGTGCAAGCAGACTCCATCGTGCCCTGTCACTGGGCCATTGGCTTTTACATTGGTTCCTGTCTCTCACATGTTACCACTGCAACTTCCACCCCTAGCGCCATGTTACTTGCACTGTCGTCAGCACCTCCAAGCAGTGCTACACTCATGTCTGCTTTTTCAATCCCCCAGCCTGAGCTGACTGTCTGTGTTTATGCCCTGCGTTACCTCGCTTGTGCGCCTCCTGACAGGGCTAGACACACCTTGCTCCATTCACCTCCCAGTCCCAGTTGATTGCGTTGTTGTGACCCATCGTGTCGTAACGCCGACCATGATCCTTCCACCAGCTGGTTCCTCACAACCTTTTATATTTATATTTATTTTTATTTTTATTTTGCATTTCCATCCCGAGTACAGCGTCCCTCGCCGACATACTAGCGGGGGTTCCCTTCTATTGACCCAGCACCCGTCACGGGACCACATTTCCCTAGACACACTTGCCCTGAAACTACAACTCCCAAGCATCCCGGTCTGTCTCAACGGTAATTGACGCGCCGTCATATACGGCACGCCTAACCTTACAGTGTATCCTTCCGGTTGGATGCACGCCCAAGAGACCCGCTACATCACAGCGGTAAGTTACCTCGCCAATTTTGCCCCGTGTGCGTGACCATCCCTGACTTGCTTGAGCCATGATCGGCCCCTTCCAGGCTGCCTCCGTGCCGTTTCCCTTGTTCTGTCTTCTGGCCCGGTGGGGCTATCACCTCAGCCTTAACTGCAATGCTGAGTCAGTTGCCGTGCCACGCACCTTCCAACAGCGATCCTCCTGCTTCGCACAACCCTGCTTGTCTATGAGGCTCACACCCCTGCTTGTCTGTGAGGCTCTCACCATGGAGAGCTGTCTACCATGCTCCGGCTTTTCATACGCCCTTATACGCCCTCTAGATCCGCGTCAAGCACCGCGAGTCTGCCATTCTCTTGTCCCATTTTGTGGCTTCTGTTAATATGGATGCACCTGTTGCTCCTTGTCAGGGCGCGCACACGCTGCCTTAAGTTCCGTCTAGTTTTTCCCTCCCTACAGGGCGTGCATTAGCATAGCTACTATTGGTCTAGTCAAGCGCAGCCCCTCTGGGTTTCTCTATGGGTCCGCTTTTGGAGAGTTGCCGTCCGACCCCAGGTCACCTCAAGGGGGTCTTGTGGCGCATTATGACCCTACAATAGATTGCTACTATAGATCATAATGATGTAGCATCTGTCTTCACTCTGCACACAACCCTTTCACTATGTTATAGTCCTAGCCATGTTGGTACTCTAGTTTAAGCAAACCATTGCTCTCTGCCTGCCCCTTTTCTGACCATTGAACATCTGAGCTCTGTCGGATCTGTGCTCTCTTCTGTCTTTCTCTCCCTAGCTGACACCACCTATTCTCCTCTCCAGGTTGGGTTAGCGTACGTTCCTTTGGCTAAAATAGCCCCAGACAGAAGCGGTAACTATATCAACCTAAATAGGTAATTGCCGCCTTGCACCAATGTTATAAAACTTACAATTGTGTCTTTACCCAGCATTGGGTATGTCAAAAGCCATTTTAATCTGTATGTGGCATAAACCAGCACCTGCACCATTGGTATTTTTTGTTTTTTGTCTCACTACAGGTCCCAGCAGTGGATTCGCTGAACACACGAATCTCTGGTTCAGCATACACCACCGTTTTTTCAAATTTCTCTTCACATTTACTTGTTGCAGTAGCTGTTTTTCTGATCCTGATGAAGGCCAAGACACTTTTTGTAGGTCACTAAAGGCCGAAACATGTCGATCTCGTTAATGTAGCTGTCTTGAATCCTGACAGTCTCATTATCCAGCTTATTGTTTTTAATCCTGTCACAGGGTAGCTGAATAAAGTTTCTGATAGCTAGCTCTGTAGGCAGTTTTAATTCGCTCTCACATTCACGCTAGCACTGCACAATACATTTTTTCACACACCACACTCACATAGGGTTCTTAGTACAACCCATGTGCTCAAATTGAAAAAAACATCCCTGAGCTCCTCCCTCGCAGAGAGGGGGTTGTAGCCCGCGCCAGGACTAGGTTCCTGACGCGAGGAGGCACCCCTATGATGAAGCATGACACCTCAGGTGTGTGAGGGGAACCGTCCTTAAAAAGGGATACCTTCCCCGCACCATTCGGTCCCTATCTTGGTGTCTGGTATATGTGCTCCACATACTCAGTAGTTTTATATTCTGGACCCGTGGGCTCTTTGTGAGTTGAATATGAATAGTGGGGAGTGGCCCACGCTGGTCCCTAAACCTCCTCCAGGCCCTCTTTTTGTGTGTGATAATAACTGGTGAGTGCCACATAACCACACATACTAAGAGAGACACCATCACAACAGGGGGCTCCCTCCCCTCTCCCTTACTGCGTGAGGCTAATGCTTGAAGGGGTCTGAGACCCAATCAACTGGAGCATCCAAAGTTTAGGTGAATCGGATGGCCTGCTTTGGCACCAGAAGTGCCTTACATCGCTGGAGGAGTGAAAGGGTTCAAGAACATCGGCCTACTCTACCTCCTCACATATGTTGCTACCCAGAGGTGGGGTGTGACTGAGGAACTAAACCCTACAGGCCAGCAGGGGACCTATATTGGTATCTCCCTAAAGCAGGTGTCAGTGAGTAACTCTGTCCTTTCCTTTGCCCCTCCCCCACAGGAACTGATTGGAAGATCATGATATTGGCATCCGGGACCTGCACATAGGGATTAGTACTGATGATTGTCCCGAACACACCGAATCGAGATGGGGAAGGAACATGTTGCCAAGAGGGTGCAGCCGAACAGAATAGACAGCTGCACCTTTGTAAGGAACACATCAGAGGAGAGCTCTGGTGCGGAGCATGCGCCCCAGCTTATCGCTCATGATGATGTGGCCCTCACTCTGCAGGACCTGATGATAGCAGTGAGTGACACTGAAGTGACCTTGGAAACCAAGATCGACACACTCACGGTTGAAGAGGGCCTTCTCAGACTGAACATCTGGAAAGTCAGTGACAGAGTAAAACTGGCTGAGTCACACTCTTGTTCTGCTAAGAGAGGAAGCGACCTCCATCCGATCGACACTTAACGTCCTCATTGCCATACAGACCCAACTTGAAGATGCAGAGGGGGTTCACAAGAGAAAAAACATCTGACTGGAGAGGGTCCCAAAGAAAGCTAAAGCTTCAAGAGCAGATCAGTTTTTTGAGGACTGGATAGTTAAATATTTGTAACCTAAGGGACTTTCTAAATTTTTCTCTGTGGAATGAGCGCACATGTTTCAATACCCCCACCCAGACCTGGACAACCACCAGGATCTTCAATTATCGTGATCGAGATGTTATTTTTCTGATAGCTTGAATGCAGAGAAATCATAAATATGAGAATGTTGGAATGGGTAAATACGATGTCAATGAGTACCATGATGTGTGCAGGCCTGACAATGGCAATACCAATAAATGCAATGCCAATGTATGCCATAACCTGTGCCCATATGACAATGTCAATGCTCATAAGTACAATGTCAATGTATGTCATAATCTATGCCTGCACAACAACAATTATACCAGCAGTAGCAATGTCTATGTATGCCAGAATCCATGTACAAACGACAATGTTATGACCAGTAAAAGCGATGTCAAGGTATGTCATGACCTAGGAATGCATAACTATATCAATATCAGTAAAAACAATACCAATGTATGCTATGACAACTGTACATGAGCTATTGAGAATGTCAGTAAAAATTACACCAGTGACTACCATATTAGTTTTAGGAGTTTCAGTGAACTCGCACCATTGCTGTCAGATTTACCCAAGGTGAACTCCCCATCAACCCAGAGTCAGAGAAACGTGGTCAGGCAGGCCCTGTGACCCGCACCCACGCTTATCAAATAACAGGTCACAGGTGTGGTCTCTCTTAACCCAAAGATAAACGCACGCCCAGGGAATACATTGATCAATCCCACAGATAGATAGTTGCACCACAAACAGGTCCGCTGCAATTGGCCCTAATAATACACGTTTGGCCAGAGGTTCGCATTCTCCGAAAATACCACAAAGGTAGATGCCACATGTAGATAGAGCCAATCAGCCAATCAGGACATGACATGCAATCCACACATAGTGATCACGCATTCCTCATGCCGGACATCTGGACACATACACACTGGGCCACACTAGCTCTCCTCGAGGTCGAGATCCATCTGTGTCCTTATCAGATACGCAAACTTTTTAAATTTATGACTGTAATGCCTTTTAAGAATGTAGAAAACGTTTTATGGTACTTCACAAGATGTGTATAAAACCAGCCAAAACTTTGTATACGTGTATTTCCTCAGGCGCATGCTGTCGAGACTCTCCTGGTCGTTGCGTTTAATTAAACCAACTTGTGCCTGTTTTGCTAAACACCTCTTGTCTTTTCATTTCTTTAAGGCAAATTCATATCCAAGCAACAAGAATGTGTCTGTTGGACTTGGCCCTCTCTGCATGGTCATCCCCAAACTTGTTGTCCTTACCCTCCTGTTTTCTGAACCTGTTTGTGTTGGCTTTTAGGATTCTGTGCATTGTACCACTGCTAACCATTGCTAAAGTGCTCTCTCTTTTAAACATGGTAACATTGGCTTACGCCCAATTGGCACATTTCATTTACTTGTAAGTCCCAAGTAAATTGGTTCTACATGTACCCATGGCCTGTATATTTAATGCTACTAGTGGGTGTGCAGCACTTATTGTGCCACACACTTAAGTAGCCCTTTTTAAAACAGTCTCAGGCCTGTCATTGCAGCTGGTGTGTGAAGTTTTAAACTGCCATTTCAACCTGGCAAATAAACCTTTTGGCAGGCCTTCCTTTTTAATAATTATAAGCCACCCCCAAGGTAGGCCCTTAAGGCTCATAGTGTGGGTGCATGTTATTTAAAAATCAGGACATGTGTTTTTACATTTGACATGTTCTGATAGTGAAAAACTCCTAAAGTCATTTTACACTGTTGTAAGCCCTATATATCCCATAAGGTTAGATTATGAGTGCTAACTTTGGATTGTGAGAAGATAGAGAAATGATGTTTATACTCAAATTGTAATTTAAAATCCTCTTTAATGGTAAAGTTGGATATTAGATTATAATTTTAAAAATGGCACTTTTAGTAGGTTGGCATTTTTCTGCTCATACTTTCTGTGGCTTTTCAAAGAGTGCCTAGCTGCCTGGGCCAGCTAATGGTTTTTCATGACGAATGTCTATTGGGCCCAGACAGTGAACAATGGGACCTGGATGTGGCTGGAAGAGGGTCTTCCTGGCAGGGTGGCTGGGGAGCAGCTGTTCCCTGCACTGATTGCATTTCTAAGGACCTTGCTCACAGCACAAACAACCTGACAAAAGTTCTGCCTCTTGCCTTTGTCACCATAAACAGTTTGGAGGAAGGACAAAGGGAAGGGAAAGAACTGACCAGAACCAATTTTAGGGGTAGTTCAAGGAATTCCCCCACACACAAGTTGGCACCAGGGACCTTCAGAACCACTCATCAGAGCACTCCTGGACCTGTGTAGATTCAGAAGAAGGACTGGTTTGTGTGAAAAGGACTACACTGCTGTTGGAAGGACTGCCGTGATGTCTGGAAAAAAAAGATTAGACCTGCTTGCCTCAATCACAGGTTATCAAGAGTGACTCCAAGGGTCCATTAGCTGATCTCCTGTGTGAGCTACAGGAACACAACAAGCTTCCAGAGGCCTCCCTGCAACTGCCCTGCTGACCAGCACCAACTGGACCTGCCTGAGCCCTGCAGCTGGCTTCTGTTGGAGTGAGTCCCCATCCCCAAGAGGTGGCCCCAGGTCCTGGATCCTTTGCTGGCATCAGTGAAAGCTCCTCCTAAAGTAAAAGGTGAAAATCCTGAAGTTTGGGCTCTTCATGATCGTGAACAGGCCAAAACTCTGCCGCCGCAACAACCGCCAATGTAAAGCTCCAGTGAGACCTGCTCTTCATGCCGACAGCGACCTTCCACAATCACCAGCATTGCAAGACCTGCAGTTCGTGCTGACATCAGCTATCCATGACGATCAACCAGTGCAAGGCTCCAGAGACGACCAGCTCTTTGCACTACAGCAACAACCATTCGTGACACTCGACATGCTCTTCATGACAAAAGCCTCCTCCTCCTGGCCTCATCCAACACAAATGGAACTCTTTGCTTTGAACTAGAGAAGGTATCTCTTCAGCAGGACTAACCTGGTGCCTATATCCGACCCGCGTTCCATTGGGGTAGGCTTGAATTAGTGACTTTTCCCAGATTATGATAGTTGTTATTGCTTGAGTAGGGCTTCCTCTCCTCTCAGTCAATAGCTCAATTTCTTACAGAGGCTATTTGGAAGAGCCAGGTTTTCAGTTTCTTTAATATTCTTGGGCTTTCAATTGCATTGTTACAATGATGATAAGTAGATAATTTCAATCAAAAATAGCTTTATTCAATTTCTTATTCGAGATCATAAAAGCACAAAATACAATCAGATTAATAAGTTACCAGGCTTAAACTTAAAAAGCATAAAATATATATCATAAACTAAGATAAATATAAATAAAATGTATTTAAAAATATAAAAGTTCATGGTATGTAAACACATTTCCATAAATTCCTTAATCTATATTTTAATAATCAACTAATTGCTATACCTTTCCGGAAAGTCATAGAGCACCATATATAAGCTGATATTGCATAACAAATTTTCAGATTGGGTAATTGCTAGAGAAAGCACATAGCAGTTTGTAGTGCCTGAAGTTAAACTCATGCAATATAGGTAAAATCAAACGCTTCCTCAGGGTAGCATAATATTTACAAAATAAAATAAAGTGCTATGTTCTTTGTTCTGATATATTATCACATGGGCACCTAGGAAGCCTAGGTGGCCAATCATTCATTTTCAGAAAAGATACTAATTGATGAATATTATTACACCTAAATCTTGCTAAAACATATCTATGTTGGACGTTTTACACGTTTTCCAAATACATTTGAATGCTATCATTAACAGTCAACAATTCATGATAGATTACACTAGGATTCCTAGACTCCCTATTATACTGCTCTTCCTCCAACATGTTCAATGCCACAGATTTTCATTTAGCCTTACCCATGCTACCTAAGGAAGTAGGGTCAATGAAGATTTAATTGTAGAATAGAAATCCTTTATGTAGCTAATCCAAGGAATTTTCAGCTGCGACCATGACCCTTGGGCATCAAATAAAAGACCCAGATATTAAAAAGAATCAACAATTTGGCCCCTCCAGCTCTATACTGATACTTTTTGTTAGTATTTGGGCCTAATTTCAGCCCAATTTCATAACATATATTTTAGATAAATTGACCCTAAGGTTCAACTTGGCCATAAAATCAACCAATATTCTATGGATATTTGGAGACCTCTTGGCGTATGGGCCATTAGGACTGCATCATCCTTATAGAGAAGTACAAGAACTGGATGCTGCCCAATCTGCGGGACCTCCCTACCTTGTTCAACCAACACTTTATTTAGATTATTATTATAATCTGTAAATAAAAAAAGGCCAGAACACATCCTTGTCTAAACCCCGTGTCAATGCTAAAGCCACATGTACACTCCCCATTAATACCATATCTCACCGAAGCATGGGCCCCTGTATACATTTCTCTTATAAGTTTTATTATTGAGTTATCAATCCCCATCTCAATCATCATGTGCCATAATTTGCAGTGGTTTACGCAGTCAAAAGAGCTTGACAAATCCATAAATAAAAAATACATGGGGACTTGCTTAGTCAGTGTATATTTGCCCAAGAAAAGACTTAAATTAAGGCACTGTTCGACAGTCCCCAGTCCTTTCAGAAAGCTATACTGTACATAAGACAAAATTTCCCTTTCCTCTGCCCAGCTGTGTTTCTGGATAGTAGGTCCTTCCTGCCACATTAAGTGAGGAATCAAGAAGGGAGATAGGCCAGTAACACCCCCCTTCTAGTAAATTAAGACTATCAAAGATGCTGACCATGACTTTAAATCCCTAGATCTACATATGGCTCTTAAGACATTAGTCAGAAGAGGGGTACACAATTCTACATTCATTTTGAAAAGGTTCACTGAGACCCCATCCGGACCTGGGGCCTTCCCACTTTGACTGGAATTAATGGCTATTGCCACTTCTTCAAGGGTGAAAACAAGGTGGACAGTACCCTCTTCTTCCTGGAAGGCTATATCTGGCTTACTTCCCTCCACTGGATCGCATGCTTAAAGGTCCCCAAAATGATCTACCCATTCTTCAGGGGATTTGGCAAACTCAATCCTCAGACTTGATGTGCCTTTAAAGAAAGGATTATTAACTATCTTCCAGAATGATGAGCAGTCACTTAACTCACTAGAAGCAATTAATGCTTGTCAAGCTTCAATTCTCAAGGTTTGTGTCCCGGATGCAGGGGCCACCTTATACCCCTGTCTACGGGCCTGCACCTCCTCTTGATTTCTCACTGATCTGTCAAGTGCCACCTTTAGGGGCATTAGTGCATCTAGAATCTGTAGAGAGGTTGAACAGGTGATTAGAAATATTGCACCCCAAAAAGCCCCATGCCTTGAGAAGATACCCAGGGACCTATTCTCATCTGAAATTGATATATGGACCACCTATTTCACAGTGGTGTTCAATGCCATCTTAAATGGACTATACATTCCCAAATCATGGGCAGGTGCTGAGATTTTTCCAATATACAGAAAAGGGTTGCCCCTTGGATCCCGCCAACTACAGGCCGATTAGTTTGATTGACACCAACCAAAACCTTTTTGGCAGGATCATTCTCACCAGGCTAAAGCTAGTAGAGAATGGCATACCTTGTCCCTTACAAGCGGGTTTCCGTGCCAATACTTTGACTGTAGATCAGGTGTTTCGACTACAGATGATCTATTGGAAAACCGTGAACATAGAAAAGAGAAGGCTATATGCTGTTTTTGTGGACCTTAGAACAGCATTTGCCCTAGTCCCAAGAAGCCTGCTGTGGAAAAAGATAGCTGAGCTGGGAGTTCCAACCTACCTGAGTGGAATAATTGAGAGATTACACATAAACAACTACCCCCAAGTTAGGTGTGGAAAACTGGGTGAAGTAACTGAACCTTTCCCAGCAAAGAGGGGCATGAGACAGGGCTGCGTCCTGGCCCCTACCCTATTTATCTTATTTTTAAATGACTTAGTTACTTTTCTTAATAGTTGTGACAATGATGCTCTCAGATTAGCAGGCATGAGGGTCCCGACCCTCATGTTTGCTGATGATACTCTCCTTTTAGCAAAGTCACTGATGGTGCAACAGAAAATACTCGATCTCTTTAGCAGTTTTTGCGTGTCGAGAGGACAGGAAATAAATATGAATAAAACAAAATATACGGTTTTTAATCCTTCCCATACCACCGCCCAAATCCCACCTTAGAGGGCTGCCAACTACAACAGGTTCTTTGATTACCTGGGCCTTACGCTAGATGAAAAGATGAACTGGATTTACCATATAGCAAAGCGGAGACTTAACTTGGAACAGCATACAGGGGGGCTGCAGAAGTTGTCCAAGGGGTCCTTATGTAGATCTGTCTCCCTGGTCCTCCATTTGTACGCTTACCAGGCACTTGCTGTAGCCCTTTATGGTGCTCAGATTTGAGGACATAAAGATCCAAAACCTTTGGTAATGGTCGAAAATAAGTTTATGAGGTGTCTTCTTTGTTTACCAGCCAGCACTCCCTTTATTCCGTTGAGATTGGACTTAGGGCTCAGACCGATCTCTGAAAAGATAGAATTTCGACCACTGGCTTTTTGGAGGCGTTTGTGGGTTACCCCATATCTATCGCAGTACTGTAGTGGTTTGGAGGAAATACTGAAAAATCCCCTTACCATCAAAATTCCCTGGATCAAATATATTAAAGACTCATTTGAGGGGATGGGTTTTGCCAATTTCTGGCTTGACCCTGAGGATTATTGCTCTTTTATGAGTGCAAAAGAATTAAAGAATCAATTTAAAATATATACGTTTAATAATCTTTTAATACATGCACAAGGCTCTTTAACAAATACCTTTTTAGCAGCTAAGGATACTTATCTTTTAGAAACTTTTTTTGCTCAAATTGAGCCTAATCTTGCCAAAAACCTGTATCTTCAGTTTAGATATGGGACACTACCATTGCATGCTTTTATGTCAAGATGGACTGGATTATTACATGCGAATGACCAAGGGTGCCCTATGTGTGGTAATAAGAAAGAAAATGCACCCTATTTCTTATTCTTTTGCCCTGCATATAGCAGGGCAAGAACTAAGTGGTTGATCCCTATCTGCAGGAACCTCAGCATTAGAAGAAATGAGCAGGCGTATAGAATTCTCCAAACAAACTTGGTACCCCATATGGTTTTCGCTGTTTCCAGATTTTTATTGCATGCATGGCTGATAAGGAAAAGACAGACCAATGTAGCTGTTTTAAAGGAAATTGTTAGTTGAGCTCTTATTAGTGTTTGGCAAATGTTAAACTATGAATTTGGTAGTGCAACCCTTTGAAGGCTCTAGATGCAGCATGGCCCTTGGATCATAGACTAGGCACTTTCTTTCTTTCAGAAATGTTCTATGTATGTTTTTATCTTTGTTATTAACCTTGTTCTTTATTGTTTTATGTATCTCTTTTATGGTAATGTTCCCGAAATAAAGGGTATGAAACGAGCATCAAGAATCAAACCACCCCTTTTTCATATCCTTTTTACTTTATATGGATATCCTTAGCTGTTCTATAATTTTAAAGGAAGTAACAATAAAAGCACTTTTGACTTCCTCGTCCTTGGTAGTTTCCACTAGGCAAGTATTAAATTGCTTACAATTATCCTTAATGAGTTTCGTAAGAAACTTTTCAGGATTATCTTTACTCCATTTCCAGGAAATGTCCTTTTCAGTGGCTAGTTCTATCTGTGACTTTTTCCTTATCATTAGGTTTTCCATGGATACTAAAAGGAATGACTTCCATACTTTCTGCATTATGGTCACTTATATAATTTGGGTGTGTCCTAAAGTTGTGCACCGAATGCCCAAGATTGTTAGTAAATAACAGACAATCCATTGTGGTCTCATAAGCTCTGCCCCTAAAGGTAAATTCAAAGGGTGCATACAGAATGCTCACCTCTTTAGCAAATACCATATTATATTTAGACATCATGTTGTTGATCTGCTCCTCCTGGCAGATGAGGATTCTGGACAATGGAGTCCAGTTGAGTGGGTCCCGCGCTGCAACTAGCAAGTGCTGCTCTTATGCACCCGCTGCTGATGTCCCCCACCGCCTGGCAGATGAGGATTCTGGCCAATGGCATCCAGTTGAGCGTGTCCCGCGCTGCAACTAGCAAGTGCTGCTCTTATGCACCCTCTGCTGATGTCCCCTGCTTCCTGGCAGATGAGGATTCTGGGCAATGCAGTCCAGTTGTGTGAGATCATTTTTATATTTCTACCACTCTTCTCCTCACCTAAATGAGTTCTTTCAATCATTCCCTTCTTTGATCTTTACTAGTTTGTTTGAGAATCATCATGTGGCAGCCTGCAGGAAGACTACTGTGAAAATTATATTGGACAGGCTTACCCATCCGGCAAGGGGAACAGACACTCCTGCCTTGGCAATTCATCATAATGACTCTACTTCTGGATTTTGTAGAAAGTGGTAGGTGACTTAGCCAACCCCTTGGTCCCTTCTCAATGTAAGAGAATAGAACCTCAGATCACACCCTGAATTTAACCAGCCAGACACCTGGGGCAGTGTGAGATCTGTAGAAGTTGGTGGAGTACAAAACAACCAAGGTGAACTGGAGGTGCGAGACAAGGAGTGGGCACGGAGTACAGGACAGTCAGCAGAAGAAACCATCTGAGGTGGCAATAAAATGACAGATGAGGTGCAGAAGCAGAGGAGAGGAGGCAAAAGGAACCATTGGAGGCCACAAGGAGGTGAGAAATGAAGAGGAGGAATAGTGGCGCGGAGTAGCAGCAATGACAGGAACCATCGAAGGCAGTGAGGAGGCAAGAGCCCAGGAGCAGGAGTGAAGCAGAGGATAGGCAGCAGAGGAATTTATCGGGGTGGTAAGAGAGACCCAGGAAGTAGGCAAAGCAGTGAAAAGTTCTCTTGGACACACCCTTGCTCCAGACCTAATGGTCATAAGAAGGTAGGCCTGAGTCCCCAGGTGCAATAACCCTATATTGCGGTCCTGGCTTAAGGAAAGTTTGGGGAAGTTGGTGGGAAAACTCATAGGGAGCACCTCTTGGAGTCTTGTTTATCTCAAGCACCCCATTACAACACCTAAGATACACTGCATTATTATGTTCTCTATTTGGGCACTCATCAAGTGAATCAAGGACACTTTATTTATATAATCCGAAAGACATTTCACTAGGGTTGTAGGAGTATTTTGTCCCCAAGCAACCCTAACATGTTCTTCTAAGTCTCAACCATAGTGTGGTGTTTGTTTTGTTGTTGGTGGGACCCCGAGAAACACGTCATACCATTTTTGATAGTTACTTTCATTATATGCCATGAGTGAAGACACTTCCAAGAAAGATCTTGAGATTATAGAGAAGACCAAAAGCACTACTAGAAGAACCTTCAGATGAACACCCAGCCTAAGTCATCAGAAACCCTTACTAGAACCTGCCCCTAAAATGGATATTGGCTCCATGATAAAGAGGAGCTTTTTGATAGAAATATCACCACTCTAGTGTGCTGTGCCTTCTGTACATTAGCACACATCCCAAACTGAATATGGCTTAAAAGGTGGTACTCCTGTTTAGGTTAGTGTCATCCATCCGGCCCATGTTTTGTGGCAGAACTTTATGGACTCTCCCCAGCTCCTTGTTACCCAGGTTAAAATGTTGGCCAAGTTGATTGATGACAAGCTTTTATTTAAATCTCAGTCATTCCAGCTTCTCTCGGCATGCTGTTTGACACTGCAGTTACTTAGCAAGATCATAGCTCTTTTCCCTCTATCTGTGCATAAATCTATCACTCAGGCTTTAATTACATCTAGGCTGCATTATAATAATGTGGTCTATATCACATTTAGGTCATTCAGAATCTGGCAGCTCAGTTGTTTCTTGCTTGCTCTTGCAAAATGTAGTGATCAATGCAGTTGCTCCTTTCCTAATTATGGTATTGATAGACAACAGAAGCACTTTGCTCGCAATCACAGTTGTTAACATTTGGTCAAGTGGTGAAGTTTATGAAAAATGTTTTCTTCTAAAGAAGGGCTTCCTAAATCTGTGATAATAATAATTGGGTGCATTTTGTATTTGAAACAATTGGAGGAATGTTTCAATAATAAAAAGATTGAACTTTAGAGAGCTTTAATATACCAACCGGAGGGTAAATAATTTGTGCAGTGTGTCAATAATGGCATTCATTCAACTTACTTTAGAAGATGGATTAAATTGCAAATGAGGGAAAGAAGGCTAAACCCCATGCTGATGCCCAGACACTGATTAAGGGGTTTTCTGAGAAGACAAGGGTACCCCAATATGTGAACCTGGGGTGGCGAGATATTAAGGAAACAGTGGTTCAGGTGTGGCCTAAATGGTCCAAAGCGAGAAAGTGACCCAGCAGGGAACACTTGGTTCTAAGATTTTGAAATTAATTCATGAGGGAGCAAAGGAAAGATCAGAGGAGAGTCATGTAGGTCAGATAAATGATAGACATTTATTTTACAACTTTTTGTATAGTATTCAGGTGCTCACATACATTTAGGTGAAAGGAAGCGTGACATGCAGGGTGATAGTGAGGTTTAAAAAGGCATCGCATTGACAACAGTATAATGAGCTCCACAGTTATTTTACAAGGAGTAATAGGAGTTCATGTTGTATGGTGGTCGACGGCGTTTCGAACCCAATAAGTGGGGTTCATCTTCAGGACAAGGGTGAGCAAGCTGAATTAGAAGAAAGGAAAATCATCCTAGGCCCATTCGTCTGTTAATGATGTGGGCAGCTGGTACTGATTTTTAAAATGGGCTGAAGGCGTGAATTAATGGCGCCAAAGAACTGAGTGGGAATGTCTGTCCAGGACTCTGTTTGCTTATTTGGAGGGAACGCGGGATGGAAAGGCAGCTGGCCGGGATGATTGGTTTTGTATTTTTTAGAAAACGAACTGCAGGGCCTTTAAATGGGAGCCTGGAGCTGTGCAGACGGGAGCGTCCTGCTTCTGCCTTTGCTGGCATCGAATGCTAGCAAAGGCTTTGCTCCCTCATGAATTAATTTCAAAATCTTAGAACCAAGTGTTCCCTGCTGGGTCACTTTCTCGCTTTGGACCATTTAGGCCACACCTGAACCACTGTTTCCTTAATATCCAGACACTGATTAAAGTAGAGTGGGAGGTAGAAGAGATCAGGAAAAAGAAAGGTTAATGATCCACATGAAAGGTTTGAGACTATATAGAAGAAGTGTAAGGAGGTGAAGTTGAAGGTTGATGAATTTGTTGTACTGACTGCTTAGTTGTAAAATAAAAAATGCTACTGTTCAAAGTTTTTCCCCCAGAAACACGCAGCCTTACTGATGAATATTGGGGTTGCTGAATATGAAGGCTGTGTTGTCTTGTTTCCATCTTATGCCTCTTTCATCCTCCACCCTACACTCCTTGCCCCTTTAGCTCACTCTTGCAGAGGTGTTTGCATCCCTGCTTTCTCCCTTTCTCACTGTTTTTCTGTAATTCCCTTCATCATTCTTTCCTCCTTTTCTTTATTCGAGCAGAGGCCATCAGCAGAGTTCCGTCAGGGTCCAGTTGCTACTGGCTCTTCCAAGAAAAGGGTCTCTTGCTGCTTGTTGTGGCCCTTTACCCACACAGGAGGTCAGTGAACTGAACCTTGGAGTTCTCTTCTCAGTCCTGTGTAAAAGTGGAAGTGTGTCCAGCCCATCAGGTCTCCACACAGGCCAAAGACAGCAGGCCCAATTTTCTCCTATTTATCCACAGATCCAGATGTCTTCTGAGGAGATGGGGGTGAGGTGTCCACTAACCAATGGGAGTCCCTACCGATGGGCAAAAAGGTTCCAAAACAAACCTTGAAACTTTTTGCAGCCCATTCAGTTTGCCTTCAGTCTATCAATCAAACAAGCAATCAATCAATCAGACATTTATATAGCGTGGCAAATCACCCGTGAGGGTCTCACAGCGCTGGAGCAGCTGACTGCTGTGCGGTGGTTTGTTCATTCGAACATCTGTGTCTTGCGTTCTTTCATGAATTGCTGGATCGATGGGGCGATCCTGAGGTGCAGGGGGAGGTTGATCCATGCCTTGGCCGCCAGGTGCGAGAAAGAACATCCTCCACTGTTGTTTCAGCAGATCTGGGAGGTGACTGCAAGGAAGAGGGAAGCGGATAGTAGCTTCTTGAGGTGGAACTGCAAACTATGCCGCAGAGCACCATTCTCAAATAAAATCAAGATGGCAGAAACTCTCTGCCAATTGAGGAGCCTAAGGGCCAACCCAGGAGTTCTGTTTAGAGAAATATGCAGCTCACTCCTCCTAAACCACACCTAACTGGTTGTGGGACCAACTCCCACTGGAATTTAGCCAGGCTAGCTACAATTAGTCCTGAAATCAAAAGAACACCTATTACCCAGGTCTCAACTTATAGTTAACCATTAATAAGCAGGACTCACTCTGGTCCCTTTCAAGTTAAGGAAGTTCCTCAACCCGCTCCAACTGCCCTTCCTGGGAGAGAATGATTCACGAACCTCACAAGCAGGTCTTCCTGCCAAAAGGCCCAAGCCATTGTCTCCGATTTGGGAGAAGTTTTCAGACCTCCTTAATGGGATAATATTGACAAAGAGGCAGCCTCAAGTTGGCTAATGCTAATTAGCCTACTGGAGCTTCCTGCATGCAAAGTCTAACATTTGAAGAATTAATTTTCCTACATATTATCAAAATTCGAACTTCACCATTGAACTGGATTTTTGTACTTTAG
Organism: Calotriton arnoldi; assembly: GCA_963921515.1. Taxonomy (NCBI): domain Eukaryota; kingdom Metazoa; phylum Chordata; class Amphibia; order Caudata; family Salamandridae; genus Calotriton; species Calotriton arnoldi. The sequence goes on along the minus strand of CAWUFW010000581.1, from coordinate 1,544,008 downwards.
TTTTTCTCATAGATATATCCACAAATCCATACAGTGAAAATGACTTTCTGGGGCTAGTGACTGTAGGAACATGCCAACCTAATTTTTTTAATATGTACGACTTTTAAATACTAGACACCCTACTCTGAGGACAACAAGGCCTACTTAAGTGTAACTCACTTAATTTTTAAATGTGGGGTTCTTTTATGGCAAAAATGGATTATATTGACATGTCCACCTGCAGGTTTAAGAGCTGGAGCAGCATGTAGGCCTGAAGCAACGTTTTTCTTGTCAGCCTAGTAGATGGCACAATATGTGCCGCAGTCAACAGGTGACATTTGAGATGTCATGAGTGATGTAATGAGTGATGTCACTGACCATGTCATGAGTGATGTAATATGGGAAGTCATAAGCATTGCATAGCTGGGCTTAAGTTATAGTTAGCTCTGCTAATGGTAACTGCTGAATTTCACTGGTTTTGTACGAGTGAAATCTGAGCCTAACTATAACGTCCATGTAAGCTTTATTTTTTTCAGTGAATTTCTAATTAAAAAAAAAATTCTATTTCCTAACTATAATGTCCCTGTAACTTTTGTTTTTTTCTGTGAATTTCTACGTCTTTTAAAATACTATTTCCTAGCTATAATGTCCCTGTAACCTTTGTTTTTTTCAGTGAATTTCGACGTTTTTTAAAATTGTATTTCCTAACTGTAACCTTTGAGAGTTTGTGTGTGAGTGGCTGTATAGGTAGGGGAGTGGGGGTTTGAGTCTCTGAAAGGATGAATGAGTGGGTGTGTGAGTGTCTGAGTGGGTCTGTGAGTGGTTGTGTGAGTATCAGAGTGGGTCTGTGAGTGGGTCCGTAAGTGTCTGAGTGAGTCTGGGAGTGTCTGCATGGGTCTGAGGAGATCTGCGAGTAGGCGCATGAGTGTCTGAGTGAGTCTGTGAATGGGAACATGAGTGTCTGAGTGGGTCTGTGAGTGGGTGGTTGAGTGTTTGATTGGATCTGTGAGTGGGTGTATAAGTGTCTGAGTAGGTCTGTGAGTGGGTGTGTGAGTCTCTGAGTGGGCCTGTCAGTGGGTGCATGATTGTGTGAGTGAGTGTGTGAGTCTCTGAGTGGGTCTGTGAATGGGTGAATGAGTCCTTAAATGGATCTGTGAGTGAGGGCATGAGTGTCTGAGTGCATCTGTCAGTGGGTGTGTGAATGTCTGAGTGGGTCTGGGAGTGGGTGCATGAGTGGATCTGTGTGCGGGTTTGTATGTGCGTGAGTGGGTCTGCCAGTGGGTGTGCAGTATAAAAAGTAGGAGCAAACGAGAGCAGGTCCTCATGTCAGCTCCCTCTGTGACGGTCCTCCTGTCAAGCTTGCCTGCAGTCCGCTACTCTCTGCTGCCTTCGGTTTTGTGCCTCCTATGCTTGTTTTCTTCTCATTTTTCTGCCTGTTCTCTGCTCACTCCTGCCCTCCATGTTGCCTCTTTCTGCTTGTGCTGCCAGTTATTTTGCCTGCTCCTGACCTTTATTCTGCCTCTTGCTGTTCATTGTTGACCTCTATTTTGCTTTCTTATTATCCTGCCGATTTTGCCTCTTTATGCTCACTCCTGACCTTTATCCTGCCTCTTTCTGCTCCCTTCTGACTTTTAATCTGCCTCTTTCTGCCACTTTCTGATCTTTATCTTGCCTCTTCTGCTCATTTCTGACCTTTATTCTGCCTCTTTCTGCTCGTTTCTGACCTTTATTCTGCCTCTTTCTGCTCTCGTCTGACTTTTATTCTGCCTCTTTCTGCTACTTTCCGACCTTTATTTTGCCCCCTTTTCTTCATTTCTGAACTTTATTCTGCCTCATTCTGCTCCTTTGTGACCTTCATTTGACCTCTTTCTGATCTTTATCTTGCCTCTTTTTGCTTGTTGCTGGCCTTTACTCTGCCTCTTTCTGCTTGTTTCTGACCTTTATTTTGCCTCTTTCTGCTCATTTCTGACCATTATCCTGTCTCTTTCTGCTCTTTGCTGACCTTAATTCTACCTCTTTCTGCTAGGTTCTGACCTTTATTCTGCCTCTTTCTAGTCGTTTCTGACTTTCATCTTGCCTCTTTCTGCTTAGTTGTTCACCTTTATTCTGCCTTTTTCTGCTCGTTTCTGACCTTTGTTCTGCCTCTTGCTCCTTGTTTCTGACCCCTATTCTGCCTCTTTCTGCTCATTTCTGACCTTTATTCTGCCTCTTTCTGCTCGTTTCTCACCTTTATTCTGCCTCTTTCTGATCTTTATCTTGCCTCTTTTTGCTCATTGCTGACCTTTATTCTGCCTCATTCTGCTCCTTTGTGACCTTTATTTTACCTCTTTCTGATCTTTATCTTGCCTCTTTTTGCTTGTTGCTGACCTTTATTCTGCATCTTCCTGCTCGTTTCTGACCTTTATTTTGCCTCTTTCTGCTAATTTCTGACCATTATATTGTCTCTTTCTGCTCTTTGCTGACCTTTATTCTGACTCTTTCTGCTTATTTCTGACCTTTATTCTGCCTCTTTCTAGTTGTTTCTGACCTTTATCTTGCCTCTTTCTGCTTAGTTGTTCAACTTTATTCTGCCTTTTTCTGCTTGTTTCTGACCTTTGTTCTGCCTCTTGCTCCTTGTTTCTGACCTCTATTCTGCTTCTTCCTGTTCATTTCTGACCTTTATCTTACCTCTTCCTACTCATTGCTGACCATTGTTCTGCTTCTTTCTGCTCGTTCCCCACCTTTATCTTGCCTCTTTCTGCTTGTGTCTGACCTTAATTCTGCCTCACTCTGCTCCCTTCGTACCTTCCCTGGACAGTGGGGGGATCCTCAAGGCCCCCATGGTCCCAGCCAGCTCCTCGCCTCTTGTGGGAGCCGACATTGCTGCTGCACAGAGGGAGCTGCTGGAAAGGCAGCTCTCTGCATGCAGGAGCAATTGTTTTATCTCTTTCGCTGCCTGCATGCCTGTGGGCAGGGAAAGAGATGAAACCTCCACTTCCAGCAGACGGGAGCACTTTGACAGCTCGTGGCTTGCGGCTCCATAACAATGTTTCTTTAGCCCCAGGGAGGTGGTGGTCCCTGGGGCTCAATGAGACCTAGCGGGGGGTGCCCGTGCGCCCCCTCCTTTTTTAAAAAAATGCCCCCAGACCTGGCAGCCTGGTTGAAGTGTTGGCAGCCAATCAGATTTGAGCACCGGGACTGTCGGATCCTCGGAGGATACACGTCCTATATTTGGATTTCTTTCAATATCTCAAAAACTATTGAACGGATTTACACAGCTGCCTAATTGCCAAATTTGGTGTCATTCCACTCAGCAGTTCGGGCTATAGTCGTGTCTAAAATCCCTATGGGAATTTGCATGGGGAAAACGTGTTTTAGGACCCCCCTTATTCTTGGCCCCCACTTGACGGATCACCCCAAACATTTAAAGACAGCAGCTGAAGTGAGCGTCACACTAGTTTGAAAAATTTGCGAGGATTTGTCAAAGTTATTGGCAAAACAAAAAACGCGCTTCCTATAGCAACAAGGTCCTAACTATAACTACCTACTGGCAACATCCAGTAGGTAACACATATATATATATATATACATATATATATATATATATATATATATATATATATATATTCACTGAAAAAACAAAGGTTGCAGGGATGTTATAGTTAGGCTCAGATTTCACTCGTACAAAACTCAGCAGTAATAGCTACCTGAGCTAACTATAACTTACGCACCCACAATGCACTGCTTATGACTCATGACATGGTTAGTGACATCACTGATGACATCACTGTGACATCTCAAATGACATCAATGATGATATCACTGATGACACGATCCAGTGAGTGTAAGTATTTTGTAAGAGTTTATGATTGTTAAACATATATGCTAAGGTACTACAAAAGTTAAAGTAGTATACTAGGTGTACTACTAATCAGTGATACTACTTTTAATATATATCATGTGAGTGGCTTGTGATGGTATGTATCCTTGTGCGTATGGTTGGGTGAGTGATTGTACGGGTATATAAGTGGGTGTGTGAGTAGCTGTGTGGGTGAGGGAGATGCTGTCTGAGTGGCTGTATTGGTGAGTGATTGGGTGTGTCAGTGGCTGTATGGATGGGTGAGTGGCGGTGTAAGTGGCCCTATGGGTGGGTAAGTGGGTGTATAGTGAATGTATGGGTGAGTGGGTGTCTGAATGGCTATATGAATGAGTGACTGGGTGTGTAAGTGGCTGTATGGGTGAGTGAGTGGCTGTTTGAGTGGGTGTTTCATTAAGTTTAGTTTGTGTGTGAGTGGCTGTATTAGAGAGGGAGTGTCTGTGTGAATGGCTGTATGGGTGAGTATGGGGATGTGTGAGTGCATGTATGGATGTGCAAATGGGTATATAAGTGGTGGTGTGAGTGAGTTTGTGAAGGCTTGTATGGGTGAGTGAGTGGCTGTGTTGAGAGGCTGATTGGGTGAGTGAGTGGGTGTGTGAGTGACTTTGTAGGTAAATATGTGGATGTTTTAGTAGCTGTATGGGTGAGTGTGTGGTTATGTGACTGGCTGTATGGGTGAGTAACTGGTTGTATGAGTGGCTATATGGGGTAGTGAATGGTTGTGTGAGTGGGTGTGTGAGTCTCTGAGTGGGTCTGTGAGTGTGTGTGTGAGTCTCTCAGTGAGCCTGTGATTAGATGAATGAGTCTAGAATGGATCTGTGAGTGAGGGCATGAGTGTCTGAGTGCATCTGTCAGTGGGTGTGTGAATGTCTGAGTGGGTCTGTGAGTGGGTGCATGAGCGGATTTGGGTGCAGGTTTGTGTGTGAATGAGTGGGTCTGCCAGTGGGTGTGCAGTATAAAAAGTAGGGGCAAACGAGAACAGGTCCTCATGTCAGCTCCCCCTGTGGCAGTCCTCCTGTCAATCTTGCCTGCAGTCCGCTACTCTCTGCTGCCTTCGGTTTTGTGCCTCCTATGCTTGTTTTCTTCTCATTTTTTCTGCTTGTTCTCTGCTCACTCCTGCCCTCCATGTTGCCTCTTTCTGCTTGTGCTGCCCGTTATTTTGCCTCTTTTTCCCCTGCTCCTGACCTTTATTCTGCCTCTTGCTGTTTGTTGTTATCCTCTATTTTGCTTTCTGGTTATCCTGCCTATTTTGCCTCTTTATGCTCACTCCTGACATTTATCCTGCCTCTTTCTGCTCCCTTCTGACTTTTATTCTGCCTCTTTCTGCCCCTTTCTGACCTTTATCTTGCCTCTTCTGCTCATTTCTGACCTTTATTCTGCCTCTTTCTGCTCATTTCTGACCTTTATTCTGCCTCTTTCTGCTCCCATCTGACTTTTATTCTGCCTCTTTCTGCTCCTTTCTGACCTTTATCTTGCCTCCTTTTGCTCATTGCTGACCTTTATTCTGTCTCATTCTGCTCCCTTGTGACCTTCATTTGACCTCTTTCTGATCTTTATCTTGCCTCTTTTTGCTTGTTGCTGACCTTTACTCTGCCTCTTTCTGCTTGTTTCTGACCTTTATTCTGCCTCTTTCTGCTCATTTCTGACCTTTATTCTGCCTCTTTCTGCTCCCATCTGACTTTTATTCTGCCTCTTTCTGCTCCTTTCTGACCTTTATCTTGCCTCCTTTTGCTCATTGCTGACCTTTATTCTGTCTCATTCTGCTCCCTTGTGACCTTCATTTGACCTCTTTCTGATCTTTATCTTGCCTCTTTTTGCTTGTTGCTGACCTTTACTCTGCCTCTTTCTGCTTGTTTCTGACCTTTATTTTGCCTCTTTCTGCTCATTTCTGACCATTATCTTGTCTCTTTCTGCTCTTTGCTGACCTTTATTCTGCCTTTTTCTGCTAGGTTCTGACCTTTATTCTGCCTCTTTCTAGTCGTTTCTGACCTTTATCTTGCCTCTTCCTGCTTAGTTGTTCACCTTTATTCTGCCTTCTTCTGCTTGTTTCTGACCTTTGTTCTGCCTCTTGCTCCTTGTTTCTGACCTCTATCCTGCCTCTTTCTGCTCATTTCTGACCTTTATTCTGCCTCTTTCTGCTCGTTTCTCACCTTTATTCTGCCTCTTTCTGCTCTCGTCTTTTATTCTGCCTCTTTCTGCTCCTTTCTGACCTTTATCTTGCCTCTTTTTGCTTGTTGCTTACCCTTATTCTGCCTCTTTCAGCTCGTTTCTGACCTTTATTTTGCCTCTTTCTGCTAATTTCTGACCATTATCTTGTCTCTTTCTGCTCTTTGCTGACCTTTATTCTGCCTCTTTCTGCTAGTTTCTGACCTTTATTCTGCCTCTTTCTAGTCGTTTCTGACCTTTATCTTGCCTCTTTCTGCATAGCTGTTCAACTTTATTCTGGCTTTTTCTGCTCGTTTCTGACCTTTGTTCTGCCTCTTGCTCCTTGTTTCTGACCTCTATTCTACCTCTTTCTGCTCATTTCTGACCTTTATTCTGCCTCTTTATGCTCGTTTCTCACCTTTATCTTACCTCTTCCTGCTCATTGCTGACCATTATTCTGCTTCTTTCTGCTCGTTTCTCACCTTTATCTTGCCTCTTTCTGCTCGTGTCTGACCTTAATTCTGCCTCTCTCTGCTCCCTTCGTACCTTCCCTGGGACAGCGGAGGGAGCCTCAAGGCCACCGTGGTCCCAGCCAGCTCCTCGCCACTTGTGGGAGCCGACATTGCTGCTGCTCAGAGGGAGCTGCTGGAAAGGCAGCTCCCTTCATGCAGGAGCAATAGTTTTATCTCTTTCGCTGCCCGCATGTCTGCGGGCAGGGAAAGAGATGAAACCTCCGTTTCCAGCGGATGGGAGCACTTTGACAGCTCACAGCTTGCGGCCGAATAACAATGTTTCTTTAGCCCCAGGGAGGTGGTGGTCCCTGGGGCTCCTTGAGACTTAGGAGGGGGCCCCGTGCGCTCCCTCCTTTTTAAAAAAAATGCCCCCAGACCTGGCAGCCTGGTTGAAGTGTTGGCAGCCAATCAGATTTGAGCACCGGGACTGTCAGATCATCGGAGGATACACGTCCTATATTTGGATTTCTTTCAATACCTCAAAAACTACTGAACGGATTTACACAGCTGCCTAATTGCCAAATTTGGTGTAATTCCATTCAGCAGTTCGGGCTGTAGTTATGTCTAAAATCCCTATGGGAATTTGCATGGGGAAAACATGTTTTAGGACCCCCCTTATTCTTGGCCCCCACTTGATGGATCACCCCAAACATTTCAAGACAGCAGCTGAAGTGAGCGCCAGTAGGTAATATATATATATATATATATATATATATATATATATATATATATATATATATATATATATATATTATCTACTGGCGGTCGCCAGTAGATAGTTATAGTTACAACCTATTATCCATAGGAAATCCGCGACATTCTATTTGAAATAACTCTCTTGCCGGTTGACGTATCTTCGCGAAATTTTCAAACTTCGTGGGGCGCTCCGGTCCGCTCCTACCCTGAAAGTCTCGGGGTGATACGTCAGCGGGGGCCGAGAAAAAGGGGGTCCCAAAACGCGTTTTCCCCATGCATTTTCCCATAGGAAACTTTAGACACGGCTACAGCCCGAACTGCTGAACGGAATTACACCAAATTTGGCAAAGAGGTAGTTCTTGGTTCAGAAAGAACCCTTTTTGTTAAATGGTGTAAATCCGTTCAGTAGTTGCTGAGAAAATGAAAAGTAAAAAGTTAGTGATATCTAGGGACGAGTAGGGTCCGCGTACCCTCCCGATCACGAGCTGCATGTTAATTGGCTGTCAGCTGGCTGTCAACATTCCGATTCAGGAAATGTTGGCAGCCATTTTGTCCCTCGGTAGAACCGAGGGACAGAAACAAGTGCGCAAAGCGCACAAAGGGGGCAGGGTAGAAACACCCTGACCCCTAGGTTTGCTCAGGGGTCCCACAAGGACCCCCTGGGCAAAAAATAATAATTTTTTTTAAAAATCGGCAGGATGCGCTCAGGGTGCGCGAATCCTGCCGAAAAAAATCGAAGCGCGGTCTCCGCGCTTCGATGTTAATTGGCCCCGGGTGGGCCAAGTCCCGGGGGCATGCTGGGGGGGTTAATTTTATGTGTGGGGGCCTCTAAGGGCCCCCAAGCCCCGGGGACCACCACCCCCGGGGCTTTATGTACAATGGTGCGGGAGGGCTCTGAGCCCTCCCGCAGCCCCGGGGACCACCACCTCCCCGGGGCTTCTTTTTTTTATTAAAAACCTGTGTGGGGGCTCCAGCCCCCACACGCCCGGGACCACCACCTCCCCGGGGCACTAAGAAAAATTACAATGGGGGTCCGTTTTGGACCCCCAGAGCCCGGGGACCACCACCTCCCCGGGGCTGTGCACTGAATGGGAGGGGGCCGCGCGGCCCCCTCCTGGAGCCCTTGATGGCCCTGGGGACCACCACCCCCAGGGCCGGCTCCTGCAGTGTCCCGGGTGCCTACCCCGGGACACTGCTGCTTGCAATGACAGGACGGGAGCCTCGCGGCTCCCGTCCTGTCATTGCAAACTTGCTTTGGATATTGGAAGAGAGAGCAGGAAACCTGCTCTCTCTTCCAATATCCAAAGCCGACTGCTTTTCCACATGGGGAGCTGCATCTTAGCAGCTCCCCATGTGTAAAGCAATGCCGGCTCCCGTAGGACACGGGGAGCCGGCGGGACTGTGGGGGATTGGGGACCCCCACAGTCCCCAACGAGAGGGCCAGCCCCGGGGATGGGGTCCCCGGGGCAAGTAGTGGCCCGGGAGGGGGCCACGCGGCCCCCCTCCCCAATTTTTTTTTTTTAAAACAAAAAAAAAACGATCGAGCCCGCAGGCCCCGCCCCTTCCTTCACCACTCTGCAAACGCGCCCCCTGGCGCGTTTGCAGAGGGGAACGATTCCCCTTGAATACTGGGGGTCCCTGGGGGCCAACTAGCCCACCAGGAACCTCCAGTATGCGCCAGGGGCTGCCTTGCAGAGAGGTGTACAGAGGCCACGCCCCTTTTACACCTCTCTGCAACGCAGCTCTATGGCGCTTTTGGAGGTATATGGTGGGCTAGTTGCACCCCAGGGACCCTCAGGATTCAAGGGGAGTTAATCCCCCGACTTAAAACGCGCCACGGGGCGTGTTTGCACAGTGGTGAAGGGAGGGGGCGGGGCTTCAGGTGACATGTGTGCAAACAGGCCCCGTGGCGCGTTTTAAGATGGGGAATTAAATCCTCTTCAATCCTGAGGGTCCCTGGGGGCCAACTAGCCCAACAGGTACGTCCAGAAAGCGCCACAGAGCTGCGTTGCAGAGAGGTGTACATGTCTCTGCAACGCAGCCCCCTGGCGCATACTGGAGGTTCCTGGTGGGCTAGTTGGCCCGTAGGGACCCTCATGATTCAAGGGGACTTAATCCCCCAACTTAAAACGCACCACGGGGCGCGTTTGCACAGATGTCACCTCATGCCCCGCCCCCTCCCTTCACCATTGTGCAAATATTCCTTTAAAATCAGCCGAAATCCGAATTCCGATTTACTCACCTGTTATCAGGAGAGACCTCAGTGCTGCATCTTTCAGCCCAGTACTGATCCTCAAAAGTAATTTTAACCGTACTTACCGGTAACTTGAATTTCCTTCATAGGCTAACATTGACTGGTTTCACTTGGAAATTCTTCTAAGTGTGGAGTTTTGGAACTTTAAAATATTCCTCTAAAATCAGCCGAAATACGAATTCCGATTTACTCACCTGTTATCAGGAGAGACCTCAGTGCTGCATCTTTCAGCCCAGTACTGATCCTCAAAAGTAATTTTAACCGTACTTACCAGTAACTTGAATTTCCTTCCAGAGGATATCATTGCCTGCTTTTTGCTGAAAAAGTTTCTAAGTGTTGATTTTTGAAACATACAAATATTCCTCTAAAATCAGCCGAAATCCGAATTCAGATTTACTCACCTGTTATCAGGAGAGACCTCAGTGCTGCATCTTTCAGCCCAGTACTGGTCCTGAAAAGTAATTTTAACCGTACTTACCAGTAACTTGAATTTCCTTACATAGGCTAACATTGACTGGTTTCACTTGGAAATTCTTCTAAGTGTGGAGTTTTGGAACTTTAAAATATTCCTCTAAAATCAGCCGAAATACGAATTCCGATTTACTCACCTGTTATCAGGAGAGACCTCAGTGCTGCATCTTTCAGCCCAGTACTGATCCTGAAAAGTAATTTTAACCGTACTTACCGGTAACTTGAATTTCCTTCATAGGCTAACATTGACTGGTTTCACTTGGAAATTCTTCTGTGTATGGAGTTTTGGAACTTTAAAATATTCCTCTAAAATCAGCCGAAATACGAATTCCGATTTACTCACCTGTTATCAGGAGAGACCTCAGTGCTGCATCTTTCAGCCCAGTACTGATCCTCAAAAGTAATTTTAACCGTACTTACCGGTAACTTGAATTTCCTTCATAGGCTAACATTGACTGGTTTCACTTGGAAATTCTTCTAAGTGTGGAGTTCTGGAACTTTAAAATATTCCTCTAAAATCAGCCGAAATACGAATTCCGATTTACTCACCTGTTATCAGGAGAGACCTCAGTGCTGCATCTTTCAGCCCAGTACTGATCCTCAAAAGTAATTTTAACCGTACTTACCGGTAACTTGAATTTCCTTCATAGGCTAACATTGACTGGTTTCACTTGGAAATTCTTCTAAGTGTGGAGTTTTGGAACTTTAAAATATTCCTCTAAAATCAGCCGAAATACGAATTCCGATTTACTCACCTGTTATCAGGAGAGACCTCAGTGCTGCATCTTTCAGCCCAGTACTGATCCTCAAAAGTAATTTTAACCGTACTTACCAGTAACTTGAATTTCCTTCCATAGGATATCATTGCCTGCTTTTTGCTGAAAAAGTTTCTAAGTGTTGATTTTTGAAACATACAAATATTCCTCTAAAATCAGCCGAAATCCGAATTCTGATTTACTCACCTGTTATCAGGAGAGACCTCAGTGCTGCATCTTTCAGCCCAGTACTGGTCCTGAAAAGTAATTTTAACCGTACTTACCAGTAACTTGAATTTCCTTCCATAGGCTAACATTGACTGGTTTCACTTGGAAATTCTTCTAAGTGTGGAGTTTTGGAACTTTAAAATATTCATCTAAAATCAGCCGAAATACGAATTCCGATTTACTCATCTGTTATCAGGAGAGACCTCAGTGCTGCATCTTTCAGCCCAGTACTGATCCTCAAAAGTAATTTTAACCGTACTTACCAGTAACTTGAATTTCCTTCCATAGGATATCATTGCCTGCTTTTTGCTGAAAAAGTTTCTAAGTGTTTATTTTTGAAACATACAAATATTCCTCTAAAATCAGCCGAAATACGAATTCCGATTTAATCACCTGTTATAAGGAGAGACCTCAGTGCTGTATCTTTCAGCCCAGTACTGGTCCTGAAAAGTAATTTTAACCGTACTTACCAGTAACTTATATTTTCTTCCATAGGAATCCATGGTCTGGTTTTCAGCAGAAAAGTTTCAAAGTGTCGATTTTCACAAACTACAAATATTCCTTAAAAATCGCCTGTATGACTTAAACGCATTCTTTCAACTGTTTACAGGA